>OY039084.1:19712380-22499134 GCA_955850985.1 Elophila nymphaeata | reverse complement strand
TTTCTCCTAACCTTGGTCGAGTTATACGAGAAGAAATCTTAACGAACTATTTAACATTATTTATTAAAAACGTTAAGGTTTTAACAATAATTTACATTAAATCGTAATTATTGTTTATCTAACAGTGTCCTACATTATCAAACCAATTTTCAAACCCAAATAGGTAACATTCTTTATATTGGTATCTCTTCTGACTTTTACTCACTTCTCATTTTCTTTAATTTCTTTGATTTTTTTTTATAAGGTAATAAATTAACCTAAATTCTTATTATTTTCTCATGTAGAATTTAATTATCTATTTAAAAATATATAACTCTTACTGTTTCAGTAGCCGCTCCAGAATTGAGAAGCGAAAATCGATTTTAGCAAAAGGGACAAAAGTTCACTTAAATTTTTTCCTTCAAATCCTTATAAAACCTAAGCAGGTATGTAATCCACTATTAGTATAAGTTTATTAAAAGTATTGAGACATGAAAAAAATCATTCTTTCAAAATTTCGGCCATTATTCATAACTTGCTCATTCATCCTTTATTATACCCATAAATTATTTTCACCAAACTGGAATTGCTCTCAATAAATATTATTACCACACAATACAGACAACTATATCCCTATTTCTAACTACCTAGCATTCCCTTTCTCCAATTAAACTTTGATTATTGTAATGAATGTCAAAATCTGTATTTAATTAGCTACCTATGTTTTATTCTTCCAATTTTTGATTTCAGAAACCCTGTTGATGCATTTTACTTAATTCACGAGAAAAGGCAATGAAAGGAGAGGTGGCCACAACTAATAAACATAATTATTAATAATAATTAATATAATTTCCATACAATTTCCCCGGGGACCACAAGAAGAGACAGTTTGTCGCCTAACATAGCTTATTTTTTGTAAGTTTGCATGTTTAAAATTATTTTTATATATTTTCTTGCTATTGTAGTGTAGCTCTGGCCAATTTATTACATTCACAAATAAAATAAATAAATACCAATACTTCCCGATTTTTCCATTTATTTTATAGTTCCTCTTCCCGACACTAGATGGCATTAAGTTCTCAAGTTCAGAAGATAGTTCATGAATTTGACACTAGATGGTGCTTTTATACGCATACCTTTTCCCTATTAATAAATTATATTGGTGCTTTGTTTAATCGAGGAATATCAAAAGCAAATAAAATGTATTTTATTTTTTTATTATTATTTTTTTTTTCATTTATTTATTATTATTTTTTCTCTTAGGGGTAGGACCTCCGTTCCGTTACAATCGCCCCCTAAATTATCAAGAAGTTTACCGAAGTGATAATTTACCTAATCCTCACACAAAGGAACGATAAAGAAGTAACCAATTGGAACTCGCAGTATCTCACCTATCCTCTAAAATTAGAACAACATTCACCAAAGTGATGCTCTATTTAACTCATCGCCGAACCTAAATTTCCCCCATCTACACAACTATGGACAACCTTTATTCTAATGCTACTAATTGTATCTTAAACCTTTAAGGGTTAAACCTTAAGGTCAACAAGGAAACATTTTGCAATTTATAAAATAGTTTTTTAGATAGTATCAGTGCTGTAGTCACTAACAATAACCGTTATAAGTAAATAAGAATCTCACTAAAATTATGAACCCATTAGGTACCATAGTTGTGCTTGAGTCATTCTCCCAGCTCCTAATGGCAATAATTCAAAGTTTTAGAACTAAGCTAATTAAAATGGACCTCCATTTGAAATTTAATAATAAAATTTCACAGATATCACGTAATGTCAGTAATAAGTAAACCCTCCCTCATCTTGCCACGTCGTATATAATCTACATTGTATCAATAATTTTCGCCCCCACATTAATTAACAATGTTATGAAATCCATAGTATTGCAGCATAAAGCACTATCTTGCAATGTGATATTATTGCCTTATGTATATATCATGTATGTAGATACATATTGGTTTTTTCCTAAGTATATATTATAGTGCATGTATCTAATATATATATTATATGTATTAAATATGTGTGTATGTATCTTAGATACAAAAGGTATCCACTCTGTCCCGTTCCAAACCTGCATAAAATATGTCTAAAATAGTATTCTAAACTCCATTGTGTTCATTACACAACAAAATTTAAATCAGCACTAGTTTGAAATAATCAAAACCATACATGATTTATGAAAGTTAGATTCAATTGATCCTGCTTGGATTTGACATTAATAATAAATGGGTAGAATTAAATAATTTGGAATAAGAAAAAAATAATATATAATTAACTTCCATGTACATCTATAAACCAATAAATATACTATTTTCATATTACGACTCACGTTTACTAATAAAGATAATCATAAGCAAATCCTACGAAAAAAAAACCCCTGAAGCAATCCAGAACCCAGAGTCATCTAGCAGAGACGATGCGCACTAATTATTTACTATAGTCAACTCCTACGCCACCCCTCATAGTTCCTAAACAACTGACAGATGGCGCTTGCACGTAGAAGTTAAAATTTAAATTAAGCCTAACCTAGAATGCATGACATAAATGACACAGTAATAATAAATCCATACTAATAAATCGGTATATACTTAATTGGAAAAGTTGAAATAACATTCCTTACAAAGTTATAAAATAATGAAAGTTTTTATTTTAAATAATCTAATTCAGAACATAGGGGGACAAAACAAATAATCACTATGCAAACCCTAAACATAAAAATTTCAAATAAGTATTTCATAATATTTGTTCAACAGCGCCATCTAGCACAGACTACGTGCACTATTTACTTTACAATTTGCTGAACTCACACGCATACCATGAATTTTAAGCTAGTAGTTCCTGAGAGAACTAATAGATGGCGCTGAGAAATAATATTAAAATTAGGCTCATTTGGCAGTGATAAATTCGCTCAAACATTCGAGACCCACTCGCTCATTCATT
The DNA here is from genome assembly GCA_955850985.1 of Elophila nymphaeata. Lineage (NCBI taxonomy): Eukaryota > Metazoa > Arthropoda > Insecta > Lepidoptera > Crambidae > Elophila > Elophila nymphaeata. The sequence continues at coordinate 22,496,201 of OY039084.1, read as the reverse complement.
TTGTCATTATAAATTAGAGCTGAATTAACTTAATAGGCTTCCCTAATAGCTAAGCAGTTTTAGAAAGTATCTTCACACCTCTTGCACTAACCTTAAAACAATTCTAATAATTTATCCTTGGATATAGCAAGATTTTTAAACATTTTTGTAATTACTTGAAAGGATGTATCTAATGTGATATTATATTTATCAATTAAACTATCCGAATTACTTTTGTACCTTTTGTTCACCGTCTTACCCATTATATTATAAGTTTGCCAAACTGTCAATAGATGGCACTGCTCTGAGTTACATCGCGGTAACCAAGTGTATTTGACTATTGTATAAGGCCATACTAATCTTAGTTCTGTAGTCCATCGATAGATGGCAGTCAACTCTTGTGAATCGCGCTATTGAAAGTTCTCGTTGAAAATGTATAGTTCCAACTGCGGTGTTGTTTACAAGAATTAAAATATTACTCAAACTAGACATGGGCTGGATTAGTAGTACATTAAAACCTTTAAATAAAATATTAAAAATAGGGGTTAAAGAATGAAAATGCCAATTTTTTGCTCATTATTCATTAGTGTATAATTCCCTTTAATACAATAGCTATGTCCATTATTCCCTTTTTATTTTAAACTTCATTACAAGGACTTATATTTATGTACTAGCTGTGCCCGCGACTTCGTCCACGTGGATTTCCCGTTTTTGCACATTATTCATTGATGCTCAGCTCCTACTGAACATACCGTGATGTTATATATCCTATAGCCTTCCTCGACAAATAGACTATCCAATGCAAAAAGAATTTTTCAATTTGAATCAGTAGTTGCTGAGATCTTAGCGTTCAGCCAAACAAACAAAATCTTCAGCTTTATTATTATTAGTATTAGTATAGATAAAATTTTACTCTTATTTATATTTTTTTTTTTCACTAGAAATACATCTTCAAAAACAGCTCGTCCTAAGAGGTGCCCGTCTCCGTTATAAAAATATGAACATATTTTTTTTTTTTTTTTTTTCCAGATATCAATTGACAATTTTTTTCTCTTTGTATACTATAGCCTAATGTTCTCTAAATATATCTACAAGATTTTAGATTTGTGGTTCCTTACAAAAAATCGCAAATACGTTTGTAGGGAATAATAAATTTTCATTAACTTCTCCATACAAAACGGCAATTTCATACTTAACCCCTAATATATCTATCAAAAGTTCATCAAATTCTCCTAAACTACCTAGTTGGTTAACATGTATGTATCAGAATCCTTCCTTAAAGGCCTATTAGATAGTTCTCCTTTGATTGCCGTTTCTTTATTTAGGAAACCTTGACAAGTTACTTAGACGTATTAAGCGTGTGACATTTTGTGTGTGGATATGTGGTAACGTCTTCAATTTATAAAACAAAAAAACAAATACATCCCTGAGTCATGGCTGTATGGGCTCGATCCCTTTGCCATCTCCTAATAGAGAAATTTAAAACCTAAAATTTATCATAAATAACTAGAAAATTCTACCAATTATCCTATGATCTTGGTCTGAGTTATTAGCATTAAATATTCTCTCTAATTCTAATCTCGCCATTATAATATCTATTCTCATACATTTCTCGCTAAGCTCTCCCAAAATGAATTTCAATGTGTTACCACACACTTTTTAAATGCTTTTATTTTTGTATGTATTCTATGCCTCAAAAAGGAATATAAATACTGAAGACATGGCTGTATGGGTATGATGCCTTTGTCTTCCTTGACTAGGGAGACTTTGAAACAATAACTCACACGTGTGACTTTTCTCTACTTTTCTCTAATCTATGTTATCTATGGTTCTAACACGTAGTTTCTCTAACTAGTCTGTGATTCTAACCTATTCTCACAACAAGCTATTTATTTTTAAATTTTGAGTTTCTTTAGTTAATGTTTATTTTATTAGTGTTCAAATAGCTATATAGTCGAACAAAAGCTATATTAGTATACTCGATATTGCTCTCGCACGTTTGAGGATATATCACAACTGCATTATGCGTAATATTTTACAACAATTATTTATTAAGATTACGCCCTGCACTATTTGCATTTCTTACGTAAATTTTACAGGTTAACAATCTTTCTTTTCTACTATGATTTTCCCGCTACTGTTTTTGCCAACTTGTTGCCATCGCACGCTTATTTTATGTTTGTGCTTTCTTTCAGTGATCTACAAGTTTTGCAATTATTTATGTTAACTAACAACCGATACCAGTTTAATTGTTTGACAAATAGTTACAACTACCAGATAAATAGAACAATAGAAGAATCTCAGAGAAGAACAAATAATATATCTAACTAACTGTATTATTAATAACTGTGGGAGGAGGTATCAAAAATGGATTCATGACAATATTGAAGCGTCTACCTAGTGACTAAATGAAACTACTTGTCCAGTTTGATCAAAATAACCCATGATGACTACTAATTACGTTCAATGTATAGGCGAATAATAAGTGGATAAATAAACAATTTTAAAGTGATATGTTTAAGACTCATGACAACATTCAAAATAAAATAAGGATGAATTGAAGTTTCTTTTATTACATTAAGGTGGGTATCCAAAGGAATCATTTAATAATTTTAACTCTAATATTGTATGAATTTAAGGAAAATATATAAAGGTATAAAAGTTTAGCAGCTACGCCCCCAAAGCCCTTGCCACATTTCACATTTTGTTTAAACCTCACATCCATTTCACGAGCAACAAATTGTGACTGAAATTCAGTCAACACAAAATATTTAATTAAATAATAACTGACTGGTATTGAGTTAAATAAAATCCTAACATTTTGACATCCTGGTCACTACGGCACCAATTTGTAATAAACCCCCCCTTCCAGACAAGAGCAATGTCTGTTCTTACTTATGTTTACCTATAACAAATATGTATAAGTAATCAATACCAGTCTAAGTAATTTTTTTTTTTATAATTAATTATTGAATTTATTAATTTGGCCAAATAAGTGATCGTCTAGTAATGGTAGGACTCTAGTTGTGATGTAGATAACCCTAAGTTCTTTTTGTGAGGTATGTGAAATGCACTTAGTACCTATACGGGCTTATAAATAAAGGCTAAAGTTACTTCCTATGAAGATAAACATCTGAAATAGGTTTACTATGAAACATGACTTTGTTGATAAGATAAAGATAGGTATTTGGAAGGAAAATGGAATGGGAAGGAATTGATGATGGGAAAGGTCTAAATACTTTAGGTTTATCTCCGGAATCCTGTATGGATATTGTAGGAAGGTACAACTGATATTATTGGATCAATAAATTATTATTATAAAAGGATAACATTTTATTATAGAGTAAAAGCAATCTTTAATAGTAAATTAGAAGAATTTATAAGATTTTGTTATTAATAAGTATTTTAAAAATATGAGATTATGTAAAGCTGTGTCCTTAGTGTAACTTTTGATATCCATTACTCTAGTCGATATTTTCCATTGTTATTGGCATCTTAAATATATGAGAAAGTGTAAGGCCCCATCCTGCGCCCTATACACGGTGAATGCCAGACCACGCCGATGCATTCTCCCCTTCCAGAACCACAGGAAGTTTCTCTTCGCGAATATGGAATCGCAAATATGAAAATATGTTTATTGACATTCTCCCATGGAATGTGTGGTGTGGTGTGGTTTTAGACCAAAATGATAGAAGGTAATAATAAGGTTGATATCACCAAACTTCTAACAATCCCCAGTGTGAATGACAATGGTTCTCACAGGAACCTCCAGATTCTGTAAGGGAACGTAGGTGAGAGTTAGGCGTCCCAGGGGTCTGAATTTTGTGCTGCACACGACGGATGAGCAATAGCGTTTCCGCTAGCGTTCACAAACAGCTAGTTAGCGCCAATCGAAATATATAAGAAAGCTTAGTTGTGAGTTAAGCATCCGGGGCACAATATTCATCCGCTCGCAATGGAACAACAATGACGTCTGAAGCAATGTTCAATGACAGCCATGCAATGCACTAACCTCAATATATTGCCACTACTATGACCCAGAAGGTACCACGGCGATTCATGGATTGCCAGTGGGTTGCAATATATCCCTTTCTAAATTCCAGAGTGATCCCTTTTAGGTTTGAACAAGAATCATTCAGTTCACCGTAATTGTTGCCGTCCAGAGATTTCGCCCAAAGGTAATCACCTTCGATATTTTCGGAGCATGTGGAGTGTGCTTTCTAGTCTTTCCTCATTGTAGAGTATCGAGTTTATTTCGGTTAACAGAAGTCTCTCAAATAACGACTTATTTATTTTAAACTACACCGCAAATAAACTCGTGTATAACTCCGTGGTGAAATGTCCGTAAACTACCTTCATATTTGAGGTTGGTTAGCCATATAAGGTACTTAACCATTTCTACTAATTTTTACAAGGACTTGCGACCTTTTATTTATTGATAAAGTAAGCAGTTTCAAGGATTCTGCTATAAAATTCGGTCGATTTGGATTAGAAAGGTTTGGTTATAGGTTCAGGATATCTGGTAATTTATCTGGAACTGTAGAATCCAAAAATGGATATTATGATGAATAAATCGTAGTTTAAAAGTAGAACAATGGGGTTGTATTTTATCTGGAACATGTTGGTTATCCATAGGATAACTTGGCGTCTGACGAGTTAGCGTTATTTGATCAGAAACGAACATAATTATTATAGCGATGAATCTCTCTAAATAACATCGACAGTGCGGAAGACTAGCGACCGTAACATGTAAGGAAGCCAGCTTCAATCGAGAGAGACGTATTTGATAACTCAAGCCGAGTAATAAAATAGCCGTACCCATTTTGTAGGAAGTTATGTAGGTAGATCGAAAATGATTCACCAATTTTTCCGATTCAATCGCAGGTAGAAGGTAGCCGTAAATTGTTTCATAAAATACACATGTAGGTAGGTTATAATCTATCGATTATATCCGCATAAATACGTAGGTAAAATCTCCCTAACATGCTAAAAATAGCTTGTAGACGAAGAATATAAAAGGTAATAAAGGTTAAGTAGGTAGAAATGCAATAAGTATAAATCAGTCACAGAGTAGGTAGATAAGGTTTTGATAAAATGTTTCGTAAATCGCAATTAAAATCGTGAAATATAAAGGTTGCATAGAAACCCCTAAATCAACGCCAAAGGGTTTTCTCAGCCGCTAAAATAAGTATATTCCGTAACAAATTATAGGCACTTAATACGCAATTATAAGTAGTAAAATAAAACAAAGGCCGCAACAATAAAATAAAACACACACAACACATATAATATTATAAGGACCGCAATAACACAATAAACCGTAAAATAGATATAGCCGCAACAAGAAAATAAAACACACACACAACATATAATATTATAAGGACCGCCATAACACAATAAACCGTAAAATAGATATAGCCGCAACAATGAAATAAAACAACCGAAATCTATAACATAAAATAAATACGCTACAAGGAAGTAAAACACACATTTCGTATAATAAAATGCGAACAACCGCTCAACGTTAGGTAGGGAAGATAGATCAAGGTTCCTGAACAACCCATTTAAATAGTTTAATCAGTAAACCAAATTATAGCTGAAATAAAGAAATAAAACACACTTCGCATAATAAAATAAAATAACCGCACAACGCAACATAAGATAGGGAATACATCGGGGTGCCGCATTTAACGCAATAATAAAATAATTGCACCCTATACGCAATATAGGACGTAACATCGTAATAAATCACACGCATTTCATATAATAAATAAGCCGTAACACATCAAATATAATAACCAGTAAAATAAATAACCGATATGAAATCCGTAGGTAGTCGTGAAATAATTCAAATCGCCACATAATTCCGCAAAAGTAATTTTAAACGAGAAAATTCCTGTAAAATAGACCGCACACATTTCATATAATAAACGTAAGCCGCAACAAAACAAATATAAAACACACAGAACGTAAAATAAACATAACGTATACCAAATCCGCAAATAGCCGTGAAATAATTCAAATAGTTACAAAAATTGAGCAACAAAGAAAAGTGAAAATTTCTTATAAAGCACTTACCCCAATCCTACACTTACCTTAGGGTCTGGAACCGTCCGCCAATATCGTTATTCTCACCGACAGAGGTTCCCCGTAGGACTTTTTCCCAGAGTACTACTCTTGCAGCCTCTCCCCTACTTCCGCCGAACTATGATCCAAGAACCTAGAACCCCCCTGAAAACCTCCTTTATACCCCCAAAAATCCCCTCCTAAATTTTCCCCCCTCAGTGAATTCAGCCTGAACTTCGCTACCAATTTCCTCCTATCATAATCAAATTTCGCACTTTCCCCGCAATTCAATTGGTTACTCCAAAATATCTTTGCAAATTTTCAGTTGGCAGCTTTAACTTACAGATTTCCTATTCGTTGATTTCTCCTCACCAGAGGGCGCCATAAACCCCCCGTTATAACTCGACCAAATACAACAGCCAAGAACCTATTATGCACCTTATATAACCGACGTTTTCTCCTAACCTTGGTCGAGTTATACGAGAAGAAATCTTAACGAACTATTTAACATTATTTATTAAAAACGTTAAGGTTTTAACAATAATTTACATTAAATCGTAATTATTGTTTATCTAACAGTGTCCTACATTATCAAACCAATTTTCAAACCCAAATAGGTAACATTCTTTATATTGGTATCTCTTCTGACTTTTACTCACTTCTCATTTTCTTTAATTTCTTTGATTTTTTTTTATAAGGTAATAAATTAACCTAAATTCTTATTATTTTCTCATGTAGAATTTAATTATCTATTTAAAAATATATAACTCTTACTGTTTCAGTAGCCGCTCCAGAATTGAGAAGCGAAAATCGATTTTAGCAAAAGGGACAAAAGTTCACTTAAATTTTTTCCTTCAAATCCTTATAAAACCTAAGCAGGTATGTAATCCACTATTAGTATAAGTTTATTAAAAGTATTGAGACATGAAAAAAATCATTCTTTCAAAATTTCGGCCATTATTCATAACTTGCTCATTCATCCTTTATTATACCCATAAATTATTTTCACCAAACTGGAATTGCTCTCAATAAATATTATTACCACACAATACAGACAACTATATCCCTATTTCTAACTACCTAGCATTCCCTTTCTCCAATTAAACTTTGATTATTGTAATGAATGTCAAAATCTGTATTTAATTAGCTACCTATGTTTTATTCTTCCAATTTTTGATTTCAGAAACCCTGTTGATGCATTTTACTTAATTCACGAGAAAAGGCAATGAAAGGAGAGGTGGCCACAACTAATAAACATAATTATTAATAATAATTAATATAATTTCCATACAATTTCCCCGGGGACCACAAGAAGAGACAGTTTGTCGCCTAACATAGCTTATTTTTTGTAAGTTTGCATGTTTAAAATTATTTTTATATATTTTCTTGCTATTGTAGTGTAGCTCTGGCCAATTTATTACATTCACAAATAAAATAAATAAATACCAATACTTCCCGATTTTTCCATTTATTTTATAGTTCCTCTTCCCGACACTAGATGGCATTAAGTTCTCAAGTTCAGAAGATAGTTCATGAATTTGACACTAGATGGTGCTTTTATACGCATACCTTTTCCCTATTAATAAATTATATTGGTGCTTTGTTTAATCGAGGAATATCAAAAGCAAATAAAATGTATTTTATTTTTTTATTATTATTTTTTTTTTCATTTATTTATTATTATTTTTTCTCTTAGGGGTAGGACCTCCGTTCCGTTACATCCTGCTCCGGCGGGGCCTGCGGCTGCTGCGTCCGAGCAGGCTGCCCCTCTGGTGGCGTAGACCCCTGGTTTTGTGGGGCCGCCGCTTTGCCCTTCTTCTTGCCCTTACCCTTTTTTTGGGAACCCTTCTTGGGCGGGTTTGAGGGCAAGTTGGCGGGCGGAGCCAGGGTGGTAGGCTCCCTTGGCCCGGACACAGCCTGAGGGGCCGCCGCCTTCTTTAGGCCTGCAGCCTCCTTGGCCTTCTTCTTGTCGGCCTCCAGCTGCGGCCGACGCGGGTGCTCGGCTGCAGGCAACAGACGGCCATCCACCTCCAGACCGTCTAACCTCGCCTGCAGCATATTTCCCATTTGCTGGGACAGGGACTGCTGCATTACGCTCAGGGCCTCTAAGAACTCCGCCCTGCTCAGCACTTCTCTGTCCTCTCCGGAGGCTGCCGCTCTGGCCTGGGCTGGGCGGGGCTTCTGCTTCGCTGGAGGCGCTGGCGGTGGTGGTGGTGGCGGCGGCATCTCCGCAGCCACAGCCCTCCTCTTGGCTGAGGATCCCTTTAGCTCCGCGGTGACCTCGGAGAAGGCCTTTCTCAAGGCCACCAGTTCCGCGTGCATGGCCGACACCTCACCCTGGAGCCGCTTGTTGTCGGCCCGCAGTCTGCGCACTTCCTCCCCGCGCTTTCTATTCGCCAGGGTCCCCACCAGCTTCCTCAGGGAACACGCACTCGCCTTAAGCGTGCTCACGCATGTCCCCTTCAGATTTTTGGAGATTCTGGCCACCTCCACCACCCGATCTATATGGGCGCTCGCCTCCTTCTCCATGGCGCCACAATCCAGCTCGTCCGGGTCCACCTCCCCACCTCTCAGGGTGGAGTCCGACCCCTCGTCGCTGTTGTCGCCACTGCCCTCCGTGTCCTGGGCCAGCTCCCTGAGCTCTCGGTTGGCCCGCGACCTCCCGACATCGTGCCTGACACCCCCGCGGCCTCTTCGGGATCTAGGCACCTTCGGGGCCGAAGGCACCTCGGCGGTCTTGGTCGGGCTCTCCCTCAGGAAACAACGTCTCCTCTTCCGGGCCTCCGACCCCACGGACTCTGCCTCTGACACCTCCATGCCGTCCTCCGAAGCGGACACGACTTCGTCCACATCTCGAGCCACAGGGCTCTCCTTCTCCGTCGTCAGTCCCTTGCCCGACTTTTTACTGGGCCTACCACCAACGACCCCCCCAAACTTCAGCGTGAGCTTAGGTGCCCCGGACGCTTTGCCAGCCTGGCTCGCACCACCGCGGCCGACCTCCGACACAGCATCCTCACCTCTAACGAGCTCATCGCCCTCCACAACGCCTCTCGTAACTGATTTACCACTGCCCGGCCGAGGTACCGGGGAGCGCCCGTGGTCAGCGGGATCACATGACCTTTTTTTTTTTTTTTTTTTTTTGACGGTGGGAACCAATTTACTGGCCATATCGCACGCTGGCAAGGCGTGCGACGTGTGCGGGGATCACTGACGCGGAACAGCGCCAGTACTACCCGCTAAACGCCACCGGTACCCTCCTAAGCCCTTATGAGGGCGCTTTGGGTTCGGCGCACTGTATGTGCGCCATTTCACCAAAGCGTCCCCGGGCTGGCCCGGTCCAACGGTGAACCGGGCGACGCGCCTGTGGGGGATTACGCTAGGGTACTAGGTAATCCCCAGACGGGGTGGCCTATGCCGACTGGCACCAGGGGCGCGCGGTTTGCCAACCGCGCCCAGACCACCTTAGGGCCGACGAAGACCGGCGGTCACAGCCGCCTGCCTTCTCCGGCCCTGCCGTCTACGCCGGAGGGGAGCGGCTAGAGCATCCTCCTCCCGCTCCCTCTCCGCTGCCTCCTTCTGCCCCATCACATCCTCGCAGAAGGAGGCGGTAGCCTTCCAAGCCCTCTCATTACCAAGCATGGCTCTAACCATGCTTGGCAATGAGAGCGCTCCTCCGCCGAGCGCCGCCACCAACGTGCGACGCTCGTTTCGCCAGGCCGGGCACTCGACAAGCGTGTGCTCGGCCGTGTCGTCAGGGGAGTTGCAGTGGTGACACCGCGGCAACTCCTCCCGACGGGCGATACGGTACAGGTAGTGACCGAAGCACCCATGTCCGGTCAGTACCTGTACCAGGCGGTAGGTGAGGCTACCCCGCTGGCGCCCTACCCACTCCTCCAACACCGGACGAATCGCCTCGATCGTCCGGTGGCCAGCGGCTGGGTTGGCGAGTGCCTCATCCCATCGACGCAGAGCCTCCCTCTGCGCCTGGGTGCGGACCCGTTCGACCTCCTCTCGAACGGGTCGCTCGCCCCGCTCTCTCGCCGCGGCCCTGTGTCGATGCACCTGGGACAGAACCAGGGCATCGACCTCCCACGGGAGCGTGCCTGCGAGGACGCAGGCAGCCCCGTGGCTGACCGTGCGGTAAGCCCGCACGGCCCGGGCCGCGATGACCCTCTGCGGTCTCCGCAGGAGGGCCCTCGTGCGGGACGAGAGGCACTCCGCCCACACCGGGGCTCCGTATAGTGCCATCGACCTTATCACCCCGTGATAAAGCCGACGGCACGACGCCTTCGGCCCCCCCACATTGGGGAGGAGCCGACCGAGTCCGGCTGCGGCGGCGCACAGCCGGGGAGCGAGGAGCCTAAAATGCTCCTCGAAGCTCCACCGGGGATCCAGGGTCAGGCCGAGATACTTCATATGCATCTCGACGTGAACCTGGACCCCCTCTACCCGGACACGGAGCCCCGGTGGGATCCTGCGTCTGGGGGCATGGAACGCCATGGCCCTCGTTTTCTCGAGGGCCACCTCCAGCCCCAGGAGGCGGATGCGTCGGACGACCATGGTGGTGCCGACCGACGCAAGGTGGACCGCCCCCTCCCACTCCCTCGCTCTCGCCGCGACAAGGGTGTCGTCCGCGAAGCAGACGACCTCCATTCGCGGCAAGAGCGAGCCACGCAGGACCCAGTTGTACCCCAGGTTCCATAGTAGAGGGCCTAATACGGAACCCTGGGGCACACCTGCCGCCACTGGCCACGACTGGACGCGGCCCTCCGCATCCTCGTAGAGGACTGACCTGTCTCGCAGGTAGTCCTGTACGAGGGTGCGGAGGTAGAGGGGCACTCGATGGAAATTGAGCGCCGCCTCTATGCACTCGTGGGGGATGGTGTTGAACGCGTTCGCGATGTCCAAGGACACCGCGACCACCACCTCCCCCCGTGCTGTGGCCACCTCAGTCCACCTTTTGAGGTGGCCTACCGCGTCCACCGTGGACCGGCCGGTGCGGAAGCCGTATTGGCAGTCTGCCAAGTCCGGCCCCGTGCCCTCAATGTGCTCGATGATCCGGGAGGCGAGAATCTTCTCAAACGCCTTCCCGGACTCATCGAGCAACACCACCGGCCGATAGCCCGCTGGAGAGTCCGCCGGGCGGCTCTCTTTACGGAGCAGGCAGAGCCGCCCCACTCTCCAGCGCCTGGGAAAGCGACCCGTCGCGATGCACACATCCAGCACCGCGCGGAATCGGTCTCCCAGGGGGCCCAAGGCGATCGCCATCACCTTGGCTGGGGCCCCATCCGGCCCCGGAGCCTTGTTATGGCTCCGGAGTCGGTCCCTCACCATGTCGAACTCAACGTCCGACACGGAGGGACCTGCGGCCCACACCTCCGGGGCGGAACCGGAGGGCATCCTGGGGGGTGCGAAGGGTCCGGGGTTGGGAAAAAGTGTCCCCAGCACCCTTCGCAACAACCCTGGCTCCATACAGGACGTGGAGGGGGCCGCCGAAGCGAATTTCCCCCTCACCGTCCTGTACGGCCTCCCCCAGGGGTCGCTGTCAAGGATGGCTATGTACCTATCCCAGGCAGCGACCTTGGCCCTGCAGATGGCAGTTCGCAGGGCCGTGTGGGCCTCATTGTACGCCCGGCGGAGGCCTTCCTCCTCACCGGGCGTTCTCCGGGCGCGCCTACGACACCGTAGGTAGGCGCGCCTGGCCCCCATACTGGCGGTACGCAGGGTCGTGAGCTCCTGCGTCCACCAGTATACCTGCCCCCTGCTCCGTGGGCAGGCCCGCGCCCTCGGCATGGCGGCACTGCAGACGACGTTGATGTCGTCTGCGAAAAGGTCCGCCATGCCGTCGGCATCCCTGGCGACAGTGTCGGGCACATCTGACCAAGCCCGCACCGTCGCCGCCTCCTCCGCCACATCAGGCTGGAGGCGTGTGAGCATCCACCTTCTGAAAGGTGAACTGCCCACACGGGGGCCCAGATGAAAGGGGGCCCCAGGGGATGCCGTGGAGACCTCGTATCGGACATACCTGTGGTCCGATAGGGTCTCCATATCCACCACCACCCGCCAGTCCCGAACTCGGGCCGCGAGCGGCGGGGTGGCAAAGGACACGTCGACTATCGACGTGCCCTGCCAGCGGGCGCAGGTCGGGGTGGTACCTCGATTGAGGACCTCGAGCCCCAGGGAGAAGACCCAGGACTCTAGGACACCACCCCGAACGTCCGTGCTGGGAGACCCCCACGCCGTAGACTTGGCGTTGAGGTCCCCTGCCACCAGCACCTGACGGGGGGCCGCGCGGTGCACGACCCCTTCAACCGCAGCGAGAAACCGCTCAAAGTCGGCTCTGCTGCGGTTGGGGGAGAAGTAGGTCGACACCACCACTACTTCTCCCCAGCGGGCCACCACATACCCCTCCCCTCGTTCCACGAAAACGAGGGGAGGGCCCGCGCCTGTCGCCATAATGGCTGCAGAGCCGTCCGTCGCCCCCATCCACCTATCGGACTGAGGAACGCGGTACGGCTCCGAGACCACCGCCAAATCAACCCCCCACTCCGCCGCCACCTGACACAGGAGGTCCTGTGCCCCGGCGGAGTGGTTGAGGTTGGCCTGCAGTAGTTTCCCCGATGTCCTACTCTGCATTATTGATGGACATCGGGGTCACTACAGGGGTCGCCACTGGCGAGGCGCGGCGCGGCGAGATGCGGCGCGGCGCGGCACGGGGCGCCGCCTCAGGCGCGGCGCGGGGGACTGTCCCCGGTTGGGGGAGGTGGCCCTTGACGGGCGGGGGGTTACACTTGGGCCCCGCCATTCGGTGCCCGGCTGCCAGGCCCCTGTCCGCACACACCGCACAGTGTGGCGGGGCCGAGCAGCCCTTGGCCTTGTGCCCCTCTTTGCCGCAGCGGTAACAGAGATTGCTGCGGTCTTTGCTAGAGGGGCACTTCGCTCCCGGATGCCCCGGCGCCAGGCATCTGTGGCACCTCATGGGTCGCTGCTCAAGGAGCCTGACCGCCGCAGCGACCCAGCCCACAAGCAGCCTCCTATCCTTGATGACCCTTGCGATTGCCTCCACCGGGCAGGAGGCAATCGCCGATCCCCCTCCCCTCCCGCCGGAGGACACCGCCCCCACCCTGACGCTTTCCGGGGGGCAGCCGGCCTTCAGGGCCAGGGCCACCTGTAGCTCTTCGGGTGTCGTGGCATCATCCAGCCCCGACACCCGAATCTCGGCCATCTTAGTAGGCCGGGATACTTTGGCCGCCTCGCCCAGGGCCTCGCCCACCTTGGCCGCTAGGGTGTCGGCCTGGGCCGCCGTCGTTCCGGACGGGAGCTCAATGATGCGAGCTCCCGTGACCGTCGTCCGGAACTTTGCCGGGCCTATGCCCAGCTCCCCCAGGCTGACCGCCGACTTAGCTTTGGTCAGGGCGTCCTTGTATGTGGCCCCCCCAGCCACCGCCTCCGGCTTCAGCGCCACCACCACCGCCAGGGTCTTGGGCGGCTTCGGAATTTTAGGGCCTTGTGGGCCCTTAGCGGTCTTCTTCGCCTTCTTTTTTTACGGACCCTGGGTTGCCGTGGTGGGCACCGGAGCCGAAACTTTTTTTGGCTTCCTCACCACGGTAACCCATTCACCCTCGGTTACCGGAGGCGCACCTCCAGCGGGGATCGGCGCTGCCCCCTGCACCTCCGCCCTCACAGGAGGGCGAGGTGGAGCCGACGGAGCTGGAGCCGACGGAGCAGGAGCCGGTGGGCTGCTCTTGCCCTTGCCCTTGCCCTTGCCCTTCGCTCTGGCCTTTGCGGGCATATTGGCCGGCGGAGCGAGTGTAGCCGGGGACTCCCTGCTACTCCCAGCAGCTCTGGCATCCGCCGCCAACGGTGGGCGGCGTGGGCGCTCCGCAGCTGGCAACAAACGGCCATCAACCTCCAGGCCCTCCAACCTGGCCTGGAGCATGTTGCTCAGCTGCTGTACCATGGAGCTGTGGCTCTCCCGCATCTCAGCCCGCAGCTCGTCCCTAATCAGGGACAGGACGTTTGTGTCTGCACCCACTGGAGTATCCACAACGATGGGCGCAGCCGACTCCTTGCGGCGCCCCTCCCGGGACTCCTCAAAAGCCCTCCTGAAGGCTGCGAGCTCGGCCGAGACCTTTCTGAGCTCCTCCTGCAGGCGCTTGTTATCCGCCCGCAGTCGCTCCATTTCATCGGAGGTCTCTCTCCGCGCAAGAGCCTGTACCATCGCCAGGAGAGACCCCGCGCCCGACTTTATTGCCTTTTGGCAGGTCCCCTTCAGGTTCTTTGACCGCTTCACCACAAGACCCACCTCCTTAAAGTGTCGCTCCGCCTCCTTGACTAGGGCCTCAGTTGGCATACGGCCCGGTTCAAAGTCGCCCTCTCTGTCGCTCAGGACGTCAACAAAGTCGGCGTCGGAGCAAGAGCCGGAGTCTGGCTCTCCATCCAGCAGCTCCTTCCGGGCCTGGGACACCCCCACGCTGTGCCCGCCACCGCCACTTCTTCCACCTCTGCCCTTTTTTGACCGGGGCACCTTCGGCTCCGGCGCGGCCAACGGCGTGTCCTTTAAGAACGCGGACGCCGCCGAGCCCCTCTTTTTGCCGGCGACCCGCCCAGCCTTCGGCTCAGCAACCGACTCTGCCTCTGATCCGGTCCCCAGGCTAACCCTCGACCCAGAGCGCGAGCCCGCCAAGGACTTCGAATTGCCAGCTGGCACAGGCACCAACAACCGCAGCGATTGACCAGACCTGCTCCTGGTCAACATCGCGCCTTCCGCCTGATTCGGAGGAATCTCCGAAAAGACTACCTCTACCTCACTCGTAACAGATTTGACACTGGTCGTCCGAGACAACGACGAGCGCCCGTGGTCAGCGGGAGCGTATGACCGCGCTTCAACTGAAGCGGAGCAGTCCTGGCCCCCCCCAGATACGTGGGGCCAGCCGCCGGCCGAAGCCGACGGGAGGGGTTCTCCACCGACGGTGGTACCCTCCTGTGGTAATGTTTTTTTTGGTACTGCTTCCATGATTTTTGTTCGTTTTTTAACGAGTAACGGCTCTCGCATCTCCTCCGCACCCTAGTGCTAGGGACCAGACTCCCTCTGGCCATTCAGCCTATCGCCACACCCACAAAGCTTAGGCTTGGGGCTTTTTTATTGAGGTGTGCTCCTCTCAGGCTGGACCTCAATGGCCCAGCCCCTTGGCCCTCTCAATGAGGGTAACAAGTTGCCCGACGAGGCTCTGTCATACAGAATCCCCGCCGCGCGACAGCTCAAAAGCCGTCCACCCACTCGACACACTCACCCCACGAGGGGGTGAGTTCGCGACCACTGGCCGCCATACACCGACCAACAAAGGTCCACTGGCCCCCCAAAGGGACCCCACGACACCGGCGATAATCGCCACAGGCAAAAACCGCCTCCTCCACTGGAGCGCTAGCGACCGGGATTACTCCCCCGGCCATCCAGCCCCTCGGCACGCTCCGAACCTTGGGCTTTGGAGGATTTTTTATTGAGGTTTACTCCTCTTGACCCGGACAAAAGCCCCGCCGGTCCCCGGCCCCTCAATTGGGGTAACGGGTTTGCCCGACACGCCCCCGGAGTTCGGGAAACGTGCCGCGCACCTACGTCCCGACCGCGCTCTGATTAGCAGAGTACGGCGGGAGCAGGAGCAGTTGCTGTCCGCGCCGGCCGAAGCCGGTACCCCCCATATCTGGGGGGCGTTCCCCTATCCGCAACCCGGGGACGCGTCCGATAGCGATACTGCTGGATCGCTTCCCTCTCCACAGGGAGAAGGCGGAGGGATCACATGACCTAGTGCCAACAGGCACGACGCAGTTCTGGCCCCCCCCAGATACGTGGGGCCTGCCACCGGCCGAAGCCGATGGGAAGGGTTGTCCGCCTCCGGCGGTACCTTCCTGGGGTAATTGTGTTTTGCGAACTTGCGACATGTTAGTTGGTTATTTTAACGTGTTTGTTTCACGACCACTCCTACCCTCCAGACGCTAGGGACCGGACTCCCTCCGGCCATTCAGCCCATCGCCGCGCCAAAAACTTGGGCTTGGGGCTTTTTTATTGAGGTGAGCTCCTCTTGGACCAAACCTCAGTGGAATGGTCCCTTGGCCCCTCAATTGGGGTAACAAGTTGCCCGACGGGGGCCTGTCATACAGGATACCCCGCCGCGCGGCCGCCACATGGCGGTAAACACCCGCGGGCTGAACCCGCCTCCGGGTTGGTCCACTCGAAGTGAACCCGCGACCGCTGGTCGCCATCCCCCGTCCGAAGACCACCGCCAGACCCGCGCAACCACGGGCCCGGCACGACACGGGCAACGCCCACAACGGGCACAGGCCCCGCGACGGACCAGCTGGGTGTGGAACCGTCGCTTCCTCCTCGCCACTCGCACACGCCCCCAAAGGGCAACCTACCGACCGACCGACCGACCGACCGACCGACCGACCGACCGACCGACCGATGACCGACCGACCGACCGACCGACCGACCGACCGACCGACCGACCGACCGACCGACCGACCGACCGACCGACCGACCGACCAACCAACCAACCAACATTACTAATGACACATTTAATGAAGTTTTGATGTCACTTGATAACATGGATATTTCTACATCACAATGGGATAATAATAATAATAATAATCTTTATTTGCTTTTATACCGTGTACATAGTGATGGTAAGAACAGGTTATATTTGATCATCAGTATAATACCTTAATTATAGTAGGCATGCAAATGTCTTTAGAGTATTTTAAATTAAATCAAATCACATATAAGTATGTATCTAGAATCATGTTTTATGTTTGTGACAACAAATTGTCACAAACATAAAACATTATCCTTAATTAATTAAGTGCATTTATAACAACAACAATTTAGAACATGTACCTATACAATTTAACAATAGATTATTAAATGTCACAATTTAAGTTATTCATTTTCATGTTATAAATCGTATCTATACTATATTTTTTAAATAATGTCAGTACCCAATAGATAGTAATGACGCACACTTTACATAAACATAAGCCTAGGATTTCTTTGAATATATTATGGATTATCAATACTTTTCTTTATTGGTCTGAGCAACAGACCAACAGTATAATTATTATATTTAATACCTTCAATCATGAATAAATGTCAAAAATAAAAAGTCAAGCTGAAAACAAAATACATAACAATATTTAGGTATTTCGTCAAATTATTATTATATTATTTATTCCCTGTGTTCTAAATATTCTTTAATTGAATAAAATTTTTTATTAATAAGCCATTGGAGTAAACTGTTTTTGAATTTATTATTATTCAAGGGTAAGATCCTGATAGCTGCAGGAAGTTTATTATAAATTTTTATAGCCATGTAGTATGCATTTGTTTTAAATAGGGCAAAATTACATTTTGGATTCATTAACACATTTTTTCTACAATATCGGACATTATTTTTTATCTGGCTAACTTGTGTAAAGAAATCAGGATGTTTTTTAACAAATAAGTACATTTCTGAGATGTACAAACATACTAGGTTCAGGATATTAAATTTTTTAAAAATGGGCTTACAAGAGTCTCTGCGGCCTATTCCAGCTAATGCCCTTATGCACTTTTTTTGAGCTCTGAAAGCTCTGTTGAAATCGACACTATTACCCCATATTATTATACCATAGCGCAGTATTGAGCATACATAACCATAGTAGGCTTCTAAAGCTATTTTGATGGACGCAATTTTTCTAAGTTTATTTAGCGCAAATACAAACTTATTGGTTTTTTTGCACACAATGTCTATATGATTTTTCCAGCTACAGTGCTCATCCAACGTAATGCCTAAAAATGGAGTTGAGTCAGTTAAATTTAGTATTTCATTATTATATTGTATTTTAATATCTAGTCTTTTTGATTTATATGTATGAAATTGTATAGCTTTTGTCTGGGATCCTATAGTTATACATATTGTGGTATCGAAGCTCGATTCTGAAACACATAAACTATGGGAGCAGCACTTAGGAAATATGACAGATTTACCTACTAAGTCAATGTTGATTGAATTTTTAGAAAGTAGGTTCCGATCTTTAGAGATGATTACAAAAGTAAATAGAACAAAAGATTTCCGAAGTGTTCCATTACATACGCAAGTAAAAAGTCTTAAGCTAGATGTGGAGAACAGAAAATGTGCTTATTGCTCTGAAAATCACTACATAAGCCAATGTAAGGAATTTTGGAAGAAAGACGTAACTGATCGTAGGGAGTTTGTAAGAAAAACTAGATTATGTTTTAATTGCTTAGTACCAGGACATAGTGTACCACAATGTAGGCAAACAAAATGTTGTCATGTTTGCCATAAAAAAACATCATACAATGTTGCACAATAATGAGTTCACGCCTGATAGTTTAGCACCTAACGATTCTTCACCTATGGAAAAAGCACATACAAGTGAAGAAATTACACTAAAAACTGAAACGAACGATGCACAGGTATTACTAGCCACTGCTATTGTAAATGTTGAGACGCCTACTGGAAGAATGATGAAGCTTAGAGCATTGATTGATTTAGGATCGCAGGCATCATTTCTAACAGAATCGGCATGCCAACTTCTAGGCTTGAACAAGACTAACGTGTATGGAAAGATTACGGGTATAGATTCGAAACCACTTTTTACAAAGGCAGAGGTTAATTTTGATATTCAGCTCAACAATAATGATGTTACTAAGATATTCGTTAAAGCATATGTTCTGAAGAAGATTACAGGCACAACCCCAACTAAACAGATTGATAATATAACATGGAAAGGTATTACATAAAACGATTTAGCAGATCCACAATATTTTAGGCCTGGTTCGGTTGATGTATTGTTGGGAGCAGAAGTATATGCAAATATTTTACAAGATGGTGTGATAAGACACAAGCGGTATTCACTGATAGCACAAAACACAAAGTTAGGCTGGATTATATTTGGAAAGTTTTCACAATCTAGTCACCCTAACAATTTAGTAGTATTACACACAAAAACTGATATTGATATATTATTGAAGCAATTTTGGGAAGTAGATACAATAACTGAAAGGAAATTAACATATGAAGAAAAGTTGGCTGATGAATTATATGATAATACACATAGACGTACACAAGAGGGAAGATATATTGCTAGGTTGCCGTTTAGGGATGAAAAACCTAACATAGGAGAAACATTACCAATGGCAATAAAAAGATTGAAGCAGATGGAGAATAAACTAAGAAATAAACCGAAGCTAATAGATGACTATTGCAAATTTATGAAGAATTACGAAGAACAGAATCACATGGAGCAGGTTTCTTGCAATGAAATTGATAAACCATATAGTATATATCTGCCACATCATGCAGTCATTCGTGAACATGCTCTTTCAACGAAGCTACGCGTGGTGTTTGATGGTTCTGCTAGTTCTTCTAATGGAAAATCACTGAACGATGAATTGTTGATTGGACCATCATTATTAGCAGATATAAGAACTTTAATTATGAAATGGAGACAGTATCCTAAAGTATTGCTAGGAGATATAAAACAGATGTACAGACAAATCTTGATAGCTAAAGAAGATGTTGATTATCAAAGAATTGTATGGAGAGATGAGGAGACAAGTGAAATTAAACATTACCGATTATTAACATTAACTTATGGTACTTCGTGTGCTCCATATATAGCGAATAAGACAATGAAACAGCTAGCTAATGATGAGCAAGGTAAATATCCCGCTGCAGCTGAAATATTAAAGCATGATTGTTACATGGATGATATCATGACTGGATTTTATGACATAAATAAGGCAATCGAAACAGAAAAGCAACTATTTCAATTACTTAAAGATGGAGGTTTTGAATTACATAAGATAGCATCTAACAGTAAAGATTTATTGCAACAGTTATCAGAAGAGAATGAAAATCATTCAGATACTTTATTTATAAAGACAGAAGAAGCATTTAAAACTTTAGGAATTTTATGGAATCCGAAAACTGATTAATTAGAAATTAAGATGCCTATTGAACCTGTAACATCATTTTTTTTGTGTAGTCAAAATAAATCAAAATTATCATCTATAAGTTTGATAATAGAGGGGTGGAGCCATCTATCGTTAATATGTCACACCAAGTAGGATGGTTGTTGCTAAATAGATATTGCTTATTGTAGCATAGCACGGGTGACATAAATAATGAAGATTCATGGAAGTAGGATAGAGGTCGCTAGTAATATAGAAGTGTTCGATTCAATTAGTTTGGCTACTCACCACCCAATTGTTTTGTCGCTTTATTTCTTGTTCTAGAATATTCCTAAAGTGTAAGTAATAATTAAAACTTCCGTTAGCAAATTTATTACCAAATATGGTAGTGATTTGGAGTTCGAATCGCAAGCTTAGAAGTAGGGAGGGAGCCTATAAATATCAGTACTTGAGGCGTGGAGATCATGCATTTGTGTACTTGACTTCTTGAATACCATCTAGGTATTGATGTATTTCTTGAAAAAATATTTTAAGTTGTTAAAATAAAAAGTTAATAAAAAGTGAGTTCCCCTGCTTTAAAAGGGTAAGTAAAGTAGATTTTAATCAGTTGGATAGGTATAGATGTTGTGTAAAGTTTACAAATTCTTAGGTTATGTATTGCATTTCTAGGGTTCCTTGGACTGTGGTCCCATTGTTGTCGGTTCTTCACTAGACAATATTTATATACCTGTTGTAAGACTGAGAAGCTAGGGGAGTATGATTGAATGTGATGACATCCTGAACTAGCATCCATTCTGATCTTGTGGAATCAATAAGAAAAGTCAGAAGGAAAACTTCCGAGGTCACCAGGACAAAAGATAGCAAGGGAGACTTTCTGCTACCAAGTCTTGAAGTTAAGTAATCCTCCCATAAATTTATGCCCCTGCTTACTCATTGCATTCCCTAAATACTTTTTGTTAGAATTTGAATTGAGAATTATAACATTTCTTAATAAAACTTTTAAAAAGACAATACAAAGTCTAGAGAATGTATCTTTATTAATGTTACTCCTTAATAACAAATGTTTACTAAGATATAAATGATCTGAATGTAACCTTAAAGAAGCAAACTAATGTATAAAACAGTAGATGAAATTCGTATCAGTAATTATAGTGTTTATCATTCAAATAAAAGTTTTATAGATTGGTATTCAAACAGTGTATCTTAACTTTAGTACTTTACATAGATTGATATCAAGTGTTAGATTTTTAAGGTTTCTTTAAATACATATATATTGTAAATTGAATAAAATATCTACTATATAGTGTGTCATAAGTAGTTTTCTTTAGACATCCCTAGAATACTGAATCTAATTAAAAATAAAGGCGCCCTGGGTAAAAAATAATTTAATAGATTGAGTCTTGTGCGATGCCCTGAACTAACCGGAGGTAACAAAAATTGTTACAAACCTAGACGAAAATACACAAAAAGAAAACTGATATCGGATATTGGAAAGATCTATGATCCGTTGGGTTGGTTAGCTCCGATAATAGTAATTGGAAAGTCATTTTTACAAAAGGTGTGGTTAGCAGGGACTGATTGGGACGAATCAATTCCTGATTATTTTACAAAAGAAGGTTATTGAATACATAACTGAATTGTCAGTTTTTTCGTTAAGAATAGATAGATGGATAGGTATCACAAATGAGAAAGATAAATTAGAATTGCATGGTTTCTCAAAAATCCTAATAACTTGAAAGTGTTTGTAGCAAATCGGTGTACAGAGATAATTAATATTGTAAGTAGTGAAAAGTGGCAGTATGTGAAATCAACAGACAATCCGGCAGACTTGGCCTCACGAGGATTGATGCCGTCAGAATTACATGATTCTTATGTGTGGTTTAATGGACCCGAATTTTTAAAAGAGACAATCATTACTTACGATGAAAAAAGTAGTATTAGTGATACAAGCTTAGAGATGAAATCTAAAGCAATATGTCTAAATGTGGTAGTACAAGAAGATTGTATTGTTTATTTTAAGAAGTTTTCTAGCTTGAATAAGTTAGTGAGAGTTATAGCTTTTTGTTTACGTTTTATGTTTAACTGTAAGAAGAGATGCATTAGAAAAAAGATTGATATGAATAATATTGCAAATGAAGTTACATTTTTATCGTTATTTTTATAAAAAGGTCAAGCAAATGACTCTATTCCACCTGATGGTAAGCAGAAGTAGAGTCCAAATGCGAAGATAGCTGGCGCGAGAGATAAACTGCCGCGCTAGCCACCCACGCCTTGCTGACCTGCAAGGTGCTTCTTCACGCCTCTTTTGAATGACCCAGGATTATAGGAAGGAGGGAACACGTGTGCTGGCAGTGAATTCCATTTTTTGATTGTGCGACAAAGAAACGAGTTGCCAAATTTCTTAGTTCGCGTTGGAATGGTAGCCACAGTTTGTCGGTGACAACGTAGACCAGCACGCGTAGTCCTTAAAAGGAAGGGAGATGGTGGGATCAGGGAAAAAAGTTCCTCAGAGCACTCGCCGTGGTACAGACGGTAGAAAGCGCTCAATGATTGCGACGCAATTGGAGAGGCTCAAGGTTTTTAGTCACCTCTTCGTCGCCGATGATGCGGGCCGCGCGACGCTGCAACCTATCCAAAGCATCGAGTAAGTACTTGGCGGAGCCATCCCACAGGTGCGAGCAATACTCCACGCAGGACCGTACTTGCGTCTTGTATAGCAAGCAAAGTTGATTTGGCGTGAAGAAGCGCCGCACCTTGTTCAGGACTCCGAGTTTCCGTGAAGCTGTTTTTATCACGCTTTCGATGTAGTCCTTCGGATTCAAGTCGCTGCGAACCTCCATACCGAGCAAGGTGATACTGCTCTGTAGCGTTAGTGTTGTGCTCTGGAGAGAGGGAAAGGAAAGGAATGGCGACGTTTTAGCCGTAAACGCGCACACCTGAGTTTTCTTGGCATTGAACTCAACCAGATTTGCTGTACCCCATTGAGAAACAAGGTCGAGCTCTCGGTTGAGTTCAATGACAAGATTCTCACGACTCTCTACGGTTTCTGCCCGTCCAGCCTTTGCGTGTCCGAAGTAGCCCGCATGCACTGTACTGTCGTCTGCATAGCAATGGATGTTCCCAAGCGGAATCATATCATTGATATGCAGAAGAAACAGTGTAGGGGATAAAACGGAACCCTGGGGAACACCGGCATTCACTGACATTAACCGCGAACTGCATCCGTCGCAGAGGACACGAATTCTTCGCTCATGCAGGAAGCCAGCCACCCAGGTACAAAGCTGAGCAGGCAGACCATACGTCGGACATGCGTCATGTACGCTAGAAGGTCACCCGTCGATCGTTTCGGCCTAAAGCCGTACTGTTGATCGTTGATCAGAGAGTGACCCTCTAGGTAACGGACCAGGTGGTTGTTGAGGATCCTTTCCATAACTTTGCAAAGTACCGAGGTGACTGCTATTGGCCGATAGTTGGCCGGGTCTGAGCGGTCCCCTTTTTTGGGAACAGGCTGCACATTAGCCTCTCTCCAAGCTTCCGGCACATGTCCAGAAGAGTAAGAGATCTGGTAAAGGCGCGTGAGTACGGGAGACAACTCCGCTGCACATTTCTTAAGTACAATGCCCGGGATGCCATCGGGTCCACTAGCTTTCCGGACGTCGAGTGATTGCAGTTCCGCACGAACATCACGCTGCCTGATTTTAATGTCAGGCATCGTGGAGCCACAATGAGGTAGTGACGGTGGCTGTGCATTGCAATCATCGACTTGGGAATTAGCCGCAAAGAGTCTTGCCAGAAGATCGGCTTTCTCCTGCGGCTTATGAGCTAAAGACCCATCCGGACATCTCAGGGGTGGCAGCGAGGGCTGGCAGAAGTTGCTTTGCACGGCTTTGGCCAGACGCAAGTAACTACGGGAGCCCGTAGGATGCGTTACCAATTCGTGGCCAATGCGTGCGACGCGCTGGGCATCCGCTCTTATGTAAGCCTTCTTACAGGACTTGGAAGCATTGTTGTAGGCTGCTTTCAGTGATTCGATATCAGGAGCTTTAAGAGCCCGACCCCTGATCCAAGCGCGATACGCCGCCTGTTTCTGTGAAACAGCAACAGCACAATCGCGGTTGAACCAGAGGTTACGTCTGCCCTTACTGATGAGATCGGAATGTGGAATGTAATATTCCATACCCAATACAATCTCCTCAGTAATGGCAGCGGCGCAAGCTGATGTATCGTTATCACTGGAGCAGCGTTGCTTCCAAGGGATGGACGCAAAGTAGTCGCGCATACCATCCCAATCTGCAGACCCATAATGCCAGAGCCGGCGTTTAGCAACCGCCGGTTACGGAAGCTTGGCCTGCGGCACTTTGGTGGATATCAGGCAGTGGTCAGATGAGCCTAGAGGGGCTCGGACCTCTACCTGGTATCCCTCAGGATGGGTCGTGAGCAGAAGGTCCAGTAAAGAAGGCGCTTGACTTGCAATGTCTGGGATCCTGGTGGGCTGATCAACCAGTTGTGACAAGTCGTGCGTGAGAGCGAATGCATGAGCAGAGATCCCTGCATGGTCAGTTTTGGAGGAACTTAACCACAAACTGTGGTGAGCATTGAAGTCCCCCAAAAACAACAGTTCTGCATTGGGATACTGCTCCTGCGCGTCATCTGCCACCCGACTCAGATGTTCAAAAAGTCGAGTTGTCTCAGCGTCTCCGGTGTGGGATCTGTAAAGACACACGTAGACTCTAGCCGAGGGGCCAGAGTCGACGTGTACCCCTAGCATGGAGAAGGATGGGTCTTCCAGGCAGCTCAAACGGCGACAGCAAACATCCGCCCGAACATACAAGCATACTCCGGCTTTCGCTTTGAAGGACTCTTCAAGCATGTAGCCGGGATAATTCAAGTAGCTTGTGTCAGCGGGCGGCAATATTTGCGTCTCCGTCAGAAACAACAATGCAGGTCGTGCTGACTCAAGGTGTTCGTGGACAGCATTGAGGTTACTGTGGAGTCCGCGTATATTGCAGAACTCAACCTCAAACGGTGTAGAGGGAGTGGGGTTGTGCACCGCTGTAAAACCTGATTGTTTTTTGTTGGCTGCCATGGGAAAAGGAAAAAGAGACGTGAATCAAGTGGGCGTTACCGCGACAGTTCCGGACAAAGTGGGGAGGCTGGTTTCACCGTGGAACTGCCTAAAAAGAATATTCATCGATCCGCCGGACGGAAGGGCCCCCGTACCCCCCCGGAAGTGGCCGCCGGGACCCCACATCCCGGTCACCAACCGGCACGACGATCCACCCCGAGATTATGCGTGGCATGATAGGGCAGCCTCGCGAGCTGGTTAGGCACGCTTGGGCCCCTGCACTATGCCCCGGGCGGCCAGCGGGATAACCGTTTCTACGGGTCTCCCTGGCCGGCGGATCGACGTATTCCTCCCGGCATCGGCTCGACCAATGTCGCCCCTGGACCGAAATATGTCGCGGTAACGCCCACTCAAGCTCTGGTTGTACGCTGGCTGATCCCGAAACGCGCTCAATGAGCACTTCACGGGTTTTACACCACGCGTACGGTGGTAACTAACCAGGCGGGCGTTAGGCCCTACCACCAGTTGAGCGGATGGTCGCTCATAAATCCCTTAGTCGTCTCCTACGACACCCAGGGGAAAGAGAAGGGGCAGTGACTACGGTATTCTTATAGACCGTCACTGCACGGTACGGTATCTAATGAAATTGCAATACTTAAACATGGTGGACAAGTTAGTAAAAGTAGTTCAATTCGATCTCTCAATGCATTTATTCATACGGATGGTTTCTTGAGGGTGGGGGGTCGTATAGATAACGCTTCTTTTAAGTTTAATACTAAACATCCTATTATTCTTAGCAAAAATTGTAATTTGTCTTATTTAATAATGAAGCATATTCATGTAAATAAAACCCTTCATGGTGGACCACTGTTAATGCTAAATATTAGTCGACAAAATTATTGGGTTATTTCGGGTAAGGCATTAGCCAAAAAGATAGTGAAGTCATGTGTTTCTTGTTTTAAACAGTCTGCAAAACCTATAGAGCAGTTGATGGGAGATCTGCCTAAAGAACGCATTACGCCGTCCAGACCATTTAGTAAATGTGGAGTCGATTATTTTGGCCCTATTAATCTTAAAAGTTATAAAGGTAGATGTCAAAGATTTGAAAAAGCTTATGTTGCGTTATATATTTGATGGATAGCAGTTGATGGGAGATCTGCCTAAAGAACGCATTACGCCGTCCAGACCATTTAGTAAATGTGGAGTCGATTATTTTGGCCCTATTAATCTTAAACGTTATAAAGGTAGATGTCAAAGATTTGAAAAAGCTTATGTTGCGTTATATGTTTGTTTATCTACAAAAGCAGTAATTTTACTTATGAAGAATATGTAACAATTTTGACACAAGTTGAAGCTTGCTTGAATAGTAGACCATTAATGCCAATTAGTGATTCAGTTAATGATTCAGTACCATTGACTCCAGGTCATTTTTTAATTGGAGAGCCTACTATTGTGTTAGCTGATGATAATTTGTTAGACGTCCCACTAAGCCGATTGGACAGATGGCAGTTGATACAAAGAAAGTTGCAAGAGTTTTGGACACGTTGGAGTCGAGACTATATTACAAATTTACAGACACGTAACAAGTGGTGTTACAAGTTACCAAATGTAAAGGAAAATGATGTGGTTCTGTTGAAGGATGAAAATTTGCCATCTGGCCAGTGGTTGACGGGAAGGATATTAACTGTTCATCCTGGCAATGATAGTAGAGTTAGGGTGGTAACAGTAAAGGTAGCCGGGGGTAAGGTGTTAAAGAGACCGATTTCTAAAATATGCCCGCTGCCAATAGCCTAAATAAATGGCCCGGGAATATGTTAGAACTCTTTAGTTGAATTTATTTTGTTTTAAAATAGGTTGTCACGTTATGACACAAATATTTTGTCATTGTTTTGCTTTGTCGCTTCACAGAAATGTATTACTACAAATTATAATTATTTCACGTTATTATGTGGTTTTTTAATGTTATTTCACACGCCACATAAGCACAACACATAATCAACAACAGTTTGATCAGAACGATTACTAAATTTATTTACCGAAAGCGAGGAAAAACAAATCCAAACCTTATTAACTGGCTTAGAACTAGGAGACAACAAACCTAGCCAACTTTTGAGGCAAATGCGACAGCTGGCAGATAAAAATATTTCGGACAAAATTTTAAGATCTCTTTGGCTTGACAAATTACCTAAATTTATCAAAAACACATTAATAATCAGTGAAGAAAATTTAGATAAACTATCAATTATGGCAGATAAGATGCGAGATTTTCATTCCGAGGAAATTTGCTCAAATGACATTCTACCATCAACCAGCCAAAGTACAGTCGATAACATAAATTTACTACAAAAAATTTCGGAACTGGAAAAACAAATCGAAGCCTTGTTTTTCCAGTTCCGAAATTTTTCTAATTTTTCTAATATAATATAATTAATAAATTATAGCAATAATCAGCTATAAAGTAAGCAGTTTCCAGGATTCTGCTATAAAATTCGGTCGAATTGGATTAGAAAGGTTTGGTTATAGGTTCAGGATATCTGGTAATTTATCTGGAACTGTAGAATCCAAAAATGGATATTATGATGAATAAATCGTAGTTTAAGAGTAGAACAATGTGTTTGTATTTTATCTGGAGCATGTTGGTTATCCATAGGATAACTTGGCGTCTGACGAGTTAGCGTTGTTTGATCAGAAACGAACATAATTATTATAACGATGAATCTCTAAATAACATCGACAGTGCGGAAGACTAGCGACCGTAACATGTAAGGAAGCCAGCTTCAATCGAGAGAGACGTATTTGATACTTCAAGCCGAGTAATAAAATAGCCGTAACCATTTTAAGAAAATTATGTAGGTAGATCGAAAATGATTCACCAATTTTTCCGATTCAATCGCAGGTAGAAGGTAGCCGTAAATTGTTTCATAAAATACACATGTAGGTAGGTAATAATCTATCGATTATACCGGTGGAACAATTATATTCCGTATCCGCATAAATACCTAAGTAAAATCTCCCTAACATGCTAAAAATAGCTTGTAGACGAAGAATATAAAAGGTAATAAAGGTTAAGTAGGTAGAAATGCCATAAGTATAAATCAGTCACAGAGTAGGTAGATAAGGTTTTGATAAAATGTTTCGTAAATCGCAATTAAAATCGTGAAATATAAAGGTTGCATAGAAACCCCTAAATCAACGCCAAAGGGTTTTCTCAGCCGCTAAAATAAATACGTTCCGTAACAAATTATATGCACGTAATACGCAATTATAAGTAGTAAAATAAAACAAAGGCCGCAACAATAAAATAAAACACACACAACACATATAATATTATAAGGACCGTCATAACACAATAAACCGTAAAATAGATATAGCCGCAACAATGAAATAAAACAACCGAAATCTAAACATAAAACAAACAAACCGAAACATAAAATAAATACGCTACAAGGAAATAAAACACACATTTCGTATAATAAAATGCGAACAGCCGCACAACGTTAGGTAGGGAAGATATCAAGGTTCCTGAACAACCCATTTTAATAGTTTAGTCAGTGAACCAAATTATAGCTGAAATAAAGGAATAAAACACACTTCGCATAATAAAATAAAATAACCGCACAACGCAACGTAAGATAGGGTGGATATATCAGGGTGCCGCATTTAACGCAATAATAAAATCAATACACCCTATACGCAATATAGGACGTAACATCGTAATAAATCACACGCATTTCATATAATAAAAATAAGCCGCAACACATCATATATAAATAACCAGTCAAATAAATAACCGATATGAAATCCGTAGGTAGTCATGAAATAATTCAAATCGCCACATAATTCCGCAGTATAACAAAAGGTAATTTAAACGAGAAAATTCCTATAAAATAGACCGCACACATTTCATATAATAAACGTAAGCCGCAACAAAACAAATATAAAACACACAGTACGTAAAATAAACATAACGTATACCAAATCCGCAAATAGCCGTGAAATAATCCAAATAATTACAAAAATTGAGCAACATAACTAAAAGTAATTAAAAGAAAAGTGAAAATAAATGTTTTTCTTTAAAAGCACTTACCCCAGGCCTACACTTACCTTGGGGTCTGGAACCGCCCGCCAATGTCGTTATTCTCACCGACAGAGGTTCCCCGTAGGACTTTTTCCCAGAGTACTACTCTTGCAACCTCTCCCCTACTGCCGTCGAACTATGATCCAAGAATCCAGAACCCCCCCGAAAACCTCCTTTTGTAACGTTACACGTACATATTTTACCGACCTACATACATAATTTTAAATTAAATAGGAATAATTACACTATTTATAAATATTACATAAATTAAGATATAAAAGAAGCTCATCTAATTGAAATATTTCACTAGAGTTCGCCTTCTAAATTTATCAACACGTTTTAGCGCTCCATATCAACGTTAATATGCTACATTATAGTGACCGCACGACTGTTGCGGGCAATCTTCGATAGATTGCGCCTGCGTCGCGCCGGCAGTCTCGATCTTGTCAGGAATCGCACACAGAGATTTGGTGATTCGCTCTTTCGCTTGCGTGGTTCGCTAAGTAAATTGAGCACCGATAAGACCGATATATTTATATTACTAATTAACTAATTTGATAATCGTGTGCAACAAAAGTTATTTATTTAATGTGTTTAACCCCTAATTGGGGTCCAAGATTAGGCTAAGGTAGCCGCTGTCGCCTCCTCTGCTTCACTTCCGCCCAGGGCTGGACTTACAGTGAGCAGCAGTACAAGCCGCCCTAACTCTTCCCACCGAGCGACCCTCACCGAGACCATCTCCGGCTACCACCAGGGGAGTACACGCTATTGGGCATTATAGAACCGTTCGTCGTACCCACTACCACCATTTATTAAATTGTTCTGCACGGATCTCTCGTGTCTCATTTAACTCCCTATTTCTTAGGATCGAGGGAGCACGGGAGACCTTACCCGCGGCATTGGCGCCCATATACGTGGTAGATATCTTGATATCTGGTTCTATTCTGCTCTTTAGTTGTAGTTAGTTGTGTTTGTGGCGTTTTTTTATTTGTGTGAAACGTATTTTTTTTTTCAGCTTGTGCATAATTTTGTGATACTAAGGCGTGCGGTAGATGTATAATTTTTATTAATTATTTTGAATCTGGGTATCCATATAAATGTTATTATTTCAATTAGATTATTATTTCAATCAGATTATTATTTCAATCAATTGTATACCACTGTTATATTTACATAGGAAAATATTAAACAGTATTGAATTTCCTAAAAAGGACGTTTTACACAGTACGATTTATTTTATTTAGAATTATATAATTATTTTATAAGGTACTTTATACTTAAGTGTTAATACGCCTTGGTAACACAGAATTGATTTTATTTCATGCTTATATTTTAATTTATGCTTTTCCCTTTATATATAAAAAAAATATACGTTCTGTAAATTTTTTGTAACAGAACGGAGAGTTGTTTCCATTGGCAATTTTTCCCTCGCTTAGCTTTAATTAGTGCAGCGATAAATTTAAATATTGTGTAACCACTTATCGTTTATTTTTATTTTTTTTTTTAATCATGTTGCCTATTAAGTATTTGTCACTCCAGAAGTCGGAACTCGAATACGAAGTTCGTATTAGAGGAGCAACTCCTGCGCCTTCTGTTGAGGAGTTACGTAAACAAATTGTAAAGCTTTCTTCAGAATATCCATCCGAGCACATTTTAGAGTCTCCACTTGACATAAGACATGATCTTAGAGGTTGCTTAGAGGTGCTTACGAAAATTCAAACCAATCTTGAAATTATTGACCCTACAGTTCCTATACTTATGAGAACTCAAAATATGTTGAACCATTTGCATAATCGAATCGCTAGGTTAACGTGTAGTGACGACGTAAAGAAGGAATTTGATGACATAACAAAAGGTTATAAGATTTTTGCACAAAAGTTTGCAGCACTACAAGTTAAAAAGCCTATACCTAGTACATCTAGTGCACATAGCGATTTTCCTATCGATCACACACCCACTACTCCTGAAGTACATAATATGATTTCGGTAACGTGTGATAGAGGCTCTGCCGATATAATGAAATTAAAATTCAACGGCAAAACTTGCGTACGCTCATTCATACAGCGTGTTGATGAATTTATTGAGGCTCGTAACATACCTTCGTCTAAAATTCTTAATTTTGCTCCTGAAATTTTTCAAGACGATGCGCTTCATTGGTATCGGTCGGTTAAGAACTCTGTTGATTCTTGGCCAGACCTAGTAATTAGGTTGAAAGAAGACTTCGATCAATTTGATTTTGATTATCGTCTCATATCAGAGATCCGTTCTCGTACACAGGGCGAACGCGAGAATATCACAATTTATTTATCCATTATGGATGGGATGTTCTCGCGTTTATCTAAGCCACCGTCAGAAGAGGATCAGCTGGAGATTATTCTTCATAACATAAGGTCCTGTTATGCCAGTACATTAGCATCGGCTGGTCAAATATCTTCAATCGATTCTTTGCGCTCGTTATGTCGTAACTTTGAGATAGTTCAAGCACGACTTTCACAATTTCAGGAGCCACCCAAAGTCACATTGGATACTCTTGCACCTGAATTTGCATATAATAATAATAAGGAATTTAATAAAAGTGGAAATAAGAATAATAATAATTTTAATAAACAAAATATAACATATAATAATAATAATAGTAACTATTCTAATAAGGGGCATTATTCTAAAAACTATAATTTTAAAGGAAATACAAATCAAGAACATTATAATATACATAGTATTAACACAAATCGAAATCAACCATATTGCCCCAGATGTCGTAGTAACTCGCATCACATTAGACAATGTAAATCAAGTCATGACATATATTGTTTTAAGTGTGGCATGAAAGATGTGAAGGCGCCAGACTGTCCAGCCTGTCATAAAAACAAGCCTAAGTCAAAAAACTAGTTGAGCAGAATTGTAGAAATTTTGATAAGCATGATTGGGAAGCTTGGCTTTCATTTATCAATAATTTTAGTTCAATTTACAAAATTTCTACAATTCTAAACACCAAGCCTTTCAACGATTCAAGACCTTATATTAATATTAAAATAAATGATATTGATGCTGTTGCCTTGTTAGATTCTGGAGCTGCAGTTTCTATTTTGGGAAAAAATTCACATCTTCGTCTTACTGATTTTACATTGCATCAGGATAACAACATCAATATGGTAGCTGCAGGTGGCCAATCACTTGGTAGTATTGGTTATATGAATTTGCCCATAAATTTTGAGGGTCAGTTCCATATCATTAGGGCTTATGTTGTACCGGAAGTTGATACCTCTCTGATATTGGGCGTAGATTTTTGGCGCACTTTTCAAATATGCCCTAAATACTTAGGCAGTGTCACTATTTCTGAGAGTCCCTTGGCAGAAGTAAAAATGAAGACTGATGAAACCTTCATTCAGTCTTATGACAGTTTAGCTGATTCACAGAAACACATAGCCGATAATGTGATAGCTCAATTTGAATCTATCTCTACTGAAGAGAAGGGCTTAGGTAGGACGCACTTAATTACACATCACATAGACACTGGTGATGCTCAGCCTATAAGGCAGAGGTACTACAGAATGTCTCCGGAAAAACAGCGCATATTGACAGAACAAGTTGACGAAATGCTGTCACTTGATGTAGTGGAACCATGCGAGAGTGCATGGTCTTCTCCTGTACTTATCGTAAAGAAAAAGAATGGGCAACCAAGATTTTGTCTCGATAGCCGAAAACTCAATGCCGTTACGAAGAAGGACGCTTATAATTTACCTTATATCTCCGAAATACTAGACAACCTTCGTGATGCTAAATACCTGTCAAGCGTAGATTTGTCAAAATCTTTTTGGCAAATTCCACTAGCTCCTAATGACAAGGATAAGACCGCATTTTACGTTCCGGGTCGTGGAACATTACGTTTTAAGACTACTGCCTTCGGACTGACCAATGCTCCCGCTACACAGCAGCGTTTAGTGGATTTACTATTTGGTGATATGGATTTTAAGGTTTTCGCTTATCTTGACGATATTATTATTATTAGCTCCTCCTTTCAGGAACACGTATCTCTTCTACTGCGCGTACTCGAAAAATTGAGACACGCAAATTTAACAATTAATTTTGAAAAATGCAATTTTTTCCGGAGCCAACTTAAATACCTTGGTTATTTGGTTGATGCTTGCGGCCTACGGACAGACCCAGATAAAGTGGAGGCAATTTTAAATTTTCCAACGCCCTCTAACAAAAAGGAATTAAAACGCTTTCTTGGTACTGCTACTTGGTACCGACGTTTTGTTCCGAATTTTAGTACTATTGCCGGTCCCTTAAACAGACTAACTTCCAGTGGTAAAAATTCGTCAGCCTTCAAATGGACTCCCGAGGCCGATAAGTCTTTTAATTCCCTTAAGGAATGTTTGGTCTCAGCCCCAGTTCTTTCTTGCCCGAACTATACCATGCCGTTCGAAGTACATACGGACGCAAGTAACTATGGTGTAGGCGCGATGCTGACGCAAAATCTTAATGGGAAAGAGCACCCGATCGCCTATATGAGTCGATCCCTTAACAAGGCTGAGAGGAATTACAGCATTACTGAAAGAGAAGCTCTAGCTGTTCTGACTGCACTCGAGCATTGGCGTTGTTATCTTGAGAATGGCCAGACCTTCACAGTTTACACCGACCACTCAGCCTTGAAATGGTTCATGTCTCTTGATAATCCAACTGGAAGGTTAGCACGATGGGGGGTAAGGTTGTCCGCATTTAACTTTGTTATTAAGCATCGTAAGGGTGTAGATAATGTTATACCTGATGCACTTTCTCGTGCTGTTCCTATTAACGCAATATCACTTGCTAATTCTATTTTAAATACAGATGATTCATGGTACAAAAAAATATATAACGGTTGTCTTAATACGCCTGTTAATTTTCCAAATTTTTTAATTGAAAATAATTCTTTGTATCGACTTTCCAAAATGAAATCCCAACTTACGTCCGAATTCGCTTGGAAGGAAATTGTTCCCAAAGAGTTTCGCGAGGAAATCATAAAAGAGAATCACTCAGAGCCAACTGCTGGTCATCTTGGGATATTCAAAACTTATAGAAGGCTTTCATTAAAATATTACTGGCCTGGAATGCATCAAGACGTGGTAAAGTTCGTGGGCTCTTGTCCTACTTGCCTGTCTTATAAGGCACAGAATCACACCACGTTAGGCCATATGGGTCGTCCCAAACAGTGCTCAAGGCCATTCCAAATGATTTCCATCGACTTCATTGGCCCTCTTCCCGTCACTCGCAAACAGAACAGCTACATGCTTGTGATAACTTGTTGCTTTTCCAAGTACTGTCTTATTTTTCCCTTGCGTCGTGCAGTTTCGGACATGGTGATTAAAATTTTGGAAGAGTCGGTATTTTTAGTTCATGGTGTTCCACAGACCATTTTCCTAGACAACGGTACTCAGTTTATTAGCTCTGTAACTGATAATTTATTTAAAAATATAAGATACCTAGTGTTTATTTTACTCCTAGGTATACGCCCCAAATAAATACAGTGGAGCGGTACAATAAGACTATTGTCACCAGTTTATCTACTTTCGTTGAAAATGATCATCGCTCATGGGACACTTATATTCCCAAAGTACAGTTTGCGATAAATAACTCTGTAAACGAAGCTACAGGCTATACGCCATCCTTTCTGATCTATGGCAGAGAGTTAGTTTTATGTGGATCGCACTATACTGATACGGATTTGGGTGATGAAGTATTGTTTTTGCCACGTGATATGTATGCTGAAAACCTAGGATCTCTCGCTTCCGTTTTCAATGATGTGCAAGCTTCATTATGGCGTGCACATGTTAAGAACACCTCCCATTATAATTTACGTAGAAAACATACAGAGTTTAACGTCGGCGATATAGTTTTCAAAAGAACATATATGTTGAGTGACAAAGACAAATATTTTAGTAAGAAACTAGCCCCTAAGTATATAAAATGCCGCATTATTGAAAAACGGTCTCCTTTGGTGTACGTTTTAGAAGATATGTCTGGCAAAAATTTAGGAGTGTGGCACATAAAAGATATTAAATTAGTAAACAACGGAGGAAGTTAAAAACAAAGGTATATTTATATTGTACGATATAGGTTACTTATCCTTTTTTTTAAACATCTTGCGATTATCAGGAGTTATCAATATTTCAGAACGGTAACTTTTCGTTTGTAAGGATGCGCCTACAACGTTAATATTGTAGTTGTTGTTGCTTTTTTGATTAAGATGATTTTTGCCTGGTTATGTTATGCTAGATGACGAATGAGTGTGTACTGTTAATTGTAATTGAGCTAATTTAGACGGGTTTTAAATTAAATTAAAACCCTTTCCGTGAAGCGGGGGGTAATGTAACGTTACACGTACATATTTTACCGACCTACATACATAATTTTAAATTAAATAGGAATAATTACACTATTTATAAATATTACATAAATTAAGATATAAAAGAAGCTCATCTAATTGAAATATTTCACTAGAGTTCGCCTTCTAAATTTATCAACACGTTTTAGCGCTCCATATCAACGTTAATATGCTACATTATAGTGACCGCACGACTGTTGCGGGCAATCTTCGATAGATTGCGCCTGCGTCGCGCCGGCAGTCTCGATCTTGTCAGGAATCGCACACAGAGATTTGGTGATTCGCTCTTTCGCTTGCGTGGTTCGCTAAGTAAATTGAGCACCGATAAGACCGATATATTTATATTACTAATTAACTAATTTGATAATCGTGTGCAACAAAAGTTATTTATTTAATGTGTTTAACCCCTAATTGGGGTCCAAGATTAGGCTAAGGTAGCCGCTGTCGCCTCCTCTGCTTCACTTCCGCCCAGGGCTGGACTTACAGTGAGCAGCAGTACAAGCCGCCCTAACTCTTCCCACCGAGCGACCCTCACCGAGACCATCTCCGGCTACCACCAGGGGAGTACACGCTATTGGGCATTATAGAACCGTTCGTCGTACCCACTACCACCATTTATTAAATTGTTCTGCACGGATCTCTCGTGTCTCATTTAACTCCCTATTTCTTAGGATCGAGGGAGCACGGGAGACCTTACCCGTGGCACTTTATACTCCAAAAATCCCCTCCTAAATTTTTCCCCATCCGTGAATAATTCAGCCTGAACTTCGCTACCAATTTCCTCCTATCATAATCAAATTTCGCACTTTTCCCGTAATTCAATTGGTTACTCCAAAATATCTTTGCCAATTTTCAGTTGGCAGCTTTAACTTACAGATTTCCTATTCGTTGATTTTTCCTCACCAGAGGGCACCATAAACCCCCCGTTATAACTCGACCAAATACAACAGCCAAGAACCTATTATGCACCTTATATAACTGACGTTTTCTCCTAACCTTGGTCGAGTTATATGAGAAGAAATCTTAACGAACTATTTAACATTATTTATTAAAAACGTTAAGGTTTTAACAATATAATAATATAATAATAATATATTTTCACGCTCACACCAATTATCTAGCCCGAAGTAAGTATCATTAAGAACTTGTGTTACGGATACTAGATAACGGACCTTTTTTTTTTTTTTAATATACATAATAATTTTAGATATTTTTATAAATAAACTTAAATAAATATATAAACAACCATGACTCGCAAACAAACGTTCGTGTTCGTCACACAAACATTTGCCGCTACCACAATAATTTACATTAAATCGTAATTATTGTTTATCTAACAGTGTCCTACATTACCAAACCAATTTTCAAACCCAAATAGGTAACATTCTTTATATTGGTATCTCTTCTGACTTTTACTCACTTCTCATTTTCTTTAATTTCTTTGATTTTTTTTTTATAAGGTAATAAATTAACCTAAATTCTTATTATTTTCTCATGTAGAATTTAATTATCTATTTAAAAACATATAACTCTTACTGTTTCAGTAGCCGCTCCAGAATTGAGAAGCGAAAATCGATTTTAGCCAAAGGGACAAAAGTTCACTTAAATTTTTTCCTTCAAATCCTTATAAAACCTAAGCAGGTATGTAATCCACTATTAGTATAAGTTTATTAAAAGTATTGAGACATGAAAAAAATCATTATTTCAAAATTTCGGCCATTATTCATAACTTGCTCATTCATCCTTTATTATACCCATAGATCATTTTCACCAAACTGGAATTGCTCTCAATATATATTATAACCAGACAATACTGACAACTATATCCCTATTTCTAACTACCTAGCATTCCCTTTCTCTAATTAAACTTTGATTATTGTAATGAATGTCAAAAATCTGTATTCAATTAGCTACCTATGTTTTATTCTTCCAATTTTTGATTTCAGAAACCCTGTTGATACATTTTACTTAATTCACGAGAAAAGGCAATGAAAGGAGAGGCGGCCACAATTAATAAACATAATTATTAATAATAATTCATATAATTTCCATACAATTTCCCCGGGGACCACAAGAAGAGACAGTTTGTCGCCTAACATAGCTTATTTTTTGTAAGTTTGCATGTTTAAAATTATTTTTATATTATTTTCTTGCTATTGTAGTGTAGCTCTGGCCAATTTATTACATTCACAAATAAAATAAATAAATACCAAAACTCCCCGATTTTTTTATTCATTTTATAGTTTCTCTTCCCGACACTAGATGGCATTAAGTTCTCCAGTTCAGAAGATAATTCATGGTGCTTTTATACGCATACTTTTTCCCTATTAATAAATTATATTGGTGCTTTGTTTAATCGAGGGATATCAAAAGCAAATAAAATGTATTTTTTTATAATTTTTTTTTTATTTATTTATTATTTTTTTTATTTTTTCTCCTCTCTTTTTTTTATTTATTTATTATTTTTTTTCCGTTCCGTTACACCACTAAGATTGAACAACCATAATACACACCGGCAAACGGGACAACAAAAAGGTCAAGGTCACACACGAGAGCGCACCAGTGAAAGTACGCCATCTTGTAACCATTATCTTTGGATCTTTATGAAAGTGCTTCAAGACCAGCCAAATGAGATTTTTCGACAAGTAAATTTAAAAGCACTCCAAGTAAGCGTGTTAAAAAATAACAATGTTTCTAATCGATCCTCTACATAGAATGTGTCAACATAGATGTTTAATTACCTTCGTTAATAGATTGGCATTGAAATGAATCGGGCGAGACCAAAACGAAATGCACCAATGTGCGAGTAATGCGCATGAGTGCGTGACAAATAGTACTGCACTATGCACAGCCTTTTGATAAATATCGATAGTAATTATTATTGTACGTTCCATGTCATCAATTATGTTTATGTAAAAGGCATAGTAATAAAATATTTTTAGCAAAAAAATAGGAAAACCGACTTCAATGCGTACAAATTTAAACTAAAAAGTAAGAAATAAATAATATTTTTATGAAGTAGTTGAAAAGAGCGTCATAGAAAACCAAGGAAAGTATTGATACACAATTATAATTCTTTATTTATAATTCATACTCCGATATATTTGGAGCCGGTGCCAGCTAGCCAAGGAGGATAGTGTTTGCAATTTTCGAACTTCACGGAGCGGCGGATTATTTCTCATCTATAATATGCATTCATTATTATGTATAGTTAATGGATTAATCAAGTTCGTATCTATTAGGTAAATTTATTTTGCTTAGGCTGGCACCGACTCCAAATATATCGGAGTATGAATTATAAATAAAGAATTATAATTGTGTATCAATACTTTCCTTGGTTTTCTATGACGCTCTTTTCAACTACTTCATAAAAATATTATTTATTTCTTACTTTTTAGTTTAAATTTGTACGCATTGAAGTCGGTTTTCCTATTTTTTTGCTAAAAATATTTTATTTTATTATTTTTAGTGGAAATCACTACATAGTATAAAACAAAGTCGCTATCCGCCGTCTGTCTGTCCCTATGTATGCTTAGATCTTTAAAACTACGCAACGGATTTTGATGCGTTTTTTTTTAATAGATAGAGTGATTCTTAAGGAAGGTTTATATGTATAATACATGCATATTCACATAAGCATTGCACCCGTGCGAAGCCGGGGCGGGTCGCTAGTTAAGTATATTTTATTGAAAATGGATAGGCCCACTGGATAAATGGATAGGCGCTCATTAAAACTTAACGGAAACGTAAACAATTTTTTTTTGTTATTAATGTTCTGTTCATAAAGGGTCGAATTTATATCGATACAATTTATACGGGCCATCTCTGATTTTGACGTAGCTAAATAAAGAATCACTAAAATCGAGTCGTAATACTCATAATTGACGGAGTATCAGGTAACAAACACAAAAAAACAGTTGGATAGAGAACTTCCTCTTTTTTCTAAGTCGGTTAACAAATAATATCACGTCTCAGACCTATAGCTCATTACAAATGCCTACAATGAATGGTATAGTTTTAATGGTAAGTTAATGAACTATGAAACTTGAAGAGAAACTAGTTATTTAACTTAAGTTCATAAAATAATTTGTCATAGTTTATGTGTTGACTATTGGACCTACTAATCAAAATTTCACTATTGCATATTAGGTAATAGCAAGTTCAAAAAAAAAATTGTCATTATTTTTGTGTTCGTGGACGATGTTATTGTTTCATCCCCAATAAAATTATCATTTCAACAAAAAAGTACTGGACCAATTTCGGTATAATTTATACGGGACCACCTTTGAAGTATGACCTTCTTAACGAAAAAAGAATCATCAAAATCGATTCATTATTGGCGGAGTAATCGCGGAACATACATACAAAAAAAAAAAAAAAAAAAAACATACAGTCGAATAGAGAACCTCCTCCTTTTTTTGTTTGAAGTCGGTTAATAAAACAAATAAAACCCATAAAGGTAAACTGTTTATATAAAAATTGCATGAGTGTCGTGGAACACTCGGAGGGAACGAAGTTTTGACTAGGCCACAGTCTAGCTAGACTGTGACTGGGCACAGTCAATAGCATACGCATTGTGGATACCGATAACCTAAACTAAATAAAGGGTAGTGTCGGAAAACTTTTTACTTGCACTATCTTGGATCTCGATATTATTTTAGACAACAAGCTAAAGATGTTGAACTTACTTGTTATAAGGATTACATTACTCGCATGGAAAAATCCATAACTGAAAATCCAAAAATGTTTTGGAACTACATAAACTCTTCCAAAGGCAGTAAAGGCTCATATCCTGCTACAATGCATTACGGAGACATTCGGAGTAGTAGTGGTGTTGGCATATGTGATCTGTTTGCGTCGTATTTTCAAACAACTTTTCAACACAACTCCAATTTAAATAGTTGTGGTAATGGGTATAATGACAGACCTAATGATCGCATGATAGTCATTGACAAGATACACGTCAATCCTGATCAAGTTTTGAATCTACTTAAAAACCTAGATTTGAATAAGGGCGCTGGCCCGGATCTTATACACCCTCGCTTTATAGTAAATTGCGCTTCTAGTTTAGTTGACCCGTTATGCTTGCTCTTTAATAAATCATTTCAGGATGGTATAATGCTTGACATGTGGAAAAGTGCATTTATAACTCCGGTGCTCAAAAAAGGTAGCAGGAGTAACGTATGCAACTATCGTCCCATTTCGAAGTTATGCATTTTCTCTAAAATATTAGAGAGAATAGTCCACCAACAACTCTATGCTGCGATTGATCCGATTATGGCGCCTTGTCAACACGGCTTTGTCAAAAGACGGTCCACGACGTCTAACTTACTACTATTTAATGACTACCTAACTTCGAAAATGAGTGGCGGTAAACAGATTGACGTTGTCTTTACTGATTATTGTAAATGTTTCGATCGTATAGATCATTTAATGTTGCTTTTAAAACTTCAATATTCTGGAGTTCACGGTAATTTATTTCGTTGGTTTACTTCGTATATTAATAATAGGTCCCAAGCTGTCGCCATTAACGGGTATACGTCTTCGTGGAATATGATACCCTCTGGGGTACCTCAAGGGTCCATTTTGGGGCCATTGTTATTTATATTATTTATAAACGACGTGTCGGCATGTTTTAAGTACGCTCAAATCCTCTTATTTGCTGATGATATGAAAATCTTTAAAGAAATTAACAATGACACTGATTGCTTCCTATTGCAAGAAGACCTCAGTAGGTTTGAATCTTATTGTGAAGCAAATAGACTCGATCTAAATACTAGTAAATGCTTCTCGATGACATTTTCCAGGAAGCATCATAATTATAACTATAGTTATGAACTAAAAAACCAGGCTCTCACCAGGGTTAGTAGCATGAAGGATCTCGGCATTGTCCAGGACTCCAAGATACTATTCGATCAACATGTATACCAAATCACAAATAGGGCATCTAAAGCACTAGGCTTTCTAATGAGAACCTGTGCCCAGTTTAAAAAGGCCAAGACTATAAAGATCTTATACTGTTCACTTGTTCGAAGTATCTTGGAGTATGGCTCCCAGGTCTGGAACCCGCGCTATTCAGTTTACATTAATCGTTTGGAATCTGTGCAAAAAAGGTTTTTAAAATATTTAGAATATAAAACTAGGACTTATGACGATACGTATAAGGAGCGATGCATAAGACATCATCTACTTCCCCTCAAGATCCGTAGAGATATTGCAGATATCGTATATCTATCCAAAATATTAAAGAGTAATATTGACTCAAGTGAGCTTTTGGAGCGGGTTATGCTTTCCGTCCCTCGCAGTTTTGCAACGCGTAATAAGAAGATGAAACTACAAGTTCCATTTGTTCGCACTAATTATAGGCAGAATAGTTATTTAATCCGTTCGTGTAACTTATTTAATTCATTGAGCGACGACACTGAAATAGATCTATTTTGCAGCGGTGTTTCATCACTGAAGCGTGCACTGGCTAATGAATTTCTTATTAGTTATTAGCTTATTCTTACTCCTTGTGCTGTAGTCGGTATATACAGGGTGCTGTCGCATGTATACTCGAATATTGTTGAGCCATATTATAATTTATCTGTGAAAACTTATCTGTAGCTAATAGTTAGTCATAAATTATACACATATAATGTAATAGCAGTAAGTTTTCCATTAAAATAAAATAAAATAAAAAATTCGTAATCGGGACCCCCGAAAACCACGAAAATTATACCCATATTGATATTCTATTAAATTTTTTCGCCTAGCCCCCTCCGCCAAATCCGTACCGTGCGATAAGGAATTTCCAAAATTCCGAAAATATTATCTGAAAATAATGAGAGAAGGTCTGTGACAACGCAAAGAAGTCTCTCACTCACTTTGAGAAAAGTTTATCATTTGATTGATTTACAAATACCATTTACACTTATCGACCGACATGATCAAAATAATTAATTTTTACAATACCGTGTATCATAAGCGGCACAGATAAGATTATTAATCACAGGTATAAAAATGAATGTGTTGAGCAACCGACACTCACAGACGCATCAACGGTCGCGATGTGGAAGTGGAGCGTTGGTCTGGTGGTGCTGTGTTGTGCGGCGAGCGCCGTGAGCGGGCGCTACCACCCCGAGCGTCCCGAGCGTCCCGAGCGTCCCGAGCGCTCCGAGCGCAGCGGCGCCGCGCCCCCCGCGGAGGAGCGCGCGGCGCAGTACTGGTACGACGAGGCGGCGCGCGCCATCTCTGCGCGGCGCGCTCGCTCCAACGGACGCGGCCGCGCAAGGAACGTCGTCATGTTCCTCGGCGACGGCATGTCCGTGCCCACACTAGCTGCCGCGCGCACGCTCCAGGGCCAGCGACGGAACAACACCGGCGAGGAGGATCAACTGTTTTTTGAGAATTTTCCTACCGTCGGGTTGTCCAAGGTAATACCTGCAGACGTTGACGCGAAGCCCATCTAACGTTTCAGCAGAATTGTCGGCCGGACGCTCCTGCAGTCCCCCCAACAACTGTCTAAACTGATAAACCTGTTATTGTAGACGTACTGCGTGAACGAACAAATCCCTGACTCGGCGTGCACTGCCACGGCATACTTGTGCGGCGTGAAGAACAACTACGGCACGCTGGGCGTGACCGCGCAGGTGCCGCGCCACAACTGCCTCGCCTCGCTCGATACCAATACACACCTCGACTCCATCGCCGCCTGGGCACTCGAAGATGGGAGAGACGTTGGTGAGCATTACTCTAGTGCCCTTATGGTGATCT
This sequence comes from Elophila nymphaeata, assembly GCA_955850985.1. Lineage (NCBI taxonomy): Eukaryota > Metazoa > Arthropoda > Insecta > Lepidoptera > Crambidae > Elophila > Elophila nymphaeata. The sequence goes on along the minus strand of OY039084.1, from coordinate 22,452,919 downwards.
ACTAAATCATGATAGATTCAGTCTTTTAAATTTATATTGAGAAACTTTATACTAAATGATGTTTCTGTCTCTGTAAATACGAATAATAGTAGGACCTATTTTTTGACTGCTATGGAAATGTTATATGACCTCGCAGGTATTGTGACGACTACTCGAATTACTCACGCTTCTCCTGGTGGGGCGTTCGCTAAGACAGCAAATCGTAACTGGGAAAATGATAGCGACGTTAAAGCTGCTGGATTTAACACGACCAGCTGCCCAGACATTGCACATCAACTCGTTCATATGGAACCAGGCAAAAGGTTTAAGGTCAGTAAAGATAAAACGATCTTTGTATATTACCCGGCTCGCGATAAATAATAATAATAATAAATTCATTTATTTCGACCAACAATGTATCATTCGGTGAACCTCCCTGGCGCGCTACAAAACCGGGACAGCTCCATCGGCACCCTAAACGCGTTTGCACTCTTATGAATAATCAATTTTGAAAACAGCTTAATAGTCCAAAATAATTCCAAAATAGCATAAGATAGTTTCATCTTAACTGGACGTCAAATATTTGTAAAAATATTTTAAAAATCTAGGATCCGAACGAAATATTTTTATTCTTAAAGAAGTGCAAACTTCGAACATTTGATGAAACAATGTTACAATAGAACCAAAAGTACCAAGCACTGACAAATTTCAACGGTGAAAGCTATATAGCGTAGTGGTTGACGCAGCCGCCCGAATTGCGGAAGATGCTGGGTTCGATTTTCGCCCTGGAATATCGATTTTTTTTCAACTTATATTTTTTCTAAGTTTAAAAAGAACCGAATCTTACCTGAAGCTCTGTTCGACCTGTTTCTAAGTAAAACAATTTCACAGAATGTTCGAACGTAAAAAGATAATTCGTTTACGTCAACCAAAAATTAGAAAGGGCCAAGTATCGATCCTTGCGGAACTCCCATTTTGATATATGCCGCAGAAGACTTAGCTCTGTGTCAACTATTTGAGTTCTAGAACTAAGATAAGAGTTTATCAACTATCTACTACAAACCATCATTATCAATAGGTACCGTAATACTTTAATTTAATTAGTGTTTCGTGATCTACACAGAAAAAGCTTTGGATAGGTCGCAGAATATCCCAAATGCATCCTAAGATTCTCCCACACATAAAATATGTGGCCTAACATAACAATTCTAGCACTAGTGGTATACTGACCGTTTATAAACCGTAATGCGCACCGTGAAAGGCTTTAATTCATTGTTTTTTTAAAAACTACATTGCACTACATTTAATTCATTGTTTTTTTAAAAACTTTACTTCAACTTTAATTCAAGGCCCAGTTCTATTTTACATGCATTATGCATGTAAAATAGAACTGGGCCTTGAATTACTAGGGTTTTGTTTTAAACTCGATTTAAGTGATGGAATAACTTAACTGCAGTTCATTAAGTTTGGAAATTTGGCTTCATCAATGCAATTATTAAATATTTTAGCTAGACGAGGAGCTGTGATATTAACAATATTGTTCAGCATTAAGATAATGACCTAGCATACCAATAATATAGAAGAAACAAGGTCGGAAGAAGTGTACTGACTGTGAATTTCAGTGTGAAAGAAGTTTCAGCGCGGAGAAGCACCTTGCAGGTCGGCAAGGCGCGGGTGGTTAAGCGGCGCTTATATTATCTCTCGCATTAGGTATCTTTGCATTTGGTCTCCTCCTAAGCCTACTATCCGGTGGAATGGAAGGAAACTTTTTCATCCAAAAAAAAAACAAAATAAAAACCTATGTTCTTAATTTCCAGGTAATACTTGGAGGTGGGAGACGTAATTTTATTCCAAACACTATTACAGATGAGGAAGGCACCCTCGGACACAGAACAGACGATCGTGATTTAATCGAGGAATGGAAAAGCCATAAAGTACAAAATAACCTTAGTCATGCCTACGTATGGAACCGAGAGCAGTTGATGCAACAAATGAACTCCCCACCGGAATATCTTCTGGGACTTTTTGAGGGCAACCATATGATGTATCACTTAGAAGCCAACAAGACCACGGAGCCGACGCTGGCGGACTTGACGGAGGTCGCCATCAAATCCCTGAGCCGCAACGAGAAAGGTTTCTTCCTGTTCGTGGAGAGCGGGCGCATCGACCACGCGCATCACGACAACCTCGTGCACCTGGCGCTGGACGAGACTCTGGAGCTGAGCGCGGCCGTGGAGCGCGCCGCCGCACTGCTGCCGGAGGAGGACTCGCTGCTGGTGGTGACGGCCGACCACGCGCACGTCATGACCTTCAACGGATACACGAGGCGCGGCGGCGACATCCTCGGACCCTCCGACGACGTCGGGGACGACGGCGTGCCCTACATGACGTTGTCCTACGCCAATGGGCCCGGAGCGAGAGAACACCATGGCGGCGTCCGCCCTAACGTTCTCAACGACGCTGACTATGGTAACCAGTTTCTCTAATTTTACACGGATACTTCATTACATTTTCAAGTCTAGTCAAAAAATAGTCACTCAAATAAAATCATAAGAAGATAAGATAATATTTAAGTGAGGGATGACAACCTTAATAATTTGCATCGTGAAAAAAATATCATAGGTACTTAATGTCACATCCAAATGAATAGTTGAATTGGCTCATTTCTGTGTAGCACATTTCTATGTAGCACAATATTAAAATTGAATTCACTGCAGCATACGCGTTCCCTCCTTCTTACAATTCTTGCATGTGTCAGCAAGGTGTGAATGAATATCGCGGCGGTTTATCTCCCGCACTAGCTATCTTCGAATTTGCACTCCACTCCTGCTTCTTCTTCGTACGGGTGGTTTCCGCAACTCGACGACTCGTGCGCCTATTTTCCGATGATTCACTTCTTCTTGCCATAAGATGGAATGCAGTAATTTGCTAGACATTTTTATAAAAAAATAATTTGAACCGACAAGGGGACTTAACGAATGCCATTTGCTACCTGAGATCTAAGACATACATTACAACCTTTTCCTTTTAATAGTCTATAGCAATTATCTCTTTAATATAAATGATATAGAATATGAATAATAAACCCAAACTAAAAAGTTACACGTGGTTTCTTTAAAGCAAAAAACATGAAACACAATTAAAGGCTTTGCATAAAACTAAATAGCATATCATCCATCGAACTACCAGAAAATGTCTATTTGCTAGTAATCGATCATCTGAAAGAGACTGATTATTTTGTAGTAGGTGCCAGTATAGTTGATTTAATTGCCACGAGATTTATCACCTTTCCTCATCTGTTGCAGGCCAGCTGCGATGGATGTCGCATGCTGAGGTAATCCTGGACTCGGAGACGCACGGCGGCGACGACGTGGCGGTGTTCGCTCGGGGCCCGCACCACGACATGTTCTCGGGGCTGTACGAGCAGAGCCAGCTGCCGCACCTCATGGCCTACGCCGCCTGCTTCGGCCCGATCGACCCCGAGCTGCCGCACTGCGCGGCGTGCATCGCGCGAATGTCGCCGCTTCTTGTACTCGTGCTTGGGCTTACCATGATCTTAAGATCATTTTTGTGAAATACGTTTATCCTTAATTGTGTATCCTAGAGTATGGCGAATTTGTCATAGTATAAGATCACATAACTATAACTGGTGTTGCAAACGACGAAGTTTCAAACTGCCGAGTGATAAAAAGTGGTTGTCAAATGTTTACACTTTAAAAAAAGAGTCTCTAAGTGTAAAACTGGCTGTGAAGTTTGTTTGTTTATTGTGTTTCTAATTATGAAAGAAGTGGTAAATTTCCATGTGATAAAAGTTCTAATAAGAATCGTCGACGGGATGTACATACAACAAACATTCAAGTTGAGAGGATAATAATTATATCATTGTATTATAATTTTTAAAACTTAGTTTATAATAAGTTTTTTTTTAAATATTAAAAAATATTTTTTATTAATTTTGTTTTTATTGAACCCCACAATAGCTCATCTCTACGAGTATATCGACAAGACAGTCGAAATATTCCGTAATATTTCATCTTGTTTGCAAGTGACATTTTGGCATATGGTAAATTACTACATAACGAATCTTGTTTCTATCACAAATATTTTGAACAGAATACGATATATTCTATCTCTTCTTTCTTAAAGTCCGGAGTTAGATTGTGATCTCCGAAATTTCCGTCTTATTTGCATTTTAGCAAAGTCAAAGTTAAAATATTTGAGACAGTTATTTACAATCAATTTTGTTTTCTCATTTTATACATTGAATAAACTTTTCATGATAACCTAGAAACTGCAGGCGTCGCTAAGATGCTCTAGGTCTCTTAAGTGACTTCTCCAAAGCCTTCGACTGTGTAGATTATCCTTATTGGCCAAGTTGCAACATTTATGGCATTTCAATAAACTTAGTCAAAATAATTGAAACCTATTCTAATCCTATGAGTGACCAATCACAATAAATGGTGTATATAATGCAAAAGCAGGATGCCTTATTCTTATGGGTGTGCCACAGGGCTTGATATTAGGCCGTCTCTTTTTCTGATGTACATAAATGACCTGCCTTTCTATGTAAAAACTTATGTGAAACGGTATTATTTGCAGGGCATGATATATCCCTGATTTAAACTAAATAGACTCAATGTAGATTTCAATATACTGATTTTAGTGTAGTAAGAATTGATGTTTCAACTATTCTGCAAACTGAAACTTACGTGAAACAAAATTCTGGGTAACGAAACATTGATTTAACATGATTTCGATAAAAGAAATAAAATAAGACACCTGATTCTAGTTGTTAAATATTGTATAAAAAAACCTGCGAATCGTTTTCTGGGGAATGAAAATCATTGAAGTTAATTGCAATAAAGTGATGGGTTCCCGATTTTGGCACTTTTACGAGTGTATGTGTGTTTGTATATTTGTCTGTTTCTCCACGCATGTCTCAAAAACTATAAGTCAGATTGCAATTTCTTTTTTACTTAGACTAGGTTTAGTACAAATAAAGGATCATCAAAATCGATTAATTCGTTTTTGAGAGCAGTGATACTCGACAGCGACACAGCGAATTTCTTTAACATCAGTACCTACTAAGAAAACTTAGTGCGCGTCTAAAATGTCTCCATTCCTTTCTCTTCTCTCTTGTCAGAGCACAAACTGGCGCTTCAAAACAGTATCACCATGCTCGAATGAACTCATAAATTACATTGAAAGTATGATAAAACCAGCTTCACGGAAACTCAGCGTCATGAACAAGATGTGGCGTTTTTTAACGCCTGATAAACTGTGCTTGCTTTAGACGCAAGAACGGCACTGCGTGGAGTGGAACCACCTCGGGGATGGCTCCGCTATGTACTTGCTCGATGCTTTGGATATGTCGCATCATCAGCGACGTGAGGTGACCGACCATCTTGAGTCAATTCCATTTAGAGCGTACCACCATCTATACCACGTCGAGTATTCTGACGCCGCGTGCCCAGCGGGGTCGCCGAGCCGCTCGTGGAGCCGCTCGGCGCGCGGCTCGCGGCGCACGTCGTGGTAGCGGTCGTTGACAGCGGCGCTCGCGAGCGCCACCGAGACCAGCAACGTCCAGAGCGTCATGGCGAGCGGCGTCGTCGACGACTGACGCCGGAACGCTCTCAAAGGGTTTTTATTTGCCTTTCGGTTATCTTATCGTCTCGGAGCATTACTGTGAGTTCCCTCTGCATGCGAAAGTCGTGTTGAGTTAAGGCCTGTTCAGATATACGCGGAATCCGCTCCCCCCGTGGGTAGCGAAAAATATCAAGCGATATTCTGCTGGGAATATGTATGAAGTTTCGCAGCTAGCGCGAAAGCAGAATCCGCGGCATTATCGCCTCTTCTAAGGGCCTAGACAAGTGGTAAACCTTGGTAACCAATACACCGTTTCTATCGAACAAATGACAATTTTTGAATACTACTCATACATTTGACGCGACGGTCGCCATAGAGCTTTCTCAGTAATACGCTAGTTTCGTTCGTTATATTCTTTTCGTTAAATGTTCGGCGCAATCGATTGGCCACTTGGCTAGGCTCTGCTTCACCAGTAGGATGTTTTATTTCACTGGCCACGCACGATACACTGATGTGCACTTACGGACGGCACCAAAGTGACTGCTGTCTGGTCATTAGTGACAAACCTGACTGCCCCATTTGGATTGATACTGGCTAAGGAAACACAATAATTCACACTGCGTAATTTTTGAATTGGAGTTTTTAATAATAATTATTATACTAGTTATTTTTATTTTGCATGTTTTAATTTAGTATTGGTAATTGTTGTATTTTATTTAATTTATTAGTCAAGTTTCGCTGGTCTAAGCGAAATGTTTCCCTGCCCGTCGAGGTAGCGAAATTCGCTTAGGTTTGGATAGTGAGAATACCCATAGCAGTATTCGCTACCCACAGCAATAACGAATACCGCTGTCATCTGAAAAGGCCTTTAGAGAGATAAGCGGTCACGGGCCCGCCGGATGAACCTTGTCAGGTTATCGTGCGTGATATATAATAAAATCGTATCTTGTCATGCAATCTGCACGTACAATTTGGAAATTGACCTGGTGAATTATAAAAGTTTTTGTACAGTGGATAATAGATAGATTATCAAATTTTGACATTGAGGGTTTTCTATTATTATTTATTACTGTAAATATTAGCATCTTGAGTAAGTAGTGGAGCTTCGGACTTCAAAAACATCCTGTAATCAATATTTATTCCGTTATACCATTATAATACAGAAGTACGTTCTGATTTAAAACATACAACTTATCCTTACCGTAGAAAATGCGTAAATTTTCATTTGTGTTATTTTATTTACTTTCCTTATGTAATTGACATTTTAAAAACATAACAAAGGCACGAACACGTGAAGATTTTTAGATAAGGTTCGTAACAACATAATTTGCGGATGATATCGTGAGTGCCATTGTATTAGGCAAAGCCAATGCAGCGCAAGATTAGTAAAGGAAATATTTTAAATTAGAATTGTCTTGAAAGATATCTTAGGTTTGAGTTTTTTTTTGATGTTAGATAATCATTGGTGTAATTCAGAAACGAAAACGAGCACATAGACGATAATCCTTGACATTCCATGATATCACCGTGTGGTTGCCGGAGCTGTTTCCTCCGCAGGGAGGGAAGCTAGGAGTAATGCCTGGGACTTGAAACCTCAAGGTGTAGGTTTAACCCAGATACTCCTGAAATTATTTACCATCACGGATCTTGATAATATTTTAGTATGTTGTTATTTATACTTCTAAAGTTACGAGAAAAATTATGAAAAAAATCAGAGACGTTTGGGAAAGCCGGAAAATGGGTGGTGTTATAACACCTGGTAGGAGAATGCACTACTATACTGTGGTACAAACGGGTGAGGATAGGATTGGATTAAAAACATTGAATGAATTGTTTTCATTTATTCTACAGCCCTTGTATAGGTTCCAGTGTTAAAATTTATTTAATGTTTTAAATAGTTCATTCTTTTGTAGGATTATCTAGAAGTACCACAAAAATGGCACTAAAGGAGTATTGTCAAAAAAGGCACCTCATGGAATGGTTGTCCACTCCCCGACTGACTCACTCAAAGAAAATTTTAGGATCCTTACAAATAAGCTACCTTAAAAGAATGGGAGGAATCAGCAGGACCCAAATCCACTGCCTCATAGGTGCTCTCACTGGCCATTTTGCCACTAAAAGACACTTGTGTACAATAGGCAAAGCTGATGATCACATCTGTAGAATGTGTAGTGAGGAGGAAGAAAGCATGGAGCACATACTATGTGACTGCGATGCACTAGCCAATAGGCGGCTAAAGGTCCTGTGCTTAGGTTACCCTAAACCAGAGGACTTTATAGACCTTATTCCCGCCAACATCGTGAAACTCATGTCACAAAATGTTTTCGATGTTGGCGGGGATGGGTGATAAGGAAAGGGGAAGCACAAAAGATCCCATAGGGTCGAAGTGCTCTGAGATACAGCCTCAGCCCCTTGCATAAGAATAAGAATAAATAGTTAATACACACTGTTTAATACAACTCTGCATGCTACGTTTACTGAATAAACGCAATTAAACAACATAATCAGTAAAATTAATTAGAGCCGCAGCTCAGACCGTTATTATTGATCATTTATCAAAACATTAAAAAAAAATCTAAAGATTATATTACATTTTTATATCAATAAGTTTAACTTTAATTAGTTTTCAACTGACAGAAGCTGTTTTTCAAACTGACAGGTCCACGTAGGCCGCCTCTGTACCCGAAGGTGGGGTCTCGTGATTTTTTTATAAAAAGGTCAAGCTAATGACTTCATCCCACCTGATGGTACCAAACCAAAACTGGAGTCCAAATGTGAAGATAGCTAGTGCGAGAGATAAACCGCCGCGCTAGCCACCCTTGCCTTGCTGACCTGCAAGGTGCTTCTTCATGCCTCTTTTGAATGACCCAGGATTGTAAGAAGGAGGGAATACGTGTGCAGGCAAACCCACCTCCAACCCATGGTCCTTCCTGCCTCACGGCGTACGGACCGAATCGTCGGGAGAGTGCGGCGGTACTTGCATTGGGCTCTTTCCCCTCCGCACTGTCTTGACTCCCTACAAGTTATTTTTTACTCTTCGTCCTTTGCCCCTTGATACCAACTCTCTCCCTTCTGGGGCTGGAAACGATACAGTAACGTGACTTCGCGTCGGGCGTCAATCAGTCTCTTTATCTTTGTCCTACTCGAAAGTTCGTCGAATGGTGTGCCAGGAGTGCGCGAACTCGCGCAGCGCTTCAAAGTTACTGCGGCTACTGGTGAGGTCCTCGTGAAATATGGGACCGGGCTCCGTCCTCTGTATCCGGCTGCACAGGGTCTCTCTCGCGTCAGTGTACAATTCACATTCCCAAAGTGCGTGATCGCGGCTTTCCTCAACTCCTGCACCACACGGCAATACCCGTGTGGTGCAGGACTGACTCGCACAACGTAAGTCGGTGTAGACGCTCCCTGAAACATCCGTGGTCCGTGAGTAGCTGCGAAACGACGTAATCCGGTTCCACCCAGTCTCGGGTCAGACTCACAGCAACGGCGGGTAAGAAACTATACAACTCGCGTCCGTCCTCGCTAGCGGTCCACCTCTCCTGCCAAATGGCAACGATCTCCTCTGTGATGGTCCATCTCACAGAACACAGAAAGAGGTTAGAACGGCGATCAAACATCTTTTGTACGAGAACCGCTGTAGCCGGTTTTGCGCAAAACTTGTTTTTCTTGTTTTCTTTTGCACCAATAGAGATAAGTTCACCCTATCTTGCAGCATCAAACACAGCCAATCAAGAGAACGCCTAATCGAAATGAATCAATCACACACGTCCGTGGTTCCACAAACTTATCTTTTCCGGTGGCTAAAACTAGAACTACAATTTACCCATAGTCATTTTGACATTTGTTCACCGCTAGCGACACCCGCCATCAGTAAAATAAGTTTGTGGCACTGTACATTAATATAGTGATTGACAAGAACCTACAAGGAAGAGTTATCGATAGTAAATATTGTAAGATTTTTTAAACTTTCAAAAATAAAATTTCACTTTAATTATAGTTAAATTTTCAATGTACATACATGTATTTCAATGCAAATAAGCTATAATTATTTTATTTTTATAATGATCTTATTATATTTTTATATATATTTTAAAAATAGTTACTAAAAGAATATCTATATAATATATATAAAAATGAATTGCTGTTCGTTAGTCTCGTTAAAACTTGAGAACGGCTAGACCGATTTAGCTGATTATGGTTTTGAAATGTTTGTCGTAGTCCAGGGAAGGTTTAAACGGTGAGAAAACATGGAGAAATTGCGAGGAAGATAGTAAAAACAAAATTTTCATTTTCCCATATAAACTGTTCTGCCTACTTTCCTGTCAAACATTTGACGTTCGTCCCTTCGGTACGGTAGACTTGGGTCCATTCGAATTGAAGGACGTATTAAATTAATGGTTTTGAATCGACAACATATCCACATTACTCAGAATATCGCGTATTTTTTAATTTAAATTTTAATATTTTGACGGTTGTCATTGTTGGTTCGTTAAGAAATTTTTGTCATTGTATTGATTATTTTGATAGTTGTCAATGTTTGGGATGTAAATAGAAAAAAGTCTTTATTGTGCTATTTCACACATACATTTGGCCGAGATTGAAAACTTTTACGGAGAGCTTTACGCGACATCACACACACCTGTTATTCAAGCCACCGATCCAACAGCCAAATTGACCCGACACTAAAAGACGGTTTGTAGGTACTCCGTGATACGAAGTACACCGGGTCATCTAGTAATTTATATAATATGCAATTAAGTACCTATAATTACAAATTTATGGATATTAGATAACGACAAACATACAGTCATACTAAGTAAAATATTTTTAAAGATAAACTTAAATAAAATCAAACACAATCATTTAATGATTGTGTGACAAACCCGAAAGTTTTGTTCACCAGTCATGGTTGTCTATGTGTTTATTTAAGTATATCTTTTCTCCTATCAGGATTCTAATCGGGACCCATTGATGTGAAGGCACCGTTATTGACCACTTTGCCACGGCGGTGCCCTAACTGTTAATATAATGTAATCTGAACGCTACCTCAGCATCTATGTAGTATGTATGAATGCTACCATAAAAAAAAACTATTAAGAAAAGTAATGTCATGTTGATTGCCCGCGCTTTGATGGTAAAAACTACTGTGTAAAATTATCTAATGTGATTGTGTAAAACTATAACAAGTAAAATAAAACTTCAGTAATATGTCAAAACTTTTATTAAAAACAACAATACAACACAAAATAACAAAACTAACGACATGTTTGGTGCATGGAATAACAAGCTGGCACATCTATGTTGACACACTCATATAAATATTACGGTGATATTAAAAATTCTAAATAACAAAGCTAATCTAGAATTTCCCTATAAATTTTGATTTATTAACCGAACTATTTGTATGGTAAAAAATTAAATTAATTTAACAATTTTGAATCTTTTATAGGTAATACTTACATAGTACTTATGTGAATATGTTAGAAAAAGTAGGTGTACGCTTGTTATACCATCTACCAAACAGTCTGTCTGTATAGCAATAACAAATTTGTGGCATTTTAACTGACATACTTATATAAAATTTTGTTTACTTTAAACAAATATTACAAAAATATATTTATCGATATAACGCTATGTGTGCGTTCTTTTGGTGAGGACGACACTAATGGCTTTTACTACGTTGATGATCATTGTCAAAATACGCCACCGACAATTTCAGTGTACAACATTACGCGCTCTAAGTAATGTGGTAAAAATTGCAGGCGTACATTGCCGGTAATGCATATTTTTTTGAAAAATAATATGTGAGTTATCGTCATGACGAAGTTTTGGTGATTTTTACTGAAATATACTTATTATGATCAAGTTTATTACTAACCGATGAAAAGAAATTCCATTTTTAGTTACATTTGACACCTGACTTCTTGTTTTGCAAGAAATTACAGCACAAGAAGGCATATTCAAAAATTTATTTCGCAGCGCTTTACAATACACTATCCGTTGTTGTCAGTGAGTAACTAAGCAACATGATCGCAGTACTTCGATTTGAGCATGATATGACGAGCTTATCTGGCGCGCGTGCCCCGCCCACATAGCCCTTCTAACCTTTTTCTGTGTTCTGTGGTCCATCTCAATCTTGGACGTGTGCGGGCAGTGAGTTCGAACGGTAGAACGCGCTCAGTGACGCAACACCGTGACGCAATTGGAGAGGCTCAAAATGTTTAGTCATCTCTTCGTCGCCGATGATGCGGGTCGCGCGCTGCAATATAACACATCTAAAGCATCGAGTAAGTATTTGGCGGAGCCACCCCACAAGTGTCACACAAATCATTTCATTTTATTTCATTTTCATGAACACGTAATGGTCTCGTCTAACTACATATATCACACTAAGCTCTGTTCCAAATTATACAAAGCTAGGTCACACTAAAAGCTTCCGGAATTGGTTACTTACATAAACCATATATAAATTACAACATTTGAAAATGGAACTCTTTGGCTGTAGAATGCAATTTGTTTTGTTTTTTGTTTGTAAAAATTGCGTGTCTACATTAACATGGATTTAACTCGGGAAAATTTTCGTAGCATGATTTTCTACGATTTTAAGTGTAATTTGACAGCTCAACAGAAAATCGCTCGGCTTCAATCTGTTTTTGGCGATGAAGCACCATGCAAGAGGATTATTTATAGCTGGTTTGCAGCATTTAAGCGCGGTCATGTCAATTTAGTGACGAATCTCGCGATGGTCGCCCGTCCACCGCTGTGAACAACAAAAACATCCATGCTGTGCGCCGTATGATTGAAACAGACACGCATGTGACCTACCATGAGATTGGCACATCTTTAGACATAGGCATTAGTCAAATACAATCAATCCTACACAATAATTGGTCTGGTATTGGTCTGGGACATAGCAAGTGAGGAAACATGGATTTATTGCTACGATCCCAAAACAAAGCAGCAATCGAGCGTATGGGTCTTTCAAGGCGAGCCGAAACCAACCAAAGCGGCGCACGTGAAAAGTGCATCTAAGCGGATGATTGCTTCTTTTTTTTATAAAACTGGACACGTGGCTAATGTTGCTTTAGAGAATCGTCGTACCGTGAATAGTGACTGGTACACGACCATTTGTTTGCCGGAAATTATTGGTAAACTCCGTAAAAATAACCGGAAACGCCGTATCATCTTGCACCACGACAATGGTAGTTTCCACACGGCCAGACAGACAAGCAAATGTTTGAAGGTGAAAAATGAGTCATCCTGCATACAGTCCCGACCTGGAACCTTGTGACTTTCAGCGTCTGGAAGACACTTACACAAAATAAATACTACGTCCTGGGTCCAAAATAATTGTCACAAAAGACACCCAGGCTTCAAATATAATGTTTCATTAACGCAACACCACTAGATTTCCTAGAGACAAAACACGGCTAAAGTACCTAATAGCCATGTCTCGTATTATTAAAGAAGACCTTAAGCTTAAGGCCTATCGAAGAAGGATAGGTCAACTTTTAACTACAGCCCTTCGTCACAAACGGACCATGAGAGCAAAGAAGTTGTTGCAGAGACACGCAGACGGTGGCCACCACGGATGAAAACAATTTTAAGTGTTGAAGAAAAATTTAACTGTCAACACAATAGACTCTGCACACAGCTCCCAAGAAACTACTGAGATAATTCCGTAGGTCGAAAGAGGCCACCATGAGAGAAGCTCTGTGGTAACATAAAGAAGTCTCTTTCTCAGTTTATCATTTGATTGATCTATAAATACCACCTGTTTACACTTATCGACAAATCAAAGAAACTATTAATTAATTTTTAAAATCCGTGTATCGTAAGCGGCGCAGATAAGGTTATTAGTCACAGGTATATAAATGAATAAGTGGAGCAACCGACACTCACAGACGCATCAACGGTCGAGATGTGGAAGTGGAGCGTTGGTCTGGTGGTGCTGTGTTGTGCGGCGAGCGCCGTGAGCGGGCGCTACCACCCCGAGCGTCGGGAGCGCTCCGAGCGCAGCGGCGCCGCGCCCCCCGCGGAGGAGCGCGCGGCGCAGTACTGGTACGACGAGGCGGCGCGCGCCATCTCTGCGCGGCGCGCTCGCTCCAACGGACGCGGCCGCGCAAGGAACGTCGTCATGTTCCTCGGCGACGGCATGTCCGTGCCCACACTAGCTGCCGCGCGCACGCTCCAGGGCCAGCGACGGAACAACACCGGCGAGGAGGATCAGCTGTTTTTTGAGAATTTTCCTACCGTCGGGTTGTCCAAGGTAATACCTGCAGGCGTTGACGCGAAGCCCATCTTTCGTGTCAGCAGAATTGTCAGTCAGACGTTCCTCCAGTCGTGCATACCCGATCAACTGTCTAAACTGATAAACCTGTTGTTGTAGACGTACTGCGTGAACCAACAAATCCCTGACTCAGCGTGCACGGCCACGGCATACTTGTGCGGCGTGAAGAACAACTACGGCACGCTGGGCGTCACCGCGCAGGTGCCGCGCCACAACTGCCTCGCCTCACTTGATACCGATACACACCTTGACTCCATAGCCGCCTGGGCACTCGAAGATGGGAGAGACGCTGGTGAGCGTTACTCCAGTGCCCTTATGGCGATTTACTAAACCATCGTGGATTCAGTCTTTCACAATTTTCTAGAGTTTTAGAATCGTATGTTTCATAACCAATACGCACATGAAAAGTTTATATTGAGAAATTTTATACTAAATGATGTTTCTGTCTCCTAAGTCCCTATTTTTTGACTGCTATGGAAATGTTATATGACCTCGCAGGTATTGTGACGACTACTCGAATTACTCACGCTTCTCCTGGTGGGGCTTTTGCTAAGACAGCAAATCGTAACTGGGAAAATGACAGCGAAGTGAAAGCTGCTGGATTTAACACGACTAGTTGCCCAGACATTGCACATCAACTCCTTCATATGGAACCTGGCAAAAGGTTTAAGGTCAGTAAAGGCGCAGACTTTGTGTATTACTCCTTTAATTTAAACGTGCTGGTTTACTTTGTCCCTGATAAACTGTAGCTACCATTCCAAAACGAACATAAAAAATCAGCAACTCATGAATTGCGAACCTTAAGTGGCAGTGTGCAGGGCACATTGCTAGGAGAGCTGACGCCCTTTGAGGCGGAAAGGTCCTTGAGTGGCCACCACGTTCTGGGAAACGCAGCATTGGCAGTCCTCCCACAAGGTGGACTGACGATCGGGTACGGGTCGCGTGAAGCCGCTGGATGCGGGCAGCGCAGAACGTACCTATTTGGAGATCCTTGGAGGCTTATGTCCAACAGTGGGCTTCTCTCGACTGAAATGATGATGATGATGAAGTTATATTAATAATATAGTTCAGCATTATGATAATGACCAAGCATACCAATTGTAGGAAGTAGAAAGAAGGACAAAACAAGCACCTTATAGATCTTTGCATTTTGACTTCACCTAAGTTTACTATTAAGTGACATGTAAGGAAGCCTTTTCATGAAAAAAAAATCAGTTTGTTCTTAATTTGCAGGTAATACTTGGAGGTGGGAGACGTAATTTTATTCCAAACACTACTAGAGATGAGGAAGGCACACGCGGAAGAAGAACAGATGATCGTAATTTAATCGAGGAATGGATTAACCACAAAGTACAGAATAACCTTAGTCATGCCTACGTATGGAATCGAGATCAGTTGTTGCAACAAATGGAGTCCCCACCGGAATATCTCCTGGGACTCTTTGAGGGCAGTCATATGATGTATCACTTGGAAGCCGACAAGACTATGGAGCCGACGCTAGCGGAATTGACGGAGATCGCGATCACGTCCCTGAGCCGCAACGAGAAAGGGTTCTTCCTGTTCGTGGAGAGCGGGCGCATCGACCACGCGCATCACGACAACCTCGTGCACCTGGCGCTGGACGAGACTCTGGAGCTGAGCGCGGCCGTGGAGCGAGCCGCCGCACTGCTGCCGGAGGAGGACTCGCTGCTGGTGGTGACGGCCGACCACGCGCACGTCATGACCTTCAACGGGTACACGAGGCGCGGCGGCGACATCCTCGGGCCCTCCGACTACCCCGGCCATGACGGCGTGCCCTACATGACGCTGTCTTATGCCAACGGTCCCGGCGCACGCGAGCGGCCCCAGGGACAGCGCGTCAACGTACTTGACGATACCAACTATGGTAACCAGCTTCTAGACTAGTACACGGATACGTCACTACCTTTTCAAGTCTTGTCAAAAATAGTCACTCAAAATGAAATCATAATTAAAATAAGAAAATATTTGAGTGGGATGATAACCAAAAGCGTAACGTCTCAGTTAGTTGAAGTTAAACTCGATTTATGCTTTAAGCATAAATCGAGTTTAACTTCAACTGATCGCGTTTAATTTCTGTGGTGAAATCGAGAAAGGAATGAAAGTTAATGTAAGCAAGACTAAGGCTATGGTATTTAAAAGAGATGAAAGCATGACTATGTGTGAGTTTTTGATCGCTGAAAAATTTTAAACAGGTGGAAGTGTTTGAATATTTGGGATCTGTATTTACGAGAAAAGAAAAGTGTGGCAGTGATATTCAGAATCACGTGAAAGCTGGGAATATATGGATGGGGCTTTGCACGCCTTAATGAGCGGTCAGAAGGTGTCTGAGAAGGCAGGACTGATTTTGCGTGAGTGTACTGGTCCTTAAATTGATGTATGGAAGTGAAAGTTGGGTATGGGAGAAAAGGAGTGAAAGCAGAATAAATGCAGTTGAATTGAAAGCCTTGAGGAATATGGCTGGTGTAGAATTGAGTGACAGGTTATACGATATCGTGATAGGAGAGAGATGTGTCTTGAAAAAGATATAGTGATAAGAATTGAGAAAAGGATGCTCAAGTGGTTCTGTCATGTAGAAAGGATGTGGTGAAGTAGATTGACGAAAAGAATATATGAATCGGAAATGAACGGAGATGTGGGACGAGGAAGACCTAGGCGTACGTTTATCGATCAAATCGAAGACATCCTAAAAAACGGCCATGGCAACAGTACTCGAAACCGCCGAGCATGTATGAGACAGTGATGCAAATATAATTAAGCAAAAAAAAAAAATTAAAAATCGCACCCCTATGGGAAAAAGGCGTAAATTTGTACATGTATGTATCTGATTAATATGATTAGCCCAAATTGAAACACTTATTACATGGTTTCTTTAAAACAATAAACATTAAATATCAACGAACATCCAGAAGTTTTTCCGTTTAGATCGACAGAGATTACTTTGTAGTATTGACATTTTATTCAAATTATTACATATCGCTTTTCCCACTAAGCATCCCATCTGTTGCAGGCCAGCTGCGATGGAGGACGCATGCTGAGGTAATCCTGGACTCGGAGACGCACGGCGGCGACGACGTGGCGGTGTTCGCTCGGGGCCCGCACCACGACATGTTCTCGGGGCTGTACGAGCAGAGCCAGCTGCCGCACCTCATGGCCTACGCCGCCTGCATAGGACCGACGGACCCCGAGCTGCCGCACTGCACGGCGTGATTCGCGCGAATGTCACCGCTTGTTGTACTCGTGCAATACGTTTATTCCAAATTATGACGAAAGTGTTAGACAGAGTATAACATAACTAATATAACTCATTGATTTTGTCCAAGTTGAACTATGCTGATGTGATTGGTAACTGTTCGCTGTCCAGGACAAAAACCTTGTTTGATCTCCCCTCGTCCATAAATATGTTTATGTAAAAAAGTTTGATTTATACTATTTCTAAAATGTGATAGTAAATAGCATTTCGTCAGATTAAAAGAATTTTCTGATGTTTTCGATTTTAAGAGATTTTCTGAATTAATGGAAGGCCATGAAGGATTTCGAATAAAATCATTCTTATCCTTCCTTGAAGTTTTTCTTTGCTACAAAGCAACTACTTTGGGATTAAACATTGGTCCAATCGAGCTGGATATAGAACGTTTGGTGCTAACTACGATAAGTAGTAGTATTCAAGCGTAAAATAATATTCTACTGGTTTGGAAATTTTGGAGCAACTTAGTTTTACAGTTAGCCACTGGAATTGGTAATCAGATGACGGCATCAATGTATGGAATAAAACTGTGAGTGTGTGTTTATCATCTTGTATCTGTGAAGTAGTAGAAAACATAGGAGCACCACATATAGCACGCAGTGCGGTGCGGCGACCACGGCTGGCGAATTTTGTATATGTGTATATGAAGCACCACACATCGGAGCGTCTGTAGTACTAACGTCAACACGAAGTGTCGGCGAGCATTGCCCATAAACCGCGCCGCACCGCGACTCTGCAGAGCAACGCACATAGGACGTGGCGCGTGCGGTGTGCAGTGCTCCTTATGTATTAGAAGCAATTAATTTATTATAAGAATTTAGCTCTTAGTAGTTCATTCCTTCAGTTTTATTATATGGATGGAAAATAGACATTAAAATTCTCAACACGTATTTATTAATTTTTATTCTAATTATTTTCATTTTCAAAACTTACTTATTCTAAAACGACGTTAGTGCAACTGTAGCATTTTTGTGGGTTTATGTCATGGGCTCTACAAAATACAAAAAAATACATCACAACTTTTTTTCCACGCTTACTTCGCTTTTTCCTAACTGCCAACTTTGGTTATGTTGGCCATAAATAAAATTTTATAAATCTAAAAAACCCGCTTTTATACATATTAAATCGGACTAAAAAGTGAAAAATAACTTTTTAGTATAGAACCTAAATGACGAACGAAAAGTATAATTATTATTTAGAGAAAAATTGAGCACCCCCCGCGGTGCTCAATTTAATTGTACCGATCGAATATTTTCAAGAACTAATGTTATTGAGCACCCCACACTAATTTTTATTAACCACTTTATAGTGCGACTTCCCCCAACTTAACAATGACAACGCCATCTAGTGACTTAGAGCTGAACTAACATTCCAAACGTTTAATTAAGTACTAATTAAAGCAAAGTACTAATTAGTTTACTACTAATAAAAGCAATTAAAAATAAACAAAGATTAATCTCTCAGCGCAATGGAGTGTTCAATATTTTTAGTAAGTCCCTCTTTAGCCAATACAAACAAACTGGATGGTTTTCGCACGCGAGGAAATGCTACATATAGTTGTCCGTGAACAGAGAGTGAGAGAAAGGAGGCCGGCTTCGTTCTCATCCGTACTCCGTGCTATTGACAGGGTCAGAATTGACACCGTGGATGCCTGGCAGCGATAACTGACAAAAGATAATTGATTAGTTATCGAGCGGGGTGAAATATGATTAAATTACTAAAATGACAAATTACGAAATAGGGGTTGATGGTAGAAGGGTGAAAATTTAGGGATGTATGTATTTTTAATGCAACATTATAAAAAATATGTCCATAGTGTTAAAAGAGGTTTTATACTTGTTTATATGTTCTTTTATCTCTTGTCAAATAGTACTTTGTTTTTTTATATCACTCATTCTTACCTTTTTTACGACACGTATATGTATATTTTCCATTAAATTTAGTTTCCTCGACGTTTTATCTTTAATTGCAACAGGTTATGGGCCCAGAATTCCACTAACAAGATGTTTTCAGCAATTAATAAGTTAAATGGTCAAGAAGACTACAATTCGTGGAAATTTTCAATAAAAATGTTACTGATGAAAGAAAAGCTATTCAAGTATACGTCCATGGAACCAACAGATGATCCTAAAGAAATTGAAAATGACGAAGAAGCGCTTGCGACAATTTGCTTACATTTGGAACCTCATAATTTTCCCTATGTAAGAGAAGCGAATAATGCCAAACAAGCTTGGGACAATCTTGCTGCTGTCTTCCAGAGTAAAAGCATTAATAGGAGAATCGCTTTATTAGATGCGCTACTGGATGAACGTCTCGATAAGCATACTTCGATGCATGCGTATATTGCAGCTGACATGAATCACGCCCAGAAGCTGAAGGATATTGACAATGGCATTGATGACGATTTGATCGCAATTGCTCTACTTCGAGGACTTCCTGAACGGTATAACTCGATGAGGATGGCTTTACAACACTCTGGTGTTAAGCTGACGTCGGAGTTTGTTTGGAGTGAACTTATTCAAGAGGATTCACGTGGTACTATTCCAAAGGATGTGGTTGGAGTGTTAGCTACTAAAAGTAACAACAAAAACAAGAAGCCCAATACTTCTAAGATTCGTTGTTTTCGATGCGGTAAGAAAGGCTATAAGAAGCCAGAATGCCCTTTATTGAAGACTGATGTTTGCGAGAATTCGAAACTTGCTTCGATGGTTACCTTCCTTGGTGTTGATTCATTTGACTTTAATGAGTGGTATATCGATAGCGGTGCGTCTAGTCACATGTGTTTTAATAAGAAGTGGTTTAAAGACATTAAGGCTTGTGATTCTTCTCATGTTACTTGTGCAAATAATAGTTCTATATCTGTAACTGGTATGGGTGATATTCATGTTAATGTGAATGAGCGTCCCTTTTGCTTTAGTGAAGTGAAATATGTGCCAGAGTTAAGAGCGAATTTGCTTTCTGTATCGAAAATGGTTGAGAAGGGTTTGAGTGTTTGTTTTGGTTCATACGGTTGTCGTGTATATTATGAACGCCAGTGTCAAATTTCAGGTAACCCTATAGCTACTGGTAGCAAAGCATCAGGCATCTATAAGTTGGACAAATGTAAGCCAGTCATAGATGGAGCTTTAGCGACGGTTCGGGTTGAAAGTTCGATATTGATGTTGTGGCATCGTCGCCTTGGACATGTTAATCTACAGGACATGAGGCGCATACCAGGTCTGGAGTTCAATGATGGTATTGAGTCGGAACCGTGTACTGCATGTTTGAAAGGTAAGATGCATCGTTTACCCTTTGACAAACAACATGTAGCGGTTAGAGCAACAGAGAAATTAGGTTTGCTGCATTTAGATCTGTTTACATCTAACGTAGTTTCATACGGAGGAGCTGTATATATGCTTATAATTGTTGATGATTTTACTAGAAAGATGTTTCAGCAGAAAGCCTGCGCAAGTTCAATGAACTTTATGAAGAATATAAAAGTCTACACTCACTGAACAAATCTCTGGAATTACCAAGAAAAGAAAATAAAGTATGTGATGAAGATGAAGACGTAATAGACTTTGATAAACTGTATGAATGTCCCTCGACGTCATCTGGGTCTTGTCTTCAAGGCTTAGAGATAGGCGAGTTGGAGGAGTACCTGAGAAAACCAAGAGCTGCCAGCTCGGAAGACATTTTAGATTGGTGGAGGACGCATGAGACAGAGTATCCGACTTTATCGAAGATGGCCCGTGATTTTCTCTCAATACCTGCAACTTCAGTACCTGCTGAGAGATTATTTTCTAAAGCATCATTAGTAATTAGAAAACATAGAAATAGGTTAAGTGATGAGTCAGCCAGATGGTTACTTTGTAGTAATTCTTGGTCAAAAGAAATGATATAAAGTAACAGAACCTAATGACAAAGCTGTTGTGTACTGTTATGTTATTTGATTTGTGTTGTATTTTATTTTTTATTGAAATAAATGATAAATCGTAAAACTCTTTTATTAAATTTCATATAAGTTGAGGGTTCAATCTCTTTCTAGAGAGATATTGTTCTTTAAAATACAGTCAATTTATTGTAATTAATTTGTTTTTTACATGTTTTAGCACATGTAAGCTTATAAAGCGTAAATGTTTACTAAGAAACAGTTACTCCCATGGAAAACGGCATATAGCTCAGTTGATAACCATGTGGCAGTTATCGAATTTCTTATCAAATCTTCAGACCTTTATTAATCTGATTGGTCTTTACTATGGCTATGTTAATTCCTAAGATCTAAAGTAAACTTTAATAAATAGCAATAGTCTAATTGGTAATTGCAAGACTTGCAAGACTCTTGCTGCAAGACCAAGACCAAGACCAAGACCAAGACCAAGACCAAGACTGGGAGCGCAAGACCAAGACCAAGACCAAGACCAGGTGTATTGGCGCAAGACCAAGACCAAGACTGGCCAAGTCTCGTCTTGTTCTTGCATTTGGGCAACACTAAATGAGAATGTGCTTCTAGAGTATAACTGAATATGTAATAATTTCAGGACTTTTTTGTAGTCCCAAGCAACACTACTTACTCGAGATGCTAATACAGTTACATATAATAGCAAGTCCTTGATTTCAAACTCCGATAATCTATTTATTATCCAATATGTATGAAAACTTTTAAAAATCTACTAGCCCAATTTCCAAATTGTTCGTGCGGATTGCGTGACGAGATACGATTTTATTACATCTCACGATATCTTTTATCTTTCTAACTCAACTTACGCATGCGGATGGAGCTCACGGTAATTCTCCGAGACGATAAGATAACCGAAGGGAAAATAAGAAGCCATCGAGAGCGTTCCGGCGTCAGTCGTCGACGACGCCGCTCGCCATGACGCTCTGGACGTTGCTGGTCTCGGTGGCGCTCGCGAGCGCCGCTGTCAACGACCGCTACCACGACGTGCGCCGCGAGCCGCGCGCCGAGCGGCTCGACGAGCGCCTCGCCGACCCCGCCGAGCACGCCGCGCAGTACTGGTATGACGAGGCGGCGCGCGCCATCTCTCGGCGGCGCGCTCGCTCGGCGGGCAGCGGCCGCGCGCGGAACGTCGTCATGTTCCTCGGCGACGGCATGTCCGGGCCCACACTAGCTGCCGCGCGCACGCTCAAGGGCCAGCGACTCAACAACACCGGCGAGGAGGACCAGCTCTCATTCGAGGCCTTCCCCACCGTGGGTCTAGTGAAGGTACGTTCACTCGTCGTTTATCGCGTGTCACTATAAAACGTGAACCGTTTGTTCATTTTAATCTGTAAGTTTTTGGTTTTTCTGTGAAGGTAACAGGCACTACATGACACTGACTAATGTTGTATTATGTGTAACCATAATGATAACTCGCAGACGTACTGCATCAACGGGCAGATCGCGGACTCTGCGTGCACGGCGACGGCGTACCTGTGCGGGGCGAAGGCGCAGCGCGGCACCGTCGGGCTGGCCGGCGCCGTGCCGCGCCACGACTGCGGCGCCTCGCTGGCGCCCGACGTGCGCCTCGCCTCGCTGGCCGCCTGGGCGCTGCAGGACGGCCGGGATGCAGGTCCGAACACTAGGAACAACGAACACTCATTATTTCGACGAACATTTGTGCCCTATGAACGAATTTGGTGACGAAACGCTGTGCACCGCTTTTCTACGAGGCAGATTTGCACCTTTTCATCAACATCTTTTCCCGGTGGCGAGGATCCCTTTTTTCGACATTTTTTTTAATCCTAATTTAATTTGGCATAACGAGTTAGGTATAATTTTGGTCACAATAATATTTTGACATAATTGTTTTTTTTTGTCATACCATTTCAGTAAGCATAAATATTGCTAAGGCTAATGGCTTTTGCCCTAAATTTGATTTGCACAAAATTATAAGGCATAGGTATTGCTTATTCGTCTTATAGTTATTAGGCATAGAGATCTTGAATTTAAAATTATTATTTGGGTCCCATAATGTAACAGCCATCATTACATCTTCGCAGCGCCGACATAACGCACGTGTGGCATCTCTCTAAGGTAACGGCGTAGCCTTCATCTCATGACGTGACGATAAGGCTGAAGGTCGAAGCGAGCTTCACCCGGAACCTTCGACTACTATTTTCTCATTAACAGCAACAGTTAAAACATATAAAACCTGTTATCGCTTTTATAATAAGGTGGTACCCAGACAAGCAACTTAAAATAATCACCGATTAAACTGAGCGGGAAAAAGAGAGAGATGGTGGTGGAGAGAATGAATGTTACTATAGAAACTGTTTCCCTCTTGGGTGAAGCCCACTTGGTCAATCACTCCAACACAAGCTTGTCTCTTCACGACGAAACAGAGTCTATTTCACCTGACTCCGACTTTCAAAAATATATCCGTGCCGGTTATCGACCATCTAGAGCTCTTTGCCAATCTCAATCTCGGTCACCACATCGAGTCTATTGCTAAAACCGCATTCAAAAAACTTGGCATTACATCTAAGCACTTCAGCAGCTCCTTTATCGAGCCCAAGTTTGCTACTACGTGGAGTAATGTATTCACTTTTGGGACGGATCTGTCCGTTATCAGTTGGATGCAATGGACTCGGTGGAACAGCGAGCGAGAAGAATCGCACTCATTGAGCTAATCTCCAGTGCTTTCACCGAAGACGTGTCTTTTATCGGTTACATTTCGGAGAGTGTGCGGAAGTTTTTCATAATGTGATCCCCCCTGCCCCTTTCCACCACCGGACGATCAGGTGCGGCGAGGATTTTCACCCTGATGTTGTGAATATACCTCGCACCCAAACGAAGCGATTTGCATCCATAAGGTTAATGAAAGTTTATTAGGCGAACAGCTAAGGTGTAGAACTTTTTGTTGAGGTCTGCTTTCCCGGATTAGTTTAATCTGGAAATCTTTAAGGCCAGAGTGAACAAGCGTCTTCTAGGCGAACGTGTAACATCTTACGCCTCATAACCTGTTTCCATCAAGTATGATTGTGGTCCAAAGCTCAGCCTATTGAACATGAACATAAAAAAAATATCAGACGATCTGGATCCCGAGCCTTAGAGAAAATATGATTTGTGATAGTGAGTATTGCGAAATTGCGACGAGTGACTGAAATTGTTTATTCGTTTATTTGCTTGAAAAATACCTTGTAATGTTTTGGCGTGCGCAGGCATCGTGACGACGACGCGCGTGACGCACGCGTCGCCGGCGGGCGTGTACGCGCGCGCCGCCAACCGACACTGGGAGAGCGACGCCGACCTCGCCGCCGCCGGCGTCGACGGCGACTCCTGCCCCGACATAGCGCACCAGCTCGTGCGCCAGGAGCCCGGGCTACAGTTCAAGGTCGGCCTCTCTATGTCCCTCCTATCCTTAACTCGCAATTAAACAGATTCTTTTCAAATCATAAATAATTTCCATTGTAATCAGACTTTTCCAAAGCGTTCATTAGATCGACCTATATGGCCGAACATCAAGAAGAACCATGCGACGACATAGTCGGAATTATGGGACCAATGATATTTTAAAATTCCTAATTTCCTAATACGTAGTATTTTTAAATCTCAGGTAATATTGGGCGGAGGTCGTCGAGAATTTTTACCGATTGATGTCATTGACGAGGAAGGTTCGCCAGGTAGAAGAACAGACGGACGGAACCTTATACATGAGTGGGAGGCTGACAAGCAGCTTAAGAACGCTAGCTACGCATACGTATGGAATAGAGAACAATTGATGAATCTGTCTACTGAGCTGCCAGATTACCTGTTGGGATTGTTCGAAAACGATCACTTAAAATATCATTTGGAGGCGAACAAGACGACCGAACCTACCCTCGCAGAATTAACAGAAATGGCCATCAGAGTTTTGAGTCGCAATGAGAAAGGGTTCTTCCTGTTCGTGGAGAGCGGACGCATCGACCACGCGCATCACGACAACCTCGTGCACCTGGCGCTGGACGAGACTCTGGAGCTGAGCGCGGCCGTGGAGCGCGCCGCCGCACTGCTGCCGGAGGAGGACTCGCTGCTGGTGGTGACGGCCGACCACGCGCACGTCATGACCTTCAACGGGTACACGAGGCGCGGCGGCGACATCCTCGGACCTTCCGACGACATCGGTGACGACGGCGTGCCTTACATGACGCTGTCCTACGCTAACGGACCTGGAGCGCGCGAGCAGCCCCAGGGACAGCGCGTCAACGTACTCAACGATAACGACTATGGTAACCAGTTCATCTATTACACCCACACTTACTACTACCACATCTTCTTAAAATAAGTCATAAGGAAAATATAAAACAAAAATAAGTGAAAAATGATAAATAAAAGCGTAACATATTAATGATTTTTCCTAAGAAAAAATAAACAAATGAAATAAACAAATAAATAACATAATTGGACCGAGAACTGAACCTTGTCGAATGCCATCGACGATCTGAGATCTGAAACTGTTCTTTTTTTAATATATTTTAGCAATTTCTCTTGTTTAATTGTAATGGTTAAAAAATGGTCCAAACAAAATTAATAATATTTGAGAGCTATTCCTAAATTAAAAAAATAAACAAAACTTAACACAATCAAAGGCTCTGTATAAAATTATTAGCAATATCATCCAAACAAACTTCCAAAGTTTTTTTTTCATTTAGATTGAA
The DNA here is from genome assembly GCA_955850985.1 of Elophila nymphaeata. NCBI lineage: Eukaryota > Metazoa > Arthropoda > Insecta > Lepidoptera > Crambidae > Elophila > Elophila nymphaeata. The sequence continues at coordinate 22,427,180 of OY039084.1, read as the reverse complement.
ATAGATTATTTTGAATTATTGTCATAATTTATTTAAATTGCCATTTCCACTAAGTATTACATCTGTTGCAGGACATCTGCGCTGGATGACCCATGCTGAGGTTATCCTGGACTCGGAGACGCACGGCGGCGACGACGTGGCGGTGTTCGCTCGGGGCCCGCATCACGACATGTTCTCGGGGCTGTACGAGCAGAGCCAGCTTCCGCACCTCATGGCCTATGCCGCCTGTATGGGGCCCGCCGACCCCGAGCTGCCGCACTGCAGCACGGCATATATGACACGACCAACACTTATAACTTCCTTCCTCTTATTAGCGTATCACTTATTTCGTGCAAACTTCTTATGACAGTAGCTCTAAGGTTTAGTGACCATCTTAGTTAGAGCTTTTTTATTTATGTTATTATACGTACGTTTCTTTATTATTATTATGGTTAGTCAAATAAAATTTTAAGCCTAGCAACTTGTTGATTTTGTTTTCTAAGGTACCTATATAATTAAGTCCGCTTTATGTCGGACGGATTGTGCCGGACTACGTACTTCAAAACATGGGGACTAAAGCCCAAAGTAATGCACTGGCTATACACTATGTTAATAAGACCGATTGTTACATATGGTAGCATAGCATGGTGGCCCAGAACCAAGTTATCTACCTATCAAAGTGACTTGGCAAAACTTCAAAGGATGGCGTGCTTGGCCATCACTGGAGCATTCCGGACCACACCAACGGCAGCCATAGAAAATATCCTTGGATTAACACCGCTGCACATAGTCATCGAATCACAAGCAAGAGACACTCTCCATAGGTTACAGGTATGTGGAACATGGAAGGACTCACAGCCGAGGACACGACACACCAAATTTGAAAAGGATCTAAACCTAGATATCGTCACAACGATGACAAGCGATGTAAACCAACCATCGTTTGTATCTAGGAGATCATTCAGCATCCATATACCTACGCAGGAGGAATGGAAGCGAGGACTCAAAACCCCTAAAGAAAACAGTCTTATATGGTACACTGACGGATCAAAAATGGAGTCAGGTACAGGGGCAGGTATTTACGCCAAAGGGTATGAGTACCAACAAAGCATGGGCAAATATGCAACGGTCTTTCAGGCCGAGACATATGCAATAATTACCTGTGCTCAGAAAAACCTAGAAATGGGCACCAAAGGATACCATTTACATTCACATTCTTTGTGACAGCCAAGTGGCACTTAAAGCCTTAACTACCTACAAAGTCACTTCAAAACTAGTTTTGAATGCGATACACACACTAAACAATCTAGGCAAGCACAACCTAGTCAGACTAGTGTGGGTACCGGGACATGTAGGGATTGAAGGTAATGAAAATGCTGACAGACTAGCAAGGAAAGGATCGGCTCAAGACCTCAATGGGCCCGAGCCTTTTGTAGAATTATCTAGGAGTACCATAAAATTTTCACTAAAGGAGTATTGTCAAAAGAGGCACCTCAGGGAATGGTTGTCCACTCCCCGACTGACACACTCAAAGAAATTTTTAGGATCCTCACACACAGGCTACCTTAAAAGAATAGGAGGAATCAGCAGGACCCAAATCCGCTGCCTCACAGGTGCTCTCACTGGCCACTTTGCCACTAAACGACACCTGTGGACAATAGGCAAAGCTGATGACCCCATTTGTAGAATGTGTGGTGAGGCGAAAGAAAGCATGGAGCACATACTATGTGACTGCCATGCACTAGCCAATAGGCGACTAAAGGTCCTGGGTCTAGGTTACCATAAACCAGAGGACTTTATAGATCTTATTCCCGCCAACATCGTAAAACTCATACAAAAGGTTTTCGATGTTGGCGGGGATGAGTGATAAGGAAAGGGGAAGCACAAAAGATCCCATAGGGTCGAAGTGCTCTGAGATAGCCTAAGCCCCTTACATAAGAATAAGAATAATAAGAAGTCCGCTTTGACGTATCCGTAAACGGCGGGCCAAATTTGGTTTTAAAAATTTTATTGCAAGGCGCGCAATGTAACTGGCCATTGTTGTCATATGTATAATTATATGATGGCTTCTGTTTGGTCTTATTTCTCATACAATATCAAATCAGTCACATCCACTTCTCCCTAGTGCGATTACCTCCCAATTAACATCCGTTGGCACCCAGTCTTGCCACTTTGCACACCGGTCTTGCGAAGAATTGATCGTAAGCACTTCATGTGATAAGCTGAAATATTTCTTGAACAAACTATTAAGTGGTAAAAATGTGGTTGGCAGACCAGCATACAGCCTGTCTGGTGGTAAGCAGCCACCGTAGCCTATAGATGCTTGCAACACTAACATGACACTGAGCTCTGCCAACCCTTCCCTATCTCGTGGAGCTCTGGCGAATATAATTTCATTTCTTCTGCAACATCGTCGCCGTTAAATATCTAAGATAGTCTAGTTATAACGTTGATGTTCACTCACAAAGTTGTCCGTAGAACTCGTAGCAATTCCGTAGCAATCCTCGTAGTAAGTCCGTAGCAAGTCACTAGCGTCGTAGCTTCACTGCGTCATTCGTTAAGTACAGTATAAATAGCAAAATTTCGTCGTTCCCTCACTCGTGTATTTGGCTCAGCGGTCAGCAGCATAGACTCGATCGTCAGCAGCACAGGTTCAATCCCTCGCTTCCACACACAAAAACTATTATAATATTTTTAACTTTATTTAATTTACAATTTCTCACGACACTCAACACAGTGGGCACGTCTAAACGCTTTCGCGATCCAGGAGGGAGAGTGTTGGAAACAAAAGGGTCTGCGCGTACGCATGAGCGTGCGCGCCCCCAGCCAGTCCGTCTTGAGCTAGCGAGAGGATCGGGTCAGTGGCAGAGTGCACGAAGGTTTCGGTGTTCCCGTCGTAGCACGTGGCTATAGTAAATACTTAACTTAAATCAGGCGTTTCTTGGTAGCCTATTAGGGCCCCTGTGTGTGTATGTGATTAATTAGTGAGGTCTGTGTAAGTGTTCCCAAAAAACCAGGAGAATCGAAGCTAAATTGCTTGGCTTTGACCGGCATAGTCTGCATAACGGGGGAGCGCTCCTCCCGTCGCCGTGGTCCAGGTGCTGCTGATGGGACACTTACCAGTAAGTCCTTAGACTTAATATTTTTGGTAGGCTTAGGCATATTTAACGTGCCATCCTAAGAGCCGTGTAAACGCGGACCTAAGTACGCCCCGGCGTGTTTGTTTTTGATTAGGACAACGTGGTTTCTGCCCTACATGCCACCGGCTGCGTACTGAACATACTGGTAGCAGAGCGTGGTTCAATACCACTTTGTAAACACGATTAGATTAGCCATAAGCGCTTCGTGAATTGTATTTAATATATATTAAAAAATAGTTTAAAAAACAATATAGTCATTGGACTGCACGTTGGATATGCCTATCATTTAGGTCGTGTAGGTTCGATGGTTCCAGTGTCTATAATCACTAAGGTAACATTCAATTGATAAAATTTGCTTGAAAATAAATTAATAATATTCATAGTAAAAAAAATACTCGAGTGCGCTTAGCGACAGCGCGATCCTTTTGTTCTTTTGTTCCCTGTTGCCAGGTGCGAGTTGTTTACTACAAACTGGCCGGTGATTTGTATTCGATTTGTAATCGACCGTATTGAAACAGGGATAAGGTTGGTTTTGGTATTTTTTGTTTGTTTGATGAAAATATTTTATTATCGTGTTATTAACTTTTGTAATTGTATTCGTTTGAAGAAATATAAATTTTTTAACTCATTATTTAATAGTTATTGTTTTGAAAGGAAATTAATATTTAGATAATTTAAGTAAAATAACTTTGCTTCGGTTAAGTTTTTTTTTTTTCTAAAGTACTTAAGTACTATTGTTGTTTACCTTTTTAAGTAGGACTATTAGTTGTAACGATGTCGGCACTTTCCTGCAAAGCTAAGATTAGGGCTGAATTGCGTTGGCTAGTGACGGCCGCAGCCTTGATAGACAGACCGGATAGGCAGGAAGCCCTGCTAAATAGATATGTAGATTTGCCGATTCGGATGGCGGTTGTAGACGAACAGTACGCTTTGTTTATGGAGAAAGGTGTTACCCTCGATGCGGACGTTCGTAAGGAGGTGGAGAATGACGTCGACCAGTGTTACGACCTGTCGGACCGTATCGCTGAGGTTGCTCGCCCCATTCTTCAGGGTAGGGAGACAGAGTCGGACCCCACAAAATCGACGCCAAAATCCTTTCCGGCTTTATGGTCTCGTCTTCCCCCCCTCGACCTTAGACATTTTTCCGGGAGGCTCGACGAATGGGAAGGCTTTTCTAATTTATTTAATAGCCTCGTTGACGCGAGAGATGACTTGACCCCGGGTCAAAAGCTTGCCTATCTTCTTACCGTATTGGAAGGGGAGGCCCGCGAACAGGTGCAGCACCTGCCCCCCACGGATGAAAACTACAAGGTGGCAATGGATATTGTGACTCGTCGCTATCAAAACGTGAGAAGGCTCGCTGATGCGCACGTTGCCACGATTTTAGCCCTCCCACGTGTCACTAATATTATGCGTTTGCGAGTCGATATATTAAACCCGCTTCTGGTAGCTTTTAATGCTCTTCGCAGTTTAAACCTCCCGGTGGAGGAGTGGTCCTTTTTGCTGCTGCACATTGTACTTGCGAAGTTGCCAGATAACCTGAAGGTGCGCTTTGAGCAAAGATATGGTGGTGACAGTTCCACATATTTGCCGCCCTTCAAGGATTTGTTAAAGTTTATGGAGGACGAGTGTAGATTGGCCGATAATTCGGATGTTGTTGGGCCTTCATGGGTAGGGTCTCGTGATCCCCAACCGTCGGCTAGGAGACCAGCCAGGTCAGGACGACAGGATCCTCGGCTGTTCAAGCAATATACTCCGGTACAGGAGACCCCGCGTTGTGTCTACTGTAAGGGCCCTGGGCATCAGATGCCCAGTTGTGGGAAGTTTATGGAGCAACGCATACAAGGCCGTAGGGCAATAGCTCGTCAGAGAGGGTGGTGCTATTTTTGTTTGGGTCCGCACCTACAGCGAGAATGTTCCCGACCCCACCCATGCGGGTATTGTAGTGGAAATCACCACCACTCATTGTGTATGAATCGGAATGGGGTAGGTTTTGAGTCAACCCGCAGATATTCTGAGCGCCCTGTTCAACGGTCACGTGGTCAGGAGCCACCCCGCACGGGCGGGGGCTCCAACCAGAATCGATGCCGCAATAACTCTGGTGGTGGTTCTGTGGAATCCCGTCGCTCCCATGAACATCGTGCACCTCGCACGGGCGGGGGCCCTAGGGTGTCTCCAACACGAGAGCAGGTACAGCCTAGTAGTTATGGTGTCACTATTGATAGTCCACGGGAGGTCAGACCCTCTCCACCAGTTGTGGAGCCATCGCCAATAGAGCGCCGACGTCATAAGTTGGAGTGGAGCCCCCTAGATCGCTTCGAGCGACCCTCCCCTTCTGGAGAGGCAGTACGCTTCCCCACCTACTAGCAATTAACATCCCCTCAATCAACCTCGGTTACCCCTCCGGAGACCGTTCTACTTCCGACGGCCTCTGTGATGGTTAGGGGACTGAAAGGTAATCTTGTGAAGGTTCGAGCTCTTTTAGATTCCGGTGCTCAGGGTTGTGTCTTATCAACTTGGTTAGTTGGCTATTTGGGCCTCAAGATAAGATCTCACCAGGAAGGCATTCGGGGTATTGGTGATGTAAAAGTACCGAAGCTAGTAGGGGAAGTAACGTTTACTTTCACCCCCGCTTCCGTGTCCAACCCAAGCATCACAGCTTCGGCGATTGTTTTGGACACCGTTGTTGGTAGACTACCCTCGGTAGACTTAGACCCTAATATTTTGACTTTGACGTCTGATTTGACTTTGGCTGACACGAAGTTCTACACCCCAGCTCCAGTGGACGTATTATTAGGAGCGGACGTTCTGGGCCGGTTGTTGTTGAACGATAGACGTGTCTTACAGCCTGGTGGTCTAGTCGCTGTTCAGACGGTTGGTGGCTATGTTTTGATGGGACCGGTGCACCGCATCTCCCCGCCACCTCTTGTTGATAACCTTGTTGTTGGGACTTCCCTTTCTGACATCATGCAGAAATTTTGGGAAGTAGAGGAGCCCCCATCTGCGGAACGAGTTGATCCAGAGCAGGAGGAGTGTGAATTGTTTTACCGGAATAACACCGGCCGACTCTCTTCTGGCCGCTTGCTAACTCGACTACCCTTTCGTACCGGTCGTCCTCCTCTGGGCGAGTCCAGAATGCTAGCGGAAAAGAGGTTAGCATCAATGGAACGTCGCATGAGTAAAGATCTGGTCTTCCGCAAGAAGTATATAGACTTCATGCGGGAGTATAAGGAGTTAGGACACATGTCGATATCTAGCGTAGACTGGCGTTCGAAAGAGCATTACTTTCTCCCACATCACGCAGTTTTAAAGTCGCGTACTGGGAAGATTAGAGTGGTATTTGATGGCTCAGCACCCACATCGTCTGGTGTTTCGCTTAACCATTGTCTGCATGTAGGTCCTAAATTACACAAAGATATCTCAGACATACTAACCAACTTCCGAAGGCACCAAGTAGTGTTTATGACTGATATCCGGATGATGTTTCGTCAAACTTGGATCCATCCTGATGATCGTAGGTATCAGTTAATTTTATGGCGGGAGACCCCGAGGGACCCCGTCGCGGTCTACGAACTCAACACGAACACGTACGGTTTGGCATCTAGCCCGTTTGTTGCAATCCGTTCGTTGTTGGAGTTAGCGGAGAGGGAGCGCTTAAATTATCCTCGCGCCTCCGCTATTTTGACGGACGACGTATATGTTGACGATGTCTGCTCGGGGGCCTCCAGTGTAGAGGAAGCGCTGGTACTTAGAGATGAGTTAGTGGCGATCATGAAGGCAGGAGGATACGAGTTAAGGAAATGGTTGTCCAACTCGCCTGAAGTCCTCGTTGGTCTGCCGGAGGAACATCAACAAGATCCCCATCTCTTTGAGAACGCTGACAACCCCAATGTGGTGACAGTCCTTGGTGTTCAGTATAGGCCGGTCCCGGACACTTTCACCTATTGTGTAGACTTGCAAGTCCCGAAAGTTTGGACTAAGCGCCTTGTCTTGTCTACGGTGGCGCGCACTTTTGATCCCAATGGGTGGATCAGTCCCGTTATTTTCATGGCCAAATGCTTCATGCAACATTTATGGGCTGCGGGAGTCTCTTGGGATGAACCCCTGTCTGGAGAGTTACTCCGAGACTGGATGCGGTTTGTGTCATCCCTCCCTGATGTTAATCAGGTGTCCCTGCCGAGACTTTTTGTTCCTGCTGGTAAATATAAAGCAAGCCTTCATGGCTTTTCAGATGCCTCCGAACAGGGATTTGCCGCAGTTGTTTTTCTCCGCACCATTAGTCCTACAGGAGAAGTGGCAGTGCATCTTGTGTTGGCAAAAAGTAAGGTTGCTCCCCTTCGGACGCGGCTTACTATCCCGAAGTTAGAACTCTGTGGAGCTACCCTTCTTGCGCGTCTTTTAAATCACGTATGTTCTACGTTAGGTAGGTCAATAAGTTTAAGTGACGTATATTCCTGGACTGATAGTCAGATTGTCCTTTGTTGGCTAAAGACACCGCCTCATAATTTAGAAGTTTTTGTTGCCAATAGAGTTTCTCAGATACTTAATTCGTCGGTAAAGTTAATTTGGAGACACGTACCTGGAGAACTGAATCCCGCTGACTGTGCCTCTCGAGGTTGTGAAGCGTCTCGCCTTATAAATCACCCTTTGTGGTGGGGTCCGCAGTGGCTAGAACGACCAGAGTCAGAATGGCCACAGTCTCAGAGTATGTCGGCCCTAGCGCCGCCTGAGTTGCGAGCCCTTGTTGTCGAAACGGAACCTAGCATAAACACTGAATTCTTGTTGGGTCGATACAGCACACTGGATAAACTGTTGGGTGTGACTGCTTGGATTCAGCGTTTTAAACATAATTGTAAGCAACCCCTAGAAAAGCGTGTTTCCTCTATTCTCACTCCTGAGGAACGTCAGGAGGCTTTGTTGCTTTGGATTCGCTTGGTACAGACCGAGAGTTTTAAGTCAGAAATAGGCATTCTGCGAGATGGTCGTTCCAAACTGAAGGGACCTGTTTCACGATTAAATCCCTTTCTTGACGATGTTTGTTTGGGAGCTTAAGGTTGATTTTTGGATAGCAACACAGCTGTATAAGGAAACGAACGACCACTCGCTTTGAAATTTTATTTGACACTAATAATTAAATATCGTGTGCGTTTATAAGTATCGGACATACCGCCCACCAAAACAATAGTTTTTAATCAATTTCTACAATAAAATTTAAATTATATAACTCATGCAATGGACTGTATCTTTAATTTTTACATAGCAATTTTGGACTGTATCTTACAATTTTTAATTAGTAATTATGTAGACAAGTATTAAATATAATGATCACAAACAAAATATAATTTGATTTTAACATGACCAATTTTCACACTATCACTAGTACATAATAATAAGTCTCACTTTCACTGTTACACTGTAATGTTTTTGCACAAATTAACACACACACACAAAGTATTTATTTTATGTCCTTTGGGAGGGGTATAAGTTTAGACACGGGTCTCTTTAACTCGTGGTTACCCTTGCACTGCACTGTCACCACTCTTACAAGGTTATCTGCACCAGGGTGAATTTGAATAACTCTGCCAAGTAACCATTTTGCGGGAGGTGTATCTTGATCTTTAATTATAACCAAATCGCCGATTGCAGGGGTCGAAATAGGTACTTGCCACTTACATCTCTGTTGGAGTGTATTGAGATACTCTGTTCGCCAGCGTTGCCAGAAATCTTGAGTCATCTTTTGGACTAGTTGCCACCTGGTCAATAGACTTATCTTCTTCTCCGTATAATTAAGATCAGGAACACTAATTAAAGGCTCGCCAACCAAAAAATGCCCTGGAGTTAGTGGTGTGTACGTGGTGTTATCTAGTTCACAAAGTGGACGAGAATTGAGGCACGCTTCTATCTGAGCCAGTAAGGTGGTCATCTCTTCGAATGTGAGTTTGGTGTCCTTGTTTACCCTGGCTAGATGTTTCTTGGCTGATTGAACGCCTGCCTCCCATAAACCACCGTACGTTGGCATTCTTGGTGGGATAAAATGCCACGTAGTACCATCATTTGCCAGTAGTTCAGCCACTTCTATTAACAGATTCTTCATACCCACTTGGAAAAGATCTTTTAATTCTTTGGCAGCGCCCACAAAATTTGTTCCATTATCGCTCCACATATGTAAGCACTGGCCTCTGCGCGCCACGAATCTTCGAAAGGCTGCAATAAATGCTTGTGAAGTAAGGTCTGTAACTGCTTCCAAATGTATCGCGCGTGTGGCCATACAAACAAAAAGGCAAATGTATCCCTTTGTTGCGTGCTGACCGCGTCCTTTAGACGATCTAATGTAGACAGGTCCGGCATAATCTACGCCACTGTTTATGAAAGGTCGATGTTCATTGACTCTTGCTGCTGGTAACTGACCCATAAATTGATTTTTTACTTTGGCCTTATCGATGATGCAAATCTTACAGGATCGTATACATTTTCTCACGGCTGATTTTAGGCCAATCACCCAATACTTGCTTCTCAAGTAAGCCATCATTAATTGGTTACCACCATGGAGTGTTTTAATGTGAGCGTCATTTATTAATAATTTTGTAATATGTTGATCTTTAGGAATTATGATGGGATGTTTCATAGTTTCTGCTATTTTAGAAGCATTTTGTAGTCTTCCGCCCACTCTTATCAATCCATTCTCATCCAAGAATGGAGAAAGTGTGATGAGAGAACTTCTATTCATTACCTTTCCGTTTTTCTTTAGTTCTTCGACTTCTTTTCCATATACGAAATTTTGATAATATTTTATACATTCTTCTAATATTTTTTCAAGTTCCTCTGATGTCAAATATTTATTTCTCTTAGTTGTTTCCCTTCCTTTCTTCATTCTTCTGCAATAGGCTAGTACTCTTTTCATCTTTAATAACTTTGAAAATCTTTCCCAAATTGGACTTTCCTCTACAGATGTGTGAAATGAACTCTTTGATTCTATATCTGTTTGTGGGATTTCTTGTCTATCCAAGCTCAAATTGTGTTGTTTTAACCACTTCGGTCCAGTCCACCAAGCGTCTAAATGTGCTAAATCGCTTGCATTAACTCCTCTTGTTGCGAAATCAGCTGGGTTATCAGCAGACTGCACGTGTCTCCACTGACGGTTGTCAATAACTCGTGTAATATCTGCTACCCTATTTGCAACAAATGTTCTCCAACGACTTGGTTGCGATTGTAGCCATGACAGCACCACCATCGAATCTGTCCAAACTGATACCTTATCTTTGGGAATATTTAGAAGTTCAGTCAAGTCATTTATTAGTTCTGCTAGTAATGCTGCTGCGCATAATTCTAATTTGGGAACTGACAATTGCTTTAAGGGTGCTACCTTAGTACGAGATGCGATCATCATGACATGTACATCTTCATCTTCAACGAACCTCAGGTAAGTGACTGCAGCATAAGCTTGAGTGGATGCGTCTGCAAAACCATGTAGTTCCAGTGATTTGTTATTTTGTTTTGTAGTCTTTAACCATCGAGGTATCGCGATATTTTGTAAATGTGTCAACTCTTGTCTATAATTTATCCACTCGTTACGCAATTCTAATGACAATTCATCATCCCAGCCTAAGCTGCATAACCATAACTTCTGAATCAAAACCTTGGCGGTGATAATCACTGGTGAGAGCCATCCGAATGGGTCGAATAAACGAGCAACATCAGAAAGTATAAGTCTCTTCGTTATAGGATATGTAATATCAGGTAAGTTAACAGTAATTTTAAATGAATCTTCTTTTCGATCCCATGTCAATCCAAGAATCTTTATTACCTTATCAAGCTTAATTTCCATTTCATCCTTTGTACCGTTTTCTCCTTCTTGTAAATACGTTAAAACTTCTTCTGAATTACTTGACCATTTTTGCATTTTAAATCCTCCTCTTTGTAATATCTTTCTTATCTCGTCACACATATTTTTTGTAGCTTCAATTTCATCATTTCCTGACATATAATCATCCATATAATATGACTCTTTTATTGCAGGTGCTGTACCCGGGAAATCATGAATCTCATCATCGGCTAGTTGATTAAGTGTTCGTACAGCTAGAAAAGGAGCTGCAGCTGTACCAAAAGTTACAGTAGTTAGATCGAAACTCTCCAGTTCCTTTTCAGGGTCATCTCGCCAAACGATGCGTTGTAGTTTTGTGTGTTCTTCTGTCATTTTGATCATTCGATACATCTTTTCAATGTCTCCAACCACACAAATTTTGTGCATTCGCCATTTTATGATAAGGCTTCGTAAATCTGGCTGTAAAACAGGGCCAACCATCATTGTGTCGTTTAAAGAGTGCCCGTTGGAACCTTTCGCGGATGCATCATAAACTACTCGAAGCTTGCTAGTTTCCTTGTCATCGCGTATTACGGCGTGATGAGGTAAATAAATTGACATGTTTTCATCTTCTGGTTTCGATTTCTTCATATGTCCCATATCCTTATACTCTTGAATTACCCTTCTATAATCAGTCTTCAATTTCTCATTCTTTTCAAATTTCTTCTCTAATTGTTTAAACCTCTTTATTGCTTGCTGTTTTGTTTCTCCGCACGTCTTCACAGTTTCTTCAAGGTTTTGTTTTAAGGGTAAGTGTACTATATATCTTCCATTTTTGTCTCTTTTAGTTGTATTTTTGAATATCTCTTCACATTTTTCTTCTTCTTTTGTAAATATTTTTTTCTTCTTGTACAAATCAGTTTCTATTTCCCAGAACCTTCTTAGCATATCATTATCTTCTACTACCAATCTTGTAACATGTAGTGTAATTATATTGTGATTATTTATCTCCATATTATCTTCTTTCTGACCCGACAGTATCCATCCTAAACATGTTTTTTGAGCCACTACCCCTTCTGGCATTTTGACTAACCCATCTTCAATAATCTTAGAAAATACGTTGGCGCCGAGTAATATATCTATTTTACCCGGGGTGTGATAGGTAGGGTCCGCCAATTCTAATGTATGAATCTCTGGCCAATCCAACGCGATGTGTTTTGAAGGCAGACGTGTAGATATATTCTTAAGAACGTAGGCCTTCAATCTAACAACTTGTTCATTCAATCGCGATATAACTGACAGTTCTACTGAATGTTTTATTGGTATTTGTATTCCTTCTCCGACTCCAGAAACCACTCCGTTGATATCTATTCTTCTTAATCCTAGCAGTTCCACTACTCTTGAGGATACGAATGAGGCTTCTGACCCTTGGTCTATCAAAGCACGAAATAGATGTGTGTGACCATTACTTGATTTGACTGCTACTTGTGCTGTTGCCAATAACACCTGATGACCGGGTTGTTGCTTGGAGAAGTGTGCCGTTGTAATTTGTTCTGGTGGTGACTTATTAACTTCTTGATTTGTTTCTCTAACTTGGTGTAAAAGCGAATGGTGTCTTCTTCGACAGATGCGGCAAGTGGTTTTTAGTTTACACATGTAGACACTATGATTTGGCTTGAGGCAGTTAAAGCATAAATGCTTTCCTTTCACAAACTCGTGCCTCTGTTCCACAGGTTGCTTCGTAAATCCTTTACAATTAAACATATAATGTCCGACTTCATTGCAGTAAATACACGTAGGTTGTGGTGAGGTTATACTTGCGTGAGCAGTTTGAAGAATGTCATTTCCCTCTTCAGTTGCAGTGACATGGAACGATTTCTGCGATGATGACCTTTCCCTTGAGCTTAATGTAATTGGAGTAACTAATTCGAGGGTGCGGAATTTGGATTCAAGAAACTTCTTCAGTTCTTCCCACGTCGGTAATTCTTCGGAATTATTTTTCTGTGAACTTTCTTCCCAGTTTTTTAATGACTCTGTATCTAATTTCTGTCCAACTAGAAATGTTATAAGAGGATCCCAAGAATCTGTATTTATTTTTAAATTATTCAAGCTAGTTATACATTCACTAGTTGTATCAAGCAATGATTTAATTTGACTTGCAGATTGGTTGATTACCTTTTTTTGTGTAAACAATCTTTTTAATAAAGAATTCACTATCATTTTTTTATTACCAAAACGATCCTTTAATAAATTCCATGCCTGTGTATAATTACTATCCGTTATCTGAATATTCCGCAAAAGTGCCTCCGCATCCCCAGAAACACTCGTCTTTAAATAATGCAGCTTCTGTACGTCGCTAATTGATGTGTTATGAACAAGCGCTTGAAATAAATCTTGGTATGTGGGCCAATCTTCATATCTTCCCGAAAAGGTAGGTAACTGTATTCTTGGCAGTTTGGCAAAGCTTACATTCGATGAAGACATTGACATGTCACTAATGTCCTCCGCTTTCTGTTTTGATGATAATTTTGATGAAAGATCAAGTAAATCGGCCTTCAAACATAAGTACAAATCTTCATAAGTGTAATATTCTTCCTTTAAAAAATATGGATGTGCTCCCCGTTGTTCCCGTGGCGTACACCTTGTAAGGCTGTTATGCGCTTCTCTAAATGTATTCCAGTCTTCTTCTAAACACTGTATTCTAGCTTTTATATAACCTTCCGTAAGTCGTGATTTAGGGCACTTTTTTATGTTTATTTGCGCTTTCTGTATCTTACTAGCCACATCTTCCAATGTTGATAAATATCCACTTTGTTCCACTGTAGGCGATGCCATCTTTATTTATTTTTCAACGAAAAACAATCCAAATATCGTTTGTATCGATAATATTCACTAATGAAAACTTCGTAGTAAAAAAACTGCTCGTGCGAATCTCTCAGCCGGCCGTCTTATCTAAGGAATGCGGGGTCCCTATTGTATTCACACTGCCGCTTTGTCTAGCTGTGTCGTCCGTTGATCCGGCTCGATTTGACCATTATGTTTAGGAACTTAAGGTTGATTTTTGGATAGCAACACAGCTGTATAAGGAAACGAACGACCACTCGCTTTGAAATTTTATTTGACACTAATAATTAAATATCGTGTGCGTTTATAAGTAATTATTAGTGTCAAATAAAATTTCGTGTGCGTTTATAAGTATCGGACAATGTTGGTCTCTTGCGTGTTGGGGGAAGGCTTCGAAATGCCAACTTGTCTTATGGGGCAAGACATCCTTTGTTACTACCTAAAGATGGTCACCTTGTGCGTTTGTTAGTGTCAGATCGCCATCTTAAAAACTCTCACGCCGGTAGCAATGCTTTGTTAGCCATCTTGCAGCGTGAATTTTGGATTTTGTCAGCCAGACGGACGATCCGTAGCATTGTGTTTCGTTGTCTACCGTGCTATCGACTACGAGCCGCTACAATGCAGCCCCAGATGGGAGATTTGCCTGCTGATCGCGTCACAGAAAGTAGACCCTTTGCTGGTGTTGGTACGGATTTCGCGGGTCCCTTTATGGTAAAAACATCGCGTGTTCGTAATGCAAAGTGTTACAAGGCGTATTTATGTGTTTTTGTGTGTCTGTTTACTAAGGCTGTCCATTTGGAAGTGGTCTCAGAGTTATCAACGGAGGCCTTTATTGCCACTCTTAGCAGATTTGTATCACGCAGAGGATTGCCGTCATTGATCCGCTCTGATTGCGGGACGAATTATAAGGGAGCAAATAATTATTTAAGGGACATATATAATTTTTTGTCTAAAAATCAGGTAGACATTGGAACCACCCTATCCCGCCGTGGGATAATCTGGAAATTCAGCCCTCCAGCTTGTCCACACTGGGGAGGGATATTTGAAGCATGTGTGAAGGCTGCTAAGACTCACCTTCGTCGCGTGATAGGAGAAGCTGTCCTTACGTTTGAGGAACTGGATACGGTCTTTTGCAAAATTGAGGCCGTCCTCAACTCGCGTCCATTGTGCCCTCTGTCTTCTGATCCGAATGACCTGGAGGCATTGACTCCAGGACACTTTTTAATTGGACAACCACTCAGCGCGCTGCCAGAATATCCTTGGAAAGATGTTAAATCCCATCGTTTATCGCGGTACCAGCTATTGCAACAGTTGTCCCAGAGCTTTTGGACACGCTGGTCGTTGGAGTATTTACATATTTTGCAGCAGCGCGTTAAGTGGACTGACAAGACGAATCCACCCAAGAATGGCGACCTCGTTTTGGTTAAGGATGTTAACCTTCCGCCCTTATTTTGGCGGCGGGGGCGCATCGTTAAATTGGTTTTCGGTGCGGATGGAGTTCCCCGTTTTGCTGAGGTCTTGGTTGGTGATTCTGTCTTGAAGAGAGCAGTCACCACTCTTTCCCGTTTACCCGTAGATTAGATAGCGTACCGTTTGTAACGGTCCGGGACGGGGGGATGTTGGAAACAAAAGGGTCTGCGCGTACGCATGAGCGTGCGCGCCCCCAGCCAGTCCGTCTTGAGCTAGCGAGAGGATCGGGTCAGTGGCAGAGTGCACGAAGGTTTCGGTGTTCCCGTCGTAGCACGTGGCTATAGTAAATACTTAACTTAAATCAGGCGTTTCTTGGTAGCCTATTAGGGCCCCTGTGTGTGTATGTGATTAATTAGTGAGGTCTGTGTAAGTGTTCCCAAAAAACCAGGAGAATCGAAGCTAAATTGCTTGGCTTTGACCGGCATAGTCTGCATAACGGGGGAGCGCTCCTCCCGTCGCCGTGGTCCAGGTGCTGCTGATGGGACACTTACCAGTAAGTCCTTAGACTTAATATTTTTGGTAGGCTTAGGCATATTTAACGTGCCATCCTAAGAGCCGTGTAAACGCGGACCTAAGTACGCCCCGGCGTGTTTGTTTTTGATTAGGACAACGTGGTTTCTGCCCTACATGCCACCGGCTGCGTACTGAACAGAGAGGATGGATGTATTTTTACCAAATTTCATCAAAATCGGTTCAGTGGTTTGGACGTGAAAGCCTAACAGACAGACAGACAAAGTTACTTTTACATTTATAATATTAGGGGTTTAAGTATGAAATTGCCGTTTTGTATAGATAATTATTTAGAGAAAAATTTAAACTGCATTCACATTATTAGGATTTAAGATAGGTAATTATCTGAAATGGAAGGCATATTCATTAGGTATCAAAGAAAACGTCATCGTGTATCTATGCTCTCTATTACCTAAAAAAGTAACAGACACAAGAACGGTCCTAACCACAGAACATAGATATACAAGAGGTGTCCTAACAGTTTATTACGCATATGCCTGACACGCTCTGACCGTGGGAAGCACGGCCAGATGTGCAGAAAAGAGAGAAATGAAAGAGTGGTTAAATTTAACACTATTTATTAGCCCAGGGCGCGGGTGGGCTTACGCACTGGGGTTCTCGTACTTTAGAAAGAGAGACTTAGCTTCAGCGGTTAGCGCAGGAAGCGGCAGGAACCAGACACGTCGACTACCAGCGTGGTCGGCGTGGGTTCAGCTTCAGCCGGTAGGGTGGCACGAAGCGCAGCAGCGGAGCAGCAGGGTAGGCGGCTGCCCGTAGATAGGATCCCCTAGTTCGGGGATCGCGCACAGAAGTTTACGTAACAAATGATTACCTAACTATAGCTGGAGAAAATGGAAGAAGAGCGCCAGTTTCTCCGGGCTACTGCTTAAATACAAAATTTGTTCGAGAACTTTCCCAAAAATTTGTAGTGGGAGTTCCGTTTTATGAATAATGCGTCAGCCATAACCAAAGGACGGTTCATACAGAATACCTATATCTATGGTTGAATAGAAGTAGCAGTAAAATATGTAAACAAAAATAATTTAAAATGTTTATCAAAATATTCTATAGGCTGAAAATACAAGTTAAAATATAATAATTAATTAATTAATTTATGGCACAAATTAGGTGGGCCAAAAGGCTTGTATACAAGGTTCGAGATATTTTTAAAATGGAGGATAGTCAGAATCATATTCTAAATAATATAATTCAGAAGCGGGTATCGGCGTCAGCCGACATGAGAACTGTCATTTATTCATTTATTTTATTCATTTAATCATTCATTGTTTCATGTCACATAACAAATTGTCCTTAAAGATATAACACAGGGTAGGTCTCGACATGAGCCCTGTCAGGGCGCTACAACATTAAGTTTAGTTTATTAAATTAAATTAAATTAAATTAAATTAAATTACATAAAATCGAAATAATTAATTACAATAGCACAAGTCAAAGATAATAAAATAAGTCAATGATACAATAAAATAAGTCAAAGATTCAATAAAATAAGTCAAAGATACAATAAAACAAGTCAAAAATACAATTTTTACGAATACATTATCGGGATTATATTCAAAATTCAATTGTCATTTACATTTATACCGTCTTTGCATTACATCTTTTAAATTAAAATACTCTTGAATTAAAATACTCTTGAAGACTATAAAAAGATTTTGATATTAAGTACTTTTTTAAATTAGTCATGAACAGTCCATCCGTATGTAGGTCTCTGATATCCTTAGGCAGTCTATTAAATATTTTAATCGCCATGTGATGGGTACCACAACTAACAATGTGAAGTGTGGTGGCTGGTAATACTAAGCGATCCCTATGCCTCAGATGTCGGGGGTGAAGTAAATTATCCTTTTTTTGAAGGAACAGACATTTATTATTAAATACGAATTTACAAATTTCAAATATGTAAATACAAGTCAAAGTAAGTATTTTTAAAGTTTTAAAATGAGGTCTGCAACTATCTGTACCTTCTATATTGACCAAGATTCGGATACACTTCTTTTGCAAAATAAACACCTGCTGTGCGTCAGTACTGTTTCCCCACAGAATCACTCCATATGACAACCAAGCGTGTGCATACGCATAATATGCGCTCGTTGCTGTTTTAATATCAGTACATTTTTTTAATTCATATAACGCATAGGTAAATTTTGATAATTTTCCAGTTATAATTTCAACATGCGATTTCCACGTTAAACAAGTATCCATATATAAACCTAACACCCTACATGCATCGACAGTCTCTATCGTTTTATTTTCATATTTAAAGTCAATATTTAAAGGTAGTTTTTGGTGAGGTCTGAACTGCATCAATTTAGTCTTTGCAATGTTTAATAGTAGATTATGGTCAGTTAACCACTGATTAATATTTAGGAGTGTCTTGTGAAGTTGTGAATTCAAGTCAGCACCAGTCTCGCAAGAAAGAAGTACGTTAATGTCATCTGCATATAGAACACATTTTTGGTCAATAATTTTTGGTAGATCATTAATGTAAATCAAGAATAGCACACATCCCAGCACACTGCCTTGAGGAATTGAATTATTAACATTAACGGGTCTAGATTTTATTTGCGATAAAAACTTATCTTCACAATTAAAGTGGTTAATTTCTACCAATTGTTTACGGTCGCGTAGATATGATGCAAACCAGTCGTATGCCAGACCTCGCACACCTATACCATAAAGTTTTTGTAAAAGAATGCTATGAGAAACTCTATCATACGCTTTGCTCATATCCAGCATTAATCCTACCGCGTATTTGCGTTCATTAATTATTTTCAATATTTCATTAGTAAATGTGTACAGCGCGGAAGTAGTAGATCTTTGTTTCCTAAATCCAAATTGGTTAGTATCGTAGATTTTATACTTTTCGCAAAATTTTATTAATCTGTTGGCCATTGCAGTTTCAAAAATTTTTGAGAAAGTTGATAACATTGCTATTGGACGAAAATGGGTTGGTTCTACTGCCTTCTTTTTTTTTTTTGGTATCGGTTTTAAGGTAGTAAGTTTTAACAGTTCTGGGAAAGTGGCTTCATTAAAAGATTGTTGCACTAAATATGTCAAGGGTGTCTCTAATTCTTTAACACATGCTTTAACCAGTGTGGGAGGAAACTCGTCGAAACCGAAGCTTTTTTTATTTTTAAGAGATTTAATAATTTTATAAATTTCTTTTGAAGTAATTCGGCTAATGAAAATTGACTTTATATTAGGGTTTATGACTGGACGGCCTTTCATAGTTTTGTCTTGTGGAGTTCCTATAGAGGCAAAAAAGTTATTTAAATTATTAGTAATTATTTTTGGTTCCGTTACTGTAATACTATCAGATTTTAAGACAATGTTGTTATAAAATTCCCGGTTTGGTATTTTATTCGTGCGTTCCTTTATTATTTGCCACATACATTTAGTTTTATTATTAGATTTATTCATTGTTTTTATGTACTGGTTTTTTTTCGAGCTTCTAACTAATTTCTTTAAAATATTTTCATATCTTTTGTAATATTGTTTTATAGTTTCATTATTTGTTTGCAATAACAATTTCCGCAATAGTCTTTTATTTTTACACGATACCTTTAAACCTGTAGTTAACCATGACTTCTTTTTTTTCGGTTTTATTATTATTCTCTTAGTAGGAATTGTCTTATCCAATATGCACTCTAACCGCTTATGAAACTGTTCATAGTTTTGGTTTACATTATTACTAGAGCTAAATAGTATAGACCAATTAATTTTTCTAAGCTTTGACCTAAATAGTTCTATGTTGTTATCACTAAACAAACGTTTTTCTATATGATAACTTTTCAACTCTTGATGTGGACTGTCTAAAGTTACAAGGACACCTCTATGATCAGATAGACCATATTCATTGATTTTAACAATAACATTACACGTGTCAAAGTTGGTAAATAATATATCTAAACAAGTTGATGAATTTTCTGTTATTCTTGTAGGCTCTGAAACATTCTGTATAAAATTATAGCTCTTGAATAGAGAAATGATTTCTTTACATTGCTTCTTTTTACTCATGAAATCGATATTCAAATCACCACCTATTAAAATGTTTTTCTTACTATATTTAATTTTAATAATTTCTAAAAGTTTTCCTAATTGCATATTAAACACACCTACTTCTCTACTACTATTTGGCCAATACAATACTATCAATATCATATTATTTTTAGAGATGCTAATGGCACTAATTTCAAATACATATTCAATAGATAAAGCGGTTAATTCCTCACATTCAGAATATTCTATACCATTCTTCACAGCTATACAGACACCTCCACCTTCGTGATTTTTCCTACAAAATTTACTGGCCACAGTATACTCTTCCAATTGCATTAGATCCAGCTTTGCTTCAGTAATCCAAGTCTCTGACAAACATAGCGCAGACAGGTGAAGTTCTTCAGAGAGCTGTTCTATTAGGTGTAATTTGTTTTTTAGGCTTCTTATATTTTGATATAACAGTGTGAATTTTTTATTTTCGAAAGGAATATTTATTTTCTTGTTTTTGAAATAATTGTTTTTGCTTTTGTGGCGACTTTGTAAGTCTTCTTCCAGGTTCTGATACTCCGTCCTCTTTAGTCTTTATTACTTGTCTCGCTCTACGATACTTTTCTTTTCTCTGTTTTCTTTCTTGCAATCCATTATTATCTAAATATTCAGATATCCAAAGTCCAGTCCCTCTGAATAATCTAAAACTTGAGAGAAGATATTTAGTCATTCTCTTACTAAGAAGTTCTATTTTTATTGGTCTTTGTAATCCTCTTCTTCCTATAAGCTGAATTTCTTCTATGTATCCTATGAGGTTTATACCGGTTACATCAATAAACATGTTAACGACTCTGTTATGTAAGCCTACTTCAGTCTCATTTCTAAATTCTTTAAGCCCATATAGGACGACTACTTTGGTATAAAGACAGCTTTGATTCAATTGAATGCATTTCGATTGATCCGTTTCACAGTTATCTGTTATTTGTGAGCTTGAATTACCTGTTTCATTTTCATTTTTATCATACGAATGTGAGGATTTAAGCGTTTGTTTTGCAGGAGCATTTATAAATGTGCTCACTTCTTTTTTTGTCTCATTAAGTTTTTGTTTTAGGTTATGGTTTTCTTTCTCTAAACTAATGAGTCTGTCTTGATTTTTTTTACTTAATGCTTTTAATCCCAATATTTCATTTTCTAAAACTTCGTATTTGCAATTTATATTATTCATTCCAGTGTTTAATGACTTTATTGTTTCGGAGAGATTGGTATCACGCTCTTCTTGTTTTTGCATCAATAAAGTCATTTGTGCTCGGAGGGCTTTTAACTCCTCAAGGATTATATTCTCAGTAGTACTGGTAGTTTTCCCAATTGTGATAGTTTCACCTGCTGGTAGAGTGTCATCACTAACATCCAGCATCAAAGAGTTCGTATCAGACATCATTCCTTTATTATTTTTACGTCTCTGTGTAACATAGCTTAATTCAAAAAGTTCCTGTGATTCATTAGGTTTTGATACATTTTCATCAATATTAGGTATAATTTGCTGTCTTACAGGTGTATTTAAATTGTCCGATTTTGGTTTTTTTGAAACGCACTGTGGACATATCCATGCTTTTTTATGTTCCGCTGTCATGGTATTGTAGAATCTTGTTTCCGGGATGTTTATACATTCTAAATCATAAAATGCATCTTGCACATGTCAAAAACCTTCGGTCTGGAATTTGCTTAAGACAAGCTGCACACCGGTTTTTAATTCTAGCTGCCATTTTTATTTTCTATTATATTCCAGATTTGTTAACTTTGGAAAGGTTATTTTTTTTTTTTTTTTTTTTTAGATACAGATAATATTTTTTAAATTTTCTTTAATTGTAATTTTAATTAAATCAATGTCACTTAAAAATGTAAAAAATAGTCGTCAAATAAAAAAAGTTCATTTAAAAAGTAACTTAATTTTTGTCAGGAGCGAACCCACTCTGCCCGCCCGTATCGAGCATACAGTCTAGTAGTAACACTTTCGCGTCAGGGAGCTCCTCGTGAACTTTGCGAAAATAAGTGTCTAGTGTTTATTGCGTAGAAAGTTCAAAGTCATAAGCGTAGGTAGTCAACAAATTGAATGTTCGTAAAATAGTCACTGATTAAATATTAAAGATAATGCACAAAGTTATTATGACTATAATTTAGTTCACTTTGTTATTATTTTGTCACAAATATTCACTGTTTGCAATAATTGAACTTAGATAAAATAACATCTCTGTTTACATTATTCACTTGTAAGTATTAGTTCTGAACACTGCCACGTTATTTACTTATTTAAATTGTTTATAATTCTCTAATTTATGTTTTCAATCACTGTCACAGCTTAATTGTTTCACACTTTCGACGAATTACAATTATTTGAGTGTTATTATACAATGGAGAATTTATAATAAATAAACAATCACAGAGCCAATGTTTACTCGACCATCGTTAGGTAGGTCATTAGTAGACAGATCAAAATAAGTTTATTCACAATAACAATTGCTGTGTTTATATTTGTATTAAAAACAAGTAAAAGTTAATATTAGTATAGAATATTTAATTATTATGGTTGATAGTTATGTGATGGAATAATTTTATTTTTGCGTTTACAAACGCGTAAATATAATACTAGAAAAATGCACTGAAAAAAATCGACTTGAATCCCGCCTGAGGCAAGTCGATTTTTTTCAGTGCATTTTTCTAGTTATGTGATGCTTTGTTTTGTATGGATTTTTATATTATGGGATCAAACGAACTTCTAAGTGAAGTTCGATCAATATAATATGAGTGGTTTCATTTGAAGATATAAATCAACTAAAAATCAAAGTATATTGGAAGACGGTTTAGACCGTGACAATCTGCGGCATAATTTTATGGGCAATTGATCCAAGACAGGAAAATTCTTTAAAAAAATACGAATTATATTCAATATTGTTCAGATGACCTCTTGTAAACCCTACTTCATAAAAGAAACATACTCTAACATGCTTATATGTATATAAATATTTATTATGCCGAGATGGAGAAGAAACGGCGGAAGAAACTCCACAGTTTACAATTTCGTAATGATTTTAAGACATCAATATAGGTCAATAAATAAATAGTTTTTAGATATATACCTAAAGACGAATCTAATGACCCCAAACACGACACTTCTGTAATTTAGTGGAGAATTGGGTAGACTTAGATTACAGATGATGTGACGAAAAACGACAACTTCTATGAATTTGCGAGGAATTGGGTATACTGACAGATTCCTGATGACATACCATTAAGCTTACAGCATACCAAATTTCGAATCAATCAGACCTGTGGAAGTTCTCTGTCGGGAAGGGATCTGCTCTTCATGAACTATAAAAACGCTGGTAATCTTCAAACGGCCTTCCTGATCAAAATACCCTTTGGACAAAAACTACGGTGGATTGTATTTCATCAAAACTCCATTAAACCCGAAGACGATTCATTCCAATAAAAGTCTCAGTGCGTCGTCTTCGTGGCGCGAGTTAATGACCCGGCAAAATTGGCACAAGTTGGGAACTACATACTTTTTTTTATTACGTCACACACTACTCAGATCCATTTTGAGGCAAAAAGAGCAATTTATCTACGTATTTATTTGAATAAGAACAGTGTTCCCTTTTATCTTATCGCTTCTTTATTTCTATCTGACAGCTCGACATTGAACTTCGATGAGACGTATATTTGAAAATCGCAAAATTGATCAGTGATCTAAGGAGAGGAGCGACGCACACATCCCAAGATGCTGCGTTCCCTGTCGCTCCTGCTGGCATTAGCACATTTGTGTTTAGGTGAGTACAGCTTTAGAAAATACAACAAGAGTGACAAACAATAATGACGCTCACTATACCAAAGCGTTCCTTGTGCGTTAAGATTCCTTGAAGACTTACTAAGTCGCCGAAATACATGAAAAGTATTAGTTGTAGGGGCAGGTGCGACAATAAGAGCACCTGGATTGTCAAAATGAATAAAAAAGTTTATGTTTTCAATTTTTATGTTTATTAATTTATTCATGTTTAATAAACGGTTAAATTTTTACCCAAACCGAAGCAAATGTCACTTGAAATCAAATACAAGCATATTCTGACTGTGAATATAAGACACGAAATGACAACTGATGATGTAATTTTCATTTCAAGTACGACGTATGACGAGTAAAAATATCTAAGGATTGAAAAGTTAGTACTATTGTAATAAAAATAACTCCTCTGACTAATTATATATGGTCCATTAAATGTTATTAAATACAAAAAACTTTCCTACCTCACGTATGTTATTAGGTACCTAGTAAATAATATTTAATTTTGTGGGCGTGATTTGGTACTGTTAATTAGTTGTCATGAATCAGTCCCCGCTGTCGTTCATAGCAAGCTGGACTTCTTATCGGCTTCCTGGAACTACTCATAAAAGGGAGCCCTCAAACCACGTAGGAGAAAAATAATAGCATCGTCGTATTGGGTACACGCTAGTGTGATGCTGAAGCTCGTTTCCAATACAAAATACCTGGATACTATTTAAATTCGGTTGGATTAGTGCTATTGGTTTTGTGCCTGCTCACTGTTGACATAAACCATAATGTTTAACCGCCACAACTCGATTCGGGGTTACCTGCTCTAATCAAACATTTGAAAATACCACGCGCTGCTGTACATATAAAGGACATAAACAAACGGAGAAAACATTTTCTTACTCCTATTAAAATTTCATAACCGATTTTTATGTATAAGAAGCGTGTAATATTAGCCTAGCTTACTGTAACTTGGGAAAACACCGCCAAAGACCTACGAGACATTTTTACTAAAGAGAGAAAATCTATGTCTGTACAATTTCCTTTTTTATAACACACAATCTTGTAGGATCTCGAAAAGATAGTAAAATATCATAAAGATCGGTTAAGAATTAGGGGTAGGAAAGCGTTTTCTCTGTTTGTGTTGTTTTGTATGAAGACATTGGTCGCCGCAGTATCCCCTTAATTGTTTTACGCAGCGCACGATGAGTACCACCGGTGGTTGCGCGGCGGGCTGGCGCCGGGGCGGCGGGCGGACGGCGCGGAGCTGAGCGCGGCGCACTGGGGCGCCGACGCGGCCGCCGCCATCGAGCGCCGCGAGCGACGACGAGCCGCCCCCAGCGCTCGGCTCGCTCGCAACGTCATCATGTTCCTCGGCGACGGCATGTCCGGCGCCACGCTGTCTGCCGCGCGTGCGCTGAAGGGCCAGCGACGCGGCCGGCCCGGCGAGGAGTCTCAGCTGTTCTTCGACGACTTCCCCACCATCGGTCTCGCCAAGGCATGTACTTTTGATGTACCGTCAACGGCATGTTAGGTTAGAACTGACAAATTCTCCCAATCGATTTTGCGCTTTATAATACCTGCGTTGAAGGTGAAAACTTTCGCGAGTTCGAAAAACGAAAATATTTACTTCAATAATTATTTGTATATGCTGAGCTTGAACATCAGCTAAACTCACCAGCGAACTTGAAAAAAGTCATTAGAATCGAGGATTTAAACTTCCGGTCGGCCGTCTCCCGCAGACGTACTGCGTGGACGCGCAAGTAGCGGACTCAGCGTGCAGCGCGAGCGCGTACCTGTGCGGGTCGAAGGCCAACTACGGCACCATCGGTGTGACGTCAGCGGTGCCGCGCACCAACTGCTCGGCTGCCATCAGTGACGTCACACATCTGCACTCCATCGCCACCTGGGCGCTGGAAGCCGGGAAAGATACAGGTAAGCTGTGCTTGTTATTTTACTGGATTTCGTTTCCCTGAGGCTTACTCTTGTGAACCTACTTTTAGAGTATCCCCTGAAAATCCATTGGTCTCATGTATTTTATATTATAACCCGTGCTATTCAAACACTATCAGTGTTTTAAAACACCCAAATACGACAAACCAACAATAATTGTTTGGTAATTGGGTGACAAATATTTAAAGGTAATTTGTTTCCTCGTTCGTAATAAAAATATTGTAGGAAAAAAAAAATTATATTAAATATTCCATTATTTCATAATTTCCTTAAAATTATGCTCGAATGCAAATTTCAGTTCAAACATCTACTAGATAAAGAAAAAATTTAAATTTTAACGTAAAAGTGATAAGTAACAGCAAAATTGTTTATAGAAACGCTTTTGATTTCAAAGCACACTGTCAATAATATTGTACTATTAATGTAAAAGTAGTAAAACAATATTGTCTTCAGCATTCATGAGACTTACATATGCAGCCAATATCACAAAAAATAACCAACTCATAAATTTAGATATTTAAGTCTACGGAGTCCTACAAGGGATGCTATTGAGTCCACCCAAACTTATTCACATAATTAGAATACTAATATAATCAAAATATTGTTAGTATACAAATTTTGTAATTATGCATGCAGCAAGCCAATCATACGAAGGGTGAAAATATAATAATTGCATTGAAAAATATAACTATGTCAGAAAAATAATATATAACTATAAAAGAGCATAATATAGACGTAGAAACGTACTCGATATATACACATTCGTGTTTCGAGGCTTTAAAGTGCGATAAAGAAAAATTAAAGCATCAGTCTACCTCTTTAAGACTACACACAAGCCATTTTGCTTAATTTTAGTAAGAAATCATTAATATGGCGATAAAAACAGGATTTGTGACGACGACGCGTGTGACGCACGCGTCGCCGGCGGGCACGTTCGCGCACACCGCGGAGCGCGACTGGGAGAGCGACGCCGATGTCGCGCTCGACTGCGGACACCACGAGCGACAGCGCGACATCGCACACCAGCTGGTGCACTCCTACCCAGGCAACCAGTTTAAGGTTACATCCATGATTTTAAAGGAGAATCTGCGATGAGGGGCTTGGATCGTTATATGAACTATAGTAAAAGGACATAAATAGTGTTTATCTAATTGTGAACAAAGTCAAAGTCAAAAATTCCTTTATTCATTTAAGTACAGTTAATTAATTTTGATCACATCGGTTCAAGAGTCTGCCAGGAAGCGTTGTTCTGAGAAGTACCAGCAAAAAACTCAGCAAATAAATACTATGAAAACTGTAAAGAAACAGTTTTCATAGTATTTATTTGGAAAGAGTCATCCAATTCACATGTTCAAGTCTGAAATAATTAATCTTAAGTATCATAATAATATAATAAAAAGTCGAATAATTAAACTTATGATAAAAGTTATTACGCCTCCAATCCATCCTCCTCACCTCCATCTATAAATAATTAAGTGTCGATGTTGATGTATTTTAAAAATCTGTATTTAATTTTACAGGTTATTTTGGGAGGAGGAAGAAGAGAATTTATTCCACACACAGATATCGATGAGGAAGGAACTCCTGGAAAGAGATTAGACGGTCAAAATCTGATAGAGGATTGGAAAAATGACAAAAACTCTCGCAACGTTAGCTACAATTACGTGTGGAATCGCCAACAATTGATGCAGTTATCACTATCTCCGCCGGAATATCTGCTCGGACTGTTTGAAGGCAGCCACATGCAATACCACATGGAGGCCGATGAGACTACCGAGCCGAGCTTGGCCGACCTCACAGAGATGGCGATTCGTTCACTCAACAGGAACGAAAACGGATTCTTTCTTTTCGTCGAAGGAGGGCGCATTGACCACGCGCATCACGACAACCTCGTGCACCTGGCGCTGGACGAGACTCTGGAGCTGAGCGCGGCCGTGGAGCGCGCCGCCGCACTGCTGCCGGAGGAGGACTCGCTGCTGGTGGTGACGGCCGACCACGCGCACGTCATGACCTTCAACGGGTACACGAGGCGCGGCGGCGACATCCTCGGGCCCTCCGACGACGTCGGTGACGACGGCGTGCCCTACATGACGCTGTCCTACGCCAATGGGCCCGGAGCGAGGGAACACCATGGCGGCGTCCGCCCTAACGTTCTCAACGACGCTGACTATGGTAACCAGTTTCTCTAATTTTACACGGATACATCATTTTATTCAGTGGTTATAGTTTTATGTAATGTTATCGACTTGACGTTTAATGTCACGAGATAAGTTGCCAATGCACCACAGCAACTTATCTCGTGAGAAAGCGTATATGTATGACAGGGTTTGGCATGCAAGTCTTATGGGCAAACTTTCTTCATACGGTATCGTTACCGGGCTTTGCAACTTGGCAGATCAATTTGTATAATCATCAATGGATCCTCATTAGATTTGCTTGGTATCAATGCAGGGGTTCTGTCCTCTCCGCAACTCTCTTCCTGCTGCATATCAATGACCTGCTTTTGACTCCCGGGTATCGTTGGGTACTCAGACGACAGCGCAGTTTCGAAGAGATACTTGTATGATGAGAAATCTGGTGCACGTGTGCGATCTTAGAGGGAGGTGATGGTGGAGGCAGTGAATGAAACCCCGGAAGCTGTTTCCCCCTGGGGTGAGACCTACTTGGTTGGGTTCAACCCGTCGAAAACGCAGGCTTGTCTCTTTTCAGCGAATCGAAGTCCATTTCATCTCACTGCGACTTTCCGAAATGTCTCCATGCCGGTTAACGACCATCTAGCTTAGGGTTCTCGATATCTCCGCCAATCTGCGCTTAAGCTTTTATCGAGCCCGATTTGCACGAAATCCTCTACTTCCTCTTTCATTATGCGAACAGCTAAGGTGTAGAGATCGTTTCCGAGGTCGGTTTTCCCGGATCAATATAATCTGGATATTTTTAAGGCCAGAGTTAACAAGCATCTTCTAGGCGAGCGTATACCAACTTAGGCCTCATCTTTGATTTCTATCAGGCGTGATTGTGGTCAAACGCTCTGCAAGTGTCAGGTTAATATTGTCCCATCTATTGTCACAGAATGATAGCCTCTTAAAAGTGGTATGATTTGCCAAACTGTGATCACACAAATGTGAATGTTGTGTACAGGCAGCATGGGGTGGATGTCGCATGCGGAAGTGCCACTGGCACTGGAGACGCACGGCGGCGACGACGTGGCGGTGTTCGCTCGGGGCCCGCACCACGACATGTTCTCGGGGCTGTACGAGCAGAGCCAGCTGCCGCACCTCATGGCCTATGCCGCCTGCATAGGGCCCGGCCGCCACGCTTGTGACACACAATAAAAATTTTATTTTTAAGCATTCTTTTGACAGATTATAGTGCTTTAATTTGAATATAGTTAACTTTATTTTGATCAGATAAAATAGTAATATTTGTATTTGTATAATTTAGATAATTATCCTCATTTACCTTTTACCTCTACCTTTTGCCAATACCATATGAACCGGAAATGTTGCGAACTTGTAATCTATTTTTAAGTAGATATATTTTGTATTTAACAACAAAGCTACTTATGAACACGAAAGAATTCGGTCTTCGTACTGACTATCAAAAGAATCTGATAGGAGACTATCAATTCTAGTATGGTGTCTATCAATTCAATAATTTTATAAATTTGTCTCAATGATTATTATGATAGTGCTCGTATAAAAATCAACAAAAATAACGTATTAATTAGTTTGGCAATAATTTCACAATTTTATAAAAGGTAAATCTAATTTTAGTTATAAAGCGATAAACTTCAAACTAGGCTAGTCGAGTTATATCGCACCTCAAACATGTAAATAGTGTTAATATGTTTTTGTAAGTTATCTATTAAAGAAGGTATTCCAAAACAGGGCGTGTTTTATTTCTGCTTTCCTTTCACAAGACACCACTTCAGGAGTCTCAGTTTTTCAAATGATAAAAGTTGTGGAGTGTGAAATGTAGGAACGATCAATCAGTGGGGGGTTGTTACGTCTTGTTCGGACAATGGCTGCTGGTGCTTCAGAACTTGTGCGGTAGGGGCGAGGGGAGGGGTAGGGGGAGTATTGACAGGTGTATTGTCGCGGTGACGCGGATTGATGACCGCGGAAGAAGTCACGATAGCGTCGCTTGCCGCCGGACTATCTGCAAATCGACATCGCTATCTGTCAACTATCGAGCTACAATATCTAAGATATTGTTTTACATGGTTTTACAAAAATACATAAAAATTTGATATGAACATTATATTTCTGTGACGACATCACCTTGTCGTCAATTGAAGTTATTTGCGTGTAAAACATAGGTATTTACTTACAACGTTTATTATTTAATTTTGATCATTCACGAGAAGTTACCTGAGGGAAATTGGAACCAACCTGACTCACAGAGGTGAGATGCATTTCCAAGTACTAATAATAATCTTTACGTAGAAGTAGTACCGGTACTTTACTTATAAAATTCATTAGGATAGATTTCATTACTAGTAACTATACTATAGTCTTTCGTATAATACACATAAAGAGATAAATAATATTTGATGCACTTATAAACAAAATTCTAGAGATGATTTGAAACGATGGATATTTTCTGTCATAAAATGCCACCACTTTTTATGAATTATATAACACCTTGGAATTTATTTGTGAATGGTGTCAACATCCCTATTGTAGCTGGCGATATAATGAAAATGGTTCCGAGAATGTGTTTTGATGATGATAGAAGTGTGACTCTGAGAGTAATATTATTATTTACTATCGAAGTGTAGACGTCGTCGACGAAGTGGGAGCTAGGAGGGGGCGCGGGGAGAGGTGAACAACCCCAATCTGTAGTTGTTACGTCAACTACAATGTCGCAATAATGGCCGACTGTTCATCAGGCGACTTCCGGCGAGGCGTAGGGCGCAGCGTGTTTCATAATCGATTCGTTCTCTCTAATTACGTAAATAGCCCAAATCGCATTTATACTACAAAAAGATGATTTATTAGTTGTTAATCTGAATGTACACTTTGTTGTTATTTTCAGTAATATCTGTGTTTATGGAGTTTAGAATTATGGTTTTAAGAAGTTTCTACTCAGTTATTTCATTATTTTCTTTACAATTATATTATAGCCGGAATATTGACGCGGACTACTGAGCTATTTGTCCGTTTTTGTTGGTTGAATGTTTAGCTGCTTTTTGGGTGTAAGACTTGTTTCAAACAAATTAATATTTCAAGAAAATGTGGTGTGTGCGCCCTGTTTGCTTTAAGAAATACTTTGATATGTATTTCATTTAATTTAATTAAAAAGCAAACTCATCACCCTTAGATTTTACATACAAAAGTCTTTTTACTCACCCGTCTGTAAGACGCATGGTAGGTGATTATGTGACTAGATTAGTTGGTAGGTGGTAGAGGATTAATGCCCCTTCTATGTATCTTCTTATTCTTATTCTTATGCAAGGGGCTGAGGCTATCGCAGAGCAGGCTATCTCAGAGCACTTCGACCCTATGGGATCTTTTGTGCTTCCCTTTCCTTATCATGTATCTACTTATCATTGTTTTGAGGTACTGCATGACCCATGTTGCCAGATGTGGCTTTATAAGTAACAAAGCTCTGCTCAAGTCTGTGTAGAAAACTAAATTTTGTTTCGTGTTACTATCCAGCAGCAGTCTATATTAAAATCGGAGTCATAGACAATACGATAAACTGTGACGTTACCTTATTATAAACTCAGGAATAGCGGGTGTCGGAATTTTAACGAATAAAATTATGACACTTTTATTACAATACTTGTAACTGCCGCAACAATACACCTCTTTACACTTATTTTCGACCCGGCGACCTCAAACAGACTAGCCACCTTTCGCTTAAACGAACGTATTAAATGTCCTCACTCCCTACTACTACCGCTGGATTGGCGCCATATTGTCTTAACATTTGGCGCGAATTCAAGAAGATACTTAAAATAACATTCCTTTTTACTTTAAACAAAACCAAGGACTAGTAAAATGTGTATCAATAAACATTTTAGTAATATTAATAATTTATAAAAATAAAATTATATTAAATAGCGATAAAAGTAGTAATGAGGAGTTATTCATAGTAGCCATTAAAGTTATGCTGACAAACATTTAGGCGCGAACTGAACAAAAGTAATCAACATTACCATTTAGTTAATATTTAAAGGAAGATGAAGTTTTACATAGTTAGGTTATTACAATATACTTTATAAAGATTATTAATGGATATTATAGGCCTGTTACAATTGGAAAAGTGGTTTACGACAACTCGGCCATCCACCTCTAAACGAGTCCCTTCGTTATTAATAAATACTCTTACGTTTTTGTCATTAATATAATTTTCACAACAACAGAATCATTGCTACAATGATGGAATCTTTCTATGGAATACAACACTATAATCATTTACCATCATGGAAAATACATAAATCTTATTGTATAACCGTTTTTCAATTATCATTATTGGTCATAATTATAAATTATCTTACATCAACCAACTTCATGACATTAACTAGGGTATGGAGTATAAGTATCATATGCAGTAATCATAAAATAGGCCTGGTCCACGGATGACGTTGACAATTTCCTGCACTGTATTATGTATGGTTGTACTGCATGTGCCTTGTCCATAACGTTGACCATTACCTGTAGGAACTGGACTAGTCTATACACGACCAGCGATAATATAAAGTGTGCCTGGTCCATGACGTTGACCATTGCCTGCACTAGACTAGTTCATACACTACTAGTGATAAAATTAGAATGTGCCTGGTCCACGACATTGACCATCACCTGCACTAAACTTGCTAAATGTGCCTGGTCCATGACGTTGACCATTACCTGCACTGAGCTTGCTAAATGTGCCTGGTCCATGACGTTGACCATTACCTGCACTGAACTTGCTAAATGTGCCTGGTCCATGACGTTGACCATTACCTGCACTGAACTTGCTAAATGTGCCTGGTCCATGACGTTGACCATTACCTGCACTGAACTTGCTAAATGTGCCTGGTCCATGACATTGACCATTACCTGCACTGAACTTGCTAAATGTGCCTGGTCCATGACATTGACCATTACCTGCACTGAACTTGCTAAATGTGCCTGGTCCATGACGTTGACCATTACCTGCACTGAACTTGCTAAATGTGCCTGGTCCATGACGTTGTCCATTACCTGCACTGGACTTGCTAAATGTGCCTGGTCCATGACGTTGACCATTACCTGCACTGGACTTGCTAAATTTGCCGTGATCTACCTTCCAAAAAGGACTTGTTGTGATGCTCATAGTTAATATACTGTTTTTATCGAAAAGTATAAGAAGTCTGCTGTACATTACCTTCTCGTACATTTTGAAAAAAATAGGGATTAGTGTAATAGGTCTATAGTTATCCGTTTTATACTTAATGGTTTCATCATAGATTTTTTTTAAAATATCAGGAAATATATCTTGGCTTATCAATAAATTAATGACATGCAACAATGGTTCTAAGATACTGCCTAAATTATATTTAGTAATATCAGCTCGTATACCATCAATGCCAACCTCCTTAGAAATACCATACACTACAGGTTAAAAAATATGCTTTTCTCAACACTCAATCACAGTAACATCTTCATTTTCATTCATTCTTAGTTTATCGAGTTTTTGTGTGAGAGTAACATCGTTTTAACCACCTGTATATTGTTCCAACCACCTGTCTATCGTTCCAACCGTATATTTTTGCACACTCTTCTAACTTATGAATCTACGCATATCTACTGTATGTTCCTTGTGCAAGGGATCGAATTCTGAAATTACGTTCAAAACAGGAAATGTGTCACTGTCGTCCTTAGATTTCATATTTATTCATGACATCGAGAAACTTACCTAATTAAAAACAAATTTTCAACATGGTCATTATTACTTGTACCTTTAATGTAGTTATTATTACTACATGTCGCTTGAGCCAACTCTTCGAAGTTTGGGTATATCGCTGCCTCGAACACTCACGTGACCCTGGGCGTTTTGAAGCAGATTTAGTCTTCATTGGTCGTTTGAGAGCGCAGTGGCGTGCGATCTCGAGACTGGTTGCGGCTTCGTATGTCCTTTCGTGATACAGCAGCAATCTTGGACTTTGATCTGTTATTTCGCTGCCTTATTTCCATACCCATGACCTCGAAAGAATTTAAACATACTGCATTAGCAATAGTATCCTCAACTTAGTGGACGTTCGTAAAACAAAATGAAAGTTTATAGGAAAAAATATTTTAAATAACCATATCATATCCAAAAAGCTCCCAGGGAGTGTCCTTGGCAAGCATTTAGAACATAATATAGCGTATGCAACCAAAAAAAAGTAATACGGGGAGTGCCCCGATCAATTACCTTCAATTGGCTTATACTCAATAAAAGCTTAGCTACATACAAGGTAAAGGAAGAAATCTTCTTGATACCCACATTTCATTCAGAACACTACCAGGGTGTGCCCTGGCCGAGTATTCAGAACGCAATATGGAATGCGTAACCAAAAGAAAGCAATACGGGGAGTGCCCCGATCAATTACCTTCAATTGGCTTATACTTAATAAAAGCTTAGGTACATAGGTACAAGGTAAAGGAAGAAAACTTCTTGCTACCCACATTTCATTCAGAACACTACCAGGGTGTGCCCTGGCCGAATATTCAGAACGAAATATGGTATGCGTAACCAAAAGAAAGCAATACGGGGTGTGCCCCGATCAATTACCTTCAATTGGCTTATACTTAATAAAAGCTTAGGGACATACAAGGTAAAGGAAGAAAACTTCTTGCTACCCACATTTCATTCAGAACACTACCAGGGTGTGCCCTGGCCGAATATTCAGAACGCAATATGGTATGCGTAACCAAAAGAAAGCAATACGGGGAGTGCCCCGATCAATTCCCTTCAATTGGTATACAATAGAAGCTCAGGTCTTACGAAATAAAAAAAAAGTTTTCAATAACCATATTCCATTCAGAACGCTACCAGGGAGTGCCCTGGCCGAGTATTCAGAACACAATATGATGCAGGTAACCGAAAAAAAACAATACGGGGAGTGCCCCGATCAATTACCTTTAATCGGTACTGCATTAACATCTAACCGTGCAATCGTATTGCATTCACCTTACTACCAGGAAGTACCCTAGCCAAATACTTTGAATACCCCTATCAATTATTTTCACTAGGCCTTCATAATGTGTAACAAATAACACTAGCTTTTAAGATGAAACAAGAACGTTACATAAATCATAACCATAAATAACATGAATCGATATTTTTAAAGAGAAAAGCTAATGAGAAAAAAATTGCTCGTACTTACACTTTTTCTTTTGCAGGCGTCTTCTTTTTCAGATCCCACTTCTGAGTTGTGACGTTACCTTATTATAAACTCAGGAATAGCGGGTGTCGGAATTTTAACGAATAAAATTATGACACTTTTATTACAATACTTGTAACTGCCGCAACAATACACCTCTTTACACTTATTTTCGACCCGGCGACCTCAAACAGACTAGCCACCTTTCGCTTAAACGAACGTATTAAATGTCCTCACTCCCTACTACTACCGCTGGATTGGCGCCATATTGTCTTAACATTTGGCGCGAATTCAAGAAGATACTTAAAATAACATTCCTTTTTACTTTAAACAAAACCAAGGACTAGTAAAATGTGTATCAATAAACATTTTAGTAATATTAATAATTTATAAAAATAAAATTATATTAAATAGCGATAAAAGTAGTAATGAGGAGTTATTCATAGTAGCCATTAAAGTTATGCTGACAAACATTTAGGCGCGAACTGAACAAAAGTAATCAACATTACCATTTAGTTAATATTTAAAGGAAGATGAAGTTTTACATAGTTAGGTTATTACAATATACTTTATAAAGATTATTAATGGATATTATAGGCCTGTTACAATTGGAAAAGTGGTTTACGACAAAACGAATAAGTACTGCAGTTGCATGTTGCACGTCCGATGCCGGGCAGTACTGGAGTGCAGTTAAAATTCTGTGTGTCGTGATAGTGTTATGTAGATGGGGTATGTTATCCCGCGCGTGATATATCAATTATTGGTGCTGCTGTCGCGACGAGGGAGCACTCGCAATCGCAATAAATCTGAACGCAAATGTACTGAGGCGACCCTCACTACACCCTTACATATTTAAAATTCGCTCCGAATAGCTTGCAAACCGTTGTAGTAAAGTATATATTGGTGTACACGGTCGTGTTAGATGACTTTGTAAGGGTGTATCCAGGAATGAGCTGCCAAATCCGAGGCGATGCATTCAATCGTCTGCAGCGTGTGGCCAATCGCCCTCGCATTTTAATTCGTCCCCGACTCGATATTGAGTGCGCTTATTAATGGACCGACATTTGGGACGGATTAAGTGTGACTAAACGAAATTTGTTCAGTTTTTATAGTGACGTCGTTTCGTATTGAAGTTTGTAAGTAATGTAAAAGCGATTTTTTAATAATACAAGACGGTTTCGTTAGAAAATTTTACTTGTACCAGGAAGCCGATGGCCTTATGGTCGTGTATTCGTTGTAACGATCACGAAAGCTGAGCTAGCAAGTGAGCGGTCCGTACTCAGATTGGTAGCCAATTTTTTTTTAACTTGATTTTCTTCGGAAGACATGGCTTAAGCTGGTGGTCTCGTCTGTTTTCGAAAGATAGCAATCATCCCCAAGGAGGGTTGGTGTCAGGCACACAGCCGTAAAAATGTAATGCCAAATCCTTTAGCAGTATTGTCGATATCAAGGCATACTGCACCGACCACAAATAAATTGGTAGTAGGGTAGGAGAAGAAATTATAACTCCATATTTGACTTTTTGACTATATTTTTTAATATATTGAAATAGCATCAACAATATACAAATGAACGTCCTTACTGCAATGTTTTACACTTGCGTAGGTACTCTATGTTTAACCGAATTGCCGTTCGCACATGAAAGATTCACCGGAAAAGCAATTTTGGTACTTCCAATATTAGTGTGAATAATCATCATCATCATATCAAACAAAAGACGCACAAAGATCTCCAACCCGACCCTTCGCTGCCGGCATCCAGCGGCTTCCCACGACCTTCACTAGATCGTTACTCCACTCGAGGACCTTTCCGCCCCAACGACCGTCAGTCCTCCTCGCAATGTGCCCTGCCCACTGCCACTTAAGGTACGCCATTCTGTGGGCTATATCGTGATCTTGGTTCTCCTGCGGATCTCATAATTTCTGATATGATCACGCACATAAACTCCTATAATAGTCCCCTCCATTGCCCTTTGACGTATTTGTGAATAATCAAATGGAGATTACTAATTATTGGTAGGTTCAGCTTATTTTTTTTAATGCCTAAACAGAGTAGAGTTTGTAACAGGCATTTGAAGTTACTAGGATTATGACTATGATGACTGATCTGATGATGATGATGATCTGTCTTTATTTTGAACTAAAAGTTCATATAACATTTTTTATGCATTTTACAACAAAAATTACGAATTTCCCATACAAATTTTTAACCCCTATTTTATCTCCTTAGGGGTTGAATTTCGAGAAATCCTAAAATACTTCTTTCTTAATTTTGTACCGAAAGGCCATATACCAATTTTTATGGATTCTACTTTTATAATGACGGATTTCCATACAAACTTTCATCCCCTATTTTACCGCCTTAGGGTTGAATTTCGAAAAATCCGGGCTCATCCCTTGCCTACAACATAAAGGAAGCTGTGCAAAATTTCAGCTATCTAGGTCCAAACGTGTGGGCGTTGATCAGTCAGTCAGTCAGGACTTTGCGTTAGATTATAATCGTTGCATGTTACATGCATGTCTGCC
This sequence comes from Elophila nymphaeata, assembly GCA_955850985.1. Lineage (NCBI taxonomy): Eukaryota > Metazoa > Arthropoda > Insecta > Lepidoptera > Crambidae > Elophila > Elophila nymphaeata. The sequence goes on along the minus strand of OY039084.1, from coordinate 22,389,793 downwards.
TGTTTTTTAAAACGAATTTTGAGCGCTTAAAGCAATGTGGTAACTGAAATAGTTTTATTGAGTTATACGTCTATGAATACAGCCCTTGTGTTAACAAGAGTGACCAAGTGTCCGGCGGCCCGCGCGCGGCCGAGGTTGCTCGTTGGCAATGAACCGAGCAGGAACTTGGTCTACGGCAGCCCTCCGATACATTAGTATTCATTAAAAGCGCAATTAGCGGAGTGCATACCCTCAGAGGCGCGGTGCGTTCCTCTCAAAGTGAAACATTACGAAAATGTCATTCGTCAAAATTTCCCCGAAGACTGTGGGGGTGTAGCACCGTCCCCGCCCCGCGCGCCCCGCCCGCCCCCCGCGGCCGGGAGCGGCGCCCGGGCGTCAGTGTGGCTGAGGGCGCACGCGAGGCGACCGTCACTCGCTGTCAGGAGCCACAACAAACTTTCCCGACTCTCTCGGATCGCGCTGTGAAACTTTAGTGCAGTGATCGTGTTGTGAACTATTTGTTGGCCGATACGACTGAACGGAATTTTTGGATACGACGGTAAGCGTCAATGTGTAGGTAGTTGTGAAAAATTTTGCGAAAAGTTGTAACAAAGAAAAATAAATAATAAAGCCTGCAAAAGTACTTGTTGTAGCTCAGCATAGTTATTGATAATGGTGTACTATGAACTGTAAATAACATAATATTAACTGTACTCGACATGGATAGCAACGATTAAACTCTTGTAGAAACTACTCAAAACCTACAAAAGTTATTCAAAGATGATGAGAATGCCGATCTTTTTATTAGTAATTAAGAAAAAGCCGTCACCACCCGCAAGGCAGAATCTTTGAATGACGTTGAAACCTTTACAGTTGTCCTTCATTGAACAGAATCGTAAAATGTTTTGATGGCAGTCTCTCAGCTTGCCGCCAAACTGTACTTAAACACATTAAAAATAATCGTATCCCGTAGCCACACATGTATGACTATGGGACGCATTCTGTGGGAGACCTCGTGTCAACTGCAAACAATGAAATTATTGTTAAAGGTATCAGCAAGTAGCGCACAATATATTTCTCTATGCTTAACTATGTATATTTTAAATCGTAAAGTGCATCAATATTTACAAATTTTAAGTTTGTAAAAGTGTCCAAACAAGAAATTTTAAGATATTGGTGTAGCATAAACATTATATTCAAGTTTAAAGCATCATTGTCTTGATAAGCTTGGAAAATATTAAGCTTACAAGTAGGTGTTTTCTAAACAGGCAACGACAGCCTTTCCATACAAAAGAAAAAGCAATCGGTGCATTTTAAAGATGTAGTTGCTACGTAATTGTACTTATCCAACAACGAGAAAGGGTAAGTTGGAGCAAATTTACCTAGTAGAATAATGAATATCACCGTCGATGTAAGAATACATCCACATCTTTAGAGGAAAGATTTATCTTAACTTTTTAATTATTTTATCTCAATGTTCAGCAGAAGTATTTTTAAACGGTATACATTCACGAGCACTTTTGTAAGTAAGTTGAGCACCGTAAATTCCGTGTGCAGCTACATAATAATTATATAAAAATCAATAAAAACAGAAAACAGTGGTTGTAGTGTTTGTGACTTTTGGAGCAAAGGATTATTATTATTTTTTTTTTTACTTGAAATGGGTTCAATCTTGGCAACAGGAGAGCTAAGAGCGGAAGATGGAGCGAGTTTACCCAGAAGATGCTTATTCACTCTAATCTTAAATAGAGCAGGGTTATAACTATTCGGAAATATGGACGCCGGCAGGGAATTCCACTCTTTAGCGGTGCGCATAGTAAATGATGTTGAAAACCGCTTGGTATGGTAACCTGCAGTCCGTCTAGACCCCCGATTGAAAAAAGGAGATAGTGGAATAAGCTCATGTAGCTCTAGAGCTCACTCGCCAAAGTACAATCTATAAAATACCGACAGGCAGGCCACTCTGCGACGATGAGCCAAACTTTGCAAATTAGCATGCACCACCCTATCATCACCTATAAGTTTCCTGGCTCTGCGATCAACCGAGTCAAGAACAAATACAATCAAACGAGTTATGAAACAAAACACAACAAACTATGCCACCAAGTTCCTGAATTGTTTATAAAGATGACAAATATTCTTTTTAATTAGGTAACGGGACTAGATCTCTTTTCAAACAATTTGATATGATTAAGTTACACAACAGGCTGCTCTCCCTGACGCTATCCCGTCGAGTCGTAGGAACTTTCCCCATCGACAGTATTGCGACTCTACTAAAATGTCTTTAGCCCAAGACGGGCGCTGTCCTATACGTACTACCTCACCTGTCAATTGAAATAAAAACAAAAGCACCGATCAACTTTTTCGAGTGAAGCGATGAGTCATCTACAAACGTGTTACAAATCATCCACTCGTCACCCTCCACACAAAACACAAAGTCGTTTAGCTAATTATGGGTTTGCATGTCGCCGTTCATGCTCAGTTTCTTGTCGACGCTATCGTTATTTTTGATGAATCATATGTGCCTTGTAACGAGCTAGCTACAGGTTGAATCCTGGGGTGGAATATCTTGATTGGGCATTTTTATTTACTTACAATATTTCGTTTCACACTAACACACTGTGTCCGTATTTGAATTACATTGGTCGCAGCAGTGACATTGGTAATATTCCAATAGGAGATTTGGTTCAATCGCAAACGTATTATCGACTGGAATAAATAAATTAAATTAGGTTTTTAAAAATACGTATTATTTTCCGTGACACCGCGAGTAAACTGAGCTGTAATAAGATAAAGTTAAGCTAAGTTATCCTTATTCCTCCATACTTACTTTAAATAGTTTGTTTCAATATCTTAATTTTCAAAAGGAAAGAATAAAGCATTCAAGGTGACAAACACTAATGTACCTCGCCAATGATATCTGATACACCTTCTGATGCAATGAACAGAATTTTAAATGTCTAAAATAGTAAAAAGGTAGTAACCTCTGTATACCACGTGAATGTTATAAACACATTTTATTTGATTTATAAGGTCGTGGATCGCTCTGTGTTGAATCTTCGAATCATGAATAGAATAGTTCAACCAAGGATTAATTGTGAATACTATAAAAATCTTATTATCTTTTGTGTTTAAAAAAGAAAACGATAAAGTTTTAACTTTTCTACAAAATATTGAAGGAAATACATCTGGATAAGAAGCTATAATTGCATACCTGAGATCATAACGAATAGCTTAATGAAGCCAAAGCTACATATCTATATTTAATATTCAATATAATGAATATTGATTATGCAGATAGACAAAATAAAATTGTAACAGCAGCCATGGTCTTCGCTGGAAACTGTACTGTAGAGCTAAATATTTTTTCGTATGCAGTAGAAAATTATTCAAATATATTTTATACATTTGAAACTTTTTATACACCGTAGGGTTTTTAAAGTCAATGTTGTATATAATTGCACTGTACCAAAATACATGCGAAAGGCACTTCTTTTGGTTACACTCATGAGTTAGAGTGATTTACCTGCGAGCTACCGTAAGAGGCCCTATTTCTCCAGAGACGCGGCTTAACTGCAAGTGGATCACCAGTGCACCCTACCTAATTCTAATTCTCGTCAAGACCGTCGCTCGACTTACAAAGCACACTTGCACTTCCTATGACATCCTAATCCCTAATCCTAGTGCTCTTGTGATAGTTCCTGTCGTCTCCGAGAAGCAAGTTCAGGAACAAAGGAATGTCACATGAATAAAAGCGTTATTCTCAGACAGTTATGTAACAAGATGGTGGAATACGATATGTGGTAGTATAAAGCTTAACAAAGGTTGTATTTAAACTACGAATTCTGGGATTAATTTTACGAATTAAGCTGTTTTCATAAATAATACCACAAAGCGTCTACGTAGCTTTTGCGGTATAGGTACCTATATTGCAACTGTGATTATTAACCTACCAAACAACTCTCGTAATGTTACTTGGCTATTTAGCTACTAGAGCATGGACTGTATTTGTAATTGTAGACCATTAGTTAATTGTAAGGACAAAATTGTCTCTATTTTGTAGTATTAACTATAGATCCGATTCGAAGGAATACATTTCTCACACTGCATCTATCAACAGAATTACTTCGAATCAGAATGTCAAATATAATTTATTTCAGTTAACAATACGATGGCAAAAAAACTATCATAGATATCCCCTACTATCCCTACTTCCCTACTAATATTATAAATGCGAAAGTAACTCTGTCTGTTAAGCTTTTACGTCTACACCATTGAACCGACTTTGATTAAATTTGGTACAAATATAGACTAACGCTCAGGGAAGGTATTTGATACAAAACTATAGAACAGGACAGACTACAGGAACATGTAATACAGCAATCCCAAGCACGATCTCCTATATGACAAAGTCTCAAAGTCTCAAAATTTGAGCAAAGATTCCTGTCACATAATAACTCCAAAAATATTTCATGCATTTCCGCACGAGGAAACAAAATGACTTTGCTCTAAAATAAAATGCCTGTCGTCAGTTCCTAGCGAATGTGTGAAAGCTAGGGCTTTAATCCCCAGGCAGCTTCACCTGGCGGAGAGGGGAAGTGAGGGGGGCATCAACGCGCGTATTTAATCTAGAGTCGGCCCGGAGCGCCACGCGCTTCCTAATACAGCTTCAGATTTCTTTTAACTTTTCCTAGTGACACATTTCTCGGAGAACAAGTGTAATTTTGCACAAAAGTAGGATTTCATCTTATACTTCAGTTGGAAGTAAGCATTAAATAGTTGGGAGCAAATAATTCACATTGAACGCTCACAAATTTCTTAAATTTGTTTTATTTGGTCCAGGTTGTTTGTGATTATGCTAGGCTTTTCATGGAAGCTGGTTCCACTTACTAATAGCTGTGTGTCGTAATAGTTCGTTAGTAGATGCTGAATTGAACAAATATGAACATCGCGCTAGTTCAAAATCTTATTCCATGCAGATTTTTACTTTCTCGTATACGTCGTATAGAGGAAGTATTGTAATCGTCAAAAAATTCGATCTCGAGATTTTGATGGATTTACACGTTATGGACCTCACTGAGTCCAAAAATACCGTTTTTGGAATTATGTCTGTGTGTCTATGCGTTAGCACGATAACTCAAGTATGCTTTAACTTATTGAAACCAAATTTACCATGCGTGTATGACATCAAAATAAGTGTAAGGTTTCTATCAACTTTTGATTCGTCAATCACGAAAGTTAAGCAACCAAAAGTGCGCGGTTTTTACTCGGATAGTGACCAAAATTGAACATGCATGTATGACATCAAAATATAAGGTTTCTATCAACTTTTCAGTCGTTTCCGGTATACAAGAAAGTCAAGGGGAGACCACTCCAGATTTTTTTTATTGACTATATTATTGCTCGCCGCATATGTCCTTTATAGCGTCACCGGAGATTATAAAGAAGGGTGGCCCTGGTGTTTTCCACTCAGAGTTCTTCTTTTTCAACGCTGCTGGATCCACTGCTAGGCATAGGTCTCCTCATGATCCTTTAGAGTTCCCGATCTTCTGTCACTCGTATCCACTGCTGTGCTAACACACCGTCTTGGTGATTGTCTGGTCTCGGCCGCCATGATAGAACTTTTTGGCTCCACTTTTAGTCGTTTTGACGGCATCAGAGTTTGGCTTTATAAAAAAGTCAGTTGAATAACAGCCAAAAAGAATGTCTCTAATACAGTAGGGAACTACTACATTTACGGGAGCTTCGCGCTTCCGGTTAGAGGGCCCATCAAGTCTTCAATAAGCGATACTGTCTTATCTTTCCTTGTATTTAAGTTCCTCAATTTCCAACTTGGAAGTAGATATTGTTGTTACCTATGCATATATGTTGATATTATTTATTTTTAAAATAAATAATTCCTGCATTTTCAATTTCATCAAGCAATTTATTAGAAACAAAAAATATTATTGAGAAGTTATTGTTCAGAATTGTTAATTGCGTGGAATTCGAAAGCTATCTAAATCGTTGCACTAACAGATTAGAAGATAATATCTGTCTGTTTTTGTACAAATTACGAACAAATGCTAGATAAGCTAATTAAGTTATAAGTTATTACATATATCGTAATATGTTATTACATATATACATAGATACGATCACGGTCGTAGTCATGACGAAATTTTACCTGAAGCTAATCAGATAACATTTTGTTAGACATAACCCCACATCCGGCAGCATTGGGCTGTATAGTGCCTCCAAATAGTGACAGATTGCTAGCCTTTCGCCAACATAAAAGGTATACATAAAAAGTAACTATATTTCAGTAAACAAACCAATAAAATCCAACAACCAGTCATATGATGCTGGCAAAGTAGAATAGCATCACCCCGTATCCTCTAACGTGTCTCGTAGAAGGCGACTAATGGATCAGCAGGGGTATTGATCTCCTTATACTTCGTCCACCAATCTGCATTGGGCAAGCGTAGTAGACTACTGCCTAAACCTCCTTCGATGAGAAGGAGAGGCCTTGTGTCCCAGCAGTGAGTCGAATTATAAAGGCTGTTATGATGAACAAGGACAGAAGTAACACCAAAATCATCTCAGCAGTCCGAGTTTAATATTGCCAAGGTATTATAATCGGGCCCTATTAATCAGCAAAAAGGATAATTTTATGCTTTTTTCCTGTAGTCTATTGAATAATTTATTCCGATTGTTGCTTAAGTTGTTTGATAACGTAGGTTGATGTTACTATCATTACATCTACTTTTATATTTGATATCGTGAAAATACGAGATTGGCATTATTCAATTCTATTGGACTATACTTAAGACTTTATATTGTTGTTACTAGCTTATACACCTGATGACTATTTGTCTACATAGACACTTTACATTATTTAATTTTCCAATCAATATAAGTACCTAAGCTAAGCCTAAAAAGACGAAGCAGCATTTTGTGAGTATGGCTAAAGGCATATTGACTTTATTACAAACATTGACCGTGAAGTGTTTGGAAGAGTCGTCCCGCGGGGCGCGTTTACTAAATCCGGAGCTAAGCGGCTTAGGCGGCGGACACACACCCGGCTTACAACTCCAATTTAGGCGCGCACTATCACTGCCTCTGAATACCGCTGGGACATACGCTGCAGTGTTAGCTGTTAGTCATTGAATTATAGGACCCATAGTCTCACACCATTATATGGAACATCTTCTATAACCGGTACGAGGAACTGAATGATTACACAGATACTTAAAATCACGGGTCATAGCACCAAAAGTGGTTGAGCAGAGCTTTAGGAAGACTTGGTTACACATAAAGCTACCTACGTCTGGCAGTATTGGAACTGCAGTGCCTCCAAATAGTGACAGGTTGCCAGCCCGTCGCCTACACACAGTAGGGCATCAAACCTAAAAGCCACTAAGCCTTCAGTAACCAACCTACAAAAGCCAACAACCGACAGATGTTACAATGTAAACACTCAGCAGTCCGGCTATACAAACTAATAAAAAAACATTCGTGTAGAGTATTCTGTCCTCTATGGTGTAGATTTATGATAGTGATTGGCTTAGACTAATGGTAGTTATAGTACAATTTTCACATTATTGCAACTTACAGTTATGCCTTTCAAAAACTATAGGGTTCATGATTATAGATCAGTACAAAACGTGATTGATCTTAAATAATTTCAAGTCAAAACATTAGATCCTAATGAATTTCCTCGTTGCTAATGAATTTGTGGTTAAATTGATTTGATAGTTAATCCTATTTAAGTTATTTGACTTCTTTGAAAAGAAGTGAACCAATGAGATGTAGAAGTAAACAAATGCTCATATATTATGATTTTAAGTAAGTCTGTGTAACAATGTAGCAAATCGTTTAGTCCTGCCTGATTGACACAATGTACTTTAAGTTCCTCCTCATAACTATATTCAAGGACATGTCTGTAAGAAGTGTGATCTTTGTGATGGTTATTTGTATCAGAGAGAGAACAGAGTACTTTATATCATTACAGTGACATTCTGTATATGAATATGTGCAAGGTATCTAGGATACCTAGTTGTTTATTGTGCTTTGCCATACTCTTTTTGAATAAACTACAAGCTTTGACCTGCTATATTATTTTTACTCACGTTGGTACACTGTTGTGGGCTCTGAAGACCAGCAATGTCACTAATGATAGACGTATTATAACAACTGATTAGTGAAGTGATAACTGAAATAATTCTCAATGAGGCATTACTTCTCTAAAAATGGGAGCGTCATTGTTGATATAATTATTACTTTGATAGACAATCATTAAACTTTGGAATAAGATCGTAGAGTAACTTCATTGACTGATAAGATTCGTGTTGGATTAGTGTATGCATAAGTTACGGTAAGGTGATTAATTGAAAATTATTAATATTTACCAAAATTGAAGGCAAAAGTAATTAATTATTTACTTTTACCGGTTATTATTAATAATTATCAAACTTTATTGATTTATCCTTTCGAACCCTGTGGCTGAGTGATGGGTAGGCTAGGGTTATATTTTTATGACCAGACGGAGTGAAATGTTTTTGGGAGAGTAGTGTTTTATGCACCTACCACACCACACCACAGTTATCGTTACATTTACCAAATCACGAGGTAAGTATTAATAATTACTGGTTATTATTAATAATAACCATAGTAATCACATTTACCGTAACATATATGTAGGAATGATAAGTTTCTGAACGCAGCGGATGTGAGAAGTGCAATGTGAGTGAGCGAGATGGATAGCGAATTGTAAGATGGCGTAGGACGATTAGAACGGTTAACGAGTAGACGTGTGTGTTAGTTTAATTTTAAATAAAAGTCAGTTTAATATAGTAATTCAGCTGTTTAATTTACCAGTATCCCACATTTTTGGGGGCTCGTCCGGGATCTGGTAAAAAAACGCAGTGGATTACGGAAATACGCGGGGATAAGAGTTATCGGTGCGACGCGACACGTGCTTGCTTGCACTGCAGTCTGCAAAGTAGTTACGACGAACGACGCTTATTACGAGGAATACGACGAATTAAAACTACATTCAGACCACGATGGCGAGACGACGCGAAGATGTACCACACGAATATTCAGAAGACGACAAATATCTCGTGCCTACCACACGTGGCAGTCTTAGTATGATGGAGGAGCTGGTGCCAAAATTCAATGGACAGGATCGATCATACCCGGTGATAAAATGGATACAGGATATTGAAGACAACGGCGAAATTTTCGGTTGGACCGAAACACAGCGTCTACTGGTGGCGCGAAGGTCATTGACCGGCACGGCAGCGTTATGGTTGCGCTCAGAAAAGACATACAAGTCGTGGGATGAACTAAAGCAGGCGATTGCTAAAGAGTTTCCCGACAATATTGATATTAAGGCGATACATGAAGCCATGAGTGCACGGAGAAAGAAGAATAATGAGTCATGTTTGGATTATATGCTCACTATGAAAGAACTCGGCAAGCGAGGAAAAATGCCCGATTATGTAGCTATTAAATATATAGTGGATGGCATTCAGGACATTGAAATAAACAAGGTAATGCTTTACGGAGTAACTACGTATGCGGAGCTAAAAGAAAAGCTAAAAGTGTACGAGTCTGTAAAAGAAAAGATGCTGAAGAGTAGCCGAGGTCAGTACACAAAACCAAACATCAAGCATTCACACTATCATGCAAGTAATCAAGCTGTCATGAAGAGATGTTTCGCGTGCGGTGATCAAAATCATGTGAGTGAAAATTGCCCGCATAGAAAGTATGGCAAGAAATGCTTCAATTGCAACGAGTTTGGGCACATATCTCCGGAATGTCCTGTGAAAAAAGCATCTTACGAGTCTACACGGCGAGATCGAGAAAAATACAATGATAAAGATGGCGGCGCAGGCACAACGACGGGTGTAGCTAGCAGTAGCGGTAGCGGATTTCGAACAGTTGGCAGTATCGGGCAACGGAAGAACACTATGGTGACTACGGCGCAAGGGGGCGCGGCGGTAGCATGCAAGAATTTCGTTCCTGAGGTTGGCGACACTGCAACTGCGTGCGGATTAGCCAATAAGATGGCGGACCACTCCTGTCACTGTCAAAAGAATAACATGGAGTTTGATGTATGCGAAATAAACAAACAAGTACGGAATTATTGTAAGAAACCACAAAAATTAGTGAAAGTGATGTGCGGTAAACCAGCTAGTGCTTTAGTCGACTCGGGTAGTGACGTAAATTTACTATCGTGTAAATACTATACCGAATTAGGATCTCCGAAATGCGATACAAATAGTAAGATAACCTTAACTGGACTTGGACAATCAAAGGTGATTTCTTTAGGACATTTTGTAAGTTTTATTGATATCGATGGTCATGTTTATAACGATGTAATATTTCATGTTGTTCCTGATGACGCTATACCATTTGATATCATATTAGGTCATGATTTTTTGCAAAATGTTGTTACGGTTTTACATGATGGATCTGTATGGATGCGACCGAATGGTGATTGGCTGAGTAGTATTAATTGTTTTGTGTCTCTCTCTGATTCCTTAGGTCACATAAAAGACAGCAGCATAAGAGAGGATGTTGTCAGGTTAGTTGACAGTTACCAACCACAACAAACAAAGGAGGCCCCAATTGAGTTGAAGATAGTACTAAAAGATGAAATGCCAGTGGCTCAACGACCACGACGTGTATCTCCGATGGAACAGGAAGAGGTGGATAATCAAATACAAGAATGGCTAGAACAAGGTGTGATACGGGTAAGTTACTCTGAATATGCTAGCCCACTTGTCTTAGTTCGAAAGAAAGATGGTAACCTAAGAATTTGTGTCGATTACAGGTTAATTAATAAAAAGATTGTAAGGGATGAATATCCATTGCCTATAATAGATGAGCACATAGATAAGTTGTCAGCTGCTAGGGTATTCACAGCTCTTGATTTGAAAAATGGTTTTTTTCATCTTAAAATTAATGAGGATTCAATAAAGTACACAGCCTTCGTAACGATGACCGGACAGTACGAATTTTTAAGAGCACCTTTTGGTTTAGCTACTTGTCCAAAAGTTTTCACTCGTTTCATAACAATTATATTCAGAGAACTGATTGCAAAGGGTACGGTTGTAATTTTCATTGACGATTTGTTGATTCCAGCTGTCGATGAGCAACAAGCTTATATAAGATTACAGGAAGTTTTATCAATAGCATCACAGTATGGTTTGCAGATCAATTGGAATAAGTCACAGCTTTTAGTAAGAAAAGTGGAATATTTGGGACATCTTATAGAAGCCGGAACTGTTATGCCATCGCCAGGGAAGACAGAAGCTGTCAGGAAATTCCCTGAGCCCCAGAATCAGAAGCAGTTACACAGTTTCCTAGGGCTATGCTCATATTTTAGAAAATTCATAGAAAACTATGCATTGATTGCAAAACCTCTCACTGATATGTTGAAGAAAAATAATAAGTTTGAATTTAATGAGCAACACAGAGCTGTATTCACTATGTTAAAGGAGAAGTTAGCAAGTAAACCAGTGTTGATTATTTACAATCCTGAAGCTGATATAGAAGTTCACACAGATGCCTCAAGTGTAGCCTATGCAGCCATACTAATGCAGAAGAATTCACAAGGTGAATTACATCCAGTGCACTATATGAGCAAAAAGACAACAGAAGCAGAGAGCAAGTACACTAGTTATGAGTTGGAAGCGTTGGCTATAATTGAAGGAATTAAGAAATTTAGACACTATGTTTTTGGTAAGAAATTTAAAATAATAACAGATTGTAAGGCTTTTCAGATGACACTAAATAAGAAGAATTTAGCTATGTCCACAAGAGTGGCACGATGGATTTTATTTTTGCAAGATTATGATTTTACTATTGAACACCGCAAAGGTACAAGAATGAGGCATACAGATGCTCTTAGCCGTAACCCATATGTAGCAGCAATATTTTCAGATTTAAGGAGGGATTTACTACATGCACAAGAGGGAGATGATGGTCTTAAAGCTATTATGGAGATTTTAAAAACAGGACAGCAATATAATGATTTCTATTTGCAGGATGGTTTGCTTTGTAAGGGGCAAGAAAGATGTCTGGTAGTACCAAAGAAAATGGAAACAGAGATAATAAGAAGAGCTCATGAGAATGGACATTTTTCAAAAAAGAAAACCATAGAATTGGTAAGCAAAGATTATTATATTTCAGCCCTGCCAAAGAAGGTAGAAGAATATATAGCTGCTTGCATTCCATGTTTGTTGGCAACGCGTAAGGAAGGGAAACAAGAGGGATTTCTAAACCCTATCGATAAGGGTGATACACCACTAGATACACTTCATCTAGACCATATTGGACCGCTTACAGAAACCAAAAAGCAGTACAATCACATACTCACGGTGGTAGATGCCTTCACCAAGTTTGTATGGTTGTTCCCTACAAAAACCACATCTACGCAGGAGGTACTGAATAAGATGGATACGCATCAGCAGACGTTCGGAAATCCTAGACGAATAATATCTGATAGAGGTACGGCATTTACAAGCAATGATTTTACAAAATACTGTGAAAGAGAGAACATTGAGCATATCAGAACAACTACAGGCATACCAAGAGGAAATGGACAGGTGGAAAGAATCCATAGAATATTATTACCAGTTTTAACTAAGATGTCAATACAAGAACCAAGTCAATGGTACAGACACATAAGTAGAGTCCAAAGAGCAATAAATAGTACATTTCAGCGTAGCATTAATACAACCCCCTTTGAGATGTTAATAGGAGTAAAGATGAATAGAAAAGAAGACTTGCAAATACTAGAATTATTGTCACAAGAAGACAGGACCAATTATTTAGAAAATAGAGAAGAGCTTAGACAAAGTGCCAAGCAACAAATTTTGAAGCTACAAGAAGAGAACAGAAATAGCTACAACAAAAAGAGGAAAGAGAGTAAGTCATACAAAGAAGGTGACCTTGTTGCTATAAAGCGCACTCAATTTGGCAATGCCATGAAATTGAAACCTAAGTTCCTAGGTCCATACAAAATAGTAAAAGTTAAAAGAAACAATAGATATGATGTGGAAAAGGCAGACTACAACACTGAAGGGCCTAATAAAACCTGTACAGCATCAGATAACATGAAGCCATGGCCACGATATAATGGTGATTCTGATTAGTGGTAAGTTTCTTTTGTTTGAAAGGATTTCTAAAGTTTTGTGTTAATCTCTATTTCGTGCATGGTATATAGCGTCAAATGATGGAAAATTTTATTTTGTTATTAATTAGTTTATTGTTTTGTTAAGGTAACATTTCAGTATAGAATGTTAATAGAGTTTATATTTGTTACAGTATGTTAATAAGGTGTTCAGATTGTTGTATCAATTTTAACTGTTTCAAATATGAAAATATTTTATTACATTACCTGTTGTTAAATATAAAGTAGGTTGCTCAGTTGAATATGTTTCTAAATTTTATGAATTATTTGTTATGTTATAATGTAAAAATATGTAAAGATTTAAGAAAACTTAAGTAATAGTATACTCTTTTGTAATGTTATATTGTTTTAGTAATTATGTTGTTAATGTCATGTCTGAGGGCAGACATAGAAGCAGAATGGCCGAGTGTAGGAATGATAAGTTTCTGAACGCAGCGGATGTGAGAAGTGCAATGTGAGTGAGCGAGATGGATAGCGAATTGTAAGATGGCGTAGGACGATTAGAACGGTTAACGAGTAGACGTGTGTGTTAGTTTAATTTTAAATAAAAGTCAGTTTAATATAGTAATTCAGCTGTTTAATTTACCAGTATCCCACATATATACGTACAAAAGCTGACGATAACATAGATTTTCAGTGTCTCCACGTGTGTCCGGGATTGAGCCATTTAGATATACTCTACATCCATTATTTGCTTTCTTATTTCCAATATTATTTGCTAACAATATAACAAGTGTGGATAGCTGCGGTGATCACCCAGTTTTATTGTTATTAGTTTGTTACTTGTAATAGGCTCACGTACTGCTCTGTATTTGTCTACTGAAATAAAAAAATATTGAGCAGTATGACAGAATTGCTCTTAGCGACTAACAAAGAGGCTCTGTTCTGATTTTCTCCATAAAGATAACGGCTTTGTATGTGACGAGTACACATCCTGTCAGCTGTGGAAAGCTGAACGTATGCATACGCATACAAAACATACAAAATCGGTTTTTTCTATGGAAAGGAATGGAAGTAAACCTGAACAGAGTCAGCTCTGTTGACTGATATAAGTGCGGTTAGTCCCTTATGCTGTCTTCTCACGTTTATAAGCAGATAATATCACTTTACAGACAAATTATGTTCTTATTTATTTCAGAACCTTTTCTTTCACTACCTTTGTGAAGAGGTCTTAAGTCGTATTAAAAAAATCGGTGGTCTCCCCTTGACTTTCTCGTATACCGGAAAAGACTCAAAGGTTGATAGAAACCTTATTTTTTGATGTCATACATGCATGTAAAATTTTGGTCACCTATCCGAGTACCGACCGCGCACTTGGTTGCTTAACTTTCGTGATCGGCGGCTCAAAATTTGATAGAAACTTTATATTTTGATGTTATACGCGTATGTTAAATTTGGTTGCAATAAGTTAAAGCATGCTCGAGTTATCGTGCTAACGCACAGACACACACACACATAATTCCAAAAAAAATATTTTTGGACTCAGGGAGGTCCAAAACGTGTAAATCCGTCAAAATCTCGAGGTCGAATTTTTTTACGATTACAAGACTTCCTCTACACTACGTATAAGAGAAAGTAAAAATACGTATAGAGTATTGATTGACACTATCTGAAATGTCCATCACATTTTAATATTTGCACCACTTTCGGCAATACTTTATACTATAATATTTATAAATTTACATTGTTTCTATGCCTTAGATAATGAACGGATTCACACGTATTTTCCTTTTTGTCAAAAAAGTCCAAGATCTAATCGTAAACATTGCAACGGATATCTTGAAATTGTTAATGATATCCCACCAATACGTTATCAGTATAATCATTAACTAACCGTCTTATTACTTTGATAGTTGGATAAGAATTTTGTCCGTCAGGTTATCTCGGTTATCAGCAGATGTGATTTGAGGACAATGATCTACATTTTGAAGGTGAAAATTATGGCGTCTTGTGGGAAGTTTCATTGGAAGCTTATCGAGTACAAGTCCTAGGCCGGGGACAGCCCACACTGCCGGCCACAGCTGAAATACCCAGGAACACGGGCCGGGATTACGATTATCTCTTATCGGTACATCGACATTAATCAATTATTCTGCTAATAATATAATACTACACGACAGTAAACACTTGATACCTAATTTGTTTGTCGATATGTTATCAGCACAAATTACTTTGAATAAATTGATATTGTCATCCAATAAGAAGACAAAGTTTTGCGGTTCCGTGTCTAGCAAGTAGATCAACATAAGGATAATGTTAAAAATTACTTTGAAACTGTTTAAAAGTAGGATAATGTAATATAGCACAAATGAATTCATCACTTTTATTATTTTCATACTCATTTGATTCCGAAATTTAAAACCCAAATCACGAGGCTACCATTTCTTAGGAGAATGATAGCACCACAGTCGTGATCGTGACTAGCCTGTTCTACGTAACGTAGCTTAAGTAGCTACGTAAAGTGGGTACGCATATACGTAATCAAAATTATCGCAAGTTTTTTATGTCGCGTCATACCTAGGCCTGAAATAAAACATAGGCGGAGAAGAGCAGTTCACAGAAGAGCTCTACATCTCATAGATTTTTGAGAACGGCTTCGATGTTAGTCAAAAATCTTTGTCTTCTGGAAAAAATATAACTTTTTAATTAAAATGTGTGTGTGTTGTTGCAGGTAACATAAGTGGTCGGTGGTCAGTGTTGAGATGTGTAGTGATGTGAGGCCGGGACGGCGCGGGATGAGCGCGTGACTGCCATGGCCGACGACACCACCATCATCGAGGGCACGGTCAAGTTCCGCGACGGCAAGAAGGTCAGTCACCTCACTGCCGTTGACACAGTGACCTTGACATTGACATTGGTATTGTTTTTCAAGGTCATGCTTCAGGGATGCGCGCTTGAATTTACCGACTAGTGATTCGCCAATTGGTATCAGACGTAGATTTCCCTGGTTCGATTCCAAGGGTGATACTTTCTGTTTTTGATTGGTGGTAGGGCTTTACATATCCCTGGCTAATTATTACAATTTTAAAGTTGCCGTAACAATAATGGTTTGTCTATTAGTGTTCGGGCAGTAAGATAGCCATTCATACATTTGCGGATTTCTAAAGAGTTGCGCATCCAAGTTCGGTCTTATCATAAACATGACACATGAGATAAAAACCAACCGCTTTCTATCGCTTAACATTTTTTTTAATACAAGATGACAAACAAGCTTGCGGCCCACCTGGTGTTAAGTGGTTACCTCGCCTATAGACACTTGCAATATTGAGGGTAGATCACTTAACACTGCAAGTGCATTGCCTAAGATGAAGTGCCCGCCATGCCCAGTAATTACACTGGCTACCTTTCCCTTCAATCTAAAACACAGCAACCTGCTTCACGGCAGAAATAAGAAAGGCGGTGGTACCTACCCAGACAATCCTACATATGGGTCTACTACCTTAGCTTAACATGAATTGATCTAGTTTGAAATTATTACATGATGTTTTTATATAAAGGATTTTTTAAAAAAAGATAGCCTTTAGCCTCAGCAAATACTATATTAACATATTTCGCATCCTTTATTACTTTAAAACAATGTAATTGTTTTACTTCAAAATAAGATTATATAGATATTTCGTAAACATTATTTTCAACAATAGATTCAATATCAATTAGGCTGCTCATGAAAATGTGAACTTATGGCAAGTTTCGACCAAATCTGGTCAGCGGTTTACTCATAATTGTGTAACAAACAGGCAAACTTTTACTTTTGTAATTTTAGTTACTTTTGGCATAAAGTTATATTATTGACTAGGGATTCATGTTGCTTTTTAGACCCATTAACTAATAAGTTATGTTCTTAAAGATCAACATGACCTGGTTTCATCTTGAAGTCCGTTTCGTCAGCTTCATTTATATCATGTTTTGATATTTATTTCTTTGTCAACAGTGGAAATCACGATGGTGCGTAATGAGGAAGCTGTCGCCAGTTGCGGGTGAGTACGAGTTATAACATTATAAGGCTTCATTACAATGACCGCTTTACACTTTCTGCCACAAATCCGGAAATAAAATAATGATAAGAACCCAAAAACGAACGAAAATTATTAAGCTTCAATGTATAACTTTTGTTCGCATGCGCGGTCATAGGTTTGAGTCGACTAATTCAATGCAACTACGCGATCACATGTCGGCTTCGTAAATAAAATTGATATTCGCGCTTTGTGTTTGCACATGTTGACCACGTAGTTACATTGCAGTCAAAGTTATAAACAGACGCGCCCCTGGTGGTGAATAGTTACCAAACTTATTATAAACCTTATTCTATCAGAACATATTGCAAGAAAATTGCAGCTATATAGTTTGGTTATGATCTGTTGTATATAAAAGGGGTCCAGTTGAAAGACATATTAAAACTTCATACTACTTCTTTATTTGCGGCGTCACGTTAGTCGTTTTAAAACTCAATCCTTTCACGTGAGCTACACGAGTCCAACGTTTACGTGTTAATTGGCTATCATTTAGGCCGCAATGAACTTAGCATTTAATTTTGCTAAGTAATATTTGAATAATTATTAATCTTTGTTATCCGTTTTTCATGGCTATTTGATAAAACAATATAAGTAGATATTTCAATATTACGAGATGTGGTTCGCGCATGATGCTCGCCTGATATCTAGCGGCTCATCTAAAGTTACGCCATCAAATAGCCTTATCCATATCACATTGTGTCATTTGTCATAGATACCGTTGTAATATCTATAATTTGATTATCGCTTAGCGGGATCTGAGCGCGGGATACATATGTAAATTGGAATATGGATTGCTTTTGGTGTAAAATATGTCTTTATAAAAATATAAACTAATATTTGCACCAATGTGGTACCTATCTAACATTATTACGCGTGAGACGGAAGCAAAGCTAAATTAGGATTGGCGTGGTTTCTAGTGCGAGAAATACATCAATGTCTATACAATTATTATACACAATACGAAGTACCTATTGAGAATAGAATTGTAAGAATGTTAGTTTATTTACTTAGCGTTATATTATTTATCATGAATGTAAATGCTCTTTGAGTAGAAGGAAACATCACCCTTTGTATTTTATTTATTTAAGTATTTAACTCTACGGCAAGAAGAAAATGGCGCAGAAGATATTGAGGTTTAAAGATTCGTTTCCATGAATATAAGATGTTTATCATTATCAAAAAAATGTTTGTTTCATTGTAGAAACGCGTTCATTCCTAATTTATTTTTTCTCATCAGATGCGTTCTTAGAGTTGGAGATGTGGGGCGGGGCTATCAATGTTAATAAAACCAATTGAATACTAAGTTAAATTATTTTCTCTGGTCAAGTGGCAGCAAATGCCATCTTTGCCATCTTCTTGTCTGGCAAATCTTTTGTCAAAATGGTTGCTGTGTAGGTCTAGTTTGTATTTTCTGCAGTAGTTTGCGATCTTCTGAGATAATAATCGGTCACTCAGGCCATATGTAGTGTATGTAATATTTTCGAGTGATAATGGGACACAAAGACAAACATGTTCAAAAAATTCACCTTTAGAATATTAAAGCAGGACAGTTAGATTAGGATTAGAGTAATACACAGACTCAAATGTATCTATAGCTTTCTGGGAATAATCCTGGTCGCTGTGACCCAGTTATCGGGTTTATTAGAGATAGATTACATAGTAATTAGCGAGCGCGGTGTGTCTGCCTGTTTAGATATTCATGGACAATAACGTCTGAGCCCAATAATTAATAAGCGAGAGCGCACTCACCTGTATTAATCGTGTTCAAGCGTGTCTCACTAATCCCGAATATTTTAATTAACCTGAATAATTGAGAGCAGATCCTAAATGATCATGTTACAATTGATCAGGATATTTAGTACAAGCAACTACACCACTTCACATCACTTTTCTGTCGCTTATGCATATTGCGGTCTAAGGGTGTGGCCTGGTGACCTGTGGCACAGGTTTCACTCTGAAACCTATTTCAGGCACCAGCCCCTCACTATTTGGGCTACAACCATGTACATGTACCTACCTACACTATATTGTAACATCCTAAATTGTGATGGGAAAATAAATATAATTTTGATTTGATTTTGATTTGACACCAAGAGTAATCGCACTTTAATATAGTATAAGTAGATATTAAATGTTCAGAGTAGAATACATTTAGAAATGCGAAAGTGAATAATTTTGACAATACGGATAGAGTTCGAATCGTATAAGATTCTACTTGGAGTAGTGCAATTAGCCGTGTATTAGGGATGGATTCAGCTGCTAATCACTATAAGCCGATGGGCTTACAGCTCAGAGGCTTTATGAATTATTTTTCAATTATGTATCTGTTGCGAATCAATCTTTTTTATTTGATTATTATTCTCAACGTTCCTTTACTGAAACATGTAACGTAAGTAATTTCTATCTAACCTTTTACAACATGGTTACAAGACGAGTTGATTAAGTTTTATATCGGTTGTTTTGTAACATAATTATATTTGGAGCCAATCTTCGTGGAAAGATCACTAATGCTGCCGGCACACCAAGCGTACCTATTGGATTCGTATCCTGGCAGGCACTTTTCATTGTTGTGCTGTGAATACGAATATTTAATGTATTATGTACCTTTTTCCTTTATTTAATGATTATAAGCTGAGATAATTATTATGCAGACTTCGTGACTACGGCGAAAGTTACTTGAATTTTGAAATATGAACATAAATAAATATGAGATTTCATTTCTATTTGCTGAAATATGGAAACGGTCTCAAAGGCTTACATCAAGAGACAATTTTAGATAATTTTTGTTAGTATGCTACACTGTAGCAGCATGCAGGCCACAGTCGGTACAAGCGCTGTGATTGCGGCGAGGAGGCTCACTAATGAACATAATCGCCGCGCTTTCATGCAACGACCCTTTACTTGGTTTTTTGTTTCCCGATGTTACGCCGAATGCTGTTTTGAACTCCGTTAACGAGGTTACATTATGAAGTTATGTGGATATTCAGAAATGTTAAATTCATTTGAATACTGTCACTTAAGATATCGTTTTAGGCAAGAGGTTATAATTTTGTATTGTTTATAAAAAAAAACATTTTTAAAATTTGCATAAGCTTGTGAAATTTGATATAAAAATTATGTAAATGCTTTAATTACAATTGCTAAACTGATAACGATAAAACACTTGTTCAATGTGGCGTCAAAATAAATAAAGGTATCGAGTATCTATGATCCTTTTGCTGCTTGATATTGATGAAAACATAACGTCTTGTATTGAGTCAAAAATATTTATAAAACCGTATCAAAATTTTATTAAGATAACACTTGTATATTCATAATGTAATTAATTTATTAAGTTATGATTATTTGGCTATAAATTAAAAAAACGTGTTTTCAATAAGTAAATACAAAGTAAATAGGTATCTCAAAAATTTATGGTATTATCGTTTTTGAAAGCAGAATCCCAAAGGAGCCCCGAATATCTTTATATCTTTTATCGGAATGCAAATGCAATCGAGGTCACGATTTACAAAGGACAAAGCGCGATGCGTAACAATTTAGATTGTGCGAGAGCTTGCAACACAATGGGCATTAGGGCGCGATAACGGGGTCCCTCGGGGGAGTGCGCTGGGGCCGCTGCCCTACTGAGGGGTCCGAGACGGGGCGCACTTAGCGGCACAGGTACCATTGGGTTGTAGCGAACCAATCAATATGCATCTCGGAAGAGGCTCATTAAACTTTTGACTTGCCATAAAATACCGTCTATTTTGATAGATGATATTTTTTATACAAATGGGAAAATAACCACGAGAAAAAAATAAGCTATATTTATAAAACATAACCCTCTGATTATTGTAATGAAAAATGTTTACCGCATATGAAAGAAACATAATAGAGATTAGGACCTATATTAAAATAAAATTGTAAATGAAAAAAGTCAGATCTACTATCACTTGGTAGGCAAGTTTTACATGTGTACATTTAAAATATTATAATTATTTTAAAATTATGTATAAGTATGTAAGATTACGGTTAGCTTACTAGATAAAGTACAATATTTTTAGTTTCTTGGCAAAAGTCTTCTGGATGCTATAGGTAAAGATTTGTAACACTAATATTCAGAAATAAAGCTAATCACATCATAAATAACACCAGTTCTCTTTATTCAGAATAACAGAGAGTGTTTTACTATAATCAGATAAGATTAATTTTAAATATTCCTAATACGATAATAAGTGTATATGCGCAATAAATTAATTCTTCTAATTAAAAACACAAAATATAATAATAAACATTGAATAAAAACGAAATAGATAAACAGGAAAACGTTGTGGGCATTTTTGTATTTAGACGATTAGAAGTAGGTACCAACGGAACTTAGTAAGTTTTTATAATTCAAATCGTATTTAAGCAGTTTCATTAAATTTTCTACCATCACTGTTTTACATTAATCAATTACTTTAAAACAGTAAACTTCCTCTTTAGTATTAAGCGATGCAATAGAAAATCTTACTACAGGCAATGACATTTATAAATCATTAGTTTTTCCAAAGAAATATTTAATAACGATGGGAATATATAAAACATTACCAGATAAAGCTTTGCAGTAAACTTTATACTTATTAACAGCTACGTCGCTAATATCGATGGGAAGTTTGTACCCTTAAAAGAATGATTTGTCTTCCTGGAATACAACACGATCGCGTTTTAACACGAACACAACGAGTGGCAAGTTAAAAGCTTAGTGTCCGAGATGTTGTGAATGGAGCAGAAGTGAGCGAAGACTCGGAGCTGCGTCGATGCATGATGGCGGGCTCGTTAATTACTGCGCGAGTGCGGCCGCTAATTGAAACGCAAATTACACGAACCGCCGCAGCCTCTAATGATCGCTCGCCTCCACATTATTTAAATGTATTAATTGAACGGCGCCCGCACTACATAAAATTTGATACCAGTTTCGTTAATTTGCATTTTACATGTTTGTTGTGTTACGGCTGGTCGCGGCGCGCGGGGCTTTTGTTCATGATTTGATACTTTTACTGTTTTTGACATTTTCAGAATCACCGGTTAGTCACGGATGGAAATTGTGACTAACAGGTGATTATGATAATGTCAGTATGTATGGTGACTTAAAAGAAATGTCCTCGTAAGTGCCCGGGTACACTTGTAGAAGTACAAACTAAGCAAAGTAATTCAGAGCTGACTAAACTACGTAGAAAGAGTAACTGCCTAATATACTTAACCAAGTACAATTTGCTGATTTGCCAGTATTTTTACAATTGAAATTTTAATTTATTTGTAATAAATACAAAAACAAGGTAATACTTCAAAAACTATGTATGACCAACAATTTTTATCTGGTTCTGATTTGTACTAAATAAAGTACACCCAGCAGATATGAATACAGCTATTGAAAAAATATTGTAAATGGAGTTAATCAATCGTACTAACATTATAAACGCGAAAGTTTGTTTGTTGGTCTTTCACGTTAAAAGTAGTGAATGGATTTTAATGAAACCTTACAGTGATATAGCTCATACATCAAAATAACATATAGGCTATTATTTATTATTACTAATCCTGCGCAGATGAAGTCGCGGGCAGAAACTAGTAATATAATAAGGGAGTATCGAAAATATAAACAGCTAGTAATAAAACACAAACAAAACTATCACAAAGGTATATCTTTGTATAAATAGCGGTGTTTTAATAACAAATATTACCTTAGTTTTGTTATTAATTGAATTTAAATAAAATTTCATTCAACGCGTACTTACCCACCACACCAAAGTCCTTTGTCTACAAATACAAATTGTGTTAACATGTTGGTCCCAATCACCGGTATCACAATAGATCATGATTCAAAGGGCCGTATATCGATTTCTGTGTAACTATTAGTAGTGGAGCCTTAGGGGATTTGACTTCGACCTCCCATTGCAGTATATAATTTAATTTAATAGATGGTAAATTTATGAAATTATGTAGATTGTGAATACCAATGTCATAATCTTTGCTTCTTGTATATATATGGCTTGTATTTTTCTGAAACTAAACATTGAGTTCCGGAATCATCATCATAACTCTACAAAATTTATTGAATTATATTGGACTGACCTTAGTCTCAGCTCATTTATACATTGTATAGGTAATATGAAGTAGCTCTTTCTGTATGTGCGCTTTGTATTTTTAAACTACGCAACGGCTTTCAATGCGGTTTTCAGCAATAGATAGAGTGCTTCAAGAGGAAGGTTATTATGTATAATACATGTATATTGTACGGTGTGGGTTACTCATTCAAACCATCATTGTACATTGTACCTATAAGGATTACTTGTAACAAATATTTAATGTGTAACTGTTTGTTATTCCATAAATAAATAAATATTATTCTTAGTAGAGAAAAGCTGAAAATTCCGTGCGAAGCCGGGGCGGGCCGCTACTTTAATACAAGCTATGAAAAGTGCGATCTCATAATCGCTTACCTTAATGTGAGATAAATACCAAAAGCTGATTTATACTGAAAAGAAAAACTTAATATTAAAAAGCATATATAATTTATTATGAATAAATATTCCTCCTGTGCACTCTTTATATCTGTAGAGTATGCTATCTTAACCGCAGGACATATTCTTTTTAATCACTTGGCTATAGCTCTTAAGATGGATGTTAATTACTCAATAGTAAATCATATCCGGTAGTAAACGTGAGTACCCATTGGAGCGGTGTGTGGCTCATGAAGGGCGCCGCCGCGACGTCGTGTCCTTACGAGCTGTTTACGAGCCGCGCGTCTACTCCTATCAATTCAACGATTACAGACCACATTGTCCATCCACATGGACCACAAATTTCATTTAACGTTATTGCTTTATTCATTTGTGTGACAATTTTCTTAGTTCGTTTACTGTGTAATATTAATGTCACTGACAATGATAGTAAAATAAAAACTACGTATTATGGATTGGAGTTTGAATTTTTGAGCAAATACAGTTGGTGTAAAGTTATATACTGCTGAGATGATCCAGAATGTACCATCTGTCCTAATTGTTCGCTTTTGTTTGTTGGGTAGCTGGAGATTTTGTTACTTTTTCGGGTTGGATGCCCTTTTTGTGTAGACAGGAACAATTTTGAGGCAATGCATTATTCATTATGCCATAATGCATTATGTGTTACCTGTCTGGCTCTTCTCCTCACCCATTTTTGGAGTGATTCTATGTAGGTATGTAATAAGTTAGTAATACTAAGGATTATACTAATTCGTTACTGATTTATAAAAAAAAAACATTTAGAACACAACATTTTGACACTTTAAAGTCAAAAATCACCATAACAGCCTTTATAATTTGACATTAAACCTCTCCTTGTTATCGAAAGAGCTTTGGTCAGTAGTCCACCAAGCTTGCTCAATGCGGATTGGTCGTCGGAGTATAAGGTGATCAAATACTCCTTTGATGATTCATTAGTCGCCTTCTAGGACTCCCATTGGAGGATATGTGATGATGCTATATTCTACTTGGCCGGCATCACATGGTCAGAAAATATTCATAATATTCAATAACTCTCACTAAACTTATTTTTTTATTTGCGAACCACCAACAATTCTAGCGTTTGTACCGTTAAACTTTAGTGGCAATAGAAGTTTCCACGCCACCGCCGATGAAAGGGAAAAGGAATTGTATCGCACGGTGTTAAATCACCGCGACGCGGCGTGCGTCACAAGACCAGTAGGTACCAGTGTGAGCTTTTAGTATAAAATACTTAAGGACGTATTATAGAAAGCTGGTTTCTAGCGTTGATCCATCAGCGCTTATGGGTACTTGTCCGTACTGATAACCGCTATATTAAGCATGTTTATATAGGCTAGGAGCAGGTCGGCACTTTCCAGCGACATTTGGAACTAGTCGCCACGTTCTTCACAAACATATACAAGAACTGCGCTGACTATCAGCGCGGAGCAGTAAAGAAGAGAAGCGTTGGCAGATCAGTGCCCGTAACCAGCTTTCTTTACATAAAAAACAATAGTAAAAAAAACTATAAAATTGTAAATATTTTCAAGAACTAAGTTTATTGAGCAGCTCACTCTTTTCTCTAAATAATTATTATACTTTTCTTTCATCATTAGTTTCTATACTAATAGTTATTTTTCACGTTTTAGTCCGTTTTCGCGTGTATTTTTAGTTTTTTTTTAACTATTATTTTATTTCCCACTTTTAAAAACTTATTAAAAAAACTCTTAACACCGCCAACTTAACAATGACAACGCCATCTAGTGACGTATAACTGAACTAATATTACAAACGTTTAATTTATTAGTCCTGGAGATTCTAATCAGGATAACGGGATATTCTTATCGAGTTATTGTAATGTTATCAGTCTTTGATAAGCCTATAAAGTTTAAATGAAATTTGACCGTTTAAAGTGGGTCAAAATTGCGTACAAAGGAGTCGGTTACATACAAGCATACTGTTATCTTTTGACAGCAGTTAGAACCACCAGATTATGGTGCTTTCCGCAACATGGAGGAAAAATGAGTTGAAAAATCTTTGGTCACCCATATGAGTCCAGTACCGAAGCGTCGGTGGCGTAGTGCGTAGGAGCGTCTTCTCCCACCCGGGAGGCACTGGTTCGATCCCCGCCACGTACCGATGTGTTTTCAAATTTTGAATTCATATGTACGTTTAACCGACACTTTTACGGTGAAGGAAACCATCGCGAGGAAACCTGCACACACCTATGAAGAAATTCTTAGGTTGTGTGTGAAGTCGACCAACCCGCACTTGGCCAGCGTGGTTGACTAACGCCTAATCGCCCCTAATTTGGGGTAGGCTCGAGCCCCTCGGTGGGAACATTATATGAGCTGATGATGATGATGATATGAGTACCGGCCTTGCACTTGATAGATATTAGTAATAAGATAATATATAAGATTTGGCAGAAATGGTCGTAGCCCTTATAATAAGATATTGAGTTTCTTGCCAGTTCTTCTCAGAACAAGGCCTCCTGGTAGACTCTCGAACCGATGGCATCAAAATTGACTTTCATAAGTGTACAAACGGCACCTAAATGAATAAAGTAATTTTGACTTTGACTTTGAGATAGATAGATAGACAAATTGTTTATTTGCTTAACAGAACACACACACACACACACATATAAAAACACAACAATAAAATGAACTTACGCACAATTACACACATCTTAAATTATCTCACTAACCACAAAGCTATTACATAATTTAATTCTTAACCTCAAAATGACAGGCATGTTTGTGTGCTGCAGCGTCACAAATAGGTTGAAGCTCAGCGTAGGTATTTGCCCGAGAGAAAATCGCTGATTTTCTGACTCAAGCTTTAGAAAAACGCGAGAAAAAGAAATGAAAACGTCATAGGAACAATTAGGACAATTCTACATAACACTACTCAATATACAATATAAACTCAATATAATATATGCTTACTAATCATTGCTAGTAAAAAAAATACTGCATTTGTGTCAACATTAACATTATTAGGTACTATATTATCGAATAAACAAATAAATAATAACTTGGTAGTTTAGCTTTACAAACGAATGAACAACCGAGGCGCCAATGACCTGACTGTATTGTTCGTATATTTAAACCAGTGAACCTGATTTCAACCCATCAACGGCTTTCTTTATTTTCAATTAATTTTCAATACTTTCTTGCGTCAATTCCTTAGCAAAATACATTTTACATTAACAGTTTTATGTCTGCATTTCTACAAAAAATGAAAATCGTACTCGAAATTCTCTGCTGCATACTTATTAGTTTACGTGTAATGTTATCTCGACTTCGCTCTTTACTTTTAATAGTATAAATGCAATGCAAAAGTTTTATTATATTACTTGTTTGTACTATCTCGTTTTTTTGTGAAAATCTTTAAGGAGCGTTACCGCATTGTGGGATAGACATATTATGATGTGGCATGTGTGGAATTTGCCCGGATACCCATTAAAAATTACCGTTACCCTCACAGTGCTCATAGCCCTCTATGAGGATGTTTCGGGAACGGCGCACAGTGTACTCCGCGTCTCCGGGGTATACTTTCTCGCCTGCGTCGCTTTACAGGTTTGATAAATTTCGGTATAGATACAGCTATATGGTACTTTTTCTTGCTAAAATAAAAATTGAATAGCTTTGTATGAAGCATAAACTTTCTACGAATCATTGACGAAAGATGCTGCTGTGGAATAGACCTCCGTTTCTTCTCCATCTCAGCATAATAATAATTATTTGAGTAAAATAATAATTTCGTCCCGCAATGGTGGTAGGGCTTTTGACGATTTAAAGTACTTAGCAAAGTCCTTTTAAATAAAAAGCTTTTTCGTTTCATTTCATTTCCAAGCCACTATCAAAAGCTAGTTACAAATCAATAGTTTAATTATTAATTCTAATAGATTTTAACAATGAGCAGTAAACAGTGGCTTCTTAAGATCCAGTCTCAGATAATACCAATCTGATTATCACGTTATCGACAGTCAGAATTGGCGTCGCTGTATCGTGATGTACTGTCAACCGTCTTCAATCAATCTTCAGCTTTATGTTAGAGACACAACGTTACAAGTTGTGCAGTCGTAATGTGTGGGCGGCTGTCATCAGTAAGTGTCCCGGAGCAGTTGCCCCGAGAGCGGAGCGCCCGCCAACGACCCTCGGTTTATTTCTTTAAATCAATAGTCACCGTTACGTACGACCCTTTGTTTTGAACTCCACGCGGCTCCAATATGCAAACAACTCGCTTGTAACAGCGAAGTTTCCGATGAGGCAATTAACATCGTAATGTGTACGGAACTTCACCCTTGTATGAGTTGTGGTATAATTTTAATGCCAAATATTGTGTATGGCGTAAGTAATGATTGCACTGCCATGGGCTGTAATATTGGTTAATAAACGAGACCACAATAATGTTTTTTCTTTATGACTTCAACAGTTGAATTTACATTTATGACACATTTAGATTGTGAATGCTGGAATTATGTAAATGTTCGAATGAATTTTACACTGTTTGCTTTGGCTATACTACTATACAGAGCCCACGTTTTTTTTGGAGCAATGGGAGCAGGTTCTTAAGAATTATCGTATCTCAACTATAGTTGTAATTGTATGACAATTATGCAATAAACCTTGTACCATTTTGTCATGGAATATCGGTGATCGTCAATAACGATAACTATCAAAGATAAATATCTTATTATTGTAACATGAGTTTACATTAACTGTAATCATGTTGACATATTTAAATTTGCTTCGGTGGATTACGGAACAATATAGAAAGAGTGATTTTATCGGTGATAGGCAGCAAACATGAAGAAATATATTTTTTTTAATCGCTCCTTTTTGAAAATTTATCAACAAACGCAATATTAACTAATTATCTGTTATTAGTATTATTAAAATTAGTACCGCAGCATACTTTTAGCGCCACTTGTGATTTTTAGTCAGCTGATAGTTTAGTCACTGTCGTAAGACTATTTTCAGAACTTTAGTCTTGTGCTATTGGATATCCTTAACAGCTATAGTTGCACGATAGTTTAGTTGAATGCGGTGCGTGCGCTCGCATAGCATATCACGCCATTGGCTGATAGTTGTTCGATACTTTTATTAAATAGCAATAACCGGACAATGGTTTGCGATTTTTAATCGTTTTTTGCTGCCAAATGTCATGTAATAACAAAAAGTAACAAAATACAATACAATTGTCTAAAAAAACATAAAAATAACAATATGAATAGAGTAGGTACATGAAGTAAGTTGCCAGCTTAATATAATAGATAGGTGGTTATTAATATAATTATGAAACTACGTTATGAATGTCAAGAGCAGGCTACAGTTTTAGTAGAATATGGTTTCATTCACAGGGATAGCCGAAGTAGAATTTTATAGAGAGACCTTGATAAGACGTTAGGATCGAGGAAGGAAGAACGCATCTAGGAACCATTATGGTTGTTGTGGAGTTGTTTCCGATACTGTTCCTTTGATATTTTTCAATATAGACAACCTGCATGTTTTTAAAACTGTTTATGAGTAACTATTTACCATGAGGTGCTATGTCTGCGTGTTAGCCGCTTGTTCTGTGGGACCGTGTGTAGTGTCCGATGGTCCGATGACCCGATGTGTGTGTGCAGACTGCGTGCACCTGCAGCTGTACCGCGACTCGAAGGCGCGCTGGGCGGCGGCGCCCACGAAGGCGTCGCTGTCGCTGCAGCACTTCCTCGGCGTCGAGAGCGGCTTCACGCTCGACAAACACTCCAACACGCTCGCGCTCGTCTGCAAGGACTTCGTCGCCGTGCTCGCCTTCGAGACCCACGAGCGCCTCATACAGTGGCAGGTTAGCCTCCTTCAAATAGGCATTGTAAATTATTTTAATATTGAGTTTTGGCTTCATGATCTATTACAATATTAGAGGTGAACATGCGAAAAGAGGTATCAAGTATTTCTTCTCCAATACACATCAATTTAAAATGAAATTTATGAAACTGTTATAATTAATTTGATTTTTTTTTTAAATGAGTATTTTTTTGTCTTGTGATTGCTTATTTACGCATATCTCGATTTGCAGCATTTACGTTTCTATAAGCTAAAAATAAATTTTACAATGATTCACATAAAGCGGAAAGTATTATTGAGTCTAAATTAAGTTTTCAGCAAAGCTTACTACTACATAGTATATCGAATTAATAGTTTTTTCCGACCGTTTGTCAAGCTCCCAAGTAAGGCGGTAGTAGTAGGATTTAAACGACAAGCGTATGTGGTCGGCTAGATCGAAATCATTCACCACGGTTGACTCTGATGGTATTTACTAGTGGGGTTCCTCAGGGATCCCAGCTGGGACCCGTTTCACTTGACTTGGTATTAAGTGTCCGTTGACCGGCGGCAGTACAGAGCGGCGTGCCCGCAGGTGAAGGTGTGCAGCAGCGTGGGGTCGGCGCGGGCGTACGTGGTGGTGGTGGCGCGCGGCGGGCGGCTGGCGGCGGGGCCCGCGCGCCTGCTGCTGCGCCAGCGCTGCCTCGCGCTCACGGCCGGCGCGCCGCCGCGCCTGCTCGGGCTGTGGCCGCTGCACCACCTCAGGTACACCACCTGGGGCTCTTAACTGGCATACCTAACGCGCTCCAGCAACACAACCTAGGCTAAATATCACAACTTTTCAAAAGGTCAAGCAAACGACTCCCTTCCACCTAATTCTAAGCAAAATCGGGGCACGAATTCGAAGATAGCAATTGCGTGAGATAAGCCGCTGTGCTAGCCAACCTCGCCTAGCCGACCAACAAGTTGCTTCTTTACGCCTCTGATGACCTAGGATTGAAGGAAGGAAGGAGGGAACATAGGAAGGAACAGTGCCGTGCAATGAGATTTACTGATGAGGTTAATCGGCTGCGACTATTAGTAAGTTGTTATTATATAGGTATACCGATCCAGCTGGTCAAAAGACCATACCTTATCGAATAAATAGAAAGGTTATGTTTCGGTTCAAGTTAAAATTTAAAATTCCAGTTTCGACTTTAATAGGGAGTAATTGAACAAGATTACAAAACCATTAAATTTATGAAATAAGAGACAAAGACATTTCTATGCTCTTTGCATCAGTTAGACTAAAATCAAATCTCCTGTGGCCAGGCGGTACGGCGTGGTGGAGGGCCGCTTCTGCTTCGAGGGCGGCTCGCTGTGCGGCAAGGGCGAGGGCCTGCACGTGCTGGTGTCGGAGCAGGCGCAGCTCATCGCGCGGGACGTCGACCTCGCCGCGCAGGGCCGCCTGCAGCTGAGACCGAGGGCCGGCACCGCGCGGGACCAAGGTCAGTATACCACCGCTCTAATTAGTGTTCTAACGGTCTGTTTCGGTTATACCACCCTCAAGGTTGCGATTCGTGCACGGATGCTTAGAAGTATGTTCATTCTCTAACTGTACGAGTCCGGTATAACTGACGTTTGTTGAGTTTCCTCTTTATAGTTTTACACCTCGATGGGCTGTAAAGCCAGATCGATCGTGAATATTAAACTCAGTGCTTCGTTTCGCAACTGCGTTGTAACACGCGATTTGTTCGTTCTCAGATACCGATAGTCCCATATCTCACAAGGCGTACCGGCCGGACACCCGGCTGTCAGAGTTGAACACCATCGAGCGGTCGCTCCCTCCGACTGACTTGCGGCTGTGCGGCGACTCTCGCGCGGACGAGGAGGCGGGCGCGCTGTCCCCGTGCTGGCCGTCGGCCGAGCGCGCGCCGTGTGCCGACCTCGGGCTCGGGGACACCGCCTCGGTGGGGGAGCCGGCCGAGTGGGGCGGAGTCACGCTGGAGCGGTGCCGCAGCTGCATGTCGGCGTTAGGCGCCATGTCGCGCTCCTCCACGGCCGCGCTGACGCCCGGCGCGCGACACTTCAGCCCCGCCTGGACCATGGAAGAGGTCGTTGAACCCGCCGCCGACGACCCTAGCTCTAAGGCCACCGATAAGACTGAGGAGCCGTGTCGCTGCGCCGACCGGCCCCCCGATAGACCCCCTAAACCTACTAGACTAGAATTGAATGTCGCCCGCAAGCCGCCGATGCCGTCTCCGACGCGGACGTGCAGCTGCAGGCGCGCCGACGCCGCGGAGAGTAAATCTTCGTGGGTGGGACCCTACGAAAATTACGACGTCCCTCGGCTTCCCTCGGCGGAGGTGAGTTGTAGCGCGGCTCGGTGACAAAGGACGAGATATAGTGTGAGTTTTAATAGTAATTTTTATTCTCTCTTTCGTTCAGGTCGAGGGAGAGTACTACGATACGCCGAAGAGGTTGAAGGAGTGTCTCAACGACGAGCTGTTTAGAATTACGAAGAGTTCGACGATGAGTTCCCTGATCCTGAAAAAACCGTGCGGGTGTCTTCTGAAATTCGGGAGGAGGCCGAGGGAGCCGACGGTGGTCGACGCCGACGAAAACTTTCAGAATGCGAACTGCCCCTGCCGGAGAGTCACCGACTGGGCGAACAACTGGATCAAACTGCCATACTGCAGGAGGAACACGATGTCCAGCGACAACTTGGTGCCGAACAAGGAGAACGTGATGCCGAGCGACGACCGGAGCGCCCTCTACGCGACGATCGACGTCAGCCGCAAGACCAGGAGGAAACCTCGCGACCGACCGAACGACAGTGCGACCCTTGGTCGCGGCAGCTCGGACTCGCGGCTCGTAGAAATCGATGACGGACCCCTCGCCAACTACGAGAACTTAAGCTTCGCCCTCTCGCTGGAACACTACGAGAACGCGAAGGATCTCTTGAGGAGGGCGGGCGTCACGCAGGCCGAGCTCGACGCGATCACAGCCAACCTGCGGCCTTCCGCTCCCGCCCCCGCCCCCGGCCCCGCCTGTGGCACGTGCGGGCAGCCGCCGCGGGCCGCCGACGCTGTCGCCGACGACTACCTCATGATGGAGCCGACCACCCTCGAGGGCGCCCGCCCGCCCGCGCGGCCGCCGCCCGCCGGCTACACGCCGATGTCGCCCATCGGGTTCGGTCTCCCCGCGCCGCGCCGCGCCCCTATAGCTGGCTCGCGCGCGCTCCACGAGAAGTCAGCCAGCAACCCCGCGCTGTGCGCCGCCGCCGGGCGCCGCTCCCCCGCCGACGAGGGCGCGGCGGGCCCGCGCGACCTCGGCGAGCGGCGAAAGAGATCGTGCTCCGCGGACTCGTCGAGGTTTCTGGAGGACGTGAAGGAGTTCGAGGACAGCGTCGGCTCCACGTCGTCGATCGAGACGCTGCGGGACACGGCGGCGGCGGGCGGCGGCGCGGGCGGCGGGGCGCGCGCGGAGGGCGCGGGTGCGGCGCGGGCGGCGCCCTGCAGAGACTCGTCGAGCTCCAACGACTCGGGCGTGTCGAGCTGGTCGCTGCGGCGCGGCGAGCGCGCGGACTTCGAGCTGCCGCTGACGACGGCGGGCGCGCGGCGCGCCTGGCGCGGTCAGTGCCGGCCGCCCGCCGCGCGGCCGCGTCGCTCGCGGTCGTCGGGCGCGGCGCCGGCCGAGCGCGAGGCGCGCGCGACGCTCAAGTCGTCGTCGGCGGAGGCCGAGGTGCCCGTGCTCAGCGTGAAACCCCTCCGAGGTAATTCTGTTCTGTGAATACTTCACGAGCTGTAAGACGCCTCTCTGATTTACATGAGGCGTTCGATTAAGTCGATCATCATATTCTTTGTAAAAAAAAACTTCATATCAATAAAAGTATCAGAATTAAATACATTAATCAATTTTTAACACTCAGCAAAGAATCTTAATAGAAACGAAAAACCAAATTGTTACATTTAAGTGCTTTAACATAAGGCGTTCCTCAAGGATCTCATTTAGGTCCACTTTAAGTTTACCGAGTTAATTTTTTGCTCTGAATTAGTTTATTATTTTACAATTTAAATTTGATTATGTATTAATAATTAAATTATACCTTGCATATTATTAAATTAGGATTTTTTACTTCCATGTAAAATTTATTTATTTTTTATTTCAATAAATCAATCAATCAATCAATCAATCAAATCAATCAAAATAAATTTAAATTTATTTGGCTTCATTAAACAATTAATACATATAGCTAAAAAATACAGATAAATTGAAACCAAAAAGGCCGCCACTCAGCATTATGTTGCAGCATGCACAACACCAAATCAGTATTGCACTGTACCACAGACAAACTAATATACATAGTTTTAAGCAATGGGACATTAAATTGATTTAGATCTTATCTTTGACAATTTTGCCTTGCCTGGGATGATTCAGTTTTTAAACACATTTTTTAAACTTTTTTATGTCTATATTTAATTCTATATTACTTTACTATTAATACAGTAATTTTTCCATCAACCGTCCCCTAATCACGTTACAGGTATTTTAATTTAAAAAAATTACAGGTGTTATGGACACACACAGTACGTCTAGTGGGACGTCGGACATGTCTGACTACATCGAAACTCTTTCGATCTGTTCATCGCATTCCTCATCTGACACTCCTATAACGATGCGGTAAGTGTTTAGTATACTTTAAAGTAACTGATTAGTACAAAATTAACATGATGCTTAGTAAAAATATATCTGTAACGTTTTAATAAATATAATTTGAGGAGTCAAGAGACTGTAAGAAAGTAATGCCTGTCTCAGATATATTTAATGTGTTACGTGGTGCTCAAACATTGACGGATGTCCGAGAGATATGCGGCAGCTGTAGAAAAGTGCAACTATTCGTACGTTGGAGTTCCATAATGTGGCATGTGAAAAAAAAAACACTAGCCGTTCTTTTATTTCGGATATAAAATAATCTTTCTCCTAATCCTTCTCGCCAAGCCACGGGTTCTTGTGATCTGCTATACCGAATGACGTTTTGATTGACAGTCTGGTTGTCGGTTTGAAAGCACTTGCCTTATAGTGTCTGCCGTCTGTCGCATGTCGCCCTGTCACCCGTCCCGTGTGAGCCCCTCGTGAGTGCGTGTGTCTGGTGCAGCGTGGGTCGCGCGCCGACGAGCTCGCTGCGGCCGCGCTCCGGCAAGGAGTACCACAGCGGGGGGCGCCTCGCCGCCGGCGTCACGCCCCGCACTCACTACCCGCACGTCTAGCGGCCTAACCTACACTATCGCTAATTTTACTTAAATTATCACAGACCTACGGACCTAGGAACGGTTGTAAATTTGTACCTAATGTCTAGATGTAGTGTAGACTTTGTCTCTCGTGCATCTAGTCTAAGAAACAATAATTTATGATAGGGGCCATCTTATAACAGTGATGTAATAAGATGCTTAGTTGGAACTATTGTAGGATAAAATTGATTATTATCGATTTGAAAAGAAAGAAAGAAAATTTGTTTATTCAGTGTCACAATATCTAGGTAATTTTGACTAATTTAATTGACAACCATGAAAATTACTACGTATCGGATTATTGTGTTTAGGCCAAATGAATGCATGTAAGTAAATTACTTAATTTATATGGATCTAAAATTTTATTTTCAATTTGATGTGCACTAGATTCAAGGTCTACATTGACAAAAAGCCAAATTATTGTCCCAAGGGAATTATAGAATACCACGTTAAAGTTGTTTGCAAGAATATATTATGTTAACATCTCGACATAACGTGGTACGTTGGAGATGTTGTTTCTTATTTTTATACGATGTTGATAGACCTGTGTAAATAATTATTGATGTAATCTGTAGATTCTATTTATTCATTCTTAGTTGATTCGAACAGTTCTTCTTTAGAAGAATCTCTTTAGAGTGTACTTGTGAGTAAAGTGTCATCATAATGTTGTTTCGTGAGATCCGTCCATGAGCTGTCTCGAATTTTAGCCGTTTTGGTTCTATGACTTGAGCCAAAGCTAACGAGCTAGTCTGACTGTCTGTGTGACCGTCGTCGGCGGTCAATATTTTAGTACCCTCTTATGATAAACTACAAAGGTAGCATCTCTGCAGTTGTTTTTTGACGAGTCCGTAACTGGTACGGTAACTAAAGTAAAAATTGTAGTTAAACTAAACGAATTACAAGACAGGTGAAATAAATAAATAAAAACGATTTCTATTGCATTTATGATATATTAAAAAATATAACCTAAGATTCTGCCAAATATTGTCTTACTTCTAGTCATTTATGTGTAAACTGTAAATATAGCTCACACGTAGTGTTGTACAATTGTATTTCTCATTTTTGTAAATATACATAACTTAGAACAATGTAAATTAAATTATAATTAACGAAATTATATTAATATTATTATAGAATTTAAACTTTACAACGATTCTCTTGTCTCTACTTTGTTACGACGATGTAATTATTTTGATATTCGGAGTTTATCTGATTGACATTAAAGTCTGAAGTTTCCTACTTCTACTGTATGTTATGTGGAAGTGAATAGGCTCGTAGTTGGCATTACGAAACTCACTATAGCAATAAGCAGTGCAACCAAAGGTGATCCATTGTATTGTATAAAAATATTTATAATTATATCTAATAGTTTATTAGAGATGGCGTGGTGCGTACATGTGAGGGGACCCCGCGCGCCCTTCTGCCAGTGAGATAAGATCAATGAGTTGAGATCAAGTGATACTAAGTGAGAACAAGTGAGACGAGGTAGTAACAGTGAGGCGAGGGGCGCGCAGGGTGCCGGTGGGCCCGAACGACCCGAAGACTGGATTTGTAAGCAGGTTGTTTAGAGAGTACGCTAGCGAATGAATTTATATAAACTAACGTTAATGAACTTGAATTTCTGAATAAAAATCTGAAAAGACCGAACTTCTTCTTTCATTTGTTAACTAATTAGCGACGTAACACGACGAAGATAAAGAGATAAGATGACGGGAACTAAGTGACCGATGGAGCGCGCCTTAATGACCCGTCGACGAAAAATTCTTTATTGTAGGATGACAAAGAAAAATTGACTTTTAAAAATGGCAGAGAACGTCTTAATTAGCGAGGAGCGCCTCCACCGTTGATCCGGGTACTGACCACTGCAGCTTGGGGCGAGCTCGGCAGAGATAACTCGTGAAGTTTTGTAAGTAATTGATGTAAGTATTTGATACAATTTAAAGATGACGTAAATACAAAATTAGCATTGCAACGCAATAGGTATAAATTGGATAAATTATTCTGTCATTACATAGCGCACTTGCTCCATCTAATCTTTCCCTATCTAATGTTTTATTTTAATAATATTAAGATGTTTCTGAAATACAATAAAAAATAAAGGTATCACAATGTTTCAAATATTTACCTAAATAGGTTTTCAGTAAATGTTATGTTCATAACATGCTCGATCAAAAAGCCTCTGCTGACTGTAGTTAAGCTCACTTTTAAAAATAATTTTATCAGAAAGTATATCTCAAAATTATCTTGTAATAAATTCTCCATTAAAACTACTGTTAGTATTAGTACTCTGTATTGCTAGCGGGGCTATTTACGTATGTAGGCACTTACAGAATACTACAAATCTTATAAAAAATGCTTGGTGATAGCAATTACAAAATAAATGGCGTTAATAATTAAATTATAATCACTTAAAGTAGAATTGGTACAAAGATAGGTATGTAGAAATATCTGAATTGGAAATCAATATTAAATTTGATTAAGCTATAAAAGCATATGAGCTAATCAACAATTCTCAGAATTACTACTAAAGCAAATTACCCGAGGGTAATTAGGTATTGGTGCAAAGGAACAAATAGCACAGCACCAGGACCGCAGTTGTAGAGAGCCTCATTAGGGCCGTGGTTCAGCATTTTTATCGTAGATTTGTTCAGTGACGTCATCCGCTGACATCGGCGGCCGCTTAAAGCCTACCATTAATAATGTCTCATTAACTTTGAAGCACTCCGCCATTTTGCAGACGAGAAAAATACAGAAGATAAGGAAGAGTCGAGTGCTCGCGAAACGGCTATGAGCTTTTTTAAATATCTGCAAGAGAACATACACTAGTAGGTTATAAGTGGTTTAGTGTGGTTAGTGGGTTGAAGAAAAAGTGATTATTTAGGAAATGTTCGTTGCATGCTTGTACAGGTATAGTTGGTGGAATAATTTTAGACAGATTGTTAGATTCTAATGTTATATCATCGTCTTTAATAAGAATGATGGACATCCTATAGTACATATGTATAGTAGCTATTCAGTTTCATAACATTGGCGTGCGATACAAAGGGAACATAAAATTCAATTAGGTTATATTTATTGTTGACTACGAGCTACAAGCTCTTGTTATGTCGTGGAAACAGGTATGTATAGCTGCACAAGACGAGAAAGTCTGGAAAGCTGTCCTTCGAGCCCTACATTCCAGCAGGTGATAAAAGGAAAAAAAGAGAGAAATATATGTACTAGATATTGTAGAAGATTATTATATTTTTTATATAACCCAGTCACAAAATAGGAACACAACGATTGTCTTTAAGACATCATAAATAGGAGTACTTCGGAAGGTTACATCTGAAAGAGATTATTGAATATTGGTAGCAGTGTAGGCGAATGATGATTCAAATATAACAGCAATGCTTAGTTTTAAAGATCATATCAAAAGGACGTTCTTGTTCAATGTCTATCGTGGGACTATACATATACAACTGAGGTATCATCAGTGTTATTATTGTTACCCACAATGTCATCTGTTTAACAAAAGCCGCCCCTGTCTCCGTCAAGTGTGTGAGTAATGACAGTTTGGTGACTTACAACATTTTTAGGGTGTCTTACTACTCCACAAAGTAATATCAGTTTGGTCCTCCTAAGAATTACCGCGTGACGTTGCAGTGCAGAAGTGCAGTTACGATGCCTCGTTTTATGAAAATAATAAACAGTATATTAGATTGTAAACTTATATTGAGTGTTAGGCTTTTACCTATGAAATTGGCATTACTATTAGCGTGACAGTAATAAACGCTTCTCCTAATAGTGTTCTATCTATATGATTGCAACACCAAGGAGCTCCGAAATCATTACCTACTCACCGAGAAACAACGACGGAAGTCATTTGACAACGGCCTCCTGTAAAATACACCTCCGCTGTTCTTATCTCGCACTTCAAGTAATCCTAAATGTCATACTTATTTTAATGTGGTCCTTGTAATCAATATCGTCGTCTTAAACATGTTATTTTGTATTTTGCATAGCATTTAAATATGCCTACAGTTGCCTTCACACCTATAGAAAGGAACTCTGATACAGCAGCTGACAGTGATAAAGATATTGACATATCAGATAAGCAAAATTTCGCGCACCACATATCTAACACGGACGAGAACGTGACTCCACGTGGAGACCTCGCACTTGGGAGCTGTACCAAGATAACGCTGAATTGATACGACTCCGATGTTATTTGGAGAGAAAATGATAAAATAATGCTGTGGTAATTTTATCCTTTCAGTTATCCTTTTGTTTTTTAAAGTCGTTTCGACTGTTTGGAATCGATTAATATTAATACATTTGTTATCTTTATTAAATCAATGAAAACTTTATTCCTTCATTTGATTTAGTTATCAAATTGGCAGTTGCCACTATGAAAATTACAGTCCTTCGTACATGTAAGATGTAGATACAGCAGATCAGACTACCCAAAACTGTCAAAGAGCAATGCACATTTTCGGTGACAATCCGTGGACAATACAATAAAATTTAAATGATTTGTGCATGAATTTTTTTTTCTAGTATTAAAAATATTTACGTGTTTGTAAACGCAAAAATAAAATTATTCCATAATGTAAGGTAGTTTCATCTTAACTGGGCGTCAAATATTTGCAAAAACATTTCGTTAGGGTCTTAGAGGTGCAAGTTTCAAAGATTTGATTAAACAATGTTTACCATAAAAACATAAGCACCAAGCACTGACAAATTTCGACAGCGAAAGCAGTGTCTCGGTGGCGTAATGGTCAATGCAGCCGCCCGGATTGCGGAAGATGCGGGATCGATTCCCGCCTGAGGCAAGTCGATTTTTTAATTAAAACGAATCGCCTATTTTTACTATGATAAACTTACTAAGTAAAATTGTAAAAAAATGCGAAAGCTTTTAAAATATTTGAGTAATCCTCTCAAACTAAAGACTAAATTAAAGCCTATTATTTTAATATTTTATTTGTCTCGCGACAAGCTTTTGTATGTTTTTATAACATTAAATTTATTTTATTTTCTACTTAGAGCATTTGAAATTTTTTTTCAAGAAGGCCATGACGTTGCTTGTTCTTATTTAAAGGCTCGTTTGCTGCTCTCAGTCCACAAATAAACAAGAAACTTTTCCTATTAACAGTGGTGCCGCACAGGTGGGCCGGCTACAACCAACGCAATTCCACTCGACCGAACAAAGCCAACTTTTATTTTAATTCTCTTACAAGTTGTTGTTCCCGATTCCTGGCGGAGTTATCAGTGCAGCGGGGTCGTTAGCGAGGGCAGGGGGCGGGGAGGGACTTGGAATTGGTTATACTGCGTGTTTATATTTGGTGTTTGACTGATGCATTCTATAAGTTTCAAAATAAAAAGTGCGTGTACAATTCACACACGACAGAAGCATAACGGCAAAAGTGATTTCGGAAGCAAAAGAAGTTTGAATATTGGTTGTCAAAATCTTGAACAACAAACTTCTATGCGTCAAAAACTTTTGGGGGTCGGTTTTTCGCTTCATTGAATTCTCAAATCACAACACTGCTCAAGGAGTTTCACTTCAAACAGTCAGGAGGAGTCTTATGATAGACATAAAACACATATTCACGCTTAAATCCCAAGAAGGATGAGGTCGGCAACATTTGATTATAGAAAAAGCCCACCAGCCAAGCAAGATATAGTGATTTTTGAAGTTATACTTATTTTGGCGCGTTAGGGAAAAAATATCAGAGTGAATTTTTAATTGTATATGTCGTGACTTGGAAAACAACTATCATTAAATCACAAACATTATTGCAAAAATAGTTTTCACCTGAGACACAATTTGGTTGAGTAAACAAAACCAAATAAAAACAATATAACGACTGTAACAATATACATTTTCTTACTGCTATCGTTTACTCAAGTTTTTAATTTTTGGGAGTTTGTTAGTAAAAATAGCCATTATATCCACTATCTAGATATATATAAGAATTCCCTGTCACAGTGTTTGACCGCGATGAACTCCGAAATTACTCAACCAATTTTGATGTTTTTTATTTTCATTTTGCTGAACATGTTCCGAATTAGGACTTATGATAGGTTTCATTTTAATGTAATAATAAAAAAATAGTAAAAACAATATTTTTATTTTCCCATAAACTGTACATAAGACGGGGCCTTTCACTGGACCTTGGCTAATTTCGTAATAATCGCGAAGCCATTAATTATGATTAACGTTTCTTTTATCTGTAACGATAACTTTGCAACCTTGAAACCAATTTAGAAAAACTTTGAAATCAATATTTGTGTTAATGACCACCTTTGTAGGTGTAGTGGCTATCCCATGAGTTATCAGATCTATAGGTCTACATTTTTCTACATTTGTGATTTGCTTGGTGTTATGGTCTTAAGCCTAGCGTATCCACAGATCACAGAAAGAGCGTATCAGCCGTGAACTTAGTTTAGTATCTTTTTTCAACCGACTTCAAAAAGGAGGAGGTTATTATTTCGACTGTACGTTTTTTTTCGATTATTACGTTTTAGATCGTTTCTAATAAAAATAATTTTACATTATGGAAGAAATTATAAAAAAATATATTAAATTTTATTGTGGCGATAATGGTAATACTCATGATAAGGATAAGGTTATCTATGTAAATATAGGCTTATCTTGTGATTGACTCATACTTATAATATCGCGTTCGTACGATAAACGAGTATTTATCTATAATAATAATGATGATTGTAATTCTGTACATTCGCTGTAGTTCAGATTAATTTTTCATGTGATTGTCATCATTATCATATCAGTAGAAGGACATCTCTATTGATCGATCCTGCGCTGCCCGCATCCAGCAGCTTCCCGCGACTTTTACCACATCGTCGGTCCACCTTGTGGGGGGGCTACCAATGCTGCGTTTCCCGGTACGTGGTCGCCACTCGAGGACCTTTCCGCCCCAGCGGCAGTCAGTCCTACTCGCAATGTGCCCTGCCCACTGTCACTTAGGTTCACAATTCTTTGGGCTATGTCGGTGACCTTGGTTTTAGTGCGAATCTCATAATTTCTGGTATCCCGCTGAGAAACTCCGAGCATAGCCCTCTATATTGCCCTTTGGGTGACTTTAAGCTTTCTTATGAGGCCCATTGTAATCGGTCACGTTTCGGTTCCATAGGTCATCACTGGCATAGAAACACATATCGATTCATTCATACTCGTTAATTATTTTTTAATAATGTTCTCCCTATCAACTGGTAAACTAAGTTTAAGTTAGTCTGTGTCTCAGAGTTTTAAAAAAAGCTATTTTTGGCCTCTGATTTGAATGCTTCTACGGCAGCTGGGAGTTGCTTTTAAAGATAATGGAGAAGGAAGTTTTGTGGTATCCGCGCATCAACTATGAGCTTAGCTGTGTTTTTATTCTTGACAGGGAAGTTCTTGGTCTTCATCTG
This sequence comes from Elophila nymphaeata, assembly GCA_955850985.1. Classification (NCBI taxonomy): domain Eukaryota; kingdom Metazoa; phylum Arthropoda; class Insecta; order Lepidoptera; family Crambidae; genus Elophila; species Elophila nymphaeata. The sequence continues at coordinate 22,347,634 of OY039084.1, read as the reverse complement.
ACTTGATGGTAAGTGACGATAATGCTGAAGATGTAATCCAGCTTCACCTGGAACCATCAACCACAGAGGGACTGGATATCTTATCATTAATTGTCGGACCACAATAATGCTGTTAACATTATTATTATGGCCACAGATTTTGATGGTAACCACAGAAGATGGTGGTAGCTAGCCAGATGGCTGTAATCAAGTCCTACCACCAACCAAACAGAGTATAAGTACTCCCTGGGATCGAACCTGGGACTTCTAATTCCGGTGTATCGCGGAGGCGGTTAATATTTATTTGTCAATGCTTAACGATCGTTACAAAGTAAGATTAGGAGAAGCATGAAATTGAGAGGTACGTTATAAGACCAAAGATAGAAGCTAGACCCGGAACCCTCGATGTTACAACAATACTGTTAACATTATTATTATGACGACTATGGTCTGTTTTATAACAAACGAGTACTGAGTAATTGAGTATATCTCTCGCATGTTTACGATATTGACAGAGTGAGATGGGTCATGTTACGGACGGGGCCAACGCCTTTGACAAAACAATATTGGATATAGTATTAATATTTTATGCACTAGAACTTACAAATCAAATAATTATTATATAATTATTGTAATATTAAAATGAATAGTCGTCACTTCCTTCTGGTGAACTTTCTGCAGACACGCGAATAATAAACTGCTCTAACAATATTTGTCCATGGTACATTTATCATACAAGCTGGTATTTTGAGGCGTTTGTGTGAAACGGACTTTATGTTGATTATGTGGACCAATAGCATCACAGTCAAAATTATCGGCGCTCGTTTCTTTAAAAAAAAGACTAGACAGATTTTGATGGGGCAACTTTTCCCGGAAAAAATAAAACACCTAAGTGAAGCCACGGGCAGAAACTAGTTCATGATAATAGTGGACATTGAAAACTACTTAAGATTATCTCGTGCAGTTATCAATACCCACGTACTCTATTTTATGTTTATAGATAGATAACAGCTTTAAGAGCGCTTCCACATTATTCGATCTGATATTGGTATCGGGAGCCGATACGATATTGGTACAGTAACGGCACTGGACTCAGTGTAGTAATCGCGATTCCAAAAACTGCTATTCTATACATTTTTGGTGTTGCGCTTTTATTTGAAAAAGCTGATTTCTTTTTTCGCTATTTTGATGTTGGTCTCATCTCATAGCAAAAATAGTTTGTAAGTAATGTAGGAAGCGTTCCTTAAATTATCGTGGGTGATAAAAAAGTAACGGTTTATTAATTAAGCACCCCATACTAGCACACATTTAAAAATTTTAAAACATTTAAAATTATTCATAGAATTAGACTGGCTGTAGTAGTGTAAACGGTTGCAGGGCCTAGCCTAGTGGCAAATGACACAACGTTTCTATAGAACGAAATGATAATTTTTGACTACTACTCATACATTTGACACGAAAATCGCCATAGACCTTTCTCATTAATACGTCAGTTTCATACATTATAATATTTTCGTTAGACGTTCAACGCAATCGATTGGTCACTTGGCCAGGCCCTGACGCCCGCACCACCGCTCGCTACTTTCCACTTAGCTAAAATACTGTCACAATAAAAATGTTTGAAATACTAAGTTGTGCAAAAAATGCAAAATATGTCCGTCCGATGATCGATATCGGGCTAGACAATGTGAAAAATAGGCACCTACTTACATTTTAGTTGCCCCTGGTATCGTATCGGCTTCCGACACTGATATCGGATCGGATAATGTGGATACGCACTAAGGGCCAGATCAAAGTTTCGTAACACATGATAAATATTTTAATTCTGTTTATTTTTAATGAAATAAAAGTTTTATGTTTAACATGTCACTACAAAAAGACAAAGCAATTACGACAAAAAAAGAAGTACTATCGGATTTGACATTGACAAAAAACTTGCCTATGTCAAGTTCATAAAGAAAACAATAAAATTGCCCCCATGACCTTCCACCATACGAACATAATGTCGCGAAGAACACATCGTCAAAGTCAAGATGGCGGCGGCGAGGCGCCTTCCATGAAGCAGTAAAACTTTTATCGAGCGTTTAATCGTGTAGCCAAAGTTATAGCCGCTTAATTTGCAGGGCATGGCAGCGTGACGCGAGGGTCGACGCCGCGGGTGGGCTTTTACATTTGTACAGGTGACATTTATTTTATCATTAGCTTCTGTTGGAATCGATACACGGATAATAGTATTTACTAGATAATCTGGGGGCACGGCAGTGCCCCCGCCAAGTCGAGCGCGAAGCAAACACTGCCGTACCATCCTTTACTGGAACCATTTCGCCGCATTTTCAGGCCCCTATTTGAGAACCTCTGTATAAGACCAGAACGCAGAAATTTTCGTCATCCAGTAAGCTACAATCACATACTTAAAATCCAAAATTTCAAGTCTGTAGGTCATTTAGTTCCGAAGTTAAGCGAAAGCAAATTTTCGCATTTATGACACTCACTCACTCCCTCATGATCATCAAAATAGAACTAGTACTTCCCATAAACTCAGAGAGCTGAAATTTGGTACAGAGTTAGGATTTAATGGCTACATAAAGGGAAAACTATAAAAACTATAGAATCGAAGATCTGGAGTACCTGGTGACTCTGATTAGAAAACACAAGAGCCCAACCAAACTATTAGAGATCAACATACCGCCTTTACAAAAAATATTCAACTTGGTGGGCCACTTCATTTGATGTCAAAAATCGAAGGTCTGAAGTATCTGATGAAGAACCCTCAGCTGGTCTCAGCTGTATTAGAGATATGGTAATGGCTCCTTCTACTATGGGTACATAAAATAAATCAATATGCCCACGTTTCTACAAAAAGAAGTCATATCCCACCACAAACATTCTGTAAAAAACTAGCCAAGTCTCGATGGAGCTGCTTGTTTATTTCTAAAAAGTAATGAAATATAAACAAAGTCGTGCCAAGTCTAAGGTTCCTTACTACGATTTCTTTATTATTATAGTTAATTTTGTGTGACTTGGCCGTTGAAGGGTACACAAGGGTACAAAACCCGGTGCTCCATGACACAATTGCATCAATTGTACCCACTCTTTATACGTTATAAAGAATGTTTAACGGCCAAGTCACACAACAATAACTATGATAATAAACAAATCACAGTAAGGAACCTTAGACTGGCTGGCTGGTTGAAATGCTTCGGCAAACCCCGGGTCGTCTCCAGTAAGGGCATGGGGGAGTGGTTTAGCAGATATTCCCAGTGCCGTGGTGATCAGGTGCTGGGCGACCCCTGCACAGGCCCACGTCTAGCCGACAGTCCGCTGGTCCACTTAGCCAGCGATTTAGGGCATCGTCCGTAAGCGGATTACACTCCGATAAAAAAAGGTCGTCTGAGTAGGTACCAACGCCTTTCTTATTTCTGCCGCGAAGCAGTTCGCTGTGTTTCGTGTTTGAAGGGAAAGGTAGCCAGTGTAATTATTGGGCATGGAAGGAATATCATCTTAGTCCCCAGGATGGCAACGCACTTGCAGTGTTAAGTGATTTATCCTTAATATTGCAAGTGTAATAGGTGACGGTAACCACTTAACACCAGGTGGGCCGCAAGTTTGTTTGCCATCTCATACTATAAAAATACCATGTGCTGCCGGTCCTCCTCCGGTCAACCTCATTCGATGATAAGGAGAGGTCTTGTGTTCCAGTGGGTCCAATTATAAAGTCTGTTATGATGATGATGATTGATTCATCAATTGTCCATACCTACTGCTGAGACCAAAGGTACTCCGTGGTTTGAAGATAAGGTAAGTAACTGACTCGCAAATTCCAGGAAAGTGAGTGTCGACTCGGCACTGGCCTAGTGTAAATTGATTTAGAGTTAGTACAGCGCTGTCCCGTGAGCACTGACTTCAATTCTCGCTTGCTGACTGCATGTAAACGGTGAGGTCAGTTTTAGGCCCCAGCACTGACGACTGTTACTGACTCTTCACATGCCCTGTGTAAATCAGCCTTAGCATCTGTCTTGTTACTTTTTGTGTTTGGTGTCCCTTTAATGTGTAACAGACTGGCAACCAATCACTATTTGAAAGCACTGCATGACCTGTTAGATGGTAGCTTTATGTGAATCCAATGTTACCTTAAAACATACTCTCATGCTCAAATATAATAAAGGGGTTGCCCTTTGGGATAATAAGCGTGAGAGTATCTCGGTAGCTTTCAAATCCAGCGTCCTACTTCTCCCGTCGCGGATTTTAGGCAGCGCCAATACATTTTATTGCACACTAGCGGTCGCCCGCGGCTGCGCTCGCGTTAATGTCGGCTATCGCACTAAAAAGTATCCTATGTCTTTCTCAGGGTTGTCATCCTACGATAGTGAAAAAGACAATTATGCGGCCCAAATTAGAATTTGTGTTTTACTAAAGTTACTATACAACATGTAAATTAAATAACCATCACCCTGAATACAGGTGGTTTGGGATCGGCTTCTGAGTTGATTTCAATTTTTTTTAAAAAAAAAACAAAAAAAAACACAATTACCCAGAAAATTTTGTACAATATTTTCTGGGTACTTTTTTTTTTGTTTCAAACCACCTGTATTGAGGGTGTTGGTTATTTAATTTACATGTTGTATCATCATCATCAACAGCTCATATAATGTCCCCACCGAGGGGCTCGAGCCTACCCCACATTAGGGGCGATTAGGCCTTAGTCAACCACGCTGGCCAAGTGCGGGTTGGTCGACTTCACACACAACCTACTAATTTTTTCATAGGTGTGTGCAGGTTTCCTCACGATGCTTTCCTTCACCGTAAAAGCGTCGATTATACGTACATATGAATTCAAAATTTGAAAACACATTGGTACGTGGCGGGGTTCGAACCAGTGCCTCCCGAGTGGGAGACGACGCTCTTACGCACTACGCCACCGACGCTTTTTTACATGTTGTATAGGTAAAAAATATTTTTAGCAAAAACATAGGAAAACCGACTTCAAGGCGTACAAATTTAAACTAATAAGTAAGAAATAAATAATATTTTTATGAAATAGTTGAAAAGAGCGTCATAGAAAACCAAGGAAAGTATTGATACACATTTATAATTCTTCATCTATTATTCATACTCCGATATATTTGGAGCCGGTGCCAGCTAGCCAAGGAGGATAGTGTTTGCAATTTTCCTTTGCAATTTTTGAACTTCACGGACCGGTGGATGATAATAAAGATGAGTATTATGCATTCATATTATGTATAGTTAATGGATTAATCAAGTTTGTATCTATTAGGTAAGTTTATTTTGCTTAGGCTGGCACCGACTCTAAATATATCGGAGTATGAATTGAGGCTGACAGCGCAAAAGTGGCCTAACCCTCAAGTGGCTTAGGCCACTTATGAAGTTTACCTTGAGAGAAAAAAATCAAAAATTGAGGGTTAGGCCACTTTTGATTGAGGGTTAGGCCACTTTTGCGCTGACCGCCTCAATTATAGACAAAGAATTATAAATGTGTATCAATACTTTCCTTTTGTAATTTACATGAACTTTCTAACGAAAAAAGAATCATCAAAATCGATTCATAATTGACGGAGTAATCGCGGAACATACATACAAAAAAACACAAAAACAAAAAAAAAAACTCTTTTTTTGAAGTCGGTTGAAAATAGTAATAACGTACCTACTCGTTATTACTATTTACGAGTAGATTGATGAAAAATATACATGAATCGGAAGTGAACGGAGATGTGGCACGTGGAATACCTAGGGAACGTTTATCGTTAAACTAGTGGACGCTTGCGGCTTTGCTCGCGTTAACGTCAGATTTTTTTTTATATAAAGCCTTCCTCGATAAATGGACTATTAAAAAAAAAAGAATTTTTCAATTTGGATTAGTAGTTCCTAAGATTAGCGCGTTCAAACAAACAAACTCTTTAGCTTTATAATTAGTAGATTGAAGACGTTTTGAACAAGAGCCCAGGTGAAACGTAGTCGAAACAGCCGAGCATGTATGAGGACTGTGATGCAATTAGATAAAGCGAAAGAAATATATAAGAATCGTAGCAATTACGTGTGGTAAAGTATGTGTCATTAAGTATATCCTAAAGTGTAAAAAAAGATTATCTGACATATTTCGCAAAAAAATTAAAGCTTGTCTGTAAGGTGTGGCTTTCAATGATGGGCGTTCCAACTAGATAATCCACTCAGTTATTGATTTGCCTACAATAAACGTAAGCATCTTGTCGACACACAAACAGACAACATATGTCGCCACGCTAAGGTCAACGGGTCAGGGGCTGCGGTCACGGGCGGTGCGGGGGGCAGGGGGGCAGTGACCGCTGTGTAATGGCCGCTAATGTCCCAGCTGGGCGCCAATTACTCTGCCGCACAATTTTTTTGCACTTAAAATTCAAACGCTTCTATATTACCAGTGGTTATTGTGAATTGCTTATTTTATGAGTTAATTGCTAACATTTGATTTGAGGAAACGCCCTGTTTTGTTCACCATTTGATATTGTTATTTCTGTGTAGGAAATGAGATAAATAATTACGGTGCATGTGCAGAGCCTTTTACTTGTTGCGCTCGCAAGTCCCAGGCACTGCTCCGGACGCTGAATCTACGGAATGCAACAATTTTCGTTCCTTATATTTCGTGGATTCTACCAATAGTGAGAATAAAGCTGTTAAGTCAGGTAGGAAAAATTTGGAGGTCCTGGCTGAGGAACCGGTATCAACACTTTTCACTAAAAAGAAAAGAACATCTTTTTAAATATTACGAGATGGCAAACAAGCTTGCGGCCCACCTGGTGTTAAGTGGTTACCTATATTAAGGGTAAATCACTTAACACTGCAAGTGCTTTGCCATCCTGGGTACTAAGATGATATGCCTTCAATGCCCAGTAATTACACTGGCTACCTTTCCCTTCAATCCGAAACACAGCGAACTGTTTCAAGGCAGAAATAAGAAAGGGGTACCTACCCAGACAACCCTACTGGGTCTGTCACCTAGTGGAACATAGTCAAATAACAGCTATTTTATGCTGTTCATATTCTATAGCTTATTCAGGGTGACTGCGAAGACGTTGGCATCCTTTGAAAATTAGACTCTACTCAAGATTCATAATGCTTACTACAAATATGAAGAAAATCAATTAACCACAAAAATCAGCTGTCATCTGTGCCCAGGCAACCTGTGGAACTCGGCGAATTGCGGCGCGTTGCTGCTCCCATCAGTGTTGCTAACTCAGTCTGGGGGCCACCACCAAGAGAGCAGTAGGACTCTAAAGCGCTCGTGGACATCACATATCCCACTTCGAACGGCGCATTCATAGAAATTTCTGATTGATATGGGAAGTTTTTGTTTTAATTTATGTGTGTCAAGCATTTCAAATAGAATAAAACTTATTACCATTAATATTTTATGTGATTAATGTCTCAAATGAAGATAAACGCATACGCAACAAATCGTTGGTTCTTTGTTTTTAAATAATAAAAATGTATAAATACATTATTTTATATCAACATTTTACTTAAACTTAATTATTACTGTGTATTTATATTGACTGAATACTTAATTACGATCGAAAGATAATCTGCCACATTTTTTTCTTTTATATTTCGCTGGGCATGGTGTGCTGTGCCCGGGGCCCGCGGTCCAACTGTGTATAGTTGGAACTTGTATTATGTCTGGTTTCTGAGGAAACTTCGCCGACACGATTCAGGTTGCCATATCAATTGTCGTTTTTCTATGAGCGTTGTCGCTTAGCGCCATTTGTGAAAAGGCGGCCGAGTTACTTGGCTGCCACAAAGGGATTCTTAACGCTGATGATATAAGAAGTATTTTATTTGCCACAAGCGGCTGCAGACGTAACCGGTTAATTACAAGAGTGTTATTCGTTTTTTAGTTAGAATGATGAGAAATTCACTGTTAAAAGCCTGACTGCTGATAAGTATTTATATGATCTGAGGTACAGACCGAGTGAAGCTATTTCTAAGGTCGCACATCAGGAGGAAGCTACAATACATAATGTATCGGGTTCGACGGTGGACCTCCGAGGGCTCCTCGTAATGAACCGATGAACTTCGACCTCGGGCTGGTGTTGCGATGTGCTTCTAATGAATTCCTGCTTTAATATCCCGCGCTCGATGCCCAATACTTTCGTCACACTAAGTTTATTTTTAATATTAAAACATTGCAAACCAGCTTATAGACGAGTGTGGTTAGTCTGGAATGAATTTACTTTTTTATTTATATAGTTTTAGAGAAAAATTGAAGATTGAAGAGAAAAATTGTGGAAAGTAGCGATCGAACGAATTTAGTAGTCATTATTTGCATTTTTCTAAAATATAACTAGGTCTATTAAAATCTAAACCTACTTGAATTGGAGCTTAACATGCATACATACAATCACGTTCACAATCCCACGAGAAGTTGAGCAGAGCCGTAGGCAACACTTTGTTACACATAAAGCCACATCCGGTAGTATGGGCAATGCAGTGCCTCCTTATAGTGACAGGTTTCCAGCCTTTCGCCTACACAAAAAGGGCACCAAACCAAAAAATAACAATCTTTCAATAAGCAATCTAACGAAAAAGCACGATGTTACACTCAAATCAACTCAGGAGTCTGGAAATTGAGCTTAACGTAGGTAACAAACATTTATTTAGGCGAAGCTGGGCTCATAGTGTTTGTACAAAACTCATCACACCATAACTCTACATATAATATTTCGAAGTTTTCGATAGATTGATATTTTGTTGTTTATTGTGTAACAAAACGCGGACACCATGTTTTCGTTCTTCTCTTAACGGCGGAAACAGTAGGTACACATTATTTTATTATTTAATTGTATCCGCAAGTTGTACAAAGTAATAATTAAATCACTACGAGAAATAAAATCAAATATGTTTTTTCATAGATTTAATATTACTGTACATGGTGGGTCAGAATCTGGCATTGTCATTTGTATGAAGGTAGTTTGAAACCCACACACAGAGTATCCAGTACCTACTTGGATACTTTCTGGCGCGATCCACTTCTCAGTGTAAATGTGTCACTATAATATCAGTACACACATCTAAGAAGTTCTGACGTTTGTAAAGAAGTCAGGTGAATGAAGAAAATATCTAAAAAATCTCATTTACAGAACTCTCCTCCGGAGTGCGGATTTGTGTTCCCACGTAAATTTTGATTGAAGTGCTCTGTGCAAATACACTTAAAAATATTATTTTATTTTCACAAGTTTTCATTAAACGCTTCTCGCTGTCGAGAATGTTCCCTTGGTGAGCGAGATGTGAGTGAGATGAGCACTTGTTGTGTTCCCACTTTGGGTTCAATTTGCGTCGAAGATTTAATAGTTTCAATAGGTACGTATTTAATTTACGGCGGCGGTGAGTGAGCGGGATCAGCAAATAACGCACAGCGTTGATCCCGCGAGACCCAGTGCGCTGGTAATGCCAGTAGGGCAAGTGTTTAAAAAGACACTGGGAAAAGCTTCAAATGTATGAAAAATAACTTATGATTAATTTTTCATACAATAAACCATATTGTATAAAAATTAAACAAAAATTTTTATAATGAAATTGGTTAGTAATAATCTCTCATCTTTCAATATAAAAACTTTCAGCGGGGCAGTAAGGGGAAGTCTCTTAACTGTAGCAGCTACACAAAACCGTAGCCGCTACATATAATGATCATAAGAGATAATCTATCTTATTGTGAAATTTTGATCCGCATTCACAGATTTAAAAAAAGGTTACAGTTAGGAAAAAAATGCCCATTTTACAATTATTTTTGTATAATGGCAATTAAATAAAAATTGTAAAATAATACGCATTTTTTTTGTAACCTTTTTTAAATTCCGTTAATGCGGAATTTCACAAAAAGATAGATAGTCTTAATTCTAAGACAGATCAAAAACTTCTACCTAACCAATGCAGGTTGCATTGGTTAGGTAGAAGTTAAAAATACAACAGTACAAACAGTTGAAAAATACACCTGACCCTAGAGGATTTCAATAATTGCATGAGTATTTTAAATAAACGCGCAACATCTCAGTTAAATAACAGTAATTCACGATTGAAAAATAAATTTGAAATCTTACAATCTAAAACTAACGTAAAACGAAACGCATCTAAAACAGTCGAACCATCGACTACAAAATATACCACAGATACAAAAAGCCGGGCGGTTGTAAATCTCAGTAAACAAACATTGGATGATTCCACTATTGAGGTTCTAAATAAAGGTTTAAATTTTGCTGTAACACCTCGTAGGATACCGTATGAGGATATTATCTGCAATGTAGAGGATTGCTTAGTGAAAAATAATATGAAGAAAGATGATTTAGAGGCAATACGTCAAGACATTTCGTCTGTGTTACGTCGGAGTAAAGTACCGAAATCGAATCTTTCTCGTGACCAGTATAACGCACTAAAAACTCTTAAATCTAAGCCAGAATTAACTATTCTCCGGGCAGATAAAGGAAACGCAACGGTAGTAATGGATACGTCAGATTATAATGAAAAAGTGTTAAGTCTTTTATCGGATGACAAGACATACAAACATGTTAAAAACGACCAAACTAACAAAATATTAAAGAAAACCAGTGATCTTGTCAAAAAACACTCCGACAAATTAGAACTTGACGTTAATTACCTAATTCCTACCTGCACCAAACCACCAAAACTGTATGGGCTGCCGAAAATACACAAACAAGGGGCACCGCTACGTCCTATAGTTAGTCAAATCGATTCTCCAACTTACAGATTGGCTCAGCACGTAGCAAAAGTACTTTCACCACTTAGAGGAAATACCAGAGCATATGTGAAGGATTCCTATCAATTTGTCAGTGAGATAAAACAGCTACATCTTACTGAACATGAAACTATGGTCAGTTTTGATGTACAGTCCTTGTTTACAAGTTTACCAGTCAAGGAGTGCATTGAAATTGTCAATAATAGGCTATTTGACGCAGAAATGCCAAGTGAATATGCTGACTTACTAGAACATTGCTTAACATCTGGCTATCTATTGTGGAATGATGAATTCTATGTACAAGTAGACGGAGTAGCCATGGGTTCTCCCGTGTCCCCCGTTGTTGCTGATATCTTCATGGAAGATTTCGAAGAAAGAGCTCTTAGCACAGCACCTATAACACCACGCTTTTACAAATGGTATGTAGATGACACTTTCACAATATTACCAACCGATAAGGTTTCAGCATTTCTTAACCATCTTAACTCCATAAACCCTAAAATTCAATTTACTATGGAGTTAGAGGCTGATAATAAACTAGCATTTTTAGATGTTTTGGTTGTTAGGAATCCTGATCATAGCCTAAGCCATACTGTGTATAGGAAAGCAACTCATACAGACAGATACCTCAATGGTGACTCTCACCACCATCCTAGTCAGCTAGCTACTGTAGATAAATCTTTGTTTCAGAGAGCACACGGCATCTGTGACAACAAACATCTTTCTGGCGAGCTTACTCATGTTAAGCATGTACTGCAAGCTAATAAACTGCAAGTACCAAGGCCACGTCACCCACGCCGAATAAAAGCAGCCACAGTTGAGCGTCAACCTGCAGTCTTACCATACATGAAAGGAGTCACAGACAAGATTGGGAACATCTTGAAGCGAGCTTCGATTAAGACTTACTTTAAGCCACTAAAGAAGATTAACCAATTTCTACGACCCGTCAAGTGTAATATACCCTTTCAAGATGCAGGTATATACAAGTTGGACTGCGACTGCGGGCTCTCGTATATAGGTCAAACAAAGAGAAGCATAGGCACCCGGGTGAAGGAGCATATAGCTGACATAAAACATAGGCGCGAAACGAAGTCTGCAGTGTGTGAACATACGCAAGAAGGGCCCAACCATTATATAAGGTTCGATAAACCACACATTCTCGCCAAGGAACGTCGATACATCCCAAGGATGTTGCGCGAGGCTATTGAAATAAAGAAACACCCAAATTTCAATAGAGAAGATGGTTGGGCCGTACCACCTGCTTGGAATCCACTAATTAAAATTATTAAAACTCAGGCAAACCACCACACAGCAAGACCTAATGACACCGTGAGCTCCGTTTGCGTGAAACGGAACACTCCAAATTAATAATTAAAGTGACGGTAGATTTAACTATTTCATAAAGTTTGACAACCTACATCTTTAGTCATCCCGTGACCACGAACGCTGAAAAGTGTTACGAAACGTCGGGCAATAATATCATCATGTAAAATCTAATTACACGCGAGTTAAGGGTGAATTTCCCGGGACCAAAAATTGCGTGCCATCGATGAAATCGGTATTAAAAAACAAAGCTATAACGTTCTCATTTTTTTTCTAGATAAATGAAATAGTTATCTATGTGGGGCACTAAATATTTTAATAACAGGAATAATAGGTACTTCAAAAAAAATTATTAAACCTCGAAATCTTTCATTGCCGTGTTTGTCCACACGTCACCTTGATGTATATTATACCTCATTGCTAAAAAACTATTGATTATTTATATTGAAATTTAGTTTTATTTGATGCGTGAATAGTTAAAGTATTGTTACGGAATACATTTATTCAAATTATTAAACAATACAACGAATGGTTATTCTAAATGCATTTGTCCCAGAACAAACTTTCATCGCCATGTCCTAAACATTTTTAAGAATATTGTTTTATCTAACAACGTGCGGCCCCCTCCTTGTGCACTAAGCGTTGCATATTAGTGTCGCCTAAGTACTCGACGCGGAAGGACGTACACAAGTGCATGCGTTTTTGCGCTATAAATAAAAGTATTCCTTTTTTTATGTTGTCGTCATTTTTTCTTTCATCGCCGTGGATAGGTATAACTTCTATATGAATAAGTTTGTCCTCATGATTGAGTTTTCAATAGAATGCCATTTCTCATATGTTTATTTGTGAAGTGTTTATTACCTCGAATAACTAATAGTTTTTTTGTTATTTTATATTTTTGCCTTGATTTTCATCGCCATGCTTTCATTGCCGTGGTTTCCGTGGCCAAAATTTGCTATGGCAATGAAAAAAAAGACACGGAAATGAAAAAAATTTCATTGCCATGCCTTGTAACACAATTTAGTTTCATTTCCGTGGCCAGGTGTTTCATTTCCGTGGCCACGTGTTTCATTTCCGTGACTTATGTTTTTATTGCCATGATAAGATAAGGCAAAAAATACATCTTTACCTGTAATACAGGTAGTGCCGAGTATTGACCGCAACAATATACATATTATATATGAAAATAAACTCAAAATTGAAATTATACGCCTCTGCCCCACATACAATGTTGATAAAAATATATAACCATATCCCAAAAAAAAATTAAAAATACTGAAAAATTAATCAGTTTTGAGAATCACAATGAGAAACCAAAACAGTTTTCAATTACATAAAGTTATAATGGCATTAAATAATTTTTTGATAATGAAACTAAATACCAAATGCTGGCTTTTCTCCTGCAGCTGCGCTTGCGTGGGTCGGTGTAAGGGATAACGTATATTTCTTAAAGTCTAATCTATGTATATTCCAAATTTTATCAAAATAGGTTGGGTGATTTAAGCGTGAAAGCATAACAGACAGATAAAAGGAGTTACTTTCAAAATGATGACGATAATACTCAAGTAAGTACATATATAAAACTAGCTTTTGCCCGCGTGCTAGACTTCGTCCGCGTGGAATAGTTACTTTGGGTAGCATTTTTATTTTTTTGGGCACTTATTTTGCAAAAGATACCCATACAAACTGCTGTGCATTACTGTAAATAGATTATTTTAATACATTTTTACAAACTACCTTTTTTGTTTTTCCATCCTTTGCTAACTTTCATGCGACCTTCCATCCCCTATTTCATCCCCACATGGGTCAATATTTCAAAAAACGCTAAAACAAATTTCTGCATATTTTTTGCGTGCTATTTAAAATTTCATGGTCTTATCTTTGGTAATGAGGAATCTCATAAAAATATTTAATCTCTTATTTCAACCCCTTCATTCCCTTTTTTACAAAAAAGTAGCTTTTATTCAATTTCGAGGTTTAGTCTATTTTTGTACCAAATTTCATCAGAGTCGGTTCGGGAGTATGGCGTAAAAGCGATTAAGTTAATAAGTCGCGTCCAACATCTTGCATCTCAAAATGGATGTTGTGTTCGGAATCAGGACCCCCGAAAACTAAGAAAATGATCGATTTTATATCCAAAAGGCGTATCCGCCATCTTGGATCTCGAAATAAAAGTTGTATTCGGAATCAAGACCGCCGAAAACCTCAAAAATTATACTTATATTGCTTTTAAGTAAAAAGTCACGTCCGCCATCTTGGATATCAAAATAGATATTGTATTCGGAGTCAGAACCTCCAAAAACCACCAAAATGATACCCATATTGATATTAAATTAAAAAGTCGCGTCCGCCATCTTGGTTCTCAGAATGGATGTTGTATTGGGAATCGGGACCCCGAAAACCATAAAAATAATACCCATTTCGATTTTATATCAAAAAGTCGCAACCGCCATCTTAGATCTCGAAATAGATGTCGTATTCGGAATCGGGACCCCCGAAAACCACGAAAATGATACCCATATTGACATTTTGTCAAAAAGTCGCGTCCGCCATCTTGGATCTCGAAATAGATGTTTTATTCGTAAACCGGACCCACAAAAACCACGAAAACGATACCAATATTGACATTATGTTAAAAAGTCGCGTCCGCCATCTTGGGTCTCAAAATGGATGTTGTATTGGGAATCGGGACCCCCGAATACCATAAAAATTATACCTATATTGATCTTATATTTAAAAGTCTAGGTGGTAGACCCATATGTAGGGTCGTCTGGGTAGGTACCACCGCCTTTCTTATTTCTGCCGTGAAGCAGTTCGCTGTGTTTCGGATTGAAGGGAAAGGTAGCCAGTGTAATTACTGGGCATGGAGGGCATATCATCTTAGTCCCCAGGATGGCAAACGCACTTGCGGTGTTAAGTGATTTACACTAAATATTGCAAGTGTCAATAGGCGGCGGTGACCGCTTAACATCAGGTGGGCCGCAAGCTTGTTTGCCATCTCGTAACATAAAAAAAAAGTCGCAACCGCCATCTTGGATCTCGAAATAGATTTCGTATTCGGAATCGGGTCCCCCGAAAATCACGAAAATGATACCCATATTGACATTTTGTCAAAAAGTTGCGTCCGCCATCTTAGATCTCGAAATAGATGCTTTTTTCGTAATCCGGACCCACAGAAACCACGAAAACGATACCAATATTGACATTGTGTTAAAAGTCGCGCCCGCCATCTTGGATCTCAAATGGGTGTTGTATTGGGAATCGGGACCCCCAAAAACCATTAAAATTATACCCATATCGATCTTATATTAAAAAGTCGCAACCGCCATCTTAGATCTCGAAATACATTTATTCGTAATCCGGACCCACAATAACCACGAAACCGATACCCATATTGACAATGTTTAGTGTGTAGTGTGTTAGACGTGAATGTTTGACTTTGTTTTTATTTCCTTACGAACTTTCATCCCCTATTTCATCCCCACATGGGTAAATATATCAAAAACGCTAGAACAAATATTTATTTATTTCTTATCAAGTGCCTACATGCAAAGTTTCATGGTTCTATCTTCAAAAATGACGAACTGCCATACAAACTTTCATCCCCTATTTCAACCCCTTCAAGCCTTTTTTTTTTGCAAAATAAAAGATGTGCCTAAATTCAAAGTTTTATGGTTCTATCTTCGAAAATGACGAACTGCCATACAAACTTTCATCCCCTATTTGAAATAGGGGATGAAAGTTTGTATGGCAGTCCCAGCCCCTTCAAGCCAAAGTAGCCTATGTTCTTCCCCGAGCTCTAGTCTATATGTGTAACAAATTTCATCAAAATCGATTCAGTGGTTTAGATGTAAAAGCTATAATATTAGTAGGGATTTTTTGTTGAATATATATTTTCATTTCCGTGGATGCGTTCATTCCCGTGGCATAGTTCTTTCATTGCCGTGGAGGCTTGTTTCATTGCCGAGCACGCATGTTTCATCGCCGTGGCACAAAATTTTTAATCTTGTATATCTCGTTTGTTTTTTATGTTATCTGCTAGATATTGAGCAAGAATACATACATTATCAAAAACTTTAAAACCCGCGATTTAGTTTTTAAAAAAACTTTAAGATAAAAAAGTCCACGGAAATGAGATTTTTTTGGACCTGTTGAAATTCACCCTTAAATCCGTAAAAGTTGTTTTATTTATAATGTGTAGTGCTCGCGCAAATCTAAGAGAACATTAATAATTGCCGGTCAGAAAGAATTTGTGGAAATGAAACACAATAAATATAATTAAAGACAAATGGTCACGTATATGGTATGTAATTTCTTTTTATGTCATGAGGATGATCAGTAGAAAGTGCAGAATAGTAAAAGCTGATCGATCCAGGGTTAGGACAAGTTTTTTCCAGGGTTTTCAATAATATACTGTACTAAAAATTAGGCTACGGTAACTGTTTCCCTCTAGGCACCCAGCGGGCTTAATGCTTAATTGTTTGCCAACCACATAGTATAAAAAAATCAGGAGTGGTCTCCCCTTGACTTCCTCGTATACCTGAAAAGACTCAAAAGTTGATAGAAACCCTATATTTTGATGTCATACATGCATGTTAAATTTTGGTCACCCATCCGAGTACCGACTGCGCACTTGGTTGCTTAACTTTCGTGATCGACGACTCAAAAGTTGATAGAAACCTTTTAATTTGATGTCATACATGTCAGTTAAATTTGGTTGCAATAAGTTAAAGCATACCTACTCGAGTTATCGTGCTAACGCACAGACACACAGACATAATTCCAAAAACGTTATTTTTGTACTCATGGAGGTCCAAAACGTGTAAATCCGACTGTAAATGACGATTACAGGACTTTTTCTATACTACGTATACGAGAAAGTAAAAATCTACTCATGCCAAATCTAGTGTACCGTGCGTACATGCACTATGTCAAGCGTAGCACCAGCACACCAAGTGATATCAACTTCATCTGGGCTCTTCATAATAAATGCGGCGGCGCTGCTTTGTTTCAGCGACATATTGCTTCCGCCGCCTCTCGCTAAGCTCATATTAAAAATCCACCCTCCCCCCGCGGCTCCTTCCCCAAAAATTCGGAGTTTTAATGAGTTTCGCTTTGTGACGAGTAAACAAAATTAGCGAACGCTCCTACAACTATTTCGCCCTTTTTTCCCACTTAATTTACTTAAAACGGAACTCAGATTTTGAATAAAATATTAGTGTCCCCGCTAGAGTATGGTCAGGATTTTCACAGAGGTTTCCCTTTGTGTGTAAGTGCTTAACTGCATTGGGACGTTAAAATATGCGCTGCCATGTTGCAATATAAGGAAAAACGGACGATATTAAAATATTAGTAGTGTTATATTCGCATGAAGCTTACAACATATAGTATGCTTCTAGAAACTAAAACTAAAAATAAATACATTATAGTTACAAACTTATGCCATAGACACTAGATAATGGACAAATACAAATTTATTTATCTTCAATAAATATAATAAACAATCATTACTCGTGTCGTTCATTATACACACATTTTGTGCCTATCAGGATTTGGAACCTAGACCACTGAGTAACCAATATTACTGACCACTTCGTCAATACTATTATATGTCGTTCTCTTTTTTAACATTTTGGATCTAATAAGTATTTCGGTTATGTTTATAATATTTTTCATGTTTATAAATAAGTTTAACAATTCTAGTAAATACTTTTTATTTTTATGCGCATACTCATAATTAAGTGGTACCTATGTAAAACTAAGCGGTTTAGCGATATTATAAGTATGAAAGGATAACAGTCAGACATACAAATTTATCCAATAAAATCTCTTGGAGCGGAATTATGAGGTATTTTCTCTCACTATACGTAAGTATGAACTTGTGCATAATACCCAGCTATAAAGAATATTGTAGCAGCTATATAAAAAGAAATTTACATTTTAAAATCATTTGGATCCGCGTGAAATTAAAGTTTGACTACGTATGTCTTTTACATACATCTATAAGTAGGATCAGTCCTTTCTTCCAAAGGGAAGAAGTGATTTCTGTCTATCTGTTTTGCATCAAGTCCTCATGCATGATTTTTATCAGGGCTATACTGAAGATGTTAACGTCTTGTTGAATACTTTCAGTAATGTCGGCACACACTTGGCCGACTGGACAGGGCTCGGCCCAACCAAATTAATTTGTCATAACACGGCGCTCCAAGATGTTAGTATTAAATCGGGCGAGCGGTGATCACGGCTGTATTTGGAGCGCGTCTTTAGCTCGACAGCTCAAAGGAGGCTCGTGCTCAAGCTCGGCTTAAGCGGCTCGAGTGCCCCCCGCCCTGCCCCGCCCCGCCCCGCACCCCTTAAGGCCGCTTCATACGTAACGTGTTTTTGTCCAGACGGAACGGAACGGGAAATTTTGGAAACATCGTTTCATAGTTTTTTTTTTATGTGATATGGTTGTCTTGTCTGCCAAACTGGCTATGGCCTGCCTGGTGGTAAGCAGTCACCGTAGCTTAAAGGCGCTTGAAAAACTGAGGTGTCACTCACGCGCTGTCAACATTAGTCACCAACAGAACATACTGTGGTCTTCTGTAAGGTGGATGTACTATACCATTTTAGGCGCTCTAATTCGAGCGGCAAGTCCGCTGTTCCCTTTTTTGACCCTGGAAAAAAATGCTCCATGCATGGTCTTCCGCCATCCCGTCCCCCTGGACGGGAGAGGTATGTGGGACTCCCCGGGAAAAACGATTCCTGGAGTAGGGGACTGAGAAACCGGCTGAACCTTTACTTCCAGCCCCCAAGTCCGCTGTGCCTCAACTAAACTTGTTTTTTATTACTGTCCGCGACATTTGATATATTAAGTAATATCAAAGAACATCGTCACTGATTCATAAACGGAACAGTCCGTGGCACCCATGGGACGGGAAAAATGTCGTCGTCCACCCTTTAATGCCAATTCTTCAATTGAAAATCTATCTTTCCCTGTTCACAACACTAGCACGTTCGTCACTGTCACGGTACTTATGCATTAAACTCCTCGTCAATGTTCACTAAAACTACGTCCTGACTCTGCCCTGTCCACGTCCTATCACCGTCCCGCATGCAGCGACCTTACTGGTCTAACCACATCCATCAGAGCCATGCCCGGGAAGCTCCGTCGCCGGCCCGAACACGGTCGTGTTTGAACGAGCTCATATCAAAAGTATGTAATTATACTTTAAACAACCACTGACGGAATATGTCCCGTCCACGTCCCGGGCACGGCACGGACGTGTGTGGATCGAGCTTAAGACGCCTGCACTATAGGCCGGGAGCCTCAGATGCACATTTTCGGAGCCATTGTGTTGTTATATTGGTGTGTTGTAAGCCTTGATGAACATACCTTTGAGATGTATCTACAAGGTTGCACTGATAATTTGTTTGTTCTGCAACCCGCTGGAGAATTGAGTGCTTCTAATTACATTATGTACTATGGCAATTTGGGCCCACTTTTCTCGAATCATTCTGCAAACGTGGTCAGCGCAATCCCATTTCAATTGGCAGTCTTATACAACTAGAATTGTGCATACATAATACTTAGAAAAAAAGCTGGACGATTGAAACTTGCCTATATTCTAATATAAATCTTGACTTAATATCAGTCTGTTCGTATCTAAATCGCGCCTGTACAGAAAAATAAATTATGTATGAGCGCAAGTTCCAGAATAAACCAGTTCGTTCTTTATTGTAGATCCTCCTCAACTGTCACTAACTGCAGCTTCACAAGTTCCACCGCTCTTGCATTTCATTTTGTCTGAATAGTTTCCATTTCTGCTGTAATAGATTCTTCATTTTATATTTTAATATCCATTAAAACTTCGGTAAATAAACCTACTTCTGTGCTGTTCAAGGAATGGACCGCGGGTTTTGTGTTTAATATTTTAAAGTTTACGCTCAGCGCTTATTAACATCCAGAGTTGGAATAAGATGTAACGTTTTTACACAATAATGAAATAATGTTAATAAAAGTAATTCGTCAGTTTCACCTAATTTAAGTGTCCTTAAAAACTTGTGCGCCAATCCGCATTGGGCAAGCGTGGTGGACTACTGCCTAAACCTCCTTCGATACCAAGGAGAGGCCTTGTTTCCCAGCAGTAGGTCGAATTATAAAGGCTGTTGTGATGAAAAACTTGTGCTGTGGGCAGATATATCCGTTTTTAACATGGAACATCTTTGATTTATCTCTCCTAACAGTCAATGATGAGAAGACGGAAAGTTCGACGATATCCTCAAGAATTAAGGAACTGAATATCTGATTGGGACTGGTTGGAAAGGATCGTTGTCGTGTCTGTGACCACGTAGTTCACTCATCGATCTCAGATCCAGATTTCCTGAAGGAGGGGTACATATTAGAGTGTCCCCTCCTTTTTACCTGTGTCATTGAAAATAGGCGTCAAGAAGCACCTTTCAGGTCGACAAGGCGAGGGTGGCTAGCGCCGTGGTTTACCTCACGCTCTATCTATGTTTGCATTTTGATTCTACTTCATCTTACCAAGTCATCAGATGGAATGGCATGGAGTTCTTTGCTAGACCATTTTATATATATATTTTTAAAAATACGAGTTTAGAAATTCGTAGAATTGAGGCTTTGTGACACATTTTATTTACATAACTTTTAACAAGGTGGCACGCTTCTCGTCGCTATGTTGTGTAAACAAATAAACACTGTACAATTAATAATGACGAGGCAAACAAACCCTTCTCGTCGTCTTAATAAGTTCCAGGAATTATTTATACTGGTCTGTTACCACCGAGCATCTCAGTGAGCCGCAGGTCGGGCTCGGGGAAATGGATTATATTACTGCGAAGTAGTGCGGTCTCATTTGTAACTCGCTACGATTACAACAATGGTCTAAATATTTTACATTAGTTCATATGATTATCATTGTATAAATATTTGTATTAGGGTTGTAATACTTCGAAAATAAAAATGGATTTAATAACCGCATCGGTAGTATCATGAATACTGGAATTGGATTAGAATTATCGGGAATCTATGCTCAGAGGACTACAAATTTGGGCTCGGTTTGGTTGATTTAAGTTCGCCGGGCTAGCTATCTTCATCTTATTAAAGTCCACATACACAAAAAAAGTCACGCCTTTTTCCTATAGAGTTATGCAGATATCACTTCTTTCCACGTGCTACGATCCTTACATATTTCATTCGCTTCATCTACTCTCTTCACAGTACTCATAGATGCTCAGCGGTTTCGACTTCTTCGACCTGGGCCTTTTTGAAGACGTCTTCAATTTGATCGATAAATATTCGCCGGCCCTCCTCGTCCCCCATCTCCGTTCACTTCCGATTTACATATCCTTTACATCAATCTATCTTCACACATCCTTTCTACATGACACCATTTGAGAATCCCCTTCTCAATTCTGGTCAATATATCTTCTTAAAGACCACAGCTCTCTCTTATCACGTCATTGTATAACCTATCTAGTGTACACCAGCCGTACTCCTTAAGGTTCTCATTTTAAGGTCAATTTCAAAGTTTGTCACTATAATAAATGATACTGTTAACAACGTAATTGTGCTCCGAGAGCTATAATGTCAGATAGCTAGTGCTAGTGTGAAGCTCGCTTATACCTTTGGTCTTATCATCACTTATCACCTGATGAGATGAAGGACAAGAGCTTCCTCATCAAAGATCAAAGAGTCAAAAATATTCTCTAAGGACCATATTACAGAATCACACTCCGAAATCATATATGTCTTGAGAATCCTTCGTCACTTTCTATCAAGCACAAAGTGATAGAGACTTACGACGCTTAGTCATCATCATCATCATAACAGCTTTAAAAATTTAACCCACTGCTGGGACACACGGCCTCCCCTTATTATCGAAGGAGATTTAGGGAGTAGTCCACCACGCTTGCCTAATGCCGATTGGTGGACGGAGTATAAGGTGATCGATCCCCTTTGCTGATACATTAGTCACCTTTTACGACACCTATTGTAGGATATGGGGTTTTGCTATTCTACTCTGCCAGCATCACTTGGCGGCGTTGATTCTTGAGACTCATTCTATAATACCAACTTAAGTCTTCAAGGCGGCCCCTCGCAAAGGTACTTTACGAGAGGCGTCATATATCCACAGAAGCAGCACTCAGAGCTGTCGGCGATCCTTCAAATATAATTCCCCGTTGTAATTGGAGGCCGTAGAGCTCTGTCCGGAGTAATTGGGCTCACACATGCGCCCGCGAATTAAGATAAAAACAGGTAATTTATTCAAAGAGCACATCGGCCGGGCTGAATTAATTCCTCGTCCAATCTGTATGTGTGGGGTGTCAATAAATCTAAATATTCATCAGGGCCCAGTCCTCATTTACCTGGCATTAATTACAGGCACCCTACTGCAGCGGCGTTTTAATATTCCCGACGAGTGCCGCGTTACGCTCACTGTCTTGACTGCTGGGGTCTTATCCTGTTTGGGATAGGGTTGTGTTTGGTACAGCAATGTAAGCCGTTCAGGTGAGGGTTAACAAGAGCAGTTTTTGAAGATTCGTATTTTATTTGGGATAGAGTTGGTTTTGGCTTAGCGGGTCTCTGAGGTGCGGACTAATGAGGGACTGTTTATGTGACGGTTCTAGTGTAAGTCAATGTTTCATATTTGTAGTAATTCTTTGGGATCTGCAAGTTAGAGTGATTATGACGAGTTTGGGGAACGTGACAGACAGATGAGAAGATAATTTATCTGGTTTAGATAAAATTGCCAAATCACATACTTTCAATTTTTCTAGCAACTCAAGATGATTTAGGTACATTACGAAAATGCAATAATTATAGTATATTTTAACTACGCGACCGATCCGATGCGGTGCGATGCGGGTCGACGCGGCCTGCAGCAGATAAACGCCGTAGTTACCCCTTTCCCCACACAATACACTATGTGCCGTGCCGCACGCGGCGCGCATACGTTATAAAGACGCACATTTGAAAAAGATTTAAATGATTTTTTTTTCTTTTTCTGCTTTTTCACTTGCAAATTAGTAGCTAATTTAAATTGTGCAGCACAGTTGGTGGCTTTTGAGTCTTTATGATTTTAGTTTTTAAATTCCCATTCGTAATGTTAATTATTGTCTATGTGTTTTATTGTTAATTTTGCGGTTTAAGCTCTGGCGATTACAATAAAACAGACGTTATCGCCTCTTTGATCACCTAAAAAGCCGTATCTTTAAAACATAACTATCTTGGTACAAACGATTCTAATAATAATTTATTTTATTGTAGTGTGACATCTATTATTTTACAAATGACAATGGTTTGTTTAGATAATACATTAGCCATTAGATCGCATAACATGTGAATTAATATTTCGTATAGGTAGGTTGTCGATTGGATTATCCACCGATTTAAGATATTACGCTCAAGTTAAAGCTTAATATAAATACTATATCGCAATACGTTTGTAGAATGATGATTACGCTTGGCTATCCACAACTGTACGGTTTTCGCGCAATTTCCTACCGCGGACCACAAGACTGTGGAACCAATTTTCGCCAGCGGTGTTTCCTAACCGAACTGGACCTTCAAAAAAAGAGCGTATTCCTATCCTTAAAGGCCGGCAACGCATTTGCGATTCCTCTGGTGTTGCAAATGTCCATGGGCGGCGGTGATCACTTACCATCAGGTGAACCGTCTGCTCGTTTGTCCCCTGTTCCATAAAAAACGATAAAAATGTTACCACTTCGGAAAGTTTCTATACATTTTTTATTTTATCGCCTATGCCTTGTTAGTGTATCAGGTCGTGTGAGATGGCTGCCGAGATAACTACCACTCCTTAAATTAGTGGCTTTGTTTCAATCACGTCCGACGTGTTATTCGGGACCAATAATCTGAGGATAATCTTCTCGATAATTGAATGGAACTTCCACCGCGGCGGCCGCACGAATGTCGCAAGTCAAATATTGGTTCAATTACTGTTCAACCGCGGTTCAGACACCGAATTAAGTGGTATTCTCAAATAGACGAACGTATTTTTAATATTGACGTATACTGCAGTGCGCGAACATAATCGAAATATGTAGTGTCCCAATATACACTTTAAGAGCCTAACTATTTCATGAAATTCGACAATTCACACATACACTACATAAAACCCAAGCACACCACCGCACAGCACGACCAAATGACACAGTTTGTGTAAATCGGGACATTAAAAATTTATAATGAAACATGCGGTAGTTTTAACAATTTCATCAAATAACATAACTTACATCTTGGAGTTTCTCTCGAGTTCTTGCTGTAAAAACACTTGGCAAAATGCGTTATATATCGCGAACGCCATTTAATTAAAAAAGAAGAAAAGAAGGACTTACATCTTCGGTCTTCCCGTGACCATGAACGCTGCAAAGTGTTACGAAACATCGGGCAGTAAGAACAATATGTGAAACCTATTACACGCGAGTTAAATATACGTAAAAGTAGATTTATTTACATACATATAACCACGGTCTTAATCACAAAAGAGGTTGAGCAGAGCTTTAAGTAACATTTGGTTACACATAAAGCCACATCTGTAGGTACCCCAAAATAATAAAAAATGTTTCCTGCCTACACAAAATGAGGCACCAAACCCAAAATTTAGCAATCCTTCAGTAAACAATCAAATAAAACAGATGTTACAACTGAAAATCATCTCAACAGTCCGCGTATAGATTTATTAATACAGCATATTTTTTATTATATTTATTAATTATGATTAGCTTAGATAGAATTGAACTGAAAAATTAGGCATTAGATTTTTACGGCCGTGTACCCGTCTGACACCAATCCTCTTTGGGAACTACTGCTCTCTTTAGACAGCGCCCACTCATCATCATCATCAACAGCTCATATAGGTAATTTCCCCACCGAGGGGCTCGAGCCTACCCCACATTAGGGGCGATTAGGCCTTAGTCAACCACGCTGGCCAAGTGCGGGTTGGTCGACTTCACACACAACCTAAGAATCTCTTCATAGGTGTGTGCAGGTTTCCTCACGATGTTTTCCTTCACCGTAAAAGCGTCGATTAAACGTACATATGAATTAAAAATTTGAAAACACATTGGTACGTAGCGAGGTTCGAACCAGTGCCTCCCAGGTGGGAGACAACGCCCTTACACACTAAGCCACCGACGCTTTTCCATTTACATGACATAACAACAGCCATTACTATGAACTATTAATCGACAATAAATTTTAAACTCCATGTTTACAATGTATGTTCAATATGTTCGAAAATTTTAAATTAGTTGGTATCTGTTTGATTTGCTAATAAGTTATGCCTAATTTGGTTGCGGGCAGTAATCTAATAATACATTACATTAACATTTGCATCGGGACCTGATTACTCTCGCATTCAATTAGATTTACTAACCGCTTTCAACTTTCTTACGAAAACATTGAGAAAGTAAGTTAGTACGTATGTTGTCTCTCCAGTTTGGGGAGGGATCACTCCAAATCTAATTAGTGCAATACAAGCTTTGATCTGCGAGGGGACAATGCGACGGGGACTGCGACACAATGAGACTGCGAGTTACTGGATATCTGTTAACAAGGTATAAGGGTGATATGAAGAATGTTCGCGAGGAATAAAAATGGCCGATATCGTATCGATATCATTGCATTTCTTTTTGTACAACTAATAATGTTGTAACGAGTTATCGATTTTTTAAGAAAAGGAAGATGTTGCTGGACTCTAGTTCTTTATTTTCAAGGGAAACAGATATTACATTTTCTTAGAAATAATTTACAGTAGTTAATTCAAGTTACAATAGATATATATAATAGATAGAGAAGTTGAGCTTATGGTCCTCTTTTATTCAATAATAATAGAGGACCATAATCTCAACTTCTCTAGATTTCACGTTGTAAGTCGTCATGCGGTCGTACCATATCATGAAACGCCGCAACAACTAAGGCGGCTACTGGGCCATAAAAATCTCTACCGCTGATCGGGTAACCCATTATCTAACTAAGGTAGTGGTCAGGAGCGATCAGTAGGTTCAAGGTTATTTGTTTATGACCAAGCGGGTAGGACCGTTTTTGGGTGAGTATAATATCTTATGCACCTCCATATCTGTGTAATGTGTGGGTGGGTTCATGCAGATCTCGATAGTCCCAGTTCAATAATAGAATAGAATTGTAATTTAATTCTATTGTAGTGCTAACACCATGGTCTATATAATTTGCTGCAGTCAGCCAACGAGCAGGTCTAGACAGGGCAATCGTGAGGGGGACGCGGGACGAGAGGGGCGCGTAGCATTACCAAACTAACATACACTTGTTCAGTAGGCGCTGGTCCACTGCATGTCTATTGCACGCTATGTAGACATAAGCAGCATTTTCCTCGACTTCAAAGGCGTCAGCAACTGTATGTTTTACAGAGAGGATTCAACTGGATTGGCCTGGTACTAACGACTTAGCGAGTCTACAAAAATTGACTTTTTTTCTGTATTGAAAAGAAATCTAGCAGGTCTTCTGTATTGAAATCTAATTGCAAGAATTTTATCGCCATTTCTTGTTAAAAACCTGTTATGAAAGAAATAAGTAGGGAATGTCCGTTGTAGTGATAATGTCCAAATAATGTCGGTGGCGCACAAAGCAGCGTCGCCGATGGCCCGATGCCGTTTCGCTGCAGCGCTTTGCAGCGCGGTAATGCGCTGAGCGCCGCGAAGAGTGTCCGCCGGGCACGTCTTATTGGGCCGCACAGTGCACGAGAGACAGTGAACAAAATAGTGTGATAACTAGTACTTAAACAGTTCAGTCTCTTTTGTGTGAGAGATTGTTGAGTACTTCACGTTTTGGTTGATTGTTGAGATTATGCTGAAAATGCTGAGATTTTTGTAGCCCCTATTGTGTCGGCGCCATTTTGTAAAATTTCGCGCATGTGTCAGTTACTTCCGGACTTTCCGTCGCTAATTTTCCGGGTGTTAAAAAATAATAATAAATTTTTTGTAATAAAACTATAAATATGAGGTTTTGTCACTAAATTCACTGTCTCAAACACACACACACACACACACACACACACACAACACACAATTTCTTGACGACTACCTACATTTACTTTGTTTATCTTACTAATTAATGTTGTGTTAGTAATCGCAAATTCTTGTTTTGTTTTTCATCTACCCTATCATATTAAGGTAACATAGTAGAAGTCTATAATTAGTTTATGTATGGTTTAGTATTTTTAATGTATTGTAAATTGTTTTATTTATGCTGTTGACTTCAGTAAATAAATAAATGAAATAAATTGAGTAAGTTACCGGCTGATATGATGTAGAGTGTAACATTTGTGTCGTTGTTGTTGACTTTTGTTAACTGAAGATTTTTTAAATTTTGGATTTGATGCCCCTATTAGGGGAGAGGCTGGTAACTTGTTACTCGTTTCAAGATTGGTGTTCAAACAGTGAAAGCCCGCTATTTTTAACTCAAATCTCTTTGCCTCAAAGTTTGTGTGTGCAAGTGTTATGTTTAAATTAAAACTTATATTTCTTTTATACATAGATAATATTTTTGACCACAAGGTTAGTAGATAATACGATGCACGTGATCGATCTTATTGGATCTTACCGCCAGCAACACAAGCTCACATAAAAGCAAAGTGATCGACTACATACCCGTGTGAGGATTTTCCTTTACATTTTTGAAAAATCCTGTTTAGACCAAAAAAAGGTTACCGGTTGTTCGTACACTGTGCGCCCATCGCTGCAGTACTCGGGAAATTGAATTCCTTTCAGCGCGGCTAATGTGAAGGTGTCGATAAATGTTTCCTGAGCGCGACGCCGCTGCACACCTATTTTATTATTTTTATCTGATAAATATTGGACCCCGAAAACGTACCCCCAAAGTTTCTGTTGCAAACTTCTTTGAAATATTTTTTATCAAAATTCCACAGCAAGAAAGTTTTAACAACGTGTTACTCAAACACGCAAAGATAAAACTGACTTAAATAAATGTAGGTAATATATAATAGGTAGGTAGGTACCTACATGGACGTCTCTCGTAATCCAAGATCATTAAAATATCTTTTTAAATTTGCAAACAAATCTTAAATAAAAATGGATAACTTCAAATAGATGACACCAAATTGATTACCTATAGCAATTTTAATTTATTCAATGCAAAATTATTATTTATAAATTCATCATATTTTTGTATTCTGTTATAAGGCAATAGTAACACTGGCAAAATATGATTTGTGATTAGCAAATATTTCTTGCTTTTTATTTAATTTTTAATTACGCCATAAATCACAATAAGTAGTTTGCAAGGGTTCACTAATCTCTTTATGAAAATCCTTCCAACCCACTGATTATCTTAGCAAACAGGCAAACATAAAAATGCAGTATAGACGATAACAAAGTCACCCAAGTTCATCTCGATCCATATAATTATACCCCCTTTTTTAAAACATCTTTATCAATTGCCGAGTACGCTCCAATAGATGTAGCCAGTAAGCTGCGCCCTCAACGCAGATAGCGGCGGTCCTGCAGGCGGACGGTGCCCTATCTTTCCGCGACAGTGAGAAGGGAGTCAAAGATAAAAATATGCAATCACATAAACATAATCTTTGTCCCCTCTCGACCTTATGATGTGCTTAGGGTGCTGCCACACTCTGTGTGTGAGGTTCAAAATTCTTAAGATAAATAAAAAAAAAATGCGTTTAAAAAATGTGTGTAAGATTCCATGACGTTTGCTCTGATTGTGGCCTTTATGACTGTAGTGTTCTGCTTTTTAAGTGGTCACTAAAGGCGATGCTGCATACCAACTGGATTTAATTGTCGCCTTGTGTTTGCATTTTGCCACTTTATTTTAGATTTTTTTTTTTTAAGTTACCTAGTTATTTGGTAAGTTTAAGGTTATTGTTGTGCCCTTTCGTTATTGGGTACAGATGTATTAATTTTAATATTTTTTTTAATTTATTAGAGTTCTGTAATCATGAGCTTCAAATAAATAACTTCTTATATTATATGATGCGATAAAAGACAAATAATAGACTAACAAACGCAGTATAATCTCTTAACATTTTCGTAGTTATTCGCGTCATTTAATTAAGTATAAGATTTTATTCAATACTCCAAAAGCCCGTAAAAGAATAAAATAAAATGAGTTGTTAAGATTTTAATATTAAATTATATTTGACTTGAATCCTATCAATTAATGAAAAATATATTTATTAAAAGTAGTTCTATTAAAACGTTCAAATTCTATAGTTTAGCTTAGGATAAAAAAGTGTCATAATTTCTATTCCGAAAAAATAAAGCCACATTTGATAATAAAACGTTACAGTGTATGAGCACCATTATCCCTTTGACGGCAGTTTTCCGAGCCGGCTCGTGCGAGTGAGATAGCGAGACATGTATAAAGAACCTGTTTACTCTGAGATAAAGAACAAATATTATGTCTCAATTTAGGTATTACATTATTGTTGTTGATGTTTTGTCGTCGTTTTAAGTAGAACAATAGCGCGGGTCTGACTCGCCGTCGGCGTCTAGGCTTATGACTTATAATAAAGTTTTCGTAAAAGTATCTTGTCTGTAATGGAATTAAAAACTAGCTTCATATTATGGAGTCAGCCGACTGTTAAAATACGACCCACGGGAATTGGATTCAGAATAAAATATCTTTGAGGCAAATGATATTGAAATCTATTTAGTTGGAAACGAAGAACGTAGTATTATTTAGAAATATTGCAGCTTAATTTTATATTCTTAGTACTCACCCACTCATGTATATATTTTTTAAATGAAACACGAGACTTTTTGGGAGAATATTTTAAAATTAATAATTGTAGTATTAACTAAAAACCTAACAAAGGTTGTTAGCGGTCTAATTGTCATTAAAAAAAAACTCTTTTTTTTAATGACAATTAGACCGCTAACAACAAGGTGCGATAAATGATTGTCTATAAGCTTTTGAAATTAGAAAACATCTTCATTAAATTAAGTTGAATTAAATATTTACATAAACTTACATTTACAAAAAACAGAGTTAATGAAATAAGCAAATTAAAACTACTGTTGCTATGCAAGGCATACCTAACCACGAATAGAAGTATCTACTTGTGTCAATTTTAAGTGATTTTGGAATTATATTTAGATAAAAAAACAGTATGTAGTGTCTGTATCCGTGAAGCTCTCTGTGTTCGGTCCGGCCAGCGGGCCGCGGGGGGCCGTAACGACTTCCTGCGGGCGCTGCCAGCGGTGACCCCTCGGCCAGTAACACATATAAGAGTATCCTCCTGAAATAGCGATTTATGTTTCGCCTTCTCTTTTTAACACAGCCATGCCTTTTATCTAGCTTAAATTGGGATTATAAAGACTATAAAATTGCTATAAAGGGCTATTGATATATCCTACCATTCATAAAAGTTAAATTAATTAGTTCATTAATGTGATCAAATAGAAAAGCTTTTACAAGATAAATACCCAAAAATAAATGATCCAAATGCGTGGGAGTAATAAATGCCTAAAATTTGCGCATGTAAAACTGTAATTTTATTATCTATTGACCTGTAATTATGTTTTGAAATCATTACGAAATTGTAAGCTGTGGAGTTTCTTTCGCCATTTCTTCTCCATCTCAGCACAATAATAAAATTATTTAAGTAAAAGAATTATTTCGTCCCGAAATGGTGGTAGGATTTTGACGATTTAAAAGTACTTAGCAAAGTCCATTTAAATAAAGAGCTTTTTCATTTTCATTTTCATTTACATAGTTTATTCATTTACATATCCATGAAATTTTATAATAGTAAGGATTAATGGCTTAAGAAATATTTGTCTAAGACAAAAAACAACTGGAAAATAAAAGTTAGCAGCAACTTGCTGGTTAGAGTAGCCTAAAGACGCTTGCAGCATCGCACTGACATTCGTGCGCTCAATGTTTGGTGGATGTAGACATGACAAACCGCAGATTTTAGGTGAGATAATGAAGATATTGGTTAAACTATTAACTGTGTAACTTTGCCATTGAAATTAATTAACGATCATGAATATTTACATGAACTACCAAAATTAATATTGTTGAACGCTACTGTACAAAAAAAAACCTAATAAAAATTAATAAATGATAAAAAATATTTTTTGGTAAAAAAGTAATTTGTAAGTATCACTTATACATGTTACTATGATATAACAATGAGACGTAATTAATTATAAAGTAAGCATATATGTATTTTGATTGCTGTTGACTGAAAGTTTCAATGGCGAAGGACGGCTAAAGCTAGATTCTTCATAATTAATACATTTTACAAGTAATACGTCAGACCCTTTTCAAACTAAAAAGAAAGCCTTGCGATTGAATTGGGATTACAAATCAATGTTCGGATCAGAATATAACTGTTTTGTTGATATTCGTTGTAGTTAAGTAGAAGTAGAAAAAAAGTCGACTTGCCTCAGGCGGGACTCGAACCCGCACCTTTCACAATCCGGGTGGACGCGTTAACCAATTTCGCCACCGAGGCACTGCTTTTCGCTGTCGAAATTTGTCAGTGCTTGGTGCTTATGTTTTTATGGTAAACATCGTTTCATCAAATCTTTGAAATTTGCACTTCCAAGACCCGAACGAATTATTTTTGCAAATATTTGACGCCCAGCTAAGATGAAACTACCTTACATTATGGAATAATTTTATTTTTTGCGTTTACAAACGCGTAAATATAATACTAGAAAAATGCACTGAAAAAAATCGACTTGCCTCAGGCGGGACTCGAACCCGCACCTTCCACAATCCGGGTGGACGCGTTAACCAATTTCGCCACCGAGGCACTGCTTTTCGCTGTCGAAATTTGTCAGTGCTTGGTGCTTATGTTTTTATGGTAAACATCGTTTCATCAAATCTTTGAAATTTGCACTTCCAAGACCCGACAGCGAAAAGCAGTGCCTCGGTGGCGAAATTGGTTAACGCGTCCACCCGGATTGTGGAAGGTGCGGGTTCGAGTCCCGCCTGAGGCAAGTCGATTTTTTTCAGTGCATTTTTCTAGTATTATATTTACGCGTTTGTAAACGCAAAAAATAAAATTATTCCAGAAAAAAAGTCATTAAGTAATAAGCTCATGTCAAAGAAAAATATCGTTATCTTTTATTTCACAAGATTTTTCAGCAAAAAACGTAAGGAAGTTGGTCTATAGCCTTCTTAGAAAAAAAAACAACGTCATTATTACACAATGTTGTCAACAGGAAAAATAGTTTCAAGGAACAAAGAAATTCGTCGTTAGTAATAAATCATGCCGGCTACGAAGCTACGCCGTAGCACGTAGCACCTACGAGGATATTCCGTAGCGAGCTCATTCATACTAGGGTGGAAATAAATTCGACACGGCTGATGGCAAGTGGTCATCGAAGTCTTTTATTGTACGCTAGAATATCACTGCAGCCAAGCTGGATCCTCTCTCTAACCCTAGAAAGATTTCTATTCGCATGCAAACAAAAAGACAGAAGTAGAACATATTATATTAGACGCTTGAATTTATATCATTATATTGGAAATACTCTATTTATAGGTTCTCAATAATTTGGAGTGATCGTCCGGGGTGAAAAGAAGAACAGAAGACCGCAGAAAAATTACCCTTTTATTTATACTGTGTTTATATTGGTAGATCATGTGTTCATTATAGCTGTTACATGCTGACTTGGAAGTAGACTATTAGCTCTGCAGAGTAGAATAGCATCACCCCATATCCTCCAATGGGTGTCGTAGAAGACGAAACGACTAATCGATCAGCAAAGGTGTTTTGATCACCTTATACTCCGTCCACCAATCCGCATTGGGCAAGCGTAGTGGAGTACTACCTAAACCTCCTTCGATGACAAGGAGAGGCCTTGCAATGGGTCGATTAGGAGATTAGGAGTGGGCCAGAGAGAGGTAAAGAGAGAAGACGCCGCAAAAGTGGTAGAAGATTTGGCAGTGGGAGCTAGTGGTACCGCTTCGGGTGGGCTCGGACGACCTGGAAGGCACTGAAGGCGTACCGAGTATTGTCCGACCCAGAAGCCAGAAAGGGGAGAGGATTCATAGGGACAAGTACGATGACTAAAACTAATTCAGGCCATGGATTGGTGGTGGATTATTTCCATGGTTCCACGGCAATGCATGGCGCATACTATACTGCCGGATGTGTCTTTATTGGTAACTAAAAAGCTTTTTTTTATTTTATGTTACGAGATGGCAAACAAGCTTGCGGCCCACCTGATGTTAAGTGGTCACCGCCGCCTATAGACATTTGCAATATTAAGTGTTAATCACTTAACACCGCAAGTGCGTTTGCCATCCTGGGGAACTAAGATGATATGCCCTCCATGCCCAGTAATTACACTGGCTACCTTTCCCTTCTATCCGAAACTCAGCGAACTGCTTCACGGCAGAAATAAGAAAGGCGGTGATACCTACCCAGACGACCCTACATATGGGTCTACCACCTAGTGAAACATAAAAAACTAAACAGTTCTGTTCAATCATTTTGGGATTATGAGCGTGATTATTATGTATATATGTTTCCAGAGCTCCGGAGTGTAGGTTAGTGTGATGCAAGTTGTTCTCCGGGATTGCGACTGTAGGCAGTTGCCACTTTTCATCGGATAATCTTCCCATTTGCCCGAATTTGCTTCTGCTTACAATATGCGAAGAGCTAAGAAGCGGAACTCTTTGCCTGTTGTCCCGGACCAGTATAATCTAGACAGCTTTAAGGCCAGAGTAAATACGCATCTTCTAGGCGAGCGTGTACCACATAAGACATCATTATCGCTTTCCAGCAGGCGTGATCATGGTTAAACCCAAGACAGCAGAGAATCTACAGAACAAAAAAAAGACACTATACGTCTTTGCCAACAGTGTTCTGTGAGGTAGAGCTTACTTCACCAGCGCTCAGATAATCCGTTCTCGTATAACTCTGTTAATTCTGCCCGCTGTCTCATGCATCGTGGCCTCTCTCGCTTCGGAAACGCTCGTATGAAAAATGTTGATGTTACCATCATGAATATTCATACAAATCCTGTTTCATAACGTTTGTTCTTGTTTGAAAGTGATGACTACATTGTTTGTTTTGCGCGCTGAGGTGTTACCGTTATACATTTTATTTTGAATCAGAAAAATATGCGACAGATTCTGATAAAAAACCTGTCATATTATGTGAAATGTTCATCTTATAGTCACTATAATATAGTGTAATACGAAACGGTAAACTAAAGCCTTTTTCGGAATCTTTAATAATATCTATGATAATATTAACATAATATTAATAATTATTTGGAAATGGTCGTAACGATTTCGAGTTAATTAGGCTAATGTTAATTTCATAGGTTTGTGTTTGTCAATAGATTGTTATCGGTAATGTTCTGACTATCGATAACAATTATATCTTCCTCATCCGATACGTAACTAATTGAGAAAGGTATTAATTTTGCAAACACCATTCGATTTGAAATAAAAAAAAACTTTGATTGTATTGAATGGGAAAGTTAAAGAATTGCGCTAATGGAAAACAATACACAATATTGTTCGAGCTACAAACACGCTTATAATCCCAAAACCGTTTGAGTGGATCTTTAGGTAGCATTTTGTTTACACATAAGGTCACATCAGCAATACTGGCGATGTAGAGCCTCAAAATAATGACGAGTTTTGCCTTTTGCCTGCATTATAGACATCAAACATAAAGAGTAAAAAACTTAGTAAACCAACATACAAAAACCCAATCAGGACAGATATTGCACTCAAAAATTCTAAATCATCCCAGCAAAATTCGGGTAAATTAAAAATGAAGAAAGTTCAGCAAAAATGCTTCAGCTACGTCCGAAATTAGTAACAGTATCCCCTACGTTATAAAATTAGCACAGAACTAGGTAATGTAGTTAGTATTTGGCAGCCGCGTGCTGCGACAACTTCAGCACTAAAACTGGTAAGTACCAGCCGCGAGACACCCATAAAAACTTTTCCTAGTCCATTTAAATTGTTTACTTTGTTAGTTTATAAGAT
Source organism: Elophila nymphaeata (assembly GCA_955850985.1). Classification (NCBI taxonomy): domain Eukaryota; kingdom Metazoa; phylum Arthropoda; class Insecta; order Lepidoptera; family Crambidae; genus Elophila; species Elophila nymphaeata. The sequence continues at coordinate 22,312,595 of OY039084.1, read as the reverse complement.
GTAGTGAATTCACAAGCTCATTAAAATTATTCAGTGACAACAATGCAGTTTTGGAGAGCTGTCCCGAGCTTACGCTAACTTATGTACGGGTTTTTGTGTTGAAAGTTCTGTCAGTATCTAGAGAAATTTTGTACTAATAAAGAGGTCCATGAAGCTGCAATCTTACGTTTTTCGTACAGATCACAAAACTTAAGCAAAGAAGTACGCGATCAATACTCGAATGGGTGACCGAAACATTTTTAAAGTCGATCTTCCTTAGTGCTTCCGAAGGCACGTTGATGGGCCATGACGAATTAAGTTATCTCTATTATCTTGAACTTAAAACATTAAATCAAATAACATTATTATCTAGAGAATTGTTAGTTCCATCAGCGGGAGGTTCAGCCATAGGATTGACTTTTAAAGAGTGTCTCCCGAAATCTGTGCCCTCTGACTGTGACCTCTGAATATTTATGCGGCGAGTGACGCGAGCGGGGCGGCAACTTCCCCCATGAATACGACAATTGAAATTATGCTTGAAACGAGACAGTTTTGTTATTCAAACGGAGGACTCGGGAGTGAGGACTGCTCGAGATCTCTTCACCGACTTACACTAATGGAGGACGAGGATTATGCGACGTCAGTGATTCTGGATGTACTCGGAAAATAACGTGGATGATTTAAGGATTGAGTAGTTTCTAATAAACAAATCTTAGGATTGAATGGTTTCTAATAAACAAATCTTAAGATTGAGTGGTTTCTAATAAACAAATCTTAAGATTGAGTGGTTTCTAATAAACAAATCTTAAGATTGAGTGAATTCTAATAAACAAATCTTAGGATTGAGTGGTTTCTAATAAACAAATCTTAAGATTGAGTGATTTCTAATAAACAAATCTTAAGATTGAGTGATTTCTAATAAACAAATCTTAAATTTGAGTGGTTTCTAATAAACAAATCTTAAGATTGAGTGGTTTTTAATAAACAAATCTTAAGATTGAGTGGTTTCTAATAAACAAATCTTAAGATTGAGTGATTTCTAATAAACAAATCTTAAAATTGAGTGTTTTTTAGTAAACAAATCTCAAGATTGAGTGGTTTCTAATAAACAAATCTTAAGATTGAGTGGTTTCTAATAAACAAATCTAAATTGTTAATTGCAAATTTTATGCTTCTTCCTACCCTGCTCCCAATTTATTTGTGGTCGGTGCAGTATTTTTTTTTATACCACATTGATGGCAAACAAGTATGTTATTATATTATATTAAACAAACAAGCAAACACAAATGTCTTGATATCGATAATACTGCTGTAGGTTTTAGAATTATATTGTTACGAGTGTGTGTCTGACACCAACCCTCCTTGGGGACGACTACTATCTTTCGACAGCACCAGGGAAAACCAGCTTAATGTGCCGACGTAGCACGGAGAAATACCTGGTTGAAAAATTTTCGGTCACCCATCCGAATACTGACCGCGCACTTGGTAGCTTAGCTTTCGTGATCGTAACTAAGGACGCACGGTTTCGACGCTATCAGCCTCCTTGATGTTGCAAATTTTATCATCATAACAGCCTTTATGATTCGACCCACTGCTGGGACAGGCCTCTCGCTCAGCCCGAGCACGTGCCATCTTATGTGCTTCAGCTCCTCCTCGAGTTGAGCTAAATGCGAGTCGAGCCGTAGCGTGCGACCGTTATATGTCGCCAAGTTTAGTGTTGTCTGGCGGCCTACCGTAGCCCGGAGATTCTTAGCACCCCCTGCCCTGCCGTAACCGAGACCGCCGCCTTGGCCTGGAATAGCAGGGCTACCGGGAACTGGGGGCCGAGGCAATGTTGTGTTTACCATGTAGGGGGTTTGGACCATAACCCACCACGCTGGTCCAGTGCGGGTTGGTGGGTGGTTTCGCCAGGGCCTCGTCTATTATACAGCAGGACGCACCGCTTGCAGGGGAGGTTGGCTTGGGACCCGAAAGATGTTATGTGGGACTCCTTACGTCTACACACTACACTTACAACCAGCCTTTTACAATAAAGGACAGTAATCTCTCCATGGAATACTGCAATATTGCAGATTTCAAGACGAAACAGGCAGTATTGATCAATCAAACATGCAGTGTGCAGTGGTGCGCATCGGAGCGCAGATTCACTTAGAATGCCAGAGTGACTGTGCCACGTCGCGCTGACCCGCTTTCCAATCCCAACTAACAAGTAATCTATGTCTATAATATTAATACGTGAAGAAATAAACTTTGTGTCCTTATTGAAGGCGACGATAACGGCTGGTGACCTTGCCCATATAGTGAGCTGAATATCCTATATCCGCTTAGCAGACCCATAAAACAAACAGAAAAAGATAAAGATATCGATTTTTCTCAACAAGTTGCTTCTTTTACACTCATATGAGATATTTTATTTTACTTTATTTACGAAACAAACAATTTATTATACAACTTTAACAATTATTAAAAAGTAAATGTAGTGCAGAAATCAGTAGTTTCCACGGTAATTTCACCCGTAATAAGTAATACATAACGTACACAATAAGAATATTACACATAACATAAACTAGTCTACTGTGAAATGCAATAAAAATATTGAGTATTGAGTATAAATTATAATAGGTTGGGGAAAAAGTTTCTTCGCATTTTTTAAGAAAATTCAAAACATTTTTTAATATAGTTTATTTACATGTAACTAAAGTATGTAGGTACCATTTTGTTCGATAACTTTTTGCCATATTGTAGGTAGGGACATGATCCCATTGCTATAGAAATTTTGGGACTTCTGGTCAAAATACCGCGACAAGTGGTTTTGGCAGTCCTCTCGTGATGTTAACCTGACACTGCCTAAAGAATTCTGAAGAGACCGAAACAGGTGGAAATCTGAAGGTGCAAGGTCAGGACTATACGGCGGATGCATTAACACCTCCCAGCCAAACTCTCTTAATTTTTGCTGAGTGGCTAAATATGTGTGAGGTCTAGCGTTATCATGATGAAAAACCAAAAGTTAATTCCCAGTTCTTCAGCTACGTCGTAACTACTGACATGCCGATCTTGCTCCACTTGTTCAAAAATGGCATCCATTTTATCTGTAATAGGGCGACCAGAGCGACGTGCATCTTTGACATCAAAATTTCCGGATTGAAAACGCTTAAACCAAATTTGTGCTACTCTCACAGACACTGCACTAGGTCCATAAACATCGCAAATTTTTTTCGCGGTTTGCGTTGCATTTTTACCTTTTTTGTAGTAAAATTTTAAAATGTATCGAATTTCTTCATTAGATTCACTCATCTTGGCGGTACGAAAAACAAATGAAAATCACACATTTTCCTAATTTGAATTTGGAATTATGTTCTTTAAAATTTAAACTTTCAATGATACCAAAACCAGCCAGATACAAATAGTATAGCCAAAGAGATTTTATTACAAGTTTATACATACTATAATGCGAAAAGACTTTTTCCCCAACCTAATACATCGACAATAATGCTATTTATTTGCTTCTTCAGTTGAGACGCAGTGGAATTGAAAATATCTATTGAATTAAATCTCTTATTTTACTCGTTACAACAACGAAACATGAGTATTTAAATACTGAAATTATTTAAATTAAGAATAAAGTTTTAGGAAAATAACTTCAGTAATTCAGAGCTATTGCACTTTTTTATTTTGGTGAGCTTTTATTTTAAAGCACCAAAATATACAAAATCATACTGAGTTGTTGTGTAAGTAGTCTACTTTCATACGTATTATTTTATCAAAATTCACTTTTCAGCTCGGAACCGAAGGAAAAGAGGCAATACCTCTTTTACTATGAAGAAACGGCGATGCGCGGACCGCAGCTGTTTCGTAGCAACCATTTCGTAGCGTTCATAATAAAAAAGGCGTCGCCTTTCCGAAATGACAAACTCCCATATTTTATTTCTTTAAGGCTTGTTTTTATTTTTTAATTAATAATTTGGATTTAATTGTTTTATTACGGTATAAATAACTAATTGATACACAGTCAACCCCTTTATTATATTCTTCTTGCTATTTGCCTGCAAAAAATAGTTTTTTTGTGATAAGGTCGACCATTGTACAATTTATTCGTTTAATTATGTCTCTATTATGTGCTTTAATTTTGGTGTACAATAAAGCTTATTCATTCATGCTTTAGCATAATGACAAACAATAAGCGAATCGACCAGTCAAAACGTTCAATGGCTTAGCCCTGAGAAGTTCTTACGTATGTAATCTTGCCACTAAATGGACCGACAGCACGCGTGCATCACAGAGGAAACCACTTAACCAAGGCCTACTCAGTGAGGCGGCCACCATTACCGGCCCGCTGTACCGCGCACTGCACGCAACATTTACCATGCAGCTTCTTACATCGGTAAGCTACGAATCCCACCAAAAACATTCTGTAAAAACTAGCCAAGTCTCGATGGAGCTGGTTGTTTATCTCTAAAAAGTAATGCAATCTAGACAATGTCGTGCCAAGTCTAAGGTTCCTTACTGCAATTTCTTTATTATTATAGTTGATGTTGTGTGATTTGGCCACTTGGACACTAAAGCAACTAATGACAAAAAGAGGACACACAATGCATCACTTATTTTTGTTTTAGAATTTTTCTATCGCATCGCATTGTTTTACGTTGCTGCGTTTAACGCCTTAGAAACAGCAGTCAAAGAAATAGTTTTTCTTAATTATCCTTTATCGTTGCTTGTTTACTAGTTTTAAAAACTAATAAACTTTGCTAGTTCTTAAAACTAACGAACTTCGCTAAGTTGTTAAAGTACCTAATTTAATAAATCAAAGTTACCATTGAAAGAGATAATTAAATTACCGTCATCGTTATCTCAAGATGTCAGCTTCGTCAAGCTCGCGACACTAACTTGGAGTTCAACTAATTATTATTTTAATCAATTTATATAAATTCACCTTCTAACAATTCAGTGACACTGAGCTCGTGACGCGGCCTTTAATTTATGCTGCTTTGAAGGTATCCATGGTAATTTCTTTTGGTTTCAAGATATTATTATGACTGATGTATATTTTATAATCGTTGCTAGTGGTGGCCTATAGCCTTCCTGGAGAAATGGACCATCCAACACAGAATTTCAATATTTAAATTTAAGTCTGTAGTTGTTCAGATTTGCTCGTTCAACCAAAGAAACAAACTCTTCTGCTTTATAATATTAGTATAAATTGTATTTTTTTCTGTATGGTGCATTTGTAAGGAAATAATCTGAGAAAAACGCATCATCACTCAAAATCTAATGTTAGTTCTTAATACATAGAATGAACTATTTATGAAAATATATTTGAAATATGCACTTCTAAGATTCAAACGAAATATTTACCTATGCAAATATTTAACGTCCAGTTAAGTTAAAACTTCGAAACGCGTAAATATTTTTAAAACTAGAAAAAATACACTGAAAAAAGAGGGCAGGTCGATTTTCTCTAGTTTTAAATGATCTTGCTAATTTGGTCGAGTGACTATCACTAAGGCATTCAGGACTACTAATTTAAGTAAAATTTTAGTTTCCAGTAAGAGCATTCAGTGACATTAACATTTTACTATGGAGTTTGCTTCCTGTCATTTAGGAATTTGGAATTTGTACACGAAATAATCAGATACAGAATCCTGATAGAAGCAACTGTTTGATACAGCATCAAACATTTCTATTCTTGCAGGGCACGTACTACCATTTTCAGGTGCCATAACACAAGTTCGTAATTCTGGGCAGGTACATCAGTAAGGCCTTCGTACAACTTTGACGACATTAAATCAAGCGCGCCGTCGATAGGGTCGCCGTAACGATGCTGGTAACGGCCGCCGGGACGGGTCCCACATAAATTATCCTCACGTTTGCAGTAATTAGACGCTTAGGACTGTATGGATGGTCTGGGAGTGCGACAAGTTATGCTTCCTCGAGGAGCTGTAGCAACATTATTAATTGTTGTATCGCTATAGTACAATCACGCTCATAAGCCCAGAAGGGTTTATTAGACCTTTAGTTTTATACACCTGCCAGTATGGACCATGTAATACCTCTAAATGGTGACAGGTTGCCAGCCTGTTGCCTTCATCACTTTTTCTGGACTCCGACTCATTTAAGAGGAAGTGTGTGCCGTTGCCAGACACAGACCTTAGCTAATCATTTTAGTCGTTTTTTGTTGGTAAAAAAAAAACAGTTTTTTTTGCAAGTCTTAAGTTTATAAATCCCATTTTTAACCCCCAACGCAAAAGGAGGAGTGTTATAAGTTTGACCTGTCTGTGTGTCTGTATGTCTGTGGCATCGTAGCTCCGAAACGAATGGACCAATTTTGATGCGTTTTTTATGTTGGAAAGCTGACATGGTTCTTAGCTATAAATTTATATCGGGGTTACATAATTTTGTAGTTTTTCTTTTATAAGTTGTAGGTGTAGGTGTCGAGGTATTTTTTAAGTTTTTAATTTTGAATTTTTTTATATAAAAAAGCTCAAGCAAATAAATCCATTACACCTGATAATAAGCAGAAGTGTAGTCCAAATGCGAAGATAGCTAGTGCGAGAGATAAACTGCCGCGCTAGCCACCCTCGCCTTGCAGACCTGCAAGGTCTTCACGACTCTTTTGAATGACCCAGGATTGTAGAAAGGAGGGGGAACACGTGTGCTGGCAATGAATTCCCTTCTTGATTGTGCGACAAAGAAACGAGTTAAGTTTAATGTACCTACTTGTGAAATTATATGTTGTTGGTAAATAAATTTTCGGTGAACCAACAAAAAAATGCCGAAATAATGACCGATGTAGTGTAAAAGAGAAAAATTAATAAATTAACACTAGTCTTAAGGGTTGGGTTGTGGTGTTCAAAGTATTATTTTGTGTTGCTTGAAAAAAGTACCAAATGTTAAATCATAACATTTAGAGACAATAAAACTAAAAAAAAAAACACGATTTTTTAAGGATAATTGTACAAAATTCATTACAAAACAGGAAAAAATAATGTCACGATTCAGCGCTGGACTCTTGTGACGGATTGTGGCGGGAATCAAAACCGCGACCTTTCGTGATCGGAGCCACTTCTTTTCTTCTGAGTTACACAGGACTGTGACAACACGATGAAGAAAGTACATCTTCTAATCGTTACAGTACTTACTTAATCACAGCGAAGTTTTGGTAAGTTTAGAAATATTCCTAATCTTAGTCAATTATATTAAAATAAATATTATGTTGTGTTATACTTATTAAGTATTCAAGGATTCTTTCGTTGACCTCTTATCCTAAATAGTATATCACTTTGGCCCCAGACAAACAAACACTGACATTTTATTATTTTTCCCAAGATCAGGCACCAGAAATATTTTACTTAATACAATCGACTAAGCAGACAAATATGGGGCGTATTTTGTGACGCGAGCCAACATCGGGCTCTGTCCTCATTAGTCGTGACTATTAGCATATCGCTCGCAAGCTGTCGCAGTAAATCGCGCCGACAAAAATACGCGCCGGTTATGACAACACGGGCTTGTGTTTCGGGAAATAGGAAGAGTTTTAGTCTCACAATGTAGTAGTTGCTTTTGTAAAAACTGCCTAAGATTGTCTAATGAGCGCAACCTATTCTGAGAAGAGAATGTAAAAAGACAGAAACAGAGGATAAGCCGCTTGAAGTACTGTCAATCTATAGAAAACTGCATGCCAATAACACTGGTGAACTTGAAGTAAGGGATAAGGATGGTGTCGTGCTGGCAACACGTTTGTCGAAAGCATAGTAGGCTGTGTTGAACGATTACCGTCAGATATTTTCATAATACAATTACACTTAGCTTCAGGTAAATGTGGCTCCAAGTATTGCCAACAGGTGCTGATGGTCTCGAATCTAAACTAATGTTGTAAAAAACAATGTCACGTCGGACACCTGAAAAGCTTTAACACTAGAAAGCTTAGATAAGTTGCCAATCGATTGCGTCAGACGTTAATCGAAAAGAATTCACTGTGTGAAATTTACGGCGAACGTCGTGTCGAGAAAAACAAAAGAAGATTTCGCGTCTCACGATGCTAAAGTTGAATAGATTATACTGGTTGCTGCGATATGTATCATCATTTAAGCAACATTTGAAATCAATAGGCACGATAAGCAAATGCAATGAGAACAGAAACGAAATTAATAAATGTCAGTCAGAAGACATAGCAAGCGTAGACTCACGAAGGAAAGCGTTATAATAAAACTCTCCATCGGCATCCAAAACCCATTTAAAAACATTCGGATCGCGGAGCACTCCCAGATTACTCAGTCCACCATTCATTTACTTTATCGAAAACCTCTCTGAACAATCCAAAGTTGGCGCAACTCCTCAGAAAAGGCTAATCTGCGTTCCATCAAATGTAAATCGGATGACGGACAAAAGCCTGGCTCGGTTTAGACAACAAATAAAACGGCTCGATGAATAGATTGGCCGCGCCAATATTTGGCCGGGATAATTGACAAAGTTCGTGACGTCGCGGAGCTTCTACGGGGCTGTCGAATGAATGGTCCAAGTGACGATTCCCGCCACAGTTTATTGCTCTCCGGATTTGGACGACAAATGCAGCTGACCACAATTGAATCAGACCTGTTTGAGAGAAGGTATTTGCTGAGCGCTGCAAATTCCTTACCTTAATACCATAGTCAGCACTTACTTTTTCGTGGTGTTGGGTTTGTGTCAGTAAATTAGAATTGCAGAATTCCACAAAGATAACATCAAGTCAATTATTTACAGCCACGTATTGCAAATGCGTAGGTTACGTTGACTATCTAAAGCGGCAGGTTATTTCTATCTTTCTTATAAAATAATACCTCGATTTTACAAAAACTCCAAAACGCACAAAGATATAAAACGGCGCGATCGAGTAGCTTTCCGGATACTCCACAGTGGGACTGAATCTATGCAACAACAAAAAAGTATTCAACTATGCAGATATGCTTATCCCCGGACTGCTCAGATGACTTTGATCTGTCCTGATTGTTACTTTTTGGGTTTGGTGGCCCTATTACGTAGGCGACAGGCTGCCAACCTGGCACTATTTGGAGGCACTGCATGACCCATACATCCAGATGTGGCTTTTTGTGTAACAAGGCTATCACCTAAGGCTCTGTTCAACCCCTCTATTGGACTACGAGCCTGATCGTATATATCTATGTCGGTATGTAACTATGCTGATAACATAGATACATTAAGAAAGTCATCACATCGGCAAATCTGCAATTTACGCATACCTACTGGACAATTGTAATGGATATACTTGTACGGCGATGTACTTACCGGATTCTTATTTTCTGTAATAAAGCAAATTCTTTGAATGAAATATGCAGAGCTAAGATAAAACAGATTCCCGCAGAGATTATCTGACTTGTTAGCATGCCGGTCTACTTCAGGACTTGTATAAATAAATCCTGTCGTATTAAGTAAATGCGCTGCAACAGGTCGGATTAACTCTTTTACAAGAAAATATTTCAATGGTGCACTTTGACCAACAGTTTACTTTGTAACGTTTATGTATGTTAGAGTTTTAACAGCATTTACGTAATTCAGATATTTTTTTCTGTCATAAGCTAGTTAAAAATGTAATTTATATGTCGTGGTCCGATTGTATAATGGAAGCGTCGGTGGCGTAGTGCCTCCCACCCGGGAGACACTATGTACGTTTATCGACGATTTTAGGTGAAGGAAAACATCGTGAGGAAACCTGCACACACCTATGAAGAAATTCTTAGGTTTCGTGTGAAGTCGACCAACTTGCACTTGGCCAGCGCGGTTGACTAAGGTCTAATCGCCCCCAATGTGGGGTAGGCTCGAGCCGAAGTGGGGACATTATATGAGCTGATAATGATGATGATGATCGTATAATTGACCAGATCATGAAATGTGCGGCATATCATGAAATGCTACTGTATCATAGAAATCTCGACCACTAGTCGAGTAGCCCATTATCTAAAAATGGTAGTGGTCAGGAGTGATCAGTAGGTTCAAGGTGATTTTTTTATATGACCAAGCGGAGTGGACTAACTCTGGGAGAGTCTAATCTACGTATCTGTGTGGTAGACAATATGCCCAAGCATTTCATGATCTGACCAATTATACGATCGGGCCACGACATAATATTGTTGGGGAAAAAGTCTTTTCGCATTATAGTATGTATAAACTTGTAATAAAATCTCTTTGGCTATACTATTTGTATCTGGCTGGTTTTGGTATCATTGAAAGTTTAAATTTTAAAGAACATAATTCCAAATTCAAATTAGGAAAATGTGTGATTTTCATTTGTTTTTCGTACCGCCAAGATGAGTGAATCTAATGAAGAAATTCGATATATTTTAAAATTTTACTACAAAAAAGGTAAAAATGCAACGCAAGCCGCGAAAAAAATTTGCGATGTTTATGGACCTAGTGCAGTGTCTGTGAGAGTAGCACAAATTTGGTTTAAGCGTTTTCAATCCGGAAATTTTGATGTCAAAGATGCACGTCGCTCTGGTCGCCCTATTACAGATAAAATGGATGCCATTATTGAAAAAGTGGAGCAAGATCGGCATGTCAGTAGTTACGACGTAGCTGAAGAACTTGGAAATGACCACAAAACAGTTTTGGCGCATTTAAAAAAGCTCGACATTCGGGTACCTCACGAGCTCACTGAAAGAAACCTAATGAACCGTGTACTCATTTGTGATTCTTTATTACGACGTAATGAAACCGAACCATTTTTGAAGAAGCTGATAACTGGTGATGAAAAGTGGATCACGTACGACAAGAACGTGCGAAAAAGGTCGTGGTCAAAGGCCGGTCAGGATTCACAGACTGTGGCGAAACCCGGGTTAACTCGCAACAAGGTGATGCTGTGTGTGTGGTGGGATTGGAAGGGCATTATTCATTATGAGCTGTTACCATCAGGCATGACCATCGATTCTGAACTCTACTGCGAACAACTGATGAGATTAAAGCAAGAAGTTGAGAGAAAGCGGCCGGAATTAATCAACAGACATCTTTAGCCACTCAGCAAAAATTAAGAGAGTTTGGCTGGGAGGTGTTAATGCATCCGCCGTATAGTCCTAACCTTGCACCTTCAGATTTCCACCTGTTTCGGTCTCTTCAGAATTCTTTAGGCAGTGTCAGGTTAACATCACGAGAGGACTGCCAAAACCACTTGTCGCGGTATTTTGACCAGAAGTCCCAAAATTTCTATAGCAATGGGATCATGTCCCTACCTACAAGATGGCAAAAAGTTATCGAACAAAATGGTACCTACATACTTTAGTTAAATGTAAATAGACTATATTAAAAAATGTTTTGAATTTTCTTAAAAAATGCGAAGAAACTTTTTCCCCAACCTATTACAAGCAGACATCTCAAGCGCTACTCAGTTTATCAATCTATCCGATTCCAAGGCACTATTCACTACTGACATTGAGAACTTGTTCCTTTTTCATTGGTGTTGTATCTTGTGTTATACATTGTGCGATTTAGTAAATCTCATACAATTCCCAGTGGTTACTAATTCTTGCAAACCCACACGGTACCACAGCGCACAATATTCGTCCGTCTACGACGTGTGTGCTTCACATATTATGGCAATGAGTTGAGTGCCGCAAAATAGTGATAGGTCAGTAATGTAACATTAAAAATATTTAATTGTGTCTAGAAAGTATGATACAACCCAACCATATACCAAGCAACACTCATCATCATCACTTTAGCAGCCACATGACGTCCAGTGCTAAACATAGCCGCCGTCGGCGGCCGTCGCATATGACGCCGTCGTGGTGGAGTGGTCAGTATAGCTGGCTTCACATCAAGCGGTCCGGGTTCGAATCCTGGTAGCGGCAAATATTTGTGTGACGAACACGAATGTTTGTTTGCGAGTCATCGTTGTTTATATATTTATTTAAGTTTATTTATAAAAATATCTAAAATTATTATGTATATTAAAAAAAAATCCGTTATCTAGTATCCGTAACACAAGTTCTTAACGATACTTACTTCGGGCTAGATAATTGGTGGGAGCGTGAAAATATATTATTATTATTATTATAGGCCTCCCCCAATGAACGCCACAACGACCGATCCTGTGCTCACATCCAGGCGTGACCAGCAACTTTAATCAGGTCGTCAGTCCATCTTGAGGGGGGGCCTACCCTCACCACCACTCGAGAACACTACATCGCAAAAACTGTTAAATTTTGGTCGTATGTACCCAATCACATACATATTTCCCATATGGTCTAAGGCAACATGTGAGAGCAAATATTTTTACCAATGCAAGACAAGATCTTGAATGAAATTATCTGTCGGCAGCTCTGAGGCCGGATTACGAGTGAAGGCAATTTGTTCACAAAGCTCCTGCTTTGAGGGAGAGGACGGCGAACAGGCCAATTGTGAGGGACTCGGCCGAGGTGCGCCCGCAAATATCGTACAGTTGGTAGTATTGTGTGTACTTTTGACAGCTCGTGGCTCTTACGGCTGACGTAAGAAGGTTGCTAAAATGCCACAATTCGGTAGATCTTATTGCTCAAGACTGTACATCTTAACAGCCGGCAGACCTCAAAGCTTTGAAATCAGGTATTTCGTGTTCTTTACCTTTTACTAGCATTTAGCAAAATAAGTAAAATTTTTTGGTTCGTAATTGAAGTAATTAACAATAATACATTTCATATGAGTCTTAAATAGTCTAAAAAAGTTTTACGCATTTTGAATATTATGTCCGTAAAGCTACAATTTATTCGAAAATGGTTAACGCAACGCATTGAAGTCAGCAAAATGCACTACGTGTCTACGGAACCCCATTTTTCCAAACGTTAAGCATGGATGGACCCATAGTCCCATTAGTGTTGCGAATTAGCGGAACATGAGTTGAGTCACGACTGGACCTCTTGGAAATTTCTTATCAAACGCCAAATGTTTACATCCTTTTCACACCTAAGAATATAGCAAAGAATCAGCCTTTATCTGATAAGAGCAGGAAGTATAAGTTAACGGGAAGCATTGCAGAAAATAAGAGGCCACTGCGCAGTGTGTTAATTAAAAAAATATTTAGTTGTTCAACAAGAATGCGGTTAGACTGATACTTTAGTCAACAACGAAAATACAACACTACGACAATATAGTGTTATTTGAGTGCGAACTTCTATAAGGTGGGATTACTACCCTAGATCATGCACTCCAGAACTCCAGTCCAACCCCTTTTAAATAGCCTCATCATAAATCTCTATAATAGAAATTTACATCAACTATAATATCCTTGAACGTGAGATAAACTTGCAAAGCTTTTTTTTAGCTGGATTCCATATATACGGACAGAGACTCAATTTAACAATTCGTTGACACAAAAATACACTTTATGAAGTTGTCTTTAATCTCGAGCCCGGCAAACAGCTCGCTGGTTGCTTTGAGCAAATTGTTAACCTTTCAATATAATTGTTATTGCGCCGTCTCTGAAGGAATCACATCTGGAGAACCGCCGTCCCTCGTAATTCCCAGGCTAAATTAAACTTTGTTCCGTCTCAAAGCGGCCTTATTGAACCCACTTTGTTGTACTGATTTCAGTTAGAATTAATTATAGTAAACTGGCATAAAAGTACCTAATACACAAAAAGGTACAACACAAAAGAGAACTTATACGTAACGAGACCGAGTTTCTCGTCAAAAAGTCAACTGTCTAATGTACACGTCTGCACATAACTTCAGAAGAGCTGCAATTTGGATAATTTTATTCTATTGTGTTTGAATAATCATCTAAAATATATGTTAAATAGATAGTCAATGTCTACTCTATATAAAAAGTATAAACAATGAACATATGTACGAGTATTATGAGAATTGACAGATTGACGTTTCGAAAGAAATAGAAATATTTCTACAATGTTTTATATTTCACACCCGAAAAATAAGCACACGGCAAAGCTGGGCAAGGGAAGGTATGACAAAGCAAGGCATGGAAAGGCCAAGGCAAGCCAGGTCTAGGTCTTGGTATAGACCAGACCAGACCAGGATAAGCGAAAAAATAGCAGGAAAGTACTTGTGCTCCGATCCTCCAGGCAAGCGGCTGGGACAAATTTAAAATCACGACCACTTGAAAATTTCCTATTGGAATTTACTAGAATTAAGTAGTATTAATTTGTATCAGTCCCAGAAATCTTGACTTACAAAATCATGAAATTATCAAGAGTGTTAATGTATTGTGACATGTTCTGACAATAATGACATAGCCGCTGCCGAAGAAGATGAAGGACAACCAGACAGATGGAGATGGACCAAGAGATTCACAACTTCGAATTCACAACACATCAAAGAACTTTGCCAGACACGTGACATACTGCAGCTCGTACTAATTACAGCTTACAAAGTGACGGCTCGCTTAATTCGCTCGCTTGTTCCGCTCGTAATGAGCGGTACACGGCGCAAGTCACCAAACAATTGGATAATTAATGTAACGGGAGGTCGTAATGGGATAACTGTTGAAATACAATTTCGGTGCGATAAAAAAGTTTAATAGCCTTTTGTTTGTATCGCGGCAGTTGGATGCGTGAATTTTGCTATACTTATTATGGATTGACCATTATAGAAATAGGGCATATATAAATATAATAATTTTGGAAAATATTTGGCGGTTATTATCGAATTTATAAGAAGAGAAACATTTACGCACAAATAAATTTTATACATTTTCCAATGACGCCGTCGTGGTGGAGTGGTCACTAACGCTGCCTACACATTAAATGGTCCGGGTTCCTGGTAGTGACAAATATTTATGTGATGATATTTATTTTATTACCTAGAGTATAAATACAAAGATTAAGAATTGGCCACGTTATTGTTCTCTATCGCAGTCTTCTTTGTTTCTCTGCACTCCAACAACATCATCTTTAAATAGTACGAATTGTACAGCTAATTTGATGCTAAGTTATACTACTTATAATAATTTCAATGAGTTCAGAATGTTATCAATAGAATAATAAAATTCGATACTATGACTTCGCTCAGGAGGAGGTGGTCCTCCTGAGCGACACCTGCAGCCGAGGGCCGGTCACCGCGATGATAAACTGCACCGCAATGCGGTGCCGTGACGTCATAATTGATTTCAATAGTCACAACGCCGCGTGCCTCTCCGTTATCAAAACTGTTATTTCCGCCCAATTCGTCCACAAGGACAATGACACATCCCTTGCTAATTGGAATTCCATTCCGTTTTCACTTTAATTCGTGAACAGGATCCGCTGATAATCCACGCAAATTAGTAATCAATAGCGGTCGATAATTGCCGTTGTAATTGGCTCTTTTCATATCGGCTGGAACAACTCATTTCCAGAATTAACTGATCGTGTACCCGTAGTTGTGCACAATTTGCGGCGCCAGCCAGTCAAGATATGTAAAACGGGGAGCAAATGAGCTGAAACATTTTAATTATGATACCTAAACAAAGGAACTGTTTGTGCAGTTTCGTCACTGGAAGTATTCTTCGTTTCATTAGGGTGTTAGTGTACGCGGCCTCGTGACAATATGCTGAAGTCACATGTAAGTCCGCTGGCTTCTTTAATCGTATAGTAGGTTATTGAGATTCGTAGCAAGCTCCCCTGGCGCGATACGGACTACGAGCCGGTGACATGCACGGTGTCGTCAAGGCGGACATCATTCGCTATACATATAGCTCCCGATACGATCACTCATTCCCAAATTTTATAATTTAAATTGTAACGATTTCTATACGAAAATTATATACGTTAAACGAAGGAAATAAAGGTCTTCATTTCGAGTACCACCCCAGCTGATGCAATCCCCAACAAGGTGTTCCACAACTTTTAGCACGCACATCGCACATATATCTCAAATTAAGCCGCAGCTATAATGAAATAATTTTCCTTCTGTTTTGTTTATAATTGTACGATTATGTTAAAACAGTAGGAAAATTGGAGGCGCCGCACCTACCTTATTAGTGTTTATGCTGGCTCGATCGAAGGTGACGCTCTCCAGATAGTTCTTGAGGTTTAATTACTTAGGTAACTGAGAAAAGCACTAATATTTCACTTATTTTGAGCGTTTACGCGGAGCATGCTAAGATGTACTTGCGGGCGCGCACAGCAGAGATTTTTATATTATTTTTTTTAAACTGAAGACTAGCGTTTCGTTTTTCCGGTGCGACGCCGGGAGAAGGAAATTAGGTAGGGTGCGTTTTGTTATAGCATGAATAGTGTAATTCAAAAATGTATGCAATTAATTATATATTAATATAATATATAGTGTTTTATGTTTAAATAAATAGAAAATAACAAATGAAATATTATGATTTAAGACAATTATAAGTGGCGTAACCAACTTCGGGGGGCCTAGAGGTTTCCTCTACATTGAAATTAATATCTAGTAGTATGAGAAGATTTATGTAAAACTTATATGATTTAATATTAGTAATTAAGCTAATGCACTAAATGAAATAGTTTTTTTTTTTTAAGTTAAATTAAATTAAGTTACTTATTGCGAAGGCAATGGGCAAAGTCTAGTTACGGGACGTACATAACTACTAGTTGCAGTTTTCACCTTAACTGTACGTACGATATTATCCTTGCCTGGATAAATCTCTGAGACTACAACCAGAGGCCCTGATAGGATTCGACGGAGTGTTCCACTTATTTCGTTGCTGAAGGGAAGTCAAGTACTCAAGACTCCATCGTTTCCAATAACTCTGGACTATTTTATTGAGCAACTGATATCGAGTTAATCTATTATCAGGCGTATTGAGATTTATTCTTTCTGCGGGTAAGTATTTGGCAGGGGTAACATTTAAAAAATGACTTGGAGTTAAAGAAGTTAGATCAGAGGGATCACTACTGAGTACGCAAATCGGGCGACTATTTAAAAGACCTTCAATTTGAATTAAAACTGTATTAAATTCTTCGTAAGTGAGAATCTGAGTTCCTACAGCCTTAAACAAATGTGTTTTTACACTTTTCACATTAGTTTCGCTCAAACCATTGAAATGCGGACCATAAGGTGGACTATGTCTAAAAGTAATTCTATATTGTGCTAAATTATTACCTAAATAATTATGAAAATCAGTGGACTGTATCCAAGAATAAATTTCGTTTAATTTACGCTTGGCACCTATAAAATTCGTGCCTCCATCACTGTATATAATGGAAACTGGACATCTACGTGAAATGAAGCGTTTGAAAGCTGCAAGAAATAAGTCAGAGCTGAGGTCTGTAACTAACTCTAGATGGAGCGCTTTGGTGGTCAAACAAGCAAACAGACAAATATAAGCTTTATGACTTGATTCCACGACGTCTTATGTGAGTAATAAAGAATGGACCTGCGTAGTCTACGGCAGTGTGAACAAATGCCTTTACTTGTGATACTGTAATACGGGGAGATCGCCCATTATAGGATTATTTATGCGGGGTTTGAGCTTATAACAAATATTGCAACTATGTACAATCTTACGAACGAGACTTCTTGCAGCGAGAATCCAATATTTTTGTCTGAGCAAGGCCAATAACAAAGAGGGACCAGTGTGCAAATTGACTGTATGACAATGTAATACAATTAATGACACTATACGATCTTTCGTTGGTAGCAAAATTGGGTGTTTTTACTCGTAATCTAAGTCTGACTGGGATAGTCTACCTCCAACTCTCAATATATTTTCAGAGTCCAGAAAAGGATTGAGTTTTAAAAATGCTTTATTTTTAGAATTTTTAGAGGTTTTAAGAGATTTAATTTCAGACGAAAAATGATTATGTTGTATGAAACGCAGGATATAATTTTCAGAATACTCTAAATCCTGTACAGTAATAAATCCGCGTGATTTTAGTAATTTTGAGAACCTAAGAACATATACAACTATATTAATAAACTTAGGCCATGAAGAAATGCGTTCAGCGAGCTCTTGTATGGGATGGGTAATTTCTAATTGAGAATTGATACATACAGGTATAGAAACTGACTTTGATTCCTCCAGTTCCACTTGATTACTAACTTTGAACTCCTTTATAGGCCAGTTAGAAACAGTATCAGATAGCCATGGGGGACCATGGAACCATAATTTATTATTAATTAACCCCAATGGAGTTATAGGTCGTGAAACTATATCAGCAGGATTTTCTATACCTCGAACGTGAAACCAATTGTGAGATGGTAAGTATTCATAAATTTGTGAAATGCGATTTGCTACAAAGGTATGATATTTATAAGGCGGCGAGTGTATCCAAGTGAGAGTGACTGTTGAGTCGGAGAATGCATAAATATTATGAATTACACAGCGTTTACTTAGAACGTTAAATACTGAGGAGATTAATTTTGCAAGCAATACTGCAGCACACAGCTCTAAACGGGGGAGAGTTTTTGTAGGAGAGCAGACTTTAGATTTAGACGTTAACAGTTTTACCGAACTGGCAGGCGAATCGATATTCTTGCTAATCCTAACATTTAAGGATGCACCGTAACACTTCTCGCTTGCGTCTGCGAATCCGATTAAAATAAAGTTTACACTAGAGGTTAACCCTACGTGACGTGGAATTTTTATATTACTTAAATAAATGAGCTCGCTATGAAATTGTTTCCACTTTTTATCGATGAAATCCGGTACTTCGTCATCCCAAGCGAGTTGTAATTTCCAACATTCCTGTACTAATAATTTCATAAAAGCAACTATTGGACTGATGAGACCTAAAGGGTCGAATAACCTCGCAGTAACGGAGAGAATGGATCGTTTTGTACATTTTTCTGAGGGTTCTACATTAACTGAGAAGTGGAAATTATCATCCCTAGGTTGCCATCGCATACCTATTATTTTAGTCGCTGCATTAGCGTCAGAATCAAAACTAATACCTTGCGGATTTGTTTGAGAAGAAGGAATGAGTTTCATAAATTCGCTACTGTTCGAGATCCATTTAACTAATTTGAATCCGCTTGAGCTAAACATTTTCACCATTTCATTACATATTAAATAAGCATGTTCTACATTATATGTTGATGACGTAATCGTCCATGAACATATGATTCTCAGCCTCTACAGCTGCTAGCGGGAATGTGTCGCGTGAGTCAGCGGCGAGTTGGCGAATTACGCGCATAGCAAGGTAAGGTGAGCTTGAAACACCAAAGCAGACTCTGTTGAATTGATAAACGTCAAGGGGAGAATGAGAATCAAATCTATATAGAATACGTTGATAAGACTGATGGTGAGGTGCTAGCTTAATCTGAAAATACATCTTCTCGATGTCTGCAGTTAACGCGATAGGAAACATACGTAAATTTAAAAGTAAATCGAAAATATTATTTTGTAGATTCGGACCTACGTGTAGCAAATCGTTAAGCGATTTTCCGGAAGAAGTTTTGCTTCCGGCGTCTAAGACAATGCGAGTTTTAGAAGTTTCTTTATCTGGACGATAAACAGCCCTATGTGGCATATAATAAGAGTGAACTTCTAATGTGGGATTTACAACTTTATCTAAGTAGCCTTGATCTATGTAAGTTTTAATAGTTGTATTGTAATCCGAACGCAAGTTATGTGTATCGAGTTTTTTTTCTAAATTTAATAAGCGTCGTTTCGCCGCTATATAAGAATTACCCAACTGAGAGGGTTCTCCTTTAAACGGAAGTTCAACAATGTACCTTCCTGAGCAATCGCGTTCATATGTCGACTGGAAGATATTTTCACAAGTCTTCTCTTCGGGACTTAAATGCCTTTTATTTGGGACACTTTCAATTTCCCAAAAGCGTTGAGTTAAACTTTCAAGAGACAAAGATTCTACATTACAAAAGAATGACTTATCTTCTGAACTAGGTGAGTGTTTACAATGCGAGTGAATAGATAGTCGAAACTTTACAGGAGCTGAGCGTATTTAATAATTGAGAACGTGTGCAATGGGCCTTTCCCATTGCTACATATCCAAGAGTAGTTTCAATACCTACTACTGAGGAGTTAGGGCTAGTCACTTTACTAGAACAGAGTAGGAGCGGGAATAAATCATTGCCTATTAGACAATCAATTTCTGCGGGTGCACAAAACTGCTCGTCCGCCATTGGCAGATGGCCTAAATGAGTTAATTCTGTTTCATCAATATAAGCGTTAGGCAAAAAGTCGGTTATTGTGTCAATAACACGAGCCTTCACAGTATAATAACATCGCGGATCGAAACGAGAAAATATTTTAAATTGAGCGAAACCCAACGATTGACTTTCGGCTTGGCCAATTCCTTTAACAGTTGTAACTGATGATGTTATGTCTAAGTTCAAACGATTACAACAGGATTTAGTGATAAAGTTACTCATGGAACCTGTATCTAATAATAGACGAATATTTACTTTTTTGTTATTATTGTAGTCGTGTACCGTTGCAGTGGGTAATAATACAGTAGTATTTTTCAAGTTGCGTGTACAAGTTGTAGCGGAAAGTGCACAATTCTCTTCGCGTAAACAAATATTTTCATCGACGCAAACAGCAAGCGTAGGAGCGGGCGCGGTGCGAGTGGAGTCGGTAGACGAGACGAGCGCGAGGCGGCTGGAGTCGGTAGACGAGGCGGATGCGCGCGGGCGCTCGTACTGCGGTTTCGTGGACGCGCGGCCCCCGGTGCCCGTAGTAGCAGAGGCAGTAGCTACTCTGTCTTTGTATGTATTTACGTGTGGCGAGTAAGCGGGCGAGAACGATTGTCGATTAAAATCGATATGTAATAAGGAATGGTGTTTATTATTGCATGTTGCGCATCTATTTTGGGATCTGCACATATTAGTGTTATGAAAACCCAGACAGTTTTTACAGAATGAATGTTGAGTGACAATACTATTACGAGACTGCGGATCTTTATTCAAGAAAAAATCACATTTAAACAATGGATGGGGGAAAGCGGTGTTACAAACTTTACAAAATTTCAACTGCGGAGTTGCGTCCGATTTATTATTATTATTAGTTTGAGCATTAACAAAATTGTTAGAATAAGATTGAGTGACTAGGGCATGAGTGAGCTTATTTTTAGATTTGCTTTCGAATTTGTTTGATTGGTATGTATGAGAGGGTGAACGGACTGCTTGTATTTTACTTTGATCATGTAAGAATTTCTTTAAATTCTGGAAAGTAGGTAATTCAGTTTGCGTATGGCTTTGTTCAAACAAGTTAAGCATTTCTTTATCGAGTTTACTCAAACCAATATATGTAATTATAAATTCTGACAAATTACTTATTTCTAATCGTCGGAGCGCGGCTTCAGCGGAGCAAAATTTATCTATAAAGCTGTCTATAGACTGATTAGGTTTATACTGTAACATTTGGTCCAAATACAATGAGGCTTGTATTCTTGTGTCTTGGTATTTATCAACTAGAGCATTCCATATTATATCATAGTTGTCAGAAGTTGCAGATACACCCGAACTAGGGCTTTCAATACCGGTATTCCGGGATCCCGTAATACCGTAATCACGTTTTTTTCTTGGTATTCTTCAATACCGGTATTGATCAGTCGATACCGTGATTTTACGGTATTACAAATCACAATTCTTTATTAGAGTTATATGAATATAAGACTAAATGTTAGGCATGAACCTTACCTCAAAGTACAACTACAACTAGAGGCACTGATTTTGAATCAATAATAAGAGTAGGTAGAGATGTGTGTCTTCGAAACCGGTGGGGGTGGTCAGAAAATATTTTTATCTGCAGCTTACAAACATGTACTATCTGTAGTACCTACAAGTGTAGAAGCTAAGCGAGCTTTTTCTTCATTCAGCTATTTATGCAATAAATTGAGAAGTTCTATCTGATAAGTCATTAAACGCTCTGTCCTTTTAAGATCACACTTTCTGTTACAAAAAAATTCAAAATCTTAAGGTTTTATTGATTATGTTTATCGTTTTATTTTCGTTTCTTTTGAATATCGTTATTTAGGATTGTTTGATTAGTAATTATATGAATGTTACAAGGTATATGAATAGATGATTGTTTAGTAATCTATCTATAATAATTTTTTTTAATGGTGATTGCCATGCGAAGTTTAATTAATGGGAGGGTATTTTTGTTGTATTTTTTATTTTAATATTTATTTATTTAACAAACCTAAAACTACCATTACAGGGTTTATATTTTGTTTGATAAAAAAATTTGGGTCTTTAATTTTTAGTTCCGCCGAACTATTAATAAAAGATTACCCGGGAAGGGTAGAAACAATATGTTAGAAGATAACATGTATGTTTAATATTTTGTTAGCCTGTCTTTCATGTCTTTATAAGGTACCTATGTAACAGAAATAAAGACTGATTAGAAATAAAACGGGCATTTTGTTTGAATTCATAATTAATACCGTGATCCCGTGATCACGGTATTCAACATGCTAATGTTTATATTTTGTTTGATAAAAAAATTTGGGTCTTTAATTTTTAGTTCCGCCGAACTATTAATAAAAGATTACCCGGAAAGGGTAGAAACAATATGTTAGAAGATAACATGTATGTTTAATATTTTGTTAGCCTGTCTTTCATGTCTTTATAAGGTACCTATGTAACAGAAATAAAGACTGATTAGAAATAAAACGGGCATTTTGTTTGAATTCATAATTAATACCGTGATCCCGTGATCACGGTATTCAACATGCTAATACCGGTATTGATACCGGTATCGAAAAAATCCGGTATTTGAAAGCCCTAACCCGAACAAACACAAAGTGCCTTTCCGGATAGACATCCTATTAAGTATTGAATTTTTTCAGTATTAGTAAGCCTATAATTATTATGAATGAGACTTGAAAAATTCTCGTAGAACACGGGCCATTTCGTTGGAGTCCCATCGAACCCTACCAATTGAAGAGGCGGCAGTTTATGATTGAAACGGTCAAAATCGCTACGCTTGGCATCAGCCTGTTCTCTCAGAGAAGCCTCGGCTTGTTTTACATAACAATATAACTCATCAAATGCAGTTAAAATTTCGTAGCTAGGCTTTGACTTGGGATTTTCGCGCATATTTTCCATTACAAGGTCATCGACCGTTTGTATGAAATCTGTTCGAGTCATCTCAATAGATCGCGTTTTAACAAGAAACTTTGAAGCAATAATCGGATCGGAAACCTTTTGGCTTAAATCATACAAATCTTGAACAATTAAAAACAACCTTTGTTTTTTCTCTTCAAGTATTTTAATCTTGAAATTTTCTAATACACCACTATCTGCTTTTGCCATGATGTATAATCAAAGAAAAAATAAAGTTACGGGTTGAAAAATAAAAATGAATGTGTAAAGTACAAGCGATTTTCACTGTCTTGACCTTGACAATAAGAGCTATTATAGCGTACGCGTTCGCGGCGTGGGTAATGGCGGTTAACGAACTTAAACACCTAAATTATCATTGAAATGCTAAGTTTAAATGTTATAAGCTGCTATTATTGCAATAGTAATTATATATTTAATATATTGCGAATACGAACACAAATGTAAGAATGAAATGTGTAGATTGAGGTTACCGGCAAGCCAATACCTACCTACTTACTATTTGCTAAACAAGATAAATAAGTGAGTTTATACTATAAATATAATATGCGTTGAGTATGCGTTGAATGGAGTTAGTTGAAAGGAATATATGGTTAGGAGTGGATGAAATCCTTGGGAAATTTGGCTAGAAGGATCAAACTCATGGAGGCGCCGCACCTACCTTATTAGTGTTTATGCTGGCTCGATCGAAGGTGACGCTCTCCAGATAGTTCTTGAGGTTTAATTACTTAGGTAACTGAGAAAAGCACTAATATTTCACTTATTTTGAGCGTTTACGCGGAGCATGCTAAGATGTACTTGCGGGCGCGCACAGCAGAGATTTTTATATTATTTTTTTTAAAGTGAAGACTAGCGTTTCGTTTTTCCGGTGCGACGCCGGGAGAAGGAAATTAGGTAGGGTGCGTTTTGTTATAGCATGAATAGTGTAATTCAAAAATGTATGCAATTAATTATAAATTAATATAATATATAGTGTTTTATGTTTAAATAAATAGAAAATAACAAATGAAATATTATGGTTTAAGACAATTATAAGTGGCGTAACCAAAAATAATATATTCATTTTACAACATTCATATACTTTCCGTTGTGTGTTTCTATGGACGCTGTCTCTTGAAATGCAAGCAGTCGTGTCACTTGATTATTACTATACTTTCTTATATTATACGAGTACAAAGTGATGACATTATAATAGAAACAAACCTTCTAAAGATGCTAAACATAACAGTGAATACCGAAAGCAAACTGTTCAGTTCCCAAGTTTACCGCGACATACAGAAGTTCAGTTCTTATACTGCGTTTACAAAGTCTTTCTTACAAAAACTCTTGGCTCCAGAGTTCTCCCTACCTGTAACTCGCCGAAAAGAATTCTCGAGAGGCGATTAAAAGTTCCGCAAATACACTTTTGTGGTTCGCTGTGCCGAAATTGAAAAGGATAAAAGTTTTTTGGAAATTAGTTACGGTTAGGGATGGGGACTTCCGGCGCGAATATAATTGTTGTAGCGGGGTTTGAGCCACTTGGATCATGTTTATTTCCAGTTAGAACCATTGTGAGCTTATCTTTGTAAATTTTAAGTACGTGTGAGCCGGCGGCCGTAGGGAACTGATATAAAATGATTATGATGTATGAAGGTTCTAAATAAACAAAATGACATTTAAAAAAACGACTGATACACCATATTACTGAGGTGTCAACTATCTCAGTTTTTCAACCAACAACCAGGACTGTTCACTTTCACTGGTTTACTGAAGGATTGTTGCTGTTTTGAGTTTGACGTCCCTATTAAGTTGACAATAGACTGACAACCTGTCACTATTTTGAG
This sequence comes from Elophila nymphaeata, assembly GCA_955850985.1. Taxonomy (NCBI): domain Eukaryota; kingdom Metazoa; phylum Arthropoda; class Insecta; order Lepidoptera; family Crambidae; genus Elophila; species Elophila nymphaeata. The sequence goes on along the minus strand of OY039084.1, from coordinate 22,287,828 downwards.
GCACATGACCCATACTGCCAGATTCTTCTCAGAACAAGGCCTCCTGGTAGACTCTCGAACCGATGGCATCAAAATTGACTTTCATAAGTGTACAAATTGTACCTAAATGAATAAAGTAATTTTGACTTTGACTTTGAGATGTAGCTTTATGTGTAACCAAAATGTAGGGACTGTGTATATGTGCAAGGTGCCATGACAGCGATTCGGAATGTGAGTGTGACGAATGAACCTCAGGAATGAACTGAAGTCGACAGTTACTGCGCACCGGCCGACTAGAGTGTTTCTTGTGATAGTGTTTGGGTATTTTGTTAAATGAAATGAAATGAAAAGCTCTTTATTTAAATGGACTTTGCTAAGTACTTTTAAATCATCAAAACCCTACCACCATTTCGGGACGATAATATTATTATGCTGAGATGGAGAAGAAATGGCGAAAGAAACTCCACAGCTTACAATTTGGTAATGATTTCAAAACACCATTACAGGTCAATAGATAATAATAATATAATTAAAATTACAGTTTTACATGCGTAAATTTTGGGCAGTTATTACTCCCACGCATTTGGTTCATTTATAATAATAAGTTATGTTGTAAAAGCTTTTCTATATAATTCAACTAATCACATTAATGAACTAATTAATTTAAGTCTTGATACCCACCACCATTTTTTGTTATTGTTAGATAGATTTTGCTCAATTTAGGTGCTAAGCATACATTTATGATCCTTTGGTTAATAAATATATCTATAAGAATACAATGTGTGCATCAATCATACATTAGTTATTTACACAATATCATAACACAAACAAACAAACTATTAATGGCATGTGTCATACAATTATTCATCTAAGAATAAACAACTACATTGTCTAACATTTACATCAAATAAAAATAAAAAGTTCAAGAAAACATGAGATGACCAGGTCTCATTGGTTAATTATATAATAGTAAATTGTTTCGAAATATAGTTCTGTGTGATTGAATCGTAGTGATTTTTATTTGATCGGTCAGTGCCGGTAACTCCCGGTGTTTTTTTTTTTTACAATTTGTGTGTGAGAATCTGGTGTCTTTACTAGGCTTGCACCTGTATGACAGATCAACAGGACCCCAACAACGGAACTCAATTAACATAATATAATCAAGCTTATTCGCTCATTTATAAGTATCATCAATTTATAATTAATGTAAGTAAATTTTACATATATGCATTCACAATATTAACTTAAGACATTTAAATAAATAATGAATAATGAGTGTAGATACGATCCTCACACATATTGACGGATAGTTAAAAATAAATTTTACAAGTAAATAGGTACACGTTGCATTCGGACACGCATATCTGACATTTTATATTGATTGAGTGAACACGTTTCATACTAATAGGCAATAGTACAGTCGACCAAATTGAATCATGACCCACCTTAAGATCATTTTCCTACAGTTATTATATACAAAGTAGGTTGAAATTCGCTTGAACATACATATCTTAAGTAACGAACCTGTTATCAATTTATTAGACACTGACAGTCACTGACAAGGCTATGTTCGCTATGATAAATAGATCGGAGTATTTGAATATTTATTGCACGAAAAAGTAATAATGGCCAATTTGGCAGAACAAAGAATTAATTGTTTTGATGGCTTTTTAAATTTTTTCAGACTACTACTTGACAACTGACACATAACGTCATTTTATTTTGAAAAATATTATAGCTTTTCGTTATTCTCAGTAGGGAAAAGAGTTAAGTTTATGAACGACATCTTATTTAAAAGTTACAATTGAGACTTTAGTTCTGTCTATAGTATTATATTATCTGTGGTACTGTGATAACAAAGATTAAAATTGCATAGATCTCTGACCCTTAAAGACGCATTTTTATTCATATTTAAAACGTACTAAGTGCAACACGCATGATAGCGAAGAAAACTTAACCAAATTTATGATTCTAAAGGAATGATCGGCCAAGTGGGTCATGATTCAGTTGGTTCGACTATACATAATATTTACAAAATGTTACCAAAAGCTTTTCTTAACCAATTTGGGATTATGTGAGTCATTAACAACTTTATTGTTTTTAGGGTTGAAAGTTTGATGGTTAATTCCTCGTTCTTCAGTTGATGAGAATTTCGGGTGAAAATCGCTTCCTCCGTCGGTTTCATCATCACTTACATCAAGGGAGAGGAAAGGCATAAGTTTTCCATCAAAGAAGTTCATCTTTCGTTCATAAAGTTTCATAAAAAAGTTGCCAAAATTTCTACTGATCAGGGTATTACGCATGCATTGTTTAAGAAATTGATCTCTTTATGATTTAAAATGAGAGTATTTAGCTTAACTAACATTTTAATATTTTGTAGCACGAGTGACATCGCCGCCGCGGAGTAATAAAACGCTGACGACCTTGCTTTATTAAAACACACACAAGAATTATGCGGCGATCTTCCTACAAGACTTAATGAAATATGCTGCATACCAGCTCCACGCTGCCACAAGCAATTTTAATCTTGGGTATATTATGGCGATAATATTGTAATAGCTTTTTCACTATCTATAAATTTAAGGTATCAAAATAGGTACTTTTTTCTTGAAAGGTGATTGTGTTATTTATTTTATCTACACTCATATCATAATATTCGAATTACGATATCAAAGGTGAACATAAAATGACATACTTTTTAATACAGATAATCAAAATTAAAATTAAAAAAAAACCTGTAACATAATGACCCCATTATAACACCGGTTCGACTCATTATGATACAGTTATTTTTCTTAAATACTCGGGAAGGCAAAGGGATCTAACCCATACATTTGTCTTTTCTGTTGTTTTATTTGAATTTATGTATGAGTGTAGATAAAGTAGTGTATGCAACTGCATATAACACGGGTATTAAAACACTCGTTACTATTATGAAACTCGCTGCGCTCGTTTCATAAACTCACACTCGTGTTTTAATACCCTTCATTATATGACAGTTGCATAAACTACTATTCTGTATTTAATTATCAAGCGGTTTATTTCCCACTAGCGGTGGCCCGCGGCTTCACTCGTGTTAATGTCGGTTATCGCGCCAAAAAGTATCCTATGTCATTTCCAGGGTCTTAAAATATCTCATATACCAAGTCCCGTAGTTTTGGAGCCTATTTATTTATTAAGCAACACCAGTATCTGTTTACACCAATACATATTTGACACACAAAAACTAAACAATGGCTAAGTGTAACAAACGGTTCTCTAATGTTTCGCACACAATTGATTAGCAAATTACTATTTCACAAGCAACATTTGTCAATGTTTCATTACGCAAACTGATGCTTTAACAAGGACATCAAAACGCAAACATGCATATGACAAGCAGGCATTTCAAAAATGCATTAGTAAATAAATTTTTAAAAGACATACTGCCATATCAACAATTTACACAAACCAAAAATAATATTTCACAAATAATTTGTTTGACTTAATTTCAATTACAAACTTTTTGTTTACTAAAATTTCAATTAGCTATTTTTCAAATTAAATATTATCAATTTATAAATTTAAAATATAATAATTTTTGCAATGCGCGTCCAATCATTTCAACTAAAGGAAAACGGAACGTGATTCATGCGTTGTTCAGCATGCAAGCAAATGCAAGCAAGCATGCAGCATGCAAGCAAGCATGCAGCGTGCAAGCAAGCATTCAGCAAGCAAGCAAGCATGGAGCGTGCAAGCAAGCATGCAGCATGTAAGCAAGCATGCAAGCAAACATGCAGCAAAGCAAGCATGCAGCAAGCAATACAATGCTCCGCTCGCTTCGCTCGCTCCGCTATGCGTGGTCACAAGTCTAACCTAACCTAACTGTCACGGTCTAAACCGTCTTCCAATATACTTACGTTGATTTTTAATAAAAAAATCCATACAAAACAAAGCATCACATAACTATCAACTATAATAATTAAATATTCTAGACTAATATTAACTTTTACTTGTTTTTTAAAACAAATATAAACACAGCAATTGTTAACTTGTTTTGATCTGTTTACTAATGACAGTTCTCATGTCGGCTGACGCCGATACCCGCTTCTAAATTCTATTATTTATAATAATGATTCTGAATACCCTCCATTTTAAAAATATCTCGAACTTTGTATACAAGCCTTTTGGCCCAACTAATTTGTGCCATAAATTAATTAAATAACTAATATATTTTAACTTGTATTTTCTGCCCATAGAAAATCTGCTAATCAATTTAAATTATTTTTGTTTACATAATTTTACTGCAGCAACCATAGATACAGGTACTCTGTATAAACTATCCTTTGGTTATGGTTGCATTATTCATTAAACGGAACTCCCACTACAAATTTTGGGAAGTTTCCAGAAGATTTGGAGTATTTAAGGCGTAGCTCGGAGAAACTGGGCCTCTTCTTCCATTTTCTCCAGCTATAGTTTAGTAATCCTTCTTGAAGTTATTAACTGTAGTACGCGATCCCCGAACTAGGGGATCCTATCTACGGGCAGCCGCCTACCCTGCTGCTCCGCTGCTGTGCTTCGTGCCACCCTACCGGCCGAAGCTGAACCCACGCCGACCACGCTGGTAGTCGACGTGCCTGGTTCCTGCCGCTTCCTGCGCTAACCGCTGAAGCTAAGTCTCTCTTTCTAAAGTGCGAGAACCCCAGTGCGAAACCCCACTCACGCCCTTTATTTTAATAAATAGTGTTAAATTTAACCTATCTTTTAATTCTCTCTTTTCTGCACATCTGGCCGTGCTTCCCACGGTCAGAGCGTGTCAGTGGCGCCCAACTCGCTCAGGGTTCTTCGCTCTGTGGTTCTCATTTTTTTTCTCTTTTTTTATTTTTTTCATTTTTGTTTTAGGTGGGTACCTATTTTTTTTCTTTTTATTTTTAATCTTTAGTATAATTATTCTATATAATTATATTATAAAGTGCGAATAATTTTCATTCGGTGATAGCCCTAAGCTATTACTATTCTTTTTACTGAAAAAAGTTTAATTTTTGCCGGTTGTTAATTTTTTAGTAGCTACCCACTTAATTTTTTTTTCTCTAACGCTGCAATTGAATTGTTTCGCACACACTCGCCTTAGTCCCTTTTGTAAACTATAGTGTTGTACTTTACTATGGCGGAAAATACAAGTATTAATTTTCTTTCATTACACAAATCCGAGCTCGAATATGAGGTTGCTTTGCGCGGGCAAACTCCGGCTGACACTGTGTTCGAATTAAGAAAGCAGATAGTGAAATTGAATAAGGAGTTTCCAACTGAAACGATTTCACTTTCGCATTTGCCTCCTTCTGAGGATTTAGACGGAGTTGTGGCTTGTCTGGATGAATCTTTTAAAAATATAAAATCTCTAAATAAAAAATTCGAAAAAATTTTATTTTTGAAAACGGAAGTCTTACTCAACCATATTTATCACCGGTTGAATAGGATCGAGGTTGACGAGGATGATTTGGATGCGGTTCTTTCCGACTGCAAACAAAATTTTGAGTCGCAAATGACCGAGCTTAGAACAATGTCACCCTCTAGTAAGACTACCGTATCTGTTGACGATTTCCAAAGGGCAATCATTGGTCTAACTGTTGATAAAAACCGCGCTCCGGATTTATCGAAACTAAAATTTAATGGCAAGTCGTGTGTGCGTGCGTTCGTTCAAAAAGTGGACGAATTTGTTGAGGCAAGAGGCATTGATCATGATAAGTTGCTGTCTTTCGGCTATGAAATTTTCACGGACGATGCTCTTCATTGGTTCCGGTGCATTAAGCCCAAGGTGGATAGTTGGTCTCAGGTCGTTGATGCTTTAAAATCGGATTTTAGTCCACATGATTTTGACTACCAATTTTTGTCAGAAATTAGGTGTCGTTTTCAAGGCGAAGGCGAAAATATTAGTATTTACCTATCTATAATGGATGGCATGTTCTCTCGTCTTACTAAGCCCTTGCCTGAGGTTGAAAAATTGGAGATCATTACACATAACATCCGACCTTGTTATGCTAACGCATTAGCTTCTGTTTGGCCAATATTAAATATTGACACGCTTAAGGCTGTATGCCAAAATTTCGAAAAGGTACAATGCCAGTTTAAAAAATTTAATGAGCCTTCTGCTCCTAGTTCTTCAACTCTAGCTCCTGAGTTCGCTTATAAGGGAAAATCCAGCGCTTCTGTTAGTGTTGAAAAACCTACTTATAAATCTTATAACGGTACTATAAAACCGAAGTCTTTTGTTACGGCTGTAGCTTCAGCAACTCTATACTGCCCGAGGTGTCGTACTAACTCGCATAGTCTAAAGGCTTGTACACAACCAAGAACAATAATATGTTTTAAGTGTGGAAAAAAGGGTGTACGTACTCCGGATTGCACTAAATGCAACCCAAAAAACTAGTTTGCCAGGATTGGAGAAATGGCGACTCTGATCGCTCAAAATTTAATAATTTCTGCAGTGAGACCGAGTGGAATCAGTGGTTAGCTTTTGTTTCGAACGTCTTTTCTAACCACTCGGTGTCTCCAATCCTGGAATCTGAAAAAAAATTTTTACGTCCCTATATAAACTTATACGTTAATAATAAGAAACTCGTTGGTCTGTTAGATACTGGTTCAGGCATATCTTTATTGGGCAATAGTTCTGATGAATTTTTCAAAAAACAAAATTATAAAATTTATTCTTGTAATCCGTTACAGCTTTCTGCAGCTGGCGGTCAAAAATTTTATGCTTCTAAATACCTTATTTTACCTTTAACTTTTAATAGAAAAACCTATAATATAAAACTTTATATTGTACCAGAAATACAAAACAATCTAATCTTAGGTATGGATTTCTGGAGAACTTTTGGATTGTTTCCTAGTGAACTCGATGGCCTAGTAGTCAATGCATCTCAGGAGACTAATATTTCTAACATAGCCCTTGACGACCCTAAACATATTTTTTCATATGCTCAACTATCTGAGAAACAAAAGGAAGCTGCTGATGATATTATTTCCAAATTTCGCGGAATTTCTTATGAGGAATGTGGTTTGGGTCGTACTTCATTGATAACTCATGCTATCGATACTGGTGATGCGGTTCCGATACGACAACGATATTACCGTATGTCTCCTCAAAAACAATCCATTCTCAGTGATCAACTAGATGAGATGCTTAAAGAGGACGTTGTCGAACCATGTGATAGTCCCTGGTCTAATCCCGTCCTTCTAACACCTAAGAAAAACGGTGAATATAGGTTATGTTTAGACAGCAGAAAACTAAACTCTGTCACTCGTAAGGATGCCTATAGCTTACCTTATATCACTGAGATACTTGATAATCTCAGAGATGCTAAATATCTTTCCAGTGTTGATCTTTCAAAATCTTTTTGGCAGGTTTTAATAAAGCCTGAAGATAGATGCAAGACTGCATTCTATGTTCCCGCTAGGGGAACCTTTCAATTTAAGTCTATGCCCTTCGGGTTAACCAATGCGCCCGCTACGCAGCAAAGATTGGTAGATTTGCTCTTTTATGGGCCTGAATTTGAGAACAAAGTGTATGTTTTCATCGATGACATCATAACGGTGTCAAATACTTTTGAGGAACATATGTCTTTACTTTCGCGTGTTCTAGATAAACTAAAATATGCGAACCTTACAATTAACTTTGAAAAGTGTCAGTTTTTCAGGGAAAAACTAAGGTATTTGGGTTACGTCGTTGACTCTAGTGGTCTTCATGCAGATCCAGAGAAAGTAGACGTTATTACAAACTATCCTACACCATCGAATAAGAAGGAAGTTCGCCGTTTCTTAGGTACTGCCTCTTGGTACCGTCGCTTTATCCCTAACTTTAGCACCTTGGCTGCGCCTCTTAACAAACTTACCTCTCAAGGTAAGACTGCACCTCCTTTTGTCTGGACGCCGGAGGCAGAGTCTGCTTTCAATAAACTCAAAGAGTGTTTGTCGTCACCTCCCATTCTATCTTGTCCTGACTATTCGGAACCATTCCAAGTTCACACCGACGCCAGCGATTATGGCATTGGTGGGGTATTGACTCAGATCCAGAACGGCGAAGAGAGGGTTATAGCCTACATGAGTAAATCCTTGTCAGCCCAAGAACGCAACTATAGCGCTACGGAGCGCGAAGCACTCGCAGTAATTGCGGCTATAGAACATTGGCGTTGTTACTTGGACAATGGTAGGAAGTTTACCGTATATACAGACCATTCCTCTTTAAAATGGTTTCTTAATATTAATAACCCTACAGGACGTCTAGCTAGGTGGGGAATTCGTCTATCTGCATTCAACTTCGACATTAAACACAGACGTGGCAAAGACAATGTTGTTCCAGATTCCCTATCTCGCGCTGTGCCTGTAGCGGCTATAGATAGTGCAAGTTCATCTTCATCACCAGTATCAGATCCTTGGTACTTGGAGATATTTGACGGTTGTAAATCCTCGCCTACATCTTTTCCAAATTATAAAATTAATGATAATAAATTATATAAATTTATTAAAACTTTAAATCCCTTAGCTAAGGAATTTGAATGGAAAGAAGTAGTTCCGAAAGACAGTCGCACTAGTATCATTATTGATAATCACTCTAATCCTACTTCTGGTCATCTCGGTATCTATAAAACTTTAAAACGTATATCTTTAAAATATTTCTGGCCTGGTATGCATAAAGATGTTGCTACGTTCGTAAATAATTGTGATGCTTGTAACTCTCATAAACATGCTAATCACCCTACCTTAGGACTTATGGGTCGACCTAAGGAATGTTCTAGACCATTCCAAATGATTAGCGTGGATTTGGTTGGTCCATTGCCTCCATCTAGGAAGCAAAATACAATGCTGCTTGTCGTAACTTGTTGTTTCTCTAAATATTCATTATTATTTCCTATACGTCGAGCTACTGCCGAAGTCGTAACAAATATTTTAGAAGAAAAAGTCTTTCTTGTACATGGCATTCCCAGTACAATTCTGATGGATAATGGAAAACAGTTCGTAAGTCAAAAAATACAACATATGTTTTCTCAATATAAAGTACCTAAAGTACGTTATACGCCTAAATATACGCCGCAGGTAAATACTGTCGAGCGTTATAATAAAACTATTATGACGGCTGTTTCCACATTCATCAACGAGAATCACAGGATTTGGGATCTAAATATACCAAAAATTCAGTTCGCTCTCAATACTGCTGTAAGTGAAGTAACGGGATATACCCCATCGTTTCTGGTCTTCGGGAGAGAATTGGTTTCTTGTGGTTCTCACTACGTTGACGTTGATCAAACCGACGATATAGTTTTCACAGCTCGAGATGCCTATGCAGAAAATACTGGAAAACTAAGGAAAATCTTTGACCAGGTCCAAAGCTCTCTAATCAAGTCGCATTCTCGTAATTGTGGTCCTTATAATCTTCGTCGCAAAAACTTTGACTTCAACGTTAATGATATTGTCTGGCGAAAAACTTACTATCAAAGCGACAAAGATAAGCAATTTTCTAAAAAACTTGCTCCTAAATATATTAAATGTCGTATTAAATCTAAACTATCGCCCTTGGTCTATGAATTGGTTGATATGAAAGGTAAAAATCTAGGATCTTGGCATATCAAAGATTTTAAACTAAATAAATACTCTTAACTAATGTAAAATATTAAAATTACTAACATAAAAACAATCTTAAAAAAATTATTGTATTTATAGTCTAAAACTATAAATATAATAATTTCAAAAACTATAACTAACATTTAAAATACAACAAAACATACATTCTGATGTATTGTTTCCTTTTGAATAATTTAAAACAAAATATAATTATTGTTAAAATAAGGAAACAGTTCCTTATCTTATAAAGCTGTCTTGTTTTTTTGTTCACAAATGCATTTGGTTCTAACCAAATGAAAATTTTGTTGAATTCTTTTACTGGTCGTGATTTTATTGCTTTGTTTTTTTTACAAAATTTTCTATAATAAAAATAAAATTGCTAAACAATTTTTTTTTCAAAAAATTCCTTCCATTTTTTCCATTTTTAACTGGAGAATGCTGTACCTAAACTGCGCTCTTATTCTTTTTTAGAATACTTTGAAGTATCTCTTGATTTTACTTTCACAGCTGTGACCTTATTGTTTTTCGGTTGCTAAACAACTGGATTACTCTCTTTTGCCTCGCATCTGTAGTCCTAGGTACTACCAAGACTCTAAATCTTGTATTGTCGATACCTCTCGTCAATGTTGCAGGGTACTCTCTTGCAGTTGTGTTGTATCTTGAGTGTCTGAATGTTCTATATAACTATTACTCTGAAGTTTTAGTTTCCTTTTGAGAGTATAGACTTCTTTAGGGGATTTTTGTCAAGCAAAATCCTACACTTAAGGGGGGGATATGTCACGGTCTAAACCGTCTTCCAATATACTTACGTTGATTTTTAATAAAAAAATCCATACAAAACAAAGCATCACATAACTATCAACTATAATAATTAAATATTCTAGACTAATATTAACTTTTACTTGTTTTTTAAAACAAATATAAACACAGCAATTGTTAACTTGTTTTGATCTGTTTACTAATGACAGTTCTCATGTCGGCTGACGCCGATACCCGCTTCTAAATTCTATTATTTATAATAATGATTCTGAATACCCTCCATTTTAAAAATATCTCGAACTTTGTATACAAGCCTTTTGGCCCAACTAATTTGTGCCATAAATTAATTAAATAACTAATATATTTTAACTTGTATTTTCTGCCCATAGAAAATCTGCTAATCAATTTAAATTATTTTTGTTTACATAATTTTACTGCAGCAACCATAGATACAGGTACTCTGTATAAACTATCCTTTGGTTATGGTTGCATTATTCATTAAACGGAACTCCCACTACAAATTTTGGGAAGTTTCCAGAAGATTTGGAGTATTTAAGGCGTAGCTCGGAGAAACTGGGCCTCTTCTTCCATTTTCTCCAGCTATAGTTTAGTAATCCTTCTTGAAGTTATTAACTGTAGTACGCGATCCCCGAACTAGGGGATCCTATCTACGGGCAGCCGCCTACCCTGCTGCTCCGCTGCTGTGCTTCGTGCCACCCTACCGGCCGAAGCTGAACCCACGCCGACCACGCTGGTAGTCGACGTGCCTGGTTCCTGCCGCTTCCTGCGCTAACCGCTGAAGCTAAGTCTCTCTTTCTAAAGTGCGAGAACCCCAGTGCGAAACCCCACTCACGCCCTTTATTTTAATAAATAGTGTTAAATTTAACCTATCTTTTAATTCTCTCTTTTCTGCACATCTGGCCGTGCTTCCCACGGTCAGAGCGTGTCATAACCAATATTTATTTTCGAATTTATGGTTTTTCTTTATAGCGGGGGGCCTCAGGCCCTCCGACCCCCCCGAGCAGGGGGGTCAACCCCCCTGCACCCCCCGGCAAGCATCTCGCAAGCAGGCATACAGCATGCAATGCAAGTATTCATACAGCATGCAATGCAAACATGCATACACCATGCAATGCAAGCATGCATACATCATGCAATGCAAGCAAGCATACAGCATGCAATGCAAGTACTCGATATCATGACATTATAGTTTTAGAAGTAAAAATAATTACCTATGTAAAACAACATTTTCGAATTTTTGAACATTATGGTTACTGAATTTTATAACAAACGAGTTATGGATAATGGTTTTCGGACAAACAATTTTAGGAGATATAAGAAAGTACCAACCTAACCCGCTCGTCGCTTCGCTCCTCGCTAGCCTAAGAACAACTTCTTTGTGTTTTTATAATTCTTCTATTTTTAATATGAACATTTAAGAAATGATACGGTGCCATACCATAAATTGCCTAATGTCTTTAGACTAAGTAACCATATTATTAAAGAAAAATTGGTCAATAGATCTTTGTCGTATAACGTACTTGTGTTAGGAAAAATTGACTAATGTTCTTTTGCAAAATGACAATATATGAAACAATTACTTGATGAGATGTAAAGTTTTTGAAACATAAATAAATGGAACGTTGATTTGCGAAATGATAACTTTGAATTTCGTTGCTTGTCATCTGTAAATTTGTTTAATAACTGTTGATCAACCAAAGGGGAACCGTAACAAATTATTAAGGTGAACACCACATGCAGTGAGAAAGAAAAAAAAACATAAAGTAGACACACAATTATTATAGGAATTATTTAAGAACAACAAAAAGTATATAAAAAACCAAAGAAATATCAATATTCTGCAAATAATTAGCTAGAGAAAAAAAACCTAAAAAACAAGCCTATGTTGCTTTCTCCCAGTGCTTGGATAATTTCCTATTTCCTTATTCAATGCAAACAAATTAAATAAACAATCAAATCTTTCATTTTCATAATATTGGTATGGATGAGACAAATCAAAAACGTCTCCGTTTTCATGCGTGTTGACAACAGCTTGACAGCTGTCAGTTCTCAAAACATACGGAAACAAGATCAATTGGGAGTTTCTCCCGAGTTCTTGTTGCAAGAACACGTGTTGAGAGACTCCATTTTAAACTCAATCTACCTTACAATTGTCGGTTACTTTTATAAAATTTTCACTTGATACTGGCGCAATGCGTAATCTTTATGTGTCGCGATCGCCATTCGAATAAAAAAGAAGAAGATCAATTATTGGAGTTTCTCCCGAGTTCTTGTTGTAAAAACACGTGTTGAGAGACTCCATTTTTAACCAAATTCTACCGTACAATTTTCTTATAACTATAATTGAGTTCTCACTTGACATTGGCAAAATGCATAATCATTAAGATATGCGAAGGCCATTAATTAAGAATAGAATAGAAGATCAATTATTTTCCTTGGATCCCTCTTTTGAATCCCAGTTTAATATTTTTGGCGTTCGATCCCACAAAACATTATTGTGCATTTCGGTTGGATCCCACATTGAATATTCTCTTGTAACTGCACAACACCTAAATTGCTATTTGAGCAGAGTTGCAAACATACGGAAACACCAAACCTTATCTTCCGAACTTGGACTTTGGCTAAATCATAGTGGAAGCCATCAAAGAATATCATTCATTCCAGATGGAAACATTAACGATGGTTTTGGTTACTACAATCATATTATAAAAGCTCCCTGATAGTGTGATAAAAAATTGGTGGACGGAGTATAAGGTGATCACTGCCCTTTGCTGATCCATTAATCGCCTTCTACGACACTCTTTACAGGATGTGAGGTGAAGCTATTCTACTCTGCCAGCACAAGTTCTTTATGATATTTAATTTGGGATAGCTGTATTTAAACGTGGAAATATATTATACTAGCTTTTGCCCGCGATTTCTAACTGAAACGCCATGTACCAATTGTCGTGGATTTTACTTTAAAAATGACGGATTTGCATACAAACTTTGAACCCCCTTTTCACCACCTTAGAGGGTGAATTTCGAAAAATCCTTTCTTAGTGCACCCCTAGACTTCATAATGAGCCTACGTGCCACGGTTTGGGCTGGGCGTTGATATGTCAGTCAGTCAGTCTAAGTCAGTATTCATTATTATATATTAAAATATAATTACGTAGGTATATTATTTTGACATCACAACATGAGCAGGTTCAAGAGTGCGTGAACAACTTTGTAGGAGGTGTGTGTAATACTTTGGTATTGGATGTGGTCCATAACAAGTGAGAAACTTTATTGACCAGCTAAGTGTGTACAGATGTGCCTAAACACGGTTAATTCCCTATTAGATATGTAATGTAGACCAAAGAGCCAGCCGGTAGCGTGTGTCCCGCGGGGCTGCCCACTTCCTCTGTTAGCGCAGCTTCCGGTGCCGCGACACTGGCTCAGCACGCCTCAATGCATCACACAAACACTGTTTATTCTCCAAGTAAGTTTCCCAATTGAACGTTACAGCTTATTATAGCGCATATATTTTATTTATGAGATGATTTTGATTGTAACACCTGTCCTGGTCGTCGGCTTTAGTTGGTTTTTTATTAAAGGATTGTTAATTTTTACTTTCTCGTATACGTAGTATAGAGGAAGTCTTGTATTCGTCAAAAAATTCGACCTCGAGATTTTGACGGATTTACACGTTTTGGACCTCCCTGAGTCCAAAAATATTTTTTTAGGAATTATGTCTGTGTGTCTGTGCGTTAGCACGATAACTCGAGCATGCTTTAACTTATTGCAACCAAATTTAACAAACGTGTATGACATCAAAATATAAGGTTTCTATCAAATTTTGAGCCGTCGATCACGAAAGTTAAGCAACCAAGTGCGCGGTCGGTACTCGGATGGGTGACCAAATTTTAACATGCATGTATGACATCAAAATATTTTTTATGTTTCAACCTTTGAATTGTTTCCGGTATACGAGAAAGTCAAGGGGAGACCACTCCCGATTTTTGGATATGGTGCCTCTTTTGTGCAGGCGACAGGCGGGCAACCTGTTACTATTTTAGCGGTACTGTATGCCCCATACTGCCAGATGAGGTGTTGTGTGTAACAGAACGTTAACTGAAGCTCTGTTTGGGATTGTGAGCGCAATTGTATGTTTGTATGGTTTCTTAGGTATTAATATATTTACCCCAAGCATCACGTATTAATATAAAATATTTTTGGCAAAAAAATAGGAAAACCGACTTCAATGCGTACAAATTTAAACTAAAAAGTAAGAAATAAATAATATTTTTATGAAGTAGTTGAAAAGGAAAGTATTGATACACATTTATAATTCTTTATTTATAATTCATACTCCGATATATTTGGAGCCGGTGCCAGCTAGCCAAGGAGGATAGTGTTTGCAATTTTCGAACTTCACGGAGCGGCGGATTATTTCTCATCTTTATTATGCATTCATTATTATGTATAGTTAATGCATTAATCAAGTTCGTATCTATTAGGTAAGTTTATTTTGCTTAGGCTGGCACCGACTCCAAATATATCGGAGTATGAATTATAAATAAAGAATTATAAATGTGTATCAATACTTTCCTTTTCAACTACTTCATAAAAATATTATTTATTTCTTACTTTTTAGTTTAAATTTGTACGCATTGAAGTCGGTTTTCCTATTTTTTTGCCAAAAATATTTTATTTTATTATTTTTAGTGGAAATCACTACATAGTATAAAACAAAGTCGCTATCCGCCGTCTGTCTGTCCCTATGTATGCTTAGATCTTTAAAACTACACATAAGCATTGCACCCGTGCGAAGCCGGGGCGGGTCGCTAGTTAAGTATATTTTATTGAAAATGGATAGGCCTACTGGATAAATGGATAGGTGCTCATTAAAACTTAACGGATACGTAAACAACTTTTTTTTTGTTATTAATGTTCTGTTCATAAAGGGTCGAATTTATATCGATACAATTTATACGGGCCATCTCTGATTTTTCATTAAAGAATCACTAAAATCGAGTCGTAATACTCATAATTGACGGAGTATCAGGCAACAAACACAAAAAAACAGTCGGATAGAGAACTTCCTCTTTTTTTTAAGTCGGTTCACAAATAATATCACGTCTCAGACCTATAGCTCATTCTTCATTCAGAATGAATGGTATAGTTTTAATGGTTAGTTAATGAACTATGAAACTTGAAGAAAACTAGTTATTTAACTTAAGTTCATATAAAATAATTTGTCATAGTTTATGTGTTGACTATTGGACCTACTAACCAAAATTTCACTATTGCATATTAGGTAATAGCAAGTTCAAAAAAAAAATTGTCATTATTTTTGTGTTCGTGGACGATGTTATTGTTTCATCCCCAATTAAATTATCATTTCAACAAAAAAGTACTGAACCAATTTCGGTATAATTTATACGGGACCACCTTTGAAGTATGACCTTCTTAACGAAAAAAGAATCATCAAAATCGATTCATTATTGGCGGAGTAATCGCGGAACATACATACAAAAAAAAAAAAAAAAAAAAAAAAACATACAGTCGAATAGAGAACCTCCTCCTTTTTTTGTTTGAAGTCGGTTAAAAAAAAAAAAACATACAGTCGAATAGAGAACCTCCTCCTTTTTTTGTTTGAAGTCGGTTAAAAATTACAATAATAATGAACGTAATTATAACGAAGGGCGCGCCCCTTCGTGGAAACGGGCGCAGCATCACCGGTGATCTTACTTGCTTCATAAGGGTCGTAACACACTTGTTAGCTCGGAACCGTATCGCCTCTTTTACTAGGAAAAAAATCGCCCTCAAAACTAAACTAACACAGAAATAAAAATTTTGTTCAAAAAAATTTTAGTTTTTTTAAAGGTTGTTCCCAAATACAAGTGACAACGTTTATTCTAAATATTGAGGTTGGCACTGACCTCAAAAACATTTAGATGTTTTAAAACAAAAATTTTATTACTCCCTTTTTAATTTTGGATGTGGTTTTTTTTATTTAAAAATAATTTTTTTTTTGCTTTTTAGTGTTTTAAGAATAGACATTTTCAGAAAAATATTTCGAGATCTTTTAGATAAACAAGTACTTAATAAAATGATAATGTCAATTAAATACGCATTATTAGCGATAACTCAAAATCTACTCGTCAGATGTCGATCAAATTTAAATGGGGCCACATGGGGGCACCAGCTTCCAAACAATAAAAGAATCTTCAGAATAGGTACAACCGAATTAAGCTTCAAAATTCTCTCATTTTATTACAATAGGTAATGGATATCATTGCGCTGCGTCGCGCCCGGTGTGTGCTCGTCCTTACGGCGCGTTAATAATTGAGCGCGACATATTACCCTGCCTACTGCCTGTGCTCATCACACGCTACCTAATTACTTTTCGAAGGCGAATTGGGCGGAATAATTGATTTATTTACAGAAACCAAACTTGTGACGCGTGTAACTCACATACAACGTGGCTTCATCTTTATCTCATCACGTATTATGTATAATGTAAATGACTACTTTGCTCTTGGAATTACCTCTTATTCCAATTTGTAAATTTGCATTCATAAAAAACATTGCATAGGTACCTTATAATAATTACCCCACCCGTAGTTAGAAGGTTTCGACTATTTAAAAGTGGCCCGTATATTCCATTTCACTAAAGAACTATTTAATTTTGATCTAACCAAATAAAAATATGATGTTACTTTCAGCCAGAGCAGGGCGACAAAGCAATGTGTCGCGATCAGTATACAAGTAATTCACCCCAGTCAATACACATGACATAAAAGTGTGCAGACTGCAAATAGTTCGCAACAAAATGGGCGCTCGTTGCAGGACCAATTACGTACGTTTATCGACATTCAAAGGTGGAGAACGAATAATGGCCCCGTTTATGAAATCAGTACGCGACGACGTAGACATTGTGCTGAATAAACATGGCTGGTGTGTTATTGTGCTAAAATTGGAGGAAGCTTGAGGCGTGCCAGTCTAAGAGACTTTAGTGTTTCATTGTGAAAGTTTATTCTGCCTATTTTAGTTCAATAGGCGTAATGAGCTTACGACAGATATGTGCCCGTGATATTGCAAAGTATGAAAAATCTGCTATAAGTCTTAATTAGTATACGGATGTAAGTCTCAATCGTAGTCCATAGACCACATACAACCACCTACCATATTCTTTTTCATATATTGTGACCAAGAATTTTTTGGACTTCATCTCGCTGATGATAATGATAAGACGGAAGTTGAAGCTGGTTTTACCCGAAGTCTAAACCACGGAGGGACTGACCATATTATCAGTATCTGTGTGAACACTATTGCTGAAGATAGAAGAAAAGGATGTAGGCAAGCTTCAACTGGTTATAATGTACCTAGTAGTATTTACGCGAAATAAAAAAAAATGCATTTCTAAGTACCACCAGCACACGCGTTACCTCTTTTTTACAATCCTGTGTCATACAAAACAGCAGTAAAGAAGCACCTTGCAGGTTGGCAAGGCGAGGGTCACTAGAATGCGAAAAGATGAATACGATTTGTCCCAATTAATAACGCAGAAGGAATTCCAGGATATACAATAATTGAAAACTCAGGGCAAACGACCACCCGGAAGGAGATGCACCTCGTGGCTCAAAAAATGTTTTTGAGCCACGAGGTGCATCATTGACTTGGATCAATCTGAGCACGAAATCCCTATTCCGCGCAGCCTTAATGATAGTCTATATCCTGAATTTATATACGGCCTGCCTGGTGATAAGCAGTACCATAGCCTATAGACGCTTGTAATAGTGACGTGTAACGCAACCATAATCCCCTTCCCTACTCCGAGGTGTGGCGACCTTACTCACAAACAGAAGCACAACACCACAAAAATGTAGTGTTATTTGACTGCAGTCTTCTGTAAGAGCTGCTCCAAATTCGAAAGGCTAATCCTCTGTGCTCTACCTCGACTATCTATATTTGTCGGTAGTCATGTTATTGAAATCCGTTCCTTGGTGAAGCACGCGTCCACCCGGCCTTCATCACAATATCAGATGAGATGAGATCCAAGAATTTCTCTTCAACAATTAATAAATAATGTGTTATAACAAATTCTCACTTTTCCCTGTTCCCATCGTAATTCAATGCAGCAATGTATAAGTCTGTGGCAGATCCATATTTAACGCGGCCATCAGCGCCCTCCCCTTTGCTCCGGTAATTCACTTTGTACATTCTTCCCCTTACTGAAAGCAGATTTGGACATTTATAAGCAGCAACAGCCCAAACTAGAGTAATTTGGATTTCGTGCAGCGGAAAATTATGAATATCGTATTTCCCTTTCTAAGTAAGAAAATAAACACAAATATAAAAGAAAATAAGGGTAGAAAGAAATTGAATTAGGGTATGCGGCTTTTTAGTCAACAATTTATTAATTATTAACAATGACATATTTAAAGCCCACTAGAATTTTCACTTCCGCAATTTAAGTCATTATATGACGGTGAAGAGATTGGCATTCATTGTTTTACACATCTGTGCACAGATCATGTCAATCTTTGTACAGTTTCTGTGCATATACCATAATTTCGTCTCCTCTCCGCTTTGCACATTTCCATTTATGTAAATGCCGGAATACAACAAGTATATTTATTTATTTTGATATTATAGCGGCAGATTTCGGCAAGCTCAAGTCACCTAAATTTAAGCAAAACTTTTGGAGAAAGTAACTTTTGAGGTATATTTGAGATAAATCCCTCGTCATGA
Organism: Elophila nymphaeata; assembly: GCA_955850985.1. Lineage (NCBI taxonomy): Eukaryota > Metazoa > Arthropoda > Insecta > Lepidoptera > Crambidae > Elophila > Elophila nymphaeata. The sequence goes on along the minus strand of OY039084.1, from coordinate 22,268,751 downwards.
TAAAATGGCAATGTATGATAATTTAAAAAGCCACTGTATTCTTTTCTGTAGCCTTTTATATATAGATCTTCGTGCTTAGAGATAAAAAGCTTGCTGACTTATCTAAGTATAATCTATACTTCTCTTTTCATGTTTTATTAACTTTGGCTTTTGTCAAAATTATAATATGCTATTGAATGTCCTTGTAATTGCAGTGTTCAACGTTTATATCTTGTATCAAAGGAAATATTTTATTTACCTTTCTAGTCCATTTTTCATTACTTAACCTTTTCGTTTGTTTTAATTATTCTCAGAACAAATCTGCTATGCTTTTTAACCCTTCGTGCACCGCGTGCATAAAAGTTACACCACAAACCATGTGGGGTTTCTCGGACCCCTAGAATTATAAGGCCAAGGAAAGTTTGATTAGTGATTATTTGTTGACTTTATTTAAAAATACTGATTTTGTAATAATATATATTTTTTTTATGTTACGAGATGGCAAACAAGCTTGCGGCCCACCTGGTGTTAAGTGGTCACCGCCGCCTATAGTTTATATGTGTATACTTGCAATATTAAGTGAAAATCACTTAAGACCGCAAGTGCGTTTGCCATCCTGGGGACTAAGATGATATGCCCAGTAATTACACTGGGTACCTTTCCCTTCAATCCGAAACACAGCGAACTGCTTCACGGCAGAAATAAGAAAGGCGGTGGTACCTACACAGACGACCCTACATATGGGTCTACCCACAGAACACAGAAAGAGGTTAGAACGGCGATCAAACATCTTTTGTACGAGAACCGCTGTAGCCGGTTTTGCGCAAAACTTGTTTTTCTTGTTTTCTTTTGCACCAATAGAGATAAGTTCACCCTATCGTGCAGCATCAAACACAGTCAATCAAGAGAACGCCTCATCGAAATGAATCAATCACACACGTCCGTGGTTCCACAAACTTATCTTATCCGGTGGCTAAAACTAGAACTACAATTTACCCATAGTCATTTTGACATTTGTTCACCGCTAGCGACACCCGCCATCAGTAAAATAAGTTTGTGGCACTGTACATTAATATAGTGATTGACAAGAACCTACAAGGAAGAGTTATCGATAGTAAATATTGTAAGATTTTTTAAACTTTCAAAAATAAAATTTCACTTTAATTATAGTTAAATTTTCAATGTACATACATGTATTTCAATGCAAATACGCTATAATTATTTTATTTTTATAATGATCTTATTATATTTTAATATATCTTTTAAAAATAGTTACTAAAAGGATATCTATATATATATATATATATATATATATATATATATATATATATATATATATAGATATCCTTTATATATTAAATATATTAAAATATAATAAGATCATTATAAAAATAAAATAATTATAGCTTATTTGCATATATATATATATATATAGACTAACGAACAGCAATTCATTTATATATATATATATAAATGAATTGCTGTTCGTTAGTCTCGTTAAAACTTGAGAACGGCTAGACCGATTTAGCTGATTATGGTTTTGAAATGTTTGTCGTAGTCCAGGGAAGGTTTAAACGGTGAGAAAACATGGAGAAATTGCGAGGAAGATAGTAAAAACAAAATTTTCATTTTCCCATATAAACTGTCTACTTTCCTGTCAAACATTTGACGTTCGTCCCTTCGGTACGGTAGACTTGGGTCCATTCGAATTGAAGGACGTATTAAATTAATGGTTTTGAATCGACAACATATATCCACATTACTCAGATTATCGCGTATTTTTTAATTTAAATTTTAATATTTTGACGGTTGTCATTGTTGGTTCGTTAAGAAAATTTTGTCATTGTATTGATTATTTTGATGGTTGTCAATGTTTGGGATGTAAATAGAAAAAAGTCTTTATTGTGCTATTTCACACATACATTTGGCCGAGATTGAAAACTTTTACGGAGAGCTTTACGCGACATCACACACACCTGTTATTCAAGCCACCGATCCAACGGCCAAACTGACTCGACACTAAAAGACGGTTTGTAGGTACTCCGTGATACGAAGTACACCGGGTCATCTAGTAATTTATATAATATGCAATTAAGTGCCTATAATTACAAATTTATGGATATTAGATAACGACAAACATACAGTCATACTAAGTAAAATGTTTTTAAAGATAAACTTAAATAAAATCCCTTAACCCCCCCTCCCTCCCTTAACCCTCCCTTAAAACCTTTTATCCCCTTTACTCTTCTCTATTTTTATAAATTCTATTTCTAAACAACTTTCTTCTTCCTACCACCTTTATGCAGATGATTTGCAAATTTATTGTCAAGCGCCTCCGGATAAATTTTCGGAAGCAATCATGAAATTAAATAGAGATCTAGCTCTTATTTGTCAGTGGAGTAAACGTTACGGCCTCCTTGTCAACCCCACTAAAACACAAGTCATTGTAGTTGGTAGTCCTCGAATGACATCAAGAATAGACTGGTCTGTAGCGCCTAAAGTTGTTTTCAATGATGCCCACATACCTTTTAGTAATACGGTTAAGAATTTAGGACTACATTTTGATGTGAATTTGTCTTGGTCTTCACACCTGCAATAGCTCAGCAGAAAGGTTTTTGCTTCAGCGAGGTCTCTTCGAAGACTTCGTAATTTCCTGCCCACTTCTACTAAAATTGCGCTTGCTCAGTCTCTCCTTCTTCCAATCCTTGATTATGCTGACTCCAGTTTTACCAACATAACTGAAGAACAACTGAATAAACTTGAGCGACTTCAAAACTTCTGCATACGGTTCATATTTGGCTTGCGCAAATATGACCACGTTTCTGAATTTCGTACTAAACTCAAGTGGTTGCCCATTCGCCTTCGCCGGAATGCACATATTGTTTCACTTCTTTATACTGTCCTATTTCATCCCAACACTCCCTTTTACCTGAAAGATAAATTCAAATTCCTTCGTAACACACACCCACAAGTTTTGAGATCGTCAGAGAATCTTAGGTTAGAAACGCCGGTACACTTCACCAGGTTCTATAATAAGTCGTTTACTGTTCAGGCTGTTATTCTGTGGAACGCCTTGCCTATTCGCATACGACAAGCACAGTCCTTGAGCAGTTTTAAAAAGCAGGTGGAAGAGTACTACTTGGCACTGCAATAACTCATTCATGAATAAATATGTATATTTAAGTATGTATGTATATGTATACCCATACTATATGTATTTATATATCTATTGTATATATTAGTATGTATATAAATATTTGTGTATATTTTATGAAATTTATATATTTAGTATGTCTTACTATATATTTAGTATAGTTAGTATATCTGTCGAATAATACATCGCCATCTTCCCTCGGGTTCTATTTTTTTTTTTTTTTCAATCCTGTCCATCCTAAGGTTACCTGGAAGAGATCGCTCTTAGCGATAAGGTCGCCCTTTGTACAAATCTGTTTTTGTTTTAATTTTATGTACTTTTATGTTAACTGGTTGATGTACAATAAAGTTATATTCTATTCTATTCTATTCTAAAATCAAACACAATCATTTAATGATTGTGTGATAAACCCGAACATTTTGTTCACCAGTCATGGTTGTCTATGTGTTTATTTAAGTATATCTTTTCTCCTATCAGGATTCTAATCGGGACCCCTTGATGTGAAGGCACCGTTATTGACCACTTTGCCACTGCGGTGCCCTAACTGTTAATATAATGTAATCTGAACGCTACCTCAGCATCTATGTAGTATGTATGAATGCTACCATAAAAAAAAACTATTAAGAAAAGTAATGTCATGTTGATTGCCCGCGCTTTGATGGTAAAAACTACTATGTAAAATTATCTAATGTGATTGTGTAAAACTATAACAAGTAAAATAAAACTTCAGTAATATGTCAAAACTTTTATTAAAAACAACAATACAACACAAAATAACAAAACTAACGACATGTTTGGTACATGGAATAACAAGCTGGCACATCTATGTTGACACACTCATATAAATATTACGGTGATATTAAAAATTCTAAATAACAAAGCTAATCTAGAAATTCCCTATAAATTTTGATTTACTTACCGAACTATTTGTATGGAAAAAAATTAAATTAATTTAACAATTTTGAATCTTTTATAGGTAATACTTACATAGTACTTATGTGAATATGTTAGAAAAAGTAGGTGTACGCTTGTTATACCATCTACCAAACAGTCTGTCTGTATAGCAATAACAAATTTGTGGCATTTTAACTGACATACTTATATAATTTTTTTTTACTTTAAACAAATATTACAAAAATATATTTATCGATATAACGCTATGTGTGCGTTCTTTTGGTGAGGACGACACTAATGGCTTTTACTACGTTGATGATCATTGTCAAAATACGCCACCGACAATTTCAGTGTACAACATTACGCGCTCTAAGTAATGTGGTAAAAATTGCAGACGTACATTGCCGGTAATGCATATTTTTTTGAAAAATAATATGTGAGTTATCGTCATGACGAAGTTTTGGTGATTTTTACTGAAATATACTTATTATGATCAAGTTTATTACTAACCGATGAAAAGAAATTCCATTTTTAGTTACATTTGACACCTGACTTCTTGTTTTTCAAGAAATTACAGCACAAGAAGGCATATTCAAAAATTTATTTCGCAGCGCTTTACAATACACTATCCGTTGTTGTCAGTGAGTAACTAAGCAACATGATCGCAGTACTTCGATTTGAGCATGATATGACGAGTTTATCTGGCGCGCGTGCCCCGCCCACATAGCCCTTCTAACCTCTTTCTGTGTTCTGTGGGTCTACCACCTAGTAATAATAAATCAAAACCGAGTAAAGTAATAAATATTTTTATTTTTTTACAACATAGGAACAAACCATTGTATTTATTTTCAAACTTAAACTTATCATCCTCTTTGGCCTAAAATCTTTAGTAAAAAAGTAATTAAAAACGTCGTAGATCTTTGTATATGTTAATTAATGATAAATACGTCAAAATAAATTCAAATATCCTGTCACGTAACGGAAGGTTACGGAGCAAGAGACTCTTTAATGTGTACCTAACAAATAAAAAGACTAGTAAAGAAGATTAAGTTTATTAAATTAATAGAGCACGTCCGGATATGTAAAAAATAATCGAGACTTAGCGGGGCCAAGCAGTAATGACACGCGATTGGACGCAGAGCTCCGGAGTGTCGCGGTCGTAGGGCGCGCAGCGGGGCGCGCAGATAGGGCGCGCAGGCAGGGCGCGCAGCAGCGGGGCGAGCAAGCAGGGCGCGCAGGTAGGGCGCGCAAGCAGGGCGCGCAGGTAGGGCGCGCAAGCAGGGCGCGCAGGTAGGGCGCGCAAGCAGGGCGCGCAGGTAGGGCGCGCAGGTAGGGCGCGCAAGCAGGACGCGCAGGTAGCAGCGGGGCGTGCAGGTAGGGCACGCAGCAGGGCGCGCTAGCAGAACGCGCAGCGGGGTGCGCAGGTAGCGTGCACAGCAGGGCGCGCAGTAAGCGCGCGCAGGTAGGGCGCGCAGGCAAAGCACGCAAGCAGGACGCGCAACAGGGCGCGCTGGCAGCCCGTGGAGGCGCGCCGGTCAGGTCACCCGCTCGGAGCCACGAACAGGACCAGGACCAGTGGCAGGGATCAGGAACGGCGTCTGGAAGTTGGCAGGCGGACAGGAGAGGTGCTTCGGGGCGTAGCCGGGAGCCCTGGAGCCGGCAGGCCGTAGAGGACCGACTACTCCGGAAGCACCACGTCCCGTCAGAGATTATACGCGGAAACTGCGAAGGTGGGGGGTAGGCCCCACCGATACACCTTAAAATTACCATAAAATTTCTAAGTTGTAATAGTTTTTAGTGACATCAAATTGTGCGTAATTAGTAATATATGAACTGTGTGTACCGGCGAGTGATTCATCACAATTTGAATTGTCACAACAAAAGTATATACTTAAAATCAGTGTTTTCCCTTTCACGTGAGTAAAATTTTGTTATAATTTATTTAAAGTAAACTATTAATTCGAACACAATCATTTTTTTTACACTTTGTTGATATTAGAAGTGTTGGTTACTTGACATAAGTAACTTCAATTTTTAGTTGTTTTTACTACTTCTTGGGTATTATCTACTGATTTCGGTTATATTATTAGTATCTAAAGATGATGACTCGTAAGGCCTTAGCTCGCCAGGAGGAGTGCCACCTGGTTTTGCAGGAATTAAAGGCTTCCAAGGAGTTAGTTAAACAACTACTTAGGGAAAGGGATGACAGTGAGAAGGAACTGTTAGAGGCAGTAGACAACAACAGTAAACTTAAGAAGGAAATGGCTGAGTTGCATACTCAAAATTTGATAGTTAGGGATGAAAAGGACAAGTTGCAATCTTTAGTAGACCGGTTCGACCAATGCAGTGATGAGTATGAGCAGGCCCTCAGGCGCATCACTGAATTGGAGCAATGTTTACAAGAGGCAAATAACCACATTAATTCTTTAGAAACCGACAAATTAAATTGGACAGCCTCACAGAACCAAAGTCTTTTCGAGGAGCTCGTTAGTAATGCCCCGGAAATGGTTTCTGCTGCATACAACATAAATCCTGCGGTGTCTTTCAACTTAACATGTAATGACACAATTAACACATCTGACACAGTGGTGAAGGTTGAATGCAGCAAAAATAAAATTAAAAAATATTTAAAAATAAATAAATTCATTAGAAAGAACAAGACATTAATTAAGAAACATAACTATTTTCATAAAAATTTGAAATATAGTAAAGAACGTATAATGTTATTAAATAAACTAGAATCATATTCTAATGAAATTAAGCAAAATCAAGAAATATATGACAGTAATATAATGGTATTAAATAAGAAAATTATTTTGCTACAGGAATCTTTAACTACCTTATCAAACAAATATAATGTTTCAAAAAGAGGTATGAGGGACTACACATTGACACTAAATCACCTTAAGAACAACGCAAACTTTGAGGAATCTTGTGATTTAAAAAATTGTTCCACAGCGCCTGGCCTGATTGCTTTGGATCAACTTGAATGGTCTATGTCGGTGTGTGAGCCATCTATCTCTGAACAACTCAGTCAATCTATTATGACCACAATTGAAAACAGTTCCTCAGTAAAAATAAAAGACAATTATGTAATATTTAGTGATGAAGTTGGAAAGGATTTGGGCCTATTATTAAAGAATCAGCTGGGGCAAAGTGTGATAAATTACTGTATGCCAGGTTCATCTTACGATGATATTATAGAGAAGGTTACAAAATACAACTTCAAAAATAATGATAACTTAATTTTATTCATTGGAAATAGGGATAATGTAAACAAAAGATCATTATTAAAATATTATGACTACCTACTGAAATTAAATGTAAAAAGAATTGTAATGTTTACATTTCCATATTGCGATAGTTTGCCACAGTTAGAAAATGAAATTTGAAATTTTGAAAAAATTGAAATTAAATATACAATTAGATACTTTGTCATATTATCAAGACAAAATACATGTTTTTGACATTAATAAATTGACATGTAATAATCGATACAATAAATATTATTTGACAAGAGATAGAATTTCTCTATCAAATTATTTTAAAAAACAATTAGCAAAATTGCTAAGCTTTTCTATATCTACTTCAGCCAAGAATTTGGCTGTACGGACAGCTCCTATTGAGCAACCTTATTTTGACATTGCCTCTATTGGGCCATCGCGGTGTGAAAATGCCCCTATACAGCATTGTAGTTCTGACAGTGCTCCTTTTGAGCAAGTTAGTTATAATAATATAACAATTGCTCCTATTGAGCAAACTAACTTTGACTCACAGATAAGCTCATCACAAAAGCAATATTTAAATTAATTAGTAAGACAACAGAGGACACCTCTGGCAATAGCTCACTTAAAATAGTTCACCAAAATATTCAAGGCTTATCTGGAAAGGAACTAGAAATTTCTTTATTCCTACAGAGTTTAAATATACATGTATTATGTCTCACAGAGCATTGGCTAAAAAGAACTCAGTTATTAAATTGTATTGAAAGTTATAACATTGTAAGTGCATTCACTAGGGAATCTGCCATTAGAGGTGGTTCCTTGATTTTGTTACAGAACAATATTAAATATAAAGAACGATCGGATGTGATTAAGCACTCAATTGAACGAATTATTGAAATTTCATGTGCAGAATTTGAGCAATTTATAATTGTATGTGTATACAGACCCCCTTCTGGAAACTATGATCTGTTTGAAACTGCAATGGAAAATGTTCTAAATATTATTTGTAGCAACAACAAGAAGATAGTTGTCTGTGGGGACTTCAATTTAAATATTCTAGTATCAAGTCCATACACAAATAGGTTCATTAATTTATTTAGATCTTTTAATCTTTATTATGCTTTCTTTGAACCTACCAGAATCACCCCTACTACAGCTACTTGCTTGGATAACATTTTCTGTAATTGTAATATTCTTGAAAAATCTATACTCAACTGTGTAAACTCAGATCATAGTGGACAGAAAATCACTATTGAGCGCCGTAATGTTAATCTAGTAACAAAAATTACTTTTAGACCAATAACGGGCAGTCGCATGAAGATTTTCGAAAATAATATTGAACATAGACTTAATTTCTTACAATATTGTGATGATTCAAATGAAATGTATACGAATTTCTTTAATCAAATAAATTTAGAATTTAATAACATATTTAAACAAAAAACTGTTTCCCTTAACTCAAAAAAGAAATTTAGTGACTGGGCTACCCCAGGTATATACGTTAGTAGAAGAAAATTATATGATTTATATTATGAAAAGTCCATATCCACAGACCAGTCCTTTATAAATTATGTCAGAAAATATTCTAAAATATTTAAAAGGGTCTGTAATGTTGCAAAAGCAAACTTCCTTAGTAATAAAATTAAAAATTCTGCTAACAAAATTAAGACCACCTGGAAAATTATAAACCAAGAAACTGGTAAAATGTCTTTTAAAGATAGGTCTTTTGAAATTAATATTAATGGTAAAATGGTAAAAACGGATGAAGCGGTAGCAAATGCAATGGAGTCCTTTTTCTCAGACATTCCCATGAAAATCACTAGTAAACTGAATTCATCTACCGAACATGCGGTTTCCTTTTTAGAATCTAGTGTTAATAAATGTGATATTTCTTTTAACTTTCATGAAATTAATGACGATTACATTATAAAAACGTTTAAATCTTTAAATAAGAAAAAGACGGAAGATCTATGGGGTTTATCGGTTAAAGTTGTAACATCAATAATTGAAGTAATTTCCCCATATTTAACGATTATTTTTAATAAATGCATTGAAGATGGGGTCTTTCCCGATTTAATGAAATGTAGTAAAATTATACCTTTATTTAAGTCTGGGGATAAATGTGATCCCACTAATTTTCGACCCATATCCATTTTACCAACGTTAAGTAAAGTATTTGAGAAAGTTATCTATAATCAATTGCTTTCACATTTTACATTGAATAAACTGTTTCATAACAGACAATTTGGTTTTACTAAGGGTAGAAATACGACAGATGCAGGTGTTGCGTTAATGAAACATATATTTAATGCTTGGGAAAACAAACAAGATGCTCTAGGTGTCTTTTGTGACTTGTCCAAAGCCTTCGACTGTGTAGAACATAAAACCTTATTGGGCAAATTACAACATTATGGCGTCTCAATGAACTCAATAAAAATAATTAAATCATACTTGAGTGACCGATTACAAACAGTAGTTATAAATAAAGCGAAGTCTACAGGGGCCCCTATTCTCATGGGCGTGCCGCAGGGCTCGATATTAGGTCCGTTACTTTTTTTGATTTATGTAAATGACCTGCCTTACTATGTAAACAACTTATGTGAGACGGTATTATTTGCAGATGATACTTCCCTTATTTTCAAACTGAATAGACAATCAGAAAACGTTGACGATGTGAATAATGCCCTTTCCAAAGTAATGTGTTGGTTTACTGATAATAACTTGTTACTAAATTCAAATAAAACTAAATGTATTAAATTTTCGTTACCAAATGTCAAGCAGGTCAGTACAAATATTAAAATTAACGAGGAAATTATACAATGTGTTGACTCAACAGTATTTTTAGGAATAACTTTAGATTCACGTCTACAATGGAATCCTCATATTACTACCCTATCAGGAAGACTTAGCTCTGCTGCTTTTGCTGTTAAAAAGATTAGATTACTGTCTGATGTTAAGACGGCAAGACTTGTATATTTCAGTTACTTCCATAGTGTTATGTCATATGGTATATTGCTGTGGGGATCAGCAGCTGATATTCAAGACATTTTTGTATTACAAAAGAGAGCCGTACGCGCCATTTATAAACTAAGACCTCGTGACTCGCTTAGAGAGTTATTTAAAGAAATCAATATATTGACGGTTGCTTCCCAATATATATATGACAACATTATGTATGTTCATAAAAATTTACATACAGGCCAGGAGCTGTGGAACAATTTTTTAAATCACAAGATTCCTCAAATTTTGTATTGTTCATAAGGTGATTTAGTGTCAATGTGTGGTCCCTTATACCTCTTTTTGATACATTATATTTGTTTGATAAGGTAGTTAAAGATTCCTGTAGCAAACTAATTTTCTTATTTAATAACATTATATTGCTGTCATATATTTCTTGATTTTGCTTAATTTCATTAGAATATAGTTCTAATTTATTTAATAACATTATACGTTCTTTACTATATTTCAAATTTTTATGAAAATAGTTATGTTTCTTAATTAATGACTTGTTCTTTCTAATAAATTTATTTACTTTTAAATATTTTTTAATTTTATTTTTGCTGCATTCAACCTTGACCACTGTGTCAGATGTGTTAATTGTGTCATTACATGTTAAGTTAAAAGACACCGCAGGATTTATGTTGTATGCAGCAGAAACCATTTCCGGGGCATTACTAACGAGCTCCTCGAATAAACTTTGGTTCTGTGAGGCTGTCCAATTTAATTTGTCGGTTTCTAAAGAATTAATGTGGTTATTTGCCTCTTGTAAACATTGCTCCAATTCAGTGATGCGCCTGAGGGCCTGCTCATACTCATCACTGCATTGGTCGAACCTGTCTACTAAAGATTGCAACTTTTTCTTTTCATCCGTAACTATCAAATTTTGAGTATGCAACTCAGCCATTTCCTTCTTAAGTTTACTGTTGTTGTCTACCGCCTCTAACAGTTCCTTCTCACTGTCATCCCTTTCCCTAAGTAGTTGTTTAACTAACTCCTTGGAAGCCTTTAATTCCTGCAAAACCAGGTGGCACTCCTCCTGGCGAGCTAAGGCCTTACGAGTCATCATCGTTAGATACTAATAATATAACCGAAATCAATAGATAATACCCAAGAAGTAGTAAAAACAACTAAAAATTGAAGTTACTTATGTCAAGTAACCAACACTTCTAATATCAACAAAGTGTAAAAAATTTATGTGTTCGAATTAATAGTCTACTTTAAATAAATTATAACAAAGTTTTACTCACGTGAAAGGGAAAACACTGATTAAATACCTTTGTTGTGACAATTCAAATTGTGATGAATCACTCGCCGGTACACACAGTTCTTAAATTACAAATTACGCACAATTCGATGTCACTAAACACTAATACAAATTAGAAATTTTATTAATACGGTTTATATTTAGTGAATTGAGGAAATGGGGCCGTAAATAATAATTATTTTTAAAATAAATTTAAGGAGCAAATTGTAACAGCTGTTTGCGCTAGTGTTGCCACAGAGAAAAGCAGAAAAGTGATTATCACAATTTAAACACAAGATATAGAAATAAACTTTCTGTACCAAGTTTCAGACTTCATAAAACTAGTCACTCATTCATGGGGAAATGTATACAAATATATAATAAACTCCCACATCATGTAACTGAACTTCCGTCACATAAATTTAAGCTTCACATTAAACAAATTTTAATTGAGAAAGCGTATTATAAAGTTCAGGAATATATAGACGACAAAAATGTGTGGACACATCCAAATGTGCTCGATTCTCCATTTTAATCTAGTGAGATATCAATGTGCAAAATTTCAATTCTCTAATTGACAATATTGTAAGGAAAGATGTCTTAAATCACATTTTTTATATATATTTATTTATTGTAAGTTTAATTATAAGTCTTTATTTTATTATATTATTATGACTAATTATTAAAGACTTGACAATGTGAATTATGACTCTTTCCAAATCAATACTATGAAAACTGTAAAGGGAGGATAAAACTTGTTGAGTTTCTTGCCGGTTCTTCTCAGAACAAGGCCTCCTGGTAGACTCTCGAACCGATGGCATCAAAATTGACTTTCATAAGTGTACAAATTGTACCTAAATGAATAAAGAAATTTTGACTTTGACTTTGACTTTGACTTTGATAGGTTTAGAGAACTATGTCGACTTATAAAAGCAGGGGTAGACCCTACCTTCCAATTCAAGAGTCGAGAGAAGAGTCACGAAAGGTCTGCTTGGCCGCGCTTATATAGGACGCTTCGAGCATTTGAAATCCAGAATCCCGAACGTCTTCGGAATTCTAAATTTCGAAGATTCTAGATGTTCGGGGCTCTAAATTTCGAAGTCTCGAAGCATCCAAAGAGGCTAAAGACACAGAAAACGAAAAATAAATGGTCTAGAAAAATATGAAAACAAAAGAATAACATGTTCTAAGCGGTCGCCAAACGAGATTGACATTGTCAGCCATGTAAACAAACATAGAAAATTTTGAGAAATCAGCTCTTAAAATATGAAAATAATACAGAAAGTTTTATAAAAAGTAGTGAAAAAGTGGTAAAATACAAGTGCGAGTGTGAAAAAGTGCATAGCGCGTACAATTTAGTCGGATATGACCGGTTTAGTGCCAAACAGTGTTAAAGCTATTTTTTATACAAAGAAATGTTATTTACAAGGATGAAATAAATCAATTTGCAAGGTAAATGTGTCGACTAAGTTATTTACAAAAGGTAGGACACATTTTTACACATGTAGGACACATCTAGGCACACTTTACAAAATTGCGTAGTATTAGAGCACCTTTAGGGCGCAATGCTACAATCCTAGAAATAATTTACTTCATAATAAAATTACTACTTATAGTATGTAGTAATTTAGACAACGTTTCGAATCACGTGGGGTCTGTGCGACGCAAAGACACTTCGGGCATTACCCATGTTTGCTTCGTCAGCGACATGATTACGAAGCCACTGTCACCAAGTGGTATGGCAACGTTGCAACTCCAGCTACTGACGAAAAGTCGACAAAAATTTCGGGCGAATTTTAAAAGAGTTAGAGCAATTTTTGTGTGACTGGGGTCTATTAAACCCTACGTGATGCATGGAGTGTTAACTGTTATGCTGCAATCATGTGAATATATTGACAACAGTAGGCGGCACGAATTGGATTAGTCACATCGACAATCTGCTTCTTTATTTGCCATGGCGTCTGGTATACCAGAAGCAAGAACTTCAAAAGAATTGCAATGCCAATCTCGAAATTAAATAAACAAGCAGCCCCAGGGGCCGGTGCGCGGGCAAACACGCCGTCTTCGCGAGGTTTGTATTAGTGATTGTATTGACTCTCACTGCGACACAGGTTTTATACAACATTAAAATTCAACGCGATCTGTCTCCATCGAACGCGGCTCCAACTAATCCGTTAGACATAAAGTAAATAATAAATCAGCTTCGTTTGTACGAGCACTTTCCATTATTCATTCGGTAGTATCGAGCATACGGTTCGCCTGATTGTTTGCTTTTCACAGGCGTCTGCAATACAAAGGCGTCATATACGGAAAGGCGCAAAAAAGTTTCTACAAGATCGGCAAACTGGTACTTTTTTTTTCGAGTTTCCTGGCCCAAGTTGGCCCTTGGTACCATAACAGTTAAAGTTATTACCTCAATATTAAGAAACTGCTACAGTTTAAGCGTGTTATGTAGTAAACTCCTCCATGGCAAACAAGTTTACGGTCCACTTGGTGTTAAGTGGTTACCGTCGCCTAAAGACACTTGCATTATTAAGGGTAAATCACTTAACACTACAAGTGCGTTGCATCCTGGGGACTAAGATAATATGCCCTGCCCAGTAATTACACTGGCTACCTTTCCTTCAATCCGAAACACAGCAAACTGCTTCACGCCATAAATAAGAAAGACAGTGGTACCTACCTAGAACACCCTGCATATGGGTCTACCACTAGTAGAAAGGCGGTGGTACCTACACACATAAATTACAAATGTGTTTCTAAGGTGTGTAAATTATTGCTTTGTTGATTGCAAATGACATGGATTATGCGGCAGTGACAATTCCAATATCACTGCTTCTTAGTACAAATTAGAATGACACAGTATACAATTAAAGTGTCCGTCCTTTGGTAGTACCTCGATCCTTCAGAAGACCACAGATACAGTTAGTACAGCTATCAACACAATACTTTACGGATCTCCTACTTTGATGAGTCTTGTCAAGAGGAACTAAATCGTATCCACGTGATGTTTTTAAATTATCTTTTACTCAGATGCTGCTGTTAGTTTGGTTCAGTAGCGCAAAGGTACTTACTTTACCAACCATCAGGTTTCAGTTCTTGAATAATGTCGTTGATATTTAACGTTCGCTGCTCATTGGCGGATGCGGCCGAGCCCCATCCCTCACTTTCATTACGTAAACGCGCTCTTTTTCGTACGCCATCAAAGGACGTGACGCAACTGTCTCAAATTAAGTAATTTACATCTAAACAGAGTTCAAACTTGTTTTGTTGGAAGTCTAAGCCTTTGTGAACTCGGTTGCGATGTTTTAAGCGCAATGTCAATGTGTTTGTATTAACTATGTAGGGACGGAGACATTATCTATTCATTTTGCGTAACGAGTGGTAAAGACAACAAAGCAAGAATTGAGTTACGAATTAAAAGGAGCAACATTAATCCAACTTAATTACATAAGTTTTTAACAACCGTGGTGTTTTCAGACATGTGGAAAATATAAATAAGGCAACGGCGAAGCGTGTTCTTAGATTCATAAAAAATCTCAATGCCATCTAAAATATAAGCAATGCAGTATAAAGGTATTATAATTGTTTCTATGCTATGCATAGATTAATCAAAAACATAAGTGATCTTTGCAAAGAATTGTGAAACATATTACGTGTATTGCACAAATATCCAGTTGCACGATAGACCTTAAAATGAAGTTCGAAAGATCTTGCCTCGAATGCCTGTTCTCATGTGGCCGCACTGACCTCTTAGCATCAAACAAGCAGCATTTCTGTAAATAATTAGCAGGCGGTAAGGACGATATTTCCGCATACTTTGGTATCAAAAAATATCATCCTTATTTTTTTCTTAACTTGCATTCACTCCTAAACATTTAATCTCCATTCTTACTCTGGCCATTAAGTGCCAGGTCCACTATATCCACCGCTCGTCTCGCAACAAATTTCCTCCAATGTAATGAATCGGAATATTCGCGAGTCCGTTCCGCCTTATAGGTCAGTTCTACATCCAATATAGCTTTATTAACAACCGGCTGGATATTAGGGCAGCAATAAGGGCCCAGAAAAGCCTTATTACAGCAGTGCATGACCTTGCGATTCTTTTGTCCGCAACGCGTGGAGACCAGTCGAGCGTCAACCACAAATATTACCGTGATTGAAATCTTGGGTACATTAATCGATTTCCTCTGTCCTCAGAATTGCTACCGAAATATTGGAAGCATAAAAAGCAAATAAATTATGTGGATTATTAATTTCCTGTGTAAGATGGCGTCCGCTTCCACTAATGGATACGTTAATGGAGATCGCTTTTTTATTTCATGATACTGGTGTATTATCAGGTGGATTCCTCAGAGAGTTGAGGATCAAATAGCACTTTCTGTTAAGTAGTTTAGAAGAAAGAATGTGTTAAGCAGATCGTGTTACTTCGAGTAATAATTCCTATCCGACTAAAAATATGAATAATTATCAGAAATATTTTACGGATTTTTAGGAACGAATGGCTGGAAAACCAGTATAGACAGAGAAACCTGTATAGAGGAAGAGATTTAAGATGCGCCATAAAGCGGCTCCCAATGCCTATACTTGGGGCAAAAGTTCCAGGCTCTGTTCCTGGCTCACCTCTTTGTAAACTATGGACCTTTTTTTTGATGACGACGGAAAATCAATTTACGGACCCTACGGCAGACTAGGCGCTATAGTGTGACACTTTCCGATACCTTGACATTGACGCCGGCCCTTCGCACTTCAAACAACCGGTAACCTCCTAAGCCCTTTGTAAAGGTGTGCGCTAGGGTACTAGGCAATCCCCAGACGGCAATGTACACGGGGGCCAACACGCGTGCAGGCCACATCTTAGGGCTGGACAAGACCGGCGTTCACAGCCGCCTGCCTTCTTCGGCCCGTCTATCCACGCCGGAGGGGAGCGGCTAGAGCGTCCTTCTGCGCTATCAGGCATCACTACGGACCTAAAACCCGTGAATCCATGGAATACTAAGAATTTTTCGTATTTGGGTTTTCATAAGTGATTATTTAACAATTTGTATTAACCTGAAATTATAATTCATTCATGGCTTTGCTTTGTTTGTATGGAAGATCCATAGTAAGCTAAAATGTCTGTAACGGGTACTATACAGAAAATTAACAAAAACATACCACATCAGAGGTATTTGTTCAACTCAGCCGTAGATCTTTGTTACTAATCTCTTAAAGTTGGAGTCTGCTTAGTTAGTAGAAAAGATATAAACGTGAACTGGGTTAAACAAAAAGTCTGTGGGCCTTATCACGAGAGCTACAACTTTGATACTTTCGTGAATAGTAAAAAAAAATACTACAGCAATCTCCGATCTATCTTACCTCCATTGCTACTGTTAGCTTATGCAACCGAGAAGCGGCATCTCAAAGTGATTGTACGTTATCCCGATCAACAACTGCCTAGAGGCTTCGTTCATTATAGACGGTCTCAATTGCAGCGCCCGGCGTCGGCCACACTAAAGAGATTCTATGAGCAGCCCGACTCGCCGGTGGGATTCTCCTAAGAGCTCTACGTAAGCGACTAAAGCTAAAGCGATAGTGTGCGACTTTTTATATACGTGTAGCAAGCGTAAGATTTGCTTGGTAAGCAGTTACCGTAGCTTAATGATGGTAAGGGCACAGTGTTACTCCTACGCTGGCAACCATGGATATTTGAATACTGTCTTCTGTAAGGTGGGCGTGAGTTTCCCAGGACGGCCGCTCCAGTCTATCCTTCCTCTCTTAAAAAAACTGGATGTAACTATACTTTCTAATATACCTGAGAATGCACCTTTGCCTACACTTGATGAGCGCATCGAAGATATGACAATTTTTGTACCAAACCTATAAATGACGACTTATATACTTACACCAAATATAAAAGTGGTAAAGTTTAGATTGGCTTCCGGAATATGATGTTCACACATGTATCTTAGGACTTTATGGACGACTAGTTATGTGAGACTCACCAGCAAGATCTTGAAATCAAAGTAAGGAAAAGCATAGTATGATTTCACGTTACAAAACATTAAGAACATATTTAAATGCACTGAACAGTTCGTGTTAATTTATCCCTAAAAAACAGTGCTGGGAAAATCAATACGTCCTTAGTCTATGACACACGTGATCTTCTTCTTGCATGGAAGCTTTGCGCCAGACAGCTAAAGCTGGGAAATAATGCGTCCTCTTCGACAAGTTGCTGTCCGTCTTCACTTGGCAGCGGCAACAGTCAAGATTATTGTTACTCTATCCTGTTCTATGGTCTTCCAGCTTCTTATAAAATATTACTATTTCCAAAAGTAGTAAGCATCGCGTCGTATCGCTGTTTGCCGCTCGCTGGCGCTCAGGTAGGACAAAGCGTTTCTCAGTACATGGTTGCTATGTTGCAGATCTCGTAGTTAGCGCAATTACAGTGGCGTATATGCGGCTCCTTCAGATAAACGGTAAAGCAAGTCTAGTGCGAGGATTACAAAGGCTATTTATTGGACAGTGGTATTTTAATGACAGCTCATTGTCAATTTATAAATTGATTCTTATTGACAATATTTTTAATACAAAATGAGTGCATTGGAGATGTGGTGCATATTTACGCGATTTATATATTTCTTTCTTTTAAAAAATTAATTAATTAATTTATTTAATAAGGAATAAAAAACAGCCATCCTAATTCGGCTAACATAGTTACCCACAAATGTACATAGTTATTAACTTAAATAAATAAATACATGTTCACTATATTTAATATCTAAATACAAATTAAAAGTTGACTGAAAAATTATAATAAAAATAAAAAATACCGCTTTAATTTTATCCATGATGAAAGATTTTTCGTTTTTAATTGTTAACAACATCTAAAAAGGAATCATCATGTAATTTTTAAGGGACTATTTGGAAAGTATACCCTTTCATGTTTATGAATAGGTCACATACTGCTTAAAAAAAAATATGGCAGAAGAACGATTGCTGAGTCAGCTGGTTGTTAATAATAATAAATTACTGCTTGTTACAAAAGTGATAATTAGATAAGGTTACTTTAACGCCTAGGATTCCAGAACACTCGCTGTTATCTATTCTCCGCAATAACATGTACATTGTTATATAACAAGACTTTCCCTATACTACGTATACGAGAAAGTTAAAAAACAATAGACCAGTGTAAAAGTCATAAGAGGGCCGAATCGTCATAAAGCGAGGTGTCCCGCCCTGGGCGCCAGTCCACAACTACGCGCAGACAAAAGGAATTCTTTATCAGACGTTCAGGGGTACAGCGCATTCGACACTCTGTAATGGACACGTTTAATCATTTAGAAACTGTGAAAGAGAAGATCGGCAGTGTGAAAGAGAAAGAGCGTACTAACTCGTGTATTAGAGCGAGATAAATAGATTTCACATAGACGCTGCCGACCTAGGTCACATGCGCATTACATTTAATTTTTGATGTCACTCTATTTATTTCAATAGCAATCTGTAAATGTAACTAATTATACATTTATGGTATTACCGAATAGTTTTATTTTGGAAATTCATATTGATATTGCTTAGTGTTTGTTATGTTTCTAATTTAGTCCTTGTTTATTCTAACATAATTTTTGTCGTCTGTAATTTTGGCATGGACATTTCATAAGTAATGTATATAGCATCTAATATAGTATAAGATTACCCCCCTTAGTGGAGAGACCTTGTCGTGGTGGGGGGGCTTACGAGGGAGGACCACACTTATCTTAGTGCCATTTACATCTGGCTGCCTTTTATTTACAAAGGTATTTCCTCCCTCCTTACTAACGATTCCACACTCTTGAGCTCGGAAGAGCTCCGACGGAAGAACCTGCACCAGTACTTCGGCCGTAACCTATCCTACCATTGACAACAACCCCATCTTCAGTGCTTATGGTGGTATGCCATTGGTTTTGGATAGGCCGGTGACTTGCCTTAATTGGTCGGTCAAGACAAGGAAAAGTCTATAAGACCCGAGAGAACACTCGTACAACCCTGTGGACACTTAGCGACCTCTACAGTAAGTAGCTACTCTCTCGGAAAGGGCGTCACCCGAGAGAGTAATTTATATCGTCCCATTCTCGTGGGAACTATATGGAGATTGATCAAATTAAAACTAAAGATACCCCGGAAACCCTTACAAAAAACAGACCCTTGGCTGACCATATGGACAATGAAAATGATAGCGATGCAGAAAATGAAAATTATTTTGACCCAGCAAACGCAGAAGCAGACGCTTATTTAGATACAATTAAAGAAATGATGTCACTAATACCTGAAATTAAATACCTCCTTACAGATGGCAAAATAGTTACACGCAAGAACAAGGACGAAATATTATCTAAACTAGACCTAATAGAACACAATTCAAATGCATCTATTGCACGTGGTAAACGAATTAGGAAATCTATGGAATCTAATAAATTACAAAATGCAATCAATTCAACAGATAATAACATAGTAAATTTAATTAAAAAAACTATTAAAGACTCAATTAAAAACTCATTACCTATAGATAAAAATACTAATAAAGATAAAACACAAACGTTTGCACAAATAACTAACTACCCTAAGTTAGCAAATCAAAAGATTTAGAAGAAAAAAGAAACACCAATCATTCCATTATTGTCACAATTTCTGACGCTCATAATAAAAAAGAAGCAACTGAAAAATGGAGAGAAAGAATCTCCTTCCGGAAAGAAAAATTCTTACCTAACAAAGTCATTAATATTACAGACAACAAACTAAAAATAGAATTCGAAAATCAGCAGCATCTCAATAAAACATTAAATATTATTAAAGAATACAAACATAACAATATCAGTGCTGAACTAACTAAAAAACTACAACCCATGTTTATCGTGAAAGGCATCAACAGAAATATAAAACCCGAAGAATTACTTAATATTATGATTGATCAAAATGAAGAATTAGGACACATCAATCCCTCAGCCACAGAACCACACATTAAAATGTGCCTAGTTAAAAATAATAAAAATGAAAAACTATACAATGCAATTTTCAGAGCATGTCCCGAAATCTGGCATAAAATTATTTCAAAAGGACGAATAAATATCGGACACTCCAGAATATACCTCGAAGAACATTCTGCCCTTATACAGTGCTATAAATGCCTACAATTTGGCCACTCTAAAAACAAATGTCCCACTGAAAACTTAAATAACTGCTCCCATTGTGGCTCTAAAGAGCACAGTTATTCTATATGTCAACATAAAAAAGATAAAACAATGACTAGATGCTTCAACTGCAATAATTACAATTTAAAAAATAATAAAGATAACCCAACTAACCATTCGGCTACCTCAATGTCATGCCCCATACTGTTGTCCATGAAGGCAAGAGTAAGTAATAAAATTGATTATGGCGACTTCTAGTACAACCTACAAAACAAAAACCATCAAATGCCTACAACTAAATTTTGCAAGAAGCTTTAGAGCACATAGTGAATTATCTAATTATAATAAAGAAAATATCTTTGATATTATATTTATCACTGAGCCATATGTTGGCAATTCCAATACTGTCAAAGCATTTAAAGACTATACAGTTTATCAGAATACTAATTTCATATCAAGTAATAAAAAAAATAAGTCTGCCATAGCCATCAGAAATAATACATTTGCAGCAATACAAGTCAGTCAATTCATTACAGAAAACATAACTATAGTACAATTAAAAGATATAAAAGGAAAATTTATTTATATACACTCTATTTACATAGAACCTAAAACAGACCCTAATAATACTATAGAAAAACTAGATGCATTCCTCAGTCTCGAAAGTAATGCTGTTCATATAGTAACTGGTGACTTTAACGGCTGGAGTCCCATTTGGGGTTCGAAAACCACTAATAAAAGAGGCGATATTATCTCAGACTTAGCTTTAAAACATAATTTAAATATCTGTAATACTGGTAATGAATTTACTTACTTCGACGCTAGTTGCAGAACAGCTCGTACTTCTAATATAGATCTCACAATGTTAACAGACAATAATAGACAAATCAATATAGATAATTGGGAAGTCAATACTGAAATAGTGACACAATCGGATCATAGACCAATTACATTTGAAATAAGCTTTGGAAAAACAATAGCAATAACTAAAAATCTTAAAACAAACACTTATAGATACAATACAACAGCAAGCAATTTTTGGAATGATAGGAAAAAGCTACAATTTAAAGAAGAACTAAATAAACATATTAGTAATAATCAAATAGAAGTCGACAATATACTACACATGAATAAAGATGAAATAGAGAATTACATAACACATTTTACAATAAACATTAATAAAACATGCACACTTACCTTACCTCGCCCTGCTGGACCGCCACGACACCCGGAATGGTGGAATGCAGACTTGGAAAAAATAAAGAAAGAAGTCATTAGCAATCACCGAAAACTTAGTAAAGCAGTACGCAGAAAGTTACCCCTAGAGGACATCATATCAGAAAAGATGAAACTTAAAGAAACTTACTCAAAATCCATACAGGAGGCGTCTACAGCTCATTTCAAAGACTTTTGTAACAGACAAACTAAAGAAAATGTTTGGTCTGTTACAAATAGAATCATTAAAGCAAAACCTGTAATACAGCCCCCTTCAACCATAGAGAAACCCGATGGTACCTTCACGAAAAACACCGCTGAAACAATAAAATTCTTTGTGGATGGATTATTTCCTTGTGACACTCCGGATGACAATGATCAGTCATTGATCCGACAAGAAGTGCAAGAAGCACCAAATACTCCTGATGAGCCCGGGTTCACAAGAGTAGAAATTTTACAAGCTATATAATCCCAAAAACCAAAGAAGGCCCCTGGACATGATGGCCTAACAGCGGATATATGCGCGATGGTGGCAGAGACATGTCCAGAGGTAATTATTGCCATTTATGACCGTCTATTTCAACTTGAATTCTTCCCGATGATCTGGAAAAGAGCCATAGCTAAAATAATACCGAAGCCTAACAAAGAGAAATACTTCTCACTAACATCTTACAGGCCAATTGGACTCCTTCCGGTGTTTGGGAAAGTATATGAAAGACTCCTCATAGACAGATTGAATTATCACAACGACTCCAAAGGGCTCAACAATAAAAAACAATTCGGCTTCCGAACACAAACATCCACCATCATGGCAATAAAACAGGCCCTAGATATTGTCAATGACGCAAAGATGAAAAAACACCAAGTGATAGGTGTCTCTCTCGATATTAAGGGCGCCTTTGACAATACCTGGTGGCCTGCAATTTTCAGCAGATTGAAATATATAAAATGCCCCAAAAATATTTTTAACACACTCAAAAGTTACTTTGATGACAGAACAGTAGTTGTGAGAATGGCTGACGAGGAAACTACTAGGATCACAACCCGTGGTTGTATTCAAGGTTCCATTACTGGACCCATAATGTGGAACCTCGTCATGGACTCTCTTCTCGACTTAGAAATGCCTGAAGGTATCAGTCTACAAGCGTACGCAGACGACCTTTTGCTAATTGCGCATAATAAAGACCTTAAAAAACTAGAACTAAATATTAACAATTCATTAAATAAAATAGAATGGGGACATCAAAATAAACTATCATTTAGCGCAAACAAAACACAAATAATTTCATTTACAAATAAATCAAAACAGCTAAATATACACTTAAACAACAAAAAGCTTGAATTCACCAACGTCATAAAATATTTGGGTATATACATAGACTCCAAGTTATCATTTACACATCACATTAAAGAGCAAATCGTCAAATGCAAAAATATATACAATAAATTAAAAATATTCGTTCGCCCTACTTGGGGAGTTCACCCCGAAAACATAAAAACTATCTTCAACCAGTTATTAGTACCTATTATTTCATATGGGGCCTCCATATGGGTGGAGGTCCTGAAACTCAAATACATTCAAAACTTGCTACTATCGCTCCAGAGATACTTTTGTATACAGATCGCCCGCAGTTTTAAAACTATAAACACTCCACTATCCATAGTAATTACAGACTTGCCTCCTTTACCATCCATAATCACAGCTATAGCTAACAACGAACTCACAAGGATTGTACGCACCTCAAAATATTTACCAAGCGACATGATATTAGAAACTTACGCACTTCCAGAAGACCGTCAGCATCCATCTCAGAGAAAACCTATAAATTACTTTACTGCAAATAATAACACCGAGCTACAAAATATATTAACAGAACACTGTCACATAAAATATCATTTATATACTGACGGCAGTAAGTCAGACTCTGGAGTGGGAGCCGCAGTAATTTTGCAGGATCACACAAACAAAATCATTACTAGGAAAATTAAACTTCACAAAGCCTGCTCCAACTACCAAGCCGAGCAAATAGCAATAGAAACAGCCTGCCAGATCATTCTTGATAGGGGAATTTCTGCAGTAATCGTCACGGACTCTCTATCAACCTTACAAGATCTCTCTGACCCATACAGCTACAACACTCATACAGTAAACACTTTTAAAATAATAGTGCAAATCGAAAACAAAGGACAACAAATTGTATTCGTCTGGGCTAAAGCACATAACAACATTCCGGGAAATGAACTTGCAGATCAGGCAGCCAAGGAAGCAGCAACTTCGCACTCGGCCATACAATATGCTCGTTTCCCGTTATCTCACATAAAAATTATCAATAGAGAACTTGCAAACAAACAAAAATCAGTACTATACAATAATCCCGACAATTGCCTGTACACCAAAACTATGTTCCCCAATTATGAATCTTTATCCAAATTCCTATCCAAAGTTCCAATCACCTTTCAAACTTCCCAATTCCTATCCGGTCATGGTTACAATAAACAATATTTACATAGATTTAAAATTACCACTGACCCTTTTTGCCCCTGCGATAACACCACAATTCAAACTTTCGACCATTTAATTCACCATTGCCCCAAGTTTATTAACACCCGCAACGACTTAGAAATCGTTTGCAACATACACAAAATAAATAAAAGCAACTATCAAGATATCATTAAAAAAGAAGAAACTACAAACACCTTTATAAACCACATAAACAACATAGTAAACAACCTTAAAAAATTTAACAATACATAAAACACAATATCAATAGTAAAATATCAACAATAGAAATATAAGTTAATAATAAAGCTAAAATAAAACAAATAACATAATAAACCAAAATCAATTACTTAATAGCCCATAAAAATCAACGCTCCCATTATATTAGCGTAGTCCAATAGCGCTAATATTATTGTGGATAACAACAAAGCCACTAGGTAAAAAAAAAAAAAAAAAAAAGTATAAGATTGCTGTTTAGAAGTATGATATTTGATCTGCCAGTATTTAGTGTAGCTTGTTGAGGGGGAGGGAGGGCCGCGGAAGGAACACAGAGAATTATTTAGCAGCGTCTCCGGCGGCCGGGAGGGACGAGATATTATTTCGGAATTACCAGAATAATAAATAATACACACGAACTCTCGTCGCCTAATTACAACTGCTAGCCACACATTGTGTGTGATATATGCGCACGTTTTTGTTTATAGGTAAAAACATTTTATAAGTACCATACGATGGACAAGTTGCTTTGTTTCTGGGTTGTGATGGTAAGGAGCAGGATTCGGGCAATGCTGTAGTTTAAAGTTATTATTAGCGGCTTTCATCTGCTTTTTAAAAGAAAATTTAGAATATGTTACTTCCTGTACGCTTACTTGAAGTGTGTTTAGTTCGACCTCGGAGTGCCTAGACAAATTGCTAATGCTAAGCCTTTCTGCGAATAAGAATCGTTTACTCTACTACGTACTTGGAGTGTAAGAATACTCGATAGCAGTAGCATAGATGCCTTCGAGATGTGAGCGAAAACTGCTCCGTATTCCGTCTGCCAAAGAACCAATGAGTCTATATTAAGAGGGTTTAAAATAACTATGCAACTCTCCGTTATCTGCCGACAAGAGCTCTCTGTTTCTCTAAAAATAGACGTACGGATGACGGAATGATCGTACGGAATTCAAAACATTGCCTGGAGAAGCAGATGAGCTTAGCCAAAATGTACGGCATACTTGCTTCGGGAAGAGTACCTATGAGCTGGTCTTACGCAGCGAAGAAGGCGATTACTTTCTATCAGCTGGTATTCCATCATCTAATTCGTTTTCTTTCTTATATATAAGTTGCATAATTACACAGACATGACAGATAAAGGCTGCTTCAGTTGATGATGATGGGCAGGGTGGAGGGAATGAGATGCACTAGGGACAAGGAACGACGAAAATCGTGCATGCGTAACATTTGGAAGTAGACCGGCATTACCTCCATTGAAGAACTGTTTCGGTTTGCGGCTGACAGAGAGGAATGTAAGACCTGACGGTCAAACCGTAGGATTGAAGGATTGGATTGATTTTAAATAAATCATAGACCCGTTTAAAGATCAGCAACATCAATCTAAACATTTTCAATTTAACATATTAAAATACTCCAAACTGCGTAAATTGATTGCGTAATATCTGTCGGGACTTACTGATGTTCAAGATCTTAGCCTCCTGAACCCAAGTCCGAATTTAGTATCAAAGTGTTCCCAGATATGATCACGTATGCAGTGCCTAAAGCAATACCTGTTCTGCAACAGAACTATCTCAATTAGTATCGGAGTCAAAGCGAGACGGCAACTTAAATAAGGAATAGCGTCTTGGTAAAGTTTTGCTCCAAAATAAACTGTCTCGGAGCACAAGTTGTGGCAGAGCTCACAATTTCGGGAGGAGCAAGTCACTATCCGAATAGATCATTACGCGCCGGCCGAGCGCGCCAATTTAATTGTGGCTTTGCTAGTGGACTAATTCCAAATTAAAAAACCAAGTTTACTTTTTTCATTTGCTGTAAGTTACTGGCGTAGTGTAATTTGTCATGGAGCATGGGATTAGGTTAGTACATTCACAAGCCAATGTAAACATAACATATGCTTTTATGATACCATTATTATTTCTTTAGCGTTTCAATCAGCTGTTATATCATGACTGCTACCATCAGGCGGTCCGTATGTTTGTTTACCCACCACATATCATAAAAAAGTATAAAAATGCTTTTTGTTATGGAAAATATTTATTTAAAGCACTCAACAGAATCATATAATTTACAGAATTAATAAGTACAAAAAAACGTAGTGAAAAAAACACAAGAGATAAAATTAATGACAATGTCAGTCAAACAAAAAAAACTTATTCTTTTAAAATATAAAACCCTAACTCCAAGCAGGTTGTCTACCTGCGACATACTCCCGGCCTTGCAGATAGGGGAACACAGATACCATACTCTGCAATCGACTAACCTATTTATTTACAGCCTAAACCTAAGAGGAACTCTTACGGGGCGACCAGAGCGTGTGACGGCCTGGGGTGACGTCGTCCCCTTCGGTAAGTCGGCCGACGCTAGATCCAAGGTGGGATCTGAAGCCTCCACGCGTTCATTTGACAGTGATAACTCAAGTGGATATAATCGCTGTATCGGTCTAACCAGTTCTCCGTTCGCTGTTTTAACTCGAGCGACACGACACGATTCGTCAACACCTGCGTAAACGTCTAGAACTAGCCCCAGAGGCCAATTTATTCTTTTTAAGTTATCTGAGCCAATAAACACAACATCACCTATACCTATACATCGAAGCCCACCCCTTGATCTTCTTTCAACTAGCGTTGATAAATATTCATTACGAAAACGAACCTTTAAATCACTAACCAGCTTCTGAATATATCGCCAACGAATAGACAAGGTCTTTGAATCCAAGCAACCGACAAGGCTCTCCTTCGCTACTCTATTATTCAAAAACATTGATGGAGTAAGCGGATTTAAATTCTCGGTGTCATCAGAAATGTATGTGATAGGACGAGCGTTAATTACAGCCTCAACTTCACAGAGAACAGTGTACAATTCATCATATTTCAAGGATGCCTTGCCTAAGATGCGCCGTAAGATGGTTTTCATCAACCCAACCAGACGCTCCCAAAATCCTCCCCACCATGGCGCTTGCGGTGGGATAAAGCGCCAATCTATTTTATCTACGCTCGTTTTCATTGCTGCATCTTCCCAATCCACTGTGTCTAGAACACTCTTCGTCCCTCGGAAATTCGTTCCATTATCACTATACATTACTCTAACATTTCCTCTTCTTGCCACAAATCGTCTTAATGCTAAAAGAAAATCGTCCGTGGAAAGTGATAATGTAATTTCCAAATGCACTGCTCTGAACGTAGCGCAGGTAAACAGCACCACCCAACATTTTTCACCTGATCGAAGGTATAACGGCCCAGCAAGATCAACACCTGCCGTCTCGAAAGCGTTACCACACCTAATCCTATCCAACGGAAGTGGGGGAGCAGGCGCAACGTATGGTTTTGCTGCATGGCGCCGGCAAACTATGCATTCTCGTACAACTTTCTTAGCCAGTCTCCTGATCCCTATGACCCAATAATTTTCACGTACCATGCTACTGAGTGTCTGAGATCCCGCGTGCTGACATGCCAAATGTTTCTGTGTCACCAGTCTTTCCACAATAAGATTTTTACTCGGTAATAAAACAGGATACTTAAAGTCTTCCGAATCTTCCAGTAGGGTCAGCCGAGTTTTAACACACAGCAATCCAGCCTTATTCTGTACTGTAGCTAACTTACTATTATCCAACGCATCTTGATTCTCTCTTTGTATTAACCCTAGCAGTTTATTCTCCGCATCTTCAAACTCTTTTCCTGATAACTCTCTTCTGCTTCCCATTAAGCTTTTCTTCCTACAGTTACTTATAAATCTGAAACACCAAGCGACAGTCCTCACTATCATAGAATATTTACTAAAATGAAGTAGACTATCTGAAAATTTTTCTAAGTCTTGAACAAGCAATGTATTCCTTTTCATCTCCTTATTTACCTCGTCCTCACAAGGCACCGGTTCTGCTGCTGGCCATTTCGATGGGGCGTCTTTCAGCCAAGCGGGTCCTTCCCACCACCTCGATCTTAACAGTTGTAATGCATTGCAACCTCTCGATGGAAGGTCCGCTGGATTCACGTCACCAGGGACATGATGCCAATCTTCTATCCTCGTTCTCCGAATGATCTCCGTCACTCTATTGTGTACGAAAACATTCAAACCTATTCTCCTCCTGATCCACGCTAGAACTATGCTAGAATCACACCAATAGTACTCCTTGCAGCTAATTTGCAGCCCTTTCCTAACCTCTTCTACTAATCTTGTACCTAACAATGCTGCAATCAATTCTAGCCTTGGCATCGTAATCGGCTTAGTCGGTGTTACTCTCGCTTTAGCCATTACTAGTTGAACGAATGTAACTCCATCCGACTCCGACCGAAGAAATATGCTAACCGAATATGCTGACTGGCTCGCGTCGCTAAAAATATGCAAGGAATTGTTACACCGCAGTATATCTATTTGAGTGATACGTCGAGGCAATCGGCATTTTTCCAGACATCCAATATATTTAAGCCACTTTCCTATGCTCTCCAATAGATCTGACGGCAAGGCAGAGTCCTAGTCAATTTTTCTAACCCAACACTCTTGGATGATAATCTTTGGTACAAGTGTTACTGGGCATACAAACCCCAAAGGGTCAAAAATACTCTGAGTGATAGACAGTAAGGTTCTTTTTGAGATTTTATCTATTTCCTGTAACGCTGTCGGTATCTTACAGTACAACTCGTCACTCCTAGGGTCCCATGTAACCCCTAGCACTGAAATAGAAGCTTCTTCTCCATCTGTAATAACCGGACCTGTCACCCAACATCTTAATTCGAACATCCCTTCATTCATTACTTCCTTAGCTTCTCGTATAAACCGTTTCATATCCTCTTCGCTATCGACACTCAACACACAATTATCGACATAAAATGAGGTCTTCAATTGTTTTGCCGTATCACCGTCGAACTTATTCAGGTGATGCAGAATTGTCGCCGCTAATAAAAACGGGCTAGTGGTCACTCCAAAAACTACTCGGCAATGTCTGTATGTGACTAAACCCCGTAGCTCCTTGACATCGTACCACCAAAGAAATTTTAAATAATCCCGATCGCTTGGACTCACTGATATTTGCAAAAAGGCTTTCTTGATATCTGCCGTAATGCCAATAGCCTTTTCCCTAAAGTTAAGCAGAAGCTTTGGAATTAGCTCGATATAGTTGGCACCTCGTTCTAGGCAGTCGTTGAGGGATAGACTATTTTTCCCTGCTGCCGAAGCATCGAAAACTGGTCTAATTTTAGTTGTTAAACTACTAGCTTTTACTACGGCATGATGCGGCATGTAATGACCTCTGTAGTTATCGTCATTTTTCACTTCTTCGATGATCCCACAGCTTAGCCATTCCAAAAAAACTTTATTGTAGTCTTCTAATATTCCTAACTTTAGTAGCTTTTTGGTAGTCGACCTAACTCTTTTTTCTGCTATATCATAATTTGTTCCAAGATCACAAACCGTGTCTTTCCATGGCAACCTTACTTCGTATCTACCCTCATTATTAACCTTTACCGTTTGCCTATAAAAGTTCACTGCTTCTGTTTCAACAGTACTTCTAGCTTTTACCTCCGTATCATCTCTAATTCCTAATGCTTCCAATTGTCAATCAATGTCAAATGTACACGTACAAGTATCAAGTCATCAATGTCAAATGTACACGCTAGAGCACTTACCGGTACCACGACATTAGAACAGTATACACCAACTGCAGGGCCCTGGACTGTCCAACCCAGTTCCGTCTCCATTGCCACCAAACGGTCATCCACACGTACTGATCGTCCCGTAAGTATGCTACCTAAAACATCCGAGCCAATTAACATACCTACTTCATCTACATTATTTAAACAATCAGTTAAAATTATACCTTTTTGCTGCAACTTATCTAACAAACCTCCTTGTCTAATTTTAGGTATATAACCGCAAATATTTTCCTGTTCCAACATTTTAATATTTGTACTGTAGTTCCCGTTCAAACTCATAATATGCACTTCATACACCTTATGTTTTTGTGTTTTGGTTACCACTCCACCAAACAGTACATGACTCATCTCCTGTTGTTCTATAGCCTTCAGCTTCAATCTTCCTGCAACGCTTCCCTTTATAAATGAGCACTGAGCGCCTGAGTCTAGTAACGCTCGTACCGTCATGGTTACGTGGCCGTGTACTATATTAACCATTAGTGTCTGTAGAAGTACCGTACTCATGGTAGACATAGATTGGTTCAATACTGCTTGTTCATTACTTTCTTTTGCTGAAGTGCTTGCATCGCTAGTTACACATTTGCCTATGTTTTCGCACATAATAGGATAATGTCTTCTCTGACATACAATACATTTCATGTGCTTCCTACATTTGTTTGCCATGTGGCCTACTTTCAAACAAATGTAACACGCGTTGCTCTTCTTCAAATAGAAGATCTATTTGAAGAAGAGCAACGCGTGTGACACATCTTTAATCCAAACTCATTTTAACTGCCGATGAACACTCCGAGCTTGTGTGTGACGTCTTCTGGCACCAAACACATGTCCGTGCTATCTCTGTTGGTTGGTCTTTGTAATCCTGAGAGCCTGAATGAGGTCTTTGATGTTTCTGAATTGTAGTTGCGAAACACGATGCAGTTGGACCTGTGTTGTAATCTATAGCTGACTTGTTTCTCGATAAGAGTATCCTCTCTTCAGCTTCGACCTCTAACTTTATAAAATTGAGCAACTTTGACAACGCGCTACCTTTTTCTGCTCGCATGTGTGATCTGCCCCATGCTCTCAATATTTCTACTGGCAATGCAGATTCAACCATAGGATATAAAAAGGCTGCATACTTATCTTGTGTTACTCCTAAGGTCTCTAAAGCTAGGATCTGCGTCATAATTTTATCATAAAGAGACCTTATCGCAGTGTTAGATGGTAGTTTAGCTTGCGAGATCGTCAGCTGTAGCAACTCGCGTACGTAATGCTCGATTACAATGTCGCCACGAGCAAATCTTTCTTTCTGCTGCGCCAGAACCTTTGGATAATTTTCAGCCGAAGGTGGGAAACTCTCGACAAGTTCTCGAGCACTAGTTCCTAACTCCATGCTCTGAATAAGGTATTGAAACTTGTCGTCATCGTCAATTTTGTCATCTAAATCAATTTTTTTGAATTGTGTCCAAAATGGTAACCATCTGCTAATTTCGCCATTAAATTTTGGTAACTCTAACTTTGGTAACCGTAAGTGTCGAGCTGACTCACCATCTCCAACCGCGCTGCTAGCTTGCTTTATCGTGTTCTTGGATCGGCTTAGGTTGTCCTCTATGTCTTCTGTGACTTCCTTCACCTTCTGCTCCAACAAGAACCATCTGGACTCATATTCATCAGCCGTGTCGCTTTCTATTTCTTTTTCATCACGACTTTCACTCTCTAACCATAAGCCTAAGTATTGATTTTGTATGACTACCAACTTTTCAAAATGTTAACTTAGCTTATTAAATTCTGCGAAAATCCGAGACGTCTCCTTCCTCTCCAGATATTCTTCCAATTTCTGGGCAGTAATTGAGAAGCGTCTTCGTTCTATTGTGCGCTCTAACTTCACTCTATCCATGGTTTTCGATTCTTTCTCTGTCACGGTCGCCATATGTTATGGAAAATATTTATTTAAAGCACTCAACAGAATCATATAATTTACAGAATTAATAAGTACAAAAAAACGTAGTGAAAAAAACACAAGAGATAAAATTAATGACAATGTCAGTCAAACAAAAAAAACTTATTCTTTTAAAATATAAAACCCTAACTCCAAGCAGGTTGTCTACCTGCGACACTTTTATCTGAACTGATATAGTAAGTGGATGCTGAAAGCTAGCCTCAACCGGAATCCTCAATCACATAGGACACTAGCTATCTTATCATTAAATGTCAAATCACAATAATGCTGGTGTGAATTTGAAAAGTAAGTTCGCAATCAAAAGCCGGACAAGTGCGAGTCGGACTCGCCCACCGAGGGTTCCGTAAAAAACAAACACATTATAAATAGTTCAGGAATCGAGTCTCTGAGTTTTTTCCGAGCTTTTCCCGAAATTCAGTTTCCAAAACTTTATAGTAAAATGAAATGAAATGAAAAAGCTCTATATTTAAATGGACTTTGCTAAGTACTTTTAAATCGTCAAAAGCCCTACCACCATTTAGACGAAATAATTATTTTTCTTAAATAATTATTAGTATGCTGAGACGGAGAAGAAATGGCAAAAGAAACTCCGCAGCTTACAATTTCGTAATGATTTCAAAACATCATTACATGTCCATAGATATATCAATATGAATGAATAAATTACAATTTTAAATGCGTAAATTTGGGCAGATTTTACTCCCACGCATTTGGGTCATTTAAATAATCATTTAACTTGTAATAAGCTTTTTTATATCATTTAGATTTTACAGTTTTTTTAAATTTATTAATAGGCATAGTGTTTTATAATTGTGGTTATACTAACAGTTCATACATAAATTAGTTAAGTAACCTAATTAAAGTTGTTTTAAATCTCAAATTGAGTCCAGATTAATTTGTAAGTGGTGACTGAAAAAAGAATGATTATTATCGCATTGTACATCAAAGTGCCATGCAGAATTGTCGGTTTTGGTTCATCGCCATCTATTAGCGACGCTGCGAACCTAACACCTTAAGAGTATCGAAATATAAGTTTTTTGCGGCATAAACGGCCGTATCTTCTTTTTGCGTTAACTTAGAAGTTTTATTTTTTCACAACTTTAAGGAGCTGTAGACCTGAGTATATGGTTTTAATTCCAACTCGATACCTCCACTCGTTTCCGAGATAAACGCATACCTCGATGATTGATTACGTACTTTATATAAAGACTATATTTTATATGATTTAATTACAAATGTATAGTTTTCAGAGTTTTTCCTATATTTGTGGTATAAGACGATATTACTGGCCAAATTTCATAGTTCTAGGTCAACGGGAAGTATGAATTTTGATTCCATTGAGTGTGTCGAAATATACGTTTTTTACGATATAAACGGCTGTATTTTTTTTTTGCGTTAACTAAGAAGATTGATTTTTTTTTAACTCGATACCTCCACTTGTTCCCGAGATAAAGGGTCTTGACAGACAGACGGACAACAAAGTGATCCTATAAGGGTACCGTTTTTTCCTTTTGAGGTACGGAACCCTAAAAATGAAATCGTACTTCAGCGTGTACATGTATACATAATCATATGTACCGAAACATGATGCGAATCATCAAAAACGCAAAGTTGCATAATTATCTTGGCCAGGTGCTCACACACGATAGATAAAGGCTGCTTCAGTTAACCCACTTACTCCTACAAGATGTTATAACACCGCTGAAATTTTATTGTAATTACCCTCAAATATAAGATGTTAAAAGGGATATTTCTATCGAAATTTTAAGCTTATCTCATTTTGAACTTATCAAAGATTGATTGTATGCAGTTGGAATAAACAAAATAAAATGATTTTGCAGCATAAATTGTGTTTTAAGGTGCAGTGATATTATAATTTAACTATGTCTGATAAAAATGTAACCTATTAAAAACATATTCGTTTCTTAGTATGTCTTTGGCATATATTATTTTTAATATGAATGCTATTTACCCAAATAAAAATAAGTTGATTGTGTTATTGCAATATTACATTTTTTATAGGTTCTGAAACCACATCGGTGTTATAACACCTGGTAGGAGTATCAACGTCTAATATGTTTTGGTATTATATTTTAGATTAAATCAGAGGAAGGTGTTAAAGCTCATCAAAATTATAGAGAAATTGGATAAAAAGTACATGAAACGACCTTGCCAGGTGTTATTGCTATTTTGCCTCCAGATAATGAAAATAATGACGTTACAGATGAAAATTCTGGTGACGAAAACATCGTGGAACTGCACAATTTTTCTGGTTCGCAGCCCAGAGCCGAAGCTCAGGCCATTTATATGAGTTTTATTCAGATGATGAAAATAATATGTCACTGTTTTATTTAGCTAAAAAGACGCACCGAACCAAACGCATGAGAAAATAATGTCGTCTCTGCTCCTGTAGCAGGAACATCAGCAGTGGTGAAAAATCAGGAGTATACTTGGCGTAATCGGCATAATCCTAAAGAATTTCTTCAAATATCTGACCAAAATATATGTCTTTATCTAACCTCTATTCGTGGCGAAAAGTGCTATTTTCCTCTCATTGTCATTGTTTAGATATTGCCACTGACAAATTTATAGGCAATATGGAAGGGATTACGATCATCTTACTTTTCGAAGGGTTGTTGTTAGGGCTTAGTAGAGACCAAGAGGAAAAATCATAAGCGTGGACCTTGTCCCTCTTTCTACTCATTGGGGAAGTTCTAAATTTGACTGATTGGACCATACCATTTAATAAAAAGAAATAAATTTGACTCGTAAGGTCTGCAAAAAGAAAACTAATTCCCTTTGTAGGAAGTGTGATGTTGATTAACATCCTAAAAATTGTTTATTAGCATATCATACTCCTATTTAAGTTAAATATATCGTGAAAATAAATTAAAACAATTCATTCAATGTTTTTAATCCAATCCTATCCTCACCCGTTAGTACCACAGTATAGTAGTGCATTCTCCTACCAGGTGTTATAGCACCACCCATTTTCCGGCTTTCCCAAACGTCTCTGATTTTTTTCATGATTTTTCTCGTAACTTTAGAAGTATAAATAACAACATACTAAAATATTATCAAGATCGGTGATGGTAAATAGTTTCAGGAGTATCTGGGTTAATAATGATGGGCAGGGTGGAGGGAAAGAGCGCTGGGGACGAAGAAAATCGTGCCTGCAAAATATTCGGAAGTAGACCGGCATCTTCAACGGAGGCATTGAAGAACTGTTTCGGTTTGCGACTGACAGAGAGGAATGTAAGAGCTGACGGCCAAACCTCAGGATTGAAGGATTGGATTGATTTTAAATAAATCATAGACCCGTTTAAAGATCAGCAAGTAGGTATACGGATATATTAGGTCACAGTGACTGTCCCAAGGATAAGCGCTCCAATAAAAGTCAAGCTGTTCACATTAGCGGCGACCGACGCCGGCCCGCAAGATGGCGCTCAAAGAAAGTGGCCGTGACGTCACTAGGCACGAATTAAACTCGACGGCCGCGTCTCAGACGGTTTGCTGCTCGTTTATTTTTGAAGACGTCTGCCTAACTACTCTAATTACACATGACTGGGGACTTCGGCACAAACTAAAGATTATTCAGCAGACAAACTTCTTCCGGAATTGTTACAAAAACTATCCGAACGTTAGTGGCACGTGTGGACATTCTCTTTATGAGCTGTAATTGACTATGATAATATTTGTCTGTATGTTAACATCTCATTGAGTGTAATATCTGTCCTGGTTGCTGGCTTTAGTTGGTTTGTTTACTGAAAGATTGTTAATTTTTGGGTTTTTAGTTTTTTGCTAAGGCTCTACTCAACCTCTCATATGGGATGGTCTACGAGCATGATCATATGTATGTATGTACCTATGTATTGACTATGAACCATTAGAGTACACGCGTAGAACAATCCTTACTGTTTACGCTGTCACGGGAGTGGTTCCGATCGCGGTTAAAAGAGAGTATCCAGTTGGGTTATGTTTAGTTATCACTGATAATACTAACAAATAAAAGGGGAATGAAACTGCTGCTCTTCGTGCGGATGAATGATTTTGAAAGTTGTTTTTTCCTTTAATATGATCGTTTTCCAACAAAAAGTATAAATAACTCAGTAACGATCTTGAGATTTTCTGTGGTCAATAGCAAAAGTCATTCAAAAAGAATAAAGCACAGGGCATTCTTGCTCCGATATATCATTCAGTCATTTACCCCAAATATCTGCCCCTACAATTTGAATGACATCGAAGAGTGCAATAGCCAAGTGGTTATTAAAAGTGGATTTTGCCTTCTGGGCCGTCTATATTTTCTGACGCTACTCAATGTGAAAACATAGTACATCAGCACCGATTTTCCGCTGTTTCAATTAAAGCCTTAATCCTTATTAAAAAAGACAACATTCCTCTCTCAACGCTCATTGAAGTGAGACTGGGGACCTGTCAAAACGGTCGTAAACGAAAGCTCCTAGTATTATTTTCATTTTAAATTATAATTATGCGTCTAAGAATATTTCCTAGTGATATACAGTGACTACTTTGTATAAATATTAACCGTGATCGTTATCCAAGAGAAATAATAAGTGACAAAAAAGATACGTACGATTTCTAATGTGTAGCAAAACAATCAAATAAAACCAGTGTAAACAAAGTGCAGCAAGTAATAACATTAACACAATTTACACCACAACATTATAATTATAATACGTGATAAACTTTATAAGTGAAAATAAACAAAATTATGATAGTTCAAGTGTTTTAAACAAATTCACGAAGAAACAGATAAATGTTTAAAATTTATCCCCTACCTACAAATAATAGACAAACAGTGTAGATTGTAAGACCAGTACACTAGTTTCATAAGTAATCTTAAAGAGCCCGTGGCCGAGTGGTCTGAGTGTTACTATCTCAATCAAGAGTCCCGCGGATCGAAACCTCAGCGCGGCTGGCTTTTTTTGGAACAAAATAAATATTGTAGATTTAAAATTTGATTTTCGTTTGTACTACTTGGTTGGTGTCGTTAAAGAGGAATTCATTTGACACAACAATGGCATTAAAATGTGCAGGCTGCCTACGAGATATTCATAGTCTCAAAAATCGAGAATATCTAACCTGTTGCCTATGCAAAGATAAGTATGATTTGGAATGCGCAAATATATCCATACAAAGATATCTAAATACAATGACAAAAGAACATAAAACAAATTGGAAATGTCAAAAATGCCGACTCCAGTTGCCAAGGACGGATAACACTAACACACCAATACGTAGAAGTCCTAGTGAAAGCGAAGACAGCAGAAATGTGACCTTGAGATCAAAGAAATCAAAAGAAAATAACCCTAACGAGACGAAATCACTCAACGAAAACTTGAGCCTATTAGACGATACCGCACACACGGAAACAGGAACCTTTTCTCAATCTGTAAGTGAAAAATGCATAAAAAACCACAACTCAATAACATTAGACCAAATCGAATCACTTCTAGATACGAAGCTCGAAAATTATAAAAAGTCCCTGATTACTGAACTAACATCCAACATTTTATCGTTATTTTCTGATGAAATAACCGGACTAAAGCAAACTACTGAATCTCTGGCAGACACGACTAACAAGATTAAATCAGAACAGATGAAATTAGAGGAATCTTTAAAGCAGACAAATAATATCGTAAATGAATTAGAAAAAGAAAACCTTAAATTGACCAAAGAAATACAAGAGATACATAAGCGAATATCAAAAAGTAGTGAAGAAGAGAACCAGTTATATAAATTTAGAGAAAACAAATACGTAAGTGAAATAAAAAAAACAATCATACTTTATGGACTCGAGGAAAGAAGATGGGAAGATGAAAATGAATTGAGAAATAAAGTTGTCCACCTTTTTAGAGATGTATTAAATACAAACTTAAATGGGTACATAGAGGACATTAGGAGGCTAGGGAAAAGTGGCCACCGACGACCACTACTGGTAGAGTTGCTAAGTAAAAATATGACAAGCTACATATTATCAAACAAACGCGTCTTTAGAAATACGGGCATAACGGTATCCGAACTACTCTCAGGCGAAGCTCTACAACACAGGAAAACTTTAGTAGAGGCTCTAGTGAATGCCCGGAAAAATGGACATAGAGCAAATATAATCAATAATAAACTAATCATAGATGGGAAAGAACACGAACCAACAAGAGGAAGCAATGGAAACAGAATCGAACATATAAAAGACAAAAGCATATCAGTATCACAAAGAGTCCAAGACGAAACATTACATAAAAATATATCATCTACACTGCACCGTCACGGGGAACACCCTAGTCAGAGAAATAGTAATACAAACGCGAATAGAATAACGGCCTCACCAACGCAGAAACATTTTTTTCGATAAGTTCAGCATACTATACCAAA
The DNA here is from genome assembly GCA_955850985.1 of Elophila nymphaeata. Lineage (NCBI taxonomy): Eukaryota > Metazoa > Arthropoda > Insecta > Lepidoptera > Crambidae > Elophila > Elophila nymphaeata. The sequence goes on along the minus strand of OY039084.1, from coordinate 22,230,203 downwards.
ACATTCGCAGTATCAACAACAAACAACATTTAATAGAAGCTGTCATGGAAGAAGACAAAACCATACAAGCACTTTGCCTCATAGAAACTTGGATATCGCATGAAAAATTGGATCGCCTCCGAATAGAAGGTTTCAAAGTGGCATCACACTACAGTCCAGTAAAACATGAAGGTGGCGGAGTGTGCATCATGGTTAAAGAGGACGTGGATTTTACAGAGCGATTAGATATATCAAATTTGTCGACAGAGATGGTTTTTGAAACATGTGGTGTAGAACTAACAAATCAAAATTTAATATTGATAAGTATTTACTGGCCAAACAAAAACAGAATGGTTGAAACTTTCTTTAAATCATTAAAAAAACTCTTACAACATACTACTAAAAAATACTATAAAAAAGATATTATAATCGGCGGGGATTTTAATGTAAATGTATTTGATAAAAGCATACACACAAAGACGCTATTAGAGTTGATGAATAGTTTTAACTTTTATCAAAATGTAAAGACGGCAACTAGGATCACAAATCATAGTGAGACTTGTATTGACCTCCTCTTCACTAACTTTCAAAACAGACAAATTGACATAGCTGCAAAAGAATACGGGTTCTCAGATCACAAAGGGATACTTATAAAAATTCTAGAGACTAAAAGTACTTCACCGAAGATGTGGTATTTAAATAAAAGATTATATAACGACAAAAACATAGAAAATTTTATAACCGAATTAGAATATACTGATTTTAGTAAAATTATCACACTTGATAAAAATGTAAATGAAAACTACGATTCATTTAGTAAAATTCTAAATAATATTTTGGAGAAAAATGTGCCATTACAGCGCATAAAAATAAAAACGATAAATAAAAAACCGTGGCTAACAACCGGAATCAAAACATCATGCAGACATAAGAGACTCTTAAAAATTTTAAATATACACACAGAAAATCCTATATTGAACAAAAATTATAAAAAATATGTCAAATTCTTAAAAAAGGTAGTTATCACATCAAAAAAAATACAATATATAAAAAAGATAAACAACTCGGACAATATAGTTAAAGCCATGTGGCATATAATAAAAGAAAAAACAAATAAACTGACAAAGAAAGAAAGAAAAAACATTATCTTAAAGGTGGATAACAAGAACCTAAAGGACCCTAGAGACGTAGCAAACACATTTAACTCGTACTTCTCATCAGTCGGTGATGACAAGGCTAAAAATGAACCACAACCGCTTGGTCGTCCAGTTATTAGTCCCTCCGAAAACTCTATGTATCTAGGGCATTGTAACACAGACGAAATTTATAAGATAATACGGAAGTTAAAAAACAAACATAGTTTTGGCCATGATAATTTACCTCCTTCACTAATACGTAAATGTGCTAGTAAATTAGCACCAATCTTATGCTACCTAATAAACCAGTCATTCGATGAAGGAATAGTGCCAGACGCGCTAAAGCTATCTATCATAAAACCACTTCACAAAAAAGGCGATCAAAAGGACTGCAATAACTATAGACCAGTAGCATTGTTACCAACTTTTTCAAAAATATTTGAAACAGCAATGTCAACACGCCTATACGCATATTGTGAAAAATTCGGAATACTTAACGAATGTCAAAACGGATTTAGGAGAAATCGGTCGACATCACTAGCAGTATTCAGGTACATAGACGAGCTTCTTAATATTATAAATGATAGCAAATACGCCATTGGTTTATTGCTTGATATGAGCAAGGCGTATGACCGAGTTCTGTACAGACCATTATTAAATAAATTATATGGGATTGGTGTAAGAGGTTTGATACATAAATGGTTCGAATCATATCTGAGTAACCGCGTTCAGTATGTTGAAATAGAACACTATGATTACTACACGAACAATATCGAAAAAATAAGATCACAAAAAATTAAAATATCTAAATCAATCCCACAAGGTAGCGTTCTCGGGTGTATTCTCTTTTTGTTGTATATAAATGATCTCCCATACATAATAAACGGTCCGTGTACATTATTCGCAGATGACATATCGATAATTATCCCATGCAAGAATGTAATGACTATAAACAAAGAAATAAATGACATGCTTTCTAAAATAGAAGACTGGTTAAATGATCACAACCTAAAAATAAATTTTAATAAAACAAAACTAATGCAATTTCGGACGTACCAAAGACAACCATTGACAATAAATTATAAATATAAAAATATCCTACCACTAGAAGTAGTCCCAAACTATAGTCTGTTGGGGATAAATATTGATACCAATATAAATTGGAAAGAGCACATCCAAATTATCGCAACAAAACTTGCAAGATTTAGTTATGCCTTATATGAATTAAAAAAATCTACAGACAAAAACACCGCGCTAACAGCATATTATGCCTATGCCCATGCTTGGCTCCAGTATGGAATAATACTATGGGGGAATAGCACAAATGTTACAAACATATTTAGGCTACAAAAACGGTGTCTTAGAATAATCGTGAATATAGACGAACAAACTAGCTGTAGGACATACTTTGTATCAGAAAAAATCCTGACCCTAACATGCCTGTACATATATGAAATATGCAAATTTGTCAAAAATAATATACACCTATTCCCACAATACGTTAGACCTGTAAATTTACGGCCGCGTAAGAAATTAGCAATTAAATTGCTTAAATTGAAAATAGCTCAATCGGGACCGCACGCAATGGCAATAAAAATATTTAATAAAATCCCCGACGAAATTAATAACATTGAAAATTTTCGAACTTTTAAAAAAACATTAAAAGATTATTTAATTGGAAAATGCTTTTATACGTTGCAAGAGTTCTTAACTTTTAATTCTTAGTTTAAAATGTACTAAATTAATGTGAATAATAAGTGTGAATATAATTTTATACAAATTTCCTCATGAATTCTGTTAATATCAAATTATTATTATTATTTATTTTTATTATTTTTTATATTTTATAAATTTTGACATTATATAATTTTGATATTTTATAAATTTGACTGCATTATATATTTGATTTGACATAAGCACTTAATTGGATTTGATGAATTTAGACATTTTATACACTTTTGACATTTTTATGAATTTCGATATTTTATATTTGCTTACTCTCTCAGAATTCCGAAATTGTATATGCATGCAAAATTAATAGAGAAATTGCTGTGCCCAAACCGGGTCTATGTTTGATACCATAGATTATTTAAGACCTTCTAAAATGTACAACATGGAATGCAATAAAGATATTGACTATATTGACCATTTGCTAAGCAACCGTTGCATTATTTTCTCCCAGAAATCTTCAAGTTTCGGTGGCTGTTGTGTTCTGTGTACAATCAGGTTGCTATAGAATTTACATGTAATGACTATAGTTCCTTTATAGAAGTGCTTTATTAAGAATAAGCGGTACCCAAAACTAAATTGTAAAGCTTAATCATTAGCGTGCCCGGGACGTGGACGGCACGTGTTCGGTCAGTGGTTGTCAAAAATATCATTGTGTACTTTTTATATGAACTCGTTCAAACACGTCCCGGGCACTCCTGATGTGTGTGAGTAAACCATAAGAAGTATAACTTGGTGCAACCGGTCATTGGCTTTTAACTTACGTGACAAAGAGTGATGATATGAGCAAAGATGGAAGAGCGCTTCATCTGGGAACCACTGTGGATTGGGAACCACTGTGAATTATAATAATATATTTTCACGCTGACACCAATTATCTAGCCCAAAGTAAGTATCATTAAGAACTTGTGTTATGGATACTAGATAAGGGTCATTTTTTTATGTACATAATAATTTTAGATATTTTTATAAATAAACTTAAATAAATATATAAACAACCATGACTCGCAAACAAATATTCGTGTTCGTCACACAAATATTTGCCGCTACCAGGATTCGAACCCGGACCGCTTGATGTGTAGGCAGCAACACTGACCACTCCACCACGACGGCGTCAAAGATAGATGTTGATATTGATGACACTTTGATGTATTTTCTCAATGAATAAGTTTGCGAAGTCCCGTACTTCGTAAACGAGCAGCGTCCTGGTAATTTATAGACGAGAGGGGACAACTACACTCCGACCTCCTCACAAATACGGAACGTATGGTTTGTGGGACTTAGTTATTTACAAAATTATTTTATATGAATTTAATATCATCTAGGTTTCCCAAGCACTTGAGATTGAGAATATGAAATGAAATGATTTATTATATTTTTTATATCTTTGGATAATTTCTTCTATTACAAATGGTGGTTTACAGTTTTTTTTATATCCAGCGAATAATTTCTAATCGTGTTTCTGTCTTGGAATCATTAGGTTTAAATTTGACGTGTATTAATTTCAGAATTGTCCTATAATTCGCGGTCTTTTCGATCTCCAGGGGAGTGCAAGTTTGTGCCTCGGTTTGATTGGGGGAGAGGATTGTGTGAAGTCCACCTTACTATCTGCCGCCATAGCAATAGTGTTAGCAACATAATTTGTACTGGCAGACATTGGTAAATAGCCAGTGCTTCAGTCAATGAGTATCCGGGTGAACTGAAGATCATCAATTACTATCAGGTGAGTGAAGGAACAAGAGACACCCAGTAAATTATAAAAAAAAATTAAGACCCTGTAGCCAATATTGGACCGGATACTTAATTGTCCAGACTAATGGTCGTACTATAGAATGAGTCTCAAGAATAAACGTCGTACTGAGCGTCGTACGTCTCTATCACTTTCTTCTTGATAGAAAGTGACAAACGATTCTTAAGACATGATTGACTTCTGATTGTCATTTTGTAATACGGGCCTTAGCATTTCCTACCATTTCTAGTATTATTCTTTACTGACTAGGTACATAACGCGAGACGTAGTGTGCTGTATTAAAGCTTCGCCAAATTATTTCTATTTAGTTCAGAAATTGTTAGTTTGATTTAGAAATTACTAAGCTAGTACCATTATAGATCCTTTCTTATTGACTATTCTCCTTTATAGGCTGTGATGAGTGCTTAGTATCAAGCGTACTTTATGTATCTTCAACTTTCTTGATAGTTCGCAAGTAAATACCTTAATAATTACCGGAGGAAGTCATGGGTTTTTGCAAAACTAAACTAGGAAACGTGAGAGAGTAATGAGCATGACCCACATAGACGGTTCGAACATTTTTAACTCGTAGGTTCGTTAGGCGACTGACTTTGTGAGCCGAACGGCAGCGATAACGGTGGAATTTTGTGAAATTACCCAATTAGGAGCGGCGAAATTGACTCGCTGTTTAGGGCCAATTAGCCAACTGCCAATAAGTAACTAGATGGCATTATGTAATTATTAAGACTTTGGAGCTCAAAAAAGAATTAAATTGGAAGTAAGTACTCTTGGTGCTAAGGAAAGTCGAATCATAGCAGTGTAGAACAGACTTTTTTTATTTATATTGAAATTATTTTAGGTGCTATAAGTATACGATTAGACAATTATATGGCTAGTTGATTATGAATCGGCTACCATAGTCTGCTCCATGTCTCCACATAATTTTGTACTTATGCAGCACGTATGCAATAAGATAGTTTGTATGTTGTCTTCTGTAAGATTGAAGTTCTGTCTGACCCAATGTCAGCGCTCTTAATTCGAGCAGCTTCTAACTATATCCTACTTCTCTTAAAAGGTCTTTCGTAAGTTTAAAGGTGTATTGTTGCGATCATCATAACAGCCTTTATAATTAGACCCACTGCTGGGACACAAGGCCTCTCCTTGTCATCGAAGGAGGTTTAGGCAGTAGTCCACCACGCTTGCCCAAAGCGGATTGGTGGGCGGACTATAAGGTGATCAAAACCCCTTTGCTGATCCATTTGTCGCCTTCTACGATACCCATTGAAGAATATGGGATGATGCTATTCTACTCTGCCGCCATCACATAGCTATTTGTTGCAATAATAGTTATTAGTATTATCTATAATTAAGACAGCCGAAACTGTACAAAATTAGTAAGTTAATTTAGGGTTTCCAGACAAGTTATTAATTTTATCTTTGACTTGGCTGTGGTAAGTAGTCTGATTTGGCTTTTGTCCCATATCAAGTCACATCAAAATAAAAAAGATCATTAAAGTCTCGTAAAGAATAAATTTCGACGAGAAATATTAATACTTTTGGTGTTTGATATCAAAAAGAACTTTATTTTCCAAATGAACCCGGAAACAGTAATAAAATGCAGCGTAACGACACCCCTTCCGATATCATTAGTGTGGCCAAAGAAAAACCTCGTCAATGTTCAGTGGTTGACGGCACCGAATAAGGCTCGCTTTCACTTCGATAAAGAACAAAATAAACGTTTATGTCCCTACTATTGCAGTTGATTAAAATCCTGTCCATCATAAGAATATAAATTTTTAGGGAGTAATCATCATTATCACGGGGCCGTGAGTCGCCTCACGGTGCACGTTTTTACCCCACTACGGCGAAGCCAAAAGGAAGTATAATGATTTTAGCTGTCTAAGTATGTATGTATGTTTGTATTTACGTATGTTCCACCTTAGCGCCTTAACTATTCATCCGATTTTGATGAATGAGGTGTCAATCAAAAGACATAAGTATTCTCTTAAAATAAGATTACACATGATTCATAGTTCTTAACCCAAATATGAGGCAAATTTTTGTCCTAAAATTCCTGCTGTTCCATATGTTTTGGTTGCATAGGTGCAACACTTTTGTATTAATCATGAGTAGAGTATTTTTATAAAAGGATGTCAATATCTTCTCAGTCATTCTGAGTAGCATTTTATATATACTGTTGGCAGAAATGAAGAATGAATCGTTGCGAATCATGACGTCACCACAACGCCGCCATAAAAGCAATCGTTAGTTCGCTCTCAGCCCATTTGCTTGTCGGACGTTGAAGAGCGAGGTCGGTTGGAAAGGTATACGCCGTAATGGCGGTGACGGCTCGGTTGAGTCAGTCGTGTTCCGACCGCCGGACCGAGCGGACGTCTGCCACCACAGTGTACAGTGAATCATAGAGTGACTTAGTGTTATAGCACAACCCTCTCCCGACATTCCGGAGGACACCACAGTGGTGATCGATGTGATTTGCAGTTAGTCATTTGTTTCATCCTTATTATTCGGTTATCGTGTAAAGAGTTGTTTTCTGTGCAATCGCTTGTTACTTGTTGTGAAAATCTAATTGAAAGTAAAATTGTTTTAAGTTACGATGATAATTCTTTATTTTTATTTTATTCCATTCCTGATTCCTAAAAATACGATAATCACTTTATTATATTTATATATTTCACAGAAATGATCTTAAGATCATGTTAAGCCCAAGCACAAGTACAATAAGGAGTGACATTCGCGCGATGCACGCCGCGCAGTGCGGCAGCTCGCGGTCGGTGGGTCCTATGCAGGCGGCGTAGGCCATGAGGTGCGGCAGCTGGCTCTGCTCGTACAGCCCCGAGAACATGTCGTGGTGCGGGCCCCGAGCGAACACCGCCACGTCGTCGCCGCCGTGCGTCTCCCATTGCAGTATTACCTCGGCATGTGTCATCCAGTGCAGCTGGCCTGCAATCATTCGGAATCTTAGAAGGAGAGGTGAAACATTTCACGCCATTTATATCCATTACATCAGTATAACAATTAACTTGATATGTTTTATGCGTTTGTACAAAGCCCTTGATTATTTTTATAATTGCTTATTTGAATGAAATCTTTGTAATATTATGAGTTTATTTGGCTATTTTTTTAATAATGCATTAACAGCTCATATAATCTTGACCCTACCCCACATTGGGGGCGATTAGGCCTAAGTGTCAACCACGCTGGCCAAGTGCGGGTTGGTTGACTTCACACACAACCTAAGAATTTCTTCATAGGTGTGTGCAGGTTTCCTCACAATGTTTTCTTTCACCGTAAAAGTGTCAAATAAACGTATTAAATAAACAATTACTAAAGATGTTTGAAAAATGGTCATTTAAGTTATAGATCTCAGATCGCAGAAGGCGTTCGACAAGGATCAGGTCTAGGTCCAGTTTTACCAAAAGAAAATTATCTTTGTATAATGCATAGGTATTATCAAAATCGTGTTAGGTTATCATTCCTTTCTTGAATATGTTCATATATTCCTTAATATTCTGTTTAGGAGACAATTAAATTTAAGGTAGAAAAGCTTTTTACCATAGTCAGCGTCGTCGAGAACGTTAGGGCGGACGCCGCCAATGTGTTCCCTCGCGCCGGGCCCATTGGCGTAGGACAGCGTCATGTAAGGCACGCCGTCGTCACCGATGTCGTCGGAGGGTCCGAGGATGTCGCCGCCGCGCCTCGTGTACCCGTTGAAGGTCATGACGTGCGCGTGGTCGGCCGTCACCACCAGCAGCGAGTCCTCCTCCGGCAGCAGTGCGGCGGCGCGCTCCACGGCCGCGCTCAGCTCCAGAGTCTCGTCCAGCGCCAGGTGCACGAAGTTGTCGTGATGCGCGTGGTCGATGCGCCCGCTCTCCACGAACAGGAAGAACCCTTTCTCGTTGCGGCTCAGGGACTTGATCGCGATCTCCGTCAATTCCGCTAGCGTCGGCTCCATAGTCTTGTCGGCTTCCAAGTGATACATCATATGACTGCCCTCAAAGAGTCCCAGGAGATATTCCGGTGGGGACTCCATTTGTTGCATCAACTGATCTCGATTCCATACATAAGCATGACTAAGGTTATTTTGTACTTTATGGTTAATCCATTCGTCGATTAAATTACGATCGTCTGTTCTACGTCCAGGCGTGCCTTCTTCGTCTCTAGTATAGCTTGGAATAAAATTACGTCTCCCCCCTCCAAGTATTACCTAGAATTGAATAAAAACGAAGATCAGTAAGTGATCTCCGATTTTTAAAATCAAAATGTGACGAATACCAATTGTTGGTATTCCTCACATTTTAATTCAATGCTAAGGAAAATGGTATTTATCTCCAACCGGATGATAAAAAATTTTTTAGCAAAAAAATACGAAAACCGACTTCAAGACGTACAAATTTAAACTAAAAAATAAAAAATACCTAAATAATATTTTTGTTAAGTAGTTGAAAATTATAATTGATACTCGAGACATATTTGGAGCCGGTGCCAGCCAGCCAAGGAGAATAGTGTAGTCTTTACAACAACTTTCGAACTTCACGGAGCGGTGGACTATTTCTCATCTTTATTATGGAATTATATTATGTATAGTTAATTAATTAAGGATTAATCAAGTTCGTATCTATTAGGCAAGGTTATTTTGCTAAGGCTGGCACCGACTCCAAATATATCGGAGTATGAATTATAAATAAATGTGTATCAATACTTTCCTTGGTTTTTAATTAGCTTGAAGTTTTTATTAACTAACTTGAAGAAAATCTAGTTATTTATCTTAAGTTCATAAAATAATTTGTTATAGTTTTAATGTTAACAATTGGATCTTCTAACCAAAATTTCACTATTACATATTAGGTAATGACAAGTTAAAAAAAATGTTGTTATTTTTGTGTTCGTGGATGATGTCATTGTTTGATCCCCAATGAAATTATCATTTCAACAAATGTGCTTAACCAGTTTCGGTATTATTTACACGGGACCACCTCTGAAGTATGATCTTCCTAACGAAAAAAGAATCATCAAAATCGATTCATAATTGACGGAGTATGTTATACATGCATGTTAAATTTGGTTGCAATAAGTTAAAGCATACTCGAATTATCGTGTTAACACACAGACACACACACATCAAACATAATTCCAAAAACCGGTTTTTTGGAACTGATTTTTGTCCACTTAAGCTTTACTGACCTTAAACCTTTTGCCAGGTTCCATATGAAAGAGTTGATGTGCAATGTCTGGGCAACTAGTCGTGTTAAATCCAGCAGCTTTAACATCGCTGTCATTTTCCTAGTCACGATCTACTGTCTTAGCGAACGCCCCACCAGGAGAAGCGTGAGTAACGCGAGTAGTTGTCACTATACCTGCGTGGAACCAATATTACTTTATAACATCAGCTCACATCTTAAAGACGTTTGACGTTTCATTTGTGATGCTAATCAAAACGTAAAGCAAAATTCAAGCAAATGAAAACGGACTGAGTCCGTCTTGCCTACTAGAGTAACGCTCACCAACGTCTCTCCCATCTTCGAGTGCCCAGGCGGCGATGGAGTCGAGGTGTGTATTGGTATCAAGCGAGGCGAGGCAGTTGTGACGCGGCACCTGCGCGGTCACGCCCAGCGTGCCGTAGTTGTTCTTCACGCCGCACAAGTATGCCGTGGCCGTGCACGCCGAGTCAGGGATCTGATAGTCTGCGCAGTATGTCTAGAATAACATTTTTAGGTATCACTTAAACAGTTGTGACCACTTTTCTACACCTAGACAAATCTACTGACATGGTAGATCAGCAACGTGACACGTCTGTGTTGCCAGTATGGACCTACTTATAGAACCGAAATGTGACCGCTTACAATGGGTTTCATAAGAAGGATCAAAGTCACTCAAAGGGCAAGGCTACGCCCGAAGTTTCTTTGCGTGATCATATCGACAAACATGAGATCCAATATAGCCCAAAAAATTGTGAACCTAAAGTAAAACCTGATGATCAGAACACAATTATGAGAAGGATTCAGGGCCGTTACCTTGGATAATCCGACGGTAGGGAAATTCTCAAAAAACAGTTGATCCTCCTCGCCGGTGTTGTTCCGTCGCTGGCCCTGGAGCGTGCGCGCGGCAGCTAGTGTGGGCACGGACATGCCGTCGCCGAGGAACATGACGACGTTCCTTGCGCGGCCGCGTCCGTTGGAGCGAGCGCGCCGCCTCGTCGTACCAGTACTGCGCCGTGCGCTCCTCCACGGCTGGCGTGGGCCTGTTTCGCTCGGACTGCTCCCGACGTTCGGGGCGCTCTGGGTGATAGCGTCCGATGACGGCAGTCGCCGCACAACACAACACCAGCAGGGCAATTCTCCACTTCCACACCATGATCGTCGGAATCGCTGTGAGTGTCGATTGCTCGAAACTTCAGTTTTTATGTATACCTGTGACGAATAATCTTATCTCTATCGCTAACGTTGTATGGTATAAAATTAATTAATAATTTGTTTGATATGTATCGGAGCGGATGCGAGCAAGCGTTATTCTTAGATGAATCTTATGATAACTTCATCTTTTCCTTAAATACATGCTTAGAGATTGTACGTATTAGTGATATTATTAATGATTTATTTGATATTATGGTTATTATGATTGAGTCGAATGCTTGCCACTCAGAAAAAATATTATTATGACTGCATGTGTATAAACATTCTGTAAAAACTAATAGTTATGTTAATGTAACTATAAAATAATCGTATTCCTACACATTTCCGTTCATAATGCATTTGGCAGCTCCTTTTGAAATATTATGAATTAGTTCAAAATAAATGGCCTTTTAATTTTTCATTAAAAAAAAAACTAAACCGACTTCAAAACTGAAAAACGAGAGAGTAAAGTTGTATGTTCTAAACGATCTAAAAGTCAAATATAAAACTGTTGCCCTTTTCAAGTTTGAAGTCTGTGTAATTTGTTTTTGTTTCTTTATTTTTTAATGTCAGTTGTAATTGAAACATCATGCATAAATTATTTTTTAGAATTACGCTGTTAAACCGACGCTTCGTTTTCTTAGTCACTAATACACACTTAACTCTTTATCTCTAAAACTACTGAACCGATTTCCATGAAATATGCAAAGATCCCTAATTTAGACTTAACCTATTCTAACAAAAATAAATATTTTTTAAAATCCAACTTATCGTTTTTGAGATTTGCTCAGACAAACCCTACAGACTTACCCAAAACTGTATTATTTGCGAACATCCTTGATTTTTAAAGTGTGATTTTCAAAATGTGATAACATGAGCCCCAACCTTGTGTCCCAGCAGTGGGTCGAATTGTAAAGGCAATTATGATGACGTTATTGTCTGCGCAACTGCTACGGAAATAATAGCTACGTCGTAGATAGTGCTACGGCGGTAACCTAATAGCGTTCTACGAATCGAATGTTCCCTAGAATTTGATGCGGCTATACCTCATCAACAGCTCATATGATGTCCCCACAGCTGGGCTCGAGCCTACGCCACATTAGGGGCGACTAAGAATTTCTTCCTAGGTGTGAGCAGGTTTCCTCACGATGTTGCGTCGATTAAACATATATAAATTCAAAATTGTAAAACACATTGGTACGTGGCGCGGTTCGAACCGGTGCCTCCCAGGTTGTGCGCACCTAGTGGAACCTCGTGAAGCGCCTATACAATGTATTTATAATTTTTGTAGCACGTGAGTGGCTCCTCGATGTTGCAAGCGTATATAGGCTACGGTGACCGCTTACCATCAGACGAGTTGTATACTTGTTATATAAAACACGTGAAATCGAAGGAGATCCTCAATCTCCTTCAAAGTCAAAACCATTTCGTGCCCGCCTTGACTGGTGGAAGGGATTGTTTTAAGTCCATTGAACTAGCTTCTTGTTTTGTAATTACCGTGTACGGAAGGCAGTTCATTTTAGGCCTCAGCATGACAACGCCCCTCCAATACGATCCAAGTGATTTTTTCCTTGTTATTGAGAGGTTTAATAGGCGACGATATATGTGATATATAACTAAATATTCTTCTTCTTTTAAAGTAATGGCGATCTCGACACATAAAGATTACGCATTGCGCCAATATCAAGTGAAAATGTACTTAAATGTAACCGAAATTTGTACGGTAGATTTACTTTAAAATAGAGTCTCTCAACACGTGTTTTTTCAGTTGAGTCAGTCGTGTTTCGACCGCCAGACCGAGCGGACGTCTGTGACCACAGTATACAGTGAATCATAGAGTGACTTGCTATTTTATTACAACCCTCTCCGGATACTCCGGAGTACACCACAGTATCCACTTACCACAAGCTGATGGCCCAGCTTGTTTGTCATCTAGTTGCATTAAAAAAATGTTTTTTTTCTTAGAAAACCTACAGCGTATTACTGAGATTACATTATGTTGTGCACAATTCCAAAAGTAAGGCCAATTACAGGTTTTCCTCAATTAACAATTATATACCGTTGTGATGGTCTGTGCAAAGACACTCTTAAGCAATCGTTGTATATCTTACTGTTTAGGGCTTTTTGTATTTTTTATATTTTTGTTTATGTACTTTTCATAGTTTTCACTGTAACTTATTAACATAATGTTATAATGTCAAAGGTTATGAGCGAAGCACTCTAACACAAGTATTTAATAATTACTTAAAAAAGATGTTTCACAAATGAATTGTAAGTAATGTAATTTATGTTAAAAAAAAAACAATTTTATTTATTATTTATTATCTACTTTATATAGTAAACCGAAAACGACAGACATTTATTCCGACAGTTAGTTATAAGATTGGTAATCCCTCAGTGCCGTACATTCCAGATGAACCTCAATTCTTAGTTTCATCATCAGGTGAAATGAGGATTATGAGTTTCCCCAAAAACTCGAAAAAATATATGTTAGTGTTTGTGAACAAAAAAAAAGATTCATCCCATTAATCTGTCCGAACATCAGGCCCGGTTCACCCCATCGACTTTGTAACTCATATATCATTATACTTTTAAAAAGTCACACAACGATAAATCTGTGTTCGCTTTTCTGTTTTTCTTTCTTTTATTGGGTTTTCGCGGAAATTAAGTGCTCATTGGATTTTTGGTTGTTGTAGGGCAGCCATGTATATGTAAGTGACGGTCTTATAGTTTTTGGTTTTAGTGGTCCAGACTGATTAGAAAACCTTATAAATATTGATGTTCGTGCGGTTAACAATGATGTGATAGTTGTTCAGTAACATTAAGAACAAGCTTTTCAATTAATTGCCATTGAAGTGCAGTCAAGTGGTTTGCAATCATTAATTAGTGATACATAAATATTTTTTTATACTTATTACTTTCTTGTATACGTAGTATAGAGGAAGTCTTGTAATCGTCAAAAAAATCGACCTCTTGGTTTTGACGGATTTACACGTTTAAACCTCCCTGAGTCCAAAAATACCGTTTTTGGAATTATGTCTGTGTGTGTCTGTGCGTTAGCACGATAACTCGAGTATGCTTTAACTTAATGCAACCAAATTTAACATACGTTGAATGACATCAAAATATAAGGTTTCTATCAAATTTTGAGTCGTTTCCTTTTAAGTGATCTTTGACATTCACAATCGTTTTTTTTATGTTAAATAAAACTTTGTGTTCTTCTTGTTCATTTCATTAATCAGTTTTTATTAGTACCTATTAGTGATATTATGTAAAATTTGACTTTCGTCGTTCACTACATCAGTCATGTACTAGAAAATCACTTTCTCAAATCGATTTCAACCAACATGTTATTAATTAGGGGTGCGTTCTAAAACGATCTCAATTTACTCGGGGTAGAGTAAATGGTAGCTCACTATTGGTCGCTATTAAAAAGCGCTTTCACCATTGGTTAGTATTGTTAAACTATAGTTAATTTACACCAATTAGAAAGCTTTCTTACGCTGTCTACTTGGCTTCACCTGGTTTTGGAACGCACTCCAAATTAAATTTAACAAACTCAAATAAAATAATGATTGATTATAAAAATATAGAATGATACTATTTAAAGATGTGACTGATACTAGAGGCAGAGAGGCCATCTACCTCTTAAAACATTATTACTAATTTGACAATTTTGTAATACGATACACCCTCAACTAGAAAGGTTTCTTCCAGTTCAGATATACGTTCATATTCATTTAGATATAGTGTTACGTTCGTGATACGTTCATATTCATTTAGATACCAGTGGAACATTGGAACATTCTGCGGCTGCGTGGTCACCAGCGAGACAATGACCACAGTATGTACGAGCAGTTCACTCTTCATCGTTCTTTCCATAAGTACATGAAAAAGATTCTGAGCCAGGGTGCTAACCTGTACAGCAGGAATGATGTATTTAGAACTGCCTCAGGTAATAGCACTGGCAGCAGCATGATAGTGAAAGGAACTACCCTAGGGAGCTTTCACCGAAACTATAATCTTTTTCAATTATTTAAAGGCCTGTAAACGATATAACTTAAACAACTACAGACTGGACTTTAAAGTAAAGACTTATGATAATATATTATTTATGCACGCGTTAAATTCAATAGGTCAGTAAAAGAGTGCTTTTAAAATGGTTACGACTTCTGGCACGACGGGGACACTAAACTCGGTCGCACTAAAACTGTTCCGGGATGAATTAAATGTAAATCACTGAGATACGAGTGCATAGCATAGTTAAAGCTACACGTAGTAATACAACTTCTAGTCAAGTAATCATTCGTTAGACTTCTGCTTTTGTTTATACTCGTAGAAGCGTTATTCACAATTCTTGGCACAAGCTCCTTCACCTTGATATCTACTACGATTAAACTTTTTATTAAAAAAACATCTATTGAGCCATCCTTGTATTGTGGATTGATTTGATTGTGTTATGTAGTTTTTTATTTTATTTTATTGTGCGCACTTTCTGATTATGTACCTACTAATTAAAAATATTTTGCATATCTTTAATTAATATAAGCACTAAATTTACATAAATGTACAAAACTCTGAAAAATTTGTGTTTATCTTGTTGATGTGCCTAAATAAATAAACAATGGAAGTCAATTTCCTGGGAATAGCTGATGTAACCCCAAAATACTTTAAACCTAGGAATTATTTTTGGCTAAACGATACACAATACCTTTATTGCCTTTCAGAAATGTAGATACATTCCACCTGATGGTAAGCAGACATGGTGTCCTCATGCGAAGATAGCTAGTGCGAGAGATAAACCGCCGCGCTAGCCAACCTTTGCCTTGCCGACCTTCAAAGTGCTTTTTCACGCCTCTTGAATGACCCAGGATTGTAGACAAGAGGGAACACGTATGCTGCCAGTGAATTACATTTCTTGATTGTGTGACAAAGAAACGAGTTGCCAAATTTCTTAGTTCGCGTTGGAATGGTAGCCACAGTTTGTCGGTGACAACGTAGACCAGTACACGCAGTGTTTAAAAAGAAGGGAGATGGTGGGGTTATGGAAAAATCCTCCTCAGAGCACTCGCCGTGATACAGAGACGGTACAACGCGCTCAATGAGGTAACATCACGACTCTTGGAGAGGCTCAAGATGGTTAGTCACCTCTTCGATGACGCTGCAACCTATCCATAGCATCAAATAAGTACTTAACGGAGCCATTCCACAGGTATGAGCAATACACAGGATCGCACGCCAACATCATCAACAGCTCAAATAATGTCCCCACCGAGGGGCTCAAGCCTACCACACATTAGGGACGATTAGGCCTTAGTCAATTACGCTGGCCAAGTGCGGGTTGGTCGAGTTCACACACATCCTAAGAATTTCATCATAGGTGTATGCAGGTTTCCTCACGATGTTTTCCTTCATCGTAAAAGCGTCGATTAAACGTACATAATTATGAATTCAGAATTTGAAATACATTGGTACGTGGCGGGGATCGAACCAGCGCCTCTTGGGTGGGAGACAATGCTCTTCCGCTCTATGCCATCGACACTTCCAGCCATTCGAAGGTCCAGATTAATAAATGAAAAATACTAAAGTCAGTTATAAACCGTCGGGTGCACAGCGTACAACGGCAGAGAGGTGAGACCTTGGTAAAATTTATTAATTCCTGTATCGTGGTATTTTTACTTTCATTACGGTCATTTATTTTATTTTATACTTACCTAACGGTTTTAATTAAATAGATACCATTCGTTCTTACCTCCTTAGGCCCGGTATCCACCAAAGGAGATGGGGGAGGAGATGTTATATAGATTAACCAATCAGTTTTCCTTATTTCTACAATTTCTTTCCGCTCAGCTACGGTGGAAATTAATCGAGGGGAGAGATGTCTAATTTTTCTAAAGAATTTTGTGCCGCGAGCGAGCTAGCAAGCGGCACATCAGAGATGTAGGTAGTCATTCTTTCGTAGACAGCACTTGACTAATTTTGAGCGCTGACATCTCGTCTCTCTTAAGCATATCCTCTCCGTTTTGGTGGAAATAACTTGCCAACTTCCCAGCATATCTCCTCTCGTCCCCTTTCCACTCCGCTTTGGTGGAAACTGGTCCTTAAACTAGTATTCAGCGATTGTACGTGATCGAAAAATAATCCGCCTTCAAAACTACAAAACGGAGAAATAAAAATTCTGTTTATAAAATCTAAATGTTTTTTTGAGGTCGGTCTCAAATACCAGTGACAACGTTTATTCCAAACATCAAGGCTGGCACTGACCTCGAAAAATTTATTTTTTGCTTTTTAGTGTTTCAAGTATATACATTTTCAGTAAACTTTCTCGAGATCTTTTAGACCTACAAGTGATAAGATTGCGATAACATCAATGTCAATTAAAGATAAAGATACTGATATGTTTATTTGCATAAACATGTGTTATCACATATTGGAAATATACATTATTGTTGTTCAGAAAGTTAGTTTCGATTCAACATGTTTTGCCTAATACAGCATGCAAATGTAGAAAATAGTTATTTGAAAATTTAAAAAAAATATTAAGTTACATAATGTTAGCATCTTAGATTCTATCCTGGTTAGCATCTGCATAATGTCAATAATTAACTTAATGTCATAATATTTAATGTCAAAATACAGATTAAATAAAATTACAATAGCACATTATCAAATAAACAAAAATAAAAATAGTCAATTAAATTACAATCTATCATTCATAAAGTTTTTAATACTAAATATAATAGCATTTGTCTACAAACAATTTTTTTATTTCTGCTCGGGATACATTTTTATTCATTACTTCGTATTTTTGTGGAATTTTATTATAAACTAGCTTCCACCCGCGACTTCGTCCGCGTGGATATTTTACCCCCTTAGGGGTGGAATTTCCAAAAATCCTTTCTTAGCGGATGCCTACGTCATAACATCTACCTGCATGCCAAATTTCAGCCCGATCCGTCCAGTGGTTTGGGCTGTGCGTTGATAGATCATGTCAGTCAGTCACCTTTGAGTTATATATATTAAGATTTTTGGTGCACTACATTTAATATGCTTTTTTGTAACAATGCGGTCTTAGCCGCGTGTAAAAGAAGTCTATCACCACCTCTGCGATTTCGTAAAACAGTTTCCGAGAGAAAATAGGCATTATTAGGGATAACTCATCTACTCGTCAGATGTCGATCGAAAGAATACAAAATGGCAATGAATACAAAAAATTAAAAAATAATTGACTATTATTAATTTACTTTTACTAAAGTGCCTATGTTCATACGACTTTTGCGACTTTATTTGCGCATATGACATTACACTACACCATTTCTGTGCATCGACAGAATGTGGACCGCGCAATCAAAGATCGTATTGAAAAAACTAGCAAGATTTTATAATACGCATGGAGAGATGTGTATTCGGCTAAGTGCACATTAGTATAATTATACTGTGGGACCAATTTAAACGCGATGTAACCAAGATTTCATTACTTGTTACTTAGCCAAGTTTTTATGGCTTTCCTTTTAACTGTTTTACCGTTGACAAAGTTCAGTGTTCACGGTGTTATTGTAGTAAGCCAGGTTAAGCCGAGCCGTCCGCCCGCTTTGATATGCAAACGGCGCCACTGTTTTTGTCCGGGGACCGTTTACCGGGCCGAGTTGCTGACGAGAGTCAGGGGCTCGTCATTAACATGACTGATTTAACGTGAGTTTTTGTGCGAGAAAAACTGAAATAAGTCTGTCATGGTAGGGAGTGACTATAATGTTTCCAGTTGAAGTGAGATACGTCCGGAACTATTATAGAGGGTATGCAGTATACATAAAGTTACCGGCCAAACCCGAATTTAAGACGAACCAGTTTTTCCTAGGCCAAACCAATTAGTGCATTATGCGATTTGGAGATTCAAATTCAAATTCAAATTTTTATTGCATTCCTTATGTTTTACTAGATATCTAGTGAAACATAAGGAGAGATATCTAGTGGCTGAGTGATGGCTAGGTTAGGGTTATTTTTTTACGACCAGGCGGAGTGCACAGTTTTTTTTGGGAGAGTCTTGTGTTTTATGCACCTACATGGCTGAGTGATGGTATGGATAGTATTGAACTGGTTTAGCCTAGGGAAAACTAGTTTATCCTAAAATCGGGTTTGACCTGTAACATATACAATACCGTCAGCATCAGAAGCAGACAACCATAAAAATACCAATTTCAGCAAGTTTTTATTAAATCATGAATTTACGACAGGCTGACAACCTATCACTATTTGGAGGTACTGCATGACCAATGTGGCTCTATGTATAACAAAATGTTACTTTCTGCTCTGCTCAACCACTCATGGAATAACGAGTGTAATAGTATGAATGGAAATAACGAATAACAGTGTTTCTCTGAGCATCCTGCTCAGCGAAACACCGTTAAATATTATTAAATTGATATTTATTTGTACAAACACAGATCGTGAAGGTACACAAGTGAGAGCTAGCAATATCGGTAGAGAGCGCACGTTCAGAAATATCGTCCAATGAAATATCCAGTTAGGTACGTTCGGAAATGTGTGCCTTGCAGTATGTATGTTTGGACTTATGAGACGAACGTAAGTAAGATAAGTTTATTTATCTCTTAGTTAGCGGGCAGGGTTATGCAGTGTTGCCAGAGTACTTACTGTTATCATAAAGACGAAAGTTTGGTTGGTTGTTACTATATCACTCGGATCCGGATTATATTTAGAACAGAGATTATATTGTTTGGTCCGATAACCGTCACTCATGCGTTGTCCGCTATTTTTATCATATAATCAACACGATAATTACCAGACGTTTTATATAAAAGTATTTTGTTCGAGTACATTGCGACATGTCCACTGGCTGGAATAGCAACTAATTTTCAACCTTAATCCTTAATCATAGAATTCAAAGTCATAAAGAACTTTAACAGTTTGTGAACCGATCTAATCTGCCGTCGTCTGTACAAAGGTATTAGTCTGGCTGGCGACGTGCCAGATCGGCGATCGGCTCTTATGCCCATTAACGCAATATCTTGATGAATCAACTTGGAGCTTAGCTGTTATAAGGTCCTGGTGTCGGCTTGAACAAAAGGTGGGCTCGCAAATTATTACTGACAGTCATGAAGACAACTAACTAAACGACTTAGTGCCATTACCCACTGTCGACTATCATCCCACCACCAACCCATGGTCTGGCGCAACCTGGCAACTAAGTGCGTATACACTAAAGATGAAACGGATACTTGTTTGGCCGGATACCGGATATCCGGCGTTCTGCAAAGCTGGAATGCCGGATATCCGGCGGCCGGATATATGGCCCATTGTCTTGTTGCATGTCGTGACGAGTTTCGCGCCGCAAACGCAATCAGATCAATTCGGGCGGTTTCGCTAAGCATTGACTAAAAAAAAATAGTTTAGATATTTACTATTTATGTATTTATCATTAGAGGGAATATTTTAGAAGAAAATTTTAGTTTTTTACAAAGCTTTTTTGTAACTTTTCCGACTTTAAATAAAAATCGTCATAATTATAAGCCATTTTATTGATATTTACCTCACAAAGATTAATGTATTGCATTGTCATACTTTTTGGATATTCTGTATCCGGCCGGATATTGACTTACTATCCGGTATTCGGCCGGATAGTAAATTTAGGCCGGATAGGCCGGATACCGGATAGTTACCAGATATCCGTTTCATTTCTAGTTTACACCTATTAATAGTCACAGTCGCCGTCGCCTGAGTCGCCGGTGACTAGTCGACAGTGTGTAATGACTTATTTTAATATTATGATTTTTTACTGGACTTGCTGGAGCTTTGGTGCATTACTGTAAGCCAATAGGTTAAACTTTTAAATAAATAAATAAATGACACTTATGACTGTTGCGAAGAGATGACCCTGCGCAATATGGCAGAGTCATCTCAGTGACATTCTATACCATCATTTGCATGAATCGGGGAAAATTAAGGGAGGTTGATGGCACCGCAGTCATGCGTTCTTCGTAATCACGAAAGTTAAGCTACCAAGTGTGCGGTCGGTACTCAGATGGGTGACTGAAGATTTTTGACTCGATTTTCCTCCGTGCTACGGAAGGCACAAGAGTGGTGTCAAAAAGATGACCGGCCGTAAAAATCTTATTTCAAATCCTTCAGCAGTATTTTCGATATCAAGACATACCCCAAATAAATTTGGAACAAGACAGGAGCAAGAAAAATAGGGGAAAATTTAAAGAAAAGGTAAATTCATCATTAAAAGAAATACTTATTTAGTTTCCTGTCGTCGATTTACGTAATAAAAATTCTAAGGGCACTGTAATATAGTCGTAATTCCATTATACTACAACTAATTTTCTTACACTTAGGTATTAAATTCCTTTACGCGCTTAACTTGTGTTATGGACACATGGTGTCATGTTTTAATCTGAATATTTTGATAACGTAAAGTATAGTCATATTGCATTTTATTTCAATTCCTTGTTATTGAAAACTCGATAGTGAATAAAAATACTTAGGTACCTATATCAGATTAATCATGATCTAAATATAAATTTTTATCTCTTTAATACAACATATCCGGTCAGAGTAGTTACTAAGGTATTGTTACACTTATAACTTTCTCGTTGATAACTTCAATTTATCTCTAGAATTAGATTTTAAGCGCATTAAAAATCATTTAATGTAACGACCATACGAAATCCAAGGCAGAGTTATGTTATGACAATAAAAAGTATAGCAACTGACTTGACTTGCAACATCCAACATCCCTTAATGGAACTTACTCCTAAAGGTTCCGTTAAGAGGCAAATTGGGTTTTTTTTATTGACTATTGAAACGGGAATCGAATACGCTATCTCAGTGGTTGATCACGATAAAAATTAATGTAGTATTAATACTAGAATAAATACACTGAATAAAATGCGATATCCACTACGCCACCGAGGTTCTGCTTTCGCTGTCGAAATTTGTCAGTGCTTGGTGCTTATGTGTTTATGGTAAACATTGTTTCACCAATTCTTTGAAATTTGCACTTCTAAGATGCAAAGGAAATATTTTTGCAAATATTTGACGATTAAATATTTGACACTTAGATGAAACTACCTTACATTATGGAATAATCTTTGCGTTTACAAACGTTTACGTAAATATTTATAATACTAGAAAAAATAAACTGAAAAAAAAATCGACCTGAAAAGATGCTGGGTTCGATTCCCGTCTGAGGCAGGTCGATTTTATTCAGTGTATTTTTTGTAGTCAAAAATCTACAAAACAAGTACTTATTACAACTTTGACTTGCGTATCTCTGTCTATCTGTAGGGAAGGGTATAAGATACAACTGAGTCGTCTGATACCTGTTTAATGTAAAAAACTGACAACAAATAAGAAATGTAAATCAAACACTAAGTAAACGATTAGTAATATGTTGCAAGTCAAGGCCCGTAAGTACTGGTAAGGCGGTAAGTCCACGGTAAGCCGCAGTTATGCTAATAACTGGGTTGGCCGTTTGTAGTCGGGCTTATCCTAACTAATATAACAAATCCTGTTGTACGTCAGTCTGTCTGGCACCGACGTCTGTACGCATAGAAGGATCGAGTTGATGAAGTGATAAAGCTGTTATGAATAGATTGGTAGTGAAGGTGCTATTGCTTATTAGAATGTAACGTGTTCATTCAATCAATATAAAATGTCAGATATGCGTGTCTGAATGCAATGATGTACCTACATAATCTATATTTAACTATCCGTGTATATGTGTGAGGATCCTATCTTCACCGGGAGTTACTACCACTGACCCATCAAATAAAAATTGGGAGTGGTCTCCTCTTGACTTTCTCGTATACCGGAAACTACTCAAAAGTTTGTAGAAACCTTATATTTTGATGTCATACATGTATGTTAAATTTGGTTGCAATAAGTTTATGCTTTTACACACACACACACGTATATAATTGCAATAACGGTATTTTTGGACTCAGGGACGTCCAAAACGTGTGTGAATCCGTCAAAATCTCGAGGTCGAATTTTTTGACGATTACAAGACTTTCTCTGTACTACGTACACGAGAAAGTAAAAATCACGACGATTCAATCACACAAAACTATATTCTGAAACAATTTACTTTAACTAACAAAATACTCGAACACTATGACAAACACCCTAGTGCGTAGTAACTGTCGACTTTAGTTCATTTGTCACGCTCACATTTTGAATCGCTGACATGGAACTTTGCCCACTTACACAGTCCCTATAGTTGTATTACGAAGAAAGTTTTGAGAATTAATTGTGGATGAATTTGAGAGGAAGATCGAAGAAGGGATATACTGTGTTAATGATGATATGGCAAAGAAGGGTATTAATGTTGAGATGACGACTGATCGAAGAGAATGGAAGATGACAGCATGTTACGAGGACACCGAATAATATTGTGAGCAGGGCAGGCAATGATGGTCTCTTATAAAGGTATTACATAAGTTTTATTTACACTCATGCAAGTGAATTGAATTAAAGTGTAGAACTCTACCAATAACTACCAAATTATATACTCATCAATAATTTCAAGCAAAACTCCTAGGACACCATTTGTAATCGAAGACAAAAATTTATCATAAAAATGTGTGTTCATAAAAAACATAGAATATTCAAAAGTAAAGAATTGCCACATAGTCTGTGGTAAAAGAAAACTAATGTCAATTGTATCCCGCCTTTTTCGCTCTCTTTGACGTTTCTGCCGAGTTTCTCCCGAGTTCTTGTTGCAAAAACACGTGTTGAGAGACTCCATTTTAAACTCAATCTACCGTACAATTGTCGGTTACTTTAATAAAATTACCACTTGATATTGGCGCAATGCGTAATCTTTATGTGACGCGATCGCCATTCGAATAAAAAGAAGAAGAAGAAGAAGACGTTTCTGCCATTGTGTCGCCCAATAAAGTATGCGTTTTATAAACCGAAATAAATTGTTTTAATGTTAGTATTATGCTTAAAATCCGATAGATATATTGCAGCCGCAGATATCTGGAATCTGCGACATAACGAGCTGACGGCGCACTTTCCATGAAACATTACGTAAGTTTATTTCTTCCATATAACTGTTAACTGGTGCTTAGTAAGAAAAAATACTTCGGAGTTTATTGCATTTTTATGCCGCCGTAACAAGGTTGAAAGTCGTTACAATATAAAGTAAAGATCTGCTTAACTTTCCGAAGTAGGATATTATGGGTTTTGGTATACTCTTAAAGGGTTTACTGAAGAATTGTTAGTTATGGGTACCCCTTTTAGTAGCCGACAGGCTGGCAACATGTCACTATTTGCTATATACCGGGTGGAAAAAAAGGCCGTGGTTGTAGGAAAAGTACCCTTAATATCGATGATGGAAAATTCTACTGAAAGGAAACATTCCTTTATTTTCAAAATAATTAAAACTGCATTTCAAGATTTATGAAAAATCACCTGCTTGAGCCGGGAATCGAACCGGTGAAATGTGAAAAAAAGAAAACAATCTGTGTTTTATGATACCAACCGAAAAAGTCATTCATAAGGATCATTTTCTTTTGAACAACATGGTATCTTGAATTAAAGGAAGACCAAGAAAAATATTACGGTATGAAAGATACTACGGGTCAATAGAGGTATTGAAAACCGAAGTTCAAAATATTATTTTAAATATTCACCATAACTGGATGCAAAAGGCGACACAGCGAATTTAGTCAAAGAATACGTCTGTGCCTTAATGAACCACTCCACCACGCCGTCGTGGTGGAGTGGTCAGTATAGCTGCCTACACATCAAGCGGTCCGGGTTTGAATCCTGGTAGCGGCAAATATTTGTGTGATGAACACGAACATTTGTTTGCGAGTCATGGTTGTTTATATATTATATTTATTTAAGTTTATTTATAAAAATATCTAAAAAAAAAATATGATGTAATATGTATATAAAAAAAAAATGTCCGTCCGTTATCTAGTATCCTTAACACAAGTTCTTAATGACTTCGGGCTAGATAATTGGTGTGAGCGTGAAAAAAAGAAAGAGAAAAGAAAAAAATGGGTCTCATTTTGAGCAATTTATAAGTTAAGTGACCTATTTTCTTTAGATATCCAACCACGGTCTTTTTTCCACTCTGTATACTGCCAGACGTGGCTATCTGTAAAGACATAATTTTACCTAAGACTTTGCTCAGACCCTCTTGGGACTACGAGCGTGATTGTGTGTAGGTATGTATGTGTCTAAAAGATCTGTGTATTGGAGCTAGAAACGAGGCCTTCATGCTGTCTTACCTGATGTTAATTGTAACATTCTCATCTCATATAAACTGTAAGATGAGAATTACCTATATAAATAAATAATTTTATTATTCTGAGTCCATTAATAAATAATAATTCTTTAGTGCAGTTGCTGATTACAGTTTATTGATGAAAAAAGGTTTGAGTAAACTTTTCAAAGTTTTTTGAAACGGTGGTCAAAACTGTTCATCGGTCTTGGCTTCTGGTTCTTTTCTTCAAGTAATTTTAAGTAATGACTATGAATCTTTATACGAAGACTTAAGCTAGCGGTAACTCTGTGCTTGTTTTTGGTAAAAAACTTTCAAACAAAGTTGTTCTCGGTAATATTGTAAAGAATTTTATTTTAACAATTCACATAATATACTGAGCGCCATAGGCTTTTGACAGATATTTTTTTTGTCATAGTGAGACAAATGGGCATACAATAACTCTGATGTTAAGTGAACAACGTCGTACATGATCAACCATAATGGCGTATAACATGTAGAAAGTTGGTTTCCAGCGCCTATCGGTATTTATCGGTACTAATAACCGCTACAGCAAGCAAGCTGATATAGACAGGGACTGCTTATCTAAAGTAGGCTGAAAAATAGCGCAGATCGGAGCAGGTCGGCACTTTTAAGCGACATTTGGAACTTATCGGTGCGTTCTCCACAAAAGTATACAGAAGACCAGCGCTGATCTGCGCCGACTACGAAAACGTTGGCAGACCGGCTCAGATACGCAGTTTTCTTTATGTATACCTACGCCTCAACACTTTATTACTTGCAGTTACGATAACTGGCTTTAATTTAGAATTAGGTTTCATATTATGTTTTCTACCAGTTGTCCGGAAAGTGATTTGAGAAAATTTTCGACGTGACATCAATCTCTTTCTTTGACCACGGCATCTCTGGATAGGTAATGGAACCGTATTAGTCACGTACTGTACGGCTGCGGTAGCGACTCGAATTGTCGACGAATCAGCACTTTTTATACTACGAGATGGCAATTAATCTTGCGGTACACCTGGTGTTAAGTGGTTACCATCGCCTATACCCTAAAAATTAACAATCCTTCAGTAAACAAAGAAACAAAAGCCATCACCCAGGACAGATGTTACACTCAAAATCATCTCAGCGGTCCGGTTCATTTTAGAATCAACCTAAGAAAATACCAATTCTTTAAGTGTCGGGTCGTCTTCTGAGTGGCCTGTGTACCCCGGTCACGGTGGACTGACGCTGAGCTGATACTCATCGAGCTCGCTGGCAGCCCGCCAGCGCTAAGTGGCCGCACATAATGACGGATCAGGGTTCGGTGCCACTATCCGCGATGCAACGACACAACTGTCTTGAAGCTCAACATTTCATAGTAAGCAAAAAGTTTAACAAACTGTAACCCAATTACGGCAGAAAAGAAAGATATTTAATCGAGATTCACAAGGTAAAATTGACTCCACTTATTAAAGTCGGTTAAAAAGGTGTTCTGTACTGTCCGGGTCCGTTCCAATTATGCTAGCCATTCTGTTTTGCACAGAATTGTGTATACCTATGAGGAGCGTTATCTTGAACTTGATATTTCCTTTTTGAATGTTTATAAGTGTGTCTTTAAAAATATAAAGAGTTCGTACTTAGCAAAGTCCATTTACATATCTATTCAAATCTCTATATTTTTAAGTAAAGTTTTTGTATAGTCGGCCCATTGTCCGCTACCCGCTGTCCGTGGCGCCCCGTCCGCCAGTGACCCGGCCATCCCCACCAATA
This sequence comes from Elophila nymphaeata, assembly GCA_955850985.1. Taxonomy (NCBI): domain Eukaryota; kingdom Metazoa; phylum Arthropoda; class Insecta; order Lepidoptera; family Crambidae; genus Elophila; species Elophila nymphaeata. The sequence continues at coordinate 22,203,209 of OY039084.1, read as the reverse complement.
AATCTGCTCCATCAAATCGCCGCCGATGATCTGTTTACTCCATCTCCCTGTTTTCGAATCAGTGTTTAACTGCTCGAAGATACGAGATCGTTCGTGATCAATTCCGCTAATGTAAGCCAATGTGTCATCTCAGCACATAAATTGGGACACTTTGTTGCCAGATCACGATTAGCCGTATTTTGGGGTCGGTTAGATTAATTTAATATTCGATCTACTTATTGTAATATTTTTATTACTTTTACTTCACAATTTAGTACTTATTGCACATTCTTCTAGAATAGCATCAACTCATATCCTCCAATGGGTGTCGTAGAAGGCGACTAAGTGAACAGCAAAGGGGTATAGATCACCTTATACTGGGAACCCATCACTTTATAGCAAATAACTTCAACGATTTTCATTCCCCATAAAACTATTCGCAGATCTTTTTATACAATACTTAACAACTCCTAGAATCAGGTTACATCGCAATTTCAGTTCCTCGAATAGTTGTTATCTACAAGCTCATTGCATCGTAAATTCTTTTCCTATTTTATTTATTTTATCGAAATAATGTTAAATCGATGTTTTGTTACCCATAATTTTGTTACCACGTAAATTTCAGTTTACAGAATAATTGAAACATCAATTTTTACTACACTAAAGTTAGTGTACATTGAAAATACTATTTTCATGTAATTACACGTAATCATTTTTGTTTCCCTGTAAAGAAAACCTATTAATGGATTAAGTTAGGGTAGATTTAGAACCACAGGCAGACAGCAGCGGTGCAACCGAAGGTAACGGAGATTGCTAGTTGTATTCTGGCAGGCTACATGCATGCTTGCATTTCATGCTGTATGCATGCTTGCATTGCATGATGTATGCATGCTTGCATTGCATGCTGTATGCCTGCTTGCATTGCATGCTGTATGCCTGCTTGCATTGCATGCTGTATGTATGCCTGCAAGATGCTTGCCGGGGGGGGGGGGGGGGGGGGGGGTGCAGGGGGCTGGCCCTGAGGCCCCCCGCTATAAAGAAAAACCATTAATACGAAAATAAACCTAGGTTAGGTTAGGTTAGACTTGTGACCACTCATAGCGGAGCGAGCGAAGCGAGCGGAGCATTATATTGCTTGCTGCATGCTTGTTTTGCTGCATGTTTGCTTGCAAGTGCATGCTGCATGCTTGCTTGCATGCTGCATGTTTGCTTGCATGCTGCATGCTTGCTTGCATGCTTGCTTGCATGCTGTGTACTTACTTGCAAATTAAGAATTAATTTTTAAATTAAGAACTGACCTCAACCGTTTTTATCGTTAAACGTCAACAGGCGAATGCATCGTTCGATGAAACGTTACTGCGATGGAAAGTTATTAAACGAAACATTATAATGTGTACCGTCAAATATTAAAACATGTTTTTGTAAATAGTGTTATCGATAACTTAATAGTTTTTATGAAAGACCGTTATTCTGGTAACCAACACAACTTTGAAACATTTTTTTTATGAAAGTTTATTCGATAATATGAAACGGCGATCATTAGCTATTCGATCAATCAAGAAAAATAGATATTGAAAATCGTGGAATAGTTTTCGGTGAAATGAAATTCGACATCAAAAAAATCTGTATTTTGATAGGTACCCCCTTATACTCCGTTCACCAATCCGCATTGGGCAAGCGTATTGAACTAGTGCCTAAACCTCCTTCGACGACAAGGAGAGGCCTTATATCCCAGCTCGAATAAAGGCTGTTATGATTATGATGATGATATATTACTAGGTTTTGTAGTACCAATTTCATCATAACATTTAGGCGTCTAACGATAAAGTACAATTAAATGTGCTGAGTACTGAATAGTACATTTGTAGTTTGGCTACATGAAATAAGGTTTTTCCAAAAACAAATTTTGGTCGGTACCCAACGAATCACACATTTTGGTAGACTTTTGAACCGATGGCTAAATTAAATAAAAAAAAACCGCCTTCAAAACTAAAAACGGGAGAAATAAAAATTTTGTTTATAAAAATCTAAATGTTTTTGAGGTCGGTCCCAAATACAAGTGACAACGATTATTACAAATATTGAGGTTGGCATCGACCTCAAAAAACATTTAGATTTTTATAAACAAAATTTTTATTCCCGTTTTTAGTTTTGAAGGCGGTTTGTTACACGCTACACGCTTTGGACCTCCCTGAGTCCAAAAACACCGTTTTTGGAATTATGTGTGTGTGTGTCTGTGTGTTAGCACGATAACTCTAGTATTCTTTGACTTATTGCAACCAAATTTAACATGCATGTATGACATCAAAATATAAGGTTTCTATCAACTTTTGAGTCGTCGATGACGAAAGTTAACTTGGATGAGTGAAAATTTAACATGCATGTATGACATCAAAATATCTTATATAATTTCTATTAACTTTTGAATCTTTTCGAAAGTTAAGGGGAGACCATTCCAGATTTTTACATTGCACAATTAGGAAATTAAATTATCATCTGTTCGCTCATTCTTACAGCCCTGGGGCCTTCAAAGCAGGCGTTAAGAAGAAAGAAAAACTTGTTCCATAAACTAAGTATTAAAAAGAAAAGTAGACAAAGAAATAAGGGTTTGTTTAGAATTTCGGGGAGTCCATGTCTCATGCTACGTCACCGTTAATACTATTTACCTGAAGCACGTCTCGCCTGCGCAGATGATTTATTCGGTATTTATTCCGGACTCACACGCGTAGTTAGGCGAGGTCAATATTTGGCCGGGCAATTTATGGGCGCCCTCGCAGGAGCGGGTTAATTCGCGTATCGATGATATTGCTCCGGTAATTTATTACAGTTTTAATAGCCGCCCGAAACAAACGCCTGATTTATTGCCGCCTTGAGAAAAAATCGCGTTTGCAGCGAACGCTCCCGGGGGAACAACCCACAATTAGGACGGCGGGAACTTAATGCTCCTGGAGATATGTATTTTTATATGTTCCCGTGAAATGTTTCAAATAAAAAAATGGTTTAGTTACTTTTCTGTTTTGACACTCGTTTATGTAAGCGATACCTACGCTAATAACGTGACACTATTTTGAGGCATGGATATGGCTGTCATCATCATCATTTCAGCTAAATGACGTCCACTGCTGAACAAAGGTCTCCTCCAAAGAACGCCACAACGACCGATCCTGTACTGCTCGTATTCAAGAGTGACCAGCAACCTTAATCAGGTCGTCAGTCCACCTTGTAGGGGACCTATCCGCACTGCGTCGTCCGGTGCGTGGTCACCACGCAAGAGGTGGAGGTCTTTGGCCCCATCGGCCATCTACTCTCCGAGCAATGTGCCCCATTCACTGACACTTAAGTTTAGCAATTCTTTGGGTTATGTCGCACACTTTGGTTCTTCTGCGGACCCCCTCATTCCTGATTCATGATATGGCTGTATGTGTAACCAAATATTATCTAAAGCTCTGCTCAAACCATTTTGAGATTGAGAGCGTGATAGTTTGTACCTATGTTAGAAGATGATGTAGCGAGCAAGTAAGCCTGATGGTGATCAGTTGCTGTATGTAGCCTGTAGATGCTTGCAACACCACGGTGTCGTCGCAATCTGCCAATCCAAAATTCATTAGTAACTGCGGAGCTTCTTTTGGATTTATTGACTTGGATATTCTTCGTCTTCATTTCTGTGATCAATTGTTTTGATGTATAGAATGCGTAGAACTTCCGATTTGTCTTAGGTCTTTTCACATTCTGTATAAATACTTTGCTAAGAAGATGGTAACTAGCCAAACAGACATGAGAGTTGTTAATAGTACTTGGATTCACCATGTGGGAGCCGGATCCATCGCATTGCAGAGAGGGGAGCCTGAAACAAACCTGGGACTTGTGACCGAAGGCGTAGGGCCTAGTTTTTGTTTTCCCACCACGGCTAGTTCCGGACGGCCCTTTTCAGGACCACGACCGTGCCCGAAGTCCCCCGTGTGCGGTCCGATGGCTGCTCCCGATGTCCTCGTCAGGAGGACGCGCCAGGTCGAGCAGCCGTCGATGAAGAGGCCTATAAGGCCGGCGTCGGCCAGCGGCCCACAGGGGCTGGCGTCAGTCGGTAGCCCCTGTGGGCTCCTTGGTGCACAAGGAGTGCCTAGACGGGCAGCGTTGGGACCACCTCGGTGTAGTTGCGCTCACGTGCGCAAATCCTTAGCTGTCCCGCAATAGCGCACTGGAGGTCAGGCCGAGGAGGAGACGTAAATGCATTTGACCTCCCCGACAAAAAAAAAAGAAAAAAAAGGGTGAACATAAATTTATGTCATGGCCGCCGTCGGCTCTCCACGCCCATGACTTTATACTTAGACATTAAAGACTTCTCGCGAATTTATAACTCCAATAAAAGATAAACCGTGTAAAGAGCTTGTATTAAATATCGGATTACATAAATAAAATACTTAAAGATATTTTTTGAATACAAAGTGATATATTCATAGTAGTTTATTGAAAATTCAGCACTTGTCCAATAAAATTGTTTTCTATGTAAGTATATATTATTTGTTGCTTTTAATCTTAAATAACTTTGTGGTACTGTGGTTCAGAGTTACACAGGGATAGGGGGGAGGTTAGAGTTTTCACCGAGTGATAACCAGGCCCAGCAAGCAAGGCTTTCTTAATACCCTTGTAATACAAAACCTAGAACGCAAACCTGAATAATTCAGAATATTTTATTTTTATTTTTTATTATTTAACTAGATGACAAACAATCTGACGGCTGATGGTAAGTGGATACCGTCGTACATAAACACCTGCAATAACAAGGAAAAAATCACTTTGTATTGCAGATGCGTTGTCATTCTGAGGCCTAAGATGAAATGCCTCTCATGCCCAGTAGTTACACTACCTTTCCCTTCAATCCGAAACACAGCAAACTGTTTCACGGCTGAAATAAGAAAGGCGGTGGTACCTACCCAGACGACCCTACAAACAGGTCTACCACCTAGTAAAATCAATTATTGATTAGCAAATTCTGTCAACAATAAATTAGTAAACGACCAAGCATACTCAATACGCCTTACATGTCCAACGCTAAATAGGAATGCTGACATTCCTGTGGAGATGTATACATTGTTCTCAGTATTATGGGCAGCCGCGTAATGTACACTTGCAATATACGGACGGACAATGCCCTAGAATGATTAATAATATAGACTTTGACATACATAATGTGGCGGCCGGTTGTCTGATGGCCGTCTGTAAATTAACTGTTCGAAGGTATTGTAGATATTGAATAACGGATGGGTTAGAACTGCCCGTCAACGTCCAGGAATAATAATTAAGAAAAGTTTTTTTAGTTTATCAATTTTTTAATATTAATGTGCTGTTTACATATTAATATTAATCCTATTAACCTTTACAACTAAGCTATTGCGCTTGTGCTGGGACTGGGTTCACGTTGGTGTAGTGTAATGGCGGCCGGGGATCGAACTTCGATCACACAGAAATAGAGCCCACCTGCCTGCGCGCTCGGCTACCGACGCTTTATTAAGTTAATTAATTTTGACGTGACAACGTCTTATAATTCGATAGAGCCGGCTGCACGCACGAAAAAACATGACGCATGCGGCGTTACCTCGCTCTGAGGCGTTCCATGTAAGGCCGGCAAAACAAATGAAATTAAATTTTTCTTTTGAAAAATGCTACCATTCCATCAGTATTTTCTTAAGACGTTGTCACGTTCAACTATCGTCAGTAAACCGACTTTACAGACAACCAATTTTTTTTATTTGTCTTATAAAACAAGACTAGTTACTTGCTCAACAAATAATTAAGAAAATATTTCAAAATATAGGTCTTACCAAAATATAAACGGACATAGCTCGTAAACTACTGAAGCTGTTTTCATAAAACTTTATCCATATTGTAGATTTAGCCCGCGTGCGGTAGGTCCCAGATTCCCCATCGTAAAAGAAAGGGTTAGAATCACCTTGCACATTTTATTAGAACCTAGAACGTAATTTAACTTTTGAACACAGTCAGCAGGTATGCCACCAGTATACTGTCACTGGTGGATACTGGATATTATTTACTTTAAAAATTAAATAAAAAACTTCAACCCAGTAAAGCTTCAGTGGCGTGGTTCCTGCGGTATTAACATTAAAATAAATAAACATCTGCCATAGAGAGCGCTCCATTTATCTGTGCGCGGCTGGCCTGGGAGTTCTAACCGCACTCAATACTAAGCTCAGTACCATTTTCTTATACCTATTAAAGGAAGTTGTGCTTGTATTTCTATTTATGACATCTATTCGAAGAGAGCTAGTATGTTCTACGTTAAGACAAGGACTAAAATAGCGTTGTAATCCATCGGGACTAAAAGTGATTTGAATTAGGGATGTGGATATTGGACATTTAAAGTTCCAATCACCAAAGAGATCAATATAAAAATTAAACTAATTATTTCTATGGCACGTCTTATTGTTCTGTATTATAAATAAATAAACGTACTTTTAATACATATTCATAGTTGCGTTTACGTATTTTCTCATAAAGGATGATGAAAAGTAGACTGTTCACCGCGAGAGGAACACTATTTTAAGCCCGGGCGATGTACTTTGAATCCTAGTGAGAGATTCTGTTGTCTCCCACCCGAGAGGCACCGATACGTATCAATGTGTTTTCAAATTTTGAATTCGTATGAATGTTTAATCTGAGGAAAACTGCACACTGAGTGTATATTTTATTATGTTTTGTTTATTTTTAGCACACCATTCTAATTTTTTTATTTATGTCAATTTGTAAACATCTGCTAACTGTTTGATCCACCAATCTGCATTGGGCAAGCATAGTGGACTAGTGGGTCGAATTATAAAGGATGTTACGATGTACTGTTTGATAATTAATTTTTCCTTACTTTAAAGTAGATTAAGAATAAGCTCGAAAATGTGATTAGGTATTACTTTTCTGTAACTTATAATTAATTTACTTACGTACTTAACTTAATAAGTACGAGGTACTGATAACTTTATTAGCTGTGTCGTAGTCGAGACTGTTGTAAGTGGATGAAGACGTAATGAAAAGGTTCGGAGCAGCGTCCATTAATAACTCGCGGCTTACACGCGGACTACGACTTAATACGATCTTGTATCTGATCTTGATTCTGTTGCGATTTCTATGACTTCATCAAATGTAATATCTGTTCTCTAGACCAGGAGTTCTTCAACTTTAAAGATAGTGGAACACTAACCAAATACCTTTTATTTTATGGAAAATGATTACAAATGAACACTGAAACTTATAGTTTAAGAACATTTTTTTAAAGAAATGTGTAATACCTACATATAATGGAGACATATTATTCTTAACTTAAAGTTTTAATGAGATGAATAAAACTATTTAACTTTTTTATGAATAATTGTTTTATAGTTCGGATTTTGGCAGAACCCTGATGACTATTCTACGAAACCCAGTTTGGGAATGCCTGCTCAAGACAGTATAAAGTACTATTGCAATAGGTTGTTGTACGTTTTATAAGTAAGTCAACAAAGTTTGATGCGTTTTGTGTTTTGCGGAGGATAACATACATATAAATAAAAAAGAATCCTAGATTATTTTTAAGTGTAAATGGCGAGTTTGTCTAGTCCGCCAGCGGGGCCTGGTCATCTCATGTTTTCTTGATTGATGTAAACGTAGGTCTTATAATTAGTTGTTATCTTTAGATGGACAATTGTATGACACATGCAATAATAATATGTAATAATTGTTTTTTTTTGTACAATGTGTGGACATTGTATTCTTATAACATTGTTAACCGGATCTTAAATGTATGCTTACCACTTATATTGAAAGGAATATCTGTAAGTACCTAACTAACAATAACATGAAATGGTGGTGGGTATCAAAATTTAAATTGCTTAGTTCAATAATAATTATGATTAATTAAATTATATAGAAAAGCTTTTCACAAGATAAATAATCCAAATGCGTGGGAGTAATGACTACCCAAACTTTACGCATGTTAAAATGTAACTTAAATTATATTGATAATTATTTATTGACTTGTATTGATGTTTTGAAATCATTACGAAATTGTAAGCTGTGGAGTTTCTTTCGCCATTTCTTCTCCATATCAGCATAATAATAATTATTCGTCCCGAAATGGTGGTAGGGTTTTGACGATTTAAAAGTACTTAGCAAAGTCCATTTAAATAAAGAGCTTTTTCATTTTCATTTTCATTTTCATTTTCATTGACACGTAATACATTCCAATGCACTAGTTATCCTCTCTTTTGGAATCCACCTCCACTTAATGATGGAGCAATTCGTACCTTTCCACGTAAAAAAGTAAATTACTTTAAGATTAACGTCTTCTCTATCATACGTTTCACAAATCTTTCGACACCGGGAGCGTTGAGACCATGAAAACTCTCCATAAATTTCCCATGTTTGGGGAGTTTGGTCCTCCCTGAACTTTAGTTGTCTTTCTCGCAAGCTTTTAGTAATTATAACCACTTTGATTATAAATCATCGTTAAGCCATTCATAAATCAATATCTCATTTCCTAATGAGCATCCTGTCCCGGCATCTTTTGTATGAAAACTTTATTGACAAAATAATTTCTGAGAATCCTTGTCTTTGTTTAGTAGAAGACAACAGCGTCTGTTGTTTTGAATCAGAAGATGTAGCTTTAATGGACATTGTAATTATTAGACGATGGAATGTACTTAAAAGCGGAAATATTTTAGGTATACTCCATTTGCGTCAGAAGTTAGGGGTACAAACTAGGAGCCATATTAAACGTCGTTCATTTCATGCACACATGCCGCTCAAAATGGCCTCAATGTTATCTTTAAATGGCCTTAGAAAAATACGGCACCTTTCCCCTAGACGATTTTTGAGTTAAAACGGAGTGTCAGCATACGTAGTGTATCCTGCATCTAGATGGAGCGATTGTATTGGTATGGCAACAGGCAGGGATTGCAGGAGGAGAACTGAAGATGGAGCTCAGTAGAGTGCCATGGAAGAGGGCTATGTTCAGCTCTGGACTGGTGATGATGGGCGCTCCAAATTTGAAGGGCTAATCCGCTGTGCTCGATAATATTGCCATCGTGCTGCCTACACATCCAGACGTCTGGGTTCGAATCTTGGTAGCGGCAAATATTTGTGTGACGAACACGAATATAATAATTTATTTAAGTTTATTATATTATAAAATGTATTTTTTTATGTATTTTAAAAATGTCTGTTATCTAGTATCCATAACACAAGTTCTTAATTATACTTACTTTGGGCTAGATAATTGGTGTGAGAGTAAAAAAACTTTTTCACCTCTCCAGCACCAAAAGACCTCTTTTGCTTCGTAAAATCTCTAAGAAAAAACGCTTTTTGTTACGAGCTTTGAACAAGACTGTAACGTTCAATCTAAATTATTTTAGTAATATTACTTTTAATTTTTAATGGTTATTTTTAAGTCAATGAACATGTATTAAAGTATTGCCTTGTTTTTTTCACCTATAACAATTTTCTCGCTGGAGAGGTAAAAAGTTGTATCTTTCACACGAGAGCAAATTTTTTTGTCTCGTGTCTTTAAATAACTCACTGCGCTCAGTACTCTATTTATCAATTCTAGACTACTTCGATGGTCCGTGATTTAAGATTGGCACTTGCAGCAACAAATAACTATGCTCAGTTGTTGAACAAATACCTAACTATTTCCACCTTCTACTGCATTCTAACTTCAATGAAATCATTAAGGCTAAAACGGCAACAGGCTCACTCTGAACCGAGCCTCTAATATATTCAAACGTGGTAGTTTACTCAAGGTCAACAGCCGGGCTTCACGACTTGATTTCCTGCTATTCCGCTTTTCTCGTCACACTTTCCTCGCATTTTTCCGTATAATAGAATTGTATGTGTAAGGTTGAATAAATAAAGCAGGCATGTCGCGAGTCAATGATCGTTCGAGACCCTTTTAAGAGTTATACTGTCGGATAAAATTTTATCGGTTACGATTGAATTTTATTGTTACAACAATACCTATTCTTTTCACTTTGGTTCATGTTTGTGTCTAATCGATCCTTTATTTAGAGTATTTAAATTGTGTATATAAATAAATCTTCATCTAAACAATAAGGATTTATTTACTTGTACACAATATCCCGCTTGTGGCTGGAAAAGATCTCTTTTAAAAGAGATCTTTTCCAGCCAACCCTAGCATTAGTGAGTAAATTCACAAGCGGGATAGTGTACAAGTAAATGATTACACAAAAGTACATAACAATTCCAATTAAAATATACATACAATACATTATCTACCTACATATATAAAATATATGCGATACTTATGAGAATTTTGAGAGGTAGTGCTCTTTCAAATTATGTTTGAAAGAATTGACTCTCTCTAATCTCCACTGGATAGCAGTCATAGTGAATGATCTCGCAAAAAACTTACATTTGGAAGCAGGTCGAAGTAAGGTTTTGGTAACACAAGAGCGCTTGGGAAGATTGCACAGCAAGTAAGTCCTGTTTCTCTGTTTCCCACAGCGGTAGGCAGAGATCACTTGTTTCCACTTGCTACGATCCTTAGATACTTCTTTCGCATCATCTACTTTCATAACTGTCCTCACACGTGCTCGGCGGTTTCGAGTACTGTTGACCTGGCCCTTTTTCATGACGTCTTCGATTTGATAAACGTTCGCCTAGGTCTTCCTGCTCCCGCATCTCCGTTTACTTCCGATCCATATAATATCCTTTTCTTCAATCTACTCTCATACATCCTTTAAAAATCATGTGATGCCGGCAGAGTAGAATAGTATCACCCCATATCCTCCAATGGGTGTCGTAGAAGGCGACTAATGGATCAGCAAAGGGTATTGATCACCTTATAACCAATACGCTTTGGGCAAGCGTAGTAGACTACTGCCTAAGTCTCCTTCGATGACAAGGAGAGGCCTTGTGTCCCAGCAGTGGGTCGAATTATATAGGCTGCTATAATGATGATGATGACATCCTTTCTACATGACCGAACCATTTCGGCATCTCTTTCGAGCGATGCGTCACAAAATGAATTTTATGTAGAAAACCAACAATTGCCAATGCTTTGTTTTGGCTTACGATTTAGTTTACAGCCCAAAAGCAACATCCTCTTGCAATGCCGCTCGTATACAACAGGACACTTTTTTATGCGCGTTACAAAAATAACAGTTGTACGTGATTTTAAAAATTGTCTCCGACGGAAGGTGTTTGCGCGTGCGGTACGTGCGGCTGCGTGTTTGATGAATACTCGCCTGTTTGTAAATAGAAGCCAGCAGAAGGTTGTGTCGAATCATTTCTAACATGTTCATCGGATGAGAAAGTTGATTTATCGAGCAGTAATTATAAAGTGATAGTACTGCATTCATTACTGCTTTATTTCTATTGTTTCAGTATAGTTATACTAGCAGATTCTACAAACGTTGTCCTGTTTAAAAAACACGTGCTATTGGATCGAATTGCGAAAAACCATTCGCTGATTCGTTAAAATACATGTGTACTAAAAGTGTCATCGGTTGAACCCTTTAGGTGTTCAGTGACTAACACATGAACAGAAGAATTCTATAACGCTAGTTTGCCCTTACAAATCTGTGAGCCCATATGGGTTCGTTACACCTTAAAAAGCATAATTAAGTGAGCTGATTTTTTTTCTACTGAGGAATGCATAGGTAAAATAATTAATTAAACATTATGGTAATAACATCTGTTCTGGGACTGTGAATAACTTTTAACGATTTTTAAGACTGTTACTGTCTAATGTTATCATTATCCCAAAATAGTGATAGGTTGCTAGCCTATCGCCTACACAAAAGGGGCACTAAACCCAAAAATTAACAATCCTTTAGTAAACACAACATCTAAAGTCAACAACAGGACAGATGTTACACTCAAAATCATCTCAGTAGAAAGGATATCTGAATAAGAATTAATGTTATGAATAAGAGGACTGTCCTAAAGCTGTGTTTCGGGTGTGTTGTATTTAGTGTGTATTGACAGCGCTGTATTCAATCCGCGTCCGCGGGAACGCGACAATCGCTGACGAGTAGGGATGTTCCAATTACAGCCTTTTACGAGTGTATTTTATTTATTTATAGAACTATATCTAAACAATGTACTATTTTATTTGTACTGTTTAAATCACCATCATCATCATTACAGCCTTTATGATTCGACCTACTGCTGAGACACAAGACCTCTCCTTGTCATCGAATGAGGCTTAGGCAGTAAGTCCATAACGCTTGCCCAATGCTGATTGGTGGACGGAGTATAAGGTGATCAATACCCCTTTGCTGTTCCATTAGTCGCCTTCTACGACATCCGTAAGAGAATATGGGGTGATGCTAGTCGACTTTTCCGACATCACATGACTTTTTAAATATTTAGAAAAAGAAATTAAAAGACCAAAGGACGACGAAAAACGACTGTAAACGATGTAGTCGACGTTCGATAGACCGAAGTTCAAAAAGTCAAAGACCCTGCTACCGTTTCTGGATGAAAATATATGTTTTATTATAATTACATATCTTAGCTTTTATCTTTAAATTAAGATGGAATAAGAGGTGTTGGTATTTTTAAAGATATTGGGAGTACAGAAAAGAGATCCAAAAGATAAGGACCGTTCCCGAGAGAAAGAAAAAAAATATATTCGCAAAACCTGCACACTTAACACGAGCGAGCGCGGATAATTGATATTACTTTCTAAGTAGAGTTCGCGTCGATCTTGGCTGACAAGATTCTAACAGATCATCTATGATCCCGTAAGCAACCCCGAGATCTATCAAACTATTTAGCAGATATGAAGGAAGAAACTTTAACCACACGAAGAGTTTTCATCAACACATGACAGGATCAGTTGCAGCTAACCAAAGGTTAACATAACTTTTGACTTTAAAGGTTAGAAGGGTTAAACTTTGGACAGATTTGTGGTGTGAGCAAACTTAGTCTTGAAGTTAATTCAAATTTGTGATGTACTGTGTCGTGATGTTTTGGGAATCACAAGAGCAATTACTTTATAGAAATAATCACAAACACATTATACGTAGTTTATTGTGTTTCTTATAATATTTGAAACACGTGATTAAATGAAGTAAGGCCAGTGAAACTAGATAAGAAATTTACGCGTTTGTAAACGCAAAAATAAAATTATTCCATAAGAAATGAACAAGCAAGAAATTAAAAAAAAAACTGTTACCCGACTATGAAAGGAAAGATAGGAATAAATTCGGTAAAAATCGGTGTTTACAAGGTAAAATCGATTGTTTCTCCTATTGTAATAACGAATCGATTGAAACCTTATTCATCAAAAATCAGATGAATAGTTTAGGCGCATCGGAGGAACCTACGTAAATGTTATTGGTTTTACTGCGTTCACTGGCTTTACTTAATTATATTCTTTTAATAAAGACCCTTAGATCTATCCATACATACGTAGATTGCTGAAATTATAAACCTTCTTTCGTATTTTTATTACAAATTTTCTTACAATTACGGAAAATTGCCAAAAAGCCAGTCCCAAATATCCAGAACGTGATCACATCTCTAGAGCTGATTTTTTTCCGTCTTTCATTACCGCTTTCCTTTCGCGAGGCCGATTGTTGCAAAACAATATTTATTACCGAAAGAAACAACTTCTCGGGACGCGCAAATTATAAAAGTTACACAAAAGAGACGGGAATCGGCGAATAATTCCAGAGCCGCCGGTAATTTGGGAGGCGGCGGACGGGTGTAAATGTAACATAAATAATGAACGATCGCCATTTCATACAAATTAAGCTTCATTTGAATCTACAATTTTATGTGATCAATTTTGCAATGGTCACTTCAAACCCTTTCATTCACACAAACGCCTGATTAGGGGTATTATTCAAAAGAAGAATAAGGAAAATTAAATAATGAATGTGCAGTATAAAATTTAATAAAACCTGAATGTACATACAAATACAAATTTTGTTAAATTATGTTGAAATTAAACCGCCTTAATGGTCTGGATGGAGGTAGGGTTTAATAAACTTGCCGTTCTAGTTTCATAAAAAACTCTCTTCACATCCCACTTCGAATTTAACTGTTAAACGCTAACGAATATTTAATAAAAAAGGTTAATTTTAATCAATATGATCACGGTTGCAGAGTGAGCTTGCTTTTAGGGCGAAATGCGTGACTTGTTCTCGAAATTTACTAAGTGATTGAATAGTCAAACGCCGTTATTATTTAGTAATTTCTTAAGGACATTTCTTAAGATTACATAGTTCATGGGAGACATTAGGTTTCTTTGCCTTTCCTTATGCACAAAACCATAGAATAGAATTCAATAAAATTAAATGTCTTTGTAAAAACCATTAAAAATTGCTTCCTATTTTACATTATTCAGATTATAATACTAGAATATGAGTGTATTTGGCAAAATAAATAAAATATTGCATTCCGTGACCACAGGTAATGGTGATAGAATTTTCCCTATACGATTTTGAACTGTAACTGTCCGTAATAGAAATGGTCTTCCAGTGCAACCTTTATAAATAATATGCTCAGTACCCGCGCAGGCTGGGAGCTTATTCAAATGTTCTGATGTATTTGTCACCTCTTTGCATATTAGAACCCGTCCTAACTTTGGCTGTGTAACGGACGCAATAACAATAGCTTTGCGTCTTAGACCATCTCAAGATGGACCATTTAAGATAGGAAAGAGGACAAATACTCACAAGTAACTAACCATTATTCTAGGGCACCTTGCAAGGTGATGGCTGTTGGGGTGGAAAGGTCCTCGAGTGGTGACCACGTACCGGAAGACGCAGCTTGGTAGCCCCAAAAGGTGGTGGATCTGGTTTGAGGAAACCGCTGGATGCAGTCAGTGCAGCATCGATCAGGGAGGAGATCCTTGAGGAAGGCCTATGCCCAACAGTGGACAGTGACCAATATTCCAATGAGCGATGTTGACCTTGAGCAGAAATACATCACACTCATGTGGAACCTGTATCGCTGTCAATGCGTGATTCCATGTACAATACATTCAAATATAGTCTGTTTCTTTTGAAAAACAAGAATGACAAAAATATTACTTCTAAACTTCTTGACCTTTGAACGTCCACTCCAGAAAATAACATAGGAAATATTTAATTAACGTAGAACGTCCAAGGTCGATCGCTCATTAGTTTCGAGTATTTTGTTGACAAGAAATTACTAGCATTTTCCACAGCAAATAAAAACGTAATTTGGGTGATCAAATTTCTGCCCTAATTTTGTTGCCACGTTTTTTGTTTATCGGATCTCGAGGTATGCCATTTTACTTTAATAGGATAGTTATTCCGTATTTTATCGCTTAGTCAGCATAAAGTTAAAGCAAAGTTAAAGAGAATTCTCCATCAATTTATGGCCGTATAAGCATTAACTGGCTTTTTGGTCTAGTAGTTAAGCCACCAGTATGAGATACAGAAGTTTCGAGTTCAATGTCTGGGGTTAAAAAATAGTTTTCTATTCGGTTGGATTGTATTTAAAAGTTCGCCTGCCTAGTGACCCACCATCTCAGCAACAATCACACGTTTATCATTTAATTTTGTTCTCATTTAAATATCGCATGATTGCAGTAAATTTTATATAGGTAAATACTAGGTACATCTTGTTTCATAGATGCAGTAGATTTTAAGCAGACACATCAATCCTTTTCGACGTCCAGTTTTGCGGTTCCACAGATCCAATAAAAGTAAGAACGGTCGCAGTGGCGATAGGAAGCGATGGTGGACCACCAAAACCAAATATACACACAGAAGGACTACTTCAACTCTAGTAACTTTACGTTAACATCAAAAGAAAAACGTAGGTATTATGACACAAAGAGTACCTACTGATGACGCAATAAATGTTCAAACAAAAATTTACCTCCACGTACATTAACATTAAAGAGATACATGCGCAAATATTTAGTATTACTGACTAAAAATAAGATGGCATCCACCATTTGTAGCGGCGGCCATCTTGGATTTACAGTAATGCCGCTGCTCAATTGCGGCGCACGCAGTACACGATTTCCACACCCATGCTTAGCTGCATATAATTCGCTTGACAGCCCACGTTTTTTGACGTTTTCATTACTAACAAAATTACGTGGGCGTAGAAATCGTGCACACTGTGCGCCGCAGTGGAGTAGCGGCCTGATACTGAATATATAAAAATGTATTGTCATCAGGACTAAACCCAAATATCAGATCAGTCTTTTAACTGGAAGGGGGTTACATTTTAATTGCTTACAAATTTTGACCCAAACAAAAATACATATGAACTATTATGAACAGTGCAAATTAAATAAAAGCCTACAACAAGCATGTCAAGCTACTTCTTCTTCTTTAAGTAAAGGGCGTTCGCGACACATAAAGATTACGCCTTTCGCCAATGTCAAGTGAAAATGTAGTTGTAGTAAAAAGATAATTGTACTGTAGATTGATTTAAAAATGGAGTCTCTCAACACGTGTTTTTACAACAAGAACTCGAGAGAAACTCCCATGTCAAGCTAAATAAAACCGTTTAAAACAGAAGTAGTTAATCAATACAGTCATGAACTTATAGCTTCACCCGTTAAGCTATGTTTTTGCAATAAAATGCACTCCTTTTACTAAGAGAACTTACAAACGGTGAATTCAAAATTTGGACAATAGACACAATATAAATCTGGCCGACCTTTTCAACTCATCTTTTGGAGCGCATACAAAACAAATCCAGCATTGTCATTGATACATTTTTTGCGCACTCGGTTTTGACATTGTATCTTTATATTCCTAGAATGTTAGTTTTTATCACTTAAATAAAATATTACGATAATGTCTGCCGTAGAGCATTATCCGAACATAGGCAATAAGATTTGCCCAAAGTAGGTTCCAATTCAAATCAGATATGTTTAATTTATAAGTCAGTAATATAAACAATTTATTTTATTTTATTTTATTTATTTATTTACTGAAGTCAACAGCGTAAAACAATTTACAATACAAATAAAAATATTAAACCAAACATAAGCCAATTACAGACTTCCACTATGTTACCTTAATATTATTACAGGGTAGATTAAAAACAAAACAAGAATCTGCGTTTACTTTATAGAACTTAATTAGAATGATAAGCAAATCAAATGTAGGTAGTCGTCAACAATTTGTGTGTTGTGTGTGTGTCCGTGTTAGTGTGGCGTGTGGCTGTGTGCATGTGTTTATCAATGTTTTTGAGACAGTGAATAGTAGAAATCACAAAGGAAGGATTACATGTCGCTTAAATTTCTTACTTGTGAAAAATTAATCATAGTGAAATCGGTTACAGAGAATGAATAATAAACATTAAATATTAGCAATAATACAAATAATATTTTTTAGTTTAAATCGATTTTGATAAAAAATTTAGCTTTTTTTTTATTCAGAAAAATTAAAGAAGCCTGCTATAAAATTAAGTTTTATTTAATATTTTATTAATTTGTTTTTTAAATACTTTTTTAGATACTTTTTTATTTATTAAGTGTCTATAAAGTAACGTCACAGAATGTAGTGACTCAAAACATAGTCTTAAGCATTCACACACAATATACAGTTTCTTCATAAAAGAACCAGTTTCTTAATGTAATTTATGGTGCAAGGCCCTTAATACTTTTGAAATTTGAAGTTCTTTCTATTCCAAAATTGTTTATCGAGACTCGATTTCAGTTCAGTTTTACCAGCTGAATTTGGTATAGCCGGAGTTACTTATCAGTTTTCGAAAATATTATCAACAACAACAAAGCAGGGTCAAAAAATAATCAGAGAAAAACACATATCACAGTCTGGAAAGTTGATCCAAATCTTTCAAAGTATAGCTATCTTTAATCGCACTTCTGGACTGTCCTTCTGCCCTTTCATCGAGTGTAGTGTTTATTCAGCTGCAGTTGTCGTGTTCATTGGCCGGAGCACGTGTCGACCGACAGCTCCGTAAATTGAATGCTCAATCAACAATTTTACATTTACAGTAGTTTTTAGTGCCCTTTTTATGTCTGAACGACCGAGACTTTTTACGACTAGACGCATTTTGCGGTCCTCGATGTTCAATAGGAATTTAAAATTTGGTACATGAAATTTTAATGCAGACATTTTCAATATTACGCCTGATTTATTAATGCTATTCACTTTTTGCAAGTCTTGTCCATTGAAAATTATATTTCTTTTTTGCAAGAAGCGAGCGTGATACAATCCTGGTTTCCATCCTTTTAACATCACTTGATGAAATGTGATGCCAGCAGAGTAAATAGCATCACCCATATATCCGCCAATGGATGTCTTCTCAGAACAAGGTATCCTGGTAGACTCTTGAACCGCTGGCATCAAAATTGACTTTCATAAGTGTACAAATTGTACCTAAATGAATAAAGAAATTTTGACTTTGACTTCGAAGGCGACTAAATGAATAAAGAAATTTTGACTTAGAGTTTGAAGGCGACTAATGGATCAGCAAAGAGGTATTGATCACCTTAAACACCGTCCACCAATTCGCATTGGGCAAGCGTGGTGGACTGCTGCCTAAACCTCCTTCAATAACAAGGAGAGCCTTTATAATTTGACCCAGCAATTGGTCGATTTATAAAGGCTGTTATGATGATGATGATCATCCATCTCCGTGTAAATAGTTTATAAATTATAAGTGGCCAATTCAGGTATTCGTTTTTCTAAGATCTATGTTGCTGGTAAAGAGTATATATAGCGAAGGTAAGGTTCTGGAATCGGTTTTTTTTTATTATATTTTAAATAACTCTTATCTTAATGGATTCCCTTACGCATTTAGACAATGTCAAGTTAAAGTAGTCTTTAACTATAACATTTAATTTTACGGTAGAAAGAAGTAAAAATGGGGACTCACGACTTGTTCCAATGACAAGAAGTCTGGTGAAACTCAAGTGGCTCTTTTTTCCAGTACTACAAGGTAATTTCCTAATAATAATATTTGCGCGCTATGTGCCATTCAAGCTTATAATTTGAAACATAATGATACTTGTTTCTGTGTACAGTCGTCGTATATGACGTTTTTTGCTAAATACTTTAACCTTCGAATGATGGAAGAGAAAGAAACCAATTTTACAATGGAAGCTTTTGTGCAACAAACGCTCAATAAAACTGCTGACTCAGCGTTTTCGAATTCTCAAGAAAATATTGTTCACTCAAGAAATTCATGATTGCTTCATGCTTCAGTTATGGAGAAGTCGTGACTAAAAGGACCGTGGACGATATCAACAATTTTACGTCTTCTTATAGTGCTCGTTTATGTCTGAACGGGCGATTGCAGTTTATGGACAGGCGCGACTCAAATTGGATGTAAGCGACATTTTTTTGAAGTGCTTATTGTTGCTTTTTATAGTAGCACTGTTGTAACGGCTGAATGCGTTCCGTTAAAATTGGCGTTCTGAGAAATGCCATAGTGAAGATGATAATCGTGTAACCTGTTTTGATTTAATAAAGAGATCTTATAAAAACTTTTGCGAGTATAATGTCTTCAAAGCCTTACTTTAATTTCGACTCAACTATGGCTTGTCAGAGAGAAATAAAAATGAATACCAGAAAAATCTTGTGTTTATTAGTCAGGGTTACTGACCCCTTGCCCATAGTTTTTCGTTAAAAAGCACGTTCTTATTTTTCCGTCACATGATATTTTTTGTCACATCCCGTGGTCCTCCATCAAGCTGACACTTGTGACGGATCGCGACACTCTTGACAAGATTATGACAGCCGCAGGAGTGAACTGCGGCGTGTAGCGTGACGGACGCGCGATGTGAGCGTGTCGCGGGCGTGACGGGGACACGATGCGCTGCCCGCCCGTAAAATTTAATAAAGGATAGCTCGCTTTTCAATTTAACATCTTTTTTTTCACGTATTCACCTTCTAGTATTTAGTTGCATATGAAAAATGGAGTAAGTTGATAGTATTGTGATGGTGTCCTACTGAAAAAAACTAAAAAACACGCTTTGATATTAAATCGGACTAAAAAGTGAAAAATAACTTTTTAGTATAGAAACTAAATGATGAACGAAAAGTATAATTACTATTTAGAGAAAAGCGTGGGAGAAAGAACAAACGTACAGGTGAAACTATTATAAGCGTGTTAAAAAAGTGGAGTGCGCGGTTGGTACTTGAATGCAGCAATGCCGTTCGTAAAAAACAAATCACGCAAGGATTGTAAATTCTGACACTAGACAAGCGTACCAGTCAGAGGAATTTTATGGAAGTGCAAGAAAACTTAAGGTACCAAATACCTAAGCTATTGTTAAATTTTGAAAGAAAAAAGTAGGAAAATTCCTGTCGTGATCAAGTGCTATCATATCACACCAAATATAAATAGGTTTATTAAAATGTCAAATGTTCAGAATTTACCAAAGTCTTTCGTCATTAGCCATGCCCTCAGTGGTTTGGAGTGAAACTTCCCTCCACCTTCTGATTATCATCACTTACCAACAGTGGATATGTATGCCCAGAGCTTTCAAACATGAAAAAATATATCAGCCAATCACAAATCGGTATGAAAATAGCGTCTATTAGCTTTTTATTTTTCCTTTCTTAATTTCATTCAAACTTTACTGTCACTAAGTTGACTGGTCGTAGCATACTTCCCAGCCGGACCACTTTTAACCTCTTGTAACTTCCAAGGGAAAGATGATTCGGTTTTAAATAATATACATTGTTTTATTCGGGAAATAACCACAGAAACATACAGCGCACATTCATAGACTCAACTAATAACAGCATTCAAGTGCGGTTGCTTTGGTAATTTTTGAACGATATACAAAATTAGTAAATTTCTTTCACGACCATCTTGTAAGTCGCTACAAAACTCCAGATCCGTGGCAGCACCAAGGGGATTTATAAGTAATTTACTTATTTACACAGCTCGACTTTGAATAGTTGCGAATATAAAAAATGTATCAATTCTGCCCTT
Organism: Elophila nymphaeata; assembly: GCA_955850985.1. NCBI lineage: Eukaryota > Metazoa > Arthropoda > Insecta > Lepidoptera > Crambidae > Elophila > Elophila nymphaeata. The sequence goes on along the minus strand of OY039084.1, from coordinate 22,182,314 downwards.
TGACGGGTTCATTGTAATTTTTCAATTTCGGACCGCGAGGGTGAGAGAGGGTGCGGAGGGTGTAGGAAAGGGGTGCAATAAAACTTGACGTTTCAATCGTATCAGTGGAGCTATTGTTGGATGTCAGCGGTGAGGTATTTGGAAGTATTTGAAGGTATGTTTGTTCGGGGTCACGCCCTCTAAAGGGAGCTTCCGAATGCTGTGAAGGTATTTTATTATTTGCGCTTCCTGCGATTTTATAGATCATCTTATTAAAAGTGAAACAGCTATAATTAAAAATCGTAATATTATCGTGAACGTCTAAAATGTCCCTTTGGAATGCCTTTATCAGAAAATTTTTTTCAGTGCATTTTTCTAGTATTATATTTACGCGTTTGTAAACGCAAAAATAAAATTATTCCATAATGCCTTTATCATCAAATGTAAATAATAAAATATTCTTAGCAGTAATATCTCGATTGTAAAATTGGGTCAATAAAGTTGTCTAAGGACATCTAAGGAAGCCACTAGTCTTCAACATCACGTGTATAATGGACGGAGGGTCTTGTTCTAGTTCTCAATTTTTTTTTTGTGTAAGTACAGTGAACGGAAAAGACGTTCTTTGAATTCTTTAAGTAGGCTTTAGAGTTCTATTGCATATATAATAACATGTTTGTGTAATAAATATTAGATGTATAAGGTAACAATTCACCAATGAGACTCTGTCGTTTTTCTGGTTATCGCTAAATTTCATGTCAAGTAGTGGCATCCTAAAACATCTAGTCTGTGCAAATCTCATAAAATAAAACTTATTTTTCATAATAGCTTGTTCCATTTTATTAGGCACCATAAAGTTTTGTTATTATATTGTTATTATTCAATAGCTCTGTGAAAGCTAATAAAAGTACTTTTTTTTTAAATTATTAATAATTTCTTTCTTTATTTCTTAGTATATATTGCAATATATATTTTTAGCCGCTTAAAATATACTTTACCACCTATTCTTATACCGACCAAATATACGCAAAAAATATCATAAAAAATGGTCGAGCCGTTTCGGAGGAGTGCTACCACAAACACCATGACCCAACATTTTTGGTAACATACACCATTTCTTTTTAATAATTTTCTTTCTCTTTTATTTGGGTTATAAAGTCGATCGACCCTTGTTTGTAAGTATGTTCCGAATGTATGATGTCGTCAAAACACGCTTACCAATTGTGTTAATTGCCAAACTCGGAACTTGTTTGTTTTTGATTTCCACCGGCGAGGGCCCGACCCTGCCCTCACTTGACTTACGGTAATGGCGCCGTATCGGCCCACTTGTTTACCTAAATTACAATAGAATTACACAGTTACTTTGTCAGGTTAAAAGCTTCCCGGTTAAGTGCTTGATAGTTATCTTTCTAGTAAATGTCGCAAGGAAACAACAAAATCGCTAAATTCCGGATTTTGGACCCTTTTTTGGTGATTGTTTGCCACAGCCAATATACATTTTAGATTACATTTTCATTTTGACGAATATCTTTCTTAGATAAACAACTTTTAAACAAAAAAGTCCAACCGACTTCAAAAAGTATAAAAATAACATATTATTAAAATGTGTGCTAGGTACCTGCTGTACTGTTTGAACCCGGTGCCAAGCCATGCCAATCGGTCAGCACCACGAGCCCCTCATCACCTAAGCTAGCGCGTTCGGTCGGTCGCAATCGCGGGATGGTGTGATCAATGAATGTGATGTAGCAGGCAGACCTATAGAATACCTAGTTGGCTCGGCACCGACTTCAAACAGTACAGCAGGTACCTAGCACACATTTTAATAATCTGTTATTTTTATACTTTTTGAAGTCGGTTGGACTTTTTTGTTTAAAAGTTGTTTATTTTTCTATTTTTAGTGTTTTATGTGGAATAATTGTTGTTTTTTTTATATATATTACGAGATGGCCAACAAACTTGCGGGCCACTCGGTGTTAAGTGGTTCCGTCGCTTATAGAAACTTGCAATATTAACCATAAATCACTTAACATTAGAAGTGATTTTTGGGTTTTGTGCCCCTTTTATGTAGGCGACCTCTTACTTTTTGGAGGCACTGCATGGTCAATACTGCCAGAGGTGGTTTTATGTGTGAAAAAATGTTACAGTTTTGTACAAGTTTAACATCCAAATACTAACTATTACGGTGCTTTGCCTTCCATCATCAGCTCACCTAACAAGCTGAAAGAATACAACTTTCGGTCTTTAGGTACCTACCTTTAATATTTAAAGAATTATCATCCAAATCTTAATCGTTATGGAGATTCTACTTCCATCATCAGCTCACCTGAATAGCCTGAAAGAATACAACTATCGCTCTTTAGGTACCTTTAATATTTAAAGAATTATCGTCCAACTCTTAACCATTAAGGAGTTTTACCTTCTATCATCAGCTCCCCTGAATAACCTGAAAGAATACAACTATCGTTCTTAAGGTACCTTTTATATTTAAATAATCATCAACCAACTCCTAACAGTTAAGGAGTTATTCCTGCCATCATCGGCTCACCTGATTAACTTGAAAAAATACAACTAGCGGTCTTTACGTGCCTATAATCTTTAAAGAATTATCATCCAACTCCTAACCGTTAAGGAGTTTTTCCTTCCATGATCAGCTCACCTGAATAACTTGAAAGAATACAACTATCGCCCTTTGGGTACCTTTAATATTTAAAGAATTATCATCCAACTCCTAACCATTAAGGAGTTTTTTGTTTAATCATCAGCTCACCTAAATTACCTGAAAGAACACAACTATCGGTCTTTAGGTACCTTCAATATTTAAATAATCAACAACCAACTCCTAACAATTAAGGAGTTTTACCATCCATCATCAGCTCTTCAACATGAGATGACTACCACACGCAATCATACTAGAATTGCTTTATAAAAAATATGAATAACCCTCCCTTTCCGTTGTTTTTCGAGGGTTGCTCTCGTTTTTCCTAGCTTTGCATCATCAGATCCTGACTTGGTGACATTGGTACCACCTCAGGAGTATACACTATCGAATAAAAAAAGAATTTTGAAAATCGGTCCACAAATGACAGAGATATCGGTGAACATACATTTACCTTCCATCATCAGCTCATCAACATGAGATGGTGACTACCAGACGCAAATGCTAGTATAGCTTTAGAAAAAATATGAAAAACGTTGTACATGCCTATAAAATTTGAGGGTTGCCCTCGATTTCCCTGGCTTCCCATCATCAGATCCTGACTTGGTGACAATGGGACCACCTCAGGAGTAAACACTATCGAATAAAAAAAGAATTTTGAAAATCGGTCCAGAAATGACGGAGATATCGGTGAACATACATAAAAAAAAATACATACAGACGAATACAGAACCTCCTCCTGTTGGGAAGTCGGTTAAAAAGATTATTATAAACAGGCTTTTTTACGCAGAACAGGCGCAATGTCGTAGAGTTGTGGATAGAACACACGGCGAAGACGTGCAGGCTTTTTGGCACGCAGTCTAATAACGGATGCTGTCGGTTTTCACCTTGTTGACAGTAACACCTGAATAAGACATTCAGAAGGTTAAACTGTATTCTCCACTCATAGCCAAACACACGCCAAACTTATGACGAGGGCTTAAAAGTGTCGTATGTAGAACATACGCCATAAAACACTCTCCCCCCGGACCTCTGAGGAGTTCAGACGTGTTATACGCAAACTTAAACGTTAGGTAGTTAATTTAATTAATAAACATTCAAACTTTCTAATAAAATTTTTGTATGGATTACTTTTTTAATAATTAATTTTAATGTGTTCTGTATAGTTATTTAATCAAATAATTCCATTTTTTATAATTAACTTAAATGTAAATTAGTAATTATTATTATAAAATATTTTGTTATTTTGGCTCTAGCCTATATAAACATGTCTGTAATAATTTATTAGTGGAAACTCTATTGATAAATGTACCATTTTCTAATTTTTTGATTATAATTGTGTAAAAACATTGTTTGTTTCCCCAGTATAATAAATAAACATACGTTATCCTATACTATACATATTTAAAAATTATTTATACTGCTTCAATTTTTCTATAATACACGGGACAAAACTTAAGTTGGTGTATAAATAATGCGGTTATTTGATCGACAGCCGCCGAGGGCTTAACGAGGGATGTTTCTAACTATCGCCAGAGCTCAGGGGAGCACAATGTTGTATTGATCGTATACGTGAGTTTGTTTAGACTAATGGCGGTTGCTGAAGAATTCATGTATGCCACGACGCCACGGCGTTTACTTAAGGGTTCCTGGTAAGATTGCAATGATTATTTGATGAGTTTGAAGAAGCTTTAAATATCGATTCAGTTTTCAATACTGTTATACAATTCTTTACACTTTACATTATAAGTGTAATGGTAAGCTGTGATGAATTTGCACAAGCTATGCCAAATACAGAATCTTCACTCGTATGTTACCTAAACGGCAGGATGCGCAAATATCCTATGTCAAGCTTTTTCACAAGATCACATCATCATAACATCAAAACATCAAAAGATGTGTGAATGATTATAATGAAGGGTTTTAATTTTGAGATGACAGCTGATCGAGGAGAGTGGAAGAATAAAACATATTACGACGATACCAAATAAACAAGACATTAAGAGACTAGAAAGGTTCAAACTCTTATACCTACCAGAGTATAGTTATTTATGCAGCTGTACAAAAATGAAAGTTATTTTAAGCAAGTGCGAGTATTGAAATACCAATTTTGTACAGTTCCATACAAGATTTTATCTATGACTGAGAAAGTAAAACACATTTTAAAGAAAATTATTTTATTTGATTCTCCGAGCTTATAAAAATTTGCATAAGATTTTTCATGTATGTCGTGTCTGGACTTTACGGGAAGCAAATTATACGTAGTAATAATTGCTGTTTCCGTAATTTTTTGAGTTTACAGTCCATTTCACTATCTGAAGACATGTTCAATGAAAATAATCAATTATCTATACTCGTACAAGAAATATTAAGAAAAATACTTGTCGTCTTTTACCAAAATAACTTAACTTTTAACGAAATACTCATAAATAATGATAAAATGGAAAAAATAAAAAAGCACAATATTATAAAAAAAAATGATGCCATAGAACTTTGAAACATGGACCTTTTTAAAAAGTTCAACAGTGATGAAATTAAACAAAATTAAATTGTTCCAAAAATTAACAACTTTGTCATCAGAATCCGTTTCCTTACTCAGTGTCAAAACCATCTTGTAAACGATAACACTGCATTCATTACTGGCTCGAATGTAAACCTTCAAAACAAAGATTTTAATTTCCCTCGTGATGAAAACGCGGACCTCAATCGTTTAGGCCCATCACAGCGCGGTGAGTGCAGTCAAAGTTGGCTGTGATGGTTTTGCGGTCGATTCCGCGCGAGTTTTATTGTGCAACTTGCCGCTGTCTGTTCCGCGCCGCTGGCGTCAGTTCTGCCCTGCCATAGTGAAGTCTGTTCTTCAGTAGCCGCTACAACTATGTCAAGATTGAAAAGGTAAAGCGACTAATTACGAGATTGATATTCAAATACAATAATCTCCAGACAATTTTTACTACGTTATATGGAGATTTTGGCTTGTTATCAAATAATAACAGTTTTATAAAAAACAAATAAATAGACAGGCTCTGCTTGGCAGGTACGTTCACACTTCGGTCACATCATAGGTGTACTTCCCTCGGATTCTCATCATAAAAATTATAGGTATATAAAAGAACCAGAGTCCTAAAGACCTCAGAACTAATAGATCAACTACAGAATTAATCTGCCTGGGAAAAGATACTGATCCCTAAAGGAAATAGTAAAAAAGCACAATATACCTCTTAAAGTTAAAAAACTAGTTGATTCGTGTATTCTGTCTGTTATGATATATGGCTACCAAACATGGAATTTAACGGAACACAACATAGGCAAACTAGAGACATGTTAATATAGTACGGAAAGAAGCATGCTCAATTAACATGGAGACACAAAATAAGACTTGAAACAATTCAAAAACAAACAAGAGTTACGCATTGGGATGTGACGTATTGCATTAAAAAACTAGGTAAACAGGCTACATGATGAGGAACAAAAAGGATAAATGGGCCAAAGACGTAACCGAGTGGTGTCCAAGGCAATACAAACGAAAGAAAGGAAGAAAGTGTCGTAGGTGGGAGGATGACATAAAAAGAATAGCAGGCATCACATGGAGAAGGGAGACACAAGATCACAGTTTATGGCAAGCTTTAGGGGAGGCCTGTACTGGGAAGCAAGACAATCTTCGTCAAGCTGGTGTAAAATAATAAAAACGTAGTAGGTATATAGTAAAATATGTATAATGTAAGACTGTTTAATAAAGCTATTATTATTATTATTACTAACAGAACGTTGAGGATTTTGGAAGAACTCTCATGCATTCCTTTTTTGCATATAGCAAGAGAGAGCATGGAATATTGTTTCATGTGATGATGATGATATTTGACATGCCGGAGAAGGTAGGCGGCTCTGACCGAAGGGTCTTGTCCGGCCCTAAGGTGATCTGCACAAGGGTTGGCCCCTATGTGCCCTGGTGCAGTGCACAGGCCCCCCGTCTGGGGAGTGCCTTATACCCTAGCGGCCTAATCCCCCAATGGCGCGTCGTCCAGCTCAACGTTGAGCTGGGCCAGCCCAGGGACGTTTAGGTTAAGTGGCGTACGTAAAGTACGCCTAGCTCAAATAGCCCGAAAAAGGTCTTAGGAGGGTACCAGTGGTTTTTAGTGGGTAGGCCCGGCGTTGTTGCGCGCCGGATGATTCCCACGCACGCCGTACGCCTAGCCAGTGTGCGGTCTGGTCCGTAAATGATTTTCCATCATCATAAAAAAAAGTTTTATATTTGACATTATTAATCGGACTCAGGATTCTCTAGTACTGGAGGCGCGTGTACTGTGACGGAGTTCCGCAAAACAAACCGACAAGTCGACACTTGCAGGCGTAGGCCGCACTCGGGGCTCTAATGCGATGTATTGAAATGTTCCCAATACCCTTTATTGCTCTCCCGCGCTCTCTTCTGAATAAACAACGTCTGCGCCAACTTTCTAAGGATGTTTTCAATACATTTGCACGCTCGTGAGTTATGTGCCATTTCCTCAAACTTCTCTGGCAACACGTGTAATATTGTCGCCGATGTAATTTAGAATACTCTATACTATTTGTCTTTTATTTAACTCGTATCTTTGACAATTTTGTCTCGGAAAAATGTTTGAAATGTCGCCGAGTTTGAAGAGGATCCCGATTGCTCATAATAAAATTATTTCATCTCGTATCTAATAACGTAAGCGTATTTGAAGTGAGCCAAGAGATACGGAGGCTCGGCGCAAACTTCCCTGAATTTATTTAATCCCGTCAAAGGGAGGAAAAGGAGGGATATGTTTATTTTCAATTTGGAGCAACTGTGACATTAGGCTAAATGTGAGTTGCCTCCCGCGACCCCGCACCGTCACTACGTCACACAACGGGAGACTTAATTTAATATACACGGAAGGATTTTGTGTGCTTATAATATTTAAAATACTCATTCTAGATTACTGCTTTGAAATATTTGAACCGCTTTACCCTATTTTGAAAGTTTATTCTAAAACCAGCACTACAATATCAAAAAAACCGGCCAAGTGCGAGTCGGACTCGCACACCGAGGGTTCCGCCGTACAAACGTAGCGGTTTACAATTTATGACGTATTAAATCAAATTCTGAGTTCACGGGAAGTACCTTGTAGGTTTTGATTCCCTAGCGTGTGACGGAAATTCGTCTAAGGTCGACACCTTATAAACTGCTGTATCTTTTGATCGCGTTAACTTAGAAGTTTGATTTTTTCACTGCTTAAAGGGACAATAGACCTAGGTATTTGGTATAAATTTCAATTTGATACCTTTATTTGTATTTGTTCATAGATGCATTTATATACATCCTGTTCGGGCATCGATGACGGTACGCCTAACACGATGATGCGTGGTCTCCTCTTATTCGTCTCGTCCACGGTGAGACCTGAATTAACAAGCTGCACAGAGCTTTTGAGCTTTTCCAAGTCATCTTTTGATTCCGTGCTGATAATCACTCCTCCATTTCTGGTTTTTCGTTCGTGAGAAATAAGGTAGTAAGTTTCATTTTATTAAAATATTTTTATTATATTATATAACTTCAAAAATGTGATTTTCGCAATTTTTCCTATATTTGCATTATATGACAATGCTTCATGCCAAATTTCAAGATTCTGAGTATACGGGAAGTATCTTGTAGGTTTTGATTCCTTTGCGAGTGTCGGAAATTTGTTGAAAATATCGACATAATCGGCTGTATCTTTTGATTGGCTTGGCTTAGAAGTTTGATATTTTCACAGCTCTAAGGGACAATAGACCTGAGTATTTCATGTGAATTTCAGCTTGATGCGTCCACGCGTTCTTGAGATAAAGGGTCTTGACAGACAGACAGACAGACAGACAGACAGACGGACGACAAAGTGATCCTATAAGGGTTCCGTTTTTTCCTTTTGAGGTACGGAACCCTAAAAATGATCAAATTCTTTTGATCAGGTCTTACAGCTCGCTCTAAAACGGTCAAATTCAAATGATTTATTTGCAGAACATACGGAGGTATATAATAAAGGTGTTACAATAGTTAAGGAACAGTACATTCCACCGTATCCGGTATGCAAATTTTCCGTAATCTATTCCTAATATCTAATCGGTATAATATCGATTCACTTGTCAGCTAAGTAAGATTGTTTAGTCATGTTCTCAAGAGCAAACTCTTTATCAAACGTCTAAAATACATTATCGAACACTAATCCATAATTTTAGGTAGATGCGTCCTTAACTCTCAGTAAAATTAAGAAGATACAACAATAGGTTTAACCCTGCTAAATTGTCTTCTTAACTTGTAACTTGTTTATTGGAGGAAGAAAGCGCCAGATTACGATGGGCACTAGTGACACGATAATGTTTTTTCTGATTATCATTTCGTCCTTTTTAGAAGTCATCAAAGTCAGTCAAATGTAGGTAGACCTTCATTATCTAAGGTAAATGAAATGTTGCGACTCAGTTCAGTTAACTTCTTCTTATTTTTTTTATTTTAAGTGAGCTTTCCGTGACCCGAGTCTGATTTGATGGTCCAAAAGATGGTGGTCCATCTTAGCACAGTATTCTGCCATCAAAATAGTGTTTACAGCATTAATGTGTTCCGACAGTTCATGATAAAATAGCTAGTTCCTTAGTGATTGAAGCTTCCACCATCACTTACGTGGAATAAAGACCAAGCTCTTCCCCGTAAACCATAAAAAGCGCCTAAAATTATCCAGGGAAGTACACCGGCGGAATTATTGTAATATTTCCCATTTGTCGGGGCGGGCGGAAGCGCCGCTGTCTTCCCAGACTGATTTAAAACTTTGGCCGCGCGTCATTGTCGCCGGGTTTCCTCTTATTGTCTTTAAATGGAAATATTTTTGTAACGACTTATGCGAATGCGGCACTGGAGGGTTTTAGCTTTGATTTCGAATGGACGAGATATTCCAAGAATCGTGTTGTGTCAGGTTAGTTCGCGAAAGTATACATAGTTATTTAAAGCAATTTAGATGTTTTAAAATGGCGGAGAAATTTTATATGGATGATTATTGCTTGTATTAAGTATAACATTACTTTAAATTTCTTTAATCTCATCAAATTCCTGCCTGTAGTTGTGTAATGTTTTCATATTAGGTAATCATAAGTTATATAGGCTAAATAATTTATGTAATTAGCGTTAAGTATTACTTTTAAACTTTTTTTTTTTTTTTTCTTTATTAGGGACAATAAACAGTTATCACAATATGTATGTACTAAAAACTTATAAGTAACAATAAATAATCATTGTGAAACCCACAACATTATCCACAAGTTATTTATGGAAGTGTTACAAAAATTTACAAACATCAAAAAATACTTAAAAATAAAAACATTTACAATATTATAATCCACATCAGAGACAAACAATGATATTATGAAATTGTAGTACCTAGATTATAAGTGTCCCAAGACGAAAGTCGTACGTGTGTGTTGATTTACGAAACCGATACGTGGCCGCTTACAGTAGGCCTTATAAAAGGCTCAAAGCATCTTCAAGCAGGTTGTCATTGTGGTTTCTTTGCGTGATCGTCACATTCCAATGAGGTCAACTGACATAATGGAGAATTGGTTACCGGAGGATTTGGTCCAGGGGACGTGCCTTAACGAAGACTGTAGTCACATAAGTCTATCTTTTCATCATGTCAAGTATCTGGCAGTGAGAAAAGTTTCCAGAGTTTTACTGGATGTAGTAGAACGAGGGTTTGAACTATGCTGGATACATCTCAGTGCTAACAGTGTTTTAAAAACTTTTGTTCTAATCAATGTTCTATCAATTACTGACAAGATAGCCAGTCCCTCAATAGTTGAGGGTAACTATTGAATCTCCCTTTCACCTTTTGCCTTAAGAACTTACTATTCAGTGAGATGAAGACCAACAGCCTACTTTTTTATACTCCGAGATGGCAAACAAGCTTGCGTCCCACCTGGTGTTAAGTGGTTATCGTCGCCTAGAGACACTTGCAATATATAGGGTAAATCTCTTAACACTGCAAGTGCGTTGTCATCCTAGGGACTTAGATGATATACCTTCCATGCCCAGTAATTACACTGACTACCTTTCCATTCAATCCGAAACACAGCGAACTGGTTCACGGCAGAAATAAGAAAGGCGGTGGCACCTACCCAGACGACCTTACATATGGGTCTACCTGACAAAGATAAAAAACAATGTTATATGACTACGGTTAAATAACTAATTAATAATTGTTAAATATGTTATCAATGGTAGCTGTCATATAATAAAGAGCCAACAATTTTATTCTTTGTTTCGTTTGTATCTTAAACAAGGGAATCCTTGTTTTTTCAACGTCACGGAGAGCATACAATCGACGTGTTATTTTTGTTCATTTTTCACAAGGACGTGCTAGCGACTCGTTCGAGTTGAGCTTCGTTTAAGGCTCGCCGAACACGAACCTCGAGCATGTTTTTTTATTAGGTACCTTTTGACTGCTGCCCGCTACTTCGTGGAAATTTTGATGTGTCAAATCGATACCATAGGAAGCGTACGTTTTTCTGTGATAAAAAGTAGGCTCAATAATTTTCTAGACTATAACCTATCTCCGTACAAAAAAACATGCAGATTCGTTAACCGTTCTGGCGTTATTGATAAATAAACATACGTCCTAACTTTCAAATCTATACCTACTAATATTACAAAGCTAAAGACTTGGTTGGTTTGTTTGGTTGAACGCGCTACAAATACTGATTTAAATTGAAAAAAAGACTATATTTTGTGTAAGATCAATAACCTATTTTTCGAGGAAAGCTAGAAGGCAGTAAGCTCGCTTACCGCTTACTATTTGCGTTTTATCCTGTTAACGTAAAGTTTATCTACATTCAACGTGCTTAAGCTCATATTTGAATGCTTATTTTTTGTCGAGCGAGAGCGGTGCGGTATAAATGAGCTACAATCTTAAGGCCGCTAGGCATAATGAGGATGGTTGGAATATGTTCATCATTGCGGTTAATAGTTGCTGGAGTTATATTGAAAAGAGGCATAAAGAAGGACCTGTTCTTACGTCCTCAAATCCAGATGGAATAGTCATTTGGTAGAACTTTTTATACAAAAAAATCTTTTTCTTGTTTGAAACAACCGTATATATATATACGGTCGTCCTGATGGTAATAGTCAACCGTAGTCTATAGACGCTCTCAACCGCAACAGTATAATATTTGCATTTCATCATCATCAACAGCTCATATAATGTCCCCACCTCGGTCTCGAGCCTACCCCACATTAGGGGCGATTAGGCCTTAGTCAACCACGCTGGCCTAGTGCGGGTTGGTCGACTTCACACACAACCTAAGAATTTATTCATAGGTGTGTGCAGGTTTCCTTACGATGTTTTTCCTTCACCGTAAAAGCGTCTATTGAACGTACATATGAATTCAAAATTTGTAAACACATTGGTACATGGCGGGGTTCGAACTGGTGCCTCTCGGGTGGTAGACAACGCTCTTACGCATTACGCCACCGACGCTTTTTATATTCGCATGAGAGTACGTAAAATGTGTGAAGAACTTATAAGCAACATTGTGATTATAAAGTCTTATTGTATTATTATTAGAAACATAAAATATAGGCAACAGCTATTGAGAAAAATGTGATTATTAAAACTAATGTCGACAGTGCGTAGGCGGCCTAATATCCCTTCTCAGCTGCACACTTGCTCAGAGGTAATGTTTGTGCTAGCCTTAATCGGTTCAAGTTTGTAACTGCTTAAGTTAAACAAGCTTAATACAACAGAATTCATTGTGTGGGTCGGCCTGTCGGACCGATTACTGGATGTGATTAAGAGTTCGCTACACATTCGGAAACTGTTCCTGTTTCGTAATCCGAAAGTAGGTTGAACTATCTCCGTTATCTAGTGGTTCACTCATCAGAGGTCTTGGCTTCGATACCCAGGATGCTCTCTGTTTGGCTGGTGGTAGGATCTGATTTAAGTCAGCCTGGCTTTCTAACGCTGTCTTCCAGCATATTAAGAGCATTACTGTGTTCCAACAGTTAGCAATAACATACTTCCCCATCACTTCAATGAAGCCTATGTCTTCTGAATCTCTACCAACGCGTCGGCGCCAGGCCGGCGTAATGCTGGCCCAGGCCAGCCCGGGGACGTTTCAATGACAAGGCTTATGTTCCTACGCCGATCCCTAAACGCCCTCACATGGGGCTTAGGAGGTTACCACCGGTGGTTTTTAGTGAGTAGGACCAGCGTCAATGTGAAGACGTCTGGGAGTCCCACATACGCATCGTCTAGCCAATGTGAGGTACGCTCCGTAGATTTTCCTTCGCCATCAGAAAAAAAGTCTACTGAATTTAATTTCTGGTTTTGGGAGTATGGGAATTCCGTCATGTTCCACTGATTTCCCTTCAGTACTACAAACCTTCGCATCACAAGCGTATTGCACATGTCATCTGTAGGAATATATCACACCATGTTTAAATGATAGATACCCATTCCGTAGTTATTTAGGAAAACCTTTCTTAAACGCAAATACGAGACCAATATGTTACCTATTATTTATATATATATATTAAATTGTATAATATACATAAGTCTCAGCAATCCGAATTATACTTTATTAATACTATCCTTTAATTGCTGAGATGATTTTGATTGTAACATTTGTCCTGGTTGTTGGATTTTGAGTTAGATTGTTTACTGAAGGATTGTTAGTTTTTGGATTTGGTGCCACTTTTATGTATCTGTCACTATTTGGAAGCACTGCATAGCCCACACTGCCTATAAGGCTTTTTGTGTAACAAAATGTTGTCTAAGGCTCTGCTTAGACCCAGATGGGATTGCGAGCGAGATCGTATGTATGTATTACATTTTTAACCTGTCATCAAAACCTAAGGACACTTTGGACTAAAATAAATAGGTACTTTGGGGATCGATACCAGAGGAACACGTGGAAAACTATACAACGTTCCTATCGAACGAAATGCCAATTGTGGACTACTCCTCATACATTTGACACGACGGTCGTCATAGAGCTTTCTCAGTAATACGTCAGATTCATACATTATATTATTTTCGTCAGACGTCAACGCAATCGATTGGCCACTTGGCTAGGCCCTCAGGAACTCTACATCTGTACATACATACATAATAACGCTCACAATCCCAAAAGCGTTGAGCAGAGATTCAGTTAACATTCTATTACACACAAAGCCACATCTGGCAGTACGGGCCATACAGTACCCCAACCTACATAGATCTGTAACTGGTAGATAAACCACTAGAATACAGACGTATAGGAGGCACTCTCTGCCGAAGTCTCCAGAGACGCAATTGGTGGTGAAATTAGTGACTATGTAATTTGTTTGTTAAACTATAACTCTACTATTACAACATCGCATTCCTAACCGACTGTATGATGACATCAAATCGAGTGATTACTCAAATCACAAACCCTATATTGCCTTGTATGGCTCATGCAAACAAGTCCCACAACACCGCGATCAAACTAATTAACTATTCGATTTCAATATCAATTCGAATGATCAAAATTTAAATTACCCGCGAGCATGAAATGATAATGCGGAACTAAAATGTGCATTTATTAACAGAAATGAAGTAATAACAATACAAATTATGCTGTTAAACTGTTTTATAACATTGTTAAGGCATTTTCACATCGCCGTGCAAAATGTCGATATTTAAATCATTTCCAAGTTCCGAGCGGAGCCGACGACGGCCGAAGCACGCCGGTGCTTAACTCGCTCGAGTTACGGGCTTTAGTAGACGCACTACTTTTAGCATCGGAGATTTGCGACTTTTTGTATTCGGATGCGAATCGAAAGAACTAGTCATCATCATTACAGAATTTGACTCATTGCTGAGATACAAAGCCTCTCCTTGTCATCGAAGGCGGTTTAGGCAGTGGTCCACCACGTTTGCTCAACGCAGTTTGGTGGACGGAGTAGAAGGTGATCAATACCCTTTTGCTGATCCATCAGTCGTCTTCTACGACACCTATTCGAGGATATGGGGTGATGCTATTCTACTATGCCGGCATCACATGGCTATGGTAATTATTAGTATAACGACGAAATTGCCATAAGGATTTTTGTAAATCTGGACGTAATATCAAAATTGGACGTTTATGCGACTGTAAGGATAAAAGTCTCAGTTCTCTCTGCGTCGAATGTTTCTGTTGCTAATAGTGACTCGTCTGCTAAGGCCCAAACGTTGGCAGGATATTTCACATTATGCGGAACAATAAACGTTTTATTAATGCGATGGTGGCCGTAACTTAGTAGTTCGGCCCCGTCCTGACTCCGTATCTTTGTATTTTGTCCAACTTGTTATAAATGATCCGCGGGCGCCATTTATCAGAGACGGAACTATGCGTAATGTTAATGAATTGTGCGAAAAATATCGTTTCATTTGGACGCTTTATCTATGTAATTATTTCGGGAACATTCTGGGGATGTGTTTGTTTGTAAGGAGCTCGGGCCGTGACGTAACAATATGCCTGTGACTATTTGGGGGAAGCCGTGCGTGGAATTTGATTTATTGTGTCACTCGTTTATGGGTCGAGTTATATTTTTTGCCTATCAACATTTTATTTATGTGAAGGCGTACAGTATTACTGAAGCTTCTTTCTGAAAACGAGTTTATGGATGGCTTCAGATAAATTTTACTATGCTACTTTACTCGCGAATACTCAAGCGTTATTGGTCATGGTGATTGTACCATAAGAAATGAACATACCCAATGACCACGCTATAAAATCAAATACTTCAATTTAACAATGCGATTACCAAAAAAGACTACATCGTTAGTTTATATCCAGTCGAAGTACAGGGGTATATACCGGAAAAATATTACTATACATTATTTAACGAACTCGGCTTGTCTAGATTTCCCGTAAGTTCTGAACTGGAACGTGCATCTAAAGGCTCTTTTAGAACCGTACGAAATATGGCTAGGTAGATAGAGGAGCCAGGATAGCGGAGGTGAGTTCTTTGAAGTTACACCTGCGTTACAAGTCCCAAGGACTGCTCCCAGTTTCCATATCACCAAGATTATGGAATGGTACCCTGGAAAACGCATGTAATGCTTCGAGTTTTGGCATCTCATTGAAATTTTTTGAAAGGCAAAAGTTAGAAATTTTGCAGATATAAGGGTTGATGCAGCCCCACTATTTCCAAGCCAAGTCTGCAGCTCTGTGTTAAGGTTTTATTCGAAAGGTATATGATAGGTTTTCAGCTTGCTTCTTCTACCTACACAAATTTGTCTACCAACTCTTAGACTACAAGAAACTGTAACTCGTAGAAAACAAACCAGAATTTCATTTGCAGTTTAAACGATTTTCCAATAACATAATGACGTTTAGTATGATGTGGCACGGAGCGGGTCACGTACACAAACGCTGGTCAAGCTTTCCAACTAATTCGATCATGTACGGAACACTTCGGAAACTTTATTTCTGCTAATTGGAGGAAATAGCGGCGCTGGTCGGGCGCAGAACGTTCCAGAAACATTAAAGTCTTCAAAGGAAATTTTATCAAAGTCTTTCCAAGAACGTTGGAGGAATTGTGGTCGCAGAGAGACTGCAGTTTTCATTTGATATTTTGCTATTTAGTAGTCTTGCGTGATGTTTCTACGTTTGAATGTAATTCGGACTATAAATATAAAAATTAAGTTATTCATAAAACAAGCTTTTGTGTTTTCACCAAGATATTATGTTAGATCAACCCTGTTAATCCTGCGTGACAGGAGTGATGTTAAAAAGTGTAATTATTACATAGAAAACCATTTCATTTATTTTGAAAGCTGTTTTTTTCTCTATTGGTAATCAGAATAACCGGAATGCTTGTCTTAATGCGCCAGATGGGGATAGATGTAGACATCTTGAACACTGCGTCAAACATTGAATTTGGGCCTAACGGGCCAATACATTTTTTTATATATCTCGTTGATAGTAAACGGACGAAATCGATAAAACATACATACGATCACGCTCGTAATCCCATGGTGGGTTGCGCAGAGCCTTAGGTAACATTTTGTTACGTGTAATGTCAAATCTGGCAGTATGGGCTATGCAATAGTATAATAAAGGGTGTAAAAGACATGAACAGTCAAACGAGAACCATGTATTCTATACATCAAAATAAAGACACATTTCAAAAAATAATTGCTGGGAAATGATTTTTATTTTTTGATGTTAAAAAATATTGCAAATTGTACTGCGCAACGTAAAGCGCTCAACTCGCACGCAACTCGCAAAACCGTGATATTTTTGCCTTACGGCGGCCCCGTTCGTTTGTGTCCATGCACATCGAGTGAGCTACAATAGAACGCTAACGTTTTGAAGCCATTTTTTGTTATAAAATACTAAAAAAATGATAATGTTTCTTTGGACAATAATTAAAAAATAATTTTTAGAATATGTTTTCATAAAAAAATAAAAAAAAAATTATGACTTTGACCTTCAATAAAATCGTAACTATCAATTTCTCAGGTATAGGTTTAAAGGAAGAAAAATGTTATGATGGTGAGCAGAATACATGGTTTTCGTTTGACTGTTCATGTCTTTTACACCCGTTATGTAAAATAGTGAAAGTTTGCCAGAAATTGTAAATATTGTACATATTTTATGAATTTGTATTCAATTAATACGAGGGACATATAATAGTATATTTAGAATACCCGACTAGTTTCTATGGGTGATTATTACATTTATAATATTTACAATATAATTTATTAAACATATTTCATTTATTACTAAAAAAAAGTCACAATAGAAGTTATTAGAAAATAATTCGCTGCAGTTAATTGACATAAAAGGATTATTAAGTTGTCTTATTTAAAAATATTTCTATATAATTTAGTAAAAGTACAAAACTCCGTTTGTAACCAATTATTCGTGTTATGAAGCTTCTAATCGTCAGTTAAAATGAATGATTGAAAATAGCTGTCGCTCACACCTTCTGTTCAATGTCAGTAGACCATAACTCCTCGGCTAGACCCTCCCAGCTCGGCATCGAACCCAATTTGTTTCCCAGTCCGTGTCCGTCGAATAATCCGCGCAAAACAGTGTGGCGAGTGTCCGGGGCGCGCTACAAATGACAGCAATCCCCGGACAAATCGCCGTCCGCCCGGGATTATGACGCGGCAGGTAAGGTGCGCCTTTTATTCCTCGTTCAGTCTGAAGCTATCTGATTGATGGTCTAAACCTGTATCAAATCTGTGGTAAAAGTTTGAAACAACGAGGTATAATGATAATAATAATATTCTCTGCCGTCTGTCGTCCTCTGCCTACGGGCATCCTCCCATCCCTCGATTTGTCGAGGCACCGAGAAGAGTTTTTATTGATTATCCTCCATAATAATAATAAAGCGTCGGTGGCGTAGTACGTAACAGCACCGTCTCCTACCCGGGAGGCACTGGTTCGATCCCCCCCACGTACCAATGTGTTTTCAAATTTTGAATTCATATGTACGTTTAATTGACGCTTTTACGGTGAAGGAAAAACATCGTGAGGAAACCTGCACACATCTATGAAGAAATTCTTAGGTTGTGGTGTGAAGTCAACCAACTCGCACTTGGCCAGCGTGGTTGACTAAGGCCTAATCGCCCCGAATGTGGGGTAGGCTCGAGCCCCTCGGTGGGGACATTATACGAGCTGTTGATGATAATAATAAAGATTTATTCTGCATCACAATTAAGTTGGTAGGTACAATACATAGAAAACATAACCCAATAGAGTGGTAATACGCTCCCTCCGTCTCCGAAACAGTTTAGTGTTTTTTCACTAACGTCAAACTGTCAATCACACTACAGACTAGTGGTTGAATTGTTTTTTTTTTTTTTATAAAAGGTCAAGCAAATGACTCTATTCCACCCGATGGTAAGCAGAAGTAGAGTCCAAATGTGAAGATAAACCGCCAGGTGCGAGAGATAAACCGCCGCGCTAGCCACCCTCGCCTTGCCGACCTGCAAGGTGCTTCTTCACGCCTCTTTTGAATGACCCAGGATTGTAGGAAGGAGGGAACACGTGTGCTGGCAGTGAATTCCATTTCTTGATTGTGTCTTATCGTGTATCGATATTTGCAGTGCAATAACACACTATTCCTTCGGAATAGCTTTATTTTATTCGTTGTAATAACATTTCTTTGTTAAGAACATTATGAAAACTGTTTGAAACTTAATTCGCGTTTTATGTCACGAATTAACTTTTTGCATTTCAAATTATATTTTACTATGGAATAATTTTATTTTTGCGTTTACAAACGCGTAAATATAATACTAGAAAAATGCACTGGAAAAAAACCCGGATTGTGGAAGGTGCGGGTTCGAGTCCCGCCTGAGGCAAGTCGATTTTTTTCAGTGCATTTTTCTAGTATTATATTTTACTAGTTTTCACTGATTTTTTATGTGTTTCTTTCTGTATTATTTTGTACTTGTGTTAAGTCGCTGTGATTTCCTAATTTTATGTTTACCTATTTGACTGACAATTTCAATCTTTGTCATTAATATTAAAATAAATAAGTTAATTTTTATTTAGTATTTATTTTATTTGTTTTATTAAGTATTTATTTTTAAGCCTAGGTAACGATATCGATAAAAACATTTGCATGCCTGTGTATCCCCTATAGCATGACGCGTACCTAGTTGGAATTGTTTGGCGGAATTATTTAACAACAAAATAAGTGACATTTCTCCTCTATTGGTTATGTGCTCGATGGCGCTAGTAAATGAATGAAACAAGCGAGTGAGAGCGTGATCCGTTCATTCTTTGCGCGCTTGATCGAATGACATAACAAACTATTTTTTTACTTATTTCAAAAAACCTAATTAATTTACTGGACCGTGTTTAATACAGCTACAAGTTACAAGTAACATGCGTTTTATAAACACCTCTTGTAGCCTACAATTGTAACAACAAGTTAAAAATCTTCATTACAATTTCAAACCGGATATCAAATGTATATTAACTTAAATAAATAAATAAATAAATTAAAAAAAAAAAGATTTTTGTTTAATACAATTTACGTAATTTTAATGTTGATATTGTTTAAAGTCTGATTATTTAAATCAGTAAATAAGTATCTAGGTAGATATTAAAAATGTTGGAGTAATTCATCAACTCGTCCCACATACCTACTACATACCTACGGCCCATTTGGGACGAGTTGAACAAAATCAAAATAAATAATATTTTCGTTGTGCATCTCGTCCCATCTCAATATTAAATTGAGAAAAGATACAATTATTAGCAAAAGTGTTAGCGTGGAAAAAATAAAAACGGGTTTGTTACAAAATCTTTCATGATCACATTCACAACCATACTTATTATAAAAAATCATAAAATTTTAAATTATTTAAGAATAAAAAATGTAAACGGAAAAGTTTTAATCATGTAGGTACCAAATAGATATTTTTAAGGAGTTGTTATGAGTACATTCGATATAACTAAAATCACATTTCTAAAATCAGTCATACAATTTATTTAAAACTAACTAATTCTACTTGTTTAATTTCCGACTGTCATAGATGATAGAATAATCAAAAAAAAGATTTTTGTTTAATACAATTTACGTAATTTTAATGTTGATATTGTTTAAAGTCTGATTATTTAAATCAGTAAATAAGTATCTAGGTAGATATTAAAAATGTTGGAGTAATTCATCAACTCGTCCCACATACCTACTACATACCTACGGCCCATTTGGGACGAGTTGAACAAAATCAAAATAAATAATATTTTCGTTGTGCATCTCGTCCCATCTCAATATTAAATTGAGAAAAGATACAATTATTAGCAAAAGTGTTAGCGTGGAAAAAATAAAAACGGGTTTGTTACAAAATCTTTCATGATCACATTCACAACCATACTTATTATAAAAAATCATAAAATTTTAAATTATTTAAGAATAAAAAATGTAAACGGAAAAGTTTTAATCATGTAGGTACCAAATAGATATTTTTAAGGAGTTGTTATGAGTACATTCGATATAACTAAAATCACATTTCTAAAATCAGTCATACAATTTATTTAAAACTAACTAATTCTACTTGTTTAATTTCCGACTGTCATAGATGATAGAATAATCAACAATAAAAAAAAAATCAAATATTGTGAAAGATACATTCCACAACTACAACTAAAAGTATATGTCTTTCTAAGATGCATCACAGAGTAATGTAATTTAAAATTGAAAATAATTATTAAAAGTCGCTAAGATTTATAATATTTTTTTGTAAATCAGGCTTACTATATACTTAACCTAAAAATGACAAACTTCTTTTAAATTAATGTCGATCGCAGATAATGCATTGCGCCAACATCAAAGTGAAAATGTACATACATAAAGTAACTGACAATTGTACGATAGATTTAGTTTAAGATGGAGTCTCTCAACACGTGTTCTTGCAACAAGAACTCTCGGAAGAAACTCCTAAAATGACAATAATTCTACACATATTTCTACAGTAATTTCAGTATTCCCGAAATCTTTTAATATTTCCACAATAAATTATCAATTTCTTGGGTTTCGCTCTTAACAAAATGCTTTTTCAAGAAGCCACGTCTCAACAAAGTAATTGCTGAATTTCGGAACCTGTCCTTTGCTAGGACTACGAGACATAGTATGCAGGAAACCATCGGCCATTACGTAACGAGGTAGATGTGCTAAAGCAGTACATTTTCGGATATGTTTTTCACGAACTGTTATGTATTCCAATATTTTTTTTTGCTTTTCTCCATAACCTTTTTACTGTAAAAGTAACCGACATAACCATTGTTTAATTTCGTCAACTGAAACCCATAAATCTTTACCTTGGTCAAAGGTAGATAATAGGTACCCAAATAATAACTAAATATGGATTGCTAACTCCCTCATACTAATAAATGTAGTTGTATGATAAATAATTTGTTGAGTTATTCATCTATGCTTTAGTATACCATAAGAAAATAGTTAAATAATATCGTATGTGAATTAAATTAAAAAACTATTATATTGATTATTTTAATTTAAAATAAAAATATAAGTAGTCTTTCTATGATAAAAAAACAATCTAAAAAAATATATTTTATGTGAGTATTTTCTTACTCACTGTACAATGTGTTGATAAAGTTTAAATTTCCATACAGAAATTAGCTTGAGACGAATTGCACAACAGATTTTTTATTATTTTTGGTTTTCTTCAACTCGTCCCAAATGGGCCGTAGGTATGTGGGACCAGATGACGAATTACTCAAATGTTGATGTTGTTTAATTCGTATTAGTCTGAGAATTCGTGATACACTTTATGCTATTAGAATATCTTTGACAAACACATAGGAATAAATTACCAAAAACTTATTGTAGGCTATAGGAAATTAATAGATAGGTAATATCAATGTTTATAAATAGTATGAAGAGTTTCCTACTGCTGCATTAAGCTAAATTACTACAACCGTTATATTTGTTTTTGTGAATGACCATCTTATGCGAAAATAAAATAATTTGCGATTGGATTGAAGAATATAATGTATGCCAAATACAACTATTGAATTTTATCAGTAGTTTATTGGGTTGTGAATAAATAAATAAATAAAAAAAATCAGCTCTCTCTTGAATTATATTTAAGAAAAATGTAATTTAAGTACCTAGCTATCTAACGGAATTATGGTCCGAGAGTAATTTAAAAAGAATGAATTAAAAATAAAATTAAAAGTTTTAGTAAACCCCGACACAAAAAAACTAAAAAGAAAAAAATAAGTTTTTTCTCTCGGCCTCCTATAAAATAACCTATTAATATTTTTAAGATGAACGTCGCTGCGTTGGGGACCGCTAAGTAAATAAAACGAAATCAAAGTTCAAATAAAAAGAATATATATTAGATAATGCTAAAGTATGGATAAGCGGGTATACTAAATTTATATGATCAGTGTTTTCAGTTTTTGCTTATAGAATTGTAAATTGTAGCTTTATAAAGTAGGCCCCTGGTCACAAATGTCATAATAATAATGCAGATGTCAGGTTATGCTGGCACTTCACATGACCGCGTTTATCAAACATTTGAGTTGGATCTCTTCTCTTTCATTCTATATAATTATTATGACGGAGACGCAGCATAAATATTTGATAAATACGCCCATGTGAAGTGGAAGCATTATGTTATCGAGGCCGAGCTGCTATGATAAGCAAAGTTGAAAACTTAAAATCGAGCTACATAAAGTTGAACTACTTGAGTCGTATTTTTTCTGAGTTGGCAGATCTATTAAAGAGTTCTAATTTGCATATTATGCTAATTTTAATTGATGTGACATAAAGGTAACATCAATTTCCAAAAATTGTTATATTCGGGTATAAAACTTCCATCACCTTTTAAATTAATAAATAATACATAGGCCCTATAAAAGAAAACAATAGCGCGATTTAGAAGGGTTCAGCGCCATCTATTAGTCACGTTATGAAACACTGTTTGTGTCCAGAAGATGGAGATTAAAGTTTTACTTGTTTATTTAGCCTGTTTTAATGTCCCGGCCACGCGTTGCTATGGTAATTTCATACTACTGCCCTATAACCTTGAATTTGCAGAAAAAACTATGAAGACTACTTATCAAGATTAAATAAAATCGTATCTCTCAAGTTGTAATGACGTGTTATTTTACCGCGCTAAAATAACATTGTGTTTGAGATAGCTAAATTTGTCAGAAAAAACCAACACCTGTTCCAACAAGTAAAAGATTGCTATGCTGGAAGAATGAATCTGAGAAATAACAATCAACTCGCCTTACCAGCATCCAACCTAAAGCTACATAGTTCAAGCACCTATATAAGTGCCATAAAAATTTATAATATGCCTATATTAAATTTATAAGTCGATTTTTTTCAGTGCATTTTTTCTAGTATTAAAAATATTTACGCGTTTGTAACGCAAAAATAAAAATTATTCCATAAGAGTAAATCACTTTAGAAGGCCTCCTTGTGGTGCACCAGCATCCACTACCTCGTTCCCTCTCTGCCTGCCTAGCCATATTTGATACGATTCCGCGCGAGCCGCTTTGGATAGGCGTTCCATTATAGAACTTATGTAAGTTCCAGACTATACTTAGTTATGTAATAATTTTAAAATTGATATTTTTTTTATAAGTATACTTTAATAAATATATTTAAAAAAGCGTCGGTGGCACCGGTTCGAATTCCGCCACGTACCAATGTGTTTCCAAATTTTAAATTCACATGTACGTTTATTAGACGCTTTTACGGTGAAGGAAAACATCGTGAGGAAACTTGCATACACCTCCGAAGAAATTCTTAGGTTGTGTGTGAAGTTAACCAACCTGCACTTGGCCAGCGACTGACCGAGTGTATGAGTTGACTAAGGCCTAATCGCCCCTAATGTGGGGTAGACTCGAGCCCCTCGGTGGGGACATTATATGAGTTGTTGATGATGAAAGTTCCATACAATACAGTCATTTAACCCTCATAGCTATACCATAGTGTAAAAAAAAATGCTTATAGTCAGCCAACATGCACGTCTAGAATCCTGAGGGGGCACCGAACTGCCATACACTCGTTCGGTAGACGCTGGCCCACTGTAGGTATACTACACGCTATCCAGACAAAAGCAGAATTTTCCTCAACTTCAAAGGTTGTTTTAACGCTGTGGCTATATCAATCTTCTTATCCATTCGTCCTGTAGGATCACAGAACAACGATCGGGCACACCGCCTTCGGACCCAGGGCGACACGCATAGACATCAAAGCTCTGTGTGTAGGATGAACTGGTTTCTAGACGGATTACACCATGCCCAACTAATGGAACTACGGAATTTCGTAACAACTATGAAGATGATTGAAAAGAAACGTTTTTAGTATTTCACGTATGTAACGTTCATCTAGCAATTCTTGCTTCGTTGTCAGCCGAATGCATCTGCGTTTGGAGCCCAATCCGAAATATCCCGATTGCGACGGAGTAACTCTTTTTTTACGGGGACCTAAATCACCGGCCAGCGTTTATGAACTTCGTTACTCCACAAGATAGAGAGAGAATAGAAGGCAAGTGTATATAGACAGTTCAACGTATTGAGGAGTTTTGAGATTGAGGGGCTCCAGCATGTCGTTTTTTTACCTTTGACAGAGAAGTTCTTGTATCGCACTTGATGTTATGTGATAGTAAAGCTGATAGTGGAAACTAGATTCAACCGGAATCCTTAACAACCGAGTGATTGGCTATCTTTTTACTAATGACAGAACACAGCACAATGTTATGGTCGCAGACTTAGATAATATGCTGGTAGCTGTATTTTATATATACAATACAATATATGTATATGTTATTTCTGTATATATGTACCTATTTGTTTGTATATGTACCTATTTATAGTAGTAGTATGTATTTTATTATTTTAGTATCGAGATGTGTGAAATGTAATAAGTTTTTAGTAAGAATACTGTTAATTGCACCTTGATTACCCAGTCAACGCGTTAATACTTGTTCAGTCCTGTCCATCCAAAGGTTGTCTGGAAGAGATCGCTCTTAGCGATAAGACCGCCAATTGTACAATTGTGTTTTGTTGTTAATTGTATTTGTATCTTTTGGTGTACAATAAAGAGTATATCTATCTATAAAAAGAAAATTACTATACGCATAATATTAGGACAGTATAACTGTGCGCTTTATTGCTAAGAAGCAATCTCTTCCAGGCTACCTGTCGTAAGACGAATCTAAAGAAATCAATTGAAATAGCTGCAGACTCAGGATCAGAAACATACATCAAAAAATAACTTAAAGACTGCTAGTATATGAACCTTACATTCTGTCTTCTATATATCTTGTGGTAACTCTTTGTTTTTTGCTGCCTTTGTTCAAAGGGAGCCTCGATATTGTTCCGTTGGGTTTATCGGCCCATTGATTACTGTCACTGTACGTTTTGACGAAAAAGAACCCTATCATTTAAGTCGAGCTTTCGGTTTTGAATGCGCCAAAATGAGAGGGTGAATTTTAAGCGATCAAAAAGTAAAGCTATGTTTGCTGCGGTCAGGTGTGAGTTGTTGATTGAGTATTGATTTGATAGACAATTAGACAGAGAGAAATGATTCTTGGGTCGGCAGACTAACGTACATAAGCTAAAAGACAAAGCCATGAACCTTTTGACTTACATGTTTAGTCTGTTCTCCCAATTTTTTTTTTCGTAAATGGTCACCGTAGTCTATAGATGCTTTCATCAAGATTTCACTGGTGCGCTGCAAACCTTAAGGTTTCCTCAAACATAAAGCGTGGCGTGGTTAGCGTGGCCGTTTACAATGATTTATAGCGATTATTTAATGTTTGCATCTAGTGTTGTCCAAGTTTTGTCCAACAGGGATTGGTTGGATCTAGTTGTAGCCAGCGTGATATCGGCTAGACCTAGTATCAGCCACTATGGTTTGTTTGGACCTAGTTCTAGCCGGAATAATACCGGTCAGACCTAGATTTAACCAAGAGTTTTTATGTGTCAATTTATAAGAGACCACAGTCAACAAGTTACTAGTTTTACATTGTCGCAATGTTGCGGTTAATTCAGTTATTGTTGTACATGGGTGACGGCGGGATGTTAAACGATGCTGTTTTATTAAAAAGGAGAGCTATTGTTTGAGTAGATTAGATAGAGCATTCTACCACACACAGTTTATGGTCTAATAGGAACTACGCATAAAAACAAGTACGGTCTCGTATCACATCGCGACTTGACGCTACTCACTGACGAGAATAGGAGTGACTCGTAAGAAATAGAAATGATGATGAAGTTAAGAACGATAAGAACAAATTGTATGTGATTGACTTAAGCCATCCTTAAATCACGTGACGAATCGTAGCTCTAAGTAAATAGGTATCGCAAGCTAAGACGCTGTAGATAACCAATCAATAATGGCCTATGATGACGAATTTCGATATATTATCGTTAAGAAACGATTGCCACTTGTCTAAGCCCCAAGTTCTAGATCTGCAATATGGATGATATGGCCCAAGAAATTTATAGGTAACCCCTAACCTTTGAATGTTTCCATTTCCTAACTGTCTGTCCCTTTCTAACTCTCCCCATAAGTAATATGATGACGTATTAGACGGTACGTGACTCGTTCTTTAGTGTTTAGAAAGAGATAAATGGATATTAAGAAGTTTCAAGGTTGAATTTTTTTTCTTCAATTTTTGTTCGAGTTGAGGCTTCCAGTTTCGCCTATAAATTTCTTGATATGGTCAGTTTTATCAACACTAAATTTTATACAGCCTAGTATACAAATAACTTAAATGTTTTGCTTACTGTTAGAAGCAAGTCTGTATTCCACTACTTGTGTTATATTTCTAAATAAGTTGATCAGGATTGATAATGATGTCGATGAAATTCTAAATTGCACAACATTTGCAACATAAAGACTATTATTGGAACAGGGGCGCACGCGCAATAATTTATAAATCAGGCCCGCCCCTAGGGACACACTTTCGACACATTAATAAATCGTATCCCTTCTTTATCACTCTTTTGAGTAAAGAAAGAGAAGACTAACATAAGAGTAAGGGTCCGAACAAATGAAAATCTATCGACAATCTCGCAAATGTAATAGTGATAATTAAATGAGTTTGACATAACGACGCCATTACTACGGCGAGCTAAACATTATCTGGATACGAACATGTTCATCATTTGGATGCAATGGTCCTATATCTTTAATTTGAAGTCGGCGTTATGATATCCTCTTCAATACATCTCGGTTAGCGGTCACTTCAGCATCAAAGCCGTTGCTCCATTGCGGCGCACACGGTGCACGATGTCCACGTCAACGTTAGCTGCATGGTGTCCGTTTGTCAGCCCATGTGGGTCGACGTTTCCTCTACTAATAACATTCGTAGCCATTCACGGCCACGTAATACACGGATGACGTCACGAACGCGTGCACGGACTGTCGCAGTTCAACGTAGCACACGCTATACACGCTGACTTGTTTGTTTCCGCGTTGTGCGCTCAATGTAGGGGGGTGTTTTAATATTTGTGGCCCGAAGGACCCACGCAGCTATCGTGCATACCCTATACAGCGTATGTAGCGTTACGCAACGTTGAGCTGTGATCCGACCAGTACTTACAAGTGTGTCCCAATGACGTTAAAGCGTGTCCGTGGGTTATCACTAAAACTTTTATACAAACTGAAGCTTGGGCCTCCACGTACCACGGGCCGCAAAGAAGCAGCGGCGTCACTTCTCACTTTGACCGAAGATGCATAGATTCTGAGAGAGATTATAATCATAATCTCTCTCAGAATCTATGCATCTTCGGTTTTTCTCTTCCTCTAATGGGTATGATTTTGTTTTGGGACTTACCACATCTTGGGCGGTTCGCAGACTCGCCTGGTAATCTAAACTCCACCGGTACGGCTTACTCCACTTCTTCGACAGTATAATATGCCTCCTACTATTATAATAATCAAAATGCCCACCTCATTGGGCACGTTACAGTCTACCGGATATAACGAGAAAAGTTTAACTGGTTTTTAACCGCGCGATTTGCGGCCAAATATTATTGGGCCTTGGCACTTGCAGGCTGCGGCAGAGTTGGTCTGATGTTAGATTACGCTCGAGCCTGTTGGTCAAATTATACGAGAACTAATATTTGAACTCCACGTCAGTTGCTTAGGATGGAGATAATGGTTTGAATAAATTATCCCTACTAGTATTATAAATGCGAAAATTACTTTGTATGCAACGAGAAAGCATCTGCGTTCTCTACACTTTTGTAAATTGTGTTTTGCTTAGTCCGACTGACTATAGGATTGTCTTTATCCTTATAAGTAAATCTCATTCTCATTTTTTTTTTCAAATTAACCACAACCTGTGGCGGGACAGCTAGCTTAAAATAAGTTCGCTAGCAGATCCCAGAATTATTGCGGATTTATTATTGCACTTGGAATAATAAAATTTTAAAACGAAACACAAAACATTATAACAATGCTTCTATGCTATTAATAATACTTTGGCACCGCAGTCGTTCTTCGTAACTATCACGAAAGTAAAGCTACCAAGTGGGCGGTCGGTACTCGGAAGGGTGATCGAAAAATTTTCAACTCGATTTTCCTCCGTGCTTCGTCGCTATGGACGTCCAAGCTGGTGTTACCTGGTGATGTCGGAAGATAACAGTCGTTTCCAAGGAGGGTTTGTGTCAGACACACGGCCGTAAAAAAATCGAACTCCAAGACCGAATTGGAAGAAGGGAATAATACCTTAATTTAATTTTCGTATTCAGAAATATGTGATGCAAATTTAATGTTCCACGTCCCTCGCTCCCGCAACCTCTCAATGACGCAACAAATCGCTGAACACGCTCAACCCACAGAACTATTAAAGCCTACGTCATCAATTACGGGAGTCGAATCCGGGGTTATGTCAATAATCGCCGTTTGAGGCGGTAACGAGAAAAGTTTCGCTCCGACACACTGCCTCGCTGAATGTTCAGTGACGCTGGTTAACGAAACTAGCTTCTAGATGCTTCCAGAAGATTATAATAGGTTACTTACATGATTTAAGGATTTCAAAAGTCAGTTGTTACGCGAAGTATGCCTATATAAATAAAACTGCATACTTTTTACTAAACATCTAAATGGATATACTCAACACAAACGCTCATAAGTTTCTTGAAAAATACATGTTCTTTTCTTTTTAACCGACTTCAAAAAAGGAGGAGGTTCTCACGACGACGCATTTTTATGCGTGTTACCTCATAACTGTTTACTGGGTATACCGATTTTGTCTGAGGTTCCCATTTAAATTTCAGTGACATCTGACAAGTAGTTTTTGAGTTCGGTATCCCTAATAATGCGTATGCAATCAACATCGCTGATAACGTTCAAACAAGTCGACATCCACGAAATAACTATTATGTAGTTAATAATTTAAATAAGTAATGTTTATATACGATTAGTCTATTGTCATTCGAGTAATGAAATGAAATGAAAAAGCTTTTTATTTAAATAAACTTTGCTAAGTACCTACTTTAAATCGTCAAAAGCCCTACCAATATTTCGGGAGTAGCTTCAGTAATCTCAATGACAGAATAGGCTAACAGGCTGCGAGAGTTTGTTTCGATAATCGATATAGGTAGTTAAATAGATAATTCTTCAGAGAGAGGACACCTCACCTCGTGTACTCGAACTTTCCAAGGTCATTCACTTTTTCTTATCGATATTAAAGTGATTAAACGTCTATCAGACCTGTCGAAGAATTTTAAAAGTTATTTCAACTAGAAAATTGTTGCTGTTTAAGATTTGACTTTTAAATTAGCCTTGTCTGAAGTTGCACTGTATAAAATGAACTGAGTGCCTTTAACATGAATCATTTTGAATATACAGTTTGTGTAGATGGATATCAAAATTATTATTTATGAATAAAAAGACTTATTTACTCTATTGGATTTTAGAGCGCAAACTTAATGAAGATAAAACGATGTTCCACCCCGCATCATCACAAGACCAATACCACTCCATTAAAAGTATACATTATAATAATAATATTATTTAATATACTTCCATGCGCACACCAATTATCAACCAAAATAAGCTAGGATCCAATAAGGGATTAATGGAAAGAAATGGTTTAAACAAAATTAACTAGTTATTTAATAAATAAACTTAAATAAATAAATAAACCACCATGACTCGTGAACAAATAGTCGTGTTCATCGCACCAACTTTTGCTGCTTCCAGGATTCGAACCAGACTGCATGATGTGTAGGCAGCGTTACTGATCACTCCACGACGACGGTGTAATCACAATATAGAACATTGTGGTCTAATGCTATTGTAGTTGGTAAACTTGCGAGTAATCACCTATAGCATACCCTATAGGAGGGTTACGCTCTTGTAGTTGGTAAGGTTGGTGGTGGTGAGTAAATTACCTATAATACAACACCCAAGAGGGGTTGGTGACCGATCATGAAATCCAATGGGCAAAATCTATAGCAAGTATATCGAAAACAAGACCCAAAATATATTGGAAGCAGAGTAGGAAGACGAATACATACATCAATGTCTAATCGGAATAGTTTAATACAAGTTCTAATTTGTAATAACAAGTTAACAGGCCCGGGCTACAAGGCAGTTAATGATAGCTCATTACCCAAGCTTAATGTTGAGGATGCCTTGCATTGTTACTGCTCACGGCCGAGCTCAGAGGAGGAATGCTAGGCTTCGTTTACAGCTACTGTTTGCGGGCGAGCCGCGGCCGATGCGGGCTCGGCGGTCTACGCGGACTCAGAACGCGTCCAGGGCTGGCGGACATGAGTTGTTCACAAAACAACGGCTATTATTAGTAATTTAAAAAACATCTAGTGTTTTCTATGTTTTATTGCAAAAGTAGAGTCCAATTACGAAGATAGCTAGTGCGACAGATAACGCGCATTCGCCACCCTCATCTTGTCGACCTGCAAGGTGCTTCTTCACGCTTCTTTTGAATGACCCAGGATTGTTTAAAGGAGGGAACACGTGTGCTGGCAAATTCAAGAATTAAATGTCTTGAATGTTCGTCATAAAAATGAGTTACCAAATTGGAATGGCGTTGGAATGGTAGCCACACTTTGTCACATCCTTAAAAGGAAGGGAGATTGTGGGATTAAGGTAAAAAACTTCTAAGAAAACTTGTGATTGTGTTAGAATAGACGGTAGAACGCGCTCTAATAGTTGGAGCCATCCCAGAGGTGCGAGAAATACTCTGCGTAATTATGTTGAATTTCCATGTCGTACTGACTCCTGTGAAGTTTGGAAGCTTTACACTGAAAGTTGTCGACGATTAACACAACTGGACCAATAATTCAAACTGGTAAGGCTAAATTCCAAAAAGAGAATATCAGAAATAATGAGATCCGCAGGAGAATCAAGGTCACCAACATAGCCCAAAGAATTGCGAACCTTAAGTGGCATTGGGCAGGGCACATTGCAAGCCTGACTGACGGCCATTGAGACGGAAAGGTCCTCGAATGGCGGCCCCGTACCGGTAGACCCAGCATTGGTAGGCCTACCACAAGGTAGACCGATGATCTGGTAAAGGTGGCGGGAAGCCGCTGGATGCGGGCAGCGCAGGACCGATCGGGTTGGTGATCTTTGGGGGAGGCCTATATCCAACAGTAGGCGTCTTTCGGCTGAAATGAAGATAATGAAAAAAAAATAGCATCGGGAATGCTATTTAGGTGGTTTACTAAGCCACACGAGTGATCTTGGTGCGAAATTCTGCATGGATTCAGAAACTCCTCCAGTAAGATTTTACGACACCACGGATGAGAAGGGGTAGAAATAATCAAGTTTAATTAGAGGATAATTTTTAGTTTATTTCGACATCATAAAATTACTAGCTGACCAGGCGAATGTTATTCTGCCATGCATATTTTTTTTAGCGGTATGGAATACTCATACCCTCCAAATATAGACAAAAATTGTATAAAATTCTGTCGAGCGTTTCGTAGGAGTGCTACCACAAACACTGTAACACGAAATTTTTATTAGATTATAATATCTCTCGGGACAACCCTAGTGGGCAACTGCATTCACTCCGCTGGATATTATCGGCTGTAATGTATTCAGAGCGATGCTGTATGAGGTCGGCATAGGGGCGGGCTGTCCCGAATTTTGCATCAGTACGCGAATTAATTCAGACAAAACAGTGGTTGTTTAATTATGTAGCAGGTGCTACGGGGGTTTCATGGGTTGCATTATAGAACTCGGTATAAGCTAGTTGAGGTTTCTGAGTAAATAGTTGAAACTTTTAACGTTGTCAGTGATAAAAACTGGAACAAATTCTTGTCGTGTGGCGAGAACCCAACAAGGAAACTGCAGATGTTTCCAAAAAACTGCCTAGTAATAGAGAAAATACGATGGATTTGTTTAGTCTCTCCTTCAAAAAGGTATTTTTTAACGGTTTTATTTGGCTTACCTTGTTTGTTGATTCTAAGTATTTAAATTTTACGTTTCGATAGTTCGTAGTTAATAAATAACTACATGTTAGTTTATACTCGTAGGGTTGACTAAAGTTTTGGAACTTTATGAGGATTAAAAGCAGGTATGTCAGCGCACGGAGTATTTGTACGCGTCCATTCATGGACTCCAATATTAAAGGGAGAACATAAATTCCTTTTAACGCAAATTTATTCCTTATTTCACTCAGTCTCAGCTTAGGATATTTTCAAAGTGTTATCATCTGACTGGACTTTCTTTCGCATAAATTTCATGGAAATGGTCAGCGAAAATGCTTAATTTATGTGATGAATATTATTTTTAAGTAACCCATTAAATGTAATAACATTGCTACAAATTCATTACCTAAGCATGATCCAATCTGAAATAATTATGAGTGCGACAATTGTCTCGTCCTCCATTGTGTCTCAGACGAAATTCGTCGGCCAGACGATGACAATGCCCTCGCAGTTATAATAAATAACTTTGGACAAAAACGGCCCATGACGCCAGCTCGGGAACAGCGGCGCGGTTTACCCTCTTGTATCAAAATCTTGGTTTAAAATAATGTCCTCGGCTTAAAGGGACTGTAAAAAATTGGATTTATTGGCACACGTAGAGACCAACGTGTTAAATCCAATTTTTTACTGTCCCTGCCTTCCTACAATCCTAGGAAATTCAAAAGAGGTAGGTCGGCGATGCGACGGTTTATCTCTCGCACTAGCTTTCTTGGCATTTGAGCTACACTTCTGCTTACCATCAGGTGGAGTGGAGTAAAAGAGAAACAATCTGACTAACCGACTTCAAAAAACCGCCTTCAAAACTAAAAACGTTCCATATACAACTGAAAATGTTTATTTCAAATATTTAGGTTGTCACCGACCTCAAAACAACATTTTCATTTGATTAATTATTAAATTGAAACGTTTAGATTTTTATAAACAACATGTTTTTTATAGCAAAGTCCATTTAAATAAAGAGATTTTTCATTTTCATTTTCCCCATTTTTTGTTTTGATGGCGGTTTTTTTTAATTAAAAATAATTTAGTTTTTGCTTTCAGTGCTATAAGCATAGAAATTCGTAGAAAAACTATCTCGAAATTTTTAGGAACTTATCCTTTTTTTGAAGTTGGTTAAAAAGGAGGTTCTCAATTCAACTGTAAGTATGTTTTTTATGTGTGTTGCCTCATAACTGTTTACTGGGTTTACCGAGTTTGATGATTCTTTTTACATTCGGAATCTAGTGCCTTTCCTGTGGGCGTTTAATTTTCAGCGAAATCTGACGAGTAGTTTTTGTATTTAATTTTCATCGATGATATCGTTCTCATTTTATTACTTATTTATTTAAAAGATTTCGGGATAGTTTCTTAAAAAAACTTATACTTACAACACTATAAAGCAATTGATTTTTTTTTATAAAAAAAGGAGAATAATTTTTTGTAAGAAATTCAATTTTTTTTTCGAGGTTAGTGCCAATTTTAATACTTGGAATGAGCTTAGTCACTCTCACATTTAGACTTTTAATCAAAAATTTTAAAATATTTTTTACTTCATCATCTGTCCGGAGTAGCGGGCTACTACCATGTTCCGGGGTTTTTTTTGAAATTAAAATGTGGCAAACCAGCAAGATCCGCATGAGCAACAGTCTATAATATACTTTCTTGCAACATTGCGTTGCTCGCGCTCTCCCAAGAAAGGTTATGGGATAGAGTTGTTATTTGCGGATTATTTATGAAAGGATATTAGCTCCAATTGCGGGCAGCTGACCCACTGTGCCCTACTGCTCATTTCATCTATACTATCAATACTAATTATGATAAAGAGAAAAGATTTGTATGTTTGTAACAAAACAAAAACCGTCATTTCACTGGTGTTCGATCTATCATACACAATCATATTGTCTATTTTGTTATCTTCATATTATAATAAATCAATTAGCAAAACGTCTTCTACAATTAATCGTAAAAAATTATAATACCGTAGTAAGTTATAAGTCCTCCAAGTTGCCGAGGTTGGCGCCGCCAAACCACTCGTGACTGCCATTTCATCGACGCCATTTCATTTATACAACCCACCCCACGCGCAATTTCTGTAAGATACTCTTTTAATACCTAATACATACAGAAAAATAGCTTGAAGCCAACCCAACACTTAATACTAGGAATCGACAGTGACATACCTTTACATTGGCGCGCATAATAAGCGCATAACTATTCATTAAAACCTTCCTAAATACATTGTACAAACCGCATTAAAAACCATAAAAATACACAAAGTGTCTCCCAGCCGTAACCCAATTTATCCGCACGTCCAGTTCATTACGGGATTATCAAATAACCTTATTTATTAACGTTATTATGAAATAACGCTATTGGTTAGCGTTATTGCTGGGTATCGCGTTACCTAACGAGGTTAACCGCCCCGGCTCTGAATACGAATAGGCGAGCGTCGACAGATGGACTTGCGTTTCTTACTAACTTTGTTAGCGGTGGGGTGAAGTTAGTATACGAATGAACTTTTGAAATATCTAAGAGAACATTACTAGAGCTTCCGTTCAGAAATTCTCACTCTTAAATTTTTAGGTTTATTAAATGTTTTGAAATTCTCTATTAATAATAATAAATTCGTTTATTTCGATCAACAATGAGTCATTTTAAATCTTAATCTTATGTTCTAAAAATAAAACATTAAATCAGAATTTAAATCAAATCAAACATTTAGAGTAAAATGAAATTTAAATTAAAAATACAATGAATTTATATTTGAATTAGAAATTGAAGTTAACGGAAACGACTCAAAGGTTGATAGAAACCTTATATTTTGATGTCATACACGCATGTTAAATTTGGTTGCAATAAGTTAAAGCATGCTCGAGTTATCGTGCTAACGCACAGACACACACACAAACATAATTCCAAAAAAAATATTTTTAGACTCAGGTAGGTCCAAAACGTGTAAATCCATCAAAATGTCGAGGTCGAATTTTTTGACGATTACAAGACTTCCTCTATACTTACTATGTATAAGAGAAAGTAAAAAGCGTTGTCGAAATGCAACGCGAAGAACAGCGGTCCTATCGACTGGAGCATAAGGGAGTGCATCGCAACATTAGCGTGAGTAGGGTTGCGCGACACGTCGGCGACAGCGCGTCATTAGTCGCGCGTCACGCTCGCCGCTGACGGATCGTCCTCGCGTGACATACTGACACCGCGACTGGTGCACGTGACACCCTGCTACATTTACTCAAAGTTGAGTGCTGTTTTTGAGTGTTGTCTATTTTTATTGATTTTGAAAAATGTTCGAATCTGTACTTTATACTTTAGACTATTTGAGGACTTTCTTTGTTATGAATAACTAGCTTTTGATCGCGACTTCGTCCCCGTGGGGTTAAAATTCGAAAAATGGTAACATACATCATTTTTAATTTTCAGCTCATAAGCCATATACCAATTGTTACGTATTTTACTTTAAAAATGACAGATTTCCCATACAAGCTGTTATCCCCTATTTCATCCCCTTAGGAGTTGAATTTCGAGATATCCTAAAATATTCATTTCTTAATTTTTAACGGAAAAGCCATATACCAATGTGTATGGATTTTACTAAAAAATTACGAACTTCCCATACAAACTTTCATCCTCTATTTCATCCCCTTAGGGGTTGAATTTTGAGAAATTCTAAAATACACCTTTCTTATTTTTTAATCGAAAGGCTATATATGCTAATTTTTATGGAGTTTACTTTAAAAATGACGGATTTCCATACAAACTGTCATCCCCTATTTTACTCCCTTGGGGGTTGAATTTCGAAAAATCCGGCGTTATCCCTTACCTACGTCATAAAAGGAACCTTTGTGCAAAATTTCAGCTATCTAGGTCCAAGGGTATGGGCTCGGCGTTAATCAGTCAGACAGTGAGTCAGGATTTTGCGTTTTATGCATATATATAATATATAGATTACAAACATCACATCATCATATTCCTACCCTGCTCCACATTTACTTGGGCTCAGTGAAGTATGCCTTGATCGGCATTGGATTTTTATGGCCGGCCGTGTGCCTGATACCGACCCTGCTTGGGGACGTCTGCTATCTTTCCACAGCACCCGGGACCACCAGCTTTACGTGCCGACGAAGCACGGAAGATAATCTTGTTGAAAATTTTTCGGTCACCCTTCTGAGTACCGACGCGCACTTGGTTGCTTAACTTTAGTTAGGTAGAGTTAAGGGCTTTTGACGACTTAAAAGTACTTAGCAAAGTCCATTTAAATAAACAGCTTTTTCATTTCATTTCATAAGCCAAGGGTTAACCGGAGCTTTAGGTAATTTTTGGTGATTGCGCCAAGTACCCTGTATGCGCTAAAGTCACGACCTAGAGGAATACCTCAGTTGTCAGTGGGTATGCCCTGACAGGGTGAGTTCCATAATTTTGGGGTGGCCCCACCTGCCCCAAAGTAGACGTAAAGCACTAGTAATAATAATATAATAATAATAATCATTTATTTCGGGCAAAACCCATAAAGTGTTAGTACGAGTAACAATGATAATCTTAAAATAGTGTTAGTAAAACAATTATGAAATATAAAACTACCTATCTTCGTACACTCTTTTCTAGTGCGTGACATGGACCTGGATCCATCTGTGCACTAGAGGCATGTCCCAACGGTCAGTGAAAACCTTGAGAGCACCGTTGGTGCCGCAGCGCATTCGAGACAGCGCCGCGGCACACCGTTTTCTGATTATTCCCCCGAAGGCGTCAACGCGAACTTCCGTAAACATGTTGGAGGCGCTGCATCGCCGCGTAATGTTTCAGCGCTGCTGCGAACTTTGGGTTTGGCATTTCAATATACAACATGACCTTTACACTAAGTTTGCAAACGATAGCTTCTTATCTCAATGTATCTGGCAGTATGAGCCATGTAGTACCCCAAAGCAGTGGCATGTTGCTAGCCTATTGTCTATATTTAATATAAATTACTATAGTTTGATCCGGCAAACGTTTTTCTTGCCATATATATATTTTCTTTTTAGCGGTATGAATTAAACTTTATGACCTATTCTCATACGTACCAAATATACACAAAAACTTTATGAAAATCGGGCGAGCCGTTGAAGTTCGAGCACAAACACAGTGACACGAGATTATTATGTTAGATTCAAATAAATAAGAATATTTCATCATATAATCTAATATTCAAAACAATGTTATAACTATTTCGTTAAAATTTGTTACCATGAACTACCTATAAAAAACCACAAACGATCGGAAACAAAATTCTTAACTCGTTCAGTTTCAGTATTTTTTTTACAATTTTAACCGCCTACGTCCAGTAACTCGTCCACTAGAATTAGATCAAGGTACGACAAAATTTGGTCTAGGTTTGATTAATTTTAGGACTTGTACGTACGGTCTTAACTTAGTTTTCTAGTCATAGGAAAAAAAACTACGCAAAGTTCATAAGCTGTGTGTCCCAGTATGGCAGAAACCGCTGAGCGAGCTTGCCGTTTTTGCGGCGGGTGTTAATTACCGGCGGTGAGCACGCGTCGCTGTCAGCCGACAGCTGACGGCCACCCATCTTTCAGGCGCACACTCTTCACGTTTTATTGTCTGAGAGGTCAGGTGCTAACTCGTTAAGTTCGATCGACCGGGACACTTAGTGGCTAATGGAGAGTAACTCAAAGCTTATGGAGATAAGTTACTGTGGTATATTACAGTAATCTATACTTCTGTACTTAAAATTATAAAGCTGGTGAGTTTGTTTGTGTGTTTGGTTGAACGCGCTAATCTCCTGAACCACTGATTCAAATTGAAGAATTAAGTTTGTGTTCGATAGTGAATCTCAATTTATCTGGGAAGGTTATATCTTATGTAAGAACCGACATTAACGCAAGCGAAGCCGCGGAATACCACTAGAATCAAATAAAGCAAGGCATCGAAACCGTCAAGCATATATGAGAACTGTGATGGACGCGCAGGACCGACCGGTTTGGAGAACCTTGAGGAGGCCTATGTCCAACAGTGGGCGTCTCTCGGCTGAAATGATGATGATGCTAGCCTGGTTGCCTACATAAAAGAGGCATCAAATACAAGATGTAACTAATCCTTCAGTTATCCAACAAACAAAAGCCAACAACGAGGATAGGTACACTCATCACCTGAACAGTCCGGGTATGAGAGAACTTAAAATTGTAGTTAATTCAACCCATTTGTGAATAGTACATTATGATACAAATGAGCAGAGCTCACGAGTGTCATACTGTTTT
The DNA here is from genome assembly GCA_955850985.1 of Elophila nymphaeata. Taxonomy (NCBI): domain Eukaryota; kingdom Metazoa; phylum Arthropoda; class Insecta; order Lepidoptera; family Crambidae; genus Elophila; species Elophila nymphaeata. The sequence goes on along the minus strand of OY039084.1, from coordinate 22,143,494 downwards.
CAACACACTTGGTGGAACTAAATTAAACTTATTTTTGATTTTGGCAGTATTAGACTTTCATTAAAGTGCCTTTGGCCTCGCAGAGTGGACTCTCATTAACAAGTTTGGCTTCACAGAGGATGTCGGTCGGTGTCAAAACACTATTTATTTCGGCTTTTCTCCTTGAAGCCATCGCTAATTTAGAAAAAAATGTGATAAACTAAGTACAAAGTACAATTTCTTGCAAAAAAGGACAAAAAAGTGACAACGAGGGCTGGCCATACAGCCAGGTTTCAAAAATATTTCAATGAAAAGGAACCTACTATGCTTCACAGACATTGGAAAATGTTGCAAAAAGTTAAGATTTAATTTAACCCATTAACGCCCAAATGAAAACTACCTGTATTTTTTTTGTTTTAATGATATTTGTTGTATTATTAGGGACAAAAGAAAAGGTATTTAAAGAAAAATAGAACAAAAAAGAAATATGTATTGAAATATACGTATGTACTCGGCCGGGTACACTGGGCGGATTAATAGTGAAATTGTCCGAAGCAAGGTCTTTCTACACATAATGTTTTCACACATTTTTTAGTTCTATTTACTCGTATTTTGCCTGTAGCTCTGAAGCCTAAGGACCGGAGGTCAACGAATAACTGATATTTTGTGAAAAAAATGTCAAAATAAACGATATGTTCACTAGGAATTACGGTCATTTTGTCCAGAAGAGATTTCACAACTCTTGCGCCTAGAGGATTATCAGCTACTTCGTTAGTCTTGCCACAATACACATCGAACGCATAACAGTATCCATCTGAACTTGTGGCTGCGCAATTCCGATATCCGAATCGTACAGGTTTACCCATTATAAATTGTTTTTCGGGGTGACGGCCGATGTATTTTATCATGGATTCATCTATACTGTATAAAGTTCTATAGATATATTCTCATAAAAATTCCCGATTGGCAAGAGTTTTATGTATTTCTTCACATAAAGCTTATCGGTGGAACCTTCAGCTAATGAGTTATCTACGAAATGAAGATTACGTTTTATCTCCAAGAATCGATTCCGTGACATGCAATTTGATACTATAGGGACTCCAAGGTCTTCATCCAAACTCCAATAAGCACATTCAGTTGGTAGTACAGGAGTGCAGGCTTTCAATTTTTCTACGACCTTTCTTTGCCGGATATATTAGCAGGATATACTTGCTTCATAATATGCTATAAATATTTCTGGATCGTTTCGAAGGCCTTACATAATTAGAAAAAGGCTCATCGTCACTATCGGACCAGTCTAAAACGTCATGATTGGGACAGCGTGGTATGACTTCTACAGTTCGTGGAACTTCTCTAGGAAGATTAGAAGAAACCTAATCATCATCGTTCCCTCCTTCTTCGTCACTTACAATAGCAGGTTCCGGAGGCCCCAGTAGGACATCATATTCCGAATCATCATTTTCATCTGCAAATATAGATTCGATGGCTTCCTCCAGCTTAGCATAGCTATTTTGGCTTCTGAAGACACGACGGTTCGCCATAGTTGAATAATGAAAATAGCTGATAAAAAGAAGAAGAAAGAAAGAAGAAAGAAAATAAATTTATTGGCCTTCACAGAGCGTGCTATTACCTAATTATTAAAAAACTATAACAACACATACATAAAAAAAAGAAACGATAACAAACAATAATAACTAAAAGAAAACTAACAAATACACACATTATATACAAGGAATGCCCTATGAAATGCCAAAAGGTCCCTACCTCAGCATATGCTCCCGAACCATCGTGATCCAGGAGCGCTGTTATTCTGGCAGGGCCGTTTGATGTGACGTACGGATCAAAATGTAAAAAATAATTATGAATTATAAAAACAAACAAGGGATTATATATTTATATTAGAAAATAAACACTAGTACACGTATAAAAATTACTATTAAAACTTATTTAAAATATACATACATATAATAAACATAATTAAATAGATAAATAAATGCTATAACTATAATATAAAAATATAAATTTGTTATACATATGTGACCATTGTACTCAGCCGAGTACAGTGGAATAAAGTGAATCAAAACGTAAAAATATCGAAATTAAATTCATCAAAAACAAGAGATAATAACAAAATAAAGAGTAACAAACTATTTGTATCAAATTTCTCTTAAAAAAAGTTCTATTTTGTAATAAAAAATCATTGTTGAAACTTACCATATAAACTTTCTTTGCAATCCGTATTTGACAGTGGCAAAGGTGACATTTATTTTCGCGCTACACTAAACTTTTTTATTTTATCAGATGGGTTAACCATCTGGTTATGAAATAATGAATTATTTGAATGACAACCATATATTATAAAAACAAAATAATACTTTTTGTAGTTGTACTCGCGCGAGTACAGAGGGCGTTAATGGGTTAATGTCACAGAATTGATATATAATTAACAAAAAAGTTTAATTTATTTTTCTAAAAATAAGAACTTTAGTTTAGTGCGCTGTGATGGCACCAGAATTGTGTTTCGTTGTGGATAATGCGTGAGAACCACATTTTCATGCAAACTTAAAGAAGAAAATACTGAAGGTATGGGTGTGTGAGCTCCCCATAATAGGGAGAAAGTAATTAAAAAAAAATATTTATTACTGAAATCAGTGTAGTAATGGCAGTTTTCTAAGCAAGTGCGTCGAAAAATATATTATTAATATTGATCTTCTTGGCTAAGCAACGTGTCTTCAACAGGTCTTCATATTAATATGATCGACAATTAATAAGTCATAAAGTTATCTTACATCGATTGCATTTCCCCAAAGCAACGAGCAAAGAAATAACTTTTCCGGGCACCGCTCGTAATGACGATGGAATAGATATATTATCGTGCACAATAAAGGCAAGCAAATGACTATAACAATATGCCGATAGACCATAAAACGTAATCGCAAAGGGGAGCTGTAAATAATAAGCGGGGAGGCGAGGCGAGGCGAGGCGTGGACGCGGCGCGGAGGAGGCGCGGCACATTGTTTCTCGTTTCGTTTGATTGAACTGGCGAATATTGTATTCCAATTCTGATAACAACTGGGGATTACTCCCGTTGATGTGTGCGTAGTAGGTTCATTCGTTGTTTTAGACAGTTTTGGCTGAAAAGGAAGATATTGAATTTGTTCTTTAAGTACTTTATATAAAGCAAAGTCTGCAAAATTGAACCCAAGCGTAAGCTTCGAATAGTCCGTCATTGTGTTCAGTTTTAGTCTATAAGACTATTCATCATTATAGCTCATTATTATACCTTATCATTAGTAAAAAAAAAACTTTTAGATTTTTATAATTAAAATTTTTATTCTCCGTTTTAAGTCTTGGAGGCGGTTTTTGATTTAAAAATTATTTTATAAATATTAGTATAGACATGAAGCGTTTCCTGTTGACATGAACTTGGTTTGAAATAAAATTTTATTGAAGTATTACATTACATTTAATGTTTCATTTTCGTTCAATCGTAAATTTAATTCGACATTTGTTATTAATCATGATTTTTATTTTATTTTACTATCTATTACTAAGTACATTTAATGTTTCTTCAATTTTCCGACACAATCTATGCTGTTAAATAGAATAAATAAATAAAAAATAAACATATACAATTTAAAGAATTGGAATTGAAGCCATCACTTTTTATTGGTAGGTTCCAGTTTTACCTACACGTAAATTTCTTGGTTTTAAACCACAACTAACTTTAGTCCATGTCTTATAATAAGAGAGTATGTAATTCTATTTGTCCTACTTAAAGCGCTATCTCCAGTTTTTAACTTCCTGGATAGGATGTCTGCCTTCCTCTCACCTGGTATGGTGGTAAGTGCTGGTAAAACCGAAGATAGATTAGTTTATTTTAGTGAAAGATTTACTTACACAAAAATGCACCGCGTTTTAAAAGATTGTTTATGTGAAGACGAGTAAGTGTCACGCGAAGAGTTATGGCTAAAACTGGAGATCACTTAGTTTGTGATGACAGTGTTAGTGCGTAAATAAACACTTCCAAATTAGGGAGCGGAGAGCATTCACCCGAATCAAGATAGTTACTTAGTTCAAAAAATATCTATATTGCGATTTGATCAAAATCGCGGAAATAAGAAATTACTGTTCATGATTATCTTATATGTCTTCATAGATAAGGAAGAGATTTGACCTTTAATCTCACTCTCTGTCCTTTTTAATACAGCTTTCATGGAATGCAAATTAAGTCGTAATTATGATGGAATCAAACTCATCGTCAGCAATCAGAGTGGCAGGTCCTTGGAGCACAATTAATCTAAGTCAAATTATTCTTTATTAATAAATCGCCGAGGGCCGACAGAAGTTTCTTACCAAATTAAAGACTCCCGCCTGTGACGTCACGGGAACAACAGCTATCATGACTCCATTGTGAGGGAAATATATTACTTTTGATAATGCAGCACGAGTTACAGAAATCGTTCTGAGAGTCAAAAGATAAATTGTTGGTGAAGGAATGCTTATGGGAGTTCTTTGCGCAACATTTGCTTTGTGGTAAGAATCGCTTTAAGTCTGCCTGGTTAGCTACTACCAGCTTATCAAAATCTCTCTGCAAAAGTATCAAGCTGATAAATACACTTACATGTATACGTACCTATAGTGCTATAAATCTTATGTTAAAATCTGAACATGTAGTGACTTGCAATAAAGATATGAATATGAATATGAAAGGGCTATATTTGAACCGACCTCCTCTGTATGCTGTAGGTCTAAGGGAAGAATTTGGTACTGGGTGGCCCCCGCCCACAGATGAGAGCAGTATTCCTTAAGGGGGCCCCTAATTTGCGCCTAGGCTGGCTTAACATACGGCTTCGATATGTCGAGCACACTAGATCTCATGGAGGCCAACTTAGCCTTGCGGAACTGTCAATCGATATGCTGACTCCAAGGATTCCGATACTGGCTGAGGCTGAGGCTGGCGGGGAGATAGACCTCGTCCAATGATCTCCAACCCGATTGGTCTTGCGCTGCCCGTAACCAGCGGCTTACCGCGACCTTTATCAGATCTTCGGTCCACCTTGTGGGGGAACTATGAACAGGATATTGCCTTTACGTAATACAAAACCTAGTAATATATCATCATTGTCATAACAGCGGGGGACACAAGGCCTCTCCTTGTCATCGAAGGAGGCTTAGGCAGTAGTCCACCACGCTTGCCGAATGCGGATTGGTGGGCGGAGTGTGTAGGAGCGCCGTAAATGGTATAATGCCAGTCTTCTTAATACTTGGTATATTTCTTTTAAACTTTTACATTTTAAACTTTAATTTAACGGGAGCAAACATTTTGTTGCGTGTTGATTACGAGAGGAGCAAAAACGGAAGAGGACGCCACCGTAGGGATGTGACGTGAACTGTCTCGAGCGCCGACTAGTGATGGGACACCAAGGCGTGAACAGAGTGTAAGGTGATCAATACCCCTTTGCTGATCCATTAATCGCCTTCTACGACACCCATGGAGGATATGGGGTGATGCTATTCTACTCTGCTGGCATCACACGGTAAAAGTAATACATGAGGTATTAAGTTTTATACTATTTCACATAATTATTTGTTTCTTTTACTTGGTTAAGGAATCACCAACCGAAAGAGCCTTTCTAGTTGATGATAAAGCAATCCAAATAAAATGATTTACGTTTTTTTTTTCATTCGAATAGTGTGAGACGTTTTCGGTCGCGTAAATCAATTGATTGATGAAGAGAAAGGGCTGGAAATAGAGATGGATGAGCGCGGCCCAATTTAAAAACGCATTTGGGGGTAACACGTGTCAGGGCTAAGTGCGCCTTACACAGTAACGTGAAAGGTATTCTGAAGTAATGGCAATGCACATCAGACACATTCAAACTGAATTTGTAGCTACACGAACAACGCGTCAAATGGTATTAACTGGCATCTTGTTGCTTCAGGCCATAAATGGGATCAGTACTCCATTATAAGGCCTGATATGCGACTTGTACAATAGTAATCATTGCCCAGATGTACTAGATCTAGCAGTTCGGTGAGCTACTAGCACATTATTGTGACCAAGGTCACACCGGGGCTGTCCTCGTCAGGAGGACGCGTCAGATCGAGCAGCCGTCGGTGAGGAGGCGGCCTGTAAGGCCGGGGTCGGCCAGCGGCCACAGGGGCTGGCGTTAGTCGGTAGCCCCTGTGGGCTGCTGGCCACCAATTGGTGCACAAGGAGTGCCTAGACGGGCAGCGTTGGGACGGTCTCGGTGTAGTTGCGCTCACGTGCGCAGATCCCGAGCCGTCCCGTAATAGTGCACTGAAGGTCAGGCCGGGGAGGATGTTTAGTGGGTATAGAGGGAACGCCTTTACCTCGAGTCCCACATATCCCGGTAGCGGTTGGCGCCACCCCGCAGGGACGATGCGTAATGCATTTGACCTCCCCGACAAAAAAAAAGAAGTCACACCGGGGCAGTGTGCCGCGTCCCCCGGGCGTTAAATGTTTCCGCAAAAGTGTCGAGTGACAGCGCTCATTATCTTGTGTAAACCCCGCATATTGACTCGCGTAGAAATATGCTTGTCTTTGTAACGGAGGTCTCTTCGTTAAACGTTATTCAGTTTCGCCGTCGGCTTCTTGTAATGAAAAGTATACAGCGCGGGACACGAAAAAAAATAAATGGATATTTTTTTTACGAAATAACATAATTACCTATGTAATTTCTGTGAAAATGTTATTTTATTTTAAATATTTTTCAAAAACAATCATAATTTTTTAAAAGATTAAATTTTTTGATAAGTAAAATTATTTATTTTCTTATGTGAAATAACATACTTGGAAATACGCCAGTGTTCTTGTATATTTCTTTCGCTGCATCTACTATCCTCACAGTTCTCACACATGCTCGGTGGTTTGAGTACCTTCCTTAGCTAAGCATGCATTGTCATCCAAACTAAACGTGTATGCAAATATCATCTCAATCGTAAACCAATAAATCGTAGAAAAATGGTTTGCAAATAAAGGACAACATACATACGAACAGTGCAAGTTAAATAATAGCTTGTAAAAAGAGGCGATACACTAAGTTCCGTAGCGTTCCTAGTAAAAAAAAGAGTCGTTCCTTTCCGAGATGATAAGTGTGCTATGACCTTAAATCGTGCTCAAGTCCAGCCAGTTACATTTGTATCCATATTATAAGTATCAGTGCATAAAGTTTATATACTAGAGTTTTCTAGCCCAGACAAGTTAATGTCATGTTAGTAGCCTGGCAAACCTCTTAAGATTACGTGAGCCATATTTGAGGTCAGGTGTAATCCATCCCGCGGGACGTAAAGATAGTAAGCTACAACGACAATAAGTTTAGCTGATCGAGTCTGCACTTGACAACTAAGTAAGTACTTAGGGTCGTCTGGGTAGGTACCACCGCCTTTCTTATTTCTGCCGTGAAGCAGTTCGCTGTGTTTCGGATTGAAGGGAAAGGTAGCCAGTGTAATTTCGGGGCATGGAAGGCATATCATCTTAGTCCCCAGAATGGCAACGCACTTGCAATGTTAAGTGATTTACCCTTAATATTGCAAGTGTCTATAGGCGAAGGTCCCACTTAACACCAGGTGGGCCGTAAGCTTGATTGCCATCTGTTGAAATAAAAAAAAAGTACATTGCTTTTGCAGATTCAACTGATGTTTTTTTATGTGTGTTACCTTATGACTTTTTAGTCGGTGTACTGATATTGAAAATTCCTGTAACGTTTGGAAGCTAGTGCCTGTCATGTGGTCCCATTTAAACTTGATCGACATCTGACGAGTAGTTTTTGAGATATCCCTAATAATCTCTATTAAATTGACATCGGTGATATTGTTATCAGTTTATTACTTGTTTGTCTAAAAGATCTCGAGATAGTTGACTGAAACAATTAAAAACATAAAAAAAAATATTTTTAAATAATAAAAACAGCCTTCAAAACTAAAAATGAGAAAGAAAAAAATTATGTTTAAAAAAAATTTAATGTTTTTTGATGTCGGTGCCAACCTTTATATTTGGACGACCTTAATATTATGCTGTATATTGGTATAGATAATACATATACTAAAATAAATATACTACCTATTGACGATGTAATATATTTAACGTTAATTTAATGAAATATTTCAGATAATATAGTTATTGTGTTTTAGGGGATAGCCCCTGCCTTCCATAGGGAGAGTCCCACATAACGTTCACGCCACCCCAGGCGTGACTTATGCGTAACGCATATTTTAATGGAAAATTTATAAAAAGGGCATACGTCATCTTGTGACGCAATCAGAGAAGAAACTAAATCAAAGAAAGAATCAATTCGTCGTGATCTTACAGTCCTGTGTAGCTCAGTTGAAAGATCACTCCTCCGGGTACACTGAAAGAACGTATGGGTTAAAAATAAAAATACTACTGCAGAACCTAGCATGTTTGTCAATATAGCACCTGCAAAGTTTATAGCTAAAATTTAATACGTCAAGCGTACTCTATGCCAAGTTTACATAGAGATTTATAATTAAGACTTAGTTAAAAATTACTGATATGATTGTAACTGAGCCAAAAAGGTTCTTTGTTAGCGCAATATTTTTTCAGTATAGCGAAAAGTCACAGGCTCGAGTTTTTCTTGTTTTATAGATTTTGGTACAATTTTTAAATTTTTATATCATGCTTAATAAAAATGTAAGGGCATAATCATTATTTAATTCACTATTGCATCATCGTAAAATTCATGCAAAGATTATCCACGCACACGCACCAGTAGCCGTCAAACGAGCATTTCATACCTCCGATAAACGCTACCTACCTATTATTCTACCCTCGGTACGCCAGCCCTACTGTCTTTAATTTTATCGTCGTTTCCAGATGTAACGAAGATTTTATGAAGGCTTAAGTGGCTTTGTTTTGTTGAGTTGAATTTGATTAATTTTTGAATAACTAATATGCCGTACATCCAGTTATAAATAAATTAATACGGCTGTAAAAATAGAAAGTACTAGCGTCACGCCCCGGCTTTGCACGGGTGGAATTATATATTATTTTAATATTTTGAGATATGTGTAGAGGGAATTTTTTATTTTTATAATTGGAAAGATTTGTAACGAATAAACTCAAAAAGCTACTGCACCAATTTTGATCAAATATAGTACAAATATTGATCAAACGCTAAGAAAGGACATAGATTCCCTTTTATTGTAAAAAAGGCTTTAAGTGTTTGACATAAGGGCTGAAAGTTTTTTTTAAGCTAGAAAATACATCGAAAAAAATCGACACCAGCATCCTCCGCAAGCCCGGATTGCGGAGGATGCTGGTGTCGATTTCGGCTGCGGTTTTTTTCAGGTCGATTTTTTTCAGTGTATTTTCTAGTTTAAAAAAATTATTTACGCGTTTGTAAACGCAAAAATAATTCCAGGATGAAACTTAGAATTTAGGCACTTATTAAGAAATAAATAAATTGAAATTTCGACCCATGTGGGGATGAAATAGGAGATGAATCCTGTGTGGAGATGAAGTAGGGGATGGAAGGTTGTCTATATGGTTTCTTAACATCTAATCTATTGTCATTAAAATCGGCCGTGTAGTTTTTGAGTTTATACGTTACAAATATAGAAATCTTTTCTATTTATAATAATAATGTAGATGTTTATCCATTATATAAATAATTTAAAAGATTTATAACTATTTATACCGAAAAGGTTGGTAGGGTGAAAGTGGTCATTAGTATTTCGAGAGTTGAGCAAAATGCTCGTATGCGAGAAAAAAAATAAAAAAGTCAAAAGATTTACCGACGTTTTTTGCCAATGATAGTTTCACCGAAAAATAGTCAATATAAAATACTTAGGCGGTTTAAGTCATTGAGTGGAGATAACTGCTGTTGGTAGGCTAGGGTCATGGTTATTTTTTTTAAGATCAATCAAAGCGAAGACGTTCAATCATAGCTAATTAGGTCTCTTAAAACCAGTCGTAAGTTTTCAGCTGGTAGGTACTTAAAGTCAAATTTGCTCAAATGAAGTTGGAAAATGTTTAATTACAATTTCAAAAGTGTGCTTTATTGAACATTGAGGACTTTCGTCATTAAAATGCAAGAAAAACCAACTTCTAAAGTTTCGACTTAAGAAATTAAGTGCTTAAAGAAACTAATTGAAATAAAGTAAGTTGACACTTCAAATCTTTTAAAGAACGCTTTAAATTACTAAGTTCAATTTCTTCGGAGATTTTTCAAAAGGGTAACTTTGAACGAAACTTATCGCTCTAGTAATAATCCTTCAGCTGGCACGTTCACTAACATAAACTTTTTATAGCGTTGAATTTCTGCCCGTGGATAGTTATCGATTTCTGGAATTATTGGTATCGTCTACGTTTCATTCTATACTTTGTTTATTTGTGGCGTAGATTAACTTGTAAGGCACACAGTTGGGAGCAATAATTTGTTGACAGTTATTTTAAAGCAAAAAACCAGGACAGACTCTATATTTGAAATGACATGAAATGAAAAAGCTCTTTATTTAAATGGACTTTGCTGAGTACTTTTAAATCGTCAAAAGCCTCGTTTAAAAATATCTTAGCAGTCTGGGCATCAAAGTTTTAATAATAACAATGACAATAAATATTTTTCATTTTCATTTCACAAGACAAGTATATGTGGTAGGGTTATTGCGAAATCCGAGTTATTAGAAAAAAAATGCGTAGTGGAGTCCTTGCAAATATTTTTCCTTTATAAGGTCTCCTAAAAAGCGCTGCAAAAAATAACAAAAAGAAAAACTCAAATCTTCCTAGAATTTTCGCCAAAATGCGACATTCAATACACAATGTCTTATTGCAATTCACAATAACAATAATTCAACAACGTCGAAGCTATTCTGCGTTGCGCCGCGCTCTGTGAATTTTTCTTCAGTATCCGGTCGTACGTCCTACTTCACAATATTAAAAATAATAAAATACGTTTGTCTTTGTCCGGCTCAGCTTTACTAGCCTTTAAGAAGCCATAAGAGGCGACTTTTGGAACTATTAAGTGAAATATTTCGCCGCTCCTTTGAGAATGTTAGCGGGATTTTATTTCGGAAGGTTGCTTGAGAATATGTGCCTTCCACGCTCATGACGGCGCGTTGTAAGTTTTATATCTCGCTGCCTGTTATAAGATTTAAAAGGCGGGCTCTTTGCAAGTGCTGTCTTATTTTTGAAGTAGCGCTTGGATTATTTTGAGGATCGAGATGCTGAGTTAAAATAAATCTCATAAATCTATGTCATTATCGTGTTGCTACAAATTCATTATAAATACATCACTAGCACGGTATTGAACACTCTAGTTTTGATTTCTACTGACACCAAACTTTAATTCAACATTCGGTTCGATGAAAAGAGATAGATTTGATTCATTCAAAACATTTTCTTATAAAAGATAGTCATGAAAATAAAAAAAAACGTCTTCAAAACTAAAAACGGGAGAAATAAAAATTTTGTTTATAAAAATCTAAATGTTTTTTGAGGTCGGTCCCAAATACAACGTTTATTACAAATATTGAGGTTGGGACCGACCTCAAAAAACATTTAGATTTTTATAAACGAAATTTTTATTTCTCCCGCTTTTAGTTTTGAATGCGGTTTTTTTTTATTTCAAATTTTTTTTTTGCTTTTTAGTGTTTTAAGTATAGAAATTTTCAGGAAACTACCTCAAGATCTTTTATACACACTAGTGATAAAATTACGATATCATCAATGTGCATTATTAGGGATAACTATATTAGGGATAAAAACTTCTCGTCAAATGCCGATAAAATTTAAATGGGACCCTATGACAAGCACTAGCTTCCAAAGGTCAGAAGAATTTTAAAAATCGGTTCACCCAGTAACGAGTTATGAGGTAACAAACATTAAAAAAAAAATACAGTCGAATTGATAACATCCTCCTTTTTTGAAGTCGGTTAAAAATTGTGTAAATTCGATCTTGTTCATCAAGAGTGAGTCAGTCTTGGAAAAAAGCAGAGAGACTCTTCTTCTTTTCTTCTTGTAGTACCTCTCCGAACAGCAAAGGTTAGTATTGTTCGTATATACCAATATTCCTTGCGAGGCGAAACTGTTGGATAACCACTCGCAATTCCTGTCCACTCACAAATGTTACGGAGTCTAGATTTCTTCCTCAATAAATATGAGCTTTTGGACTAATCACAATTAGTTCCAAGAGCTCCTATTGATCATCCACTAAGACGTGCTCGAGATGTGCAACTTATTTGAGGTTCATGAGGATCCACAGGATGCGTTATATTCCTATGAGTCGCACACAAATATCGTTCGTCACTAATACCTTATTAGGGTTATGCGTTTAAAAATACTACAACGTACTACAAAATACTAAGGGTTACATATTATCTTTGAGCTTCTGAACATAACAGTAGACGCTGTTATCTCAAGAGTAGTTTTCAGAATAAAAACAAACTTAAAAAGTCTCACCAGCAAAGCCTGAACGGATTTAACCCAACAAAAGTACCTCGTCAGCGGCCGTTAGCACCTAGCGCAACACACAGTAATATTCGGAGGTCGTGACGGCCAACAATAGATTCCCTAAAATTCATCGCCATAAGAATTTTCGACGTATTTGCGTCGGCCAGAACAAAGGCGCCGCGGAATTTCCGTTGCTTCGACGCCGGAGATTGCACTCAAATACATTTTTCCGGCCAGAGGCTAACGAGCACCTTTGTTGAGCAGGACAATCGGACAGCCGGGCGGACACTGTCCGGCTTTGTAATGATGACGTGGAAGTTGAAAGTTGGAAAGCGATTCTCGCGTAAGTGGGGTTATAAGTGTGCCGGACAACAATACCTTCCGCCAGGTTTATTTGCGGAATACCCTTGGTGATGGTTATTGACAAACAGTTTAACAGTGTACTAGTCTATGTTCAAGTGTATGTAAGTGTTAAGTTTTTTTTTCTTTATTTATTTAGAGGCTTTTGATATAGCACATGTCAGCCACATCGTACCCTATTCTATAATTATACAGTTATAACGCTGCGCGAGCGGGAGGGCATTCCTGTATCCAGAGAAAAGAGTTCTGCTAAACATTTTTTTAAAAAGCGTCGGTAGTGTAGTACGTAAAAGCATCATCTACCATCCAGAAGGCACCGGCTCGAACCCGCAACTTACCAATGTGTTTTCAAATCATGAATTCATATGTACGTTTAATCGACGCTTTTACGTTGGTAAACATAGCCAGGAAACCTGCACACACCTATGAAGAAGTTGTTAGGTTGTGTGAAGTCGATCAACTCGCACTTGGCCAGCGTGGGTGACTAAGGCCTAATCGCCCCTAATGTGGGGTAGGCTCGAGCGCCTCGGTGGGGATATTATATGAGCTGTTGTTGATGATGATGATGCTAAAACATTTTTCAGCCTGAAATGTTGGGTCAACCAAAATATTTATAAATGAAGTGTTAACTTGTTTATTTTCAAAACAAAGTTAGTAAAGTAATAAAAATATTTATATTTGAGATCGTGTCCCAGTTGATATGCACGTCTACCAGGTCAAATTTCTTAAGCTTTGAACTCTATGCTCGCGGAATAAAGTTGAGAATGTATAGAAGAAATTCGATAGTTTTGGGTGAACTGACCTGTTATCGTCTGTACTGTATGTCGACTAGCTGCAGAATCCAAAGTTGGTAAACATTTTACTTTTAAAGTGACGTAAATATTTTACCGTCAGCTACCTACTTCACACAGAGCCACAATAATGATTCCCAGACTTATTTTATCTCAGACAACACTGCAAAAAAGGCTCACATTTTCTTCTCTAGTCACGTAAAAGTAATATATTATGTTTTCCACGAGATATTAATAAGAAATATTTTCGCAATTCTCATCATTATATTACTACGAGGAATATTTGGGATTTCATAAAAACTAAAAACATCATATTGAAGCTTAGCAAGAAGCTTATCGAGTTCCTGAAATCCCACGGGTCTTGGGATATTCGTTTGTCCCGAAAATATGCTCTAGAAGAGCTAATATCTATTTACTTTTCCATTTTGACATTTCTATACCTACTAATATATAAAGTTTAAGACTAAATTTTTTTTTATTTGGTTGGTTGAACCAGCTAATCGCAGGATCTACTGATTTAAATTGAAAAATTATTTTTATCTTCGATTGTCTATTTACCAAGGAAGGCCATAGGCTGTATAATATCCAACATTAACGCGAGCGAAGCCGTGGCCGACCACCAGTTGATAATAAAAGCTGGCAAAATGAAGTATTAGAACACTTTACTTCTTAAGACCCATATTTTATGTATATTATATTCTCCGGACTGCTGATATGATTTATAGTGTAACATCTGCCCTGGTTTTGGTTTTTGTTGGTTGATTCATTGAAGGTTTGATGCTCCTTTCATGTGTATGTCAAATATGGTGTCAGTGGCTTTATCTACTCGAGTGCTCTGTGAGTGGACTACACTACAGTATAATAATGCATCGGGATGTTGTTGAGGCTCCCGAAATGCTGACTGCTGTAGTGCGAGATGTTCGCACACTAATGGCTTTTACGCGATAATGTGCAAAAAAAAACAGCCTCTGTATCGTGTACGCAGAAGCGACAAGAGCATCTTGAAGACTATTGTGGCTAGGTTTGACTGTCCCATTCAAAAACAATGGGTGGAGATAGTGACAGGAATGGCAAAGAATAATAATAAACAAGTATTTAAGCAAACATAGTTTTAAGTAAAACCAATATTACTAACTTATTATACTTAAAATAAAGACCTATTTTTTCATTGTAACCAAATCTTAAATCGGGCTCTGCTCAACCCATTTTGAGATTATTATCGTTATCATTATGTATGTAATTATTTTCTCAATAACCTAAAATTTTTTTTTCATATCTTCAAAATATTGTAAATAAAACGCAACCAAAAATTCAGTACCCTGTGTACCCTTTTCAAGAAAACGCTCGTAAGAAGCGGTACATCCATCCTTATTGGCATGAGCTAATTGCGTCTCGCGTCGCGGCCGCACCGAGGGGAGGGGGGAGGGAAGCGAGGGTAGTTTTTAATTAAATTCCCGCGAAGCACACGTCGCCTGGCTTTGTCTGAGACGCAGATATTAAGGGGATCGGCAAACTTGTTGATCCGATCGTGTTTATTGGCTGTTTAGAGCAGTAATTTTCAATCTGTTGTGTGCCCGAGTCTGCTATGCGACGCAAGCAAGACTGGAAAGTATGCACAAAGGAACTGATTTTAGAACACCGATATTGAAGAATGTATTGAAGTAGCGTAAAAGTAATTTTAAATCGTCAAAAACTAGCTGTACCACAGTTTCATGACAAAAATAATTACGTAATTAATATTACTCTTGTGTGTAATTAAATTACTATTTATATTTGCTGATGGAAAAGAAACGGCGCAAGAAATATATTACAATTTGGGAAGGTACATAATTGCAGGTTAATATAATATAATATATTTCAAGAGTACCTATATTACATTTTTACATGCGTAAATTTTGGGCAGATTTTACGTATAGTCGTATAAATATAATCATTCCATTTGTAGTAAGGCATAATACTTATATCTTTTCTTTTATAAACCAGGTGGAACAATAAAAATCGACACTTTGATATTTGTTTTTATTATTGAATTTCTGGAAAGAGAGACTTGTGTAAATTATCCATCATCTCCCTTAATTACTTCAGAACATTGCCATTATTTAAGTCATCGGGTTTTGAGAACAGCATGATCCACATCGGATGGATTACATACACACATACACATACATCACGGTCATAATCCCGAAAGAGTTAAGCAAAGCTTTCAGTAACATTTGGTTGCAAACAAAGCCACATCTGGCAGTATAGGCCAAGCAGAACCTCAAAATTGTGACAAGGGCACTTATATAATAGGTACAAAAATGACTCAAGTGTCATCTATAGAATAAATATATAATGTTAATTAGCAGATAAATATATATTTTCACGTGTTTGTTGACAAATATAAATGTTTTGGTATAAACTTGTGAATTAGTGATAAAATAAATATAAGTAGCTAAGTGTGATAGCCGATCTACGCTAAAGTACTTGGACAACCAAAATAGCCTCCTGAGCTATTTATTTGAGTATCTTGGATAATCCCGGATACAGCAGAAACATGCTGCACAGACTAACTCGCTTGAAACATAAACAGAGCACGACATAGGGGTTGTTTGTTGTCGGCCGCTTGTAAGTTGCTACGTTGGTATTGATGGTTGGATACACTTACAGATTTAGGAGAGAAAGGTTAACAATTAATAAGAAAACTTTTATGGAATAATTTTACGCATAGGTCGTATCTTAATCGATCTGCCCCAGGCGGGAATCGAACCCAGCATCCTCCGCAATCCGGGCGACTGCGTTAACCACTTCGCTCATAGGTGCTCTCACTAGCCACATTGCCACTAAAAGACACCTGTGCACAGTAGGCAAAGCTGATGACCGCATCTGTAGAATGTGTGGTGAGGAGGAAGAAAGCATGGAGCTCATACTGTGTGACTGCGATGCACTAGCCAACAGGCGACCTAAGTTCCTAGGTTTAGGTTACCCTAAACCAGAGGATTACCCTTTATAGACCTTATTCCCGCCAATATCGTGAAACTCACACAAAATGTTTTTGATGTTGGCGGGGATGGGTGATAAGGAAAGGGGAAGCACAAAAGATCCCATAGGGTCGAAGTGCTCTGGGATACGGCCTCAGCCCTTATTTAAGAATAAGAATACCCACTATGGTACCGGGGCACTGCTTTCGCCGTCGAAATTTGTTAGTGCTTGTTGCTTATGTTTTTATCACAATATAGAGAACGACGTTCTCTATATTGTGTTTTTATGGTAAACATTGTTTCATCAAATCTTTGAAATTTGCCCTTCTAAGATCTCAGAAGTGCAATTTGCCCTTTACCCAAAATTAAAGAGTTCTTTAAAAGTTTTGGTAGTTCTGTGATCGCAAAAGGTGGTTGAAAGGGAGAGCTGCTGAATGGGTGGTGGTATCTCCTAATGAAATAAAAGAGCGAATAATATGCGTGAAATTAATGGGTTTTTAATTTAGATAATTTATAATACACTTAACACCGCAAGTGCGTTTGCCATCCTGGGGACTAAGATGATGCCCTCCATGCCCAGTAATTACACTGGCTACCTTTCCCTTCAATCCGAAACACAGCGAACTGCTTCACGGCAGAAATAAGAAAAGCAACTATCAATCTAAAGCAATAGAAAGATATCCACATGCTATAAAAAGGTACCTACAGCATTCATATAAAAAGGTAAAACTGGAAAGGCACTGCAACAGTGGTGTGCTCGGTATTGAAATGATGGAAATGTAAGATTATATCAAAAATACTCGAAATTGCCGAGCACATCTGTGATAAGAGTAAATTTAGTAGATGAAGTAGATGAAGCGAAAGAAAAATAGAATTATCGTATTAATAAGTGGAAAGAACTCTGCTTCAAGCACTAATATTTGAAGGATCCGTATTTTGGCAATGCAAGTCTCCAAAAAATTTTTCGACGCATATTACGCCAGTCTCAATAAAATATTACTTGAAAAATCGTTAGTATTCCTCGATAGCCAAATAGCCAGTCTTCGTAAGTTTTGATACCCTGCGTCAAAATCAAGAGAGTAAGGGAAATCATTCATAAACTAATAATAAACGCAAGAAATATTTATTTATTTTCATCGACTATTAGAAAGTAGATTTTTTTTTACATGGTACTTAAGGCAATATTTGCTTACCTTGGGAGAAATGACTGACTATGTATTTATGTACCAATATATGAATGAGATTTTAGACTTTTCTAATTTTATAATTATTTTATTTACTATTTATTCTTAAAAATATACACATAAAACAAGCTATAGACATATCATAAACCAGTTTAGGTTTTTCAAACTATTATAAGATTTAATATTGAGGCATAATAAGTAAAATAAGTAAATTGCTCTGAGAGCTTAAAGAGCTCTTATTAAAGCCCCACTACATCAAACGGTCCAGTGGAATCAATATAATAAATCCTGTTTTGACAAATGCGAGATGTGTTTGAAGTCGCCGGCCACAACAGGCGTGGAACAAATCCACTTACGAGCTGTATCGGCATCGGGGGACGGCTACTGACTCCACAGTTCGTGTTATAAATAGGACATTTACTTTGTCATTCTGTTTTTTTGTACGATAATATAGGTCGTATTTCATCTCACTAGGGTGCTTAAACAAGTGCAAACTAGATGGTAGACTCAAATGTAGGGTCGTCTGGGTAGGTACCACCGCCTTTCTTATTTAAAAAAAAAAACGCTACAAAGCGTTTCTGCGAATAACAACGCCAATTCTAACATTTGACACGACGATCGCCATGGTGTTTTTTCAGTAATACGGCAGTTTCTTACACTTTTCGTTATATCGAATCGCTTGGCCCATGGGTTAAGATAAGATAAGCTGGCGAAGGCAGTACAGGCCCCCGGAACTCTCAACCTAACCGAATGAAACCTTCCATACATCAAAATCCCATGAGCCCTAGATAGCTAACCTCCGTCGTATCGACGGGTAGCGTAAAGTAATATAGCTGTATCTTTTTAACGATGCATCCGAATACCGTAGTTCGGCTAGTCTACTCAGTTACTGGTGAGCTCGTTGCCGTGGCGTATGCACCGAAAAGGTAAGTGTTATGGTTTTGCGATACGTAGCTCTTGCCCGTTGTTTCAACAGATGGTTAGCTTTACCGTCAGTTTTAGTGCCAGTATATATTTTGTACTGGCGCTAATAAAGTAGGTTGTAATTACATTTTGTATTTTAATATGCCATGTAACGTCAAAATACTGAATTTTGTCTTTATTTAATTTTTTTTTGCACGAAAAAGTATTTTATGAAAAAAAAAATCCTTTTTTGGAAGCCTAAGTAAAGTTGCCATAATTTTATAAGGTAATAAATAAAATGGATTTATAAAATGTATTTTTATTGGTAAGCCTTTTAAATAACTATAATAAACATCAAAACCTTGTTACCTTATGTTTGTTAAATATTAACTGTGAAGTGCAATAAAGAGTTTAATAATAATAACAAAAGCTCTATCAAGTATATAACTTATGAAATAATAACTTTTTTTCATTTACCCGTCGTTTTGGCGGATGGTTAGCTTAAACAGGGTACACCAGAAGGTAAGCTATCTAGGGTTAGAGTTAATATTAGGCCTATACAACATGTAAATTAAATAACCAACACCCTGAATACAGATGGTTTGGGATCGGCTTCTGAGTTGATTACAAAATATATATATATATATATTTTTTAAATCGTATTCAGGGTTTTGGTTATTTAATTTACATGTTGTATATACGGAAACGAGATTGCTTTGACGCGAAAAATCTGACATACTATAGTATTTTAATACGTTTTACTGCGAGTGCGCAAGCGATTTTGACGTTATGGGTGCTCAAGCACGTCTGCCGTCGATAGGATAGTAAGCCGAGCAATTTGTTCACCCCTCATGATCGAACAACTTTTGGTTCTGATATTAATTGTTCACGAGTCAAGTTTGCTTCTATTTCTTTTGGAATTCATATTTATGTTCTTTATAAGCATTTGTTTTGCCCCTATCAGGGTTCAAACCAGGGACCTCTCGGTAAATAAAGCAACACTTTTGACCACTCCACTAATACACTATTAGGAAAGTTTGTTATAAATCTGTCCGTATGGCCACCCCAGCTCTGGGCTCCTGGTCCATGAGCTCATAACAACTTCAAAGGCTGTCAGCGTGACATCCTGTGCGCGCGTGCGTTTTTACAAAACAGACGCAACAATGGAATCATTGTCTTAGAAATCTATTTTTTTATGATTATTATACTATGTATTTACTTATTTCTGTTTTAAGTTAGCAATAACTGAAATTTATTTTAAAGGTTGAATTTAATATAATTTTCAAAGTATATTATTAATGTTTTAGATAACACGAATGGCAACTATTTCAAATTATACTCTGTACATTAAACGTTGAACATTCGGTAAAGGAAACGTCACAGAAGATTTTACAGCTAAATGACTATTGGGAGTTCTTGTTGCCATAACACGTGTTCTGAGACTCCATTTAGATTCAATCTGCCGTTATAGTTGTATCAAAAATAGTTCCAACATGGCTTTAGATTAACAACACAAATCCTACTATAATATTATAAACATTCAAGTGTTTGTAAACGCAAAAATAAAAATTATTCCATAATGTAAGGTAGTTTCATCTTAACTGGGCGTCAAATATTTGCAAAAATATTACGTTCAGGTCTTAGAAGTGCAAATTTCAAAGATTTGATGAAAGAATGTTTACCATAAAAACATAAACACCAAGCACTGACAAATTTCGACAGCGAAAAGCAGTGTCTCGGTGGCGTAATTAGTCAACGTAGCCGCCCGGATTGTGGACGATGCTGGGTTCGAGTCCCGCCTGAGGCAAGTCGATTTTTTTCAGTGCATTTTTCTAGTATCAATATTTACGCAAAAATAAAAATTTTTTTTGTTTAAATTTTAAAGGAAAATTTTATTTTCTTCTTTCGAGAGCATTTAAATAAAAGCTATTTTTGACGTGACAACGTCTTATAATTCGATAGAGCCGGCTGCACGCACGAAAAAACATGACGTCATGCGGCGTTACCTCGCTCTGAATCTAATTCCTAATTTGAATTTGGAATTATGTTCTTTAAAATTTAAACTTTCAATGATACCAAAACCAGCCAGATACAAATAGTATAGCCAAAGAGATTTTATTACAAGTTTATTCATACTATAATGCGAAATCTATTAAACAAATGAAATTAAATTTTTCTTTTGAAAAATGCTACCATTCCATCAGTATTTTCTTAAGACGTTGTCACGTTCAACTATCGTCAGTAAACCGACTTTACAGACAACCAATTTTTAAAAAGGTTTTAAGCTTTATTTTATTTTTTCCTTTTTAGTTATTTCTAATCATTCTCGGCAAGCCCTTTTATTTGATACCCATATTGCAGAAGTGCATAAAAATAAGTATTCCGCCATCTTGGATGCTCCGCCATATTGGATTTAGATTGACGTCACATTATTTTTCAAGTTACCCTCAACAAGCCCTTTCATTTGAATTTCAAAAATGGAGTCTCTCAATACGTGTTTTATCAACAAGAATTCCGGAGAAAACAAAAACAAAAATCATTATGTCACGTAGCTTTTAATAATTTATACGTTATTTTACACCAATGTGTCAATAAATTACATTCCGAATAAAAAAACTCGAAGTCGTATCGCGACAATTCCGATTAACAGTTCTCTCGCTCGCTTTCAGTTTGCAGCCCCGGTCGATTGGAGCGTGAACGAATGAAGTGACAAAGTGAACGTACGAACGAGTGAGCGGATTGCGGGACTACTTGACCGAGATCCCGGACACGGAGCGTTCAATAGCACTCCCGTTGTTAGTTGGGAAACAAATAAGTTCAAAACCTGCAATAAAATGTAGTTCGCGTACAGAAGCTTACATTAAAATGTTACTATGTATGGAAAAGTAGAATAGAAAAGAGTTATTGGCACACTATGGATACAAAAATACAGATAAAACCACTGCCTAATTGGAAACTTAGCTCTAAAATTATTTAATTATTTATTATCTAAAACTGGTAAAGGTCGCGGGAAGCCGCTGGGTGCGGGCAGCGCAGGACCGATCAGTTTGGGGGAGGATTATGTCCAACAGTGGGCGTCTCTCGGCTGAAATATATTTACGTGCTACGGTAGCACCAAAAGGTTTCTTGTTCAACTAGCACTTATCCAAATAAACAATATCTTATCCTAAGTTAGGTAAGCAGTATAAAAAGCTTGTTAGACCGTCTTTATGCACAAATATATTAAGCATACTGGTTTTTGAGGAGGCCATTGGTGCCGCTACGCTGTCGTGCGTTCGTTAAGATTACCAAAACTATGCTACCAAGTGCGACATCAATACTCGGATGGGTTAACCAACATTTTTTTCAACTCGATTTTTCCTACCTGCTTCCACAAGCACGTTATCATCATAGCATCCTTTCTAATTCGACTTACTGCTGGGACCCGAGGCCTGTCCTCGTCGTCCAAGGAGGTTTACGGAGTAGTCCAATCCGAAACCGGTTAAGTTCAGCTTAAATAGTTCTAGTAGTTTCAGAGCATCGAGCACGTAACCAATACAGGAGAAATGTAATTTATTTTGTTCGAAAATAATTCTGCCAAACAGTTGCAATTACGCGTCATACTAGAGATGGGGATAAACAGACATGCAAATGTTTTTATCGATATCGTTACCTAGCTATAAAAATAAATACTTTGCTTTATCTGTATATATAAAAATGTTATGTTGGTTTGTGTACGCTTTAAAAACTCAAAAAGTTCTGCACCGATTGAGTTGAAATTTTAACATGATATAAAATCCGCATCAAGGATTGTTTTTATATATTTTTTGCATCAGTCACATATCTGCAACCGCGAGAAAACAGTTATTTTAACGATCAGCTGTGTACCAGTGACCCCGCCATCAACCAGAAGCGAGGAAAACACTCGCTGACATAACCGCAATAGTGATGAAAAAATAACAACCGTAACTAGGCAACCGCCATGAACGTCAATCAAAAAACTATAGACAATGTGGTGGCCAGTCGCCAACATGTAAAATCCGCATCAAGGATTGTTATTATTTTTGGGGGGTACAGGGTACAGCTCGAGTGTATGTTGCGTGTTCCCGAGTCGGCAAACCAGACTAGATCTAGTCTTTATATATAAAGATATATCTACGCAGACAGTGGAAAAACAAAAAATATTGTATATCTACAAGTATTTCAAAATTAAACTTATATGAAATGTATTCTTTGTTTTGTTTCTCATTTCTCAACCAATCAATCACAATTTGCCACTGCGAAGCGTGGCAGGGTACAGCTAGTAAATTATAAAATTTGACAGTTAATCACAAACATTTAAATTCCCCTAAATCTAATCCGAAAGACATTCAAAAGGCGACCTTCACAAGTAAATCTTTCAAATCCAAAGGCGACCTGCACAAAATAATGATATACTTTTCATTCAAATAAGCGATAGTCAGTCAAATAAGGTGATCATAATATAAAATTTGTAGAAAACACCGCAATAAAATATGAAAATAAACTAGCTAATGGATTTTCGAATTTCAAATTCAAATTTCTTTATTGTATCATGGGTTTAAATTTGATGTTGAATTTTATAAAAGTTTCACCATGAACCCTGTTAGGGCACTACAATGAGAGTATTAACCTTATAAGGTTAAAATATGCTGCAACGGATTCAGACGCGCACAGCTTACGCCGCACATGCACCTACTACCCGTGCACTAAATTATATTAGAGACATGCTCGTCTATGACTATGGCATTGACCTTTTTGCTGACCACTTCTCATTATTAATAAGGAAAGCCTTTGAATATGTAAATAGTAATCAATAGATATATGAATTCTTTTGTGTAAAATTTATTGACATTTATTTTAATTATTATTTGACATGTATCACTTCTCATAATTGTATTATTTATTTTGACTTGGACTGATATCCAAAAGCTGTAATGAACCTTTTATTATTATTATTCTGACTGTAATAATTTTGCAATCTGCGCTTTGGGAAACTGTAAGCCAGTTTGGCCTCGTATGAATAAATAAATAAATGAATAAATAAATATACTAGTAACAAACAGTACATAATACTAATGTTCATAAAGTAAGACACTGGCCTAGTACTTATTATATTATTATTAAATATTCATATTATGTTGAACATTCGAAAAACTCCTGCACACTATAAAATAAATTTTCTAATAAATACCGTTTTAGTTTTCTAAGAAATTTATTTTCATTTGTTTCAGCTTGAATAGATTTAGAAAACTTATTATAATTTTTTATGGCACTTATGTGGGTGATTGAACTATGTAGCTTTAGGTTGGATGCTGGTAGGGCGAGTCTATTGTTATTTCTCAGATTCATTCTCCTAGCATAGCAATCTTTTACTTGTTGGAACAGGTGTTGGTTTTTTTCTGACAAATTTAGCTATCTCAAACACAATGTTATTTTAGCGCGGTAAAATAACACGTCATTACAACTTGAGAGATACGATTATTTTTATCTTGATAAGTAGTCTTCATATTTTTTTCTGCAAATTCAAGGTTATAGGGCAGTAGTATGAAATTACCATAGCAACGCGTGGCCGGGACATTAAAACAGGCTAAATAAACAAGTACTTGAAACTTTAATCTCCATCTTCTGGACACAAACAGTGTTTCATAACGTGAGTAATAGATGGCGCTGAACCCTTCTGAATCGCGCTATTGCTTTCTTTTATAGGGCGTATGTATTATTTATTAATATGTTTTATTTCAATTTTTATCGAACATAAACCTATTTTTGGAATTGATGTTACCTCGTTGTAACATCAATTAAATATAACATATAAAATTAGTAGGAATGTGACATTGTACGTAAAAAAATCGATTTTTAATTAATCGGTTTTTAATTATAGCATAAAAAAATAATTAATAATTAATCGATTTTGTTGTATTAATCGATATTTTTCCTAATTTGTCTATTAATTTCAAAATAAACGCCATAAAAATAAATAATAACAGTAATAGTAAGTTTTTATATTCCTACATAATCAACAAAAAATTAAGTTTTAGAACAATCAAATTAATTTTTTTTCACAATAATCAAATCATAATCAACAAATTAAATTATTCAAATAAAATTAGAAATCCGAAGGCAACGAGTTCAGGAATAATAGCTTAGGTAAGCGTATGGATAATATTCGGCTCCTGGTCTTTGTTAATACGGCGCCAGCTTTCGAGAAAAATCTCTCTGCTGCAGGCGAAGGAGCCGGTACCGATAGGTGCTTACATGCCAACTGAGCGAGTTGGAGATAAGCTCCCTCATAGCTTCTTAAAGATTCTAAAGGCTCTTCTTTTAAAACTATTAGAGGCGCAGCTAACTAGTAGTGGAACAAAATTCATTCAAAGACAATATATGTCACAGTTTGCGTTCCGGGCTCCGGGTCGAAAGACCCGAAAGAAAGTTTGGTCTGCAACCCCCCTGGGTTGCAGATGAAAAATCGATAATAATTGATTGAATGATTATAAAAAAAAATCAATTACTAATCGATTATTTATAAAAATAAAATCGCGAAATAAAATCGATTTTGACTTCTAAAAAATCGATTATCAATCGATTATTTCCATAATGTATAAGGTGGCTGCGAATTTCAAAACGACTTTTGAGTCGTTTCCGGTATACGAGAAAGTTAAGGGGAGACCACTCCCGATTTTGTAAAATTTTGTGATAATAGTTCGAAAATCGGTAACATTTGCATGTTGTTCTCCCCTTATGCTATAAACAAAAACATAACTTACAACACTTTACTTAAGTGTACAAATTACTTGCACCTTATGCAAGTGTCTTGAAAAATATGGACCATTAGAGCTGCACGTCGACGATACCGCAACGACGCGACAAAAGGAGCACCTCCGCAAATTGTTGCGCGCCGGAGGTCGTTCGCTGATATATCGCTTAATAAACACTTCGACTAGTTTTGTTATTATACGCTTTATTGGATAGGTGATAGGGGTGATATTTTGTTTTAAAGTTTACAAGTAAGTGGGAAGATTAATATTTAATTTATATTTAAAATGCATCTCTAAACCAAATCTTTGCTCCTACCTCATTCTCTACAGTTTGGAAATATCATACCTTTTTCGCCTCTTAAGAGGAGGAAATTGATGACCAAAAAACAATAAAACCAGTCACAGTTACTAAGTTAAATTTAGGGTGCATACTTACTATCTATTGACAAGTATATTATATCACTTTTAAACTTTCGCGTTGCATGATTAATACGAGTAAAAACGGGAATTAACGCGATAAAATTACCTTTTAAATGCCTGACGTTTCAGCCGTTTGACTCGTATTAAGTATATTATAACACATAATGTAGAAGAGATTTATTTATTTTAGATCCTTATATGCGCGCAGTGGACCAGGACGGCACAAATACATTTTTTTTTAATGAAGCTATAAATCAATGCTAATAACTGAACTAATAGAGAGGTTACTAGCTTGATACACAAGATACATACGGCTATTAAAGATATATTACTTGTTCCGATAACCCTCCATTAGCCGTAGCTGGGCCCAACGTCCGCGGGCCGCGCCGCGATAAATTTGTCTAACAGCCCGACTGTATGCAAGAGCCGCCCCTCGCCATTAAATCTCTCTAGTTCAGCTTCCTTATCCAAAAAGCTTTTGTCGTAAAACAAAGACCGGTATGACCCGACACTTGCTGGAGGGGCAGTAGGACAACTATTTTTAAAGTAACAATTCTTAAGGCGTGACTTGAGTATGTGTACGTAACTTCTGCTTTTTAAGAACCTTAGGGTGGATCCATACAGTTCTCGGCCCTGGTCAGCTATCATAACTACTACACAAAGCAAGCTGGGACTAGCTGTCTTTTTTCATATCACGAGATGGCAAACAAGCTTTCGGCCCACCTGGTGTTAAGTGGTTACCGTCGCCTATAGATACTTGCAGTTTTAGGGGTAAATCACTTAACACTGCAAGTGCGTTGCCAGTGGTTGCCATCCTGGGGACTAAGATGATATGCCTTCCATGCCCAGTAATTACACTGACAACCTTTCCCTTCAATCCGAAACACAACGAACTGCTTCACGGCAGAAATAAGAAAGGCGTGGTACCTACCCAGAAGACCCTACATATGGGTCTACCACCTAGTAAAGTCTTACTATCTACACTTTACATACTATGCATAAGATTTTGACAGATATCCTATACAAAATATCTCAAAACTCTACCGTTAAAATGGAAATGGAAACTGCCAGTCGTTGTTAAGTATATTAATAATGTTATTGAAAATGCATTGCATAATTATGCGTGCAGAATGTCGAGCATATCAGACGAAACATTTTTACTATTGGAAAATTTACATCCCATAAATAAGAAATGCGAAATGTTTGGAGAATATCATCATTTATTTGCATAAGATATTAAAATGGGTGAACAAAGATTGTATAGATATGCAAGAATAATGACACACAACTGATCATCACAGCAGCCTTTATAATTCGACCCACTGCTGGGACACAAGGCCTCTCCTTGTCATCGAAGGAGGTTTAGGCATTAGCCCACCACGCTTGCCCAATTCGGATTGGACGGAGTATAAGGTGATCAATACCCCTTTGCTGATCGATTAGTCGCCTTCTACGACTCCCATTGGAGGATACGGGATGATGCTATTCTACTCTGCCGACATCACACAACTGACCATCACAGTCAAATCACAGTACTGATAATTGAAGTTTCGTACATTGAAAACGTAGACCGTCAGAGTCATAAAAAATGGAGATGTAATAATCAACATGTTTGAATACGAAGAAGCACCACTTGCAGGGTCACGAATCGCTTTGCTTGTAGTCGTGTCGGCCGCCAGACTGTGTGGATACACTTAATATTGTTTTTTTTACTTTACCACTTGAATCTTCTTGATTTATATTTCACCTGGTATTAAAATAAGACTAACACCCGTATTCACAAACATTACTATGAGATCCCTCGACACTTGGATAAGAAACGAACCAATCACAGAGCTCTATTTAAGGCCATTGCGTTGAATAGAGGTCTGTGATTGGTTCGTTTCTTATCCAAGTGTCGATTGATCTCATAGTAATGTTTGTTAATACGGGTGTAAATTTCCTTCCTTGAAAATCGAAACTCAAGCTTTGAAGCTATATACCAGGTCAAATATGGATGGATTTGGAGGCTGGATGGTATTGTCCTTGTTGTAAGCAAAATTTTTTTATCATTCAAATCAAATCATTAGTTATATTTCAGAATGGTTGAAGTGCAAATCATTTAAAAATATATTCATTTAATGGCGTATTTAATAAATTAATTTTCATTATAAAAAATAATGATCTAAGCTCCATTCAGACATGTATGTTTAATAATTTAGAGTAATATTCATTTATTTATTGCTTGGATAGATACATACATAGATGTAAAAAGATTAATATGAATTGTTATTGGATATAATTATACCTACCTACATAATGTTACAAACACTGTTTTGTGCCTTATTCCAGATTATTATCAGTGAAACCTTTATACGTGCTTTATTGCAGGTCTTATTGAATTCGCTGACCGCGCACTCTGGCATAATGAACTGTAATGTTTTGTACACAATGATTGTTTTGGCATCAAAGATGTTCCCTCTCAGAGAGGCTACTGGGCACGCCCAACTATCCCCGGCCTACATTTACAAACGGCCTGTATATAGGTCTCACATGCGAGTTTTTACGCCTGAACGTCGTCCTGATTCTGCGAGAGAACACTCGCCGTCCATTTCAAAACATTTTAAGCGCGGGTTACGCTTACAGCTTTATTTAACCCGACCTAGATTTTGTTCAAATTAAAATTTGCTGTCACTGTGTTTTTTCAGCCGCGCATATTAGATTTTTCATTTGCACCGTGTGTCACGTTGGAAATTTTAAATGTCAACCACAGTGTGACCATGGAAATTACTGGCTGTGAATTATTAATATTGACTTTTGAATATGCGGCCAAAGTAATACCTGTACACATCAACTGTTTTTTGTTGTTGTTACTGTAGGTTAATTTCCTGACCACATTTCTCTAGGAGAGTGTACAAGTTATTATAATATTTTGGTTTAATCTAATAGCTAATTTTAATTAGTTTTTAAATTCATTCTCTGTTATTTCAGGGGCCCGTTTAATTTTCCTCATTTCACCCAAGGCTGCCTGGAAAAGATTGCTTATTATGTAAATTCATATTTCACAGTCATAAAATCACCGTAAAGTATTTTATTCAATGCCCTAACCGGTCTTATCGTTATCCATAAGAGCGAGACACCCTTTCTGTTATTTTAACCGAATAAAAAAGGGGAGGTTCTCAATTACACTATATCTTGTTTTATGTGTGTTACCTAATAATTAATTTGTTTACTGGGATTTAATTCTTTTTACGTTCGGAAGCTAGTGCTTGTCATATGGTCCCATTTATGTTTGAGCGACATCTGACGTAATTTTTATTTACTACCTGAGTTTACTGTTTACTATTCTGTGTTTGACGTGTAGTTTTTGACATCGATGATATCTTACTTGTTGGTCTATTTCTCTAAATTATTTAAAAATAACCGCCATTAAAATTAAAACCGGAGGAATAAAAATTTTATGTTTAAAAAATCTAAATACGTAGAATTAGTTGTCTTTGGAACCGAACTAAAAAAAAAATTTAAACATAAACTTTTTATTTCTCAGGTTTTAATTATGAAGGTGGTTATTAATTTAAAAAATATTTAAAAATTTGTGGTGCCTAATAAATGTTATTATTTCTTTCTTTATTAGCAATAGAGCCACTGTTTCTGTGAAAGATATAGAATAGAACAAACATTATTGTTTTATTTTATTTGATATCTTTCTGGTTTTTCATTTCTATTTAGTTTGGTGTAGTAGACATTTTCTTAAATTTCGTTTCTAGTCAAAACACTTCAAGACGTTAAGATAATTTTGGCGCTTTAAACCCGTCGATCTTTCTGACGCTCACTGTACATAGATTTTTAAGACAAACTGATAGCGTACCGTACTGAGTAACCCACACAAAAGCGGCTTTAGCTCCGTCTGTCTGTGCGACGTAATATCCGGCACAGCCTCGGCTACACGCGGCAGATAATTGCCGCTTTTGCCGCAGGAAACGGCAATTATATTGGGCTAGTCGCGCGGAAATTAACGCAGAGCTATATATTGTTGGGATGAGATTATTTGGACGAACACAAGAAATTTGGGGACGGGACATGTTGATTTAGACGTCGTGTTGAAGATATTACAGTGTCAATATTGAGTACAAATAGAATAGAATATATATAATAATAATATAACAATAATAATATATTTCTACGCTCACATCAATTAGCAGATCACGCTGGCCAAGTGCGGGTTGGTCGACTTGACACACAACCTAAGAATTTCTCCATAGGTGTGTGCAGGTTTCCTCACGATGTTTTCCTTCACCGTAAAAGCGTCGATTAAACGTACATATGAATTCAAAATTGTAAAACACATTGGTACGTGGCGGGGATCGAACCAGGGCCTTGGGAGACGACGCTTTTATGCACTACGCCAACGACGCTTTTAGTTGCTATCTATATAGTTTTACTAGCTGCCCGGCCACGCGTTGCTGTGGTAATTTCATACTACTGACCTGTAACATTGTATCTGCAGTAAAAAAAAATGACTACTTATCAAGATAAAAACTATCCTATCTCTCAAGTTGGATCAAACTGCACACGGTGTACAAATTTGATTGAAATCGGTTAAGTGGTTTAGGAGTCCATTGAGGACAAACATTGTGACACGAGATTTATATATATTAAGATAGTCATGATCGACAACAGCGTAAAAGGAATTCCAGCCTAACTTTTAAAATTCAAAATCCAGGTAAGTTAATTAACAAACTGCCTGTGATATAAGTATAAACGGAATCCCTAAAGTTACAACTTTCTAAAGCCGTTTCTATAATGAACAGCAACATCAGCTCGATACGAGAGCCAGATTTAAGATGATTTTGTTAAAACTAATTAAAATGTTGAATAGTTTAATCTAGTACCGACCGTCCATTGGAAAGCTGCTGATGTGTGAAATAGTTTAGTCTCATTCGGGCCAAACTATTAAATCCCTCTGAAATTTTACCTTCAAGTGAAGTTATTCAGAAGGAGGCTTTTAGGCCGGGCTCCGGATTACGCCTGGAAGTACCGGAGTCTATTGTTCGTGTAATTCTGAGTAATTGGAGACTTGCTCGCTTGAAATTTGTGCCGATTTTGAAACGATCTACTAAAGTTTTCGTCTTAACAATCGCGAAGATAACGTTAATTTGTTAGCGAAGGAAGTTAGTTTCATCTTTACCTATGTGAAGTCTCTTTATGAGAAAGCTCTTTGCAACGATCACAGAGGTTAAGCAAGGAAGTGCG
Source organism: Elophila nymphaeata (assembly GCA_955850985.1). Taxonomy (NCBI): domain Eukaryota; kingdom Metazoa; phylum Arthropoda; class Insecta; order Lepidoptera; family Crambidae; genus Elophila; species Elophila nymphaeata. The sequence continues at coordinate 22,112,477 of OY039084.1, read as the reverse complement.
TGGTTCTTATTCGTACGGGCGAAAATTATTTCTGCTTTCATAAAAAATAGGTCACATAATATTGAGAGTCAATTAACATTTCAGAAAAGTTTATGAATGCATTATTATAGTAAATTAATTTAAACTACTCCTCGATTAGTCGTCAAAAGTGCAGATTCTTTTAATCAATCATATTTCTTGTCAACTTTAATTATGCTAAACACACTACTCCCTGCGTGCAATATGCTTTAAAAGGTTTACAAAGTTTTTTCTTTACATATATTTTGTTACGCTCAACGACTGATAACGCTCATTGAGCGAAATCATAGCTCACAACTCTTTGTGGTCACAAAAAAGTACCCTAACCTACCCATCATTCAGTCATGTAGGTGCATAAAACACTACTCTCCTAAAAACATTGCACTCTGCCTGGTCGTTAAAAAAATAACCCTAACCTACCATCACTCAGCCACAGGGATCGAAAGGAGAATTATCAATAACAGATGTGGATGTTTTACTGTGACCACAACGCGTTGTGAGTGTTTTCGGTCTTTCAGCGTAACATATTATATATATTATAGAGATTACGTATTTGGGATCGACTCATAACAGCGACAGTAAAGCGCGGTTAGATAAGCTAACTTACTTAACTAAGTACAAAATATTGTATATCATCAACAGCTCATATAATGTCCCCACCGAGGGGCTCGAACCTACCCCACATTAGGGGCGATTAGGCCTTAGTCAACCACGCTGGCCAAGTGCGGGTTGTTCGACTTCACACACAACCTAAGAATTTCTTCATAGGTGTGTGCAGGTTTCCTCACGATGTTTTCCTTCACCGTAAAAGCGTCGATTAAACGTACATATGAATTAAAAATGTTAAAACACATTGGTACGTGGCGGGGTTCGAACCGGTGCCTGCCGAGTGGAAGACAACGCTCTTACGCACTACGCCACCGACGCTTCAACGCCGAAGAACAAAAAATATTGTATACATATAATGCTATACGCATGTAACTCTACAAATAAGAGAGAATCGTAAGTCAAACTTGAAGTTGGACAATAACCATTAGCTACCTTATAATTAAGCCATCTAAGTTGTCAGTGGCAGCCACTTCGAGCGCGAAACAATTAAAAGTTATTCGCAGTTACGACTTAAAGCATCATCCAATTATTTGGACCTTTAATTATTAAGATATAGTTTAATTGGACCGCCTGGCAGGTACCGAAGCTGTTAAGTTATCCATCTTAACGTTAACTCGATAACGCATTTTAGAAGGTCACCGAATCGTCGTTTGGAGATTATTTTTTTATGTTATGTGGTCCTCCTGGTGGTAATCAGTCACCTAGCCTATAGACGCTTGCAACATTGACGTGATACTCTCGGGCTGACAACACTAGTCCCCTTCCCTGCTCCTAACGCTCTGGCAACCTTACTCACCGACAGAAACAGAATACCACAAAAATGTAGTGTTATTTGACTTTGGTTTTCTACAAGGCGGTTGCTCCGAATTCGGCCATTCCGCTGCGCCCTACCTCGACTAAAGAAAAATACTTAATTTAGTATTATCCTAGATTATCAAAAATGTTTGGGGCCACAAATGTATGTATGTATCTTCCTCTTCCTACCCTAATCCCAATTTATTTGGGGCCAATGAAATTATGTCATCATACTGTATTGGAGGTCGATGGTTTCTTAATAACGATCACGAAAGTAAAGTAAAGTCCAGGGTCGTTACTCGGATGGGTGACCGAAATTTTTTCAAATCGGTTTTCTTCCGTGCTTCGTCAGCACGTTAAGCTGGTGGTCCTTGGTGCGGTCGAAAGATAGCAGTTGTTCCTAAGGAGGGCTGGTGTCAGGCACACGACCGTAAAAATCTGATCCTAAATCCTTAAAAATCAGTATTGTCGATATCAAGACATACTGCACCGACCACAAATGAATTGGGATCAGGGTAGGAAAATGATGATGACTGCTGCTATTGGTTACGAACGAAAGTTATCGACATAGCCCAAAGAATTAGTACGCTGAAGTGACAATGGGCTGCTCATGTCTGCCGGAGAACCGACAATCATTGGATCAGACGGATCCTGGAGTGGAGACCACAAAGAGGCAAGCGTAGTAAAGGGCGCCCTGCGATCCGTTGGTCTGATGACCTTAGGAGGACTCCTGGCAGTGGCTGGCGGGAAGTCCAGGATATAAAATGATGGCGTGACACGACGGAGGCCTACGTCCAGCTGTGGGGCACAGGCTGTTGACTTGATTTGAATACAGATAACACGAAGACGGTATTGAGTAAAGACGTTATCGATACGCGTACGAAATACGCCAAGGTATTCACTATACTGCAGGCTTACGACGCGAGGGCTGTTGCCAGCGGAGAAATGTATTTACGCCGCGCAGTTTTTTGCATTTATTTTCGTTGGATCCCTCTTTTGAATCCCAGGGCCGGTTGTACGTGGGAGAACGCCAATGTTGTTGTACGTGGTCGACTCGTCACCACGCGAGTGCCCCCGTCTTCGTGCCTAGGGTCTGCATGGAGTTCAGAGTCTCTAGTTGGCTTTGACGAAACCCATAGGATGAGATGGGATAGCTTTATATTTGTGACCGTGATATTAATAAATTGCTACCGAATAGTCAAAAACTCCTTTAAGTTCTTACTATTTTGTTCGTACACTCTCTCGTTTTACAGCCCCGTATCACTCAAAAAATGCGTGAGGAAAGCACTTTGCGGGTAGTTCTTTTCACATTTGAACTTCACTTTTGTTTGCGCTCTACACATATTATCAGGCCAAGGTTTAACAGTGGATATAGACTTTCTTACTTTAACCAGGTATTACTATACACACAACATTCGTATTAATATTATGGGTATTTCCTTGACGTGATTCAAAATATCCTCAAAACCTGTTAGGTTCAACAGACTGCAAGCTTCTTTTCGGTTTTGAGTAAGAAAAATGTCTGCGACATCGGAGCCGTCTCACCGTGTATTAGTCTTGTTACTGAGATAAGAAACATGGTAAGTAGCAATTTAGAATTGCTTTGTTAAATCTTTATAATGTTATAATATATCAGTTTAATTTTTTTATTCCTTTTAAAACAATTGTCACTTACACGAAAACTTATACAGATACTAATAATGTTACAATATTTTACAATCGTCGCCTTTATATAAATAAAGTTTATATACACATACTATAGTTACTAGAGATATATTTGGCTGATTTGGTTTTAAGCACACCATCCGTCTCCACATTTTTATGTCCAAACTTAGCTTAATATATATTTGTGCTCCTTCAAAGGGATTGATTTTTTTCTAATATACTTCGGTGAGATGATTTTGAGTGTAACATCAGTCCTGGTCGTTGGCTTTAGTTGGTTTGTTTACTGAAGGATTGTTAATTTTTGGGTTCGGTACCCCTTTTGTGTAGGCGACAGGAGACAAACTGTCACTATTTTGGGGGGGTACTGTATCACCCATACTGCCAGATGTGGCTTTCTGTGTAACCGAATATTACCTGAAGTTATCGACCCCTTTTGGGATTGGGGTACTACTATGTGTTCTTGTAATATATTGTACTAGTGCCGTAGCAAACATATGTCCTGGTAGAAACAGACTGGCAACTTATTACTACTTTGAGGCACTGCATAGCCCATGCTACGAGATGTGGCTTTTTGCATAAGCAATTGTTACTTATAAGACTTCTCAATCCTTTTGGGATTGTAAGTGTACTTAATAGTATGTATGTACGCACAGTACACCTAGATGGCGGATGGCGAAATTACGTTTGACCATGATACGGCAAAAGTAGCGCTATCTTACGTGCATCCAGAACGCGGCAGCTGGGCTGTATTGAACACGTCTTTAATAACAATAAATACAATCCTAATTACGATGTAAGTACCCTTGAAAATTAATCGGTTCTGTAATCCAAAATGGCTGGCGAAGATCATAATCGCGCCCAACATTGTTAAACAGTAATTAGCCAAATTCGTACAACAATTGCAGAGACAACTCAACAAAACTCCCCGCAGAGCCAATGAGAGCCTTAGTTGACGTCGAGAGAGGCGATAATTGCTTGTACAAGAGCATATTAATTATATTAACGGGCGTGTTATCATTGTGTAATGCACGCAGGATATTAGGTCCTATTGTTTATAGAATGGCGCGGTTTCAATAACGCACTTTATTATTAAAGTATATCTGAATAAATGACTTAATCCTAAAAGTGTTACTTATTTTAAGCTGTGGAGTTTCTTTCGCCATTTCTTCTCCATCTCAGCATATACATAATTATTTAAGTAAAATAATTATTTTGTCCCGACATGGTGTTACGGCTTTAGACATTTCCAAAGTCCATTTAAATAAAGACCTTTTTAATTTCATATAATAAAATGCCTTGAAGATGTAGAATGATTTTGCCTTTGAAATATAATTTATTAACGTATAGTTATAATACGTTAATAAATTATAATAATAATTCAAATAATTATAATTAGATACTCTTTAAAAAAAATTAAAGAAATTTTAAAATTTTAGAAAGTACATAATTATTTTTAAAATTTTAAAATAATTCCTAATGTTTTTATTGATAGTTGAGGAGCCCACAATGTTGGATTCAGGGGAAAATGTGCGCCTACTGAGTCCTATTTTAAATCCTCCTACGACAAGTTTTTAAAGTGTATTGAAATTACTCCTAACTAGAAATTTTAACAAATGAAAGCAACCACTACACAACAAACCTTAATATGCGATTACCTAAACGTTCTGAGCAAACATTTCCAGCGCGAAGGAATACTGTTTGGCTCTACTAATAATGGGGCTGTGACGCCATAATTGTGTGCAAACAACACGCGATAATTATATTATCCCAGCCTTAGTTCACGTATTACTAACTTGGTCTTTAATTGAGGGAATTATGACGTAATTATGAGTCGAGCTGAATACGATATTAAGTGGCAGAAGCGTGATAATATCGTTTCGAGGTTCATTTTCATCATTAATTTGTTTGCTATTAGTGGGAAATCTATTTTTATTATTTTATGACATTATCTGATTGTTGCTTCGTAATTAATTCTTCATAGATAAGTCCTATTGTAGCAAACTTTTTGACACCTTCTGAGCCTTTCCAATGGTTTTTTTTAGGTTTGTTTTTTTTTGGCCGTGATGTCTTTAAGTCATTACCAAATAACAATTCAAACAGAAAAACAATATAATTATGCATTTTATTTCCTACGAATCAATGGTAGGATTTTTCACGATTACAAAAATAAAACATAGATAATTAAAAGGACTAAAGTTTATCCATTTAAATCAAGATCTTTTGAATTTGAAGCGCTTTGTTATTTTTCTTTTAAAAAAGAATATGTGGGAGTTTAAAAGGTTCCCATAAATCCGGGAGATTTTCAATCAAGTGCATGTGTCAAATCGTGGGCGACAGTTTGTAACAGACAAACTGCCGTCATTGTGCGGTGACGGCCAGTTGCCAAACGAACGCATTGTTTTAAGAAACACTGGCTGAAAATTGTGTCAGTGGAATGCAGTTTGACACATAGAAAGCTTGAGAAATAAAACGAGACGAGCTTAAAAATTGCTGAACAATTTTATAACAGGAGACAGACAGGAGATAAAGGTGTTTTATGTTCTAATAAAGATGTTTTTATAATGTTCATTCTAATACTCGCCGGATTAATAAAGCACTTGATTGGTAGAAACGGAATTAATGACAAATGTAAACGCAGTGGCAGACCGCTTGAATTTAGTCACTTATTCAGATAGATGATTACTATTTTTCGTTTCTGCTTGTGAGTAAGATTTTCGAAGAATTGCAGGCTATAGCCAATAGCAGCGCATACCGGTGGTGTTGCATGGTAGCCGGTTACTACCAGAGAATGCCACGAAGAACAAAAATAAATCGCTCATGTTGTCTTTTTCTTGGGCAGTGTACGCGCCTCGCGATTCGGGACGTTAGGAAAGTTAACAACGAAAAGAACTAAGACGAAATTAGGTATTCCAGTAAAAGTCTTTCTGCATAACCGCTGAAAGCCTACTCACCGGTTTGCTGCTACCAGGGGTTACGCCTGTCGGCGCCGAGAAATCCAGACTTTGGCGATTAAATGATCGAATGGAACAATATCACAATAGCACGGCACAAATACGGCGATACTATTTCTTCACAATGTCCGTTTATCTTGGTGCAACAAAAATTCGTGCGCGTTGCGTTCACGGCTTCGTTCCGACCACACTGGCCACGCGGCGATCCAGCGAGAGGCATCAACGAAAAATACACAACTACCCTCACTGGATTAATAATTATTAATAATTATATCTAACAAATTAACGATAATCTACTATCTACCCTACGAAAACTGTCGCCAAATATACGTTCGAATATATGCAAAAACAAATAACTAAATCTTTGTATTGGTTGATATACGAGTACAATAAATTTATATTTTATTCCATTCTAAAATCGATTCGGATGCAACAGGCAGAATTTGCGTGATTTTTTAGGGCATTTTTAAGTGGAAGTCATGACCTTCATCACAGCTGATAGAAAGTAATTATAAAATTTAAAATGAAAACGAACAAGAACACCCAGAAGCGCCATTGCCGCGCTCTGACCGTGGGAAGCACGGCCAGATGTGCAGAAAAGAGAGAAATAAAAGAGAGGTTAAATTTAACACTATTTATTAGCTCAGGGCGCGGGTATTGGGCTTACGCACTGGGGTTCTCGTACTTAAGAAAGAGAGGGACCTAGCTTCGACGGCTAGCGCAGGAAGCGGCAGGAACCAGACACGTCGACTACCAGCGTGGTCGGCGTGAGTTCAGCTTCGGCCGGTAGGGTGGCACGAAGCACAGCAGCGGAGCAGCAGGGTAGGCGGCTGCCCGTAGATAGGATCCCCTAGTTCGGGGATCGCGCACGAAAGTTTACGTAACGAATGATTAGCTATAGCTGGAGAAAATGGAAGAAGAGGGCCAGTTTCTCCGGGCTACTGCTTCAATACGAAATTTGTTCGAGAACTTTCCCAAAAATATGTAGTGGGAGTTCCGTTTTATGAATAATGCACCATAACCAAAAGGACGGTTCATACAGAGTACCTAACCTATTTCTATGGTTGAAGTAGCAGTAAATTATGTAAACAAAAATAATTTAAAATGTTTATCAGAATATTCTATAGGTAGAAAATACAAGTTAAAATATATTAATTAATTAATTAATTTATGGCACAAATTAGGTGGGCCAAAAGGCTTGTATACAAAGTTCAAGATATTTTTAAAATGGAGGGTAGTCAGAATCATATTCTAAATAATATAATTCAGAAGCGGGTATCAGCGTCAGCCGACATGATAACTGTCATTAGTAGACAGATCAAAATAAGTTTATTCACAATAACAATTGCTGTGTTTATATTTGTATTAAAAACAAGTTGGTGAAGCGTGTAAATAGCTACCATATGTGGGGAGAATTTCGGCAACTTCTGATGGAATGGCGAACTTAATATTTCACAACGGCTAAGGACTGTACATCAACAATACAGGCATATAGGTCAGATAAAGTAATCTACGACTCACCCGATGCTTCATCGATCATCAGCCTTCAGACATAAAAATGTAGGCACAGCCGCTGCACGCAATAGTCCTGCGATTTTCTGTGATCAGTCCAACAGTTACACCAAAAACACAATACAAAGTCACCAATTATAATTCTCTATTATAGTTTTCTCACGAGCTAAGTGAGATTTATTTAAAATGCGGTTACGGCGAAGATTTACGAATATATTTGTGATAATGTTATTTGCGGAGCCGCGAAAAAATGTAGAATGCGCGGGTAGAAGTTTTTTTTCTTTTCTTTTTTTTTTTTTTTTTTGGTTAATTTTTCCCTGTTACGGGACGGCAAAGGGATCTAGCCCATACAGCCAAGTCTTCAGTTTCATCTTCTTTATTGATTTTTGCATTAAAATGTGGATGCCACACTTTTTAATGCATCTAGGGAGTGCTTGGCGAGAAATACATGACAAAACCTTTATTTCAATGATTCCTCATAACTGTTCGTCAACACGGATGCTTATGCAACAAAACGACACCACTTTCACTGCACAAAATCCACTCCGAAGCAATTTTGAATTATCGAAATAAAGATCGACATCCAGACGCCATGATTACCCGCCAAACACTCCTTTTCTTTTTTCTTAAAATGCCAAAGTGGTGGCACGGCGTTGCGCCTTTTGAGCCATCTGTCCGAATCACAGATTCCACACCAGATGGCGTCGCCGAGTACATTCACCAAACCAACATGCCAGTATTGTTGATGTGAAATAATAAAATAAAATAAATACATAAAAGATGCCTAACCACAAGTGAAAGTTAATATTAGTATAGAATATTTAAATATTATGGTTGATAGTTATGTGATGCTTTGTTTTGTATGGATTTTTTATTAAAAATCAACGTAAGTATATTGGAAAACGGTTTAGACCGTGGGGGTTAGGACCTTGGAAATACTAACTTAATACTAGCTGTCTGAACGCAATAATTATTTTAAAATTATTGTTATGGCAGACATGCTTGCAAAAGTCTGACCATAAAACAATTGTCAACACCGTTTCCTCGGTCCTCACGTACAACATTAAACTTTTCAAACTACCCTCAGTACATTAACTGGATTGAGCGTTCAAAAATACTTTGTGTCGAGTTGTTTGCTTCACCGCGTGATTTAAAACCTCTCGCCTGTATCTCGTCAACATCCTGTGTGCTCGTAGAGAGGGTAATGTATGGTTTTGTTTTCGTATAATTGTCACGGGTTATTTTTTGTATCCGCCTGTTTATGTTTGGCCGGAATGACTGTCGCGTCGTAATCCGAGCTAAAGTTACGGCGGGTAGTTATAAAATATTTTATTATTATTTTTGCAGTAGAAGGCGTTAGACAGGTATCTGATGGTGCAGTAGTCTATAAAATATTACGATTTTGAGTGATGTCTAAAGATTTTATTTGTATGCTTTTCGAAAATGATAAGCTTCTGAAAATGTACGTTTGGGAAATTCTTGTTTTTTTTTTATTATAGAAGGTAAGCACATGAAAAATTCAAATAATCCTTATCATCAACCAAATTAAAGTCAACAAGATCAAATATTTCATTTTAAATCAAAGTCCCGACATTTGAGTCTGCAACCAATGGGCAAATCACTTGAACACAGAAAAGGTGCCTTATTAAAAAAGTATTTTATGTGATCTCTCAAAATAAATAAATACTTATTACGTTGAAATAATTTGCAACTTTATTAGTATTGGAATGTACAACAACCTTACAGAAGAGTGTGGAGTTTCACGTTTGTACAGCGAGGCTGAATAGTGCTGGACCTGTAATTAGCTGCTACAATTAGTCACTGTTCTTACGTCTAGTAATTCTGAATTAAAAGTACAAGGTGAAATTCCCGGAGCACATGAGTATACGGACTATTGCTGTTGTGCTCAGATGGCACTTAAACCGTCAAGGAGTTTAAATTTTACTAACTAGCAAGTACTTTGTTTCACTTTTCGGAAGTCAAAGCAACTGCAATGTGGCTGATATGATATTCAAAGAGTCTGTGGCCTTTGAGCTTGTCGGCTGACGTTCTTTTAAACGATATCTTTGGCAATAAGAATTTGGTCGCACTTTGATCAGGACTCGACGTGGGTTTGAATTTGGATGCGCTTTGTGAGATGTTTATTGAAGCGGAACAAACAAAGACGGTAGGTTAACATAAAATATTTAATTTTAGGAAAAAAACCCTGCCTACACATCGGATGATCCGGGCTCGAATCCTGTTAGCGGCAAATATTTGTGTTATGAACACGAACATTTGTTCACGAGTCATGGTTATTTAAGTTTATCTATAAAATATCTAGATTATTATTTGTCCGTTATCTAGTATCCAGAACACAAGTTCTTAGTGATACTTAATTTTGTCTAGATAATTGTTTTGAGTGTCGAAATATTTATTTATATCTATCTCTTTTTGAATGCGTGATGTCTTTACACAATGTCAAACACAAGGTCTTTACAATGTATAATTCTGAATGTGATTTTTTTTTAAATGTGAATAAACTTTTATGTTGCGTATTTTACGCTTTGTTTAAAAAAAAACGAGCTATGAATGAATGACAAAGCTCTTTTTTTAAATGAGATTGTTATTTTAAATGGACGACGGAACTTTGATATGTCTACTAGTGATCGTTGGCGCTAATGTCGTTTATTATGAAGCATAGCCTTCTTCGATAAATGGACTATCCAACACAAAAGTATTTTTTTTATTTGAACCAGTAGTTCCTGAGATTAGCGCGTTCAAACAAACAAAGAAACTCTTCAGCTTTATAACAGAATGTGCTCCCTTGAGTCGGCGCGCTCTCAAGAAGATAATTATTACCTCGTACCTTCAAAGAGCATTACCAAATGCAACCACAATTACTTTAAGTAACCCAACTCCTAACTTCCAACTAAGTGACGGTCGCCACAGCTTGCAACAGTTGCTCAAATTCGCAACCGGAGTGGCTATCGAGTGTGAACTTGTTGGCTGTGTGACGGGCCAACTTGACCGTAAGTATGGGACAGTAATTAACTAAATGTTGTTAGGGAACTTTCCTGAGCTTTAATTGCAATTTTGAAGCACTTTCGGGTGCATTTTGGGTGTGGTATGACCGTAGAATTTAATCAGGAGATTAGTTGTGGGAATTTTTACTTTCTCGTATACGTAGTGTAGTATAGAGCAAGACTTGTAATCGTCAAATAATTCGACATTGAGATTTTGACGGATTTACACGTTTTAGACCTCCTTGAGTCCAAAAATACCGTTTTTGGAATTATGTCTGTGTGTGTGTGTCTGTGCGTTAGCACGATTACTCGAGTATGCTTTGACTTATTGCAACCAAATTTAACATGCATGTATGACACATAAATACAAGGTTTCTATCAACTTTTGAGTTGTCGATTACGAAAGTTAAGCAACCAAGTGCGCGGTCGGTACTCGGATGGGTGACCAAAATTTAACATGCATGTATGACATCAAAATATAAGCTTTCTATCAACTTTTGAGTCGTTTCTCGTACCTATACGAGAAAGTCAAGGGGAGACCACTCCCGATTTTTTTATGATAAGGTGGTTGGGAAAGCTGCTGCCTGCCTGGTGATAAGCAGCCACCTTAGCCTATAGACGCTTGCAACTCTGACGTGACACTCCCGTACTCAACCATAGTCTCCTTCTCTTGGAGCTCTGGCGACCCTTTTCACCAACAGAAACACAACACAACAATGTAGTGTTATTTGACTGTGGTCTTCTGTAACCCCAGTTCAGGCTGCTTCAGATTCGAGCGGCTTGCCCACTGTGTCGACTAAGACGGGCATTTTTGTATCTTAGCGTTTTTGGTGACTGTCAATTTTTAACAATGGACAATTCAACAATGGACAATTCTTAGAAGTGCAAATTTTAAAGATTTGATGAAACAATGTTTACCATAAAAACATAAGCACCAAGCACTGACGAATTTCGACAGCGAAAAGCAGTGTCTCGGTGGCGTAATTGGTCAACGCAGCCGCCCGGATTGCTGAAGATGCGGGTTCGAGTCCCGCCTGAGGCAAGTCTATTTTTTTCAGTGCTATTTTCTAGTTTTTTTGATTGTTTGAATGCGCTAATCTCAGGAACTACTGATCCAAATTGAAAAAACTTTTTTTTTTTTGAATAGTCCATTTATCGAGGAAGGCTTTAGGCTAAGAAAATCAACGTTAACGCGAGCAAAGCCGCGGCCGTCCACTGTATAAATAAAATACCGGACTGATGAGATGATATGGATTGTAGCATTTCTGTCCTTATTGTTAGCCTTTGTGGGTTAGTACACTGAAGGTCTGGCAACCTGTCACTATTTTGAAGCACTACATTGCCCATACTGTCAGTTGTGGCTTTATGTGTGTTTAACTAAATGTTACCTAGGGTTCTTCTTAATCTCTTTTGAGATTATAAGCGCTAATTTACACATACATACATAGAATCAATGTATGTATGTGTAAATTAGCGCTTGGTAAGCAAACGGATTACTGATAAAACATTTTATATAATGGCTCAGGACCAATATTGCAAATTTGATGAATTTCATACGAGCAGTCAATTTGAGTGATCGATGATCGATGGATGGTTTTGACAAATTAATGCTTATAGTTTTTGTATTTTTAATATAACAAAGTAATGACGAAAACAAAGGGGGAATTATACATCACCTGGACCTATTAACAAATTAGCTACTTAGAGGTTGCTAAATGGACTTTATGCTACATAATAACAACGGATTGAGGGGGATAATTGATTGTAATAAAATATAGGCTAATTAAAACTAAATAAACGTAACTCGACTTTTGTTTTACAAAATTCAAAGTCTTTCACTCTCATATTTTTTTCAAAACGCGCCTAAAGAAGTATAATTTAAAAACTTAACTAGAATAAAAATTACAGATAGCATTTGAAGTGCAGTCTCTGTAACGTAAGCCACAGTTTTAACTTTAATCAACTTTTCTGTGGAGTGCAAGACGCTAACCGTAAAAGCGTCGTTGGTCGTCAGGCACCGTAACAAACTACCTCATCTCTGGCTTACAAATGTCGTAATTAATTACGGGACGGTCCTTACATACCTAACATACAAACTGCCTTATTCGCTAACAATTTACGAGATAGTCTTGGAAATGTTGCTAGCCTTGTTCCTCTTACTGATTAAGAGGGAGATAGAACTATTGATGTGGTTAAGGATTAAAGACTTTTGTGCACGTCAATAGGGTCTAGTTTAATTTTTTTAATTAGATGTTGTTAGGTTAGGTTTCAAGTTAATATTAGATAAAAGACAACCTAAAGACCATCACTACTATATAGGTACTTACTTGCAACCATAGCTTTGAAGTTACTTTTGTTTAATTTCAATATTAAAATGAATTGTGTTCTTTTCAGCTTCAATACGCCAACGTTGTGTTTCTGTATCAAACGTTGCAACCTTTTTTCACTTATTATATACCTACATTTTTACAGTTCACTTCTTAGCTTTAGTTTGCTTTAAATATTATTAAATAATGAATTAAGAGGGAATGTGAGATTTGACATAAGTAAAGTTCATAAGAAAATAAAACACATTGTATAAGTACATTAAATTTATGTAATATGTACTTATAAGGTGTGTATAAATAAATATGATTGAATAGAAGAAGTAAGGTGCAGACGCACTTTATTTGACGAGTCGTAACTTTCGTTCTAACCCGAATTTAAAACGTAATTTACATAAACAGAAACTTAGTCCAAACTACACTGTCTGTAAATCAATAACTTACAAGCCTCTTATAGCGCTCAAACAAGGTGACATAACAATACAGATCCGCTCAGTGAGGGCAAACATCCTAAGCAAACGGTCCCGGCTCAGAACCGGCGACGTCTCTGGGTACGGTGGCTACACCTGTACTTACTTCCGTGGACTTTTCTCTATTATCAACTGGATGCTTGTCTAGGTTTTTAATTTTTTCATTGCTTCCTACTTATTCATCTGAATTTTGCTTTATATTTGCCTTTATATTGACACCAGTTCTGCTTGTGAGTTTGTCTTTCAAGTCTTCGTGGGCTTGAGATTTTTTAAACACAACGCCTTAAGCATATGTTGTTCTATTATTATGTTCATTTTCAACTATGTATACAAATGTATTAAATGATTTTTATTTAAATAAGGTTTGCTTCGCGGGAGACTGCTTTTCCAATATGTATGAGTATATTTCCAAGTTACAAGTGTGACTCACACACGTAACTTGGAGAATAACTTCAAAAACTAAAATAACTAACTTCAAAAGAAATTCAGTTAGTGTTAGTTTATAAGATACCTATTTATTGTATGGGCTTAGTAGCCTGAAATAAAAGTTTAATCATGATAAGTCCGAAAACAGACTTATTTAATATTATTATTTCGTGATTTCATCCTGAAATATATTTGAGTTGATATCTGTTCTGTTGTTAATTTGTATACAAAAGTTATTTAAAATCTCTACTCAAAGGCTTTAGATTACAAATACTGTAACTGACATTTTAATAGCAATTACGCTTAACTTGAATTTTGGAATATCTGATAAATAGAATTAACTAACTACGTATGTTTGGTCACATAGGAGTGATACATCCTCCTATGAGCCTTTATAATTCGACCCACTGCTAGAACACAAGGCCTCTCCTTGACATCCAAGAAGGTTAAAGCAGTAGTCCACCACGCTTGTGTGATAGTACTGAGTAGTAGAGTGATATATCATCATCAACAGCTCATATAATGTCCCCACCGAGGGGCTCGAGCCTACCCCACATTAAGGGTTAACCAAGATTAGGCCGTAGTTAACCACGCTAGCCAAGTGCGGGTTGGTCGACTTCACACACCACCTAAGAATTTCTTCACCGAGTGATACATATTAAGATATAATGAGATTATTAATAGTATAGTTAGTATTGCAGTTCTTACAAATATTTGTCAAAAAAAATCATCTTAAAATTTTTAAAGTTTATTTCTTCTAACTTTTCTTCTTAAGAACTTAGGAACCATGTCACTTATAGCATTTCATATAGGAAATGACGTGGGAGACAGCATTTCCGTCCCATCAATGCCCCGAAGAAAAACTTCAATGATTCACCGTCCCATGTTTGTTGCTGAGGACCCACGTCAAACAAGATCGGCAAACAGTTTACATGTACAAACAGCGACATTGATCTCTGAGAAACCCTTTAAGGAAGCACTCTTTACCAAAACAAGACAGCATCTCTCAAATTTGGGAATTTCTCAACTCTATTCCCTTGAGATAACAGCTGCAATTCGCCTGGCAATCGCTCGACGACTGTACGATACATTTTGGCGTGAGGTTAAGAAATATTTGGTTTGCATTTTACGCCGATACCGGGACAATTTTTGACGTCAAATATTTTCCAAACAACGCAATGGCTCGTGTGATTTTTATGTGTTTAGGGGAATTGGCTGCATTACGCTTATTCAGAGAGCGATGCGTTATCTTTACGAACGCTGCCATTCAGTACTAAAATATTAGAGCTGTGCGCAGATAAAATGTTTTACGGTTCGATGAGAACGAATATGCTGTACATATCTGAAATCGTCTTGAGGGACTACTTTGTTACCAAGTTACTTTTGAAGTCATGTTTATAATATTCATCAGCAAAGTAGACGTGTTACAAAAAATATTACGTTTAAGTTTGTCTTAAACATAATAGTAATTTAGCGACAAGTCTATATTATTTAATGTTATGGGCAATGGCATAACATATTAGACAGTTTTTGAAGAAGATAATATTCTCTCCAGAATATATCCAAAAGAAGAATATCACGCAAAGATGTATGTTCGGTCTAATAAGTATAAACGTATTGGTATATAGTCGTCTGTAGATTGAGAATTCAACTCATTTTTTTCCTATTTGCCTGAGATATTTAAACAATTAATTTGACGCTGTCGTGCGTCTTGATGTAGTCTGTAACACTGCTTGCACTTAAAGCGGCCCGGGTTAAAATCCTAGTAGCGACAAATATTTGTGTAATGAACACACTTAATTTACTAAATTAGATAATATAAATATCTAATTTATTATTATTATATTTGTGTAATGAACACACTTAATTTACTAAATTAGATAATATAAATATCTAGTTTATTATTATTATATTTGTGTAATGAACACACTTAATTTACTAAATTAGATAATATAAATATCTAATTTATTATTATTATATTTGTGTAATGAACACACTTAATTTACTAAATTAGATAATATAAATATCTAGTTTATTATTATTATATTTGTGTAATGAACACACTTAATTTACTAAATTAGATAATATAAATATCTAGTTTATTATTATTATATTTGTGTAATGAACACACTTAATTTACTAAATTAGATAATATAAATATCTAGTTTATTATTATTATATTTGTGTAATGAACACACTTAATTTACTAAATTAGATAATATAAATATCTAATTTATTATTATTATATTTGTGTAATGAACACACTTAATTTACTAAATTAGATAATATAAATATCTAGTTTATTATTATTATATTTGTGTAATGAACACACTTAATTTACTAAATTAGATAATATAAATATCTAATTTATTATTATTATATTTGTGTAATGAACACACTTAATTTACTAAATTAGATAATATAAATATCTAATTTATTATTATTATATTTGTGTAATGAACACACTTAATTTACTAAATTAGATAATATAAATATCTAGTTTATTATTATTATATTTGTGTAATGAACACACTTAATTTACTAAATTAGATAATATAAATATCTAGTTTATTATTATTATATTTGTGTAATGAACACACTTAATTTACTAAATTAGATAATATAAATATCTAATTTATTATTATTATATTTGTGTAATGAACACACTTAATTTACTAAATTAGATAATATAAATATCTAGTTTATTATTCCTTAATCTAGTATCCTTAACACAAGTTCCTATTAATACTTAATGTGCTAGATAATTGTTGTGAGCGATACTACGAAAACTTACTCATTTTCGTGGTACCGATTCACCTGGACTGCTGAAATAAATAAGAGTATAACATCTGACTTTTATGACTGTTGGGTTTAGCTTCTATTATGTAGGCGATAATAGAATATATGCCATATGTAACCAAATTTAAATACACTCAAACCTAATAT
Source organism: Elophila nymphaeata (assembly GCA_955850985.1). Taxonomy (NCBI): domain Eukaryota; kingdom Metazoa; phylum Arthropoda; class Insecta; order Lepidoptera; family Crambidae; genus Elophila; species Elophila nymphaeata. The sequence continues at coordinate 22,095,756 of OY039084.1, read as the reverse complement.
CTTTTTTAAAATTTTACTTAAGGTCAACAACTATTGGGGTTATTCTCAGAACAAGGCCTCCTGGTAGAACCTCCGGCAAGTTTGACTTTCATAGTTTACAAATTGTACCTGAATGAACAAAAAAGTTTTGACTTTGAAGAACGTGATTGTATGTGCCACTCACACACTTTCGTAACGCTATTTTTAAACGGATAGAAAATTCACTTTATAGTTTCTTTTATTTTTAAGCAAACCAAAAATAACTCCGACGCGGCTTTAGAGAGCAAAATCTTTTAGAGGCACAAGCACCGTCACTCGGCGCCTCTCAACAGTAACGAAGAGGCTCTCCCCGCGTTTAACATCTCACATATGGCTGCTCAAGCTCACAACTCACTGCGCACCCACAGTCGAATCACATACGGTAAGAACAACTCTTCCTTATTAAATTTATTTTTAACTTTGCTGATGTAGTTTCCGGTCTGGAATAGGACCCTATCACGTCGTAAATGTCGCATAAAAGTCGACTGAGGGAGTTTCTCAACCCTGTGTCGTTGCATCAAGGATGACACTTCGAGCCGTGGCTAGTAAACCAACCACAACAGCATTTCTAAAGTTTTGTGTTGGGAAGTACTATGGTGACACATTGAACCGGCCCCAAACGACGACCAGGATAGGAAATAGATTTTTTATTTATTTTTCAGTATTTACTTTTCCCTTAGCTTTTAAGACGAGTCGAAAATTCTTTTACTATTTTACAGAATCAGGACGCTTACCTAGAAGCGATCACTGATACCCTGATTCTGGCAGTGCACACAATGCATCACTGTATTCATTCTCCCAAAATTGCACAAAACTCTAGTCCAGAGACATACATACACATCATGCGCAATTTAATCTAGTCAATACAATTTTTCACTTGCCATTGATTGCTATAAGGTATGGTTGTTCGCCCAATGGCATCACAGGTATATTCAGATGGATACAAATTATGTGCTTGGTTTATTTGGCAGGTCTTCTTCTTCTTCAATTACTAGTGCACCTATTTGGCGTCGTAGGATGTGGGCCAGATGTCTTCCAGGTGTCCCAGGGCTATAAGAAAGTCCCCTAGCGCCTTGACGTTTCCAAGCAAATCCCGGCGATCCGAGGAAGCGGAGTTGGCAGGATTTATTTCCATTTGGCTAGGTACCACCATACCTAGTGTGACAATATAACTATTATTATCATGTTACGGAGTTTAGTTACTACCCTGCTGTAAAAATTCAGGAAAATCGTAATATCGATACAATGCAGGATGGTCTTTCTTGCTCACAAAACAAATCAGAAGTGTTATTTTGTCTTTTGTAATGTCGATTTCCTTCCACAGGTTCTCTAAACTAGGGTGCAATACCCCATTAAGCCGTACCATTCCTTCAATTAAACTCATCTATTGATCAAAGTATGAACGAGATTCCAAATACATTTCCTCGTCCTGATTCGAATGTAATACTGTTTCCATCTCCAGTAACCGGAGTTTCCACTCGAAGCCTATCGAATTTATCGTCCTGACAAATTGCGAGGGCGAAAACTTTCGCTGATCCCGCGTTGACTCACAAAAATAACTGTTCCTCGAACATTATTGTTGCGATTTGACGAATACGCAACTCGTTGGCTTTTGGCTTACGAAGTACAGAGTATAAATCAAATGCACGACAGCTTTTCTCGTTAAGTTTAGGCAAAATACGTTTTATGCGGGGGTAATAAAATAGCAAAGTTCAGTTTTTGATATGAATAGGGGTAAAAATTATTTCGTTTGGAAAAATAAGCTTCTTTTAAACACAGAATGAAAGCTTTGAATGAATAATTGTTACATCAAATTCATGCAATATTTTGATATTGAAGAATATTTATGAAAATAGTAAATTTCATTTTACAAAAAAGAATACAATTTACAGTTTTAATATCCTAACGTAAACTTATATGCATGTTTTGAAGGATCCTTTAATATCACACTGTTCAACAACTACTTATGAGAAACATCTATAAATGTAAACAAACAACGTGTTTTTTTTATATATTTTTCTGAAATATTCTTCTTATGATAACTACTTCACGTACAAATTCTACTCCGAGCGTAACACTACTGGCGAATTATAGATATGGTCATAAAATGGCGCTCGAAATAGTAAGAACATCTCCAATAACAACTTTCTTACACCATGAATAACATAGTGAGAGGCGCGTATAGGGACAGTTAAAGTAGCGCCCAATGTTTTAAGATAACTTGGTACGGGTCGGTTTGTTTTAGTTATCTCTTACGTTACATACATAAAGTCATGACTTTCTTCCAATAAGGGTTGGCAGTGATCACTCATTTCATAATTTTAACGCTATTGGACAAGCATATTTTTTTGTCTAGTCTTCTTCGTCTAATCTCATCACAGTTTTCGTACAAGCTCGGCAATTTCAAGATTTTTTCAAGGCTGAGCGTTTGACGTCACTCACGCCTGATGGAAAACGATGATGAGGCCTAAGATGGTACACGCTCGCCTAGAAGATGCTTGTTCACTCCGACCTAAAAGATGTCCAGATCATACTGGTCAGAGAGAAACAGACTTCGGCAAAGAATTCCACTCCTTACATCCAAGTTATTTTGATCAGGACTCTTTGCAGGATGTTTTTTTTTTTTTTTTTTTTTATACCACTTTGGTGGCAAACAAGCATACGATCCGCCTGATGGTAAGCGGTCACCGCAGCCTATGGACACTTGCAATACCAGGGGCATCACACGTGCGTTGCCGACCTAGCAAAAACTTTTTCACACCTTTCTTGAAGACGCCCATGTTGTAGTCCTTAGGGAAAACCTCGACAGGGAGTTCATTCCACAACCGAAGCGTACACGGAAGAAAATTTCTTCTGAAACGCATAGTTGTGGCTTTAGTAGTGATTCGTTACAATTTAAGGTGCCAATTTTTATTTACATGGCAAATTCTTAAATTAACTACATTTACTTTTAATTTGATGGCTTTTAAAATAACAAACCTGACTCAGTTAAAATAAGGAAAATATTATTACCTTTTTTCATACTCTTTTATGCTTCATTCTCTTTCATGCTCCGCCCCAACACTAAGTTGTCCGTCAAAATCTGACAGCCATGACAGGTTTAAAGCAAAGTAATGGCCTATTAAAGCAATCAAGCGGGTCATTAATTAAACAAAAAGCGTAATGAAGACCGCGACTGACGCTGACGCAGCAGTTATCAGTTCACGCGTAAATCAGGGCTTATTCAATTACTGATTTCCGTTATGGGAAGGGTTAACTTGTTCTGATCTAAAATTAAATTAGCGTTGATGAAACTGATGAGTTATGGCTACTTCAGGATGATTTATGAGCGATAAAACGGGAGGAAGACAAGGAAAAGCTTCTTAGTGTTGCTTGAGATTGGCAGTGATCAAATAACCTAATCTATTTGGGATTTCTTTTACACCAGGATATCATGTGCTGGACAAAAGGTGATAAATACTACTTACGAGGCTGGTTTAAGAGGTCGTCTTGTTGTTGGCTATTAGGCTCGTTCTCATGTCCTTTACACGAGTCTATGATTTGAGCGCTATTGGAAAAACTGTCACTAACTACATAATATTCAATTAGAGTGGGACTTTCAGGACAGCCGACCGTTCACGTATGCGGCGGAATTGCAACAATCAGTGCTATATTATACCTTTACTGTTCGAAGTCCTACTTATGATGCGTAAGCACTTACCTGGCTCCTCTCTTTGTCCAAACTTTTTCGGTACAATTCCGCGAGAGCAGTTTAAATACGCATTCCAGTACTTACAGAAGTTCTAGACAAGTCGATATCTTTTAAATTTTAATTCTTAAGTTTATTTTCCATATTATTTCTACACCAAAATTTAAATAGCAAAATTACAATGCAATAGACACTTTCAGATTTGGTATTTCATCCACCCGATTCTTAATACCTACGTCAATTTAACAAAACTCAGCATTCTGTTACTGCTTCGTTTCATTCCTTAAAACTCGGCAGAACAGCGATAACGACTTCCCTTTTAAGGCAAATAGCTTTAAAAGCAAACTTTTAATTCGTTAACACTCAACTGAATCAAAGGAGTTACACACGTGAGTGCAATTTGAGAGATTACGGACCCGGGATCTCGATCCCCGGCCCAATCCCGGCTCCTAAGTCCGGGCAGAGATATGTCCGGGCCGTGGCCACCCGGATTATAGCCAGAAGTTACCCCATTCGAAAATTAATTCCGATTCCACATTCGTTTAAGTATGTCGCAAGGTTTAGCTCTGTGGAATATTATTTGATTGTAAGTCAGAATGAAAGCATGTTTTATTGAAATTGAGTGGTTTTAATTAATTTTTCGTATCTAAATATTCACTTCACACAGAATCCTGAACAGATAGGAACACTGGGTATTTGGAGTAAGTGTCGTAACATAATGATTACAATAATTGCTATTTCATTACATATTATGATTTATAATCAAACTCATAATCTCAAAAGTGTTACAACGAAGCATAGATTCACACCTCAGACCAATAAAGACTTTTTTATTGGTCTTATATATACACATACACTCTCCAGTACCCACATAAGTATCTTCAGTAATAATACTGGTACACACGCAATATGTAATAATATTTAGTACCAGTCGTAATGGATGTATGGAAGAGAAAAACATATTACACTGACCCAAAAAAAATGGGATTACTTGTAGCCAACATACTACTACAATAAAATTCGTACTATCGTTATTATTACTGTTAGCGCTGTAGGTACCTTTATAAGTAATTTGACCCACTGCTGGGACACAAGGCCTCTACTGTTGGTTGTCATCGAAGGAGGTTTGGGCAGTAGTCCATTACGCTTGCCAAAGGTGGATTGGTGGACGGGGTATAAGGTGATCAATACCCCTTTGCTGATCCATTAGTCGCCTTCTACGACACCAGTTAGAGGATATGGAGTGATTCTATTCTACTTTGCCGGCATAAAATGGCTAGGGTAGCTACCTAAATGTCATTAACTAGGTTTTGAACATCGTAGCATAATTTACTGAAGTGTAATATTTGATGAGAGGCCAATAGATAATTTTTGGTTTGATGCCACTTTGATGTAGGCTGGTAATCTGTCGCCTACATCAAAGTGTTTTGAGGCATCATACAATTGTATAGGTGCATGTATGTATTATTTAGTTTATTAAGTATGAGTCCTAATGAACATTTAGCAAAATAAAATTATGAATAAGGTTTCCTTTCCGAGATGATAAGTGACTTTGAATGACTACGCTAGGTATATATACAATTACAAAACCGAAATCTCCACCAATCTCATTAAAGTAAAGAAGTACACTCAAAACGCTCTCATGTTTTGCTCTAAAAAAGGTTTTTTCGTGTTTTACGAGCACCGACCGTGGTTTAATTAAACCGGCCGGGACGTGACTGACATATTAACTGTTAGCTAGGATTAATCTTAACAACTTCTTTTTTTAATTACCTACCTCATTTACCGGCGCGGGACGTGTCGACCTACCAATGTTATTGTAGCGTTACAATTTTTCAGAGAAAGAAAAATCCTACTAATATTAGAAACGCCAAAGTTTGTATAGATGTATGTCTGGATGTGTTTGTTACACTTTCACGCAAACACTACTAAATGGATGTTAAAAAGACTTTACAATAATATAGCTCTGACATCAAAATAACATATAGGCTATAATTTAAACTGATAGCGAATGTGTCACCGTTTATAGTTTTTTTAACATAATATTTTTAACGTAAAGTTACAAAAAATATAAAAATGTGCCTAGATTCAAAAGGATTAAAGGTCGGTTATCTCCATCTCTAGTATGACGCGTAGTTGCAATTGTTTGGCGGAATTGTTTTACAACAGAATAAATGACATTTCTCCTCCATTGGCTATGTGCTCGATGTTAGTTGTTGACCAACGTTTTATGATGGCAGGGGCATTGCTATTTACAATGCCCTTACCAAATGCCATTATCACCCCAAAGCTACTCATAGGTATCATAAAAGGCAACTAAGAGGTCAGGTCACCCTTATAATGGCGTGTAACCCAGCAATATGTCCAAGGGTGAATTTTGGGACTACCCAGTATTTGTAAACAAGCTGAATTTGTGCAATGTGTTTATGGAGGTGAAGAAACTAGATAAATACATATACAAATAGTCGTGCCTTTCTCCTAAGCGGTAGGAGGAAGGAATCTTATGCTTCATGTACTCCTACTGATTATTGCTATCAGAAATATTTTCATGGAGCTCAACATATACATAGACTGCTGAGAAGATTTTGAGTGTAACATCTGTCCTGGTTGTTGGCTTTTGCGTTAGATTGTGTACTGAAGGACAATCCTTCATTACTTTTTTTGGTTTGGTACCCCTTCCATTTAGACGACAGACTGGCACCCGTCACTGCCACCAACGAATGTAGGTGATGTTATGAGATCGATTACCTCCATTGAGTGCGGGAATACAATTAAATCAATTATAGGTATGCCGGCTCATAAAATAAAAATGGACTGTATCTTGTTTTAAAAAATGCACTGAGAAAGACAGCATTACAACTGCTTGGGTCTAATGGAAGGTTTAGCAGCTGCAAGATGAAAGCGGAGAAAAAGCATGCAAACTTACCGAAAAAGTCCCTTCGCTGTTCTTGAGATCAGCAGGTAAATACCTGCCACGCACTTCACTTGGAGAGCCCTCCGTAGATAGCTAGATTTTCACAATTTCTTTGGTCTTCCACTTGTGCACAATCACATTAGTTAATTTATAACTTTCAGTAGCGGATTATATATCATATGGTTTTCTATTCATGAGTGAGAAAATTCGTTCACACAAAACGGACGCGTGCGGCGTATTTTGGAGGCACCGCATAGTCCACCTGCCAGATATACTTTATGTGTAACAAAATGTTACACAAGTCTCTGCTCAACCCCCGACGGGATTATGAGCGTAATCGTATGTATGTTTTTCTACATAATTATTGGCTCATTTTTAACCGACTTCAAAATCTGAACGAAAATAGTCATCATCAACAGCTCATATAATGTCCCCACCGAGGGCTCGACCCTAAACCACATTAGCGGCGATTAGACCTTAGTCAACCACGCTGGCCAAGTGCGGGTTGGTTGACTTCCTAAGAATTTCTTTATAGGTGTGTGGAAGTTTCCTTACGATGTTTACCTTCACCGTAAAAGCGTCGATTAAACGTAGGTATGTATTCAAAACTTGAAAACACATTGGTACGTGGCGGGGTTCGAACCGGTGCCCCCTGGTGGGAGACAACGCCCTTACGTACTACGCCACCGACGACGCTTTAATGACGCGCGAACAAAAATAGTTGACCAACGAAAATAGTTGACTTATTGACTATTTTTTAAACATGAAACTTTTACTTTATTCAATTTTAATTATAGTTTTTACGTCGATTTTCCTTTTTTATTACCTTTTTTGGCATCATCTTTATTATTGCATTAATTGATTAGAAATTTGTACTCCTATGATATTGCGTCTGGACTTTCTGGCGGTTTGAAGCACTCTGTATGCCTGCAAGTTTATTTGAATAAATTAGAGAACGGTTCAAAAGAAAACGGTACACGATATAAACGTCAGAAAACATAATATATATTTAACTAAATGTAAAAATAAATATATTTTTGTAAATAAGGGCGCTGCAATGTAAACTTTGGTTGTTAATTATTCGTGTCAATTTAGGAGTATATTCAATTTAATTGCCCTTGTCATCGTAACCGATATTATGCTTTCTATTCGTAAAGATTAATTGAAATTTATAAATGGCGACGTGTTACGTATTATGTAAATATTGTATATGTTACAGGCCAAACCCAATTTTAGGATAAATCCTACAACTTACTCCCATTTTCGTCCAATATCCATACTCCCATTTCTATCGAAGGTCCTAGAAAGCGCTGTCCATCTACAACTTTCCACTTATCTATTCCGAAACAATCTTATTAGTCGTTTTCAATCCGGTTTTCGTCCCCATCACAGCACAGTTACAGCCTTGTTGAACGTTACTGAAGACACCCGACAAGCATTAGACAACAGGCTGGCAACAGTTGTTGTTTTGCTCGATTTCAGTAACGCTTTTAACTCGGTTGATTTTGATGTCCTTTTATCCATCCTTCGCTCAAATAACATGTCAGACTCTGTGATTGCTTGGTTCTCTGACTATCTTCGCGGACGTCAGCAATGTATCAAGTGTGACGATTCTACATCAAACTGGTGTCACCTTACTGCAGGCGTACCGCAAGGCGGTGTACTTTCCCCTCTTCTTTTTTCAGTTTTTATTAATGAACTCACTAAAGTCATGTCTCCTCCCTACCACTTGTATGCAGATGATCTTCACATTTACAGGCATAGCGATTTTAATAACATCAATTCAGCTATAGACAAAATTAATGAAGACCTACTTGCTGTGCTATCTTGGGCTGAATCTTATGGGCTGCTGGTTAACCCTTGCAAGTCACAGGCTATAATTATAAGTAGCAACAGGATGCATAACAAAATTGACAAGAACAGCATCACAAGGGTTGTATATAATGAAACTGTAATACCGTTTTCCGAAAAGACTAAAGATCTAGGTCTCATCATTGATAGTACGTTATCATGGTCTGCTCATATCAATGGAGTGAGTCGTCGTATGCACTTCACTTATCACTCTCTCAAGCGGCTGCAATACTTTCTACCGTTTAAAACTAAAGTTATGCTTGCTCAAGCTCTCCTACTCCCAATTCTCGACTATGCAGACGTCTCTTACTTAGATGCAACAGAGGAGTTACTTAACAATGTGGAACGCCTTAAAAATCTGGCAATTCGTTTTATTTTTGGTTTGCGGAAATATGACCGTGTTTCTGAATTTCGTGCAAAGTTATTGTGGCTCCCTATCCGACTCCGCAGAAATATGCACATCCTCACCCTACTGCACAAAATCCTTCACAATCCTCACCATCCAGATTACTTGCGTTCCCGTTTTAACCTCATTCCGTCCAGTTCTCGGCCCAAGCGTGCTTGTGTTACCAAAACCTTACTCCGACCTGCTTCCAACTCAAAATTTTTTGCGAGATTTTTTATATATGTATGTAGATAATGTATTGTATGTATGTAGGTATGCGTTGTATAAATGTATGTATGAGATTTATATTTGTATGTTTATGTATGTATCTTTTAATTAGATAAGTTATATGCTTTTGTGTAATCATTTACTTGTACACTATATCCCGCTTGTGAATTTACTCACTAATGTTAGGGTTGGCTGGAAGAGATCTCTTTTAGAGATAAGCTCACCTTTGTACACGTCTTTCTTTGTATATTTTATAACCATTTTATGTGTGCAATAAAGGATTTATATAAATTAGTTTTCACTAGGCGAAACCAGTTCACTAACCTATAAAAAAATAAACCTAACCGGGTAGGTAATTACTCAGCCACTAGATATCTTCGCATAAAGGACAAATTGGTTTGGCCTAGGAAAAACTAGTTCGTCCTAAATTCGGGTTTGGCCGGTAACATATAAACCTTCGTAGAAACAATGCTCACTGAACCAATTCTACCTAAGTAGTAACGCTTTTTTTATATTTCAGTTGGAGATAACTGAAGCGAAATCTATTCATTCACAAAGAACTATAATTTCTTAAAATTATTTCTATCAAAGCATTTAGTCAAATACAGAAATAAATGCTTAGAACATTTAAAGTGGAGAGAATAATGTTAAAAATCCTTTTAGCTTAAATCACCTCAATAAATCGCAGGAAAGTTCTTCAGTACTTTGAGCTTGTTAGCTCGTTTATAAGGGGTCTAACAGTCGTAACACACTTATCAGTTCGGAACCGTATCGCACTTTATACAATGAAAATTATTTTTAAATGAAAAAAAAGCTGCCTTCAAAACTAAAAACGGAAAAACAAAAATTTTGTTTATAAAAATCTCTAAATCAAAAATCTATTTTAATTTAAAAATAATTTAGTTTTTGCTTTTTAATGTTTTAAGTATAGAATTTTTCAGGAAACTATCTCGAGATCTTTTAGACACACAAGTGATAAGATTACGATATCATCGATGTCAATTAAATAGGCATTATTAAGGATAATTCGAATACTGCTCGCCAGATGTCGATCAAATTTAAATAGGACCACATGACAAGCACCAGCTTCCAAAGGCCAAAAGAATCTTTAAAATCGGTAAACCCAGTAAAGAGTTATGAGGTAACAAATATATAAAAAAAACAGTCGAATTTAGAACCTCCTACTTTTTTTGATGTCGGTTAAAAGTAGCATTCTAACGATGAAAGTATTTTTAATATTGATCTAGTAGTTATTGAGCTTATTTATTACAAACATATTTACAAATAATTACTTTTAAACTTTCACGTTGTATGATTAACATGAGCAAAAACGGGAATTAACGCGATAAAATTACCTTTTAAATGTAACCGGCTGTAACCCGGCTTGAAACGTCAGGCATTTAAAAGGTAATTTAATCGCGTTAATTCCCGTTTTTAGCCATATTAATATACACAAATTTTCTCTTCATATAGTACAGATGCCTCAATTCTTGTAACCAACAATTTTCACTCAACCTGGAATACCATTCCAGTCCGTACGTATGTAATAGCTCTTGGATTTCTTTGTGAGCGGTCTCGTTAGCGATACCAATGGCTGCAGCTTAAAAAGAAATAGCTCAATTCACTACAAGAAATAGCTATGCACCCTTTTAGTACAAGTGATTTAGGTTTTAACAAGCTTCCAGTGAATGACTGCAATTTAGAATGAACCAAAGTGGAAAATTATTAAACATATTTACTATAACTTGAATTGTATGTGTCTAGTAAAGTGCATCCGATTATTGGTAACGTAGATAAAACCAGATAGACTAACGATTGTTTTTTAATTACAGTAATCCCCTTGTATATTGTTCGCTTATATTGACATTTTTTTCTAATTAATCGTCTCATAAATTCTATAGATGACTTTGCAAGGAGAGCCTTGAAATCAGTACAATTATTCCAAGAGAACCTAATTTACGAGCATCAAACAAGTATGCTATATATGTATGAATTTTATTCAAATCCTTTTTATATACAAGACGTTATTTATTTTATTGAAAATAATCCTAAACATCTTAAAATTATAAGCTTACTGCTATTTCTGACTAGGCCTTTAGAAAAACCTATAGACTCCACGACGAGATAAAACGAAATCCAATTTGGTTTCACGGCTATCGCAAAAATCATCTTCCAAATTTTCCGAGTTTTGCAACATTGAAGCGACCCCCTTCACCGTCTTGAGGCCATTGGCTATTTGATCCAGAACAAAACGTATAAACGAGTGGAATTTGAAAGGTTCCTAATCTAGATTCACGTTGCAGGAGTAGCACGCCGATAAATTGCGTTCGTCGAATGGTTTCCGGGTTAATAGTATTTGAAGCTTTGAGCGCGAGCTCGTTAGCGGCCGCCTACTCCGGCCTGTTTCTACTGAAATGTCTAATTATTGGATCGCTTAGAAAGCTGAGCCCTCGGAAAGGTGCGAAGTAATAGATTTCTTTTTTAAAAGATTTATTTGCTTTAATTATTTTTTGGAAAGTACAATCGTCGTTGCCTTTTCCCTATCTATCTATAACGAAATTTCCATTCTCAATTTTCTTCATTAAACTCAACTACTATTACAGAAGTCTTATTTCAGGTACAGCTAAAACTTAATTAAAGAGATTTAATTGAACGCGAAAAACTAAGTAATAAGTGTAATACTTGGTCGCGTATTGTCTTTTGCATAATCTGAACTAACATAGAATGTGTAAAATGGGAGTTTTTATTGTAAGAGCACGTATTGAGAGACTCAATTTGTGACTCAATCTACCATACAATTTCTTGCTACTTTAAGTACATTTTCACTCGACATTGGCAAAATTCGTAATCTTTATGTGTCGCGAACGCCATTAATTTAAAAGTCTTCTTTTAAATTAATGGAGCTCCTCCATTAAATGCTATAATATAATTTAAATATGCACGGGAAAATTAAAATTTTGAATTACAAAACGATATCCAAATAATCTACATTATATTTTCTATCATTAAATACGATGAGTACATTCCTCAGAAGGTACATTCCTTTTAGTGCGCAATAATTTGTAAAATTTAAATGTAAACACAAAGTGTGTAAGGCATTTACAATTTTTGCTTCTAATTTTGCCTCTTGTTTTGTTTGTTATCACCATACAATATGCACGCACTATATTGCCTTTTGATCATAATAAAGTCAGAAGTGATGATTCAACAATTGACTCTTTCAATTTACTTTTGTTCCTGCGACTTAAGTCTTTGAATTTTACTAGAAAAATGCACTGAAAAATTTGAATTTGAATGATCTTTGAATTTTGCAAAAAAAATAACAAAAAAATAGCTAGAGGACATATAAAGCAATTTATAAATTGTTAATACCATAATCTATGAAATTAATTACGAAGCTGAGTCCAAACAAAACATTGGTGGTTTAGGCAGAGCATGTAGACCACGGTAATGAACCAAATTAAATTGGATGCGATAAATAACTAAGTAACATGCCACGACCATTAAAATTTAATAATGCAGGCGTTAATAGGACAGAACTGAACTGTTTAGCTAATGGACTGACATATTAATAAGCAAATATTAAAGTTATGGCTTTAAGCCGGGTCATGGCACAGTTACCTCCAACAAGTTGACATGTCAATAATGATGTACGGATATGGCGGATTGACGTCACTAATTGTTAATTTAGCTATAATCCATTTGCATTAATTACAGTACAGATTGTGATTGCCATCGTTTCTGTTTGCATAAGCATTTAATGTGCTCTAAGCGCAATTGATGGCTGCTCATTTGGTTTAGTGCCGTGTTAGGATAACTGCGTAAACAAATTTTAGTGAATATTGGCTCGTGTTATGAGAATAAATTATTTATTGATCATGGCGGATAGTTTGGTGATATATTATGGAATACGAAATTATGTAAATAAAGAAATTAATGGTCAAGTATACATACCAAAGAAACAGTTTTAATTGTTCTGTAAGTTGAATACAAATAAATGGAATTTTTTCTCGACTGTTGATATCAAACTTTACCCTACGGAAAAGTTGTCTCCCACACTCACCAGAACAGATTAATCAATTGCAAGCATTTCTATCAATGCAACTGTGTCATTAATCTCGGAGGCGGCCGCTTGCACCGCACCATCAATTACGTCCGTGACTTTTCTCTCCTCTTAATCTACTCCCATTTCATTTTCATCAACTTTAAAGTTATTTCCAGTTCTTTCTGTTTTGATTCCACCCATTTCTGTGGCGAGATTTTTCCTGAAAGTTTTGTTTTTTTAATAAAGAGAAAATTTATGAGCGTACCGCGCTAAGGGTGAAAACTATCTTCTTTTGAATATGAAAAAGTTTGATTAAAAGTTCTTTGAACAGAAAGATCAAAGCTGTTGCGGAAGGCTAAGGAAAAGATAAATTTGCAATGAAATGGATTACCTTAAGTTTGCAATAAATAATGGGGTGTTTGTTTAGGAATCCGGTGATTGATCTGCCGTCGGATTATCGCAGCAGAAACAAAACCTTGAAAGATTTCTTAAAGACGCGAAGACTATTAGTAAAGCATTCTGATATACAACATTTGATGTTGTAAAACGTAATGGAAATGATAAAAGTGTAATCTGCCGCAAGCACTTAAATAAATTAAGTCGACCACATCGGCGCCAGGAAAGTTTTAACACTCTGCAAATAAACATAACCTGTTTCGAAATCTCTCTCGAAACTCTCGTGTATGATGTTTGTGCGTAATAAAATATGAAATGGGTAATATTTCTTTTCGCAATACTCGCAAAACAAGTCGAACGTAACTCGCGTGATACAAATGTCTGTAAAGGTTGGCACCATTACCCTTTACCCTAAATAAAAACTTCAGCAGGAATATCGGAATATTGCCTGGAGAAGTTACGCTTGAGTAACAGTTGAAAGCGACGGAAGTAGGAGATCGTGTATTCAATCATCAAGCGCGGAGGCGAAGAAGCATAAATATGAAGGTTAGCAATAGAAGTAGCAAATGAACATTAGATGGTTAGCGGCACCGAATAAAATAAATAAACTAACTAGGGATAATCACAGCACCCTTCGATTTTTTGCTAATAAGACTAAGTAAATCTTAGATTTTTCTTGTAAATCATAGTATTTGCGGTAGTTTCAGTTTGTACATTATTATAGATGTTGTGATCTAATGATCCAGTATTGGGCGAATTTTAATTGCAATTACATTTAAAGATTAACAAATTGATTAATTTGTAAGTGTAACCGTAACAACTAACAATTGATGAAATGTAATTGTGCAAAAATACAATTAATAATTTCTCAATTGTTCATTGTAGTAATAGCAGTTAACCACTTTGTTAAAGGTGATTTGCTAAAGTTAATCATTAATTAATTTTCAATTGTATTGTGAATTTTATTAAAACTAACAATAAAAAATGCGGAGTATAGGCCTGGGCCACATGGGGCGTGGGCGGGTATTATAACAATTAAAGTGTTTGATTGTTGTCTAATAATCATCAATAACTTTGTTTGAACATGTTTAGACAGACAGCCATGACAGATTCCGTATTGATACATAATGTTGTTAGTTTATTTATTCTATAAAACAATTAAAAAAGTTAATTGTAAGTAACGATTAACTTACATTTATTCAAATAATTGCAAAGTGCAAGTTTAATTTTATTATTTTACTAATAATTAATTTAATTGCAATTAATAAATTTGTTTCGTCTTGTCGTCGGCGAGGACCCATTCTAGCAATAAAACTCACTTGTATTATTTTACTGTCTGAATATTGACCTATAGTCATGTCACCGGCCATAGCCCTTCACTATGGAGGTTGGACGCCGCAACACAATTAATAAGTTGATTGAAAAATAAATTGATTGACGCTCAACTTTGATCATCACCTTCTGGTCCTATGCTGGACATGTTCAATATTCTACAAACCCCAGGTATACGACTGACAGTATTTCTATTGAACATACACACTTTTTTGAAATTTGTAAATCATCGTTATATTTTCAATCTCTTAAGCAAATGTAAGCATTATTTAAAGAAATTGCATCACACAATATTCTTCGCAATATTGTTCGTATACCGCTGTTAAGTCAAGTGGAGGTGCACTCTTATTGATTTGCGATATTCCAAAGCCGTACTTATCAATGCCTTCTGAGACTCTCAGAGGAATGCTGTAATATTTTCTCAGTAGAACCTTTCACTTTGAGGTCGAATCCATTGAATTACTTCAACTAACGATGGAAACACAGTAAATAGTACTAATTACGGACTTGGGAATATTATACTATTTATATTGGAATTGTACCAACTATAAGTGTTTAATTTCTTTGAATTTCTTTATTGAGCCTTAATTGCTTGCCGATTGAGGTCATACATTTAGCAAAGACAGTACCATTTTTTGTATTTTGTACCAATGAATATCATATCCAAAAGCGTCGGTGGCGTAGTGCGTAAGAGCGTCGCCTCCCACCCGGGAGGCACTGGTTCGATCCCCGCCACGTACCAATGTGTTTTCAAATTTTGAATTCATATGTACGTTTAATCGACGCTTTTACGGTGAAGGAAAAACTTCGTGAGGAAACCTGCACACACCTATGAAGAAATTCTTAGGTTGTGTGTTAAGTCGACCAACCCGCACTAGGCTAGCGTGGTTGACTAACGCCTAATCGCCCGTAATGTGGGGTAGGCTCGAGCCCCTCGGTGAGGACATTATATGAGCTGTTGATGATGATGATGAATATCATGTCCTACTGTGTATACTGGAAACCAAAAGTGGTCAATAACAGTGATGTTCTGGTTTAACAGACACAGAAAAACGAAAAGTGGGAGGCTATTGAGAAGATTGGTTGATGACAAGGATGACGGCTGGAGGAGCCTGGAGGACAATGACAGCTATGGACAGGCAGTTCTATTCTTAATTAATGGCGTCGCGATACATAAACGTACGCATTATACCAATGTCAAGTGAAAATGTAACTAAAGTAACAAAAATTGTACGGTTGATTTGAGTAAAAAGTAGTCTCTCAACAAGTGTATTTTTACAAAAAGAACTCGGGAGAAAACTCCGATTGATATTATTCTCATTATTATCTTGACTTTTGAAATGTATTACAAATTATATGGATTACCCGTGTGATAATTGACATAGTTTACGCCAGAATATTGAGATTATAATATTTAATGAAAGGAATATCCTTTCACGTAAACCAGTTAAAACAAATTGTAAAAAGATTGAATATCATAAAACAGAATAAATAATTGAGTCACTCGTCTATGTTGACGTATGTCCTAATCTCTTTTTGACGTTCATTTTATATGCGGAGTGATGTTGAACGGTCTTTGTGACTGTTTCACACTCGGATTGTTGCCACATTTTTAGGGGTTTTCGCTCGACTGCAGGACAAATGAGAAATGAAGTTTTAACGGACGGATTGCAATTCTGATTCCAACGAGCTGAGAGGGAGTTTTGATTAGTGCTCTCTGATTTATTTTTACTGCGGTTTTGAGGGTTGTGAAGGTAACATAGATAATATTATCTGTTTATTCCTTAATTCGCTCGCTTCAAGTTCCTCCATGACACCCACACACGAGTTTTAAGATCGTCGGAAAATCTGAGACTAGAGACACCGTCTCACTTTACCGGATTTTATAATAAGTCTTTCTCAGTACAGGCAGTTTTATTGTGGAACGCTCTACCAGTGTACATAAGGCAAGCGCAAACCCTGAACAGTTTTAAGAAGCAAGTGGAACAACACTATCTGTCACTGTGATTATTGGATCATTATATATTTATAAGTATTTTAATATAGTTATATAATATTCATATGTAAGTTTATGTATTAGTATTTATTATTATTAGTATTATTGTATAATAAGTATGTATATATTAGTATTTGTGTATGTGTATTGTTCTCTTATAATATAATTATATAGTACCTATGATGTGTATTGATACGTCGCCAACTTCCCTCAAATTCTGTATTTTTAAATCCTGTCCATCCTAAGGTTACCTGGAAGAGATCGCTTTTAGCGATAAGGTCGCCCTTTGTACAAAACTGTTGTTTTAGTGTTATCTACTGTATTTTTTATAACTGGTTGATGTACAATAAAGTAATATTCTATTCTATTCTATTCTAATTCTTTCTTTAATCTCTTTTTTGAGACTGTTTGCACTTTGTTTCTCAATATTACAATGAGGAGGCAGATGGAGTCTGCAATCAGTATTTATGCCTATTAACCCTGACCTGAAGATGCCCAATAGGTAATCTTGAGGAAATACAAACTTATTTATCCTAGTTAAGTGTCTAAAGACGATAGAAGTCATAAAGCGTAGTACTTATGGTAGTCGTGTTTATGTAGTGTTTTGACAAAAGAAGACGGACAATATTGATTTCAAAAATTTCGGCTGGTTCTCCCATTTTTTCATACCAACAAGAATCACCTAAAGAGATTGTAATTTCGGGTTTGGATCCTGCACCAGGAAAAGTTTATACTTACTTTTATTTAGTTGCATATTTGATAACTTAAAAATACCTTTTTCTAAAGAATTACCTAAAAAAGACATGAAATTTCACACATGAAAGCCGGGTTCCTTTGACAAGCTCGCGCTATTTGATATCTCATTTGCTGTTTATGTGTGATTGATCAGATACAAAATACGAACTTGACGGGTCGATGATTCAGGCCAACCAATATAAAGGTACAGTTAGAAAAGTTAATTTATATAGGTATTATAAATAATAATATTATTTTAATGAAAAACATGTTCCTGGGAATATGCATTAACTTAGCAAAATGCTTCTATAACTTTTCCCAATAAAATCTTACAAAGCAAATATCATAAAGCTTAGTTTTAAATTATTTATTATTTTATTTCATACTATTTAATTTGGTTAATTAATATAGAAAATAATGGTTAATGGCAAAATATAAGGGAAGTAGCCCGCAGGGGTTCAGACAACTGCCATTTGGCAATCGTTTCATAACGATAAGATATCGAAATTCATCATAGATATGTTTCATTTTAATTTATAATCAAAAAATAGTAAAAATGTAACTAGTTAGACCCATAATGTAGGGTCGTCTGGGTAGGACCACCGTCTTTCTTATTTCTGCCGTGAAGCAGTTCGCTGTGTTTCGGATAGAAGGGAAAGGTAGCCAGTGTAATTACTGGGCATGGAAGGAATATCATCTCAGTCCCCAGGAGGCAACGCACTTGCAGTGTTAAGTGATTTACCCTTAATATTGCAAGTGTCTATAGGCGACGGTAACCACATAACACCAGGTGGGCCGCAAGCTTGTTTGCCATCTCGTAGGATAAAAAAAATATTTTCTCAAACTGTTCCTACCTGTCAAATATATGATTTCCTTTATGTCGGTTGTTCATATATCATTTTCGTTCACCTGTCTTTATTTAGTCAATAACAACGTATTTTTGTAAATTAAACCACCCGCGATCCACTAATATTCAAATCAAAGTTAACAAAATTCATTTTTCTAAAACTTATTCCGTGTTAATTAAATTAATAATTGTAGTGTAATGTTTTCAACAAACATAATTACGAGTTTGACTGTCCCGGGAGTTGGAGTCGCGTTTGATCCGCGCCGGGTCATTATTTAAAGGACGGTCCCGGATTACTGCATCCGATTAAAACCTCAAGATGTAAGTTTCAATTAGATTGAGAGATATGTGGGTATTTTGTTATTGATCAATTGATATGAGTTTGAGACTTGAAGGGTTAATTGAGTAAGGTACATAATAATATTCTTTATTGCACTTAATATACATTAAAGGCTATCTTATATAGTTCAGACTCGTATTTTAAAATACTTCGGACACGTCTCGAGACGTGATGCACAGTCCATTGAGCGCCTCGTTGTGCAAGGCAGAGTGGAGGGCACTAGACCTCGAGGAAGGTCACCCATGCGATGGACCGATCAAATTAAGGCTGCGGTGGGCGGTCCCTTGCATGAGTGTACCAGGAATACCACAAGCAGAGAAAGATGGCGGGACATCGTGAGGCGAGCAACATCAGCCCCCAAACCACCTACATCTTGACCACGACCACTCTGTCAAGAGTGACACGAAAGAGAAGAATACATTAAAAGGTCATACAGCATACTCTTGTAGGACAAATTAGGTCAAAAACTCGTCAACCCATGAATATGTGTTACAATTTAGATGAGGTATTCTCAATATTAAGAAAAAAATACCAATCTTATGAATATACAGGGTGTAAGGGACCCGCTCTCTAAAACGAAAAATATAAAGTCTACTACCTCAAAGTAAATTTATGGCATAAGCAGTTTTTTTTTTAATTGAATATTTAAAGAGTTGGTAATTTTACAACGCGCAATGTATTACGTACGTGCGGGCGGCCCGTAGCGGCCCGACGCAAGCGGCGGCGGCGCCCCGGCGCGCGACGCGTATCTAAAACTGAACAGGTTCGAACGCCCGCAGACTAAGCCCGCAGATCATGAAAACCTCTTCACAAATCTTTAGTTTAACAGAGTTACAGTCATTTTTTATGTACGGACAACATTTAGTTTTCAACCTTAATCGTGTGCATGCAGGGGCATTGAACTCGTAAAGTAGGTAATGAAACTTCAGTAAAGTAACTAACAAAAGCCAACCACCAGGACAGATGTTACACTCGAAATCATCTTAGTAGTCCGGGTACCGTTTGATAATTTTAGTAGGTACTTAAGTATCATACAAATAATAAAAAAACACAAATAAATAATCAAAGCGACGAGTAACAACTTTTGTCTTATTAATTACCTACTTAGCAAATAAGCGAAAGCGCGCGTCATCAAATCAAGTTCCCTCAGATTTTATTTGGTCTGAGGTAGTTACCTACCTACCTTTTCACTAACTTGAGAAGCACCATGACATGCTGAGTGAAAAAAATAGAAAACGAAATTGATAAAAAATTCTAACATGATAAAAGCCCGAGACAGGACTCGAACCAGGGACCTTTCGCGATCCGGGCGAATGCACTCCTCTAAGCTACAAAGGTCACGAGTTACAACGAATTTATTGAAGACATTATTTTACACACTTACACACAATCAGTATACCGATTCGTTGGTGTCCCTTTTTAAGCCTTGTAGTCTTAATTGATTTAATTTCTAGGCACGAGTAATAGTTTAGCTATCTACGTTTAAAAGTAAACAACAACAAATACCTAGATGGGTGTACGTGAACGGAGAAATAAGCCAGATTTCAGATCCAGATTCGATTCCGCACTAATACTAGAAAAATAACGAAAATGACAAGGAAATAAATAAAACTAACAATTTGATAAAAACTACGTACCTACGTTAGGCATTTCGTCTAATGAGGTGCAATTAGCGCTCCCAGATTTGGATACCTACGCCGCGATATCCTTAATGCAAGGAAGCATTTCATCCAGCTTCTCTGAGGCACATCCACTTAATATTGCTTCGTATTCGCAAGCACTGTACGCCTAATTAGAGGCAGTTTAAAACACAACTCATACACACACACACAAATGAACTAGGTAGGTAATAACATTTCGTTCGTAAATCACATGCGTTTACGTTCGAAGCTAACAGCGAACTGCGCGTGCGTCCTGCGCCGTGCACCGACTGGGCGGCATTTTCATTTGTCCTTTCGGTAAATACAAAGAAGCCGCCTGTGATGCCGGTGTCTTTGTACTATCCGCCAAAGAATGCTGCCGCCGCGTGTTGGTGGTGCCGCGCAGAATAACAGCTGATCGGCCAAAAGTGATAGAATTTCTCCAAAAAGTACCTATGACTTTAATCAGTATTAAGTTTATAATGATATTTTATGTGTGCAAGATTCATTGTACTAAAGGTTATTTTTGTAGCTACTTTTGTTTGTACAGCGGTTTAATTGTGTTGCATAAAGTTCTCGTCAATACGTGAGTTATGAAATTTAGTTTGTTGAGTTTGCGTGAGAGTCTCCTAGCGCGTGTTGACTGATGACGTAGATGCCTACATTATCTTGTTTACTAGGTAACATACCTAATAGCGGTATTTTAAAACTTCGTTATAATGATGTAGGTATCCCCTCAGTAGTCTGTGGAAGAGTGGATTATTATGATGATATTTAAGCACGTAGGCGACACTGTATAATGCAGTACCTACCTACGTTATTTTACATGGGCTATTTTACATTAGAAGCCTACTTTAGTCTGTCATAAAATTTAAGAAACGGGATATCTGTTATGCTTGTGAATTATGATAGGTACCTATCTAGCAGGTGTGGTAAAACATACCTAGCTTCCCTATCGTCGGGGTGCGTCAGAAAAGTTTAGGTAGTAGATGGGATGGCGCGGCCGGCCGGTATCGCTCGCGTGCGCTGACCTTGGTCAACGTGCGCGGGTTCAATGGGTCAACAACGGTCAAGGGCAAGGCCACGCAGCGGCGCTAGACGTTTCGCTCGCCCGCCGCCCGGCCCGTAGACTGCGCGTGATATTTTTTAGTACATTGCTTTTATTGTAAAAAAAATGAATTTGCGTTTGTAAATTTTAAATTATTGTTTTATTTTGTTGTCCTGGCATGATAATACACAAAATAAGTGAAAAAAAAGTGTTAAAAATGTAATTTATTTTTGAGATTTTACCTATGACATCGTATTCAGTATCACTAGGACTACCTCCTGTTTTCGTTTTAGGGAGCGTTTCCCTTACACCCTGTATATATTTTTTATTTACTTTAATTAAAATGAGTTCACTGTTGGCAACACTCTGAGCTGGAGGGCTAAGAGGAAGCTGAAGACATCTTCTAAGGTAAACTCTGAGCGAGTTTACCCATGCCTATTCACCTGAACTTTATATAGAGCGGGACTATAACTACTGGAGAATATGCACGCCGGCAGGGAATTCAACTCTTTGTCAATCAACGTAGATAAAAGAGTGATCCAGACTCAAACCATGTGATGCCGGCAGAGTATAATAGCATCACCCCATATCCTCCAATGGGTGTCGTAGAAGGCGAATAATAGACCAGCAAAGGGGTATCACCTTATACTCCGTCCACCAATCCGCATTGGGCAAGTGTGGTGGACTACTGCCTAAACCTCCTTCGACGACAAGGAGTGGCATTGTGTCCCAGCAGTGTGTCCAATTATGAAGGCTGTTATGATGAAACTCAAACTAACCTTTCTGGCTTTCTACATATATTTAAAAAAACAATGCTCCAAATTCAAACTAAAATCCTTAAGGACTACAAAGCAAATGCTAATGATATTTTTACACTCTGAAATTAGGCTCCAGGGCGGCGCCTCTTCTGATTTGTGAGCGCGTAGACGTTTCTGTGTAACGACCCCATTTGCATATTAAGCACATTACTTTTGATGCTGAAATGTAATTTTTGTGTTTAGATGCGTTTTAAGATGTAACATTTCCTGCTTTTATAACAGTAGCGTTTTAAAGTTGAAATTTTCTTAGTTTAAAGTTACAGAATGATGTTAGAATACAAGGCATTTTTATTTTGAACTGACTTACTCGTGAATGATTCAGGGAGAGGGAAGTTCTCAATGAAAACAAAACATATGTTTTCATATTTGTAAAGGCTTTGCTGTTTTTCATTCCTAGTAATGAATCAAATCAAAGCAAATCAAATTGTTTATTGCTCCATAATGTCTATACAGATGGTAAAAATATTTTAGTAGCTTTAAGGTAACAATCAAGACGAAAGTCTTTAATTCATGTGTGTTGCCAGTACCTACGGAACCGAAACGTGGCCGCTTGCAATGGGCCTCATAAGAAGGCCCAAGGTCACCCAAAGGGCAATGGAGAGAGCTATGCTCGGAGTTTCTCTGCGTGATCATATCAGAAATGATGAGATTCGCAGGAGAACCAAGGTCACCGACATAGGCCAAAGAATTGCGAACCTTAAGTGGCAATGGGCAGGGCACATTGCTAGGAGAACTGACGGCCGTTGGGGCGGAAAGGTTCTTGAATGGCGGCCGCGTACCGGGAGATGCAGCGTTAGTAGGCCCCCCACAAGGTGGACTGACGATCTGGTGAAGGTCGCAGGAAGCCGCTGGATGCGGGCAGCGCAGGACCGTTCTGGTTGGAGATCCTTGGGGGAGGCTTATGTCCAACAGTGGGCGTCTCTCAGCTGAAATGATGATGATGATGATGATTTGAAATGTATTTAATAAGACATCATTAAATGCGAATCACCAATAAAATAATACAATGCCCACCAAAATGGATATTTGCTCACCACGCTCACGCTCTAAGCAGTTAATTCTTAAGTCGATGATTACAATGCACAGCCACCATCACTAGCTCATTGTGGCTCCACGATGCATGATATTAAAATTAGGCAACGAGAAGTGGATTGCCTAACGTACGCGATTTCAAAAAAATATTTTAGTGTTGAACATCAATATGATTGTATGTGCAAAGTAATTCTACTTTCAATACGAGTACGAAAATCCACTCAGACACAATAATTTCTGAATTATGGAAACAAATGCCTAGCTGACGAAATATTATTAAAATTCAAAATGGCCGTTAGTAAATTAGTCAATTTCTCACGCAGCTAATATTCATTGGACTAAAGACGGCAAAACAAAGTTTCAAAGTTAGAATTACGAGAATTAGCCCTAGTAGTTTGATTAAGAAGTTAAAGACAATGAATTTGATTAGCATACGAAATTTCAGAATAAAATTGCTTAATTTATAAATGTCTACCTAGAGCTTGAAGGCAGGCTTGGGATACAGTAGAACTTTTATAATTAGCAAAAAAAAATATTTTATAATACAACACTGAAGTTAAAAGTACAGCAGGCTTGATGGTAATGGTATTCGATCGGACGATGACAATTATTTTTAACTGTTAACACTGATTAATATGAGTAAAAACGGGAATGAAAGCTATTAGATTACTTTACAAATTACTGACGTTTCCCGTTTTTACTCTTGTAAATCATGCAACGCGAATGTTTAAAAGAAATTTCTGTTAACACCATTGTTATAACACCGGGTTTTCCTAAAAGGGAAGCCAGGCAGACCTTAAACAAGGCCAATTCCGAACCAAACCGAGCAAAAATGAACCCGGAACCTCTGGATCTAATTCACCACCACAGAGGCAGCTTTGCAAAAATCATTGAAGATATCTAAAAAATAATTATTTAATGAACGTCAAAGGGAAAATTTGCCAAACCTAAGATAAAATTAACACTCGGCCATATACCTACACAAACAATTGTCACATGTCATCAAATTAAAGGTACGAATTGAAAATGAAAATTTGGTATGTCTGAATAGTACGATATCTGACAAATCAAAAATACTAGGGATTGAAAAATCATCCCCAATACACCCGCAAAGGCACATCTGTTTCTCTGAACCAAAGATTGAACTCCAACAGTGCCAGATAATTATTCTTACATTGTAAGCTGTAAGACGGTGTTCAATTTTAAATCAGCCGTTACCACCTGATCTCGCCTCACAAGCGAACTGCTGACAAATTAAAATGTTCCACTGGCATATGGATCTTAATACTGTCTGGATGATGAATGAGCTGCCTTCTTTGTGTTTAATATTGTATTTTGTTTTATATTACCTCGCTTATAACTGTTTATTATTAACTGTTTTTATTATTTGGAGGTGCCAACGGATTGGACCATTTATCCTGGACAGAATATCCCTTATACATAAAATTATATTTGGTAATTGTTGGATAAAATTTTATAATTAATTCCTGGCTGTATGCTACTTATTGTTTGCCTGTTTACATTTATATTGTAACGCCAGATGGCACCACTTTGTATGCCCTCTCTGTGTGTGCTTGTCATGGTAGAAACTTTTGCTGTATTTAACTGTGTGTGAAGTGAACTAAATAATAAAACATTTAAGTTCTAAATTAGAAGTCTTGTTTATCTCAATTTCAATAGTAATCAATCACTAACCGAGGCTTCTAGAGATCCATGTGTGGTTTTTTTATTATTAAGAAGCACTTGTTCTTTATTTTAACTCATGGCAAGTGATGGTTAGGCGGGCTGGATATCTTGAAAATATCTGCAGGAACACAATAATTATGTTTTAACACTATGGGGGTAGAAAACGGTTAACCTAGTATGTCACTAGGGTACATCCAGGGTTGGGTCCACGTCCGGAAGCCTCCTCGTGGCGGACCCTAGTAACTTGGTGGGGAAACTTTCTCGGCGGGGGTGTATGGCTTTTGATGTAAAGTGTGTCACCTTAGCATTCGAAGTCACAGTCGGTGTAGTTGCGCTGACGTGCGGAAATCCCGAACCGTCCCGCAATAGCGCACTGGAGGTCAGGCCGGGGAGGATGTTTAGTGGGTATGGAGGGAACGCTTTTACCTCGAGCCCCACATATCCCCTGCGTTTGGCACTTCACCGCAGGGACGATGCGTAAATGCATTTGACCTCCCCGTCAACAAAAAAAACTTTTTTTCTTTTCATTTTCCTCCTTTTTTTCTTTTCATTTTTCAAGGTATAAAAACTGTTCCCAAACATAAAAAACACTACACGATGAAACCTTGCCTTAGTCTTGTTCTTAAGACTCATAAAACATTTTCTTATAAATTACTCTTGGTAATACTCTATTAGTGCTAAGTCATATTTTCATCAACCTTCAATAAAAGCTACCCTGTAAGCCGGGTCACCTGATGCTCAATCCGACTCTTGTCTTTAAATTGAATCGCCTCAGCCAAGGCGTCTGCATTATTGGAAACGTTCTGCACAATCAGAAAGCTCGATAGGATCTGAGTTTGCACCTTTACTGCAACTTTTGTAAGTTACTAGGCGATACACGGCTATTTCTCATTGCTGACTCAGCATTTATTAACTCTCGCAAAGTTTTGGAACTTGTTCACGCAATTGTGATTTTATTTCTGCATCTCTTTATACGTTTGAAGATTTTTCAGTCCGTCTGTTCCCTCAAATAAAAAACCTTGAAGTACTGTACATACTATGATTTCGTTTGAGTTAGAAAATCTTGCGTAGGACCTACGAGTGGAACCTGATTTGATATCGTCTTACCCTTATGATCATATAAACGTGTATAATAAGGTTATAAGTTTAAAGTTAAAATTTTATTAAAAAAAATTACCATTTTTTCAAAAAAAGGTTTTTTTGCTTTTAATTTATTTTTACTTTTTAGTTATCGCTGGCTTGGTTTCTGAGTCTGTTCATCTCCTTTTTTATCCTGCCTTTTTATTCTTAGCGAACCCTACCCATTCTTTATGAAAGCATAAAAACTCGAAAAGTCCGCCATATTAGATTAAAAGTGATGTGAGAATATTTTTCTAATTACTCTTGGCAAGCCCTTCATTTGATATCCATATTGCAGAAGTGCATAAAAAAATACTATTCCGCCATCTTGGATGTTCCGCCATATTGGATTTAGAATGACGTCACATTATTTTTCTGGTTACTCTCAACAAGCCCTTTCATTTCATACCCATATTGTAGAAATGCATTAATAATAACTATTCCGCCATCTTGGATGGTCCGCCATATTGGATTTAGAATGACGTCATACAGCTTATCGTGTATTGTCATCCAAACTAAACATGTATACAATATTTCAGCTCAATCGGTTGAAGATATCTACTTCAACATCGAGTAGCAAGATTCCACCGGAACAAACATACCTTGGAAGTTAAATAAAAGCTTTTAATAAAAAGCAAGTAGTAAGTTATTTACCAGAGTTGTAAATGTATGAGCAATTCACACGTTTGCATAATACGGACGCTAAGAATTTTCATATACATTTACATTACCTACAATATAATACAATCCCAGAAGGGGTCGAGCAGAGATTCAGGTAACATTTGTATACACACAACACATCTGGCAATATGGACATTACAGTTTCCCGACATAATGAAAGGTTGCCAGTCTGGCGCCTACACAAAAGTGTAACGTTACCTTATTATAAACTCAAGAATAGCGGGTGTCGGAATTTAAATGAACATAATTATGACACTTTTTTACTACAATACTTGTAACTACATCAGCAATACACCTCTTTACACTTATTTCTGACCCGACGACCTCAACCAGACTAACCACATTTCGCTTAAACGAAACGTTTTAAATGTCCTCACTCCCTACTACTACCGCTGGATTGGCGCCATATTGTCTTAACATTTGGCGCGAATTCAAGAAGATACTTAAAATAGCATTCCTTTTTACTTTAAACATAACCAAGGACTAGTAAAATATGTATCAATAAACATTTTAGTAATATTAGTAATTTATAAAAAGATTATAATTTTAAATAACGATAAAAGTAGTAATGAGGAGTTATTCATAGTAGCCATTAAAATTATGCTGACAAACATTTAGGCGCGAACTGAACAAAAGTAATCAACATTACCATTTAGCTAATTTTTAAAGGAAGATGGAGTTTTACATATTTAGGTTATTACAATATAATTTATAAAGATTATTAATGGATATTATAGGCCCGTTACTATTGGAAAAATGGTTTACGACAACTCGGCCATCCAACCCTAAACGAGTCCCTTCGTTATTAATAAATACTCTTACGTTTTTGTCATTAATATAATTTTCACAACAACAGAATCATTGCTACAATGATGGAATCTTTCTATGGAATACAACACTATAATCATTTACCATCATGGAAAATACATAAATCTTATTGTATAACCGTTTTTCAATTATCATTATTGGTCATAATTATAAATTCTCTTACATCAACCAACTTCATGACATTAACTAGGGTATGGAGTATAAGTATCATATGCAGTAATCATAAAATAGGCCTGGTCCACGGATGACGTTGACAATTTCCTGCACTGGATTATGTATGGTTGTACTGCATGCGCCTGGTCCATAACGTTGACCATTACCTGTAGGAACTGGACTAGTCTATACACGACCAGCGATAATATAAAGTGTGCTGATCCATGACGTTGACCATTGCCTGCACTAGACTAGTTAATACACTACTAGTGATAAAATAGAATGTGCCTGGTCCATGACATTGACCATTACCTGCGCTAGACTAGTTTATACACGACTAGTGATAAAATTAGAATGTGCCTGATCCACGACATTGACCATCACCTGCACTGAAGTTGCTAAATGTGCCTGGTCCATGACGTTGACCATTACCTGCACTAACCTTGCTAAATGTGCCTGGTCCATGACATTGACCATTACCTGCACTAAACTTGCTAAATGTGCCTGGTCCATGACATTGACCATTACCTGCACTGAACTTGCTAAATGTGCCTGGTCCATGACGTTGACCATTACCTGCACTAGACTAGTTCATATACGACTAGTGAAAAAATAGAATGTGCCTGGTCCATGACATTGACCATTACCTGCACTGAACTTGCTAAATGTGCCTGGTCCATGACATTGACCATTACCTGCACTGAACTTGCTAAATGTGCCTGGTCCATGACGTTGACCATTACCTGCACTGGACTTGCTAAATGTGCCTGGTCCATGACGTTGACCATTACCTGCACTGGACTTGCTAAATGTGCCTGTGAATAAAAAATAATTCAACAGTTCACTTTTACGTTCATTTTGAGATAAACTTAAGACCGCAAAAAAAAACTTATCCAACTAGGATAGGACCTCCAAGATATTCAAACATGGCAGCGGCAATAAATTGTAAATTTTTAAACATGACTCCCAATATCTTAGTCCGAACATGGTCATTAACACTTCTGCGTTAACCATAGCTTGTTTAAGTCAGTTGTTCCCCACCATACAACACCATAGCGAATGGTTGAGTACACATATCTAGTGTACACTGTTAAAGATGCTTGTACAGACTCTTCTAATAGCGAACACAAACTGATTAACTCTAGACCAAACCTTATTTATATTCTCTCCATTTACAGTTAGAATCAATAATCATCCATTTCATTACATTTTATGAATAAACATTGGGGAGTAGTTCGTTCGGTATGAAAATTATTAAATTCAGTTTTCGAAGTTATTTATAGGTAAATTATTTGATGTTAGCTATAGTTTTGCTTAGTGGAAAATATTTTACTGTTTTCTACTCACCGTGACCTACCTTCCAAATAGGACTTGTTGTGATGCTCATAGTTAATATACTGTTTCTATCGAGAAGTTTAAGAAGTCTGCTGTACATTACCTTCTCGTACATTTTGGAAAAAATAGGGATTAGTGTAAAGGTCTATAGTTATCAGTTTTATACTTCTCGCCTTGTTTATATAATGGTTTCAACATGGATTTTTTTAAATATCAGGAAATATATCTTGGCTTATCAATAAATTAATGACATGCAACAATGGTTCTAAGATACTGCCTAAATTATGTTTAGTAATATCAGCTCGTATACCATCAATGCCAACCTCCTTAGAAATACCATACACTACAGGTTCAAAAATATGCTTTTCTCAACGATCAATCACTTAAATTATCTATATTTGAATAACAGACATTTTTAACAATATTTACGAAGTAACCGTTGAATAAATTAGAAATTGAGAGAAATTAAAACTGGAGTGTCAATAACATCTTCATTATCATTCATTCTAAGTTTATCAATTGTCCTCTTACAATGATCAGTGGTAGTACATTTCTTTGTTATATATACTCCATGTATGTATATTTACTCATTTTTGCTATTAATTAAACGCTTAGTGTTTACTGAGTTTTGGTGTGAGAGTAACATCGTTTTAACCACGTGTATATTGTTCCAACCGTATATTTTGCACACTCTTCTAACTAATGAATCTACGCATCTACTGTATGTTCCTTGTGCAAGGGATCGAATTCTGATATTACCTTCAAAACAGGAAATGTGTCACTGTCGTCCTTAGATTTCATATTTATTCATGACATCGAGAAACTTACTTACTTAAAAACAAATTTTCAACATGGTCATTATTACTTGTACCTTTAATGTAGTTATTATTACTACATATCGCTTGAGCCAACTCTTCGAAGTTTGGGTATATCGCTGCCTCGAACACTCACGTGACCCTGGGCATTTTGAAGCAGATTTAGTCTCCATTAGTCGTTTGAGAGCGCAGTGGCGTGCGATCTCGAGACTGGTTGCGGCTTCGTATGTCCTTTCGTGATACAGCAGCAATCTTGGACCTTGATCTGTAATTTCGCTGCCTTATTTCCATACCCATGACCTCGAAAGAATTTAAACATACTGCATTAGCAATAGTATCCTCAACTTAGTGTACGTACGTAAAACAAAATGAAAGTTTATAGGAAAAAATATTTTAAATAACCATATCATATCCAAAAAGCTACCAGGGAGTGTCCTTGGCGAGCATTCGGAACATAATATAGCGTATGCAACCAAAAAAAGTAATACGGGGAGTGCCCCGATCAATTACCTTCAATAGGCTTATACTTAATAACAGCTTAGGTACAACGTAAAGGAAGAAAACTTCTTGATACCCACATTTCATTCAGAACACTACCAGGGTGTGCCCTGGCCGAGTATTCAGAACGCAATATGGTATGCGTTACCAAAAGAAAGCAATACGGGGAGTGCCCCGATCAATTTCCTTCAATTGGTATACAATAGAAGCTCAGGTCTTACGAAAAAAATGTTTTTAATAACCATATTCCATTCAGAACGCTACCAGGGAGTGCCCTGGCCGAGTATTCAGAACACAATATGATGCAGGTAACCGAAAAAAAAAACAATACGGGGAGTGCCCCGATCAATTACCTTTAATCGGTACTGCATTAACATCTAACCGTGCAATCGTATTGCATTCACCTTACTACCAGGAAGTACCCTAGCCAAATACTTTGAGTACAACACGATCAGACAACCCATCAAAGCAATACAGGTGGTACCCCTATCAATTATTTTCACTAGGCCTTCATAATGTGTAACAAATAACACTAGCTTTTAAGATGAAACAAGAACGTTACATAAATCATAACCATAAATAACATGAATCGATATTTTTAAAGAGAAAAGCTAATGAGAAAAAAATTGCTCGTACTTACACTTTTTCTTTTGCAGGCGTCTTCTTTTTCAGATCCCACTTCTGAGTTGTAACGTTACCTTTTTATAAACTCAAGAATAGCGGGTGTCGGAATTTAAATGAACATAATTATGACACTTTTTTACTACAATACTTGTAACTACATCAGCAATACACCTCTTTACACTTATTTCTGACCCGACGACCTCAACCAGACTAACCACATTTCGCTTAAACGAAACGTTTTAAATGTCCTCACTCCCTACTACTACCGCTGGATTGGCGCCATATTGTCTTAACATTTGGCGCGAATTCAAGAAGATACTTAAAATAGCATTCCTTTTTACTTTAAACATAACCAAGGACTAGTAAAATATGTATCAATAAACATTTTAGTAATATTAGTAATTTATAAAAAGATTATAATTTTAAATAACGATAAAAGTAGTAATGAGGAGTTATTCATAGTAGCCATTAAAATTATGCTGACAAACATTTAGGCGCGAACTGAACAAAAGTAATCAACATTACCATTTAGCTAATTTTTAAAGGAAGATGGAGTTTTACATATTTAGGTTATTACAATATAATTTATAAAGATTATTAATGGATATTATAGGCCCGTTACTATTGGAAAAATGGCTTACGACAAAAGGGACACCAAAAATTAAAATCCTTCAGTAAACAAACTAACTAAGCCAGGACCAGGATAGATGAAACACTCAAAATCATCTCAGCAGTCCGGTAAGAATTTTCGTTTCTACAAAATTAGAAGATAATATGAAAGCGTGTTAATTTGTTTTTAATTAACAAAGATTGTGTTACGAGCCCTACGTATCACATCGTGCAATTTTATCTTTCGTCTCGGAAGCAGATGATATAAGTTAAATATTGTTCGTCACTCAACGCACCGGAAAACTTAATTTCATAAAAATGTCAACAGTTCTTTGATGTTGACAACGCAAATATTTTGTGGATGCCACCGTGAATTCCGGCGCAGTGCGTTTTGGTAGATAACGGTCAAACGACGCGTCCCGCGCAAAACCACGCGACCATGACTTGTTTTTTAAAAAGGGATGAATAATGGCGCTTGTTATTTCGAAAACACGTACATGGAATGAAATACAAATTCCATGGTAATCTTTATAATATTGCAGTATAGTACTTCAATCGACTAGCACTTTTAAAAAATTACTTTTTGAAAAGGTGAATTCTGTTTGTATCAGTTTTTTGATCTTAGGTGTTAATAGTCCTTGTGGAAGAAGGTATTCTATTCTTATTATTATTAGCTTCGCGACACACACACTTTTTGTCAATGTTAAGTAAAAAGTATCTAAAGTACCTAAAAATAAATCTAAAGTCTCTCAACACATGTTATTACAACAAGAACTAGGGTGAAACTCCACCGGTAGAAAGTAAAAATGTCTTCAGCTCTTTAGCAAACAGACCCGACACTCCTTGAGTACATAGGAGGTGCTGTAGGAATTTTATACATGGATGAAATTGAAGATTCATTTTAGTGCCAACCAAAAAGTAGTACAGCCTTACCAAAATTTAAAGGTCATCAAATACAACTTTTGGTGATAATTTACACGTATTTGGTGAGCATTTATCGTTTCTTGTAGGTGAGGTTAGGTTTGTATTGTATTGATTTAAATACAAGCCAAACTTAAATATTCCCTTTGGGGTTCGAAATCGTGACTCCTGGATATAAAACAGATGGAAAAAAAACAAGACTACCGTGAAAAAAAATCAAAAATTGAAAAATATCTTTATTCAAATGGACTTTGCTAAGTATTTTTAAAATCGTCAAAAGCCCTACCACCATTTCGGGACGAATAATTATTTTGCTTTAATAATTATTAATATGCTGAGGTGGCATTTGTATGTATATGTTGGAAATTGTGAAAAGCTAAAAAATAAAACTTTCTTCTTGTTTGCTCTCAGTGACAATGTAATATGAAAAAGTAACAAAATACAAACGTAAAAAACCATAGAAAAACAGATATCAAAAAATACTCATAAACAATATAAAAAGGTTGACTTAGCGTAGTCAACATGGTCGCCCCCGTGTGGCAACACCAAGATAAGGGAGTGACTACACTAAGTCAATAAAACCAGCTTGCGGGTTGGCCTACGTAGAGAACCAGTACTAGTGGCAACTTCGGCGACACGCACTACGCCATCGCGACCAGGGAATAGCGTGACTATCCGACCACGGGGCCATGCGCCTCGGGGTAAATTGCCGTCGGCGACCAATACTAAATCCCCGATTTTAAATGTGTGTGTCCCCGCAGTTGTCCCTGAAGGTCGAGGCCTCAACTCCGGCAAGTACTCCTTTACCCAGCGTGCCCAGAAGTGATCCGCCAAGCGTAGCCCTTTCCTCCACTTGACCCGGCGAACCAAATCCACATCATCCGCCGCTGCGAGAACGTTGTAGGGCGACGATGTTCCCAGTATAAAATGCGAAGGTGTGACGGCTTCCTCCGAACCTGGCTCGACAGACACGTGCGTAAGGGGCCGAGAGTTGACAATCGCCTCAGCTTCCAAGAGTAGCGTGTTGAAAACCTCTTCACAGGGAGAGCGCTCTCTTAATGTAGCAGAAAGAGCCGTCTTAACACTCCTCACGAGTCTCTCCCAACATCCGCCCATGAAAGGGGCCGACGGCGGAATAAACTTCCACTTGATCCGCTTGTTGCACGCGTACTCTGCTACAGGCTCACCATACAGCTTCTGAAGTTCACGACTGGCTCCAACAAAAGCCGTGCCGTTATCTGAAAATATAGTCGCTGGTGTTCCACGGCGGGCGATGAACCGGCGAATGCACATTATTGCCGAATCGGTGCTAAGGCTCGACGCGACCTCCAAATGAACGGCGCGCACCGTGAGGCAGGTAAACAGCGCCACATATCGTTTCTCTGTTCGCCGTCCAATGGAAACTTGAAGGGGTCCGAAGTAGTCTAAGCCCACGTGCGTAAACGGCTTTTCATGGTGGGCCAGCCGTTCCGATGGTAAGTTGCCAGTCAATGGGGTGGTTGGTAGAGTCTTTCGAATTTTGCATTGACAGCAATCATTCGCCACTCTCTTCACTGCCGGTCGAAGGCCAATTACGTGATACTTCTGGCGCAACTCGTTTACGACGGTTTCGTTGTTCGCATGGGCCATGAGTTGGTGAACCGAAGCAATAAGAAGGCGCACGATCCTGTGTTTGCCATCAAGCACAAGTGGGTTCACGGCGGTGGAGACGTTCTCAATTGTCGAAATCCGTCCATAAAGTCGAAGCGTGTGATCTTCATCAACATACAACGCCCAGCTCCTTAAGCGGCTAGTCTTGGGTAACGCCTGGCCGCGCTGGGTAAGGGTATACTCATCTCCGAAAGAATCTAATTGAGAACGAAGGAGGAGTCGTCGCTCTGCCTCCACTAAATGTCGTGAAGTTAAACAAGATTCTGAATTTGCAATTTGACGCGAAGATGCCAAAAGGGCTTTAAACCGCTCCGCGCATAGCACAATTCGAGCAGTAGCTCTTAGTAACCGAAGCCACTGACTGAAACGAGTGGCGTCCGCAACCACCGGTGAAGGTAGTGTTCGCGAAACAATTGCCCCTACCGCCTCCAAACAAGAAACCATGGCGGTTCGTTTAAGCTCCTCGAATATTGGAGGCGATTGAGTGGATGGTTCCTGTGGCCAATCGACAAAGGGTAAGGTTAAAAATGAAGGCCCCAGAAACCATCGAGAGGAAATTTTGAATTGGTGATCCACGCGCGTAGCGTCGTCCGCCACATTCAAACCCGACGGAACATACCGCCAACAGGAACTACTAGTTAACTCTGTAATCTCACCTACCCGATGAGCTACAAAGGGTTTGAATGAGCGGGCATCGCATCGCAGCCAGCGAAGAACCGTCATACTATCTGACCAATAAAATAATTTCGATGGCTTTCGCCTGTGAGCTTCAACAATATACTGGGCAAAACGCGCGGCCATGAGCGCTGCCTGAAGCTCCAGGCGAGGTATTGTAACTGGCTTTAACGGTGCCAGTCGTGCTTTGCCACCAATGAGACTAAGTATCACTTTCCCGCCGGCGCACACAAACCTAAAATAAGCTACGCAGGCATAAGCAACCTCGCTTGCGTCGGCAAAAACGTGAAGCTCAACCTCATGTGCAACATTAAGTGACAAATAATGTCTAGGGATGGAACAAGTAAATAAAACCGAAAGCTCCTTGTACCATAAAGTCCACTTATTAACCAAGAAGATAGGTAGCTGTTGGTCCCAGTGTAAACCTAATTTCCAGGTCTGCTGAATTAGCAACCGTCCACGGATTATAATAGGAGTAAGCAGACCTAGTGGATCATATACACTCATTAAATACGACAAAACGGACCGCTTTGTCAAAATTGTAGGCAAATCACCTAAATTGCCCCTTGAGAACCACAGAGTGTCATCCCTGATGTTCCAGTTCACGCCAAGTATTCGAACTGCCACCGAGGACATGTTTGTGAGGCGCAACTCTGGCGAGATAGATGCAAGTGCCGGCTCTGAATTAGAAACCCAGGCACGCATCTGCAAAGAGGCTCGCGACAAAACATGAACTATATCACGCGCTAGGTTTGCCGCCTCGTCTGGTGTATCAACACTGCCTAAGTAGTCGTCCATATAAGTATCATTCATGATAGCGGCAGCGGCAGCTGGATGCGTGTGACTGTGTTCCTGGGCATTACGATTTTTCAAATAAAGAGCCGTAAAGGGACTCGACGTGGCACCGAAAATCATGGATGACATTCTGTACTCGCGAATCGGCTCAGAGGGGTCGTCGCGCCACAAAAACCTTTGCGCATCCCGATCCTCTACCCGAATTTTCGTCTGCGGAAACATCTCCCGAATGTCAGCGTTGAGAGCTATTCGACCCTCTCGAAAGCGCATTAGTAAGGGCAATAACGGTTGTAAAAGATCAGGTCCGGAAAGCAACATAGAATTTAAGCTCACACCGTGCACCTGAGCAGCTGCATCATGTACAACCCTTAACTTCAATTTCTGAGGGTGAACTACGCCGAAGTGCGGCAAGTACCACGTTACAACACCTTC
Source organism: Elophila nymphaeata (assembly GCA_955850985.1). Lineage (NCBI taxonomy): Eukaryota > Metazoa > Arthropoda > Insecta > Lepidoptera > Crambidae > Elophila > Elophila nymphaeata. The sequence goes on along the minus strand of OY039084.1, from coordinate 22,059,622 downwards.
AGAGAATGGAGGGCACAACTCAGCGTAATCTTTACTTAAAGTACCCTGAATGATACTCTTGTAAGATGCAGCATACGCAGGGTCACGTCTAAACTTATTTTCCAGGCTGCGAAACCTAGACAGGGCCAAGGGGCGACTGTCAGGGACCTTACTGATATTAGCTCGCCAAACCAAACCAGTCTCGAATTTACCTGATGGGAGACGTCGCGTCGTCTCATCTAAAATTTGTAGAGCCCGCCTATCGCTTTCGGACAGATACTGCTTCTTTACTATGCCGATAGAATCAATGTGAAAATATTCTCTCAGTTGAACATCAAGAGACTCATTTTCGCCAGCAGTAACGTCGCGGCAATGGTTCACATAGCAATTTTGTGACAAGTTTGACTTAACTTTGCCAAACAAAACCCACCCGAGGGAGGTCAAAGCGGCCACCGGTTGAGTGCGAGAACCGCGACGCACCTCGTGGGGTAACAAAAGATGCCAATTATCTACACCTATCAAAAGTGATGGTTTAGCGTCGTCATAGCTCAGAAGCTCGGCAATGTCCGAAATGTAGTCTAGAGCCTGAATGTCCTGGACTCCAACGTCCGTGCGATATCCAAATTGGATACGGCGCGAACATTTTTGAGCTCATAGAGCTCCGAGCAATGACGACCCTTAATTTTTAAACTAACGTGGTCCACCTTCATCGTCTTGGACATCCCCCCAATACCCTCGATAGTCATAAGGCTACTTTGTCCTTCAACACCAATAGTTTTGGCGAGAGATGAGTCTATTAATGTAGCGATGGAGCCGTCATCTAATAATGCGAAAGCATCAACAGCCCCTCTTGGGCCAGAGACGGTCACCGCAATCATCTTGAGGAAAGGGCGGGAAGATGAACGAGTACTGCTATGAGCTACAGTTTCCGAAGCAGTGTTACCAAAAACAGCAGAGCCCTCAGGCGTTGACTGTACACAAGACACTGTAGCACATTCAGAAGTATCTCTATGAAGAATGGAATGATGGGTGAATTTCTTGGTACATGACTCGTGCTTACATGAAAACTTCTTACAACGAGCGTATGCATGACCTCCTTTTCTTAGGCATTTGTGGCAAACTTTCATTGATTTTACCCATTCCCATCTTTTATCAATTGAAAGAATTTGAAATTGTTTACATCCTAGAACGACATGCCCGGATTTTTCACAAAATAAACAATCCTCTTTGAATGACCTCGGCTTGTCATTTGTCACGGATGCCGCTGAAAAAGAAGTTTCGTTTTGACAAACAAGATGAACGTTTTGACGCTTGTCAACGGTATTGTGAGTGACGTGCAATGACTTGGATGGTTCGATGTACTCAAATTTTACGCGAAGATTTGCTTCGCCCACTAAAAATTTTGACAAAAGTTCTAATCTATAATGATGAAGGTTTTCGTTTTTGCATGCAAAGTCCGCCCAACGTGTTCGTAAAAGAGGCGTCAGCTTACCGACAATCTCGTTGGTCAACTCTGGAGAAGCTAAATACTCTGGCCGATCCAACAGCCGCACCACCTCTACACAATTGCGTACTTTGCATGCAAAACTATTCATGTCTTTCGAGCTCTCTTGGTTGGATAGCCTAGGTAAACTACGAATTAAGGCGAGTTCCGTCAAAATAATTCGGTCTGGACGGGCAAACGCGTCCTCGAGAGCTCGAATGACTTCAGCCGGGTCGCGAGCGACTGCAATGAGAACACTCACACACTCGCGCGCGGCCCCGCGTAAAGCAGCACTAATTCTAGCTAAATTTTCGGAAGCCGAATACGACGAGCTCGTGGCGTCATAGAGCCTTTTAAAAATGAGCCAGTCGGTCGGGTATCCGCTAAAGATAGGCAACGAAATTGAAGGATTACCACCTACCTTTTTACTAGATGCTCCAGCAGCCACCTCGGCGATGGCAGAGGCCAATTTTAGTATATTTTGTGAAGTATGAAATTCTATATCTTTATTGATGTTATAATTTTGCTGTAGAGTGCCTAATGTAGAGTGTAAATGTGTAGGAGCCCCGTTGACATGTGCGTTGCACTGCCCTGTAGGAGGGTGACAGGGGGGCGCCAACGGGGTGTGGCATGAGGCCACAGATGCGTGGCAAGAGTGGCCATGGAAAGCCACAACGCAGGAAGGAGCCCGCCGCACGGCAGTCGGCGCGGAAACCGCGGGGCCCTCGAAAAGCGCGGTATGCGCTAGGGCCTCCGTAGGCAAACCCCCAAAAGGCGCCGTATGGGCCAGGGGTTCCACGGGCGGGTCCTCAAAAAGCGCCTCATGCGCAGAGGGCCCGGCCTGCGAGCTGCCGTGAGCTTCAACCCACGCTTGCGTTCGACTACCATGACTGCGTGAATACTGGGAGGCGGTACGGCTACCGGAACTTAGACTAGCAAGCTGGGCGAGGCGTTCCGCTTCAGCGGCGGCGCGCTCCGCTGCGACCACCCGGGCAGCGGCGGCAAGCTGGGCTTCCGCCACGCGAGCAGCGCGGTCGGCCTCAGCCACAGCAGCGGCGACCTCAGCGGCAGCTAGCTCCCGCTCCGCTTTAGCCGTGCGCTCGGCATGCGCTGCTTCTATTTGAAGCCGTACCGAAGAAGAAAGTTTATTTGAGGACTTACCACTACCATTTGTGTTTTTACCGGCATTCTGAGCCTCCATAGCCTTTTTTGATCTTGTGAGCATCTTGTATCCCGCTTCTGATACCACTTTGTTGGAAATTGTGAAAAGCTAAAAAATAAAACTTTCTTCTTGTTTGCTCTCAGTGACAATGTAATATGAAAAAGTAACAAAATACAAACGTAAAAAACCATAGAAAAACAGATATCAAAAAATACTCATAAACAATATAAAAAGGTTGACTTAGCGTAGTCAACAGTATATAATCAGCATTAAGTCACGAGGTATTACGGTCCTTAACTGCGTTTTCTACCATGTTGAAATGATGACAATAATGAATCAGCAACAGCCATTACTTAACTAAGGCATACCACAGCAATCTGAACATTCCCTCTTTTCTTTCTTATTTCTAATTTGAAGTTATTGTTGTCAAAAAATGCCTCATCCTTATTCCTTTAATCTATCACATCAACGCCAGCTTTGTTCGCAACGACCTAACTTGTAGCCTCATAATCTCAAGCTAATTGACCCGTCCACGGGAGCACAAATAATTCCTGACCCTTTTAAACCCTCCTGTCCATCGTTGTAAACAAAAGTGTATATTAAGCCGGCTAACGCTCGCAATAGTTTCCGAATAGTTCCACTGGCTCTTTGTAGTTATTAATTTGCTAGTCCATTACATATTAGTTCGGAAACTTCAGTGTTGAGCCTGCTAAATGATTTTAGATAAATCTATTAAAAAGATGCCAACAAAATACCTTGCATACTAAAACGTATAATAATCTCACTCTTTTACACTTTACATAAAAGTGAAGTGATATTTCATGCCTTTTAAAACCTAACAATGTGATCATTTCTGTGTAAAACATTGAACATCATACAATTTTAAAATTGGTTTAAGACTACTATTCGCTGTCGAGACATTTCTAATTATTGTTATTATATCGTGATCGTAGCTTAACCGAAAGGTCAAGTCGAAATGATGTTAACTAATGTCACCTAAAATCCAATACAGAGTAATTTTTTCTCATATCTTAACATACGCTCAGTTAGTCCAACACCCACTTACAGTCACCCTCTAGTTCACCTCAAAAATGGCTGCAAACTTCACACATCTGAATAGGGTAGTGAGTTTAATATTTAATCTCGTTAATTGAATTTGAATGGCTTAATAGTCCGATTACATGGTATTCGCAGGGTTGTTGAGACTTTGAGATATTAGGCGGCTGGATTATGACGAGGGTGGACGCAAATTGTTATAGTAAATGGAACCAGCTAGAATTAGCTTTGTACGTTAGGTGGACCAGAAAATTGAGGGACGAGATTGATTGTGAAGAGAGGCCAGTTGATAATAGATTTTGAAGGAATATGTGTTCTGCTCCAATAATGTGAAAAAGGTCATTTGAAGGTCACGTCTAATTCATGTCTTTCAAATAAGTCCGGGCCGTGTTGTAGCAGTAGTAAAGAATAATACTACCCTAAAACAACACATGGGGGTCGTAAAAGGTGTTGAAAAGAATTCTAACCTGACATTACTCCACAAGTTGTCGTAGATCATCCCGTATGGTGAAGAGCATGTACCAAGAATGGTATGCCAAGCGATAAAATTTTCAGTTCAATCTTTTTTTGTATAACTTGGAAAGAAGAAAACGTTTACGCCGGTCCAAAATGGCACAAGGTAAATGATGATTTTTATTCAAATCATAATATCTAGTTTCTGAATCCTCGTATAACTGCGAGTAAAATAAGACTTAACATTTTATGCAGTCCATTATAAAGACCCTCGCGGAACATCAGACACATTGCTTCATAGCTTAGATTAAGCTTCGCTCAGAATTTAGCTGGCTACTAGTCTTAGAAGTTATGCTTTCTTTTTGGGCGGTAATCGAGCTATATTTCTTAAAATATATTTTTGAATTTTATGTTAATGTCGTCAATATTTCTAGTAATGCTTCATGTTGTGCACTTCTTTGCAAAATTCATATTTATTTTGGGTCTAAAATTGATAAGCTTTTGTTAATTTTGATAAGTGATTACTGTGTTAATACATTTGTATTTTATGTATCTATTAATTTTCAGCTATACAAGAAATCAATGGAACGGTAAAGTAATGTAAAATTAACTATGGAATAATTTAAAACTAGAAGAAATGCCCTGAAAATATCGACTTGCCCCAGGCGGGAATAGAACCCAGCATCTTCCACAATCCGGGCGACTGCAATAACCACTACGCCACCGGGGCACTGCTTTCGCTGTCGAAATTTGTCAGTGCTTGATTCATTTTACATTACTTTACCGTTCGATTGAATGCTTGTATAGCTGTAATCCTTCTAGTGTTCTGTGGTTATAATATTAGTTTAATAGTCTCTAAAGTTGTTCTAAATATTAGGTTCTATATTATGTATAATTTTGATTTCAAAGCAATATATTGTATTTAAACCTATTCCACATATTAACTACAGATAAAGCAATAACACAAGGTATTTATTTAACAACTGTTACTGTTAAAATAATAAGCTTCTTGTTTCTTGTCTCATCTACAGAAGAGAATTTAGTAATAGAATATTTAATTTTAAGGTCTTTGCACATTAACTTGAGTTGAGACGTTTATCAAGTGACGTCTGTTTTAAAAGTATTTTCTAAGTTGGATTAAGCAAAGTTAAATGTTTTAAGTATTTGAAAGTTAGTGTAGAACAAAAACCCATTTTCTTAAACAACAAAAGACGCAATCAAGTACAGATAAGTAAAAGAAACGTAAAACTAAATGGAACAATTAAGTCGCTTGTACAAATTAAACGTCAATTTTAAATGAAATCGTATTCAAATCAAATACTAAAGAAATAATTGAAGTCCTTAAATAACTTTTTTTTTACAAAAAGAATCATTTCAGATTAAAGCTTCAGACTTAAATTAATTTCGGCTTGTGTAAAAATCTTGTCATTATTATTTCTTACTTTTAGGATAAAACCTTAATTCCATTGTAATGAGATTTTGCTTATAGTAAAAGTACGATTTTTTGAGTCGAGAAAGCTAAAAGTAAATTATTTATGAATAGTGTACTGACCATTAAAACTTAATTAAGTTGCGAAATTTAAATAGTTGTTTTATTAGTTAATTTAAAATCTATATGTATATTTTTTCAACAATTAAAGAATTTCAAATACATCAACCTCTAAAGCCACATCTGGCAGTATGGGCAAAATATGACAGGTGGCCAGCCTGTCGCCTATAAATAGCAAGGCATCAAACCCAAAAAAGTACCAAATAAACACAAATGTACAACCAAGACAGCTGTTACAGTCTAAAACATGTCTGTAATCTTTCTGTGTGTACTAGGTGGTAGACCCATATCGCCGGGTTAGTGCAAAAACCAACTAACTGTCACTGTTATTTTTCGGATTTACGATGAATTTATCTGCCTTTATTCTACATAATTAAAATCATAAATATATGAGAATGCAGATGATCATTACAAAAATTACAAAATCTTCTATCTAGCAGAAGTTTAAGATTCCCAAACTTTAAAATCGCAATAACTCAAAACTACAATTCCATGGGTTAGTTGGTATTTGCATTAAACCGGCGATATGTAGGGTCGTCTGGGTAGGTACCACCGCCTTTCTTATTTCTGCCGTGAAGCAGTTCGGTGTGTTTCGGATTGAAGGGAAAGGTAGCCAGTGTAATTACGGGGCATGGAGGGCATATCATCTTAGTCCCCAGGATGGCAAACGCACTTGCAGTGTTAAGTAATTTACACTTAATATTGCAAGTGTCTATAGGCGGCGGTGACCACTTAACATCAGGTTGGCCGCAAGCTTGTTTGCCATCTCGTAACATATAAAAAAAAAATCTACACTGAAAAAAATCGGCTTGCCTCAGGCGGGAATCGAACCCGCATCTTCCGTAATCCGGGCGGCTGCGTTGACCATTACGCCACCGAGACACTGCTTTTCGCCGTCGAAATTTTTCAGTACTTGGTGCTTATGTTTTTATAGTAAACATTGTTACATCAAATCTTTGAAATTTGCACTTCAAAGACCCGAACGAAATATTTTTGCAAATATTTGACGCCCAGTTAAGATGAAACTACCTTACATTGTGGAATAATTTTATTTTTGCGTTTACAAACGCGTAAATATTTTTAATACTAGAAAAAATGCACCAAAAAAATTATGCCATCTCTGTAATCTATGAAATAAAAAGATTTCTTTAATAAGCTATGTCATTAATATATTGAAAACAGTATCCACGTTCGCTCCATCGTCTGAAGCATCACTTGCAGCTAACCTCTTCAAATATTGAGAAACTATTATGGGCATGAATAAAATATTACCTTATTGAATCTCAAAGGCTCATAAAATAAGAGGTATCAACGCGGAATCTGAGAGCTCTCGACCCTAGAGGGTGCTGTGCAGATCCAAAAATTTCGCTGATTCCCCGCGGCTCCCCCTGCACCCAGCTACTACATTCCATGGCAGCGGGAACTTTTGAACTAATCAAACTGTCTTAAAGGCCAGCTTCAACATCGACTGGCCAAATTAGTGTTGTTCGTGTACGTTCACATTTGGGATGTATGGTGCCTTTCTTGTCTTGACTGTATTGGGATTTACTTCGTTCTATTGAAGAATAATTTCAAGTTTACTTTCAACAATCCTATCTCGAAATGCTTATTTGATGTGTGAATCGATATTACATAAATACGATGTAAATATAACTAGGTGTATACCTTTTGCAGTACATAGCTATCAATTGCGTGTTGACAGCCCTGTCCTCCTAAATTCACTATCTTGTAGAGTTTTTGAAACCTTACTTATCGAAAAAATAGAGTACATTTAGCGTTATTTGAATGTAGCTTTTTGTGACCTTCACTGATATTCTGATAGTGAAATATTAATAACTAGCGCTCCACCACTTTGTCTGTATATATTTATTTTTGCAATAAAATTCTAAAGGTGGAAGAATTTTTAATGTCGATCCAGTAGTTTCTGAGATTTTTCATTACAAACATGCAAATCTTTTATCTTTATTGATTGTGAGATTTCGAAGGCATGGTGTACACAAACTTCATCAAATCAGAATGTACTCATAAACCTAACTTAGGTTTCCCTATCTAATATCCTAACAATCTAATATCCTACAACATCAAGTGATTTTGCTAACGCAGGTGTTCTTAAGTGACAAATTCACCATTTACCTAAAGAAATGGGTACGTATATATCAAAGCAGTAGCACTCAGTTTGATTTATAAAAGTAATAAGTCTGATAAGTCTAGTTGTCGCCTAAGTCGTGATAGTAATTAATTTAATTTTACTTAAAAACCCATTACCAAAGGCCATATCTTCGTCAACATTATAATTTTTGTTTTTTCCATGCTCACATCAATAATTGATGTGAGCATGGATAATTATTATCTAGCCCAGAGTAAGTATCATTAAGGACTTCTGTTATGGATAATATACGTAACAATTTTAGATATTTTTAAATAAACTTAAATAAATATATAAACAACCATGACTCGAAAATATGTAGACAAACATATAGACAGTTTTCGCAAACTTGCTCCTGTTTTGCGTTAATAACTAACTTAACAATATACTTAACATACAAGTTGTGATAAAAGGTGATGAACATTGATAAGGATGGGTAATATGGGTGGGAGAGGAAAACAGAAGAAGTTGATATGGCAAAGAATGCAGTGAAAGATGACGGCTGACCGAGATGAATGAGAGAGGAAAACAAATTATGCCGACCTCAAATAAAATTGGAAGCAGAGCAGATAAATGATAATGAAGCTAGCCTGCGGGAATCGAACAAGATCCGAGGGGAAATAACATTGTAATATTCTGAAAATTTCATAAAGAGAGGCTAGAGCGAAAGACATCACGTTTTAACAAATATTCAACTTAAAAGAAAATGCATATTTTTGACGTGACAACGTCTTATAATTCGATACAGCCGGCTGCACGCACGAAAAAACATGACGCATGCGGCGTTACCTCGTGATAGGCCGGCAAAACAAATGAAATTAAATTTTTCTTATGAAAAATGCTATCATTCCATCAGTATTTTCTTAAGACGTTGTCACGTTCAACTATCGTCAGTAAACTACAGACAACCATTTTTTTTGTGTAAAAGTTCAAGCAAATGACTCCATTCCACCTGATGTTAAGCAGAAGTAGAGTCCAAATGCGAAGATAGCTAATGCGAAAGATAAAAACTTGAACTAGCCATTGACGCCTTGCCGATCTGCAAGGTGCTTCTTCACACCTCTTTTGAATGACCCAAGATTGTCAGAAGGATGGAACACGTGTCTGGCAGCGAATTCTATTTCTTGATTGTGCAGCATAGATATGAGATGACTTTCTTAGTTCACGTTGGAATAGTAGCCACAGCAGTCCTTAATCAAAAAGTAATTAAAAGTGCTGGTACATTGTAAATACCAAGTCTTTAGTATCTGAACGGTAACATTATCACCCCTCGGTCGCAGTTGCTAGTCAAACTTACAGGATACGGTTTTAAGGGGTCCGTCGAAGATACTTAAGGTTATTTAGACGGGGGCACAGTGGGCTTATGTGGGATTTTTGTGAGCCAAGTTTCGCTGCCGGTTGATATAATCGAAAACGATTTTGGAAAGTTCTTCCGAGTAATACGATACTGGGTAACTTAGTTTATCTTTCACCTTGTTATGAGTCAGTGGAAGTGAAGTTGGTAATGAAAATTAGAGTGGATATTATGAGATTAATTCTAATCTAATGGGGAGGTCCAGTCACATAAACAATATAATATACGTATGATAAAGATTGTTGATCGTGGTCTTTTCCAATCCGTGTAGAGTATAATTATTTTGTGCTGTGCATACGTATGGTATAGTTTCTGCTTACCACGGGAAAGTTCGCAGGCTTTTTTGTAAATACCCTTATTACGTTTCACTTCATAACATGTTGTAATAGAATATGACTTTCCAAAGACGAAACCACATTCAAGCGTTTGTGAATACTCTAACCAAATACTCGTTATCAGTTATTCTGGCCCGCACCTCGGCGCTACCATGCGGAAATCTCGAATAAAAGTAGGGTTGCGAGTCGGATTTATGAGGTGAATATGAATGGAACTCGGATGCCAGGGAAAATATTACGCCCCAATTCATTTACTTTTGCACGGGATAGAACACAATAAACAGCTAAGAATACAACATCGTTTGAGTGGTAGCAGGATAAATATCTCGCTAGAGTACAGTAAGTTGTCACGTATGTGTTGATGGTTTATTTCGGTTTGATATTCGTGGATTCATCATAACAGCCTCTTTAATTCGACCACCTGAAGGGACACATGGTCTCTCCTTGTCATCGAAAAAGGTTTAGGTAGTAGTCCTCCACGCTTGCCCATTGCGGATTAGTGGCCGGAGAATAAGGTGATCAATACCCCTTTGCTGATCCATTAGTCGCCTTCTACGACACCCATTAGAAGATATGGCATCATATGGCTACTACTATATTCTTGGATTACGTCAGTAATTTGACGACTGTTGCTGTTGATAGCAGATATCTCAGACTCTTTACAGCATCGTCGCCGGAGATTTTAAGATTTATTTTCGTTGGATCCCTTTTTGAAACCCAGTTTAATATTTTTGGTGTTAGATCCCACTAAATATTATTGTGCATTACCGTTGGAAACCACATTATTAAAATTTAAGAGAAATAAGTTTCATTGTTTTTGAATCTAAAAAACTATTTCCGTTGGACCCCAAAAGGTGGTAGTATTGCTGACCTCGATGGGGACATTGACCGTGTGGTAGAAATTCCTCGAGAGAATTATTCGTTGACAGGTTTTTATTTATAAAAATAAAATAAAAAACTAAACTAAAAAAAACCTGCCTGCATAAAAAGACAATTAGCCAACTGAAAAGATGGAAACAATACCAAATATTAAAGGCAAACTTAAAACATATTGATGGTAGTTTTACGAACTTTTGATCAACATGCAGTCGGAGGCATAGCATTGAATAATAAGTCAAATCATCAATTTGAAGATCGCTTGTATCATGACGCCAACTCATCAAGTCAACGACTTAAGATCACAAAGTCTAAGTCGTTAGAAGCCAGCTGTGAGCCACCATCATGACTTCTTATTTTTCCCGAGACATTAGGAAGACGTCGCCAGGAGTGATTACGGCGATTGTCGGCCGTTAGCCTGCGCAAAGCAGATAAAGATTAAGACGGAGCGCTGTCGGCGTGCCAGTGTGCCACTCGAGCTTGGAAACATACGGGATGGTTTCCGCACATTTATGTTGTCTCCTACCCTGCTCCCAATTTATTTGTAGTCGGTGCAGTATGTCTTGATATCGACAATACTGCTTAAGGATATGGCATTACATTTCTACGGCTGTGTGCCTGACACCAACCCTCCTTGAGAACGACTGCTATCTTTCGACAGCACCCGGGACCATCAGCTTGAAGTGCCGATGAAACACGGAGGAAAATCGAGTATAAAAGTTTTCGGTCACCAATCCGAGCCGACTGAGCACTAAGCACCTAAGCTACTATTAGGTTTCGTGATCGTTACGAAGAACGCAAGACCGCGGTGAATAGCACCGCGGACCTCCTACAGAAGTTTATTAACTAATGCAAGAAAGTAAGCAAAAGCTTAATGTTCTGTATGTGCAATAGAATACAACAGATTAGCAACTAGAAATTGGATCGAGTATGAAATCACTTTTAAACATAGATAAAGGAAAGAGAAATAGCATACTAACACGTATATTAGAGCGAGATAGATAGACGAGACCATTTCACGTACACGCAGGCAGCCAGTGTCAGCCTGTCAGTCACGTAGAAAAGACAGCAACTGTCAACACTGCAGTACTATTTTTCACGCACATATGCGCATTACTCACACCTTGGTGCTTTTAATTGGTCTCGTCCTAGTAGACTCATTGCCAATCTATTAAACGTCAGTAATTTGTAAATCTATAATCACTGTTAAACTTTCGCGTTGCATGATTAATACGAGTAAAAACGGGAATTAACGCGATAAAATTACCTTTTAAATCATTCAAACATCTTCTCGAAGCAGGCACTAATCATTGGATTGAATTCCACAATACGCAAGTCCTCTCCACAGATCGCCACTTTTATTCAAGAGTCGTGCGTGAAGCGATTGAAATCAAGAAACACGATAATTTCAATCGGGAAGACGGTTTCAAATTATCAGCGACGTGGAATCCAGTGATAAACATTATGCAGACGAGAACTCGCCAGAATACGGACGCGTCGGTCAGTTTACAGAATAGGGACACAGTAAGTGTGGTGTGTGACGATAGCAAAAGAAACATCCTGTGGGTAGACGAGTATGAATCTACCTCACATACGGAGTGAATCGCAGTTCTCCAGTCCGCCTGTGACCACGATCGGTGCAACCCGGCTGAAACGTCAGGCATTTAAAAGGTAATTTTATCGCGTTAATTCCCGTTTTTACTCGTTGTAAATCTATGCTTTTAATACTAGACTAAATAGGTGCTGAAATTCTAGACTCAATACTTATCAATGGAATTGCTAAGAAATGCAGTTTCATGAATAGATTAATGGTTGCCAGAGCTCCTCAGGGTTAGGAAGGGGACTAGGGTTGGCAGCGTGAGAGTTGCAAGCGTCTATAGACTACGGTGACTGCTTACAACCAGGAAGATCGCATTCTTGTCTGCCAGCATATAAAAATTGGATACCTACTGATAGGAAATGTAGGTACCCACGTATTAGTAAATAACCTATTCATCATCATCATAACAGCCTTTATAATTTAACCCACTGCTGGGACACAAGGTTTATGCTTATCATCGAAGGAGGTTTAGGCAGTAGTTCACCACGCTCGCCCAATGCTGATTGGTGGATTGACTATAAGGTGATCAATACCTCTTAGCTGATCCATTAGTCGCCTTCTAAGACACCCATTGGAGGATGTGCGGTGATGCTATTCTACACTGCCGTCATCAAATGGATTATCATTTATATAACCTAATATTTATATTATTATACGGTGTTATTCATTCTCACAACTTTTTACAAACGTAACAAAAATAGTTACAGTAAATGTGTGCGAGAATCTGTCTGTGAGTTTTCGTCTAACATCGCCAGTAAAGTGCTGCCTCGCTCTGATACGGCCTTGCCTCGCGATAACTTCCTTCTAAGTGTAATTTTGTACTCGATTATTATAATTTGCGCAAGATACTGCAGTTTGTTTTACGACGCCGCTTTTACGAGTATGTTCCAGGGTTCCTTGGTGGCCAAAGAACATTCTGGATTGCTACATGCCCTATGTTATTGTTAGTTTAACGTGAGTTAGGGTGAGAGCATTATTCGAATGTCTAATTGGTAAGCGTAACTGAATAATTTCTGGTTTTACCACACTTATCAACTCGGGAAGGGAGCTGCACTTGTGGCTACGTAGCTTTTCAAACAGTTTCAAACCTACAAATTCAATAAAACACGCGCGCAAGACTTTTGTAAGTAGCCTTGTCAATGAAACCTTGTTCTGCAACAGTAGTGTCACATGCTTAAATATATTTTCTTGTGGTAGTGTGCTGCAGACTGGTCGCAGGAGGGGTGAGAGGGGCAAGCGGGAAGAGACATAGGCTCGCGTACGGAGTGACGTCAACGTGGCTATGGACGTATAAGCGCGTGGACTACGGGACGTAAGCGCAGGAGAACTGCCAGTTTACCACTCACCTCACCGCCATTCGTGAGCTTGTGCTGGGGCGAGACGCTGTCATTACTTTACTGATTAATGTGCGTTACAGTATGGAGGTTCATACAAAGAATACTAAATGGCTCGAGGTTGAGGCAAAGCTGATCCGTTTCAGATTTTTATATTTTTGGTGTTAAAAAAACTACCAAAAATACCGCGCAATGTGTACAGCGCGCAAATCGCGCGGCGCTTAACAACTTGGAGACATGCGTGACATTCGGTTAGCTAATCTTGGCCCCGATAACGAGTGGTTATATTGAGCGCTGGTGTTTCAAAGCCATTTTTGTTATGTAATACTTAATTATTTGGACGTAAATTAAGAATGGTTTTCAATTAGTTTTCATAAGAATATAAGCTTTAGGCACCACACAAGCCTCTTTTGACTGATTAAAAGAATAGAACTGATAATTTTTTACCCTATAGTAAGTTATTTCTTGATAACACTTCTTAAGCGGTTACTGTTTGTTTCATCTCAGAACTACTCTCTTAACACCTTAGACAAAGCTTAGTGTAGAGTGAAAAATTAAAAGTGGATTATTGTGTACCCTCGGCGTCGCAGCGACGTGGTTGGGATTATACCAGGAGCCTGTGTCTAGATAAAACAAGGATTTAAAGCAGCCAGATTTACTTAAGAACATGGTGAATGTAATCTCATTTTACTGTCTTTATATTTAGATGATGAAAGAAATTAAAGAGGCGAGCGTCTATATAGTCTAAGTTGGCCACTTATCATCAGGCGGAGTGGAGTTTTTGCCACCTTATCAGTGGTTTGGAAACATGGCAGGCATTTGTCTCTTCCAGATCACACGCCCTGCCCGCCTAGCATGACCACCGAAACATGATATGATACAGCCATTTATCGCTTTGAACTGTCAAAAATTATCGGATGTAACCGCCAACTTGAAATTTTATCGAAACTGCGAACATTATAAGGCTTAAACATGTTCGCAGCTTTGAAGATGGTGGTTATATCTAATTATTTTTGACAGTTCAAAGCGATAAATGGCCATATCACATCGTGTTTCGGTGGTCATGCTAGGTGGGCTAGAGAATAATTGATAGAGATAGGTACTCATAAATCTGATACCATAATTTAGTTTATAATATAATATAATATAATTTAAATTTGATTTTTGACACGAAATAAACTCTAAAATTAGAATAGTAGAGACTAGCAAACTGTATAAGCAGGCTGAGATTAATCTCCTGCGAAACTCCTTTCAATAATTCTATATTAATGTTATTATTACTCAAAGCGAAAGTGTGAATAATAAATATCAATATATTCTTGTAACCCGTCCATTGTCTAACGAAATATCAAAGTTCAAGTCAAAGTCAAAAGTCAAAGTCAAAATTACTTTATTCATTTAAGTACAATTTGTACACTTATGAAAGTCAATTTTGATGCCATCGGTTCGAGAGTCTACCTATAATCTAAAATTAATTTTACAATTTAATTTTTTTGATAACGTGATTATAGTGTTTTAATACATTTTGCATTTGTGTGGACTACCACACCAATATTATTTCTGGGTAACTGGAAGGCATCTCTTCTAGAAATAAGTTTGACTTGCAAACTACTATTTGACAATTTTTTAATTGTATTTTTATGTGCAATAAAGAGTATTATATAGAGTTTATATGATTATGTTAGCATGGATAGGTGCCTTTATGGTATACCCTGTACCAAACACCATCAATATTGCTGCGATTATACACTTTAGATACAATCGCGTCATTTGAACATTATAATACACAAACATCTAATTAAATAGTTATAACCTGTGTAAGCCGTCGTTATATGTTCTAGTCGCAATTGATAGTACATAGTTGGTAGTAGTAACTCAACTAGACCAGATTTCCCAATGTACTAAAACGTCACCTAAATAAAATATATCCAGTTTTGGCATAAATCAATATTTCGATAGACGAGTTGTAAATTTCGATTTAGCCTTCATGATTGTATAGAACAACAATAATTGCAATATTGGATAACGCTTCACGTTTTAGCGTTTTTATTGTCTTCGCAATACGAATCAAAATTGGATATATAATATTGGCCGTGACTGTATCAAGCAAAGTCTTTCCTAAAAATAGTGCGAAGTTTCTCTCCAAAAATGATCTTCATTTAAACTCGTTTCAATTGTAAAATGAATTATTCTACGAAATTCATCAAACTTCAGTTCACTAATTTTCTCGAAACGAAACAATGGCTGGACCATAATGGAATTCAAATAGAGTTTTCAACTAATAAATATTTGTTGCTCTATCTAAGGGAGTTGTTACACTGATGCGAATTTTGAAGTTATGTTCGTCAAGAACATTATTTTCGTTCCACATACATAATATAATATTATGTATAAAATATTACTTTGTTAAGATACTATACTATAATACTAGCTGACCAAACATTGATCTGTAATGATTTTTTCTTTCTAGCGGTATGAAATATACTTTACGACCTATTCTCATATCTACCAAATGTATACAAAAAATATCATAAAAATCATTCAAACCGTTTCGGAGAAGTGTTATCATAAACACAGTGAATCGAGAACTTATTAATAATATTATCTACCTATAAATTTATTTTGTCCTTCCTTGTTACTAGATGTATAATCTTGAACTCTCTTTTAGCAATCTAGCAAGAATGTTCAAGACTGGTGACCGATGACCTTACGTTTGTATGTGGTTACAACATTTGGTTTGTTCCATTCTCATATCAGTTACAGCGATTTAAAATCACAGAAATCTCTTCCTTCAGTGATTTTGGACAGTAGCTCAATCACAAAAAAAAACAGAAAGAAGCCAAAACGACCCTGCATTAGTGGTGGCATAGAAAGATAATCTTGAAATATATACAGTGCACTAGTTTATCAAATTATAATTTAGGTTCAAGATGTTACAAACAACGAAACCTGAGTAGCTTGGGCATCAATGAGTAGTAGGAGAATAAATTTAATTTATTTTTCCAAACTTTCTGAGTTGCACAAATTTTGCAATCCTCGTCCAACCGAAGTTAAAATACTAAAAAAAACATTTAATACGAAGATCGTTCAGTTCAGTTCAACAACACCTTAAGCTATTTTTCCTGAAAGTCCATCCCGTCACATTTGAAAGTAAAATCCGGTCACTTAATCATGAAAAAAGACTCATAAAACGTACATCATTTTTCGAATGAACTTTATGATTAATATCCCATTAGCATCCATTTGCAGAGATTTCCGACACGAGATACCACTCCGTGGACTGTTCCATAAACATTAAACTATTCATTTGCAAAACGTATAAGTAAGGAGAAAGAGTCGTCTGGCTCAAAGCCACGACCGTAGTGTACATACAGAACAGTATACAACAATTTATGTAAAAGTAAGCGTACAGGCTCGCATCTCTTTATCATTTTTGAGTCACTTCATGGCGCTCATAACCAGATTTGGCTTTGTGCAATCCAATGTTACATATACCTAAAGTTACGCTCAATCCATTATGAACGTTATATTACGTATAATTATTAAAGGTTATATTACTACAAATACTTCTGTTGATCTGTTAATCAAATACTGTAGACGGTAATAGGACATCTAGACGGGGCAATCGCGAGGGGGACACGAGGGGGACGACAGGAGCGCGGTTGCACCACCAAACTCTCAAACACTTGTTTGGTAGACGCTGGTCCACTGTATGTCTTCTACACGCTGTGTAAACAACAGCGGAATTTTCCTTAACTTGAAGTTAAGGTACCTACCTATTACCAAAGCGTAAAAGTTGAGGAAAATGCCGCTTTTGTATAGACAGCGTGCAGTAGACTACCAGCGTCTACCAAGTTAGGATAAAGAAGATATTCTGATAAACTGTTTACTATGGCATAGCTGCGATATACGGCTATAAAATATTCATAATTCTCCGTTTGACACGGGTTCCCGTATTAGGAATCAATTTCGATTATGTTAAAAGATTTGTTCCAATGGAAACTTACCTTTTATTACGTACGAAATGAAACCGGAATTGTGCCAATTCTAATTTCCCCTGGGATTTGAATAATACGACTACGTAAATTTGACGTATTTGTTTAAACATATTTTGGGAACGGATATCCTTCGATACATTAAGTAAGCATCATGTATTAGAAGATTTATTTTTCTACAAGTAAAGTCTGTAGAAAAATATGTTGGTCTTCATTTCACTCAGTGTAAAATAACATAATGTTGAGATAGAAGCACATTTAGCTGTAAATCCTCAAGAAAGATAGGAATTGTTAATGCTGTTATGTTAATAGTTTTTACTAAGTGTATAAAGACAAGACTTGTCATAAACCAAATTAAGCATATTCGTTCTCTCTTACGAATCGAATCCGGACCCTCTAGAATACAAAGAGAGCTAACATTATTAAGTATTGCTATTTTTGTTTTACATCAAACCTTTAGCTGTTCAACTGTAAATAACCAAATATTTTAGTAACCCACGAGTTCTTAATGTGCTGATGGGTTAGTTACGAACAATTATACTTTTCGTAGCGTCGGTGGCGTAGTGCGTAAGAGCGTCGTCTCCCACCCGGGAGGCACTGGTTTGATCCCCGCCACGTACCAATGTGTTTTCAAATTTTGAATTCATATGTACGTTTAATCGACGCTTTTACGGTGAAGGAAAACATCGTGAGGAAACCTGCACACACCTATGAAGAAATTCTTAGGTTGTGTGTGAAATCGACCAAACCCGCACTTGGCATGTGCAAGGCCAGGCGTGGTTGACTAAGGCCTAATTGCCCTTAATGTGGGGTAGGCTCGAGCCCGTCGGTGGGGACATTATGACCTGTTGATGATGATGATGAAACTGAAAGTACATAATACAAGTAAACCGTCAACAATTTATGTCACTTTATAGTAATCTGAAACCATAACAACGAAGATAAAGAAGTCGAGATCATGACAATGACAAAATTAAAAACTTAATCACGAGTAGCCCAAGAATTTTCCGTTAAATGCCATAAAAAGTCAAAGTTAAACCATTAGAACAGGCCATTACTCCCCGGCGAGGCCAGCGCTGGGTCAAGTTCATGCCAATTAAAGTCTCGCTGGCTACATTAAGGCGAGAGGCAGAGCTAATCTAAAAGATAATGAGAAAGGAGGGATGGTAATTAAAATGATTGTAGCGGAGGAACTTCGATTTGATGGAGAAAATGACGAAGCAATCTTCATATCGGGCTTGAATAGGAATTAAGGGGTTATAGAAGATTTTTTTTGTGTAGATAGAAAGATGGACAATTTATTTGGTTTAATAAATAGGTACTTATTGTTTCTCACTAAATTGCCAACGTAAAACGTAAATCTGGAAACCATGACATCTTGTAATTTGCGATGTTTGAAATATATAAAAAAATAAGTTTTTTTTCTGTAATTTATGCCTATTGTTTTCACTTTAATCATAAAATTTGCGTTGTAAATCCTTTTTAAGCTTAGGGTTAAGTCATGAAAAATGGATTAGTATAAATCTACGTAAAGTTAACAGCTTCTTCAATCAATATACTTAAATTTATTTTCCCAATATGATACTAAACTGTCATTGAATCTTCTGATCTTTAATGACAAGTTATCAGTTGCACAGCCTAAAAACTTCCCATTAATTCTTAGAGTATTGCGAATTATACGGAATTTTCAATTACAAGTAGAATTATCAAAATCCATGTCTTATCCAAATGATATTTATTCAATGTTTGGGTTAATATGAAGCCACAAGTTAGTCCCAAGTTAGATTGGTGTTGTATCAACATTAGGAAATATACACACACTTATAACGTTATCCCAGCAAACACTCTGTGTGTCTTACTCCGAAGACTTTGCTACTAATGCCGAGTTCCTGCAAGTTATATTTGTTTTGTCACATGACAAACATTTTAAACGTAAATCCAACCGAAAAGATTACCTACACGAAGAATTTGAGAATCTTTACAAAATCAAACATGGCAGCTTGAGTTTTACCGTAGGTAGTTATTAATTTCACTGGCAGTTGGTATCGGAAGTTTTACTCGGAATTAATTTTGGACAGTGTTTGAATAAAGATATTTACAAATCCCTTCTGAGCAAACTTGAGCGCTTCGAGAATGATTTCCAAGATTAATAACTAGGCACTGACTGTTTATTTAAATGTATTGACTCGGAAAACTGTTCATAACTTTGAAATCGAATTAGACGTGTTTTGTTTTTGAAAGTTAAATTATAGTGCCGGATATTTCAAGGCAAAAATATAACATGGAAATAAATTGTTAGAGATTTGTAATAGATATTATGAACTACATTTCAGTTACTTATTAAGTTTAAAATCTATCAATGTAAAAATATGATTTAAAAAACACCTTAGATTATAAAATGACGATAAATTGCGAAAATCATTACCCTTGCATGTTAATTGCATCAAGACACTCATTGTGAACAGAAAAAAGATATTCAAGGCGGGGTGGTGCCAACAACAGGGCATATGTGGAACTCGAGGTAAAGGCGTTCCCTCCACACCCACTAAACATCCTCCCGGGCCTGACCTTCAGTGCGCTATTACAAGACGGCTCGGGGTCTGCGTACGTGATCGCAACTAAACCGAGACCGTCCCAACGCTGCCCGTCTAGGCACTCCTTGCACCAATTGGTGGCCAACAGCCACTCCTCCACCGACGGCTGCTAGACCTGGCGCGTCCTCCTGACGAGAACACCAGGAGCAGCCATCGAACCGTACCGGGGGGACTTCGGGCGCGGGCATGGCCCTGAAAAGGGCCGTCCGGAACTAGCCGTGGTGGGAAAACAAAAACAACTATACGATGGCATGTGACTTCGAATGCCAAGGACACACTTGACATCAAAAGACACATACCCGCCGTGAAAGTTCCCCACCACGTTACCAGAGTCCACCACGAGGAGGCTTCCGGACGTGTACTCCAGCCTATCTATCGTCTACACTAAAGGGGCCCCAAACCCAAAAAATATCAATCCTTTAGTAAACAAACCAACTAAAGCCAAGAGCCAGGACAAATGTTACACTCAAAATCATTGCAGCAATCTAGAACTAAAAAATTATTAGAAAAATGCACTGAAAAAAATCGACTTGCCTCAGGCGGGACACGAACCCGCACCTTCCACAATCCGGGTGGACCCGCCTGAGGCAAGTCGATTTTTTTTCAGTGCATTTTTCTAGTATTATATTTACGCGTTTGTAAACGCAAAAATAAAATTATTCCATAAAAAATTATTACATTAAAAATCGTCCGCAATTGTTTCAAGTCTCAAAATATGTTACATCGCTTCAAACCCAACGTAGTAGACACCATTATGTAGAATGGCATTTCCATGCATCACACGAAACTCGCATAGAACTGTAAAAGTTCTAAATAAAAAAGCAGCTAAAGCGCACGTGAAACTGAAACGAAAGTGTAATGGGAACCGTCATTGTCGCGGTAAGCGATGCATTGCTTGAACCCACGGGAACTTTGTCGGGGTTTAGAGCGACGTAACGGGGTTTGCGAAATTAATTTCGTTAAGAAGAAAATGATTTTTGTAAAAACGCATTGCGTCTAGTTTCACCTTCGTTTGATCTTTAGCGTTGCTTACTTTGCGAATTTGAAAAGAAATATGTTTCCACTTTTTAGCTTTAAGTTGGTTTTGACTTAAAATTTGTATTAGCAGTTATTTTCAATAAAGAACTCTAAGGACATTGAGTTATCATCATATCATCAAAACAGTCTTTATAATTCAACCCACTGCTAGGACTCTCCTTGTCATCTATGGAGGTTTAGGCAGTGGCCCACCACGCTTGCTCAATGCTGATTGGTGGACCATTGAGTCACGATGGTTCGAAAATGGTTTATTCAAAAGTCACGATGAGACTTTCCATATCCTTATTGGGACTCTGAAGTGGATATTGCTCCTCAAAAACAGCTAATGTTCACATTATTATCATTCAACTAAATACTTCAAAGAACAGAGGATTTTAAATATATCTTGTGTCACCTAGTCCCAACTTTTTCTTCTAGTTAATTTATGATGTTGAAGATTAAGCCTGGAGGATCTCGTCTCGATTCTGATAGTTTTTGCTCGAGAAAGTTAATTGAGTTCGCAGAAATTTGCGGTGTAGGGAAAACTGGATCTTTCTTTTCAAGTATCTCATGAATTATTTTAATGGCTTTTGAAGAGTTTGGATAAAAAGGCTGGAGGTGTACTTGCTCAATTCCATTCAGGGATTATTATTTATATGATAATATTTTTTATCTTAGATTTTTTTTAGCTCGAGATTCTTCATTTCATCTGATAGTAAGGGATAATAAAGCCAAGGATGTTTGATAGCTTTAGTAGACGGTTCCTGGTGAAGCTTTACCTCTTCTACCCTCGGCCATTGAAGTTGTGACTTTCTCATCACCAGAAAACAAGAGTGCTGTTACAACTAATTGTTATGGTGACAGACTTTGACAAGTTTCAGGTGGAATTTAATAAACTAACCCAAAAAAACTGGTCATAAATTGGTACCACTCTGAAGATCGCAGTCGGGATCTCTGTATCTGAGACCGTTGGGCAAACAAATAGAACATAGAGGTTGTTAAAGTTGAATTGGCGTATTTAAGACAGTACTTTATAAATAAATGATCCTTATTGGCTTCGACTAATTATTCTCCACGATGCTTCACTTCAGCATTGGAATAGCTGAGATGAAATTTCGGCGTTCCAACTGAATTAGTGTAGAAATTTGGTTGCTAAGAAAGATGTTCATGCATTCCTTGGTAATTGTCTCACCATAAGCCGTTCGTAAGTATATATGGAGTAAAATATTAGGAGATAAAAATAATCACGTTGTCATAAAATTTACTTTATTTTTTCCCGTAACCTGTAACCAACAATTCAAGACTAATTTGATGAGTTATTGTAATAGCCATTACAATAACTCATCAAATTAGTCTTGAATTGTTCAAAAATCCTTAGAAGAGAAGACAATCTATGAAAGAAATAGTATCAGCCCCACAGACGTGACTAGTGATTATAATTGATGCTCCTTAAAATCCGGGATTCCTAACAGCTCTCGCCAAAGATACAATAAAAACAAAATGCGTGCTCGAGCCGTGATATTGTTTAGCATTGCAAATGGACCTCTCATTCCTTCACAGCAACTTTTTGTGCTGGCAGTAAGACATACTGCAGATTTATGCAAATCTTGATCGGGTGATGTTTTTGTGAACAAACTTCGCGCCTCTGTGAAGATATTCTAAATGATCTACAACAAGGAGGTAGGATAAACACTGAGGAGATTCAAGATTTAGATGGAAATATAAAACTCGAAGAAAGCTCTTAAATTGCGGCTGATGGCGTTAGGATTCGTAATTGAGCTTTATTTTCTTTTGTAACTGACCTATATGATGCTTAGCGTTTTATTCTTCGTGTGTCAATCTTACTTAGAGTGCAGCCAGTTTTGTATGAATTCAAAATTTAAGATAAATAACCAATCCTATAATCATCGAATCATAGATATTTTCATATCAATATCTTTTTAAATAATTAATCCATATCAATATTTTTTTCTATGCATTGAAATTTGACCCTCATCTCACTTCTTCTTCTTTAAATAAATGGCGTTCGCGATTTATAACGCTTTTCGCCAATGTCAAGAACTGAGGACTAGGACTAGGAGTACAAGAACTGAGGTAAAAATGAAGTCTCTCAACTCGTGTTTTTACAACAAGAACTCGGGAGAAACTCCTCATCTCACTTATTGGTCTCAATGTAAAACCTAGAAAGTTAAACCACACTTCATCCATTTTCATTCACTATGTAGATAAATAATTCTTGTTATGTATATCAACAGACTTGGTAGAGTTTAGTAGCTAGCTAGGCGTACATAAAACATTGTTTTTTTATACAACTAGATTATGTCTGTTGGTAAGTGGATACCGTTGCCTATAAACACCTGCAATAACAAGGAGAAAATCACTTGGTATTGCAGATGCGGTGTCATCCTGAGGACTAAGATTAAATGCCTTCTATGCCTGGTAATTACACTGGCTACCTATCCCTTCAATCCGAAACGCAGTAAACTGTTTCAAGGCTGAATTAGGAAAGGCGGTTGTACCTACCCAGATGACCCTACATACAGACTTACACCTAGTAAACATGAACCATAAACTCCTAGGTCTGTAACCCGTAGGCGAACTACCAAGCTCCAGAAATTTTTATCTTCTTAAACCATATTTATTAGCTGTTATTTTTTTTTCCTGGTTGTTCTACAAAAATCGCCTGTTAACCTTAACATGTAAATTGCCAAAAATAATACGAGCATAAAATACAAGTTCCTCTCAGCCCCCGAATGCTATTACCAGTAACGATGCCAAACGCGACAGTCATTTGTCAAACATAAAAACTTCTCCATAACAGCGGTCAATTCACGCTGATATGGCTCTAAGTACCTATGAAATAGAGGTGACAGCGTATGATTGATCGTTGGCACTTTTGCGAGAAACTGCTCGAATGCGGTAAATAATAATAATCGTGTTTAGGATTTTATGTTCAACTATTTTGTTGAATGTGACACATTTCTGTGTCGCTAAAGGATTTTATTTTATTTTATGCTACGATTTATATCGTGTACCTATTTTAAAGAGTGACTCTTGAAGAAATCTTGATGATTAGAGGCTAAATCTGATTTCACATTTATGTTCTTGTAATAAGGTAAGGTCTTGTAAGATTAAAACATTTAAATCAGCTTAGGTTTTAGTCTAGTTAGACAAATCTAATAACAGGTATAATTGATGTTTTTGGTTTGCGGGTAAATTATTTTACAATTTTAAGCTGAATCTTTTCAACAACCATTTGTCCTGCTTTAGAAATTACAAATATTCAGTTACTTTCTCTGTACTTACTAAAAGGTTATGAGCCTCTGCTGCCTCTCAACCTGATACTCATTCCGACACTTTGATCACTATTGATGAAACACTCCTTTTTTATCATTCTGACACTCGACCTAGCATATTCTTATGACACTCTACCAGTCACTCGACCTATATCTCTCCTGACTTCCAGACTTAACTTGACCTGATACACTCCTGAAACTCTATTTTTTCCTGACACTCGACAAGATATTCCTGACACACTACCAGAAACTCTGCTGACACTTATTGGTGCTGATACTTGACCCGACACTCGAATAAACACTTGACCACACTCGACCATTTAAACAACCAACCAATCCAAACAACCATTCGGACTCACACTCGATCCAGCTCTGACCTGAAAATCTCCTGACATTTGACCTGACATCCTACCTGACACTCAACTTGACGCTCTACTTGACATTCGAACTGTCACCCTCCTTCCTTACACTTGAATTCTCCCTCTACTGAAACTTGACCAGACACTCAATCAGACAAAACAGACACCCACCAGACACACGACCACTGATACTCTCCTGATACCCTCCTTACACTTGTCCAGACACTCTTCTGACACTCAACCAGAAACACGACCCGCCCGACACTCGACCAGACTGACACTTGATCTACTCTACTTGACACTCTGTAGATTCTATGTTCAACAAATAAAACAAAATAAAAAAAGCACTCAAACAGACATATACCTGATACTCGGCCTGACACTAAACCAGCCACTGCACCTGACATTCGACATGTCACTCATCCCGACAGTCTGCTGACTCTCGTTGAGACACTGCACATGACATTCAATCTGACACTCGAGCTGGCACTCGGTTTGGCACTTGGTCTGATATTCAACCTTAACTCTCCGGACACTCCCTTTACACTTGACCTCAGACTCAGCCACATTATAATGGCCGCGACCGTCATATTAGCCATGTGATGCCGGCAGAGTAGAATAGCATCACCCCACATCCTCCAATGAGTGTCGTAGAAGTCGACTAATGGACAAGAAAAGGGGTATTGACTACCTTATACTCCGTCCACCAATCTGCATTGGGCAAGCGTGGTGGACTACTGCCTAAACCTCCTTTGATGACAAGGAGAGGCCTTGTGTTCCAGCAGGGGGTCCAATTATTATAAATGCTGTTATGATGACGATGAGCCCAATTTGATTTATTGATTTTTGACTGCGACAACTTGTGAACTGAGACGAAGCAATAACGACTCGAAGAACAAGGTAGAGCGATGTCATTATCATCTTCCTACCCTACTCACAATTTATTTGTAGTCGGTGCAGTATGCCTCGATATCGAAAATACTGCTTAAGGATTTGGTATTACATTTTTACGTTAAATAGAATTCCGATAGATAGATAGGCACTCAAATTACATTTTTCTTGAATAATATTCAAGAGAGAGCTGATGATTTTGAAACGCGTAAACAGATTTTCATGAATTGTAGCTAAGAACCATTTGAATCTCGTCAGCTTTCGAACAAAAAAAAACGCATCAAAATCGGTCCATTACGATGCCACAGACAGACACACAGACACGTCAAACTTATAACATTCCTCTCTTTGCGTTAGTGGTTATGAATGCACAATAGCAATGTTGTGGTTATTCAGGAAGTAAATAATCAACAACATGGGCCATGATCGCAACAATCCCCTAAAGTTACCTTCCAATACAACGCTTTGACGGATAGGTATAACAGAGGGACTAGTAATTCTCATTACAATGAGAGAAAAACATGCGACGAAACATTAACCTAGGTTAGAAACATTTTAGAAAAAACCCACACATTCTTTTCAAGTAATCAAACGTGTATGACAGTGTAGTTTACGGCTAACAAATTGCAAATAACTCTGTTGCAATCGGAATAAAAACCAGCCGGAGACAGCCCGTCTCCGCTATTAATTAAAAAAACCTCGCTCCAATTCGTAACTTTTCATGCGCCGGTGAGCGACGCCCGGCGCCGCTAGTGATGTGCTCAACTAGTTTCGCGTCACTAGTAAAATACACATATATTTTGTATAACAAGTGTGGTATACAAAATTTATAACTCAAAATCTCAGATCTTGAATGTTCAAAAACTCTAATAATCTCCACGGGGTAGGGAATCGGATTACGGTTGGCAGTGCATATGTGTCACGTTAAGCATGCAAGCGTCTTTAGGCTACGGTGGCTAGTTCCTAGCCAGGCTGTATGTTTGTCTGCCAACCACTTGCCATAAAAAGTCTTATTTTCATTCAAATAAAAATAAAAATGTTTTGTGACGTTTTCGCAGGTACAAAAGTCTTCTCTCCAAGCTTACGGCGTATGGTCTGCCTGTTCAGCTCTGTACCTGGCTGGCCGATTTTTTTGCATGAGCGTATAATTCGCGTCCTCTCTGACGGTTGCAGTTCGCAGTTTATGTCAGTGAATGCCGGTTTTCTCCAGGGCCCCGTTTTATTCCCTACACTGTATCTTTCGCACTAGCTATCTTCGCTGGTCTCCACTTCTGCTTACCATCAGGTAGAATAGAATCATGTGTTTGACCTTTTTTAAAAAAAAAATATTTTTTGTAACACCCCCGACACAAAAAAAGTAAAGAAAAAATCTCCGGGTCTTTTAACTTCATTAAGAGAACCTATTAATATTTTAAAGATGATCGTCGCCACGTTGAGGACTGCTTGAATATTTGAATATTATTATTTCTTTCTTTCTTAGGGAATTCTTGAATATTATTCAAGAGAGAGCTGATGACCTTGAAACGTCTGAACAGATTTACATGAATTGTAGCTAAGAACCACCTTGAAATCAAAATCATCAAAATCGGTCCACTCTTTTAGGAGCTACGATGCCACAGACAGACACACAGACCTACAGACACAGACACGTCAAACTTATAACACCTCTCTTTTTGCGTCGCGGGCAAAAAATTAAGAACTGTCCATTAATAAGTATTTTTATACTTCACGGGAAGCTCTTAGCCTTTATCCCACATGACGGTTAGTGATGATAAGGGCGAAGACGGAAGAGGAACCTGGAACCCTCTGTCTTTGATGTACTGGCTAACAATAATGTTGTTAACATTATTATTATGGCCACAGATTTTGATAAGATGGTGGTAGCTAGCCAGGCGGACTTAAAACAAACCCACCAGCAACCAAATAGAGCACAAATCTGTACTCGCCTGGGTATCAAACCTGACCTCTGGATCTAGTTACGGTAGCCGAGCCACTAGACCAGAGAGACGACTAAAAAATTCTCAATCAAATGACATTACATAAATCTATACAAATAAAAATCAATGTTTGTATTTTTGTCCTCTATGCGTTTCAAAACCATTCATAAGATTGTGATGAAACTTTGGTATGATGTTCAGGGGACGCTCGCGAGGGTCCCTGGCCCAAATAATCTATATATGAGTTTTTTTTAATGTGGCATTGCAACAAATGACGGTTATTGCCTGTAATTCCTTGATCACAATTAGCTCCATCAGTTTTGATACCATCTCTAGCGTGTTCCTACATGTTACTAGGTTTTAAAATCTGCTTTTAAAACCTGGTAACCCCTATGTTGTACTAAGAAAGAAAGAAAGAAACAAAAATTGTTTAAAAATTAGTTATCAAAATCACTTTTTCTCTATCGCAAAACGGCAATTTTTAGAATTCTTAATTATTATTTTTATTTAATATCGTACTAGTCAGTGTATACATCATTGAGTACATCACTAGACTACAACCCGCAAGCGCTGCCGGAATATCATTCTTGTAATTAATAGTCATTCAGTGTCGGTACATTTCTGTGTGAGAATTTAACGCAGCTTGGAACAAATATTACTGTATTTTTTACTTCAATTTAAAAAGTTACGTCCTATACACTGCTAACACATAACAGTCTAGTATGTTACAGGAGGTAGTAAAAAAATTGCAAGGGAAACATTTGTGCTACTGTTTGGTAATTAAGTGACAAACTTTGATTTTCAGAAGTTTATAAACTGATGTATATCAAACTGTGGTAAAGATACTGGCCCGATAATATACTGCCTGCTTACCATTAGTAGCCTATATACTTACTTTTAACATCAAGATGTCACTCACGTGTGACCCCTAAACTATTTTATATATTTTTATTTCATAGAATAACCAACAGCTATATCAAGACAACATGGAAACTTAACTTAAACAACAGAAAGCTAATTAGAGAACCTTTATCTCACAATTAGATGCATTCTCATAAATCTAAATATAATAATTCAAAGGTGACTGCCTGACATAGTGATCTATCAACGCACAGCCCAAACCACTGGACGGATCGGGCTGAAATTTGGCATGCAGGTAGATGTTATGGCGTAGGCATCCGCTAAGAAAGGATTTTTGTAAATTCCACCCCTAAGGGGGTAAAATGTCCACGCGGACGAAGTCACGGGCGGAAGCTAGTAACAATAATAATAGGTATGTACATTATGAGACCGAAATCACATAATATTATATAGGTAAATAAGCAATTAACACCTTAAGAGTCCGCTAACTCTCGAAAAATATATGGCTCTAAGGTGCTTTACTGATGTTAGGCCAGTACTAAATAGGTCTATGTCCAAGCTTAAAACCTTTGGTACTCTCAACACCTTATTTTATCGATATTACCCCCCGACCTCCTATAAGATTTGAATCTAGAACCTCAACTCTCTAGGAGTTGAAAGATGTCGTTTTAAATACTTAGAACCGATACAGAGATAAGTAGCTTAGGTATTTGAAACTGACAGTGATCTTATCTAAGGTGCCTCCACTCCAATTTGAGAAGCTTTTATTTAATTACACCGCTGGCAGAATCTGCCAAGCAAGCCTTATCTCTTCAGAGAAACTCCTCAATTTCCTACTCAAATAAACTGTGAATATTTTAGTGGTGTGTGCGCGAGCAAACTCCCGACTTGGTAAACACCAAGTTAGGCTCATAAATTACAAATCTATAATCGATCAGCAATCTCTCAGAGCGTCATCAAGTAGTAAGTGCTATATTGGCGCAGTTAAACTAAAAGCAGTAGGGAAAATAATCAATTAGCCTTTTCAACTATAAGACATAGAAAATTATTTTTCATATTGGAATTCATCAGCTTCTAAATGTTCGTTTTACATACATACCGCTAAAGGCCTTTTTCCCATAGCGGTAGGCAGATATTACTTGTTTCCACTTGCTACAATCCTTACATATTTCTTTCGCTTTATCCAGTTTCATCACAATTCTCTTCCATGCGGTGGTTTAGAGTACTTTTGACCTGGTCTTTTTTTAAGACGTCTTCGATTGATCGATACGTTTGCCTAGGTCGTTTCGTCCCGTACCTCCGTTCAATACCAATTCATATATCCTTGCCGTCAATGTACTTTCACACATCCTTTCTACGTAACTGAACCATTTGAACATCCTTTTCTCACTTCTTGTCACTATATCTTCCTTCAAACCACACTTCTCTCTTATCATGTCATTGTATAACCCTCATCCCACCACCAACCCATGGTACAACCTTCCGGTTACACAGGCGGAAATCGCGGGAGAGTGCGCTGCTACTTACCGGGAGCTCTTTTCACAACGTCCCTTCTTGACTCCCTACAAATTATTTGTACTCTTCGTCCTTGTCCCTATGGTCTTTCTCCCCCTTATTAATCCCTCATCGTATAACCCATCTGTGTTTGTTCTACCTCACAGTAATTTAGTTTACGTTGCTCAGTTTTCTTTTACATCAGTGTACAGTTTCTAAGTACGATGCCGTTGCAATTTGAATATATATTAGACCGTACTACACTCGGTGGAATGCTGGCATTAAACTTGCTTTCTTTGATATGGTATCCAAGAATCTTTTTCTTACTTCATTTTTGGAAATAATATTTGTGTCATTTTAACTAAACATTTCTCTCGAATCTTTTTATTGGCATTGCCCTGCTTATCATGAATGAAGTAGCTCGACATTACAAAGATGTAATATCTTTGACAAATACCTAAAAGTGTTTTTTTTTTAAATCCAATTCCCTAGTATTAATGAACGCGAAAGTGAATTTGTCACACTTTAGCGACGGAACTACTCAAGCGATCATCACATATTGTGAGGGGTACAGAAAAATGGTAAGCTTTTAAAAATAAAAACTAAAGCGACCAACGTAATAGACATTCAACCTTTCACAAATAAGCATAAAGACCCACCACTCCAATTCATTTCACCATAACCTTGTATTTACCTACCGTTTTACCAGACACTATGCCATCGAGTATCTGTTAATTAAGTTAATCGAGTATCGTCTCCAAATCTGCTGCAGACGAGTGATGGTAATTAATTGACTACGCTCGTTATGTGCGCTTTGTTCTAATAATGGGCTATACTGCTGATTAGTAGCACTTAAAGTATTAGGTAATAAACATGAGAAGTAAGAAGAATAATATCATTAGAAGCAATGGAATCGTGCCTTGACTGTGACGCCTAAAAATACACAAATTATGTTAATCTTATGTAGTTCCCGGCATCCTCTTCTTCTTGCGTCTTGCAGGAGCGCCTTATAACGGCCTTGTACAGATATAAAATTATTGCATTCGATTTGTTAGAAAGCAGAAGCGGAGTTCCTACAAGGTAAAGTACCTTATGCCTTATTATTATTATACTTGTACCCTTATAACTCTTTCACCAAGTATTGTAACAAATAGTGTGCATGTAAACAATTCCATTTCTTCATTGTGCGACATCTAAAACGACAGCCGCGCTGTGAAGCACGGAGGAGAGATCACCCATCCGTATACGCGTTCCAAAGTACTGATAAACGTGACCCAATCGACCTGTTCAAGTGATTTATATAATACTAGCTGTCCCGGCCACGCGTTGCTGTGGTAATTTCATACTTCTGTCCTATAACATTGAAATTGCAGTTGAAAAAAAATGAGGACTACTTATCAAGATAAAAACTGTTCTATCTTTCAAGTTGGATCAAACTGCGCACGGTGTGCAAATTTGTCGGTTGCACGGCCAAGTAGTTTAGGAGTCCACCGCGGACAAATAACGAGACACGTTATTTATATACAATAAGATAATAAAAAAAGAAAATGTAATAATGACTAAAAATATTACTAGCGTGCTTATTAAAAAGTTTGCTTTTACCAATTTATCCAATCAACATATTTGACAACATAATTATATAAACAGCAAAATAAGGCTTGCAATTAATTATTAGATAGTCTGATTTAGTAAATTGTGTACATTACGATAGTTTAATCTATCGTAATGTGAAAAAATTGCTAAGAAATTAAAAAAATTGAGCATTGAGCAATTGCTCAAAGAGTCTACATGATTTTAAAGCTGTAATAACATTATACTCGTTACCAAGTTGTTTTTCTATTGTCCTGTTGGCTGCTGCTATTAAGTTTATTTAAAAAATGTTCTTGATTATTTTTACTTTTATCAATGGCCTACGTATCCCAGTTATGTATCTGATTGCTCATCAATATAGTAGTTGTCTGCTAATTTACTGTGTCATTGTCAATTTATAAAACACAAAATTTTACTCACCTTACTTTTAATAATAACAATTATTACAGTAAACAAATTATTGCTTACTTGGATGCTTTCAATAAGCTGCCGTATATCATCGCAAGGCAAACACCAAAGTCATATCTAACGGCCTCAAATATTGACCTAGTTCTCGAGTTGTCGCATTAGTCGCGTCGAGTGACCGAGTCGTTAAGACCTCCCACTTTGTAAGTGTTGAGTTTGCAAACAAAGATTTATTGACGTTTATCTGTTTACTATAGGGGTGAAGAGTGGCCAGGATGATTGTTGGTGATCGCGACTAATGACGCTTGGGTAAGCAAATGGGAGAAAACACATATGTTACGTTAATCTAATAACAATTTTGTTTGCAGAAATTTGTGATCATCAGAAAACTTACACCTAATGTACTATTTGAAATTAGACCATGGAGTCACAACATGCTAAAAAATCTTTGAATTCGTACAGTGAGCGTCATATATCGACAATCAAAACTTACATTTAGGTCTTTGCTTAAAAAAATACTGTTTTGAATAAAGGATCATTTTCCACACTAACGAGTATTGACTTTTTTTGAATGTAAATCTCTTGACCTGAAGGTCAAGTCATTTATATCTTAAGTGATGATTAGGCCGAGGATACAAGCAAGCCTGGCCCGGAATCCTACACTACTGTGGACCTGGATACCTTAACACTGACTGTCGGCATACAATAATACTCCTGATACCTACTATTGTTACGCTACATACTGATACGATAGTGGTAGCTTTTAGCACAGTCGGGATTAATAGACTAACTTGAGAAAGAGCCTTGGTGTATTTTAGACTCATCACCACCATCATTATTTCAGCCGAGAGACGCCCACTGTTGGACATAGGCCTCTCCAAAGATTGACAAACCGGTCGGTCCTGCGCTGTCTGCATCCAGCGGCTTCCCGCGGCCTTTACCATATCGTCAGTTCATCTTGTGGGCCGCTTACCTACCAACACTACGTCGATGACATTGGTTCTACTGCGGATCTCATCATTTCTGATATGATCACGCAGAGAAATCAGCAATTTCAGACCTGAAAACAATAAAAAGCTTCTACTTACTACCTGGTCCCAATATATTTGGTGATTATGCAATATATCACAACAGTGCGTTTTGGCACAGTTTTACGGTCGGTCGCCTGCCTGACACGAACAGACCTTGGGAATGTTATTGTAAGTAGTTTCCCATCAGGGCGTGAGTCACCCCTCAGTGCGATGGTCTTTAAGTGGTCCAGAATCTTCCTCAGTGGATCCTATCTCATCTAACCAGCATCTAATACAATATCGACTATTAATTGACAAACTAGCGTTCATAATTCTTCATAAAATCACGATGGAATTCATTATCACCATAACAGCCTTTATAATTCGACCCACTGCTGGGACACATGGACTCTCCTTGTCATCGAAAGAGGTTTAGGCAGTAGTCCACCACGCTTGCCCAATGCGGATTGGTATATGGATGGACGGAGTAAAAGGTGATCAATATCCCTTTGCTGATCCATCTACGACATCCATTGGAAGATATGGGTGATGCTATTCTACTCTGCCGGCATCACATGGCTGCATAATGGAATTACGTGTAACGTTTACGTTGGAGACCTTGATAATGATTGATAACGCGTTGCTAAAAACAGGGCAGATCTCAGAACCAGCATCCAACATAAGTATCACATTACCGAAGAACTTTCTCTTGAGGTCGAAATGAATTTAACAAAAGATAAAATTAATGATAGCGTGTCATGTGTTCATACAGGATTTCATTTACAATAAAACAGATTTATGGTTTGAGACACAGCGGAAACAGCAAAATAATAAAGAAGAATGCCTTTGAGGATAGGCAGTATTTCAGCAATATAATAATACAAACCGTTTATGATATCTTACTGGAGGACCGAGGCTTTTGTGGGGCTATACTAGATAGCGAAAAATGTGTTTCAAATAAAAAACCAAAGAATTGAAAACAAATTAATTGAACCTGATTTTTGTTGAGACAAAAGAATCACACAATAGGAAATTACACCAGACTGTAATATGTAAAGTGATGTCATAATTATATTTAAATTCAAATCATTTGTGTGCAAAAGTTCAAGTTCTAATACATGAAATCATCGTCGTTTTTACAACATTTAAAATATTCTGACGTACTAGGATATCAAATACTTAAAAATTATACTGCGTGGTGAATACAAAGAGATGACGGCGGCTGGTGACGGATCTGGATTCGGCGAGGTTTGGCGGCACAGCGCAATTAATACGTTTGATTATTATTATTCTATAATATCAAGAAGGATTTTATTTCCATTCTTCGAGACCTGGACATTTAGTGACCCCAACGTGATTACGAAGAATATAAGGTTCAAACGTAAGTGGTGCTGATGGTGGTCGTCCGAAAGGGATGTGAGCCCAGTTTGAGTATAAATACATATTAAATATGCAACGTTGTGTTCTAAAGTGCCACAGTTTGCCAAACAAGTGCTTAACTATCTTCCTTTTTCTCTGCTTACCAGCAACCATCTATATTCATAGCAAGTACGTACCCTTATTTTCTCCTTCATTATTTCTCATGATCAAGTGCGGCGATATGACTAAAAACCGTGAAGAAGATATAATTATCGTTAATGATAGTTGTATAAAACAAGAAGCAGATGGCATAGGCCTGCGAGCCGTGAAGACTCGTAAACATCCCAAATGGGACGTCTTGCAATCAGTCTGTGTCGAACGCAGTCACGAGCGTGCCGTAACAACATTTATCAAAAATGCCATCTTGTGTGTTTAGGAAGTGTACCAATTATCAAAAATGCCATCTTGTGTGTTTAGGAAGTGTACCAATTATGACTCCAAGGTAAACAAAATACCTATAATTATTTAGTTTAATTATTTCATTTATTTTTAAAATAATATTTGTATATTAACTTCAATAGAATTGCTGCAACCTTTAGATAGAACAAAAAATGAACAAGCAAACAGTGTAATAGGAAGACTCCGTATAATAAACTCCAAGTTTGAATCTCCGAAAGTACACGTCTGAAACGGAATATTTTATTCAAGCGCAGAGAAAGTTTCTGCAAAGAATCCTGAGTTAAGAACAGCTCCCATCGAAAATATTAAGATTCTCAGTGCATCCGCAATAATCTCAGGACTGGCGGTTGTAAGCGGACGCTTTAAATATTTACGCCTCACTATTGTAGTTTATGAAATATTTAACAGGCTCTTGGCAAAAATAATTGTTGGGAGTTCCACTTTGTTAACATGCAGTGCTTATGATACGGCATCTTGCAACAGAAGTTTTGGTCGTGGGACATAAAGTT
Organism: Elophila nymphaeata; assembly: GCA_955850985.1. Lineage (NCBI taxonomy): Eukaryota > Metazoa > Arthropoda > Insecta > Lepidoptera > Crambidae > Elophila > Elophila nymphaeata. The sequence continues at coordinate 22,024,519 of OY039084.1, read as the reverse complement.
TATACAGAAATTGATGCAATCAAAACAATTTATTTAGAACATCATTTTTTCTTGATACTTCTTGCTTGATTATTATGCATCTGTATACTTAATCTGGTAAGCTTTAAATGCAAATTAATTATTTATATCTGATGGGACCCATAATAGATAGGTAATATGCATGTAATTCATGTAAGGCTCAATTTTTATTATACAAATAAACTCCAAAAATTACTTTAGAATTGTCCCTCCATTAATGTTTCTTTAAATTATGACGTCACGAACGTTTAAAATGTCCGTGCAGGGTGGCTGTTTTTACAAGCATTCATTTAACTTGCACTGTTCGTATGTAAGTAAAATAAAATATGTAAGTTGTCCATCAAAATTTGCGAACCATTTTTGGATCATTTGTTGGTATTCGATTGATCTGAAATTTTGCATACACGTTTAATTAGGATGACAATGCATGCTTAGCTAAGTAACATCGTTATACACCCAATATGGCGGACGCCCCAGATGGTAGACTAGTCTTTTTTTGGGCACTCCCATGATATGGGTATCAAATGAAAGGGTTTGCTGAAAAAAATACGAATAACCTAACTTAAAATAAATTTCAAATGTTTTAAAAACTTGTCGCAAATGTAATTGTTGTATATAAACAGCTATAAAAGAGATAGTAAATAATCGATGATCGAAGTAAATCTCCGACAAGATTTTATTATATTTGAATTTAAAGTTTATTATATTTTCTTCTTCCTCTCTTCTGTGAAGTGGCGGATTTCCGCCACTTAACGCCATTTAAAAATCTAACCCTACCTGTGAGATGGCGGATTTCCGCCACTTAGGAGGTGTCGTATTACGTGGCTTATCTCAAACAATTCATTAGCTTTGTTAATGCGATAAGATCGGGAATGTGTTTATTAAGAACTTGGATGTATGATACACATTCATTGCAACAGTGTTTAGAGAAAAAAAAACAAACAATCTATGGTTAAAATTTGCGTTCAAAAGTGAGGGTATTTTGAAGTTATCGCGTTTTTATTTATTATATTTATTGTTTGTAACAGACTTGTTACATTATGTTATGATGATGAAATTAAATGCTACTTATTATTTAACATTTCCTATCATTTTCTTATATACATAAAATTTCAAATACATAGATTACCTTATGTAATATATAACATAACAATAAAAATATTATATTACTGTTGAATAGATTTAAAGAAATAGGTAGAGAAACAATTTAAGAACAAAAATCAAGAAAAGAAAGCCTTAATTCTTAGTAGAACTGGAGTTATTACAGTTTTTTTAAAATTCGAACCATAAAAAACCCTTGCCTGCAAGGAGCTTATATTTTACCTATAGAATGGAGTCATTAGACAAATGAACAAAGTGAGGGCAAAAATTTTGACAACACTTGACATTTCTTGACAATTCTAGAGAGGCCCTGTCTCTTTCTAGTAGGGTGCCTGTAGCACAAATTAATCACGGACAGTCTTGTGCCACGGGTAAGGTCTCACGTGCTCCCACCTGGTGGTAGCCGGAGATGGTCTCGGTGAGGGTCACTCGGTGGGACGAGTTAGGGCGGCTTGTACTGCTGCTCACTGTAAGTCCAGTCCTGGGCGGAAGTGAAGGTGCGGAGGCGACAGCGGCTACCTTAGCCTAATCTTGGACCCCAATTAGGGGTTAAACACAAGAGTTCAAATAATTTATTGCATTCATGAATGTAAATAACAGATGTTCATAAACAACACCACCACATCATGTTGCCCATTTGGGCATAGCATAATCAAGATAAAAGTGTAACGGACTAGATTAGAATTTATTCATACTATATTTTTTTTATGTTACGAGATGGCAAACAAGCTTGCGGCCCACCTGATGTTAAGTGGTCACCGCCGCCTATAGACACTTGCAATATTAAGTGTAAATTACTTAACACCGCAAGTGCGTTTGCCATACTGGGGACTAAGATGATATGCCCTCCATGCCCCGTAATTACACTGGCTACCTTTTCCTTCAATCCGAAACACAGCGAACTGCTTCACGGCAGAAATAAGAAAGGCGGTGGTACCTACCCAGACGACCCTACATATGGGTCTACCACCTAGTATTTTGAATGTATGTGTGTAGTGTAATATATTAACTTAATTTGAATGTATATTTTACGCTTTATTTAACCTACTCTAAACATCGATAAATGAAGTGTTGGTGACATTAGACTTATTACTTCGGAAACCCTGGTTTCTCATTTTTACGTCATACGCCATTTTTGTGACTATGCAAAATGTTAAAATTTAATTGAGTCATTGTATATTCAATAATTGATGATGCCTGATACCCTTAAAATGATTTCCCAAACATTTTAGCTCTATTAACTGTATATTACCACGAAAAATTTTACTAACCATTTCAAGGGTTGCCTTTGAAAAGTGATTGAGAAGTGGTTTTATTGAAAAAAGGGCTTGAAGTTTGCCGTAAGCAGTTGGTGTCTTGAAAGTGCAGGCTACATATTTTCGAAATTTCATAAAATTTGGTTTTTAAAGGCACAATAGACAACCATATGGTCCGTCGCTTCGGAAATCTAAAAAGAAAAGAACATTTTATGTATACAGACACTTTTAACGTGTAATCAAATAGCATATTAAAAACTATCATTTGATAGATTTTAATATGCTATTTGATTACAAGTGCAGAAGAGCGCAGCCACAATTTTATTAATACTGTCTGTCTGTGTGCAATGTATCTGCGTTGCATGTTAGTACATGCAAATGTGAAAGATAAACATTATTACACTAGTAAAATCCAATCAATACTCTCATTATCTTTTTCTCAAATGAAATAATTTACATTATACACAAATTACATAGTAAAAATTACATAGTTTATTTGTAAATAAACATTTCGTACTAAAAATGCGTAAAACTATTTATGTATTTTATCCATGGAACAGTTATTTCAAATAATTAAATAAAATAATATATCAATTTTGATTGCCATTTATAAAAGGAATGAATAGAAAGGGATATTATTTCTTTATAATTCCGGAAATCCTAGTCACCCTAGTCAATTTGTTTACACATATTTGACTAAGTAATTTATGTATGAAAATTAATTAAATTCAGATAGTATGAAAGCCGAGTATCAGAAATTACTTTCCCCTATGGAGTTTCGCCCAATAACGATAATCATATGGAATTACATGTGAAAAACCAATTTTACTTAGGTGAACAATAATATGCAATTATAACACTTACAAGTGAAATTTCACACTGCATCCTGGATACCACTCACTTCTGCAACCACGAACTATACAGCAATGCACCATTTTGCACTATTTATAGTTATTAAAATGTAAAAAGCCGTACCAAAATCGCGAGTCGATACCTATCAATATGTCATGTTGAGATTTCGGGACATCAACGTGATTGACGTATGAACACAAAGCTGTCATTATATAAATCCCTTAATTTCCCATAAGTTATGGAAAAAACACAATGACACACCAGTTGATTGAAATACAAATCTAAACGTTAAAAGTCAATATATTATATTTATTTCTTTCATTGATAATAAATACTGATAATTGAATACAATATGTTAAGTTTTTAGCTACTTTTCTACTTTTGTTTTAGAAAGATGGCGAAATACTGGGGAAATCTTGTTTCTATGTAGTCGTGTTTAGAAAGAGATGACGACAATTTCTAGAAAGAGAAATGTGTAATTTGAAATGTCAAGTATTGTCAAAATTTTTGCCCTCACTTTGTTAATTTGACTAATGACTCCATTCTTAGTATAAGCTCCTTGCTTGCCTGTGACGTGGCTGAAATCCGCCATCACACTTGACATCAATCACTCATCTGACAGTTCAAAACTCTTCCACGGATGAAAGGTTAAGAGTTTTACTTCAATATAAATGTCGGATCAATCATAAACTAGGTATTAACATTTGAAGATGTACAGCTAATTTCCAGTCTACAGTTTTTGACATTTTTGAAAAACCGTCAGAAGCTTGATTTTGGCGCAGCATTAAAACAGCAACAGTAAATTTTCGAACGTCGACCACAATATCTTTTATGAGAATTATATTGAAAGGGAAAGCCGCAAAAACGTCCCTTTCACCGGGCCGAGGGAATTTGACAGGTAAATTGGGATCAGGATTGACGGGAATCACCGTGATTGTTTATTTAGGAGTCGGAATGAACGCCTATGCCTTAAAATTTTAGGGCGTAATAGAAAATTTATTGATTCCATGAAAGCGTTGAGAGTTCTTTCTGTGACTGAGTCAAATCAAACACTTTATTTGCAAGAATACAGTTCATAAAGTGATGTTAATGTTGAAAGTGAAGGATTTATCGATGGCCAATGAAACTATGTGAATTATTTGCTACTTTAGATACTATTTTCCTTTAATCATTGCTTCATTTTTTCATCATCATTTTCATTTCATTTATCGGCCATTCACGCAGCGTTGGCCAGCGTTCGCCCCACAAGGTGGACCGACGATCTGGTGAAGGTCGCGAGAAGCCGCTGGTTGCAGGCAACTCAGAAACGACCGGTTTGGAGATCCTTGGAGGGCGCGTGTTGTCCAACAGTGGGCGTCATTTGGCTGATATGATGATGGGTATTTTTTTTTCAAAAATCGCTAAAACAAATATTTATTTTCTAACAAGTACCTAAATTCAAAGTTTCATGGTTTTATCTTCACTAATGACGAACTTTCACTCGAACTTTAATCGATTACATCAACCACTTCAAGCCTTTTTAGCTACAAAATGTAGCGTCTGATAATATTAGTACCAAATTTCATCAAAAGTGGTTCAGTAGTTCTTGAGTTTATTCGCCACAAACATACAAAAATACAAAATCTATCCTCTTTATAATCTTCTTAATATATATAAATTACGTCTCACGTTGTTTGTCCGCGATGGACTCCTAAACTACTTAACCGATTTAAATCAAATTTGTACACCGTGTGCAGTTTGATCCAAGTTAAGAGATAGGATAGTTTTTATCTTGATAAGTAGTCAATATTTTTTTTACTGCAGATACAATGTTGTAGACCAGTAGTATGAAATTACCACAGTAACGCGTGCCCGAGACAGCTAGTATTAATATAGATTCTTCTGCTCGTGTGTTTGTCACTGAACTCTTTCAAAACACTTGAACGGAGTCTGGTGATTTTTTTTCTGTGTGCAAGCCGATCCGAGAATAGTTTAGATTCACAAGTCGATTCGATAGATGTTTTTTTTAATATTAGTCAATAATTAATAGGTGTACTGTAGTAGTCATCAGGTATGTCACACCATAAGCAACAAGGAGCTGAAATTATAAGTGGCTGATGGTGGCATTTATCTGCAGTGCTCATAAGTTGTCGCGCCCTCAGCCGGCCCTGTTTGTCAATGTCAAGCCAGGGATGGACCGGAAAAACTACACCGTAAGGTGTGAACACACGGCTCCTGAAAACAAGAATGAATAGTAATATAATGTTTTCTGCAGGATATATTATTATTAAATAAATAAATATAAACACGCTCACACCAATTATTTAGCCCAAAGTAAGTAACATTAAGAACTCGTGTTATGAATATACTAGATAATGGACATTTTTACTATACCTAACAATTTTAGATATTAATACTAGAAAAAATACACAAAAAAATTGACCAGCCTCAGGCGGGAATCGACTTTTTCTAGTATTAAAAATATTTACGCGTTTGTAAACGCAAAAATTATTCCATAATTTCAGATATTTTTATTAATAAACTTAATTAAATACATATAAACAACCATGAATCATCAACAAATATTCGTATTCGTCACACAAATATTTGCCGCTGCCAGGATTCGAACCCGGGCCGCTTGATATGTAGGCAGCTATACTGACCACTCCAACAAGACGGCGTGGTATTATTGCAGATATTTTATTAATAATCTTTGATATAAAAAATGTCTACTGATAAGGTCATCCTTTGTGCATATATATGTATATACACACAAACATATAATCACGCTCGTAATCCCAAAAAGTTTTAAGATGAGCTTCAGGTTACATTTAGTTACACATAAAGCCAATATTTTTCAATGTGTAGTTTCAATCTATTCTAATTTTTACTTATTTTTTTATTAATATTTGCTACTTTGAAATGAAATGCGAAAAGCGTTTAGGTAATTTTTCTGAACACAGAATACCTTACAAAGATAGAATAGTGTTTTAGTTTCCACATTTCCATGTGGTTCTTTTCAAATTAATAGCTTTCCCGACCGACAGCTCGGTATAAGCGGCTAGTACCTTTCATTTGAAGCTTACTGTGAACGGCTTCAAATTCTATAGTTCGATATATACGTACAGATTCACTGTTACTAGTAGACTCGACTCGAGGCCTATATGTTGTCAATTGTCAACGCTGTGTTCGAGGCACTGATAAATCCTGGCCGACGTGAAGCCTTCGGTACAGTCAGTTCGACGAGTTATTTATAGAAGGAAGGTCACTGCGCACTAATCAGCTCGGTAAGGTGAAAAACAGGCAATGCGCTACATTCCGTAGCTTTTCTATAGAGGCGATGCGCTACATTCCGTAGTCTTTCCGTAGCGGTGATGCGCTACATTCCGTAGCCTTTCCGTAGAGGCGATGCACTACATTCCGTAAACTTTACATAGAGGCGACGCGCTACATTCCGTAGTCTATTCGAAGAGGCGCCGCGTTACATTCCGTAGTCTTTCCACAGAGGCGATGCGCTACATTCCGTAGAGGCGATGCGCTACTTTCCGTAGCCTTTCCGTAGAGGCGCCGCGTTACATTCCGTAGCCTTTCCATAGAGGCGATGTGCTACATTCCGTAGCCTTTCCGTAGATGCGATGCGCTACATTCTGTAGCCTTTCCGGATACGGTTACGTTCCCTTTTCGAGCTGATAAGTATGCTACGACCTTAAGTGGAGAAAGTAATGTTGGTGACGATGTATTGTATCTCCTTCAGGCCAGGCGCACAATAATCCGCTGTGCTCATCGTAAAAATGAAGTCCAAGTTTCATCAATTTATTCACGTCCTAAGACAGCGATGAACTGAAGTATAAAACAGCAATTGAATGTTAATGCACAGTCATAAAAGTTTGTCTCCAGTGTAGACACGCCTCGACTAGGCACGGTACCAAGCAAAAAGTGTAAGTTTGAGTCGAGTGTCGGTGACGACCGTCATTTCATAAATCTCGCGCAGATGCGTAGGTAACCGCTATAAATTCGGGCGGCACCCGTCCTTCGGCTGGGGTGAGGCGCGAGAGCCGGCGAATTTACATTAACGATAACAATCTGGAGTATTTTTTTGCAAGCTTCTGGGTCTGATGAAAATAAGGAGGCTTGCACTCTCTTATGATAAGGTTACGGTCCAGTGAATGAGTGTTTTAAACTTTTATTTCTTTATTGTATTACACAGCTTTATAGTGGATGCCATGTGATACCAGCAGAGTTGAATAGCATCACCCCATATCCTCCAATAGGTGTCGTAGAAGGCGACAATGGATCAGCAAAGGGGTATTGATCACCTTATGCTCCGTCCACCAATCCACATTGGGCAAGCGTGGTGGACTACTGCCGAAACCTCCTGCGACGACAAGGAGAAGCCTTGTGTCCCAGCAGTGGGTCGAATTAAAAAGGCTGTCGTGGTGATAATGATTGTGGATGCCACGACATGGCATAGTGCATCGGTATTCTTGATGCAATATTCGAAGGTACGTAGGTTGACAGTTTTCCCAGCTATATTAAAAAAAAAAATTGTTTGTCCATTCGTTCAGTGGTTCCAATGGAAGATTAACATTAGTAGATGAAGTAAGGGGCAGTTCTAAGACAAACTATTTTTTACTCTGTTATGTTTCTCTTTCGGTCTTTTGGGGCGCGTTGCCTAATGGAGTCTACACACCAAAGCCTGCCAACATGAGGAGTCAATTTTTTTGTCGGTGGTGACTTCACATCTCGTTAAGATAGGAAAACTTTGTCGGCGACTCGAAATCAACAACTTTTTTTCCTTAGTTCAAGTGTCGGCGGTTTGGTGTGTCGACTCATAAGGCTCTGCTTGTTTGTTAATATTATCTAGTCTTGTGTCAAATAAATGCTTTTCTCTCTCTGTCTGTCCATCACTCTTTCCGAAGTCACGGTGTCGATTTTGCTATCAAATAAGGTCCTCTAAAACTATTAAAGAGTTGATAGATCAAATTTATATAAAGGTCCTAAACATAAAGGTAATAAAGTTAAATTTCATCTTGATATTGTCAAGACCTTTTCCATACTTTGTCATAAACCCTCTTAAAAACTGTCACGGCCAGCTGTCCTCAACTTGTCCCACACGACAACTAGACGAGCAGCGAATAAAAGATAACGATTGAAAGATTTCCGAGAAAGTGCGACGCCGACGCCATTGCGGACATGTGTTTTTGATAGCCCCACCCTCCCCCCTGGAGTAGGCTGATTCTCCGTGTGTCTATTCATCATTTTGCTAGACTGTGGTTGACAGCATTGTCGTATTAGGAACAGAAATCGTTCGGCCTATTGACTGATCGGGTATTCAGATATTTGGGATGGAGATTTGTCTTTGACTTTTGATTTTATGACTCTATTTTTTACTGGTGACCCGCCCTGGCTTCGCACGGATATTACGTAGTCTTACTTTAACCTTAACGAAATTAAACTTTTAAACTTCCACTTTGATCACTATCTATCGAAGAAAACCACATAAAGGATCTCTCAAACTCAAATTGGCCTAAGAACCAACAAAATATTGGGATGTTTGATAATTCTTGTTATAATTTATGCTATAATTAACAGTCATTAGATTCTAACGGACACTTCTGAATATTAAATTCATTTTAAAGAAGACTTCTACCGTTTTAGAAACCATAAGATCACCTTTTTAATGGCTTTGGTGTTTTAACATACAGCCAAAGATTTATCGAAGTTGTTTAATTTACAAAAATACAAATCTCTTTGGTAGAGTTTGATTAAAATGAAATTACATTTTATTACTCAATCAATAACAATATTATTGTCATCAACATTAATTACCTACGCTAAATGCAAACGTGCAATGCCAAAAATAAAGATGGTAGTCCCCACCATGAAGTTTATTGTCATACATTTTTCGCCAAGCACTCCCTAGATACGTTAAAAGGTGTTACACAACAAAAATGTTTTAATACAAACCTAAAAAAGAAATAAAACTACTGAAGCATGGCTGTATGACCTAGATCCCTTTACCTTCCCCTAATAGGGAGAATTTTAAAAATATAAGGTTCTTGTGTTTGTTGTTTGTGTTTGTTTAAGGTGTTCGATGCGATTTTTTATTTCTAACTTTACTTGGCCTGGTTAGGCATCTTTTATACATTTATTTTATTTTATTATTTTTACATCAACAATACTAGCATGTTGGTTTGGTGAATGTACTCGGCGACGCCATCTGGTGTGGAATCTGTGATTCGGACAGATGGCCCAAAAGGCGAAACGCCGTGCCACCAGTTTGGCACATTAAGAAAAAAGAAAAAGGGAGTGTTTGGCGGGAAATCATGGCGTCTGGATGTCAATCTTTATTTCGATAATTCAAAATTGCTTCGGAGTGGATTTTGTGCAGTGAAAGTGGTGTCGTTTTGTTGCATAAGCATCCGTGTTGACGAACAGTTATAAGGAATCATTGAAATAAAGGTTTTGTGTATGTGGCGTTGAGAATTGTATAGTGGTTGGAAATCCCACTATACAATTCTCATCAGTCACCATCATGAGGTCTGTACCATGCATTTCTCGCCAAGCACTCCCTAGATGCATTAAAAAGTGTGGCACCCACATTTTAATGCAAATCAAGAAAGAAGATGAAAGTGATGACTTGGCTGTATGGGCTAGATCCCTTTGCCGTCCCGTAACAGGGAAAGTTTAACAAAAAAAAAAAGAAAAAGAAAAAACTTCTACCCGCGCATTCTACATTTTTTCGCGGCTCCGCAAATAACATTATCACAAATATATTCGTAAATCTTCGCCGTAACCGCATTTTAAATAAATCTCACTTAGCTCGTGAGAAAACTATAATCGAGAATTATAATTGGTGACTTTGTATTGTGTTTTTGGTGTAACTGTTGGACTGATCACAGAAAATCGCAGGACTATTGCGTGCAGCGGCTGTGCCTACATTTTTAGGTCTGAAGGCTGATGATCGAGGAAGCATCGGGTGAGTCGTAGATTGCTTTATCTGACCTATGTGCCTGTATTGTTGATGTACAGTCTTAGCCGTTGTGAAATATTAAGTTCGCCATTCCATCAGAAGTTGCCGAAATTCTCCCCACATATGGTAGCTATTTACACGCTTCACCATGGCCTTTCCAACGGACTTGATATCTTGCTACACTGACCTACCTGGCTTTGAACTACGGACTTTGTAAATGATTTTTTGCATGATTTCCCTAGTTTACTTACTAGTTTCTTTTTTTTATTATTTGACATCTGTTTGGAAACATAACCTCAATATCAGTAAGTAGTATGCTAATAAGTAAGTTCTCAGAAGTGTCCGTCAATAATAAACGTTTATACAGTCATTTACTTATAATTTCGAACCTAGAAAATATTTTTTCATGATTGTTGGTTCTTAGGCCAAACATGTATGGGATCTGAGCAATCTCCTTCGTTAGATAGTACAAGTAGAGCGTACATACAGAAAGAGCGACTAAATAGATGCGACTAAATAGATGCGTGGCTATGAAATGGACCCTGGAGAGGTTCTGCTTATGAAATAATTATGTACATACAATAGTTATTTGTTCAACAAGGGAGCAAAGTTATTTTTTGCTGCGAGTGCCGATATTAAATCACGAACCAGCGAAGTAGTCTACAATTGACATAAATAGACTACTGAGCGCAGTGAGTAATTGGCACGAGACAAAAAAAATGCTCTCGTGTGAAACATACAACTTTTCACCTCTCCAGCGAGATAAATGTTATAGGTGAAAAAAATAAGGCAATACTTCAATACACGTTTATTATCTTAATAGTACATTATTGAAAAGGCCGCGAAATAGGCAATTGCAGGTCGAGTATGAGTTTGAAGGCCGAACCGTAGGCGAGGACTTCACTAATACGAGACAGGCAATTGCCATTTCGGCCGAGGCATATACAACATGTAAACTAAATAACCAACACCCTGAATACAGGTGTTTTGGGATCGGCTTCCGAGTTGATTTCAATCATTTTTTTTTTTTTTCAAATTTTTTTTTTTTTCAAAAAAATCGTTTCTTTTTAAATTGTTGAAATCAACTCGGAAGCCGATCCCAAACCACCTGTATTCAGGGTGTTGGTTATTTAGTTTACATGTTGTATAGTGCTTTCCTCAAAAGAATGCAGGGAAATAAAACATACTTTACCTTTGTCGCTAAATATATACTATCATCTGGAGCTTTAATTATAAATTGCCTTTGAATCCGGTCGATTGTCGTTTAAATCTGGTCGGTGGAGTACAATCAATCTCCATTTCACTCTCTGAACCGTCGGGACTCATTTTAATTATTAAATTTATAAATATATTATGTATGTAAATAACAAATCAAGACGAATTTTCAGCTTTGCCGCCAATTTTCTTTTTATCACCAAGGAAAATGCATGTAGGCTATACAGCCACGTGAACGCAATTTGTACTAAGCAAAGAGACTTTAGTATGGCAAGATTGATAAAAGAGGTCCAATCAAAGAGTATTTAATATCTCCAGCACGCCGTTTCATAAAACATTGCTGGAGCGTTGTAATGTTCCAAATTCAAAAAACGCTCGAGCAATGGATTTGGTTTTCTTTGTCCGTAAATTCGATACCTCGCGTGTTCTTTTTTCGAAAATAATGACAATATTTCCATGCATGTTTGAGAAAAAATAATTATTGAAAATTAAAAGTAAGATTGCTAAAATAATTTAGATTGAACATAACATCAGCTCGCAGCAAAAGGTTAATGATAACAGATTAAACTGCTCGATGGCGCCGCGACCCTGCCTTCTTCCTAGCGATCGCGAAAGTTAAGCTACCAAGCACGGTCAGTACTCAGTAGGTGACCGAAAAATTTTCAACTCGGTTCGCGCGCCGTCGAATCTCTAGACTTCTGCTACTGCTAGACCTTGGGCGGTAAAAAATAAAGCCTCAAATCGCAGGTATTTTTACGAGCGGTTAATAAATGAACTATTGTAATCTGTCTTCCTATTTCAATAGCAGCGTCACATAAGACAAAGCAATCTGCAACACAGTAACCCCTTCCCGTATTGTTTCCTTATACGGAAGTCCCTACTAACTTTACGGTTTCCAAGCAATAAAAAGAGCAACTTTATTAGTTTGTCGGTTTTTAACCGACTGCGACGCAGTTATGGGGGTTAATGTGCGTCGTTTCCTCTCCCCTCTTTTTCCTTCCTGACGATATATCTCGCGAACTTGGCTGACTTGCTTTTAATGTAAGGCTCTTTGTTGAAAGATACTGGATTTTCCTTAATTTTTTTGTTACATGATTATAATGTGGATTTAGTGCGTAGCACTGAGTAATTTTCTTTTGTACGTTCAAAGTGTTTTTGTTGAGTTATATTACTAAGTTGTCTAAGTATTTAAAACATAATATTCTAGAATGATAAAAGGTACCTATTCATATATTATTATACATTGTGTAAGTGATATGTAGTAAATACATTAAATATTATAAACTCGAAATGTTCTGCCTCGTAGGTGTATAAATTATATAACTAATATTAAAACTCATACACATAGTTGAAACTTGTTGGAATTACATTTAATATTAATAAAAATAAGAATAAGAATAAATGTACTAAGGCCAGTATTACAGAATAGTCATAACAGCCTTCATAATTTGACCCACTGCTGGGACACAAGGCCTGTCCTTGTCATCGAAAGAGGTTTAGGCAGTAATCCACCACGATTTCCCAATGCGGATTGGTGGACAGAATGACACCCTGTAATCAATCATGTCTTGAGAATCGTTTGTCACTTACTATTAAGCACAAAGTGAGAGACACGTATGACAGTCACTGCGGCGTTGACTCTTGAGACTCTTTCTATAATACGAACATAATACTTTTAGTTTTATTACGATCAACATTTGAAACTTAACATTAACATCTTTGCTCTTAGTGGTGGGGTGAAGTCTGGCAACGCGCCAGCTACACCGTTGCTTGTGTTGCGAGATTCAACGGAGCTTTAGGTATCATTAGGCTACATAAAAAGATACATCTGGAAGTATAGGCCATGCAGTGCAGTTAAAAAGTGGCGGGTGGTAGCCCTGTCGCCTACATAAATGGGGCATTAAACCCATAAAGTAACTTAAACTCCCGTGAACAGATGTTAGACTCTAACGTCTCAGCAGACAGTATTTCTATTCTTAATCTCCTTCTTCTCCTAATTAATAGCTTAGCGGCACTTAAAATTAAAATAATAATTAGCCTTTTTATTTTCCAAAACCTTTTTCTTAAATCTACGTATATTAATTTTACATTTTTACAAGAACAACCTCTAGGTAAAGGCCTTTTCCAGCTTACTCCATGTTTCATTCTTAGCTTTGCTTCTCCATTCTTTTACCGCTGTTGCTATTATTTCGTCGGTCAATCTGTTACTTGGACGGCCTCTTGTTTTGTCTATTGGTCCTTCGCATGTTATTTGTGCTGTCCGTCTTTTATTCTTGTATCTAGCTAGGTTGCCTGACCAACGCCACTTCTGTGTACATGAGAGCATCTATTGACTTTGTCTTCTTGCTTAAGTGTTCGCTTTTTATCTTTTGAATTTTTCTTATTTTCAATATATTTCTCTCCATCGCCTTCTTACAGGTAGCTAATTTTGTTTTTATTTTAGTGTTGTATGTCAATGTTTGGCAGCCGTATGTGAGAGTCGGTAGAACACAGGTTTCCATAACAATCTTTTTGAGGTAAAGACCTTTTTAAAATTTCTTTTAAGCTACGCATTTAGCCAATATCAAGTGAAAGTATAATATTTAACTATAACATTAAATTGTACAGTAGATTGAGTTAAAAATGGAGTCACTAAACACGTGTTATTACAAGAACTTGGGTGAAACATTGTATTTTTCATCCACATTTCATGGTATTTTTTTTTTATGGAAAAGGAGTTAAACGAGCAGAGCATATGGTTCACCTGATGGTAGTGATTAATTACTCTTTAGCCAATGTCAAAGAGTATTTGTACCAATTAACTTAGACTGTAGTTTCAGTAAAAAATGGAGTCTCATAATTCGCATAAAAAGGTGGTAGTAACATTTTTACTAGGTGGTAGACCCATATGTAGGACCGTCTGGGTAGGTACCACCGCCTTTCTTATTTCTGCCGTGAAGCAGTTCGCTGTTTCGGACTGAAGGGAAAGGTAGTGATTTACACTTAATATTGCAAGTGTCTATAGGCGGCGGTGACCACTTAACATCAGGTGGGCCGCAAGCTTACTTGCCATCTCGGAATTCGGGTAAAACTCTGTTTCTCTTATGTTCTAGATATATTTTCTGTAGCGTCAGTCAAGTTTACACATCACATTAAAAAGCCGATAAGTGAGTTTTACGTAACTTAAGTGGAGCTACATTAACTCCGCGTCCGGTTAAGTTAAACCGTAATGACCCGGGACGGTTTACATTAAAATGGGTCTTTATAGCTTATGGTGCATCCACATCGCAGTTATTCTTTGTGGAGCAACGTTTCCAAGTGTTATCGGGCATCGTACAATAGCAAGTTCTTCATAAAAAATTTTTCAGTGCATTTTTCTAGTATTAAAGATATTTACGCGTTTGTAAACGCAAAAATAAAAATTATTCCATAATGTAACGTAGTTTATCTTAACTGGGCGTCAAATATTTGCAAAAATATTTCGTTCGGGTCTTATGTTCGTATTATAGAATAAGTTTTAAGAATGGTCGCCGACTTGAGCGTCCTACGTCTCTATCACTTTGTGCGTGATAGAAAGTGACAGACGATTCTCAAGACATATTTGACTTCTGAGTGTCATTCTGTAATACGGGCCTTAGAAGTGCAAATTTCAAAGATTTGATGAAACAATCTTAACCATACAAACATAATATAAGTTACTAGGCTTTATTTTGCGTCAGAGTACTGATTTCAAACACACTAATTTCTCCTATATAATTCTTACGTAAGATCACAATTGGAATATGCTTCTTCCGTATGGAACCCAATGTATTCCAAATATGTAGACATGGTGGAAAGTATCCAGAATAAATTTATTAAGCGCTTAAATTATAGGTATAAGAATTTTAATACTAATAGTATTGAATCCTTAATTGTACGCCGAGAACATAAGGATCAAGTATTTTTATATAAAATTATAAATAACTTCACAGATTCTCCTTTCTTGTTGAACAGATTGGCACTGAGGTGCGCTAGACCTGGCGCGCGACATAAATTCACTTTTTCTGTTCCCTTGCATAAAACAAACTACAGGACTAATTGTTTTATATTTAGAGCGAGTAGAAATATAATAGTACATATAGTGGCATCGACATATTTCAAGAAAAAATGGCTCGCTTTCGTCGCCTTTTAAAGGAACAAGCCTTATTGTTATAGGCATTATTATAATTTTGTTTTATTTTGTTTCACATTTTGCGCATTATGTATCTCATCAATAGTGTACTTATGTTATACCCAGTAGTGAAAACTAATTAGGCTAGTGTGTTATTTATTTTTGTAAATCAAATGTATAATATTAAGCTGTTTGTTTTCCTAATAAAGAAAATAAAATAAAAAAATAAAAAATAAATAAGCACCAAGCACTGACAAATTTCGACAGAGAAAGCAGTGTCTCGGTGGCGTAATGGTCAACGCAGCCGCCCGGATTGCGGAAGATGCGGGTTCGATTCCCGCCTGAGGCAAGTCGATTTTTTTTTCAGTGCATTTTTCTAGTATTAATAAATATTTACCCGTTTGTAAACGCAAAAATAAAAATAATTCCAAGTTCTTCGTTGTTAAGTATCGAAATGAGGACCTTGAGCGGCATGATTTGAAAATTGAGTGACAGGAATTAGTGTTATGGGAGAGTTATTTTTTTATTACGAGATGGCAAACACGCTTGCGGTCCACCTCGTGTTAAATAATTACCGTCGCCTATAGACACTTCCAATATTAATGGTAAATCACTGAACACTGCAAGTGCATTGACATCCTGGGGTGGTGCCCAGTAATTACACTGGCTACTTTTCCCTTCAATCTGAAACATAGCGAACTGCTTCACGACAGAAATAAGAAAGGCAGTGGTACCTACCCAGACGACCGTGCATATGGGTCTACCACCTAGTAGTGTTGTTTGAAAGAAGATTATAGTGACAAGAATTGAGACAGGGATGTTCAAATGATTCGGTCATGTAGAAGGGATGAGTGGAAGTAAATTGATGAAAAGGATATATGGGAAGTGAACGGAGATGCGGCAAAATCTTGACTAACGTATGTTGAAGAAATGGAAAACATCCTGGAGAAGACCCAGGTCAAAGGTACTTGTAATCTCTGAGCTTATGTGAGGATTGTGATGGGAGTAGATGAAGCGAAAGAAATATGTAAGGATTGTAGCAAATAAAAATTAGTGATATCTGTCTACCTGTATTGGAGAAAGGCGTGATTATGCATGTGTGTGTATTGCTGTGATAAGCTTAGGCCTTATTTTCGAAAACAGACATTTGGTAACAATCAATAACATTAGTTACCTCAACACGACATGCAGAACTTTCTGAGCGTAAGCAGTGCAACTCGCTCGTGCTGAAAGTTACTTTGTGTAATATTTTGTTAATTTATGTTATTGGCGGTATGGACGGGATGAACTACTTGTACATAATTTAAACAACCTTATAAGTAGTCTCAAATGTTAGTTATAGTTACTTTTATTTCGGTCAGTCTGAGTTCGAATACTGGTAGTGACAAATATTTGTTGGTTGAGTTCGAATATTTGATCATGAGTTATGGTTGTGTATAAAATACTAGTGGTGGCCCGCGGCTTCACTCACATGCATATAATATGTGTATTCAATTATATAATAAATTATCTAGCAATATAAAATCGTTAGACAGTAATAGATTTAAAATTAATTTGACAAAATGGCTCAATGAAAAGTGTTTTTACAGTGTCAAGGAATACATGGACATGAAAGTATAAGATATTCTGTGTAATAATTATTATATTTTATGACATTTCTCTCAATTATTATGATATGTAGGTATAGTGTTCATGACTAAGTAAAAAACAATGACATTTATGTTTTGCTGGTTTGTAATTGACATAGTTTTATACTAATATTTGCATTTTGACTACGTCAATAGAATGTGTGAGACATTATTAATCTTGTAATACCATATACAACCATGTTCTTGCAAATAAAACATTATTATTATTATTATTATGTTAATGTCGGTTAAATTATAGCCTATATTTTATTCTGATGTATGAACCATATTTCTGTAATGTTTCATTAAAATCCGTACAGTAGTTTTTGCATGAAAGAGTAACAAACATACATACATTTATACATCCATAAAAACTTTCACGTTTATAATATTAGTAGGGTTTATTTAAGTTAATTAGTAAAATATAATTATTTATGTATTTGAATTTGTCTGTAATCTAGTATCCATAACACAAGATCTTCATTATAGTTTAATTAGGCTATAATTGGTGTGAGCATGGAATAAACATATAAGAAGTCCTCGAGTGGCGGCCGCATAGTGGAAGACGCAAACTCAAATTTCTTTATTCATTTAGGTACAATTTGTACACTTATGAAAGTCAAGTTTGATGCCATCGGTTCAAGAGTCTACCAGGAGGCCTTGTTCTGAGAAGAACCGGCAAGAAACTTAACAAGTTTATCCTCCCTTTACAGTTTTCATAGTATTGATTTGGAAAGAGTCATATCGCAGAGTTGGTAGGCCTCCCACGTGGTCGACCGAAGATGTAGTAAAGGAGTATAACTTTTACTAAAATTGTCCCAACAAAAAGTTATTGAGGTGTGGTTGCACCTTTACAGCTCAAATTTTGTTACGACTCTGCGCAGTCGTGATAAGGGCTGTTTCGGTGGCAGGCATTTTGTTGGATGTCCTTACTTTTTATTACTTGAGTTTTATTTCGGCATTGTTTGAACATTATTAAAGCTGTTATTATCATGTTAACATCGACCCCAGAGTTTGTCTAATTATTTCTTTCCATCCAAAAATTGCCTCGAACATATCGCTTTTTAGTGATAAGGCCGCCCATATTTTCTGTATTATTTTTCTTGGTGTACAATAAAGCTTATTCATTCATTCATTCATCATTGTTATTGTGGTTATGGAATTATGTATAACCAAATTTTAATCCCAAAGGTTATGAGCATGAAAGTATGTATTATGATCATCATTTTTTTCCAACCCGGGTCTCAATTTAGTTGGGATCAGTGCAGTATGTTAGTATACTGCTATTATCATCATTATAACAGCCATTATTATTGGACCCACTGCTGGGACACCAGCCCTCTCTTTGTCATCGAAGGAGGCTTAGGTAGTAGTCCACCACGCTTGCCCAATGCGGATTGGTCGATGGAGTATAAGGCGATCAATACCCCTTTGCTGATCCATTAGTCGCCTTCTACGACACCCATTGAAGGATATAGGGTGATGCTTTTCTACTGTCAGCATCACATGGCTAACTGCTATAATCAGTCTTAAACGCGCTCTCATTACTTACAATAGTAAAGTTGTTCAGTCAATTATTTCAATTGCTTTTAAAAATAATAGTGCGTGATGTTAGATTGTAAAGATTTACTAATAGAATATAATAGAGTAATAATATTACAATACTAAAGCGTAGGAGTACTTAAACCAGCTCAAGTGAATTTATTCGTATGAAGACAATAATAAATCATTTTCTGTCTTGAATTTTGAACTGATTGCATTACCTAGATGCCCTGTATTGTATCATAGCCTGTGTTCTCGATTTCATTTACATGGGCGGCGTAAGATGACTCTGTAACAATTTACGACGGCACAAGTCGATTCATACATCTCGTATGTCGAGCCAGACTACTATTAGGGACAGACTCCAAACTCGTCTTTCTGTTTCTACCAAGGTGATGTACAACATAGTACGAAAACTTCCTTCAGTGTGATGCAAAAACTTATTCAGGTTTTTTTTTAATTGAGGGAAAAGTTCATCACGTCATATATATATATATATATATTTCTACGCTCACACCAATTATCTAGCCCACATTAAGTATCTTTAAGAACTTGTGTTATGGATACTAGATAACGGACAAATATACTTAATAATAGAGATATTTTTTTAAAATAAACTTAAATAAATATATAAACAACCATGACTCATGAACAAATGCTCGTGTCCATTACACTAACATTTGCCACTACCAGGACTCGAACCCGGACCGCCCGATGTGTAGGCAGCGTTACTGACCACTCCACCACGGCGGCATCAATTCGTTCGTAGGCGTTCATGGCGATAACTTAACAGCGATATTGAGAACATTTAACCATTGAAGGATGGCTATCTTATCACTGTTGGAACGCAATAATACTATTTTGAGACTCATCTTACTAGTGCTAATTCAGGATTTCTCGAAATATTATTGCGAATATATGTTATGTTATTTATAAGCCATATGATGCCGTCAGTAGAAGTAGAATAGCATCCTATATCCTCCAATGGGTGTCGTAGAAGGCGACTAATGGATCATCAAAGGGGTATTAATTAACCTTATAATCCGCATTGGGAAAGCGTGGTGGACTACTGCCTTAACCTCCTTAGATGACAAGGATTCAGGGGTGATCCAGGGGGGCCTTGTGATCCAGGGGTCGAATTATAAAGGCTGTTTATGATTTATATGGCTAAATATTTTTATTTTATTTTGAAACATGCGCATAACAAACCTATTAGCGAAGTAATACTTTTATCAATTGCGCCTCCATTACAATACAAACAATGCAGATCAGAGCCTAACCACATAGTTGTGTACACAAATTTAATGAACAAAACAAACGACCCGAAACACTATCAATTTATTCCACAACAAGTTACATTAGATTTATTACCCTTGTAATAAGGTCGGAAATGGCTCGCGTCGCTCAACGTTTGGTGTATAAAGCTGTGTGCACACAGCGCTGTCGATTGGTTTGTCGTCCTATTATGGCGCGGACCGGTGTCAGTCTAATGTCGTTGACACAGGCACAATGCGCTAACTACGCCAATGAAAGGCGATGAGCTTCAAACCTTTATTAAATTACATTTAGGACTTTAATAGCGAACATAGAAGGCCGTTAATTCGAGTCAACCTTAGGGCTGTTAAAGGAAAATCCTAAGGTAGTTTTTCAATTAATTTTTGAAGGATCCCGGTCGCTTTCGTAGCGTGCTTTGGCAGGATATCCTCGTGATGGTCAACTCGAGTTCCTACCTCGAGTTAACTCGAGCTGTGTTAACTCGAATTAACTCAAGTCCAATCCTCGTAAATCGAGTTAGGGTTGGTGCTAGTAAATTAACAAATCAAGCGAGTAAAGCAAAATAAAGTCGACCAACCCGCATTTGGCCAGCGTGGTTGACTAAGGCCTAATCGCCCCTAATGTGGGGTAGGCTCGAGCCCGAGGTGGGGACATTATATGAGCTGTTGATGATGATGATACTCCCGGCATAGTGCATTGATCGAAAGAGACCACCGAAGATTGGCCAATCACAACAAACTATTCTTTTACGAATTAAAAAAAACTTTATTCATTTGCTGGTCACAAAATGTCATAATATTGCAGATTTCAGGTTATGTTATCGACCTGCTAAATCGAGTTGTTCAACTCAAGTTGAACTCGAGTTATGGAAATTTTGTAGATTACGTTGTTGTAACAATAGTAGGTATAATTAATATAGTCACTAGCAACACTTCTATTTAAAATACTCTTAACACAAATAGACCTAATGAACTCTAAATCCTTTAGTACAGAAGGCCTTCAGTAAAGGCCTGGATTATCTAAGTAGTCCGGTTAACGACGCACAGTTAAGTTTATGGCACTGAACTAATCTCGTCAACTGGCCAGTCACACGTCTGAGAACGCGCTCAATTTACATCGTGTTAAGGTTTCGCTACAGAACGCGTACTTAGCGTGCGCCAGAGCGCTTTATATTCTGAGAGTTTAGAGTCAAACAGAGCGTCACGGAGCAACGGCACTAGCAGTTTTTGGCAACTGTCCCGCTGAATTTCGACTCAAACGTAAAGTCGTTGAAAATTGTAAGAAATAAATTTTTTAAAACCTAGAAAATCTCGTGTCGTAAAAATTTATTAATTAAACTTTAGTGTTTGATTGTCTTACCTTAGGGTATAAAAATAATTAAATGAAATGAAATGAAAAATCTCTTTATTTAAATGGACTTTGCTAAGTACTTTTAAATCGTCAAAAGCCCTACCACTACAATTGAGTAGTTATGGGCGAACATTAGTATCATCTATAAACTTCTGAATTTTACAGCATGGTTTCATTTTTAATGTTTGTTTAACGTTAGGAATTTATGAAATACAAGTCCAGTTAAATTAAATCGGTTAGATGTTGGTTTGATCAACCAAATCATCAAATAAGGTGCTTAAAACTTATATGTACAGAAGGCTGCAGCTTAAACTGTTTTTAAAATAAGCTTTATGTGTTCAATAAAGTAAGTCTGTTATGTAACCGTCTGTAAAGCCAATCTGTATAGTGAACTTAATCTTAACTTTATCTTTAGCCGTTATAGGCAATTTATCAGAAAATGGCGGTCCGTAAAAGCTAGGTTTACGACTAAGCGCTAACATTGAGCAGTTCTAGCGCTTAAATGTCCCAAGGTCTATATAGGCAGTTTGTGGTTAAGAGGAACAGAGTCTTGCAAGCTTAAACACATAAAACTTTTTTTTATATATATATACTACGAGATGGCAAACAAGCTTGGGGCCCACCTGGTGTTAAGTGGTTAACGTCGCCTATAAACACTTGCATTATTAAGGTCACTTAACACTGCAATTGCGTTGCCATCCTGGGGACTAAGATGATATGCCTTCCATGCCCAGTAATTACACTGGCTACCTTTCCCTTCAATCCGAAATACAGCGAACTGCTTCACGGCAGAAATAAGAAAGGCGGTGGTACCTACCCAGATTACCTTACATTTGGGTCTACCACCTAGAAGTGTATTGTATTGTATCTACTCTTAGCATTAGTCTGGGAACAGTTATTATGTATGACTACACACACACTTAAATTCAATCCTGCTCATAGTCCCACTAGGAGTTGAGCAGAGCCTTATAACTTTAACTTTTGGTTACATATAACCTAAATCCATAATAAAAGCTATAAGCAGATTACAAGTTGAACAAATCGCGTCGTTATTGTGAAAATTCTTGGCATTGGTCGCCACTATATTGACGACGCCTGGTGATAAGCGAGATCATAACTGTAACGTTTTCTCGTTTCGACGCCGACCCTTAAATATATGGTTGATCTGATGCCAAGATTCATACAGCAGTTAATGCATAGTATACGGTTAGGTAGTAGGACACATCATATTTCATTATATCTCTTTTTTACTATGAACGCTACTGAAAAGTATACGGTTAGGTAGTAGGACACATCATATTTCATTATATCTCTTTTTTACTATGAACGCTACTGAAAAGCTACGAAATAGCTACGGAGCGTTCAGTTCACACGCTCATATGTCTTTTTTATGTGCGTGTGAACTGAAAGAACACACTGATATTCCGCTAAATAAATTTCGTAGGATTTAGTAGTAGACTTACAACAATTTCAGATGAAATATTTTTTTTTGCGTTTACAAACGCGTAAATATTAATACTGACTGATTAATATTTACGAGTTTTCACTAAATAATGCACTTAAAAAAAAATCGCCCCGCCTGAGGCAAGTCGATTTTTTTTTCAGTGCATTTTTCTAATTTCAGATGAAGTATAATTAAAAAAATATGTACAAAAAGAAATAAATTTGATTCGGTGATATTCACTAAATTATTATCTTTCTTGTGTGGAGTGAATGACCACACTTTAGTTGTTCATGTCATCGTCACAACAGCCTTTACAATTCGACCCACTGCTGGGCCTCTGGTGTTATGTTTCTTTGGTAGATATTTATTTTAATTTTATTTTTATATAAAGGTCAAGTAAATGACTCGGTTCCACCTGATGCAGAAGTGGACTCTATCTTGCATCTAAATGCGAAGGTAGTTGGCGCCAGAGATAAGGTGACGACCGAGCCGACCTGCAAGGTGCTTCTTCACGCATCTCTTGAATGACCCAGGATTGTAGGAAGGAGGGAGCACGTGTGCTGGCAGTGAATTCCATTTCTTGATCAGGTAGCCAAATTTCTTAGTTCGCGTTGGAGTGGTAGCCACAGTTTGTCGGTGATACTGTTAACCAGCACACGTGAAAAACCAGGGGAAAAAAGCTCTTCAGAGCACTCGCCGTGGTACAGATAGAATGCGCTCAATGACGTAACATCGAGACGCAGTTGGAGAGATTCAAGATGGTTGGTTACCTATTAATCATAACAGCCTTTAAAATTCGCCCCACTTCTGGGACACAAGGCCTCTCCTTGTCAGCGAAGGAGGTTAAGGCAGTAGTTGCCCAATGCGGATTGGTGGACGGAGTGTAAGGTGATCAATACCCCTTTACTGATCCATTGGTCGCCTTCTACGACACCCATTGGAAAATATGGGGTGATGCTATTCTACTCTGCCGGCATCACATGGCAACACAATCACATAGTTACCTATGCAATATAATAATACCTCTATTAACTTGCCTACAAGAATAAGATATAAAGGTCCCAGATTACAAGAATTCTCCATCCATCCATCCATCCATTATCTATTCAACCTAGAAAGAAAAAGATAATAAAGCAGCACAAATTGCTATAAAGTAAATGAAACAAGATACTGCTCTATAACTGGACTGTGAGGGCGAGCTTAAAAATGCAATAATGGTAAAATGAAGCTTACCCGCGGAGAGGGTAACTGAAAATGTTGTCAGGATTATAATCGATTTAATATCGTTCGTTTAGTAAAAGAAAGGACGCTTGGCAACTGTATTGTTTCTCAAAGCGATCTCTGTTTTACATTTTGAAATATTTTGTAGTCGAAATATCACAGAATGCTCGGTCTACTGAGTTGATTTGAGGTGGAAAGGAGAAAACTTACTTACAGGAAAGACGGTGGACGTTTAGTTGACTATGCGGATGCAGATTGGGCCAGCTGTCCTTTAGATCGTCGTTCATATACCGGATTATACTTCTCTATGGCCGGTAAGAAGAAAGAAGCAAACTAGTATTGCTACGCCTTCGAGCGAATCCGAGTATATCAGTTTGTCCAGTGCGGGTAGAGAGGTTGTATTCCTTAAGCGCCTACTCCGCTTTTTAGGAAACTGTAGATTGGCAATATGGATGAGAAAGAGCATACTAACACGTATATTAGAACGAGATAGACGAGACCATTTCACGTACACGCAGGCGGCATAAGTTGGCCTGATAGTCACGTAGAAAAGACAGCAACTCTAAAACCGCAGTACTATTTTTGGTGCGCATTCTTCACACATTGGTGCATTTTTTTGACTCGCCCTAGTCATTCATTTATTGCTAATCTATAAACGTCAGTACTTTAGTCCTAAGCCGTTTCGTAGCCCTCTTTCTGTAGCGTTCGTAGTAAAAAAGAGCGTTCCTTTTCCGACTTGATAAGTGTGATAAGGCCTTTAAAGTGTAACATCTGTCCTGGATGTTGGCTTTTGTTTGATGGTTCGCTGAAAGCTTAGTAACTTTTTAGATTTGAAGTCCCTTTTGAGAAACCGAAAGAGTGGAAATCGGTTACCCTTTTGAGGCGCGAAGTGGCCCTGGTGTGGCTTTAGGCTTTATGAGACACAAAACTGTTAGATTCATTTATACAGCACATTCACTGAACATCAGAACTAATCTAATCCCAAGACAACATTACAACAATTTACATAAAATAGATTGATCACTTTAACATTAATACAGCTCAGGCAAGACAAGTTGGGCTCCACGTCCGGTAGCCTCCTCGTGGCGAACCCTGGCAACGTGGTGGGGAAACTTTTTAGGCGGGTGTGTGGCTTTTGATGTCAAGTGTGTCCGCTTGGCATTCGAAGTCACATGCCATCGTTGACTTGTTTTCCCACCACGGCTAGTTGCGGAAGGCCCTTATCAGGGCCACGACCGCGCCCGAAGTCGTTAGTCAGTAGCCCCTGTAGGCTGCTGGCCACCAATTAATGCACAAGGAGTGCCTAGACGGGCAGCGTTGGAGGTAACGCTTTTACCTTGAGTCCCACATATCCCCTGCGGTTGGCAGCACCGGTTGACGATGCGTAAATGCAACTACACCGAGACCGTCCCAACGCTGCGTCCGTCAGCTGCTCGACCTGCGCGTCTCCCAACCGTGGAACCCTGGCGAACTTACTCACTAACAGAAACACACAAATACACCACAAAATTTCATTATTCGAAAAATAAACTAATAACACATTTGCATGGATTCACTTTTTGATTGGCGATTTCGAATTTCGCTGTTTATGTACAAAAAGATCTATGTTAGGGTTAAATTAACATTTATGTTAACAAGTTTAACATTTTCATGCATATTTAGGCGCAATCAAGAGTATTAAAAAGAAATAATTGTTAAAACCCCTGAACTTCTAAAAATTATTTTCCTTGTCATTCAAACTCACAACCATTCCTAATGACTTCCTATAACCCTTAACATCGCCATCTCCCGAGCATTCGTTAACAAAAGGCTGGGCATCACCAAATGTGCAATTACTCTTCAACGTGTACCCCTCGCCGGCGATGAGCGGTGAGATAAATCCCGCACTAATATCGGAGCAATGAGAGCACGCAGCGGGTTATTGCTGAACGCAACTTAGACTGATGTAGTTTTGGTGCAAAACAAAAGAGGCTAGAGGTTTTATTTTTAACTAGCTTTGTCTGCGCAGGATTAGTATAAAAAATTATAGCCTTTATTTTATTCGGATATAAGAGCTATATTATTGTAAAATTTCATTAAAATACATTTAGAGTAACAAACATACATCCATACAAGCTTTCGAGATTGTAATTTTAGCAGGATATGTTATTCTGATGTTTAAGATATTTAAGGTGAAGTTTCATCAAAATCCAATCAGTAATTTTTGCCTGGAAGAGTATCAAACACACATGCTTCCTTACAAACTTTCGCGTTTATAATATTAGTGGGATGGTTATTCTATATATTTAGGTAAACAGTTTTTTATAAATGTGTATAAGTAATTGGTCTTTCTTTTAAAATATTATCATATCGTTACATATAATTTAATAGATTAAATAAAAATTTTGTACAGTAAAATAATGAAAACAAATTTCTCTTCTTTTAAAAGTCAATCATCTTTCTTTTTCATGTGTGTATTGTTACATGTTTTTTATTAGTGTTGCTCAAGATTTAAAACCGTGAATGCTAATTCAATTCAAGCATGTCATATGTGACTATTGTTTTTTAATGTATGCACAAGAAAACGTCAGTGATATTATAAATTGCATAGGTCTCAAAACTATTTAATCTTTAATTATCCTAATTTTGATTAGGATTTCTTATTTCGTTTATTTCTGAGGTTTATTTATTTCGTATTTGAAATTGACATGTGTCACATGTATCTTATTATTTTTGATAGCTTTATGCTTTCGTTATCATCTCCCAAGTTTGTCTAAATTCTTTATTTTATACGGTGTAAGTTAATAGACATATAATATAGTTCTTCAAAGTCATAAATGTGTTTTTCTATATTTTACAGTTAAAAGATTTTTTTTTGTCATAGCTACGATAATACACTAGATTTTGTTGAAATACAAAAGAGATTTTTAAACACTCAATGCATATACTTACATAAAAATAAAGTTGTGGCATTGTTAACTCAATTTCGGATTTTTGAAAGTTTTTAAATTCTTGTTGTTATAAAAGCTTTCAACTAAAATATGCAACTAACAAAACGCTTCAGCTTATGTCTTATGTGTATTTCATAACTCCCAACCGACTTAGACGCCGAAGTTGGTCTAGTAATTAAAATATGTTTATCTGCTCCCTCAGCACCGCCGTATATTTTTGTAGCACAACTCCTCGGGGATGTTGCCATACAGCGTACACGAGATACACATTTACCTTTTTACTAAATGAAGTTGCCATGTTCGTATGTTGTGTCAGACTTTTAAAAATTTTACATCTGTGAATCCTCGCTAATCTGAATTTGAATGTAAGTTATTTTTTTTTCATAAGTTTTTAATTTTTGAAAGAAAATGGATTGGTTCGTAGCTGGCTCGCATAAGTAGCTAGTACATCTACCTTGCCGACCGCAGTGAAGAAACGCAGATGAAATCTACAGGAAACACACAAACAGTTGCTTTTAAACAAACGTCGCATCTAATTGTCTATGCAAAGTGAACTAATAGAGATTCGTCTCAGTTGCTGCAAACTGCACAGGATGCTTAAAGTGAGGACTCCGACGAAGAATAGTGTAAGTGTCAAAATGCAATTTTTCAGGAGAGCTCTTTAGAAGCTCCAAAACTATCTAAGTATACTAAAAACATGTTATTTTACTAACCGCATGGCGTAGCGTGGAGATTCAGAAGTCTCGGGTTCAATCCTCAAATTCTATGTCAGTTTGGTTGGGGGTAGAATTGGTTTTAACTCCGCCATGTAAGCTACAACCATCTTGGAAAAAAATAATGACGTCATTTAACATTATAAACTATTTTTTTTTTCATTTTTAAAACCTACTGATATTTTGACGAGTTAAGATTTTTCCGGGTTTATGCTTCTTTTATTTATTGAATTATAATTGCGTTTCATGCGACACAGTAACTAAATCATAGAAATGTACAAGTAAACGTAAATATAACATGCACTTGAAAGTCATAGCAATAAAAAGTAAGTAAGAAAGAGGGGCAGCCATTTATATTTTAATTTTTTTATCATAAAGGTATTCATCGATAGAATAGTAGAATTTTTAGTTATGATTAATTTTAAATATTTTATAATTTTATTTAAGTTTGTTTCGGCTTTGAGATGTTCCGGTAATTTATTATAAATTTTGATTGACATCGGATAGGGACCTGAATTTTATGAAGTTATATTGGATGTTGTTTGCAAAAGATTATTTTTATAACGTGATAACGATAATTTGTAGCCGACAGGTTCAAACTCAAACTCAAATAAATTTAAATATTCAATTTAGGTACAAAGTGTACACTTATGAACGTCAAATTTAACAATTATGTAAGTTGTGAACCTGTCACCGGTTTGTGGAGACTGCATAGCACATACTGCCAGATATGGCTTTATTTGTATCTAAAGTTTTGTTCAACCTTTTTGGACAATGAGCGTGATAAGTTATTTATGTTATTTAATATTAAGGCTTTTCCTGACTATTCCATATGAGCTGAACGGATTTTAATGAAACTTAACGATTATAATTCAATCAACAACGACGCGAGCGAAACCGCGGGCGACCACTAGTGTGAACATAATTATTATACATACATATTAAATTAGAAATGGTCAGGGATGCCAGTTTCATATGTAGTTTCATAATTTTTTTTTATTTAGTCAGTTTACGTATGATAACGATAATATTATTTTCATGATTTTGCTAGTTACACTAGTTTACGTAGGAGCTCACGACGGGTGAATTTTAATGTCTCCGCGCTAAGAGCTAATGGCTCCTTGAGACTGTGCTGTTTGTGAATACGCTTCTCTGTTTAGTTTTACATCATTAGTTGTAGTCAACTCTGCTTGGATCGCAGTTGAACACACTCTCTACACACATATTTTATAGTTGGTAGTACCATCGGTACGTTCCACCTGCAGGAAAAATATTTGTGGAAATATCCCTTTTTTAGAAAAAGGTCTAGCAAATGACTCCATTCCACCTGATGATAAACAGTAGTGTATTCCAGATGTGAAGATAGCTGGTGCAAGAGATAAACAGCCGCGCTAGCCACCCTCGCCTTGCCGACCTGCAAGGTGCTTCTTCACGCCTCTTTTGAATGACCCAGGATTGTAAGAAGAATACCTTTGCTGGCAGTGAGTTAAATTTTTTACTTTCTCGTATACGTAGTATAGAGGAAGTCTTGTAATCGTCAAAAATTCGACCTCGAGATTTTGACGGTTTTACACGTTTTGGACCTCCTTGAGTCTAAAAATACTGTTTTATGAATTATGTCTGTGTGTGTGTCTGTGCGTTAGCACGATAACTCGAGTGTGCTTTAATGACCGGCAACTAACGTTTGCACCTCATATCAAGGAAGTCCGAGATAGGGCCTACTTCGTCCTAGGTCGCCTATACCACCTTATAGGAAAGCGGAGTAGAATGTCTCTAAGAAATAAGAGGACGCTTTACAAAGCTTGTGTACGACCTATCATGACATATGCTAGCGTTGTCTTTGCACACGCGGCTCCCACCAACATCAAAAAACTCCAAATCATCCAAAACCGTTTCCTGCGCATGGCATCAGGCTGCCCCTGGTACATACGCAATGTCGATCTCCATAGAGATTTCGATCTCCCATCCATATCCTCGTTCATGAAGGAAGCGTCCAGCAGGCGCTACTTCGACAAAGCTCCTCACCATCCTAACCCACTCGTAGTCCAAGCCTCTAGTTACCGTGCTAATAGAGATGCCGCGCGCGCCTCGCGCCGTCCAAAAAACGTCCTATTGGACGCCGACGATCAGATCACGAGCGCAAATGCCTCGCTACCGACTCAAAACAACACTTCACACTCAAGCACTAGTGTTACACTTTTTAATCACCGCACCCGTCGAACAAGGGTGCGTCGACCCGGTCTACACACGATGCGCTATACCCGGTACAGATATGTGCCGGGGCGCTTCTCGCCGCGTCCTCCACAACCCGATGTGCCCGAGCCGAGGTCCGAGCCTTTAGAGGCACCCTCGGGCGTGTCGCTCCCTTCCGATCCGGGCGACCTAGGGACGCTAGGCGGTCGAGAGACTCCCCATGGGGGAGATGCTCGGTCGCCCAGTAATCCCCTAGGAACGTCCGCCCTACAGGCTTGAGGACCCTCCAAGGTTTTCGCCTTCTTAAAAAATCCGGTGGAGCAGTAAATGCCATCAGCGGCAAACTGCAGTAGTCAGTCAAAAAAAAAAACTTATTGCAACCAAATTAACATGCATGTATTGAACACCTTATACTCCGTCCACCAATCCGCATCGGGCAAGCGTGATGGACTACTGCCTAAACCTCCTTCCATGACAAGGAGAGGCCTTATGTCTCAGCAGTGGGTCCAATTATAAAGGCTGTTATGGTGATTTGATACGACGGTCGCCATGGAGCTTTCTCAGTAATATTTCAGTTTCATATATTCTTGAAACGTTTGACGCAACCGATCAGCAACTTGGGTAGGCTGTCAGGACAGATGTTACACTCAACATCATCTCAGCAGTCCGGGTATCGTCGGTAAAAAAGTGTATCTAATATTCAGCATATCCAATACTCAGTTTTACGTCACCGTGCCATTTAGCTGGCATTAGAGATACGTGTATACAAACGGCAGTGGCACTCAGGCTGTCTCTCAAGAAGCTATTAGTCTGAATGCGTCCTGCGACCATTAAAATTCATCTCGTCTGCAGACGAGGGGCATTTTATGGATGACAGCCGCTGCACTGACGCAACTTTGTGAGATGTCTAAAAAGAGATTTAATTAGATCGCCCATTATTGTGACTTTGTCAGATTTAATTGGGAATGCAGACGTTTTTGTACGTTTAGAGTCGCGCGAGGACTACACTTAAAAGTAACTACTTTTACAGATTAAACTTGCGCGTAATTAAGGTTTCACATTTTGCTTAATTATATTGAGGTCTGAAAAGATAGTTGAGCAGTACCATCTGTTTGGGGTGCGGTAGTGAAAATGATTAAGGTAAGCAAACCAACACACAGCGAGCCATAAGGAGACTTTAGTATAAAACCACGCACGTTTCACATGCGAAACTCTCTTGCTACGTGGAGACGCAATTGCTACCCAATACATCACAAACACGCTTTCGCGCGAATTCAGATGAAATCGCTCTTTCATAACAAAATGGTCAGAAATACAACACACCGTGAATTGGTGTGTTCACGACAGCTTTTTTTCTTTCATCGACAATAAGAATTAAGCAAATTAATCTTTCGAGCAGCCATGTGATGCCGGCAGAGTAGAATAGCATCACCCCATATCCTCCAATGGGAATCGCAGAAGGCGGCTAATGGATCAGCAAAGGGTTATTGATCACCTTATACTCCGTCCACCAATTCGCATTGGGCAAGCGTAGTAGACTCCTGCCTAAAATCTCCTTCGATGATAAGGAGAGGCCTTGTATCCCTGCAGTGGGTTGAATTTTAAAGGCTGATATGATGATGAAAAAATGTTACTTCTACCTCTACTTAACCCTTTTGTAATTGTTAGCGTTATTGTACGTATCTGGCAAGATTCTAAAGTAAGTGCTGCAATTCCCAAATATCACAATATAATATTTTTGTACTTTAAAAAACTACACTCAAAACAGATTCATGCAGAAACTTTTAATAAACGAAAAATTGGTACCTACCTTCACATTATCAGACTAGCGTCACGGTAAATCAAATCTGTGTTGCACGTGACGGGAGATAAGCCCGCACTGTCGCAAATAAATTCACCAACCGTATCTACAAATGAAATGGATTCAATTAAAAATTGCACGGCAACAAAAGATAGCGAAAATTAATAAAATATATAAATAATTTTGGAATTACAGCGTAACCAAGGAAACTGAATATTTTACCGAATTTGTTGACTAATTCGCCGCATTTCCCCAAATGATTTGCTTATTTTGGTGGGTAGGTCTTGCTTTCTACCAGCTGCCCTACATCTTCTCTACCATTTACCATAAGTCTTCTTCTATAAGGATAGTGTGAAGAGGATTTTTGTGTACACGCACGGATTTACCCATTGGGCACGACTCAGATTGGATCCGTGTTTACGCTACATACATTTCCAGGCATCATAATTATTTGGTTGTCTGTAAAAATATCTCTGGCATAGCTAAAATTAGCGACAATTTGTTCAAGAAATTACACGATTTTATGGTATTTTGAACTAACCATTTCGATTTTTCATAGCCTTTGCAATTTAGACGGTTAGACTCGCTCTCCCCTGAATCAGTTTTTGAACACCTACTAAATAAAATGAAACCAAAAATGTCATTTCTATGTACACTATTAAAATGTGTACTCACGCACAGATACTCGGGTCTGCCTGTCCTGTGCCCGGTCCAGTGGATTTGCAACGGGCAGGCAACAGGCAGGCAAATCTGTGTATTTTTCACTATACACTAGCAGTTCTGTCCGTCAAGCATGACTATCAGGCAGATTCGTGCGTGTATGCTTAGCTTTGTGACAGCTAATTATAGCCAGTTGTTGAGGTTGAGAACTTTTACTGAAGCTCGCTTTTGCCTTAGACATTAACATGAAGTGAGAGTAAGGCCAATTATCTTTTAAATTTCGATTGCGAACTGTGTGGGGCAATCTGACCTAGATACAGCGAATCTCAGTTAATAAATACATACACGCTTGTATGAATACCACTGAAAACAATTACGTTAACCAATTCAATGTTTGAAAATCAACCGGAAATTGTTTTCTCTAAGAAAAAGAAGGGGAAGCGTATATTAGTTATACGTAGTTAATATAAGATAGTCTACATGGTTCGATACATTATGAATAATAAACCTCTCATATGCAATGAATTTATTGCATTATCTGTCATTAAAAAATTAAGTACCTTTCTGTTACTTTTGCGTTTACGTACATAAATACACTCGTCAATCTTTGAAAGCTTAGCAAAAAATTAAAAAAAAACCGCCTTCAAAACTAAAAACGGGAGAAATAAAAATTTTGTTTATAAAAATCTAAATGTTTTTTGAGGTCGGTCCCAAATACAAGTGACAACGTTTATTATTAATATTGAGGTTGGCAACGACCTCAAAAAACATTTAGATTTTTATAATCAAAATTTTTATTTCTCCCGTTTTTAGTTTTAAGGCGGTTTTTTTTTATTTAAAAATATTTTTTTTCTGCTTTTTACTGTTTTAAGTATAGAAATTTTCAGGAAACTACCTCAAGATCTTTTGGACACACAAGTGATAAGATTACGATATCATTAATGTCAATTAAATAGGCATTATTAGGAATAACTCAAAAACTACTCGTCAGATGTCGCTCAAATTTAAATGGGACCACATGACAAGCACTAACACGACAACACCTTCCAAAGGTCAAAAGAATCTTAAAAATCGGTCCACCCGAGTTATGAGGTAGCAAACAATAAAATAAAAAAAATACAGTCGAATTGATAACCTCCTCCTTTTTTGAAGTCGGTTAAAAATCGTGAGTGGTCTCCCCTTGACTTTCTCGTATACCGGAAACGACTTAAAAGTTGATAGAAACCTTATATTTTGATGTCATCATGTATGCTAAATTTGGTTGCAAAAAGGTAAAGCATACTCAAGTTATCATGCTGACGCACAGACACACACATAGACGTGATTCCCAACACGGTATTTTTGGACTCAGGGAGGTCCAAAACGTGTAAATCCGTCAAAATCTCGAGGTCGATTTTTTTGACGATTACAAGACTTCATTCATACTACGTATACGAGAAAGTTAAAACACTTTCTGCAAGTGAATTTTGCTATGTACAATACAAACAAAAACACCACAGTAGGGTATTATTGGGCATTCTGGCACACTTTTTTAGCACTCCATTGATCTCACTATCGTTCGATCAATTTCGTAAAAAAGTGTGCCAGGATGCCCAATAACAGTAGTGAAAATCACGAAGTGGTCTTAAGTTTTGCAGTTTTGCATCACATTGTTCTGTGTAGGTGATTTACTAAAAGGCTGATTTAAAATGCGAAGTGAATTAGACACTCCAATGAAATATTAAATTGAAAGTTATAAATCATCGATCAATGTCGTAAAAAAGTGTGCCAGGATGTCCAATAATAGTAGTGAAAATCATGAAGAAGTTTTAATTTTTGCGAAGTGGCTTGTCGTATTTTATAACATTAGGTATCAACTATAAATCATAATTGTTATATCGAAGGACAACAATATTGTGTGTTTCGATCATCATTAAGTTAGCATACTTGATTTCAGTCTACTGAACACGTTTTCATGGTCTTCAACCTCCGGCTATTAGGCATTTAACTAGGTATAGCAGTGCAATAATGATCACAGAACTTAACAACTTGGGGCTCCCTGGCTTCCAGGACTTTATCCCCGGCTAAGTACCTATCTGTGTCAATATACACTCTAACCTCGATAAATGTGAATCCTCAACCCAAAGGAAAATACTTGTGTGGTTTGACCGAAAGCGGTGTACATTTACATGTTTGATTGCAATTTACTAAACACATTTTCAAGATTTTCTATCCTAAGCTATGGAGGCATTTAACTCGGTATAGCAGTGCAATAATGATCACAGAACTTAACATCTTGAGGCTCCCTGGCTTTCAGGACTTTATCCCCGGCTAAGTACCTTTCTGTGTCAATATACACTCTAACCTCGATAAATGTGAATCCTCAACCCAAAGGAAAATACTTGTGTGGTTTGACCGAAAGCGGTGTACATTAACATGTTTGATTGCAATTTACTAAACACATTTTCAAGATTTTCTATCCTAAGCTATGGAGGCATTTAACTCGGTATAGCAGTGCAATAATGATCACAGAACTTAACATCTTGAGGCTCCCTGGCTTTCAGGACTTTATCCCCGGCTAAGTACCTTTCTGTGTCAATATACACTCTAACCTCGTCAAACTTAAGCCCCCAATGCAGAGGAAAACACTTGTGTGGTTCGATCGCAAACTTCATAAGTCAGCATACCTGATTTCAGTCTACTAAACACGTTTTCAAGGTCTTCAACCTCGGGCTATTGAGGCATTTAACTAGGTATAGCAGTGCAATAATGATCACAGAACTTAACAACTTGGGGCTCCCTGGCTTCCAGGACTTTATCCCCGGCTAAGTACCTTTCTGTGTCAATATACACTCTAACCTCGATAAATGTGAATCCTCAACCCAAAGGAAAATACTTGTGTGGTTTGACCGAAAGCGGTGTACATTAACATGTTTGATTGCAATTTACTAAACACATTTTCAAGATTTTCTATCCTAAGCTATGGAGGCATTTAACTCGGTATAGCAGTGCAATAATGATCACAGAACTTAACATCTTGAGGCTCCCTGGCTTTCAGGACTTTATCCCGGCTAAGTATCTGTGTCAATATACACTCTAACCTCGTCAAACTTAAGCCCCCAGTGCAGAGGAAAACACTTGTGTGGTTCGATCGCAAACTTCATAAGTTAGCATACCTGATTTCAGTCTACTAAACACGTTTTCAAGGTCTTCAACCTCGGGCTATTGAGGCATTTAACTAGGTATAGCAGTGCAATAATGATCACAGAACTTAACAACTTGGGGCTCCCTGGCTTCCAGGACTTTATCCCCGGCTAAGTATCTATCTGTGTCAATATACACTCTAACCTCGATAAATGTGAATCCTCAACCCAAAGGAAAACACTTGTGTAGTTTGACCGAAAGCGGTATACATTAACATGATTGATTGCAATTTACTAAACACATTTTCAAGATTTTCTATCTCAGGCTATGGAGACATTTAACTCGGTATAGCAGTGCAATAATGATCACAGAACTTAACATCTCGGGGCTCCCTGGCTATCAGGACTTTATCCCGGCTAAGTATCTGTGTCAATATACACTCTAACCTCGTCAAACTTAAGCCCCCAGTGCAGAGGAAAACACTTGTGTGGTTCGATCGCAAACTTCATAAGTTAGCATACCTGATTTCAGTCTACTAAACACGTTTTCAAGGTCTTCAACCTCGGGCTATTGAGGCATTTAACTAGGTATAGCAGTGCAATAATGATCACAGAACTTAACAACTTGGGGCTCCCTGGCTTCCAGGACTTTATCCCCGGCTAAGTATTTATCTGTGTCAATATACACTCTAACCTCGATAAATGTGAATCCTCAACCCAAAGGAAAACACTTGTGTAGTTTGACCGAAAGCGGTATACATTAACATGATTGATTGCAATTTACTAAACACATTTTCAAGATTTTCTATCTCAGGCTATGGAGGCATTTAACTCGGTATAGCAGTGCAATAATGATCACAGAACTTAACATCTTGGGGCTCCCTGGCTATCAGGACTTTATCCCCGGCTAAGTATCTGTGTCAATATACACTCTAACCTCGTCAAACTTAAGCCCCCAATGCAGAGGAAAACACTTGTGTGGTTCGATCGCAAACTTCATAAGTTAGCATACCTGATTTCGGTCTACTAAACACGTTTTCAAGGTCTTCAACCTCGGGCTATTGAGGCATTTAACTAGGTATAGCAGTGCAATAATGATCACAGAACTTAACAACTTGGGGCTCCCTAGCTTCCAGGACTTTATCCCCGGCCAAGTATCTGTGTCAATATACACTCTAACCTTGTCAAACGTGAATCCTCAACCCAAAGGAAAACACTTGTGTGGTTTGACCGAAAGCGGTATACATTAGCATGTTTGATTGCAATTTACTAAACACATTTTCAAGGTTTTCTATCTCAGGCTATGGAGGCATTTAACTAGGTATAGCAGCGCAATAATGATCACAGAACTTAACAACTTGGGGCTTCCTGGCTTCCAGGACTTTATCCCCGGCTAAATAACTGTGTCAAAATACACTCTAACGTCGTCAAACGTGAACCCTCGAGCCAGAGGAAAACACTTGTGTTTTTCGATCACTGTCAAGACATGCTCTGAATTACTGATAAATAATCACGGCTTTTATATATTATTTAGCCAATCAGTTTTCAAAGCATTCCCATGAAAATTCACTTATCAGCAATAACAAATATGAAATGAATTATATTAAATTTAATAAAATTGATCAGGTCTCCGATTACGAGTTCAGTTTAAATAATAAGGCTTCGTACTCACGTTATAATAACTATGATTTAATATGTGAATAAAGATATTGTTATTTAATAGGCTTCCAAGATAAATTGTTATGAAAATAAACTCATAGTTTATGTATAGGTAATCATCCTGATTGTTATGTTATACATACATTGTTAATACCGTAATCTTGGTAATACAGCAAACCTATTTATTGTTTGTAACTTTCAAATACTCTGATCAACAAAGAGTATTGATCACCATATACTCCATCCACCAATCCGCATTGGGCAAGCAGCGTGGCGGACTATGATCTAAAAAACCTCCTTTGTTGACAAGAAGAGACCATGTGTCCCAAGGCTGTTGTGATTATTATGAATCGCTGATAAACGTTTATAAACGAGAAAGTTTGTATGTTTGTTACTCGTTCACGCAAAAACTACTGAATGTATTATAACCTCATAGCTCATACATCAGAATAACATAAAAGCTATAATTATACTAATCCTACGCATACGAAGTCACGGGCTAAAACTAGTATTAAATAATTTTCATTCTTATGAAATAGTCTTTATGTTGCATGTGATGCTTAGAGTCAGCAATTAGACACACGTTCACACGCTCACAGGCATTAGATTAGCACATTCGGTGTCATTTTTAATAATTAATTTAACAAAACAAAATTGATGACATATTGTAATATTATAAGTGCTAATTGGCATCTTTTGTCAGCAAATATAACGGATGCACATAATATAAATGCATACTTCTATTATGGTGAATAAAAATACTCGTTCCATGTCTATTTACATGAACACAAAATTACTTACAGTAGTGTTTTTAATAATACTAATCGGTTTTATATAGAATGGATAATTATAAATAATAAGAAAGGTTGGTCACTCCTGTTCAATTATTGCTAGTTTTGCAGTTTACTTGTAATAAAAAGCGGTAAAATGGTAGTCACCTCACCAGTGCTCCAAGGTGCTTTCTAAGTCACTACTCACCGATAATAGTGCTAACGTAGTACCTACCCACTACTACCTGAAGAACCAGCGAGATTCAAATCTACATCGGAAAAACAAATCGACCCAAACAATGTTCGTAAGTTTTTATCGTCTTTCCACTTTGTTTAAATTTAACTTGCTTCGCTGAATGTTTGTTATAATATGTTGTGTTTGCCAGGAAATTATTTTCCACACATAAAATCTTATCTTAATACAGTATTGGTATTCTTCACATTTCAGGTCTGAAGCCAAGTATACCAAGCGCGCTGCTAAGAACCAGTCAAGCCTTTTCTTTGACACTGACGAAGAAGTCGTAAGGTGACTTTAATTTTCTATTACTTATTAGTTCGCTATTTTACGTCTACGAAATGTAGATGTTAAACTACAATAATTATAAATTATGTTTTCAATTCCTCTAGCTCCAAGAAGAAAAGTAAGACGAAGTCGGTGCCTTCCAAGCAACAGGTGGCATCCTCCTCTTCGACCGAAGCTTCCGAGTGGTTGTTCGACACAGAGTCGGACGAAGAGGTTCCAGTCCGCAACCCAAGTAAAGTCGAGAGCGTCTTGACGCGTCGAGTACCTGGCGGCGTGACTCGTCGCACGGCGCAGCTCAACGGTGGGTTGGTGGCGGAGTTACGACTCTACAGCACGGAAGAGGTACGCGACCTTGCTGGTTTGGAGAAGTGCGACAAGGCAATCGTTTGGTTACGATTGCTGGGTGACTCGGAGTCTGAGGAATTCCTTGCATTGAAGCAATTCGTTAAAATTGCTAAAACAAAATTTACTGAGGAGGGAACATTTTATAATCACAAAAAGAAAATGTAAGTAATTGATTATATTAAGCTGGGTACCTAACTAGTTAATGTTCCTTCCACAGTAAATTATATTTTGGTCAATTAATATTCGTTTTACTTTTTTTCATATACTTAACTTCTTAGTTTACCATTAGTTTATATACGGTGTATTTACCTACATTAGTCACTTCATCGGCTAACACAGTGAAAACAAATTCATTATGTCGAAGACTATATTCTGTTCAGTGTGTAACATATCCATTAAAAATAGGGCTTTCTCTGCTCACTTAAAAAGTATTTTACACAAAGACAATAGTTCGGTTGTTGAAAGTGAAGGCATTGAAAAAGTTCATAGCGCTTTCCGCAGTCGTATAGCGTCATATCGAATTCGATGCGATGGTGTTGCTCGCAATAGCGAGGTACCTGAACAACCGGTTCGTGTGTACACACCCGTTGAATTTTTGTCTCATTTGCGCGGACGAGTAAGTCTGTTACTATCATCACGAATTCAAAGTCATACTAATCTGAAAGTGAATTTCGAGTTGTTTTGTCAATTTTTTTTGCATAAAAATGAGTCAGTTGCCGTTAAATCTTTTGCCACCGAAAACATTATTTTGCACCAAAATTATGACTTTCTTGATTTATTTTCAAATATAACTAGTTTGTTGTGTAAAAAAGTCGAAGAATTTGAAGAAAGAGATAGCGGTTGGGCTTATTTGAAAAGTCTATACCTGGAAGTAAACATAAATAAATACAACCCTATGAGAGCCTCAAGTTATATAGATTTACCTAAGACAATAAAACACAAAAAAGCATGCGTCAATATTCAAAATTTTGACGATTATTGTTTTTTATGGTGTGTCGTGGCTTCACTTTTTCCTGTAAAAAATAATGCGCAGCGAACTTCAGCCTATCCACATTTTGAAAGTGTACTCAATGTTAGAGATATTTCGTTTCCGGTGGGGTTTTCAGATATTAAAATTTTTGAAAAAAATAATCCTCGTATTAGTGTTAACATTTATGGTCTCAAAAATAACAGTCAAGTTGTCGGACCACTATACAAAAGTGAATTTCGAAAAAAACACCACGTTAACATGCTTTTTCTTGAGAATGGAAAACGTACTCATTACTGTCTAATCAAAGATTTATCTAAATTACTTCGCAAACAATTGACTAAACACCATTCTAAAATATATTTGTGCGAAGATTGTATGCTATTTTTTGATGACAATGATAAATTAGAATCTCATCTTTGTAGTGGTGTAGCAACAATTTTACCAAAAAAGGGAAATCTACTACAATTTGAACATTTCGAACGAATGCAAAATATACCTTTTGTTATTTACGCAGATTTCGAATCATTGTTAATACCATCTGAGTCAAACTATGGAGACTGCACATCGTCGTTGCAAAAACATGTGCCTGCTGCATTTGGATACTACATTGTATGTTCCTATGATAGCTCACGCAACAAGTACGTTTCTTATCGCGGTCCCTCCTGTGTAGAAAAGTTCTTAGAACATTTATTAGCGGATGTAGTTATTATTTATAATATTTTACAGTCGCCACTACCAAAGTCTTTAACAGATCAAGACAAAGTTCATTTTACTAACTCATCAAAATGTTTTCTTTGCGATCAAATATTATTTGACGATAAAGTCAGAGATCACTGTCATCTTACAGGACGTTACCGCGGTGCAGCTCATTCATATTGCAATATCAAGTTCCGTTTGCCAAAATTTATTCCTATATTCTTTCATAATTTGGCAGGTTATGATAGTCATCTTTTTATACGACAATTAGGTGAGTTACCAGGTAGAATACAAGTGATAGCAAAGACTAAAGAAAATTATATATCGTTTACTAAACTTTTTCAAATTAATGACAAGGATATCGTACCTGTTCGTTTTGTTGATTCTTTTAAATTTTTGGGGACAAGCTTAGAGAAACTGGTTGCTAGCTTGAATGATAGTGATTTCAAACACCTCCATCGATTTTTCCCATCTCAGAAGCATTTTGACTTGTTACGACGTAAAGGTGTATATCCTTACGATTATATGACTAGTTGGAGTTCGTTTGAAGACCAAGAACTACCACCACACGACTGTTTTTTCAACAAATTATTTAATAGTAATATATCCGAAACAGATTATGAACATGCAAAAAGAGTTTGGAAATCTTTTAAATTATTAAATCTAGGAGAATACACTGATTTATATCTAAAGTCGGACGTACTCTTATTAGCGGATGTCTTCGAAAGTTTTCGAGAAACATGTAAGACAAATTATAAATTAGATCCAGCCTTTTATGTAACAGCCCCTAGCCTAAGTTTCGATGCTATGCTTTTAAAAACAAACGTGAAATTAGAATTAATAAGTAATTTGGAAATATTAAGAATGATTCAAAAAGGTATACGTGGTGGTATATGTTTATGTTCTACAAGATATTCAAAGGCCAATAATAAGTATTTACAAACTTATAATCCAATAGAGAAAGACAATTTCTTAGTTTACATTGATTGTAATAACCTGTATGGTTATGCGATGTGTGCCTCTTTGCCCCATTCAAATTTTAAATTATTGAATAAACAAGAAATTGATAGAATTGACTTTCGAAATGTACCAACTGACGGGGACATTGGATATATACTAGAAGTTGACTTGGAATATCCTGAGTATTTGCATGATGATCATAACGATTTTCCATTCTGTGCTCAAAAATTTACTCCGCCAGGTTCAAAAACTTCAAAATTAATTCCAAATTTATACGAAAAATATTTTTATGTTATCCATTTTGTTCATCTAAAAACATGTTTGAAACATGGGTTATTGTTAAAAAAAATACATAGAGTAATTCAATTCAATCAGAGTCCTTATTTAAAGCAATACATTGACATGAACACAGAGTTACGAAAACAAGCGAGTTCTACCTTTGAACAAGATTTTTTCAAATTACTAAACAATAGTATATTTGGAAAAACCTTGGAGGACACTGAGAAGAGAGTCACTGTAAAATTGGTCAATAAGTGGAGTGATGAGGAAAACAAAACGAAGAAAAGTTTATCAGCTGAGCAACTGATAGCTCGACCAAACTTTCATAGTGCTACTATTTTTACAGAAAATTTTGTAGCAGTTCAAATGAAACCGGAATCAATTATTTTGGACAAACCTATATACATAGGCTTTTCTGTTTTGGAAACATCGAAAAGCCATATGTTTGATTTTCATTACTCGGTAATGAAACCTTTTTATGCTGAAAAGATAAAGCTTTGCTATACAGAT
Organism: Elophila nymphaeata; assembly: GCA_955850985.1. NCBI lineage: Eukaryota > Metazoa > Arthropoda > Insecta > Lepidoptera > Crambidae > Elophila > Elophila nymphaeata. The sequence goes on along the minus strand of OY039084.1, from coordinate 21,982,405 downwards.
ACAGACAGTTTTCTTTATTCTATAGAAAGCAAAGATTTTTACAAAGATTTAAAATCACATTTTCTTCAGTATTTTGATACTAGTAATTATCCTGAAAATAACTCTTACGGTATTCCAGATCAGAACAAAAAAGTACCAGGTTTGTTTAAAGATGAACTAGGTGGAAATTTAATTTCAGAGTTTGTAGGTTTAAGGTCGAAATTATATTGTATTAAAACACTGCAAGATGAATTAAAGAAAGCAAAAGGCATACAGAAACAAGTAATAAAAAAAGTTTACTTTAAAGATTACTCTAACATATTAAAAACAAATGCTTTTCTACGAAAGAAGAATATAATTTTTAAGTCCCTTAAACACGATATATTTACACAGGAACAGAACAAAATTGCCCTGTCAGGTAATGACGACAAACGTATCATACTAAAAAATAAAATTTCAACTTTATCATGGGGTCACAGGGATACTTTATCTTAGTATTCATCCATTTATATTTTCTTAGAAGTTATGAATGTTGTTTTCACTGTAAACCTCACAATTTTCACTTGTAAGTTATGAATGTTTTTATTACTGAAAACCCAGTAAGTTGACATTTATCTACGTTTTTCGGATTTCTGGATTAAAATAGACATAGAGTTATAAGTAAATAATGTAATGTGTTAGAAATAAGACCACCTATTGTACTATAGTTTTTGTAGTGTTTGTGTTTCCATATTTCTCAATTTAGGTAATGTTTTGTATTGTAATGTTTTCTACGCAAATGTCAATTTGTAATTTGTATTTAAGATAAGTTTAATAAGATTAGAATGTAATAACGGTACCCAGAATTATTTTAATATTACATAAATATAAACGTTTATACATTAACAACTGCATTTTTATTTTAAATACATCTTCCTAACTGTTCTATAGTTATCATTGAACCTAATAAAATTGTAAACTCACTCATCAAATTGTAATTGTATAAACAGAAATGTGATGCCTAGAACTGTGAGTAATGCAAAAATAGCAAGTCGCGACATGTTATTGATGAGTCCGAAGTCCTAGTAATTTAACTCGTCTTTCTGCTATGTCAGACAAAAAGAAATGTGATGCCTAGAACTGTGAGTAATGCAAAAATAGCAAGTCGCGACATGTTATTGATGAGTCCGAAGTCCTAGTAATTTAACTCGTCTTTCTGCTATGTCAGACAAAAAGAAATGTGATGCCTAGAACTGTGAGTAATGCAAAAATAGCAAGTCGCGACATGTTATTGATGAGTCCGAAGTCCTAGTAATTTAACTCGTCTTTCTGCTATGTCAGACAAAAAGAAATGTGATGCCTAGAACTGTGAGTAATGCAAAAATAGCAAGTCGCGACATGTTATTGATGAGTCCGAAGTCCTAGTAATTTAACTCGTCTTTCTGCTATGTCAGACAAAATTACAGATGTAGGTCAATACAAACGCAAACACATACACACACCTACAGCAAAATATGACTGGTATATATATAATCGCTTATTTGCATCAACAATTAATTCTTGTGAAAACACGAAACTAAGTGAACGTCAGTTATCATGGTGAGTAATAAATATGTCTACCTACCACAGTGAAGATGGGGGGTTTGTAAGTAATAAGTAATGTATCTCACGATAATTCTAATTAATTTCAGAACACTTCTTCGCAAATCACCTATATTCCCGATGACAATTCTGTTGCGAATGAACAGCGAGCGATGTGGCAAGACGCTCAAGATCCTCTGGAAGGGTTCACGGAGGAGTTCGTGAGGAGGCCTTCGAGTGAAGACAGACCTGATTCGCCTTTGCAACGCAAAGTTTTAAAGGCGATGAAGAGGATCACTCGGAGGAGGAAACAAAAAAGAAGCTCCTTCCTGAGAGATTGCCACTCGTTTATAGTAAAGAGTGCGCCTACGCGAGGACGGCGCTTAATCAAAATTGAAATAATAGATATGGAGAGATCTAATGAAATGTTAGAGGACTCAATGGTGTCTGCACAATACGTGGTCACTGAGAATATGGACCCTATACTAGACCAAACGGAGGGTTTGATTAATAAGATCTCCAAATCATTGTGTGGTTATAGCTATAATTTCTAAGGCTATAATCATAATCTATAATTTCATAAATTAAATTTCTCGCGTAGGAATTGTGTGTAACTTCTCTAGTTACATATAATCCTTCGGAGATACATTGTAAATAAAAGAGCGTACTGATGTAAATAGTTTGTCTTAAATGTTTAATATTCTTTATTCTCATTTGATAATTGTAAATATCTGTGTCCTATTCTTATTTCATTATACTACACTTTGAGGCAAACTGTTGTTTGATTTTATCCCACATTATGAGGTATCGTTAGAAATAAAAGACTTACTTAATATACTTTATTTATTTAAAAATCTGTAATTGACATATTATTTTCAATGCACCACTTTTTAATACATATAACATTTCTGAGAGCACAGACATTATTATGGTTTAAACAATTAAAACTAGAAGCACATTTACAATAATTTTCATACAACGTTGCAAAATTAGGACTGCCTTTAGCTTCGATGTCTATCAAGATACAGTTATCACACAAGTCTTTTATCCATTTCTGCTTTTCTACCCCCTTCATTACTATAGTTTTATTTTGTAAAATCGGAATAATTAATCTTTTGAATTCCCTGTAGTCAATATTTCCTTCGCTCCAATAAATATTTCTATTTCTTTCAATCCACCTAACTCTTCTTTTTTCTTCTGGTGTTAACTTTGAATACGGATATGGGGGCTTTATCAAAAAGACTTGAGTAAATTCCTTCGTAGATAACGCTAGCTCCTTTATTATGAAATTACCACGGTAGTCTTTAAAACCTTGAACGTCAACAAAAATAGTTGAACTCATGATATTTTGCGAACAATATTACTCAAAGGTTTGTATTCTACGATACAATCGTTCAATATTAAACAGTATGCTGACGTCTGATCTGGTATTTCTTTATGACTCTCCAGCTCCAGGCGAATATTAATTACGGGTCCAGTTTTTATGTTATCGTTTTGTCTCGAACAATCTATTACGAATAATGGCGCAATGTCTTTATATTCTTGAGCACTTAACAAACAACTAGATCTACGACCATAGTAAGACTGTTGAAAATTTACGAACTGCTCGTATATTAAAGCAAAAGAATGCTTTGCGAAATCTGTATTATAGCTTTCGTACGGATAATAGGTAGAATTTAAATAAACTTTAACGTCACGCAAGTTGCAATGGTCAAATCTGGACATATCCTTAGACACGTCATTTTTTCTGTTAGTTTGTAGTCCAAGAATCACATATCGAGGCTTCTCAATTTGTGTTGAAGTTTTTATAGACCAAGTATGTTTCGTAGTCTTCGGAAGTAATGGGTATTCATAGATATCCCAATTTCTGAACGCTAATTGTATAGGTCTATCTTTTTCAAGAAGTTTAAGTAACTTAACCTTTTCTCTGTCTGATACTTTAATATGAGGCATGCGCCAAATTATTTTATGTATTTCAATACTTCGCACAGTTTCACCGGTGTTAAGTTTTAAAGCGTTAAGGTCTGTATTACTTCGCAATAAAACAAGCTCATGTTTGCAATTTACTATTACTTTTTTATAGTCTTCAGCAAATCCAAGTATGTGACTAAGTGGAATTGATGCAGAAAAATGACCGCCAATATCATTTTTAACGCCTTGTATATCCCATCCCCATGCTTGAGATATCTTCGATTCGATGTCATTCATAGATAATAAAGATTTCATAGTAGTAGTAATGCCCGCATTCTTTACTTTATCTATTTCAACACCGTTCAATTCATAGCGTATATCTTGGAACAGATACATAAGTGAGTTATTGGTAAAATGAAATGACGGCGCTCTATCCTTGTTATCATTTTTGAAAACATTGACGATCCCTTCCAAATACAAAGTGCTTGCACTTGGAAGTATGTATAAGTCTTGTTGGTTTATTGGAATTCTTATTTCATCGTTTCTGTTGAAGCTTGTTATGTAAGGCTTGTATGAATGAGTTTCAATACATTCTATCGAGTTGTCATAAACAGGGGTATTCGTAATATTTAAGATATTCATTTCAACAGCCCAATCAATTTCAAAAATTGTTTATTCTCTTCAGATAATTTCTGTCTTTTACCACAAGCAAGTGTTCTCTTTCGGATCGCACGATAACCACTAATCTTTTGAATGTGTGGAATACTGTTTTTATTGTAATCGATCATATTTTCTTATATGCAAATACAATTGTACTTCTTCACCACGAAGATCGATAAGGTTATTGAGGCTATCCAAAATCCTTATGTTAATACTATTAATAGAGTGTCTATTGACTGGAAAGTATATTGTGTTCTTTGGTATTTCTATTATTCTATAACCTGGTGGCACATTTGGAACAAATTCATGTATTATGTGACTTGATTTTCCGTTGATATATGAACCGCTAACAATATCACATTCGATGCGTACCACTGTTGTTGATAAAATGTTTACAGGAAAGGGAGACTCATGTAATTTATTACTTTTCAGAAGAACTTTACCATAGCCCAATAAATCTCCAAGAGAATTTTGCATTTCAAAATGAATATCCTTTGTGCAGTATATTGTGGTTTTAAGAGTGTTGTTATTACAAAATAATTTGAACATACAACCTTTTATATTAGCCTTAATAAAGTCATATATATCGTGAAGCTCGTAAGTTCCTTCAGGAATTTCTACAACCTCACCATTACCATAATAAAATTTGTTGTTATTTTTTGTAATATTTGGTATAGAATTGAAGGTGGAGAAATGTAATAAAGAACACTCATAATCACCATCCAGTTCCAAAGTTGGTAAATAATTTGTGGTTAATATTGAACTTTTACCAGTTATGGATAAAGTAAAAGACATCGTGGAAATGACGAAATGAAACAAGGGATGAATGTTTATATACTATATTTATTCCAAAAATTCCTTAAAAAAAATATACACAAATGACCACAATTAACACTGTTAAAATTCTGATACCGAGCATAATTATAATAAATATTATTCGAACCTAAATACTCCACTATTTCTTTAGGAGGCTTCAAATCACCGAAACTATCAAAATATTCACAGTAGTTATTAAGTTTTACATAGGCTACCCAATGACTACCATTGTTCATATAACTATCTAAGTTAACAATACCACACTCGATCGGTTTTGCTTTATGAGGCATCATATCTCTCATATAGACTCCTCGGAAATATGGTATATCATGAGAATGGTTAATGATATCAATATTTGTTAGAGCACGTCGGGGTAGCCTACGGACTAGTTTTTTTTAATGTTTATAAATAGACCGCTGCCTTTTTTATACGGTTTGATGTAAAGACCTTTTCCTATAGCAATTGCTTCCATTGTTTTGTTGTGACGCTCCAGCTCATTCAAGTTCTTTTGAGCTGATTTATACTCATTTACTGTTTTAGCTACGCCAGCTGCACCTCCAGCTAAAGCACCAAGAGCAGACAAACCCGCGAAAATAGGTATCAAAGGTAATATCCCACCAGTTTTGGGAATCGGTATGACACGTGGAAGTCGGAAATTTCCACATTTTGGAATAACTTTTTTAGCAGCTTTATAAGCATAATTGATTAACGATGTATGACTTTTTGGTTTCATTTTGTTTATTTTTGAATTTATTTTCGAAACCATTGATTTAAACTTTTTAACTCCAGAGCCTGTTTTTACTTTAGCTTTCATAACTTTGCTAACCAACCACGAAGCTAATTTTTCTCCTTTTCCCACATCTTTTGAATGCAAGCGTTTTTTAGCCATGTCCAACAGTTGCAGGTCTGCTTTGTGTCGGTTAGGTAAATCCGTATAATTTGTATATGCAATGTCGTGGTGCTTACAAGCTTCGTCCAACTGATTAATTCCTTTATCGCCTCTTGCCAATCTTTTTTTTAATTTTGTTCCTGGTCCACAATAGTTGTATCCCGGTAAGTGAAGTTCTACAGGTAAGTTATTAATCAAATTGTTTATAAGTCCTCCTCCTAGCATTTCTTTTTATATAATGATAATGATATGTATAAAGCTGCACTTATATTATTGTACAACTGAATTGCTATTAATCCAACTATTTTCGGTATCTGAAAGACCCAACCACTTGACAAGGAGTTTGCGTCCCATTTTTTTTATTACCCTTTCAATTAAATAAACATTAGGATATTTCGTTTTCTGCAATTCCTCTTGATAAAAAGAGCCTAATATTTGTTGCTTTCTCTGATCTTGAATGTGAAATGTAACTGGAGTAGTTTTATTAACCTTTTTAATTATAAATATCTCTGTAGACCAGTTGGGGGTATACCCTTTATCAAAACTACTTTTATATTTACTTATGCGTACACAGTCACCTATTTTAAAATTAATCTTTTGCTTTTTATTTGGTCTGGTTTGACTGTTTTTGATATTATTCCTAACAATTATTTCGTTTTCAGAATTCACATCCGCTGGTTTAAATTTAGTAATCCGGTGTACATTATTATTGTAGGTATTCAAAACGTCGATCAAAGTTTTCCCTATCCATTTATAACTACCTTTATAGCTAAAAAGCATATGAATTTTATTCTTTAATGTTCGAATTAGTCTTTCAACAATTGAAGCCTTTTTAGTTGAATATGATGAATAGTGATTTATTTTCAGTGACTGCACAAGTGATTTAAAGGAATCGTTGTAAAATTCTGTTCCCATGTCAGTTTGTAAGTTACGAGGGCAACGACCACTTTGCGTCAAAATAGCCGAAAACGCGTCAACGACAGCTCTTTTTGTCTTTGTTTTTAAAGGAATTGCCCAAGCGTATTTAGTGAAACAATCAATGACGACTAAAATATAAGCAAAACCTTTATTATACTTCTTTATGGTCTGGAAATCAATTAAATCAGCTTGCCATAAATCATCTATTCCTTTTAAAATAACAGATCTTCTGTCGAAATTTTTACGTGCTGATCTATGGATTTCGTTTACTACTTGCTGCTTGATCATTATTTCGCTTAGCAATTAACTTTTCGACGTAGTCTTTTGTACAAAATGTTTTCTCTAACTGCTTTAAGCTTGATGCGATTTCCTCTTTTATTGTTACCATAAAAATGGAAATTTCTTTTTTTGTACATAAACCAAAAACTTTTTCATCTACATACTTTTTGTTTACCGCATCATCAGGTGTCAATGGTTCTTTGATTCCAGTTAATCGCGATGACTTAGCATCATAATGACCACTTTCTGATTTTACTAAAGAGTTATCTGTTAAATCTAATATTTCCGAGAAACGTAATCTTTTATGAACAGAATGTCCGAATTTATCAATATTCATTTTCGTCCAGAGAAGTAGTCCGAGCAAATGGTGGAGTGATAATAGAAAAATAAAATTATAATATCTAATTTATAATACCACTTTCACGTAATTCCTCAATTATGGATATAATTTCATTATCTAGCCCAGTATTTCCAGCATGTTTAGAGGCAATTAGTAATTTCAGTCTCTCCACAAGCTCGTTAGGATCATCCCAGTAAATATAATCAGTATCTTTTCTATAATTTTTCTTCACACGTAGTCCTTCACCCTCACTAACATAGTTAACATTACTTACACTCGATGAAACAGAAGATGTTGAAGGTTTACGTAACTTAAATAGTGGTCTTATAATATTTAAATATTTTCTGCCTTTATTAGATTTGATTGGCTTCTTTGGATCATAATCTCGACGGTGAGCGTTAGTTTCTATCAGTATTGCTTTATACACTTGTCCATCGCTTTCCGTTATCAGCTCTAAATTGGGTACTTTCTTAAATAAAAGCTCACACAAACCAGGAGTTTTTCTGTACTCATGACCTGCTATTGATATTTTTTTATCATTCATTTCTACACGAGATGTACCCATCATTAATTTACCTCGTTCTCTTCTAACACCAAATGGAACATCCCTAAATATTTCAGAAGACATTGACCAAGAAGTTCCATCTAAACTAGGTATTGAGTCTATTGTTCTGAACGAAAGATTACTTGTGTTGTTAGGATCAGACTCGTCAATAGCATTTCCATCTAAGTTTTGATCCATTTCATCAGAATCTTGAGAACTGCAAATGCTATTTTTATTCTTAAAGGTTTTCTCAAAGTCCTCGGAGTCTAGAGAAAGATTCTCATCTTTCATGAGAAAGGAATCTCTCACTGAATCATTCATAGAATGCTTTGATGTCTGTAAATGTTTTTTATGTTGTATAATTTGATTGAGTGAAGTCGTAACGGGTTTAAAAACTGTATCTAACATTTTTTCATTTTCACTTTCCATTAAACGCATTTCTTTGACTTTCTTTTTGACAGCTTCTGAAGCTTCAACCACTTGATTTTTTATTTTCTGTTCCATTTAATAAACTGTAGAAGTTCACGTGTTATGTCTAATAGTTTTTTAGGCGAAATGAATCTGAACTGGTATGAATCTCATTTTATTTATTAATCAAATTTAACAAAAGTATCAAAATTCATCCTGTATCCACCTTTATTTTTCGGACAATCCTTATTAATTACTAAATAATTATACGGAATCTTCCAAATTTTCGAAGACAATTCTTTAAACTCTGGCCACGACATATCAGTACTAACATGTTCATCGTATACATGACGTAAGTTGATATCGTCTTGTTTGAATAATATTATTAGGTTGGCGTTATCTCTTACCAACTGTTTAGGAACTTTAGTGTAAGTTTGATTTAAGTAAAAACAGTCAATAAATTTATGCCTACCCATTGCAAAATAATCTCGCATGTTGGATTGATTTTCACATGCTACATCATCGAAAATTATTACTGAATGTGGTTTAGCCTCGTGTGGACTCACGATCAAGTCATTATCTCGATATTTTGCGAATGATACCTCTGGCACTAAATTCAAAACCTTTTCTAGGTATACATATTTGGATTGATATAGCGTCTTAGAGTATAAATACACATTTTTAAACCGCAGTCCATTTTCATGTAGTAGAAGGCCAATAAGTAAGTTTGTTTTCCCACAGTTTGACGGCCCACAAACAAGACATCTAATCATATTAGGTAGCAATTTTCCATGTCGATGAACAGATACTACCTCATCTGGGCAAATTTTTTGAAATTGCAAAGATAGTGGTTGTTTAATAAATTTCATCGTAGGTAGTATCCATACAGATCGATGTAGGTAGAGAGAATGAATGTATTTATAAATATCTGGTTTTATATTCATACCACGGCAGTTATAGAGAGGATAATTATCCAACAGCCAATAATCATGAAGGGGGGTTTAGCAGCTAAATCAAAAAACGCTTTCAATTTAATATTGGAGTGTCTAATTCACTTCGCATTTTAAATCAGCCTTTTAGTAAATCACCTACACAGAACAATGTGATGCAAAACTGCAAAACTTAAGACCACTTCGTGATTTTCACTACTGTTATTGGGCATCCTGGCACACTTTTTTACGAAATTGATCGAACGATAGTGAGATCAATGGAGTGCTAAAAAAGTGTGCCAGAATGCCCAATAATACCCTACTCACCACGCCCCATCATGCCCTAAGCTCTGGTGATAAGAGCCATTTTTCCGTAACAAGCTTCCCTGCAAATGACTGCCCTTGTAAATCATTTTTTAAACAATTTAATATTTATCTCCGTAGATCATAAATTGTGTAAAGTTTTAAAACATTTCTCTCTTCCGTTGTCACAGATAATAAATAGCATTTTTGTTCGTCCTGACAGCGATGTTTCCGCCATAAAAATGTATAAGTGCCTTCGTAAAGGAATTTAATTTATTTTGTGCGGGTACAATGAAATTTAAAGTTGAATCCTTCACTTTGTTTACAGAGTGAAGAGATACCTTGTTTAGTTTTAATAATAATAATATAATATTATTAATTATTGTTCCGATAGTCATATCTGCCCATGGTCTGATAGCCAAGAACCTCGATAAATACCTTAAGGGGCTCGCGTTAGGTGGTTGGATCAAGAGTCAGATGCAGAAGGCAGTACTTCTAGAGACGGCCCGTATAGTGAGAAGGTTCCTGCCTCTGGATCCTTAACCACCGGTAACCGAGACCTTGATCTTGCTACCGATGGGGAAGTGCAATTATGTATGTTATATTTTTACGGTTTTACATTTGTTCGCGCGCTTTTCTTTGTTTTTGCATCAAATTCCACATAGACTTGTGAATGTTATGCGAGAAATGGACAGTTAGCAGGACGCGCTCTGCCTTCGCAAAACCCTCGCCACCAAGCCTCTAAACCGCAAAATAAACTGTTTTATTGGGATCATATCAAACGTGCATGAAGCAGACGACTGGAGTTGCAGCTATAAGGTCAGTGCTTACATTTCGCATTTCTGTGTGGATTAGATGTGAAACTTTGCGCCATTTTTTCTTGGGGTCATGGTTCAAGTCCCGTCTCAGCACTTATCCATGACAGGAATTTTTCGATGCTTTTCGTTTTATATTTTATTTGGTATCAATTTCAATCATTTACGAACTTTTATTAGGATCATTTTATAAAATTTGTATTACCTACTTTAAACTATTTCACCTACAGTTTGAAAACGCAAATACGATATGAGATTGTGCAGTAATCCAACCGTGAGCTAAACCTCATCAGACACGCCGCGTACTACTTTGATCGCGGCCGCGGCAAAATATTTAATCTTGCCAATTAATTAGCGAACATCAAAGATAACCGCAACTAATTAATATTTGAACTGGGGCCGCCGAAGTAATTTCTGCTTTAAGATAACCGTTAATAGCTTAACTATTTAAGTACTTCCAATTTCACTTAATAGGAAGATATAAAAGAAGACTTTAACTAAGATGGGCAAAGTTACGTATATTTCTTTTTTTTTATATTGTAAGGCGCCTATTCCCACAAGTTGAAATGATTTGGAAGAGGATACTGAGCCAGGGTGTAAGGTTGGAAAGCAAGAATTGGTTGAACGGAAGGAGCTGCCCCAGGGAGTCGGCCTGGCTGGCACAAATGTCTCCATCCTACCTGATGGTGATGGGAACTGGAGTCCAAATGGGAAGATAGCTAATTCTTTTTGTTTTGCTGACCTACAAAGTTCTTCTTCTCTTGAAAAACCCTTAAGAATGTTAAAAGTAAATAATTTGGCACACGTCAGTTAGAGTTAGTATGTCTTGTTATATCTTCTTTAAAATATGTTCTTGTTCTGTTTATTTTTATTAATTCTAACCTATTATATATAATTTAGTCTCCATAAAACAAATTCTTAAAAATAATTAATTTGGGATAGATTATTGGTGTGATTGTTGAACTACAAACACATACATGTATACCAGAGATATTACTGCATCTATCACGTAGGTACAAAAAAGCAAGACATTGACACAAGCAAAAAACAACGAAATAAGCGAAGGTTTGTAGTGACAAGAAAAATTTACCTTTTAATATCACGTGAACGTATACAAAAGACCTCTTCCGTGTTGCGAATGCAAAAGAAATATTGCCTTAAGATGGTATAGTGAAATATTGATCAGTAAACTAACATTATTTTATTAGAAGACAGGCTTTTGCACTGGCTAACGAGACAGAAATTTAAGATAGATTTATACAAGAGACTTGTATAAGAGACAGCGAAGTCTTCTCGATGGAAACCAACCAGACACTGACTGAGTCCCAGTTTGGATTTTTAGGGTGCCAAACTGGGACTCAGTTAGTGCTGATTCAGTTGTCTGTCGTCGTGAGTCACTCCAAGTAGCTAGGAAGGTCAACTTAAAACAAGCCCGAACACCCACCAAACCGAGCAACTATTAGACCACAATGGCGTCTCTTTTTTCACTTTAATCGGTGATTTTTATATTTATCATTGTAAAATTTCCATACATACAATTTCTAAAATGCACCTTGTGACAAGGACAATTATCATTACTTTGCCGCAAAATATTCAAGCACTAGTACGGGAGGTAAAGGATTTGTGGTAAATATTTTTGAGATATATAACGTTAGATTTAACTTGAAATATGTTGGGGAGTAACAAAATAATAATTTATTTCCACGCTCACGCCAATTTTATCTAGCCCAAATCAAGTAGGTATCATTAAGAACTTGTGCTATGGATACTAGATAACGGACAAATATACATAATAATCTAGATATTTCATAAATAAACTTAAATAAACATATAAAGAACCATGACTCGTGAACAAATATTCGTGTTCATCACACTAATATTTGCCACTACTAGGACTCGAGCCTGGACCGCCCGATGTGTAGGCAGCGTTACTGACCACTCCACCACGACGGCGTGAATGTTCGACAACTAAATGTATTTTTTTCGATTTTGATTGATTCAAAGATGTCCTACTGATGGTCACTGCTCAACAAAATTGTGTCTACCATAACAATATCTTCACGAGCACGCATTACAAATAATGCGCGCGACAAAAACGCCGGTAATGGCGACAATAATAGCCTTGATTTACGTCGCGTGTCGCGCGGTGTCGCGATTTTTGAGGCACTCGCGCGCGTGACGTCATGCGGCACTATAAATCACGTTGACACTCTGCGGAGATGATCACGGAAGTGTTCTATGTTGTTGACAAATATTTTACGGCTATTTTCTTTTCAGGGTACGAGCTCAAGATTTTAATGCTTAAATATAATTGGATATATGTCTTTACTCGCTCTATTACTTTTGAACCCGGACGTTGCTCGAAGCTGTGGTGGTGGCTTGTGTTTGAGGGTTCACTGAAGGTTTAGGTTAAGCTACTTTCAGCATTCATTGAAGTCGATTTGATTTTTGCTTTCTCGTATACGTAGTATAGAGGAAGTGTAGTAATCGTTAAACAATTTGACCTCAAGATTTTGACGAATTTACACGTTTTAGACCTCCCTTAGTCCAAAAATACTGTATAAGTTTTTGGAATTATGTCTGTGTGTGTGTGTGTGTGTGTGTGTGTGTGTGTGTGTGTGTATGTGTGTCTGTGTGCGTACCTACGTGCGTGCGTGCGTGCGTGGTAAGATAAGGTCATTTTTTTATAACCAAGCAGAAGCGAGTTTTTGTGTATTTTATTACTGTATTGATTTATATGGTCGAGAAGACCAGTCACTTATGTGGGGTACAAATGCCTGATGGCCATACTGGCGGCGTCGGCGATGGCGTTTAATGTGAAAGAACGCAACGCTACGACTAACTGACAAAAAAAGACAGAGGACTCAGTTGCCACGCCAACTGGCCAGAATACGAACTCCCTATCACAGGCATTCCAAATACTTTGTATTTTTATCACCGCCACCACACCCACGGAAATAAAATTAGAATTAGATATGGAAAGTAACGTCTGAATTGTGTTTGTTGAGGGCGCGAATTCAATAACGTTTTATTTGAGCAGTTGAGCCTTCACGAGGCTTCTTCTGAGTCACGTAGATCCAAGATTTCTTGGAAGTTGCTTGATTTTGCTGTAATTTTCAACCTGCGATTCAGGGGAGTTAGAAAATCAAACGGTAAAGAATATTTGCTTGTTGTACTCTTTTTTATTTAATTACCATTTTATTATTGCTCGTTATTTTTTGACCGCCTCTGGGTGTTAAAGTTAATGTAACATATCTCCGGTTTTTTAAAATCTACATTTGTCGTTAACTCTTTTTCGGTAATTTAATACACAACGGACATTGGAAATAAAAGACGATAATTATATTCGCCTATGAACTTTCCCTCGGCCATCAACTTGGCCCTCACTAGGTGGACCGACGATCTAGTAATATTCTATACGCAGATAAAAGTAAATTCAACTTGTTTACAGAAGTTGTTTTGCCTAGCAATTATTGTTAAATTACTAATAATAACAACGGTTACTTGGCAATAAAACTTTAGTAGGGCGTTCTCTATACGTGTATTGAATATTGTAACCGGCCTTTAATTGCTTATTTACTATGAACGTATCAAAAATACGTGACTGCGGCGCCATTGACAATCTTATTTCAACTGCTCTTTGGTTTGTAGGAAGGTCAATGGATTTCCAATATTTTTTAAACAAAAATTGTTATATTACTAAAATTGCTCTGATATTGCCTTAAAATGCGTATTTTAAATCCACGGAATACACCGCCATACAAATTTAATCCTTTTGGGACATCATAATGAACTGTAGTCCGTGCAAATTGGCATACAGTGGTGATAAAGTTTGGTGCAAAGAAAGGGTACTTAAATTTAAAATTATTAAGTATAGAAGTCGTGGTGCACTAATAAAAATTACATTTTGGGATGTGTTAAAAATTTTATATCCGAAAATTATAAATCAAAAGAAAACTTGTTGTCAGAAAGTAGTCAAGATGATTTCTTCTCTTTAGGACGCAATCCAAAATAGTCAGTCACCATTTCATAGCCAGTCAATTTTGCGACATTTATTTTTTTCGAAGGATTATTCTTCTTCGACACCCAGGAGGATATGGGGTGATACTATTCTACTATGCCAGCATCACATATTATCTTTTATAAATATAAATTTTACATAAAATATTATTTATTGGGACTCAATCTTGTAGAAACTCCAAACAGAGATCCCATAGTCTTTAAATTTCGTTTGTAGAATATATATTAAAGGTCGTAGCCCATTTATCAACTCGAAACGGATCAGCATAACCTCAAATCGAGCCGTTTAGTTTTCTTTAGCAACGTAACTTCATCGGATCACATCGGGACAAGCTCACGAACAGCGGGCTGTGAGTGGTCAACCAGCAGTCACCGCGAGGGCGGCTCGACGTCCACGCTCTTCCACTCCCTCCGTACGCGCCTACGTGTCTTTGTCCACGCATGCTTCTCACCCTTCCCGCAACCTGCCTGCATCACATTACTGTTGCCAGATGTGGTTCTTCTTCTTCAATCAGGCAGTCTCTACAAATCGACGACTGTTGCTCCTGTTTTGCATAATTCCTCCTTAACGTATCTTAACGTCACCAAATGCCTCCCGGAGGCTACCCGGATATCCCAGGTATTTTGCTCGATAGCATGCCACTCCACTGCATTCCAACAGAGCGTGGGTTGCTGTCTCTTCTGTCACCATGCAGGCTCTGCTTAGTGGACTGTCCGTGATACCTAGGTTAAAAAGGTGTCTGTTGAAGTTGCTATGTCTAGTCAAGGGCCACGTAATTAGTCGGAGTCAAGATCTACTTAGCTGTTGTCACGGTCTAAACCGTCTTTCAATAAACTTACGTTGATTTTTAATAAAAAATCCATACAAAACGAAGCATCACATGTGATAGTTATGTATAACTATCAACTATAATAATTAAATATTCTATACTAATGTTAACTTTTACTTGTTTTTAAAACAAATATAAACACAGCAATTGTTATTTCATAAACTTATTTTGATCTGTCTACTAATGACAGTTCTCATGTCGGCTGACGCCGATACCCGCTTCTAAATTCTATAATTTATAATAATGATTCTGACTACCCTCCATTTTAAAAATATCTCGAACTTTGTATACAAGCCTTTTGGCCCACCTAATTTGTGCCATAAATTAATTAAATAACTAATATATTTTAACTTGTATTTTCTGCGTATATAATAATATGATAAACAATTTAAATTATTTTTGTTTACATAATTTACGGCTACTTCAACCATAGATTCACTTACTCTGTATAAACCGTCCTTTGGTTATGGCTGCATTATTCATTAAACGGAACTCCCACTACAAATTTTTGGGAAAGTTCTCGAAGGAATTATGTACCTCAGTAATATCCTGTATTTTTCCCTCCGCATGGAAGGATGCATTTGTTATACCTCTTCCAAAAAAATCCAACCCGGCCTCCTATGCCGAATATCGTCCTATCTCAATTCTCCCCTTTTTATCCAAAATCCTCGAAAAATTGGTTTACCGTCAATTAATTGCTTTCCTTAATGTTAATGAACTACTCAATCCTTTGCAATCCGGTTTCCGTGTGGGTCATAGTACGACTACAGCCTTGACTAAAATTACTGATGACATTCATCGAGGAATGGAAAATCGTCATCTCACACTGTTAACGTTACTAGATTTTAGCAATGCCTTCAATTCTGTGGATTTCGACGTTCTCCTGAGTATTTTACGTTCTCTTGGCATATCTCCTACCGTTATTGATTGGTTTCAAAGTTACTTGCTAGGGCGTCGGCAGCGCATACGCGTTGAAGATACTTTTTCAAAGTGGTGCGATATAAATGCTGGCGTTCCGCAAGGTGGCGTTTTATCTCCTCTTCTTTTTTCAATATTTATTAATTCCATTACGCAGTCGCTTTCATGTTCCTATCACTTGTATGCTGATGATTTGCAGATTTATACACATGCTTCTTTAGCTGACTTTTCAAGTGCGATAATTAAGACCAACAGTGACCTTATTGCTATTGAAGAATGGACCAAATCTTTCGGTCTTGTAATCAATCCTTATAAAACGCAGACAATTATAACTGGAGGCCCTTATTTTGTTTCGAGGATTGACTACAGTATATTACCGTCAGTCGAATTCGGTGGTACTATTATTCCTTTTTCTCAAAGTGTAAAGAACCTCGGTGTAGTTATGGACCAATGTCTAACATGGCGACTTCAAGTTGAGACTGTTCGGAAACGAGTTTTTGCCGCGTATGGTTCACTGAATCGGTTTAGGAACTTCTTGCCGATCAGTACAAAAATTGTTTTAGCGGAAACATTGTTATTATCTATTATGGACTACGCTGATGTTTCCTACGCTGACCTTTCGGAGGAGCTTCTAAACAAACTGGAACGCCTGCAGAACTTGTGCATCAGGTTTGTCTTTAATTTACGTAAATTTGACCATGTTTCTTCCTATCGTTCTCAACTAAATTGGCTCCCAATTCGTCGGCGACGGGACTTACACGTTCTTACGCTTCTTTATTCCGTACTATTCTTACCCACCTCTCCTCTGTATCTCCGTTCTCTTTTTTCCTTTCGCTCTTCTTTAGTAAATCGCACGTTGCGATCAAATTTCAATCTCACTCTCGATATACCATCCCATAGCTCTGACTTCCTTACCTTTTCCTTTTCCGTTCATGCTGTTCGGTTGTGGAATGCTCTTCCCGAGAGTATCAGGAGTGCTCGCACGTTGGAGTCTTTTAAAAATCAAGTTAGGAGTCATTTCCTATCGATCAATTCGTAAAATTTTAATGTTTCACATCACTATTACACAAGCTTATATATTTTCATATTTTCTTATTTAAATTATTTTTTATTGATTTAATTAGCTGTTTAAGTAAAATATCTATTCCTGCACCCATTCTATGTATTCTTGTCTTATATTGTCCTTTAGTCCAAGGTTGCCTGGAAGAAATTGCTTTTTAGCAATAAGGCCGCCTAGTTTGTACATTTCTTATGTTATATATATTGTATTTTATTTCATTTCTTTTGTGCAATAAAGAGTTTTATTATTATTATTATTATTATTATTTAAGCAGTAGCTCGGAGAAACTGGGCCTCTTCTTCCATTTTCTCCAGCTACAGTTAATCATTCAGTAGACATCTGTATCTAGTACTTACGCGATCCCCGAACTAGGGGATCCTATCTACGGGCAGCCGCCTACCCTGCTGCTCCGCTGCTGTGCTTCGTGCCACCCTACCGGCCGAAGCTGAACCCACGCCGACCACGCTGGTAGTCGACGTGCCTGGTTCCTGCCGCTTCCTGCGCTAACCGCCGAAGCTAAGTCTCTCCTTCTAACGTATGAGAACCCCAGTGCGAAAGCCTACCCGCGCCCTGAGCTAATAAACAGTGTTAGGTTTAACTAATCTTTTATTTCTCTCTTTTCTGCACATCTGGCCGTGCTTCCCACGGTCAGAGCGTGTCACTGTAGTAGAGCTTTGGATAGACGGGGCTGGATGTTGGATAAGGCGAGTCTCACCTGTTTGCAGTCCTCCAAATTACTCCATGTAAATGTTTGGTGTTTTGACTCATTCTACCTTTGAACCAGTAGGAAGGGGGATGATTGGTTCAGGTACCGGTTTCATGCTTGACCTCTTCTGGCTAATTAATCCGCAGCATCGTTTCTCCATGCTCCACTGTGTCCTTTGATCCAATGCAGGGTGATAGAGTTCATTATTCCTACCGTGCTTACTCTGAACGTGGTTACATTAACAAGGCAACTTACAGTGAACTGCGAGGCGAAAGGCGATACGGTCACGTTACCTTTCCGAGTTGTTATATGTGCTTAAAATTACGCACAAAATTGTTATCTTTTGTCTCCGTTAAAATGCAGTCGTCGTAAAGTTTTTGTTTCGTAGGAAGCAAACGGGCATACGATTTACCTACCTTTATTTAACTATTTACCTTTCTATTTGGTTAGAGCAACGAATTAGGAATATTGGGTTAGAGCGATGACTCTACTTCAAACCATAGATATAAAAACTTTAGATCGGCAATGATTCATTGCCAATCTATAAACGTCAGTAATTATAAATCAAAGGGAATTTCGTTTTTTCCCTTATTCCAATGCCTCCGAATAAAATTTAATGGTTATGTGTCCCCTTCAGTTGGCCCCAAGTGTATCAACATACTGGTGGCGCCCTCTATAATCCCCGCGTCTGTCACAACAGACACTTGATTGTATTTTGAGATTTGGCCGACTTAAAAAAGGTATTTTTGTTTACTTCCTGCATATTGCGTGCGCTGTGGCGATAACGTTTTATGGTTCTAGGAATAAATAAATCAGTTTGAAATTTTATATTTAATGTATTATAATTATTTATTAAATAGATGTTAACTTAAAAAAAAACATTGAAGCGTTGGTTGCCAAACGAGCAAGCATGTAGACTCGGTTTCTGTGTTTTTCGAGATGGGAGAGAAGCTGGCGACCCAACTGGTGTTAAGTGGTTACCGTCGCCTATAGACACTTGCAATATTAAGGGTAAATCACTCTACACTGCAAGTGCTTTGCCATCCTGGGGACTAAGATGATATGCATTTCATGCCCAGTATTTACACTGGCTACCTTTTCCTTCAATCTGAAACACAGCGAACTGCTTCACGGCAGAAATAACCTACCCAGGTGACCTACATATGGGTCTACCACCTAGTTAATTGTATGAACGGAGATCGTTCCCGGCCGCCGTTGGACTACCAACGAGATCCCACTCTCAGCACAAGCGCATTAGCTTAGTTGGAGAGGTTAACTTTTGATTGATTATTCCTTTAAAAAAACTTTTACTTCAAAGTTAAATAATATATTTGTAAGTCGGTTGAAAGTAAATAAATACATTTATATGCCATGAACAAAATCACGAAAAAAGTTAAAGTCAAACATGAAATAAGCCCACGTTTTTCCTCAACAATACTTCATTTACAAACATCAATAAAAACACAATAAAGCCCAGGGTCCATTTACAGTTTTGCCTCAATTTGCCAGGCTCCAGCAATAACAGCACCTGCGTTTACAGCCGAACGGTGCCGAGGAAGTGCGAAGGAGCCATAACATAGGTTGCGCGGACGATAAATAAACCGGGGGCGCGCAGGCTGCGTTTAATTTTAGACGTCCTGATGTACACCTGAGGCCTGATTAATGGGTGTGCGTGCGTTTTTGAAGATAAACGCGGTACAAGATTTCATTATACGATAAAATGTGGGCCGGCCTTTATGTTTTTACTACTGCTTCTTTTTAACAAGATACCAGAGAATTTATTTGATACTTAATAATATTGATTAAACCTATTTCATACTTACACAATTTAGCTGGCCCAAATTAAGTATAATTAAAAACTTTTCCAGGGAGATCTTTTTAAACTCGCCCGGCTAGCTATCATTATCTCATCAAAGTGTGGTACAGTAGTAGCACAACCTTTATTTTTTTTATTTATGTATTTAATAGGGAACCAAAAAACCTTAATTTAGACACACACAAAAGTAAATAGGTACATGGGAACTAGGACTTAATCTAAGTTCAGTTTTACGTACTGGTCGCCACGGCATGCGTAGCGGACAACATTAGATATAAATAAATAAAAATAATTAAATGAATTTTCTTACGCATCAATGTTCCTACAGTCAACCAAAGAACACATTTAGACAGCTTAATCAAAAAGGGGAGGGGGGGGGGGGTCATGCGCCACCTAATTGCCATACACTCGTTTGGTAGACGCTGGTCTACGACATTTCTTCAACTTCAAAGGCGTCGAACCACTGTATGTTTTTATCTTATCTTATGATGTGGCCGAGGACTTCAACCCACCCGGATCTTTTGTGTCTTCCCTTCTCTTTTACTCTTGTTGCTCTTAAATATGTAGGCCATCAACCTAACTACATCGGTGGCCTTGAAGAGCCTGTAGTGCTCTGGCCTTGGATATAGGCTCCTACAGGATACTCATTCTAGACCTGGCTATGGAATCGCAGTCACACAACAGGTGTTCCATGAATTCCCGGTCGTGTCCGCTTGCTCTGCATTTCGCATTACTTTATGCTGCGTGTGTAACGGAGTCTTCACTTCATTATTGTCTTTCGACAGATATTGATAATATACCTAGCCAGACAGTGATTTCAGGGTTCCATTAGGGGACTTACCATCAGGTTAGGAGAAGGCAAAGATTCACTGTGAAAGATAAAAACACGCTGAAATCATGATATATAATAAAAACATCGTGGGAGCGAGACAGATTATGTATTTCTATAGCCATCGAGCCATCTATCTTGCTCTTCCCACTCTCAAGATGGCAGGTGGATTTAAGTGACCTTTAGTTATACGAACGTTACTATGCGTTGAACCTACAACCAATTTTCTTCTCTTATTCTTCGCTTTAAAAAAACGGATTTAAAGTACAAACAAAAGTTAGTGAAAGAAAGACTAAGAAAAACAAGAAACAACTACCCGCATTTTGCAGCTACCCTCAGCGGCATTAAGTAAACAAACATTGAAAGTTTGTTAAGAAATTAACGGGCAGTTTTTCTCGAGTTCTAATTTCACGTGAATGGTTAGTTTGTAGATGCAGGTTCACTTTAGAAGTACCTGATCCCGAATTTCAGTGAAAATAGAACACAGTTTGCAATCTTACGGCGTCTTCGTACCGAGTTTCTTGCACCAAACCTACCGGCGCATCATTTGACTGTGCAAGTAGTCTTAAGCTGCCCCGTGATTAATAAGTGGCTACAATAGACTCTTGCTACTCTTGATTAGCCCTCACGCTATTTCCTCACCCTGAAATTGCTGATGTCACTTTGACGAATCATTATAATGTATCCTCTATATATCTTTAAGCGTATAGTTCTTAATATCTTACGTTGACAAGCAAAAAGTTGAAAAAAAAAACTGTTCCTCGACTACGGAAAAAAGAAAGGCATTAAATCAGTTAAAATCGTGGTTTACAAGGTAAAATCAGCTCCTCGTATTGTTTAAGTCGGTTAAAATGTAGCCTATGTTACATGCGCTATAGTTACGAATCGATTAACACTTTACTTATCAGAATAAATACACAAATAGGCACAAATATACTTAGACTGTTAAAATCATAACCCTTTCTTTTGGATTCGCTTTAGTCACGTAAAAAGCTCTTTGGCATAAACACCTGACATAAATAACACACTGCAAAAAGACAATGTTATTCCACTGATATTATCTGTAACATGTGTCCTATATTTTTTTATTCTATGACGGGCAGTTGCTTCATTGCTTGGTCTTTTCATTTCAAATAAAGCGGAATATGGAATCAAATATCTCCCAGAAACCTAAGCCGACTGAACAGTCAGAATAACAATTTCAATATCAAAACCTTTAGTTTAGTTGGTTAGTACCTTATTGTGGGCATTTGCACACTCCGGGACCGCTTGGCCTAAAATCGTTTTGTGAATTATTGGACCTTTTTTCTGTGACAACACTTAATTGCTCTTCTAGAAACCGCTTCTTGTTCAACTTACGAACCGATGTGGCTCAATATTTGACTATAATAAGCTACCTAAATGAATCAAGAAATTTTGAGTTCAAGACCAGGCGATTTAACTTGATCTCCAACGCTGCAGCGATGACGAATAGCTGAGTCGATATATCTATTTGTGTACTTTATTGCAATCATATTTATTAACTCCACCTGACATCTCCATTACCATTACGCCTCCATCCCCTTAGCAGCGTGTGTTGCATCACGGATATGACAAATGTTTATTGACCTAAGTTAATTTGTATGCGACATTGATACGGCTCTGTTTGACTACGAGCTGGCTTTGTAAACACATAGACGTAGGAGAGAGGGATATTTTAAAATCAAACCTGCATGTATTAGTGGGGATCCTGGCCATTGATGCTAGTGCAGTACTCCTATCATTTATTGGACATTAAGGAATTTTGATCTTTAAAGCAAATGCGTTTTTATTTATTTGTATCGATACACACCAACGACATACAATACATTGAATAAGTTTTTCAGATTGCTATGTGATATATAGAACACTATAAATTGCCTTAAAGCGAGTGTACAGCAGTATAAAATCTTTTTCCATCGTACCATTACAAACTTAACACATCAATCTATATTTCTCATAATAATTAACCCATGAAATACATCATTTGTAAATTGACCCAATGAGATGTGGACCGATGATTACCGACACCATTATAGGTGTCGCTTACGAGTTGCAACGTCGAATACTCCCTGACTATTGGAATTATTTGAAGATTATTGAACAAAAACAATTTTACAGACTTGAAACGGTTTTTGTCTGATCTGCCACAAAATCTCGATAGTATAAAAAATTATGTTGAATGCGATAATGTTATACTAGTGCCAGATCGTAATGGAGTGCAAATGTATGCAAAGGGTTGACTAGGTGAAAGAAACAAGACTGGATAAGGAATACGAGTTTTGAATGTCCAGTCTGGTGAAGGAG
The DNA here is from genome assembly GCA_955850985.1 of Elophila nymphaeata. NCBI lineage: Eukaryota > Metazoa > Arthropoda > Insecta > Lepidoptera > Crambidae > Elophila > Elophila nymphaeata. Next base: position 21,959,550 of record OY039084.1, on the reverse strand, counting down.
TTGTTATTGGGTGTTGGTTTTCATTTCAATTACATGAAAATTGTACATAAGTAACACAAGGTACACCTTTACTTGCAAAAATACTTAAAGATAAAAAAATCTCACAGAAACATAGAACTACTAAGGCAATGCAGTTTTATTTAAAATTAAAGACTGCACTCGTCTCGCAGTCAAGTGTTTAGCGAGCGAAAATAGCTCTATACCACCTTTGTCTTGCAAACAAAAATGAGCCTTTATACCTTGTAGTATGGTCCGTTTTATATAATTTCTTAGGATTTAGAAGCTGTTAAATTGTGTAGCTTTAGATGTTGGATTGGAGTTTGAAGCAACGAAGGCTAGTTCGGGTCCAGTGATCTTAATTCGAAGACTGGAAGATAATGTTGATGCTGGGTTTCTGGGAATATATTCGTCTCAAACTTTGAGGAGTTCGGTAGCGTGTGTTATTCTACATTTGATTGAGAAAGCAGTTGCATTGTTTTCTCAATCAAATGTAGAATGTTCTAGTAAGTCTAAGATAGCTGAACAAGCCAGGCTACATAGATAAATATTGCAGCAAAATTCAACCAAGATTATAAATGTTTTTATATTAATTCTATTGGCAAGTTCTTCTTAGAGCGTTACTGAGTTTTAAAAGGCGAAGAGCTTCATGTCCAGGATTTTACAAAAAGATAGCCCTAACTAATTTTGTTGTAAATCAGTTTTCAATGAGCCACGTGGTTAAGCTTGGCATCACGCGAGTGAGTGTGAATGTTGCAAGTACGGTTGAGCTCAGAAGTATATTAACATTGTACTATAGTACAATGTTATAGCAACACCACTGCTTGTACAGTAAAAGTCGGTACTATCATGAACATATTGTATAAGTCGTCAGTCCGCAGAAGAAGCAGAAGACTGGGCAGTGGGAGCGAGCGGTACCACTTCGGGTGGGCTCGAACGACCTGGAAGGCACCGAAGGCGTACGAGTGATGTCCGCCCCAGAAATGGGAGGAGGACCATAGGGACAAGGAAGAAAGATAAAGAATAACTTGTAGGAGATATTAAGGTGCGCTGTGAAACCAGAGCCTCCGGCAACTAGCAGCGCACTCGCCTGTGATTCGGCCTGTATAACCGTAAGTTGCTTCAAGCCATGGAAAGGTGTTGAGTTTGATCACTCCTGACCACTACCATTTTTATAAAATAAGTTACTCGACGAGTGGTCGAGATTTTTATGATCCAGTAGCCTTTCAGGATATACCGGCATATCACGATGTGGTCAATTACGGTGGCCCACGACTAATAAATATACAATCACGCTTATAATACCAAAAGGAGTACAGCATAGAGTCACATTTCATTACACACAAAGCCACTCCTGGCAGTACGGGCCACGTAAGTAGTATCAAAATAGCAAAAACCCTTGTTGTATTAAAAATCAAGCATAATGCTCGTAAACGCATAAGTTACAACTCTCATGAATCATATACAACGTCCTCTATTTCTTGTTTTGCTTATGACTTCAACCCTCTCTTTACTCTTCACCACCTCACCCTTTCAAACCACACGCAGACAATTGCCAAGAATTCCTCCAACATTACATCCCATAAGATCTCCGCTTATCGAGCGTCGTCATTGATGACGTCATTAGGCAAATAAGTGTTTATTGTGAGGATTACATGCCGAGTCCTTTGTTTCGTCCCTCTGAAGGGCACGGCATAATAGGACGCGCAACAGCCTAAAACAACAAGGGATCATGTGGAGGAAATTAAATTTTCTTTGTGCTTAAGGAATTTTTGTTTAATTTGTATTGAGGTTGTGTATTTTTAGGGTTGTTTTGGAATACTTGTGTCATTCTTTAATTTGCATACTTTATCGCAGTCTTCCGCGGGTTTTACTAATGCATTGATAACATTAGTTTTATACAACTGACAATGTTTAAAATGGTACAAAATGATTTATTTATATATTTTTTTAAAAACAGCTTTTTTTATGTTACGCGATGGCAATCATTGTTGGCGCCCACCTGGTGTTAAGTGGTTACCGTCACCTATAGACACTTGCAATATATATCAATAGCTCATATATGAGCTATTGATATATATTGCAAGTGTCTAATTGATATATATTGCAAGTGTCTATCCCGTTGGGGACATTATATATAATGTCCCCAACGGGGGGTTCGAGCCTACCCCACATTAGGGACAATTAGGCCTTAGTAAACCACGCTGGCCAAGTGCGGATTGGTTAACTTCACAATTCAACATTCGAGATTTTATTTTTTAACAGCACATCAAGTTAACACAAACTTTTTCAAATTTTCTTTTTCGCTTTATATACACACACGTTTAAAGTTCAATATCCATTGGAGATATTTGGCAGTTTTGGGTTGTCTGATCTGCTGTCGTCTTTACATTTGCTTTTAAATATTATTAATTTGTCGTCCAAAATAGGTAAAAAACTAATAAAAAGATAAAAAATCTTACATAGAAATAAGATTCTCTTTATTCGCTTCTGAATTTAATAAATTTTAATTTTTCACGCCTTCTAAACCTTTAGCTCGTGTTAAATAATGCTTTCAACTTTGAGCGGCAGCATTATATCTCATAATTAAAAAATATCGTTAGATTTTTTCCCTTTTAAATTCAAAATGTAATCTTATAGATTTAGAAATCTGAACCATTACTTTTTAACAATTTCAAGCAAAGTCTTACTAAGGAATATAATTCATCCTTTCAAGTTAACATTTTCATAAATATCAGCACGTTGCAAATTAGAGCACTTGAAAATAAAACATATTTTTGAGGATGCGCTAAATATACATCTACCTTATTTCAGCTCTCAAGCGATGGGAGCGAGCTGAGCGCCTCGAGCGAGTATACCATTAATGCAGATAGATGCAAATGCGCCTGAACATAGCCGGGCAGAGATTTACAGTTGATTATTTCGTAGTAGTGAAAACTATATTGTTTGCAAGCTAAATCATTGAAATAATGTAGCCTAATTTAAGATAAGATAGTAAGGCAACTCGTATTAAATCTTAGTGAGCAAAGGAACAGAAAAAGTAACAAATTTATGTTTTACTTCTTATAGTGGCTGTACGTACACAGTATATAACATTATACATTGACGTTGTTGAATGTTGATTTTAGTGATTTTTTGGTTAGCATTAAAACCGCCAATGTATAACGATGTCTCGGTGCATTACCGAGGGAGAAACAGCTTTTCACGTTCTGCTGGAGTGCCAGAGGAGTGGCAGATTACCGGGACCGCTTCTTCGGGACCTCAAGGAGCGGCCAGGAGATCATCAAGGCACTAGAAGACTCCCTGGTAGAGCTGGGATGGCTGGAGTGATCCGCCCACACCCTAGGACGCAAAATACGTGCATCAGCCGTCGAGCTGCGGAAACTGCCAGTACGGATAGAATAGAATAGAAATTTGTCTCGCGTTCTTGACAGACGCCGTTAAAAATAATAACAAACCAAAATGTACATTAAAATCTAACTTAGACAAAGAAAAGAAATCTAAGCATTAAACCCAAACTGTTCAGTTGACTTCTGTCTTATTACTGTCAGTCATGTCTTTTTGTCGACACTACAGGAGAGCAAAATATCTATGGTAAAATAAATATCGCTTGTCTCTTTTTACCGTTGTTCTTTCTCTTTTAATGAAATGGGTTAAAACACTTCTTTAAATTGTTCCTCTCAATTGTGGTCCACTTATCAGTTACTACTGTTACTTATAGTATCGCCACCGAAGATGATTCGATTTAAGAAACCCACAAAATACTTTTGTATTTGCTATCCGCAATTTCCGATGTATACTGTATCGGAACGTTTGTGAACACGTGTCTTCAGCTTAGCTTAACACGTCTATCAGCGAACAAGAACAATATGACACAGTGAACTACTCATTGCAAAAATCCATCTTATTTCCTAAGTAAATAAGGTCGTATGCAAATTGTAATACAAAACGCAGCTGACTGGATCCAACCCGATGCAAATGTTGGCGCCCGCGGCATTGGCTGATTGCTTCGTCAGGCTCAATATCACTACACAGGCAGTAATTATGTCAACTGTTCTAATATGCCTTAGACAGCAAGATTGATATGACAATAATGGTTACTAAAATATGCAAGGTTTCGATACCTAATTAAGTAAAAATAATAGATTTTGATAATATAAGCATCAAAATCTATTCACATGTCTATTGTAGATGGTGGGGAAAGGAAAAAAGGTTAGGACGGAAATAATGTTAGGGAAAACAGTTCCTCAGAGCACTCGCCGTGGTAAAGATGATAGAGCGCACTCAATACATCGCGACACAATTGGTGAGGCTCAAGATGATTTGCCACCTCTTCGTCGCCGATGATGCGGGCCGCGCGACGCTGCAACCTATCCAAATCTTAAAGTACTTGGCATCCCACAGGTGCGAGCAATACTCCACGCAGGACCGTACTTGCGTCTGTATAGCAAGCACAGATGATTAGATCTATTCATAATTAATGACTTCGTGACAATTAAGTATTACGCATTTAGCAAAGGTAGAGTTAAAAATTGTGCCTCACAATTAATGTTATTAAAACAAGAATTCGGAAGAAAGTTCTATTAAATTCTGTCATCATAATAATAGGGTTAATATTTATTTATTAATAATTAAGAATTCTTCAAGGGCACTGCGTAAAGCTCGCTTCAACCTTATCATTACTTACAATTATCTCACTTAATGTACTCAAAATACTATGAAAATAATACACCTGTTAACAAGAACGTTTAAGTTGTTGTAATCAATTAGTTTCTACGAACTACCTACCTACATCTCCCCGCGTAAAACAGTTTTGCATTACAAAATGGCCGCGCGCGTATTCAGACCATAGAGCAAGGTTAAGTCATTACCGTACATAGTAACCCTTGTAATGCCACCTCTAATTCCCCGAAAGACGCTTAAACAATTAAAGACTTTAATTCAAGTGTACAAGGTACATTGTTATAAATTGCGTGTTTGCACGTAGAACTGGTTACTATGTATGTATACTAAAATGTGAATTGTATGGCTATTCGAGTTTATAATAAATTACCAGATAAATTTAAAGACCTCAATATAAATTTATTTAAAAGACATATTTTCAAATTTCTAATCAGCAAATGTTACTACTCAGTTAAAGAATATCTTGACGATCGTAATGTGAATGATGTGTAACTATTTGACTTTTTTTTTCCTTCTCTCCTTGTTGATCTTAATTTAACTTAATTTACATGTATTAATTGACATGATAATAATATAATCTCCAAATTGACAATTATTAACATTTCTATTTTTAATTCAATAATTTAGTAAAATCTAGGTAATCATTACATCAACATTGTATATATAAAATAGAAAATATTATTTATGTAATATTTGTACGCCAATTGAGGCAGAATTTTGATTGGTCTCTATAGCTGTAACAACTTTGCATCAATGTACTCAAAATTCTTACAAATAAATAATTTCATTTCATTTCATTTCATTTCATTTCATTTCATTTCATTTCATTTCATTTCATTTCATTTCATTTCATATGCCGCATTCATAACAATTGTGTTAAGTTATGAGATATTTGTTTGGCTTAGTTTCGAAAAGGCTGCTTTGAAAACTTTTCTTACCTTTTCCCAGTTCCTATAGATTGGAAAGATTTGGAAAAAAGCGCGACAATGCACTTGGATGATAGCAAAAAGCTAAATTGACAATCAGTCAGGTGGCCAGGTTGGTGCCAATATAAGGATATTGCATAGACACAATCATCATCATCATCATTACAGCCCTTATAATTCGACCCACTGCTGGGACACAACGCCTCTCCTTTTCAACGAAGGAGGTATAGGCAGTAGTCCACCACGCTTGCCCAATGCCGATTGGTGCACGGAGTATGAGGTGATCAATACCCCTTTGATGACACATTAGTCGTCTTCTACGACACCCATTTGATTGTAGGATATCATCAGCAGCTCATATAATGTCCCCACCGAGGGGCTCGAGCCTACCCCACATTAGGGGCGATTAGGCCTTAGTCAACCACGCTGGCCAAGTGCGGGTTGGTCGACTTCACACACAACCTAAGAATTTCTTCATAGGTGTGTGCAGGTTTTCTCACGATCTATGTGAATTTAAAATTTGAAAACATATTGGTACGTCGCAGGGTTCGAACCGGTGCATCCCGGGTGAAAGACAACGCTCTTACGCACTACGCCACCGACGCTTTTGGAGGATATGGGGTGATGCTATTATACTCTGCCGGCATCACGCGGCCATAGACACAATAATTAGAGTTAATCTGCAAATCATGTATAAAATATTAATTAAATACACGAAAATTATTGTTCATATCAGAAGCGTATTTTAATTTAACCAACTCTTATAACAATGATAGCACAGTGGAAGTTTCTGACGATATGTGAATATTTGTGACTCGATCATTCGTTAACTATTACATCAATGAAACTTCAGTCTATATTCTGGGCTATAGCATAAATATTTTACCGTCGGCCGTAAAAATCTACACACTTAATCCAGATAATGTTTCTCGCGAGATAGTATTTACACATTAAAGTATGAAGTAGGTTAAAGGAGTTATAAACAAGTTGGACAAGATACTTAATGACATTTAGCTTCATTATATAGAACTAATTTTGTAGTCTCGTAGTCCCACCTAATGAAGCTAAAAATTGTCTTAAAAGTATTTTTGTTTTAAATTATGGACACAAACATCTATTAAATTCTGAATGACCTCAACAAAATTTATTTCCAGAAATGCATAATGAATTCTTCAATAAAGCTATTCCACTTGAAAGTACCTCTGCTTCAATAAACAAAATGTCTCCCCTGTAATCATCGCATGCTGTACCGGCTGTAGCCACGGGGTCCAAAATGAATTTTAATGGTCACTTAGGCCAGGATAATGAAGACAGCGGGCCGCCCGCCCGCGGCTATCGCTCCCCGTTCGCTGTGTTTGATGCTATCCCAACATTAAATACTGAAGTACAGAAGGACCATTCCTATATTACCTGAATACAAAACTAAAAACGGAGAAATCAAAATTTTATGTTTAAAAAAAAACCTAAATATTTTTTTAGGTCGCTCCCAAGGACAAGTGTTTACGTTTATTCCAAATATAGAGGTTGGCACCGGTCCCAAAAAAAAATTTTTTTTTTTAACATAACATTTTCATTTCTCCGTTTCTAGTTTTGAAGGCGGTTTTTGTTAATTTAAAAATATTTAATTTTAGCTTTTAGTGTTGTAATAGAATTTTTCAGGAAACTATCTCTACATCTTTTAGACCAACAAGTGATAAAATATGAATGATATCGTCGATGTCAAACTAACTGTCCACGCGGACAGCCACCACCACGCTTTGCTGGGTAATTTCATACTACTGTCCTATAAAATTGAATTTGCAGTAAAAAATGAGGACTATGAATTCTATTCATTGTGCATAATATTGGCTAACTTTTGTAATCGTTATAAATGCGTCTTGCTTTGTTATAAAACAAACCTACTGCAATCTTTTATTTACTTTGGCGTTACGGCGTTACTGAGGCTATTGTCGGGTTTTTGAAGCGGCGTTACTCTTTAGCAACGTTAAACAATGTTCCGTAGCGTTTATGTAGAAATTGGTGCAGCCATGTTTAACATCACTTGGTGTAACATGTTTGATGTTGTTGAGTGTTTAACAACTTATTATTTTCGGCAAATTTCTCATAGTGAAAATTGTCGCTCATTTTGCTAATACGCAGACTAATTATTGTATACAATGAAATTACCTGTCGATACAATTTAACAAAACTGAATTATCTATATCTCCTATAGAGCAAGTAGTATAATCTTGACCCATGGTGGAACCTTATCACTATACATTGTACACATAAATTAATTAAGAAAGATTTAGTTTTATATCTGAAAGAAGCGGGATTAATGTGTATATTAATTTATATTTGCAGCTTAACCAAACAAAGCATAATTTATATTTGCAAGTCGATTTTTTTCAGTGCATTTTTCTAGTATTAATATTTACGCGTTTGTAAACGCAAAAATAAAATTGTTCCACAATAGAAGGTAGTTTGGTTAAGACCATTGGTCTCACCATTCTCGACGTACAAAAAGAAAATCACTCTTCCTTGATTCACTTGGTTCACAATTACAAACAATATTATCATAAACTTCTCTTAGGATGAGCAATAAGTCATCACCATTATCAACAGCTCATATAGTGTCCCCACCTGGGGATTCGAGCATACCCCACATTATAGGCGATCAGGCCTTAGTCAACCACGCTCGACTTCACACACAACCTAAGAATTTCTTCATAGGTGTGTGCAGGTTTCCTCACGATGTTTTCCTTCATCGTAAAAGCGTCGAATAAAAGTTGAAAAGTACATATGAATTCAAAATTTGAAAACACGTGGCAGGGTTCGAACCGGTGCCTCCCGGGTCTAAGACAACGCTCTTAGCACTACGCCACCAACGCTTCTTACGCCACTTACGCTGCCTACGCCACCGACTCTTCCTGTAAAGTCATTTTGGGTTAATAACGTACATCTTTTTTTATTCAACATCATTAGTCGTACAAAGTTTTGAAGCGATTTCGCTTTTCTATTTCTATTACCCCTACCAGATTACATTTTAATGTAAATCCTTTAAGTATTTGATCACAACAACATATAATATTACATGTGGTAATGTTACACCCTTAACAAACGAACCCAAGCATCCTTCCCCAAACGCTATCGACTATACAAACACAATGTAAGATGTTGCCACAAAAACTATCACGTCATCAAAACCGTCTCGTCAAACCAAGTGACGTCATGTCAATAACAAGACCCGATGATAAATACATCGCGTCATCGACCCGCGTCAACTATTGTCACAGTGACACGCGCGCAGACGAAGGGTTAGACGCGTTTATTTTGGTATGGGGACAACCGTTATTTGATTTTCTACTCTCGAGGTTCTGGTGAATTTATTGAATTCGATAAATCTAGGACCTTCTTTTTTATTTGACAGGATGTTATTATCTTTTCGCCTGATGAGATGCAAGCGTGCTTAATCTGGAACCTTTAACATGTTTATAATGAAAAAAATAATAAGTTCTGCAATCGAACGTAATAAACACTTCGAGTCATTCTATAATAAACCACCTACTTACACTTATGATTGATATTCAGCCAGCCATTTTGTTTCTCGGGAAAATTCAACACAGCTGTAATGAAATGCATACTCCCTGTTCTCTACAAAATAAAACCTCAATTTGCCGCTTTTTACTTAGACGGAAAAATATACCTCGGACCATTTTTACCTTTACAACCCAATGAGCCGCATCAGAGTCGATGATATTGCCGATTGAAGGAATTTAAAAAAATCACAGCTAGATTTAAGCGTACCCCCAGCTGGAGGGAACGATGAATCAGTAATAAGTTCAATCAGAGCACATCTCTCAAAATCAGTGTAAGGGTGCGTCGCTCGCGGTTTGGCCGCAGGTGGCTGTTTGAATTTTTAATAAGGACCACCACGTTTTTCCCATTAGGCGCCGATCGCCCCACGCCGCTAAATACTTGAAACTCTAATTGAATAAACGTGTCGAGAATCCCGGATAATCGTCGAACGGAACCGATGAGGCGGACTTCAGCCCCAGAGTAATCCGATTGTCCGCCGACTTTTAAATTTATTTAGATCCGCCAAAGGATTTGGTGGAATTCCCCAATTCCAACCTAACAAGCCGCCTTGTTTCGTCCAAGTTTCTCTTTTGAATATCAAAATATTGTAATAACATTTCCCCCCCTCGTCCGCGGAATAATTACTCGCCCGCTGCTGTTTTACAACTTTTGTAGTCTATCAGACAAAGACGAATTAACATTTTAATAATTGTACCAACTTGCAGGAGCTGCTTCAATGGAAATTAGGTTTTTGGTGTGCTTGCTTCTAATTTTGGGGTTAATCAGCCAGAAATTCAATGAGCTGGAAAGTATTGGCTAGGAAGTAAGCTCGAACACTGCACGTCCAAAGATTGGATAAGTAAGCCACTTTCATTCTGCGCTATTGCCGAATATCATTTAGCTGAAATCGTTTACATTTTCTAAATATAGATGGAAATCGATTTACCTATGCCTTTTGATTTATTACCGCCATTACCTCCTCGCCAATTTAATTTGGGATGGAGGTGGAATGGTTTTTCTTCCTTAAATATTTTGCGTGTGATTATATTGTTATGGCTGGATATTTGGATATTTCATCCGTTGACCCGTGAGTGACGGAAAGCGACAAGCCTCTAAATGCGGTCTAGTTTTTCGTGGAAATTTATAAACATCAAGCGATGCTTCGTTTGTCAGCTATCTAGAAAATGATTATTGATGTCTTTTACTAGCTTATTGGCATTTAGTGGTAATGAAATCATTACTATAGTAATGAGATAGTAATAAAAATTTAGAGTCATCCAAAAGAGAGCAGAAAATAGCAAAATCAATTTTACCCTAAGGTCCGGATATTTATTTAATGTTCTCTTAGATTTGCGCGAGCACTACACATTGTATCTAAATAAAACAACTTTTACGGATTTAACTCACGTGTAATTAGATTTTAGACAGGAAGAACACTTTGCAGCGTTCGTGGGCAAGACCTTCCCGTGACCATTAACGTTGCAAAGTGATACGAAATGTCGGGAAATAATATCATAATGTAAAATCTAATTACACGCGAGTTATATCCGCAAAAGCTGTTTTATTTACAAGGATATTTATTATTGTTCTTTATTAGTAGTTTTGTTGATCTTCGACTTTATCTATATATGTATAAGGTAAAACTAAAAGTTTCATCGTCATTAAATACACTCTGTAATAATTCTGTACATAGTATCGCATAGCTCCTAAACATTCAAATTCAGTAGCGGGAATTAGGGAATGTTGCAACAACGCCGCCATACTATTACAATAATCTTAATAGCACACACACTGGGACCGGTGTTAACTGTGGTGGTTATTTGAACGTTTAAGAATTATTATTATCGCATTACGACAGTGGCTGCAGACCTCATTATTCAATTAAGATTTTTTTTTATGTTTAATAAAGTAAGTTAGGCGATATTATTGTTTCTTTTTTTAAAAAAAGGCAATCCCTACTTTTCTGGTTCTGACTGTGAAGTTATATGACTGACATCTTCGAGATCCATGTTAGTAGTACAATAAGCGAAGGGTTTTCCTCCTTAGAAGTTATTATTAAAAACTATATTTAAAACTCATTGAATTAAGATGCGTATATTATATTGGTACACAGTCAACAAGCGAGTACTTAACTAACCTAACAATACAAACATAGTTTTATAAATAGTATAGTGTTATCTAAATTCCAAAAATTCAGGATCTCTTACGTTGTCGTTGTCCTTCCCTATACATTTTGTTTTACTGACCAAACTCGTACAAAGAGTTTTAAAATTTGGAATTTCTGATAGCACCATTTGTGGTGTTGCTAAAATTATTAAACTAACTATTAAAACAATGCTATTTTTTTTAAACATTGCGTTATAGGATGTTTTCCGTTCTACGCTAGACATTTATTCCGTTCTACGCCAGACACCAACTGACTGATGGTTGTAGGAGAATTCTGATAAACTCTACTCTTACTACTACTCGTAAGGAGTAGAGAGTCAGGAATATTATGATCAAGTTTCACAGAAAAATATTTTAAATTAACTTCTAACAAAAAATCTCAATAAATGGAACCAAATAAATACATTTCCAGGACATTTGCCACTGCGCGACGGACAAGGGATTTAATTAAAATTTGTCGTCGAAAAAAAAATCGTGGTTTTTAATTTAGCGTTCGAAAAGCTTGAGAAATGAAAGGGTCGAGGTGGAAAGATTTCTACAGGAGAAGAGTGAAATTAACTCCCGATATAATATAAATTGCTAAGTTGTTGAACAAATAAGAACTGAGAAGACGAAAATATTGGGAAATTGGGATGAGAGAAAGGGTTGAAAGGTTTTGGGGTGTCGGTGCGTGGATGGGGATTCGATCACAGATTCGAAAGCTGAGACATTTTATTCGTTTTGGTTTCAATTTAATTAATTTTAATCTCTTTGATGTACTTCAGATTGTAGTAGCGTGAGGAAAATAAGCTTTGTAAATATTGTCTATTCTAAGTAAGATTATTGGAATAATTTAATGTCATGGTTATCGTAAGCTTATTCAAGATATTTTCGTTGTATTTATTAATGTACTGCACCGGGTAGCAATGTCGGTACCTCTGGAGCTAATTCTAATGGATCAACTATTAGACTTAGGTAATTGATAAAATAAAAATAGATTGGAAACGAGATTTTATGATGTTAATATCAGCGACACACTGTTATTAGGCGGACTTAAAACAAGATTTATCTCCAACCAAACTGATGACAATCTCAACTAAATACGCGACATGCGTTTTCGGTGACGTTGTAAGGATGGCACTGGAGATCGTAATGAAACAACTGACTGCTGATTAAATACTGACTATATTATGTCATTGGTTAACATATTTATGTACCCTTAGGTACTACATCACACCTCCACCGTAAACAAAAAAAATAAAATAACTTATAGCTTATTTTTTTTTTTAACACATGACTAACTAGATATTGATTACATGATTATACTTTTTATTCTAATTACATATTTAGGTACTGTTTCCAGTTTAAATAAACTAAAGGTACGAATAACAAATTAATCAAATACAATGTTTTAATAGCTACTATTATGAAACCGTCGGGAAATACCTTTTAGTTCTGTTTTTATGAACTACATATGGTTTGTTATTTTTAAATATTTCTACATTTGGTGAACATTCTTTGATGACTACATAAGGACCTGTATAGATATTCTGAAGCTTATTTCCTGTTTCGTTTTTTAATAAAATTAAATCATTCGGCTGATATGTCACTGGATTAGCGTTCTGATCATATTTTAATTTTCTCTTTATTTTACTATTAATTAAATTCTCTCGAGCTTCTTTTTGTGATACTTGTATTCTGTATTTGAGTTCTAAAGGATATGAATCGAAATTATAAATTGGATCTATTTTGTGTGAGTTTAGGTTTGAAGGTAAAATACACTTTTTCCCAAAAACTAGTTCAAAAGGGCTAAATTTCGTTTCACTATGGACCGCTGTATTATATGAAAAGCACCAGAATGGAAGCCAAGAGCTCCAAGCATCTGAGTGATTTTCTGTTTGAATTCTTAAATAATTACCCATTTGTTTGTGTGTGTTCTCCAGTGCACCAATACTCTGGTGATGATACGCCGTTGACTGTAGTTTATTAATATGCAAAAGTTTACATACCTCATTTGTTGTAGAGGATAAGAATTCGGTTCCTCGGTCCGTAGCAATCTCTTTTGGAATACCATATCTAAGAATAAAATTATTAACTAACTGTTTAGCTACTTCACTAGACGTCTTTGAGTATAAGGGATATGCTTCCACATACTTAGTTAACTCACATTGTATTGTTAGAATATACATATAATTATAATAGTCTTTATCTAAGGGGCCTACCAAATCTAAATAAATCTTTTCAAATGCAGATTGTGCAGTGGTCGTAATAGTCATTGGTTCTTTCGTATGATGAGTCGAATGTTTCTGTCTTTGGCATTTATCACACCTTTTCACAAAATTCGTTACATCGACTTCTAGACCTGGCCAGAAATAATATTTTTTAATATTATTAACCATTCGCCTAATACCCGCGTGGCCACTTGTGGGCAAAAGGTGAAAGTCGTTAATTATCACACGTTGGTCGTCTTTGTCATTAATTCGTTCAACATCTTTTAAAATACATAACCGTGGTCCGGACCATGAACTCATCTTCTGTATTTCATTAACTACTTTCTTTATAAAAATGTTATTATTCTCATTCTTTAATAAGTATATCTCTTCTATTCTTAATTTCTTACATATTTTACGCAGTTCTCTCACAAATTCGTCTGGCGATAGTTGTGATCGAGACACTGGGTTAATAACAATCGTATTCATACATTCAACATAGCAAAAACAATTATTCTCATATTTTATCATATTTAATTTACGATATCGTTTTATTTCGTTATCCGTGGTAAATCTTAATTCCGTGAAATACCTAGGCTTACTCTGAATTTCAACAACTTTCGGTTGATCAGGCCGATTGTTCCTAAAATCAGTAGTATCCATTAATTCTTGTCTCGCCCTTTGACCTCTAGTCATTATATTTATCATATTTTGTGTAATCTCCTTCAACTCCTCTGACGTTATATTTAAACGTGACAATGCGTCTGCTGCCGAGTTGTTTTTCCCTTTTAAATATTCTACTATAAAATCGTACTCCTCCAAAATTAACCTAAATTTCATTAAACGACTGGAAGGGTCCCTCATTCCAAATAATGATATAAGTGGCTTATGGTCTGTTTGAATTTTAAAAGTACGACCATATAAGTAGGGCCGAAAATGTTTAACTGCCCATACAATTGCTAGCAATTCTTTCTCAATAATTGGATACCTTTTTTCAGCCGTATTCAAACTCCGACTAGCGTAAGCCACAGGTCTACCATCTGAATTACATAAAACTGCACCCAACGCATAACCAGAAGCATCCGTCTGTAACATAAATTGGTTTTCTTTTGAAAAGTCTGGATACTGCAAGACTGGATGGGATATAATACTTTGTTTTAGTGTGTCAAAAGATTTTTGACAACGGTCGTCCCAATCGAAAGATATATTTTTCCTACAGAGCCTATTAAGATAATATGCTTTTTCAGCAAACTGAGGAATAAATTTTCTATAATAATTTACGAATGCGACAAATCGTTTGACCTCGTCGGTAGTGGTTGGAATGGGATAATTTTGGACAACACTAATTTTTTCTGGATCTGGTACTACACCTGCAGGTGAAACTACATGACCTAAATAGAGCAACTCTGTCTTTAAAAAATCACATTTTGAAGGATTTAACCTTAAATTAACTTTCCTCAATCTTTCAAAAATATCTTGCAAGTTTTTTACATGACTATTTAAATCTCTACTAAAGCAAACCAAATCGTCCTGATAAACTAAGCATTTTTCGTATGTAAGACCCGTCATTGCCATAGTCATCATTCTGGAAAAAGAACTTGGGCTCGTTCTTAAACCCATTGGCATTCGAGTCATTTGAAATTGTCCGGAGCAAAATGCCGTGTACTTCCGACATTCTGGGTCCAAACTGACGTTGTAATACCCTTGGTGTAAATCTAAATGCGAAAAGTACATACACCCTGATAATGAGTCTAAAATTTCGGTAATATTTGGAAGAGGAAATTTATCGTCATGTATATTTTCATTAAGCTTTCTATAATCTATAACCAACCTCCATTTTTTGTTACCATTTTCATCAGATTTCTTTGGTACTAGTAAAATCGGACTCGACCATTCGCTTTGACATGGTTCTATAATGCCTTCTTTCAACATTTTGTCAATTTGATTATTAATTTCACTCTTTAAAGAATGTGGTAGCCTGTAGGGTTTGGAATAAATTGGTCGTGTAGCCTCTTTCAACTTAATAGTATGCTGGTAAATATTAGTCGTTGATAAAGTATCCCCTTGCAAATAAAATATATCTGAATATTTTGCACATAAACTTTGTATACTATTTTTCTCTTCTTTATTTAAATGTTTTAAGTTTAGTTTAGAAAATAAGTCCTTCACACGCGATGCATTTTTCGCATTTTGATTAAATGTACAAATGTCGTAACTACTAGAACTTTCTATGTCAATATTCATTTCCGATAAAGTTACCTCTTTAGTAGTTGTATTCAGAATTCGTATTGGTATCCTACCATTATTAGGAGTGGCTAAGGTACTTGCCACGAAAATGCCGTTTTCTATTTCCTTCGCATAAACGATACAATCGTCTGCCAAAGTAGTATTAATGTAATGTATCGATTCGGACCTTCGATACATTACATAATTCGGACAAAATAAAAAAAAATTACGTACCTTTTAATAATTATAGTTCTTCTAACATACTTACACCTCTAATGATTACATTTATTAAACAATTACTAATTATTTGCTTTGTCCATCAAAACTTGCGATGAGCTGTATACGTATACACCATAGCTTTGTTTCACTGGTTAAATACGTATTTTTACTGCCTAACACATTGACCACTTTCACACTCTGGAATCGCCTATTTTCACATCTGGATAAGCCGGCGTTTGATATCCTCGGCGCCGCAGAAACGATCCTCTATTCGCACCATGGATTTCCTCTCGAACCCAGCGCAAGTGGCATTTACGATATATACGAAATGCCAAGTATAATAATAAGATAGCCGAAATCACCACAATGGTTGTAATTAATATATTTGTTGTTGATAAATGATTATTTAAATCCTCCATATGCGCTCTATTTTCTCCTCCCGCTGCATTTTGTGCAATTACAACTTCTTTCGATTGCGTCTTTCCCATTTTACACGTGCGATCGAACCGATAGGTAAAACAAAAGTTTTATTTCTTCCATCGTAATATTATCTCGCGCCAATGTTTCGTTATTTCTCGCGAACCGTGCTACCCGATACTAGGTAGGCTTAAGCTGGCAGGGTCGCCATGTAAGGATGGCACTGGAGATCGTAATGAAACAACTGACTGCTGATTAAATACTGACTATATTATGTCATTGGTTAACATATTTATGTACCCTTAGGTACTACATCACAACGTAGAGGTGACCAACCACCTATCTTCAATTGTGTCGCGATGTTTTGTTATTAAGTGCGTTCTATCGTATTTTCCGTAATCCCACCATTTTCCTTCCTTTTTAGTATTAAGCGTGCTGACTTACATTATCACTGATACACTGTGCTTGCCATTTTAATGCCAAGTGAGACATTTCAATCACAACTCGTTTTTATGTCGCATAATCAAGAAATGGGATTAATCTTGGCACGCGTGTTCCCATCTTCCTTACAATCTTGGTTCATTCAAAAGAGGTGTGACCATGTCTTTGTTGCAGGTCGGCAAGGCGAGGGTGGCTAATGCAGCTCATTTACTATGTCTCTATAGCGAGGTTTGGACTTCACTTCTTACTATCAGGTAGGATGGAGTCAATACTAGACCTTTTTTATATAAAACTTTGTACACCACTGAAGACCATAAAGTCGACTAAAAACAAAAAAAATACGATTCGAGTTTTTAATTAGTGATATTGATACAGAACTTCTGGTTAGCGAAAAATGTTACACTGCTCGAAACTTGTTTTTTGAACTAACGTAACGAAGCCAATTTGATGCATATTCATTTCATTCAGCTTAAATAAATAAAGTCCAATAAATAATTTAAATTTTGAATTGAAAATTTCACAAATTAATTAAGACTTCTGTGGTTACAATTCCAACGCTAACGATGAAATTGAGTTTTTTTATTGTACTAAAAAAGGTGAAGAAAATCACAGCTATTAATGTCGTCTAAAGAAAACTATTAATGACGTTGTAAATAATTATTCTATAATTGATATGACCAAACAATAAAATATGTAATTTTAAGATTCAGATTCCCTTTGTAGTTGCCGGCAGCGAATAACTTCTCATGCCGTGGGTCTCATAAACTGATTTTGATACATTCTGAAACATGTGCAGGTCTTCGCACTAAGGGGTCCCTAGTACTTTGATGTGTCTAATAAGAAATCTTAAGGTCAATGGAGGGGGCTATGCTTAAAGCCTCTTTGTCCGATTATATCAAAAATGATGACAGCCTCAGGAAAACTAAGGTCATACTAAGGTCAAAACAAAGCAAGGCCAAGATGACTGACGGCCGTCAGGGCGGAAAGATTCGTCCACATATCGGGAGACGCAGAGTAATAGGCCCTAACAAGGTGGACCGACGATCCGCTGGATGCATTCTGCGCAGGACCGATGGGTTGGAGATCCTTAGAGGATGTCTTAATGACTCTCGGCTCGACCGACGCACCCGTTGGAATGTTAATGAATACATTATTATACAAAAAATCAAGAATGAATTTAATTCAATGATTCAAGCAAACCCCTCCCGTTTTATTTAAGCTTCGTCCAACTCGATCCTGGGCGCTCGTAACAGTACCATTTAAAAATCCACATCGAGTACAATAAACACATCAATCGATTGCAAAATAATTTAAAGTATCCCGAATCCAGATCCCCTTACAACGAAGTGTAAGATAAAAGCAAGGGTTGGGGTGAGAATAACGACGCTAAACAAAGGGTTCCACTGAGTTTTTTCGCGACGTCCAACCCAAGGATCTATCTTGAACTGTTTGTGTTGAATTTACGTAGGTTTTCCCTCAAAAGGTGAGTAAGAATAAAACACTTCGCGTATTTTGAGGGATTACCGAGGATATTGAATTTTTATCGAGAGAAATTGGTTTACATAGGTAAGGATTTCTTTTTGTAGCTGCAGACTCGTATTACGATTGGTTTAATATGTTATCAAATGAGTGTGGACATGTTATTAATTTTTTTGTCCGTGACGTAAAGGCTTCTGGCCTTCATCTCATCTGATGAAGAGGGAAAGCGAGGCGAGCTTCATTCGGAGCAAGCACTGAAGGACTGTCTATGTACAACTAATACTTTGTAAATGTGTTAGTATCTTTTTTATTATCTAAATTAGGGAGTACAAAGTAGTCGGTTTGGTAGATCGTAGGACTTTTTTTAAGTCCGCCTGGCCGCCTTTTTGTCCCACTATCTTGTCAAAGTCTGTCGTCCTAACGGTAACTTTAATAGCATTATTGTGATCCGGCAGTAAATATTACGAGTGGTCGCTTCTTTCTTCGGCCTCTACATCACTTATCATCAGGAAACATAAGAAAGACTGTTTTATAAGTTAACTGCAAAACAGTGAAGAGTTATTGTCTACTTATTGTTTCATATAACTCCAGCCTAATATCGCCCACACGTCGAGTCCAAAGCTGAGTTTGTGATAAGTGTAGCACCCCTGGGAGCTCAAACACGCCCCAAGTTTTTACCGGGCCACTCAGTTAGTTCATTAATTATTATCACGGCCAGCCTTTCTTTCGTACCTTTTATGGTTGCGTACCTCTGAATAAAATAATTCAGCTGAGCGATCGTTATAACGACTGAGAGCTTGAGAATATCGTGAAATCATAAGTGGACCTGGGAAAGTACAGTGAGCATCAGAAGTAGATTAACAATTGAGTACCATTACAAGTACCATTACTTGAGTATTATATTATCTGTGGTACCGTGTCATAACCACGCCAGCGCTTGTGCAGTAATATTTGCCATCATTATGTACGAAGGACTATTATGGCAAAGTACCACCAATCTACTTCTTTTGTGTGACTGTTATTGAGATTAAAGATCTTATGCGTCAATGTTTCATAAATTACATTGACAAAATAGAGAAAGATCTGCATCTGAATATAAAATCTTTTTGGCGTTATACTAAAAATAAAAAAATTACAAATGTTGTCCCTACCACAATTTACTATCAAGGACGAGAGGCGACGGATGGTAGTGGTGTGGTAAACCTATTCGCTGACTTTTTCTCTTCCGTCAATAATACAAACACGTCGGTCCCGTATTCCCCCGATTTTGCTCCGTCAAACCTTTTTATGGCACCATTTCACTTAAGGGAGGATGCGGTTCTGACAGCGCTGAAAAATGTTGACTTGTCAAAAGGCCCAGGTCCAGACCGTATTCCGCCAATATTTATTCGTATATGTGCTTCAGCATTGGCTACTCCATTGACAATTATATACAATAGGTCATTGAATGAAGGCATATTCCCGGAACTATGGAAAACTTCAAAAATAACACCCATACACAAATCGGGTGACAAAAAAGACGTAACAAACTATCGTCCTATTAGTATATTGAGTTGGTTTGCAAAAATATTCGAGTCCCTTGTTTATCACCGCATCTGTAGCCATTTCCACCCGTTACTGAGTGAGCGGCAGCATGGTTTCGTTAGGGGTAAGTCTACCAATACCAACTTATTAATATATACAACATATATATGTGATTCTTTCGACTGTAGAGGACAGGTAGACTCTATATATACAGATTTTTCCAAAGCCTTCGATAGTGTGAATCATAGAATATTATTAGCTAAGATACATCACTTGGGCATACACGGCAGCCTCTATCGCTGGTTTGCTTCATATTTGCTAAACCGGTCTCAACTTGTTGCCCTGAGTGGTTATGACTCTAAGCCTTTCATAATGACGTCTGGAGTTCCACAAGGCTCAAATTTGGGACCTCTTTTGTTCTTGATTTTCATTAACGATTTATTAAATTTAATCACTAGTGAATGTCTGGGTTTTGCAGATGATATAAAAATATACCGACGAATTGAGAATTTTAGTGACTGTATGGCCCTTCAAGAGGACGTAGATGCTGTGCTCAGGTGGTGTGTTTTCAACCAGATGAAATTAAACATAAATAAATGTAGCGTTATCTCCTTTACTAAAAATAAAAAGTCGATTTTACATAATTATAAAATATCCGACTGCATCATTGATCGGGTTGAGGTTGTTCGGGATTTAGGAATCTACTTTGATAATGTGCTTTCTTTTAGGCCTCATTATGACCACATATGCAGCAAAGCGAATAAGATGCTATCGTTTGTTATTCGCAATGCTAAGCCTTTTAAGGATACAAAATCATGGATAATACTATACTCATCATTAGTACGAACCCTTCTCGAATATTGCTCATCAGTTTGGTCCCCAATCTACAATATTCATATCGACAGAATTGAGGCCATTCAGAGGAGATTCATTAGAGTGCTTGCTGTAAAATGCGGAATTAGGAGAAAGAAAGTTGCCTATTCTGATCGCCTAAGTCATTTTGACATGTACTCGCTAGAAAAACGTCGAGCTATAAGTGACCTTTCCTCACTCCGTCGGATTGCCAACGGAACTTACGATAGTAGTTTGTTACAGAAACTCAATCTGAAGGTGCCGACTCGATCTGTGCGTGATCCCAAATTATTTAGCATTCCTTTGTCTAAAAACAATGTTTCAAGAAACAATCCTCTGCGTAGGATGTGTGCTAACTATAATGAAATTTGTTCTGAGTGTGACATATTTGGCGATGGTGCACTCGTATTTAAGAGGTTAGTGTGTGAGCTCATTCCTTAATTTTTAAACATAATATTTTAACAACAATTTATCTTGTGAACAATATTTTCTAGTTTTTTTTATTATTTATTTACATAAATTTAATTGCCGTTTACTGTTTGCTGTCTAAGTTACTAAACCAAGGCTGTGCACTATTGTAATTGGACTTCAGGTTTATTTAGTATGTCTAGGTATCTATTTGTATAAGTGTTGTAATCTGTTGTCTGTAACTGTGCCTTTCAATAAAAATAAAAATAAAATAAAAATAAAAATTATAATTATGTATGTATTGATAATGGTGATACTATCATTACATACACAATCACAAAAGTAGAAGATCAGAGCTCTAAGTAAAATGACATGTGGCCAAACAGTACCCCAAAAAATTGGAGGATTGCCAGCCTATCGTCACACAAAACGGGAATCAAACCCAAAAAAGCACCCTTCGGTGTCCCAGCAAACAAAAGACAACAACCAGGACAGGTGTTATACTGTCGAATCGAATTCTATTGAGTCGAATTAAATAGGCTGTTATGATGATGATGAATCCTGTTTCGAAAAGTCCGTTTAAAATGTTTGAAAATAATAGTACATTAAATAAACCAAAAATAAGAATAATAAATCCTGTGATATACATACCCCAGTCTGCTCTGAATTCTGATACCTGGGTTCAATGGTGAAGCAGGCACAGCAGCAAAGCTCAGTGGTGAAACAGGCCGAGATGTTATCGCATTAGCTAGATGATGAAATGGCGGCAGGTTACGGGGAAAAAAATCTACTTCTCTGGGGATTTAACCCGGAATCTTACTCCGAGCTCTAGACCACGGAGGTGGCAAAATAGCTATAGAGTTCACAAGAAGGCATTTTAATTTATGATTGATACATTTGTAGCAAAAATGTCTTTCGCACTCTACTCTAGTGTGACATAATATCGTAATACCTAAAATAAAGAAGCAAAGAGTATAGTCTACCTTGAATATGTTCAACGTTACGTATGTTTCAATAACAATTAACCCCGGAAACAGACTCAGACAGTTTCTGAATGTCGGATATGAAAACGCTCTTTACACTTCCCGATGTCGCTAAGATTTTATCTAATTAGTTCTAATGTTGTTATTTCCAATTTGAAAACATGAAATCGATTCACGATATGTATATCATTATTTCGTATCCTCCAATTCGTGGCGACTAATGGATCAGCAAAAGGGTATTGATCAGCTTATACTCCGCCTACCAATCCGCATTCGGCAAGCGTGGTAGACTCAACCTAAAACTCCTTCGTTGACAAGGAGAGGCCTTTGTCACAGCAGTGGGTTGAACTATAAACGCTGTTATGATGATGATCATGATGGTGATAGTCTTGATCGAACGCGACTGTAGTAATCTATTTAATAAATTATGTGGATTTATTGTTAGGAATAATCCAGAAAAAGTGTGTACTAATAGGAGTACCATTCATTATTAATTCGCCAATTTTCTAGCAGGACTGATATCGTTAGCTATAAAAGCTGAAATTTGTGTACGATACGGCTTCAAGCGAGCGTATCTGAGCTAGTGTTTGACTTGTTCTACAGAACACAAATATTCGAGTACGACAGCGTACTAACTAATTGTGGCAACTTTGACACCGTTTGTTGGGATTTGTATCAATGCATCGTGAGGGTCTTTGTTTTGTTTCTTTAAATTTAAATACTGATTACCAAAATATTCTTTATAAATTTGGGCAATAAAACCAAGTAAATTCTGTCTATAGACGTTTTTAGACACAGCTCTCATGCTAACAGCCATGATGCTATAATCTACATCGTAAGTTTTGAAACTTTATGCGCCATAACTCTACAAAAAGCAGTAAAACAAAATTTATCAGTTACTGGCGTTTCAACTAAGTTCATTTTCATCAAAATTGGCCTGTTAATTAATGTCGTAATGGCGCCACGTGGGTCCAATGTGGTTTGGAGAGAAATGGTTGTAGTCACAACATAAAAAAGGTTACAAAGTGAAATTGATTATTATATAATATAATCATGGAATAATTTTGTGATTGTGGAAGGTGCGGGTTCGAGTCCCGCCTGAGGCAAGTCGATTTTTTTCAGTGCATTTTTCTAATAATATAATCAATTTCATTTTGTAACCATTTTATGGGAAAGGGGACAAACAGACGAAAGCAGACGGTTCACCTAATGGTACCGCTACCCATGGACATCTGCAACACCAGAGGATCAAGGTCGTATTATGTACCAACATTTTGAAAATAGAGCGTAATTCTTCATTTTAACCACTTAAACATCCCAGATACCACAAACCTACCACCAAAACCATAAGACGCTTAAAATAAACCCTTTTCTCTCCGCAGACGATTCTCATTAGAACAATTACATTTATTGTGATCTTATTAATATTCCAAATCTCTACGCAAATTAAACATAATTATGAGTCCAATAACAATTTCGAGAAATATTTAGCTTTTGCCAGCGAGAATATTTACTCGGAGAGGAAATTAATTTACAAGTTTATACAGTTATTGAATTTATTCCCGTCGAAATTATTTTAGTAATTTCCTAACGGTTCGTTGTTATCACCGAATCTGGCGATAAAGAATTTCTAAAGATGGAATAATAAACATTATTGTTAAAAAAAAATGAATATACGCCTACCTAGTCTAATAGTTTGCCCACTAGATTTGGATCCAGAGGTTTCAGGTTTGATGTACAAAGTTTTGTGCTTAATTTGGTTGGTGGTTGGCTTGTTTGAAGCCCGAAGTGGGCTACCACTTCTATTAGGTACCATCATGATATTAAAATCTGTCACATATTCTTTTTTCACAATTTCAAGCGAGTTCACGACTGAGTGTTTGATATTGATTTCGACCTCAATCTCCATGAGTTCTTGAGAAACGGGATCTTGACGGACAGAGGTCTTTAAGGCGTCTTTTAAAGATTTAAGGAAACCATAAAATAATTACATGTCAAGATTATCATCATCAGCTCATTTATTATCCTCACCGAGGGGCTCGAGTCTACCCCACATTAGGGGCGATTAGGCCTTAGTCAACCACGCTGGCCAAGTGCGGGTTGGTCGACTTCACACACAACCTAAGAATTTCACAACGACAAGATTATATTGACGTGTATTTATTGGAATACTTATGGATGAACTTCATACTTCATACGTGACTATGGCGCCATGCAATTGCGGCGAAATACCGGAACAAAAACAAAACTGAGGTATGTGGTATGAATGCCGTTTTCTCACATTTTAATGTGAAGATTGGACTTAAAATAACAATTTGCAGAAATAATTCCAATCATAATCATATCAATCAACAATCGGCTAGTACTATAACGGTTTCCTATTAAAAAGTAAATGAAGGTAAGGAAGATTAAAGTGCTCTCCAATAGTGTTAGCCGTAAATTGATTCTGTATCGAAGGTAATCGAGTTCAAAGTTCTCGAACGTAGTTTGTGGATGATACAGTCTATCGACTTGTTAATAGCATTACAAGTATGATAGCTTTGCAAATAAAGCGTTGAAAGTATGGAATATTTCTTTAGGATTAATTTTAGTGCCAAAAATCAGTAGAGAGCTCCAAAATGGTTATATAAATAATAAAATACAACTTTTTGTGAGTCAGAGACAGAGACAGTACCTATATTGTGGGACAATTATATCTCTTTTGTAGGTAAGTTTAGGTAGGTAAGGTCGCGGGAAGCCGCTGGATGCGGGCAGCGCAGGACCAACCGGTTTGGAGATCCTTGGGGGAGGTCTATGTCCAACAGTGGGCGTCTCTCAGCTGAAATGATGATGATGAGGTAAGGTAAGGTTTTATATGTAAATTAAATACAAGTCCATTTCTTGTAAGCTTTATCGATATCTATGATACTCCTAATATAAAGACAATAGATTTGTATAAACCGAAACCGAATGCAGTTGTGTGTGGTTTACAGACAGCGCGCGAGTGACTCCTTGATGCGATGGTCTGTACGGGGCTCAGAATCTCCCTCAGTTGGCTTTTACGACATCCACGAGATGAATGAAGGTTGTCCTATTCGTGACAGAGAATTATACCAGCTATCATCATCATCATATCGGCTTAGAGACGTCCACTTTTGGATATAAGCCTCCCCCAAGGATCTCCAAACCGAACGGTCCTGCGCTGCCCGCATCCAACGGCTTCCTGCGACCTTTATCAGATCGTCGATCCACTTTGTGGGGGCCTACCAACGCTGCGTCTCCTGGTACGCGGCCGCCATTCAAGAACCTTTCCGCCCCAACGGCTGTCAGTTCTCCTAGCAATGTGCCCTTAGCCAAAAAATAATATGCCGGTTTTGTTCTTGCCAGCATCATTGTTACTTCCTCCTATGGCGCAGCCTCATCCATTAACATTTTACTAACTGAAATATGTGTATGGATACTATCTAAAAAAATCTCTGAATCATAGGGTTATAGGGTAGTTTGCATAATGATTATGCATTGGTGCTTCTCTTTGTAATAATTTGGTGACCATTTGTTATCCATCTTTTGTGTAGCCTCGTGCTCGTTTCTGCTAGTGAAACCAACGCTTTGTTCTCTGCCATTCACTTATTTGATTAAAAAAGTAATCTGCAAAGTAGTTTCATTTGATTGACATAGAAAAGCATTTCTACCTTTACTATTAAGTTGTAAACTCATTAAGAAAACCTTTTACGGGTTTATTGAAACGCCTATTTGCTTTAAAGACATCGGTCCATAAATTGTAAGCGTTAATACTTATTGGATCCTTCATTACACTAATGGAAGTGATTACATTCGCAGGATCCACGCTGATTCATTCGAGATATGTCGTTGAGGTAACTAAGTCTTTATTCGCCTTCAGAGTTATCTGATTTATAAATTGTAACTTTGCTTTCGACAAATAATGTTCTGAAATGTTCTGCTACACTACGTAAACGAGAAAGTTTTTTGTTTTCAAGTTTTGCTAATGAATCACGAAAAACTCTTGATTGTTTGGTAGGATATAGCATTATGGACAATTAATCTAAATTATTTCATTACTTAGTCGTGATCTCTCAAATTGTGATATTTTAACGTCCTTTATAAGAAATGAAAATCAAACCTATACGAAATAGCGACCAATAAATTGACGATATTCCATAAATTATAGAGCTCTTTATCACATCATTCCTTATATACTCTGTGACTCTGCATATATAATATGTATCATTATGTAACATTATTTTTTCGTCCCGAAACGGTGATAGGGTTTCTGAAGTTTTAAAAGTACTTAGCAAAGTCCATTTAAATACAGAATATTTGGATTTTAGCTGATTTCGATTTTGACTTGAAAGATCTAAGCAGGACATGATTGTAATTTCGAAATGTATTAAAAACTGATATGGTGATGAAGTACAAAGTTTGTAAGCTTCCAAATAATACAATAGCTAACTTCTATGAAAATAAGGACAGGTGAAATAAGACTAGTAGAAATTTAGTTAGTTTGATGTTGTTTGACAGAGGTCTGGATGATGTTATTAGTGGGCGTCAAAAATGCAGTTCGAAGAGACGAAAGAACAGACAGTTGCTTGAGTTAATCAAAAGTGTCAATCCTTCAATAAAATTTGAATCTTACTTCATGGATATAGAGTTGCAAATCTAATGAGTTTGTGAAAGCCTATCGCATGTCACACTATAAAACCGCTGCATAGGTGTCTGTTAAATACCCGTCGGTTATTTTAAACATAGGCATTAAGATATACAACGTGATGCGCTTAGCTTTTTAGCCACATATAGATATCCTTGTTTTGCTGATTCATTTTCAATGTTGCATGACTCCTAATCAGAAGTTGCGGAATTTTTCACTCACCCCAAAATCCTTGTAATCTGAACTTAAATTGGAAAAAAGTGAAAATATTGAATATTTTATTGATAGATTTCACTCACGTCAAAGTGGAGAGTCGACCAGGCCGCATATTGGAGCACTCATTACGCTAATGGCTGCCGACGAAAATTACGACCGAAGAGACGCGCGAAATTAAATTGCAATTTATATGTGATTAAAATGTTTTGGCCAATTTATTTAATGACATTGAGTTAATAGGTGCCAGGCTTCTGTCAGATCAGGGATGTGGGAGCAACGCTTTTAAAAGTTTCACCCTACTTCTGCGGTAGTAAAAACAGGTGTTAAAAACTCCACTTTTAACTTAATCTACCGTACAATAATTGTTACTTTAAATACATTTTCACTTCACATTGGCTGAATGCGTAAGTGAATGTATTTATTAAGAAAAAGGGTAACGATGTTCAATTGTTAGATGAGAATATTTTTCCGATCACAATAGTACTTATATAATAATTTAAATTGAGTGTGTAAACTTAATCAATTTGTTTTGAATTTCAGGTAGATACAGGCACGAGCAAAAATAAGTATCCCCATTAGACAGTTGGTGACCTAATATAACGCATTTCGCCAATGTCAAGTAAGAATGTACATAAAGTAACAGGTAATTGTACGGTAGATTGAGGTTCAAAATGGAATGTCTCAACACGTGTTTTTACAACAAGAACTCGGGAGAAATTCGTGACTTAAATTAGGTACGAAATAAAGATGCTTGTGAAAAGTGTATAGGTATGTAAATTCAACGCCATGTAGGTCGCCGGTGAATTTTTTTAGTATTTTTTTTTTGGCTTGGCGTTGATGGTGATTGGAGCCAATGTTGAAATTCAATTAAGGAGTAAGGTAACCAAGTATATTTCGTCGACAGTTAGGGACCTTCTTCGGATGCGAGTTTGATTTATAAGTTTTTTTGGTAAATGACATGTATAACGTCATGAATAATGTGAATAATACCATTAAGAATGTGATGTACAAATTAAAACAATACATAAATAAAATTAATTTCAAAAACTTCAAAAATAATGTGACATCGGATAATGTTTGACATTTTCAAAAAGTTTTTTTCTCTCTTTTACATTACAATTAAAACTTATTCATAAAAAAAATAGTCATGAAGTGATTTACTTTACCCACTTAAAATTTACAACATTACCCTTTAAATAAATGAAATTAAGTTAAGCAGGTGCTTGCCTGTAATACTTGTACGTAAAGAAAACAAATAGGCAGGATAATTTTGGAATAATTCTTAATTAAAACAGTTAATGGGTTGATGTTGATATAAAAGGTCTTTGCAATAAGCTTTTGAATATTAAAATGCCAATTTTTGAACCCCAGATAGTCCTCGAAACACTCAAAGCAACCGCTAATTGTGTCTGAATGTAGCACCATTCAGACATAATCCTTTTGTTGCAGATAACGTTAAGACTGCTGAAAGTAGAAAAACTCCAGCTTTAGTATAGCAATAAACGATCTTATTACTTAGATATTAAGGTTGAAGTAAGTAATCCATGTTCATCATGTTGATTGTTACACGACGCTGGTTCTTGTAGTGTTTTATGGAGTTGGATATTGGTACTTTGATTTGACGTATTTTATTCGGAGATTGTAAAAGCAGTACAATATCTAAACAAAATGCAAATTAATCCGGACTAGTAAGATAACTTAAGAGTTCTGCACTGGTTGTTAGCTTTTGCTTGTTTCTTCTCTGAAGGTTTGTAGCTTATTTTATTCTATTTTACAATCGGCAGATAGTACTCAGATTCAATAAGTAATAATAGGTATGCTCACGTGGTGTTGAGACCGAGACATCCCTAGCAAGTAATACAATACTTGTGTTGGGGTCAACTCGCTCATTTCGAAGACTTCAAGAGTATTGATTATAACTACAGTGTTCTGAAGGGATGTTTTCCCTAATCTGTCTTCTTCCTTCCTTTTAACAACTACACGTGCTGGCTTACGAGGTCACCGTCAAACTGTGGCTACCATTACAATGCGAACTAAGAAATTTAATCACTCATTTTCTATGTCACACTATCAAGAAATAGAACTCACTGCTAGCACACGACGTGTTCCTTAAAATCCTGAGTTATTGAAAAGAGGCGTGAAGAGGCACCTTGCAGGTCCGCAAGCGGTGGCTAGAGCAACGGTAACACCATCTCTCGCACCAATGATATTATATTCAAAATATGTATCATTGTCTCCACTCCTGCTTACCTTCAAATGAAATGGTTCATTATTATACTTTTTATATCAAAGAGAGTCATCATAGCAGCCTCTATAATTCGAACCACTGCTGGGACATGAGGCCTCTCCTTGTCGTCGTAAGAGGTTTATGCAGTAGTCCACCACGCTTGCCCAATGTGGATTGGTGGAGGGAGTATAAAGTGGTCAATATCCCTTTGCTGATCTATTATCGCCTTCTATAACACCCATTGGAAGATATGGGATGATGCTATTCTACTCTGCCAGCGTCACATGGCCAATAAAAGAGAATACAGACACAATAATTTTTTTATTTTATACATATTTTTGGTGACGTTTAAAATAAATTATAAACAAACAGCAACATATAATAATGAAATTACTCCATACGAGGCCACAACCATAGGGTAACATTACGCTTTAACATCAAAAGAGAAAAAATATGATACGCTGTTTGAGTTCGTCAAAGTTAATGTCAGTGCCACCTCGCAGTTTCATGTTTCTTTTTTCCAACCTTTTTGTGTCCATTTTCATTTATTTATCTTGAAACGGAACGTGACATAGAAATCGCAATTTATTTTTGATCTCACATGGTGCGGAAGAGCCTTTGGTCTTTGTGTTTTTCTGTTTTGTAAATTATTACAATTGGTGACAATTTACTCGTATGTAGCCATTAACTTGCAAAGTGATGTCTTATAATTTTATTGTATAATATAATTAAGAAAAAAATTAATAAACAATATTAAAAACTAAACAGATCTTCTTTTGCATCTTGACGTTTAAGCTCTTGGCCCTTGTTGCATCCGGAACGATTTTAGAATGGAATAACATATAACTTTATTGTATATCAGCCAATTTAAAGATTTAGTTGTTTGTTTTTGCATATATTCGAACGTATATTTGGCGACAGTTTTCGTAGGGTAGACAGTAAATTATCATTAATTTGTTAGATATAATTATTAATCCAGTGAGGGTAGTTTTATATTTTTCGTTGATGCCTCTCGCTGGAGCGCCGCGCGGCCAGTGTGGTCGGAACGAAGCCGTAAACGCAACGCGCACGAATTGTTGTTGCACCGAGATAAACAGACATTGTGAAGTATCGCCGTATTTGTGCCGTGCTATTGTGATGTTGTTTCGTTCGATAATTTAATCGCCACCCTCTGGATTAGTCGGCGGCGACAGGCGTAACCCCCTGGTAGCAGCAAACCGGTGAGTAGGCTTTCAGCGTTTATGCAGAAAGACTTTCACTGGAATACATTTTCGTCTTAGTTCTTTTCGTTGTTAAATTTCCTAATGCGTCCCGAATCGCGAGGCGCGTACAGCCCTAATTCCGCCTGATGATAAGGCTAAAATTAGATTTCTTTTCTTAATTTACAATCCTAACTGCCAAGGATGCATGGTTTCCTTCGAGGAATAGAATATATTTTCTACGTTGGTTTCGTTTTTCTTTGTATATATTAGGCTGATTTTACTCTCACGCCGATCGTCAGCACTGACCATTCAAAGCGCTAAGCGGCGCTGATAGTGGATAGGCGATCAGCGTCACTCAGCAACGCTGCCTTTAATAACATACATATTAATATGTCAAAAACAATACTAAAATTGTTTTTTATTGCATATTTATGTTAAGATTGACAATGTCACATGTAAATAAACCACGTCTTGAAAACGTTGTATTTTATTCAAGATATTTTTTTTTTTTTTTTTTTTTTTTAATTTATTGGTAAGACACAAAACAGAGTACAGCTAAGAAAGAACAAGGAGAATGTGCAAGTATGACAGTTCTAAACTGCACTCCAAAACATGTATCCTTTTTAAATTAAATTTTCCGTGAGTTAAACATTACAATTTAAAGAAAATTACAAGTTTTACACAAACATATCCAAATATTCAATGCAAGACAAACTTAATTAAGAATATTATTAAGACTCCTCTTGAAGACACCTGGACTAAGATTCATGACATCTATATCGGGATGTTCTTTGGTCAGATCATTGTAAAGGCGGCACATATTAATTTACATTGGGAACCAATAACAGATTTTATAAAACCACGGTTTTTATCCCCAACAATGATAATTTACTTAAAAACCTCTATACAAATATTCCTCTCTTACAATTTCACTTTACTAATTTGATTTCGTAGGTAGGGACCTCATTTGTTCATTTTAATTATGTTCTCTGTACTCTCTTTTAAGAGTATGATGATTTACGAGTATAAAAAAAACATTATTCCCTGCCTATCCCATCAAATCCTCTAAGACTCGCTATAAACTATTCCCGGATTCAATTTAGAGAAGTTGCATGTAATTTCGCAACTGATCGAACTATGGGAAAGCAATACGTGCGCACTTCCATATTATTATTAGGGAAAAGCTTTTAATTTGCGCTCGGCATGAGGCCGAACTAACGACTGCACTTATTGTCACGGAGACCCCTTTTCAATAAATTAAATATAAACCAACCCTTATAAATACGTCTTGGTATAAACCAACGCAACATTACCTACACCATAACATCTGACCTAATGTCGTAAAGTTGAATTTCCTCTAGCAATGCTTATGGTTAAGATTGCAAACTCAATACCCCATTTGAACAGTAACACAGTTAAGGAAATCGCTAGTTATGGCAACAGGGAGATAACTTCGTGAAGATTGATAGGAAAAGTAACGGTATAGTTACCAACTGGCGTGGAAACTTTTTATTTCTCAGATGTATGTAGCTGCAGGAATAAAAGGGAATCTGTTTTACGCTGGCGACTCGCGATTGGTTTGGTAAAGTAACTATCCGTTTTCTATAGGATAAACTTCGGAGAGCATGCGACGGAATTATGTCTACGAATTAATTCCGCAAGCCCTATTTTACTATTGACACACACCGCAGGTTAAATTACCAACCTTATACTGTTGATGACCCAGCCATCCGCAAAAAGTACCCTTTTAATAGCCAACAACTAAGTAATGGAACCCGTTGCCTGCTGATTCGTTACCTGAACATTATAACTTGGCTGCCTTCAAGTCTAGATTGAATTAAGCTACTGCTAGGAACATGTTACATTGTAGTCCATGCACTTATGAACAGGAGCAGGTGAGAGTGTTAACTATTAGGTGGACGTACAATTGCACAATGTCAAAAGTAGGTTAACACTTTAGTACCTAGTCACAGCAACGCCAGCGCTTTTGTGGTAGTTGTTTTATCATAGTGAAAAATACTTCACTATTGGGTCACCCATTCGAGCACCGACCGCACACTTGGTAGCTTAGCTTTCGTGATTATCACAAAGACCTCCTCTCATCGATTATCATTATTGTTATCATCAAAACGCAACACAACACGAAATCACAATTAAAATTTTATCCGATTCCAATCGAATGCGGAATGCAATAAATAACAAACAAATCATTAAATTCCCCAAATATAAATATGTAAAGAGCGTTTCACATGTGTCGTAGATGTAGGGCGAAAAATATTGGAGGGTCCTTTACCGATGGCGCCCTAATTGGGACGCGAGGGCTGGAGTCATTAACCGCTCGAATCTTTTGAAAGTCGCGTATCGACTTGCAATAGCTTTTGTTTTTAAGTTTCAATGGTTGCGGCCTTTATAACCTTAGTAGAGGTGAAATTTTCAATTAGTCTTTCGTAGTAAGAACATTATGTTATTTTAATGATTAAGTTTCTAATTATTTCATTTTAATTTTTAATAAGACGGGGCCTTACACCGCTGTCGAGATTACCTTATTTTACTACTTTATCCTTTTTGGTTTGAAAATTTTGCCCTCAACTATTAAAGCCCTAGTGTTTTCTCGTAAACTGACTGACGTGATATTACCAAATTTATATCTCGCTTTTTTTAAATAGGGGTAGGCAGAGATTACTTTCTTACGATGCTTTCATACACTCGTCAAAAAGGTCCAAAGATCAAGTACATTTTTATCTATATCGCTATTAAATAGTTTTATTCGAAAATATATCTATTTTTAGTAAAAATTTAAGAAAAATATTTGTTCAAAACAAAGAATCATTAACTTGTTAGTTATAATAATAATCCTCAATTGCGGCGTTACTCTAAAACTTACATGATCCCTAAACACTTTTGACGAGTTTTCAATTTGATCGATATCTTTGCCTAGGTCTTCCCCATTCCTCATCTCTGTTCACTACCGACTCATCAATCTACTTTCTCGCATCCTTTCCACATGACCTTACCATTTATGAATATTTTTCTCAATTGTGGTCACTATACCTTCTTTCAAACCACACATCTCTCTTATCAAGTCATTGTTTGCACGTCATTGAGTGACAGGTTAATTAATTTTAACCGCTTTATTTATTCTGCTTTCATGCCTTTACTCCATACCCAACTCGCTGAAATTATGGATACATAAATATAAACTGAAAACCTTGCACATTTTATTTAAATATCAATAAAGGGGCGATAAATCTGCCATTTTACGCTCTCGCAAAAATCGCGAAAATCACATTCAATGGTTTCATCACTGAGCGGCCATTGTCACCGTAAACTATCCTCACTCACGATGCAAAAATAATTCAATCGAGTAGAATTATATTTAAGGATACTTCACAAATAAATATGTATTTATTTTACTGTATAATATTAAAAAATCAAATATCAAATTACGAATGATTTCTGGAAGACTTATAGAACATACTGTACTTTTGTTGTAAATATGACTTTGTATATTCATTTGTTTGAACTTCCAACAATGAGTACGTCACAGTGCATTTCACCTCATCGGAATCTTTATGTCGCAAACTTTAAATACAATTCATATCAAAAACCAAGTGTCTCATTCATTACATTAAGCACTGCATGTGCCAATAAAACATTCTTAGATTGACATTCATAATAACAATAAATATCTAGAAACCCAGAGCATTCAGCACAAAAACTGACTTTCTTTAGCTGTCAACACGATGACCCAAAGCGGGATGAATGACTAATTCGCCGACGGTCAGGTTGGACCCAAGGCGAGTAATCAGCGGCCGCAATAATGGGAACGAGTGCACCGGGACACTAGGAACTAACAAACCCGGCACAAGAATAGAGGAATTGTGATACTTGAAAAGTATACCAGAGTCCTCATAAGGAAAAAAGAAACTACGTTATCTGTCTCACAAGAACGTTTTTCTCAAAGACGTGTAGTGGTATTAAGTTGAAATGAATATCAAAAGGTATTAAGTTGAAATGAATATCAAATACTCAGTTCGCAAACTAAACTGCGTGGCAATCTAACAATTTAAAATGATACTCTCATGAGAATCAGAATCTTCCATGAATCATTTTTTAATATTTTCCAAATCTTTAATCAAATCTGACAAATAAAGAACGCAAAAATATTTTTAGCAAAAAAATAGGACAACCGACTTCAATGCGTACAAATTTAAACTAAAAAGTAAGAAATAAATAATATTTTTATGAAGTAGTTGAAAAGAGCGTCATAGAAAACCAAGGAAAGTATTGATACACATTTATAATTCTTTATTTATAATTCATACTCCGATATATTTGGAGCCGGTGCAAGCTAGCCAAGGAGGATAGTGTTTCCAATTTTCGAACTTCACGGAGCGGCGGATTATTTCTTATCTTCATCATTCATTATTATGTATAGTTAATGGATTAATCAAGCTCGTATCTATTAGGTAAGTTTATTTTGCTTAGGCTGGCACCGACTCCAAATATATCGGAGTATGAATTATAAATAAAGAATTATAAATGTGTGTGTATCAATACCTTCCTTGGTTTTCTATGACGCTCTTTTCAACTACTTCATAAAAATATTATTTATTTCTTACTTTTTAGTTTAAATTTGTACGCATTGAAGTCGGTTGTCCTATTTTTTTGCTAAAAATATTTTATTTTATTATTTTTAGTGGTAATAAAGTATATTTTATTGAAAACGGATAGGCCTACTAGGCGCTCATTAAAACTTAATGGAAACTTTAACTAAAACGTTTTTTTTATTATTACTGATTTGTTCAAAAAGGATCGAATTTATATCGATACAATTTATACGGGCCATCTCTGATCTTGACGTACGAATAAAAGAATCATTAAAATCCGAGTCGTAATACTCATAATTGACGAAGTAATCAGGTAACAAACACAAAAAAAACAGTCGGATAGAGAACTTCCTCTTTTTTTTAAGTCGGTTAACAAATAATATCACGTCTCAGACCTATAGCTCATTACAAATGCCTGCCATTCATTCAAAATGAATGGTAAGTTAATGAACTATGAACCTAGTTATTTAACTTAAGTTCAAAAAATAATTTGTCATAGTTTATGTGTTGACTATTGGACCTACTAACCAAAATTTCACTATTGCATATTAGGTAATAGCAAGTTCAAAAAAAAATTTACATTATTTTTGTGTTCGTGGACGATGTTATTATTTCATCCCCAATGAAATTATCATTTTAACAAAAAAGTACTGAACTAATTTCGGTATAATTTATACGGGACCACCTTTGGAGTATGTCCGTCCTAACGAAAAAAGAATCTTCAAAATCGATTCATAATTGACGGAGTAATCGCGGAACATACATACAAAAAAAAAAAAAAAAAAAAAATACATACAGTCGAGTAGAGAACCTCCTCCTTTTTTGAAGTCGGTTGAAAATTTAAGAAATGTTCAGTGGAATTGTGTACTCCTAGAATGATATAAATCTTTCTCAGAGAGCACGTCACATTTCATACTAAAGCAATCGATTTCAGTCTCTGTTTGATATATGATTGTGAAGTCAAGTTGTTAGAGCTTACTTAGCTTGCATAGCTTCTAGCTTACAGCGAAGCGAAAATCAGAATCTTTATATCTACTTTTCCATAGCTGAACATAGATATTTTGGTCCAGAACTGCTAAGTGGTAATACGATTTATTTAATTCTCAACATTACTGGAGCTAGAGACCTACATGGCAAAGATGACAAGCACATCAAAATGGATACAATGACTAAGTCCGTAGCTACAAAAAATTAAACAAAAGCAGTCTCCCTCGACAGCTGAGTCCCGGGATCTGTTCATAAGTGGCGGTCTATGTAGTGCCACAAGTTGTTTTGCAAAACGTCCCCGGTTGGCCGACGTCCAAGCGCGAGTCTAGTACGAGTGTATTTCGGCGAAACACTCGCGTGAACGGTTTTTGCAAAGCCCAATGTATTTTCGTATTCATTCGGTGGATGCGACGAGAATAGTTTTGGGAGAAATTTTGTGGAAGATTTTTGCGCTACATCTTTTTTGTTACGAGAATTTGTGACTAGTTTACTCTCGAAGTTATGTAAAATTTTGCTGCCATAAGGAGTTGCGGAACAAATTGAAAGGAGACAGACAGTTTGCGCTTATTCTGACTTATTTGTTAGACGCAGAACAAGTAAAGGCAGCTTAAATTTTAACCATTACAAAACAGAATTGAAAATAGAACGATAATCTTCAGATTACGGTTGGAGTAACATGGATGATAAGGCATAACAGACTTTTATTTAGAGAACATAATAAAGCTCTAATCCACAAAATCTTTGTATTTTAGTAATTTTTCACTTATTCTACAATATTCATCTCATTAACATGTACATAATTGGTTACCTAAATTCACACTGACATAGACAATAAAAAATGGAATTAACTGCCAGCACACGTGTTCCCTCCTTCGTAAAATCCTTGGTCATTCAAAAGAGGCGTGAAGAAGTTTCTTGCAGGTCGGCAAGGTGAGGGCGGTAGCGCAGCGACTAGCTATTTTGGCATTTGGATTCCACTTCTGCTTACCGTCAGAGAAAAAATTCAATTGTTGTGGAATTTGGAGTGGTCAATAATGCTGCATACATACACATCAGGCAGCCTGGGCTCAAATCTACTAAGTGTTTGAATACGAACGCCTTTATTATTAAAAAAAGTCTTATGTGTTTATTTATAGAATTGTCTTATATTTATGTCTATTTGTTCATTAACTGTAAATACGGTGTGAGGTTGAAAAAAAGCATCATGGTGGCTGTTTTACAACTTTTATCATTTTGTGAATCGGCCAGTGCTGGATGTCCGGATCTAATTACAGCTGCCGACGCTCGCAGTTATAATGAAACGATGTAAAATTAAAATTGAGTTAAGTAGACATTTTGTAGATCTCTTTTGAGACTGGTTTAAATGTTTCCCACTTTGAATAATAGTGGTAACTTTTGAAGTATTGGAACTGTTACAAGCTTTCGATAAGGCTGTGATGGAACTGACATATCTGCATGATAAAAGTTCCCAATTAAAAAAAGAATAAAAAAAAAATAATAATAATGGAATAATTTTATTTTTCGGTTTATTACTCATTATATTTTATAATACAAACACAAATCTGCTGCCGTAAAAACAATTCTAATTAGTGGTTAAACTCTAATGAATTTCAAAAAAAATCAGTAGTGGTCTCCCCTTGACTTTCACGTATACCGGAAACGACTCAAAGTTTGATAGAAACCTTATATTTTTATGTCATACCTGCATGTTAAATTTTGGTCACCCATCCGAGTATCGACCGCGCACTTGGTTGCTTAACTTTCGTGATCGACGGCTCAAAATTTGATAGAAACCTTTTTGATGTCATACACGTATGTTAAATTTAGTTGCAATAAGTTAAAGCATGGGAATCATTTAATAGGAAAAATATTTGAGAAAATGGTCACTGCAGATATTGCACAAGCTGCCCGCTGTTTCATTTCCTCTTAACAGCATGGGTTTTTTAGACATAGAAGCGTCGATAGTAACTTGTTGACTTTCACTGAATTTCTGAGTGAAGCAATGGAGAATAACTCACAAGTAGATGTCGTGTACACCGACTTCTCACGAGCGTTCGACAAAATAAATCACAATATGCTTATCGACAAGCTGGCAGCAGCCGGTGTGCATGGCAATCTGCTGAGATGGATTGAGTCCTACATCCGAAACAGAAGTCAGTCGGTTTGCATCAAAGGTTACACGTCAAAGTTTCTTCCTGTTCCTTCGGGTATTCCGCAGGGCTCCCATTTAGGTCCTCTCTTATTTTCCTTCTACATTCATTAATCACTTACTTTACGCGGATGATACTAAATTGTACAAAATAGTGAAATGTGATGAAGATTGCTTCAAATTACAATCCGATCTTGATGCTTTGCGTGATTACTGTTCATTAAACCAAATGTTTCTCAATATTAATAAATGTTCTGTTATTTCTTACACCCGAAAAAAAAACAAAATAAACTTCAGCTATAGTATAGGTAACAGCACTCTAAACCGAGTTACCCGTATTAGGGACTTGGGACTTATTATGGATTCCGAACTCTCTTTTAACCATCACGTAGATCATGTAATCGGAGCTGCTTTTCGTAGGCTAGGCTTTATCCTTAGAATAAGTAAACCTTTTAAAAACACAAACACCCTAAAAATTTTATATTTTTCTTACGTTCGATCCATACTTGACTTCTGCAGTACTGTCTGGAATCCTTATTACAAAATTAACATTAACAGACTTGAAAGAATTCAGAAAAAATTCATTAAGTCACTTAACTATCGGAATAATACCTTCAACGACACTTACCATGAAACCTTGCGTAAACAGGACCTGCTTACTCTATGCAACCGTCGTAAAATGTTCGATATAGTCTTCTTATACAAAATACTTAATTCACTTATTGACTCTTCATCACTCCTCAACTACATTCAATTATCTGGTCAATTTCGCCTTCCCGTGCGCTCCTCACGTAACGTTCCACTTTTTATCACCCCCAGACGTCAAAAGAATTACACACGAAACTCATTCTTTTATCGTTCCACCAACACTTACAATAAGGATTTTTCAGAAATAGATCTCTTTAATATATCACTTGATTCTCTTAAAAAAAAACTAAAAATAATTTCACAATGACTTATATTATATATCTAAATAATTTATTATTATTATTATTAATATGGTTTTTAAGTATGTATACCTTCAATTAACTATTCTGTTTTTTTTTTGTTAAATATTTTATATATATATGTATTTTAGCTTAAAAAAATGCATAGGAAAAGGGTAATCAAAGTGTTTTTTTTTTATTCTATCTTAAATCAATACAATTGTTTAAAAAAAAAAAACATTGCTTTCCCGTATTATATCACTACCTATTAAATTATGTGTATTGTCGAATCAATTGTACGCGATAAGTCTTAAAACTTTAAACAATAAGAATTTGTATTTAACTTTAAACAATAAGCATTTTAAATAACCACGCTTGGTTTAAGTAATCATTAATTAACTTCTGTTCTTGATTGTTCTTCTTAAATTATTAACTGTTAATGTACATCCACGGTAGAACTCTTTATTTTTGTATTCTTTTTGGGCACTGTAGGTCTTTTTACCATATTTTTTAATTTGTACTACTGTTATTTTATATGACTGTTTGTTGCCACAATAAAATAAAAAAATAAAAAAAAAAAAAAAAAAAATCATGTTCTATGACTATTTAAACATTTAAATTTACAGATTGTTCTTTTGTAATTACAAGGTAGTAGTATTACCTTTCAAATAACATTTTTCCTAAAAATAAATAAGAAATATTTGCATTGCGGCTGAAGAGAATAAGATTAGATCGCCAATGTGGGTGTTTTTATCGATAAAATTAGGTATATTTGATGTCCTTAAATTACCGCTAATCCATGACCTGACACATATGTTATTCGTTCTATAAATTCAACGTCAAGTTTCATGCCAGTCTCAAAAACCCCAAATCACTTGATCTCCTGTCTCAGTGTCTATATTAATATTACCTCTGTATTCTATAGCTAGTGTGTACAATGTAAACATTTGTCTAAAGGACCCTAAGGACCTATAATAGATCCGCCCCAAGACCCTTGTACATAAACCAGTTTACCTCAAGTATTCATATTTCATATGAACGGAACATGCTATTTATACTGTCACAGAATAAAAGGACATGGAATACAACAGCTGTATTTAGTTTTTTTTATCTTTTTCCTATATAGAGTGCAC
Organism: Elophila nymphaeata; assembly: GCA_955850985.1. NCBI lineage: Eukaryota > Metazoa > Arthropoda > Insecta > Lepidoptera > Crambidae > Elophila > Elophila nymphaeata. The sequence continues at coordinate 21,919,387 of OY039084.1, read as the reverse complement.
TTTGTGTCACCCACTTACTCTCGCATTCTTGGTTGGCTGGAAGAGATCTCTTGTAGAGATATGTTCGCCCTTGCAAACCTTGTTACTGTAAATTTGTTACTTATGATCTGTGAAGTGCAATAAAGAGTAAATAATAATAATATAAATATAAAATTGAAGTACCTGTCTGTGATTTCAAAATATATGCTTTTTTTGTTAGTTCCTTTGCATGGTACCAAAACTTTAGATCGTATTTGTTTTGTCTGCCTGTCTGTTAGTTTGTCCGGGCTAATCTCAGAAACTTCTGAATCTATTTTGATGAAATTTTGTAGATGTATTTTGTTTGGTCTAACTTAGACTATACAGTATTTTTTATCTAGGTAAGTGGTTCTCAATTTTTTTTGAAAATTAACTACAGCTACGTGTGGCGGGTCGGTAAAACCAAATGGCATGTCACCGACACTGCCCACAAAATGGCGAAGTAGGTAAGGCAGTGGGTAGGGCATTTGCGAGGAGAGCTGGCGGCCGCCAGGACGGTCCTCGGGTGGCGATCACGTGTTGATAGGTCCCCACAATGTAGACTGACGATCTAGTAAAGCTGGCGAGAAGCCGCTGGATGCGGGCAGCGCAGGACCGACCGGTTTGGAGGTCCTTGGGGGAGGCCTATGTCCAACAGTGGACATCTCTCGGGGCAGCTAGTGCTATAAAAAAACATTCTTTATTATTCATGAACACATCTGTCACCATTATCAGTACAGTTTTTGGGATTTCCGATGTTTTATTAAAATTAAAATTCTTTATTGAAAATTCTTTTCTTCACATGTGGCTTGGTACAAGATGTTATATTATGACTATGTTATTTATTAATGATTATGCTTTATGGTCGGCGCTTTTCCCGCAGTGAAACGCAGATATACCAAGATCTTAGCTTACACCAATTATCTAACCCAAATTAAGTAGGTATAATTTAGTAACTGCTGAGATGATGTTGAGTGTAACATCTGTCCTGGTTGTTGTCTTTTGCGTTAGATTATTCACTGAAGGATTTTTACTTTTTGGGATTGGTGCCCCTTTTATGTAGATGACAGGCTGGCAACCTGTCATAATTTGAAGGCACTGTATGATATACCATACCCTACCACACCATGAACCAACAGGATGTTACAGTTTAAATTACTCAGCAGTCCAGGTATTTACTATGCTAAGCTTTATTTTAATAGCTTACATATTGACAGCCTACTTTTCTATTGACTACACGTTTAAGGACCTAGCACACTTATCATCTCGGAAAAGGAACACCTTTTTTACTATGAACGCTACAGAACAGCGGCTTCAAAACTGCTACAGACTACGCATCGCCTCTTTTTCATAGTAATAAGAAGCGATACGATTCCGAGCTCATAAATCTTCACCGATCCACCCTTTAGGCCCTTGACACACACAAACACACAATACTCCTCGTCTCATGCTACCGACTGACGGGTTTTGTACTAAATAAAAACCTTACCCCTAGGTAATGTGAAGATTCTGACGGACTACCTACAAGTTACAAAGTGGCGCCCAACGTGGGGCTCTTACAACTTACAGCTTTACTTTTGTTGTAATAGTAGGTAGGTACCCTTAATACTGGCTTTTATTTATTCGTTTTTATCTTTAACAAAGAGCTAGATTCAGGTTTATAAATATACAATACAGTATACAAAAGATTCGTCTCATCTTCAATGCCCAGAGATATCTTTGTCAACACAACAGCCTGTAGGCTTTTGTCTCCAAGCAATATACTTATCACCCTTCCAAAAAACAATAAAGAAAGCTTAACTCAATCTTGTCAAAAGAAACAATATGTTGGACGTGATACGACATTATATTAACAAAAATAATTGTAACCTTTGTCTCTTTAGGCATTAAACGCAATTTGCCTTGCTAAACTCAAACAGATTCCCACTTCGAATCTCATTGTAAACTCGATCTGATGTTAATTTGTTTCCGCCATTATTATTTGCGTTTTGCTAAATTCTCTCTCTTAGTAGGTCAAGATTCAAAATTAATTCTTCATACTACGGTGAATGAATAAAATACGTCTCAATAGGACGTGGATTTGAAGATTGAAAAGTGGATCTCGAAAACAAATCGGATATGAAATAATTTTTTGTTTTAAACATATAATTTGATATAACTACATATAACATGTTTAAGATTCACTTGATTTTAGTGCTGTCGTTACATTTATAATGAATAGATATTTAACTGAATACAGTTTATGCTGCATCTATAGGCTCGCCCTGAAATCGATCCTCGGGTAGTTACAAAACTGTAAGCAGTTTAGTTATTCCTAGCTACCACTATCTTGTCAACATAAAAAGAGTTGATAGTAAATTTAATTATTTGCTTTATTTAAAGCTACAATCTTCATTACTGAGATGATATTCTCCCTAATGCAAATATCATTTTGTATAAGCGGCTATTTTATAGTTGATGTATCATAGAGTTATACGTACAAAAAATGTACGTTTGAGGGAAGAGTTCCTTCAACCCGGAAAGGCATGAAAAAACCTGTCAGTTTTGCTGGAGAGCATCAAAATCCCTGAGCGTCCCGCGGGACATTGCAGGCGCAACGTGAAGTCCATTTTGTTTCACGGACAACGGTTGCAATCATAAATATGAATCTTAAATGCAATGACGCGAGCTTTGGATTTCGTGTGCGCTCGCTTATGTTAATATACTGCCTGATTCAATTCGACGAACTACACAAGACTATACTTTTTCTGACGCGATATAGTAAATGCTTTTTATATTACATTTTCGCCTAGTTCGCCTCTATGTTTATTCGAAATTAGGTATTATATCTAACTCTTCATATTGGAGTAAGTCTAACAAATTCAACTAAGCCTAAGCCTCATGACATGAGGCAAATAAAAATAAAAAAATATTAAATGGCAAATCTATACTAATAATAAAGCTGAAGAGTTTGTTTGTTTGTTTGTTTGTTTGATTGTTTGTTTGTTTGTTTGTTTGTTTGTTTGTTTGTTTGTTTGTTTGTTTGGTTGAACCCTAAGATCTCAGCAACTACTGACTCAAATTGAAAAAATCTTTTTTCGTTGGATAGTCCATTTATCTAGGAAGGCTATAGGCTATATAACATCACGATACGTCCAATAGGAGCTGAGCATCAATGAAGAATGTTGCAAAAACGGGAGAAAAATATTTCTTTTCAAAGCTTTCACTGCGTGCGCTGCGTAAACGGTTAAAGTTACGTAAAAATTATGTATGACGGAATTATTTTCCATTAAAATTTCTAAAGAAAAGTCCGCGACAGCATATGTCTATCTTTTAAGGTTGGCTCACTATAACCTTTCTTTTATGGTAATATTTTTTTTTTTTTAAATAATGCATTATCTGCGATGGTGTTTTTGTATGTATGATATTATTCCTTATCAAAATAAATACATTATTTATCACAAGTATTTAATTTTGCACAAAATTGTTCACGACTTCATTTGATTTCAATGAATATCTTAAGAAATGTCATAGTTTGAAATAAACGGAAAATAATAAATTTTGATTTTCAGAGATTTCTTTGCGTGCGCTGCGTAAACGGTTAAAGTTATACAAAAATTATGTATGACGGAATTATTCTCCTTTAAAAGTTCTAAAGAAAAGTCACAGACAGCATTTATCTATCTCTTAAGGTTTACTCGCTATAACCTATTTTGGTTAATAAATTTTGTTCTAAAATAATGCTTTAGATGCGAAGGTATTTTTGTAAACATAATATTACTCCTTATCAAAATGAATACATTATTCATCACAGGTATTTAATTTTGTACAAAATTGTTCTTTACATCATTAGATTTCAATGAATATCTTCAGAGATATCACAGTTTTAACATAACTCCGCAGCTAAATAATGATCAAGTACTACCCACGCATCTATACGGAGTTGTTTTTTTTTTATTGATCGCGCTTATCTTAAGAACTACTGATCCCGTCAGATTCAGACGCCTTAGAGACTCTAATAAGTTCAGAGACTCCTCCGAGGGAGATGGTCACCAGTCAGGAATCCTATCTGGAGTGATTCGACCTTAAAGCTTGAGGACCCACCGAGGTCCTCTCCTTTACTAAAACCCCTGGTGACTCAAAGAAGGTCATCAGAGACATCCTGTAAAAACAGTAAAAAAAACCGCCTAGAAGGAGTCGGACGCGTGAACGAAGGGTTCCGTGCCATAGATTTTATCAAAACTGTCCGAAAATTATTTGAATTTTAAATTAAATATTTTGTTAATATTTCAAGTTTCTACCTGTTATCGTTATTGAGACCGAGAAATAAATCACGTTTGTTGTTGAGCCCCCTTAAATATTAATTTTATTTTAATGTCATTATTTATTTTTTAAAGTGAATAATATAACTAAATATTCTTTGAATATTTCAAGCGTCTATCTATTGCTGTTATCAAAATCGACCAAAAAAGTCACGTTTATTTTATGGGAGCAGCTTCAATATTTATTTTATTCTATTTATTAGTATTTGTTGTTATAGCGGCACCAGAACTACGTCATCTGAGAAAATTTCAACTGTCTAACTATAATGGTTAATGATATACAGCCTGGTGACAGATGGACAGACGGACGGCGGAGTCATAGTAATAGGATCCCGTTTTACCCTTTGGGTACAGAACCCTAAAAAGGGGAACTACTGAGAACAATTTTGTGCAAAATTAAATACTTGTGATAAATAATGTATTTATTTTGATAAGGAATAATATCATACATACAAAAACACCATCGCAGATAATGCATTATTTAAAAAAAAAAAAATATTACCATAAAAGAAAGGTTATAGTGAGCCAACCTTAAAAGATAGACATATGCTGTCGCGGACTTTTCTTTAGAAATTTTAATGGAAAATAATTCCGTCATACATAATTTTTACGTAACTTTAACCGTTTACGCAGCGCACGCAGTGAAAGCTTTGAAAAGAAATATTTTTCTCCCGTTTTTGCAACATTCTTCATTGATGCTCAGCTCCTATTGGACGTATCGTGATGTTATATAGCCTATAGCCTTCCTAGATAAATGGACTATCCAACGAAAAAAGATTTTTTCAATTTGAGTCAGTAGTTGCTGAGATCTTAGGGTTCAACCAAACAAACAAACAAACAAACAAACAAACAAACAAACAAACAAACAAACAATCAAACAAACAAACAAACTCTTCAGCTTTATTATTAGTATAGATTTGCCATTTAATATTTTTTTATTTTTATTTGCCTCATGTCATGAGGCTTAGGCTTAGTTGAATTTGTTAGACTTACTCCAATATGAAGAGTTAGATATAATACCTAATTTCGAATAAACATAGAGGCGAACTAGGCGAAAATGTAATATAAAAAGCATTTACTATATCGCGTCAGAAAAAGTATAGAAGCATCAAAATCCCTGAGCGTCCCGCGGGACATTGCAGGCGCAACGTGAAGTCCATTTTGTTTCACGGACAACGGTTGCAATCATAAATATGAATCTTAAATGCAATGACGCGAGCTTTGGATTTCGTGTGCGCTCGCTTATGTTAATATACTGCCTGATTCAATTCGACGAACTACACAAGACTATACTTTTTCTGACGCGATATAGTAAATGCTTTTTATATTACATTTTCGCCTAGTTCGCCTCTATGTTTATTCGAAATTAGGTATTATATCTAACTCTTCATATTGGAGTAAGTCTAACAAATTCAACTAAGCCTAAGCCTCATGACATGAGGCAAATAAAAATAAAAAAATATTAAATGGCAAATCTATACTAATAATAAAGCTGAAGAGTTTGTTTGTTTGTAAAATAATGCTTTAGATGCGAAGGTATTTTTGTAAACATAATATTACTCCTTATCAAAATGAATACATTATTCATCACAGGTATTTAATTTTGTACAAAATTGTTCTTTACATCATTAGATTTCAATGAATATCTTCAGAGATATCACAGTTTTAACATAACTCCGCAGCTAAATAATGATCAAGTACTACCCACGCATCTATACGGAGTTGTTTTTTTTTTATTGATCGCGCTTATCTTAAGAACTACTGATCCCGTCAGATTCAGACGCCTTAGAGACTCTAATAAGTTCAGAGACTCCTCCGAGGGAGATGGTCACCAGTCAGGAATCCTATCTGGAGTGATTCGACCTTAAAGCTTGAGGACCCACCGAGGTCCTCTCCTTTACTAAAACCCCTGGTGACTCAAAGAAGGTCATCAGAGACATCCTGTAAAAACAGTAAAAAAAACCGCCTAGAAGGAGTCGGACGCGTGAACGAAGGGTTCCGTGCCATAGATTTTATCAAAACTGTCCGAAAATTATTTGAATTTTAAATTAAATATTTTGTTAATATTTCAAGTCAAAATCCCTGAGCGTCCCGCGGGACATTGCAGGCGCAACGTGAAGTCCATTTTGTTTCACGGACAACGGTTGCAATCATAAATATGAATCTTAAATGCAATGACGCGAGCTTTGGATTTCGTGTGCGCTCGCTTATGTTAATATACTGCCTGATTCAATTCGACGAACTACACAAGACTATACTTTTTCTGACGCGATATAGTAAATGCTTTTTATATTACATTTTCGCCTAGTTCGCCTCTATGTTTATTCGAAATTAGGTATTATATCTAACTCTTCATATTGGAGTAAGTCTAACAAATTCAACTAAGCCTAAGCCTCATGACATGAGGCAAATAAAAAAAAAAAAATATTAAATGGCAAATATAATATACAGAGAAAGCGTCGGTGGCGTAGTGCGTAAGAGTAGTAAGCGTCTCCCACCCGAGAGGCACTGGCTCGATCCCCGCCACGTACCAATGTGTTTTCAAATTTTGAATTCATATGTACGTTTAATCGACGCTTTTACGGTGAAGGAAAAGAGTTGAAAAGGTTGTGTGTGAAGTCGACTTAGCCAGCGTGGTTGACTAAAGCCTAATCACCCCTAATGTGGGGTAGGCTCGAGCCCCTCGATAGGAACATTATAAAATATGAGCTGTTAATGATGATAATGTACAGCCAGCTTGTCGAGAACCTATAATAGACAACAACTTAGATTAAGCATTCCTCCTGTAACATACGTGTACGAAGCAGCATAAGCGATCGATCTTGTGTTCCAGCAGATTACAAAAACGATTTTGGACAAAGAACCAAACACGGGAGAGATGGCCATGCAAATGTCTGAAAGGTCCAATTGCCGTTCCCCAATCCCCAGTCCGTTCCCAAGAGTTTCAAAGGGGAACCTCTGCAATGGTAATTCGATAAATCAATCGGGATGCGTGCGGTTTGTTTGTGTTTGCGACAATAGGTGATTTTGTTCTTCGTCTGTTTTGTTCTCAAGAGAATCTAGTTTGTTCTCAGTGTTCTCTTCGGGTTATTAGTCGCGATTGTCGATGTTTTCTTGTGTATTTTATGGTTCAGCCCTTTGTTGATGGCTGACAAGTCTCGCTACGACGTTACCTTTAAGCAATCTTCATAATAGGGGACGTATTTAGAGGCATTTGAATTCAAATTCTATTATCGTTAGACATATTTATACGAATGTCAGTATATAATATAACAGTCAGTAAAAATTCATTCTAAAAATTATACAGCGTTTCTTGATTTTTTCTTACAAAATATTATTTTTCTCAAAGGTGCTTGGAAATTAGAGGGTTATTTTGACAATCTTCTTCGAGATAAATTAAAATTGCTGTATTGGCAAAACACATGTGTGAAAATCCATATAATTATATCGTATTTTAGCGGCCAAATAAATTACTATTTAATCTGCCGTGTAATTATAAATGGAATGATCTTTTACTCCTTAACATAGCAACTAAGAAGGTAATCGTAGAAGATAAAGTTTTATTTAAATTTCAAACTGGTTTGCAAATAAGAAGCAAAAAATAACAAATGAAACTCTTCGGCGCGTGAAAAATTATTGATTTCCGCGCATTATTCGGGAAAAGTACTATACAAGCCTTGGTCACAACTACGCATTGATGGACTTACGTATTTTTACACGTTCGTCCATCAATGCTTCTTATGCTGGCCGCTGCAGTAATGTACTATTAGGCAAATATAAGTTATCGTACACTTACACACGATAAGATAAAATAGATCTACCCTTGTAGTCAGGTTTTGTTAGTTAGTTCACTGAAGTTTTAGTTACTTTTTGGGTCTCATGCCTTTTTGGTAGTTAACAAGCTGGTACCTTCAGCAGTCTTGGTAATGAAATCCATCTGGTTAAAGCTACAGTAGTAGTATTAACAGTCATACTCAGTGGTTTTGGTTCCGAGTACATCTCGCTCGTCAGTCTTATAATCATTTATGATGAAAACGCCATCTAGTTAAATAGGTAACTTTTGAAAAGCTGAAAGAGGCTTATTATAAAACCAGCTGGCAACGTCTCCTTTTATAAACTTGGTATCTAATTAAAGATAAGCCTAACCAATTCCGTATGCGTACTCCGTATCTCGACACGGATCCTATCTTTGATAACGTACAATGCCTGAGGGAAGGATAATCCTTATTTCCCTCAAACGAATCACGACAAAAGCTAACATAATATATGTGAAAACGTGACGGAAAACTTGTGGAAGACAAATAGGTGCGTGTTATGTAACTGGAAAAACATTGGTGTAGCTACTACGCAAGAGATCAGGTCCTTTATTGATTAACAATTGCCTCAATTGAATATCAAGAACAGTGCCATTGAAAAAGGATTCTAATGAATCTGATTTTCATTTTCTGTCCTGATTAGGTAGCTCTTTTCTCTCATCTCACTTTGTCGTAAGTGCTGAGAAGTCCGTAAGGCGGATGCAAACTTCACCCCTAACCCTTAACCACAGGGGACTGGCTCCCATGTCACTAACTGTCGAAGCACAATAATGTTATTAATACTATTGTTATGGCGGCAGATTTGGATAAGATGGTGGTATCTAGCCAGATGGACTGGAAACAAGCCCTAGGACCAACCAAACTCAGTAAAGATTTGCATTCTGGGGCGATCCCCAGGTGTCAATACACTGAGCCCCCTGAATCTAATTTCTGTGAGCAAACCACTAGACCAAGAAGGCGGTTATTTCTGTAGGTAGTTGTAACAATTAATATTGCTTGTATAATAAAGAAAAAGCAATCAATTTTAATTTGCTTTTAAAATAACTTCACATAATAAATTACGAAGTAAGATTACTGCAGCCCCTCAATGTGGGGTGGCTTTTAATTGCCTTTGCAACCGCGGGATTCCTTCATGAAACACGTCTGTGTGATTGAATGTCCTATTAAGGGAATACCTTACTTTATAGCAAGACTATTACAACTTTTAAAGCATTGCAAGAAACTTTTATTAAGGTAAGCAATGAGGCGAGAGTCACATATGGTGTGCCACAGGGTAGTATAATCGGCCCCACGTTATTCCTTGTATTTATTAATGACCTTTGCCAATTGCAATTGCAAGGTGGTAAGATTTATACATTTGCCGATGATACTGCCCTTTTCTTCCATGGCCACACCTGGGAAGATGTTTTTAATCTCGCTCAGTTGGGTTTTGACGTGGTTAACAAATGGCTGAGGTGTAACGTATTAACGTTAAATGTCTCCAAAACGAAATACGTTGCATTCGCTCAGAAACCAAGTCACGCGCCTCTGCCATTCCTCAACATCACTGCCCATAAGTGTAGCCTCAAATCTTATTTAAATCCTTGTTCCTGTCAAACACTCGAGAGAAGTGACTCTTTTAAATATCTTGGTGTCATGCTTGACCAAGCACTCTCATTCAGACTTCATCTAGATCTACTAGCATCAAGGCTGCGCAAAATGATATACATATTTAAGACACTGAGGCATGTCGCGGAACGTTCAGTAATCAAATCAGTATATTATGCGCTGTGTCATTCTCTCCTAGAATATTGTGTTTCGGTATGGGGCGGTGCAGCCAAAACGCATATCCTACCTGTGGAAAGAGCCCAGCGCGCTGTTCTGAAGGTTGCGGCTGGTCTTCCATACCGTTTTCCAACAGTTGAACTGTACAAACATTGGGACATACTCACAGTAAGGCAGACATTCGTGCTCAGAATTATCCTTAAAAAACACTCGCAGTTACCTTTTAATCCTGAGCTGCGTAAGGGCAAGCGACGGAAGGATTCAATCTGCACCTTGCCATGTCTAAAATCTAGCCTAGCACAGAACTTTTTCTCCTTTATGGGCCCTTATCTCTATAATAAATTAAACGCTATCCTTCAAATATACCCTCTGACTAAGGCTAGCTGTAAACATGTAATCTCTGAATATTTAAAGAATCTTGATTATGACGCGACCGAGAAAATCATCCGTCCCTTAAAGTAACTGCTCACTCAAACTTACTACACTCAATACACTCATATACCACCTATAGATCACTCTAAATAAAACCCAAGTACACACAAAACTCACACATACACATACACATAGACAATGCAAAGTTACTCACACAAAATATCACACTCACACGCACTCATTCTAACACACATACACAGTTTTTAATACCCATCTCTGTAGAATAACAACACACTGCTCTCTGTTTTTCGTTAAATTAGCCTTAACTAGATTTATTAGAGTATTTTTATGTTATGTAATTTTTTGCAAACTGGGCTATTTCAACTGTTTGTTGTCTAAGGGTGGGGCCTGGTGACCTGTAGCACAGATTTCTCCCGAAACCTATTTCAGGCACCAGTCCCTCACAAATTTAGATCTAACCTATTGCCACCTAGACTAGAATTACCTACCAAAATTGTGATGGGCTAATAAATATTTTGAATTTGAATTGAATTTATTGTTATCAAAATCAAGGCCTGTAACACAATAATTTCCTAATGAAGTATCAATAAATAAAATAAAAGTCATATCAAAAATACTTTTGTCATATATTGTCCAAGTAATAAATTAAGATGATAGCTTGATTAAACCAAAAGTAGACTTTAAGGTAACGAAACTTAGGATCAAATTGTTTCAATTGCGATAACTCTTTGCAAAGAGAAGAACATTAATTTCAAGGTAATTAAAATTCAACTCCATATAAAAGCAAGTACAGTCCAAAGTTCATTATCAGATCCTTATTCGAGTGTATCCCTGAGACAATGCAAACAGTATTCCTTAGGCTTACTTAAAACTCCAGATAAGATCACTTGATAAGCAAAATATTACCAACAAACGGACAAGGAGGAAGTACGGACACTTCTTTTTGTTGAAGCAAATTCTATTACAAGATTAAAGCCCGACCTAGTTGGTGATGGGGCTGTGCTATCTTATACAGTTTTACACTCGCACTCTTTGTCACTTCGTAACGTAAAAGGTTTCGTGCGATAACAGAGGTTGGACGCTCGTGAGCCATTGGATCGTTTGCTGATAAAATTATTCGAAGCTCGTAAAAGATGTTACGAGTGTCATCAGGAGTTTGTGTGATATCCCTCTATTCCTAAGTTAAGGGATCCCAAAATATGTCTACGTATATTAAAAAATTACTTCTTATGTGTGATAAATATTTATTTCAATGATTGGGAATTCATAAGATTAGTGCCATTATAATGTTCAATGCTCTGGTTACGATTTTTGTGTCAGTATAAATTCTTCAGTTCTTCCGTGCGTCAGAAGGATTGATCTATTGGTGTTTGATGACACTACAACTGTTTCTAGTCATCTACTAGCATTGTGTCATCATGAGGGCATCACAACTCTTATCTTTTAGTAAGAATATATGTGGTAATGAGATGTGTTTGTAACAGGCTAATCTATTCAGAGTTACTTTCGCATTTTTAACCGACTTCAAAAAGAAGGAGGTTCTCAATTTGACTTTTTCTCATATTTTTTTACAATATGATACCTCATAACTATTCACTGGGTGTACCGATTTTGAAGATGCTTTCAACGTTTGGAAGCTTGTGCTTATCATGTGTGACCGACGAAGACGACGGCGAGTAGTTTTTGAGTTATCCCTAACAATGCCTATTTAATTGACATCATATCGTAATTGTTCTATTACTTGTATGTCTAAAAGATCTCGAGATAGTTTCCTGAAAAATTCTATACGTAAAACACTAAAAAGCAAAAAAAATTAATTATTTTTTAATAAAATTACCGCCTTCCAATCAAAAAACGGTGAAATGAAAACTTTGTTTATAAAAATCTAAATGTTTTTTTGAGGTCGGTGCCAAGCTCAATATTTGGAATAAACGTTGTCACTTGTACTTGGGACCGACCTAAAAAAAAAAAAATTATAAACAATTTTTTTTCTTCGATTTAAGTTTTGAAGGCGGTTTTTTTCTATTTATGTGTTAATCTGTTTATTATGAAAATAAACATAGTTTTAAATAAATTAAAAAATTAAGTTATTATAACAATGAAATACGTTTCGTCTGATTCTCTGTGAACTATAACGTAGTAGGCAATGGTTTTATTAACAATCTCTCTCCATATATATCTCGTTGCAATGTACACGTAGTAGCGTAATATGAATTATTGAATTGAATATGCCCAAATATACCTGAAGCATACTCCGACTCTCTTGATTTAAGGCCGGAAAGCTTGACCATTGGATGGTCACTGCTAAAATAATACCTAACAGAGCGGACCTAACGCTGAGACGATAGATAGATACAGATTTTGTCTGTTATGTAGGAAACTCAACATAATTAAAGTTCAATTTCTAAGGCAGTGTGCATTTTCATACACTTTCATTCACATTTATTTGTCTAAGTCAAAATAAATGCCATTCCTGTCTTAATTTTCCTGGAATTGATTCACACGTTCCTGACTGTGCGTTTTCCTGTGATGGCGATTTTATTTTTTGCTATGGAGAATTAGCCTTTAGTGCATTGAGATTTCATAACCATTGTTTTGCTTGGCTAACAAATCTGGCTTAAAGAACCAACATTTTTTTGTATTTATTAGGTATTACTACGATAAGTTATAACAGTGTTTATTTTAAGTTTAGTTATCAGATTTTGTTTTTCATGCAGGGGCAACCTTGGTCCTTATTTTTGTCCGTAATTAAAATAATTTTCTTGATTGAAGTAGGTATCACGTAGATAGTTGATAGTTTAAAACTGCTTTGCCTGTTATATAGAAACTGACAATTTCAAAATGCATTTCGAAGCAGTTTTTTAGTGCAAATGACAATACCAGAGATTGATTTATGGTTTTTGTACAATAAAACTGAGTCCCAGCGTAATTCATTTTGTCATCATAGACCGTGAACCGTTGCTCAATGTTTTGTTGAATTTCAATATATCGTTATCCTTTTGCTATATAATATTTTGCTCAAATTCGTTTTAAGCGTAATATGTTTTATTATTTTTAAACCCTTTGGAACATCAAAAACATTGAGTCAAGACAGGTCCCTAATCATATTCCGGGTGAAGTTTAAACCCCTAACTTCCCTTGTCCCATGGGAGCCGCAGCGAAGTGGCATTCGGCAAAAAATGAATTTTAATGTCACCTGATACAAGGGGACGCTTTCCAACGGGATAATATTAATCTACCTAAAAACCATTACTCCACAATGTTCACAATTCATTGCTTCTGTAATATAATGCTGAACATCCACAGCGCCAAATATACTGTCGTTGGAAAGTTAGGCTTCGTTTGCAGAATTTCGATTGTCCCAAAGTTTGGTAATAAGATTTATAGGGTGGCCTTCTGGCCACTGTCCGCCCGTTTTGAATTGCTGATTGTCTTAAAATTGAATGCCCAAGTACTTACTTGTTGCTTACAAAAGTTAGGAGATTTTTAATAGAAAATTGGTAATAGCTATTTACCTTCAAGATGGTCATAATTCTTACAAATTATTCAAATATATTTTAGTCATCATCACATTAAAGACATAAGTAATTCTTAAATAACATACAATATGTATTATTTTAGAATTACTCATGTGTAGGATCAATATAGTATAAAATAACTATTATCGTAATACTCGTATTTATCATATATGTTGACAGCAATATCTAGCCGAATTAAAGTATGATTGAGAACTTGTATTGTATTTAATTGTGTAGTTTGATGTAGGCAGCGTTACAGATCACTTCACCACGACTGCGTCCAATAATGATGATAATTTTGACACAAATCTCTTCTTTTTCGTATGAAGTACCTACCAGTCATAATGGTGTTATTACTTAATTGTATGTATTATGTATGGTACTATAAAATTTAATTTATGTATGTGTGAACATGTATGTTAATATATTGTTGTATATCTCTTTATTAATATAAAAATATCTGGCTTGCTGTATACTTAAATTACAATGTCCAAGGTGGGGGGCCAGAACTCTGTAACACAGGGTATCCTAGCACAGGTTCTGCTCTCTCACAATTGCTGCTCGCATACTTGCAATGAAGAATTGTAAAACTTTGTGTATCTATCTAACTATAACATGCATGTAAGTTGTTTGTAAGCATTGTGTCAGAGAAATAAATGATTTATTATTATTATTATTATTATTATTACCTACTGAATCACTCTATTTTTTTCTAATATTCTCTAATAGTAACAAGCCATCTAATAGATCTAATAGATTGAACTTACCGCCGGGACAGAACATTGGCTACACTAGCAGAACTAGTTCTCACAACTTGCCACAATTATTCTCTAGTTAAAGTTGGTGACATCAGAAGGGATTTGGAGTTAGCGAATGCAATGTTCATTCCAGGAATAGGAAACTTTGGTACGGAGACAGTAATAATTTAAAAGAATATCTTGTAGATGCATTGATATTATCTCCTTTTTCCAAGATTAGGACAGAATAATATTAAGAGCATCGGATCTCGAATTTAGATTTGGATAGCACAAACAAGTCAGTCCTTGTAAGTAAGATCATTGTAAAATTTTCGTCAGTCAATGAAGAGGTATATTTTGAGTGTAGCATCTGTCATGGTCTTTAAGAGCTTTAATTGATTTGCTTACTGAAGGATTGTTAAATTTTTGGATTTGGTGCCCATTTTAATAAAATTCGTTATTCGGGTAGGCCAAACAAAATTATAGGCAAACATAAAAAGGATATTAAAGGAATGGTGTAATCATGCGAAAAACATTATGCATACATGAGTTGTCCTCGGACCACAGATTAGCAATCGGCTATAGCGAAAAATCGCGCGTTTGACACATAAATAAATACACGTGATATTTTACTACAAACCTTGTGATATTTCGTGACTTTTCCGAACTCCTCCCCCTCCCCCTTTTTGATTAATGGACGACCCCTATGTTGGTGACAGGCTTTCAACTTGTCAATCTTTTGGGGGCTTCTCGTTATTTTTGACCCACACTGCCAGGTGTGGTTTTGTGTGCAAGCGAATGTTACCGAAAGCTCTGCTTGACCCGTTTTGGGATTTTGAGCGTGATTATATGTTAAAGTGTCTTTTATTGCTTGATATAGTCTATCTAGACACGTTGCTAGCTTCTTTTTGTAAATCAACTCTAGAATTTTAAACAAGCATATTTCAACTGGTCAATTTCAACAGTTTTGCCAACAAACTTCGATTACGAGAAAAGAACAGCAACGGCTTATTGAACTAATTAAAACTCACTTCACTTAACTCGATATTTCTCTATCGCTCTTAATCAAATTCGTTAACAGGATCGATTGATTTTGTAATCGCTAGTTCAGCGTGCTCGAGATGTAGTTTAAGAGGTTTTTAAACCAGCATCAAAGCTCGAGCTAATCGGTTCGTTTGCCGCTGGAATATCGCCAAGCACTCCGGCTGATTGGCACAAAGGAACTGTAACGTGGACGGAATAGGTAAATGACGTGGATTGGGAATTGTATTTGGTAAATCTAATGAAAGCGAACACAGGAGGCGTGCGTGTTTTTGTAGATTGTGACCTTGAAGATTTAGGTCCCTTTTGGGAGACGTGGCTGGCTGAGGTAGATTTGAATAAAGGAAATGTCATTATGTGATTTTTATCTTGCAGTGATAATAATATTTAAATCTATAAGTATTAAATTTTTAACCTCAGACGCGAATTTAAGGGATATTATAAGTATGACATGTATATCTGCGAATCTGTGAGGCATAATTTCCTATTACGCGAGTACTATAATTTGTTTCGTACTTTGATGTATTAACAAAGCAAGCAGATCTCAATACTCAATAGAACCATAAAAAAGCGAGATACCTTTTCTACTCCTATACTTAGTTAACTGGTTGTAATATGTTACCACACTGCTTTAAGTTTATGGTGGAACTATGTGGAATGCCTGCCTTATACCAACCATCCTTTGAAATGCTGTTGTAGCTTTAAGTTTCATACCCACGGGATGAGAAATGGTAGACCCATTCGTGACCAGGAATTAATCGTCTAAAATGCGAGACGTTATTACGTTTCTTATTCTTATGCAAGGGGCTGAGGCTGTGTCTTAGAGCACTTCGACCCTATGGGATCGTTTGTGCTTTCCATATCACCCATCCTTGCCAACATCGAAAACATTTTGTATGAGTTTCACGATGTTGGCGGGAATAAGGTCTATAAAGTCCTCTGGTTTAGGGTAACCTAAGCCCAGGACCTTTAGTCGCCTATTGGCTTATTACGTTACTATTACTGATAGTTTTTCCTCAATCTTGTTTTTCTTATTTAGCTCTTTTCCGGGGTAAATGCATGCCTAAAATATATTATTACGTCTACAGAACTTGTTCCGATATTTCCTCTAATTTCACCCAATTATGTTAGTACTCCTGCGTCAGCCGAGTTGCTCGGTCGATTTATCCGCCACGCCTTTCCCCTGTACCCCGTGTTAAACACAGTTACTGCTAAACCTAGAATATTGCAGTGAACTTCGCATGAATATATTTCTGCAGTCCGTGTTCTTAGGAACTTTTGAAGATGGTGTTGAGTATGCTTCTATATCTCTTAGGCCCATATTTCAGAATGAAACTCAGAAATCAATCATGTCTTGAGAATCGTTTGTCACTTTCTATAAAGCTGAAATAGATAGAGATGTACGACGCTCAGAACGGCGTTGATTCTTCTATAATACGAACATTACTGTTAATACTATCGTTTGCTTTTGAGTATAATTGTGTAATTTTACAAAGCCTTATAATAATTATTATCGAATAACATGTCAATATAATTCACATAACATTGACGTTGAGGGGCTCACTCTTGATCTCCATCTGATCTTAAAGTGAAAGATGAAAATGAATCGAAATTTACCAGGAACCCTCACACATTGAGAGTTTGGCTATCCAGCATTTATGTCGGAAAACAATAAGGCGCTATAACAGAGCAACTTTGATTGTGGCAACTAGCAACTGCCTGTTTACATATAACTTAATTTAACTGTGCAGACATAGCAACTCTAATTGTCAGTTTTGATTATCGACATTAGTTTTTCGGTGCTGCAATCTAGGACAGAATTAGTTTCAAAATTGACGCTAGCAACTATGACATTTGAACTAGTTGCGTTATGTTACTCATAGTCACACTGACTGTTTACCATGGATTTAAAAAGTTTATTTAGAACCGCGGCAACATCAAACTGGACCTTTTTGTTGCTGCAACTGGCAACCTTTAACGAAAACTATTAAAAAGTAGATAGTTTCTTCAACTGTAGTTGCTCTGTCTGCATAGCGCCTTATTTTACTATGGAGATGCGAGGTGGTAGGGTAAATGGTAATGATGGTAAATGGTAATCTCCACTTTAATAATGTTATATTATGTATTACTATGTAAATAGAAATTGTAGGAAAGTCGCCTACACTATTAACTCTGTTGTTATGGCAACAGACTTTGATAAGATGGGGGTAAACTATCGGGCTAATAAATCTTACGGGAAACAAATATTCCGCAAATCGATATTTATGTGAAATGTCGCCCAGGAAACGTGTTTCTGTGAATAGTGTTTCGATATGGCGTAGGAAACCTATAGCTACCAGGCTTGCTACCAGACAGCTTCAGCTACCAGGCTATAGCTACTAGGGCTTGTTTTATGGCCATGAAACAAGCCCTATCATCTACGCAGATCACACCTTGGACATCTGAGTTTAAGTCCAATGGGCGAACCACTTAGTCGGATGACAAGTCGGATCCAAAGAAGCGAAGAATGTTTGTTAATATGTAGTATAGGGTGCCCGAATACCAAATTATAAGACGCCGAAAAGTGCTCAGCTTAGAAATTAGGATTATCTGCCTTTAGCATATTTGAGGTATGTTTGCACTTGCCAAAATAGAGTTTGAATATTGACCTCGTTTATATGGAGACAGTAATATCAATGTGATTTGTTAAAAAATGTTTTCGCTCTAAAAATATTTGTTTGGATCCAGACTAGAGTGAACCAAGATACTGATATTAGAATTTACGTTCTTTAGGGCCATAATGAATTGGGGTAAGAAACCGTCGCAATTGATGGATTGATATTTTATTTGTTGACAGTAAATAATGCGGCTTACAAATCAATACCCTTATAAATCAATACTAATGTTGTTGAATTACCTATTCGTTATTCGCAAATATCTGCGCATAAAATTACTCAATACAATGTAGTCGTAATTCACAATGTTCAGTCGCACAATACCGTTACCAAATTTGATTCCAGCTCATGTGTGCACTTGTAATTTAATTCCCATAAACCGTTTGATATCTCGCGCTACATTTCATTACATTTTACTGCCCCATTTGCTACAGTGTAACCACACGGGCGTTTTGTCCGCGTTCAACAGAACGAGTACGCTATTAGTGCAAATAAATATTAGACGCGCCCCGCTGGTTTGGTGGTAGCGTTACTAAATAGAAGTGAAGGTAGTGAATTACTGATTCCAGCAAAATGTCAGAAATATGGAAATATTTTTCAATCTAAGTTGAATGTTAAGGTCGGAAATTGAAAGATTTCAGTATATTCATATTTATAGTATGTGTAGTAACCAAATATTACCAAAGGCTCTGCTCCACCCCTTTTGACATTACGGACGTGATTGTATGTATTTGAGCCCTGACATTACCCGTTAGCAACGATTTAACAACTCCACCAAATTCATGTGTCAATTGAGGCTGTCCGCACATAGAAAGTGATTCTGATATGGAGTTAGTTTGGTCATTTGCAATAAAATAATGTCGGTCTGTATAGCTCTATCTAGATCCTGCTGCCTTCAGACATCATAAAACCATAGGTGAAATTAAAATCAAAAAGTACTTTATTTAAATGGACTTTGCTAAGTACTTTTACAGATGATCTTCTTACCCTACGGTTATTCTGAGCTCATGTTTTTTACCCATCTTCCCTAACGACCACCAATGTGTGACTGTTACTCAGTTGCCTAACTTTCAAAATTTTTACGTAGAACGCTCGCCAACGGAATTATCAAAGCAAGAGCCGCTTTAGAATGAACTGGTGCAGTATAAGATTGAAATGAGATGTCAGCAAAAAATTGTTATCGCCAATAAAGTACCAGAGTTGTGATCCTGAGTTTGACTGAGAGAAGAATCTTCTGACATAAACGCTCCCAAGTATCGGCTATCCAATTCCAATGAAGGAAACGTCCCAGAGTTAAGATACGACCAGAATTAAGTCCTATCCGACTCACTTAGAGGATATTCTGAAATTTTATTACTCGAGAAGTCGACTCATAAATTCCGCGCTCCAGTTTTATGTCGGCGCTTTAAAATTTTTAATAATAACCCACCCTGAGCGGTGTTTGCATCGCATTACCATTACAATTCTTTCGGTTTATTGTTCTACTTTTGTTCCAACACTGAAACAATGCCAGGTTTTTGAGATGGTAAATAAATTGCTTTACTATTAAAAGCTTCGTGATTTACTAGCGGAGGTGCGATAAATTCTGCGGTTTCTGCTGGTCCATTGGAATTAGGAACATTTGTACTAACTGTTACAGCTTTTACTGTACATACATCGCTTTTTAGTAATCTTATTTCAGGCAGTTTTATTTCTACCAAAGTTTGAAATATTTTATCACAAAAACACGTTATCATAGTTTAAAAAAAGTATTTTTTATGGTTCCATATAATAAATAGGCTTTTTGATACATGGAACAATAAGCGAGCACCTATTAGATTCATTAATATAATATTAATGTGCGAGTTATATTTTATTTATTTGTATAATATTTTCATTAAGCTAATTGAATTTAAGTTTGTGTAGCGGTTGTCAAACTTACAATCGTCTTTGGAAAATTTCACATTCATAGTCCGATGGTAGTAAATGACGTGAAAAATCAAAAGTAAAGCTTTTCAGAAGAAATCCGTATTTGCTATCAAATCTAGTTGAAGTCATTTTCTAATATAAAGTGAGACTTTCCGATGTCATGCGGATACATCACAAATAGGATTACCTTCGGTATGAACACGTCAGCATTACTGGGATAAATCCTAGATCAGAATCTAGCTCTGATGTCAGTCTACTAATGCATAAGTAGGGTCACCGTCTAACAGAAACGACTAGGAATTTCTTAAGTAATTAATTTTGAAATACGAGATTGCTGGCAATTTTCATTCCTGTTTAAAAGATAATTTAGGAAATAACTGCGTGTGAAATAAAGATACGCAATTATGGCTTTAAATACTTGCCAAATTATGAGCAGTATATATATTTTAGTATATACTCACTCATTGTGATAATATTGACATATTTCCTGATAGTGTTAGGTACATTTGTGCGGAGGCTCTTAAATTCGTAGAATTAGAGAAATGCCAAATATCTGTGTGTCGTATTGCGCCATAGCTAAATATTAATTAAATTTTGATTTATTTAATTTAAATTTATTCATATATTAAGTTTTCCTGTTTTAAAACGACTCATACTTACCCTTAATCGGCGCATTTTGCTGACTTCATCCGCGAAGGTAAACTTCCAGGAGACGCATCTCCCAGTAAGCTGCTTACGGCATTCTCGATATTTTATGCAAACTTCAATTTAATATATCGCTCTGTATTCTAGGTAAAATTCTTTTTGATACTTTTCCAAATATTGAGTAAAATTTTTAAGCCTCTAAGGATACAATTACGAAAATTCTATGAATTTGCATCGCAATATGGTGTTATGTTTATATTGTGTTAATTTTTGATTTTCTAAAGTTGTAAAGAATTATATCATTATTTTATGGAATATTGTCTAGACAAGTAGGTATAGGTTTGTGGCAAACACTGAAGAATCAAGAGAAAGTTCTAAATAGGGAGCCATAGGACTCCCACTCCTATCACATAACTTTATGGCAGGAGTATGATATATAAACTGTACAGACCATAAAAATAAACTATATAGAGGTCTATTGGCGCTGTATATAAGCTGGTGGTCCCGGCTGCAGTCGTTCCCAAGAAGAGTTGGTGTCAGGCAGTAAAATATAATGCCCAATTATAAGGCAGGATGACGTTAAACCTCAAATAAAATTGGGAGCAGGAAAGAAGAAGGAAATGTAACTATAAATTTACAAAATGATTATTTTCCTAAAAGGCCCATAAGCCATCCATCTATTAGGTATATGTTCATAAATAAAATGCTCATAACAAATTACTATAAGTTTAATTCAATATGTATATGAAGGTATACATAATCATCGAGGATGAGATACAGTTGGATAGGTAACTAGCGATATCACTACAGATACAAGAATTGGATCCATTTCATTCTTCAATCATATTGCACATGACGTCCCTCACCTTACATCACCAACACAAACAAATTTGCATATTACTACATGTATTTTGTTAGTGTATTTTGTTACACATGGTTAATTATAATTTACATTCCCTCCAAAAACTGCGAATGGAATAAAGAATAAATTAACTCTTTACTGAACAGAATCGCTGGAAATATTATAATACTTTTAGATATAAAATCGATGTCAATGGTGCCTTTGAGATTTGATTCAAACATAAAATCGTGTTTTGTATTAAAATGTTATCATTCTGTTTAATCTGTGACACATTTCGCAAAATCCTTCATTTCATATTTATTTCATTAGCAGTCCAACAACTTACTTTCTAATACAAAGTGAAATCAATTATAATTTTGAAACTCCATTATCTGCTCTCGCAATATCAAACACTCCCACTTTTTCTTTATATTTATTTTCCTTAACATTAATTCTCAATGATTCTGCTCTAGACATTTACACTCCGACTTCATTCGCAGTCCTTATAACAAATGGATTAACACGAAGCGCAGGAAAATATTCTCGAAATTCCCCAATATTCAAGTTTTTCACTTTCTCCAATAGCACTCGCGCTAGAATTTATTAGGAGAAAGGCAATTTATTTAAAGACTTCGTAATGTTATGGATAAAATTTGATTTCTATCCTTGTGAGATTCACAAAAGCATTTAATAGTTATAACGTTTGTATTTTCATTCGCTTTCTATATATTTTTTTGATCTTCGAGAAATGTTTTCCCGTTACCGTGTTCTTTCGGTTGACTTCAGTGACTTCGTTTACAAAAATATTTCTGGTACAAAAGTATCACTGGGAGATATGTCGTAACGAGTTATTAACAATGTCGATGCGATAAAGCGAGTGTATGACTCGATATGTATGTAGCGAAATACTTAGAACTTCAGTCACAGATTACATTTATCGAAGAAACTACTACAATAAGTACATCCACACCATTCAAAACTTGTTCATCTTATCAAGGGAACTTTTATTATTGCTGAAGGTTATCTTAAGGATATAAAATATACAATGATGTAAATACTGAATAGTAAAACGTCGTATAAAATGTGTTTTTACACTCTAGTGGCTATAGACTGCTTATTAAATCGTTGTTTTATAATACCCAAACTTTTTACAACTATACATCGTTATAAATAATCTAATACACTTATATTACATACAAATGCTATACAATTTCATCTGGATCCTTGACTAGAATAAATTCGATTTATAAACTAAAAACTGTTGTCATGGAAACTATGAAAATTTCAGTCTTATCGTTCAATGAAACGAAAGAATTACTGTAGTGTTAAATGAAATGCCGGCAGTTAATTTGGAAGGAGGGGTGCGTACAATCGAAATAATATCACGAAAATAATAATTTCTGATTGCAGCTGCACTAACGGAAACCAATATTGATATGAATTCATAATTTACGAGCCAACAGCGAATTCTGAAATGCTTTAATACCACTTGCGTCATAAATTGCGTAGTAATTTCTCACATACTACATTTTGTCGCGTAAAAAATATGATCAGTTAAAATAAATTTGAATGGATGCCTTTTATACAATATTTATTTCTTCTTCAGTTTGAAATAAAAATAAAACTTATTTTCGGAATCACTCAAAGTAATACATTATAATCTAATAGATTTAGAATTTATTTCAACTATTATTTATCACTTTATAGGTAACACCAAAATGTTCTGGTAACTTCTGTTATTTAAGTCTTACATATAACTAGTTTATGGTAAGTTAGTATAATTGGCAAGTTCCTTTCCACTCTTGTACATGGATGTGAGGATGGGGTCCAAGTTGTGGTATTCCTTGCCAGATCGAGGACGAAGGGTGCTCGTAGGTTGGCGGTTCATTCTAGAAATAAAAAGCGGCACATTACTTAAAGATACCAGTAATGTCTACACTTTGTTATTAATGCTACGCGATTTTCTTAAAACGACATTGATATAATTATCTACTACTTTTTATAATCTGAACCATTTTTAATATAATAAGTTATACAATGTGCCTAACAGTAGATAGTTGCGGTGCAATGGAATTCCATAAATGTTTCTTTATAATTCCTGTCAAATAATTATTTTCTTTACTTTTAATGTGATTTCGCAACGATTAAGAGCGTGCATTCATCGAACTACCACTAAAAAATTTTTCGTAGTATTGTTGTCAGATACAAGTCTATGTGAATGGGGTCACATAGACATGCACACATAGACATTGCTCGCAGAGCGATAGCAGACTTAGCTCGGATTTAGATCATTTTTATAATGATTATTAATAATATCTGATTTCATTTAACAATGTTATAATATCGTTGTTATGTCTAGCATTATATGTATTCTATTAAAGTAAATAAATTAAATGATTACAATTTTAAAAATCATTGTGAAAATCCTTATTAAAATTTATCGATTTCTAACTTCTTTGGTGTCCCTTTTTAACATGTTATCTCAATTTCTTACTTATTTAGGCTCTATAGCGGTTTATAATAGTATATATGCTATTGGAAAAATATTTCTTGCAAAGTATTGTTTGCCATTACAATGCTTGTATTTCATCTGAAAGATAGCTCCAAACTACATTTTCGTTAAACTTCGCCGTAAGATTCCCCTCACTTTACAAAACTATAATAAAATTAAAATATCCCTCTATATTGATTTTAATCATGAATTAATCTTCCTATAGTATATAATTTCTTTGCAAAGTCTGTTCACATCGCTTCAAAATTAGGTCTGAAAATCTACAAAATTTGTCAATTTTAACGTAAATCTCGTGCACGCCCTTAATTCTTTATTAGATTATCGAGAATATAATGTGGTCTATGTTTAGTAAGTTATATAGTTGGTAAAATTAGTTTATTATGCAATAAAACTTCTTACAAAGATATTAACCTCACGCCAGTGTCTGAGGAAGAATGTGATGAAGTCAGTGATAGGGTTTCAATATAATCTGACATGTCGGAGGTTCCACTTGAAGTACTATGCGTGTCCATTACCCCTGAAACAGAAATTTTATAATCCATGGACGAAATAATAGTTTATCAAACATAAATTGTGTTTAAATTGACGAGAGATACCTTTGAATTGTTTTGGTGGGAGGACAGGTACTTCTGCCTCAGCCGACGAAGACTTAGCAGGTACAGTCGTTTTGTGTAACGTCATTGACAAATCTCTTAATGGATCTGAAGACTTTGATTTCCTTGGTAAAGAAGAATGCAAACATCCTGCAGCATGACCTCTCATTCTTCTGTGGATCATATATTGATACCGAGAGTGTGCTGAAGTTAGTGGCATTTCAAAGTCATTGTATTCACCACCTCCATGTTTCATGGAGCAGCTCGATACTCCTGAGTCATTAGAGCTAGACGAATCCCTATTACCGCCAGACTTACATGGCACACTTGATGATCTCTTTATTTGTGCATTATCCATCAGTTTATTTCTTAAATGGGGAACTTCTTTCATGGAACACTCTTCTGAAGTTTTATTTTCCGATCCAGATGATTTGCAGCATTCATAACATTCTCTTTCATTCTCGCATGGTGATGAAGTTCTTCTGTTTTCAATTGCTAGATTTCTTAGAGTCTCTAAAGATGAAGAAGTTGCGTGACTGCCAATGCTACTATCAAATTCTTTTAGATCTTCAAGAAGTCGGGCGGAATCCACAGAACTAGATCGTTTCTGCATTGTTTCTTTACTGCCTGATCCTGCTATCTCAAAGCTTTGTGCTCTATTAGTGCTACCATTCAATGTAGGAATACTCAATGATTTTTCAATTTCCACACGATGTATCTTTTGCATGGGATGCTTTAAACTTTGAGACCAGTTCGGATTAGGAGACATAGGCGTATAACCAGGATTAGGAACTGTTGTTCGACTACATGCCCCTTTGTCTACGGATGGCTCCATCAGCAAATACTCATCAGTTTTAGTTTTTAAGCCTTCGCTATGTTTATGTATTTCATTTTGTAAATGACCGCATTTTGTGCACAATCGTCCCTTTTTCGGAATTTTAGTGGTTTCCATACTAATGTTAGCACTCAATGCATCAAGTTCACTCTGCGTTACGCCAGCTTTCTTTAACAGATCTTTGGCATTTTCATAGTATTCTAAAGAAAGTGCAAATTCCAGGTTTTCGTAGTTTGCATAAGGGCCTTCAAAATCCTTTTCTTCTTTTGGTTCTACATTTTGATAATTATTGTAATCTAGTTCGCTATCATTTTGTACATGTATTTTATCTGGTGCTCCACTTTGTCTGTTAGTTTTTCGTGAGACATCTACGGTGGCATAAATTGCCATTTCATCTGATTTTTGACTAGTTAAAACCTCTGTGTTAACTTCACTATTTACATTTTTCTTGCAATAGGGAAGACTAATTAAATTATTGGCCCAGTTAGTTACTTTTTGGCATGGGCATTCAACGGGTTGTAAGATGTCATCACATTCGACTATGACATGTTTTTTTCTTGAACCAAACTTCAGGAGACAGCCACAATTTTTCTTAAGAACTAAAGATCCAGGCCCAGAGCTGTTCGTGACTTGAAATAAATCGTCAGCTAGAGCTTGTTTTATCCTCTTTGGAGTGTCGTAATATTCTGCATTATCCATCTGAAATGAAGCAAAGAACATAAGTAACACATATTACTAATCAAATTATAAAAAGTGTTTTTCTGAATTATACAAACTCACTTCTGTATGTGTTGTTTTAGGTACATCATAATTCTCATAAGGTCCGACTTTAGGGTTATTGAAATAATTGTCATTCGAAGAACACTTGCATTCTGGGGGTAGTTGTGCAGGAGGCTTCTTTTGTTCCATATGACTTGGTTTTGGTGGTCTTTGTGGGGGTTTATCTTTACAATGGCATGAATCTAAAGTCTTTTTAATAGCTCTTGGTGTTAAATACTCTGTGCTATTTGAGGAGTTGTCTGAGCTACTTTCAGGTACTGCTTCCATCGTCCAAGCAGGATTGAAATGAGTGCCCGGTGTTAGAGCTACTGTGGATGAACGAGATATGGCTCCAAGTTTTGTGAGACAGTTATTACATCTTTCTAAAGTAATGTGGTCCGCCCCACTCCAGGGCGGCCTGGCACCTATCTCGTCATGTGTACATTTCATATCATGTTCATCGAAACCTCGCCTTTCGTCTGACGGCCAAAAAGGAGAGACCCGACCGCGATCCTCTCCAAAAAAACTTTCCTCGTATAATCCACTTGTGGTGTCAGGTATTGAGGGATCTATTGAATTCAGATCAGACAGTCGAGTATTTGGTCTAGATTTGTTGCTTTTGTCCATACCTAAAATAATAAATATGTTTTTATAAATTACCTAGTTTTTGAATAGAAAACAATGATGGAGGTTAATACTGAATAATTTGCTCACTTTTCCTAGATGTAGGTCCTCTTGGCATTGATAGTTTCCCTTGTGCAGCTAAGTCGAAAGCGTCAGTTATTTCTTGAGCCTGGTCGGTGATGAGTAAGTGAAGGCCCTCCCCTTTTCCACAATGTGAGCCTCCCTCGAAGCAGAATCTACCGTCTACCACACCGTAGCGCCTACGAAAACAAGAAACAATGAATTTCTTATTTTTCTAACAAATTTACATTTTATTTTAATATTTGATTAAGGTAATTCGTGCAATAATTTCATTAGCAACTAACATATTACATAGTGCTTATTTATAATTAAGTTCAAGGTAGACAAATTTATTCAACTTTAGCAAAAGATACGTTAGCTTTAGTTTCCAGAAATCTGCCACAACTGTTGGGACACGTTAGGACTGCGGTTTTGAGACTCATATGCAGAGAGCACTGGCTCCATCTTAACTAAAAACAGCTTGTTGTTTTCCTCGTAAATTCAAACTCGTTAAAGTTGTTTTGAATGCGACTAATGGCGAAATTTTGCTTGTTTTGAAATTTCATTTTACACCTGTAGTTGGTGCAGTTAAGAATTGGGCACATGGTTTTTGTATGTTTATGATCTACGGTACGATTTTTATAAATTTGTTATTAATTTTCATGTATATCCCAAAATAGTCCAGAGGGCCTAGACAAGTAGTAAACAATTCAAATCGTTTCTACTAGTAACAACGTCTGCTCTAACATTTGACATGACAGTCGCCATGGATTTTTCTCAGTATTATGTCAGTGTCATACATAAAATCCTTTTCGTTAAGCGTTCAACGCAATCGATTGGCCACTTGTCTAGGCCCTCAGAAGATGTCAACGTTGAAAATTGATGGTTAATTTTGAAAATTTATTGGCTTCATATCTTGTTTCATAAAGTGTATACCTGTGAACGTATGAGTTTAATTAGAAAATCGAAGACGATTTTTTTTTTCGTAAATGAACATATACTCGTATATAATTTAAATTTATTTATAAGTATTATTTATTATTAATTAATCAACAATAAAGAGAGAATTAAAACTATGCTAGTGCCACATAAACCAGTTAAGGTTTTCCCGGGATTTAAGTAATGACAAATATTATCAAGTTGCAAATCATTTTGTATTTACGCACTGAAATACCATCTTAAATCGTTGTGCGATACTAAAACAATTTGAAACACTCGAACTCGTTGCCAAATCTCTTTGAGAAATTGAAAAGATTGCTCTATGTGAATACTGCAATGCATTAACGCATTCAGGGCGTTCCGTACAGTTGGCAGACCGCAACTAACTTCGAAATGGTGGCACGACTAAAATGGCGCTGTCGACAAGATGGCGGCAGCGGAAACGGAAGCGGCAGCCATTACGTAGCGTCGGCCGTATATAAAACAGCGCAGACAGATGGCACGGTTTATGGAAGAACTGTGAATGATCTTTTTATTGTACTGTTTTATATCTTTTAACGCCTCTCCTAGGAACTGAAGTACTGTAAACTATTGTTTAATGCATAGATCCAATAGGCTATGAACGTAGTTAAAGTTGAAATGCCGCTTTCAAATTTAATTTATTCCTGATTTATCCTTATGTAAAATTCTATAGAACAATAATTGCACCAAATTAAATTATACTGTAATATTAGTAGATAACAGAATGCGCGTAAAGTAACTATTACTATACGAAAAAATATTCTTTAATAATTTTTAATATTTTCAATAAATATTTTTAATTATTGCAGAACTATGGCTGACACATAATACTTACCTTAGATGCGCTAGCTCCCATAACCCTAACAGGCGCGGAGGAACACCACTCGTCAGCGCGAATCTTCTCCCCTGCAGATGTAGCCTGGCAGGCCCCGGTGGCAGCTTCTTCGATGTTCCTCCGATCATCACGAGGAATTCCTTCGAAGATCCCAGCTGGGATCCAACCTTCACTTGCCAAGCAATCAACCGTTCTCTAGTCTCGAACGCCAGGACTACAGTTACGTCTTGGCAAATTATCGCAATGGTATTCGACTCCTTGTCCAGGGTGAAACCTGATTCGAAGCCAAGGAAGTGCTGGAGGGAAAGTGACGCTTTTGTTTGCCCTTTCTTGTAACGGTCTTTCGGGTCTCGGTATAGTTGGAGGTGTAGGCAATCTGAAACAAGAAGATTGTTTTTACTAAAGCGAAAGATTGTTACATTTTAACTGAGTAACATAGGCTTTTATTTGAAAAAAAAAATTGTCACTTTTTAGTATACAGTAGGTCCTTAAAGATTTAATTTTCTTGGGATTGTTGATATGAAAATAAAATACACAAAATCTTTATAGTTGATATTGTTTTGTTATTCGATGTATTAATAAATAAATAATATAATACATGTAAAAACTAACTAGATTTTTTTATTTAGTTGGTTTTATACAAGTAGTTTGTCAAACAGTACAATGAGTTTTATCTAGATAAATTTATTTCATTGAATACTGCAAAGAAATTAATAATTTTATTTGGTTTTGCTCATCGGTGGTGATCTGTTTAAATTAGAGTAGTAAATCATTATTATATTTAATAAATTTAATAAATATAATATCATTGTAGTAAATATACAATTTTCATTTAATATCGAGATAACACAGTGTATCAGGAGTCTCGGTAAAAAATGAGAACAGTAAGAGAACAATGGTATGAAACGATATCTCCGTCTCAAGTTTAAAAATGTAGGATTGATAAATTTTAAACATTTTTTTGGAAGGCTATCATCGTCACATGCAGTGATGTGCACATGACGCTGTTTATAGTTCGTAGGAATGTTACAAACATTGAACAAGGAATGTAGGAGATATAGAACAAATTGACCGATAGCCGTGAAAACCTACAATTAGGGACAAGGCCGAAGGCCCCGCCGCAGGGACTTTTCGGAAGTCGCAAAAACTTTCTTAATCCGTAGAGTGACTTAGTTGTCTTTTTTTCACGACAAAGTCTGCATTGAAAAGTTCGTATTTATTATTGGACATCTATGTCCAAGTTTGTTAAGAGATAAAGTTTCTATCAATTTGTGTTTGTAGAAATCGACTGAAGAAAAAAGATTTCCACCTGGTTCATTATAGTAAGTAGGGAAGTAATGAAGTAAGTATGGATGGTAGTAGCTATCAAGGCGGACTTGAAACCTACTTTAATACCAACCACTCTGAGCACGTTTTTGTACTCCGCTGGAAAACGAAACCGCGGGATCTCTGGATCTTAGAGCTAAGCAAATTTAGTAGGCAACAGATTGGTAGAATTTGTCATTTATTTCGGAGATAAGCTTTAAACAGATCTTTATGACTCTTCTTCCTACCCTAGTGTGAATTTATTTGGGCTCAGTGCAATAGTATAAAGCGTATCGGTTTTAGTTTAGTTGTATGACTAGCCACCTGCCTGCTACCTTAAGCCGGGTCCAGATATTCATTTTCCCGATCCGATCAGCGTATCCGTATCGCCGACGCGTATCATGATCGCATATGTGGACGGGTCATAATATGCGTATCATGATACGTGATCTTGATACGCCGTTATGATACGGCCCGTCCAATGTCATGTCGGTTTCATACGATTGTCATACGGAGCAAATCGAGGCATCCACAACTTGATACGGGACTTGATACATGATACGCTTATACGGATACGCTGATCGGATCGGGCAAATGATCATATCTCGACCCGCCTTTATGAACGCTCTTTTGCGTGGTTTCCCGACACCGCGAGAGCGACTCCTTGGTACAATGGTCTCGGAGTTCAGATACTCAAGTCGGGTTCTACGTCACTCATGGGAAGAGAAGGATTAGTCCTATTCGTGACCGGGACCCAGGTAAATGAATCAAGACGACTGAAACTTAAATATCAACAATAATAAGACTGTGAGGAATCTTTATAATCTTATAAAGAACTCGGTACAGCTTTTATCAGCTCTTTGTCAATATCCGTCAATCTATGCTTGTTTATTGAACATCATAACTCACTCCTATCTGTGTATAATGCCTTTATCATGAGATGACGAAGCATTACGAACGTGACTCGCAATAAAAAAGAAGTAATAAAAATTTAAGGTATACTCCGCGCAGCAATGATGACTTGGCAATTTCACGCGCAATAGAATATTGGCGAAATGAGCAAATTCAGATGGCAAATATATTGAAAGCGTGTATTCGGGTATTACGCTTTCGACAATACTTTTCGATGAATTGGAAGTGGAACAAGATTTATTCTGAGTTGGAATTAAGAGTTGAAAAGAAAACAAATAAGTTGCCTAGCTTTGAATTATACTAGCTATGCGAACTTTATCCACCATTCGCGGTACAAATATGGCAAATTTATTAAAATAAGGAGTTAGCTGAATGTCGATTATAAAAGGTATAATCGGCTCAATGCATTTGTATATTAAATGTTGCATTTATTTTCAATTACATTTATTGAAAAGCCAAGTATGAACAGGAATGTAAGAGATATAAAACGCCTTGATGCATACAACAAACAGAGTAAGGAAAAGTACTCAACTCGGTCAAAAATATTTGCTCCAGAGGGGCTATTCGCTAACTTTTTTTTTGACAGTTGAAAGTGATGATCACCGAGTGAATTACTTATCTATTGCTGATTTACATGACAAGTACCACAATAGCGTGTCGTGTAAAACAGCAATGGATATGTAATTCAGTCAGTGATGATCACTTTCAACTGTCAAAAAAACTGGTCACAATCCCACATCACGTAGAATCTATTTAATTTTGTGAT
Organism: Elophila nymphaeata; assembly: GCA_955850985.1. Classification (NCBI taxonomy): domain Eukaryota; kingdom Metazoa; phylum Arthropoda; class Insecta; order Lepidoptera; family Crambidae; genus Elophila; species Elophila nymphaeata. The sequence goes on along the minus strand of OY039084.1, from coordinate 21,887,612 downwards.
AGTAAGTAAGATGCTCAAATGCTGTTCAAATAAATAATTATAACCATAGTCTCGTATTTAGACGTCTTCTGGTTGGACAGTATTTATGATACCGGGACTTAAAGCAATGAAATCTTCTATAGAATTAAAACTCAAGACCTTGATTAACTAACAACTACAGAATGTTTATACACTTACGAGGTGGTTGTTTCATGACTAATTAAATGTGTAACGATATAGAAAATCTCACTTTGTGTTCTTTTTGATGAGATTCATTTAATCAATACCCTACGCAAAAAGGGGTGTATAAGTTTAACGTGTCTGTGTCATTGTAGTTCCGATTTCGATACGATTTTTAACGACTGTTTTATTTTAATTCAGATTTATTTTTTGCACACTTTGTTACGATTAATTTTAGTGAATATCTTTCATATTTTTTATCTAAATTAGTAACTTGATTAAATTTTTACCAAGTAATTTAAAATTGCTACACAATTTTTCCCCACCGCTCATAATTTTTTAACGTGTAACTACGTCAAATACAACTTTGTACTTTCTTAGTATCTCGAAAGTCTTTGAAGCGAGCTATCACGTACGTACATGGCAGCAAATATTGAAATTTCCACCTTCGAAAAGTTTGCGTGGAACATTAAAATATTCATACCTTAAAATTGTAGTCAGTGTAGGTTTGCGTGGTTTCCTGAACGAGCATTTTCCTTGAGTCTTCGTCTTTATTTTAACTGACAGTCAACTGCTAACAACATAGCCCAATCTAAAAATAGCTAACCAGTTCTTGGAAGAGTAAGGAGTTTGGTGAAGTTGTATGGTATGTCTGATTTCGAGTTCATTAATACAGTAATGTTGATTGGACCCATCCAATTTAATAGGTATTTTAAAAAAAAAATCCAAATTTTTCTGCGTATTGGGTCAGAAATAATGGTGTTATGGTTCTAAACTGTTCATGTGTGTTTCTAACATGTAGATGGACATATATAATTGTCTATTGGGGTAGCTACGAATAAAGGCGTAACAGTTTGAATAGGTACTTACTACATACATTTATCTTTTTAGGGATTATAGGCGTGATAAATATATTTACTACATATATTTATCACGCCTATAATGCCTAAAGGGGTTGAGCAGCAGCAGAGCTTTAATTAGCATTAGGTCACATATGAAATACACTGCCAGCACACGTGCTCCTTCCTACAATCCTGGGTCATTCAAAAGAGCCGTGAAGAATCCAAAGTAAGGGTGGTTAGCGCGACGGTTTTTCTTTCGCATTTGGCCTCCACTTCTGCTTACCATCAAGTGGAATAGAGTTATTTGCTTGACCTTATATAAAAAAGCCACGTCTGGCAGTATGGGTCATACTGTACCCCCAAAATAGTGTCAGTTTACAAGCTCTCTTAGGCCCGTATTACAGAAAGACACTCAGAAGTCAAACATGTTTTGAGAATCGTCTGTCACTTTCTATCACGCACAAAGTGATAGAGACGTAGGACGCTCAAGTCGGCGTTCATTCTTGAGACTCCTTCTATAATACGAACATTAGGTCGTCATAGTATGACGTGAGTGAAAAACAATTAGGTAATAAAGCAAAGAGTTATAAAACTCGTTTTATAAAAGAAAAATGTTGTGCAACCTTACGTTTACTGGATATTTATTATACTCTACAAACTATGCTTTGTTAGTATTTTATTTTTATCTGATACAGCTTTAAGATAATAAAAAGGAAAAATTTTCCGAAGATACAAAATTTTACCATAAAATTTTATAATAAATATGAAGCAAACGATCTTATTAGATACACCCATTTATTACCGGATAAGATATTTCCACAGATATTTAATCTTTTGAATTTAGACATATTGATTACCAACAGGTTTGCAATGATACAATAAAATAAGACATTGTGCTTAATACGCACGTAATTGTATGTAAACAAACGAGCGATTGTAATGCACGTAGAATTAATATGTCGTCACTCAGTCCTTATTTCCTAGCTCGCACCGCAAAGGTTGTTTTTATATAAACTGTATAGGTGATATAAAAATAAAACAAGCAGTAACACCATCAAATTAGCACCAATAAAGTTTCCTAGAGCGAGTTCCCGTCGCGCCCGCGGCCTCTTTACGAGCGTTAATTAATTAAACTTCTAGTGACGAAACTCGCCGATTCCAACTCTGAACTAATTATACTAAAAAGCGAACTACTTTTGTAGTTTTTAAATAGTTCGCAGGCACAGGACGTGCCGCTGTCGGTGGGTGTTTTTAAAACTCCACGACTATTTTTACGTTTTCGGAAATTCGGTGTACTATCAAGCAAATGGAGTTCTGACCCATGGTCAAACTTTATTACAGTAAACAAAATGGTAAAATATATTATGCTGTTTTTATCAAGTCAATAAAAGTTAGTTTGATTAAGGCAAGAACCATACATAAAATTCTCAGCTTTTGCTTCTGCATAGCTTGCATTATTGCTATTATTTTATTAGTCTGTTCTGTTCAATAACTGAGATGGTATCATAAAATTTTCACAAGAAAAGTTTCTTCCTTTTGAAACTATGTTATATTAATTCTGTAATATCGTTGGATATTCAAGAAGCTAAATTCCTGCGTTATTTGACATGGCAATAGGGCTGCTATTTCCTCTGGTCTACTCTTCGGTTTCGGTATCTTATGCGATCTAAGTTTCGCATCAATTTTGACCAATCATCAGTCTCAAAACCAGTCCAAAATCTTTATCATTATCACTTGTTCGTTTCCTCTTTATATCATTCATCCATACTAAGACAATTGACTCTCTAGCCATGTCTATTTCTAATATGACTTGGGATACATATTACGCAAATAAAGGAACATGAGCAGGTGATGAAATGATATCTAAACAACGATGATGATGAATAAGAATATAAGTATTTTTTGGCACAAATAATGATTTTCCTCCTTCTTAGATCTCCTATGTTATTAAAATGCGAAGACATCATTAATTCAGTCACTATGCTTGTATAGGTATGACCTGTAGTCATGAAATAAAAAATTTCTAAATGTTCAAAACGAATGACAGTTCAAAATATCAGGATGAACCTAAAGGTAGGACAACAACATTTCTTTTAAAAGAAATACCGATAGAAGCTTTTAATATCCCAATAAATAGTCCCGACACATCAAAGACGAAGAATCCAACTCAATAACAAGAAATCCAACATTAATTTCCCAACCCCAAGGAAAACGGCGTGAAGGCATTCCACTGCATTCAGGCAGCAATCACTGTAATGCAGTCGCCTCACGTTCCTCCTTTGAGATAAACGGCACAAACGAGTGGGGTTCGGTTCCTGGTCCAGTATTTGCAACATTATCTGGCATCGATCGAGTGTTATTTGGTTTTAGATATCCCTTTGCAAGGTTGTTGGGTTTACGAGATCTTTATCACAAGAAACCCCTTTTGTAATCCATCGGGAAAAGTATAGCGTAAAAAAAATATACAAATGTAATTTTGGATAGAAACTGACACACCAGCAAATAAGATATTTGAATTGAATGAAAAAGAAACAGTTATATGTATAACAATATAATGAATCGTTCAATCGTAAACAAAACTTTGGCGAATCATTAACACGTGACTATTTTTGATGAAGAATCAGAATTGATGGAAAACATTTTGTACACTAAAATATTTTCTCTTTATACACTTTCTAACAGACTGAGATAATTGAAATCACTGATAGTACGAGAGCCCACGACCAAAACCATGTCTCATAGCAATACGGCAAAAACCCTATAAAATCGTTAGATTGTATGATTCTGAACCCGACTAGGTGTGTAGTAACGGTCGAAAGTGTAGCAACTGCGTGGGAGGCCATTTCTGCTGTGTCAAAAAAAAAAGACAGTCGGTATTATAGCAATACGTCTGATAGTGAAAATGTACATAGATTTTATAATTGTATTACGAAAAAGTTTGTTTTCAGACATTTTGCGCGTAGCATATAGCCTGAGCGCATTTTTGAAAATGTCAACAAATTTAGCCGACCTGTATCATAGCAATACGGATAAATTTTTTTTTCAACTTTTCGTATTGCTGCCATGATTTCCAAAAACCTGTTTTCAGACACTTTAAGTGTAGCATATACGTTGTCTGATAGAGAAGGTGCTACACTTAATTTGTCTGATATAAATTTTTTGCACATGTGGACAACTTATTTTATCATGTCCAACAATTTTCAGACATATTGCTATGATACCGATCGGTAAAATTTGTTAACATTTTGAAAACGGTCTCAAAATTTAATGCGTTCACATTTCCGTCTGAAAATTGTTTTGTTCGCATCAAATAACCAAAATTTACTAATAAAAAAGATTTTCAGACGTATTGCTATGAGACATTTTTTTTGTCTCATTTTTAATTTTTTTAAGTGATTTTACGGGTTTGCGCTACACCACTAACGTCAGAAAAATATGTTTCCGGTATCTCAGAACTATCATTCAACTACAGTCTGCAAATCAGACATATTGCTATGATGCAGTTCGGTAAAATTCTTTGACAATTTTGAAAATTCGGTCAGATCAAACGCTACGCGGAAAATGTCTGATATTGGTATTTTCGAGTTCAGGATAATCGTATCTATCGATTTGATGCGGTTTTGGCCGTATTGCTATGAGACAAAAATTTTGGTCGTGGGCTCTCGTACTATGACCACTTCTGGAGACTTAAATTAAAGCTTTTTTGCATTAACCTAACTCTGAGGATAATTATTACACTAGGACATGTCAATTAGACATTCCCTATTATACGCACTTTAGTTTCAGATTTCATTAAAGTTATCCAGACAAATTAGCGACTCATGTTTAAGCCGGATATCGGAACTTCTAATCTAATTGTTTTTGTCACACCACAATTTTCTTTAATTTAAATTATTTCTAATGTTCATTTTATTCTAGCTAATCCTGGATCCACTTTGTTGTGACCTAGTCCGATGATAATTTCCTGAATTTTAATATATGTTTGAAGATACTTAATGTCGCAATTGACTAAAGGAATGAACAAATTATTATTACCAGCTTTCAATAGTAGATATTTATTTCCTTTAGATCGGAATACTTGTGACTTCCCTTTTTAATAAATACTGCAAAATATCCCAAGAATTTGTCAGTACGCTGTCGGTGATTGTTTATCTACAAAACCTCCAAACTCCTATCCCTAAAACGGGGTCGAGAATTACCAAGCATTTCGTTATTTAAATGTACATAAGCAACCGTTAAAACATTCTTGTAATATAAGGTTTAGGGGTGAGTAAAAAGTAAAACTGTCCCTACAAACATGTGGTGGCCTCAGGCGATCGGGTATTGCGCAAACACTCAAGCTCTCTGTGTAGAACGGTCTGCTGTAATTACATTCTGAATCATTTATAACGAGAACAATTTTGTTTTTCATTCCGATGAAATAGAAATGGAGAAATGCAGTTATTTCTTACAGCTGGGCCAAAGACATTCAGAATACTTATTAATTCTGCAACTTTCAGCAAAATATCTCCTGCTCTTTTTACTTTTTTTAAAGAGCGAAGGAGAAGTAACAGCTATGTTACAGAAGGTTGCGATAAAATAGCACTCCTATTTTGAATTATGGTGCACAAGGATTTTCTGATAGGCACGGGTCAGCGTCTCTAAGCATTGTTGGAGTTTTACCATCATGTAAGGTATATGTACCTTTTCTTTAGAGTTTGAAACTAATGCTAGAATTTTTCAAAGAGGAAGATTTTTTTTATCTTGACGGAGAATATCTTGGCTGTCGTATCACTTGATAGTATCTGATGATACGCCAAAGGTAGAAGGGAGCTTCGCAAACAATTTCCAAACGCTGAGATACCAGCCATACTATTTCAAACTCTCTTTATCTGTCCTACCCTGCTCTCAATTTATTTGTGGTCGGTGCAGTATGTCTTGATATCGACAATACTGCTTAAGGATTTGGCATTAGATTTTTACCGCCGTGTGCCTGACACCAACCCTCCTTGGGGACGACTGCTAACTTTCGACAGCACCCAGGACCAACAGCTTAACGTGTCGACGAAGCACGGAGGAAAATCGAGTTTAAAATTTTCGGTCACCCATCCGAGTACCTACCGCGCACTCGGTAGCTTAACTTTCGTGATCGTTACAAAGCACGACAGCTGCGCTATCGACTAACTTATTACTAACTCTTAGCCCAATTATACCACACTGTAAAATAGACTGTGACACTGCTATGAATGACAACGAACCTTAGGGTTACAGACTTAGATGTTAGTATTCTGGAAACCGATAAATGTGTACCCTCCCAACTACGACTCACTGAATCTGCAACTGATAGGCGAATCACTAGGCCACGTAGATTTGATACATATATGCTTTATTTCTATTGTTATAATAACGTCTCTTATCAATTTTGCATCTTCAAATCAAAAGGGAAAGTAACAAGTTACAAACATAAATACATCAGGTATTTTGTAAAGTTTAGATAAATTCATTGGTGATTTAAAAACAGATTATGGACATGCGCAACGTGAGAAGGTTCTGTGATAGGATTTATAAACGTTATGAGAAATAAATTAGGTCCAAAAACAAACATAATTTCTCTAAATCCTAAGCAGATAAGCCCACAGCTCCTCCAGAAAATGACCACTGAAGAGGAGAAAAGTTAAATTCAACTCACACAATCTATTTACTGATTCAGCCAAATAATTAAGGGAATCCGTCGTGTAATCCCGCCAAGCCATCCTGTGTCACCTTGTACCCGAATAATCTATTGACGAATTCTAAACTTGTCGTTTAGAAACGCCCCGTTTTTCCTCGGAGACTTTACCCGATGAGTCGGCTTTGTCAAACTTTGGGAATACATTAGCTTTCGGGAGTTACAAAACTGACAAATTTGAGACGACACGGCTCCAACACGAGTTAGCTGTCGACTCTAGTTACATTTCAAAGCCTCACTAACCTTTGCTCCGTTGAAAGGGATCGGCGTTGAGGTTTTCAGTACAAAGAAGGCTTTGGATGGCGTGCCTCGTTTTAAGTCGTAACCTTTTGACTTGAAATTGGGTTTAGTGGTAGGAGGACACAGGTTTGCGTTGCTTTGACACCAAACTCTAAAAGGGACTGCCACCCTGTAATTGTGAGTCGGGAGTCAAATTAAGGTGCCCAAAGAAATGTCCCCGTATTCAGGTGTACTGCTTTATAAGTGACATTATATCGAGAATGTTGACGCGATTTGGAATAAAACAATTAAATTGCAGAAATTAAAATATTAATTTTAAAAGAGATACTTTCAAAAGGGTAGTCTATTTGAAATAAAAACTGATTATTCTTTCTTGACATTCCATTTCCATTGATCAAATTCAAAATTTTTGTAATTTCATAAAAACGTGCCAAATGGCCATTTTGCAGAATTTTTAAAAAAAGCTACAGTTTTTCTACTATTTATAGTTTTTGGTTGTCCTATTTATGTGTTTCTCGTATACAATAAACCAAATAAATAAATAAAAGCTTTGTTCGATCGAAAATATGTTAGAACCATTTTTAACCCATCGCAGTTTCTTGGCAGCCGTTGTCCCGTGTATTTGGCACGGGAGTATCTTAAAAACGTCGTACAATACATGGGGTTGTACCGATGTGAGGTCGGAGTCATCTAGCGGAGTTTGGCGAAAGCCCAAACTAGGGTTTGCAGTAACTAATGGTCTTATGGGTGGCACATCTATAAACGAGTTTCGAGGCTCAGTCTCGCAAATGTCGCGTCGTTACTTTAACGCGGGCTCTTATATAAATTTGAAAAGGTTTGCGAGCCGATGGCTGCTGCAAAGTTTAGCAAAAGGTTTTGGAAATCTTTTGGGCTGACTTTATCCTTTAGATTTCAAGGACAACAAATGCCGTAAGTATGATTAAAGTAATTCCATTGATTTGAAACAATTATGATATCTCCTAAATAATTACTATATTCTGACATATTATAAAGACGCATTTTCGAGCAGCATGCGCTAAAATAGCTTATTAGAATTCATGATCACACAAAAACAAAATCATAAATAAACGGCAAGAAGATCGATCAACGAGTTTCCGAACAATCTTGAGATAAAAAGTCATAAACAAAAACTATGTAGGTACTAACAAAAAGAAACAACGCACCATTTCCATAAAGAAATAAGGTTCATTTTCGCACCAAATCAACCGTAACATTAGCACCGAATCGAATCGGATCCCTAAAAGCCTTCCGTGAGACAAATCCCTCACGGAATCCATTTTTCACATTTAAAGCCCGAATCATCAATCAAATAGCAGGGCGGTAATGAACAAATAGCAGTAACAAAGCCGTGATCAATCAATTGGGCAAACACTGAACATCATGTTCACAGTTTCACACATGAATAGCGCGATAGTGGTAATTATAGGCTGTATGTTTTATCTGTAGGTATGACGCTAATTTAAACCTTATTGCCATGAAATAAGTTGCTGCACACATTAATAGTACAAGCTACTTTATTTTTGCCAGTCTTAAAGATGTTTGAGAACTGTACAAAATTTTAAAAGGAGACAAATGGAAAATCTTCTGTCATAAACTAATTCACGTGAAGGATTAACCAGGATAGGAGATTAATTAGTTAGACACGTTAAAAAATCTTAACATTTTCACTATATTGACAGGTGCATTATCCAGATGTGGCTAATTATGTGTTACCAATAAACCAGAACTTTTTTTGGCTTAAAAAGGCAAAGCAAATGACTCCTTGCATCTGATGCCAAGCAGAAGTGGAGTTCAAATGCGAAGATAGCTAGCACGAGAGAGAGAACTTTAGGCAACTTGAAGCCCTGCTTAACTCTTTTGGGATTATTTTAATAATATAATAATAATATATTTCTTCGCTCACACCAATTATCTAGCCCAAATTAAGTACCTTTAAGAACTTGTGTTATGGATACTAGATAACGGAAAAATATACTTAATAATCGAGATATTTTTATAAGTAAACTTAAATAAATATATAAACAACCATGACTCACGAACAAATGATTGTGTTCATCACACTAACATTTGCCACTACCAGGACTCGAACCCGGACCACCCGATGTGTAGGCAGCGTTACTAACCACTCCACCACGGCGGCGTCTGGCGTAATTGTATGTTTAGATGCATGTATGGTACATTTTCTAACATCTCCAAGCGTTTCAAATAAAAAAAAAGCTACATGATCTCATCTGGCCGTCTCCTTTCTATAATCGCAGCCTATTTTTACTTAGACTATCTTTGTCCATAATTAAAATGATATACAGTCAAAACAGCCTTGCAATTATCTATAATGTTAACAGCATTATTGTATTCCAACAATTAATGAAAGAAAATATTAATTCATTGCCAAACATCACAAATACAATATGTTCACCTTTACAGCCACTTAGCAATGAAAAGGCTTCCCCTCAGCATAATATCGAGATCCCGTGGAGCCACGACGCTGATCTTCCGTGGATACCTCACACAGTAACATAACAGAGCGCGCGCAGTAAATGTAAAATTATGCACAGTTAAGTATTTTGTAATGTATTTTTGTATAACTTCTTCTTCCTACCTTGCACTACATTTGCTAGCCAGTGCAGTATGTCTTGTCCTTCCATTCTTACCATCAGCTGCTATCTTATCTTCTACTTCTTTTTCTTTCGTATCATTTCTAACAAATCCAGAAAACCACATGTCCTCTTCTTCTCCTATTTTCTCTTCTGCGGTATTCCCCTTCCTCTCATCTAAACTGTTTAACGTTACTGTCATTTGGTTTACTAATCGACAAGATTTTTTTTTTAAACTAAAATTCAATCAAAGTCATTTCTATTCAATAATTGAAACATTTAACATTCACAAGATTGTGCACATCAAATTGATTATATTGATTAACAAATTGCTAATCGTATAAGCATCAAACATTAATATCGGATCATAAATAATTGCACCAGATTTACTGCCGTAACATAGTCAATGATATCAAATTGATGTTTCATTTTGCTATCAAAATTCGCTAGTACGAAATTGAAACGATGCGGGCTTACCGAACCTGCAAATTGTTTAAATTGCTATTTTCATAAAATTAATTGTTAACAATATTCTATTTTGGTGGATGCAATTTACTTTGGTTGTTAGTTTACAAGTTATTGAAATATGTATGATAGCGTAGTATTTTGTTCTAAATTTACACTTCTAGAACCACAAACATACCTAGAGACTATCATTCGAAGACAATTAAGTATCAATAAATGGAATGAAGGAAAGATGTAACGGTGAAGAGAATATGGTGAATAATATTGCATTAGACTTTACTTAACCATTTTGTACAGACAAAAAGTGCAAAAAGACAAGTATAAAACGCTGACAATTCCTATCAAGGAAAATTGTCTAATATCTAACCAAACTGTAGAGTTCTTAACAAATGGAGTGAAATGGCCAATGATATTTTTAAAAAAATAGTCCTACAAAATGACTCCGTTCGACGTGATGGTAAGCAAATGTAAAGTTCAGATGTAAAAAAAGCTAGTACAAGAGAAACAATATTGATGCCACATTACCTACCCTCGCTTGCCGATCTGCATAACGCTTCGTAAAGTCGCTTTTGAATGACGCATTGAAATGCCAGAATCGTATAGACGTACCAACGGTGACCAAAACAGTACACATACGTCTACATAGGCTATGATTAGCGCTCAGCTTATAGCATTCATGAGATAAAAATACGATATTGCTAAGTACAAATCCACTCAATTTTATTTTTAGTCGGTATAGAGACAGATGGACAGAGAGAGAAAGAGAAAGAGAACAAAATAGTATCTATTCAGTAACTAGTAATTAGTTCTTTTACCGATTTTCGCCTTTGTTCCAAAATATATCTGTGTAGGTAATTGTTGTCGTAAATAATGAAGTTGGATCACGACGGGAACTAATTAGGTGGCTATTTAGTTCTCGATATTTCGTACGTGCTGGAGCAGTGTGTAATTTTACCTTTTATTTGTGCTGAAAGTATTGATCGACTGGACATTGTAACATATCGTCGTGTTATTTATAAAAGAAGATTAATGAGAAAAAATAAAAAGAAAAACGATGGTTAACAAAATAAAATAACGTCACAGTACCGTGACAATTGCTATTCATTATAAAAAATCTATAAAATATTGCAATAATTAGTGTTTAAGTCGAAATTTGCGTCCAAAACTCTTGTCAAATATAAGAAAATCAATAAAACGTATATCTTAACAAGATATTTCAAACAGAAATCAGTTCTATACCACAACAGAAGCAAACTCAAAATTATTAATGATACCAACGAATTGGCTATATAAATCAAATTTACAATTTATCCACAAGAATGTAGACAAAGAAAATGATTTCACGCTGTTCTTCGTTCTGAGGACAAATTGAACAAAGGCGTTACAAATTAAACCCTTTATTTATATCCAATCTGCGAGCCCTTGTGGAGCGATTGAACAATCCAACCAAGGGTAATTAGTTACTCAGAAACATAAAGATATGCCACGAAATACAAGGGAAGAAACGCAAAGGATTGTTAATTGACCAAAAATACAAAAACAATGAAAGCAAGGTCTGACTGATTACATGTAGGAATCGCTGAAAACTATAAAATCAAGACACAAATAATTACTAACGCCATTGGATATTAATCCCTTGTTCCTTCAAATATTATCCTAAAGTTATTCAAACCATACGAATTCTGTAGCACAATTAGGAAAAATAATATTTTGTAGGTATTTCGTGGTGCCTAGTGCGAGTACACTCTCTTATTTACACTCTTGTACCATTAAATAACTCTTTATTGCATTTGTAAAATATGGTGAAATAAAAAAGTGAACAAGGGCCTTACCACCAACTTTATAAAAGCGATTTAAATTCCACACAGTTGAGTATAGGTTCGTAAACTGAATCGTATTATTTCGTACCATTTGTCTTCACATTACTGATACGCGTTTGCATCGAAAGAATGATCGAAAGTTGTTATCATTATTATATTATTATTTGGTTGGTTAGGCATCACCTGGCAAACTCATCTATCAGTTGAAAAATATACTTAACTAGCTTTTGCCCGCGACTTCGTCCGCGTGGAATAGTTACTTCGGGCAGCCTCTAAATTTTCTTATTATTTCTTCTAATCCAAGCGCCATATACCAATTTTGATCGATTTTACTTTATATAAAATGCAAACTTCCATCCCTTATTTTCCCTCCTTACGGATTGAATTTTCAAAAATCCTAAATACCTCTTATTAAATTTCTAACTGAAACGCCATGCACCAATTTTTATGGATTTTACTTTAAAAATCACGGATTTCCATACAAACTTTGCACCCCCTTTTCACCACCTTAGAGGGTGAATTTCCAAATTCTTTGGAATCTCTAGACCCCGCGGTTTGGGCTGTGCGTTGATAAGTCAGTCAGTATTAATTTTTATATATATTACAGATTACTAAACAATTCCATTCTGTTGGTCTAGGTAGAAAAACCATAACCTTCTTGAGCGAAAATCTTTTTGAATTATGCATACTTAAGCGAATCGTACTCTTGCTGCTACTTTTGGTAAATTTTCTGTTCCCAAAACCCTTTAGCATCGATGATAATGAAAATTCAAATCATTTCAGCCTTTGATTCGACTTAGCCGAGGCCATCTCCATGATTATGCAAAGCCGTGAAAATTTAAATGAAGCTAACAAGCGACCATTACGTAAAAGCTTTGAATATCCTTAAAGTGTTCAGAAATTTCTAATACAGTGTTAACGCATCAAGAAACATTTTGTCCATTCAAATCGCGATTGATTTTACTTCACAAGCGAATGAATCAATTATTGAAATTACTGTTTCTCTTTTGACCTGGCTTTGCTAAATCAAAATCTCTTCGGACTTATTAAAATGACTCGCTTCATCTGTAGGCCCTTCTGTTATTGTTGAAGCTCTTTTATCTTTATTTTCTTTATCGTGATTGTTATTTGCTAAAGATTTCGTGAACGTTTCTTGATCATTTACTAAAACAATGCGTACTACGTATTATATATAGAGCAAAATATACACCGTTATTGTCTACTACCTAGTTTACACATTTCTTCCGAGGACGAGACTATAAAGGCAGTAAGTATTCCTTTTGCAGAAATAAAATAGCCATCAAATGAAACTAAAAAAAACTTCATTCTATATATATATTTGTTGCAGTGGCAGTAAAATAAGGGTAACGGTTTGAGGATAAGGATATTTAATACTTTTCATAAGTATACAGGAAGACGTTTTTTAGTAGAGTGACATTGGCACAGACAGACAGATATCATATTCTTAGATTTGAATTCAGGTGTGCCCACATTGACAGCAAGTAGTTTCAACATTAATATTTACAGTACCTCTGCCTTGACTGAGAATTTGGCTCTTATTCGCAACGTGGATTGGAATAATGTGAGGCGAGATATCCTCGAACCAATATTTCCAGTTGCTCATGTGTGAGCTGGCACCGGAATCTAGGAACCAATCTTGTGAACCTGTGGGTGAAGGATTATTTAAACAAGATGAAAGTGTAAATTCTGATGTATTGTTAGAATAAACCTTTGCTGAAGCTTGTTTGTTTTTATTCCTACAATGCCCAACTAAATGCCCCGATTTTTTACAAAATGTACAGAATAATTTTTTCTTCTGTTTGCATACTAGTGCCGAGGTTATAGGTTCTTCACGTCCTTGGATACTGGTAGTGTGCACGCGAGAGTCTTCTTTGAGGAGTGCTGACACTACATTTTCCGAAGTGATCTTGACGTTTGAGTGTTCAAGTGTCATGACGAGTGGCTGGTACTTGTCCGGTAGGCCGGCTAGCATTATTATTCCTAGGAACTCGTCTTCTACACCTGCTCCTATTCCAAGTAGCTCTTGCTGTGTGGCTAATGAAGTGTTTACGTAACCTTGGATATCCCCATGAAGTTTGTTGGTGAGTAGCTTCTTCATAAGCTGAAGTCTCCGCGTGAGACCGCTGTCGGCGTATGCCTTCTTTAGACAGCTTAATGTGTCGTATGCGGTTTTCGAAGATCTTATGACCGGGTATATTGATTCTTCACATGTTAGACATAGTTTTGCTCGCGCTTTTGAGTCCTTTGTCTTGGCCTCTGGGTCATTTTGGTCAACTGGTCTTATAGTTACATCCCATAGGTCCAGATCAGTAAGAAGGCATTCGATTGCAAAAATCCATGTATTGAAGTTTCGACCATTTAATTTATTTATGGAAATACCTGGTGAACTGTGTGCCGGCTGCTTGGCCGATGGAATATTATTTTGATTTTCCATAGCACTTTACGCTTTCTCACTTTTTTCTTTTTCGTTACTCGAAACGCAGGCCCATAACCTGTTGCAGTGGCAGTAAAATAAGGGTAACGGTTTGAGGATAAGGATATTTAATACTTTTCATAAGTATACAGGAAGACGTTTTTTAGTAGAGTGTAGAGATGGGTCGAGGGCAAAAACAAATATGGACAAAATGGGCATAAACTTGGCATATTGGGCATAAATGAGTTTACGCCCAAATAAATGCCCGATCACTGGGCACAAAAACTAATAACTTTTTTTTGTAAAAACAAATAAGCTTGAACTTAATTTAAAATTAAACTTAATGTCAGTATTTAATAACTTAAAATTTTAATCAAATAATCAACCATAATAATCAGAGTATTATAAAAAAATCACAGTTAAATTAGAATTATTTCAATAGGTAGTTATAGAAAATATAATTTTAACTCTCGTAAATACATACTTATCAATTTTTATAATCATCGTGGTCTTAATGATTATTTTGGTTTCATTTTGATCTCTTGGGTACTTGATTAGGTACCTACGCAAACATTAGGTTTCACTTCACATCTTCACATCATCATCGTCATCACTGAGGCAACAGACATTAGATGCAACATCAAAAATTCTATGGAATAATTTTATTATTGCTCAAAAATTCTAGTTCTCGGTGTTAAAATGAATGTTGATGTTGATTCATGACCAGGCGTATTGAATTGCAATCTGGTTAGATTCAACTTGAATATCATAATCATCGCTTAAAAAGTAGTCGATTTCCGTATCGATTTGAATGTTTTTAGATGGATCATTCATTATTTTCCATTTAGGTAATTCTAATTGTAGGTATGCCAAATATGTGATTTGAGCTGCTCTTTCTGTAGTAAGACGATTTCGCTTTGCACTGTGTGTGCAACCATGCATTCTAAACAACCTTTCAGTAGCTGCAGATGTGCAAAGTGCTGTCAGGAAACGACACTTCGTATCCTGACAGCTACTTGCACACTTGCTACTTTACTTAGCGACGAGGAAACACAAATTCCTTTTCACCACGATACAGCATGTACCTTCTCTGCAGCTTCTCTCGCTATATATTGAGCAAGATCAACCATACAATCTAAATTCTAAAAAAAACGCCAGGGTTTGATTAAACTCCATCGCTTCCATCTCTTGATCCTGATTGAGTTGATGTCCTTCAGCACTAGGGTTTACCATATGTGCAGCGTAGTGTATTGGTATGAGAAATTTTTAGTTCTATGTTCTATTGCAATCTTCACACATTCTTCATTAAAAGTTTCCAGAATAGTTATCGAAGTGAATAGCAATTTAAATAATATATTTTTGAAGGTTGTATAAACTTTCATCATAATCATTTCAGTCGAGAGACGCCCTCTGTTGGACATAGGCCTCCCCCAAGGATCTCCAAACCGGCCAGCTGCTTCCCGGACCTTTACCAGATCGTCAGTCCGTCGATTGACCTTGCCGCCCCAACTGCGGCCGTCAGTCTTCCTCGCAATGTGCTCTGCCCACCACTTAAGGTTTGCAATTCTTTGGGCTATGTCGGTGACCTTGGTTCTCGGATCTCATCATTTCTGATATGATCACGCAGAGAAACTCCGAGCATAGCCCTCTCCATTGCCCTTTGGGTGAACTTGAGCCTTCTTATAAGGCCTATTGTAAGCGGCCACGTTTCGGTTCCATAGGTCATCACTGGCAACACTACGAATTAAAAACTTTCGTCTTAAGACACTGCGGTAGATGGGCCGAAAATATGCAGTGTAGCTTCCCAAACGCTGCCAAAGCCGAGTTGGATACGTCGATTGACCTCTTGCTATAAGTAAGGACTTACCCAGTTGGACTGTTTGTCCAACTGACAAAGTCCTTTGAATGGTCGACAACTTCCAGTGTAGAGCTTCCAACTTTTACAGGAGTGGGTGTGACATGGAAATTCGACATGATTTTCGTCTTATCCATGTTAATTTTAAGATCCACTTGTTGGGAGACTCTACAGAGATCTAGAGTATACTAAAGCCTCGTTAAAATAAAAGATAAAAAAAAAATAATCTGCAAAGCGAAGGTGAGTCATGTACTCGCCATTTATGTTGACGCCAAGTCCTCTCCAGTCCAGATGCTTAAACGCGTCCTCCAACGCAGCTGTGAACAGTTTCGGCGATATAACATCACCCTGTCTCACGCCTCGCTGGAGCTGTATGGGTTTTCAATTCTGGTCCTGAAGACGGACTGACATAGTGGCGTTTTCGTACAGTGACCGCAACACTTGGATGTATCGATAGCCTAAGTGGCACTATGGAGTGACTGGAGCACGGCCCCTGGTCTCGACAGAATCGAAGGCTTTCTCATAGTCCACAAACGCTAAGCATAATGGCAGATTATACTCTTCGGTCTTCTGTATAACTTGCCGCAGTGTATGTATGTATTCTATGGTACTGAAGCCTTTTCGGAATCCGGCTTGTTTGGGAGGCTGGAAGTCGTCAAACCTGCGCACGAGACGATTCGATATAACCCTCGAAAACAGCTTGTAAACATGACTCAGCAGCGTGATGGTCTATAGTTCTTCAATTGGGCCCTGTCGCCCTTTTTGAAGAAGAGTCTCACCGCGCCGCGATGCCATGCCTCTGGCGTAAAATAAAAACTTTACTGATGTTATACTCATCACCTTCGAGTTCAGAGATAGCTTGTGTGATTGGTTACATTATACTAACACATTGTTGAACCATAATCAAAAAAAACTATCGTCGAGGATCGTACTATTAACGTCTGGTGTAGGTAAATTAATATTAAAAACAATGTTTAAATTTATTTTTATTAATGCAAATGATCAAAAAGGAAATGTTGCACTTCAAAATCTCGCTGTCCATGAACATAACCAGTTCATGGACAGCGAGATTAAGTAAATTTATGGGTGTTTACGGCTGTTTATTAGTTTTTTACCAAAACATCGGGCTTAAAACCTGTAGTCCAATATGTTTTTGTAAAATAACCTTTTCAGCACACTCAAATATAGCTATTTGAATGAAAAATTTAAATAAAGTTCTGTTAAAGTTTTTGCCCAGGCAAAAGGCATTTACTCTGCATTTACAGGCATTTATCCGGCGTTTATTCAATGCGCCCAATATGCCAAGGCATAAACCCATCTCTAGTAGAGTGACATTGGCACAGACAGACAGATATCATATTCTTAGATTTGAATTCAGGTGTGCCCACATTGACAGCAAGTAGTTTCAACAATATTCTTATAGTCCCTGGAATTTTTAACAAATTATGAAGAGAAAAAATTGAAAATATTACGATCGTGTGACAATGTCAACATTGTCGACTAATTGCTCTTGTAACGATGCTGAATCACAGTAATATTATTATCAACATTAACGTGGTTGAATCTTCTTACCAAATATTTGAAAATACAAGAAGCTTCAAATCCTAAACATAACACATATTCGCTAGTACACGTAACAATGTTCATAATACTAGCATTAGTAGGTAGCACCTCATTTGGTGTTTTGCCAAATTCTCTCTAATATAGAGACTATCTATTTAAATGATATCACGTACGTACACATAGTTATACTATTTAAACTCAGCTAAACTTTTATATGTCAAGTGGTCGGCAGAGAAGCATACGGCCTGCCTGATGGTAAATAGTCACCGAAGCCTATAGACGCCTGTAACACTGACGTGACACAGCCAACCCTAGTCACTTTCCCTACCCCGTGGACCTCTGGCGACCTTACTCACCTACAGAAACACAACACTACAAAGATGTTGTGTTATTTGACTGTGGTCTTCTGTAAGGTGGTATAAGTGAGGGTTTATTGTTAATATTTAAAATATCTTGAATGTTTTAATTTTAATTTACTTCAAATTATAATATTATTGCCTTAAACATTTACTTGTTTTCGAAAATCTAAAATTTTCGGATAACTTACTGTGCTGTGATATTGTGTATTTATGATTATTAATTTTTAATTTTTACAATGATTGCCACTAGGGAATAGTCACAATATATTATATTTTGACTATTCCCTAGAAGAGTTTTTGACACACTATATATAATAGTTTTTTTTTAGGTATCAAGGATGTGACTTATATAAGTCACATCCTTGATACCTAAAAAAAAACTAGTTTCTATAAATAAAATAAAATTAAGAGTGCTTATGTTTATTTATCATAATTTTAATATTTTTTAATTTTAAGTGATTTAAAAGTCGGAAAGCCTAAACGTCCAATATGAATGACAAAACTTATTTTAAATATTCCAAATTTAAAAGAAACTAATCCAAGATTCTTACATTAAAAGAAAAAGGACACTTGAGGAAACGAACTTAATCTTTCAAATCACCTCAAAATAACATTACGGGCGTGCAGAACTAACCTTTTAAACGTGTCAGAGAAAGCTTTGGATTTGAACACACTAAATCCTCACCGAAAGTGCTCTTAGACGTTGAAGTACCTTCTTATGAAGATATTACGAAGTCCTGAGTCTGGTGAGTTTGGTATAAGCCTACGGTTGTCAACATGTAGTTTATTAGATACGAAAATAATGAAGTACAAACACATCATTATTGTGCTACTCTTCTTTTGTTCTTTCTGTTTCTTAATGCAGTGTTCTTTTGTTCTTTCTGCTTCTTGTTTCATGTGTATTGGAGTGTATATGTATTAAGTACAGTTAAAAAAATTGCCTTGGGTGCCAGATATCAATGTACCCATACTTTCGCATCTCACGTCATCACAAAGGGAGCATTTAATATGGACTGAGGAATCGATCGACTGAGGAATCAAAGGCACCATTAATGACCACTCTACCAATCCGACCATTTTGTATGTCAATGTTATTTCCCAAACCTATGTTAGAACTACCGAAGTGATGATCATTGGAGCAGACGCGGCGTCTGAACCACTAAGCCGTCTGAATCGGTTAGACGGGATATAATCCTTCGCTCCATCAGTAACCGGTTGGCTGTCTCGATATATGGACGTGTACCTATGCAGAATAATAATATTTTGTTAAGTTACAATATGAATGAAAAACTGCAATATAGGAGAGGTAAAATAATACAAACGCCTTACAGGTTAAGTATTCAGAAAAAATCAAACATTCTGGTGAGCAGTTACCGTAGGCTAGACGATTATAACAATGATGTGGCATTTCCGCGCTACCTCACCTCACCGACAGAAAACACACACTACGAAAATGTAGAGTTATTTGACCGAGGTCTTCTGTAGGCGAAGGATAGTCGTGGACAATCAAGGGTGATCTCAGCAGCTAGACCTGGTTTCCACTAATGATTGACCGATTTGCTGGCCTTTTTACATACAAAAAGGAGAATGCCCAATTTGGTATGGGACTTGGGCCATGATTGCTCTTTAATGAAATGAGTGCCAAACACTAGGAAAAATCTGTAATTTATGTGAGGAAAATATCATTATATTATTTTTCACCTCTCCAGCACCAAAAGACCTCTTTTGCTTCGTAAAATCTCTAAAGAAAAACGCTTTTTGCTGTAAGCTTTGAGCAAGACTGTAATTTTCAATCTAAGTTATTTTAGTAATCTTACTTTTAATTTTCAATGGTTATTTTTAAGATAATAAATATGTATTAAAGTATTGCCTTGTTTTTCTCACCCATAACAATTGTCTCGCTGGAGAGGTGAAAAGTTGTATGTTTCACACGAGAGCAAATTGTTTGTCTCATGCCTTTAAATCACTCACTGCGCTCAGTATTCAATTATAGACTACTTCGCTGGTTCGTGATTTAATATCGGCACTCGCAGCAAAAAATAACTTTGCTCACTTGTTGTACAAATAACTATTTCGTGAGTTTTGAGAAATCATAATTATTATTAGTCTTCTTCTTCTTTTAAATAGGTGGCTATCGCGACACATAAAGAATACGAATTTCAACAATGTCAAGTGAAAATGTACTTAAAGTAGCAGACAATTGTACGGTCGATTGATATAAAAAAATGGAGTCTCTCAACACGTGTTTCAAACAAGAACTCAGGAGAAACTATGTTATTAATCTTTTCGAGGTTACAATAAATTCAAATAAATGACAGATTTTTGTTCTTAAATTCTTCCTATTAAGGGGGTCTATCACCATACAGCCATGCCTTCGGTATTTTTTTCGTTTTTGTATTTGTATTTATTAAGTTCGTTTTGCGAGATAACACCAAGATAAATCAACATTATTAAGCTTCATAGGATAGCCTTGTGGCCAATAATTTAAATAAGATCGTTTTTTAATGAAACTAACTAAACATGCGGCTGTATACACATAAATTCTTTTGCCTTCCAAATAAAGGGTAAATAAAATGTAGCAGGAAATCAGTGCAGCATTAAAATTAAAAATTTAACTGTTTTAAACTAGCCTGCTTTGATATAAAAATAAACAATAAGAAACCATAATTTGTAAGATTATTTTTGAAGTATATTTGGTTATTGCGCATTATGGGCAGGTTTGGGCATTTTCTTTTCATCCCCACCATCTAGCTAGACAGTTCAAAACCTAACACTGTGCGTATCTTACGCAATTTTCTGCTTGTTGTTACCTACCAACAGTTTTTCCGAAGAGCTACTATTTAAGGTCGTCGCACACTTATCAAATCGTAACCTTTTACTAAGAAAAAGGCCGATGTGCTCTACGTAGCCATCATTCCGCAGAGTTCATAGTAAACTTTTCTACTCTCTTTAGTGTGCTAAGACCTTGGATCTTATAAGAGCCTATTTATTTCTTAATGGCAGACATCGCAACTGCAAATACAGTCTTATCTAGTCATAGACGACATTGATCTTCACTCTTATACTCATTTTTCTCATAATAAGCATCGCCTATTTAATAGTAGCTAAGTTTGGTGTTCGAAATTCTAAAACAACATTTATAACTCAATATAATTGTAAACCCTTACTGCTTCTAATAATGTTTGCACAGTTAGTCGTATCGTTTACACGAGTGTTTCCCTAATGTCCCGATCACTTACAGTTGAATAATCGCTCAATTGGTTCTCGCGATGTTAACATGCGATTGACATTCAAACGTAATAGACGCGATAATGTGCCGAGTATGCAGTAATATGTAGGTATATATAAACAGCACAGGTACAAAGAGCAACACACTGTTTTTAATAATTAATTCTTTATTTATGATTAATAAGTTAAAAAAATATATAAAGAAAAAAGTAGTAAAGGAAGTGACACACGAGTATTTCGCTGTCTTTGTCAAGTCAATAATATTCAATCTTAATTACAAAAGTTTTACAATGTCTCAGGGTTCAGGATCAGGACAGGACACAGGCAAAGACAACTAAAACATACTAAACAAATAATTGTATAAAGGCGCCGCTTATTCCTAAAAAACATCTTCCGAGAGTCCAATAATAGGATATAAATTTAGAATGGTAAACGATTGTGTACTCTTATACCTAATAAAATAACTTACTTTAAAATTATACAACTACACATTTAAAAAAATTAAATGATAAGAAACAAATTAAAATATCTAAATACAGATACAATAATAAACTACAAAATTAGACATTCCCCTCATGTTTTAAACTGTTGTTTGAAAAATAAATTTTATTCTTTGTAACATTACTCTGCAATATCCTGTCACTATTAATTAAAGCAGACTTTGTTAAGATCGTTGCCGCTGACCAGGCAGCCTTCAAACAAGCTAAGGCAGTTGTCATAATAGCAACACTCATCATCATCCGAGAGTTAATCCGGTTGCATCCAGTGATGCCCGAGGTCCGCTTTCCCACATTATCGCCTCCACTTCGCCCCATCTACCTGAGTGAGCCCTTTAGCACGCATATCTTCCTCAACTACGTCAAGCCAGCAACTCTTGGGGTATTCTCTCTTACCGGTGCCTGATATAATTGCTGTATTATTGCAACACTATGACACAAATTATCGCTCGAATAGCAAAACACGATCCACTTACAATAGAAAATTACTGTCAATATTCGAAAATATTCAAATAAGACTTTTTTGATTATTTTGGGATATGTTGTAGAATTATAGAAAATTAGATCTGATATGATGATATCATATTTTTGCGACGATATTAAGGTTTTAGAAAATACAGAACGTGAACATATAAGAATACATAATATTATTTTAAGAACTTTCTTATTTTATATCATATCACTGTATTATCTTCTTCTTAATATATTGTTTGAAATATAAAACTAAAAAAATACATATTCGAAAATTCAGCACAGTTTAATATTAAAAGGCGTAGGACAGGGTATAAATAAAAAGGTAAAACTAAAATAATTGATCAATAAAAAGAAGTAGAATATTCTGAGAAATCATAATAAGAAATGAACGAGAAAGAAGAAACACGCAATTCACAGGCGGCAAAAACTTGAAAAAACCAATGAGCGACGGAGCAACATAAGGAAAACATCCGAACATTATTTAACGGCACAAAATAAAAACTGTTTCGCAATCGCGAGTAAAATAGAACGCCCTCAATTGAATTAAAACGGCAAACGGGAATAATTTATAAATTTCCGATAAAACTTCGTCGCCACCTGAAAGAGAACAAAACTGTACTGACTCGCTAAATAATGAAATAGGGCCGGGAGTAAAATGTAAATTTGCTTTAACGATGTGCGATTTGTTTTTTCTTAACCCAGCGTTGAAGAACTTGGTATTACTGTATAATTACCGAAGTATAAAAGTCTTGAATCGTCCAATTATTCTGTGTAAAGGAGCAATATTGTTTTAATTATTTAAAATAACTTAATAATTTTGTGGCATCATATGAACGATCCGGCTCGATTGCCCATCCGAACTAGTGTTGAATCGCGAGGCGCGTCCAATATTCTTTCGGAAGTCCTACCCAATTTACAAATCATGCCATAAGTGATTAATTACCTCATCTATGACTCGATTGTGTAACATTATTTAAATTAAGTTATTTCGTTCTCTAAGAAATAGCAAGACATATGACAATACCCGAGAAGTGGTAGATTCCTCTCAATTGAATTATTTCAGCGTTACCTTGATACTAATCAACTGTGTTCTTATTATTTTATATACTGATAATTATTATTGTGTAATTCGTAAAGCTGCTAGCTCTGAGTGGTACTTTGGTAGCTTAAGCTGTCAATAATTATGCATAAAACGATACAGATTTTCAGAATATGTAAGTAGTTACATAGTAATAACTATAATTTTGAATAAATTATTTTGGATCCTTATCCCACAGTGGTAAGGATTGTAGGGTCAATATTCACCGTTGCTTGTAGTACTAGCTCTGCTTCAATACCTTCTAACAGCACAAGTAAATTGATAGTATTGAAACCCGCCTCGAATGTAAGATTAGATTTTAGATTTCCATCGCCAATTTTATTAGGGTTGAGAAGTAAATTTAGGTCAATATATATTATGGGAATCGGGGATAATACGTCTATATATCTTGATAGGTTTTTTGGTATCTTTAAGCTGTAAAAAGAGATTTCTCGTGTAATAAAAAGAAAAGTAAGTTTGATTTAACTTTCATCTTGATTCTTGGCTCGAAGAATTCGAGGAAAAAGAAATAACGTATCTTATATTGCGATTGTTTAGAGCCAGTTTCAGTCAGAAGAATATAGAAGTTTGGAAAAGAATGCATCTAACAAACAGTTTTATTTAAAATAACATACGTACATAGGATTGACTAAGAGGGGTTGATCAGAGCTTAAGGTGACATTTCATAACACATAAAGCCACATCAGGCAGTATGGGCCAATCAAATAGTGATAAGTTTCTAGCCTGTCGTGCCGACAATCTGACAATTCCAAAAGGGGTCGAGCAGAGCTTCAGGTAACATTCGGTTACACACAAAGTCAGATCTAAAATAAAATTATTAAATTTAAAATAAACTCCCGGCTTCTTAGAATGTGACAAATTTTGACCTTTATTATCTCTTCTGCTTTATTACGAGACTGGTCGCCTATCTTTCAATCCATTTATAAACCATTCATTGACACCAAGTACCGTGCTTGGTTCATTGAATATGATACCTCTCCTGTAATTTCGTGAGAAGCTTGGAATAATTCCAGGTGTAGTTACAACATCAGAATTATCATTAAAGTTACAGGATGCCAAATTTCAAATCGATCAGACGTAAGAAAATAGCTCAGATCTTTTCATCAACTGCAGTAACAGAAAAACGTAGTGGATGTAGGCTCAAAACCTTTCATCACTTAGCACTGCTTCTGTGGTGAAATGGAGAATAATTAGATAAACAAACAAAAAAAAATCAGGAGTGGTCTTCCCTTGAATTTCTCGTATACCGGAAACGACTCAAAAGTCGATAGAAACCTTATGTTTTGATGTGATACATGCATGTTAAATTTTGGTCACCCATCCGAGTACCGACCGCGCACTTGGTTACTTAACTTTCGTGATGACCGACTCAAAAGTTGATAGAAACCTTATATTTTGATGGCATACACTCATGTTAAATTTGGTTGCAATAAGTTAAAGCATACACGAGTTATCGTGCTAACGCTCAGACACACGGACATAATTCCAAAAAAAATATTTATGGACTCAGGCAGGTCCAAAACGTGTATATCTGTCATCTCGAGGTCGAATTTTATAACGATTACAAGACTTCCTCTATACTACGTATACGAGAAAGTAAAAACGTAGTGGATGTAAGCTAAATACCTTTCATCACTTAGCACTGCTTCTGTGGTGAAATGGAGACTAATTAGATAAATAAACTAAAAAATAAATGTACTTAAATTATTAAACTGATTCAATTTCAAATTAAACTAATAGGATAATATATTTTAGGATAATATAAACTGACTTTCAGCTTAGATTATCTAAAAATCTTTTAGTGTCATAAGCCTAAGCCTCTTAAACAACTCAAAGATGGCGCAGAACATTTTAATTTGTAACACAGTAAAGATTAAAAATGGTTATAACATTTCGAAACCTTTCATAAGCTTTCAGTTAAAGCTGCAGCGTTTTGAAGCACCAAAGCCTAACTTAATTAGCGAGGAAATTAAGTTGGACATAGTGGACCTTTTAAGACACTTAATACTACTCTGCAAAATTTCAACGGACGGTATAATGTCTATTTCTTCAATTGCAAAGTATTCGCTAGTTTTTTTACAAAGCTACTTTTTCAATTCGTTTATTCAAAATTATACCTTAAGCATTAGTAAGCACGTTCGTCTGTGTGTGCAAGATGATCCTAGCTAACAAGAGCTCACGAAGGTTTTTGCAAAGATTATTTTCTGTCAAGCTGATGGAAATTGAGCTTTAAATACTTAACAGTAAGAACTGTGGCTATAGCAGAGTGGCGTTGTCGTAGAATTTGGAGCAGCCTCATCCCGGGTTACCTGTTGTCTCATTTCCATTTGCCTTAAACGTTAGTTAGTTCCACAATAGTAGTGGGCGGAGTAATTACACGAGAAACTTTAACTGGAACCTTCAGACGTCATATTTTGCTGTTTAAGGTAGAAGCGGACAGCGATTTAATTAATTTAATTTTTTATTGCTATAAAAAACAACGCGTGGAAGGAATAGATGATTATAGTACGTTCATCGATATCAAGAGATATTACTGTTCTCGTATTATAATGCACGTAGCCCAAATGCATTTTAATATAAGGTTTAGAGAAATGAAAAAAAAGTTGTTAATAAAATTATAGGCTTCTATTTGTTTTGCGAAGAAGGCAACTAGACTCCCCATCTATGAAAAGTATAACGCAAGGAAATTTTAATAATATATGCCTTTCTTTTTTATTGGTTATCACAAGATTTTAGGGCCCTTGTTATTTATACTCTTCATAAATGACATTCATCACTGCTTCAGTTTCTGTAATTTCCTTTTGTACGCTGATGACTTAAAAATTTATCATACAGTAGAAAGTTCAGATGATTATTCGAGATTCCAATTCGATCTTAACCGTTTTTCCCTTTATTGTGAAAGGAATAGGCTAAAGTTAAGTCTCAATAAGTGCAAGACAATAACTTTTACAAAAAAAAGAATAATTGACAACCATATATATAGTTTGGCCGGTGTGCCGCTTGAATCCGTTGAAACAATTAGAGATCTAGGAGTTATTCTTGACTCTAATTTGCATTTAGATTCACACATATATAATATTGTAAGTAATGCCTTTAAAATGTATGGTTTTGTGATGCGAAAGGGTGAAAAGTTTATTAAACCTTCCACTTATCTATATCTCTATAAAACATTAATTCGTTCACAACTTGAATATGCTGTGCCCATTTGGAATCCATTGTATAACAAATATGTCGAAGCAATTGAAAGAGTTCAGAAAAAGTTTCTTCGTTCTGTTCACTACCGATTCTCTCGTAGCTCCTTGTCATATGAACAACTGCTTGATAGATACGAGCTTCTTAGTCTCAAGCAGAGACGTATCCAACTTGAAGCATCTATGTTGTACGACATATGTAATAATAGATACGATTGTGTACCCATAGTTAATAAATTGTGCTATAGAATACCAACCAGAACACACTGCCGTGCTCCTTGTCAGTTGTTTGCAACTTCTCGTAACAGGACTAATGCTGGAAAACGCTCACCGCTGTACCGATTAGTACAAACATACAACGAGAGGTTTAATGCAATTGATATGGCAGCAACGAAACCAGGTGCATACAAAAAAATGATAATGTCCGCTTTACGTGATTGAATTCATTACCTATATTATATTTTTTAGATTGTATTTAGACTAACTACACTTGCTATCTCGCAGCATAAGAGTAGATAATAATATTGTAGAAATACGTGGTAAACGGTGTTGGTGCCAAAGTATTCTTATTAGGTGATGTGTTACTTTTGTAAAATGTCTTTGTCACTGTTTGTTTACCTAAATAAAGAGAAAAAAAAAAAAAAAAAAGACGTGTAAAAGTAAATGCTATGCTATTTCTATCTAAATGCGATTATCACATTGTTAGTCCAACAGTAATATCTTAAAATTTAACTTTAAGCTACATAGCTAGTATTTTTCTCTCTTTAAATATTTGCAAAGTTTTGCCACATTTCTGATCCAGTCTACCCTCATCCTCAGCCATGTGATACATGCCAAGCGAGTGATTTTAATTACTCTATCCCTTTTCTTAACACCTTTATTTCGTATTTACAAACCTTAATACAAATTTTAAAAATCAGCCTATGCACTCAGAATGGGTAAAGTTTACTTGAATGAATAAAATCTGTGGAGATATGACACTAAACGGATTAAACTAAAACAACATTTTATTTAATACCTAAAAGTAAAATAAAATGAATTAAAAAAAAATATCTTCAAAACCAAACGCTACCGCATATAACATGGACCGCAATAACTGATGCCTTTGAACAAATGTAGAACAGCATACAGTCGATAGCACATTTAGAACACCTCAGACTTCCACAGGATCTTATTCAGTCGTCTTAGAGGAGAAGTTCCAATGGCTACTGTCTTTGCGGATGCGGTGCCTCCAGTTCATTTAGCGAGTCATGTTGATGACTACAGACGTATGTTACTTCGCATTAATTATGGTAAAGCGATCGGGCTTACTCACTATCATTTAGTTTTATAATGGGAGTTTCCGCTTAATTAGTATTTCAACTTTTGCACACAGTTGTGTTTGAAACTGTTTTGTTCTACATATTTACGAGAGACGTGCTAAAAGTTTGCATAGCTAATAATCAAAACGGCTTGTAAGTAACTAGCGCTCCGCCCGTGACTTCGTCCGCGTGGAGTTTTAAATCAAATATAGCCTATTTTAAACTAGAATATTGTAGAATTCTAAAGTCGGAAGAATTTTTGAATCAGTCCAGTAGTTTTTGAGTTTATTTGCTACAAACATACAATTCTTTACTCTTTATAGTATTAGTGTAAATAGTATATACATACATAGATGTAAAATTTAAAGTACATACATTATAATAAGACATACGGACAGCGTATACTGTAGACATATATTAACTAAGACAGCGACATAAAAAGGCAAAGGAAGGAAGCTCCCCCTTACTCGGGATCTCTGACAACCTCAGTCACCAACTTTCTTTATTTAATTAAGATTTCTTTAAGGTAAAAACGAAAAAAAATTATCAATTTATAAGGGCAATAATGATCGTATATTGGTCCTTATTGATCTTGTTTATTTAAATTAATAGTTTCGTAATATTTAGATGCACATTTTGCCAACGTCACATTTTACAGCGCTGCGTCTTACAACCGCTGCGACTTGCTCATACATACAATCAAATTCAAAGTATTACATACATAGTATACGATCACGCTTGTTATCCCACGACGGGTTGAACAGAGTCTTAGGTAACATTATGTTAAACATAAAGTCACATCTGGCTGTATGGATCATGCAGTGCCTCCTAATAGTAAACCTTTCACTATTGGGCTACCAAACCCAAAAAGTAACAATCCAATCTAACACAAAATCCAACTACCAGGACAGATGTTATACTCAAAATCATCCCAGTATTCCGGGTATTAAAATAATTGCTTAGAAATAGAAAGTATTGGTTACAATATTTTTTTAAATTATACGATAAATATAAGAATTAAAAGTAGAATCGTGTTAATTTCTAATGCAATATAAGAAATAAGGTTATTAATTGTAGCTTCATCAAAAAAGAGGGTACTCCAACCACATCGTAGCTGTCAAAAGAATAAGAATGACAAGACAGTATCAGGTCCGTCCCCGGGGAGCGACCATTAATATCGTTCAAAAACATTGTTTGTAAAGGACCGCTGCGATTTATTGTGGAGTCCCCGCTCCTTGGAACCCCCTTCCCGCCCAGAAAAAAGTAGTCTCTACCCGGAAACAGTTAATTCTTTGTAATATTTTTCACGCAGCTTTGTGGAGGTTAATGAACTCTTCAATAATTACACGTTTAATTCGTTTACAGATGTCACCCTTTTATTCTTCATAATTGACATTAGAAATGGCAAATTTTTGGTTCTCTATGTCTGAAAAAGCTGTAGGTAAATCAACCTGCTGGTTTCAATATTCAGTTTTCAATATTCTACCCGCTATTTAAACAATAATTAAACATTTATTGTTAAATTTCTTAAAATAAAAGCGGTCGCTAGCAACCAAACCCTTGTAGGGCGAGCTGTAACTGTGAATTGAATATTAAAACTATAGTCCGCGCAATATAATAGGCCCGATTTGACACATGTCAAAATATCGTAACTGGTGATGTGACCAAAATAATCGATTATTTACTTACACTATTAACATGAGGAATCGAGTCACAATTATATGAGCTTTGTAATCGTAATTATATCCTGGTTTTAATAATATATAAAAATCCCACCGATCTACGTGTAGACATTCATTTAATAAAATGATAAAATCATGTTGTTATTTTAACATCCTCAGTGGTTTGATCAAATCACTTGGGATTTGATCAATTCCCTGTTTTCATTAAAGATACTTGCATTAAAAACATGCAATTCGCTATTTTTGAAATTTTCAAATTTATGATTTAACTCTAATTTAATTTAGAAACCTAGAAATCTTGTTTTCAATTTTGATACAATATATTCGTATACCGCACCGAATATATTCGTGAACTTAACGATCAATATAAATCACTGCACTATCACAAAAGAAAAAAAAGATTAAGAATGTAACTGTTTTTTTGAAGTTTCAGAACATTAGAAAATTACATTTAACTTTAAATATCATGCAAGAAAGAATAGTTTTTATGTTTATTATGACATTTTAATTATTTCGCTAAAGTATGATTGTATTTGTATTACTGAAAAATGCAATAATATATTTTTATTATTTGCTTGCGTCTGTTTTGATTGCGTCCCAGTTACATTCTACTGACGTATCTATCTGTCAAAACGGGTCTATTATATTGCGCGGACTATAGCCATTAGACTTTTTTGATGTTAAAAATAAAGCTATTACACACCTCTTTACTAAAAGCTTGCTGTCTTAATTTAATATCGTTAATGGTCTTTTAAACATTTTTTTATAAAAAAGTTCAAGCAAATGACTCTCATACAATCATGAAAATTAACCCTTAGCTATCTCTAATTTCTTAAAAAATTTAAATTCCACAAATTCCAATCGTTAACGAGATATGTAAAAATGAGGTGACAAGTTACTTATTCACTCAATTACGAGGAAACTGAAAAACTTCTACAACATCTTAAATAATTAGAAACATTCGTATGACGAATACTGATCCACTTTTTAAATCTATGATAGTTACAGTTTACGTCAGTACCTACTTGAAAAATACAGACGCAACCACCTCGCTTACATCACGGGTGGGAGACCGATGTCTGAGATACAAGCTCTGCTTAGTTCAGGCATCGATCTCACATAATCTAAAGTACGCACACAAGTCTACTTTCATTCCTAATGAAAGCCATCGTAAACTCCATAAAGTAATTATTTTAACATGACCACACCAATAATGTTGTAAATTTCGTTTAATTTACTTATTTTTTGAATGTACATACTTATATTGGTATTGTGTCCATTAACTCACTGTGGAGGGGAGGTAGATGACCCTGAATTTACTGAGATTTAATGACTAGTCTCCTGTCTCCCCCATCTTTTAGTTGTACCCAATTGGTCTCTCAAAAAATACAGTACACTGGTATGGCAATTGCCATACCAGTGTACTGTATTTTTTGAGAGAATAAACATATTATTATTATTTCAGTAACGTAACTAATTACCTAGAGTATTTCAGACTGTTCCTGATATGATGTTATAGATAAAATAATGTAATTAGTATAAACGTATGTATATATTAATTTTTAAAGTTAATATTTAAACTACTGCATAACAACATGTTTACCGTGGTTACCGCCTAATTTCTAAATAGGACCTCATTTAGGCAAATCTATTTCAATTTACGCCACTTCAATCGACAAAACTTCAATGTACTTGACACGCTAGGTGTGCTTATGTTCGTTGGGTAACTCTGTAATATTTTATTTTCATAAAAATACACCTCCAAACTCTAAAAACAAAGACATAAAATTGATGCCATTTTTGCAGTATAAACTCATAACCCAATACCATTGGTGGTGCGGATGCGTTACACTTATCTATAGGCAATCAATTTTGACAACAAATAAACAAGTCACACGCACTTACCTGAAGCTAGCTCTCCACTCCTCGGCAAACAGCGGCGCAGCAGATGTTCAGGTGCTAGGCGCGGTGACGCGGCGATGTAGCGCGTATATGTATGTATAATGATGCGAAAGTGATGCGAATTCGCCCAAAATGATGAGGCGCGGCGGATGGCGAAAACGGTAGAAGACCACGAGACTCGTCTTCGTATGCGATCAGCGAATGAATGTTTTTTGGCATGTGCCGGAGATGATTTGTCAACCGCGTGACAGGCTACATGCACGCTGCTACCAAGGAGGTTGTGTGGAGCATAGTGCCAGTATCAAAATAAGTGCATGTAACCGTTCACTTGAAGCCAAAACATTACGACTATAGAAAAGCGCGTAAACATCCTCCCCGGCTTGAAATCACTCGGATTTCAAAGAAAAAAAATAGCGTAAATAGATATAATGCGATGATGAATATACATAAAACTATGAGTGCAAACAAATAAGTAAAATTACTAACATATGTGAAACTTTCCAATTATTGTGAAGGAAGAGGGCATAGTTTAACTACTGGACGTTTATAAGTACCGGTATCAGTTCGTACAGCAACAACCCTGATAATACCGTCCTTACCCGGAAATACCTGTTCAATAATACCAGTAGGCCAACGCAAAGGCGGAATATCATCTTGATGAATAAGTACAAGCGTGCCAGGTTTAATCTGCACGTCAGGCGTATTCCATTTTTGTTTAAGTTGCAGAGTATGCAGATAATCTACGTGCCATCTTTTCCAGTAGTCTTTAACTAAGTTGTCAAGAAGTTTCTTTCTGCATGAAAGATCTATAGCAGAGTTCAATTCAGTAACTGGAAATGATTTTAAAGGAGTACCCATTAAAAAATGTGCAGGGGTTAGAATAGTATGAGGCTGATCAGCTAACAAACAAAGTGGACGCGAGTTTAACAGGCACTCGATTTGCGTCAGCACAGTCAACAGCTCTTCATAAGAGAGTAATTGTTGACCTATAGTGCGATATAAATGCGTTTTTACGCTTTTAATGTTGGACTCCCATAAACCACCCCAATGTGGAGCGCGAGCTGGAATAGTCTTCCATGTAATTTTATGATAATTTAGCTCCGTTTGAAACGCGTTGGCGGTTGTTTTATCCGACAAAAAACTATAAAGGGCGTCTAGTTTCCGTTTGGCGCCAATAAAATTAGTTCCGTTATCGGAATAAATCACAGAAACTGGACCTCGTCGTGAAACGAAACGTTTGAGCGCGTCTAGAAACGTTTCCGTGCTAAGATTCGAAGCAATTTCAATATGAACTGCCTTAGTTGTTAAACAAATAAAAAGGCAGATATAAGCCTTTTGGCTTTTTACACCCCTTCTACGGGTTAACGTTAGGCTAATGGGTCCGGCATAGTCAACTCCGGTGTGCGTAAATGCTTTAGCTTCTAAAACCCTAGCCGGGGGAAGATTTGCCATCATAGGCGAAGGATGGGTAGGCGCAGTTCTAAAGCAAAAGTTACACTTTCTTATGCGTTGACGAATAATGTTGCGAGCGGAAATTATCCAATACCGTTGCCTTAATAAAGACATAAGCATATGAGAACCGGTGTGACAATTAGAGCGGTGCCAATCATCGATGATAAGATCAACAATATGATGGCGGCGCGGTAGTAAGATTGGATGTCTATTTTCAAAAGGAATATTAGCGTTAGCTAGTCTACCACCAACTCGAAGCAACCCATTATGGTCTACAAACAAGTCCAGCTTACGCAGCGGAGCGTCGAGTAAGCGACCTTTAGCGATGCTTGTAAAAGCATCATGAAAATAAATATTTTGTAGTGTGCGTAAAAGAAAAACCTCTGCTGCATCTATATGGGCAACCTGAATTGTAGGAGAGCGGGGTATTCTTTTAATAAATTTTAAAATATAAATAATTATACGCAACAACTTTCTCCAAGAAGAAACCCGGAATGCGAGCTCCATAAGAGGTTGCGGAGATGTTGCCACGTTAGATAATGTGGTGAACAGTACAGACTTCATCTCAGGAAGATCATCGATATCCGAGCACTTAAATGGAATTATTGGCCATTCTGAGATGTTATCCTGGGCCCATTTAGGGCCCTTCCACCATAGGGAGTGGTCAATTAGCTGAGATGGTAAAAGACCTCGTGAAACACAGTCACTCGGGTTTTCAATACCATTTATATGAAAGAAGCGACAAGGTGCTAAATGGTCATGTATTTTACTAACACGGTTGGCCACAAAAGTTTGCCAACGGTGCGGCGAAGAATGAATCCACGATAACGCTATAGTGGAGTCAGAAAAAGCAAAAATATCCTTAATAGGATAGCGAGCATGTAAAGTGTTATAAACTTGCTTTACAAGCACAGAAAGTAAAAGCGCAGCGCACAGCTCGAGCCTAGCAAGCGTTATAGTTTTTAGCGGGGTGACCTTTGATTTGGAGCATACCAAATGTAACGCTATGTTTCCGTTAGGGTAACTAACGTGCAAATAAATGACACAGCCATAAGCCTTCAAACTTGCGTCTCCAAACCCTAGTAGGTGAGCAATACAGCCTTGCTCGACACCTAAATGACGCGGTAAATGTAAATACGATAAAAGATTTAGTTCATTTTTAAACTTAAGAAATCGATCAACGATAGTATGAGGAGGTTCCTCGTCCCATTCAACTTTGGCAAGCCACAACTCTTGCATTAACAATTTAGCGTAAAGAATTACAGGCGCAACCAAGCCTAAAACGTCGAATAAACGAGCAATCGTAGAAAGAATTGAACGTTTTGTAGTGGCGTTTGTCGTCGTAGCGCTAGAAGTTGTAAAAGTGAATTGATCAACTACAGGTAGCCATTTTAAACCTAAGATTTTCAAGCTATTACTGCTATCTGTAAACTCAATTGAAGCACGATGCGACTCTGGTACATGGGCGAGAAGCTCGGGAGAGTTACTAGCCCATTTGAGTAAACTAAATCCGCCACTTTCAAATAAAGCGATTAGATCATGAGCCAAAGATATTCCCTCCTTCTCAGAAGGAACCGACGTGGTAACATCGTCCATATAAATATCATTGGTCGCAACATCTGCCGCGACAGGAAAGCGCTCCCTCTCAATAGCCGCTAGCTGACGAACTGTCCTCATGGCCAAAAAGGGGCTAGACCGCAAACCGAAGGCGACCGACTTAAATTGAAAGATGCGAAATGGCTCTGACTCATTAAAGCGGTATAATATTTTTTTATATTTGCAATCTTTCTCAGACATTAGTATTCGAAGATACATTTGCTGAATGTCAGCGGTGATGGCTATTTTAAAATAACGAAATTTTAACAGAAGCGTAAACAAATCTGCCTGTAAATTAGGCCCAATGTGGAGTAGATCGTTAAGAGACACTCCAGTGTCAGTTTTAGCGCTCGCATCTAACACGATACGAGTTTTAGTAGTAGCCCTATCAGGACGAATAATGGCGTGATGCGGAATAAAATAACCTTCAGTTAAAGCTAAAGACGAATAAGGTACTTCTGTCAAATATCCTTTTTGTATATACTCCCTAATAATATCACTATAAGCTTGTCGTAGTTCAGGGAATGAAATAAACTTGCGTTCTAATGAAAGTAACCTGCGTTTAGCCATTGTGTGCGAGTTCCCTAACAGTCCAGGGTCATTTTTAAATGGTAAAGATACGATAAACCGTCCGTCAGGGTTTCTAGAAACAGAAGTTTGATATAAACGTTCGCATTCATGATCGTCAGGACTAACGCAAGCTTTAGACGTAGTAGGCACTTCTTCAAGTTCCCAAAATTTAATCATATTATTGTTTAGCGAATCGTCGACTAACGGACCGAAGGACCAGGCTATATTAATATTAGGCTTGACTATAGGAGCCTCCCCTGTAATAACATAACCAAGCGTGGTTTCAAGAGCATAAGGCGCGAGGTGAAAAGCATCATTCAAATCAAAATGCGCGTCGGGTGAAAGCGTAGGCATAATTTTATTCCCTAGTATCAAATGTGGGAACAGCTGAGCGCCGAGTATAGCATCAATTTTACCAGGCTCGTTCCAGCGATCGTCTGCCAAAGGCAAGTTAATAAAACTATCAAAGAATTCTGAGCTTATCATGCAAGTAGGCAAGTTATCAGTAATTTTCTCAACAACTAAAAATGGCAAATTATACTGTGCGTCTGAAAAGCGAGACTGAATAGAAAGCGACACCCAACCTATAGTAGGCATGGACAATAAACCTAAGGTTTTTAAGGAAGAATCCATGAGCGGCTGAATCTTAACTTTCAATTGCTTACAGCAAGAAAGTGTAATTATGTTGCTCTGAGATGCGCTATCTACCAAGCACCTTATAATAAAGCGGTTATTATTAAATGGAACGAACACTTGAGCGGTAGGCAAAATAATCGTAGACTGCAATTTTCGTGACGTATTAGACTTGTCACTACTGCAACGAGAGTAAAACACTACCCGGTCCGAGGTGCTAGCGTTTGAAGAAGAATGCAGGCATACAGATTGCGGCGAAGATTGACCGGGTTCAGCAGGCACTACTGCTGGCGAACGTGTGGCCGTAGGCGGCGACACAGGTGCGTTGTTGTCACGAACTGCATAATTCTTATTATCATAATACGAGTTCTCAAAGTGCAACAGCGTATGGTGCCTTCTCTGACACTTTTTACAAGTATAATGCGAGTTGCACCTATATGTAGAGTGCATTGTGCTAAAACAATTTAAGCATAAATTATGCTGCTTTACTAACCTAAAACGATCACTAACTGACAACTTTTTAAATTCTAAGCACTCGTATAAATGACAGTGCTGCGAAGAGTTACAACAAACACATGCTGATAGGATTTTATTATTATTACCGGTGATAGCAAATGAATGCGACACCTTAGGCTTAGGTGCAGTGCGTGGACGCATTTGCATGTTACTACTTTGAACTAACGAAGAACTCTGCGTTTTGAAAGAGGTGGTCCGTTCAAGCACTTTGACTTGGTGGCGGACATAATTAATTAGGTCTGAACATGAGGGAATGTCTTTATCA
Organism: Elophila nymphaeata; assembly: GCA_955850985.1. Lineage (NCBI taxonomy): Eukaryota > Metazoa > Arthropoda > Insecta > Lepidoptera > Crambidae > Elophila > Elophila nymphaeata. Next base: position 21,851,147 of record OY039084.1, on the reverse strand, counting down.
CGCGTCGACAACTCAAAACTCTGTAAAGTCTGCGTATCTAATTTCTTTAATGCGACGTGCGTGATAATGAAGTCTGATAAATCAGGAAAGTTCAATTGTTTCAGAGCGGAAAAAGAGGAATGAATTTTTTCTATAAAATTATTTAAATGCGTAGGATTATTAGATGGCGACTTAGTGTCTAAAATGTTATTCAAATAGATAGTACCCAACAAACGTTTGTCCTGGTACTTTGTTACCAACGATTCCCAAATCATAGGATAATTTGTTTCATTGGGTATAACGCCCGAGAAAATGGTAAGGGCCTGGCCGCTGAGTTTCCCGACTAAAAACTGAATACGCTGCGAATCGGTCAGCCTCTCATTATTATGGATGTTCGTTTTAAACGACTCGAAAAATAGAGGCCAGTTCTCTGGATTGCCATCAAACGTAGGTAACTCTATCGGCGGCAAACGACAAACATAATCAGATGGCGTTTGTTTATTAATTGCAGAAGTTTTATTTTTACGCGACTCTGTAATAAGCGAACGAGTATGTTGCACGAAAGAAAATAAATCTTCAAATGATTTCCAGTCGTGAAAATCAAACTCACAGTCTGGATTAGTTTCCAGTAATAAACTGTTATACTGGTCACATAGGTCATTGAACTCTGAATATAGTTTGTCAATATTGGAAGAAGAAACTAAAAAGTCTTGCTGACTTCTAGTTTCCACTTCCAATGATACTTTCTTTGCACTCAAAAACAAAGAATTCATACGCGAGAAAATATTATGCTTTTTAGCAGTAATTAATTTCAATTTTGCTTCGGCTGCCATTTTGAAGCCTGTCAATTTGACAAAGAAAATTGAAACCCGTGAAAAATTTGCAAAACAAAAGACGGTGTTTACCTTTTCGGTAAAATGAACAAATATTTCTAAAATTATGCGAAATATTAATGAAATATGCGAAAAAAGTCTAATTTTATATGCGAAATATGAGCGAAAATACAAACAAATATGCGATTATACATACACAAATATGTAAATGCGATAAATAAGTGTAATTAATATAGAAATAAATATAGCGAGGGCTGGTTAGATCCGGCTCGAACGAACCAACAAATATGGTGGTGCGGATGCGTTACACTTATCTATAGGCAATCAATTTTGACAACAAATAAACAAGTCACACGCACTTACCTGAAGCTAGCTCTCCACTCCTCGGCAAACAGCGGCGCAGCAGATGTTCAGGTGCTAGGCGCGGTGACGCGGCGATGTAGCGCGTATATGTATGTATAATGATGCGAAAGTGATGCGAATTCGCCCAAAATGATGAGGCGCGGCGGATGGCGAAAACGGTAGAAGACCACGAGACTCGTCTTCGTATGCGATCAGCGAATGAATGTTTTTTGGCATGTGCCGGAGATGATTTGTCAACCGCGTGACAGGCTACATGCACGCTGCTACCAAGGAGGTTGTGTGGAGCATAGTGCCAGTATCAAAATAAGTGCATGTAACCGTTCACTTGAAGCCAAAACATTACGACTATAGAAAAGCGCGTAAACAACCATTTTAAAAGGGACTTTCGAACGAGCATTAAAACTTGTAACTCATAAAATTATCTGGGGCAGCCATATTTATAAACGACCACAAAGGGTCGGACGTCAAAGCACATCTTAATAAAATCTGTGCAATAAACGTGGGTAGATTTACGAGCGCCCGCGATCGGCGGGATCCGGCCAGCTCCGGTTTTATCCGGTTTAATCCGAACCTATCCAGTCCTGCGGGCGTTCCAAAGCTTTCCTAGACGGAATTAAGGTTGTTTGGCGCCTTATGTTGTTATGTTGTGTAATTATGTATCGATCTAGACTTACTTTGTCGCGGCTTTAAGAAAGTTTTCTTCTTGAAGGCTACGTCTAGTAGTTGCTACGTGCCTACATTTTAAGATCTTTCGAATCGGGTAGGAGAATTTACAAAAGGTTCGCAAATAAGTATACGGAGCTCCTGATGACAGCAGTTACTACTGCAACCTAGACCATTGTTTCTAAGCATTTAACTACTAGCTGGTAGGTCTGTGTGTAGGGTCGTCTGGGTAGGTACCACCGCCTTTCTTATTTCAGCCGTGAAGGGCATGGAAGGCATTTCATCTTAGGCCTCAGGATGACAACGCACCTGCAATACCAAGTGATTTTATTGTTATTGCAGGTGTTTATACGCCACGGTATCCACTTACCTTAGTGGATCGTCAGTTGTTTAAAAAAGACATATTTTTAACACGCGTTCTGCGTGCTTCGCGTGCAAGGAAGAATCACAGGAGCGGCAAACATTCTCTTATTACCTCTTCTCAACCGCTCGCTAGAGGCACGCAAAACGCTCGCTTTGTGTTCGCCGTGGAGATTATTACCTGCACGACCGTTTGCGAATATGTCCAAAGGTGTCTTAACTATGTTCTTAAGAGGCACGTGAACAACACAGGTCTGAACAGATCTTATATTTAAAAAAAAGCTGGAGCCTTCAACCACTTCGGGATTGGCAATCCTGTGACTGACAGAATACAGCAATGTTGTTAACCCTTGGCATGCCTGGAGAATAAAAATCACGTCATATGTCTGGTGGGTCTGACGAACCCATTATTAAAAAATATTTATTGGTTTATTCCATCATGTTTTAATATGAAATTAAATAAAAAAAAACAAATGACAGTAAATTTTCAGTCCTTAATAATGAAACAAATAAACCTCTGAAAAATGGCAACAAAAATTTTACATTTACGTTTAACATTTCATATCTTCATTTGAGAACATGATTAAATTCTTTTGATTATTATTTTTGGACACTGTTTATTATTCTTACATACTAACAAGAAATAACCATTTTAAGTTTAGTCATCAGTATTTTATTGGTCCTCCTCTGCCATACAATTTCAGCAGGGTTGCAAAGGTAAAAAAAATACTTATTTGCGCTCTAATAATGGCCTAGATATAATTTTAGTGCCGTATGCCTAGTCGGGTCTCTCAGACCCGTATGCACAGAACACACCTCTTATTGTACAATTGTGTATTATTATTAAACGTATCTATATATCTTTTTGGTGTACAATAAAGAGTATATCTATCTATCTATCTCTTTCTGTGTTCTGTGTGTATGCATTTTATGTACGTGTTAATCACAAAAGAGCGGACGTAGAACTGCGGCAGGGGCGTCAAAATCATCTTAATTTCGTAATGGACAGCTAATAATGCGCGGGAAACGCTAAGTTTGGAATTACATAAACCATCGATGATTTTTGCAACATTGGGTCTGACAAACCCTACCAGGCATACCAAGGGCTTACACAATTGTTACATAACTTTGATAAGATGGTAATCAGCGAAACCCTATCAACCAATCCACCACTTTTCTTAGGTCTGGAGACCTTAGAGACAATAATGTTAAAAGCATCTACTATCTTTAAGGTATAAGCCCTTCCTCGTTCCTGTATCATTATGACTAGAATGGTAAACTCAAACTTTAAATTTAATTTCTACTAAAACTCTTAGTATCAGCTACAAGGCTATCAATGTCATACCTTGCATATGACGTTGAAAAGATACCCAAATGGGTTTTAAAGTGAAATTCGATACCGATAGCGATACACGGGATAATAAAGTCGTGGCTGAGATGAGCGTGTGTTAAGATGGAAAAAGTTTTAAAAGATTAACGAAGGTAGTAGGATAGGCAACATCAAGCTGATAAATGAAATCAGAACTCTTATAAATGAAACTATATAAATACATATTAACCCGCCGTGAATGCGGTCGGGTATATCATAACCAACCATTTGAAAGATACTAAATATTTCTTAACTGTGCGATTCCTGGAACTTGGCTGACTCAGTAGCTGGAGGGGGTGATGTGGGGAGTGATTTTATGCGACAATAACAGTGCTGTGCCAGCAGCGGAGTAAACTACACATACACAAACATAGAATGGGTACGTAATACCCTACCTCATAGTCCATGTAACTATTTCGTGTTTTGGATATGTTTTAATTTTATGCGTATGATAATTAAATCGCCTTGTTTTTAGGTGTGTACACTCCAAAATGCCTTATTTGGGTTTGATAGCAGACAGTTTCTGCCAAAGACAAAGCAATACGCCTTCCTAAGGAAATATCTCTGTATTTGGGCGAACCATCATCAATTTGCCTTCCGAATAAAGTGAGAAAGTATATCGGATGTAGGGACTGCCCTACTGCCAAAGACTGACAAATAAAACATTTTTGCATATTTACAAAAGCCAATATGTATGGAGCATGCTCGTTTTTTTTTTTCGAAAATTGCTTCGAAAAAGAGTCGTTTTATAGTGATGAGTAAAAGAAAATATTAGAATATTTTATGTTAATTTTATACTATGTCGAAGCTAAATAATATAAAACTAATATATTCTTTAACACAATTTTGTACACAGTCGATTTCAATCTCCCAAATTTTTAGAGATTAAGTCATAGTTTCTAATTTGTGCTCAAAAAAGGCTACTTTGTATAACTGAGTTATTTTATCAACTTTCCTCATTTCTCTAATGCTAATTAATATACTACAGTAATAAGTATTATTCTAAAGTCATTTCATCTATCCAAATCGACAATTTTATATTAGGGTATGTCATACCCACCTCGCAGCTGGTGTAACAATTTTTTACCTCATTCACGCCGGGTTAACGTTGATTGCTATTATATTTGACGCAGTGGTAATCGTCGGCTAAAATGAGTGGAAAAAAGAATGGCGGTTGCCGCACACGTCTCCTGCAGAGTTTGCATGCATGCCCGCATAAACAACCGCGCGCTTAAATAACGATTGCAAGAGTCAAATAATGATGGACAAATTTCGTGGGTACTCTAATGGGAATCAACAGTTTTCATATGAACTTCCTTCTGTCATTTTCGAATGTTCAACTGCAAGAGAGATTTGTCGACTTAAAGCCCTCTTGAATAGTTCTACTTAGAGCCTTGAAGACCTTAGTTATCTTAGAAAACAAGATAATTTTTATGATTTTTTTTTCATATTTTTCAACACCATTATTTTTAAAGAAAAAAACTCAGATATGAAATTAAAATATTACAACATAAAAACAGAATCTCAGTTTTTCCTAATGATCACAATTTATTTATCTGTACAGCTGTTGGTAATGAAGAGAATTATGAGAATAACTTACAGAAAACCACATGCAACGGCACAAAAACGATTTTTTCCAGGAAATCCACCAGAAAGTCCTGATGTCGTACGAGTTAATAGACTAAGCTTTACCATCACACAGGCTATATGCTTCCTGAAATGATTACATCAAGCCGATTTTTTCCAAAATATTTGTTAACATTCTCCCTCCTAACTTCGCAATCTATGTTCTCATCAAGATGTCGGCCAATCAAATTAAGGCTTCCTTAAAATTCCTAATACGCCTGTTTTAGGGAATACCCGAACGGTTCCCAAGGGGTACATAGTAAGCCTCTTTGGATGTGGAAGCTAATTTGTATGAATAATAAGGGAACGCTGGTTTCATTGTTTGCATTTAAATGTGTAAGACGAAAAACTTTGATTTCTTGAGCTGATTTGAATTTTTCTGAGGGTTTCTCAGTTACGTAACATGAATCTGGATAAATTGTTAGGGGAGACCCTTATTAGGAAGTGATAGAGTCAAATAACACATTTTATGTTTTGTTTTTCTGAGAGCCGAACTGTTGTGATATTTTAGAGTGCAACTCCTATCTAGGCTATTGTTTTTTGGTTCACTTAACACGATTTACGTAAAATTCTCACATTTTGTGTTTTTGAAACCTTATTTTGAAGCGATGTGAACAGACTTTGCAAATAAATTAAAAATTATATGAAGATTAATTCTTGATTAAAGCCGCTACAGCGAGATATTTTTTTTTTTTTTTTTTTTTTTTTTTATAAAAAGATCAAGCAAATGACTCTATTCCACCTGATGGTAAGCAGAAGTAGAGTCCAGATGCGAAGATAGCTAGCGCGAGAGATAAACTGCCGCGCTAGCCACCCACGCCTTGCTGACCTGCAAGGTGCTTCTTCACGCCTCTTTTGAATGACCCAGGATTATAGGAAGGAGGGAACACGTGTGCTGGCAGTGAATTCCATTTCTTGATTGTGCGACAAAGAAACGAGTTGCCAAATTTCTTAGTTCGCGTTGGAATGGTAGCCACAGTTTGTCGGTGACAACGTAGACCAGCACGCGTAGTCCTCAAAAGGAAGGGAGATGGTGGGATTAGGGAAAAAAGTTCCTCAGAGCACTCGCCGTGGTACAGACGGTAGAAAGCGCTCAATGACGCAACATTGCGACGCAATATTTTAATGTACACTTATATTTTTGTAGAGCGAGAAGAATCTTATCGTTTTAAGAAAATGCAGCTAGGAGCTATCTTTCAGATGAAAAACAAGCATTATAATGGCAAATAATACTTTGCAGATTTTTTTTTCAATAGAAAATATACTATTATAAGCCGCTATAGAGCCTAAATTAAAAAAAATTAAAAAAAAAAACATTAAAAAAAGGATACCGTCTATATTACTCAAACGCAATAGGCGGAAGATATTTTTCTCCCTGCCTATATGTTGGAATATGGTTGGAATCGAAGGACTTGCCACAGTCCTCTGTACCGAACGTGTCGTACTTATAATGATTTGAGCATGGATTGTTATCAGTTTGATATTTTTGAAATATTTAGTTTGTTTAAGACAACGTTAAAGAGGATTATGTTTGCATCAATTTAGTAATAGTTTTAGTATTTTTTTTTTCTTTTAAAATTGTTGTCAAAATTTCAAAATTATAAGATCAAATAAGTTGTTTGGTACGGTTGACAGCAAATCGGGGTACCCGAGACTGTCTAGTTTTTTTAATGGCTTTTCAACCTTAAACGTACGTTATTTGAAATTTGAGAAAAATTGACATTTTGCGGTGGCCCTGATGTGTTGACCGTACATTGTCTGTTAATACTTTATCATGCTGTCAACACTAGATAAAGATAGTATCTAGGACAAAACTGTCTGCTTCAACAATTGTATTGTCGACTATACTATTATGTAACGGCAACTATATGTATGTGTTGCAATTAAAATAAATAAATAAATCAAATATTTAAAATAATTTCTCGAAAAATGATCTAAATCCGAGCTGGCGGCTATTTTTCGATCATACACCCCGGGTCCTTCCAGCTAGTGGACCAATCGCTCTGCGAGCAATGTTTATGTGTACATTAGGTCACAATGACATGATTATTTATGATTGCTCTTCCAAGGGAGTTACAAAGGACTGTAAGAGTACGACGAATTTGCTCTATTCGATCGTTTTTATTACTTCACAAGCCACGTGATGCCCACGACATAATAATATGCCGAATAAAAACAAAAGGAGAGGTTTTGATTTTATAATTTAAATAAAAAAGTCTTCACTGAACCAGGACGTCCGTAAAAAGCACGCAAGCATACTAATGCTAAAGAAATTTGGTTATCAGAACCGCAACCAAAAAGACCAACAGAGAACCACACATCACCGGTCCAGGCGTTTTATTAGGGCCATCCCTTTGCCAAAGGACCTCTCGAGCCTAAGCGGGTCTTATTGGATCACCCTGTTTACAAGATATTTACGTCTGTCCCGGGCCCTTTGAAGAGCCACCAAAATTGGGTTAAATTCTCTCAGAAGGCTTCTTTGTCAATTATTTCATTAAACGAGGTAACAGTAATGGTGTTTTGTTGACGATCTTGTTACAGAAAATAGCGAAAGAAATTATTAATATTTTTAATAGATAAAAATTTGTAGCTGGTGTAATATTGATTGACAGACTATACGGGGCTTGTTCATCTCATGTTTTCTTGTTTGATGTAAACGTTGGTCTTATAGTTGTTATCTTTAGATGAACAATTGTATGACACATGCAATTAATAGGATATTTTTGATTTCGTGTATAATATTGTCCAAATAACTAATACATTATTGGATTTTTTTTGTATACCACACATTGTATTTTTATAACATTGTTAACAGGAGGATCATAAATGTATCAATTAAAAAATCATTAGTGTTATCAGCGATAGCTGAAGATAATTAAATATAATATACCTTTAAAGGTAGAAGGTTTATTTGATTGTTTTCAGTCATCGCTGTACAAATACAAAAACCTCTTACATATTACCTAGGGTATTATGTTAGTTTGTCTTAAATAGTTTTTTCTCCTAATTACTGTCGTGAATCTTTAATCAAAAGCATGTTGTGGCTGCTTTCAAAGGTAGGTAATACTTTTAGTTTTGTTTTTATAGTGTTTATAATTTTTTTAAAGTTTATTGTATGTACCATTGGATGTCCTAATTTGGTAATAATATAAAATAAAATAAATAAAACTATTGAGGCAGAGTGATCTTAAGTGCAAACGCATAGACCAAATCATTGGCTATATCAAGACCATACCTAACGAAACAATTTGCATTGTATTGCTCTGCCCACTCTCGAGATGGCTATGTATGTATGCTTCTAACAATATGCTCACTGTAATGGCATGTAAATTGTTAAAATATTAGATAATGACCTGACCCGCTTTTATCCATCTGGCACTGACTTTACCATTGTTCATTAGTTACTGATGTTGTACCGCATTCTCGGAAAATGCTGCCGTTTCAAATTTGCTATTCAAAGTCAGACCGAATATACACTGAAAGATAAATAATAAGAATATCCGAACAATGTAATACAATTTAGTAATTCATTTGAAAAGCGAAACAATTGTTAACCTCATTATTCATTCAGTCAGCTCGTGGAGGCAGAATAGGGTTCCGTGTCCTTATCTGTCTTTAATCTAATGTCCAGCCCGCCTAGCATGACCACCGAAACACGATATGATATGATATAGCCATTTATCGCGTTGAACTGTCAAACATTATTGGATAAAACCATCAACTTGAAATTTTATCAAAACTACGAACATGTATTAGGCCTATACATGTTCGCAGTTTCGATAAATTTTCAAGATTGCGGTTACATCCAATAATTTTTGACACTTCAACGCGATAAATGGCTATATCATATCATATCGTGTTTCGGTGGTCATGCTAGGCGGGCTGGATGATTATCATCTTATTTGTCGACGGTTTTGCTTACTATTCGTTTGCTTCTCACCAAAGCATTGAATAAAAGAATCAAACTTTTCGCATCTTTGGTGATGCTGTATAAAAAATAGCAGTTTTCCTTAGATGTTCATAATGGCTCCTGAACGTCAGTTTTTCATCGAAATATACCCCGAAATCTTTCAGAACATAACTCCGTTTAACAGTTTCCCCTTGGATTTGGTAGTTGAAGATTTGCTTATTGTGCTTTCATGTGAATGATATGGCCGTGCATTTTTTTTACATTCTGATATATACGATTCCATTTACACCAATTAGATATTCTGTCAATATCCCCTTGGAGCTCCAAGCACTCCTCGATTGAATTACTTTGATATAAAACAGACTTTATTTGAAATTAATTTATGAATAGTACTCTTTTATATTGCTCAACGTTCATTATCGTTAATATAGCGTGAATTTACGGAAACCTCACGATGTACCATCACTCAAGAAAGCTTGTCTAACACACCTTGCCAACAGCTTGATCGATTTTTCGATCTTTGGAGTTTTGGATTATTTGCCGAAAAAAATACATAAGGTCTGTAACGTGAATACCTCTGACACAGAAGTTGCAAATAAACTCTAAGGTCTAAACTCACCAGCAGAAGGTAAAGAACCTTGTGGGTCGCCAGCCAAACTCGACAATGAGTGCCTCCCGTGAGGGAATCGTTTTGTCAACTAGAGTTGTTGTATGAAATGTTACTATTTCAGAAAATGACTTTGCTTACTTCTGTTGAACTGCAGGCAGTATACCTTACATGTTTCACTTAAAAAAAGTGACAAAACAAAATAGTAATCGAATAGTTCCTTCAGTAAAAACAATCAAGTTTATTGGGATTTTTTGTAGTCTGCTAGTGCAAAAATATACCTAATGAAGGCACCCAGCAGACTTTTATTCAACACGCGCTTCACCATTTGTTCCAATCAAATATTATCAGAAGTAATCTTTAACAAATCTATTGTTCAGACAATTAAACGTTACTTGGGGCATGTAAAAATGCTTTGTACCGAATTAACTGATCGAAATGTTAGTTCATGCATGTAACTGAACGTTTCGATTGACTGGCTGTCAGTCTATCTGTTGGTAAGTATTGATCGGCCCAATAGAATGACTGAGTAAATTGTTACACAATACATTAATCTGTTACTGTGTTAATTAATCAAACGTCAATTTTATCTCCAAAGGTTGGGCGCACCTGCCTTTGACAGCCTTGAGAACTCGAAAATGATTTTAAAATTGAGTGCTTTTGTTAGATTTTATTTTATAATGTGCTAAAGTTGTACAATATTAAACAGAAAGCGTAAACCACGTAAAAAACTTGTCATTACCAAGTGCTAAGACGAGACTTGACTTTTACATGATATTTTTCTTGCTTTTTGTTTTTTATTTAAAATGATGCCCAATAAAATCATAAGGAAATTTAATGTATAAATTATGTACCTTATTTATAGTTTGAAATAAATTATGTTACAAATAATAGTTAGCTAAAATATTTTCATCTCATATTGATAAATGAGTCGAAGTTACTTTTTTATTGACCTACAAACTGACAGCGGAATCCTTGGGGATAACATAAACATAATCTTCTTTTCCTTTTTTAATGTAGATAAGAAACCTAAACTCAATTAATATGTGACCGAATTCTGACTTTTGACAATTTAAAAATATAATCCGTAATTAACACAATATAAGAACATTAGAGATAAGGGACCCCTTTCACATATAATTTATATGAGAAATCAGATAAGGTAGCATCAATTAAACGTAATGAGGTTCAAAAGTCAGAGCCGGACGAACTCCGTAATCTACGCTGGTAATCCTCGACGTGTGGTGCTTGTAGCGTAGGCGGTGCGGTCCAAGTTATGAGCGATTGACGGGGAACTGAAAGCACATGAAGAATGGATCCCTCCATTTCATCAAATGATGAATTTCCCAGACTAATGACGACAGAGATATTGGACACCCACATTACTATTTCATTCTAAAGGACTCACCAAGGTTTTGCCTATTTAAAAATCCGGTTTTTATAAAAGCCAAGTCAACAGCATAGATTGACTACAAAAATTTACGCATATTATTGCATTAGTTTTATCAAGGGATTTAACAAATCCCTTGTTAAAGCTTTACAATAAATAATTTATTTTTGTTTTTTGTGGTCAACTTATTTAAATCAAAAATTAAAGCTACACAAAAAGAAATCCGAAATTAACCTTTGGTCACTGAAGCCTCGTTCACTCTAATGTATGCATTTCTTCTACCTCTTCTTCACCGTTCCCAACTATTTGCGGTCAGTGCTTTGTGTTCTAAGTATGCATTTAATGGTCATTATTGTATTTAATGCCGTTTATTTTACTAAACTTATTTTGAAGTGAACGAAATGTGAAGTAAAAATTTGATTGATCAAAATATTTCCAAAACTAAAAAATGTTATATAAATTACTAGCTTCCGCCCATGACTTTGTCCGCGTGGACATTTTACCCCCTAAGGGGTGGAATTTCAAAATCCTTTCTCAGCGGATGCCTACGCCATAATATCTACCTGCATGCAAAATTTCAGATGCCCGACCCGTCCAGGGGTTTGGGCTGTGCGTTGATAGATCACTATGTCAGTCAGTCAGTCACCTTTGAGTTATATATATTTAGATGCATAACTAATTTACTCTTCCCTCTTACTCAAGCTACCTAAGATAGGATAGAGGGTGATAACTTATCAATTTCTTATCACTGATAAGAAATTTACAGCAAAAGCTTTTAACTTATTACTTAGCCCACACAGCAAAGGCCCTGAGAAAAAAATAAGGGTAAAATGTGGATAAAATAATAGGGCGGCAGCTTCGTCCGTTCATTACCCCGCCCCTAGTTGGGGCTTTGGGGATTTTCTCTTAATTTTTTTCCACCTAAAGCTTTTTATCTAAACTTTCGGCAAGTGCGAAATTTGCCACGAATTTTATCATCAAACGATGCTTTCTTGTACTGCGAACTGTAACCTTACTTTGTGAACTTAATGGAAGCGATTAGAAAAATCGGGAGTGGTCTCCCCTTGACTTTCTCGTATACCAGAAACGACTCAAAAGTTTATATAAAGCTTATATTTTGATGTCATATATGCATGTTAAATTTTGGTCACCCATCCGAGTACCGACCGCGCACTTGGTTGCTTAACTTTCGTGATCGACGACTCAAAAGTTGATAGAAACTGTATATTTATGTGTCATACATGCATGTTAAATTTGGTTGCAATAAGTTAAAGCATACTCGAGTTATCGTGCTAACGCACAGACACACATAATTCTAAAAACGGGTTTTTTGGACTCAGGGAGGTCCAAAACGTGTAAATCCGTCAAAATCTCGAGGTCGAATTTTTTGACGATTACAAGACTTCCTCTATACTAGAAAGTAAAAACTTTGATGAATTTTTATGAAATTGCAGAACGGATAGCACTATTTTAAATAAGAATAATTTGAAAATAATTTCCCTAATTACCAATAACTGACTGACGTCACTATCTTACCTTTAAAACCGTTAAATGCCCGGGATACATTGACTGCTGAGATGATTTTGAGTGTTATATCTATCCTGGTTGTTGGCTTTTGCGTTAGATTGTTAACTGAAGGATTGTTACTTTATGGACTCTTTTATGTAGGTTTACCTTTTAGACAGGCCGGCAACCTGTCACTATTTGGATGCACTTCGTAGCCCAATCTGCCAGATACGGCTTTATGTGTAACAAAATGTTACCTAAGGCTTTGCTCCTGATGGGATTACGAGCGTGATCAAAACGGGACCACAACAATTTCGAATGTTCTTATGGAGGTATACTCAGCTAACTAGCAGTGCAAGCATAAAATTGCCAATGGATATAATATCAATCGATAAACACATTGTCATTTTCGAGGACAATGGCGCGGCGGTCGTGCGTTATTAGTAACGATTATGAAAACTAAGCAACCAAGTGCGTGGTCGGTATTCGGATGGGTGACCGAAAATTTTTCAAATCGAATGTGATTGTCAAATTTTGTTCCTCAATAGTTCCGTGCTCACACTGCAGGTGGAGTAGAACAGTCTAATGGGGTAATAAAACTTGGACAATGGGAACTACATTATTTGAAACTAATAACATCCTCACAAAACACTCGGAACTATAATTATGCGAATCAGTTTTTACCATTACAATTTTGATGTATTAATATTTCATTGCTATTTATTAACAGGTTAAACAACCTCAAGATAAAAACGAACAAGAACATCCCTGAACACTGCATTGTTTATTATCAAAGTTATTACACAAGTTGCCGAAGAATTTTCTGGAAACAAGCAAATTTCCCGAGTTACTCAACGGAGATTCGTGTCGATCATTAGTAAGCGCCGCTTGAAGTAAATAAGGAATGCTAACAGATTATAAAGTTTATTTTTTTCGCTTATTGCCGCTAAAGTATTCGAATTTGTAATTAAAAAGTCCTGTTCCATTCAGCCTGCCGGGACTTTAACGAACTTTCTCGAACTGAGAGCGAGCGGAGTGTTTTTACGCTTTTGTATCAGGGTGATTATAAATTAGAATATTTGAGGAGGGCTCGTCCTAAGTTAGGCCTAAGTTAGTAGTCGTGCAATTGGGGTACGTCCAATATGACCTCATAGTTCTATTAGGGTTTGGAATCACATCACAGCGTAAAAACTTACGTTTGACGCATTTGAAGTTGAGGAAAATGCCTTTTTTACTTTCTCATATACGTAGTATAGAGGAAGTCTTGTAATCGTCAAAAAATTCCAAAATCAAAATCCTCGAGATTTTGACGGATTTACACGTTTTGGACCTCCCTGAGTCCAAAAAACCCGTTTTTGGAATTATGTGTCTGTGCGTTAGCACGATAACTCGAGTATGCTTTATCTTATTGCAACCACATAACATGCATGTATGACATCAAAATATAAGGTTTCTATCAACTTTTGAGTAGTCAATCACGAAAGTTTAGCAACCAAGTGCGCGGTCGGTACTCGGATGGGTGACCAAAATTCAACATGCATGTATGACATCAAAATACAAGGTTTCTATCAACTTTTGAGTCGTTTCCGTTTTACCACTGCCGATTTTTTTGTCTAAACAGCGTGCAGTAGACATACAGTGGACCAGCGTGCCACGAGCGAGCAGCTCGGGCTCGCCAGCGCCCCTGTCTGGTCCCACATGCTCGTCGGATAACTGTAAGAACTTCTGAAGACTGTGGTTCTACGGCCAGCCACTTGCCTAACACCAACCCTTGGGATTGCAGTTGTGTGTGGTTTACTGATACCGCGGAACCCTTTAACGATACACGGGATTCAGAATCTCAGTCGGCTTTCACGACACCCACTGGATGAGAAGAGGTAGTTTTATTCGTGACAAAGAACTACATCGGGGCTGCAGAAGTCTGCAAGTCAACTTAAGTCGCTTAACTTCCTTTTTGGAGTGTTATATTTCTGGAGTGTTATAGAACAGTGGGTCAGATGCAGCGGCTGTTAACAGTCTGGTCTTGCAAGCATCTATTTATGTTTTATGGTTGACACAAGCATATGGCCTGCCTGGGGGTAAGCAGTTACCGTAGCCTGTAGACGCTTCCAACACTGATGTGACACGTTCGCTGCCAACCCTGATCCCCTTCCCTTCCCCGTTTTATCTGCCTGTGGTCTTCTGTAAGGTGGAGGTCCTACCCCAGTTCGGGCTTCTTCGATTTAGTAGTGCCCTACATCGACTCAGAGAGTATATTATGTTTCGGAAATCATTTATAGTAGTTCTCTATTATTTTGGTAGTTTTGTGGTGAACAGGGAAAGGATAAATAACATTGACTATGTAACTCATCTGCATTGTCTACTTTTCCTGAAATACAGTCAACAGCAGAAGAAAGTTGGTGTTTTCTATAGCCATGTGTATCACCACTGATCTCTCATAATATACTAAGCACCACGCACCACCACGCACATATTTATAATAAAAGAAAGACACACAGCAGATTTAGCAAGTGGTTTCTTTTACCGTTTGAAATCAATATAGCAATTCTTACGTCATCTTCTAATCGCCTCTGTGGTCTAGTGGCTCGTCCACCAGAATTAGATCCGTCGCGGGTTCGATCCCCAGGGAGTACACATTTGTGCTCCATTAGTTAGTGATAAGACTTTTTTCAAGTCAGCTTGGCTAGCTACCACCATCTTATCAAAATCTGTCGCCATAATAATAATGTTAACAGCATTATTGTGGTCCGACAATTAATGATAAGATATCCAGTTCCTCTTCGGCATTATCGTCACTTACCATCAGGTGAGGTGAAGGACAAGAGTTTCCCTGACAAGAATAAAAAAATGATCTTTTTTAAA
The DNA here is from genome assembly GCA_955850985.1 of Elophila nymphaeata. NCBI lineage: Eukaryota > Metazoa > Arthropoda > Insecta > Lepidoptera > Crambidae > Elophila > Elophila nymphaeata. Next base: position 21,835,679 of record OY039084.1, on the reverse strand, counting down.
CAGAGTGCTCGAAGAAAGCTAATTTAGATTTTACGGCCTTATCTTATTTAACAAACTCAGTAAATCGAATCACATTTTATGTAACTCTTAAAAACGTTTGTTGGTTTTCGATTCTCGCTCCAAGCTCCAAGAAATACTATTATTTGCTGCATAAAGCAAGGCAAGGATAAACAGGATCTTGAAAAAGAAAAGCGTTCCCCAACGATCTCTGCCAAAATAAAAGCCATACATTTTGAATGGCACAGTTGACGTTAGATTTATTCGTCGATTTCCGCGCCTCCCAGGCCTCTAATCCGCCAGTCAATTTCTTGAGCCCAATACATAAGAGGAATATTATTCAAAGTCGTTCCGGCTGCGTGCACCTTTGTATCAGGGTTAAAGTTATCCTGAAAATATGAAGTTTTCATTTGTAATGTTTTCTACAGGTAGCGATTCGATTTTGAATTTGCGAAAATGTTATTCCTTGCGATGAGATTTCATGCATAACACTCTGTTTTTAGAATCAGCATTTGTTAAGCGGTCGAGCTTATTCAAACCACTCTTAAGAAAACAGAGAAGGTGTATTGGAAGGCATAAATTAGAATATTTATGTCACTCTAGAATAGGTTGTAAAATATTCAACAAGAGAATAAACAAAATAGGTAAATTATGACACTGTTTTATAATATGTAAGCTTTAAATCTGTTGGCATTGTAGTTAGAATACAGTAATGTCTATTTAAATTAAAAAATGATATAGTTAAATTGCCTAACATATTGCGTCACGTTCTTATTATAATATTACAGGCAAATATTTTTTCAAAAATCAAAGCCCAGAAACTTATTATTTGTCTAACACGTGAATTTAGATGCAAAGATTATAAATAGAACTAAAGAGTTTTTTTCAAACTAAAATGACATTATTTCATCTCCGGCAACTCATATAAATAAAATTACTTAGATATTGAGAGTCATCACTTATTATCATTATTTAGGCAGGTTTCAAGTGAAAAAGGATTCATACGATCAGTAGAGATACAATACAAAGTTATCATCATAAGTTATTAAAATAAAGAATTAAAGCATAAAGAACTAAATTTTCTTTATTTTTTTATATTTAACAAGGAAGCTTCCTTATTCTCATCTGATAGTAAAAGCTGAAAACGGAAGCAAGCTCCACCTGGAACCCTCGATCACTGAGAAACTAACTACCATATCTTTAACTGACGGAATACAACAATGCAGTTAGCACAAGTTATAACGATAGACGTAGATAAGATGGCGGTAGCAAGTAAAGCGTATTTAAAAGAAGCCCTACCTCCAACCAAACCGAGCAAACGACTAGTTCATGATAGTTCCCATGCGAGTCCAGTTTCACAAGTCCTAGATACAATAATTGAGGTTCATACGATCGCAGCCGTAATTGATAAAGCCCACAATCAGGCCCCGACAATTGCATCGGCCGAGCACGATAAGCCGTAACAAAACAGAGTAAGTGTTATGAACGCCAATAAAAAGCGTTCAAATTCGATGAATGCGCCGACTATTGAACTTTCGGATTCCAACACAGATAGCCCTCGAATGCCCAAACAATTTCTGCCATCACCATTTTTCAGTTGGACAAAACGAACAATCGTTCAAAAGTTCGCAGCAATAAAGCGGGCTTGTGAAATCAATTTTAATATCGGCCCCCACATTTCCGTTCAGATGAAAATGGTTATTCATTTCGGCGTCTATATCGTTAGGTGGACGGTGCAGGGAATTCAACTTGTTAGTGTAACTGCGGTGTAAGGGACGAGCGTATGCAGAGTGTTTGTGGTTTCTACTGTCGATGCTTCTAGTACTCCGTAAATAAAAAATTATGTGTGTAGGTAATGCTGCAATATGTTCCGCAAATTCAAAATTTCGGCATTATTGAGTCTTTCAAGTCTCAATTATTTATATCGGATAAAAACTGAGAAAAATAAATGTTGATATAGCTATTTATTGTACTCATTTACAAGATGAATCTGAGATTCAGAGCATAAAGTGGCTGTTAAGTGTTCTTTGACAAAACTCAAAAAAGAGCATTCTTATTTTTCGTATAAAATTTTTCGTATATCAGCGAAAAAAATATTCCTGCTATGATCATTGCAGGAACAGAAAATAAGTTGAATTTTACTTCTTCTAGAATAATTATTTGATATTTAACTTAAGATGGATAATTGGTGAAAGTTATGTTTCCATTAACTAGTAGAGATATACCATAAAGCTATCTGATACTAGATGCTCCAATAATCTCTTTTTGTTCTTTGATACACAATTATTTCTTAGTTTATATTTCATCGATAAAATTTGATCTTATACTGTACAAACTATCATCATCATCATCATTTCAGCCGAGAGACGCCCACTATTGGACATAGATCTCCCCCAAGGATCTCCAAACCGGTCGGTCCTGCGCTGCCCGCATCCAGCGGCTTCCCGCGACCCTTACTAGATCGTCAGTCCACCTTGTGGGGGGCCTACCAACGCTGCGGTTCCCGGTACGTGGTAGCCACTCGGGGACCTTTCCGCCCCAACGGCCGTCAGTCCTCCTCGCAATGTGCCCTGCCCACTGCCAGTTAAGGTTCGCAATTCTTTGGCCTATGTCGGTTACCTTGGTTCTCCTGCGGATCACATCATTTCTGATATGATCACGCAGAGAAACTCCGAGCATAGCCCTCTCCATTGCCCTTTGGGTGACCTTGAGCCTTCTTATGAAGCCCATTGTAAGCGTACTTTTATACTATACAAACTAGCTGTATTAAAATCAAGGATTTAGTTTAAGACCCATTAATAATAATCATGTCAATCAGACTCTTAACCCCTTCTCCCATTAAGCAAAGTTATTTTACCTACACAACTTTCATTTCCTGCACCACTCAAAAGCCCCGTCTGTACAAATGGACATAAATTATGCCCGTTCATTAGATACGTACGAAAAAGTGGGCTCGCCTTGACACGATAATGTAATTGCGGCCTAACTACCTCGCTCTGTCGAGGGCCGAACTGGTGCTGAGCTAAAATAAGCTTTAATTCAAAGACGTAAAGGTCATCGTTTGGGACTGTAAATACAGAGCGGTTCTATTGTTGTTACATATTCAAATGCGATGCGGTGCGGTTGCCCCGGTCGGAGTTACTCGAGTAATTGACCTTTGATATTTTTTTTCTGCGTAACAGCCTTCTTAGTGTCTGTTACTTATAGCGACCTTACTCATTCTGGTTTTGTCTTTATACCGCTTAACATAGTCTTGTTCTTTCTGATTCTGACTTCATTGAAAGAAATTACGAGGAAATACTTTACTTTAAAGGAATTACTTTCTGATTCTGACTTCGTTGAAAAGAAGTTACTTATAGACATTCCTTTCAATGAAGTCATGTACTGTACCTATCTAACAATAACATAAAATGGTGGTGGTTATCAAAATTTAAATTACTTAGTTCATTAATATGATTAATTGAATTATATAGAAAAGCTTTTCACAAGATATGCGCATGTAAAACTGTAACTTAAATTATATTGATAATTATTTATTGACTTGTATTGATGTTTTGAAATCATTACGAAATTGTAAGCTGTGGAGTTTCTTTCGCCATTTCTTCTCCATCTCAGCATAATAATAATTATTCGTCCCGAAATGGTGGTAGGGCTTTTGACGATTTAAACGTACTTAGCAAAGTCCATTTAAATAAAGAGCTTTTTTATTTTCATTGCTTTTTTTAAGCTCTTATACTTTCTCTGTCTTACAAATTTTTGGACTAATAATTACAAAACCACTCTTGTCAACATTTTCAGACATTGACGTCCTTATAAATTAGGCTAGAATTATACGTAGGTCCTAAGTACATATAATGAACAATTTGAGCTTCAGAAATCTCGTTAACGCATGGCAACGTGGGTGTGTTCAAATTTAAAATTTCTTTATTTTCAGAATAAAGTATTAAAGGCTAACTATTAAACAATCATTGAGTACTATAATATGAGAGTATGAAAATTAAAGATAATAACAAATCAAACAAAAAAAATATTAAAATTTTACACTTCAGGGGGTATACAGGTTTTACCGTTTAAATGTTTTTACACTTTTGAAACCCTTTCTTTAAATTATTACCATCTTACAAATTACCAATAAATTAATTCTTTCACTGTAATAAATTCATTTATTTCATTTTAAATACACCAAATTACCCTTTTAGACAGAAAATTTAAATGATTCGTCTTAAAACGTCCTTACCTCACTGATAGAAATTATAAGTACTCATCATTATCGACATATATCGCTTCCCGGCAAGAAAAGTGTCACAACACATATTAGGTACAAAATGACATAATCACAGCACTTAATAGCGCATATTTCATTTGTTCGTCTGCAAAATCGTCATTATTATGTTGCGTATTGTTAACGCTAGGTGGCACAAAGTTCTCTTTTTCACGGACCCGTTTCGCTCCGATCACCGGCGTGAACAGTGTCACATTTGTGTTAATACAGAGTAGAGGTGTACTGTGTCGCCAGAAAAGCGTATTATCGTGTGATGTGACTTTTTATCGGTAAGTTTTACGTTGAAATATTAGAAGTATTACGAAAAAGGCGACACAATCTGTGTTATGACTGTATTGTTGACGACAAAACATTGTAAATATTGCCACATCATACAAATAGAGACATAAACTGTAAAGTGTCTCTTTTTTTGACTGTTTTTGATCTATATTTGCGTTTTAAACGATGTTTTGAAAATCAACACAATACGTGTTATGTCATTTTTGTTGTGTTGTTTTATAAAAATTACGAGTTATAATGTTGTGTTGAGTTTTTTATTCTTTATTAAATTGAACTCAATCTTAATGCCACGTGGCGTATTTTTTAATGTTTGTTTATTGAATAATGTAATTTTACTTACAGTGTTAGTGATATAATAAATAAATAAATATAATATTACGCCCCGATGTTTTAGTGGTTTAAGTACCAGGCCATGATCTGGTGTCCCGTGTTCGATTCCCGGATCGAACAAAAAATATTTGGATATTGCGAACTTTGCTCTGGTTTGTCATAATGCATGATTCATGATTGCAGTGTAGACATGAAGTCAATGATTGAGGGTTTTGTCCTGTACTGGAACAGGCTGATACTTTACATTTAAGCCTGTTTATCATCGGTCTGATTATCATAATACAGTGTGAAATCAGACGGCCGCATATCAGCTGTCCAAGGATTCTAAGGTTTCATTTTGTTTTTTGGATCTCGATACCTTTACTTCAAAAAAATGTGAAAATAAGAAGTACGAAACTGAAGATCAGAACATAATGCATTCGCAATGTTTGAGTCCAAGCATAATTGCGGATATTAGAGAACCTTCTTGTACAGGTTTCTTAATATAGAAGTGATATTTAAATTATACCCTTAGTTTATGGTTTGATTAATCAATTATATGTAATTGTTTTAGATGGAAAAACAGCATTAGTTAAAAAAAATGTTTGAAACGTTGAAGTTATTAAATGCGCCAAAAAAAAGGCAATCCCTATGCCGTGACAGAAATGTCAACTAGTGATTTTTATTCATTAAAGCGTCTGTCTGAGGATATTGGGCGAACTACAGCAAAACCTTTTTAGATTTTTCAAACTGTTGCAGGACGATCCCACGAGGATGTTGTTTAAATCATAAAGACGATCAGTTCCCCGAAACAGCTTTAACGCGAAAAAAAAATTAATTTTTTGGTAATTTTTCATGTTTTAAGACCATGTGAAAGAGAAATAATAATAAGAAGAAGAAGTATTATTTTACTTATTATTTTTTATTGTATGTACCTAAGTTTTGACAGTAAAGACAGTTTGCCAATAAAAGTACGTATACCTACTTAATGGTGATGATTACATTAAGGTGTGTTATAGAAAAATAATTCATCATCATGTTAGTTATATGATTAATTCTTTAATTGTTTTCGTAGTAAGACTGATTGTTCATTAGGGAAAAACAGAAGGTTGTTTTTATTTTATTTTATAGAGAAGTTTATAATTTGGTTACTTTTTCGTTTTGTTTTATTAATATTGAAGCCTTTTAAATAAAAAATAAAGGTGATTTGATAAACATTTAAATGTGTATTATTTTTTAAACTACAGATATTTTATCGAAAAAACAGTCATAATATACATCAAATTTAAAGTTTCTTGAAAGTTACTTAAAAAAAAAGTGATTTTGTTATTCAATTTCAAGGCCTATAATAAACATATATATAAGCTATTTACACATAAAATTTCAATTATCTTACTATTATAGTTTTTAAATTATTGATGTTTAAATGAACAAAAAAACATTCAAGTTACATTTTCTCGAAACAGCTATTTTTGTATTATGACACTTTTTTTGCCGGGAAGCGATATGTAAAATGATATTTTGACAAAATTAATTTCTATGCACATTTTGTTATGTTTTATTTGTTTGCTCGTGTTAGCAGTGATTTATGGATGGGGACAGTTCTGTGTCTGTTTTTCATGGCAGCTTTAGTTTACGCTGTTGGAGAGCATTGAAATATCGTTGCAGTTAGTGACACAGTTGCAAATTTTGAGTGAACCACATTCTGCTGTTATTGTTTTGAATTATAGGTATTTGTTGATTAGGATAGGATTGTTATTATTTGAGGTTTGGGGTCAGAGGAGGTCAATGGTGCTGTGGACGGGAGTTCTTAGTAACAATCACAAAAGTTAAGCTTCCAAGTGCGCGGTCAGTACTCGAATGGGTGACCGAAAATGGGTGAGGCTCAAAACCTAGTGGACCGGTCTTAAAAAAATGTCACAGGTAGAATGGTTCAATTCACTGAGTAAGTGAACTCTGGGATTTTTTTTTCAGGGGGATTTTTATTTAATTTGTACATCATATCAAAATCAAAATTATTTATTTAATTGGGCTTTGCAAAGTACTGCTAAATTATCAAAAACCCTACCACCACATTTCACATTTTATCAAAGTTGATTAAAAAAAATCAATTGAAATCATTTTTATTATCTACTAAAATTAAATGAATTAAATTGAAATCTGAAAGCTTAGTAATAGCGAAAACACTGTTGAATTGAAAATCACATAATATGTTCTTACGTTTATTGAGCTTGTTAACAGCACTTAATACTAAGGCACTTTACTATTATATTGAGTAGAATTGCTTGCGTGTTTTGACTTTGCGTAGACCCTACACCACTGTAATAAAAACGTTTATGGTTTGCTTCACTAGGTACGTTCTTGACGGAGCAAGCGCAACTAAAACTTTTCCAAACTTATCGAATAACAAACTTTTCCTTTTGAGACGAAAATTAAATTTTATAACTTTACATAAGCAAGCGCTAAATCCACTTTAAGCGGCGCGATGCTGGAGTAGTTCCCATTAGGAAGTTTAAAGTTTCTGCTAATAACTAGTTACTGAGACAACTGAGATTCAGGTATAGAAATCAAATTTATTACGAAACAGTTGGATGACTTTTTATGTTGAATGGTTGGCAAACGGCCCACCTGGTGGTAAGCGGCCACCGTAGCTTATAGACGATCTCGTGCGGTGCCAACCTTAGTCCCCTTCCCTACTCTGGAGTCTCTCTCAGTAGCAGAAACACAATACCATAAAAATGTAGTGTTACTTGGCTGTGGTCTTCTGTGAGGTGAAGGTACTAGCCCAATTCGGGCTGCTCCCAATTCGAGCGACTAGTCCGCTGTGCCTTACTTTGACTAGACTAGACTCCTGTCTCTTTAACAGGAAAGGTCTTTTTCTCACTTGATTATATCCTTATGTGATGATAACACCGAAGGTTATTTACTTATTTCGCAATCCTCAAACACTACGCTTATTTTTACAGCTGCTATCTTTTAACAGGTCGTAGGTTTGATTCCTGCTCATGACGCCATAGCCAAGTGATGCCGGCAAAGTAGAATACCTCTTGTCCTCCAATGGGTATCGTAGAAGGAGACTAATGGATCAGCAAATACTCCTTATACTCCGTCCACCAATCCGCATTGGCAAGCGTGGTGAACTATTGCCAAAACTCGATGACATGGAGGCCTTGTGTCCCAGCAGTGGGTCGAAATATAAGGGTTATTGATCTTTTAACAGCAGCCGGAATTAGCGTGTCTTCTGAAACACGGAGGAAAATCGAGTTAAAACATTTTTGGTTACTCGTCCGAGTATCAACCGTAATCTTAAGAGCTTAACTTCCGTGACGTTATGAAAAACACATAGTAATATACTTTGATGGAATGAGCAGAAAGACTGAGAAGAAACAGATTGGCATGTTATGGGCATATAATGAGAACAGATGAGGAGCATGTAACAAAGAAAGTAATTAGGATAAATGTGGATAAATAATAGAGAGAGAAGAAGATCGCAGAAAAGATGGATAGCCTGGTGATGATGATATGACAAAGAAGGATGTTATACGATACGGATATTACGACGACCTCAAATAATATTGGGAGCAGGGCAGCCAAATGGTGATGGTGACTTTGATAAGATGGTGGTATCTAGCCAGGTGGACTTAAAACAAGGGACCTCTGGATTTAATTTCAGTGGACGAATAATTATACCACAGAGGCGGTTATATATGTGGGAGACTAGATATTAGCTTTTTGTGCTACAGGGGGGCAATCAAGCACAAAGGTCAAGGATGGTAATCATCGTTGGATGTAGAACTGAGTTGAGGTTGCGTTAATTACTTTTACGAAAGAAATAGATTTATTTCTTAAAGGTAGAATAGAATAGAATAGAATAGAAATAATTTTATTATCACAACACAAACGACGTGCTACATAAACAATAAAACAAATAAATAACTTAAAGTAAAAAAATGAAAAAGAACAATACACTTAGAAATTAATAGTGCAGGAACATTGTGATCGCACGTCGTAGGCTGTGACAACGAGGTCCACACTCAGCTTGTTGCTATGCTACGACACAATCGCAACACAGCGCTGGTTTTCAGTGTGGACCCCAGGTGACGTGCGGACGCGAGGCCACACCGCGTTGATGCGACCGTAAATATGAGCTAAACGAACGACCGACAGTCAGTCAGTCTGCCTCCCGCAGCCACGCGGGTCGCCTGCGTACTATTATGTGAGTGAGACAGATTATATCGAGCAATAATGATAGGTACTGTGAACAAATCTAATATCACACCAACACATGTAAGTAATTTATACATATACGCTGTTTTGTTTAGATAAGCATTGCTTTTAAACTTAACGCAATATAAATATCATTCACCATTATCATTCCTATATATAATTATGCATATAACCACCAGGTACCAGGAAGGTGTCCGCTTCAGCTGGACCCAATTATGTGACCACTGCCTTTCCCTGTACATGGATCGCAGACATAAGGTAATTATAGTGTAAAAGTTTATTTTTATGTTCATGTTTTTTAAAGGTTTATAAGTAAATTGTAAATTAGATAAAAATTATAAATGTTTATTAGAATATGTTAAATAAAACTTATTGGGCGCAATAGATATTCATAGGTCACTTGACCTTAATTTTTTATATGAGTAAAGAGTGATTAACTACGCAACTAGACATTGGGATTAAATAATAGTTTTTTGACTTTCTATTAATTGTTTTTTTAGGTGCGATTTAAAGTTTGTGACTGTTTTCAGAGATCTTAATGGAGGAGGCAAGTCGTTCCAGCAGCGGGTGGCGGCGTATTTGAAACATCCTCTAAAGGCCACGGTTTTGAACTTGGGCACACGGAGTGGTGCCATCGCTGAGCGTAACGAGGAGCCGTAGTTATGCTGTCTCCAATTGAATTTATTGAAGAGGTACTCAGGTTTTTCCGTGTTTATGACGCCAAACAATAAGCAGGCAAAGTGTAGTTTCCTTCGCGCAGACATTTTGAGTATGTTATGTTTATTTAAGAAAGGTGTAATGTGACTTCTTCGGGGTATGTTGAAACAAAAGCGGGCACACGCATTCTGCACGCGCTGGATCAGTCTCTCTGTACGGGATAACAAACACGGTCCATATACAACGTCGCAGTAGTTAAATTTCGATAAAATTAACGAATCTACTAACTTTTGCCTCATGGGCACACTTAGAAAGTTTCTTATCCTGTACAGAATTTTCAACCTATAAAAGCAGTTTTTTACTACATTATTGATGTGACTTTCAAATCGGAGATCCTGATCTGTGATTAGACCTAGGTTGTTGGCTGTTTCAACCCTCTGTAAAGATTTTCCCGCAATTTTTATGTCTGGTTTCGCACTTATTATAGTATTGACTTGCTTTCTACTACCCATGATTAAAAATTTAGATTTTTCCGAGTTTAATACTAGTGCGTTGTTTCTGGACCACAGAGCGACCCGATTCAACTCTTCGTTTATTTTTTGAACGGCGGACATAGTATCACGAGGATTAAACGAGTAATACAGCTGTGTATCGTCAGCGTATATGTGGTATTTACAGTCTTGAAAGCAATTGGTCATGTCTGCGCTGTACAATATAAATAAAATCGGCCCCAGAAGTGAACCCTGTGGAATTCCCCTTGATACCCTTAGTGGTGATGAGGCGACAGTGGAACCGTCCTCTCTTCTGATCTCGACTATCTGTGACCTATCTGCGAGGTAACTATCGAACCATGCAATAGTGCCTCGAGAAAAGCCATAATAGGACAGCTTGGATAGTAGAAGGGGTATGTTTAAAGCGTCAAATGCCCTGGAATAGTCGAGAAGGGCCAAAATAGACCCCTCCCCACGGTCCCGGGCCTCCAAGATATTGCCAACAACATCCGCCAGTGCCGAAGCTGTCCCGCGACCCTTTCTAAAGCCAGATTGCAAGTCAGGCAAGATCCCATTTGCCTCCAGAAACTCAGTCAGCTGCATATATACTACCCTCTCCAATATCTTGGACAGATAGGGCAGCAAGCTGATAGGGCGGAGGTCTTTACAGCTCTGTGGGTTGTTATTTTTTGGCAGTGGCCTCACAATTGCTGTATGCCACAGCGCAGGGAACGATTTTGTTGTTAAAGACCGGTTAACTATATCTGTTATTGCCGTAAGTGATTGGGGGAGAGTAAGAGTTATCATCTCTTTTGAAATACCGTCAATGCCCTGCGCGTTACTGGATATGGACCTAATTATTTTTGAAATATCTTCGAGGCTCGTAGGTTTCAATGAAAAAGTACTTGAGTTATAACGATGGAATTCAAAGAAAGTTAATTGCGAGATGCTAACATCCGGATTTCCTGGAACATTCAAAAACTCTGTGTTTATTTTCTCTGGATCTTCAAGCCGACCCAAGCTTACATGGTCATCAGTGACAGGAAGTGCATACTTTTTTAGATTCGACCACAACGTCTTAGTGTCCCGTATATTGTCGTTAATGTATTTTTGGAAGAACGCCTTTTTTTCATTGTTTAAAGAGGTTGTAGCTAAATGTTTTAGGTCTAAATAATATTGTTTATGGGCTGCTGCTTTAGTTCCGTGCCATCTGTGACGAGCCTCGTTTCGGAGTTTAAATAATAATTTCATATTATCAGTTATCCATGGTGTCGGGGCGTGTTTAAATGACTTGGTTTTGTATGGGGCGTGGGTATTAAATAAACATAATATATATGAGTTAAAAGTGCTCACCATATCGTCGACGTCACGCAGGTCGGCTATGGAGTGCCACGGGATTAGATTTAAGTCTTTTTGAAATTGTTCACTTACTATGTCTTTAATTGGTCTATATGAAACTATTCTACGCGATGTTTCTCTCTTTCGGTAAACAATTTCGCAAGTCACAAATGCATGGCTTCCGAGGTCACTTATGTGGTCGACTACAACATCTCCATATTTGGCGTCCGTGCAAATCACATCAATAAGTGTAGCACTCTCGCCTACAAAATGCGTGGGCTCGTTAACGAGTTGTTCCAAGCTAGTATATTTTAAAAAATCCAGTAGTTTTTGCGATGCCCGACTGTCATTACACATATTTATATTAAAGTCCCCTAAAAGTATCATATTGTCGTAGGGGGCCAACGCGCTAATGCTTTCTGTCAGCGCGTCGAAGAAGTCATCCAGCTCCAGCCACGGTGGACGATAAGCCGTACCTACCAAAAGTCTTTTTTTGTTACTTTGCATGCTTAGCCACATCTGCTCGACCGTGGGATGATGGGGGTGCGTTCTTACCCGTACGTTAATGCCCGTTTTAATGTAGAAACCAACCCCACCACCGCGCCCCTCGCGAACGTTAATGGGTCGTGGAATGTGGCGGAGTCTATATCCCGGAACGGTCGGAGCTCGACCCTCCTCCCCTTTGCGCAGCCATGTTTCATTGATGGCCATAATATCCACTGAGTGATGGTTCATGGCCATCAGAAACTCATCATGGTTCGATGCCAAGGAGCCAGCATTATGTAGCCCAAACTTGATCTTTTTATTGGTATTCACTTAAAAAATTATAAATAAAAACTACATTACGACGACTAGATATGTTTGAAATATGGAGATAATTGCATAAAATAAATACGATATAAGTATAGATAATAATTACTACAAGAGCAAACAGTCCAGTGGTCGATAAACAAGCAATGTTCTTATTAAAATGTAGCTGGCTAATTTTATTACTTAAAACATAACTATAATAGTGCGAAGTATTCACTCGGCCCGCCCAGGCCCCGCCACCCTCACTCTCACCTCTACGATATGCGATCACAATACCCATATAATATGTTATCCACATGAACATAATACAAAGTCTAATAGCAAAACAACGATATAAGACAAAAATAAAACTAATGAAATCTACTCCAACCCCCAAAATCACTGGTATACAAAAGATGAAAAAGTTATTTATCACTATCGAATGAGCCGACTCCAAACGTGCGGTGCAAATCGTCTTCACTACGAATGAAGTGCATGCGGTCCCCTGGTTTGTGACGAGCAAAAATACGACCGTGCTTTGTCCAAACAAACTGCCAGCCAAGACGCTGCCCCGCATCCCGCGCCTTACGAAACAACTGTCTGTTTAGTTTAGTTAGCCGCTCATTTAGGTACAGACGTCGCGGCGGGCCGGCTATGTTGAGACTCGTAGTTGTTATATCCCTTCGAACTCGTGCGCTGCGAAGTAACTCGTCGCGGACGTCTCGGCGCGCCAGCCTGACAACAACAGGGCGCGGGCGGGTAATTACGGGACCCGATGCGTTCGCAGCATTCAACTGCCGTCCCCCGACGCGGTCCACGCTCACAAGGTCACGCTGATCGATTTCTACGCCTAGGGTAACTGCTAAGTCTTTTATCATACGGCTTAGATTTTCACCGCTTTGCTCGGGCAAGTTAGTGATTTCCAGCTCAGTTGCCAGTAGCTGCTGGTCACGATCATTTAGGTCTTGTTTAAGCTCGAGTATCTTCTTGTCCACAAGGTTCACAGTTTCCACCTTCAGCTTATTCTCCATAGCACCCACACGCTGCTCCATGTTATCTAATCTTGTATTGCACGTTGCTAAGGTTTCTTTTAGAAGCTTATTTTCTGCCTGGAGCTCTGCCATACCCTTATGAAGTTTTTGAAATTCATTGTAAAATTCCTTTTTCATATTCAGCAACTCCTCCCGCAACAATGTACCTAGGTCTTTGTGAAGTTCATCTTTAAAGTTACGGAATACAACGGGCAAATCCGGGTAGATGTCCTGTGTGTCGTCCTGAAAAGTGCAGCTCATTACACTATTGTCAAGCTGTTCTGTCCTAGACTGCATATTAGACGATATTCCCCTAACAGGCGTCTCTGAGCTATTTTTCGTAGCTAGGTTTTTGTTGCATTCAGGGCAGGTCCATTCATTACTTATCGCACCCGAAGATGGTAAGCTAACGCATCCCCGGTGATATTGAGCAGGACAAGAGGTACAAGTAGCGGCCTCTGTCGATGACAGGAATCTAGCGCAGGCCCCACATTTAACCGGCATACTGCTGCGTGTGCGCTGCTGTCTCGGTAAGCGGTACCTCGGTGTTATGATAGATGGCGCTATATACAGATCCTATGTTTACGGGGTTTCAGTGGCGTTTAATGGTGGGAAAACCCCATAGACATGTATACTACTTATCTTGTACGGTTGAGTATCCACAGTAAACGCGACACTGTTATTTTTTCTTTGTAAAAGTCAATTTTATAAATTTATCTTCGATAGTTAAGGTAGTTTTAAGTCACTTTTCAATTGTATATTTTAATTTATTCTATTATTGTTTTAAAACTACACATTAGCTCTTAATAACGTTTGCACTTGACACTGACACTGAGTTTATTTATTTGTAAATAAATGTTTGTAAATATGTCTTTTATTTTATTTTTAATCCAATAAGACAACTGACACAGCTAGTGATAGCTCCGCGTCCGTGACGTCACCAACTCAAATTATTCTTATTAGTATGTAAGATATGTATAGAATGCCTCATTTAAACTTGAATTTGTGTAATATTATGAAAATAAAAACGTTAGGTTATAATAATGTAACAGATAAATTCACACAGGAATAGTGTTTCATAAACGACAAAGTTCATCAAAACTGTAGCGCTTCATTTAAACTATCCCAATCGATACATGATACTGATCTGTAAAATTAAATTAACCAAGAGAGAGAAGTAACGGAAAAGGTAATATACAAGAATACTTAATTTACAATCGACTCTATTCACCACGAACTAACTGCCAATATCGATAAACACGAACAATCTTAGTTAATTTGTAAATGAATTTCCAAACTAAATCATCACATCTGTTCCACTTCGTCCGCTACATAAACCTCGCCAATAAATCTCCGAAACGATCGGCTATCGACATCTCCAAATTCATGCCCTTTATTGTAAATTTACAGAGATGTATAGTAAAGGTTTTAGAGAGGACAAAATTTATAGGTAAAATAACAATTGTGTAAAGTAGGGTGCTGAACTTTCTCCAAAATGTATTACTAATGAATATGTCTATAATAGTAATGTTACCAAACAAGTATAAACTATTAAATTTAAATTTCAAAGATTATGGATAAAACAAAAAGAATGCGGCATGCAACCTTTCTTTGTGTAATGTCTAATGGTCCAGAATGTCTCCTAATTTATTTAATGAAATTTATAAAGGAGGAGTTTTGAAAATAAAATAAAATTAAGTGTTCATTAATACTCAGAACTTCAAGGACTACAAAATAACTGTAATACCGTTATAACAAATTCTGTTGCAAGTAAAGATGGCACAAAACATTGCATGAAATTAAATTGTCAGTCAACCAACTTTCGCTGAATTTCTTATTTGCAAAATAATTACTATGCGCCCAACCTTTAGTTCCATCCTTTTCTGACACTATTTTAGCTAAGACTGGAAAACTCGCATCAAAATACGAACATTTTGTAATGCCACAAATTTCGGGATGCGTCCATCAGTCAACATGCCAGAACAAAGCTTTGCATTTACCGTGCACGATTGCTGCAACAGCAGGTTGAGCAGGTGCAAGCAAACACAAGCATGGTCTATACGGGCTTGCAACAGCAAGGTGAAGAAATAATGCATGTTTTTAAAGTCTTAAATAAATTTTACTTTAAACGTCGTGACTGTTCCAAAACTTAAGAAGAAACAAATTTCTTACCTTTCGCTGCTAATAGGCTATGTTAAAATTCGGAAAAAGAAGCCGTCAACTGCTTTTACACGCCTGTTTTATTACACTGCAAAATTTCCACACATCCATATGTAAATACATTTATAATATGAACAGCAGAAGTGCCTATGAAACTCCTTGCTTGCCGTTGTGACCCCTAACATATACAATTATACAACTTTAAGCCCTGAAAATTATGAATGAATAGTGATTATTATAATCTTATTTGCACTGTAAGCTATATGTTTAAATATTGAAATCAGGCAGCATAATTTGTCCTATGATAACCTTATACAAAAAGATGCCAAAATAAACTGGATATATTCGGCAAACACGATATAAGAAGGATTAACGAAATATAAAAGAGGCGAAATGCTTTTGATTTCTTTTCTTGTTGATTACTTTCTTATGATCCAGAAAAGATGATTGTATAATTACAACAGAAAACGCGTATCTCTTCACTGTAATCAGGCCGTGGGAACACACACCGGCAGACAGATTTACCATCCGCCCGCTCTCCACTAATTACATCTCGCACGCAATACGCAGTTTTGCATTTCTGTAACTTAACCTGTAAGCATTTTTTCATTGCATCATGGATGTATCACTTTTTCATTAGCTTTTATTGTTTATTAAGCGGTTTGTATGATTTAAAATATCAAATTTATGTGAATTACTTTTATTAATAATGCAATTTTGTTATCTTAATACTTACCTGTTTTAAGTTTGTGTAATTTTATTTCCGTGCAAGAATAAAATTTATATTTGCGTATGAAAATATAATGTAATTTCAGCCTATAATTGAAAGGTCAAACACTCAAATTTGATACAAGCAAAATAATGCCTTAATTTGCTTCAAAACAACGATTCTAAGAAACGGTTTCTAACGGTTAAGATACTCACAAACGGCGGGGTTATTTCTCTCAGCAAAATTCCACATAATCTAAAATATATCAAATAAGTGTCACGAGAAATATCACCAACTAGACTTCAAGTCTAGTATTATGAGTCGACTTTCACATTCAGTGATATTTTCACACGTCAAATTACAACGTACCAAAATAGGCAGGGATATGGACCTGACATGTGTAACATAATAAACGACAAGAAATCCATGTGATACTAAAGAATCAAAGTGGCTGTAGAAATTTCATAATGCTCACGGATAATGAAAAAGTAAATCTTAGAGACAATACTCAATAATACACGAAATTTAGTGTTAAAAAAATATTTGTGAAAGAAATAAATTATATGATGACATTTACCCGTTTTGGGATTATGAGCGTGTTATGATATATGTATGATGATTAGTAGTACTCATCAGCAGTAAGACAACACTATACAAATAAACACATTAAGAAGAGTCTTCTGCAAGATAAAAACAAATCTCAATGCAACAGCGAAATTCCACTGAACAGAGTCAGGTGAAATATGTAGTATCCGCAACAAAGTAATGCTTATTACAAGTTAAGAAATCAAGAGGAGAGTTCTCGGAAAATTGGGAAGTCAAACAAAGCAGTTGTGAATTATTTGTGAAGAGCTCTTTGGGACTCTTTCTTTGTTTGACGAAAACTTTATTGATGTAGTAAGAGTGTATTGCGTTGTTCAGCTTGTTGACGAGAATTTGATTTGGTTAATGCCAATTATGTTGTAACTCCGGAAATTACTTGTGAAATATTGAGTAAAGTATCAAATGGCACTGGACTTGAGTCGCAAACTTTTGTTTTAGTTATATTACTTCTTATTCTGAGCTGAGTTGCATGTTCATCGTTAATTTGTAAGCTAGATAATTTATATGCTATTTTTACGTCAGATTACTTTAATTACACGTCACCTTTTGTTTTGTAGTTAGTAAGTTGTTAATTCTTAAATCAAATTCAACACCATAATCATTTAAAAAATACACAGAAGAAACTTAAAGAACGAGAAAAGTTCGTTCTATCCCTAGTCGGTTAGAGGTCAGATCATCCATTTTATTTCGGTATGTTGTATGTTCAATGAAACAAAATAGTACCTTGGATTAGTTCTAGTTGAGAAACCTTATGCTCGAGAAAAAATGAAGTGGATTTGTCTCTCAAAATATGAAGGCGATAAATCTCATTTAAAGCTAGGGCCTCTTCCAGAGAATTATAACACAACCTCATTGACTATTCCAGTTTAAGATTAACTTCGGCGTGTCAAGTTTGATATAGTTGCCTCCGCTTTATGAATATTATTAACTTGCATGTATCTAAGTATATAATGGCCCGAAATTGTACTAACGTATCCTCGCTAATAATGTAAATTAGATACTAAGCTTGCCACAAGTACGTCTGTATGTCTAAAGTAGGACAATTATTTGTAATAGAGTGAGTAACAAACCGGTTTTGTAAAAGCTAAGTGTTTAATATTATCAAATTACTCTTTGTCAAACACTAAACAATTTTTGTATGATTTTAGTCACGGTACCGTGGAAATGGTAATGTTTTTTAGTCTATGTCATAAAGTTTTAAAATAATGTTTTTCAACATCCCATTCATTCTCAATTGTAAACAAAAACGAATTTTACGTATTTTGATATTACAGTATTAAATAATTTTAAAATGATTTTACTTGTCTATTTATCCATTAGTCAAGATCACATGACATGTAAGAAAGAAACGAAATGTAAGATGCCAATTTCTCGGACTGTTAAAGGTTTCGATTGAAATGAGTATCGAAAAATAAATAAAAACCTAGTGGCCCAACAGACTACGTACGTATTGTTAAAATAGCATGGTCTATTCCAATCTTATTGTCTGAACCATGCTCAGATCCGTTGAACACATACAAAAAAATACATTAAAATCGGTCCAACCGTTCAGAGACAAACACACGAACAGAAGCATTTTATATGTAAAGATAAATAAAAATATTTCTTTGCTAGTTTTTGTAGACGTGTCAACTGAAGCTGTACTTGCTCTTACAATAATACATTCTAATTTAAATTTTGTTTTCGTGACTGATTTAAAACAAACAATCACGCCCCTGTTTGAAATAACAGGACACCCCGAACAACTGCTTTTTTGTTTATTTGCCATTTCGCGTATCAGCGGATCAGCTGCATCGAATCACACACCGGATTTAGTGGAACGAATATTTGTCGATAGTCGGATAGAGTAAAGCACACTCTATATTTAAATACTGTAAATATTTCAAATACTCTCTTTTGATACCTGAATACGGATCTGAATATTCATTTATATTTCAATTGGAACACGTGTTTTTTTATCCAATCAAGAGGATATTGAGCGTGCAGCGTCGAATTTTGCAACTTATATTCGAAATTAAAAATATTTTCGAATGCGATTTAGGCTCTTTTTATGATTTTTGGTTGGCAAGCATAAAGCAGCCGCTGTAAACAGTCATCATAGCCTATAGACTCTTGCAACACTGACGAGACACTTGCGCATGCCTGAAGGTGGAAGCACGATTCATATGGAACTTTTGACCACCCATCTTATTACCATCTGGCAGCAGGAGCGTTCACAACCATCTCGTGTATGTTATGCAAAGTAGTATGTACCGAGTGTTTAAAATAAACGTATTAATTACATCAATTCACCACAGTTTCGCTACCTTTTGAGCGACCTTTATATCAATTGATGTCTGATAAAGCTAAATTTAAATATCATCATCCTTTATAATTGCAACCACTGCTGGGACACAAGGCTTCTCCTTGTCATCGAAGGAGGTTTAGGCAGTAGTCTACCACGCTTGCCCAATGCGGATTGGTGGACGGAGTATAAGGTGATCAATAACCTTTGCTGTCGCCTTTTACGACACCTATCAGAGGATATTAGGTGATAATGTTCTACTATGCCGGCATCACATGGCTTGAGGGTTCTGAAGAGCTTTAGATATATTTATTTATTTATAACTATTCAATTCAATATATAATGAAATAAATAAATCTATAGCTCTACTCACCCTTCATCGTGGACCATCCTAATCGCAACTCGCCATAAGTTACTAAAATTGTTTAAATCATGTGTTTACCTTGAAGCTTTGATCTCAAACAGTGGTGGGTGCATGGACTAGGTAAAAAGGCGTATGGCAATAGCAAGGACAGGAATGGACAAGCTGAAGAAAGTATGGAAGAACAGAAATCTTACCAAAGCCACTAAGATGCGATGGCGGACTAGTACACAATATGGTCTCACATATAGTCGAGAGTTCTGATTTATTGTACCTTGTAACACCAAGGACATAACTTGCACACTGCGCGGGCTGCAAACAAGTTCGTCTGCTACAACAATCTTAAGCTATCTTCCTGAGTACTAAGAGGTTCATTTTATCTATTGGTTTCATTGACAAAACATTATTGGGGAAAAAATAATCAAATCGAGTTATCGTTCGATATTTTAACGAATAGATAGCATTCGTCACATTATTTTGTTTCAAAATGTGAGCAAAATACATCTATTTTTTATATAATTATCGATTTTAATAAAACTAATGAACAAATTTGAATATAATTAATTACGTGAAGTTTATAATACTAAAAAGAAATAATCAGAATGGCGACTTGTAAGATACAGTGGGTTAAGTATATCTATACGAACTAAGACAAACTATAATTCCAAATAGACTTATCGATATTGCTAATAATATAGAAATGGAATCGATACACCATCGTATATCTGGCGAACCGAAAAAGATTCCCCTAAATTTCTTAATAGCACGCCCTCTCAAGTACGTATAGAAAAAAAACAAACCGTATTTGGAAAAGACGTGTCGCTTGTCTAATCTGACGTTTCTTTGTGCTTGAAGACAATCGAATCGAGATTGGATTCGTATTGGGAACCACAACAATGTGAGGTACCTTTTTTACTTTCCGCGCTCTAATCCGGAAGAAGCATTTTCAAGGATACCTTTTTGTATGATCTGGGATTGAGGAAAATCTTTGATGTAATTTGATTGTTTTTTTTTCTGTAAACAATTTATTATTTCATATTTCCCCCTTTCGAGAATTAATTGCCGTCTAAAGGGCAGGCCTTAAAAATATACATTAGATGTTTGTTAAACAAATCATACCTATTAGAAACCCACTGTTTAAATCAATATTGTTGGGTTCATACATAATTTTAGTTCGCCCACTGTATACTAGATGGCGCCATTCGTTTGTGGATCGCGCTAACGTTTTGTCGACATGTATCATATAAGGTCTATTGAAGATTTCTGTTCTATGTTCGCTGTTTTTGGCTACGGCGGTAGCAATATAGTTATACCTAGTAAAGTGTGTGTTTTTATTAGAATTGTGGAGTCCATTATCCATAGTGAAGTTTGGAGTTAAACAAATTTGGTGCCGAAACCCGGGATTATTTAAACATTGTTAGTAGTGAGTGAGTGAAAAATATTTGTGGTAATTTGGACCTTAAAACCGTGAGTAAATAGACTTAGAAAATTTAAACAAATATTAGGACTTGTAAAAATTTAAGAAGTGTTTGGACTTACAAAATTTTAAAATAAATTCATGGACTTAGAATAGTTTTAATAAAAGTGTTCAGACGTGGAATCTATGCCGGATTTTAAATTTTTATAGTTTAAAAACACTTAGAAAAATTTGTGAACCTTTTGGACTTAGAAAAATTTCTTGAAAAATCACAAGTAACAATTTAATTTACTACAAAATGGATATCAAAGACCTGTTAATCATACAAGAAGATAGATTACAAAAGTTAATTAAAGCGGAATCTAATTACAAGAAAAGTCCAAAGGATAGAATTACAAGAGGTTATTTGGAAGCAAGACTAGAAACTTTAGACAAACTCTGGAAAGATTTCACTGATTCGCATTTAAAAATTATCACTTCAGTTAAGGCAGAAAAACAAAGTGAGCTAAATTATTTTAGCGATGGTATTTATGATAAATTCGAAGAGTATTACACATATTACAAGGGTTCTTTGCGAGAGGCATTTCGCAAGATAAACGTAACACAGACTCAAGTCCCCGATGGAAAGGCAACTTCATCTTGTGATGTCAAATTACCAAAGATACAGTTACCCTCCTTTAGTGGTAAATATGGTGAATGGCAAGCATTCTATGATCTTTTTACGTCAGTTATCCATAATAACAACAATATATCATCTGTCCAAAAGCTGCATTATTTGAAGAGTACACTCAGTGGTGAAGCAGAAGTTCTGATTCGAAACTTACCAACTACTGACCTTAATTATGAATCTGCATGGGAAAGGTTAACTAAACGTTACAATAACAAAAGATACAATTGCAATGCGATTCTCAGAACACTATTTTCACAAAAGCAAATTACTACAGAATCGGCAAATGCTGTTAAGAACTTACTTGATACCACAACTTCTTGTCTAAGTTCATTGGGTAACATGGAGATTTCTACGAGCTCATGGGATGCCATAATCATTTATCTGGTAGTGTCGAAATTAGACTTAGAATCGCTCCGTCAGTGGGAGCTAAATATCAGTGGAATTCCGTCTAATGAGTTGCCAAGGTGGAGTGATTTGGTTGTATTTTTAGAGTCACGCTTTAGAACCCTGGAAATGATTGATAGCAATAAATCAATTGCAAGGATATCTCATACAAATACTAAACGACTAGAAAAGGTGAAATCCTTTGCAACTATACAAAATGAAGAAAGGGTTGCTGTCAAATCAACGTGTACAATGTGTTCAGGAGATCACTATTTATACCAATGCAAAAGTTTTAGCGAGCTGACACCGCGTGATAGACAAGATTTTGTACAAACAAAATCTCTGTGTTTCAACTGTCTCGCGCCCACTCATTCAGTTAAGAAATGTCGTCAATCAACGTGCTGCCGGAGATGTGGTAGAAGACACCACTCATTACTACACCTTGAAAGAGAAGTTCGTCAAGGGCACATAATAAATTCAGATAACACGCACACTTTGTCAAAGCGACCCATTATACAAAATCATCAAGAAACATTACAGAGCGAAGTGAATGTGGTTGCTAATTTCGCCAAGGAAGAAACAGTAATCGGAACGTCCGATGTTCTTTTAGCAACTGCAGTTGTTAAAGCTTATTCTCGTAGCGGTCAATCGAAATTATTTCGT
This sequence comes from Elophila nymphaeata, assembly GCA_955850985.1. NCBI lineage: Eukaryota > Metazoa > Arthropoda > Insecta > Lepidoptera > Crambidae > Elophila > Elophila nymphaeata. Next base: position 21,813,028 of record OY039084.1, on the reverse strand, counting down.
GTGTTGATTGATCAAGGATCTCAGGCATCGTTTGTCACTGAGGAAACCGTCCAGTTACTTGGTCTCAAACGTGTACCGGTAAGTGGTTGTGTGTCAGGTCTGGGAGATGGTCAATTAAAAATCAAATACATGGTTTCCTTTTGTATTCAATCACAACAGGATCCATTAAATTCAATTCAGATTACTGCATACGTGTTAAAATCCCTCATTTCGCGCATTCCTTCATCAAATATTCTATCACCTGATTGGTTAGAAATCGAGAATCTATCACTAGCTGATCCAGAATACACATCACCAGGTAGAATTGACATTCTACTTGGAGCTGAAATTTACTGTGAAATATTATTAGGAGACATGATTAAACACCCCCAAGGACATTTATTAGCACAAAATACAATCTTTGGATGGGTCATCTCAGGGAAAGCGTCGAAATCAGTTTCAGGAACAGAACGAATGATAAGCTTACATGTTCAAATCAAAGAAGATACGTTACTCAAACAATTCTGGGAATTGGAGAATGAGCCAAACACTATACTAAAGAGGTTTACTAAGATGGAAGAGAAATGTGAAGAATTCTACGATGCTACAACTTATAGAAACGAAGAAGGAAGATTTGTGGTTAAGTTACCATTTAACAGCCAAGACCCAGAATGTCAATATGGAAGGTTAAAAGACATAGCACAAAAGCGATTTCATTTACTCGAAAGGAAGTTTCTCAAAAATTCCGAATTTAAAGAAGACTACAGTAAGGTGATCCAAGAATACTTAGATTTAAATCACATGGTAAAAATAGAAGATGAGATGGCTGACACGAGAGCAGTATATATCCCTCATCATGCGGTAGTGCGAGAGGACAAGAAGACCACAAAACTGCGTATCGTATTCGACGCCTCATGCAAGGGTGCAAATGGTGTGTCTCTCAATGACAACCTCCTTGTGGGACCCAGGCTGCAACAGGATTTGAGGCACATATTGATGAGATGGCGTAAGCTTCCAATCTGTATTGTAGCAGATATCGTCAAAATGTATCGCCAAGTGCGGGTACATAATGAAGACACTCGTTTCCAAAGGATCGTTTGGAGATCAAACCCAGATGAACCTCTGAGTCATTACGAGTTATTGACACTCACCTTTGGAACTGCTCCTGCGCCCTATCTCGCCGTGAAATCGCTACAGCGACTCGCAGACGAAAATCAACACCAGTATCCGGTCGCAGCCCAAATCACTAAGCAAGATTATTTCGTGGACGACCTTATGACTTGTTGTCACACAGAGGATGAGGCCATTGAAATTTACACTCAGATGAACAAAATGTTAAATTCGGGTGGGTTTGAGTTGCAAAAGTGGAGCAGTAACAGTGAGGGTTTAATGCAATACATTAATGAGAGTAACCAGAATACCTTCAATTCTATTCCAATAAAGGCAGATAATACGGTGAAGGTTTTAGGTATTATTTGGAATAGAAATACTGATCATTTCCAATACACTGTATGCTTACCTGAGTTGAATCAACCACCAACGAAGCGAAATATTTTATCTGACATAGCTAGGTTGTATGACCCCATGGGATGGATCGCACCTGTCGTAGTTATTGCAAAAATTTTCATCCAAAAATTATGGAAATTAGGGTTGCCATGGGATGATGAACTTCCTGAAGACATCCTTTCCGAATGGCTAAGATTTAGGTCAGAAATGGTTCAGTTGAATACGTTTCTAGTTCCGAGATGGATCAATTTCACTAAAGATTCTGAAATTGAGCTCCACGCCTTCGCAGATGCTTCCCAGCTAGCTTACGCAGCTGTAGTGTATTCAAGGTCTAAAAATAAGAAAGGCGAGGTTCATATTAGTCTCATAACTGCGAAAACTAAGGTTTCTCCAATCGAGAAACAATTATCAATTCCAAGATTGGAACTTTGTGGTGCAGTTTTAGCAGCAAAATTATTGTATGAAGTATCACAAGTTATGAGCATACCGAAAGAAAGGTTGTTTGCTTGGTCTGACTCTACCGTTGTGTTAGCATGGTTGCGAGGACTACCATCACGCTGGACCACCTTCGTTAGCAATCGCGTTTCTGACATTCTTAATATCTTAGATAGTGATCAAATCAGGCATGTCGGAACAAAAATGAATCCAGCGGATTGTGCCTCCAGAGGCTTGCAACCATCAGAGCTAAGGAAGGAAACTCTTTGGTGGGAGGGACCTGCATGGCTTCATCAACAGTCTATTGACTTACCAACGTCAGAATACACTACACAAGAAGAAGAGAAACCAATTAAGACACCACAGATTAAAGTTTATGTCACTGTAAAGAAAGCAGACAGAATTAAACAGCTGTTAGAAGAGGAAACAGAATTTATCTGGAGCAAATATTCATCTTTTAAGAAAATGTTAAGAATTGTTTCGTATATAAGGAGATGGTTAAACATAAGGTTAAAGAACGGTGACAGAGAAGTGTATCCAAAGTTTATCACAGTAAAGGAAATTAACGAGTCTTTAGAAGTGTGCATTAGGCAAGTGCAAGAACTGAGGTTTAAGGAAGAAATTAAAGAGATAAAAACTAGTGGAAGTACCAGGAATAAGAGCGAACTGCAAACACTCAATCCCTTTTTAGATGAAAAGGGCCTTTTGAGAGTAGGAGGTCGAATCGAAAAGGCAAAACTGAGCTATGATATGAGACATCCGTTGATAATACCTGAGATAAGTCATCTTACCCAGCTTATTATTGACGACGCTCACCACTCAACAATGCACGGTGGACCTCAAGCTATGCTAGTTTACCTCAGAAATCGATTTTGGATAATACATGCCAGACAACAAGTTAAGAAATATTATAGACATTGTGTCACATGCATCAGATATTCTCAACGTAAACACACTCCTCTAATGGGTCAGTTGCCAGAAGTGCGATTACAGCCTAGTAAGGTTTTCAAATCAGCTGGAGTTGACTACGCAGGTCCCATCAGCATCAGATTCTCTCCAGGAAGAGGAGCAAAATCGTATAAGGGCTACATTTGCTTATTTGTCTGTATGGTGACACGCGCCATCCACATCGAAGCCGTGTCTGATCTCACCTCAAAGGGCTTCATTGCTGCATTTCGGAGATTTGTGGGACGTCGTGGTCGTTGTCAAGACTTGTATTGCGACAACGGAACCAATTTTGTCGGCGCTGACAAGGAGTTAAGGGATATTTTTGATATGACCAAATCGCAAATGCCTCAGGACATAGCAGAGATACTTGCTCAAGATGGAACTACCTTTCATTTTATACCTCCTCACAGTCCCAATTTCGGTGGGCTTTGGGAGGCCGGTGTTCGTTCAACTAAGACACATTTAAGAAAGGTGATAGGAGATCACACTCTTACATTCGAAGAGTTATCAACTGTATTAATTCAAGTTGAATCATGTCTCAATTCGCGTCCATTAAGTCAGCTAAGTGATAATTCTGTAGACCTTCTCCCATTGACGCCCGGCCACTTCCTGGTTGGTGAACCGCTTGTTAACGTGTGTGATGACTATTACATCAACCAAAATAAAACTGTAAGTAATTTAGATAGATGGCGGCTGGTTCAAAAAATGACAAACGATTTCTGGCATCGTTGGTCTAAAGAATACTTGTTAAATTTAGATAAGCGATACAAATGGAAAACCAAGAAATCCGAAGTAGATATTGGTGATGTTGTTGTAATTCGTGAGGAAAATATACCTCCAACTAAATGGATTCTTGGTAGAATTGTTCAAAAGCATCCTGGTAATGATAACATTACGCGCGTCGTTACCATTAAATGCAAGGACAAATTGTTGAAACGTCCAGTAAATAAACTCTGTCTGTTGCCAAAGTGATAAAATTATTGTCAATTTTAGATTTTTTGGGTACTTCATCTGGTTTGTTTAGACAATTAGTCATGTTAGTAGATATATTTTACGTAGTTATGTTACCTCCTTTCACGGTGGGCGGAGTCTTTGAGATAGACCGTATCAATTTATAAAAGATTTGTATTTTTTATATATACAGGGTGAAATTGAAAACGTTGGCATCCTTTTAAAATAAGATTCTACCCATGGTTAATAGTGCATACACCGCATATTAGCAAAATCAAAAGAAGTAAAATTTCAATATCAAAAACCTAGAAAAACCATTTTAGTTTCTTAAGAATAGCTTAATAGTGCAAATAAACAATAAAAATATTAATAAAATAAATAAATATTAATATGCTGTTATCCAAACAATTTCAAAAATATCAAGTTGAATAGGTCCGCTTGAAACGACGCGACACTCTGCCGCTCGGCGCGTGCGTATTTTCCCACTACGAATTCATTCATAAAACCAAAAAACTTATTCGTAAATCATTAAAGGAAGACCGCGCGCGCAGCCGTCCTTTGTACCCCTTTGACATCGCGCCGCCACCGCGCACCGTCACCTTTCGGCTTGCGCCGACGACGCCTCTCGCCGCCCGCCGCTCGCCCCGCCCGCTTCAGTCGGCGCAAGCGCAAAATACTATGTACCTATTTTATTTATTAGTACGGCTTTACGCTTATTTGTTTATGCACGTATTACTTTGCTCGGTCTCGGGAACTTGTCGTCGCACACGCGTTAAGGATTGCAGTGGCTGTTTTATGGTAGTATTGTTATCGTATCGTAATGCCTCGACCACGTAATGTGCAAGGACGGTACACAAACCAACAGTACATACAAACAAATTAACATGTGTGAACTCGCGTAAATCAAATCCCGTAATCAAACCGGTTTTATGGCACGCACAATATCATGCCATCCGAGTAATCGTATGAGAGTGAAAGTGAAACGAGAGACGAACTCAAAAACAAAATAATCTTAGCCTTTGAAGCTGTAAAATTGCAAGGCTCTGTATTGAACAGAGTGAAAGACAATCATATTAAACAATTGTTAAAATATTTGTGAGCAAAAGTGATAGGTAATAAGTAAATCATGATTTGAAAATTCTTATTAACGTGAATACTTTAATTTCGCCTTTTGAAATACGCCAAAAACTTTAAAAGTGTTAATTGTGTGTTATGTTATTCATGAGTTTGTTCTTATTTCATCTGCCTGTTGCCGAAGTTTTAATCGTCCTAAGCTGGAAAAAATAGGTATGAAGTTTAGCGTTCATTATCCATTGTTATTGTACCTACAAGGTAGATCAGCTGTTCTCGCGGATCGCGAGAGAGCGACGCCCCCGACTACGTGTAGGTATCGACGCTTCGCTGTGTCGCACTAAGCATGTTGCTATCTCGAAAGAAAATGATACTTTATCAATTTCTCATTTATTTTGTAGTTTCTTTAAAGTTGATTTTTTTTTATTCGGATACGCATAAAAATAATCCCTAATTTAAGTACAATGGTAGACTGAATTGATGCCAATGACTTCAAATTCACCCTGTATATACTTGTAATGTTTCCTTAAAGGACACGTCCTTGGTGGGCGGGATGTTTAAATCAATATTGTTGGGTTCATACATAATTTTAGTTCGCCCACTGTATACTAGATGGCGCCATTCGTTTGTGGATCGCGCTAACGTTTTGTCGACATGTATCATATAAGGTCTATTGAAGATTTCTGTTCTATGTTCGCTGTTTTTGGCTACGGCGGTAGCAATATAGTTATACCTAGTAAAGTGTGTGTTTTTATTAGAATTGTGGAGTCCATTATCCATAGTGAAGTTTGGAGTTAAACACCCACACTTTGACTAACATAGTAAATGGAATAGATAAAAGATTTATTAGAGGATTTCCTAAATTATTTTTATTGCAAACTTTAAAAATGACTAGATTTACATTTTCAGTAACTTACTACTCCAGATATTCAAGATTTTATAAAAATGCGGAATAAATTTAATAAGATACATTATCAGCCTTAAAAAAGATTTATGAAAGGAAATATCAGGAATACATAAAACATTAAAGTCCAATATGTTGATGTAATAGCTAAGGAAGTCAAACTTACAATCATAATTTCCAATTCCTATCCTTATGCTGCTGATAATAAAGCGGTGAATTAAAATAATACAGCATGTTAGTTGATACTACGATATTTATTTATTTATAATAAGTACATTAACAGATTAAAGTCACTAAAGTATTAAATATAGGCAAATTAACAATCTTCGCTAGACAATTATCCAATATAAATGTACATAGCGTGATTTACTAATATATCATAACATCATAACGCGCGTGTCTGAGTTAATTAAAATAATGCGGCAAAATATGACGAATAAGAATCTTAAACTAAACAAAACTAAACTAAACTATAAAAAAACAAAAGTAACGAACCTATTAGATTATTTTATGAAAGATAACATTTGATATATTAAATAATAATCAAATAACAATTTATATAAACAACCAACCATTACGATGCCGAATCAGAAGAAGTTGAGGCAGAGCATATACAGATTTTAAGCGTGTATAGTCAGATGACAAAAACAATCATAATCTTTCCTGTTGGAAACTGCATTAACACCAGCAAGAACAGCGTCATATCCCTGCAACCTTGTCTAAGTTATAATCTCGCCACGACCTACAAATCTAAGCTATCGCTGCAATCTCCGGAGCATTCTGATTAAGACTTAATTCACTGCACTATTAACACGTCCTCTGGTATTCAAGTTTGCTAAATTTTGATGCGGTGTTTTCTACCTTATAACTGAGGATTTAGAGACGAAATTCGAGTTCGCGAATTCAGATTGTATGGTTTAATGCAACTCACGAGATAATGGAGAGTGTGATATTTTAATTGTTCGCTGCTAACTTGAGTGAGATTATGCAATGTTTTTGGAGCAGTATTTAGCAGAGGGTTTTTGTAAACAATTTGAATTGCTCCTGAGGATTGAAGAGTGCATTGACTTCATCTACTTATCATGATATAATAATAGAATTGTACAGAAAGATTAGTAACCGTTGAAAGTACTAACGAACATAGATATTTTCCATTTACAAATAAGTAGATTTTGAAACCTAAGTGACAATAGCGATTGCGCTTTGCAAAGTTCAAAATTAACAAATGATAATATACTTGATCCATATCTTATTACGAAAAAACCTACATATGAAATCCATGATTTTTACTAGTTGTCTAGTCAAGCCACAATATAGTTTGCAGATAATACATTTTAAAGCGACTCATTAAACCAACATCTGTAGCGGGCAAGATAGTATGATAACATTCAATACAGGCTCAGAATAGGTCACAAAGATGATATATGATCCTCATAAATAAAGACCTCAGCCATTATACCCTAATAGGGTCCAGCGTAACGGACAATGCAAGTTTCGCCAATTAATTAACAAGAATTGTGGCCTTCGAAACCGATGTTAAATTCCCCGAGATGGGGACAATGTCTTTGTCGATTGGAGACAATTAGTGACCGTGGACGGACGCTCATAAGGATGTTATTAGTCAGTCCCCCGGGTAGGGTGGCCGTGTGGTTAGGGAAGATAATCCCTTTTTTATTTACAAAAACTCCCTTTGTTTATGTAAGGAATTACTAAAACATTCTGTAATGCATTCTTCATAATTGTAAATTGTCATTAGAAATTGTGGAAGTGTTAATGATTTTAGTCAAAGTAGGGCACAGCGAACTAGTCGCTCGAATTTGGAGCGCCCAAACTGTGATAGTACCTCTACCTTACAGAAGACCACAGTCAAATAACATTAAATTTTTATGGTGTTGTGTTTCTGTTGGTGAGTTAGGTTGCCAGAGCTACACGAGGTAGGGAAATGGGATTAAGATGCGACAATGGCAATACGCATATACGCAATAAGGACAGGCCATACGCATGTCTGCCAATAACTTAACATAGAACTAAAAAACTATGTTGTTTTATTTTTGGTTATTTTTACTTTCTCGTAGGTATACGTAGAGGAAGTCTTGTAATCGTAAAAAAATTCGATCTCGAGATTTTGACGGATTTACACGTTTTGGACCTCCCTGAGTCCAAAAACCCCGTTTTTTGAAATTATGTCTGTGTGTGTGTGTCTGTGCGTTAGCACGATAACTTGAGTATGCTTTAACTTATTGCAACCAAATTTAATATGTATGTATAACATCAAAATATAAGGTTTCTATCAACTTTTGAGTGATTGATCACGAAAGTTAAGCAACCAAGTAAGCCGGTCTTTACTCGGATGGGTGACCAAAATTTAACATGCATTTGTATGACATCAAAATATAAGATTTCTATCAACTTTTGAGTCGTTTCCGGTATACGAGAAAGTCAAGGGGAGACCACTCCCGATTTTTTTAATTGTGTTATTATAAGTGATAGATCCAGGCGTTACATTGCAGAAATCTATTGTGCAAAGCAACGATAACAGATTGAATGAGTGTATTTGTAAACAAGAATTAGTTACTATGTATACGTTGGGTATATTTCTAAGAAAACACACACTTGGATCACAAGTTTCAAGCACTGCACCTGGCCTCCCTCACTGCAACTCGATTGATACGGCAGTGAATCCTTGGAATCCTAAGAGTTTTCATTTCTTTCGTCTCATTATAATAGTTTATTTTTCTGTACAAAACAATAAGGTAACATCCGCAATGGATAGCAAAGTAGCTATGGTAAATAATCTGGGTCATAAACAATTGGTTTGTGGATAAATACTTGACTCATGACATGACCAACAGCTTCGTAATAAAATGTCAAGTAAATAAATTATTTTAGTACGTAAACTGATACAAGTTTATTTCCCTAAGTTTTCTGTAATCTAAATGCCTTCCAAATTTTAATTAGTGAACATCTCTTTGCAGAAACTTAGCGGTCATAAAATTATTCAGAGTCCGGTTTTGCTGAGCAAATTCTCTTATAAATCAAAACTTTGTGTCTCCCTAGTTGTAAGTACAAATTTTAAGGGCCAAAGTTAATTAAATCTAAAGATTTTAAGGGCTTTCTCAGATTATCTACGAAAGCCTGCCGACCGCAGTTCATGGTACGCAGATAAGATCTATGGGAAAGTAATTAATTAAGGTAGGTTCTCCTTGAGTGTATTTTAAACATTGCTGAAGAAATTCGATGAAGAAAAATGAGGTAAGGTTTTCGTAAAATTCTGAAATGAGAATCTTAATTAAAAGAGGTCAGGATATATTGGCGATGCCTTATTATCTCTTTATAGTGTTTGTATTCTTATTTAAATATATAACTGTAGCTCCACCATATGCTCCGATGGCTATAATAGGGTCCAGAACGTGTTTAATTTACTTTCGTCGTTGGTCGTCGTTTATTGTCGTTTCAGCCGAAAGACGTCCACCGTTGGACATAGGCCTACCCTGTGCTGCCCACATCCAGAGGCCTGCCGCAACCTTTATCAGATCGTCAGTCCACGTTGTGAGGGGCCTACCAACGCTGCGTCTCCTGGTACGTGGTCGCCACTCGAGGACCTTTCCCTCCCAACGGCCGTCAGTCCTCCTCACAATGTGCCCTGCCCACTGCCATTTAAGATTCGCAATTCTTTGGGCTACGTCAATGACCTTGGTTCTCCTGCGGATCTCATCATTTCTGATATGATCACGCAGAGAAACTCTAAGCACAGGCCTCTTATGAGACCCATTGGAAGCGGCCACGTTTTGGTTCCACAGGTTGGACACTGCTTTCGCCGTCGAAATTTGTCAGTGCTTGGTACTTATGTTTTTATGGTAACATTGTCGACGGCGAAAGCAGTGTCCCGGTAGCGAAGTTGTTGACGCAGCCGCCCGGATTATTTTGGGGTATTATGTGGCTCATATTGCCAGGATGTGGCTTTGTGTGTAGTAGAATGTTACCTGAAGCTTTGCTCGACGCCTTTTGAGATTGTGTGCGTGATTATCTTATATTGAACAATATGTACAGTTGTTCTTACTCGCATAGCGACTTAACATAACTCTCAGTCATTTAAACTGTGTCGTAACAATTCCCACAACCTGTCTCGGTTCCCTAGAGCGGGATGATTAAAACCAGGCCATTCCATTTGCATTCAAGCGTTTCGCGTAAACTATGACAGACGTTAACTCCTAGCTTCGGTAGATTCGGATGCAGCAGACATCCGTTATAGATGCAGTATTGGAAATGAAACTTGATATTACTCGTGTGTAGATGGTCAAATATTTTATTTGCATAAATATTATTTGTGTTAAAACTAAATAACCTTAGTGTTCGGACAGTTAATGATAAAATCAGTGATTGGGAGGTCACGTAAGTCAAGACCTTCCATATCAAAGGTTAAAAATATCTCATACACGAGTACATTAGGGCATAGCGTAGTCGAAATAAGGCACAGCGGATTAGCCGCTCGAAATGGGGTAGTACTTCCACCTTACAGAAGACCACAGGCAAAAAACACTACATTTTTGTAGTGATGTGTTTCTGTTGGTGAGCGCGAATGTTACGTCAGTGTTCCAAGCGTCTATAGGCTACGGTGGCTGTTTACTACCAAGCTGGTCGTATGCCTGTCTGCCAACTACCTAAAAAAAAAAATATGTCTAATAAGTCATGTTTATATATCTCACATCTTAACTATCTACATTATAGTACAATCGTACCTAAATGGCAATTTGCCTGTGTATAGAATTATTTCCAAACAGCTTCTTAAGTGTAACATCGATATATAAATAAATGTTATGTTGGTTTGTGTTGGATTGTTTTTATCTATTTTTTGCATCAGTCACATATCTGCGACCGCGAGAAAACAGTTTTTTTAACGATCAGCTGTGTACCAGTGACCGCGCCATCTGCCAAAAGCGAGGAAAACACTCGCTGACAACCGCAATAGTAATGAAAAAATAACAACCGTAACTAGGCAACCGCCATCAACGTCAATCAAAGTATTGCAAAATTAAACTTATATGAAAATTGTGTGAAAAATGATTCAAACAAAGAATACATTCTTTGTTTTGTTTCTCATTTCTCAACCATTCAATCATAATGTGCCACTGCGAAGCGTGGCAGGGTACAGCTAGTAATTGATAAATGTATAATCGTCAAGTACATCAATGAGTCGAATAAGTAAAGGGTATATTTTCTCATTTCTGCAAAGGCAGAAAATGTTCTCTTGCAGAGTCTAACAAGAAATGGATCTTAACACAACGCGTCGTCTGCGGACAAAGCGGTATCTCTTGAATGAAGTCCTTTGACACCGAACACTTAGTTACGGATCGCTTTTAAAGTTTTTGCTGTTTGTGCAGATGTAAGCGCTCCACCGTTAGTTTTAGAGGAGTTGGCTTGTTAACAGTACTTTTTGCTGATAACAGTTTTATGTTCGCTAAGATTTTGCCTTTAAGGGTCTTGGAAGTTTCAATGGCGTGCCGTCTTGTTTCCTTGTTTTTAAACTAACTGTCTATGCTTATCTTGAGAGACTATTTAAAAAAATATAATTGATGTTTAGTTAACAACAAGTAAAACAGTTTGTGGATTATCCGAGTACAGCTTGTGCATTTTCGTAAAATTGAGAGTCATGCGATTGATTTAATAAGCCTGAAAAAATAATAAATAACGTTATATATTAGGTTATTAAATTGTTTTTATTTGAATAGTTTCAATTAATTTACCATAATAAGGTTGAATATCAGTTATTGGTTAATAATATCCGTAAACACGTTCCATGAATTTTTCTTTACTAGCTGGTATACCATAAGTAGGATCGTCTTGGTAGGTACCACCGCCTTTCTTATTTCTGCCGTGAAGCAGTTCGCTGTGTTTCGGATTGAAGGGAAAGGTAACCAGTGTAATTACTGGGCATGGAGGGCATATCATCTTAGTCCTCGGAATGGCAACGCACTTGCAGTGTTTAGTGATTTACCCTTAAAATTGAAAGTGTCTTATGGCATGAAGATAGAATTAAGAATGGAGTCATTAGTCAAATGAAAAAAGTGAGGGCAAAAATTTTGACAACCCTTGACATTTCATGACATTTCTTGACATTGCTAGAGAGGCCCTGTCTCTTTCTAGTAGGGTGCCTGTAGCATAAATTAATCACGGACAGTCTTGTGCCACGGGTAAGGTCTCACGTGCTCCCACGGTCCTAAGATATAGGGAGTTAAATGAGACACGAGAGATCCGTGCAGAACAATTTATTAAATGGTGGTATAATGCCCAATAGCGTGTACTCCCCTGGTGGTAGCCGGAGATGGTCTCGGTGAGGGTCGCTCGGTGGGACGAGTTAGGGCGGCTTGTACTGCTGCTCACTGTAAGTCCAGCCCTGGGCGGAAGTGAAATAGCTGAGGCGACAGCGGCTACCTTAGCCTAATCTTGGACCCCAATTAGGGGTTAAACACATTAAATAAATAACTATTATTGCACACGATTATCAAATTAGTTAATTAGTATTAGGTAGGTCTTGTCGGTGCTCAATTTACTTAGCGAACCACGCAAGCGCAAAACCGAATCACCAAGCCTTTGTTTGCGATTCCTGACTCGATCGAGACTGCCCGGCGACGCAGGCGCAATCTATCGGAGATTGCCCGCAACAGTCGTACGGTCACTAAAATGTAGCTTATCAACGTTAATATGGAGCGCTAAAACCTATTGATAAATTTAGGAGGCGAACTCTAAAGAAATATTTCAATTAGATGAGCTTCCTTTATATCTTAATTTATGTAATATTTATAAATAGTGTAATCTGATTTAATTTAAAAAAAATTATGTATGTAGGTCGGTAAAATATGTATGTGTAACGTTACACTTGAACTTCGTTACGTTAATAAAACCACAAGTTGAAAATAATTTGAGTTTTGAGTTTTCCATGACAAAGAATCAAAATTCATAATAATTACTTTAAACTTTTTTTCCTGAGTGCCTTTTAGCACGGTAATGTTATCTATTTTCGGCTCCCAGGAAAAAAATCAGCAACCGAAATACGAGGATTTATCGCTTCTGTGACTCTTGATTTTAAGAGGCACGTTACAGTTTATTATATAGCTTATCTCATGTCACGTCAACTCATAGACATTAAATTATTCTTGTTTTTAGGTGCTAAGCATACATTTAAGGTTTTCCGGTTAGCAATGCTATAAAAATACATTGTGTGGTATACCGATCTAGCCGTTCTTGAGTAATGATAATAGGGCCGTAATGATGCGCAACTTACCAACTTACTACCAGACTTTCTTTATATTGATAGATATTACGACTGAAAGCCGAAGTGCGGTTTTTTATACAACAGAAGAAATTGTTAGCTCTAGTAACTTTCCGTGAATTAGTTACATAAGTAACAGCTACTGGCTACAAAAAAGTAAGTTTAGTAGCACTTGGTTTTTAGTATAATACAGGCTGTAACATGAAGGGTACTTAAACATGGTACCCTACATGTTACAGCCTGCATTATATGTAATATTTGGGGTGTTTTAGGCCATCAATATAAACAACTTTTTGACGCCGTCATGGTGGAGTGGTCAGTATAGCTACCTACACATGAAGCCTTTCGGGTTTGAATCCTGGTGCCGGCAAATATTTGTGCGACGAACACGAATATTTGTTTGCGAGTCACGGTTATTATATATTTATTTAAGTTTATTTATAAAAATATCTAAAGCTATTAATTTATATTGAAAAAATGACCGTTATCTACACTTACGTGCAATAAAATCGACCCAACTCGTCGGTTTCGATTCGACATTTATCGGTATATAAAAAGAAGATTAGGCAAACAAAACTTGTAAATATAATTCAAATCAAATCAAATAATTTATTGCATTCATGAATGTAAATAACAGATGTTCACAAACAACACCAGCACATCATGGTGCCCATTTGGGCATAGCATAATCAAGATAAAAGTGTAACGGACTAGATTAGAAATTATTCATACTATATTAACTTAATTCGAATGTATATTTCTTACGCTTTATTTAACCTACTCTAAACATCGATAAATGAAGTGTTGGTGACAATAGACTAATTACTTCGGAAATCCTGGTTTCTCATTTTTGCGTCATACGGCATTTTGGTGACTATACAGAATGTTAAAATTCAATTGAGTCATTGTATATTCAATAATTGATGATGCCTGATGCCCTTAAAATTATTTCCCCAAACATTTTAGCTCTCTGTATTAACTGTACCTATATTATCAAGAAAATTTTTACTAACCAATTCAAGGGTTGCCTTTGAAAAGTGATTGAGTAGTGGTTTTATTGAAAAAAGGGCTTGAAGTTTGACATAAGCAGTTGCCTTGAAAGTGTCGGTGTCTTGAAGTGGAAGCTACATATTTTCAAATTCATTAAAATTTTGTTTTTATAGACACAATAGACAACCATATGGTCCGTCGCTTCGGAAATCTAAAAAGAAAAGAAAATTTTATGTATACAAGTTAAAAGTGTATATAAATATTTATGTACACTTTTAACTTGTAATCAAATAGCATATTAAAAACTATCATTTGATAGATTTTAATATGCTATTTGATTACAAGTGCAGAAGAGCGCAGCCACAATTTTATTAATACTGTCTGTCTGTGTGCAATGTATCTGCGTTGCATGTTAGTACATGCAAATGTGAATGATAAACATTATTACACTAGTACAATCCAATCAATACTCTCATTATCTTTTTCTCAAATAAAATAATTTACATTACACAAATTACATATTTTATTTGTAAATAAACATTTCGAACTAAAAATGGGTAAAACTATTTATGTATTTTATCTATGTAATAGTTATTTCAAAGAATTAAATAAAATAATCTATCAATTTTGATTGCCATTTATAAAAGGAATGGATAGAAAGGGATATTATTTCCTTATAATTCCGGAAATCCTAGTCACCCTAGTCATTTGTTTACAAATATTTGAATAAGTAAATTATGTACAAAAATTCATTAAATTCTAAGATAGGATTAAATACGAGTATCAGAAATTTCTCCCTCTTATGGAGTTTTGCAAAATAACGCTAATAATCTGGAATTACGGGTGAAAAATGAAATTTATAGATTGAACAATATTATATGCAATTATGACACTTACAAGTGAAATTCACACTGCATCCTCAATACTACTCACTTCTACCAGCACGAAATAACTATATATGTATAATTTTGCACTATTTATCCTTATTTTAAACTAAAAAGCCGTACCAAAATCGCGAGTCGATATTTATGAATACGTCAATTACGACAATTTATGTCATGTTGAGATTTCGGGACATTGACACATGAAGAAAGTGCTGCCATTACATAAATCCTTTCATTTCCCATAAGTTATAGAAAGAATCACAGTGATGATTTTCAAAATAAAATACAAACCTAAACATTAAAAGTAAATATATTATATTTATTTCTTTCATTGATAATAAATACTGATAATTGAATACAATATGTAAAGTTTTTAGCTACTTTTCTACTTTTGTTTTAGAAAGATGGCGAAATACTGGGGAAATCTTGTTTCTATGTAGTCGTGTTTAGAAAGAGATGACGACAATTTCTAGAAAGAGAAATGTGTAATTTGAAATGTCAAGTATTGTCAAAATTTTTGCCCTCACTTTGTTATTTTGACTAATGACTCCATTCTTAGTATAAGCTCCTTGGTCTTATGGCGACGGTAATACATAGTTATATAGCAAAATGAAACATCACATAAAAATCAACATTATGATAATGTGTCTAAACGGCCACCACTACCTTACGCTTAGAGAGAAAGAAGTCGCTTTTTTATACTACGAGATGGCAAACAAGCTTGCTGCCCACCTGGTGTTAAGTGGCACCGTCGCCTATAGACACTTGCAGTTTTAAGGGTAAATCACATAACACTAGAAGTGCGTTGCCATCCTGGGGACTAAGGTCATAATATGCGTTCCGTGCACAGTAATTACACTGGCTACCTTTCCCTTCAATCCGAAACACAGCGAACTGCTTCACGGCAGAAATAAGAAAGGCGGCGGTACCTACCCAGACGACCCTACATTATGTGTCTACCACCTAGTAAAATTGTTACTTTGTGTATACCCCCTGGAAGAAACGGAACCGTTAATTTGATACAATCTAAATGAAGGTGAAACTTAAAACACAGAATCTAGTAAAATAGAACAGCTATCCCTACAGGCAATAGAAAATGGGCACTAAAGCCCACAACAAAAGCTTCCTTACAAAGCGATTCAGAAATAGTTACTAAAAAAGCTAGCATCATTATGAGCAAGTTTCGTTTTTTTGGAGGCGTGCCCCGGGATCGGGGCCTTATTGGGCGGCTTACTGTCTATCAAAAACACACGTCCCGGATGAATTTGGACAAAGCTGGTTCGGGTTAATAAGGAAGGGTCTGTATGAAACTGTTTACTTTAAATTGATAAATTGTTTTTCAGTGTTCCCTATTTGTGCATTGCACCAATAACCACCATACCATAAATTAGATAGATAGATAGACAAGTTATTTGCATCATCATACATACACATTAAAACTTTATAACACTTAACATTAACAAAAGAACTATAGAAATCACATCAAATACAGACCTACAATAAAAAAAATGACATATATTGTGTGTCGCAGCGATGCAAACAGGCTACGATGTATTTACCAAACGAAGGCAAAACGCTGATTTTCAGCTTCTGCCCAGGTGACCGGGGCGAGGACTGGCTGTGTTTTTATTGACTACACTAATTAATTATAATATTAGGTTGGGGAAAAAGTCTTTTCGCATTATAGTATGTATAAACTTGTAATAAAATCTCTTTGGCTATACTATTTGTATCTGGCTGGTTTTGGTATCATTGAAAGTTTAAATTTTAAAGAACATAATTCCAAATTCAAATTAGGAAAATGTGTGATTTTCATTTGTTTTTCGTACCGCCAAGATGAGTGAATCTAATGAAGAAAATCGATACATTTTAAAATTTTACTACAAAAAAGGTAAAAATGCAACGCAAGCCGCGAAAAAAATTTGCGATGTTTATGGACCTAGTGCAGTGTCTGTGAGAGTAGCACAAATTTGGTTTAAGCGTTTTCAATCCGGAAATTTTGATGTCAAAGATGCACGTCGCTCTGGTCGCCCTATTACAGATAAAATGGATGCCATTTTTGAAAAAGTGGAGCAAGATCGGCATGTCAGTAGTTACGACGTAGCTGAAGAACTGGGAATTGACCACAAAACAGTTTTGGCGCATTTGAAAAAAACTGGGTACACAAAAAAGCTCGACATTTAGGTACCTCACGAGCTCACTGAAAGAAACCTAATGAACCGTGTACTCATTTGTGATTCTTTATTACGACGTAATGAAACCGAACCATTTTTGAAGAAGCTGATAACTGGTGATGAAAAGTGGATCACGTACGACAAGAACATGCGAAAAAGGTCGTGGTCAAAGGCCGGTCAGGCTTCACAGACTGTGGCGAAACCAGGGTTAACTCGCAACAAGGTGATGCTGTGTGTGTGGTGGGATTGGAAGGGCATTATTTAGTGTTAATGCATCCGCCGTATAGTCCTGACCTTGCTCCTTCAGATTTCTACCTGTTTCGGTCTCTTCAGAATTCTTTAGGCAGTGTCAGGTTAACATCACGAGAGGACTGCCAAAACCACTTGTCGCGGTATTTTGACCAGAAGTCCCAAAATTTCTATAGCAATGGGATCATGTCCCTACCTACAAGATGGCAAAAAGTTATCGAACAAAATGGTACCTACATACTTTAGTTAAATGTAAATAAACTATATTAAAAAATGTTTTGAATTTTCTTAAAAAATGCGAGGAAACTTTATCCCCAACCTATTATTTTAAAGATTGCAAAAAAAAATTTAAAGTTCAGAGTTTTTTGACTTCGATGTTAATTAAATCTAAACTTCTGTTTCAGCTTGAACAAGTCCAGTCAAAAGTTGGAACCAGTCTTTATTAAAAAAACGAACTTTTATTTCATAATATTGCAACATGTTTAATTTCCTGCACCGAAATATTCGACAACTGCTGGAACCTCAATAAAAAACCGTCAGATGAGGCTGGCCCGATTAGGTAGTCTTTCATTTAATTAAAAAAAAGTTAAACGAACCGAGCCTCCCTTGAAATGAAACAAAATCAATTTGAAACTTTGAGGGTACTTCAAATTTTTTATTCGCCTGTGAAATGTTTGAATAGAAATGAGAGATCTTAAGCTTGGGTAACGGCTGTCTTTGTGGGCTAATAGTTGGGAACTCATTATTTATATCTAACTAGAAACTTTTCGCGACTTTGCGTGGACTTTAGAGGTCCAAGGTATTTATCCCTATGACTTATTTTGTAATGCGACAGAATAGGGTTGCACGAAAATACTCAATTTGACAATTGTTGTATTTATCCTGGTATACCAAAAAAGTTTCTTAAAAAGACATGCTCATTTTGAATAAAAAATAATTATGGCACATTCTTAAAAGCTCTTCTGTAATCACGGAAAACCTTTCAATAAATTATATGCCATTTTCCGATTTCCTCGACGCTTGATGTGTTTGGTATAATAAAAAATGGCTCTTTCATCGTGCGCTATCGACCGTGGCTTGTACCCGAGGGTCTCTCAGACCCCGGGCCCCTCAGACCCGGTTGCCTAAGACCCCTCAGACCCGCGAGGGTATAAAAGACCCGAATATTATTCCAACCCTTGCCGAATTATTAAATATTCTCTAAGTATAGGCCAAGTATTTTTTAATATTACTTCTCGAGGAATCTGAATATTTACGTGATGTGGTTTTATTACGAGCTTCTTTGTATATTAAGGACTATTTCTGGAAGTTGGAGTGGGCAGGCTTACGGAACTTACTCAATTAATTTTGTATAAAATTTTGAAACAAAACCTCAGAGTAATTTAATTTCAGCAAATTTCTTTTGCCATGAAAATAACTCGATGAAAATATTCTGTTTTTGTTCAAATTTGCATCAGAGAAAACACAAAATATATATTAGAAGTTCTTTGGAATCTAATACTTTGTGATAAATTATCTACCACCGCTTTAGGATAAAGAATTTGGAATAAGAAAGAAAAATTCTAAAAGTTGATTACGAAAATATAGATTGTACATACCGTCTTACAAAGTAGCAATTAAAAGCCGGAATGTCCATTGAAGCAGATATCTAATGAATGTGTAAATTTGTACCTTATTTTCATATATAGCCGTCGATGAGCTCTGGTTAGTTTAGCAAGTTAGCAAAAGACGATCAAAGCCGCAAGTGATAGCAAGAATTGCAAGCGTATTAGGTTACGATGAGGAACTGACATTTGGGAAGTCACATTCTGGATCCAAATGATGTCAAAACTATCCAAACTCGATATCTTATCATTTTTAAATAGTGCCCAGCTAAAGGAGTATATGTATAGCCTCAACAGGAATTACTTGGAGGCTAGTCACAATAGATCTTTATAGGTTGCAGTGAAGCAAATAGCCCCGAAATAATGAAATAATAAAAATAGGCTACGGTTAAACCCTTACTAGTTTATTTGCGTCCTAATTAAAAACACGTGTGGATTTTACAGATCTTTTAGGCGTTCATCTCACTTGGTATTATGTAGGACTTGATATCTTAAGAATAACTCTAAATTTCGAAAAACAGCAGCAGAATTATTTAAAACCGTAGTTGCTTATTAGGGACAATAAATACAAGCCCTATAGCTAACCTAAGTGACCGCGGTTTGCTCTTTTGAATACTTGCAAAATCATTAAATTTCTTCCGTAATATCCCTGTATGCGTGAATGAGCGTTTTATATTTTAATTGAATTCTCCGCTAGCCCAGTTTGTGTTTTACCCAATGTTTGTAGTCGTGAATATATCGTCGCTATTCGTGTGCAAATCCCAACAGACGAGGCAAATAACGCTACAAATCATAGTGGTCACGAGCCAACAGTATGTAATCTGTTTTGTGAATTGTACGTTTGTGGTTCTTTTGTCATCTTTTTTTTACAAAATTATAACTCAGAGAACTTTTACCTATGTAGTTCCCGTCACCAATAGGATTAACCCTTCATCGTAAAACCAACTGAAGGAGTTTTTGAACCCCATGCAGATTATCGCACCAAGAGGTCACTCGTGGTGGTAAGTAAATCAACCACAACATAAGTCCCAATGAGAATTATTGTCAGGCAGTCTGTCAACCATGAAACTATAACATGTTAAACTTCTCCCTCACTTGTACAACAAAATTAATAACATTTTAAATATCTACCCATTACCCAAATCTAAATATAAGACAACTACTACTAAATGGCTCAAAGTACAAACGTATGACTCGACCGAACGATTGTTACCAACACTAAAATAATAATAACTTTTTACTAACTTTTCTAACATGCTATGGATGTACACGAATTTACGTCTGAGCTGGCTTGTGACTAGTTATTTATTGAACTATTTTGATTTATTATTATTAAACTGACTGTTTTTGTTGCAATATTTTTGCACCGATCCCAATTAAATTGCGACCAGGGACCGTGGACAAGGTAACAAATTAAATCGATAACGAAGTTCGATAATAAAAATCAGGTGGACAATTGTCATCTCTACGTAAGGGTAGCGCAAGCTTAGACGTTGTAGGTAACCAATGAATATGGCCGATAATGAGAAATTTCGATATGTTATCGTTATTAAACGATTGCTACTTGTCTAAGTCGCAAGGACAGAAAGAAGGAATTTGAGAACATTCTTCGAATAGATTTATACACAACCATCTATATTGTGAGATTTATGAAATACTACCTTTCGTCCGCGTTTTCATCCGTGTGGTACTTTGAACGCATCATCCCCTCATGGGGTGAATTCTGTAAAATCCATTCCTAGCGGATGTCTACGTCATTATAACTATCTGCGTGACAAAATTCATCGCAAATCCATCTAGTGTTTTGAGCTGCGTGTTGTTAGATCATTCAGTAACGGTTGCCTTTATACAGATTTAGGACCTACACTACAATGTGAACTAGTGTTATGAATAAGTGGGTTATTGCAATGACAAGCTCAACAGCATACTAAACATTCTAAAACAATAGTAGTGATATTAAAAAAAAATGACCAATCTCGGTTTGATCACATGTCCATTTGTTTTATCGATGGTAAGTTACTATTTAGTACTTATATGTAACTAGCTTCCACCCGCGACTTCGTCCGCGTGGACATTTTACCCCTTTAGGGGTGGAATTTCCAAAAATCCTTTATTAGCGGATGCCTACGTCATAACATCTACCTGCATGCCAAATTTCAGACCGATCCGTCCAGTGGTTTGGGCTGTGCGTTGATAGATCACTATGTCAGTCTGTCAGTCACCTTTGAGTTATATATATGTCGTGGATAACGTCAGGATTTAGCCGAATCATTATCTCACATACGAATGCCGAGTAAATTTATCAACACACATCACAAAGAGGAGAACCAGAGTAGTGCCTGGGACTTGTGACCCAGTGTGTAGGTTTACCTAGGCACTCACCTTCACTTCTCTCTAACTATTATCACACAACCGTCGGACATAGCTTCCACAAGCATTCCTAATACAACCATAGACACGTCCGCACTCAGCGACGCCTCGAACTAGACTGAGCTCTGTCGAGCGCGCACCGCTGCAACAAAGGCGCGCCCCACCACTATTACGTCGCATCGTACGATAGCTCGTGCGGCGCTGACGTCACTCGCAATCCCTCGTGGACTATTTCTAATGAAAATAACAAATTCAATTACAATTGAACCTAATAATGTCATAGCGCCGTCACGGCCATCCTGCATCATCACACGTCCTCAAAAAATCAACCGTTACAATCGTAACTCTTAAAACTAAAACTAGATGGCGTTGCTTGTATTCAGATTCTTCGACACGGCCATCCTGCACTTCACACGCCCTCGTGTGAAGGGTCTGAAACAAGTGAAAATTTCTCGAACAGTAACAACGTACGTCTCGGTCACTTCTGACCACAAAGAGTAATGAATACAGTCTCAGTTAACAACTACTTAAACAATTTTTAAATAAGGTGAACTATAATGTGGCTGTTAAACATTCCATTTCCTTCATATCATCAATGAATCTATTTAGTAACTTGCAGAGCTTTCCGACAACGACCTCCAACCAGTCACGTATGGCAACTTCTATCCAGTTACCATACCACACAACGACCTCTATCCGGTCACGTATGGCAACTTCTATCCAGTTACCATACCACACAACGACCTCTATCCGGTCACGTATGGCAACTTCCATCCAGTTACCATACGATACAACATAAGTCACACCACGACCTCTATCCGGTCTCGTATCGCAACCTCCATCCGGTCGCCATACCGATAACCTCCATCCGGTTATCATAACTTTTTTTTTTTTTTTTTATATTTGATAGGCTGAGCGTTTGGCCACAATCTCACCTGATGAGAAGCGAAGATGTGGCCTAAGATGGTACACGCTCGCCTAGAAGATGCTTGTTCACTCTGGCCTTAAAGATATCCAGATTATATTGATTCGGGAAAACAGACCTTGGCAACGAGTTCCACTCCTTAGCTGTGCGCATAATGAAAGAGGAAGCAAAGCGCTTCGTGCGGATGGGAGGTATATCAACAACGTAAGGGTGAAAACCTTCGCCGCGTCTGGTCGTCCGGTGGTGAAAAGGGGCTGGAGGGATCAAATTATGAAGAACCTCCGCACACTCTCCGAAATGCAACCGATAAAAGACCGAGAGGCAAGCTACACGCCTTCGGTGGTCAAGGCTCTGGAGATAAGCCTCAGCGAGTGCCTCACTACCGATGAGTCGCCTCGCTCGGTGCTCCACCGAATCCAGTGCATCCAACTGATAACGTGCAGATCCGTCCCAAAGGTGACAACAGTACTCCATGCAGGAGCGTACTTGGGCTCGATAAAGACGTAGGAGCTGCTCAGATGTAAAATATCGTTTCACCTTTGAAAGAATGCCAAGTTTTTTGGCTGCAGTTTCAGCAATGGATTCGATGTAGCGACCGAAATTGAGATTGGCAGAGATATCTACACCCAAGAGGTCCAGATGATCGTTAACCGGAACGGAGACATTTCGGAAAGTCGGACTCAGATGAAATGGAGTCCGTTTCGCCGAGAACAGACATGCCTGCGTTTTGGACGGATTGAACCCAACCAAGTTGGCCTCACCCCAGAGGGAAACAGCTTCCAGGGTTGCATTCACTCCCTCCACCATCGCCTCCCTCAAAGATCGGACATCTGCTCCAGACTTCGCATCCGACAAGTACCTCTCCGAAACTGTGCTGTCGTCTGCGTACCCAAAGATACCGGGATTCAAAAGCAGGTCGTTGATATGCAGCAGGAATAGAGTTGCGGAGAGGACAGAACCCTGGGGGACACCGGCATTGATACCAAACAGATCCGACGAGGAGCCATTAATGACTACCCGAATTGATCTGCCCCCCAGGAAATCTGCAATCCAGTTGCAAAGCCCGGTAGCGATTCCGTATGATGGAAGTTTGCCAATAAGACTTGCATGCCAGACCCTGTCAAAAGCCTTGGAGATATCGAGGGAAACGGCGAGAGCTTCACCGTGTTTCTCTATGGCTTCGCTCCATAAGTGAGTAGCATACACAAGAAGATCCCCGGTAGACCGCCCACGGCGAAAACCAAACTGGCGGTCACCGAGGAGATCGTTATCTTCAAGGTAAGCTAGGAGAAAACTACACGTAACCTCCATCCGGTTACAAGCCTCCATCCGGCTTCATCACGAGTAGCCTCCATTCGGTTACTCCATAAAGCAATGCAAATAAAACAAGTGACACATAGTAATTCAAAGGATCATACACTCTTAATAATTAAAAAAATGGTATGTTTAACCGTCACAGCACAAAAGATGTTATTCACAGGCCATAGCCTCTTGATCTACATTGGAGTTATAAACACACATAATTTTCCTTTTTGTTTAAATTTACTTACTTTTGCCGTCATCGGCACATCCAGCGGTACTTCTAAGTAAGCACTTAATTCCAAGGGAACAATACAATCCAGCATAGCACGAACACGGTCAACCCTATTTCTCACCAAGATAAAATAAGACGCAGTTACAGTGGCACAAAACTAGTTATTTCAAATTAAACTGCCTAACAAATTATATTGCGCAAATAGGCAACATCACGCCTAAGCCTAGAATAGAATTTCAGACGTCCAATTATTAATTTCTTTATGTCGGGTAGACATAAAATCTATCCACAATTGAGTAATTTGAATTACAAACCAATGCAGTTAAAATTAACAGTTACGATTCTATTGAACAACAATAATTTCGTTTACCCTCAATCTAATTAGATTAAATTCGAAACAAATAATTCACTACGCTCAACACTACACAACACTTTCTTTTAAATAAGCAGCTCTAAACTTAAAATCATGATTTAAACACTCACCAAAGCTATCCAATGCAACAGACGGCGGCGGGCGGCGCGACCGTACTCGTCCAAAGTGGGCAACTGGGCATGCTGGGTACGAATCGTAAAAAAAAACCGTACGAACGACCAATCGTGAGAGGCTTTTGACGTTCCAAAAGCACTTAGCTAAATTCATTCAAATAAAAAGCTTTTTCATTTTCTTTTTCATTCTACTCTACACATTTTTCAATTTTTCTGGACCACGAGATAAAAACTTAAATATCTCTAAAACGGTGCATCGTAGCCCAAAAATAATGAAATTTTCTCCCCCGTAGACCCCAATCGGCCACGCGGTACATCCAATGCAATAAGAATTTTTGCACTACCCTCATTAATTAAAAAAAAGGATAGACTCCAAAATTATTTCAACACATCCCACTTCTGATGTCGTGGATAACGTCAGGATTTAGCCGAATCATTATCTCACATACGAATGCCGAGTAAATTTATCAACACACATCACAAAGAGGAGAACCAGAGTAGTGCCTGGGACTTGTGACCCAGTGTGTAGGTTTACCTAGGCACTCACCTTCACTTCTCTCTAACTATTATCACACAACCGTCGGACATAGCTTCCACAAGCATTCCTAATACAACCATAGACACGTCCGCACTCAGCGACGCCTCGAACTAGACTGAGCTCTGTCGAGCGCGCACCGCTGCAACAAAGGCGCGCCCCACCACTATTACGTCGCATCGTACGATAGCTCGTGCGGCGCTGACGTCACTCGCAATCCCTCGTGGACTATTTCTAATGAAAATAACAAATTCAATTACAATTGAACCTAATAATGTCATAGCGCCGTCACGGCCATCCTGCATCATCACACGTCCTCAAAAAATCAACCGTTACAATCGTAACTCTTAAAACTAAAACTAGATGGCGTTGCTTGTATTCAGATTCTTCGACATATATTTAGATAAAATTCATAGCTAATAAGTCCTAAATTAGTAGAATAAAATACAAGTGCTCCGCCCACAACTTCATCCTAGTGGAGTTTTTTTTTTAAATCAAATATAGTCTATATTACTCAGAAACAATGAAAAATTCTAATGGTGAAAGAATTTTGGAAATCAGTTTAGTAGTTTTGGAGTTTACTCGTTACAAACATACAAATCTCTCCTCTTTATAATATAAGTACTGTTACACTATGTTGATTTAAACATCCTAACAACCATAAAACTATTCGAACACAGCCTGGCTCCTAAATAAAATAAGGAAAAAGAGTTGAGGACAAAATCAAACTTTATGAATGACAAAGTTAGATTGAACGACCAGATGTGCCGCTGTAGGTTGTTTACACATGTCTATGTATTGAAGATCTGGTTTGGTCGTGGAAAATGCAGTTAATAATTTAAATGCGAGTAAAGTTTTTTTTTCATAGTCGAATAGCATTACCCCATAACCTCCAATGGGTGTCGTAGAAGGCGACTAATGGAGTAGCAAAGCGGTATTGATCACCTTATACTCCGTCCACCAATCCGCATTGGGCAAGCGTGGTGAACACCTGCATACTGCATGACAATGAGAGGCCTTGTGTCCCAGCAGTGGGTCGACTAAAAAAGGCTGATAGGAAGGTTTTATTATGTATTACGTTAGACAAGAATCAAGTTTTAAAGGTGGGGATTAGGGCATAGTTTCTGAACAATAAACACAATGGGGACTATTTTTAATGTCAGTTGATTAGCAGACAAGCATATAGCCAGCCTGGTAGTAAGCAGTCACCGTAGCCTATAGACGCTTGCAATACTGACGTCACACTCGCGCTGCCAACCCTAATCCCTTTTCCTACCTCGTGTAGCTCTGGCGACCTTACTCACCAACAGAAACACACCACCACAAAAATGTAGTGTTATTTGACTGTGGTCTTCTGTAAGGTGGAGGTACTACCACAGTTCGGGTTACTCCAAATTTTAGCTGCTTCTCCTCTGTACTACATTCGCATTTGCCAAATAGGAACTTAATATTTTATCTTCGTTTTTACTTTACATGTAGCATTTCTCTTGGGTGGTAGATTAGTAACTTCAGACACAGTAATCTTCGTAGTCCAGGTATTACCCGCCACAAACTTCAAACTGTGTTGATAGTTCTACGTTTAAAATTTGTTACTTAATTGATGTTTGTGGTGTAATTATGAATTATTTTAGTGCTGCGATATCGTATTCAAGATAAGATTATTAATCGGCCATATCCTTTTCAAGCCATGATACTTTCTAAGTTCCAATGTGAATGGAACCAGTAGAAGTATTATTCTGAGCTTATAAAGTAGACATCATCCAGATATCAGCTTCCAAAGATAATAGAAAGAAAATTGCAACCGAAGAGCACCGTCCTATTACAAACTGTAATTTGCAAAATAAGAAAATCGTTGCGACTCAGCCGCTGCCACCGAGAATTTGCGAAATGTGCGATAATCTAAAAAAAATCTCTGCGGGGAGGAAAAGGCATTGCTAAAATGGTTACAGCAAAGATTGAGAAATCACGCTTCTCTTAGATTGAGCCATTTACCGCAGGAAACTTGGCCCGCTGGCTTTTGGGTGGAAAAGAATCTTCGAGCAATTCCGATATAAATAGTTTGGAAACCGCCGTAATCGTTGCGACGAGTCTTTTTTTAAATTACGGTAAAATTTTCGTTTTTCCGCGTTCCATTCACGTTTTAGACGATTGCGCTGTGACCTCATTGTCTTTGTAGTCAGGTTGAAGAAAGGTACTCAGAGGAGTTTCAGGTAATATACCTGACAGTGTATCAAGCACCGCGCACATAATCGCAAACTCACTACAAAGTAGCTATTCCATATTATATTCGCTTTATGGGATTATGGACGTGATTATATGAATTGTGTAATGGAATTATACAATTTGCATACATAACTACTAGCAATTCCTGTTCTTTATTTATTTCGTTATATCTATTCTTGTAAGCCTATATTCAATTTGTTATATTAGCAGGCCGTGGCAGCCTGTAATTAAAACTGCACTTAGATATAAGTACATATTTAGATATTACGATTAAGTTCTTTTTGTAACAGTGTAAGTTTTGTTGGTTGTCTTAAGTAAATAAATAAATTCTTGTCTTTCTTTCATACCGGTGACTCTGTCATAAGGTAGAGATCAGAAAAAAAGGTCATGCCAGAATAACAGCGCTCCTGCAGCACAATGCTGCAGAAGCACATGTTGAGGCAGTGTCCCATTGGTCTCGCACGGGACTCCACTAGTTGTTTGGTGTATTTTGTAATTTCTCTCTCTATATGCTCTGTGTATACCAATAAATGTTTTCTTTCTTTCAGATATTCTACTAGCTCCAATCCTTACTTATACCTTTTTCTTTCATTTCAATTGCTCTAATCTCAATCCTCATTGACAATACGATGGTTTCGATACTTATGGAGCTGAGCCTTCTTTAAAAAGTTTTCGATTTCGTCGATAAACGTTCGCGAAACACAATTCAGAGCATAATTCCTATCAGCATCAATGAGTATACTCTTACTTACTTAACTTTTATTATTCTTACGTGAATGTGTGATGTTATATTAATGTTGTGTGCGTTTTCTTTTCTGCTTTTGTTCGTTATTGTTGAACACGTTGTATAGATTAAAATAAACTCATTTCTTTGCATCATGTTACGTCTGCAGTTGTTAGTACCAAACTAGATCCCAATAGCAAACGTTACTTTAGTGACGATCATTATAATACGAGTAAAAACGGGAATTAACGCGATAAAATTACCTTTTAAAAGTGATTACGATCATTATAATTTTATAAAGATTGAAATTGTTAGTTATGTATAATTGCTGGTGTTTGAAAATGGATTTACCTGATCTGTTATACTGAGTGGTCCTCAGACAGATTTCAGTGTAAAATCATTAAAAAAACTTATGCATCGAAAAATTTATGAGATGAAAATTGCATAATTTGCGAAATGTTTGAGAAATATATATACAAAAAAAACTTTATTTGATTATAATAAATTAATTGTATCTGTCCTTCTCAAATACTGATACGGAGATCAAAACATAGAACTGCGAGGATAATATGAATTTGCTGTATAATTTCCAATTACGTCAATTTTACCGTGTCCCAATCGTTGGCTGGAGGGAAATTACCTGAAACAAAAAGAAAAATACTTAGAAACATTTTTTTATTGAATAGGCAAGCATTTGTCCATAATATTCAAAATAATAGATATTCGGAAGAAAATAGAAAACTATTTTTTGGGCCTGAAGTTACGAAACTGAATAATACATCTAAGTGATACATGCTTATTGCTTACCTAGAATTAGGTTATTCGCTCTCGCTTTGAAAAAGGTTCACCATTTAACGGACTGTCGAAAGACTTAGACGATTGTATTTATATTAGTGTTAATTAATTAATAGATAAAACTTTTTATTGGTAAGGTTATTAGTCAATTTCTAGTGAAGAACATTTCCACCTTAGGTCTTACCAATGAAGAGCTCTATGCAATGCCATTGCGTTGAAATGAGCTCTGTGATTGGTTCGTTTTTTATCCAAGAGTCCAGAGATCTCATAGTAATGTTTGTGAATACGGGTGTTATTGTAAGCTTCCCTTGATCTTAACTTATGAGTGTGATAAAATGAAAGTTATTCCTTATCATAATCAGACCACCAGGAAACCCAAAACTGACAAATTTCTTCAATAAAATTTTAACCTTATTCCATAGGCATAGAAAAATACCTAAATTTTACAGTTGTCCTGATGTGATTCCATGGGCATAGTCAAATGACAATTGCCTAAATT
Organism: Elophila nymphaeata; assembly: GCA_955850985.1. Taxonomy (NCBI): domain Eukaryota; kingdom Metazoa; phylum Arthropoda; class Insecta; order Lepidoptera; family Crambidae; genus Elophila; species Elophila nymphaeata. The sequence continues at coordinate 21,783,972 of OY039084.1, read as the reverse complement.
TTACAGTTGTCCTGATGTGAATCCATCTGTGCCTTACGAGACTTTTTTATCATTTGTCGTTAACTTTTCTTACTAGCACACTCGATTTGATTTATCGCATAAATCGAGTCGTGAAAAGAACTTGTGTTTTTGTTACACCGCTGCAGAGTCTTACTAGGCCTATATTTAGTTTCTAAGTTGAAAAATTGTCGGAGACGTTGAACATAAGGTTTGTTTTCATTCAAAGGTGTGTCGTATCTGCATAGAACTGCGCTTGTTTGACGTTTCATTGTTTCCTTGCTAGGTTTTTAGGTTTACAGGACGCGGGAAATGAAATAATGTTTCATTTCTTTAGGGATCAAAGTGTCCTGTTTACTGCTATTATGAACTATTTTTACGCAATAGTGCTGGTCTTCAAGATCTTACAAATGATATGGAGCAGAAAATCATATTAAAAACTGTTGGATTTGCTAGAGTTCATAAAAATCTTTTCGTATATTTTTCAAATATTTTAAATCCTATTAAGTAATTATCACCACTATCATTTCATCAAGAAATCCCCACTGTTGGACATAGACCAAGGATATCCGACTCGATCGGTTTAGCTCTCTCGTCAAGCGCTATTAAATACTTCCTGGAATCCAAGAAGAAATCAATGACTCTCATTTTGTTTTCTATGTAAACGAATCACCATCAGCTAATTGTGTCATTATCTCGCCATCACAAAATAATTTAATGCGTAATCCTTAACCGCTCGTCTGTGAAGTGGCGGATTTCCGCCACCTAACGCCATTTAAAAATCTAACCCTATCTGTGAGATGGCGGATTTCCGCCACTTAAGAGGTGTCGTATTTCGTGGCTTATCTCAAACAATTCATTAGCTTTGTTAATGCGATAAGGTCGGGAATGTGTTTATTAAGAACTTGGATGTATGATACACATTCATTGCAACAGTGTTTAGAGAAAAAAAAAACAAACAATCTATGGTTAAAATTTGCGTTCAAAAGTGAGGGTATTTGAAGTTATCGCGTTTTTTATTTATTATATTTATATTTATTGTTTGTAACAGACTTGTTACATTATGTTATGATGATGAAATTAAATGCTACTTATTATTTAACATTTCCTATCATTTTCTTATATAGGTACATAGAATTTCAAATACATAGATTACCTTATGTAATATATAACATAACAATAAAAATATTATATTACGGTTGAATAGATTTAAAGAAATAGGTAGAGAAACAATTTAAGAACAAAAATCAAGAAAAGAAAGCCTTAATTCTTAGTAGAACTGGAGTTATTACAGTTTTTTTAAAATTCGAACCATAAAAAACCCTTGCCTGTGACGTGGCTGAAATCCGCCATCACAGTTGACATCAATCACTCATCTGACAGTTCAAAACTCTTCCACAGTCTAAGTATCAGTAACATTATCTCTCAGGGTTCCCTAAATGAAGAGATGAAAGTTTTAATTTTTGTTAATAAGACGGATGGAGCTATAAAAGTTTCCGGTACAAAGATTTTTGTTGTAAGGTCAGAGACATGTCGCGGTAGTACATTGATTAATAGGGATGGTGCCTTCTGAAATAATTACAAAGATTTAAATACAATATAGCTCAAAGAATTTCCAACTCGATCGGTCCTGTGCTTCCCACGACCGTTACCAGATCGTCGGGTCACCTTGTTGGGTCTTACAAGCTTACAACGCAGAAGGACCAAGGGCTATGTCGGTACTGTGAACCTTAAATGACAGTGGGCAGGGCACATTGCAAGGAGGACTGACGACCGTTGGGACAGAAAGGTCCACCTTGAACCTTGACCGGAACCTTGAATATCGGCCGCGTACCGGGAGACGCACCTTTGGTAGGCTCCCCGGTTCCCCTTCGGTTGGTCAACAGTTATTAAACAAATTTACAGATGACAAGCAACGAAATTCAAAGTGATCATTTCGCAAACCAACGTTCGATTTATTTATGTTTCACAAACTTTACATCTCACCAAGTAATTGTTTCATATATTGTCATTTTGCAAAAGAACTTTAGTAAATTTTTCCTAACACAAATACGTTAAACGACAAAGATCTATTGACCAATTTTTCTTTAATAATATGGTTACTTGGTCTAAAGACATTAGGCAATTTATGGTATGGCACCGTATCATTTCTTAACTTTTCACACTAAAAACATAACGATTGACCAATTTTTCTTTAATAAAATGGTAACTTAGTCTAAAGACGTTAGGCAATTTATGGTATGGCACCGTATCATTTCTTTTACTTAGGAACTTTTCATACTAAAAACATAAGAATTATAAAAACACAAAGAAATTGTTCAATAATAGTTTATGGGTGCCATTCGGTTCGCCTAAAAATTTTGCGATTGCTTCTTGTATTCTTGCTTGCTACATGGATGCTTGCATTGCATGATGTATGCATGCTTGCATGCATTGCATAGTGCATGCATGCTTGCATTGCATGCTGTATGAATAATTGGATTGCATGCTGTATGCCTGCCTGCGAGATGCTTGCCGGGGGGTGCAGGGGGGCTGGCCCCCCTGCTCGGGGGGGTCAGGGGGCCTGAGGCCCCCCGCTATAAAGAAAAACCATAAGTACGAAAATAAACCTAGGTTAGGTTAGGTTAGACTTGTGACCACGAATAGCGGAGCGAGCGAAGCGAGCGGAGCATTGTATTGCTTGCTGCATGCTTGCTTGTATGCTGCATGCTTGCTTGCATGCTGCATGCTGCATGCTTGCTTGCATGCTGCGTGCTTGCTTGCATATCGTTTTCTGGGTTAGGTTGACATGAAAACAGCGCACAAGCCGAGCAAGCGAAGCTAGCGTTCCGCGGCAGCGGCCGGCGAGTGCCTGAAGCGATTTGAGGGCGATTTCACTGTATTTGAAAAATAGCAAATTGAAATTTTAGTAAACAACAAGATTTTTTATTTTAAAATAAATATATTTTTTTTTAATTTTAGTAAACAAAACGTTTGTAATTGAAATTTAGTCAGTTTGTTTGACTAAATTTCAATTACAAACGTTTTGTTTACTAAAATTAAAAAAAAATATTTTTGTAAAATAACATTTTTGGTTTTTGTAACTTGTTAATTTGAAAATTAGCAAATTGAAATTTTAGTAAACAAAAAGTTTGTAATTGAAATTTAGTCAAACAAATCATTTGTAAAATAACATTTTTGGTTTTTGTAACTTGTTGATATGTCAGTATGTCTTTTAAAAATTTAATTAACAATGCATTTTTGAAATGACTGCTTATCATATGGATGTTTGCGTTTTGATGTCATTGTTAAAGCATTAGTTTGCGTAATGAAACATTGACAAATGTTGCTTGCGAAATGGTAATTTGCCAATGAATTGTGTGCGAAACATTAGAGAACCAGGCTCCCCACTAGGTGGACCGACGATCTGGTGAAGGTCGCGGGAAGCCGTTGGACGCGGGCAGCGCAGGACAGATGGGGTTTGAGATCCTTAGGGGAGAACTATATCTAACAGTGGGCGTCTTTCAGCTGAAATGATGATGATGAAATACGTATTGTTATGACAAAACTACATTGTTTCAAACTATCTCTAGAATTTGATTTTTGAGTGTATCAAAATTCATTGAATTTGAGGAGGTCGATGGTGCCCAATCATGTGTTGTTCGTAACGATCACGAACGCTAAGCTACCAAGTGCGCGGTCGGTACTCGGCTGGGTGACCGAAAATTTTTCAACTCCATTTTCCTCGGTGCTTCGTCGGCACGTTAACCTGGTGGTCCCGGGTACTGTCGAAAGATAGCAGTCGTTCCCAAGGAGGGTTGGTGTCAGGCACACACACGCTACAATCTAATGCCAAAACCTAATAGCATTGTCGTTATTATCAAGACATAGGGTAGCAGAAGGAAGAAGAAAATCATTTAATATTCAGTCAGTTGACTATAACTTTTGATTACGATTACCAAAACGTAAGCTGTGGGAGATCGTCGCAACGTTTCCTCTCCACCATTATTATTCCATTGACATAATTATTGTTTTGTCCCGAAACTAGAGTAGGTTAGTAATAGACCTTAGGAAAAACTATTGAAATAAAGAATTAATTAGGAGTTTTTCCCGAGTTCTTGTTATAAAAACACGTGTTGAGAGGCACCATTTTTAACTAAACCTACCGTACAATTGTCTGTTACTATAAGCACATTTTCACGTGACATTGGCGAAATGTGTAATCTTTATGTGTCGCTAACGCTATTTAATTATAAGAAGAAAAAAACAAAGAGAATTTATTAATTCTTATTGTAAAAGAAATAATGTTTTAATTTTCAAAAATGTAAAAGTCCAATATTTAGGAGATTTTTCTGTGTGATATCGAATGAGTTTCTTTGTTTTTTTTTTGTAAATCAGAAAAGCACGAACTGATTAATTTCCTTCAGTCATACCGAAAGATTAGTTTTGAACTATTTCCGGTAATTAGAAGGTGTTCATGCCTCAAGGGCATAATACGTCCGATGCAGGCTTACCATCGGCTGGGTCGGGGCCACCCATCACCCGTAATCCGCCCACCTGAGCCCGTCACTGTCCCGCCCTAGACGAATAAATCTCGCAGATTTTGCCCATAAACCTTTCTGCAGGTTGAAACTACCCGTCATTTGTATCCTTGTTTGTGTTGATGGGAGTTCTGGCTGCATGTTTATGAATTAGTTTGGGTACGATTTTTTTGTGAAGATAATTCATAGTACCTGATGCCTAATTAGTTTTTTAACCAGACATTATGCATCCGCGTAAATAAGCCACCGACCACTTGTACACGTTTTTTCATATTTTTCATATATTTTGTATAGACGCACATGTGTACGGTGCACCTCCAATATTGAGCCTCCAGCCTGTCGCCTACACAAAAGGGGCAATAAACCCAAAAAGTAACAATCCTTCAGTAAGAAATCTATCGCGAAAGCCAGCAACCGGTACAGATTATCATCATGATAAAAGCCTTCCTAATTCGACCCACTGCTGGGACACAAGGCCTCTCCTTGTCATCAAAGGAGGTTAAGGATGTAGTCCACCACGTTTGCCCAATGCGGATTTCTGGACGGAGAATAAGGTGATCAATTTGCTGATCCATTAGTCGCCTTATACGACACCCATTGGAGGATAAGGTGATATTATTCTGCGCTAAATCTTAATATGGAAACAAAATGTTAACCGGGACAGACGTTACACTCAAAACCATCTCAGCAGTCCGGGTATGAAAATTATAATTAATAAAATATCAAATTTCGACAATCATGGACAGAGAATCTTTAGAATCGACATCATAAGTCTGAAAACAATTGCGTGTCAATACTGTATGTAATAGCGATAGAGAGATCCAATCCAATCCTCCAATCCAAGATCAATATGTAATTCATTGCATGGTTGGTCTCACATTTTCATAATGTATAATTTTAAATTCAATTTAATTTAGAAGTACATGCGTTATTAGGAAATGGTACACCTTATTATCAAAGGTAGGTAACAATAGTAAAATGATTCTAATGTGCTTAAGCACAGTAGGCCCTCGGCAAGACAGCGACATATAAAAAGGAAAACCTGAATAACATCAATCAATAACAGAAGTCAGTAGGTACACACTACCAACCCGAGAATACCTGAGTAAAACGTCGAAGCTACCTGTACTATATACCTCGTACAAATGCCGCAACCTCCAGCACATCGGGCTGTCCCACGAAATACTGTCTTACATTTTACCTAAATAGAATTAGATTTCAATTTCCACACTCCGCAGTTCTCGCAAGACGTCTGTCAGTGTAATCCTCGGGACGACAGTCTGTGCCTGACAATTTACCGCTAGCTTAGTGCTACCTGTCCAACGCGACTAGCGTGTACTAAATATTATGTTACTGGGGGTATGTGAGGTGGAGAATCACTTTTGAGATTGGTATTCATAATGATGAGCGCCAAAGCCCCGTTTGTTTCTTGTGTGTCAATTAGTGCCTTAATATTGGTCAAAATTGTCATTAGTTGGAACTTAGATGTCAGGTATCAATATAATTAGGGATCAGAAAGAAAATCATCACACCATTATTCTTGTCTTGTTTTATTTTATTCTATTACGTCTACAACATTTTCTTATATTAGAGTTTTTACTTTAACATAAATTTCTTTCTCATTTTAACTCGTAGTTCTGCAAAAATATGAGGATAATAACTATGTTATAATTTTAACATGTGATGTTATGAATCTTGTGCAAAAAAAAAGATCTTAATTATCCTTTCAACACATTCAGTAATTACAGCCCTGTCCATACGAAGGTTGTTAGGAAGAGATCTTAACAATAAGACCACTAATTGTACACTGTACAGCTTTGCATAAAATAATTTATCCATGTAATTTCGTTCATTAATTCTTTTTTTTGGTATACGCTCTCAGTTTGACCGCATCCACTTACATCACTTCTATTTATTCAGAATATTCTGGGAGTTTCTCCCGAGTTGTTGTTGTAAAAACACGTGTTGAGAGATTCCATTTTTAATCCAAATCAACCGTATAATTTTTGTTACTTTAGTTGCATTTTCTCTTGACATTGGCAAAATGCGTACGTTTAATGCGTCGCGACGCCATTAATTAAGAACATAATAAAATATTCTAAACTTTATCTATAACAATCAAAGAATTGTAGAGAACGTAATAACTTGCGCGCACCGTTATTCTAGATATAATTTAACTCCCTAACCTGCTGACTAGCTATGGTCAGCTAAGTTTAACGATCCGAAGCTTCCTTGCCAAGCGATTATAACTTTGGAGCAGCCGTTTTATCTGGTTTAACAGATTTGGATTTCGCAAACGTGGAGCTCAGAGTAGAGCAAATATTTAGTTAACTTATATAACGAAATTATCTTTTCGTAACCTTTCAACATTTGACGAGATTTGGGTGAAATTGGTGTAAGGATGGAAAAAGTTGTTAATTTATGAAAGTAATGATATAATGTTGATTATTATGAGATGTATGATGATATGTTTGGATTAATGAACAACTTGATAGTCAGAAGTACAAGAAAAACACAACATTTCAAAATGTCGGACGAACGAACTGAGTAAAATGACTAATGCAAAAGTCATTTCCTCATCACGAACACATATAACCTTAAGACGGTACACCCCTAGAATGACAAATCGCGCTCTGCTTCTAACAAAGGGTTTCTCACAATGCCAGTTAGGGTTCCTCCGGCAAATTGGTAATCGGGAAATGGCGCGTGAAGATAATTAGACGCCGCGCGTAACGACTAGTCGATCGGCTCATGACGCTTCTTACACATGATTGGAGAATGAGAGAAGTCCGCATTTGTTACTGGTTACTCGTGTGGGAAGCGATTTGTTACCTTGATAACGTAGGGAGATCGTTACAATGAGAGCTGCTAAATTACTAGCCTTATTCACTCCCTTAAGTGAATCTTGAGCAAAATAAGGGTGTTTTTAAACACTCATTTGAAGAGATATTTTAAGAATCCATTGGCGTAGTAAACTGCATGCTCTGCATTACAAAAATAACAATTTATGACTCCTCATTGTTTTTGTGATGCAAGAAGTCCTATACCTAGCAGTGAGACTTATCTAGTGATGACTTTATCATAGCAGGCTACAGACGATTCACTCAAGATATTTTTACTGACAATTGCAGATGAACAAGTTAGGGTTTTCTATTATGTTTACACAATTACATACTTTCTGGTAGCTTAAGATAGGAGACACGTCTTCTAGACGATGCCGCCTCAATAACTAGTGACCTTACAGTGGAATCCTTGTACAGTTTAGGAACACTTATTCACTGAGTGGGTGATTTAAAGGTGGATCTCTCATCAATATGGAGTTTTTAAAGAAATTTTGACTACTTGGTTATAAGGCAATGGTTATAAGCAATGGTTACAAGGCGTTTCTTCCCACGAGTAGATTAGAAATGATGCCGTATTAGTGTGTAACTCTGTACAGCGAGGATGTAATAATCAATTGACCTCGAAGACGTAGCTCTGGCAGACACTAGCGGGGAAGCAGAAATATGACTCAATGCGATTCATTGAGAATTGCTGACGCTGCACGTAACTGGATCCGTGGAATGCCAAGCAGGGTCAGAGATTAGCTCTTTCAACATTATTGAAGAGTATTCAAATTTGACTGCGGTCTTATGTAAGGTAATTTCGCTATTTTCTACCTCAATAAAATCCATTATTCAGCCTTCACAAGTTTCAAACGTGGCATTTATTTCGAAATGTGGAACGACATTGCTTTGAGCTGACTGATTTTATTCATCTTCGTATAAAAAGGTAAATCCTTTCCCTTGGAGGTAAATCTAACTTTGAAGTCTTGTAACCTGTATTACCAGTACAACAGCTCCTCTTTCCAAAAGGCTTTCTTTCAAAACAATCTGCCGTCACTCCTATAGGTTTATTTAGTTTCCGAGAACAAATCAAATTTCCCACACAAAGCGAGTTTGGACCAAGCAAAATGAAATATATTTTGTTTCGCACCGTGTTTTCTTTGTCGGTTCTCAGAATTGTGGAATTGGACAAACTTGTGCGGTTATTTGCAGTATATCTCAGTAGGTACACAAATTATAAACAGTACAGAAGATTCTACATCTACAGCCAGAGTCAAATCATAAAAGGATATAGCTTGTCATATAGATGGTCAGCAGAATATTAAAAGAGTCGTTATCTGATAGTTTTCAGAAAGTGTAAAAAGTTACTCCTAACGGTAGTCAGAAGTGGAGTCCAATTGCTTCAATTCTATTTGGAGAATGATTAACTGCAAATCAAAATATCTTCCTATTGTATATCCAAAATACTGATTGCACAGCAAAATTAATATCTCTAACCTAACCATAGCTCAGCCATGTAGGTTGGTGCATAAGACAATGAACTCTCCCAAAAACAGTCCACTCCCTCTGGTTATAAAAAAAATAACCCTAACGTTTTGATTTTACGCCTCGGTTAATTTTAAGTGCAATCAGGAATAAACTGATGGATGTCTATTTAAATAATATCGATTCAATTTAACCGCCTCTGTGATCTAGTGATTCGTCTACCGGAAAAAGATCCAGAGGTCCGGCTTCGATCCCTAGGGAGTACTTATACTCGGTTTGGTTGGTGTTAGGACTTTTATCAAGTCTATTTGGCTAGCTACTACTGTCTTAATACTAGAAAAATGCACTGAAAAAAATAGACTTGCCTCAGGCGGGACTCGAACCCGCATCTTCCACAATCCGGGCGGACGCGTTGACTAACAGCAAAAAGCAGTGTCTCGCTGGCGTAATTGGTCAACGCGTCCGCCCGGATTGTGGAAGATGCGGGTTTGAGTCCCGCCTGAGGCAAGTCGATTTTTTTCAGTGCATTTTTCTAGTATTAATATTTACGCGTTTGTAAACGCAAAAATAAAATTATTCCATACTACTGTCTTATCAAAATCTGTCGCTTTTTTATAATAATGTTAACAGTATTATTGTGTTCCGACAATTAATGACAAAATAGCCAGTCCAGGTGCAGCTCGATTCTTTGCCCTTAAGGTCACTTACCCTCACGTCTCAGGCCAAGAATTCCCCTTGAAGCATGACCTAATGCTTAAGCGTACAACATATAAAAATTGCCTTCTGTTCCCCCTTTATTTTGTGGTTGAACAGAAGATACAATAATATAAACATGGCGCAGACCTCTCCAGCATAGACTCGTAAAATATCCACTTTACTAGGTCAATTTATTGAGGACAAAGTTCCGCGCTTTTTTGGGATACCTGAAATAGAGTTCCTTGAGTATCTTTAAGAAAATTGGGGCCTAGTAGTATTTATTATATGAAATTGAGCTTCCGAACTGGGAAAGAACTTCGTCCTGATAGAAGTTCGTATTCAAATATTAGTGTATTAATATAATGTAGATGACTCTAAATTTCCGAACGAATATTTAACCGTTATCTAGTATCCATACCACTAACTCTGAATACAAGTATTATTCAGAGTAAGTGGTATTTGGGCTAAATAATGGCTAAGAGATGATAACAATAATAAAGCTTCCGCTTTCATTATGTGAACTGTTAGGGAGTGGAAATCTTGGCCGAGGTCTGTCTTGCCGGACCAGTATAATCTTCAAGGTGAGTGTGAACAAGTTCTCTTAGGCGAACGTGTACCACCTTAGGCCTCATCGTCGCTTTCCAGCAGGCCTGACTGTGGACAATTGCCCAGCCTGTTCAAAATGAAAAAATGTATATATTAATGCGCTTCTAATTTTAGGCTTATGTCTAATTAACAAGACGCGATAAACTTTTATAACATTTAAATTTAAAGTATTTTCTTCTTTTTAGAGCATATTTAAATAAGAGCTTATTTTTTAAGATGATTTTATAGAAATTTATTTTTATTTTTTATTCAGTATATTTGTATTATTCTCACCTTTTATTTGATACCATTGATGTATTATGGTAGTGCTAAGAATTATGTAGTCTGCCATCTTGGGCGGTCCTCATTTTGGATTTAGAGGTAAGTCAATTAAATTTTTGTATTCTCAGCAAACCCTTTCATTTGATACCCACATCATGCGAGTGCACACAAAATAACTAGTCAGCCATATTGGTCCGTCCACCATATTGGATTTAGAATGACGGCACTTAGCTTAGCATCCATTGTCATTCAAACTAAACATGTATGTAAAATTTCAGCTAAATCGAATACCAAGTAATTGCCTAAAAATGGTTTGCAAATTTTGATGGACAACTTACACATTTACGTAATAGGTTGGGGAAAAAGTTTCTTCGCATTTTTTAAGAAAATTCAAAACATTTTTTAATATAGTTTATTTACATTTAACTAAAGTATGTAGGTACCATTTTGTTCGATAACTTTTTGCCATCTTGTAGGTAGGGACATGATCCCATTGCTATAGAAATTTTGGGACTTCTGGTCAAAATACCGCGACAAGTGGTTTTGGCAGTCCTCTCGTGATGTTAACCTGACACTGCCTAAAGAATTCTGAAGAGACCGAAACAGGTGGAAATCTGAAGGTGCAAGGTGTCAGGACTATACGGCGGATGCATTAACACCTCCCAGCCAAACTCTCTTAATTTTTGCTGAGTGGCTAAAGATGTGTGAGGTCTAGCGTTATCATGATGAAAAACCACACCCCTTCTGTTGATTAATTCCGGCCGCTTTCTCTCAACTTCTTGCTTTAATCTCATCAGTTGTTCGCAGTAGAGTTCAGAATCGATGGTCCTGCCTGGTGGTAACAGCTCATAATGAATAATGCCCTTCCAATCCCACCACACACACAGCATCACCTTGTTGCGAGTTAACCCGGGTTTCGCCACAGTCTGTGAAGCCTGACCGGCCTTTGACCACGACCTTTTTCGCACGTTCTTGTCGTACGTGATCCACTTTTCATCACCAGTTATCAGCTTCTTCAAAAATGGTTCGGTTTCATTACGTCGTAATAAAGAATCACAAATGAGTACACGGTTCATTAGGTTTCTTTCAGTGAGCTCGTGAGGTACCCAAATGTCGAGCTTTTTTGTGTACCCAGTTTTTTTCAAATGCGCCAAAACTGTTTTGTGGTCAATTCCCAGTTATTCAGCTACGTCGTAACTACAGACATGCCGATCTTGCTCCACTTTTTCAAAAATGGCATCCATTTTATCTGTAATAGGGCGACCAGAGCGACGTGCATCTTTGACATCAAAATTTCCGGATTGAAAACGCTTAAACCAAATTTGTGCTACTCTCACAGACACTGCACTAGGTCCATATCCATAAACATCGCAAATTTTTTTCGCGGCTTGCGTTACATTTTTACCTTTTTTGTAGTAAAATTTTAAAATGTATCGAATTTCTTCTTTAGATTCACTCATCTTGGCGGTACGAAAAACTAATGAAAATCCCACATTTTCCTAATTTGAATTTGGAATTATGTTCTTTAAAATTTAAACTTTCAATGATACCAAAACCAGCCAGATACAAATAGTATAGCCAAAGAGATTTTATTATAAGTTTATACATACTATAATGCGAAAAGACTTTTTCCCCAACCTAATATTTACGAATAGTGCAAGTTAAAATAAAATAAAAAGCTTGTAAACCAGAATTTCACCAGCTTCAACACACTTCGCCATAACCTAGTAAAAGTCTAAAGAAAACAGTATTCAGGATAAAATCGCTTCTGATTATTCGCACTGGAATCTGGAATAGAGTGGATTTGTAGAAAAAATATGTCGAAAAATTTCCGCGGGTGAGAAATGGAGGTGGGGGACAATCCTTGGTCGCGATTGCAACGTCGGGCCTCAATCGAATCATCTTTTGCAGAGCACGAGCCGCTTCCATTGAAAATATATTGGTCAAGCGTGAGCTCTGAAATCCACCTACAATATTTGCATACGTGAACAGAAAAAAAAGTTTTTTCAATTACATTAAGAAATGTTCTAAATCTAGCAACTTGATTAGACCAAAGAACTTCTATTTACTGTCAAAACCCTGTACCATTTGAAAATCACAAACGAAATTAAATGAAATGAAATAAAACGTTAAGTACTAAATAAAAAAAAATATTTAAATGGACTTTGCTAAGTACTTTTAATTCGTTAAAAGCCCTACGACCATTTCGGGAAGCAATAATTATTTTACTTAAGTAATCATTATTATGCTGCGATGGAGAATTTTTGTGCTATTGTTAGATAGGTACAGACATTCCCTTCAATTTAGGCTCTAAGCATACATTTATGATCCTCTGGTCATAATAAATAAACCACAATATCATACCCTCGAACTCAGGAGGTTAAAAGAAAATCACTACAGCTGCATCTCATCTGAACCTTGCTATATCTTCTATTATATACCTTTCTTAATTTACGCGGCTGAGATTGAAAAAATAAGGCGACGAGCTCGTTCACAAATGCCGTGGTGTGGCGTGTTGTCGGCGCCAATTACTTGGATAACGCTCTTTTGTTATGACTTCATATTTCAAGATGTTTCCGAGTAATTGAAGTTCTTTTCGGGAGCAAAGATTGGACTTTAATACGTGAATTGGTGCCCTTATTGTAAGAAGTGATAATCTTTTCACTCTCTGGATGAGTTTGAAAAACTACGCATTTAAGTATAATATAATAATTTTGTATCGAATAGTGTTAGGTAACTATCGTAACATATTGAAACTATGTTTAGTATAAAAAGTATTATTTGCAGATTGAGAAAATATATTAATTTTTGTAGATGTAATGGTTACAAAACATAAAATAAATACATCTTCTTACGCACTACATTTTAATAAATGTTATATTATGTTTTTCATAGCACAACAAAAATAATTCATAGTATAAAGTTGAATATCGTAAATCATTTTTTGTAAGAGAAGAAGACTTTCTAGGAAAGGAATTATTTAAGAACTAATGACGTTAATAAATTGCCACAATCACCACGAATAATAATTTCTTGAATTCTTTAACTATACTTGTTGAAATCTCTGTTTAAACGATGATGATGCAAATGTTGGATGCAGTTACAGCAGTTACAGCGGTAATATTAAACGATTTTTAGACTGTCACTAATTTATTTCAGGGTCTATGTCGAGGGCCAATCATTGAACTGGGCCGATAGAGATCTGCCTGTACCGTCATCAGCTAATCATTTAATTAGTCAGATAATGATATGCCTAAGCATATCATAAAAAGTGTTCAGGAGTGATCAGTAAGTTCAGGCTGTTCAGTTACAAGCGGAGTGGACTGTTTGTAGGAGAGTCTAATTTCTTATGATCCTACACATCTGTGTAAACGATAGGTTCAGGGAAATCTATATGGACCCATTTCAACGATTGCGGCGTTTCATGACATGCCCAGGCATTTCATGATCTGGTCAATTATACAATCAGCCGACGACTTTTACAAGTTTTCTGAGTTTCGAAGATCCAATGCAACCGTTCTGTCGATTCCAATTAAGTTTCTCTATTACTGAACCGCCAAACCGTCAGTAACAATTGCATTACCGAAGCAATGACAGAACTATCAACTGCAATCAGGCTCACAGACAAACGAATCAGAACACCTCCGCATTTTTCCCGAGAACAATTTTCTCGTCGCATTGAAATTTCCGATCGTTCGGCGACGCGGAATCGGGAACTGGATATCTCGAGATCTCATTCCGAGGATCGATCTATCGAATACATTTCGCATTGTGTTCGGTATAATTGCCGCCCTCAATGCCGCCCGACAATCGATTCCGGGACGACCCGATTGATATTTTTTATGAGATATCCATAATCGAGCTGCCATGACACCGGCTGAATAATAATTTTCTAGATTGCATTCCGTTTTCTATTGGATTTCCCTGGCTGCGCCATTGTGCGACGCCGTATTGAAATCTACGCTGGATCAAATTTATTTACAGACGGACCATAGATGCTTCCATTGATGTGAAAGGGGTTTCAAGGAACATCTTATTTTTCAATTTAATCAAATTTGACTGGCGCCTGGTCACGATGTCCTAGATGGTAAATGGGTAAGTCAGGCGGAAATTGGAAGCAAACCAAACCTGAAATCATCAGCTACTGAGGAACTGGCTAGTCACTAACTGTTGGAATACAACAATGTTATTAACACTGTAACAGTGTTAATAACATTGTTAACAACATATTGTCGTAACAACAGTGTCACTGTTGTTACGACAATAGACTTTGATAACATGTTGGTAGCTATCATTGAAAGAATCACCAACTAGACCGCCACCAATTTGTATCTTCCTGGAGATTGAAGCTGGAACATTTGCATAATATGATACCGTCAGATGCACCACTAGTTTAAATGTCATCTTCTTCCAAATTTATCTTGAAAATTAGACATTTTCATTTCACTTAACTTCAGTTCCACATTATTGAATATTTCAACTTTGTATTATCATTTCTAAATTCAGATAATAAAATTGTGTGCGGAGGAAATCCTATAATATAACCAATTGGACCTATCAGCAAATTGCCTAATTACTCTTGGTAATATCACTAAATTGTTACCAAATTGTATTTCTAATTTCCAGAAATACAATTTGTTAACAATTTAGTCCCTCGACACAGGCGTTGCAAAAACCAAATAGTAGTAGTAATAACCAATAATTAATCAATGTATCTTAATTTAGACGAAGTAAATATTCAATCAAGATATTTATAGAAAACAATCTGGAGCGGATGAAAAACTGTAGAACTATTTGAAATGAAAAAAATGCTTAAAAATGATTTTTAATTAAAAAAACTGCCTTGAAAACTAAAAACGGAGAAACAAACATTTTATGCATAAAAAATCTTCTTTTTTTTGGTCGGTCCCAAATACAAGTGTCTACCGTTTATTCCAAATATTGAGGTTAGACCGACCTTTATGTCTCCCATTTTTAGTAAAGGCGGTATTTTTTGCTTAAAATTAATTTATTTTTTGCTTTTTAGTGTTGTAAGTATAGACATTTTCAAAAAACTATCTCGAGATAACCAAGTAATAAAATGATAACGGTATCATCGATGTCAAATAAATAGGCATTATTAGGGATAACTAAAAAACTACTCGGCAGATGTTAATCAAATTTAAATGGGACCACATGACAAGCACCAGCTTCTAAACGTTAAAAAATCTTAAAAGCCGGTACACTCAGTAGAGAGTTACGAGGTAACAACATAAAAAAACATACCTACAGTCAAATTGAGAACCTCTTATTTTGAAGTCGGTAAAAATTACTAACAGTGGCTTATAGAAAAGCTCCAAAACACACGAGAATTTCTAAATAAAATAATAATAATATGGTTTTGAACTGTTCGAATAGCTATTTAAGATTTGTAATATAATATGGTTAGTTGGTTACTCATTATTGCACATGAAAAAGGTCTTGTTTTTTACCAATACTTTATAATCGTACTCTGGCTGTAATTTTATGGCATCTCTCTGAAATATGTTTTTTTATTATGAGTCACTATAGTTCACTCATTCTCAAAATTATCCGGTTCGAAGGACCATGTTTTAGTACGAGCAATGAAAATGTATGACTACTGTGATGAGAGCAGATGAAGCGAAATAAATATGCAAGGATCGTAGGAACCAGAAAGAATTGATCTGTACCTGAGGGATAAAAAAAAGTGACTATGTATGATATATCTCAAAACTCCAACAAAATTGCCTGCGAACATCACACACATAGGGTACTATCTGGCACAAGATAAATGCGTTTGCATAATCCGAAACAAAATAAGCAGTATAATTGAAAAGGAATTAATTTTGATTTAACAACTAACCATTATACGCCTATAATAAAATTTTAACTAACAATTAACGTTGGAAGTAGCCACAAACTTAGTGTGATCACTACAATCAGGGTTAATGTGCCGCAACCAAATTGTTTATGTAATATTCATTTCTAGGTACAAATGAGTTGTAAAGCTTTTGATTACTATGTGATGCTTTGTTTTTATTGAAATTTAACCTGGTCTTATTATTAACACCAGGTTAAATTTCAATAATAGTAAAGCAAAGCTATAACGACGCTTTTTCCACATGTTATTGTGACTAAAACGATTTATACATAGAGAACGTACCTCTCGTGAAATATTTAAACAATGTATTAAATTAAATTTTATACAATTTTGAATCGAAATACCTAAGAAAAATCTCCGTCTCAGTGCTCGATTTTGCGCCGTGAGTATTTTTTTTAAGTAACAATATAGGATTCTCTTGATAGACTCCTGGTAGGCTCTTGAACCGATGGTATCAAACTTAACTTTCATAAGTCTACAAATTGTACCTAAACAAATAAAGAAATTTGAGTTTGAGTTCCCATTAATGTTTACTTAATAGGTACTCCATACAATACTGTCAATTGAATTGCCAGATATCAACATAAAAATTTTCAACATTTGTGAGTAAAATGTATGATTGATACCTAAGATCTGCTGAACTCAACAATTATTTTACGCATTCCCAAATGTTGTTGTGAACCCCACAATGCACATTTCGCACCCGCAAACGATCAATACAACAACAATATAACGCCTGGCAACACATTAACTTTAATAAGTGACAGCCGTTACCCTTGCAACACTGTTTTAATTTCGTCCCGAAATACAGAAATTTACTGCTGGAATCACCGAAGCTATCCATCAACCCCCTCCGATGAGGGTTGGAATACCCCATTCTTCTTAAGGCTATGGTGTTGTGGGATGCGTTATTTGTCCGAGAAACTACGCTGAACCAAAAGGAGGAATTTCCATATGGGTTTTAAGAGGTACAACGTACAACAATATATTCCATTTCACATTCTCAATAATTTTGACTGCATCATACCAGAACGTAATTATTTTGTTGATATAGGCTATTTTTTGGCGCGATAACTGACATCCAATATAATGTAACTATCTAATAAAATTAAGATAATTATGTTAATAAATTAATATAATTTTAAACACACTGCGAAAAGGACTAGCGGCCGTTTGGGCGCAAAGGTCACTCCAATGGCGGCCGCTTACCGGGAGACGCAGTGTTGGTTGATAGGCCCCCACTAGGTGGACCGACGATCTGGTTAAGGAAGCCGCTGTATGCGGGCGGTGCAAGACCGACCGGGTTGGAGCTCTATGTCTATGGCGTCTCTCGGCTGATATTATAAAGATGATGTCCGACCACTACTGAAACAACGATAATTTTGTGTGCCCTGCAATCAATTTCATTTGCGGTCGAGTAATAATATTTTCTTTCTCCTGCCAGATGTCAACCCTCATCATATATGCTATTTGTCAGTACATATAAAAAATACCAATAAACAAATCTCGGAGCTTGTCAGGTACAGAATATTAATAAACTTTTGAGCGATAAACTCTTCCGAAGAAATAAATTACTTTGCGAGATTCTATTACTTTTACTTCTTGAAATAGTTCTATAATGTTGTTGTTTATAAATTTTATAATACATGTTGTTTTATTAATGACTTGAAATTTTGGGTGCTATATAAAGGAGTAATTACTTCGATATTATCTATAATAGAAAAGATAGATAGAAAAGTTGAATTATAAATACGTGTATCGACATTGCGAGTGGAAACAGCGACTCTTTTTGTTTCACCAGCAGAATAGAAGCAGATTTTGTCAGATTGTACATCCTGTCTCCGCGACATCGTGAAACAAATGCATGAAAATTCTTAATTTCACATTCTTAATTACGTGTTTCACTGTTCATCGTTCATCAAAAGAGAATCACTTTGGATGAACCGTCTAATTCTGCCTGAAAGTCGTAACACTTATCAGGTCTGAAATAATGACCGTAGAAAAATCAAGCCAAAAAACAACATTCTGATAATCCCTGGTACTATTAAAAAATGCGACTTTAAATCTTGCTCATTAAACGATTTCTGTCAGCCATTTTTCATTTACGAACTGCCTCTCTTTAAGCGAAGTGAGAGCTCAGTTAGTAACAAATGGCGTATGAAGATAGCGTTGAGCGGCACGAGCGTCGTCGCTCGTGGGAGCGGTTAAATTGGGCTCGTTGATTGTGGACAACGGGGGCCTATGCTGGCAGTGCTCGATAATTCTGGTTTCTATCCCATTGGAAAAGTTACAAGCTCGAAGAACCCAAAGAGTTCAGAATTATCACAATTTAGTGTGGGATATTTTTGCCTTCATCTCACTTGATGGTGAAAGTAATGGTAAATAAGTTAGAAGATGGACACGAGGTTCACCTACCATTTGCGGTGAGGGATGCCCCGCGAATCACTAGGTTAACGGAGGCGGTTTACGATGTAAAAATTAACCGATTATAACTTTTGAGTGTCTACTTTTACAAATGAGAGGTTGAATTTACAATTGTTTGAGAACTTTTACTATAGGCTGACGCATTCAAAAGCCACTGCAAATGCGTTGTCATCCTGGGGACAAAGATGATATGCCTTTCATACCCAGTAATTACACTGGCTACCTTTCCCTTGAATCCGAAACACAGCGAAGTGCTTCACGGCAGAAATAAGAAAGGCGGTGGTACCTACTCAGACGACCCTACATATGGGTCTACCACCTAGTTAGCCAGGGAGATTAAAACCGGTAAAACATTTGTAGTCCTATGGGGTCGATCTCCATACGGGATCTCTAGATCCAATTCGAGTAAGCAAACCACTAGATCACGGAACTCGTATGTAAATTTTCCAATTAAGATTTTTTAATATTAATTGGAAAACACTGTTACCTCTTATGCGAACCTCGATTTTTTACGTAAAGTGGTTGGCAGAAAATCATACGAACTGCCTCGTGGATACCAAAAGAAACACATCACCAGAAAAATTTAGTGTATGTATAGTCTTTGACTGTGGTCTTTTCTTAAGTGGAGGTACTACCCCAGTTCAGACTACTCCAAATTTGAGCGGCTAGTCCACTGCGCCCACCTCGACTGAACGTTAAACTCTTCTGAAGGTATAACTATTATCTAGTTATAGCCTATTGACTGCAGTCTTTAAAGCGTTTGTTCGATGCGTTCAAATTATGAATTGTGTATTTAATGGTCTATGTGCAGGCAAATGCTTCCAAACCAATTCAGATTACGACAGAATCAATAATATTTTTTTTATACTTTCGAGCGATTCGAACATAGCACTCCTCAAAACCACGTCCTATTCTCCTTACCTGTGGGATTGGCTTTCTCGTTTTGTACAAAAAACACTACGTGTACCGGTTTCCACTGCGAACCGAAACAATCTTGTTAACTTGGAGAATTGTTGTTGGAGACACTAGAAAAGTAAAAGCAGTTTTGGATCTTTGAAGACTTATATTAATTAAAAACTCTTTTTAGACACCCAACCGTTGTTGGTACCTCCGTGTATTTAAAAAAAAGATGTCCTTTAATTTATTTTTAATAGTTACCATGGGAAATTCGCCTACTACTAGTAAAGTATTATATTATCTGTTATATTAAGGTAAGTTCGTTCGTTCTAAGTGTGCAGAAAGTTGAAAAATATCTTTCAGAAATGGTTGCGAGAATCAGTTGCCATTAGTCCGGAGCTGTGGGTCAACTGCACAGTCCAACCAGTTAGACTATAACATACATTTTGGTATTATTTTACGTAAATTAAGTATTATTCCAACAGTGTTCAACTTTTTTAGTTTTCTAATACACTATTTATCTTTATTTCTATGATACTCCTTTTTTCTAGTTGTTTTTATTAATGCCACGAAGGCAATAAGCGCTCCCAAACTCATCCCATTTTCTGTTATCATCATCATCATTGCATCCGTCCTTTTTTTAAAGCCCTGATAATATTAAAATACTATTCAGTAGTTACAATAAAATTACATGAAAACGTAACAAATAGATACCCTCATTTTATTTGTAGTTGGTTTAAAAATGTAGTTTTTTGCATAAGTGACCATGACCAAGTGGAGAGTTGAATTTTTCAAGTTGAATTCGGGTAAGGATTTTTCTGAGGGATATTTGGAATAAACCATTTATCCCAACTTTTATATGTCTTATCTTCCATTTTTATTAGAATCTGAGTTTTGAATATAAAAAAGTCTAAGTACATACAGCTGAAAACTCGACCGCTTCTACAAATAAAACCCTTAGCCACGGACGTAGTATTTCATGCTGAGATTAAAATCTCTTGTGAGCTATGTGATGTGCGACCCACTATGGGAACGATGTAACCGGACTTTTCATTCAGCTTTTATACAATTTTAGAATTGTAGAGCATAATAGAATAGCTTCTAAAAGTAAAATATTTCGAATTATTAAGAACTTACATTACAAACATTACATATAGTTTCCAAAAAAAACCTAAGAAAAATAAAGTACAAAGTTCGCACTTTATCACACAGACATTTTTCCTACCGGGATCCGAACTCAGACCCATTGATATGTAGACAGCGTTATTGAAAACCCACCAAGACAACGCTTTACATAGTACGCGTCTATACATACATAAACTCATGCCCTTTTAGTGGTAGGCAGATATCACTTGTTTCACTTGCTTCAATCCTTACATATTTCTTTCGATGAATCGAACTCTCTCACTCTCAACACAGTCCTCATACCATGCTCGGGAGTTTCGGGTTCTTTTGCCCAGATGCCCCTTTTGAAGATGTCTTCGATTTATTCTTTTAACATGAGCGAAACATTTGAGCATCCCTTTTTAAATTCTTGTCACTATCTTCCATCCGAATAACGATCACGTAGATTTGATTGTTAAGAAGAACCACCATCGACACCAAAATGATTTTCTATTAAAAAAAGAACCTTCCTATTTGTCTCCAAGAAAGCATATTACCTGCACCTGCAAATAGATTTACGCGGATCCACCTCAGCGCAGCCAAGCGAAACCCATCCGCGGCAGTCTTTGATTTAATAACCGCAGACGTGGGATTTATTAAAACGGTAACCCTTTGACGGTATTAAAATAATCGATTTGCGGAGTTTCAGTTTTGGCGAGTCAGCGGTGTGGGAATGGCGGTTGTTCTGGAGTGCGATTCGTGATTTTGAGGCTGGTCGAGGCATCTATAGTGAGGGTATAGTTTGAAAGTTCAAACTTAGCAGACTCATAAAAAACTGCCAAAAGTAGGTGGATTTTTGCTGGGAAGCTCTTGGCTTCTAACTATCCTGATACTATGCGATAATGATTGTAAGAAGAAGAGCAGAAGCTAGCTTTACTCAGAACCTTAATCAATGAGGGATTGTCATAAATTATTTCACCAACTATCGGTACATGATGTTACCAACAATAGGTAGCTCTTGCCAGGAGCTCTGCAAACCAATCGGGTATAAATTTCCTATATAAATCTAAAAAGGTTAAACCTCTATTCCATATATCTCTTCTGATATGATCCTCACTAGATCGAGCCTGCTCCCTCGTGCGGGACCGGTATGATGGCTACGGCCTTAGGTAGGGGGACAGATGGCGAAGACATCGGGCTTAAACTTTCACCCAAGCCACTCTTGGCACCACTATGGGGGACGCGGGAAAAGACCCTTATCAGGGCTGGTGGAGCCTTGTGATCGGTGACGGCCGATCTGCAAGACTGGCGGTCTGTTGTCCCGCCAGACAGCGGATAAGACTGAACGGTGCACCGGTTGGGCCCGAAAGGCGGGCACAGATGGCTTCCCGGTGACAAGCGAATTGTCGCGATCCCGGGGTGCTGTAGTAGTGTGCCTTGGCAGAATGCCCGGAGAGGACGTTTAGTGGGTAGGGGGGAACGCCTGTACCTCGAGTCCCACATACCCCTGCAGTTGCATCGTACTGCAGGGATGATGCGTAAATACATTTGACCTCTCTGGAAAAAAAGGGTTGGCAATGGGTTGGCGGCGCGTGAGTGCAAGCAAGAGCAAGCGTCTATAGGTTACGGTGGCTGCTTACCACTAAGCAGGCTGTATTCTTGCCTGCCAGCCACTTGACATAAAAAATCTAAGCTCGTGATGTTGCAGCCCGGAACAGTTCTATGTTGCTGGTGTTATAGCATTCTGTAAGATTTTGGAGCCAGGTAGTTTGGGCGGCCAGGTCTTCTTCAGCCTCATCTTTCCTTGCAAGATTTGGTTGCAGCAGTTGGAATTAATTCTTGTGCATGATACGACTTAAGTGCTGTAACTTGTGTATGTTTACATCTGGCTTATTTTAGCTTGTTTAACTAGCTTAGCTCCTGATCTAACTGTATTAACGCTGCGGATATTCTAGTTTTTAAATATCCATGGCTACAACTATCGCATGATGAAATACAATTTCCAACAATCCAGCCACTCGACCAAGTGGTACAAGCCAATTTGTCGGCGAACTCTCATCCCGGGACTGTATCGCCAATTAATTCTGTGCTGTTTTTCCAATCGAGCATGGAGGGTCGCCACTCTGTTCGATTTTAAAATTTAACTGACGCTGCAATTTTTTTGGTGACAGTATTAACTGTGTATGTTACGCCGAAAGTACATCATCGCATTTGTCTCTTTATGTTTATGCACAATAATATGGTAATACAGCCCATCATGAACAGCCACTACAGCCTTTAGTCGATGGTAAGACCTTTGTTCTGTTTTCATATGTAATGATGATGAAATATAATATAATACAATTTTGTTAATAATCCTACTAACATAGCTATAAGATGAAATACTGTTACTAACTTAAACTAACATTCTATGGACTGTACACCTAAATTAGGGATGATTTGTCTGAGTTGAATAAAAATAACAATTTGAGACAAAGCCATTAAATACCAGTTGGAGATATTAAGTCATTGCAAATTAGCTCTGCTTTTAAGTTCGAGCCAGTGAAAGAATTCGAATAAAACAAAAGGAAATGAGCAATAAAAACTTTTCTTGCTCACATGGCAAGACGGCCATTTTACAGCCGGTCTTTTGAAGATCAAACGTGAAGATAAAATAAAAAACCAAGTTTGCAAACTCCGTAAAAATTTCCGTCCAAATTAAAGTTTTTGGGAGAGCCGAGCGAGACACCCGTTCTGTGTTCGCGCATTTTCCTCCAACAAAAATTAATATTATACGGATTAAGCTGTATTTCTCGAAGAACAACGAGTAAAAAATTAAAACATTATTGGCTTATCGCTGTACAAACTCGGCTTAGTCCGGACTTGAATTATTTCGCTCTAAATAGAAAGTTATCTGGTTTTACGTGGAATACGACGTTATTCGCGGAAAAAGATAAATCGCGGTCAGTTAACAGTAGTAGGTATGTAATGAAAAATTACCGTAGGCTCTTTTAAATAATAGGCCAGCACAGGAATGTTGCCATAAATCAATATTATAATATATTGATTTATGGTTTTACAACAATTTATCGCAATTTATTGAAATTTTGTTGCCAAGTAACCGCTGTTTTTAGTAATTTATCATCAACAGCTCATATAATGTCCCCACCGCGGGGCTCGAGCCTACCCCACATTAGGGGCGATTAGGCCTTGGTCAACCACGCTGGCCAAGTGCGGGTTGGTCGACTTCACACACAACCTAAGAATTTCTTCATAGATGTGTGCAGGTTTCCTCGCGATGTTTTCCTTCACCGTAAAAGAGTCGATTAAACGTACTTATGAATTCAAAATTTGAAAACACTTTGGCACGTGGCGGGGATCGAACTAGTGCCTCCCGGGTGGGAGACGACGCTCTTCCGCACTACGCCACCGACGCTTCAGAGTTTCAAAGTTTAGTCATTTGACAACAATTAATTCAAGGAAATAAAACTTCACTTTATGTCACGGCTACCTTAGGAATACCATATTCAAGACGCAGCGATGTCGCGAAGATAGTCTTAATTGAAACAGCATGCAAGTGGCACAGCTGACGAATAATTATGTTAGTACGTCTAATTAATGGGACTCGGAAGAATCTTCCTCTCAAATTTCCGTTTAGAACGCACAGGCATATAAGATAATACAGAGAGTGATATAGTACCAGTTACTGGGAGGACGGATACTCTGACTATTTAGAAAGTGTCTAGAAATGAAACTAAGCTTATATGTTTTGTCGCTGTCGTGGTGGAGTGGTCAGTATAGCTGCCTACGCATCAAACGGTCCAGGTTCGAATCCTGGTAGCGTCAAATATTTGTGTGACGAACACGAATATTTGCTTGCGAGCTGACTTGTACCTGACTCACACTCTGTAAAAATACAGTAAACAAAGTGTGTTAAGATTATGAAAAAATCTACCCTCTCTTCAGCTCATCATTTATATTGCTGTGCCTATCAGGGTCCATAATTGTGCCTATACTGTAACTACATAAGAACCCATGTGAAAGTTATGGTATGCATTAAACACTTGAATTTGAATCGTTCAACGATTTTATTATAGGCCGATGACAATTGTTCACACTAGCCTTTAGACCCTTACACCTTCAAGGCTATACCAACTTGTACTATACCAAAGAGTTTTGTAAATCTTAGTACTCTAACTGCTGTCAATTTACCTGCAGTATATATGACGCAGCCGTATCGTATAACACGCCGTATTACAAAAACACCCAGCGTATTATAGTGTAAGGAGCACATCGATGTGCATCCTATGTGCTTTGCTCGAAGAGACGAGGTCCAGCGCGCGTGTTTTATTTTTATCGGCAATCCTTGCTTACACTTCGTGTTGTAGTACTACGGACGCGGGTCGGCGCGGTGGCTAGCGTAATGTAAGCGCGCCGTTTTTTAATTCGACGTATTATACGATATGGCTGCGAAATTATTGCTTCATAAAAAGTGCCCGACAAAGAGGTTCCTTATGGACCGGCCAGGTGGCGGGTGGAGTGGACCCACATAATAACCAGTGGACCGTAGGACTTTTATCTTGATTTCTGTTTCCTATTTCATATATTTTTAAACATTCCAGTTACATGCCTAGCATAATATTATATGGTGCTAATCACCATATAATATTATGCTTTAAGCATTAAGCAGTTAATCTAGGCGTATTATCCGATGTCCGATTTCACACGGGTTCTACAACATAAGCATATACTGAACCTATATTGGAGGGGGTTGAAACTCATTTCCTGTTGGCACCATACGTGCGTTAACTTGATGAATTTATAACAAAATATTTTAGAAATTGGCTTTGTTTTTATTCGCAAAATAAGCTTGGTATTTCTTTTAAATGACATTTATCAATACTAAAAGTTAAATGATCGTTTTGATTTGATTAAAATATTAATAATACAACTCGAGAAGATCAACGGCGTAGGTTAGAAATCATAATATTACTGACCGAATAGAGGGCAACTCGTTTTTCTTCTTTGATTTTGAAGTCAAACTACCATGCAGTCCTTTTTGACGTTGCTAGTCAGCTATACCTAATGAAAAACCATTGTTATCTATAGAATACACAAATTATAACGGACTATCTACATAGTCATAATAATATATAGTTTGTATAAAGAAGTAAGATTGAGAAGAGGAGTGGTGTGTAAAATTCTTAATAAGTATTCCCTAATTTGAATTTTAAATATTAAAAAGTCGCAATCTATGTTATCAACTAAACTTAATGCTTTGAAAATAAGCTCAAAAGAAATTGCAAAAAATAATTTTTATCAAGCCATGCACTTACTGTACTCACCCTTATTAATCAGATATTAGAAGAACTAACATAGTATTGATAACTCAAATCATTAGTTTGAATTATTTACCATTATTATTATTTTTGTATATTTCACCACCATCCACTAGTATCATACTATAAATGAACACAAAAGCAAAACTTCCAGACACCCAACGGAGCGATCAAAGAAAGGGTTGTCATAAAACCCTCGAGAACAACAACCATTTCTCAAGCATCTTTAATAAATCAAACGAAGAAAACATTCGTCTGTCTGTACGTACAATAAATCGAGGCACCGACAGAGGAGCCGCCCCGAAACTTCCCAACTTCAAACCTCACAATACGCGCAAAATAAATTCGAGAATTTCAATAACACTGCCAGAGAGATGCGATGTGATATGCAGACCTTACCGAACTCCACCTGCGGTTAGGAACTAAGTAAAATATATTCTAACGCCTCGTTATATGGCTTAAAGTTAGTCTAACCGAGAAGATTAGAGACCGATGAAGATTTTATAAAACCACCGATCATCGGTTTAAAGTGATCATATTTTATCCCAGCTTCAGATATCGATAGGTCTCACTGGATAGAGTTGAGACTTTGATTTGCATTATTATATCATCAAATTATAAAGTATAGATAATAAGGGTTGGAAGAAGTTTGAAAGTATGTACTTCGGGTTTGTCATCAAGCTTGACTCAACCCAGACTTTGACATTGATGAAAGTAAGAACGTTTAATAAAAATTAAGATTCCGAGTAAGTAGTTATGTAAAAGTCATCACATTGAAAAAATCTTGAACACTATCCTCATACTCTTTCATTACTAGACATCGGGCTCTTCTGTGGAACGCCACTAAGTATTCTTGCCTTCTTTTTCAACAAGTGCCATCAAGGCCGCTCCTCGTCATCAAGGAGGTTTAGTGCACCACGCTTGGCAAATGCGGATTAGTGGACGGAGTATAAGGTGATAAATATTTAGTCTATCCATTAGTCGCCTTCTACGACACTCATTGGATGATATGTGGTAATGCTTTTCTACTCTGCCGGCATCACATGCCGATAAGTTCTAACAAAATTATAATCAGCACATCTAGCCCATGGGCATCCAGATAATATTATGTTTCACAACTTACAAAACATAGATATGTGTATAACATAGTGATCTATTCTCAATGTTAACTACTTCGAACAGTATCTACATTGAACAGAATTTTATGCAACCCCTGCCTGGTTAAAAAGTTCCAACGTACAGGTTTTGTCGTTTACAATATTTAGTAATAGTGGCTCGTTTTTCTATAGCATCCAGCAAAACAATAATCGTACAAAAAACCGCAATGTCATTGCATCCCGGAGTTACACAGTTGCGTTATCATTTAAAATATCCAGTGAATTGGTTTGCGCAAATTGTTGCGGTGGGCTCCGGTCCTATTCAAATGTGTGAATATTGAACAGTGCGTTAGTTTTGGATATAGGTAATATTGTTTATTTAAAGTGACATCTGGTGGAGGATGATGCGGTCGCGGCAACCCAGACGTGAATAGAACTGGGATTGGAAAATTCAATTTCACGGTGAACAGAGAGAATTTTATATTCTTTGCCGCTTTAAGCTTTCAATTCGATATGAAGTATGTTATGTTTACTATGCTCGTTAATATCTGGATTATTTTATCTATACTAATGTTATAAAGAGGAAAGATTTGTTTGTTTGCATTAAATAGCCTCCAAAACTACTGGACCGATTTTGATGAAATTTGAAGAGACCCTGGGAAGGATATTATTCTTTTTGGCTCAATAACCTATACTAACGCAAGGGAAGCCGCAGGCCACCTCTACTAAAAGATAAGTCGGTGTCGGATAGGAATAAACAAAGATGAGAATGAATATACACATATGGTGAGGCGAACGAAACGTGAGTGAATGAGAAATGGGCTAAGTTAACGCTTTTAATAATATAATATGAGAAAATGGATAAAAATACCAAAGTAGTGGAAACTATAAAAATACACGTTGAAATATAAGCTGACCATAGTAATAATAATTTTGAAGTTTAAATTAAAATTGAAAGGAACTTAAAACTATGATTGCAAGTAGGTCCGCAACACAAATGACATAGAAAAAAATTTCTTGTCTGTAAAGTCGGTTTACGGGCGACAGTTTTACGTGATAACGTCATACACAAGCCGAACGCTTAGGCTCTAAGGCTTAGGCCGATCGTGCCTCTCTATCGCTTGTTCCGCGTTCTCACTTGCACGCTCGGCTCGGGCAGAACGTGACACTTTTTCCTGGCGCAGTCAGTGTTCATCGATTTATAGGACGTTACCACGTCAAAACATTCAAATTTGAAAGCTAAACAGCCCCTTATTACAAAATGTGAACTTAAGTTAATCGTGGTTTAAAACTGATGCTAGTTCTGTTTTTCATTCAGCAAATAAAAGTAAAAATTATTGTAAGGGGGATTAGGTTTAAAATGACGCATCTGAAATAATGGCAGTACTAACAAGTTGGAGTAAGCTAATCAGTGAAAGCATTTATATAACATATTGCTGCAGAATGAGACATGACATGACAAAGAGCCAAAATCAAGAAGGCTAATACACATATTCATGAGCAATTACTTGATTGACACTACCTTTGAAACATACTACGAACCAGTAATGAAAAATCAATAGCTTAAATCCCTAAATCTAACATTTGTTTTTGTTCCAAATCCCTATTCCTTTCAACCCGCCTGAAACCAATCAATCCCACAAAGATTACATTAAAAATACATCACGTAATTCACACCCCGTATCCGGGCGTCCAATTAGCGAGCAATTACGAACGAGACAAACAGTTGGTGTTTACACATCGCCGAGTCACAATGGGCCGCGCCGCCCGCACCCGTATTCACGCGTCGATGGAACCTGTACGCTAATTATTACAGCGCGATGAATGTTTTTTAGGTATTAAAAAATATGAAAGTACAAACATGGGAATTATGAAGAATGAAAAAGAAGAAAAACTAAATGAAATTTTGATCATCGTTCCACGAATAGAAAAAGATATGCTTTTTGCGATAAAATCCATGCGATCCACAATATCCAATAAAATACAAAAATCGGAGTGCACAGCACACTCAAGGTAAAACTTGCAAGGAAATATTTCATCCAAAATCTTCGTATTAGTGTTGATACGGTGCTGTGATGAGGGGCGGAAATCAGTTTTGGTGAAGGGTGCTCGAGGTGAAGGTCCACTTGCCCCTGTCTATAGGCTTAAGGACCGACTCGATCGGACATACGATATTGACGCGGGATCGCTCGCTAGAAAAGATAAAAATCTTCATGTGGGTAAAGATTTTGTGTAAGTTTGAACCAATGTCCTCAAATAATTGTTAATTGGAACGAATTAAGTGCATAGTGACTTTTCTTGAGTGCATATTGCAGTTAAAATTGTAATTTTTTGTTTTATTCAGACATACGGTCAAAAAATAACTTTTTAAGAACAATTTATTGTTGTTTTTACTTTCTCGTATACGTAGTACAGAGCAAGTCTTGTGATCGACAAAAAATTCGACCTCGAGATTTTGACGGATTTACACGTTTTGGACCTCCCTGAGTCCAAAAATACTGTTTTTGGAGTTACATCTGTGTGTCTGTGCGTTAGCACTTATAACAACCAAATTTAACATGCATGTATGACATCATAATATAAGGTTTCATCAACTTTTGAGTCGTCGATCACGAAAGTTTAGCAACTAAGTGCGCGGTCGATACACGGATGGGTGACCGAAAATTTAACATGCATGTATGACATCAAAATATAAGGTTTCTATCAACTTTTGAGTCATTTCCGGTATACGAGAAAGTCAAGGGGAGACCACTCCCAATTTTTTATGCAATGGGGTAGCGGACACTTAAAGCTGTTGCTTTAACCGTAAGTAGTGTGGGAAGTTACGCTGTCAAATCAAGCTTTAACTAATTCTACCATGTAGAGCTCTGAAAAACTATTCTCATCTACAGTAATACAGCTTTCTTGCGTGGTTTTCTATAAGATTGAAATATTTCTTCCAGAAAAGCGCACAATCTTTACAATCTCCCAATTTCTTCTTCCTCCCTATCCCTCAAAATTTAAATTCATCACTCTCTTGCTTGTATTTTGCTTCTTTATATAAGTTAAAATCAGAAAACTTAAAATCAGGAAATTCTGATTTAGCCAAAAGAAGCCTAGTTTCAATATTTGTCGTTGGATTTTAAATTGTAATGTTGGTAACTTCATAGTTAACTACTATATCGATTCTTACTCGCACCTCACTATGTACACCTTTATGGCTTAACATTGTATATGGCGGTCGAGCTCCCAGGTGAGGTGATTATTTCTAAACGGCGCTGCTCGAGTGCAGCGCAAACACTTGAAGTCGCTGGTTTGACTCTCAGCGCACGCGTGAGTGCAGTTAGTTTATGGGGCTTTGCTGGTAAGAGGCCAAAGTTTGGTGATGAGGGGAATTCGACGTTATTGTTACGTAAAAGGTTGTACAAAATATTTGCAACAGTATCGTTACCAATTGAAGAATTAGTCGTGACTTCTCGATGATCACATTTATTTTTCTATAGATTTATATTATCTTGCTGATAGACAATAATTCCGTTTATCAGCAAGATACCTCTATCAATAAAATCACACAACAAATAAAAAAGGTTAGAAGTCGTAAGTAGGCCATGCACGCGCGCTGCAGGTTATAAGTAAACACTCATATTCGATCCTTTTCGAGTGGGAAAAATATTTAAAAAATAAATCTAAAACACCGTCTTGTGCTATTTTAACTGGCAGGGAGCAAAGTAAGACTCATAATCTTAGTAATGGAGACATTTCTTTTCACCGGTAAGTACAATTATACTGTTAAATTGAAAAAATATTATGTCGTGTGTGGCGACACTGGCTCTGGTATTAACATCGCTTGATACGACTTCTAACCTCTTTTATCTGTTTTGTGAATAAAATCATAAAATTAAGTTTTAGTAATGATGTATTTATTATTGATAAGAAAATATACATAAACCTGTTATAAGTGGTGGTAGACCCATATGTAGGGTCGTCTGGGTAGGTACCGCCGCCTTTCTTATTTCTGCCGTGAAGCAGTTCGTTGTGTTTCGGATTGAAGGGAAAGGTAGCCAGTGTAATTACTGGGCATGGAAGGCATATCATCTGAATGAAGACAGTCAGAAATTCAAAATCAGTTTTTTCCGAATATTAAGTTGCAACGCAAATTCAAACTCCTTTAATCCGGTGACTGAGAAAATTTATTTCCGATCAAAGTTTAATCTAAAATATCGCACAAAAAGCCTACAAACGTTAATTGTTTCCAAACTACTAGTTCATTGCTCGTAAAATAAGCGTTATCAAGCCCTGTCGAGATAGCAAAACCACCGGAATTGATCCTTCAATTGTATACCCTAAAATCTAAGTGTATAGTTGCAATTCGCTTGTTTCGAAAACGTTGGAACGCACATGTATGTTTGTATTTCACTATCAGCCAAGTTACTGTCGCGAGCAATTAACGTGACTATTTGAAACGTGCATCTCTATTCATATGAGCAGAAAGGTGATATTTCATGGGCAGTTCATCCCTGAGATGCAAATGCGCTTGGCGATGTAGTATTGTAAGCTAGTTCGTGAATATTGGAGGCTGGCTGCAGTCAGCTTGCGAGCGTCCGCCGTGTGTACACATCCCTATATATTGGACTCTAGGGTTGTCGCTGCAAAAACGTATATACACTATTATTAGTAGAATAAATAAGAATTCTGATTCATTACTCAAGTATTTCACTCTTCTTGTTTATATGTCTTTAGTCGAGGTAGGGCAGGACTAGCTCAAATTTGGAGCAGTCTGAACTAGGGTAATACTTCCACCTTACAGAAGACCACAGTTATGTAACACAAAATTTTTGTAGTATTGTGTTTCTGTTAGTGAATAAGGTCACTATTTTAGTTAGGCTAACTCAATATTATGTATGTACAGTCGACCAAATTGAATCATGACCCACCTTAAGATCATTTTCCTACAGTCACTCTATACAAAGTAGGATGAAATTCGCTTGAACGTACATTTCTAAGTAACGAACCTGTTATCAATTTATTAGACACTGACAGTGTCAAATAAATATGGCTTTTTAAAATTTTTTCAGACTACTATTGACATCTGACACATAACGTCATTTTATTTTTTAAAATATAATAGTTATTCCATTTTCTCAGTAGTGAAAAGAGTTTAGATTATGAACGACATCTTATTTAAAATTCCAATTGAGACTTTAGTGCAGTAATAAAAAAGATTAAAATTGCATAGATCTCTGACCCGTAATGACGCATTTTTATTCATATTTAAAACGTACTAAGTGCAACACGCATGATAGCGAAGAAAACCTAACTAAATTTATGATTCTAAAGGAATGATCGGCCAAGTGGGTCATGATTCAGTTGGTTCGACTGTACCTATGTATCTGTAGTGTATATTTTATTGAATGTGTGTAAAATACAACCCTATGATTATGCATGTTAAGTTAAATTATATTAATTTTAGATTTAAAAGTGCGTGTTTATTAAAACTCATTGTTGTTATTACTTCTTTGGATAATGTGCCATAATGCGTTGCACAGAGTTGCGCCCTCCGCAGAAAACCAGTGCCTTGACACATATTTAGGCGCCAAGACTATTAGGCGTAATACTGAGCGGAGACCTTTTTGGTGCTTCTCCTTCTTATTATATTAAACTTGTAATGTTTGTTTAATTAATGTGTGAAGCACTGAATAAACATTTTTTCTTTCTTTCTTTCTTTCTTAGAGTTCCATGGGGTAGGAAAGGGGCGTCTATAGGCTACGGTAGCTGCTTACCAAGCAGGCCTAATGCTTGTCTGCCCACCTACTAACAAATTATCTTGTTTCAGATATTGCAAGGTGTTGTTAACGTCAATAAAATGCATGTATTGAGGGAATGGGTTTCTGTAATCCCTCTTTCTTTATAATAACCACATTTATCCAAAGTTGTCTTTGGTAAGATCCGGAAATGACATTGATTAAGTTCTTTTTTCGCAATCAATTCCTATAATAAGGCGTGATGGATCTTCCAAGGTGGTAAGGTATTTGTGCTGCACATATGCCTTCTTCTGCTTTTAGACGAAATTTTTCCACCGACCGCGCAAATCATGCGACATAGGGAAATTTACTAACAAAATTAAATTCAGTACGATCGGCCTCAGAAGTAGATAAAGACCATAAGACACACACATTCATGCATTTTGTGACAGCTAATTACTATATACGAAACTGTTGGAGTTGTTATGACATGGTTGTAAAGTATTAATGTGCTTATGAAACCGACTGTATGTACTATGTGTATGTGAATACAAACTTGACAATTCAGAAACGTAAAAATCAAAAAAGTTCTTTATAAGTTACAAGGATTATCCTCATTAACACAGTCTCTTGTAATCCTTTTATTTTGACTACCTGTAAAAAATTAAATATATTATTATATAAATCACAGTATTTAGTATTCTGCATAATATTCCTGACAACCCTAAGTCCTAATCCAAACTCTCTCGAGCTATTGAGGCGTTGAATTTTTGAAATTCGACTAGAATCGGCCTCTTCGCTGCTTCAGGGCTGCAACCGAACAAATAAACAACATTTGTGATAGTAGTATACAAAATCTATGGAACAAAAAAATATGACGTAAGCATTTTACGTTCATATAATAATTAGGAAGAGCGGCAGAAGCCATGTGATGCCGGCAGAGTAGAATAGCATCACCCCATAGCCTCCAATGGGTGTCGTAGAAGGCGTCTAATGGATGAGCAAAGGGGTATTGATCACCTTATACTTCGTCCACCAATCCACATTGGGGAAGCATGGTGGACTACTGCCTAAACCTCCTTCGATGACAAGGAGAGGCCTTATGTCCCAGCAGTGGGACAAATTATAAAGTTATAAATAGTTTATGTCCTTAACTCGGACTACTGAACTGTTTAGAGTGTAATATCTGTCCTGCTTGCCGGTTTTGTTGGTTGGTTCTCTAAAGGTGTAGTAACTTGAGTTTCATTACCCTTTTCTGTATACTTCAGCCAAAATTGAAAAAGAGTAAGTCAACCAAATGTCATTTTGTGTTGATCTGTCCATATCACTGGCTATGTTTCTTGCTCATCCCTTATACAAAAATCTCATCGGAATTTTCACATTTATTTTTTAACGAATTTGGCTCATGTACATTATAAATAGGTAACAAGGTCGCTACCTTTCAAATTTTGAGATGCTACATGAATCTACGGGCAGATGTTTCTTTAGTTGTAACTAAATGTTACCTAAAGCTATGCTCAACCATTATTTGGCATTATAAGCGTAATCGCCTGTATGTTATGTCCATTACTGGATTTAGAATTCTTCCAAAACAGCTCGCCACCTGAAACACTCTTTAGCTTATCTCGCGTCGTTTTGGCCGATTGGCAAAATAGTCAAGGTGAAGGCAGGATATATGGTTTCACAAGCGACGGTATATGTAGATTGACAGTTTTATGGCGAATCTAAGCTAAAACGATTCAATCTCAATTCGTCGAAACTATCAGATAACCACTTTGTTTTACACTTTAAAATCATTGTTATTTTTCGAATAAGTAATCAGTATTCAATCCTTTTTACTTTCTCGTATAGAGGAAGTCTTGTAATCGTCGAAAAATTCGACCTCGAGATTTCGACGGATATACACGTTTTGAGTCCAAAAATAAAATGTCTGTGTGTGTGTCTGTGTGTATGTGTGTCTGTATGTCTGTGTGCCTGTGCATTAGCACGATAAGTCGAGTATGCTTTAACTTATTGCAACCAAATTTAACAGGCATGTAAAATATCAAAATATAAGGTTTCTATCAACTTTTGAGTTGTCGATCACGAAAGTTAAACAAACAAGTGCGTGGTCGGTACTCGGATGGGTGACCAAAATGTAACATGCATGTATGACATCAAAATATAAGGTTTTTATCAACTTCTGAGTCGTTTCCGGTATATGAGAAAGACAACGGGAGACCACTCCCGATTTTTACAATTTCTGAAAGCTATTATTAACATGGATAACATAATGACGTTTGTGTCTATTCCCATGCCTAAAACTATTCAGCATGGGCAAAATCATACATACAATCACTCTCGTAATCCCATGAGGGGTTGAGCGGAGCCTTAGGTAACATTTAGTTATACATAAATCCACATCTGGCAATATAGCCGATGCAGTGCCTCAAAATAGTGAAAGGTCAGCCTGTCCCCCACATAAAAGGAGCACCAAAACCCAATAAGTAACAATCCTTCAGTGCACAATCTTATGCAAAAGGCAACAACTAGGACAGATGTTCAAAAACCATCTCAGCATTCCGGGTATCTCAGCAAAATCATGAGCGTGTAAAATCTTACATTGGAATAAAATAATATTCAATCCATAATAACAGTTTTTGGATATAAAACTAGAACAATGCGAATAGCTCTCGTATTTTCACCTTTTTTAACACGAACCTGCTGGACGGAAACATCCCACGTAGGCTACAGCCTACGACCCATTTACAATGCACTTTGCCCCGGGAAAGACCGTTACGCAGATGTTGTCCGAAAATATAGAAACGGTTTTAGTATTCCCGCGCTCTATTGAATTAGCTAGCTTCGAAAAGCTACTGTTTTTTCGTGTTCATTTTCACGCTCCTGAACGAATGTGATCTGATGTTTTGGACACATTTGGGAATGGACTTAAAATGGTTTCTTTCTTTGACCAAACGCCCCGTTTCTTTATACAAGTGTCAGGGATTTCATGAGATAACGAGATTTCTTGTGGAAACGTTTGCCTTTTTGCTGCGTATTTGGTATTAAGGAGAAAAGGGATAATCATTTTATTCCTTAGCAATTTTTCTTAGCCTCCTGTGGGTTTTTTCGCCAACTTGACGGCTGTGGGTTATCCACGTCGAATTTATACCTGCTGTTTTATCTATGATGTTGTATTTATATCTCGCTTTATAACTATCATTTTTATTAGTGCACTATTATATTCTTATTATAATACAAATCAATGTAAATTTATGCTAAAAGATTGTTTTTAAAATAATAATGTTTAATACTTTCAGATGAATCTAATTTATGATTTTTTTCCATCTTCTCTATTTTGAATTTCGTCAAACGTAACTTTTAGATTTAGGTAATTATTTATTACGTTTAATAATGTTTATTAAGTCTGATTCGTCTTGTTGATGCGTAATTGATCCTAAGTGACTACTTGCCACAAATAATATCTAGGCAATTTTCCCAGCGATTTTTTCGCGAGGGCAAATCTTGCGTTCCGAAAGACAATATATACAGGGACGTATTAACGTCACGATGATGAGATTTTAATGACGCAGCGCCGGATTTCGGCATGTTTCCTCGTCGCATGAATTGTGGGTAATGTTTTTGTGTTTGCTGCTATTCAACTTGTAGGTACGTCGATTGAGTTACTCTTCTGTGAGACTGGTTTGAAATTATAATAGACTTGGTTGAAGCTAGGCTTTACTAGGATCATGATCTAGACTATAAGGCCCGATAGCTATCTGAACATAGTTTGAAATGAGTTTAACCAGGAACTAATAAAATTTAAGCATTTTACTTTTTCTGACTTCATTTTACAGGCTGTGTGCATAGGAAAAGTTACAAAAAGATATGGCCACTGTTTCTTTGTCGTTTTATGTAGGTGATCAAATAAGTGGCTTGAGGGAACTGGATAATCAGTACGTACTTATTGAAATGATCTGTCTGTAGCTGTGGGGTTTTTGATTTGAGATATGATGAGGTAATAAGTAATTTACGGTATGGGGTCAAGGTTCGGGACTATGGAGTATGGATTTGTGCGTTATAGAATAATGAACAAACAACGCTTATAATTAGCAAGAGCGATTTTCATACCTTTCTTATATTAGTAGATGGCAAACAAGCTTGCAGCCAACCTGTTGTAAAGTGGTTACCATCGCTTATAGACACTTGCAATATTATGGGTAAATCACTTAACACTGCAAGTTGCCATCCTGGGGACTAAGATGATAAGCCTTCCATGCCCAGTAGTTACACTGGCTACCTTTCCCTTCAATCCGAAACTCAGTTAACTGCTTCACGGCAGAAATAAGAAAGGCAGTGGTAAGTACACAGACGACCCTACATATGGGTCTACCACCTAGTCATACCTTAGGGATGCCACAATGCTGTAATTAAGGTTTTGTAATAACTTCAATTTTAAGATTTTCTAATGCATACACGACTAGGTTTTTTAAGAACACGACAAAGGTATTACGGAACTATAATAATGATGATAATAATAGACTATAGACACGTGGTAAGAGTGGTAATTTCCCCATTTCTTTATTGGCATTTAATTAAATCTACCTCTTTAGATCCTAATGAACTGAACAGGAATCCATTAAAGGAAAGTTTCTTTTGACTTTGAATATCGCAGAAATTGAACCTCCAGAATGGAACAAAAGTTTCTCAGTCCAAATGGACCGAGGTTACGATCAGTTGATTAAGATCCGCTACCTAAAGAATGAAATTGGGTCCGACATTTGGTAGAAAAGTATTAGGCTAATTAACCAGTTGAGGTTTAGAATTAAGGCTTTAGTGAGGAAACGGCCACGTCAAAGGTTTCAATTAATTGATGTACTCGGCAAATCTCTCTTGTGCTACTTCAATCAGTTCTACAAGTCTATTTAAAAAAAATTTCATTTTTATTTAAAAATGGCATGGTCAAGGTATCGTTTCAATTGCTTCCGCCAGCCCATTTTTTTGCAAACTGGTCTCAGATCAAAAGGTTGATATCCAGGGTTCGGAAGAAACTAATCCATAGGTACAGTCAATAGCACATCAGGTTACGACAAAC
This sequence comes from Elophila nymphaeata, assembly GCA_955850985.1. NCBI lineage: Eukaryota > Metazoa > Arthropoda > Insecta > Lepidoptera > Crambidae > Elophila > Elophila nymphaeata. Next base: position 21,746,067 of record OY039084.1, on the reverse strand, counting down.
TGTAAAATTTTTCCAATCGATTTTGAGCTTTATAATGCACACGTTTAAGGTTGAAAATCAATAGGGAAGTTTGACAGTTTTGGGTAGTCTGGTCTGCTGTCATCTGTACCACGTAGGTGGTACAGATGTAAGCAGACCAGACTACCCGAAACTGTAGTCTCGGACTGGGACTTATTCTAAGTTAGCTTGATTAGCTAACACCACCTTTAAAAATACCACAAAAACCACCAACGTCACCACAAAAATGGTGTAAACATCATTGTTGTGTTCTTGTTAGTTATAGTCTTATGAAGGTTCTGAAAAAGCTAGAACTATATGATATGAAGGCCAAAATTTCCCATTAAATATCTGTAGTTAAAACTGTTACAATTGTATTAAGTGATTTTATTATATTGATGTTATGCTTATTGACTTATGTTTGCGCAACATGATTGAATTTTGACTTTCCTGACGTATTTTAATAGTACATTTATTTAGGACATAATTATTATCTTAAATATATATAGATTTTCGTCATGAATAAATTATGTATCTTCATAGATGTTTAGGTACTAAAATCAAACAAGGACCCAGGTACTTATAGTTAAAGATGTATGTATTGGATGAATTATATATTCTACATAAATTAATAACGAAATATTGATTTTTAAGGTACTAATTAAAACATAAGCGAGTTTGAACAGAATTAAATGAACAAGCTTTTCACTTTGTACCATAAATATTACGTTAATCAGAACTAACCACTCCAAAAGGTACGTACACGCTTAAGTCAATTATAATTTGACGAACACTTAACGAACTTTGTCAATGTCCCGAGTTTGTTATAAAGTCGAAATAAATGAACGAAACTTCTGACATTTCAATTTATTTTCGGCAAACTTCTTCATATCTTGCGCAACTTATTTTTAGAATTGTTTTTAGGAGTGTGTTTAAGATAAATTGTCTTCGCGAGCGGAACTGGCAGGACATCATCTTTATTATGATTTCCTTAATTCCATTTATACATATTGCAGTTATATTCTAGACTCTAGACTCATGTTCTCATCATCGTCATCTCATTATAATATCCCCATCGAGGGGCTCGAGCCTACCCCACATTAGGGGCGATTAGGCCTTTAGTCAACCACGCTGGCCAAATGTAGGTTGGTCGACTTACTCGTAACACGCAACCTAAGAATTTCTTCATAGGTGTGTGCAGGTTTTCTCACGATGTTTTCCTTTACAGTAAAAGCGTCGATTAAACGTACATATGAATTCCGCCGCCGGTTATATAAATGTAATACCAGAACCGATAGTTACTAGTATTATTTACTATCGATATCAAGACATACACCAATCCCAAATATATTGGTAGCAGGGTATGAGAAAGAAGATATTCTATGTATTCAATTCAAATATCACGGATATCACGATATGATCAAAGGATGTTGATGTCGTAGCCCAATCGTATAACTGGCCAGGCATCATGAAATGCTTGGGCATATCGTCTACCGATCACACAGATATGTAGATTAGACTCTCTCACAGACAGTCCACTCCGCTTGGTCATAAAAAATAACCTTGAACCTACTGAACACTCCCGACCACTACCATTTTTAGATAATGGACTACTCGACCAGTGGTCGGGTTTTTTATCCAGTAGCATTTTATGATTTGCCGCTCATTTCATGATCTGGCCAATTATACAATCAGGCCACGACATTGATACAATTCACAAATAATTCCAAGGTGTTAAATTTGTAAAAGGTGATGGCATTTTATGCCAGAAAATCTCCATCGTTTGCAATTATCTCTATAATATCATTTTGAAGCGTTGGTATCAAAATAATTTAATACTCAGTCAGATGATTATAAGAATTTATGATGTCATCAATTGCCATACAAAATATAAGGAAAAATTACGTTTTGATAGCTAGTAAAAAGTATCTTAAGTGACTTCACAGGCACCATCCTTATGACATTTTTTTATTATAGTATTTCTAAAGTTGAAAAAACAAAAGTAATAAAGACAATCCTCTTAAAATAAAAACTATATTAAATACTAGCTGCCCGGCCACGCGTTGCTGTGGTAATTTCATACTACTGACCTGTAACATTGTATGTGCAGTAAAAAAAAATGACTACTTATCAAGATAAAAACTATCCTATCTCTCAAGTTGGATCAAACTGCACACGGTGTACAAATTTGATTGAAATCGGTTAAGTGGTTTAGGAGTCCATTGAGGACAAACATTGTGACACGAGATTTATATATATTAAGATTATAGATTTTGTTACCTAAAGCTCTGGTTAACCTTTGGATTGTAAGGTTGATAATAGTACATTATGTTAAATATTTAGACGCAGATTGGCATCGCATTAGAGCATCCACTTGCTGTGGTAAATAGCGGTTAACATCACACACATGTAAAAAAGGAAAAATTAAGCGTTTTTAATAATAAAAATATTTTTTCTTGAATATTACCTCGTCTGTTCCTGTGATAGGTTCTCTTTCATTAGTAAGCAGGAAAGTAGACGAAAAAAAACCGCCTTCAAAACTAAAAACAGAGAGTTATATAAATGTTCCAAAAAATCTAGATTTTTTTGAAGTTGGTCCCAAACACAAGTGACTACCTTTATTTCAAATATTGAGATTGGTACCGACCTCAGAATAAAAATCTAAGAAAGTTTTAAAGGCGTTTTTTTTTAATTAAAAGTAATTTAATTTTTGTTTTTGGTGCTGTATATAAATTTTCAGGAAACTATCTCGAGATCTTTCAGACAAACAAGTTAAAAAATGATTAGGATATCATTGATGATATAGGCATTATTATAAAATGGTGTTACTAGCGACACCTATCCACCACTATGTAATTCACGAAGTTCTTCGGTCTAAAAGCATTCGCCCTTGCCCAAAACAAATGAAGCAAGCTACAAAACGCTACACGGAAAGTTAGCTAGATGGCGCACTCCAGTACTTCAGAACTGAGAGTTGTTGTTTTAAGAAATTTGCGTTTATTTCCACAGATGGCGCTGCCGGAAAATGGCCTGATTACCATGTGAACGAGTTTCGTGGAATATTATGAGAAATAAGAGAAAATCGCTTTTTTATTATAAATAATAACGAGAGATTGATGCTAAAGAGTTGTTATAAATAGTAATTTAAACAAAAACTAAATGTAATTTCCTTATTACTTGGTTTTGAAATTGTGAAAACATTTTTTTATGATTTTAACCTTAGATTATTTTTATATGAAGGAGTTATTAATTTAAGTCATTCAAGTATTTAAAAGCCAATGTAATAAATAAAAATTAATGACGAGTTTTTGCTGTGAAGTTTTTGATTAATTAATGCTATAGCCGCCCACAAAAACGCCGCATACAAAAATCGAGACGAAAATTATCGAAGACTGCCATCTACTAACAAAATATAGAACTCGTCGCTAAAATTTTCCGGCAATTTCCCTCGTTGAAAGCGTACCACAAGCAACGTACCTTGAAGTAGTAGCGAAAAGTTTTAACAGATGGCGCTTGGTGTAATGTCGGTAATTTCGACTAGAGGGCGCTGTATCGCATTTAATAGCAGATTGTTGCATCGAGCAGAAAGTGACTTATATTATATTTGCATCGAGTGTATAGTTTGGAGCCCGGCCTTTATCAAGGGCTCTAAAACACTAGTGAAATTACGTCACTTTCGCGAGGTTCATAATCTGCTTTTCATTCAACTACCGAATAAAGAACTGAAGTCACTTAAAGCAGAAATAATTTATTTAGAAAAAAAATAGTAGTTCCCATTATTTAGGCTAGTTATGATAAAACGATATTGCGTAGTCGGATGAAAAAAATTTTTTTAAGCATAAAAATGGACAAATTTTTGTTCAGAGACCAGCGAACCCGACCGATGCTGTATTGTTAAAAAAAAAACAAAAAAGCATTATATAATCGAATCGACGTGTGAATTATCCTCATCATCAATAGCTCATTTATAGAGCCAACCCCACATTAGGAGCGATTAGGCCTTAGTCAACCACGCTGGCCAAGTGCGGGTTGGTCTACTTTTCACAAAACCTAAGAATTTCTTCATAAGTGTGTGCAGGGTTCCTCGCGATGTTTTCTTTCACCGTAAAAGCGTCGAATAAACGTATATATTAATTTAAAATTGGCGGGGTTTGAACTGGTGCCTCCCAGGTGGGAGACAACTCCATGACGCACTACGCCACCGACGCTTCTCCTCAAATCTGATCGACGAATTCTCCTATTCAACTCCAATAGCACACAACAGACACACAAACAATTTCTTGTTAGTCAGTCCTCCTCTAACGAGGATTTCAGTGACATAAAGAATATTTTTTTTAAAGATATTTTTTTTCTAATGCATTTTCTTACTAAGCTAGACTGTTTTTAAAATAGGAAGAAAAAAAGAAAAGAAACTCAATTTTCGACTTACTTTTTTGTTCAAAATTCGGATGGGTTTTTGATATTTCATTTCTTACCTGAAACAATAACATTGTTGTTAAATTTCTCGCACAATATTAGCAGTTGAATAAAACCGATATTACAATACCTACTTAATAAGTATGGAGATTAAAACTTAAGCAAGCATAGGATATAAATCGTAGTTTCAGGTTCCCGTGTCAGATAGTAATAATTTGTACTTATGTCTTTGATAACACTATAAGTACTTTTTGTTAAACAACTGTGAAATGGTCCAACCTCAGACGAATCAACAATCCCAAAAATGTTTCTAACGTCATTAAAATAAGATTTTGATATTGTAGAACGATTTTGAACGCTGATTTATGTCTGTTATTTCCACCTTGTTTTATTATTTATTTATCTGTTTCAAAAATATTTAAGATTAAATTAATTTCACATAATCTTGGTGACGAGTAACCACGTCTACACATGAAGCGGTTGAGGTTCGTATCCTGGTATGAAAGGATGTTTGTGGAACCAACACTATCATTTTTGTTCATCGGACATCTTTAGTGCCTTTATTGCCAATTGATGTAAGTTTGGAAAAAATATTACACATCTCTGAGTGACTGACTTTTATTTAAAAAACCGAGATTTATTTGAAAAAAATCCCGAAGTGGGTGGCTAGATTTGAGAAAACAAAATAAGAAGCTCAACTTCAAAGCTCAACCAATCCTCGCGGGAATCAAACCTGGCGCATTATTATTTATGAGTCGATGTTGACGTTCGGTTATCTCTATTACACAATTCATATTTCAGATTCCGCAGAGTCCTCGCGGTTGTATTTTCATCATTGTAGTACTTTCTTAGATTTTTTCCTTATTTTTTTGTATTATGGATATTGGAAATCAGACTAGATGTTATTTCGTTATGAAATATTTATAGGAATTTACTTTTTGATGCAAGCGCTTGTTTACTATACAAATTTAGGATTTACACCACATCACTTAGAAATGGAGATGGCCGAGAAACTCGTGGTTACTGGCAAAATAGACAGCAAGAGACCACGGGTTCACAGCCTGATGTGTTAGACAGACTAGGTTCGCGCCACTCTGGAAACCCATCTGCACGATGTTCTGCACACTCCTTAGGATAGGTCGAGATAACAGAATCATCGCAGAAAAGATGATACTAAGGCCAGGATCCTAATCACTGAGGATAACGACGCGAGGAGGAGGCAATAAAGCAGCCAAAAATGCCTTGTTTCGGAGTTTTACAAGTTGGCATTTTTGGTCTACAACTGCTGTCTTTCGAGTACTAAGCCGGGATCGCCCGCTTGATATGTCTTCCAAAGCACGGAGGAAAACTGAGTTGAAACGTTTTTGACACGTATCTGAGTACCTGCCACGTAGTACCTTAATTTCTGCGATTGCATTAGTTTTTTCAATGCACTCTGTAGAAACACACACACACACCCAAACATTTTGTACAAAGAAAGTAGGCCCGCTGCTCCATCAAACGTCCTACAAGTATTCTCGATCGAGAAGCAAACCAATTCAAATTTTCTATGTAGTTACCGATTGATTTGGCCCCGCACCTCCGGCAGACGGTTTCATTAGACGCCATTGTTGACTTCCGACACTTTTTCTTTTTAATATGGAAATTTGGCCGAAGGAATCGAATGGAGTGAGAATTGCGAGATATATCGGACGGGGATTGGAAAGAAATGTGATGAAGGTTTTGAAAGAAGATATTTTATAAAATATACAGGCTCCAATTACAGTGTAGTAAGTGTAAGTATTATAAATACTTGTTTAATAAATAATTTAATAAAATCATACATAATAGGTTGGGGAAAAAGTTTCTTCGCATTTTTTAAGAAAATTCAAAACATTTTTTAATATAGTTTATTTACATTTAACTAAAGTATGTAGGTACCATTTTGTTCGATAACTTTTTGCCATCTTGTAGGTAGGGACATGATCCCATTGCTATAGATATTTTGGGACTTCTGGTCAAAATACCGCGACAAGTGGTTTTGGCAGTCCTCTCGTGATGTTAACCTGACACTGCCTAAAGAATTCTGAAGAGACCGAAACAGGTGGAAATCTGAAGGTGCAAGGTCAGGACTATACGGCGGATGCATTAACACCTCCCAGCCAAACTCTCTTAATTTTTGCTGAGTGGCTAAAGATGTGTGAGGTCTAGCGTTATCATGATGAAAAACCACACCCCTTCTGTTGATTAATTCCGGCCGCTTTCTCTCAACTTCTTGCTTTAATCTTATCAGTTGTTCGCAGTAGAGTTCAGAATCGATGGTCCTGCCTGGTGGTAACAGCTCATAATGAATAATGCCCTTCCAATCCCACCACACACACAGCATCACCTTGTTGCGAGTTAACCCGGGTTTCGCCACAGTCTGTGAAGCCTGACCGGCCTTTGACCACGACCTTTTTCGCACGTTCTTGTCGTACGTGATCCACTTTTCATCACCAGTTATCAGCTTCTTCAAAAATGGTTCGGTTTCATTACGTCGTAATAAAGAATCACAAATGAGTACACGGTTCATTAGGTCTCTTTCAGTGAGCTCGTGAGGTACCCAAATGTCGAGCTTTTTTGTGTACCCAGTTTTTTTCAAATGCGCCAAAACTGTTTTGTGGTCAATTCCCAGTTCTTCAGCTACGTCGTAACTACTGACATGCCGATCTTGCTCCACTTTTTCAAAAATGGCATCCATTTTATCTGTAATAAGGCGACGAGAGCGACGTGCATCTTTGACATCAAAATTTCCGGATTGAAAACGCTTAAACAAAATTTGTGCTACTCTCACAGACACTGCACTAGGTCCATAAACATCGCAAATTTTTTTCGCGGCTTGCGTTGCATTTTTTCTTTTTTGTAGTAAAATTTTAAAATGTATCGAATTTCTTCATTAGATTCACTCATCTTGGCGGTACGAAAAACAAATGAAAATCACACATTTTCCTAATTTGAATTTGGAATTATGTTCTTTAAATTTTAAACTTTCAATGATACCAAAACCAGCCAGATACAAATAGTATAGCCAAAGAGATTTTATTACAAGTTTATACATACTATAATGCGAAAAGACTTTTTCCCCAACCTAATAGTAATATCAAAGTCTTTAAGAGCTCTTACAGTCGTCCGACGAACATGTATGCAAACGTGAGGGGCACGCGGGACGAGAGAGGCGCGGTAGCGAGCCCGAGGTGCATACACTCGCTCGGGATACGCTCGTACATTTTTTCTTCTTCAACTTCAAAGGCGTCCACTATAGGCTGTGGTAATATATTTGTTATTAGTAAGTAGTTTTTAATCTTTAAGATTTCATTTGGATCAGTTCTTGAAGATGATAATATCGCGTAAATGATGGCCCTAATGGTGTATTCACAGAGACTTCTTATGTGATCAGGCCGCCGACTTATGCCGCTGGGCTTTGTGCATGCATCATTACAACAATGAGCTCGTTTTTCAGTATTTTTAATCATTTTTCGAAGTATTTCGGGCTCTATAGCGGCAACTTAGCGTCAACTATTGACTTCGTACTTCAAAAATTGCACAAGTAAAAGGATGGAATGAAATCGGGATACATGGTTTTGATGACCAGCAAGTCACCGTTTTAAGAAATTAGTTGATTTACGTACTTACAGCGAAATACGGCGTTTGTCGTGGATCGAGTTTTTTAACGCCAATACCTGGACTTTTTCTAGTAGAGTGTTATTCAAAGTCTTCGACTTCTATAGTCTGTAACTCTGGGTCGGGATTCGAAATCGTTAGGATATTCCCGCCGATATATGAAGATAGATGTGGTTCGAACAGGCGAATGCCAATGCATGTAAATACAACACCTTACCTTGACTATCCACACCAACGTGTCCCAATGGCCTTCGGGAAATTCGTGATCTCGTAGGAAAGCTGTTCACAGTTCAGACACAACACCACGCGTCACAAAATGCTATCTTTGTTTTCACTTGATAATTTCGAAGAATGTTAAAGAATGAATGAAGATGGTTTCGTTGCCGGCACGCATCGAGAGGATTCTTTCATCCCACAGCAGGCTTCTAACACTACGATGGGAGCCAATCAGTGATCAGTACGGTGTGTATGCTCGGGAGGAAACCAAGCCCTGCTATTGGGTACGCCGCGAAACCACCAACATAGGGAGGAATATTTGAAATTAGAATACACTTACGAATAGTAAACAGTAACTTTTTCTAACTTTCATAAAGGTCTCAAAAAGCTCTTAATTTTTCTGCAGCGGAAATAACTATATTTGGGAATATTCCGATTTCGATATAATAATGTTGCACGCACATAATAACGACATCCTTAAAGCGTAGGCTGACGTGTATGAAGGATCAGGTTTCAATCGGCTCCTAGGGGACACCGATCGTTTGACACATCCCGAGAGATGCCGCGGAGTTGTCGATGATGTTCACTGAAATCTTGTTTAGGTGGTAAGGATAATGTTATTCATAATCTTTAAGGGGTTCAGCAGAGCCTAAGGTATCATTTGGTTACAGGTAAAACCACATCTGGCAATCTGGGTCATGTAGTGCCCCAAATTTGTGAGGGGTGCACGGCGATCGCATACTTACAAGAAATGCCTCTTGTTTACTATGAACTTACTATATGTAAAGAAAAACATTATGCATTTTTCTGAGAAATGCCATACGCTTAATGTAAATATTAGGATGAAACACGATCTAGTTGTATATAAAACTCGTCTCCACAGAATAAACAATTCTTTTGTGGGCCAATGTATACGTTTTTACAATAAGCTTAAGAATATTAGTGTTCTGCGTGTTAACAAATTAAAAAATGTAAAAACTAAATTATATAAAGAAGCTTATTACAAGATAAATGATTATTTAAATGTTACAAATGTGTGGGAGTAAAATCTGCCCAAAATTTACGCATGCAAAATTGAAATTTATTCATATTAATATATCTATTGTATACCTGTAATGATGTTTTGAAATGACTACGAAATTGTAAGCTTTGGAGTTTCTTTCGCCATTTCTTCTCCATATCAGCATATCAATAATTATTTATACAAAATAATTATTTGTCTCGAAATAGTGGTAGGGCTTTTGACGATTTAACAGTACTTAGCAAAGTCCATTTAAATAAAGAAATTTTTCATTTTCAATACTACGGTTCGTAGCTACGAAACGACTACGAACCGTAGCGCATCGCCTCTTTTTTACTATGAACGCAACAAAATTACAGCTACAAAATGACTACGGACCGTAGTGTATCGCCTCTATATTAATATGAACGCTACGAAAATGCGGTTACAAAATGACTACGGACCGTAGCGCGTCGCGTCTTTTTTACAATGAACGCTACGGGAATGCGGCTACATAATACTACGGACCGTAGCGTATCGCGTCTTGTTTACTATGAACGCTACGGGAATGCGGCTACGAAATGTCTACGGACCGTAGCGTATCGCGTCTTGTTTACTATGAATGCTACGGGAATGTGGCTACGAAATGACTACGGACCGTAGCGTATCGCGTCTTGTTTATTATGAATGCTACGGGAATGCGGCTACGAAATGACTACGGACCGTAGCGTATCGCGTCTTGTTTACTATGAATGCTACGGGAATGCGGCCACGAAATAACTACGGACCGTAGCGTATCGCGTCTTGTTTACAATGAACGCTACGGAAATCATCATTTTTCTATCCTGCTCCCAATTTATTTTGTGGTCGGTGCAGTATGCCTTGATATCGACAATACTGCTTAAGGATTTGGCATTAGATTTTTACGGCCGTGTGCCTGACATTAACCCTCCTTGGGAATGACAGCCATCTTTCGACAGCACCCGGGACCACCAGCTCAACGTGCTGACGAAGCACGGAGGAAAATCGATTTGAAAAATTTTCGGTCAGCCATACGAGTAACGCCGCGCACTTGGTCACCAAGTTACCAAGAACGCACAACCGCGGCGCCATCGACCTTTTACGGTACGTACTACGAACCGTAGCGCATTGCCGCTTTTTCATAGTAAAAAGGGATCTATCAGACAGGTGGCAGTCAAGCGTTTAAGTGGCCACATTCTGTTTCTATAGGATGACTGACGCGATCTGTGTGGACATGACTTAGTATTGCTATACGAACGTAAAACTGACCGCTTGAAAGCTTGACCACGTGACCGCCTCCCATGTGATAGATCCCAAAGAGGCGATACAGTTCCAACCTGAGTAGTGCGCTACAACCTTCAAGCGGCATTAAGATCCAAAATAACGAACTTTCAATGAACCATCCTACAAAATCCAACAACTAGGACATATGTTACACTTTAACAGAGGATCCCAACTACTTTACAAGAAAAAAATAACTCAAACTCAAACATTTATTGCATCCATGTGGTATTATGGGTGTACAATTAAGGTTTACAGAACCATAACATGACCCTGAGAAGGGCACCGCAACTCAATTGACAATATTTGGTAACAATATCACTACTACAAAATTGCAATTAATTTGATAAAAAATATTAAATTATACTCATTATTGCAAATACATTCGTAAATATTAGTATTTGAATTAATTAAAGGAGATGTTTCAGACTGGCCCATGTCTTGTACACTATCTCAAAAAATGGAGAAAAAATAAATGATTCTGGGAAATTTACAACTAAATATAAATAATGTATAGTTTTTTGGCTTAAAACAATTTAACTTCTTAGTTCACTTTGAATATGGCAACTATAGATAGCGTATTACACTAAAAAATAAACTGGAGCGTTCCGTTCCGAATTATTTTTTTAATGCGTACAAAGTCAACACTACGCATACATTAGCCCGTTAACATAATTATTAAGATGGAACAAATTATGAAATAATCATTCGTATTTAAATGAAATATCCCCAAACGTTAAAATATATTACACGGTTATTTAGTTTACTAGTTTACTAGTCTGTGGTCATAAAGTGCCATGATTGTGGTCTGTTGTGTTGCAATAATTGCATTATTTAAACAACTTAAGCCAAAATAGAGCTTGTAATTAGGAATTTAACACTTGAGAACTGTTTTATAAATTATTGCCTACATTTTGAATAACTGTACAACTATATAGGCCAGACTCCATACATTCTGGAACATCTCCTTTATTTATTATAAAAAATATTTACTTTAAATATTACTTCTATTATTATTAAAATTACTATTACTTTGCTAAAAAAATATTCAATTATACTCATTATTGCACTTCATTTGTAAATATTAATTTGTCACGTTCTGCCCGAGCCGAGCGTGCAAGCGAGAGCGCGGAACAAGCGATATAGAGGCACGATCGGCCTAAGCGTTTGGCTTGTGTATAACGTTATCACGTAAAATTATCGTTCGTAAACCGGCTTTACAGACAACCAGTTTTTTTTGGTTACAGTTTTTTTTTAACTTTTCACTTGTTAGTAAACATTCCATTTGTTTGAACAAGCTTTGTTGCTTATTGTCAAAAGCATCATCTCATTGCACTCGATGGGTCATGGTAGGTTTGAACATTGTTATAAGCGAATAGGCTTATAAGAAATTTTTCAAAGGCTTTATCAATCTGGATGAAGGAGTCCCCTAGGAACTCAGGGGATCCGTGATATTTCCCGGGGGTGTCTTTGTTCACGTATCGTGTTTGAACGCTGCGACATTATGAATATACAACGCGTCATACTGAAACTGATAGAAATGGTTTATTCGAAGAGAGTTGTAAATTTTTATATTATTATTTTTTTTCAGGAAGGGTGTAAAGGAAAGGTTTTTTACAAGCAGTGTTCCCGTAATAACGAACGTTGAAAAGTGTACGTCGGAGAAAAATATCAAAATGTGAAAATCGAAACACGCAAGTTTAACACATGGAATAATTTTATTTTTGCGTTTGTAAACGCAAAAATAAAATTATTCCATGTGTTGACTGTGTTACTGACTAGAATTTTTTATTTAAAAATATATTTTTTTAAAACAAATAGTGAGATACTGGTTATTTGGAAACATGTAAGAATTGCGAATTGACATTTGGCATAATTAAAGTTCATATAGAGAAGAAATGCAAAAAAAAAATGTTTATGTATAATTGTGTTACAATAAAATTGATTGAATAGAAGAGTCGGCACTTTTTGGCAACTAATCAGCGACTATTAATAATAATAATTTACTTCCGAAAAGATGTAATACCTAATGTACAACATAATAATAATAATAACAAATGACATAACGCGGACTGAATACAATGTGATATTAAAAAGTAAAAAGTACTGATGCTGAACATAACATCTAACTCGTGGAGCTAGCGAAACCTTACTCATAACGAAGCTACAGACTTTAAGGTTCAAAAATATTTTAAATTAGGGCAGTAAATGAATAATGCGCAAACTTGCAATATACATAAGCCCGTTAAGCGCAACAGTAATCAAATACGTGTAGTTACATCCAAACCTAGTTAGGTTTCACCCCCGGACAGGTCTGTCCCTCGGGGGTAAGCTGACACCAGCTCGGGACTCGAACTCGTTTCCCTATCGATGGACGCTGGTGGCTGATGAATTTTGATTCATTTATAACTGCGACCACAAACAGTTAGGACTTGGTTGAATTATCCTAATTATGTTGATGAGATCCAAAAAAAAAAACAAAATATGTAATCTAATTTTTTCATCATCATCACCACCACTTGTTTGTCCTACTCCCCTAAAGCATAAAAAGCTCTTTTCTGTTACTGTGCCGTTGTAAAAAAAATGTATAATAAAAAGAGCCATAAACCTGCAAACGATAAAAATTAATTAAGGGATTACGAATATCTGAAACCATGTGATGCCGGCAGAGTAGTAAGTATGCATATCCTCAATCGGTGTCTTAGAAGGCGACTAATGGATCAGCAAAGGGTTATTGATCACCTTATACTCCGCCCACCAATCCGCATTGGACAAGCGTCATGGACTACTGTTTTATATGCGTTCACTGTGGACTACTGCCTAAACCTCTTTCGATGACATGCAGAGGGCTTGTGTCTCACCAGTGGGTGGAATTATAAAGGCTGTTATGATGAATAACTGTAACAAGTAAATTAATTATGAGCGAGCTTGAGTGAGTTATGCTTTTCGCAATAAATAATTTTAGCAAGTCGTTATGCATTGCGAAAAATTTGCATCCACTAATAGCATACTAGCAACGTTTTTATGTAGATATACAAAAAAGGGTATAAAAACGATCTCATACGAATAGTCGCTCATCGTAACACCAGGAATATCGCGTTAAGATAAGGACGACTGCGGGCATCACAGGAAGACAAATTGCTGCCATCAAATGTTAAAGAATCTCCCCTTTGTTTTACTTAGTTGTAACTTTATTCACTTGCACTACTATTTTTTGGTTAGTTAGTTGGATGTGGACATGACATTTCAGCATTCTAAACGATACCTTTAAATATATTTTTTTTTAATTATTGGATGTCAAAATATTGGCATATTTGATGTTTTCAAAAATCTATATCCTAACTAACGTGTAAAGAACAGAAAAAAATGGATAATCCACAATATATTATTCAAGGATTTCTATGATTTTTATAGTATTGTTATATTTATGTAGGTATAATAATTATATATGATAATTTAATGGGCTATCTAACATGTTGACTGAGTGGAAGCGAGCTTCACTTAGTTATCGGAACACAATCAACACCACGGAATAGATAAAGTTAACACTAATATTAATTTAATGATTTTAAAGACATTGATAAGATGCTCGTAGCTAGCCAAAACAAGTCCTACCAACAACCAAATTTCGTTTAGAAGCATAAGGTCAAAAGCAAAAAATGAAAAAGAATCGCAAATTGTCAAATGAAAAGATTATCTGGAACCTACGGATCTAATTTATTGTTATTTATAAGTGCTACGCACAATCCCAAGTCCATAGTTACAGTAGTTCCCACCTGAACTGAGGGCACAATGTTCGCGGTCGATCGGAGCGTGGCAGCGACACGCCGGGTCGCCGACCCTTTCAATATTTAATTGTACACGCATCGGATCGAGTCGACCTTAATACTACACGGTGTACAAGTAATAAATTTGAATGTAACAAGCACTGTGCGAAGCCTCAGAGGATTATATTGGGTTCTGCTGGTACGCCAATATCGTTATCTTTGCAGAAGATTTATATCTCCTTATGGTCTTCAAATGTGAATAGTGATAATATTTATTTGAGGTAAGGACTCTGATATATTTTTTATTCCAATTCTGATCGGATCTTAAAAATAATAAGTGAGGTCTTCTTAAGTAGGGATCAGAAAGTTGTGCGGTAAAGCGGACGGATGAGAGTGACTGATCTGCGTTTGCTAAGATGGATGTATGAAGTAACATGAATGGACATCGTGAAGAAAGAATATTAAGAGGCATTCTGAAATTAGCATCAGTGGCAGAAAACTTAATATGTATGGGCATGTAATGATAAGAGGTGATAATCATGTGATATCGAAGTAAGATCGAAGAAAATAATAATAATAAACATTTATTTCAGACTTTTGGATCCATATAAGTGTTAGTAACATGATAAGTATTAATTTACGATGGTTAGTAACATAAGACACTAAAAATAATAATAATAAAAAAATTGGTACTAATAGTTTTGGCTTCCGATGTGACTGCTGTGCTAAAGATATTGATAGCCGACAACAGGGGAATGTAGCTGCAGCCAGCCCCATCGGTCAGCCAATGCGCTCAAGATGCTGTTCCAGTTGCCATGATATATAGATGATAGTATAGAAACAATCAGTTTGCGCCTCAGCGAACATAGAAGACGCACTACAGTGGCGTGGCAGGCCGAACAACATCCTGAACGCATTATTATATTGGACGCGAAAAGTACTGTATGCTCGCTGCGTAAAGTTCACTCACAGACTGCACGTATAATATGACTGACAGTAAGCTTAAAAAGTGTCAGTTTGACTCAGTTTGACTTGTTTACTACAACATGCAGTAAACAAGTCAAACTGACACTTTTGTAGCTGCGAGCCAACTTGAGAATGTATGAGAATGTTTGAGAGATGATATGGAAAAGAAAGCAGTTAATGATGAGATGACGGATGAAGCGGACCGAGATATATTGAAGAGAAAAACATAAATACGCCGAGACGCCAAATAACATTTAAAGCAGGGCATGCAAATGAAATAAATTAGTGAGATCTTCTTATTGTGTAATTAATCTGATACAAGTAAGCCTGGTGTCAAAGTTTCAGGCCCAGAACACACAAACGAAAATGATTATAAACTCAAATTTGAAACTAGTTTGCCACCGCGATCCACATGATGAAATTCTCTCACAATAATTCTAATATCCATTGAAAGTAGACGTGTTAATTATGTCCAGTTCAAGTGATGAGGATATCATTGCTATGTATTTGTATATTCGACAAAGAAGGAAACACAAAAAAAAACTACGTATGTACATCATCCTAATATCAATATCGGATGACCGTTCGCATAAAAATGGATGTATTCAAAATCTATGTTTTCGTTTTTTTTTTGTTAACAAGTATAGACATGTTGTTTCTTTGATGTCCATTTTGAATCATGAGCTTATTTGGGAGAATGCATGTCACGCGCGATCAAACGTGCAGCAACTTAATCGGAAACTTTTCGTATTGCGAGAAGTCGCTTTATATAACCAAAATTTCGTAAAGTTCTGTTCAATCCATTTGGAATTATAATCGTGAAAGTATTTATGTGCAATAACCAAAGTCAATCACTAAAATATAAATAGACTGATGATGAATGGTCCAATATGGAAAGTATCTACTTCCTCATCCATTACCTTTTATTTAGAAAGTACTAAAAACAATTAGAAATATTAAAATTTATGATCATAATAAAGGCTGGCAACCACGAGATGAAACATTGTTTTAGCCACGTCTCCCATTTTTCTTGTCATAAAACAACCATTAAGTTTGCCTTCAGCGATATTAATTAAAAGCCTATTCGTAGATAAAGAGTTGTCTGGAAGCGGCAGTGTCTCTTGTAACTTTATTTAGATTTATAGTACTGTTATAAAATCTAACCGGATCTGTAGTTTACGAGGTTGTTCATCATCATCAACAGCTCATTGTCCCCACCGAGGGGCTCAAGCCAACCCCGCATTAGGGGCGATTAGGCCTTAGTCAACCTCGCTGGCCAAGTGCGGGTTGGTCGACTTCACACACAACCTAAGAATTTCTTCATAGGTGTGTGCAGGTTTCCTCACGATGTTTTCCTTCACCGTAAAAGCTTCGATTGAATGTACATATGAATTCAAAATTTGAAAACACATCGGTACGTGGCGGGGTTCGATCCGGTGCCTCCCGGGTGGAAAACGACGCTCTTACGAATCACGCCACCGACACTTTAAAGGGCACTGCTAATATTTGCATTATTTTTTTAATTAGTGTAGCTAATGACCTCATTCCTCATGACCACTTCTGCTTACCATCAGGTAAGCAAGCAGTATCTTATCTTATCTTTATCTTATGTTCTTGAAACGAAAAATGTAGATGAAAAATTAGCATGAAAGACTTAAGATTTTCTTTTTCAGATTCACGATTACACAAATTGAGGGAACGGATAAGTGCTTTAAAAATCTAGGACGTAATGAAAGAATCCTAAAAATAACAGGGCCTTATCCACTTTAGGGATTATTTTGAATAAATTGGTTCTAACTTGTTTGTATGTTGAAAATTTGAATAATTGGGTGTGGAAAGACTATGTAATTTATATAAGTTACTCGTACATTATTATAATATAGGTATCCAATTTAGGGACGTTTATTAAGAATCCAGTAACTTTTATTTAACTAGGCACTCTACTTACAACTTCTTAAAGAAAATCGTAGAGAAATATTGGCTCTGAGTATTCTGGAATAAAGTTTTTTTTAAGGAATAGGTGTAGCAAATGTCTCCATTCCACCTGATGGTAAGCAGATGTGGATTCTAAATGCAAAAATAACTAGAGCAAGAGATAAACCGCTGCGCTAATCACCCTCGCCTTACCGACCTGCAAGGTGCTTTACGCCTCTTTTGAATGACCAAAGATTGTAAGGAGGTACTGGCAGTGAATTCCATTTCTTGATTGTGCGAAAAAGAAATGAGTTGTCTGTTTGTCGAAAATTTGTGTTCTACGATTTTAACATAAGTTACTTTTACGGAAATTCGCTAGTCTTTACGTGAAGTCCATATTAAGTTAGCCCAAATTAAGTATCATTAAGAACTTGTGTTATGGATACTAGATAACGGATAAATTTGATATATATATAATAGTTTAGATATTTTTATAACTAAACTTCAATAAATAAACAAATGTTCGTGTTCATCACAGAGACATTTGCTACTACCAGGACTCGAACCTGGACCGCGTAATGTGTAGGCAGCGTTACTGACCACTCCACATAGCGTCAAAATGGTTCAAGTACCTTTTATCAGTGTTGGCAGTTGCATGGCTTAAATGATGTTACTTGCATCAGTTTACGAGTTTGTAACTTTGAAACTATTTGATATTTTCACACAAATTTTACAGGTTACAAAATTACAAGCTTTTGAAGGCGATTGATGCAAAAAATAGATTTCGGACGTTTGCGGATTATGTTAGTATACGGAGGACGCGTAGAAATAACAACATAAATCTGGAAAAGTAGTTCTATTTTACTTATGTAAGGATCTTTATTTCAGAGCTATGTTTGCTACATTTCGTGTACACCAGAACGCCGATTCACTAGTTTGTTCGTTCTGATGTTATAATTATTTCATAAAACGGGCAATTTCTTTAGTGATTCCAGTACTTCAGGGCGCGTGTTATCGGTTACGCTTAAGCAACAATTTGCAAGAATGTTTACGACAAGGGTTCGACTTTTATTGATAATGTGCAACTTCACAACAAGTTTTATTGGCCCGAGGCGGGGAATGTCGGCCCGAGGGGAATGCTTTGAGTAATTGGTACAATAAGCTCTTAATAGCGAGTATTTGCATTCCGCGTTTGTGCTTGCTGCTCTAAAGGTGTTGAAGAATTAGAGTAAACAGTAGGGTCCTTGCAAAACAGGCTACTGGATACCAATAAGCAGTTCATAAAATCCTCTGTCATTGAAAAGCGGCAATAATTACCTTGTAGGTCGGCAAAGCGAGAAAAGCTAGCTTTCATAATCTCTCGCACTACTATCTATCTTTGCATTTGGCTCCAATTCGGGTTAGTTTTGGTTAAATTGGATAATTTTCCAAGTCCAAGTGACTTCGATGAAAAAAACAATTTATCTTAATTTTGAATTAACCGCTTATTTATTTATTTATTTAATATAGGTACACAGACAGATTACAATTAAAGCAAGATTAAAAACTAATGATTAAAACACTTTTTTCTAGATCGTAACCCTAACAATAAGACTTGAGGCTTAAAAAAAAAATCATTAAATGGTACAAAGTACTAAAAATTAGATACTACAATTAAAATAAAAGAAAATGAAATCAATTACACAATACAAATAACATTCAAAAAAAACCTGAAAAAAAACAATTCACCAAAATTTGTCAAATTGGGGAGCAGGGTCAATTTTTTCTTTCAGGCAGTCTGATATTGCCCTTTTATAATTTGGAAAATTGTACTTGATTAAGTCAATATCTATGCCACTGCTTATCAACTCATTATACGAGCGACACATCCTAACAATAGGGTTGTAGTATGATGTATTGTTCCTATGCGCTTGAATCGCAAAATTCTTGGGATTAGCACAGCGTTGTCTGTGTCGCGTATTAAAACTCAGTGAAGTCAACAAACTCGGGGAATCTATCAACGAGTGCACTATTTTGTGAAGATAAAGAAGATCATATCTTTTACGTCGAGTTTGTAGGGGAATCACACCAAACTTGGACAGCCTGTCGATATAACCCTGCAGTGAGCGACCATAACCAAATTTCCAAGATATATATCTCAGACATCTCTTCTGCACCTTTTCGATATTACCTATGTGTACTTTAAAGTTAGGGGACCAGATTGGACAACACTATTCCAAGATACTCCTGACTAAACTATAGAACAAACTTATTACTCGGACGGCACAATATCATGCCATAAAACCGGTTTGATTACGCGACCTGAACCTCTGACCTCTCCATCAAGAGAAACTAACATGTAATGTACAGGAGAAAAAAAAACGAGTTATGATTATTACGAAACCATTTGGAGCTTTTTTTTTTAATTCTATTGCAGATTGTCTCTTTTGACATTTTCTGCGTTAAGAAGGCGAAGACCTTGGGGTGGGGGGTGGGGTCCTCAAGCCTAGGTCGAACGTTCCTAAGGGATTACTGGGCGACCGAGCATCTCCCCCGTGGGGAGTCTCTCGATTGCCTAGCGTCCCTAAGGCGTCCGTGTCGGAAGGGCATTTGGAGCTTAGGTCACCTAGAGCACTATAATATAGTTTTTCAGAATTTATTACTTGCTAAATTATGAGATACTAAAAAAACTCAGCTTACTAAAAATGGATACCTAGCGTAGGATTACTTACAGAAAATGTCTTTGCCATCCATATTTTGTTTATTTATTCTCAAGGACTTGACAAAGTGTGTCATCTTTTTTTTAATTTTGTTTTAGAATGAGTGAGTTTTGAAATTTTTTAATTAAATACGTACTTGAATCACAATGAAAGAAAATAAACAAATACGTGTTGAGTCTTTCAGTGTCTATTTTCCATCCATATAATAATGAAATGAAATGAAAACGAAAATTCTCTTTATTTAAATGGAATTTGCTAAGTACTTTTAAATCGTCAAAAGCCCTACCACCATTTCGGGACGAATAATTATTAAAATGCTGAGATGGAGAAGAAATGGGGAAAGAAACTCCACAGCTTACAATTTCGTAATGATTTCAAAACATCATTACAGGTCCATAGATATATCAATATATAAATAAAAAATTTGAATGCGTTTTTGGACAGATTTTACTCCCACGCATTTGTACCATTTAAATAATCATTTACTCATAAAAAAATACTATTAAAAAAATTTAATGTTTTCAATTCTGGACATTTAACCAGATAATTCAACGCTCAAGGATGATGTCTCTGGATAAAATTAAATGTTGAACTTATACCTATTAATTCATTTGCAACCTGTTTTCGACTGCCTAAGTTTTTACATTCATGCCAAAAATGAGTAAATCACCACAAATTTTAATATAACAAACGCTTGGACAAAATTTCAAATACTCAACCGTCATCAAAGTCATTGGAGCTTAGCAGACAAAGTACATAATCTCCAAAGAACAAACGCCAAAGTAGTCAACAAAAGAACCCAACTTCGCTGGACCCTATTAAAATTATTAGAAATAATTACCCACCAGATAAGATTGGAGTCAGCGGGGTGTCCCGCTCCGAAGGGTTAAAAGATAACCAGAAATTAGCTGGTGCAGAATTAATTTGTTATTTTTGTCCCTCCAACTAGGTCAGCTGTGGTAGGGTTGGATTTGTGAGCGGTTTTCGCTGAGGTATTTTCGTTGTTTGCTGTAAGTGAAGATAGTTATAATATGTACAAATGATATCATTGGTAAAACCGATTTTAAATACTTAAATTTTTACGGAAAAAACCGGGAGTGGTCCCCCCTTGACTTTCTCGTATACCGGAAACGACTCAAAGGTTGATAGAAACCTTATATTTTAATGTCATACATGCATGTTAAATTTCGGTCACCAATCCGAGTACCGACCGCGAACTTGGTTGCTTAACTTTCGTGATCGACGGCTCAAAAGTTGATAGAAACCTTATATATTGATGTCATACACGCATGTTAAATTTGGTTGCAATAAGTGAAAGCATGCTCAAGTTATCGTGCTAACGCACAGACACACAGACATAATTCCAAAAAAATATTTTTGGACTCAGGGAGGTCCAAAACGTGTAAATCCGTCAAAACCTCGAGGTCTAATTTTTTGAGGATTACAAGAGAAGTCTTTCTCGTACGTAGTATAGAGGAAGCTCTATACTACGTACGAGAAAGTAAAAAGGCTTTCTCCCATGCCTTAGGATAGACTTATTTTACTGTTTAGTAATAAGGTATGTTATTGATAGAAAAGAATATAATTAAATAGAATTTAACCAATAATAAACGCGGTTTGCAGAAATAAATATTTATCAATATGATATATTAGTATATGGTACTAATTACCTAACTTCATCACATGCCAAATTACAGCGACAGGGGATTTTTCCAGAAGTCTCTTTACAACAAATGTCGTCGCTGATTGGACTATACATACATATTGGTAATTGTTAAAATAATTGAATACTTCAATGTCGCATTGCAGTGCCCCAAATTATGGGCTACTAGTTATCAAACTTAACTCTGCAATTGGTTTTTGCAGAGGTTTATTTCACGAAGTACAATTTAAAATATGTATTTAATTACCATATTAATAATATTAATATTTAGTTAGCCAATGTCAACTGAGTATTTTTTTAACAATTAACGTAATGTCCGGTAGAGTAAAAATGTAGTCTCACAACACGTTTTCCGAACAACTACTCGGGGAACCTCCTCAATCGATTACACTAAATAAATCAGATAGAAAAGACATGTCAGAAATTACCAACGCATTCATTTTTACCGCTCAATATTTTCGTGAAACACGATAGAACGTTTTAAACGCTGCTCTATTGTCAGAGAAAAATAATAAAAAAATGCCCTTTGTGGATGTAAAATGAAAATGAATCGGTCCACGTCGATCGTCCTCTGAAAATTGTTCATTCATAAATCATTTCGTGGAATTGGACAAGCGTGAAATTACATCGAGAACTGGCTATTGCCAAGGTGAGGTTTAATACTGTTTTAAGATTTCAAAATAAACAAGTATGATTCGGCGTTATTACTATCGGAGACCTCGTGTCTAGAACTTCCGAAAGTCCTGTAGTACTGGAGCCTGTGTCTAAGCGGCTCTCGCAGAACTATTCCAAATATGTCTAGTCAGTGAGAGAAGCTAGGGTTCACTACCCTGTTGAGTGCCGATGCATCACAAGGAGGCCTTCTTAACCCTACACCATCCTAGGCTCCGGAAGTCTACTCGTGGCGGACCCTGGTAACGTGGTGGAGAAACTTTCTCGGCGAATGTGTGGCTTTTGATGCCTAGTGTGTCCGCTTGGCATTCGAAGTCACATGCCTTCGTCGAGTTGTTTTTGTTTTCCCACCACGGCTAGTACCGGACGGCCCTTTTCAGGGCCACGACCGCGCTCGATGACCTCGGGTGCGGTCCGATGGCTGCTCCCGGTGTCCTCGTCAGGAGGACACGCCAGGTCGAGCAGCCGTAGGTGAGGAGGCGGCCTATAAGGCCGGCATCGGCAAGCGACCCACAGGGGCTGGCGTTAGTCGGTAGCCCCTGTGGGCTGCTGGCCACCAATTGGTGCACAAGGAGTGCCTAGACGGACAGCGTTGGGACGGTCTCGGTGTAGTTGCGCTCACGTGCGCAGATCCCGAGCCGTCACGCAATAGCGCACTGGAGGACAGACCGGGGAAGATGTTTAGTGGGTATGGAGGGAACGCCTTTACCTCTAGTCCCACATATCCCCTGCGGTTGGCACCACCCCACAGGGACGATGCGTTAATGCATTTGACCTCCCCGATAAAAAAAAAAGGGTCTGCAACGCCATAGACCTGGCACCCGTACGGCAAATCCATGAAATACTAAGCCCCACAATTATATTGGACTGGAATGGACACTGTCTATAAAATATAAATTAGCTTAGATTGTTTTGATGTCATCGAGCTCAAGAATATGCTTCCCCAAGAGTTAGTTTCTTCATGAAGGAGAAGTTAAGCCTCTTTCTGCAGAATCTGCAAGCATCAGTCTCTTTTAAGTCGAAAGGGACCGCTTCTTTTTTACCATGAATGCTATAGAACGGCGACTACGAAACAGGTTCAGACTTCGGTCCGTAGATGTTTCGTAGCCACATCGCCTCTTTTTCATAGTAAAAAAAGAATATTGTAAAGTGTATCGTAAAGATTTTTGTTCAGCTTGCAGTAAACGCCTTATAGGTTCTTGACTCTTTATTACAACCATTTCGTAGTTTGGAGTATGCCTGTGTTATTTGGCCGCCATGTTATAAAGTTCACGCTGATAGCATTGAAAATGTCCAAAAGAGAGCTCTTAAAATATTTAGCTATGAATGTGGCTTGTACGCAGCTTAGTTGATTACAATGCCCGACTTATATAATTCAAATTAACTCCTTTAAATTGTTGGCGTGATGAGAATGATCTTATACATCCGCACAAATTACTGCATGGTAGCTTTTATTCGCCTTACCTCCTGAGCAAAATAAGTGTTACTGTGAAGTATAATCCCCGTATACCTAATAAAACATTTAACATTCGATGCTATAAAACAACACCTCTTATTATTATAGAATGTGTCGACTTTACAATGAGATTTCGTAATAATAGTGACTTTGATATTTCCAACCACAAAATAGTAAGATTTAAAAAATCTATAAAGCAACTGCATTCTCCCTTATAACATAAAACATACTAACAAGATACAAATTTATTTGTAAGCAAGTCTTTACTAAGAAACTACCTAATATTGATGTGTTAATGTAAAATAGGATACCAATCTAGAACAAAACATTAGTGTGAAGTCTATGTGTTACCTGTTTTTGTTGTTATCTGTTTTGTTGACCGAATAAATAATTTAAAAATAAACATTTACAAGCCCTAATCATCACTCTAAGCTTGCCCCAGTTGAGCTGGAAAGGCTCCTAATTGCGCTTATGAAAGTCTGATAATTCTTCATAGTCAACGAAACCATTGAAAGACAAAAGTTTAACAGAAACTTTGGAATCGAAGATAGCAACAAAATAATATGAAATTAATGAACATTCATTGGATTCAGATCCTTTAATTAAGAATAGTAAAGTTTTGGGATCGAACGGAAGACTAAAGTTTCTAATTGAACGTCTTTCCTGGCGCAAAATTCATATAATTTACCAACGAAATTTGGGGCTGTATTTTGGGCTCAAAATATGAGCTCATTATTTCAATAATTTCAAGTTCGCTCTCGGATACAATAACTTAACAGGCTGTGTTTAAATTAAAAAAAATTACCTTCCAAGAGACTTATGAAGCGTAATCTTAATCTGTAACAAATTTCTCATTAAAGCAATTAAAGTAAATATGACTTCTCTGTCCATTCTTCTTCTGGTTTTATAGTAAAAAATTCAACAATCTTTATTTGAAACTATAATACTATCAGTTAACAGTGTTCGATATTGTCTGTATAAAACTGTGTCGCAGTCATTCTCATTCTCATCATCGTTTCAACCGAGAGACGCTCACTGTTGGACATGGGCTCCAAGGATTTCCTACTCGAGCGGTCCTGCGCTACCCGATCCAGCGGCTTCCCACGACCTTTACCAGATCGTCGGTTCACCTTGGGGGCCCTTACAACCTTACAACGCAGGAGGACCAAGGTTACCGACATCGCCCAAGGAACTGCGAGCCTTTAGTGATAGTGGGCGGGGCACATTGCAAGGAGGACTGACTGCCGTTAAGGCGAAAAGGTCTTCGAGTGGCGACCGCGTATTGGGAGACGCAGCGTAGTCATTAAGATTAAGAAATTACTAAGAATCTTCTATATTTTGTCAATCACTCTCTTCATCTACGAAGTCTCATGTGAAAAAATTTATAATTGCTTTTGGCTAATTGACTTTTGATTTTTTTGCTCAGTCAACTAAAGGTTTTGGCGCTACGAAGAAACATACATAAATATATAGAACTGTTAAAATCTTATCCCTTCCATTTGGCTTCGCGTAGTAAGAATAGAGAAAAAGTTTAACAAAGAAATCGCGATTTCTCTTAGATAACCTGGTGACTCCGAATCAAAACCCAAATGAAGACTTTTCCACGTAAGCGTAATTTAAATAGCTGATCAGATAATGTCCCCGTGAAGTTAGCAACATTAAAATCGAAGCCGCTCTTCGGAACTTGAATATTCAAATTGGCTCTGAACACGAGTTATCACTCTCCTTAGACGGCCGCATGACAGCACAAAGCGATCTCGAGCCATCAGAGGGAAAGCGGGAAATCAATTCGCATTTCCTCACTTCACCCAGTTTTCGGGTGAAAACTTTTTTTATTTACCGCCTGACGTCGACTTTGACGAGGGCTCGAGTTTAGAATAAAAAAGTTTTCGTCAAATGAAACGACGATTTACGCATCGGCTCCCGGTCTAGTTGTGCGAGCGTCTCGATTTATTCTGGGATTTAGTTTGAATTTGAAAATATTCGCAAAACGTATTACAATATCCTGACTAGCTTCCTCCTGATTTACTTGAGGCAACGTAACCCAAATCATAGTTTTTTTTAAATAACAGATTGTTATTGGGATTGAGCAGAGACTAAAGTAACTTTGGTTAGGCATAAATCTGACAGTATGGGCCATGTAGAGCCATCAAAGAGTGACAGGTTACTTATTAAAATATACCTATTATTTTCTTTGTTGATACATGCGTTTTTAACGATAACTCTTTGGCTAGATGAGTATGATTATTATTCTGCAAAACCCTTTAAAGGAAGTTGGAATTTGATAAGACTTATCAAACATTTTCATTAAGAGGAAATGAAAATGTCATCTCGCAATATCTGTCACGTTGCAATAAGTTAACAATGTGGTCCAGCTTGTCACCGATAAGACGATGATGATTCAACGTAATCTGATACTTATTGTTCACTGCATAAGTTATATGTTTCCGTGTCCACTTTATCTATCTAAGTGTATATTTGTTTGATACTGTTGTAAAAAACAACTTGTATAACAGGTTAATTTTGTATTGAGTGTATAAAAATACTGGACTTCTTTTTGTCGGGTTACAAAAGGTTTTAGTAACTTTTTTGGGTATGTTTCTCCTTTTAAGTAGGTAGCGGCAATCCTATAATTATTTTTAGGCATTGTATGGCCCATACTGCCAGATGTGGGTTAATGTGTAAGCAAATGTTAGGTACGTGTTAATTTCGTGACTTCGTCTGCGCAGTATTAGTATAAAATAAAGCCTATGTTATTCTGATGTATGAGCTATATTATTGTTAAGTTTAATTTAAACCCATGCCGTAGATTTTGAATGAAAGAGTAACAAACACACATCCAGACATCCATCCATACATTTACACATCAATAGATCCATACAAACTTTCGCGTTTAAAATTTTAGTAAGATAAACTCATCAATAACATCATCTTTTCAGTCGAAAGACGCCCAATCTTCGTCATATGCCTCCTCAATGGATCTCCGAAACGATTGACCCTGCGTTGCCAGATGCTTCCCGCGACCTGTTTTATTATTTGTGTGGGTATTTATCCATCTTCTCAGTAATGAGGAATTCCACCTGTCCTGAAACACGGACGCCATCACAGACGCCATGGAGCCGCATTAGCATCGAGGCACACCTTTTCCTCATAATGGCAGCAAAACCGTCAATTTGTGCCTCTGCAAGTATATTTATAGATGAACTGCAACGCCTTGGCATCCCCAACAACATCCTTAGTGCTTTATTGTACTGGAAGTTAACCCAAAGGCTGCATTTGTAAAATGACTGGCAGTATGATGGAAATAGTGTCACCTTAACAGATCTTGAACAATCCTTCGAGCCAACGTATTGCACCGGGCAGTCAGCGACCTACGCTCCCTCTCAATATCTGGGCTGTCTTTAAGATCTTCGGTGACTCAATGACCTAGGTATGTAAATTTGAGCACCTGACACAAAGGTTCAGCATAGAGTGAAATATCTGGTGAATCATTGTTGGTAACAGTTCCTGCTTTGGAAAACATCCATTCGCTTTTTTACTTTCTCGTATACGTTAGTATAAGTATAGGAAGTCTTGTAATCGTCAAAAAATTCGACCTCGAGATTTTGACGGATTTACACGTTTTGGACCTTCCTCAGTCCAAAAATATTTTTTTTTGGATTATGTCTGTGTGTGTGTCTGTATGTCTATGTGTCTGTGTGTGTGTGTCTGTGCGTTAGCACGATAACTCGAGCATGCTTTAACTTATTGCAACCAAATTTAAAATACGTGTATGACATCAAAATATAAGGTTTCTATCAAATTTTGAGCCGTCGATCACGAAAGTTAAGCAACCAAGTGCGCGGTCGGTACTCGGATGGGTGACCAAAATTTAACATGCATATATTAGGTTGGGGAAAAAGTCTTTTCGCATTATAGTATGTATAAACTTGTAATAAAATCTCTTTGGCTATACTATTTGTATCTGGCTGGTTTTGGTATCATTGAAAGTTTAAATTTTAAAGAACATAATTCCAAATTCAAATTAGGAAAATGTGTGATTTTCATTTGTTTTTCGTACCGCCAAGATGAGTGAATCTAATGAAGAAATTCGATACATTTTAAAATTTTACTACAAAAAAGGTAAAAATGCAACGCAAGCCGCGAAAAAAATTTGCGATGTTTATGGACCTAGTGCAGTGTCTGTGAGAGTAGCACAAATTTGGTTTAAGCGTTTTCAATCCGGAAATTTTGATGTCAAAGATGCACGTCGCTCTGGTCGCCCTATTACAGATAAAATGGATGCCATTTTTGAAAAAGTGGAGCAAGATCGGCATGTCAGTAGTTACGACGTAGCTGAGGAACTGGGAATTGACCATAAAACAGTTTTGGCGCATTTGAAAAAAACTGGGTACACAAAAAAGCTCGACATTTGGGTACCTCACGAGCTCACTGAAAGAAACCTAATGAACCGTGTACTCATTTGTGATTCTTTATTACGACGTAATGAAACCGAACCATTTTTGAAGAAGCTGATAACTGGTGATGAAAAGTGGATCACGTACGACAAGAACGTGCGAAAAAGGTCGTGGTCAAAGGCCGGTCAGGCTTCACAGACTGTGGCGAAACCCGGGTTAACTCGCAACAAGGTGATGCTGTGTGTGTGGTGGGATTGGAAGGGCATTATTCATTATGAGCTGTTATCACCAGGCAGGACCATCGATTCTGAACTCTACTGCGAACAACTGATGAGATTAAAGCAAGAAGTTGAGAGAAAGCGGCCGGAATTAATCAACAGAAGGGGTGTGGTTTTTCATCATGATAACGCTAGACCTCACACATCTTTAGTCACTCAGCAAAAATTAAGAGAGTTTGGCTGGGAGGTGTTAATGCATCCGCCGTATAGTCCTGACCTTGCACCTTCAGATTTCCACCTGTTTCGGTCTCTTCAGAATTCTTTAGGCAGTGTCAGGTTAACATCACGAGAGGACTGCCAAAACCACTTGTCGCGGTATTTTGACCAGAAGTCCCAAAATTTATATAGCAATGGGATCATGTCCCTACCTACAAGATGGCAAAAAGTTATCGAACAAAATGGTACCTACATACTTTAGTTAAATTTAAATAAACTATATTAAAAAATGTTTTGAATTTTCTTAAAAAATGCGTAGAAACTTTTTCCCCAACCTATTATGTCAAGGGAAGACCACTCCCGATTTTTTAATATTATATCTGAGACCACGTGCCAATGCATTATGATTCACATATAGAGAGGAGCAGTCTGATTGCCCCAAGGGATGCGCTCAGCAAGACCATGTCATCAGCATAGCTGATGTTATTTACGCACACGCCGTCAATATGACATCCAACATTGGCCCCACTAAGCTCCAGAACCAGAACCTTGCTAATACTTTTCTGTACATCTCTTGTCCGTTACGGAGACCCTTACACTACATAGCTGTTATTAATAGAAGAAAAGTTTGCCTCTTATCTCCTATGTAACATAACACGACCTCAAATTGAAACTACGAAGGGAGTAAAGTCAATATTAGGGTTGATACTCTGGCTCTTATTGCAAGGACTATAGAGTCCACATGTCCAGTCGAACGTGGTGTAGTATTATCCTAATGAGTAAGTACTTTGACGAGGGTATGAGGGTCAATTTATTGTGAAGTATTCGTTTGGTCTGTCACCAATAGGGGTTAGGAATTTGCATAATAATAGCCGTAGTTTGTTAGGGATTGGCGGGAAGAACAAGCCGCAGATAGATAAGGAAAGGTAAAAGTTATACATTAACCTCCTGTATACAGGCAGAATTTTTCAACTGGGCGTGGATGGCCAAATCAGAAAATATGGGGCATAGCGAAAAATACTCACCACAGATTTAATAATACAACGAGATAGGCCAAGCCGGCGTTTAACTTGTGACAAGTGTATGCACAGAGGGCATACATTGCCTCCAGTTCGCCATTCAATAAAGTCGAGTGAATACGTACGTATGTCAGAAAGAAATATCCGTTTTTCTTTCAAAATTCCGTCCTGTTCAACTGTAACATGCAATCATTGCAGTGAATCAGGTATTTATCAAGTAATGTAATAACTTCCACACGTAAGAACCGAAAAACTTAGATTTATATTTAAACAAATAGTCCGACTTTTATTTATAAAAACACAATTGCTTTAAATTATGCGTTACTATCTTACAACTTGTATTATATTGCGGCTGTGCTTAACTTTCATTGCTTCTCAGTCCTTAATACGCGCGCGATCAATAGTGTATATTACGACATGCTCAACTAGAACCATGTTATGTAGTATGGAGGCTGATCGCGACACTCGGTCTTCATAATAATAATGAACTCAGCGATTCGACCGATATCCTTAGATTGATATATCTGTGGTACTCACTACCTTTAGTACTTTTCGCTATTCCTCATAGCTACGGACTTGGCTATCCACGCCCCCTTGAGAAATTCACAGTTTTTTTGTCAAGGATACATCCTTGACAAAAAAACTGTATACTAGACAAAAAACCAAATCTTTTTAGAAAAGAGACTTAGGCAGTAGTCCACCACGCTTGCAAAATGCGGTTTGGTCGACGGAGTATATGGTGATCAATACCCCTTTGCTGATATATTAGTCGCCTTTTACGACACCCATTTGGAGGATATAATGTGTTGCTATTCTACTCTGCCGGCATCACACGGTGGCGAAGAGTTTCTATACATCTTCTTCATTTAAATTAATGGCGATCGCAACACATAAAGATTACGCATTTCGCCAATGTCAAGTCAAGTGACAATGTACTTAAGGTATAGGAGATTGAGTTAAAAATGGAGTCTCTCAACACGTATTTTTCAACAAGAACTCGGGAGACACTCCGTTTCAATGCTTCCTATTCTATTCTATTCTTAATTAATGGCGTCGCGTCGCATTAAGCGTACGCATTTTGCCAATGTCAAGTGAAAATGTAACTAAAGTAACAAAAATTGAACGGTTGATTGAGGTTCAAAATGGAGTCTCTCAACACGTGTTTTTACAACAAGAACTCGGGAGAAACTCCAATGCTACCTATTTTTTTATTCTTCTAAATGACAAACAAGCTGACAGCCCAGCAATAACAAGGAAAACACTTGATATTGCAGGTTTGTCATTTGGTTTGCCATCCTGAGGCCTAAGATGAAATGCCTTCTATCCCCAGTAATTACACTGGCTACCTTTCCCTTCAATCCGAAACGTGGCAAATTGTTACACGGCTGAAATAGACAAGGCGGCTATTTATAAGGCCAGACTTAATATCTATCGCACAGGACATAGTGCCTCTGCGGTGTAGAGGTTTATAACCCTCTACCGCAGACACGTTCTGCGGTACCTAAAACACGGGTATAACTAAAGAACAATTCCCATAGCAAAAGCCAGCGCCGATCAATTGAATAAATGTAAAATCATCAGGTAGCCAGTCGGCGGGTGGTTTAAATTGGTTTGATTAATCGCGAGTTCGTCGTAGCGAGACCGCACCGAGTTTTATTATTTTGATTTTGGAACCTGCTGGCGTAGATAACTGATATTCAATATGTTAGGCGCGGATATTTTTTTCTGTATTTTACGAGATGGCACACAAGCTTGCGGCCCACCTGGTGTTAAGTGGTTACCATTGCCTATTGCCTATAGACACTTGCAATATTAAGGGTAAATCACTTAACACTGCAAGTGTGTTGCCATCTTGGGGACTTGATATGCCTTCTATGTCCAGTTATTACACTGGCTACCTTTCCCTTCAACCCGAAACACAGCGAACTGCATCACAGCTGAAATAAGGATGGTTCACGGTAGATTGGTTGAAACTCCACTTAGAATCTTATTTTTCTTCCCCTATTAATTTGGGCTCGGTGCAATATGTACAGTCAACAGCACGTCGGGCTATACAAAATTGCCGAATTTCTCCAAACGATTTTCAACCTAAGACTATTCAATATAAAGTGCATAATCGATTAGGAAATTTTGACAGTTTGTGGTAACCAAACGTGCTGTTGTCGGTAACTTGCGTTTTGGCATAATTGTTTCTTTTATGGCCGGGCGCTTGTCTGAGACCAGCCTTCTTTAGCTGTTGTGGGTGGTGTACTGGCGCAGGTTGGCTCCTTGTTGTGATGGACTGCACGGGTTTTTGAATCGCCTATAGTCGGCGACACAGTTCTATTTACAACAAAAACTAGATGAGGTTGGCACCGACCTCAAAAAACCTTTTTAAACAAATTATTTCTCGGTTTTTAATTTGATGGTGGTATTTTTATATAAAAATAATTTATTTTTTGCTTTTTAGTGTTGTAAGTATAGAATTTTTCAGGAAATTAGCTTGAGATCACCAGGTGGGCCGCAAGCTTGATTGCCATCTTGTAGTATAAAACAAAACCTTAGTCGTCGCCTTAATTATGTACACCTACTACTTTCACTTGACATTGCCTAAATGCCTAATTACTACGAAGCCGTTAAGAGAAGAAGATTGTTTGCCGATGAAGGATTTCATTCTTTCTTTTTTACTTGCCCAAAATGCTCCAGCTTTAAGCGGATCATCCTCTGTGTCACAACTTTAAAATTCATAATCATCATCATCATCAACAGCTCGTAAAATGTCACCACCGAGGGGCTCGACCCTACCCCACATTAGGGGCGATTAGGCCTTAGTCAACCACTCTGGCCAAGTGCGGGTTGGTCGACTTCACACACAACCTAAGAATTTCTTCATAGGTGTGTGCAGGTTTCCTCACGATGTTTTCCTTCACCGTAAAAGTCGATTAAACGTACATAAATGAATGCAAAATTGTAAAACACATTGGTACGTGGCGGGGATCGAACCAGTGCCTCCCGGGTGGGAGACGACGCTCTTACGCACAACGCCACCGACGCTTCGACTTTAAAATTAATGGAATTTAAGTTAATGTAGTACTCTCTTACTACTCTGCAATTCTACTCTCGTCTTCCTCTCCTGAAATACATAAACATTATTTTATAACAGCACCCTTATAAATAACACCTCGTTGGTTGTAATTTAAACATTTTATACCGCCATAGAGCCATAAACGGCACGTAAAGATTTTTATTGCGATAAAGAGCTTTATTACCGAAACACAATTTCAGGTTATTGAGTTTTAAATTGATGTGGTAAATGTGATATTACGTAATGCCACATAATAAGTACTGATGACAACATATAACGGGAGGCAGTTAATTCGCTGTAGTTGCTGGGGGCATAGGGCTATTTAAAAAAAAACGCATGGGAAACTTTAATTTGATAGTATTCTTAACATAATTCATACATACTATCATGAGTTATCCATCAGACCATAGTGACATCAATTTGATTTTTTTATTATTACAGGCAACAAACTAATATAAACACAAAAGACCTTAAAGTTAAATATTCTACACAAATCTGAAGCCCTATTACAAAAGTGCTCAACATTTGCAACTAAAAATAGATAGTAACACTAGTAAAAATACAATAGACGTAAGTAAATACATATAACACAGTACATCATAGGCTAAATGGAAAATGAGATAATTGAAATGCAAAAAGAAAAAAAATTACTACAATTAGATAATAATAAGCTAATATTTAATCTACAACGCGATTTCACTTCTTGGGTGCCAATGCAATTGCTTTTTAAATGCAAAAGAATTGCAGCCAAATAGGTATATCACAATGATAATTTCTTCAGAGTCTAATCAAAACTATATTTACAAGTTAGAACAAACACCTACCCCTTTCTCGAAGTCAGTTAAAAACAAATCCCTGTTTATCACAATTAACGTCTAGGTGTTACATTCAGAACACTCACGAAACCAGCAGACGTGCGGTCTCTCTACGTCAATCAAACTCCGAATTAACTGTTGCGTTGTTCGTGTAATGAGTAGCGTTTGGAGATTGCTGGCTGGCTCTTGACGTGTAGAATGTACGAGCCCGCTTATCATGAACATTGCTCTGCTAATATTGTTTAAGTTTGGTCTTTCTGTCAGGAATTAAACTCTGATTCACACTAGAGCGGGTTTGTATTTTATTATGATGGCATATTATCCTTGTTAACTCAAAAGTCTTTGAAAATAAATTAGATATTTGAATCAAAGTCACTCATTGCCCCGCGGCAGCAGTGCGCTTCTTTGCAGCAAATTCGAAGGCACCCTTAATGACTTTGAAAGATAGAAAATTCATTTAATAATGCTGTGTTTTTTGGCTGGGCTGCCTTTTTGGTTCCAATGTTATCTTTCCAATGTGTATTTTTTATATTTATTGTCTGTGAAACTAAATAAATTTATTTTAATTTGATTTATCAGAAACATTTTTCATACACAACGCAAAAATATAACACACGTAAAAATCAATATTACGTTAATGAATTTAAATGGTTACCACTCAGCTTTATGCCGCAACAATAAGATGCCTCGGTGCCGATTTTCTGTGGGACCATAAAGAGAGAAAGAGCAATTCATGAATATCTTAATAACAACTAAGTTAAGAATTGATTAATATTTTATTTACAGTAACAAAAGGGCCTACATAAACTTCCATATCGAGCAAATATGGCAACATGCAACTTATTTTTCTTTTAGATTACGAGATGGCAAACAAGTTTACGGCCCACCTGGTGTTAAGTGGTTACCGTCACCTATAGACACTTGCAATATTAAGGGTACATCACTTAACACTGCAAGCGCGTTGTCATCCTGGGGACTAAGATGATATGCCTTCCATGTCCAGTAATTGCCCTGTCTACCTTTCCCTTCAATTCGAAACACAGCGAACTGTTTCACGGCGGAAATAAGAGAAGCGATGATACCTACCCAGACGACCCTACATTATAAAGCACATTGGTTTCAAACAAGCATAATTATGGTCCGAGTGATGGTACGTGATCACCGCAGCCTATGGACACTTGCAATACGGGGTATCACACGTGCGTTGCCGACCCAGCAAAAACTATTTTAACGCCTTTCTTGAAGACACCCATGTTGCAGTCCTTAGGGCAAACCTCGACAGGGAGCTCATTCCACAACCGAAGCGTACGCGGAAGAAAGATTCTTCTGAAACGCACAATACGTGACCAACTCGGTTCTAGTGTGTGAGGATGAATACATTGTCGATGGCGAGTGGTGCGGTGACAGAAAGAAGCTGCTGACATCATGTAAAACAGTCCCTCAGAACACATTCCGTTATATATATAATTACTAGGTGGTAGACCCATATGTAGGGTCGTCTGGGTAGGTACCACCGCCTTTCTTATTTCTGCCGTGAAGCAGTTCGCTGTGTTTCGGATTGAAGGGAAAGGTAGCCAGTGTAATTACTGGGCATGGAAGGCATATCATCTTAGTCCCCAAGATGGCAAACGCACTTGCGATGTTAAGTGATTTACACTTAATATTGCAAGTGTCTGTAGGCGGCGGTGACCACTTAACATCAGGTGGGCCGCAAGCTTGTTTGCCATCTGATAACATAAAAAAAAAAATCCGGTAGAAACACGTAGGGCGGCAGAATCTCTCTTCAAATAAACCTATTTTGCTACTTTATTATGTAGCTAAACAAAGCTATTATTTAGAACGCTGAAAAGATAACTAAGAATCACACGATAACTTGAGTACTTGCACACCGTATTGTTATACGACAAAAGAAATAATCACACAGAACAAATTAATGCTATTGTTGATTTCCCCAAAGATACATTAACAAAACTACGTGTTAATTAACTAAATGACGAAATTAGGAATCGACTTTTTGGTCACGCACTGATTATTTCATTAGAGGAAATTGAGCTATTAACCCACTTGGCTGACCCGCAGCTGATACCATCGTGAAAATTCCAACGTCAAGTACCTTAGGCCTAATAAAATAAAACGTGATCAGAATTTTAAGGGAAGCAAACTCATTTCTGAATATATAAACGCTACTAAAAGTCCTAGAGCTTGAGAGAGACCTCTTGCTATAAGACAAGAATAAAATTCTCGCAATTGGATTTCATAATTAAAATAATATTAGAAATAGGAGGTTTGACCATTAGTAGGCAGTTGACGTAAAACTTCCAGTCAGATCCGATCATGAATTCATCAATTTATTTATTAGTTTCTTTTGTATGCTCCAAATTCCAAATTATTTTATTTTTTCATCATCATCATCAGCTCATATAATGTCCCCACCGAGGGGCTCGAGCCAACCCCACATTAGGGGCGATTAGGCCTTAGTCAACCACGCTGGCCAAGTGCGGGTTGGTCGACTTCACACACAAGCTAAGAATTTCTTCATAGGTGTGTGCAGGTTTCCTCGCGATGTTTTCCTCACCGTAAAAGCGTCGATTAAACGTACATATGAATTCAAAATTTTAAAACACATTGGTACCTGGCGGGGATCGAACAGGTGCCTCCCGGGTGGGAGACAACGCTCTTACGCACTACGCCACCGACGCTTCAGAATAAATATAACAAATTTATCAGTGAACTGACAAACAAAAACTTAAAACCAGGTCAGATGTCACATTCAAAACATCTAAGTAGATGGTAAATTTTATATTTAGATATTCTTAATTCATCGGAAGGTATCAATCGCTAATATTCAAAGTTAACCATTTTCGCGTATCCAAAATCGGTATTAAACCCAAAATCAAGTCACGTATAATATTACGAAAACAAGTAGCTCCTTTACCGGTTATTTCGTAAATCCATGAATACACTGATGTTATTTCCTATAAAGTTTAGTGAGAGTATCACAACTTTTATGCCGATGGAAGGGAAGTGGCGGGCGGTGATTGAGACGATTCGATTTTATGTTTTTCCCCAAAAGGTTAAGAAGCAAAATAGTGCTTCTCAATGCGTTTATTGAGAGTACAATACTCAAGTGGATAATTACGCACTATTTTATAGATTATTATAAAATAAAATACTGATCCGTTGCCAGCCTGTTACATACATAAAAGGGACATCAAATCCAAAAAGTAAAAAACCATCAGCAACCAATAAAGGCCCTCAACCAGGACACTACATCATCTATATCTACTCTCTACATCATCTAAGCTGTCCGTATCCTGTCACTGCATGGCCCATACTGCCAGATATGGCTTTATGTGTGTAGTGTAGGTCGGATGTATAGCTGTGGTCTCCTTTGCGCACTATGGTGGAATAAAAAAGTGACGTTTCGGGATAGCGCGGGAAAGAGAGGAATAAGATATAATTTGGCGGATCTGACGAACGCGGTGCACGAAGGAGCCGTTATTAGTAGTAGTATTATATTATCTGTGTTAGGAGTGTAATATTATATACATCAAGAATAGTACAAAGTGTAAGCAAATGTTGCCTTAGATATCTCCTCAACTCCTTTTGGTATAATGAGCGTGATTGTAGGTATATATTGTAAACAAATATTAGGTAGTCACTTTATTGGTTTTCTTAGACACTACAAATATGCATTTTTGGAGTTTACTCCTTAAGAATCGATTTGCATATATAAGGGGCCCGGTATGAGAAAAATGTGAGGAGTAAAATCTATCGATGAATGACCTCGTTACGTTTTTGAAGGTCAAAGTCATAATTGGTGCGCATCCTATGTCGCGCAACTTTCTAATTGTCAAAACACGGATGACAGCAGGTGCGCCATCTCACCTGTCTCGGAGTAAACTCCAGTCGTGCGTCGGAGCTGACACACACAATTTTCCTCAATCCTACATTCTCCTTTCTTGAGCTGACTAACGTTGTCATAGATAAACTGTGGTTACCATGCAAACTCTCTTGCACTTTTTATACTATTTATGACTTTGATATCGAATCCATTGCCTTTTTATGATGATGGAAAATCCATTGACGGACCATGCCGCACAGTGTGTGTGGAACCCACCAGGCGGTCCTACCCACTAAAAACCACCGGTACCCTCCTAAGCCCTTCTAGGGGCGTTTTGAGATACTTTACGTACGTCATTTCACCAAAACGTCCCCTATACATTGCCTAGGTATGTATTATACCTGAATGATATACATTACCCAGTATTTACGTGACTCCCGACTACAATATTATTTTAAGCTAGTACCAAAGAAAATATTACCTACCTAAAATTTAATTTGTTCCAGCAAACCGACAGACCGCATAAACTTTTACGGGCATGTCTGAGATGTATCATTTATATAAGGAAAGGATGGCGCGCTTCGTCGCTGCTTTGATTCCTGCAACTACTAAGGTTGTCACTACTATAACATTCTTTATTTAATTTTCTACTATTAATTTAATTACCTTGTTTTCTGTCTTTGCTGATTTTGACTCCGTTAATATTTTCTTAAAAATATTGTGAGTGGATTAGCTATCTTGGCAAGATAATAATAAAGACATAAATTAAAATTATATGTCAAGTCATGATAATATTCATCAATTGATTTTGGAGTGATGAGTAATATCATAAAAAATGAGCCTTTACCAAAATTAGATCTCAACATCGTCTATTTATAAAAGTGTACATTATTAGCATAAAATTTAAGGACAGTTGTCTACCTACCGCTTTTTCCGACAGTTAATAACAAGAAAACCCTTCAATGGTTGAGGGAGGGTACATAGTGAAACTCGCTTTAAACTCGCCTTATCATCACTCACTAGTATTCTAGATTCAATGAAGGTAAAAAACCGGCCAAGTGCGAGTCGGACTCGCACACCGAGGGTTCCTCGGTATAAACTGCTGTATCTTTTGATCACGTTAACTTAGAAGTTTGATTTTTTCACTGCTTAAAGGGACAATAGACCTAGGTATTTGGTATAAATTTCAATTTGATACCTTTATTCGTTCGTGAGAAATAAGGTAGTAAGTTTCATTTTATTAAAATATTTTTATTATATTATATAACTGAAAAAATGTGATTTTCGCAATTTTTCCTATATTTGCATTATATGACAATGCTTCATGCCAAATTTCAAGATTCTGAGTTTACGGGAAGTATCCTGTAGGTTTTGATTCCTTTGCGAGTGTCGGAAATTTGTTGAAAATATCGACATAATCGGCTGTATCTTTTGATTGGCTTGGCTTAGAAGTTTGATATTTTCACAGCTTAAAGGGACAATAGACCTGAGTATTTCATGTGAATTTCAGCTTGATACGTTCACGCGTTCTTGAGATAAAGGGTCTTGACAGACAGACAGACAGACAGACTGACAACTTAGTGATCCTATAAGGGTTCCGTTTTTTCCTTTTGAGGTACGGAACCCTAAAAAGGATAATTTGGCAACTCATAAAGTTAATTTTCATTTTGACAAATAACAGTAGTCAACCCTGCCGCGTTTCTCTTCATCAAAGCGTCTTGAATCTGAGCTATCAGAAATATTATCTTAAAGTTTTTCTGCAGTCAACCTTCGAATCTAGCATCTCGTCTACATAAAGTTGCCAAGATTTTTGAACCGATTTCCACTTAATAAAGTTGTATAAGCACGTACGTTTGCAATGTGCATGATTGTATCTTTATATTCTAGTTCAAGCATTTCTATTTCCATTTCCACTTTGGAAAAGTGGTTCGTGATGTCGTTTCTCGAGACTGGAACACATACGCGAGGTTGAGCTCCAGATTGGAGTTGTCATCAAACATGCAAGAGAATGACCATGTTGCTCGAGTTTGGCAACATCGGCTCTTGCATCACGATTATTTATGATACGTACATTGTTTTTGTTGATATTTTTATTTAGCATGGTTTGAAAATTTTGAAAACACGCATCTTTTTGAATTTTATAAAATTTTGAAAAGAAAAAGCAAAGACAAAATCCTGTCTTGACGAGTATAACTGAGATGGGGCTTGAAACCATGATCAACGCGATCTAGGCAACTGCTCTTGTAACCTAGGTGGTTTAGGTACATTAGAATAAGATGATATTACTGTGCCAACAATGCCTAACAATGTTGAAGAAATTACATAGCATACAACGATTTAAATCTCTGTCTTCACGGATATTTCTCATGATTATAATAATTTCCTTTTATTTTCTGCAGACTATTTTCTTAAGTTCTCAATCTCCCTCTGAAGTATACAGTTCTTTCTGTTAGGAAAGTCTCTTGCTTTCAGTTACAATTCACAAAAAATATATTCTCATTTTATCCGAAAAAATTGAATTCTATTACAATTTCTGAAACCTCCCCATAACTGATGTTCTCTCACATATACTAGCATTCAATTAGATTGAAAAGATAAAAAATTCAAAAACACAGCTACCTATATGGTGTAATGGAATATGAAAGGTATATTTTAATAGGAAAATATCTTCGAACGAACGTGATATTTTACTCGTATTCATACCACCTGCAACCAATATCACAGTAAGATGTCATTTAGTTTTATTTTAAAATACAATTTCCTTAGAAATAGAGTTCCGTGGTATGTTTGTCATTTTTACGCTGCAAAGTCGTACCAATAAATCGTCTGCCCATCCAACCGTCACAAACGCAATGTAAAATGCATGCGACAATGTTCTAGAATTTACACATGCTTAGTTTAACATCGCAGCTGATGCAAAACAATTTGGACCATAACTCATAGGAATAGAAGCTGTTTGTAATATCACATAAAGCTTGTGACATTTAAAAGACTATGATAAAGTCGGAGATGGTCTAGACATTATGGCGGCATCTGTTACGAGATGAGGTCATTTTGGAACTAGCTTCACTGAATAATATGTAATGAAAAATAGTATAAGATTACTCTGTTCGTTAGGCTTAAACGAAATTCTGGGCCAAACTTTTTGAAGTTAGGGGGCGTGCTGCTTCAGAATAAATAAAATTGTAAATTGTGGATGATCGTAAGATAAGGAAGAAAAAAAGGTTAGCAAATTTATGAAAGCCCAGCTTCGTTTTAATTAAACAGTTTTTGTTAGTAATGGTCGGATGAAATATTTCAAGCGATCATTGTAATTCAAGAAATATTTAGCCTCATAAAATAGGAATCTTTCTGGGAATCGCAACCTTCAATAACGAAATTTAAATCGGTAATTTTATATGCCGAGATCACAAAACTTTCACATGAATTCTTGTTAAGATAATAACGAATATTTATACTACCGTAGGATAAATATTCGCTATTGTTTCCCTTCGTGCTATAAATATACAAGAAGCTTAGAACCACCATCATTAGCCTAACGCAGATTTGTGGGTAGAAACACTTGCAGAAACTCATGGTTTTACGGACCTTGCACAAAATTTTAAATATCTGGGATTCAACATTTTTGAAATCAAGATCAAAAACCTCACGCCACCGAGCTTCATAAAGCAGATCATATTTCATACGCACAACGAAAAGCACAGCTATAGATGAAGTGTAATATTGTAACAAACTAAATGGGCATTCCTTTCATCAAGCCCAGCTACGGTTGGGAAGATATCAAAACATTTTAGCTCGGCACTGAAAACTTTCCAATATTTTTGAACTTCCCTTTCAGGAAGGGATAAACGATTTAATTTAGCTAAGTAAACGTCTGAACATTTATAAATTATGCAGATACTTTGAGGATGATACTGTCGTTGGGGCGAAATAAGAAATTTCGTTTGCTCTGCTTGTTTTTGGAAAAAATATAATCTCGGACGGCGTCAAAATTGGTAAGCTTGTATAACCTTGCTGTTTATGTTGCTTGCTTTAGCTTCCTTGTTTGTTTTTTTAAGACGTTAAGTTCATTTAAATCTGGCTGATAATTTTGTCGCAACTTGCGTACTTTTTCAGAAAAGCAATAAAGTTCATGCATTTTTAACTGATGTGGCAGCTTTTGGCCCCCATCTCAAGGTAGAATCGAGCCTGCCTGACAAATATTAACTACTGAAGGACTAGCTTTGGTTATTATCGCCAACTGTTGAAGCTCAACAATTATGTTTATACTGCTTTGTAAGGATGGTGGTAGCTAGACGGACTTAAAACAAACCTAACCACAAGAAAAGGTGTGTGTGGATATTATAAATTTGTTCATTTTGTATTATTCTTTGACGTCATAGTTATTTGAAGTCTGGGAAAGAAATTTTTATTGATAAACACTCTTAATTTCTGTTTATAAATGAGCAAAAACATAAGCTTAGAAGATGGAGTTCAATTAAAAATGTAAACGTATTTGTAATAAATTCATCAGCCAAATCTAAATATGCTTTTAATGAAGAAGTTTGGCACGAAGCGCCGCGTTAGCTTTTAAGCAATTATACCGAAGTCTCTCTTTAAGAATCCCCACCTGTTTGTAACTAAATTTTTAATTTCATAGCAACATTTATTATGCTCGTATATTTTTATTACGTAAATAAAAAAGATTTTCTTACAAATTGGCCATCATCTCGTAAAAATATCTTCATTTAAAAAAAATAATGCACTAGCCAGGATTACAAAAAAATTTATTAATAGTAATAATATTTCTACGCTCACACCAATTATCTAGCCCAAAGTAAGGTATCAATAAGAACTTGTGTTATGATACTAGATAACGGATGTTTTTAATATACCTACACTACATACATGATTTTAGATATTTTCATAAATAATCTTAATTATATATATATAATATAAACAACCATGACTCCCATGAAAATATTCGTGTTTATCACACAATTATTTGCCGCTACCAGGATTCGAACCCGGAACGCTTGATGTGTAAGCAACTACATTGACCACTCCTCCACGAAGGCATCATTATTGTATATTATAATATAATTAATTATGATCAATAAGTAGCTACTTAATGCTCTACCTGTATTATACAAATATTTAGATATATGGAATATAGAATTTTCTAGTTCTTTATCCGGATTTATATAAGTACAATTAGCGACAATTTTATCAAAATCTTAATCCTCGTGCATAACTGCAGTTTTCGTGATAAAATTGGCAACCTCCACCGCACTGGCATAATTAAATGAACTTCATTTGAACAATGGAGAATCGACTATTTTATCAGAAGCCGCTTCGCAAATCTAAATGCCAGTACTGGCGGTTAGTTACAAAAGTTTAGCTGCATCCAACAATGACTCGAATGTTAATTTTCGAGATCCAAATATCAGGTCGCTGACATTTGCCGTTTGGTAATAAAGGCCCAAGTGAAATGCCATTTTTTAGGTCAGTGACATTTGGTTGAGGTTAATTTGTTTCTGCATCGTGGTTCGCTTTTGATTTTTGTTTAGCATTATGCAATTTATCATTTTCTGCATTTTGAGCAATGATATTATATTTAAAAAGAGGTAGATAAGTTACCATCATACTAATTCAAAGTCAATAAAATATTTTTAGCAAAAAAATGGGACAACCGACTTCAATGCGTACAAATTTAAACTATAAAGTAAGAAATAAATAATATTTTTATGAATTAGTTGAAAAGAGCGTCATAGAAAACCAAGGAAAGTATTGATACACATTTATAATTCTTTATTTATAATTCATACTCCGATATATTTGGAGCCGGTGCCAGCTAGCCAAGGAGGATAGTGTTTGCAATTTTCGAACTTCACGGAGCGGCGGATTATTTCTTATCTCTATCATTCATTATTATGTATAGTTAATGGATTAATCAAGTTCGTATCTATTAGGTAAGTTTATTTTGCTTGGGCTGGCACCGACTCCAAATATATCGGATATTAATATATCATAAAAATATTATTTATTTCTTACTTTTTAGTTTAAATTTGTACGCATTGAAGTCGGTTGTCCCATTTTTTTGCTAAAAATATTTTATTTTATTATTTTTAGTGGAAATAAAGTATATTTTATTGAAAACGGATAGGCCTACTAGGCGCTCATTAAAACTTAATGGAAACTTTAACTAAAACGTTTTTTTTGCTATTACTGATTTGTTCAAAAAGGGTCGAATTTATATAGATAAAATTTATACGGGCCATCTCTGATCTTGACGTACCTAAAAAAGAATCATTAAAATCGAGTCGTAATACTCATAATTGACGAAGTAATCAGGTAACAAACACAAAAAAACGGATAGAGAACTTCCTCTTTTTTTTAAGTCGGTTAACAAATAATATCACGTCTAAGACCTATATCTCATTACAAATGCCTGCCATTCATTCAAAATGAATGGTAAGTTAATGAACTATGAACCTAGTTATTTAACTTAAGTTCATAAAATAATTTGTCATAGTTTATGTGTTGACTATTGGACCTACTAACCAAAATTTCACTATTGCATATTAAGTAATGGCAAGTTCAAAAAAAAAATTACATTATTTTTGTGTTCGTGGACGATATTATTATTTCATCCTCAATGAAATTATCATTTTAACAAAAAAGTACTGAACCAATTTCGGTATAATTTATACGGGACCACCTTTA
The DNA here is from genome assembly GCA_955850985.1 of Elophila nymphaeata. Classification (NCBI taxonomy): domain Eukaryota; kingdom Metazoa; phylum Arthropoda; class Insecta; order Lepidoptera; family Crambidae; genus Elophila; species Elophila nymphaeata. The sequence goes on along the minus strand of OY039084.1, from coordinate 21,702,082 downwards.
GAGTATGTCCTTCCTAACGAAAAAAGAATCTTCAAAATCGATTCATAATTGACGGAGTAATCGCGGAACATACATACAAAAAAAAAAAAAAAAAAAACATACAGTCGAATAGAGAACCTCCTTCTTTTTTGAAGTCGGTTGAAAATGATCCAAAATGTCATTGTGTATACCTACTTATAGTTATAGGCACCTAAAGTCTACGATTTCATGTTGTCGTATGTGGCGAGTTAACATGGCCATTTGTAAGTTGTGATTAAGACAACATGATATCTAGCAATAGAGTAAACGAGAAAGATATATGTAGTGCTATGCTCGGGTGTGCTAATTAGCTTACTTTTAAGGTGCCACTTTTTGCAAGCTAGTAACCTATCTACCTCTTTTTAAATATAATAGGTTGGGGAAAAAGTTTCTTCGCATTTTTTAAGAAAATTCAAAACATTTTTTAATATAGTTTATTTACATTTAACTAAAGTATGTAGGTACCATTTTGTTCAATAACTTTTTGCCATCTTGTAGGTAGGGACATGATCCCATTGCAATAGAAATTTTGGGACTTCTGGTCAAAATACCGCGACAAGTGGTTTTGGCAGTCCTCTCGTGATGTTAACCTGACACTGCCTAAAGAATTCTGAAGAGACCGAAACAGGTGGAAATCTGAAGGTGCAAGGTCAGGACTATACGGCGGATGCATTAACACCTCCCAGCCAAACTCTCTTAATTTTTGCTGAGTGGCTAAAGATGTGTGAGGTCTAGCGTTATCATGATGAAAAATCACACCCCTTCTGTTGATTAATTCCGGCCGCTTTCTCTCAACTTCTTGCTTTAATCTCATCAGTTGTTCGCAGTAGAGTTCAGAATCGATGGTCCTGCCTGGTGGTAACAGCTCATAATGAATAATGCCCTTTCAATCCCACCACACACACAGCATCACCTTGTTGCGAGTTAACCCGGGCTTCGCCACAGTCTGTGAAGCCTGACCGGCCTTTGACCACGACCTTTTTCGCACGTTCTTGTCGTACGTGATCCAATTTTCATCACCAGTTATCAGCATCTTCAAAAATGGTTCGGTTTCATTACGTCGTAATAAAGAATCACAAATGAGTACACGGTTCATTAGGTTTCTTTCAGTGAGCTCGTGAGGTACCCAAATGTCGAGCTTTTTTGTGTACCCAGTTTTTTTCAAATGCGCCAAAACTGTGTTGTGGTCAATTCCCAGTTCTTCAGCTACGTCGTAACTACTGACATGCCGATCTTGCTCCACTTTTTCAAAAATGGCATCCATTTTATCTGTAATAGGGCGACCAGAGCGACGTGCATCTTTGACATCAAAATTTCCGGATTGAAAACGCTTAAACCAAATTTGTGCTACTCTCACAGACACTGCACTAGGTCCATAAACATCGCAAATTTTTTTCGCGGCTTGCGTTGCATTTTTACCTTTTTTGTAGTAAAATTTTAAAATGTATCGAATTTCTTCATTAGATTCACTCATCTTGGCGGTACGAAAAACAAATGAAAATCACACATTTACCTAATTTGAATTCAGAAATATGTTCTTTAAAATTTAAACTTTCAATGATACCAAAACCAGCCAGATACAAATAGTATAGCCAAAGAGATTTTATTACAAGTTTATACATACTATAATGCGAAAAGACTTTTTCCCCAACCTAATAGTATCATTGATTTTAAGTATTATATGATTATTACTTAATCCTAATGTTTAAATTTTAACATAAATCACTAGATAATATATTTTTTTTTATTGAGTAGGATGATGATATTATTATCTAAACGTAGAAATATCCAATAAAAATTTAATAACATAACCTTCTCAGATAGAACATCCGATTTGACTCTTAAAGTGTATCTAATGTGATGTATAAGTACATTTTGCTTTGATTCAGTAAAATATTACTTTTTGAAGTCCTTTATAATGTATACACTGTATTGAAATAAAATTACTCAACTATAAATAGATTTCGAAACGAGAAAAGCCTTCTTGTAAATTTAAATTTCTCCTTAAAGTACACGAAAATTTACTGAATCAGCAAGAATTAAATAAGACAATGTGTAAACTATTCTTAACTCTGACACAACTTTGTTATTCCTTTTAAGTACTCCTAACTGAATTAATGAAATTCCTCCGCTACAAAGTGAACGGTCTAAATGAGACTTTACTTTAGTTGAAAGAAGTACTACTTTCTATTGCAGTTCATCAAGCGAACTAAAAACTTCTGTTGTAGCAATATGCTTTATGTTGTTTGCAATAAGCGTTATTTTTGTGTGTGCCTCGTCAAGTGTTTCAGCCACCCCTTTTCACCTGTCAAAGCGTCAGTGAGGCTTGAAGATACGCATATCGGTCACGTCATCTCATTCATCCCTCGAGAGTGAGCATGTTTGCTATCTGCTTAAGTGTACTGACAGTTTGTTAAATGTAAGGTGGGGAAAGTGACGAACGACTTTCTATGAAGTGATAACAGTCTTAAATTGCATGACTGGGAAATTTCCTTTGAAACAGAGATTGTCCTAAGCATTAAGCTATTAAAAAATAGGACAGAATACAACATTATTGTACAGACGTACGCAGAATCTTTCTTTTAACGCTATGATCGTGGAATTAGTGTGAAAATGAATTGAATAAATTTGATAGTTTTGGGTGGCTTGGTCTGTCGTTGTCTGTACAAAAAACAGCTCCTAATACTCTGTCAAAAATACAATAAACATTATAATGTGTATAAGTTACCCAATTTTTTTGGCTACACACCGTCCCCGCTACACAAAGCACCTAAAATATTTTTAATTTCCAGAAGCTGTCAATAACGGTTCGGTCTCAAAATTAAAATCGTTTTATTATCAAAACAGCGTATTACTCTGCGTTCAGCCGAGACCACGGCAGACGAGTCTGCGGCCCCGTCAACCTCATTAATTTCATTAAACCCCCTTGTTCGGAACTGCATTAGTGCGCGTCGTTTCCTAATGTTTGAAGCCAAGCTAAATGTACTGTACCTAGTTATAAAAAAATAAATCTTAATATGTAGCTGCTAGGTCCAGTACATTTAATTTACATTATATGAATAGACTTAAGTAGGTAGCATTTCGAAACCAGCCTCATTGCGCAAAAGTTTATATTTGTGTATTTTCTCTTTTTTTATACTTATTATTTACTTACATTTTTCACAATACGTTTATTATTAAATGTAAATCTCTGTGATAAAGCATTCAATTATTCGTGTACATTAATTGTACATCATAACAATAATACGTCACTTTTTTATTTATTAATAATATTTTATTAATATTTATTATTGTTCATTAATGCTTAAAAATTATTATTAAAGTTTCTTTCTTAGCACTTTCAGTTGAAGAGTGGAAACTATACGTCAGGTACATTTTACCACGCAGTTGCATACCCCCTCAAAATTCGAACCTACACGTCCCATGCCATACCGCAGAGAATCGCACACAAAAAGTCCTCTATTCATAACTGATTGCCATTCGAAAACCGTACGCGTCACTGATTGCCGACCCGAGGGCGACAAATTGTTTCGTCGCGAGGTGACGTTGCTGCGACGTTCTCGTTGCGGCTGTTGAGTCGTTTTGTTGGGAGTTTTTGTGGAGCAATATTTTTGTTTATGTTGTTTTTGAGGTTCATCGATTTTCAATTGTGTCGCAACGTGTTTTGTGTCATCGTTTGGAATAACAGCTTGTTTTTTTTTTCTGTAATTTTTGTAGAACGTGTCGTTCAATATTTTAACAGATAGCTCGTTCCACGGCGCCTTTCTATTTTTTGAGGCTTATTCACAATAACAGCTTTTATAATTCGACCCTTTGCTGGAATACAAGGCCTCTCCTTGTCCTCGAATGAGGAGTAGTCCACCACGCTTGCCCAATGTGGATTGGTGGACGGAGTATGAGGTGGTCAATACCCCTTTTCTGTTCCATTAATCGTCTTCGACGACACCCATTGGAGGATATGGAGTGAAGCTATTCTACTCTGCCGGCATCATAATGACTATATTAGGTTTACTGGGGTTTATTCAGCTAAAGCCAATTAATACACGAGTTTTGTGAGTAGACAATTGTCTGCACAAAGAATCAGGAAGCATTGCCATTTAGTTATCGAATTTTATGACGTACTAGTGCGCCGCCCGCAACTTCCTCCGCGTGCAGTTTTTTTAATCAAATATTGTCTATGTCACTCAAGAAAAATGTAGCATTCGAATGCTAAAATAATTTTTGAAATCGGTTCTGTAGTTTTTGAGTTTATTCGTAACAAATATACAAATTTCTTTCCTATTTATAATATTTATGTAGATTATAATTTGGGCTCATCATATAAATAATACCCTTTTTTGTATACACGACACAATACAATGCAAATAAAATCAAATCCCCAACTTTAAAGAGCAAAGTCAGGAGCAGCATTTTATGCAAATAACAAAAATTCGATCCATTCAGGAATAAGTCTTTAAAACTCCCAGACGCAGAGCCTTATGGTGCTGGAGTAATCTTGTTCGTCTGCTCTTGAAAGATGCGGAAAATATGGGCAGGACGTGCTGGCGGGTCACGGCGCTTGTTTGTGACCTTTTGTACTAATACTAGCCAAGCAGTCTTCCAGGCTTTTAGGTCAGATTTCACAATGAATTGATTTGAAAGCACTATTAGTGCTATTATATAATAGTTAGTGAAAAAGTTTAAAATATCTATATATATAAAAATTAATCGCTGTTCGTTAGTCTCGCTAAAACTCAAGAACGGCTGAACGGATTTATCTTATCTTGATCTTGAAATGTTTGTCGTAGTCCAGGGAAGGTTCAAAAGGTGAGAAAATATCGAAAAATTGCTAGGAAGCTAGTAAAAACATCAATTTCATTTTCCCATATAAACTGTTCTGCATACTTTCCTGTCAAACATTTGACGTTCTGCCATTTTAGCGAAGGAAGAATTTTAATGTCGTTAAAATAGGTGCAAAGACGTTTAGTACTCCGTGAATAGGTGATACGAAGTACACCGGGTCATCTAGTTGTAAATAAAAATCAATTGAAGGCATCTCAAAATGTCAGTGGATAAGAAACCTTTAATAAATCATTATTTTATAATATTACTAGCTGTCCCGGCCACGCGTTACTGTGGTAATTTCATACTACTGACCTATAACATTGTATCTGCAGTAAAAAAAATATGACTAATTATCAAGATAAAAACTATCCTATCTCTCAAGTTGGATCAAACCGCACACGGTGCACAAATTTGATTAAAATCGGTTAAGTAGCTTAGGAGACCATCGCGGACAAATAACGTGACACGTAATTTATATGTATTAGGATAAGGTTGATTGTCATACTTATTTTATTTCCTTGGATTTTATTAAAAACTTTTTACACATGCATATACAACTTTTACACTGCATAGTTTCTTTATTTCCAGCACTTTCATGTTCTCTTGGAAAAATATTTTTTTTGTCTTATTTTGAGAGAAAGTAAGTTATATAATGAAGATTTTGTTATAATTTTATTAAATTACAAAAAAGTGTTTAATGTTAGAAACATCAAAATATATTTTAATCATTTTGAAAAAAGTCAATAAACGATGTCAGGAACAATTTTGTTGATTTTACATTTAGACAAAACTAATTTTGATAGAAAACTTGAGGGGACTTCAGTAAATCAAAGAAAGTGGTATTAGCGTACAAATATCAGCATATTTTTATGATAGATCAGGATGTTCGCATTCGTGTATGCAATAAGTGAAATAAATTGTATGCACATCTTGTATCCTTTCTCTTACAAAACATACATATTTCGAATGGTAGTCGTTTATTACCATTGTTAACTTTGTAACATCAAAACATTCAAGTCATTACTCATCCAGTGTTTGACTTTTCTAACTTTAGAAAATGAAACGTTGGGAGCATTTTGTAGAATAAAACATCCTCCACAAAGAAATCGTCCAAGTCTTCATGCTATGAAACTGCTTTAAGTCACAGTTGTACGTGTAACTAATGGTTCCTCCTAACTGCTATTTGCTTAATGTCATGTGGTTTACGCCAGTTTTGCTTTGGTAAATTTGTAGAGTAACTGACTGTTTCAGTGGTTTTAAAATGTGTCCAGAGTATCTCAGCTGTAGTGTGATTTTGAATTATCCTGCATTCACATAATAGTTCGAGGTTTGAAGAAATTTACGACTAAAAAAAAATATTTATACTACACCTGATTGGAACAGTAGCTATTATTCCCTCAAATTGAAAAGAGAAAGTTGACCTTTTCTTCGGCCTAAATATGCGAGAGGAAAAAGTTGTATGAAATTCCATTTCTAACGTGTTTAGCGGGAGGAAAAGTTGTATGAAAATCTATTTCTAACTCGGCGCCCAACCCAAGTAAATTGGACCAGTATAAGTAGGAGAGAAAGAAGTTAAAGACATTACAGTTGATTTGTTTTTATTGCCTATAAATGTTAATGGAGCAGTTAGTTACTTAATCATTTAATTACAATAGCACATCGTTAATATAAATGAATTGAGTATTTGAATTGTAGTTTTTGAGACTTTATTTTAGGGTGCAGTTCAAAACATCGCGCACCAATGATACAGTTCTTAGCACACTGTTACGTATTGGGAGTCATTGTAGAAACATACAACAAATATATATCTTGATAATAATCATGCAACTGGCCATACAATCTGTGAATGGCTTAAAATAATATTACGTACGCATTCATATTTCGTTGTTGTAGCTACTCAACATTAATATTTTATAAAGAACACAGTCATAGCAAGGTACTCTTCATCACGATATATTACACGACAACAGATAAAATACTCTCTCAGCTAACTCATTACCAACACCGCCATGTTGAAAATTTACGTGTGTACAAATCACGGTAATAATTTGCCGGGAACAAAATGCTACTAGTCCAAATGTTTTGTCCGCTGGTCCCGTAGGACCAGTACTGTACGATGTTCAGTTAATTACACCGTTTGATTATATTAAGCCCATCGTAGTATCATTATTACCAATTACTTTGTTAGGAACATGATAATTATTATCGCGTAATTATTTTGTTTATGACTGTGGAATTTTTTTTTTAGAGAAAGCAGTGGTTGCAGTTTATGAGGCACCCGTGCGTTAGTGGTCTCTCCAGCTCAAACACAACAGACTCTAGGCAATTCTCTTAATTGTCTTACCAACATAGTTATGGCCTAAATTACTTGAATTTACAGTTTTAAACAATTGAGCTATTCACAACAGAATTACCATCTGATGCCAGGCACGCTGGAAAACCTACAGCATTAATGTGACATATTGTAACGAACCTTAATAAATTGATTACAGGGTTGAGTTTCTCCCGAGATCTTACTGTAAAAACACGTGTTGAGAGACTCCATTTTTAACAAAATCATCCGTAAATTTTTTGTTACTTTAGTTACATTTTCACTTGACATTGGCAAAATGCGTACGTTTAATGCGACGCGACGCCATTAATTAAGAATAGAATAGATTACAGGGTAGTAAGAAGAAGATTCCAAAAGTATCAAATAGGTGACAATTCGAGAAACGGCTAGCAACATGATAAGTGACAGATAGGAGAACAGAAAAAGAAATTGATGATGCATGTTGGATTATGAAATATAAAAACATCTTAAAATTCTCCATAGTGATTGATTGAATCAAGTTCCAGCGAAAAGGCCCTCAAAGCTAAACGGTGGTGAGCTAGGATAGCAGTCCAAACCCCCTGCGATCACCAAAGCCTTGAATAGCGACAATAGCGCCCGAATCAATACCTCAAACAAGTACGAGCGAGTTGTTAATGATTGTGAGGTGATTGGAAGTCTGTGTCTACAAGCTGCCGAATAATGAGCGGGTTTGGGATGTTCAGCATTTAAATGCAGCGTTAGATTTTGAATTTGAGAGAAATGGAATGTTGATCTGGGTACTTGTAAGAGATAAAATATCTTGTTACTTTCTCGTATACGTAGTATAGAGGAAGTCTTGTAATCGTCAAAAAATTCCAACTCGAGATTTTGACGGATTTACGTTTTGGACCTTCCTGAGTCCAAAATAGTAACTACAATACCGACTTCCCCAGTAAGAATTTACAAGACTCAGACAAACGTCTTTTGGAAATTGCGTCCAACAAAGTAAACGGGAGGAGCCATAATTTAAGCACTACCAAATATAATTTGCTTACTCCCGACCCGATTCCCAGGAGATTGATAGGAATAGCGGATCAATTAGAGCGGAGAATGGGCGAGTATTCTCCGGCTCCATTTGTCCTAACAGTGTTTGTTCCTATTCTAATTCTGTTTGTCCCGGAGACCGGGACGTCCCTGACACCACAATCCCATTAGACGCAAAGTCGATTGCTCGATTTGAAACCGATTTTGGCTAAGACTTTGGCTTATTATTCATAGATTTGGGTGAAATGTGTTAATTTGCAACTTGACTGTAAACACAATAGCAGATTATTTATAGGTTTAGTGGCTGTTTTTAAACTACAAACTAAAGTCACTTTAGTAGTGTCATCATTAAATGTTTTGTACAGACGACGGCTGAAAAACAGACTAAAATTGACTAATTTTCAACCAATATTTATTTTGGTAGGACATACGACGCTGGTAAATACAGGAGTGGTCCCTAATATTTACTACCCTAACCTATTGAATCAGTCGTTTCCCATATCTTAGCTCGTTCTAATTATATACTTACTCCAGTTTACATCTAGATAGCCGACGTTTGTCCATTTAAGTTACATTACCTGAAACAAAAGTGAATTCATTAAGATCTCTGCAGAACAATGCAAGTTGAAATTCGTCAAAAGCACGAAACTGATTCTGGACAGGATAAACATGAAACAAGTAAAATACTTTACAAAAAAATAATATTTTAAGCATAATTATAATCAAAACATGTTGTTAATTATAATTTTAAAAACCGTTTAACTGTGTAATGACATAAAGAATAAAAATTAACTCAATCAATTAACACAATCCCATCTTCCAACCCCTTTTTACATAAAACTATTTATTTCACACTTCAAAAAGGTAGTGATTTTCGTGATTATGTTACTTGGTTTGATATTATACTACGACCATTACGCTCATATTTCCAAAACGGTAGATCTTTAGATGACATTTAGTTACGCGTAAAGTCACATCTTGCAGTTAAGGAAATATTGTTTCAAAGTTAGTGATGGGTTGCCAGTTTGTCGCCTATTCAAAACGTGTATCAAACCCAAAAGTTTATCTTAGATGAACCAAGAATCATCATAACAGCCTTTATAATTCAACCCACAGCTGGGACACAAGGCCTCTCATTGCCATCGAAAGAGGTTTAGGCAGTAGTCCACCACGCTTGCCCAATGCAGATTTGTGGACAGAGTATAAGGTGATCATCAATATCCCTTTGCTGATCCATTAGTCGCCTTATACGACACCCATTCGAGGATATGGGATGATGTTTTACTACTCTGATGGCATCACATGGCTAAATCAACAAATAAAAGCCAACTAGTACAGACATTATACTCTAAAACAACTCCGCAGTCTGGGCTTACATTTTTTCATAGCTCTTATATTTCAGCTTCGCATTAGGCCTTTTCACACCCCATACTTTATTTACACCAAAAGGAGCATATTTTACTTCCGTTGCACAGCGAATTCAAATCGGTAGGGTGCATTCATCATAAATTTACCACCGGATTGAGTATCAGAAGAAAATGAAGGAAATAAAGGAGTCACGGCATAAATATTTATAAGCAGGGATAATATTCAAATAGGTGCAAATACACTGAACAAGGGTTCGAGGGTGCTTAGCCGCTAAACTGACGAGGATCTGTCATAGACTTATTAATATTTAGACCTACCATTTTTAACGGTTTTAGATAGATATTGTGGATTGAACTCTCGACGATAATAAGCCGATACGAATCGTATTATAATGTAATAGGAATAAACTTCATTCACACTTTACGCATTGAGAAAAAAAATTAGTATTACTAAGTTACATCATCATCATCATCATTCAAGCAGTTACTGTAGCCCATAGACGTTTGCAATACTGACGACATACGCACACTAAGGTAGCAACCTTAGTCTTTTACTCTACCACGTGGAGCTCCGGCAAGCCGAGTCACTAACAGAAAATCAAAAAAACACCAGAAAAATGTGGACTGTGGTCTTTTAAGGTGAAGATACTACCTAAGTTCAGGCGCTCGAAGTTCGAGTGTCTAGTCCACTGTGCCCTAATTCCACTAAATAATCAATATAAATGCCATGTCTATTTATTTCTAAGCCCCCGAAGCTTGTGAAGCACGTCCTACAGAAACAGTGTGGGTCCAGATTATTGCAGCCGCTTAAATATTTCGTGTTATTAACATTAATCGAACGGAGGGGAGAGATTTCTTAACCTTGCGACCGAAGGGTTAGCCTTCCTTTTTATTATGATTACATTTGACGCTTAAAAGCACAGGATGTTGTATTTACAGATTGATAAATACTTATGTGATGATTTATTGTAAAGGGAAAACCTGGGAAAACAAGCAAAAACTGTCATATATTGCAGTAAATTTAAAAAAGGAAAATAAAATAGAATAGAAATTTATTTATTGTACACTTATAAATTTGTAAAAGGGTTAAAGAAAAAAAACATTATGTTTAATAGGAAATTGCAAAAAATAATCTGACAAGCAAAATTAAACGTCCCTGATTGTTCGGCTTACCTATGGATTTTTAATGTCTGAGGCAAAGGAAAGTGAGTGAGTCCATACATCCGTATGAATGAAAAATCCTTGTCAATATGAATTTTGCAAATAACTACTTTGAAGGAATTTTGAACAACTAATATGACCCCCGTAAGCCTTACGTCACCTGAATACTGACGAGACTAGAGAAAACGCTCTAACGCGCCTCAATTCAAAATCATAGTCTAAAAATTGAAGACAAACAACTATTATCGCTAATATCGTACTGAAACATGATACAACTTACAAAGACAAGAAACTTTTGTCTGAACTATTTTTTTTATTTTTTTATCAGTCGCTGAGTATAGAATTTATCACTTTGCCTAAATGTCAAACTTAATGCGAAACGGAACGTAATGTCACTTGCCAGATGACGATGTCGACTTTGACAAATGATAAATAAACAATGCTACAGTTGTTTGTAGTTAATAAAAAGAATAAATACTACTCACACTAATTATCTAGCCTGTGGATCTGTGCCAGCCTAATTACATACCAGTTAATTATTTAATTAATTCATTTTAGGACAACCAACATGTCTCACAATATTATGCAGCATGTAACAATTTTTTCTAAGTGCAGGCTTATTATAGGTGGCTACGGCATGCATATAATGGACTCGATGTTACAAAACCTATTTTTGCTTTACGATACCTTTTTAGGAAGATGAGAAAATTAAAAAAAACACAATCAGAGCTTCAAGGGCCCGAGCAAGAGACAATTATTAAACTTGTCTAAACCTCGCTATCCTGTGAGCAAAAATATCAATCTTAATTATCTTAACTAGAGCATTGTATAGACGCTGGTCTCTATTAATGGTGGCGAGGTTACCAAGGTTGCTCTTGCCATTTTATCGAGAACAGGACATATTTGCTAAAACGTATCATTTTATAGGGAAAGGTAGTTAACGAATAATCATACATAATGAACTGGAAAATTTAATAAATGATCTTGAATATTTATATAAACGACCATTGTTCGTATTCATCACATGGACGGATTTGTCTCTACCAGGACTCAAATCCGACTGGTTGATGTGTAGTCCTCGTTACTGACCACTCCAATATTATTGTAAATTAAAACCAACTAATATTTTCAATAACTCAAAGAAGAAAAAAATAGTCAAAAATGGTGATTTAACATTAAACATTGACACGACATGTGATGAATAGGATCTTTGCTAAACACTTTTACATTTATACATAAATCGAATCCGTTATAGTGAATGATAAATAAGATATGCAGTCTCTTAAAGTTTAAGTATAAAGGTATTCAAAATCATCTCCTAGCAATATTTCTCCCGATTGCTAATAAAATAATAAAACTCCACTGAAAGATACTCAGACATCCAATATTGCCGATCAGAGAGCAGTAAAATCTATAGGAATCTCTTGAATTTAAAGTTATCGACGTTTGTAAAAAATGAAATATCGATACAATGCCGTGTGCTGCATGAATGATATTGAAGTTTTGTTGGTGCTGCACCGTACTCTGTGTCCACTGGGGAAGCTATGCTTTTATTTATTTATTTTCTTAAGGAAAGGTTCCACCATCCATTCCACCTGATGTTAAGCAGAAGTGAAGTCAAATGCAAAGATAAAGCCCGCACTAGCCACCCTCGCCATGCTGACCTATAAGGTACTTCTTCACACCTTTTTTGAATGATCCAAGATTGCAAGAAGGAGAAAACACGCCTTCTGGTAGTGAATTTCATTTCTTGATCGTGCGTCATAGAAATGAGTTGCCAAAATTCTTTTTTCGCATTGGAATGGTACCTAGCCACAGTTTGTCGGTGGCACTGTAAGCCAGCACTCGTAGTTCTTAAAAGGGAGGGAGATGGTGGAATTAGGGACAAAAGCTGCTCAGAGCACTCGCCGTGGTGCAGCTGATAGAATGCGTTCAATGATACAACTATTTTCAAAATAATGAATTAATATTTCAACATAAATATTTATTGCTAGTATAGGTCTACTAATAAAAAAAGGACTGTTATGTCGACACATTTTGATAAGATTTTTTCGACCCTATACCATATAGGTTTTGAAAATAATGTTTTTAATTTGAACTCATTGTTGATACTAATGAATGTTTAATTCAAAAATAAAATAAAAGTAAGACGGTGGTAGATAACCAGGCAAATGTAAGCCCTACCATACCACCAACCAAATAGAGCTCAAATTTCGCTGGACGAACCACTTGAACATGGAGGCTTTAAAACAGTTACTATTGAAGCTATACAGAAGATACAAAACCAGTGGGCAATATACCTTAGAAGTCAGTTACAATATGAATCGGTGGATTGCTTTATGAAAGACACGTGCCGCCACGTTTTGGAGTGATGGGAGCTTGGCCCAAGTTATATTTTTAAGAAAGTAGCATACGTTAGTAGTAGTAGTAGTTATTAAAAGGAACCGTAATTATTAGGAGTGGAGGCAAGAGTCCATACACATCAAAATTATTTTCTTCTTTTTTAAATAAATGGCGTTTGCGATATATAACGCATTTCGCTAATGTCAAGTAAAAGTGTACTTATAGTAACATATAATTGTACGGTAGATTGAGGTTTAAAACGGAGTCTCTCAACACGTGTTTTTACAACAAGAACTCGGGAGAAACTCCATCAAAATTATATCATCAAGCATAGTTTTGTCATAGTTGATCTACACTTATTAAACAATTTCATAACAATAAAATATATATATTTTGAAGAGCATAATCCTAAATTGAAAATTTACAATAAGGGGGACCGTAAGCTTGCTAACGAAAATTGCAATTTTCAAAAGAAATACAAGTTTTATTGTAATTAACATCGTCATTAAATGGAATATTTTATTGCAAATAAGTTGCTTTTGCTGTTTTACATGGCTATCTTCCCTTGCGCTTTAAATTCTGTCTATTCTAAGATTGCTCGGAAGAGATCGCATTCAGCGAAAAAACAGCCTTTATAAACATGTTTCATAAATGTACTGTGTTAAGAATAAAGTTTCTGTTCTGTCACAAGGTCAATCCTTTGACCTCATTTCGAAAATCTGGTTTCAAACAGCGCGATTAACTAAAGACCGACACAACAGAGTCAGCAGTTTATTCAGGCAGCATTCCATTTGTCCCGAGCCATTTGTCCGAAGTCCGGCTCAAGGCTCGTTAAACTGCAAAGGGAGATACACCTAATATGTCTCAGTAACTGAACAAGGAGACGACGGAATTTCCGATGAGTGCGTCTCGTTTGTTTATTGTCATGCGTTCTTCACATTTCGCGCCGTGGTCAGCTCTAAGGCCCGTATTACAGAATGACACTCAAAAGTCAAACATGTCTTGAGAATCGTCTGTCAATTTCTATCACGCAAAAAGTGATAAGAGTCGTAGGACGCTCAAGTCCTTAATTCTTGAAACTTATTCAATAATACGAACATAAGATACGTCCACGAAATGTAAGGGCAAGATGCATCAGCTGCCAAGTGCACATTGGAATAAAAAAACACCAAACTGCAACTGAGGGCAAAAGTTAAACGCGTAACTTTTATGATCATTGTCTGAACGTAGCCGCTACGCACCCTACCTCTTCACATGAAATTCCAGAACCCATTAAAAAGGCTGTTAATAAAATTGAAACATCCCGGAGCCGTCCCGGATCTCCAGGATATGGGGTGCGTGTTATGCATTACACAATTTCCGGGACACGCGTTTCCATAGCTGGAGTTTATCTTCGTGTTTTCTTTTAGATAAATAAATAAATACGGTGCTTAGGCAAAATTTGAGCCTCTTAGGTATGTATGACTGACATTTTAAAAAATAACAGCATTTTAGGCTTAAAGAGATTTATTTCTCACATAATTAAATATTAGTTTCCAATTACATAAATATGTAATTGCAGACAGAAAAATCGCCTTTTTACATATAATTGACGAGGAAGCGGTGGCGTAGTGCGTACGAGCGTCGTCTCCCACCCGGGAGGTACTGGTTAGATCCCCGCCAGGTACCAATGTGTTTTCAAGTTTTGAATTCATATGTACGTTTAATCGACGCTTTTACGGTGAAGGAAAACATCGTGAGGAAACCTGCACACACCTATGAAGAAATTCTTCGACCAACCCGCACTTGGCCAGCGTGGTTGACTAAGGCCTAATCGCCTCTAATGTGGGGTAGGCTCGAGCCCCTCGGTGGGGACATTATGAGCTGTAGATGATAATGATGATGAGGTGACTGATATTTTAAAAAATAACATCATTTTAGGTTTAAAGCGATTTATTTCTCATAAGAACTTACATAATTAAATATTAGTTTCCAATTACATAAATATGTAATTTCAGACAAAATCGCCTTTTTTACATATACGGGGAAGCTAGCATTCTACTTTTCTTTTTGGTGAGTAATAATAGGTCCAAAAAGAAAACCACTGAAAACGTCTGTCATATCCCTATAATATGTCAAAACTAAGGTCAAAACACAATAAATACTGTTACCGATTTTATTAAAGCAACCGACTTTTCTAAGATGGTAGTTACTGTTGCCCTTGGCAGCTTAAAACAAGCCCTAGCGAAGATTTTAAACATACTAAAAACTTCAAATATTTGTTGTGCAAATTCAAAGTTTTCCGAACCTATATTTAACCTAATACCGCAGCGCATCCAAAATTTTCTCAAACATACATGTAACATCTTGAAGTTTCCTCTTCAGTTCAGGGTTCCGTATCCGTCGAACATCACAGATAATTTCCGGAGCACGGCACAGAACCGTCTCAGGAGCCGCTCGTCTGTGACGGGCTTGTAATTTGATATTTGCGTCAGTGGCAAAGCGTTAATTTAACTAAACACGACTTGCTATTCATTAGAAGCAATGCGACTTGGTTTGATACTGATGATAAATTGATTGTGAATCGCAAATAAGTTGATGAAATGGATTTTTTTTTGCAGTAACTGACGAAACCGTTGAGAACGATACAGTAACTGATAGGGATTAGATTAAATAGCAGATCTCCTTTTTTATGACGGTGGAAAATCCATTGATGGACTATACCACACCCTGGCTAGGCGTACGGCGTATGTGAGACGCACCTGGCGCCTGGTACCCTCCTAAGCCCTTTTGGAGGCGTTTTGAGATCGGCGTAATTTACGTAGGCCATTTCACCTAAATGTCCCTGGGCTGGCCCGGCCCAATAGTGAGCCGGGCGAAACGCTACTGGGGGATAGCAGATCTCTATAAGTCGTCATAATAATTATATCAAAATGTTTTGACGTCTATGAAAGACAGTTCTAAACAACTTCTTCTTTAGTTAGCTATTCTCTATTCCGTAGTCACCGAAAAAGGTTGAGAATTCCCGGCCTATACTCATCGCGCTATATTATCTAGTACAGACATGTATCGAGGCGCTTCTCTTCTAGCCCTCCACAACACAGCCCATCTGAGCCTAGGCTCAGCAAGGTATAATTCACTGAAGGATTTAAAGCTTTGAATTCACTAACAACTGATATTTACATGAGAAAGATACTTAAAAATATAAATTATTTGCTGCAACAACTCAAATTTGCAAAGTGGGCGAACCACGAATGCTGAAAATGGATTCAGTTGATACATTATCTGCACAAAGTTACAGACGCGCCCCCATCTCTCTATTCAACGAAAGTTCCATTAGGAACCTCTAAAATGGTTTTAGAAAGAAATTCAAATAATTTCTTCATTCTAACAGCTTTCCACTTTTCGAAGCAAAAGCTAATACAGTGTACGCGCTCTCAATGCGCGTGATAGATTATACGCAAATTTACGATCAAATAAAGTCTATGCTGAAAGGATTTTTAGAATCGGTCCAGCAGTTTTCGAGTTTATTCGTCACAGACATACAGGTGATTTCCTGTTTATAATATTAGTATAGATATATATTTAAAATATGTATTTATCATATTCGATTAGATTATTATTATAAAATAATAATAGTTAATAGTTTAACACAATAAAAGTCATAGTTTGAATAGCACGTGGCTAAGCCAAGCCACGTGGTCGGTTGTATAAAACATGGCCGCTGCGAAGCGACAGCTCAGTTGCGTTTGGACCGGCGAGGTGTAAGCATCGGAGAACAAGGTACGACTATTTTCGTTAGTACTTAGGTTATTATATGGGTACCCATCCATGACTTGTATACTTTGTGATTTCTAGTATATAACGCTATATACTTTGTAGTATATAGCGTCAAATATATAAGCAGAATAATGTATGATTCAATAACTATGTAAGAGCGGACGGACAAAACGTTTTGTAGTCAATTACGCTGTATTACAGAAAGTTATAGCTAGGTGGAAAGAGAAGCTGGGGTAGTGAACGGTGAGCGTTGTTGCAATGTAAATGGGCCCGGTAAACCTACACCTGGGGTCACAAGTACCAGGCACTACCCCTGGCTCGTCGCTTTTCATACTCGAGATGTTTTACATTAAGTCGTCTTCAATTTATGCAAATAAGTGAATGGTGCTAACACATACATAGTAAAAGGTTCAATTAAATTCTAAACTAACGTTACACATAAAAGAATGTTGGATTCAACTAAGCTATAATTTAACATCAGAAGTGGGATCGAAGTACCGCCATCATTTATTTTTCTTTATTTAAGTTGGTTGAAAATCTATTCTCCTTATGGTGAGAAGTCTACCCACTATTACGAGGTGTACTCAATGAAGCCAGAGGGTGGATGTAAAATTCTTTTTATTAATTTCCGATTTGGTTACAAGCTATAATTTAACATTGTTTAAAAGAGGGTTATGCAGTTTTTTTTATTATAATGTAACATTATAAAAATGAAGGATTCTTACAATTGTACTCCACTTCCCGTTCGAAAAGTTATGCATAAATTATTTGAATTAATTTCGGAGATTTTTTTTTAATGAGGGTAGTGCAAATAATTTTATTGCATTGGATGTACTACGTGGCCGATTGGGGTCTACAGAAGCGAAAATTTAAATATTTATTATGTAGCATCGTTTTCGAGACATAGATATATTTTTTTTAATTAATGAGGGTAGTGCAAAAATTTTTATGGCATTGGGTGTATCGCGTGGCCGATTGGGGTCTACGGGGGAGAAAGATAATGTAGGAAATTACCGGCCTATTACATTAATATCAATCCTGTCAAAAATTTTTGAAAAATGCATGTACAAGATGTTACTAGATTATTGCGACAAATTTAATATAATTAATATTAATCAATTCGGCTTTCAAAAGCAAAAGTCTACAACACTAGCAATATTTAATTTAATACACTGAGTGTTGACAAATGCTAATGATAATTACTATACCACAGGTTTATTCTTTGACTTATCAAAAGCTTTCGACTGTGTGTTGCATAGAATTTTATTGCATTAGCTCGAATTAATGGGTATTAGAGGGCTTTCCCTACAATGGATAAAATCATATTTAACAAATCGACGACAATCTGTTGTTATTAAAAAAAAATCTCAGGAAATGAGTCAATCTCTTTCTAATCAGAGTATAAAGACAACATATGTGGAGTTCCGCAAGGAAGCATATTGGGATAGACAGAATAAAGTTGACATAGACAGAATAAAGGAAGTGACACAAACAAAGTTTCTTGAATTAATTATTGATCAAGATTTAAATTGGAAAAATCATATAGACAATCTATGTAGCAGAATCAATAAATTCGTCTATGCTTTAAAACAAACTAAGAAGGTGACTAATTTAAATACAGCTGTAATGACCTATCGTGCATATATAGAATCGATTATCCGATACGGTATAATGATATGGGGTAATAGTGTAGAAAAAAATATAATATTTATTGCGCAAAAAAAAATGCATTAGGGCAATATGTGACATTGCTTATGACGTATCCTGTAGGCCATTTTTTTAAAAGTCTGGGTTTGCTGCCGTTACCATCACTTTATATTTTAGAAATTTGTAATTTTGTAAGAAAGCACAAGCACATTTTTAAAAAAAGCATCCGACGTTAATAAACGTCTTAAACGGGATCCGCACAGACTTATAATTGCTGACATACCTAGATCAGACAAATATGGGAAAAGCTGTCTGACTATGTGCATTAAAATATATAATAATATTCCAGAATATATTAAAGACCTTAATACGATTAATACATTTAAACATAAATTATATAGATGGTTAAATGAAAATAACTTTTATGACCTGAAAGAATTTTTTAACTATAATATTTAACTAGACTTAAGTTCCAACATTGTATGCCTAATAGGCTAATTGTGAGAAACTGCGGTAAAAACAATATTATTAATTAAGATCTTTATGTACCACAATTAGAACAATAAAGATTATTATTTTATATTATTAATTGTCATTACTAGTTGACCAAAGCCTCCTTTTAGGTAACACCTTAGGGTAACACATATGTGCCAGGAAGCTTGGCTCTTCTATAGCTATACATTTTTACATAGATAGGAACATGAGATAATTTCTAACTAGCAATTATCTTAAATTAAACTAAATTAAATAGGCGAAACTAATCTGAAAGTGCTAATAAATAACGTGAGTAGGTGTAACTTTTATATCAAAATAAAATACTACGACAATGCGTGTCAGCCAGTGTAACATTTTTTTAATTGGGTAGTTTGAAGAATGTTTACTACAAATGTATGATCTAAGTTATAAACTGCTGTACATTTTAAATACCCAATTACTTTTTCCACTCATGAACCGACCTTTCCAGTAATAATAACTAATAAGATAATCAGTTTATATCGTAAAAAGAAAGAATTTAAGCATATAATAGTATCAAAATGTATATTTCAGTATAATTTGTTAATTGAGTAATATAGGTTATGAATGAAATAAAACAATATTTTTAATTAGATTTCCGTGCAACTCCACAAAGTACACTCTCCAACAAGCACTCTCTATATGCATTAAAATGTGAGACACCCTTAATAATTATTTTAATGTAATAAAAGTGAAAAGAAAAAAATTAACCAAGACATGGCTTAGTGTGGTGCTTTGCCATTATAAAAATCATAATCCATTCTTTTGGAAAGCGATTATGTTGTTATATTTTAATTTGATATTGCAAATAATATTGAAAGTGTAAATTGATTAATATCATGTTCTAAATGATCGTTAATCTTCAAAAGTGAATTCATAATACTTCGAAAACTATTTAAAAAAAAAATACTGTGAATTTGTTTAATCAATCGATTGTTTTGATTTTACAATTATGTTTACAGCACTAGTAGGAAATTAAATGACAAAGAAAGTGTAATCCAAATAAAATTCTTTTTAGAAAACAAAATCTCTCTCGAAAATTAAAATAAAAATATTGGTAAAATTACTTTTTGTGTATAACTGTGTTCACAAATGGCCAGAAATGGACATTGTCCAAATTATTTTTTTCTAAACAACGTAATATGAAGTATTTTGTAATAACTTATGCCATTATTAAGTGTGTATGGTGTGTGTGTGAGAGAGAGAGAGTATACTATACTTTAACTAAGAACTAATCATCGTAAAACATCGTAAAACTCATACAAGGTGTTTTCGATGTTGGCGGGGATGGGTGATAAGGAAAGGGGAAGCACAAAAGATCCCATAGGGTCGAAGTGCTCTGAGACAGCCTCAGCCCCTTACATAAGAATAAGAATAAGAATAACTAAGAACTATATTTTAACAAACATAATTTAAATAAAATAATTAATGCTATAAAGTTCTATTGGCCGTAATACCCAACATAAATAAAACTAACACTTTATAATGACTAATAACTTGACGGGCAATTGGAAAGTAATTATGAATATTGTTATAAAATTGGCTGTAAGATAATGAATCTCTTTGCATTTTACGAAGATTACAATAACAACACAAACAGTAGCTAAAAGTTTTCTGAGAAACAAGTATATTTTAATACATATAAGCAGGTCGTTATTCACAGTAATAATTATTAAATACAAGATAGCTTCAAATGTCAAGTCATGAATCAGCATCAAACATAGGTATTTAAATTTCTCGTCAGATTGGCCGAACGTATTATGGAAGGTTCAACAATCTATTAACACCACTAAGTATTCAAAAGTCTACTGGTTTTTCACACCTGCAAAAAGGTAATTTACGGTATATTAATAGTAAAAGAAAATAAAACTGCGATATTGCCATTGAGAAATGATACATGAGAATATTGTCGTAGAAGATGTTCTATCAAACAAGGTGATTAATTAATTAATCATTTTGTAGACATAGTTTTAATATTTGACACAAAGGTTGACTTAATTAGAATTAGAGGATATTTTAACAATTGACAATGTGACGAAAATATGTATATTTTAAAGATTATTATTGTTTTAAAGAAAGAAACGCTTGACAGATAGTGATTGCCTAACATAATATGAGCAATTGTACTTGATGGAATTTTGTACCTTAACTTAATTAGAAAGACACTTTCCGCTGGTCTGTCATCTGCTTGGAGCAAGTCTATGCCACTGGCAGCGGGTGGATCGGGCTTGTTGACTATTGACTATTGACTGTTGACTATTGACTATTGTTGGTCCAAGGCAGATGGCCAAAGTACACAATAAGAGTAATTGAAAATATATACTGCTGGTCAGTCACTGTCCTTATATTAGTCTGGAATTCATGTGCAGCAGGTGATAGGACTAGTATGCCAAGGCCAGAGACTATTATTTATTTGTATATATATCGCTGGTCAGTCATTGCTCAGATACTAATCTGTAAACATTGGCAGCGAGTGGTAGGATTAGTATGGCATGGGTAAGGACTAATAAAAAGTGAAAACAATAGTGAAAAGAAAAATATATACTGCTGGTCAGTCACTGCCCTGATATTAGTCTGGAATTCATATGCAGCAGGTGATAGGACTAGTATGCGAAGGCCAGAGACTATTATTTATTTGTATACATACTGCTGGTCAGTCACTGCCCTGATATTAGTCCGGAATTCATGTGCAGCAGGTGATAGGACTAGTATGTCAAGGCCAGAGACTATGATAAAATATTACATTTCAGAATAATGTTATTATAGTACTTCGAGAGAGAAGTACATGCCAGTTTGGCCGTAATAGATTATACGCAAATTTTTGATTAAATAAATATATATAAATATAGCAATCACTATCCGCCATGCTATTCTTAAAATATTACTGATTTATTTATTAGTACTTCGAGAGCGAAGTACTTGTCAGTATGGCCGTGATAGATTATACGCAAATTTACGATCAAATAAAGTCTATGCTGAAAGGATTTTTAGAATCGGTCCAGCAGTTTTCGAGTTTATTCGTCACAGACATACAGGTGATTTCCTGTTTATAATATTAGTATAGATATATATTTAAAATATGTATTTATCATATTCGATTAGATTATTATTATAAAATAATAATAGTTAATAGTTTAACACAATAAAAGTCATAGTTTGAATAGCACGTGGCTAAGCCAAGCCACGTGGTCGGTTGTATAAAACATGGCCGCTGCGAAGCGACAGCTCAGTTGCGTTTGGACCGGCGAGGTGTAAGCATCGGAGAACAAGGTACGACTATTTTCGTTAGTACTTAGGTTATTATATGGGTACCCATCCATGACTTGTATACTTTGTGATTTCTAGTATATAACGCTATATACTTTGTAGTATATAGCGTCAAATATATAAGCAGAATAATGTATGATTCAATAACTATGTAAGAGCGGACGGACAAAACGTTTTGTAGTCAATTACGCTGTATTACAGAAAGTTATAGCTAGGTGGAAAGAGAAGCTGGGGTAGTGAACGGTGAGCGTTGTTGCAATGTAAATGGGCCCGGTAAACCTACACCTGGGGTCACAAGTACCAGGCACTACCCCTGGCTCGTCGCTTTTCATACTCGAGATGTTTTACATTAAGTCGTCTTCAATTTATGCAAATAAGTGAATGGTGCTAACACATACATAGTAAAAGGTTCAATTAAATTCTAAACTAACGTTACACATAAAAGAATGTTGGATTCAACTAAGCTATAATTTAACACGCGCATATCCTGAATACTGGTAAGTAGGAGCGTGAGGCAGAGAAGCAGACGGTATAGGGATGGCAATAATTTGATCGCTTATAAATTTATAACCGAGACCCTGTGAGTTCAAAGAAAAAGTTTTCACGCGCCCAATAATCCAAGTTTTTTGGTCGTTTGATTAGGGTTGTAACTTGCGGTTATAATTTTTCTATCTTAATAGCCTTTATAATTCGACCCACTTCTGGGACACAAGCCCCCTCCTTGTCAACGAAGGAGGTTTACGCAGTAGTCCACCACGCTTGCCCAATGTGGATTGGTGGACGGTGTATAAGGGAGTCAATACCCCTTTGCTGATCTGTTAGTTGCCTTCTACGACACCCATTGGAGGGTATGGGGTGATGCTATTCTACTTAATTGATACTTGATACAAAAGTATTCCACTGTATCCAATTACGATATTTATTTAAATAATTTCTTATCATAAGTACCAAATTATTGAAAGAAAAAATATTACGCCAATTTAAATTAAAATTAGGACCAGGGTACGCCAGTGACAGCAATGATTATATTTGGAATGCTGGAAATTTGCGCATCATCCAAGTATATTGACATACCTTAATTCAGAAACTTAAAAAAATTATTATTATTATTATTTCCTTTATTTCTTTTAAAACACATACAAAATTATACTTCTAAATATTAAATTTTTACAATGTATAACATTAAAAAATATAACATTTAAAAATATAAAAATGCAGTTCCCCATCGGTAGCAAGATCAGGGTCCCGGCTACCGGTGGTCAAGGGTCCAGAGACAGGAACTTCCTCACTATACGGGCCGTGTCTAGAAGTACTGCCTTCTGCATCTGACTCTTGATCCAACCACCTAACGCGAGCCTCTTAAGGTGTTTATCGAGGCTCTTAGCTATCAGACCATGGGCAGATATGACTATCGGAACAACAATTGCTGAATCGATGTCCCACATGTCAACAACCTCGTGAGCCAAATCAAGATATTTGGTTTCTTTATCTTTTTCAGCTTTGACAAGGTTGTCGTCATGGGGGACAGCGACATCAACAATTATTGCGCGGCGTTCGTGTCGATCTATCAATACAATATCGGGCTTGTTAGCTACAATAGTCCTGTCTGTAATGATAGATCGATCCCAATACAATGTGGCATGACTATTTTCAAGAACCTGTTCTGGGGCATACCTGTAGTAAGGCACCTCGGATTCCACAAGGCTGTATCTCAAAGCAAGTTGTTGGTGTATTATCCTGGCCACTTGGTTATGTCTATGCAAATACTCGCCATTTGCGAGGCGAGAACAACCGGAGATTATGTGTCTAAGGGATTCACCCGGGCGATGGCAGGCTCGACAAATGTCCAATGTGCCATCTCTCAGAATAAACCTCCGGTAGTTATTCGTCATCACAACTTCATCCATAATTGCACAGACAAAACCTTCGGTCTCACCAAAAAGGTCACCGAAACGTAGCCAGGATACTGAGGCTGGTAAATCTACGTCGGGCCCATGAAGAGCCCGGTAGAATCTGCCATGTAATTCCTTGCTTTGCCATACAGCGTTGCGGTCCGAAGTACTAAATACTACAGGTTTGCACCAGTTTTCTTTTGCTAAAAATAGAGGAGTGAGTCCATTGTCAACAGCAACTACATCTCTATGAATCCCCATATCGATGTGGAGAAAATACTCCCTAAGATTGTCTATCTCGCGGTTATGCAGTGTCTTAGCGTTTAAGAAGCCACGACCACCGCATTTCCGCGGGATATACAATCTCATGGTCGAGGAACGTGGGTGATGCATGCGGTGTGCTGTTAACAATGTACGAACTTTTCTATCCAAAGCATCCAGTTCAGTTTGAGTCCATTTAAGTATGCCAAAGGAATACATCAATAGCGGCATGACCCAGCCATTATATGCACGAACCTTGTTTCCGCCCGACAAAAGACTTTTAAGGACTTTTGAGAGGCGCCCCAAGAAACGCTCACGTAATGACGTTATTATTATTATTATTATAACGACAAAAGAGATAGAATAAGTGTAAGAAGATACTAGTACTGAAATCGATTTCAACATCGATTCAGATGGCATCCCTGGAGTTGCGAAGCGGTTTCCGGCACAGACGGAGGGTCTGCAATTGAGTGCGTTTTTATTTACAGCTCCGATTGTACTCCAAGTGGGAGGTGGGGAGTTTTGGGCCATTGTAAATTGCCAAGTGCAGTGTTTTGAGTACCGATGTAATTTGGCTTTTGGGTTTGCGGGCTAAATTGAACGAAATAAGCATACTTGAGCATAATACCTTCGGTTGTGTGTGGAGTATACTCGAATGGTGAGGATGAATTCGCTTTCAGAAACGGCAAACGTAATTTAAAAGTCGGTTAGGCAGTGACAGCTAAAGGGTAGATAGCTGATCTTAACATTGGGTATAGCTTTTTTGTTCAGAAAAGTAAGCTTTGTAAAATAACTAAACTTTGTAATATAAACCAGAATACAGCCCAGTTAACGTAAATTTTGGGTCCGATATATTTTTCGATACTTTTTGTCAAGACAATATCAGCACTTGGCAAAAATAAATAATTTAAAATAAATGTTTTTCTTCCTGCTTGTATGTAAGAAATCTTTCCCACTTCTATCGAATGACTTGCAATCCACATCAAATTAGAGATAGTTCTTTAGCTGCTTCCTGTTTACAGGTAATTATCACAGCATTAATATGAAAGAGGTGTTGAAACTGGTTCAAACCTTTTTTCTTATAGCAGGCTAATATGAGTGATATGACAGATTTTGCCATACGCATTTGGACAAGACCATTCTTGTTAAAATGGAAATTGAATTTGGTAATTGGAATCGTAATCCCGTATTAGGCTTTCAAGGTCACATTGGAATAGCAATCGTGTTATCGGAAAAAGATTTGGAAATGCCATCATGATACTGAACTCTTTTTATTTTATCGGTTATGGTTGTATGTTTAAATAAAACATTGGTTATGGTTTTTAAAGTTCTTTATATATTTTTGTGAAGGAAAACTGAATGCTTGTCGTTCGAAATTCAGATGTCCCAATTTGATCCTTAGGGAGGAACAAATTTATAGTTGGTTGAGTTGGTGATACAGACAACAGGAAAATTTTATGGTCAAAATAAGATTTTTTACTAACTATAAACTACTGGTAATAATTATATAAAAATGATACATTGCTCAAACGATGACTCACATCGTACGAATGTAAATAAATAATTTCCATAATTTCTGGATTCTTTTCATAGATTCAGGAGGTTGATCTACTTCTGCTGTTGACTGCACTGTACTACCACCTTGCCTAATCCTGACTGACTGACAATAAATTTAAATATTGAGTTTGACAGTTAGATAGCTGTATCTTCGGCTTGCGGTTGTAATATACTTCCGTCTTATCTTAAAGTATCAGGTAAGACGATAGATCGATAACATTAAATGCTAAAACCCATAGCAGTATTGTCAATATCAAGACACATTGTACTGACCATATAATAAATTTAAAACAGGATAGGAGTAAGAAAATGTAGCCTTGACTCAGTCTTATTTCTAAAGTGGTAAGAATACGCCATATGGGTAGGTAAGCACTTCTAACTAACGCTTGATAGAATTGGGTTCATGTAGATTAGCCATGTGATGCCGGCAGAGTAGAATAGCATCACCTCATATCCTCCCATGGGTGTCGTAGAAGGCGACTAATGAATCAGCAAAGGGGTATTGATCACCTTATGCTCCGTCCACCAATCCGCAATGAGCAAGCGTGGTGGACAATTGCCTAAGCCTTCTTCGATGACAAGGAGATGCCTTCTGTCCCAGCAGTGGGTCGAATTATAAAGGCTGTTATGATGAGACTGACTCAGTCTAATGTAGGTTTTAACTAGGAATTTTTGCACATAAATCCGACACAAACGCAATTCACCACTCTGACTGTTTTTAGGGTTCCGTACCTCAAAAGGAAAAAACGGAACCCTTATAGGATCACTTTGTTGTCCGTCTGTCTGTCTGTCTGTCTGTCTGTCTGTCAAGACCCTTTATCTCGAGAACGCGTGGACGTATCAAGCTGAAATTCACATGAAATACTCAGGTCTATTGTCCCTTTAAGCTGTGAAAATATCAAACTTCTAAGCCAAGCCAATCAAAAGATACAGCCGATTATGTCGATATTTTCAACAAATTTCCGACACTCGCAAAGGAATCAAAACCTACAGGATACTTCCAGTAAACTCAGAATCTTGAAATTTGGCATGAAGCATTGTCATATAATGCAAATATAGGAAAAATTGCGAAAATCACATTTTTTTAGTCATATAATATAATAAAAATATTTTAATAAAATGAAACTTACTACCTTATTTCTCACGAACGAACAAAGGTATCAAATTGAAATTTATACCAAATACCTAGGCTTATTGTCCCTTTAAGCAGTGAAAAAATCAAACTTCTAAGTTAACGCGATCAAAAGATACAGCAGTTTATACCGACACCTTAGACGAATTTCCGTCACACGCTAGGGAATCAAAACCTACAAGGTACTTCCCGTGAACTCAGAATCTTGAAATTCGGCACGAAGCAACGTTATATAGTACAGACAGATAAAGGAAAAATTGCGAAAATGATAAATTTGAAGTTACATAAAATATTAAAATATTATTTTTGCTTACATGACATAAAATATTTTTTTAATAATTATAAACTTACTACCTTCCCTTTTTCACATGAACGCGTAGAGATATTAAAGTTGAAATTCATATCAAACACTTCTTAAATCTAATTGCACATTTCTAAAAACGTTAAAAGATCGATGTTGTACGTGGGTTGCTCTAGAGCAACATCATCGTCTGGACTGTTTTTAGTAGTGAATTCAGACATATTTAAACCGCCCAATGAAATATTAGAATCAAGTTCTGTAAGTATAGAAATGCAAAGACTAGAGCAAAACAAATTGGTACCATATTTTAAATTTTTGCAAACACCTGAAGATAATGTAGTTCAAATTGTATTTCATAATGTGCAATCATTGCGCAAACATTTTTCAGATGTCATAGTAGATCCTATTATTCATTCCTCACATGCAGCATTGTTTGTTGAAACCTGGGGATGTCGTAGAGACACTTTTGAACTTGATGGTTTTAATGAGGTGTGTAGATTAGATGGTCCAGCCATATCTAATGCAAATCCAGGTTGGGGATCTATCGCGTATGTACGTCGCAATCTTAAGGATGCCGTTAGAGACGGATCATGTGAAAGATATTATTTAAATAACCTAGACGGTGCAAACGGCCATTGTGAATGCTTGCATTTTGAAATCTTTAATGTTAGAGTGATAACTGTATATAGGTCACCACAATGTCAAATTAATATTCCAATAGAGTGCATAAATACAGTAATATACGGCAGCAACTTCAATAGGTATAATTCATGTTCTCGTCTGATTGTTGTGGGAGACTTCAATATCGATTTTAGAATGAATCTTTAATGTTAGAGTGATAACTGTATATAGGTCACCACAATGTCAAATTAATATTCCAATAGAGTGCATAAATACAGTAATATACGGCAGCAACTTCAATAGGTATAATTCATGTTCTCGTCTGATTGTTGTGGGAGACTTCAATATCGATTTTAGAAAACATGTTTCCGTTAATAAACACTAGCACTACACGAAGTAATACAATTATAGATAACGTTTTTTATCGTTTTTTAATGTTCAATGTGATACAATTCACACCTTTTTCAGTCACCATTTACAGATTTAGTTCAAATTTAAGACATAATTAGTTATTTTCAATCAGATTTCTGAATGATGACTATAAAATGTTGTAAATAAATAACTTTAATAAAAGAACTTTTACAAGGTACTGGCCTACTATTTTAGTTATACTCGTATTATAAAATAAAAAATATTAACTATGTTGACTCTCATGAAATTACCATAACTAAGATTGTTCTAAACTGAACGGTTTGCGCGAGAGTCACTTCCAAAGTATTAAAATGTGTACCCTCTCTGTAAGTTCCAAAATAAGATAATATTAAAACTAAAAAAAATATATGATTTGCATTACGCATTACCATGCAATTGGTTTGAACGATATCTAGTAAGTAATTTGATTTAATACGTCATAAATTGTAAACCGCTACGTTTGTACGGCGGAACCCTCGGTGTGCGAGTCCGACTCGCACTTGGCCGGTTTTTTTCCAGAAACAATGACCTTCCAAGGATGTATAAAACGAAAAACGTTAATGGAACAAATTCTCGAATAAATTCATCAGCATTTTAATAGTTTCAGTATAATCATACTAATTCTTGCTTCGGAATGGGAATACTGCTGCGATAATTACGCCAGAATTATTTCTTTCTGCAAAACTGATTCTTATTGCACGGTTTTGAAGGCTGACTTTGAAACAGAGGGACAGCTTTAGGTTTGTTGCTCATAGTACTCGGATCTGCAATTAGAGCTCTGCAAAAATCCACCTTGATCAAGAGACGTTTTAATTTAAAGCAATTCAACTCCTACAAAGAGATTCCGTTTTAGTAATGCAAATTGGGACCCCTTCATCGGGTCTTTAGGAGAATATCTAAGAAAATGGTACATTTAAGTGTCTTTACTTACCTCTTTATTGTGTAATCTTGGGATATATAATTGGCCTTTGCAATTGAATACATTGTTTTCAAAGACAACAATGTCTTTCTTATTAAAAGTTTAATTATTATCTGCAATAAATGGTATTGCAGATAATACAGAATGTATTGAATCTTTGGTACTTGAATTATTTTGAAATTTATTTGCAAGAGTCACAGTGGATTTATCGGCCTTATTCATAGTGGGTATCTTGTTCTCCTCCTCCAAGTTATTAAAAGTTGTAGTCATATAGCCCTTTTCACAAGATTTTTTCACAGATGATAATAGTAGCATTAGGCGTACAAGTAAATCTTTAAAAATGGATCACCTAGAAGGTATATCTTTAATGAGTTATTGGTGGAGTGGGCACTAACTTCAGAGGTCTGCCCTTGAATCCCGGTAGAAGCAAATTAATGTACTTATAGTGAACACAAACATTTGTCCAAAAGTCGTGTTTTTATTTATGGTTGTTTATAAAAGTATCTTAATCATTATTGGTGTTATGATGTTTAATTGTCTGATGGCTAAGAGTTAGGGAGTCAGAACCTTCACAAGAATTTCTAGAGAACGATAATGTCAATAAAGTAATTTACGATTATTATTATATCATTGCAATGTATATTTTAGAGGTAAAGCCATATTGAAATTCATGTTAGTAGAACATACGAATAAGTACACAATAAGATGGTCTCGCGTCCGCACGTCACTTGGGGTCAACACTGAAAACCAGCGCTGTGTTGCGACTGTTTCGTAGCATAGCAACAAGCTGAGTGTGGACTTCATTATTATTGCCTGCGATGTGCGATCACAAAAAAACTACTTTTTGTTATAGGTATTAATGTGTAGAGTCGCGAGCAAGAATATGTACGCACTGTTTACAGTTGACCACCTTCGTTACACACGCAACAAGAGTCGAGAGATGTCAAATGTGGATACATATTATTGCAAACGACCTTTTGTTTAATGATTATGTTTACCTACTGTTAGCTATAGTTCTTGTTTTAAATGTTTGTGTAAGCGCGTCTGAAGAAGAATGTTTAATTTATTATATTTTATGCAGCAGTAAATATATCAAAATTGTAGATAGTAGGTAATTGAATAGGTAAATAAAAAATAAGGAAGTCCATCGTCCTCCCTTTACAAGAAGCAAGATTTTATCAAAACGTAACAAGCTAAATGACTCGTTAACCACTTATTATGTAAATGAACAACATGAGACAGACGTTTGACTCCACCTTGCATAATTAAGTGATCACAAGGGGGTGCTGCAACGGTTCATTAAATTAACGTTATAACGTTACAACGGGAAAGTTTAACAGTTATTTTAAGGTTTTTATCCGGCTCTCGTGGGGAGGAAAAGACGTAAATTATGCTTAAATAACGTTTGACGGTCGAACTTAACACATTACCGTTATTTGAAGGTGGAATGTGATTCGGGGAAGTTATAATCTTTGCTGCATGAGGGAGAGGTTACGTTAGAGTTTGCTTTTAGCTGATTGATTGGAAATGTATGCTATTTTCAATTAAAGATAAATTCCATAAAATATTTTAATAGTTCCTTCGAATCTACAAGATTGAACATCATTTGTAAAGATTTAAAAGTAATCTGCAAGAGTTCACAAGATAGACATTAAAAGAAGAAATAGAAAGAAGAGAAAATTGTATATAATAATATAAACGTTAAGCACTTGTACACATTAGAAAATGTTTAATAACCTTCATAAAAACACTTTTTAGCTACTGTACTTCAACAACGTAAAACATACAATGACGTTTAGCATTTAGTAGGTAGGTATACAAAAAAATTGAATCAAAACGTGAGATTGTGATATGTATTTTTCAATTATAAAAATTGCGTTTTAAATATCAGTATCTGTAAAATTCATATTCATCTCTGTGTGACATTCATAACGAAAATGATGAGATCCGCAGGAAAACCAAGGTCACCAACATAGGCCAAAGAATTGCGAACCTTAAGTGGCAGTGGGCAGGGCCCACTGCGAGGAGAACTGACAGCTATCGGGGCGGAAAGGTCAGTCGGTGGTGACCACGTACCGAGAAACGCAGCGTAGCCCCACAAGTGGGACTGACAATCTGGTAAGGGTCGCGGAAAGCCGCTGGATGCGGGTAGCGCAGGACCGACCGGTTTGGAGATTCTTGGGGGAGGCCTATGTCCAACAGTGGGAGTCTCTCGGCTCAAAAGACGATGATGATGATAATTCATAAGCCAATTGATACATATAAGTGATACGCATATTATAAGGTACCTAATACAAAACCACACGGAGAACTAACAAGAAAATTTTATCAAAGTAATCAAATCATAAGCTTCACTTCGACCCTTTCTGTTATCTCCTCTCGCAAACTGTGTATCTCGAAGCAAATTGCCCGCTTCCTCCTATGACTATAGAAGATCCCTAACGGGCCACAAACTGCCGTCCCGGGAAGTGGCATCACGGATATTGCGAGACGAAACAGGTGCCAAGTTCCAACGTCGAAACTTGGCTAATTTTTACAGCGACTGTTACCAACTCTTGTTTGGGAATTGCGACATTAACAAGCTTTCATGTTGAATTTTGCTCGTTAAGGATACTGCTGTTGAAGACTTTGATGGTCTGTGTGAAGGAGATTCACTGACCACTATTCCCAATTAAAATGTAGGCTAAACTAAAAATGTGCGGAATTAGTTTCAACAAAGCTCACACACTTGAGTGCCTAGACAAGGTTTATAAATAATATGGTATGAGACTGGTATACGAAGAAGCATCAATTAATGGCCTATCGTGCAAAATCTAGATGGCAAAATAAATGACTGTCTTAAAAATGCTAAATGTATAATGAGCATAGCTGGGCACCGTTAATCAAATAGTTAACTTCGTTAATCGTTAATCCGTTATTAAAAAAGTTAACTTCGTTAAACGTTAAAACGTTACATTTCGGAAATTTAACGCAAGTTAACGTTAATCGTTAATCCGTTAACACGTGATAAAAATTGCATTTTTTTATATCGTCACGTTAGTGATCTGCTTACAAAAACTGTTGTTTTGGGTTCTGGAAGTAATGACGCGCCGCCAATACATGCCTAGATAGTTTCGGCCCGCTAGAACGTACTTATCAGAACGCATTTTTCGCGACACGGCGCGGTGCTTGCGGTATCTTTTTGGTAAATAGTAGGGACTGGATTAACGATTAACGGACTTAGGATAGTTTAACGAAAGTTAACGAGTCCGTTGACATTTTTTAAAGTTAACTCAAAAGTTAATCCGTTAATAGAAATGTTAACTTCGTTAATAAACGATTAACGGATTAACGAGTTGATACCCAGCTATGACAATGAGTAAATCAAGCCTTACTCCTATCTAACGTTATATGGAAGGAAAAAATTGACTAAGACAGTAGCTTTTATGGGGAAATGAAGATTTTGTTGGAATCATCCGGATGAGTCCTTAAAAACATTTTAATTTCCTCCGTACATTCACTCAATCATCAATTCCAAACTACACTTTCTTCTTAATTTGGCACCTAATCAAAGTGAGGCACTTTAGGGGTGCTCTTTTTTGCAAATTACTAGATATTCACCCGATGTTCCTTTATGTCAATCTGAGTAGGTACTGAGTATTCTTTCCCAACCGAAATACAGCTCTAAAATTTCCGGTGGTCCATCTGAACTGCGCACTTACGGTGCGAAGAATAAGTCCTCGTGTATTTGTACCATGGAGGAAGGTTTAAACCCACTAGCGGGGTGTCGGGACGAAAAACGTTGGAGACATCAAAAATACACCAAGCAAGCATACATGGTCCAAATAATAAGTAATTTTTATGATTTTGTTTCATTAGAGGTTGGAATCACCGTAGTGCGCATCATAGTGCTGCTTCCAAACCAATCTCATAGGTTCTTCAGTCAAAAATCTTCGTTATCTTCAAGTGCAGCGTTTACGCACTATCTTCTCCTGTATGACCAGTTGGCGAATTGTATTTGAGTATTTTCAGGTCTTATGAATTAATTCTACACTCTTAATCTTCTTGGACGGCGTCGGTGGCGTAGTGCGTAAGAGCGTCGTCTCCCACCCGGGAGGCACTGGTTCAATCCCCGCCACGTACCAATGTGTTTTCAAATCTTCAATTCATGTGTACGTTTAATCAACGCTTTTACGGCGAAGGAAAACGTCGTGAGGAAACCTGCACACACCTATGAAGAAATCCTTAGGTTGGGTGTGAAGCCGACCAACCCGCACTTGCCCAGCGTGGTTGACTAAGGCCTAATCGCCCCTGATATGGGGCAGGCTCGAGCCCCTCGCTGGGGACATTATATGAGCTGTT
Organism: Elophila nymphaeata; assembly: GCA_955850985.1. Taxonomy (NCBI): domain Eukaryota; kingdom Metazoa; phylum Arthropoda; class Insecta; order Lepidoptera; family Crambidae; genus Elophila; species Elophila nymphaeata. The sequence goes on along the minus strand of OY039084.1, from coordinate 21,668,411 downwards.
GTTGATGATGATGATGATTGATGACTTAATCTTGTTCAGAATAGGTTAAATTTAATTCAATCTTGAAATTAATTGCCCGAATCAAAATGCTCTCAAAACACAGGTATAAACAAACCAGTATACAGTACATAATTTTCCCGGCACTATACAGAAGGCGATATCTCTCGCAGCAAGTCGTAAAACCATTTTACCGGCAAATGAAACTTTTTTATATTACGGCACGGTGAAATGACAAAATAATATCTCATGATATTTTATTATGGACGGATAATATCAATTTTCTTCGCCGCCTCTAGTGTTTATATTGTGCTTGGCGTATGCGGGGATCTTAATTTAATTTCTAAGGTATCGACGTATTTATAGAATGTGTACCCATTCCGTAATGCTAGACGTATTTTTGTCATAAATTGAATTCATGTCAACCTCTTAGAATTGGATTTATAGACAGTGAGCGATGCAGTTTTAAAATGTTAACATAATATTAAAATTAAGAAAATGTTGTATGTAAACAACACCGTTTCCTAAAACATATTCTTGTTACGTGATAGAAAATCATTTCTAAGCACGCGATGTCTTCACATTATCGAAAATTCTTTGGAAGTTTTCATGTCCAACTCAAATATATGTTTTATATTTAAGATACATTTATTCTCATAAGCACCTATGATTACTAGAAAAATGCACTGAAAAAAATCGACTTGCCTCAGGCGGGACTCGAACCCGCATCTTCCGCAATCCGGGCGGCTGCGTTGACCAATTACGCCACCGAGATACTGCTTTTCGCTGTCGAAATTTGTTAGTGCTTGGTGCTTATGTTTTATGGTAAACATTGCTTCATCAAATCTTTGAAATTTGCACTTCTAACGTCCGCCGCCCCGATTGCGGAAGATGCGGGTTCGAGTCCCGCCCGAGGCAAGTCGATTTTTTTCAGTGCATTTTTCTAGTATTAATATTTACGCGTTTGTAAACGCAAAAATAAAATTATTCCACCTATGATTAATTTAATGCAGACGAAAATTTGTCAGCAGTTTAGCTGGTCTTGCTAAATTAAATTGCTTTAACCCAGATATTACTGAAACTTTTTTTTGTAAGCGATGATTCTGATTTTTAATTATGTTATACTATATTGATGTAGAGTTCCCTGAAAAATATATTTAAAAATATTCGTGGACTGGGAAAGCCGGAAAACTAGTGGCGTTATAACGCCCGGTAGTAATATCCACTACCACAACCAAAACTCTGATGTAGATATTTTTGGAATTAAATAATACACCGACAACCATTCTTGCAATGATTTATTTACATAAAAACTAAACATTGGTATGATTGGAAACAAAACTATTTTTGGATGTAAATATAGCCGACATTTTCGACACCAGAAATTTGTTTTTCTCCAAATAGTCCTCTCGCAACAACTCTACGAAAAGTTATGTGGTCGTATTCTCCACCATCACTTATTTAGAATTGCCATTCATTATGGGTAGTCATATCACTTATATAAATACTTCATTTCTGAAGTAGTTATAATAGAGATGACATTTTTTTTGGCCTGCGTACAGATTTGTGTAATGTACCAACCTTCGTCATTCATCATACCTCTAAATTTTTTGGGCCTTTAAGATCCTGCCACTTTGTAAATATACATGGATGTGCATGTAGGTATACTGATACGTTTTGCTTATACTAGGATTAACAATAGGATACCGCAAAGGACGGCATAAAGATATAGTAGAAGTAGAAGTTTGATCCACATCTTCTGGTAAGCGTTCATCGGCAGTGCGTATTCTTTTAGTTAACACAGATAAAGATAAATCTTCAGAGTCCTCACTGTCTATCATCTGCTGAAGCTCTGAGCTACTTTAATCACGATATAGCTGACGCTAAAAGTAATATTCAAACCTGGGAGATTAGGCAATATTACTAATTGTTCATCACCAGAATCTTTATTTGTTAATTCAGTATTTGGGTTTTCCGGTAGAAAATTGTAATTTCACTGGGCAGATCATCATCAGAATCTACATGTTGTAATTGATCAACTATTTTGTCGAGACAGGAAAGGTCTTTTCATAAGTGATCTGAAACATAATAGTAATTAAAAATAGACGTCGATTTTACTACCGGGCGTTATAACGCCACCAGTTTTAACATTCGATAATTTTCAAAAACGGCTGTAAAAAATAAACTTATTTTATATTATATTTATATTACAATAACAATACTTTACGGAATTCTATGTTATTGTCTTTTTTACTAAATTAATGTACACAAAAAACTTACCCTTTTGAAGGCATGCCGCAAAGCAAAATCTCTGTTAATTTAAAACACATCAAAACTTCAAAATAATGCACACAATGTGATAAATAAGTAAGTTCAAACTATAGACGGACAGTTTGAGATTACGGTAATGTAAGTCGATCTTTGTTTAAACAACATTAAACTAATAAATTTGGCGGGTAGATCCAACACTTAATTTGTGGCGTTATAAAGGTCAGTAGTAACAAGTGGGTTAATTTGTAGATACCAAACTTTTTAAGCTTTAATATAGCTGCTGCGAACACATATAGCAGTCAGATTAATAAATACACATTTATATTTGGACATTAAAGGAAAAGACATAGACTCGTTTATGGAAGTCTAAAGGGAAGTACTCCCTCAACTGTCTGTAGTTTTTTTATTTTATTTTATTGCAGATAGTCTCTGATGACATTTTCTGAGTCACCGGGTTTTTAAGAAGGCGAAGACCTTGGAGGGTCATCAAGCCTGTAGGTCGAACGTTCCTAGGATTACTGGGCGATCGAGCATCTCCCCCGTGGGGAGTCTCTCGAGCGCCTAGCGTCCCTAGGGCGCCCGTGTCGGAAAGGAACTGTCTGTAGTCGAATATTGTGTATTTATATCGAGTATCTTCGGAAACTTCTCTAGCGCGATTCAGGTTCCCGTACTTATTGTCGCGGTTATTCCTTCGCGCCGAGTTACTTAGCCGCCACACGGTTTGCCATTGCATCTGTCAACATATACATCCCAATCTATTCAGACGAATCCCAAAATAGCTCAGACTCAAAAAAGTTGGGGTGCAAAATGTTTTTACAAACGCTCCCAATAAAATAACTTTTATAACTGTTCCGATACAAAGAATTTTACGCGCCAGAGCTCCATATTTTTATAGACAAATAAAAACTACACACGCGGGTGTCAAACAGTTCGTCTATCAGAAGCGGCGATACGTAAATTTCAGCTGTAGACATATCTACCGTTACCATAGTAACGTAGCAATAAATTCTACTATTTTAATATTTTTTAAAAATAAATCAAATGAAAATAAATTTATTTGGTTTCGACAGATAATTAATACATACAGTTAAAATACAAAAAAAATCATAAGGAATATTGAAACTAAAAAGGCCTGTTCAGCATGCACAACACCTGCAACGCTGGTATTCTGTGGGAGCCTATGTATATGTATGTGTCCTGGCCCACAGACTGCATACATACAAAAACTGCGAAGATTATATGTACATTTCTGTCCATCTTAAGGTTACCTGGAAGAGATCACTTTTACCGATAAGGTCGCCCTTAGTGCAATTAGTTTTAAGAGTCTAAAAATAATGATAAACAAATTTAAAATATTTACTTATCATTATTTTTATACCAAGTGTGCAATCAAATCAATTTACACCAAACAAGAAACCACCATATCACCCAGGAAACAAATGATATAATAGTTACATCAAAACTAATAGAGTTATTGGTAGAGAACAGGTTGGTTGATAATTAACATTAAATGAAAAATTACATACAAATAATAATTACGCTCACAATACCAAAAGGGGACGAGCAGGGCTTCAGGTAACATTCGGTTATATATAAAGTCACATCTTGCAGTATGGGCCATACAGTACCTCAAAATAGTGACAGGTTGCAGCCTGTCGCCTACACAAAAGGGGCACCAAACCCAAAACTTATCAATCCTTCAGTAAACAAACCAACTAAAGCCAACGACCAAGCCAGACATCATCATCATCATCAACAGCTCATATAATGTCCCCACCGAGGGGCTCGAGCCTACCCCACATTAGGGGCGATTATGCCTTAGTCAACCACGCTGGCCAAGTGCGGGTTGGTCGACTTCACATACAACCTAAGAATTTCTTCATAGGTGTGTGCAGGTTTCCTCATGATGTTTTCCTTCACCGTAAAAGCGTCGATTAAACGTACATATGAATTCAAAATTTGAAAACACATTGGTACGTGGCGGGGTTCGAACCAGTGCCTCCCGGGCGGAAGACGACGCTCTTACGCACTACGCCACTGACGCTTCACGATCGCTTGGGTGAGTAGATGAAGTGAAATAAATATTTTGGGATGGCAGCAAGTGAAAACAAGTGATATCTGCCTACTAATATGGGGAAAAGGTATGACTTTATAAATTTATGTACGTAAACCAGTCCAAATAATATCAAATCAGTACTAAGTTTGATTTTTATTTTCATCATCATCATTTCAGCCAAGAGACGACCACTGTTGGACATAGGCCTCCCCCAAGGATCTCCAAACCGGTCGGTCCTGCGCTGCCCGCATCCAGCGGCTTCCCGCGACCTTTACTAGATCGTCAGTCCACCTGTGGGGGGCCTACCAACGCTGCGTTTCCCGGTACATGGTCGCCACTCGAGGACCTTTCCGCCCCAACGGCCGTCAGTCCTCCTCGCAATGTGCCCTGCCCACTGCCACTTAAGGTTCGCAATTCTTTGGCCTATGTCGGTGACCTTGGTTCTCCTGCGGATCTCATCATTTCTGATATGATCACGCAGAGAAACTCCGAGCATAGCCCTCTCCATTGCTCTTTGGGTGACCTTGAGTCTTATGAGGCCCATTGTAAGCGGCCATTTTTATTTAATAACCGATTAATAGTTATGAATATCATAAATACAATAGAGGGTGAGATACTCGCGGGTATACCTGTTGACTAAAAATCCTCAAAATACAACACATATCCAACAAATTCCAAAAAAAGGTCCTTGCCGTCTCAAAAAGTCCGGTGATGCTGTAAAACTGATATATATTACAGCCAAAAAAATATCAAATAATTCATTGTTATAAATTATGATGCATTGACAGCTGGAGAAAATAGATAAATAGAGTGGCCTTGTAGTAGTTTCTCCTGAGTTCTTGTTGCAAAAACACGTGTTGAGAGACACCATTTTAAACTCAATCTACCGTACAATTGTCGTTTACTTTAAGTATATTTTCACTTGATATTGGCGCAATGCGTAATCTTTACGTGTCGCGATCGCCATTCATATAAAAGAAGAAGAAGAGTGCCTTGTATAAATATGCAAAACATTTTTAGAAATAAACAGTTTTTTATATATTTATTTATTAACAAAAGAAAAATACAATATGTTTTTTTTTATTACAGTGCCACATAAACCTATTTAGGTTTTACCGGACACTGATATTCATCGTCTTAACTCTAAATACATAATTTTTTGCATAAATATATTGAATGTATTTTCAAACTTCGATGACGAGTACGTAAGACTAATAGTAATTTAATAAATTCTACCAGTGCCGCTCTTTTAGCGCACGGTAAGCCGCACAAAAAAAAAGGTAATAATGAGTGTGTACACACAGGTGGTCTTTCGACAAGGTAATTATTTCTTGAATATATAATATATATTTTTTCAATTCTTAATATAACCTAATTTTATATTAATTTAAGCTAACTATTTTTATCAACTATTGTTATTAATAGTTATCATGCAAATAGGTAGGTAATATATACACTTATCGAGAAAAAAAAAAACTTAATTATTTTAGTAGTTTTTTTAGGTAGTAATCTTTTAATATATCTTTAATATTTATTTATTTTTTGTTTAATTGATGATGGTAATTCATTGATTAATTTAGGAATCTGGTACTAAAGTAATTGTTTTGCGTATAAGTTATTGTATCGCGGGATATTCAATTTAACCCAAATAATATCGAATTATGGAAGTAAACGAAGAAATAAGATAAAATGTTTGAAATGTTCAATAAAATCCCACAAGATTCCCATTTTATAAAGCAAGACTATTTCTAGTACAGTAAATAAAACACATTGACCAGTTTCTTTAGTCGCTTTAGGTTTTAGAATAAATTCTCCCTATTCCATTGGGTTTGGGAATGCGATTTATTTTTTTGTACGTCCAAGTCGCATTTGTTCCCAGGACGTATATTTACATTTAAAGCTCCACTGCATTGACTTTTGTGTGCAATTGAAGCTGAAATATTTTTATTTTTCCACTGAATTTAATGGTCGACGTGTTTCCGAGTACATTGTGGGAAATATAGACATCATTACTCGATCGTATCTTTTTGGCTCTAGTGTGTTGGTTATTTTAAAATAATTCAAATAACATTTTTTTTTTGAAATTGTTGATTGAAAGCCTAACTCTAAAATCAATGACACTGAGCTTTCGCGAACTTTTTGTACAGACAGGAAACATTAACTTTACTTTAACTTTGGGGAAACCAATTCTTTTGAATATTTTGGTATGTAATTGACAGTTTATTTTTCATATAGACGGCAGTATCTACGTCAAGCTGATACGTAAATAAACTTACTGAAGTAGAGTGAAGTCTAGTGAAGTATAAATAATTTCAGAACAAACATTGTCCATTTTAATATTACTTTACAACCAAATATCTATGTTAATTAACATATTTATAAAATAAGCGAAACAACAAATAAAATTAATACAGTAACTGAGACGAAACTTCAATTAAAAAAACTGACGAAAGATAAAAGAATCGTCCAAAACAGAACCTCTATCTACAAAAGGGTCCCATTATTTACAAAGTCGCCCCGTTCCGAGCGTTCCCTTAAATCCTGTCCACTATTCAAGGCATCGTCTAACACAATTCCCGGCTTACAAAAGCGCATCCCACATAACTTTTCGCCTCTGCAACCATTATACTCGCTCCATTGTTGGCGAACACTCGCCACAGATAAAATATTTTAATTTCATAATTCACGGTGACATTTTGTTGACAGCCGCTGTTTTTCGTTGATATATTAATATGACCTCATCGGATTAATTTGGGTATTTAAACTGCTGTGATGAATTTTAAAATTAAAACTGTGTCAATGTTTGGACCTTTTTTGTCACTTGCTTTATTAAATCTACATGTTACTCAATCGAAATTAATATTACAAAGGGGATTTGCTACTTTGTATATATGTATGCATTATTTTCAAAAGAAATAGGGTTCTCTACAAAAAAACAACTCTGTCCGTCGCCCAAAAATGGGGCCTGAGGCTGTAAAGCAATTTTAATGAATTTCAGTACAAAGATAGTTAAGAATAAGAACATGTGTTTCTACTGCGATAAACTGACCCCTAAGGAACACGATAAAATCTGAAGTGCGATATAAGCAAATTCCACGCGGACGAAGTCGAAGACGGAGCACTGTTAATATATTTTAATGATTCTTTGTATATTATTAATGCATGTAAGCAGTAGATCTATTATAAAAAAATGTCCTCATTTATCAATTCCAAAATAAGTGAAAAATTTTGTAGTCAAATTGCAGCGCATACAAAAATATTACACAAAACTTGTTGAAGAGGATTCTAATTCATTTTAAAGTGAAATTGAAATAAAATCGCTTACTTCAAAACAGCAAGAGAGAACAGAAATGTATTTAGCAAAGAAAGCAAACGGGAATAGATAAGCTCAGCCCCGCTACACAGTTCGCTTCACTCGCTCAGAACGCTGGCGATCAAAGGGTACCGCGGTAAACACTGAGCCACTTTTCAATCAGCCTTAAAAGTAGTTTAGATTGAAGACTGCATTAGATAATGAGAATTGCAAGAAGAACTTTAGCTATAAATGCTTGCTTGAAACTTGAAAATAGACTTTTCGAAGAATCTTGTTGTTTGTATAAGAAGCCAGCAATAAATTATTAATGAATTAAATCACCTCCGTGGTCTTGTTGATTGCTCACCAGAATTAGATCCAGATTAGAATTAGCCCCACTGCTGGGATATAAGGCCTCTCCTAATCATCGAAGGAGGTTTAGACAGTAGTCCACCATGCTTGCCCAATGAGGATTGGTGGACGGAGTATAAGGTGACCAATACCCCTTTGCTGATCCATTAGTCGCCTCCTACGACACCCATTGGAGGATATGGGGTAATGCTCTTCTACTTTGCCGGCATCACCATGGCTTACCGGGATCAATACCCAGCAACTACAAATTTGGTTTTCTGTTTGCGTAGTGGTAGTGATTATTTGTATTTTGGCTGGCTAGCACCATTATGTTATCAAAATCTGTTGCCATGATAATGTATGTGGTTTTTCTTTCTATAAATTTCAATCATACCATAAATATGCTCGAATATTCTACATATCTCTTTTCAGGAAGGGTTTAATCAGTGAGTTAAATAGTTGCCTTTACTTATACTATTTGACTTGTATCTACAAATAGGACAATAAAACATTTTGAGAATTTTCATAAAATGATGCTTCAATGTATCAATCTGCTATCTACGTTCGACAAAGTATTACCGTAAATGAGAAGGACTTCCTGACAATTATTGATATAGTAAACAATGTCTTTAGCAAATTAGTGGAGATACAATAGTTAAGGATAAAATATCTGATATGGGTCCAGAAATATGATATTTTATAAGGGGTCCTGTACTTTGTATGGGATTCTTGAGATTAGGTGTCCCTAGTTCGTCATATACTGCAAACGCAGATTGTTTCTAATTAATGGTCTTATTTCAAGATCAATTAGGACTTAGGCAATATCTGGTTGGGGTCTGTCTGGAAGCCTCCTCGTTATTAGCGGACCCTGGTAACGTGGTGGGAATACTTTCTCGGCGGGTGTGTGGGTTTTGATGTCAAGTCCCATTGGCATTCGAAATCACATCCATCGTCGAGTTGTTTTTGTTTTCCCACCACGGCTAGTTCCGGACGGCCCTTTTCAGGGCCACGACCGCGCCCGAAGTCCCTCGGGTGCGGTCCGATGGCTGCTCCCGGTGTCCTCGTCAGGAGGACGCGTCAGGTTGAGCAGCCGTCGGTGAGGAGGCGGCCTATAAGGCCAGCGTCGGCCAGCGGCCTACAGGGGCTGGCCACCAATTGGTGCACAAGGAGTGCCTAGACGGGTAGCGTTGGGACAGGCTCGGTGTAGTTGCGCTCACGTGCGCAGATCCTGAGCCGTCCCGCAATAGCGCACTGAAGGTCAGGCCGGGGAGGATGTTTAGTGGGTATGGAGGGATCGCCTTTACCTCGAGTCCCACATGTCCCCTGCGGGCGGCGATCAGCAGGTGAGATGAGATGAGATACAGAAGTCCATAGTCAAATAACACAATATTTTTATGGTGTTGTGTTTCTGTTGGTGAGTAAGGTTGCCAGAGCCCGAAAGGGTAGGAAAGGGGACTTAGGTTAGCAGTGCGCAAGTGTTACGTCAGTTTTGCAAGCGTCTATAGGCTATGATGGCTGCTTAGTACCAGGCAGGCCGTATGCTTGTCTGACAACTTCATCATACATCATACAGCCTATTAAATTCACTGTTGGGACACAAGGCTTTTCCTTGTCATCGAAGTAGTTTTAGGCAGTAGTCTACCACGCTTGCCCAATGGGGATTGGTGGACGGAGTATAAGGTGATAAATACCCCTTTGCTTATCCATTAGTCGCCTTCTGCGACATATATAAGAGGATATGCGGTGATGCTATTTTACTCTGCCAGCATCACATGGTCATGGTCTGGCAACTAAATCACAAAGAAAAAGTTAATCAAAGAGCCTAGAAAAGGATATAAAATTAGAAAAGATAAAGAATTAATCAGATATATAGTCAAGAGATTTAAAGTAAGTCAATAGGCTAAATAAGTTAGTCGTCCACGTACGGCAATGAATCTGAACAGAGCAAGCCATAAAGCCAGCAGCAAATCGTGGGCCAAGTTGGATCGTCGCTGACTCGACAAAACCCGCTTTGACTAATGGACTGTCAAAAGCTCTCGCGAGTCCATTCTCCATTGCTATATTACCACGACTTATTGTGCTAAAGTGCACGCGACGGGTTAATAGCTCATTGAATTTTATGTAGATGATATGTGGATCTCGGCTTATAGTGTTGGTGGCTCTTTACGATCGAACACGGCTTTAATATGGCAATAAACTTTTCATTTTGTCTATTTAGCTTGATACTTTCTTTTTCAAGGTGTATATCAGAATTGGTCATCATTCTTACTAATAACATTGTCAATGTGAAAAAGGTTCAATTGGTTTCAAGGTGGAACCGGATGAAATTAGGTACACAAGTGCCATAGTTTAGATTGAAAACAAAGATGATACGTTTAAAGTTTTGTGGAAACCAGAATTTGGATTTTAGAATCCAATTGCGGTTGTTGAAAACTATGTTGATTATAATTTTATTTGTCAATTCTAACAAGTATGAAAAACAATTTTATTGTTGTTTTTCGTATATAATCAAGTTACGAGTAATTTTTCCGGTTTTTTCATATTCTATTTAAAAAATTCAAACATGTGTGGATTATTGGTTAATTATCCATTCACATATTTCTCGAGACACGCAATTTAAAATACAAACTTAAAAAACTTATTGCACAGTTGCATATTCTGAAAAAATTGCCAAAGCGAGAGAAAAAATATTTTGATGAAGTTGACTAAAAAAACCCGCTTATACAATATCATCCGCATTATCGCACTGATCAAAGTGAATATTGCACTATTGGAATCATATTACATCAAAAAGGGCATCTTGTCTCGAAATGCCCCTTTGCTATCCAAAAACGGCCCATAAAACCTCTTTCTCAAACATTCAATGAGGACGATAACATGACAAAAGTATGTAAATAGGGTCACTGCCCCAAACGGATGACATGTCCTGAGACCTTTAAATTTTACGGGAAATTCAAAAATAACCCTTATTACACAAGGTTTAAGCGTAGGGCTATGTAAATTTGTGTTCGGTTGAAGGGATATTCTCGGGCCGGCGACTACGTAAACGTTCATAATATGGATCATTGGCAACCCTTCATATCATGTCTTCAATTGCAGAATGACGAAGTTATGGAAAACAACCTTCCTGCTATGGTTTAGGTGAAGCTCAATAGAATTTATTATTAGTCTTATGTTCTTGTCTCTAATTTTAGGCAACTAAGAAAATTAACATCTTAGAAACTTCAAAGTTACAGCTATTCTTTACTAATAATTTCAAGAACGATCTCGTAGTTGAAATGTGAAAAAAATATCCAAAGAATTGCAGTTTTTGTTAAACTGCGTTGTATTTTTATTGAAGTGTCATTATTTTCTACTGACTTTCAGTAACTGCGTTTCCAAAAGTTTTTAAGTATACTAACGGAGATGTGATGTGGACTTATTAACCAGATTTTAGTAGACTAGATATTTTGGTAGTTATGTGAACTCGCTACAGAAAGTTCAGATGAAAATTGATGATTGGGTATTCAAGGGGAGCTCACTTACACAAGTTTTTTTAAATGTTTTACTGTTAATTTAACATTTTTCCAGCTAAAGTTTATAAGGGTGTCGATGATAGAAGAGTGGTTTCGCATAAGTCTATCCAGAAACTCATATTATGGTCAGTAGTAGAAGTAAAGCACATTGTCTTAATATTTGGCGCACGAACCGAATAGGAGTGGCCAAAAGGGTACCCTCCTAAGCCCTTCTGGGACCATTTCAGGATCGGCGTACTTGCGTACGCTTTGTCACTGAACATGTCTCTGGGCTGGTCTAGCCCTGGTGAGCTGGGCAATGTGCCAGTGGAGATCACGCTAGGTTACTAGAGGCAAGCACCAAACGGGGGGACTTGTGCAATGCGCCAAGACACACGAGGGCCAACCCGAGTGTAGGACAGAGGTAGACTGGCGGTCGTAGCTTGCCTTCTTCAGCCCGCCCGTCTACGGGATAGGGGTGGCCAGCCTTATGTCCGAGATTCGTTCCTAAATTTAGGATAAATAGGATTAATAAGCGTAAATGAATTTAGGATCATTCAAAAAACGTGACGAAGCAAACTAGAATACAACCAGAGTAAACCAGATAAAACATTCAAAAAGAGGATCAGAACAACACTACTCGTAGTTCGAAACTTAACGCGGACGCGATGAAACAGATTACCATAAATCAAAAGAGGGTTCTGCGCAGATGGCCACTTCGTATTTGTGAATATCTGTAAAAAGGGCTCGAAAGTCTCCAGGCGTTGTGTTGAATTATGAACGAGATGCCGGAGGCAATCGTTGAAATGGTGTAAATAAACTATTTTATGTTTCCACATGATCTCTCAAGAAGTTATAAGATAAATTTATGTAGGTAATCCAAAATAGGTCATTATTAGTTTTAGTCTTTCCTGTCCATCCAAAGGTTGTCTGGAAGAGATCGCTCTTTTTAGCGATAAGACCGCCCTTTGTACATTATCTTTTTTTATTTTTTGTAATTAATTACTTACTGGTGTACAATAAAGAATAATCTATCTATCTATCTATCTGTCTATTTCATGCTACAGCGTGATCTATCCATTTAAGTCCATATGCACGTTAATAACTCTTAATTGGCATTTTTTTATATATCACGAGATGGCAAACAAGCTGGCGGCCCACTTGATGTTAAGTGCTCGCCTATAGACACTTGCAATATTAATAGTAAATCACCTGACACTACAAGTGCGTTACTATCCTGGGTACTAAGATGATATGCCCTCCATGCCCAGTAATTACACTGCCTACCTTTGCCTTCAATCCGAAACATAGCGAACTGCTTCACGGCAGAAACAAGAAAGGCGGTGGTACCTCCCCAGACGACCCTACATATGGGTCTACCACCTAGTAGCATAGTACCATGAGACGAAAACTCTTATCATATCATGTATTCTTGTATGGATGCTGGGTCCATCGCGTTGCAGAGAGGGAAGCTACTGTGCCTGGGACTTATGACCCAAGGATCCTGATGATGCACCAACACTACTCTGCATTACCCTAGCTTCTTTCTCTGCCTGGCCATTATTGATTCGATTCCGCTACATGTAATTACTGAAGGAATAATTGTAAACATCAAAAGGAAGCGTAGTTTTGACTGTTGGCAACCCAACAAATTATAATTTTTATTTTTTATACAATAGCAACACTACACTAAATGTCACATTCGACCCTCCATTGTACTTGCTTGCTGCACGCATCACTTTGGCGTGCTATTGTAATTAATTTAGTGTTCACCTCAGAATAAAGTGTCATTAACTGAAATCAACGGATCTTTTATTGAGCCACCTACATCGACAGTATAATGGCTAAGATCTCCTGTATTCCAATACAACGCTTCATTAACGATCACTTTTATAAAGCGTTAAATTAATAATTACCATACCACCTAAAATTAACTGATCATTTGGGTATTTGTCTCCGAGTAACGATTTCCAATAAATTCCAACAATGAATGAAATGTGATCTCAATAAGAACACAATACTTTTTCTTGGGAAATATTTCTTACCATTCTCCGACATATGCCGACAGTATCAAAATAATACGAAAAATAAAAGTTAATTTCGGAGAACCAGTTCAATCTGAAGGGATTTACTCGAAGAGCTTTAGAAAACAAATCTTTATTTCTGCGAGTTCTTATTTTTTATCTGGCATTGAACTGTCAGTTTCTTTTTCTTAAATATCAAGAAGTTTTCTACTTTAGAAATAATTCATCAGAACCCGTCAGTGTCTCGTGAACATTAGTTTATCACTCAACCATAACCTTAGATATATAAATGTCAGTACATAATTTTAAATCTATTACCTAACGGTGTCGAAGGTGAAATTAATATTTGTGTAATTTGTTTTGTCGAAAAGCCCCTAGAACACCTATGGGATCTATTACTAAAAAAATCGGGAGTGGTCTCCCCTTGACTTTCTCGTATACCGGAAACGACTAAAAAGTTGATAGAAACCTTATATTTTGATGTCATACATGCATGTTAAATATTGGTCACCCATCCGAGTACCGACCGCGCACTTGGTTGCTTAACTTTCGTGATCAACGTCTCGAAAGTTGATAGAAAACTTTATATTTTGATGTCATACATGCATGTTAAATTTGGTTGCAAAAAGTTAAAGCATACTCGAGTTATCGTGCTAACGCACAGACACACAGACATAATTCCAAAAAAATATTTTTGGACTCAGGGAGGTCCAAAACCTGTAAATCCGTCAAAATCTCGAGGTAAATTTTTTTGACGATTACAAGACTTCCTCTATACTACGTATACGAGAAAGTAAAAATAACATTAAAATGCAATCAATTGACATTTTGTAGAAGGTCCACCACAGCTGTTTTTTAACCGACTTCAAAAACAAAAAAGAGGAGGTTCTCTATTCGACTGTATGTTTTTTTTTTTGTATGTATGTTCCGCGATTACTCCGTCAATTATGAATCGATTATGATAATTCTTTTTGCGTTAGGAAGGTCATACTTCAAAGGTGGTCCCATATAAATTATACCGAAATTGGTTCAGTACTTTTTTGTTGAAATGATAATTTCATTGGGGATGAAATGATGATATCGTCCACGAACACAAAAATATTGACAATTTTTTTTGTTTTATTTAATGTTTGTAGTCTGTTTGAATTTTGTCAACGTCATTTTCTCTGACAGAGAATTCTCAGATAAAGTTAACAAAGAGCTGGGAATACAATCTGTAACAAAACATTCAATTTGTAATAATTCATTCGACTCAATCAACACAACTCATAATTGTACAAAAAAATGTTCCGCGGCATTCCTTGTCTCCAAAATTCAAATCCGGCAATTTGTGAATAAACTCTGTCTACACGATTCGTTCCCTTGTTGTGTGTATATTTGCTTTGCAAATGGAAGCGATGTAGTGTCAATAATCGGACGGTTTTGTTCGGCGTTGAAAAGTTAATCTCGCGTGTTTGTGTGTTTGTTCTGACAAATGGGGGGAATTGTTTAACGGATTAGCAGCGTCTGCAAACAGATGTAGTGCTCTGGATCCGCCCAGATTTGTCCTGGTGGTTGTTTTTGCGGGGTCTTTATGTGGGTCGGGCAAGAATAATGTTTTTGTTTGTAAAAATGAGGTCGGATGATTTAAGCTCACAACACGAACAAGTTGGATTTTAAATATATAATTCATGCTTATTAGGCAATAAATATTAATTTCATTAGTTATGTAACTTTTACTTTAATAGAGAAATAGTAAATTGTTTAGTATTTTTAATTTGAAAGACGCACATAATACAAGTGAATTTCTAATTCTCGCGAAGCAGCAACACCACTCAGTAATTTAAAGCTCGTGTTACGAAACACTACTCAAGTCGGCTTCTATTCTTGTGAATAGACACAAAGTGAATAGATGTGGAATAGATATTCAGTTTCCATTACAATGTCAGTTGTATCTTGATTAGAAAGCAGTTTATTCAGTTTGGATGAAGGATCTGAATTTCACTTCAAATTCAATGATTAATGAAAAAGCCGTAGTTCATCTTATAAAATACATTTCATCACCACCTTTGAAATTAGCACAAATTTAAATAATAAAAAATATGCGAAATATTTCAATAGCATCAAAAACCAAAGATAAATTATATTCAGCGCAGAAAACATTTGGATTAAATAAAGTAGGATAATTGGCAAACATGGAGCTTAACAATGAACACGAAAATGTTGTTCACGGTCAGTTTACTAAAGGACCGATTTCAAGTTTGAAATCTTATCACAAGCGAAAATAGCATTTATTACAAATGCGTTATGGTCAAAATGTTTTCAAACAATGGAAATTTTCGTCAATTACACATGTCTTTTATTTTTACAGCTCCTGTTATGCAAATGTATCTTTTATAACGAATGAAAGAAAAGTCTTATTTTTCACTGGAACTTAATATTACCGAAATCCATCATACTGCCATTATAAATTAGAAAGAAGGCAAAGGTAAGGTCGAAATATAGAAACAGACCTACTGGTACAGAGTCAACGGTGTGGAAGATTCGTTTCGATTTCATTTAGTGCTGCACCCGAGTGGAAAATGACAATGTCACGCCAATTTTGAGACGTTTGGAGTGGTACAACGATGTTACAGGATGATCTTATAGAGCTTGATAATTTAAATAATGATACTAGCAATTAAATTCCATATAAAGAATTTGGATATTTTTCTTTATGACAGACAAAGTATTCCTTTATTAAGTTTAGGTTTTTGACAGGGAAGCTCTTGGTATTGACCTGATTTAACTGATTATAGGACCTAGGGTGGAAATGAGTTCACCCAGAACCCTTAATCACTGCGGGGCTGGTTATTTTTTGCGATAGTTATAGAAAACCTGTGAATGCTAAGTCATCAACCTATCCGATCGTAGAAGTAGCAAATGCAACTTTTTGAGTTTGACCTTGTCCAGAAAAGCGAATTCGCCGCGAATCTCTACGCGGTCTTGGGGTCATCGATTACAAGAAGTCAGCAGGAAACTATTTGCATCTGCTGGATCTCTACGAAGAATTCGTAACTTCCTCCCCACTGCTACCAAAATTGCGCTAGCACAGTCCCTTCTTCTTCCTATCCTTGATTATGCCGATTCCTGCTATCCTGACCTTACTGAAGAGCAACTAAATAAGCTTGAGCGCCTCCAAAACGTCTGTATTAGATTCATCTTTGGTTTACGTAAATTTGATCATGTCTCCGAATTTCGCTTAAAACTCAAGTGGTTGCCAATTCGTCTTCGCCGGGATGCTCACATTCTTTCCCTCCTATATGCCATTCTTTTCCACCCAAACACCCCTTTCTATCTTAAAGACCAATTTAAATACCGTCATGACACCCATTCACGTGTACTAAGGTCTTCGGAAAATCTAAGCTTAGCAGCGCCAGTACATTTCACGAAATTTTACAGGAATTCATTTTCTGCTAAAGCTGTGCGATTGTGGAATGCTTTGCCACTGGTAATCAGACAGGCACAATCACTCAATGTTTTCGGGAGGCTGGTAAAGGAGTACTATCTGACACTGTAACCTATTATTACCTATTGATAAGTAGTGTATCAAATACTTATATGTATATTTATATTTTATATATATATATATATATATATATATATATATATATATATTATAAAAGTATCTTATATTGTATATTATTTTTGATATATATTATATTTATTTATTTATTTACCATAAACCTTAGATATTTGTATTATATATTTAGTGTATGTATTATTTTTATTATATGTACCTATGTTAAATAATTACGAGCGATTTATTTAGTTGTTGCATCGCCATCTTCCCTTTGCTTTTTGTTTTAATCCTGTCCATCCAAAGGTTGCCTGGAAGAGATCGCTCTTAGCGATAAGGCCGCCCATTGTGCATTGTAATGGAAATTATTGTCATGTATGTAATCTTTAATATTTGTGTCGATGTGCAATAAAGTTTAATTCTATTCTATTCTATTCTATTCTGCAAGCTTCGTTCGAAATTCGCGCGCTGAGCTTCAGTATGTGTTCGGGCGTAAAGATCCGCAGCGAATTCGCTCTTCTGGACAAGGTCTTTGGAGCCCCTTTTATATTGACGACAGGCTGTCAACCTATCCCTATTTTAAAGTATTATATGACCCATACTGACGTAAGGCTCTGGTCAATCCCTCTTGGGACTACCAGCGTGATAGTATGTTTTCTGTTTGTGTATGCGTCAGTGCCGGCTGAGTCTACACAGTCATGTTTTACCCACGTTCCTGAGATAAAGAATAATATAGTAGATTATATATTTTTTTATTACGAGATGACAAACAAGCGGCCCACCTGGTGTTAAATGGTTACCGTCGCCTATAGACACTTGCAATGTTAAGGGTAAATCACTTAGCACTTCAAGTGCGTTGCCATCTTGGGGACTAACATGATATGCCCTCTCCTTTATTACGTGCCTTATAAATACGACCCACCGAATATCCCATAAAAGGATTAAGCCTACACTACACAGAAACACTTTCATGATCATGAGTCAAATAAATGTGCGTAGTAATGAAAAGGCTTTTTACGGTTTACATTCTCTGAAGTGTTCTTTTATAGTATAATATCGGCCGTATTCACAAGCATTACTTTGTGGTCTCACAGTGCGCGAGGACGCACATGGTCCCAAAAACCAATTCGTAGACAATACTTGAGTGTCGATTAGCACTATGCGGCTATTAAACTGAAAGCAATGCTAAGGGGCCTTGTTTTATTAGGTGACCTATTACGTAACGCATAGGTCGAGATGTCAAAAGCAAGCAACAACAACAAGCAACGTCTAGGGCATCAACTCTCATGCCTTCGAAACGCTGCTAAAATAATTAAATGATATCATTCACACATAAATTATAGATTTTTCCCAGTTACTGGTACTCATTCATTAAAGCGCAATCATGGCCCAAGTCCTATACAAATTGGGCATTCTCCTTTGTCTTACTAAAATATATTTCGCATCGAATTTTTCAACTCCTCGTGTTCTTCATACGGCGTTGTACAACTTGACAGCACCATGATTTATTCCCACTGATTTCCCAGCAAAAACTTAAAAGCGACCTTACGCTAACGACTGAATCACTCCAGCCATCAAGTATAAAAAGCCTAAGCCCTCGACAGAGTCATCAGTCACTCTTAGGGTACAACCTCAATGGAAGGATTAACCATTACAACAGCATATGTGAGAAATGACACCCTTTGATCCTTTTCGCCGCGACTTTTGTTATGACATCCACTTGAAAGGGTTTTGATATATTTTCCTATTGTTACTTTCTGTTTTGTCAAACAATGTCGTTCAGTCAAACTATGTTTGTGAGTTCTCTAGTAAGCATGCATATTACTACGTTCTCGATGTCTACGCTTTCATCTGGTATCTGTTTTCACCTGAAATTTTGAACCGCTTACCTTCTTTTATTTATAACCTTATCTGTACTATCTTTAGGTCCAATTTTAAGTAAGGCCAGGAACTTATTAACTTGCAACAAGATGGTTGATTGCAAGCAATCGATTGACACTTTAGTTCAGGCTACATTTTAACCGAATTAAACAAAAAGAGGACTCGATTTTACCTTGTAAGCCCCGATTTTAACCGATTTCATTTATTTCTTCTTTTTTCCGTAGTCGAGTTACAGTTATTTTTTTTTTACTTTTTGATGTATATTTATAGGTAATATAATAACCCCCATATTGACCCCCACACTGCCTACAATATTATTGACTATGATCATTCTAGCGAAATTATTACTGAGAACAGAAGATGTTTATAATAAATGTAAGTTAACGTAATACTTACAAAAGGTAAACCAACATTACGCTATGGCATAAATTGTAGGTGTTCAGACCCTTGTTGAGATATCGGACCTTTGCCTCATTGGAACACGTACATCATCGTCATGTGAACGTAATACTGCACCATTGGCTGCCTATCACGCGATATCTGACAGTCGCCCAATCAGAAGACGGACCACCCCAGACCACATGACCGCGGGACTTGAATTAAAATTCGCAAGATCATCCCCGCATTCATCGCTATCCGCTCGCTACCATCAATTTTATCTATCACCAAACTCTGTATTTTATTCGCAATAAATCATTATAAACAGTAGGTATTACAAATTTTAATACAACCACATATATAACCAACTAGTTAGCTTCGGAAATACAGAAATAAATTGCTTCATATATCTACAACAGTAAATCCAGCATTTCATCTAATCTAAAATCAAAAGCGTATAAGTAACAACTTTCAACGTCTCCACTGATACCCGTCCTTTCTCAGTCCCTAAGCTCGAAGGCGCTCACAATTTCAAGGCTTTCAAAAAAAAAAGTAAATGCAAATTCGAGGCAGGACCGAGAGAGCTTCCCTGAGGGATCCGAGAGGGCTAGGGCACCGTTTATTTATTGCGTTCCAGATGAAAACTCCACTCGTAGTAAAATATGTTATTCCTTTTTTATTCGATCGGGATTTGGAAATCGTTTCAGGTTCCGTCCTTAATTGTCTTGCTGAAATTCCCTACTTTGCTATTTCTCTATCTTTTTGCTTATTACTAAATTATAATTAGCTTGTTTATATTGCTGTTTTGCAGATGAAAGATGATTTCTCTTTTTTTAATAAAAAATAAAAATTTTGTTTATAAAAATCTAAATGATTTTTGAGGTCGGTCCCAAATACAACAACGTTTATTACAAATATTGAGGTTGGCACCGACCTCAAAAAACGTTTAGATTTTTTTAAACAAAATTTTTATTTCTCCCGTTTATAGTTTTGAAGGCGGTTTTATTTCTTTAAAAAAAAATTTTTTTGCTTTTTCGTGTTTTAAGTATAGAAATTTTCAGGATCTCAAGATCTTTTAGACAGACAAGTGATAAAATTACGATATCATCAATGTCAATTAAATAGGCATTATTAGGGATAACTCAAAAACTACTCGTCAGATGTCGATAAAATTTAAATGGGACCCCATGACAAGTACTAGCTTCCAAAGGTCAATAGAATCTTAAAAATCGATCCACCTAGTAATGAGTTATGAGGTAACAAACATAAAAAAAACATACAGCCGAATTGATAACCTCCTCCTTTTTTGAAGTCGGTCAAAAACAGGTTCCGCATATGACCCCAGATAAGCAGTGGAGTTCATATGCAAAAATAGCTACTGCGATAGATATTGCAAGCGCCGTCCTAGTAACCGGTCCTAGTAACCGGCCGTCCTAAGTCCTTTGTCACCAAATCTCCTAAAGAATAACAATTTCTATTTATCACTCATTCTTTTTACGTTCTCGAGAATATCTATCGTCGTATGATATTGACTTTGCGAAAGGAGTTTTAAAAGAACTATCATTAGGACCTCTGTGACTTTCCGCTCTAATATATAAATATATTTTTTGTATGGTTAATCCTGTTTTAATATTTTGGCTCTCGTCTCAAAGTAGTAAAATTTTGGTCGACCAAGCCGTTAGTAATTAATCATTTATTTGACATTGAATAATCATGCTACTACAAAGCGTTTATTTCCAGTTGGCAGCCATTCAGCTTAAAACGAAATCTGATGGAACGGATAAAATTTACATTATAATATTTTACCCTTATAATTTTAATACGTTTTTATTCATAAGAGAATAACCTGATTTTGGCTGGATTAGGTAACCTACTTAAAATTTCTTTCTATGGGCGTATTTACCCACTGAAAGCGAATACCAGATCAAGTTTAAAAAATCTCTTTTGAGTGAGAGTTGCTAAATACATAGCAATAAAAAAAAGTCTTTCGATGGTTTTAAAAAGTCTTATTTAAAACAGAGAACTTAAGTAAAGTTGATACATCCTTACAATAATTTACTTTTATAAACGTGTCGTGCAAACTCTTCTGTGAAATATAATTACGGAAATGCATTTCCCCTTCCTGAACAAAAACTGGAAAATGATGAAACAAATACAAATTCATATATGTGTGCCAAGGAAAGGGTCGCAGATACGGGAGTGCCGCGAAAAATGCTCGCGAAATGACAGGAATATACGGGAAGTTCTCTGGGACGCCTTAGGCCATTGGGATTGTAGGCGGGGAGCTGACTTCTTTTTTGTGACTTTCTATTTATTTTTATAGGTTTTTTATGTTAATTGGTCGGCAGTGCGGCCTGCCTGGTAGTAAGAAAGCAGCTACTGTAGCTTATAGACACTTGCAACACTGACGTGACAATCGCGCGCTGCCGAACCTAATCCCCTTCCCTTACCCGTGGAGCTTACTCACCAACAGAAATACAACATGTACACACAAATAAAATGTTATTTAAATGTGATCTTCTTGTAAGGTGGAGCTACTACCCACCTTGGAGCTTCTCCAAAATCGAACGCCTAGACCACTGTGCCCTACTACGACTACTTTACTTACTATTTCATATTTTAGGTACTTTACTATGCCTTTTACTTTTTGAATATTTTTACTACATAATTATGTTCGTAAAAACATTGAAAGTATACAATCACTCTCATAGTCCCAAAAGGAAAGAAAGCTACATCTGACAGTATGGATTATGCAGTGCACTAAAATAGTGACAGGAGGCCAGGCTGTCGCCTACATAAAAAAGTCATCAAACCCAAAGAGCCACTTAATCTTTAATGAACAAACCAACAAAAGCAAACAACCAGGATAGATGTAACACTCAAAATCTAGAATAGATTTTATTAATATTTCGTTATACATAAAGTCACATCTGACAGTATGGGTCATGCAGTGCGCCAAAATAGTGACAGGTGGCCAACCTGTCGTCTACGTAATAGGGCCACCAAATCCATAAAGTAACATTCCTTCAGTAAACAAACAAAAAAATCATAAAACCAACACAAAATCTACTCTGCTAAAAATTGATGAAAATAATTACTAACAATTTTAAAGTTTTCATTTTGACACATAAAACATATTTCATGCTCCCGGCCTAACATACACCTATAAATAGGCGTGTTCTGAAGGTTTTGTCTCGTAAATTGAATAGGTAAATTCAGCAGAACAATTCGGGAAATTCCCGTAACGGCGCCGTCTCTTCATTGCCACGTCTTTTGTCGGGAAATTACTTATTATTAAGTGTCCGCTGTGAATCTGTATTGTAGAGCGCGTAATTCTGAAGCTCATTTCATTTTAGTAAATTACTTGAGAAAGTGTTTCTCTTTATCATGAATAAATCAACTTATATAAAGTGGTTACTCTTTGGTAAGTCGATAGATTCATGATTGTGTATTTCGCTAACGAATTTCGATTCTTAATTTGTGTAGATGATTTTCTTTTGATTCGATTACTCTCCTTGCTTGGTTCCGGGTGCTGTGGGCAGTAAAAATCTACCTCTAAAACCTATAATAGCAGATTATATGTCCATATTAAGACATATAACTGCACCGACCCAGTAGGAACAGGTAGGAAGAAGGTTTTCTTTTATTGGTGTAGATTTTTTTTAATATTGATAAAGACAATTTAGATTAAAATTAGGTAATTCTCCGTGTTGTTTGAATTGAATTATTTACTTAAAATAGGGTACAAAATATTATATAGATAATTATATGTGATGATTGAGAAAACGATGGTGTGTGCTACGGAGCTATAGGCGCGATAATTCTCTTGGTCTGTGCGCCCCATTCCAGCGTTGACTCGTCGTGACGTCACATGGACATTGGACTCGAAAAGTAGGCTTTTAAAAAGTTCTAGAATCTGTGTCAATAAGAATTAGCAGTTTTTATTCCATAGAGAATAATATTTTTGTAGTTTTCCAACTAATACTGAGAAGAAGTGTTTTATGTGAGACTTGCTAAAACCTAACATCTGTCATTGATATTGGCTTTTATTTTACTATTCACTGAAAATTTTGGTTACATTTTGCATTTTTATCGCTTTCATGGCAGCGACAGGCTGGTAACACTATTCCGAGGCACTGCTCGGTCCACTGCACGGCCCAAACTGCCAGATGTGGCGTTCATCATAACAGCCTTTATAATTCGACCCAGTGCTGGGATACACGACCTTTCTTTGGCATCGAAGCGAGTCCACCACGCTTGCCCGATGCGGATTGGTGGACGGAGCATAATGTGATCAATTCCCTTTTGCTGATCCATTAGTCGCCTTCTACGACACCCATTGGAGGATATGCTATTCTACTCTGCCGGCATCACACGTCTTAGATATGGCTTTATGGGTAATTAAATGTTACCAACAGCTCTGTAACCTTTTTAAGACTATTCTTCATTCTCGTACCCTGATCCTTAATTATTTTGAGTCGGTGCAGTATTTATTGATATCGATAATACTGCTGATGATAGGATTAAGCATGAGATTGTGACGTGTGTGTACCTGACACCAACCCTCCTTAGGTACGACTGCTATCCTTCGACAGCACCTGGGACCAGCTTAACGTGGCTTCCGAAGCACGGAGAAGAATCTAGTTGAAAAAAAATTCGAAAGTTTTATGAAATATTATGGCCCTGATATTATGTTACACCTCATAATGTACCAAAATAAGTACATAGCTTTTTAACAGGATAAACAAAATAGATATTTCTTTTCACCGAAACAAAACGGGGCAGTATGTAAGTCAAAAGGACGCGTGTGTTCTTAAGTATTCGTATTTGGTTAGCCTTTTAGGTAGTTGACCTTTGGGATAACAAGGGATAAAGATGGGTTACGTCTCCAGAAGGCCATGAAGAAATATGAAGAGTTGTAGGCACATTAACGTAATAAAAGCATTGGGAAAGGTAATTTTAATGCCAACGCCTCATTAAATATTTTTTTTAAATATGTGGTTGCCTGTCAAGCATAGGGCATGCCTAATGTTAAGAAATAATCGTAGCTTATTAACGATTGTAACCACAGAACAAAGACAGACTGTGTTCTGTGATTGCAACACTAAGGCACGGTTCATACAAGAGCCATGAGTGGTATGTGACGTGCGCGGACAATTGTCACGTAGTGGCCTAAATTATACTGAAGTATTGTGTTTCTTTGAGGGATAATAATAATAAAATCATTTATACGTCACTTCACAGTGCGCTAGAGCGACATAAGCTGGAGTTGCGAGTGACGGAAATGAAGATGCTAAGTTGGATGTGTTGGGTTCCACGTAAAGACTTTCGCGGCAGCCTTCGTGTCCGTGACATCGCAGATAAGTTGCAGCAATGTCGCCTGCGCTGTACGGTCACGTTTTGTGAAGGCCAGCATACTATGTTGGCACCAAATGTCTTGCCATGCCACCTCCGCCAGATACCAGTAAAGAGGTAGTCCAAGCTGGCTTGGTGTCGCGAAGGAGGACTTACGTGCCAACGGTTTCTACCGAAACACCGAAGACCGAGCGAAGTGGGCAAGAAAGGCAAGGAAGGCGGACCCGGACCCTCGCGTGAAAGCGTTTAGGGCAAAACCAGGAAAGCGCAAAAATGATGATGATGATTTAGGAGTCACTTCACAATTTTTCTTATGAGCTAACTAAGCTAGTCAACGAACCACCGCCACTCTTCCGTGCCACGTTTCTTCTGTATAAACTGCGCCTAAAGTATCATTCCTATCTCCAATCCCGTGGTTCTATAGCAATCTTACTCACAGACCGAAAAAAACACTAAGAATACCTTACAGAAGACCGTAGTCTAATAAAGTTCTCTTCCGCGTCCTAAGTTCTATCTGACTCGGATGCGAACAAACGTTCACCTTTATCACACAAACTTTTGTTCTTACCAGAATTTACAAATAATTATTTGTGGTACTATCGCTGGAGATTCCTACACAATGTCCCATGAGCATTCAAAAGATCTGATTATGGCTTGGGAGTCGATGGCAGATTATGAAAAGCAAACAGGATTCGAACGTAGACCGTTGGAGCAGCTTATTCCAAAAAATCTTCACTAAGAAATTCCCATTGGACTTTTAGTATCTTTTTTCATGAGTAACATTAGTATTGAATATGTCAAGTGCCTAGATGTTACCTACCACAAACCTACTGATGCTACTATACTCATGAATCTTATTTTTTTATGTTTCTGAGAAATGCGCGGCAAACAAAAATATAATAAACTTACAGACATATACAAATAAATTCATGATTAAGCTGACAAACTATGCAATTTAATAACCTCCTTTTTATTTTATAATCAGTTAAAAAAGTAACTAAAAGTGTATTCATAAGTAGGTATTTTTGTTATACAGGCTATAAGCGGCTTACTGACGCACTTTACAAAAAATACAATTACAGTATCACAAACCTGCAATATTAGACGATTATAATTTTGAGGGATATTGACATCAATCAGCATCCAATCTCTGTAATTAATAACCTAGCATAAATAAAAAAAATCACAACAACCTTACAAAGTGACAACAGAGTCCCCAAAAACTCCCGAAGACACCAACAAAGAGACAAAATAAATTAATGCGCACACAAATAAATTAAATTAAAATGTCTTGAAGTGTAAAAATTGCGCTTTCGCGAAGCATCTAGGGTTGTCAAAACGCGTTCATTAGCTAATTGAATTGGTCTTTTGCGACGTCATTTTGTTTAAAAGATATTATGGGATGTAAAAAGGCAACGTCAGCAGGGTTGTTAACGGCATTTCTCGCAAATTGTTTTATTGAATTTAATTTTTTACAATTTATGACAAAAAAAAAATCTTTCAAAAAAAGCTGTTCTCAATATAAATAATAGTGGATGGACTGTGTGAAAGATGATATAGCAAAATTAAGTGTTCTTGTTGAGAGAAGAAGGACTTGAGGTATGCAAGAAGAAATTATTGGTTACGGCCACCACTAATAAACTGCGAACGAGACATGTAGACGATGAGTACGCAGCTTTATAAATTTAGTAATATACCTGTGGACGATTTAGACGAAACCGGTGGCAAAAGGTAAAGAGAAACTTCAAGAAAAAACCCAGGAATTCACTGTATTCAGTAAACGTAAAAAATACAATCTGACAAGCATAAAAAACAAAACAAGTACAAAAAATATTAAAAAGTAAACAGAAAATATATTATAAAGGATTAATAACAACATCAGTCGGCAACAATGCCTTTTTTTAATGCATTTTAAAATACATAATAATATTAGTAGCAATACATGATTTCAAGGTTGGACTTGTCTCCAAGTGATATCCATATAATAAAGGTATTCTATTTAAACGGATATTGTGAAGTGTGCACTTTTAAAACGTTAAAGTCTAGTCGTAACCCACGTTTAGCTATTTTTTTATCTAAAGGTGTCGTCAGGCATACTTTCTACACGTACTTCACAAAAGAGTCTATCGGTAAAAAATGTTGTAAAATACACTCATTCCTTAGCCGAAGTTCAAAATCGTATAACGCGCGTCAACGCGATAATCTGACACATTTTTGGAGTTTACTCCTTAAGAATCGATTTGCATATATAAGGGGGCCGGTATGAGAAAAATGTGAGGAGTAAAATCTATCGATGAATGACCTCGTTACGTTTTTGAAGGTCAAAGTCATAATTGGTGCGCATCCTATGTCGCGCAACTTTCTAATTGTCAAAACACGGATGACAACAGGTGCGCCATCTCACCTGTCTCGGAGTAAACTCCAGTCGTGCGTCGGAGCTGACACACACAATTTTTTTTTTACAGTTTCAATTTACTGTCTACATGATCATGCGTAATCTCGTGTTTTGGTTGCGTATCATCGCGAAAAAATTATGCCGTGCATTTTTCTATATTTATGTGAATATAAGCGCATGAACGTACGCACTTAACATCGTAAAGGCAACCGTCTAAATGTCTGCATCGCATCAAAAGGATTAATTTTTCACAATGCTTCCACGCAAATTCGCGCGATCTGTATCGATGGGGATCAGTGGACGCAATTGTGTGACTTTCTATACAAAGAGTTTGATGCGATGCGTCCGATGTGGACTCTAATCTTAAAACGTCATCCGAACTTAGCCTTAGTTTGTGACCGCTTGGTCACAAACAGAAATGCTCAATTTCATTTTATTGTACAATGTAATTTAAACAGAAACAGTATAAGAATAAGCCTTACAGAAATAGGTGTGTGACAAGAAAACCGCATTTGTATGTTAAGAAAACCTTTCTGTTATGGAAAAATAAATAGAATTGCCCGAGCGCCAACCCTAATCAATTTCGACAGCATTATGAGGGGTTCTCTCGTTTCCTTTCAACGTTTTCGTAGACATCGCGAATTTTTCGATTGCCTTTTTTAATTCAGACGTGTACGCTTTAGGTTGCGATGTTTTGTAGGGCATTGAGTTTAAATGTAGTCGTAGTGGGCATTATACTAATGATAGTAAAATGTTTTTTTCTATGTTGCCTGTGAGAAGGTTAACACACCACAACTATTACAAACAAAGTCCTCCGCTGCGTCTGTCTGTTTTCTATAAAAGTACTGAACACATTTTTATGCGATTTTTACCAATAGAGATTCACGAGAAAGGTTTTTGGTATACTTTTTTTTAAATATAAATTACGAGATTGCAAGCAAGATTGCAGAACATCTGATTTTAAGTGGTTATCGTCGCCTATAGATACTTGCAATATTAAGGGTAAATCACTTAACACTGCAAGTGCGTTGCCATCCTGGGGACTAAGATGCTTTTGTGGTGGATGACTCGTCACCGCGCGAATGATCCCTTGGTCAATGGTCTGAAGTTCAAACTCAAATTACAAAGCTTTCAAATTACTGTCATACAAAAAATCTTAAATCCCGGTTTCGAAATGAAAACTCCGAAATTAAATAAAATGCTCACAATTCAGAGACTTAACGGGTTATATTCTAAAGAGTATTACGTTCTGAGAGGCTTAATGTTTATGTAACAATATTTAAGCCTACTTCAGTTATTTTATATCATTTTTGAGTAATATTGTCAGGAGACTGAAATAGTAATAAAAAAGAGGTATACTTGGGTCTTTGAGGCACGTATTATATAATGAGTCTCAAGAATCAACGCCGACTTGAGAGTAGTACGTGTTATAACTTTGTGCTTGATAGAAAGTGACAAACGATTCTCAAGACATGATTGATTTCAGAGTGTCATTCTATAATCCGGGCCTAAGACGTTTTCGATTTGATTGATAAACGTTTGCCTGAGTCTTCCTCGACCTGTATCTCCATTCTCTTCCAATTAATATAACTTTTTTGTCAATCGACTTTCACATAACAAAAGCGATGATTTTGTCTTCAAAGGCGTTGAACCACTGTATGTTCTACACTAAGGTGATAGCTTTTAGCGAAAACGTCGCCCTTTGTGCAATTAGTGATAAATGTCTTGTTTATTATGTTTAGTTTAAATTGGTTGATGTTGTACAATAAAGAAATATTCTATACTATGTACACCTCTTTCTGTGTTCTGTGCTATGTACCATGGCAAGTTTTTTCCTGAATAAATATCTCAGACTCGTAAGCAACACCGTAAACAGTAGTTTATTAAAGAAACGTAAGCCGTTATGCGAAACGTCCACTATCATCCTCTTAAATTGTTTCCTCTGTTCTAGATAGTGAGGTGTTAAGGTGACACCGTTATCGTGTGTCATAACGGCCACAATAAAACGACTGCCGATAGCTCGCGCGGAAGAGAAATATCGACTGTTGACTACACTAGAACGGGGCCACGAGAACAGCGGTTGGTTAGTTTTTCATATCTGCCAATTCACAATAAAGAAAAGGTAAGTATTGTTTGTCAATCAATTTCAAAATCAGGTTCACCCTTCCCCTCTTCCAAATTACGTCGACACCGTGCGAAGAGTCTCGTCGGCAATGACGCACTCGTTGAGGCTAATCTGAACCTTGGGCACTGTAGACGAGTCATTTCGGGGTAAAAGCAGAGATTTTACGTAATTTGATCCTTCTGCTTTTTTCATCAACCGACAGCCAGGCGAGGCAAGGGCTTTCACCCTTAGGTATATCCTTAATATTGTTCCCATTCGCATGAAGAAATTTGCTTCATCTTTCATAATGCGGACTTTTAAGAAGTGGAACTATTAGGGGTTTAAGTATGAAATTGCCGTTTTGTATAGAGAATTTAACGAAAATTAATTTTTCTATACAAACATATTTGCCATTTTTCAAGGAACCACAAATCTAAATTTTGTGTAATTTTGTGGATATGTTTAGAGAACATTAAGCTATAGGATATTCAGAGAAAAATATTGAAAATTTATACCTGTAAAAAAATATTCATATTTTTATAACGGAGATGGGCACCTCTTAGGATGAGCTGTTTTTGAAGATGTATTTCTAGTAAAAAAAATAAAAATAAGAATAAAATATATGTCCTTGTAATGAAGTTTAAAATAGAAAAAGAATAATGGACATAGCTATTGTATTAAAGGAATTATACACTAATGAATAATGAGGAAAAAATCGGCAATTTCATACTTTAACCCCTATTATTTGCCGAGGTCTGTTGTCCCGGATCAGTATAAGCTGGCCAGAGTGATCAAGGCCTCGTCATCGTTTCCCAACAAGCATAATTGTGTATAAACGCTCAGCCTAAAGGTTATAAAAAATTAATATTTTCTCTTCATGGTCTGAATCTATTTCTAAAAAAACATTGAAATAGGTTAAGCTTTTGACGCGTGAAAGTTTAACAAACAATCTTGTTTGTTTTCTTTCACGCGTCTTCGGTCGTGTTGTCGCTCTAACTTGTTGTCAGTGGCCCCAACATTGTAGCAGTGAGTCACATGTTTATTGTCCGTGAGATCTGACAAAAACAAACGCTCGCCAAGAATTTAAGACTCCAGATACTTTTGGTGTCATAATATTTTCTGGTAGAAGCATCTTTATATCACACAACGCAATTTGTTTCCACGAGTATCATTTTGTAACTACCCAGTGTAAATAACTTGCAAAATGCAGTAGTAAAATAATAAAACACAACATTTGCACGAGCGGATACGATACTGAGATCTCAATTCCATGTATTATCTGATGAAGGAGACAGGCTGGCAACCTGTCACTCTTTTGGGCCAGTGTATGGCCCATACTGCTCGATATGTTACCTAAGCTCTGCTTTTGGGATTATATAAAATATGGTTCAATACGCGTCATGGTCTTTCTTCATTGCAACAAACCACAAAGCGACATTTGCTTCGTGACTGTCATTTTAAATGACCACAATCGTTTCATATGACAGCCACGACACGAATGTCGCTATGTGGTCTTTCGGTAATTGCAACAACACGTCGCTAGTGTTTTCATAAATTATCCGTCTTCATGGTCCAGTGATTTGTCCACTGGAGTTAGATCCAGAGGTCCTGGTCTTTGTCTGGGTTTGATCCCCAGGGAACTACTTAATGATAAGAGAGCCAGTCCCTCCGTGGTTGAGGATTCCAGGTAAAACTCGATTACATCTTAATAAATTAAAATTATCGTCTCTTACCATGGAGTGGGATAAAGGTCTAGAGCTTCCCTGGCGAGCTACATTGCATATTCCGGGTTGTGGATGTTTTACAGGAACCACACACCACTCTTATTAAGCGAAAAAAACAGCCCACGATGGGCTGTTTTTTTCGCTTAATAACAGTTTTCGAGTTTTGAGCGCAATATTATAATTCTGTATCTCACAAAACTAGTCCATTTGCTCTGAAATTCACTCGCTTCAAAACACCAACAGAAAATTATTCAGCTTACGTCCCATAGGAAAGTCTCTAAATCTGATATTCAAATCAAGCTATTGTGTACTCCGAGGTAAACTTATGAAGAGATCACCGCTGGGAGTAGAACACGCTACCTGGACGGTGAACTGCGACAAGGGGGTAACTTTAAAACAATTTGCATCACAACGGACGTGTGGACAGGTTTTGGTTAAAGCGATATTAACTCGTATGACGGTTGGATTAAGTCTTGTTAGTGTTATGGTGGATATGCCGTCTACTGTACGTGTGCGAATGTGAACTATAGTAGCATCTGTTTTGAATAATTGAAGTGTGTACTCGTTCAGAAGTTATTAAATGTATTTAATAAGTTATTAAACAAAATTTACAAGGATTGGTCTTATTATTCTTCTTCTTTGTCGCTACACTCCGGCGTGGTGGCAAGTTTCACATTTCGTTGCCATTCCTCCCGAACTGCAGCACTTCTCGTTCATTCGTGGAGAGGCCCATTGAGTGCAATTTTTACTTGATCAGTCCAACGCATGGATCTAATTATACTTAATTGGAAAAAACCAATTCATCTCTTCTTTCTACCAAGGTTCCAATTTATTTGGGGTCGGTGCAAATCCAATATATCGCAATACTGCTGATAGCTTTTGCCACAGTTTTATTGCTCTTCTTGCTGCTATTGTGTTCCTACTTCTTGCTGCGATGATTTGTACGAGGTCCAGGAACTCCCCCAGACGGAGTTTACGACACCCATGGGAGATTTGAGAACTGATGACTGATTTGATACTGCTACAAAAGGATCAGGCCATGCAATATATTAAAACCCACCTCCTCTAGGAGCCGAAAATGGTCTGGCAAAGAACGCCTGGGTTAACACATTCAAAAGCACTAATCGATCCATACTCTCTTAAGCGCACTGACGAGCTACTAAAGCTCAACAGGGGCAACCTGAGCGTGTTGTTTAGGGCTTTGACTGGCCACTGCAAGCTGAACAGACATCTCTACAATATAAAACTAAAAGTTACTGATGCTTACAGGAGCGTGAAGCACCAATGCACCTCCTGTGTTCTTGTGAAGCTCTCATTCACAAAAGAAGCAAGACACTTGTGGAAACACATTCTCTACCCAGAAGATATCAGAACAATTAAAGCTGGGAATATCTTATCATTCTTAGATAGTGCCCAGCTACAGGAGTACATGTGAGGCCTCAATAGGACTTACTTGGAGGCTAGTCACAATAGATCTTTATAGGTCGCAGTGACGCAAAAAACCCCGTATTTACGAAATAATAAAAGGATCAAGACTGCAGGTCTGCCGCAGCAGCTGCTGGAACGCTTAACTGAAAAAAGAATGTGCCCAGCAGCTGCGCAGACGTTCGAGTGGTTATCAGACGTTATGCCTTTACATAAATATAATAATATTATATTTCCACGCTTACACCAATTATCTAGCGCAAAGTAAGTTTCATTAAGAACTTGTGTTATGGATACTAGATAACGGACATTTTTAATATTCGCCATTAAGAAACTTTAAAATACCAGCGGAATGAATCTACCATCAAATTCGAGATCAAAATACGGGAACGTCAATTAAATTTCTAATGAAGCCGCAGTGGAATCGTGTACGTGTCACGTATCGCGTGATTGTAAGAGCTGGCAACACCGGGACCCCGGGTTTATGGAATAAATCACCTCTCGTTGCGGGAAATTGCTGACTTGCACTCTGTGCAGGGCAGGTAGTGTTGTGGCGACGGGGGACTGTATCGACTTGAAATAATAGCATTTTTACCTATTTTTATGAGTAAACTAAAGAAAATAAGTAACTGTATCTGGTAATTTTTGGTGGTAAAAGAGCGTCCAGTAACGCTGATCGCATATAAGAAATGAAACAGATTAAAATTGGTCATTTTTTCCTAAATAATCATTAAAAATTTTTGATAGTCTCAATTGTCAAATGCAGAGAAAAATTTGCCCTGTAATCGGGACTTGAGAGTTTTGTCGACTTTCTCTATTTTACGAATTCATCTTTTATCGAGGTTATCACTCTCGATCAATATAAATCTTGATCTGTAGCCGATAAAAATGGCATCATGACATAGAAAAAACTTTTCTCGACGTCCTTATGCAACGCCAGATATTTACAATCGCTGGAGTAGCGATAGCACTAGATTACAACACTAGCATACTGAGGCTGCGTCATCTAATTTCCGTGGCGGCCCGGAGCCGTGACGAATGCGTCAAGTGGAATCGTGACGCAGTGCGCCGCACTATCGCTAATCGGAGTTTGTAAATTAATCTTTCACTTAGGAAATTTTAATACTAACTATGATTATTATTAAGGTAATTTAAAGTCAAAAGCTTTTTATTTATTTGATTATTATGCGACATCTCGAACGGCTTAAATGTGGTTTTAGTGTAAACGTATCTGGGCTGGAACCTATGTAAGACATGGTAATAATTGAGTTCACATTCGTATATGAACCTATTTCAAGCAAAAGTGCAGACTGACCTTATAAATTCTTTATTAAGTACATAGTTAAGAATAGTAGTAGAAATACATAAAGAAAGTCCAATAGACCTCTTGCAGGCAACCTTAATAATAATACAAAATAAGCAATAATTTTATGTATTGTGTACTTAATAGGTAAGAACATAGAATTACTTAGATATTAACATAACAGCCTTTATAATTTGACCCACTTCTGGGACACAATGCCTCTCCTTGTCATCAGAGGAGATTTGGTGGACTGCCTGTCCACCACGCTTGCCAAATGCAGATTGGAGAATGGAGTATATTAAGGTGATCAATAACCCTTTGCTGATCTATTAGTCGCCTTCTAAGACACCCGTTGAAGGATATGGGGTGATGCTATTTTACTCTGCTGGCATCACAAGGCCTAGTTAGACATATTGTAAAAATAATAATATATATATTATGATATGAGCATATTTTTAATTTTTCTTAGTAGGCTGACTATTATAAGACCTGCCTGGTGTAAACAGTCACCGTAGCCTATAGACGCTTGCAACACTGACGTCACACTCGCGCGCTGACAACCATAGTTCCCTCCTCTACCCCGTGGAGTTGTGGCAATCTTATCTTATCTTATGATGGGGCCGTGAGTTTCCTCACGGTGCACTTCTTTCCCTTTACTCTTGTCGCTCTTTGAATATGTAACAGCCTACGTCCATGGGCTTGAAGAGCCTGTAGTGCTCTGGTCTTGGATAGGCCATTCCCAGGATATTCATTCTTATCCTGGCTATGGAATCGCAGTCACTGACAACCTTAATTACCAACAGAAACACGACACCACAAAAATATAGTGTTATTTCACTGTGGTCTTCTGTAGACACTACCTCGACTAAATTAAAAATCGGGAGTGGTCTCCCCTTGACTTTCTCGTATACCGGAAACGACTCAAAGGTTGATAGAAACCTTATATTTTGATGTCATACATGCATGTTAAATTTTGGTCACCCATCCGAGTACCGACCGCGCACTTGGTTGCTTAACTTTCGTGATCGACGGCTCAAAAGTTGATAGAAACCTTATGTTTTGATGTCATACAGGCATGTTAAATTTGGTTGCAATAAGTTAAAGCATGCTCGAGTTATCGTGCTAACGCACAGAGACACACACAGACATAATTCCAAAAAAAATATTTTTGGACTCAGGGAGGTCCAAAGCGTGTAAATCCGTCAAAATCTCGAGGTCGAATTTTTTGACGATTACAAGACTTCCTCTATACTAGGTACGAGAAAGTAATAATTATCATATCTTTAAAAAACTTTCCTAAACATTAGGTGAGATAAAAAAGAGTTACTCTGATAAAGAAAAATAAAGATTTCTAGACTCTATTAATAAAATATGGGATAGTGGCATTTTATTCTCATATTGTCCCATGTTCCCTACACTGTCGCACGTTTCGTCGTGTCGCACCGTGGCGCAATGTGCCGCAGTACCCCAACAGGGCACAATCTGTCACTGCGAAGATAACTTGTTAAATCTCTATTACAATGCGGGGTAACGGACACGTTTTACGTACGGCATTGAAAGGGAAGCGATCACAACACAATGTACTAAAAGCGCAAAAGACAAGTTTAGTAGAAGACTATTGAGGTCATGTGCATCGATGTATAAAGAAGAAGGCTGAAAAGATAGATAGACCAAAATAGACTAGATAAGAAACTTTATTTATTTAATTATAACTATTCATATTGAGTTGAGGATTGATAGAAAAATATGCAGCATACGATGTGTGGTGTTCATATCAAATCATTTATCGGTTTATGTGGTAAATAAGATGTTTCACAATTTACAGGCTGCACATGAACCCTGTAAGGGCACTATACAATATTTTTTTACAAACAATAAATCATTACTAGAAAAATGCACTGAAAAAAATCGACTTGCCTCAGGCGGGACTCGAACCCGCACCTTCCACAATCCGGTTGGTCAACGCGTCCACCCGGATTGTGGAAGGTGCGGGTTCGAGTCCCGCCTGAGGCAAGTCGATTTTTTTCAGTGCATTTTTCTAGTATTATATTTACGCGTTTGTAAACGCAAAAATAAAATTATTCCATAATGTAAGGTAGTTTCATCTTAGCTGGGCGTCAAATATTTGCAAAAATATTTCGTTCGGGTCTTGGAAGTGCAAATTTCAAAGATATGATGAAACGATGTTTACCATAAAAACATAAGCAACAAGCACTGACAAATTTCGACAGCGAAAAGCAGTGCCTCGGTGGCGAAATTGGTCAACGCGTCCACCCAGATTGTGGAAGGTGCGGGTTCGAGTCCCGCCTGAGGCAAGTCGATTTTTTTTCAGTGCATTTTTCTAGTATTATATTTACGCGTTTGTAAACGCAAAAATAAAATTATTCCATAATAAATCATTAACCAAATTTAAATGATCTAACAGACATAGATATCGCCTTTTTGTTACAATCCTGGGTCATTCAAAAGAGGCGTAAAAAAGCACCTTGCATCTTAGTAAGTCGAGGATGGTTAGAGCGGCGGTTTATCTCTCGCATCTCTCGCATATCGTAGTATTTTTGTATCCACTTCTATTAACCATGAGGTGGAAAAAGAACAGAACTTGGAATAGCATATGATGTGTAGGTAGAGGTAGGTATAAGGTTTTTACTGACTATTGTTGTTGTTGACAGATAACATTGACAGCGTCAACGTTTCTAATTAGACAAGGACCTTGGTGAGGTCATTTAGCCTGTAAGGCAACCCTCCCCAGAAGTTTTCTATTAGGCAAGCATCTCTAGGGGAGTCTGTATGAATTTGAATCTATTTGCCTTTTTTTCTCTGTTTACTTTGTGGACATAAAATGATACACTGGCATCAAACATTGGATTTAAATTACAGATTTGAGTAATGATCCAGAGACGTGGTGTTGATTAATTTAAAGAGGTTTTAATTTAATATACGCTGTGATTTGTTTACGTAACTAGTGTTGAAATTACAGTGACGAATTTAATTATTTATTTATTTAAAACTTTTTGCACAAAAGACGACACAAAAGGCGGACTTAATGCTAAACAGCATTCTTTACCTGGACAT
Source organism: Elophila nymphaeata (assembly GCA_955850985.1). Taxonomy (NCBI): domain Eukaryota; kingdom Metazoa; phylum Arthropoda; class Insecta; order Lepidoptera; family Crambidae; genus Elophila; species Elophila nymphaeata. The sequence goes on along the minus strand of OY039084.1, from coordinate 21,631,748 downwards.
GTGCAAGAAGATAGTGTTGAAGGTATAAAAAAAATGTTATGAATAATTAAACAAACATGTGTTTGATAAAACGGTTAGCGAAGAACCTGTCAATTGACTTGATGACTCATGAACAAAAAGTGCTGAAGTAATAGGATTGTTATCGTTCTATGGCTACATCAAATAACTTACCCAAGTTAATTATTGTTGTCATAAAATAAGAGAGAAGAGGGCCTAAACAAGTGGCCAACGATACGAAGTTTCTATCGAACGATATCAGAATTTTTGACTACTCATACATTTGACACGAAGGTTGCCATAGAGATTTCTCAGTTGTACATCAGTTTCATACATTATATTCCTTTCGTTAAACGTTCGACGCAATCGATTGGCCACTTGGCTAGGCCCTCTGGGCGTCTTGACTTGAAATATTCATAATGCTAACATTTTATCCGTATCAGGACTTGAAACCCAGCATTACTGCACAAAGATGGTGTCAATAGATGTCCATATGGAGAAACTTCGAAATTTTGTTGGCGTCAAATAGACAAACAAGAACCATAACAGAGAAAGAAAATGGTTGTAAAATACGACTTTTTTAAAAACTGTGCGTTTATATAACCACTAGCATTTGCCCGCGACTTTGTCCGCGTGGTTCATACAAACTTTGGACCCCATTTTCATCCCTTTAATGCAACCAAGGGGGTGAATTAGAAAACCCTTTCTTAGGGGATGCTTACAACAGAATAACTATCTGCGAGCCGAATTTCAGCGCAATCCGTTCAGTGGTTTGTGCTGTTTGTTGATAGATCAAATCTGTAACGGTGGCCTTTTATAATTATGTACAGATTTCAATAAAAGACTCTGCAACTTTTTACTATAACATAAAAGATATAGCTCAAATAAACACGAATCACTCATTCGTTCCCCCGTTTATGAATAGTCTTTCTCAGTAAAAATGAACTACATTAATACTCGCGAGTTTCTGGTTGCATTGTGCGGGCTATTGTGAGCGAGCCGAGCGAGGAGCGGGCACTCGACGGAGTTAGTTCAAGCGTTCAAGACGCGGTCTATTTTGATTGTGAAACTAAAGAGCTAGTTAGAATAAATAGTTCAGTTAGATCTACATACATACAAACAATCACGCTCGCAATCCCATGAAGGGTTGAACAGAGCCATGTAACACTATGTTACACATAGAGCCATACACATTAATTGGTAGTATTGGCCATGCCGCGCCTTCAAATAGTGACAGGATACGAGTCTGCCGCCTACATAAAAGGGGCACCAAACCCTACAAAGTAACAATCTTACAAAAGCCAACGACCAGGACAGATGTTACACTCAAAATCATCTCAGCAGTCCGGGAAACCATGGAAGTTTAGATATTATTTTTATTTGGGGCACCGTCGTGGTAGAGTGGTCAATAACGCTGCCTACACATCGAGCGATCCGGGTTCGAGTCCTGGTAGTGGCAAATGTTAGTGTGATAAACACGAATATTTGTTCCATGAGTCATGGTTGTTTATATATTTATATAAGTTTAATTATAAAAATATCTAGATTATTAAGTATATTTGTCCGTTATCTAGTATCCATAACACAAGTTCTTAAAGATACTTAATTTGGGCTAGATAATTGGTGTGAGCGTAGAAATATATATTATTATTATTATATTCAGCACCTTCAACTAGTGACAGGTTACCAGTCTGTCGCCTACATACCAAACCCAATAAGTAACAATCCTTCCGTAAACAATCTAACAAAAGCCAACGACCAGAACAGATGTTACACCCAAAATCAACTCACTAGTCCGATAAACTAGGGAAGTTAGATTTTTTTTATGTCAAGTGGTGGCCAGAGAAGCATACGGCCTGCCTGGTGGTAACCAGCCACCATAGTCTATAGACGCTTGTAACACTGGCGCGCTGCCAACTCTAGTCCCCTTCCCTACCCCGTGGAGCTCTGGCGACCTTACTCACTAACAGAAACACAACACCACAATGTAGTGTTATTCGACTGTGGTCTTCTGTAAGGTAGACGTAATACCCCAGTTCGTGCTGCTCCAGATACGAGTGGCTACTCCGCTGTGCCTCGAAATAGTTATTAATTTGCTGAGAACCTCCGGCATTTTTCAATTTGTCCATTGCTTTTCCAACTACACAGGCCTAAGGCCTGTATTACAGAATGGCACTCAGTAATCAATCATGTCTTAAGAGAATTGTTTGTCCCTTTCTATCAAGCACAAATAGATAGAGACCTACGACGCTCAGTACGGCGTTGATTCTTGAGACTTTGGTTTAATACCAGATTTGAACACTATTTACGTCGAATTACTCAAACAAACAAAGACAAAGAATTTAGCACCCTACGTTCATTACCATAACTCCGTCTTTGCATAATTCGTGGCTGCATTAAACTGCAGATCCCATTGCGTTCCCTTTCCCGCATGGGAACACCGCCATTTGCCTTTGAATTAATTAAATTGTATAATTAAGCTTTTGTATGCGGGTAAATTTTCAAAGCGGACTTTTTTACGTCATTACGGTGGCAATTTTTTTTTTTCACCAATCACCCAAACCAAATACGCTAGATTATAGATTAGGATGCTGTGAATCTAATAATTTATGAGGCACCCTTTAGAACACAGTACTTTTGGAGAAATATTATTTTTTAAATTTTGTGCCACCGAAATGATGATAAAAGCCACTGAAATGACTCAATTAATTAATTAAGCAAATTTTCTTAAATATTCATATAAAAATGCGGTAATGTACTTAAAGAATATTTTTTTTATAATCAATTTTTCTAGTACACTGATGGCAAGTAAACATTGATGACACAGTAACAAAAATAAAACAAATATATCTTGGTTAAGCTAGCCTTCATATTCTTACGTTATAGTTAAAGTTCATCATCATCATCATTTTAGCTGAAAGACGCCCACTGTTGGACATAGGCCTCCCCCAAGGATCTCCAAACCGGTCGGTCCTGCGCTGCCCGCATCCAGCGACTTCCCGCGACCTTTATCAGATCGTCAGTCCACCTTGTGGGGGGCCTACCAACGCTGCGTTTCCCGGTACGTGGTCGCCACTCAAAGACCTTTCCGCCCCAGCGGCCGTCAGTCCTCCTCGCAATGTAGCCTGCCCACTGCCACTTAAGGTTCGCAACTCTTTGGGCTATATCGGTGACCTGGTTCTCCTGCGGATCTCATCATTTCTTACGTGATCAGGCAGAGAAACTCCGAGCATAGCCCTCTCCATTACCCTTTGGGTGATCTTGAGCCTTCTTATGAGGCCCATTGTAAGCGGCCACGTTTCGCTTCAATAGGTTATCACTGGCAACACACACGAATTAAAAACTTACGTCTTGAGACACTGTGGTAGATGGGCCGAGAATATGCCGCGTAGCTTCCCGAAGCTGCCCAGCCGAGTTGGATTCATCCCAGGTAAACCAACATTGGTAAACCAACCGTCCCAGGTTGTTTGTCCCAGGTAAATATAATGGTCTCTACCACTTCCAGTGTAGAGCTTCCATCCTTTACGCTAAGCATAATGGCAGATTATCGCTCTTTGGTCTTCTGTATAACCTGCCGCAACGTATGTATGTGACTATGGTACTGAAGCCTTTTCGGAATCCGGCTTGTTCGGTAGGTTGGAAGTCGTCAAACCTGCACGCGAGACGATCCGTATAACCCTCGAAAACAACTTATAAACATGACTCAGGAGCGTGATGGTCTATAGTTCTTCATTTGGGCCCTATCGCCCTTTTTAAAGAAGAGTCTCACCACGCCATCATGCCACGTCTTTGGCGTTTTGCCCTCGAGTATAACGGAGTTGAATAGCCTCTGAAGAGCTTCTTCAATCTCGGTCAAAAGCTCAGGTCGCGATGAAACGATTCTGCCATCCTCTGTCTTCAGCTTCGACAGCAAGCTCGCTCCAAGCGCAAGATCTCTAGCGAACACTATATATAGGCACTTGGAGATCTGTTTAGTGAGCTACCGAACACGACGAGTGTCTTAAAGAGCTTTGAACCCACCGTAGAGACAGCTTCCACGAACCTGTCATTGTATTCGAAGCAATTTTGCACTTCGAGTTGAAAGTGTTCGGGGTTTTGGATCTGGATAGCTTCAGGGCGGAGCGTAGACTTCATCAATCGATACCTTTCGGATTTGACGTTGAGATTCAATGTGCCTCTTACCATTCGATGATCGCTCCCCGTGTTAAACGAATTGATCACAGAGACATCATTGAATATCCGAGCCTTGGTCGACATGATGAAATCAATCTCATTTTTTGTTGTACCATCCGGACTTTCCCAGGTCCATTTTCAGTTAAAGTTATGTAAAATAATTGAGCATAGTAATATGTGCAGTATTTTTCTTTCTCTCCTTATACCTCATTGAATTTTTCTATTTCTTTCCCATATTATTTTCCTTTTTGAAAAGGCAATTGAGCTATAGGGAGAATCTTTTTCTCTGCCTTGTTCTTGTAGACATAATTTATAGTAATTTTTAACTTGGATCTGTAGTACCTACCTAGTAATAACTAACAATACTAATTTTTATTTTTAACTGAATATTGTTACTAAATATACTAATAAATTCTATGGACTAAGTATTATGGGTCTGAACGAAATAAATTCATTGCTTCAATAATACTAAGAAGAAAACTAAGAGTTCTAAGAGAAGAAAACAAGAACGCAGTATGAAACCATTATCCAGTATTCCAGTCCCAAACTAAGTCAGATATACATAATTGTATTTTAGGATAAAATTAATATTAAATAATGAAAGATTATTATATTTAAAGTATATAAATAGTATCGATTATACAGGTATATATCATTACGGTGGCTCATGCGTCATTCCGGTGGTTCACTACGCCACCGCAATGACGCCACCGTAATGACGACAAAATGTATTTTTTCGTTATAATTACCCGAGTACCTAATTAATTTAGTAGATATTTACAGGTCGTAAGACTGCGGCAATTATCTACAACATACTAACTTGACGATACAATACATCACTCCGTTCATAATCTAAAACTTGCCACCGAACTGACCACACACGGTAACCAAAACACATTTCTCGAAAAACTTACCTCGGGAACGAGTTAAAACTTGCTTAAGCATCGTCCTTTCTACCCAAAAGTTGGGGCCCGATTAACATTCAGGCTGATCAGAAATCAAAATATGACGTGACATTGCTTGACTGATAGAAAACAAGTAGTCAACTGCAAGCATCGGAAGCGCAGTTTTACGCGGGACAACGACATATTGGCGTCTCAGTTTTTTAATTTAATAGTTAGTAAAGTTTTTATGCCTTAAATTGTGAAATGGAGTAAATATCTTTAAAATGAGATATTTTGATAAAAGATACGTTAAAATTTCGTTTAATAGTGAGTGGTTTTGTGAGCGCGATTTAAACTGGGACAAGTCTCCCAGGGCTAGGCCGCTCATACAAGTCGGATGTTCAATGTGGAAATTCTTGTAAGTTTTATATTAATTCTTATCTAGTTTTTTAATACGGTTAAGCTACGAGGTATATTTTCAAAAACGCGTGTGTTTAGTCTGTTAAGAATGATAGTTTCTTTATAAAGGTCATAGGACGCCCAAAAAAGTACGCTCGAAAATTTACCCATGCCATTAAACTTTATCTTCGTGCGTTTTGGATTAATTTGCCACTTTGAAATGCAAAATAGTGAGGCAATAATAATTATCATTTTGATTAATTTTTGTGCTATAAAGGTATAATGAATATCATTTTATTTTGGTTAATATTTTTCGAAATGAACCAAAAAAAAAAAAATTATCGCGCTCAATCCTGTGTACGAGTAGTAAGAGAGGAACAAACTTGCTGAGTTTCTGGTCCGTTCTTTGGATTAATTCGAAGAATCAAAAAATTTACTTTCCATACATCTAATGGACATCCAAAAATTGTATCCGTAGATAGTCATCATAAAGTTTTTGATTATTATTAATTCCTTTATTACATTTAAAATACATACAAAATTATATTTCCAAATATTTAGTTTATACAATACATAACACTAAGAAATATAAAATTTAAAAAATACAATAATGCAGTTCACCGTTGGTAGCCATCTGGCTATCAAAGTCCCGGCTACTGGTGGTTAAAGATCCAGAGACAGAAACCTACTCATTATACGGGCCATGTTAAGAACAACTGCCGTCTGCATCTGACTCTTGATCTAACAACCTAACGCGAGCTTCTTAAGGTGTTTATTTATTATAATATTTCTTTTATTTTATTGTTCTTCCCACATAAGTTGTATTTTTTGTCTATCTTAATATATATAAATTGCGTGTCACGTTCTTTGTCCGCGATGGACTCCTAAACTACTTAACCGCAGTTTCTCCCGAGTTCTTGTTGTAAAAACACGTGTTGAGAGACTCCATTTTTAACCAAAATCTACCGTACAATTTTTTATAACTATAATTAAGTTTAAAACAAAAACAAACTTGCGCCATCCTGGGAATCAACCCGAGACCTCTAACCCGATAGCTTTGAGTCAACTACTACACCATAGTGGCAGTATATTAATATTTGTAACATTAACTTGAATGTTTAATTAAATCATTATTAATAAAATCCCATGTATGTTATATGCGCCCCTAGGGTCACGACTCTCATATAATTTGTGCGCGTTATTTACGCGAGCGGACCCGGGCGCAACGTATAGCTTGTACGTGACATGATAATGTCGCTTAATAATGCACGGACGGACAATGTGTGCTTTTAGAGATCGGTAGGAAATGGATGTTTGGATTCACAATAAAAAATAACTCTTATTTAAAGATGGACTAGATTAATGGTACCTACGCGATATCGGAAGGCATATTTATAATTATTATCGGATATATAGGAACTGTGATGATGTAAGATATAACGAAAGATCTATGTAAGGTTCGTAGCAAGTGGAAAAAAGAGATCCTATGTAGGTTTTTCTGTCAAAGATAGAAAAACCTACATAAAATCTCTTATTTCTTATCAATAAGGTTTCCCACGCACTGACGGTCGAATCACAATGGCCAGATATTTCTGGGATTTACAAGCGAGCGTTTAGTAGTACCCGCAATTAGTGCGTTGTTGCTTTAACTGTTGGAAAACAATAATGATCTCAGCACTTTCATTATGGCAAGAGTTTGATAAGCTGGTTGTAGCTAGCCGGGTGGCTCAAACGGTAGCTGTTTTGCATCCCGTCTCAGTTTAATTTCTAATTTTTCAATTCATAATTAACTTCAATAATGACTTAAAGTTCAGTTTTCATAATTACTTAATTTAATTAATCAGTTAAATAATGTTTTCCTTAATTGTAGGAACACCAACGACATTTAAAAGAATTTGTAAACATATAATTACAACTTGATAATATTTGGCCGTGTGATGGCCACCCCATATCCTCCAACGGGTGTTGTAGAAGGCGACTAATGGCTGATCCAAAGGGGTATTGATCACCTTATACTCCGTCCAGCAATCCGCATTGGACGAGCGTGGTGGACTACTGTCTAAACCTCCTTAGTTAACAAGGAGAGGCCTTATGTGTCCCAGTGGGTCGAATTATAAAGGAAGTTATGATAATCATGAATATTTGGCCACTATCATTCAATTATGAAGTACGGAACATTCCCGCAATATCCAACTTGCTCTTGGCAACTTTTTTACAAACATACATATCTCACACATCGGAGGAGATTGTTCGAGTTTGAGATAGGGAAAGTACGTGCACGCCAGATCTCAATTTATATGGAAAATACCGTTTGTTTTTGTATCATGTTTTTTTCGTTTTGGTTTCGTGTTTTTGCTGAAATACCAGTTAATTTAAGTAGAAGTTTCATAGCCACATTTAATTTAAAAATACCTACATTCGCATCATCAGAGAAAAGCTAGTTACGTAAGTAATAATATCCCTAATAAAATAGTGGCCATAAATTAGGGATTTTTATTAAAATGTCTAGCAAATTTTCCACCTGATGATAAGCAGAAGTGGCTTCCAAATGCAAAGGTAAATCGCTTTTCATATGTACGCTTAATCGACGCTTTTACGGTAAAGGAAAACATCGTGAGGAAACCTGCACACACCTATGAAGAAATTCTTAGGTTGTGTGTGAAGTCGACCAACCCGCACTTGGCCAGCGTGGTTGACTAAGGCCTAATCGCCCCTAATGTGGGTAGGCTCGAGCGCCTAGGTGAAGGTGGGGACATTATATGAGCTGTTGTTGATGATGATGATGATGATGACGATGATGATGATTATAACAAGACACTTTGCTTTGTATCTACTGTCTGTCTACGATAAAACTGGTCATTATTACTATCTCTTGAAATACCAATGCGCTGTGATTAGTCATAACGTACTTGGGTATGAAATTCATATTACCCTTTGTATTTCAGACGCACAAAACAGGATTTTTCAAACAAGTTAGAGTCCAACAGCTGCAATGCATGCCCCTAAACCGTGGGATCCAATTTTGTCATACAATGACCGTGGACTCGTAGTAAGGGTTTTGAAAAATTGGAAATACTCCGCGAAACGTACGCGTTTCTGTATATTGCATCCTTTTGAGCTGCCGGAGTGATTTTGCAGACTGTGATTGTATTTTAAGCTGCAACAGCCACAGTTTTTTTACAAGCTGAGCGGCAATACGTCGTCGTGACATATTAATTGATTGGAGTCTCGCCACAAAGTAAACTTTTCTTCTTTTGTGGTGAGAGTGCCAACCCATCATCTGCCGACTTTCATGAAGGAGGAGTTCTGGCCGGAAGGAGTCGTTTTTCGACGTTTTCGAGGACGACTTCCTAATGAGCTGCGCTACACGTCGCCGACCCTACGTGTGCCTTAGTGTATAAGTTATAATTTATATTATATATGTTAATTTTAGGGTATTTATCTATGGGCCCTTTGTTTATTTTAACATCTATGTAAGCATAGTGTTGCCTGATATAAATGAATTATTATATATTAAAAAGAGAGAGTTGTTATAGACGTAGCTAATGTAAACTAACATAGTAAGAAGTATTATTATTTACTTAGAAAATAAAGCAACTTTTAACCTCTCCCCTGTAAAGTTAAGAACTACTAAGTTAAGAGACGCCGTTGTGGTGGAGTTATCAATAACGCTGCCTATACTTCAAGTGGTCCTGGTTCGATATTTTAATAATAAATAAACCTTATTTATAAAATACGATCTAAATTACGATAAATATTTGTCCGCTATCTAGTATCCATAACACAACTTTTAAATGATACATTATATAGATGGATTCACTAGGTGGTAGGCCCATATGTAGGTAAGGTCGTCTGGGTAGGTACCACCTCCTTCCTTATTTCTGCCGTGAAGCAGTTCGCTGTGTTTTGGATTGAAGGGCTTTGTAATTACTGGGCATGGAAGGCATTCATCTAAGTCCCCAGGATGGCAACGCACTTGCAAAGTTAAGTAAGTTACCCTTAATACTGCAAGTGTCTATAGGCGACGGTAACCACTTAATACCAGGTGGGCCGTAAGCTTGTTTGCCATCTCGTATTATTTTAAAAAATGTGAATAAGTTAGCCAAGTGGCTGATTATTATTACTTCGACGATTTGGGGCTTCTTGCGTCACTGTGACCTGTAAAAATCTATTATGACTAGCCTCCAAGTAAGTCGTATTGAGGTCTTACATGTACTCCTTTAGATGGCCACTATCTAAAAATGATAAGATATTCCCAGCTTGGATTGTTTTGATATCGCCTGTGTCGAGAATGTGTCTCCCCAAATTTCGGCTTCTTTTGTGAATGAGACATTCACAAGAGCACAGGAGGTGCTTTGAATTTTTACGCTCCTGTTCACAGAATCTACAAGCATATTGTAGAGATGTCTGATCAGCTTGCAGTGGCCAGTCAGAGCCCTAGTCAACACGCTCAGGTTGCCAAGTGGCGAATGTCTCTTATTGTCATTTTGGCACCGATTTTGAGTAGTTTCGTTTAGTTAATTCTCCTTTTCTCTGCTCTGTTCTTACTTCTACAGGTTAGTCTTTACACAAAAGCTTTCCATTTTTCAGAAATAAAAAATCTTTTCTTTATAAAGTCCACACTTCCAAAGAGTCCATCAACGAATCTAACTCTAACTGAGCGCTCACAAATCCCTAACATTTGCATTTGAATCACAACGTTACTTTTCCCTTGCCCAAATGCACTATCAAAGAACAACAGCTTTACAAAACCTTTGGCGTCTATAAACAGCCTTATTACAAAGGAACACGGGTTATATTGCTAATTTATTGTCCACACGTGATGTAGGGGAAAGGTGTTTGAATAAAGGTTTTGTTAAAACAAATGTGATAGGAGAATGTTGAATATTTTTTTTACTAAGAAATAGTTTCTAAACTTTTCTTGATGATGAATTTTTTATAATATTATATGTATTAATATAATCATAGATTGAGATTTATTCAATCCAGATCTTAACTTGCAATGTTCAATATGAATCTAAATGGTTGCAAATTATTTAATGATTTTATCAGGTAACAAAAGTTTATTGAAATAAATAAAACAAAAATAAATTAATACGTAAGATTTGGTTTCTACCTGTAATTAAGATGTTCAGAGATGACCCCGTAGGTTAGGATTGTAAGCATGCGAGTAACATTCAATTGTTGCAAGCTTTTGCGTCTATAGGCGGCGTTGACCTTTTTCCATTACACCCTTACAGTAAAAAAATCGTTATGTTTGGCTGTATGGCAATTTAAAAAAATGCTTTCACAATTTAGCCTTTACTAAATTTGAATGAATGTAGAAAAGCAGAAAAGTAACCAAGTCTACTCCAATTCTGATTCACGGGCTTACTCTCAATGTAATTGAAAAAGTGTTCAGAAATTTTAACAAAAGTACTTGGAAAGACTGCAAACTTTCCCATTAGGTAAGTGTCCCAGTATTTTGGGCGGTGGTCGAGATGAGTTGTGCTTTTCAAACCATTATATTATACCTCGATTTACTAAGAAGGTTGTGAAGGTCAGGTGCTATTTTTGTTCTTCAGCACCAAACCTTGTTCGATGATTATGGAAATATTTGTCTAAGTACCTATGTTCAAGAAGGGACATTTTAAAATTATTACACGTGACCGTTTCATCTTCTCAGCTGAAGGAAATATATTTAAGAGTGTGTATATAACATAAATACTTGACAGGAGTAAATTAATTATTTTCACTTGTATATTTCGTTCACTTCATCTGCTCCATAAAGTCTTCATACATTCCCACCTCTCTTCAGCTAGCCTTATCTAACTAAAAAGTCTTAGATTTGATCGCCAACTTTCAATAAAGTCTTCACTTTCATCTCCACTCAATGAGGTTGCTAGGAAAACCAGACGGCGTCATAATAATAGATCTTGATGTCAAAACACATATCCACAATCCTGCTCCACAAACATTGAAAAATGAGGATTAATATTTATTTGTATAAACTGATAACTGATCACAGTGCTGCCGCCTAGCCAGTACTATTTGAGACAGCCTTCATTCTGATTCATTTCTCTTGTTGTCAAGTCAACATGGGCTCGTAGGTGGAAGCGTACTTCACGCGGAATCCTTGACATAATCTTTAAATGAGAATCAAACCCAATTATATTCTTATCTTATGATGGGGTCGTGAGTCTCCTCGCGGTGCACTTCGACCCAACGGGATCTTTTGTGTCTCCCCTTTCCGCCCTTCAATATGTAGGCCATCAGCCTTACTATGTCCATGGGTTTGAAGAGCCTGTAGTGCTCTGGCCTTGCATAAGCTATTCCCATGACATTCACTCTAACCTTGGCTATAGAATCGCAGGCACACAGCAAGTGTTCCATGGATTCCCGGTCAAGTCCATATGCTCTGCAATTCGATGTTGTTGAGATTTGAATTTTGTTGATGTGGTGAACGCCAATCTTCCGATTTGGATGGTCTCAAGAACTTACGAGTTTGCTATTACAAGAAAAAGGTTTTTTTCAAGAATTCTCATATCCAAAGACTTGTTCAACTATATCGCAATTCTATCGAACATGCAGTATTAGGATTCCTGGAAAGTCTCCAGGAATCCTAATACTCACAATATCACACGTGTTTGCACAATTACTGCACATCGGCCCACACCTTTGAGGCGTACTCCACCAAATTTTTCCAGCCAAACTTATGCAGATTCAGAAACGGGTATGCAAATCTCGGACGACGGAAAATATGAATAACAAACATAGCAGGCACTTAAATCGATTTCTGTTGCTGCTAACTTCATATCAAACACGTTTGAATTTAACAGTGCAAAGTTGGGTAGTATCAGAAATGAAAATTCAATTTGTTTTTCGTCAGAAGTCAAATTGACAGTAGTAGGAGCCCGTGGAAAATTTTACACGGAGCAGTATTTGAAATATGTTCGATTATTGCGCTGATGTATTTGCTGTGCTTGGAGAAAATTAAATTTTGTGTTGCAATCGAGTTTAAGCATTTCACTAGCGTGTAACAAATATGCCGGTGCTATTATTTTACTTCTGCAGTCAGTTATTTATTTTACATACAGTGATTAAAGAGCACTGTCTAACTCCCTATGACCCCGCAATCCTGATCAGCAAAAGACGAACAGACATAGTCTGCTCTACTGAACTGTTTCGTACAGCTCATTTCGCATATGTTTTTTTTTTTTCGATGGCTGCTCCCGGTGTCCTCGTCAGGAGGATGCGCCAGGTCGAGCAGTCGTCGGCGAGGAGGCGGCCTATAACGCTGGCGTTGGCTAGCGGCCCCCCACAGGGGCTGGCGTCAGTCGGTAGCCCCTGTGGGCTGCTGGCCATCAATTGGTGCACAAAGAGTGCCTAGACGGGCAGCGTTGGGACGGTCTTGGTGTAGTTGCACTCACGTGCGCAGATCCCGAGCCGTCCCGCAATAGCGCACTGGAGGTCAGGCCGGGGAGGATGTTTAGTTGGTATGGAGGGAACGCCTTTACCTCGAGTCCCACATATCCCCTGTGATTGGCACCAGCAGGGACTATGCGTAATTGCATTTGACCTTCCCGTCAATAAAAAAGCCATTATTTTAGATGCCTAAGACACAGGTAAACACTTTTACTTAGTTTAGGTGTCAAATTAAGAACTCATCGACCCCCATTTTTAATGAGTAATTCTCATACTTGGCATTAATTCATTATTATGTTCTGTATCACTATATTTTTGTAATTAACTTAGATTTTACTAGTTATGTTATTTAGACTAAGTTGATAACGAAACGAATTTTATCTTTATACATAATAGGTTGGGGAAAAAGTTTCTTCGCATTTTTTAAGAAAATTCAAAACATTTTTTAATATAGTTTATTTACATTTAACTAAAGTATGTAGGTACCATTTTGTTCGATAACTTTTTGCCATCTTGTAGGTAGGGACATGATCCCATTGCTATAGAAATTTTGGGACTTCTGGTCAAAATACCGCGACAAGTGGTTTTGGCAGTCCTCTCGTGATGTTAACCTGACACTGCCTAAAGAATTCTGAAGAGACCGTAACAGGTGGAAATCTGAAGGTGCAAGGTCAGGACTATACGGCGGATGCATTAACACCTCCCAGCCAAACTCTCTTAATTTTGGCTGAGTGGCTAAAGATGTGTGAGGTCTAGCGTTATCATGATGAAAAACCACACCCCTTCTGTTGATTAATTCCGGCGGCCAAAGAGATTTTATTACAAGTTTATACATACTATAATGCGAAAAGACTTTTTCCCCAACCTAATACATACATTATAATCACTCTCATTATCCCAAAAGCGGTCGAGCAGAGCTTCAGGTAACATTCGGTTACACACCAAGCCACATCTCAATGATGATAACGTAATAAAAGTTAATTGAAGAGTTTGCTGTGTAATGTGTGCCGTTCTCTTCATATTAAAGACTAGCTGTGCCCGCGACTTCGTCCGCGTAGAAATTACCAAAAGAAAAAAAAAGTAGCTCAAGTTACTCCTTATCCGATCCAGCCGTTTCAGAGATTAGCTGGAACAAACAGACAGACAAAAATTGTAAAAAAAAATATTTTGGTGTATGTACCTTATATATATTCATGTTGTAAAAAACGGTTATTTCAATATTACAAACAGACACTCAAATTTTATTTATATGTATAGATGTAAAATATCTATGCTTAAAACCACATCTCTCTGCCAAATGAGTAGATATCGATCACAATTGTCATTCACGCTGGCTGATTTCGACTCCTGATTTGTTCCTTCTTTTAAAATCTTTAATTTAATTTCCAAATGTTAACCTAGTTCTTCCCGCACCATTAATTTCCTTTGTCTTTCAAACACTCGATCAGTTATGTAATAATATTTTTCTTTTAAAATGTCTGATAGAGATTTTATAAAAATAACATGAGTCATTGACAAATTAAACACAAGCCACGGAGAAATTACAAGACAGGCGTATGAACTACTAAAGATAAATTTCTCGAACGAAATAACGACAAAACTTCTCGATCGTTACCAGCGATATAATTAATTGAAAGTTGAAATCGCCGTCTGCAATAACTGATCAAACAGCCACTTCCTTAAAACAAACAACCCTCATTCGGGTGAAACTTAACAGTGATGGTACAGTCGAGTTCGATAGTTGGGTTGTTATATCACCCCTACTAAGGGTGCAACCTGCATTAAATATATAGATTGAGACCTACAACCTAACGTGGTAAACGAACTTGGTAATGCGGAACTATTTTTACCCTCTTGTCAATACCATAGGCGACAGGATCGCATCTTGTCACTATTTTAAGGCATTGCATAGCCCATACTGCCAGATGAGGCTTAAAGCTCTGCTCAACCTTTTTGGCATTGTGAGCGTGATACAATCTATGTAAATCAATATCGTAAAATTTTACTTTTCAATAGCAGCTTCATGACAACAAGGTAAGCTTCTGCATGGCAGATTTTGCTATGTCTCTGCCACTACAATAGGAAGGAATAATACATATGTCATGCCTAAAAATTACATGTTGATAAAAAAAATTCATGTATGCTACAGCATCTCTTTGCTTTTCAATGCATTCTGTATCATGCCATCCCGTTCTATAGATTTGGTGAGAGCTATAAATAAATTTTAATCGTTTCAAGACAAGTAAGGAAAAACGTAGTTACTAGTCGTTCAGATTTGGATAGCTCGTACCTAAATTACATCGTAGTTTTGATTTAAGTCCA
The DNA here is from genome assembly GCA_955850985.1 of Elophila nymphaeata. Classification (NCBI taxonomy): domain Eukaryota; kingdom Metazoa; phylum Arthropoda; class Insecta; order Lepidoptera; family Crambidae; genus Elophila; species Elophila nymphaeata. The sequence continues at coordinate 21,616,569 of OY039084.1, read as the reverse complement.
CAGGTTCTAAGGCCCGTATTACAGATTGACACTCAGAAGTCAAACATGTCTTGACAATCGTCTGTCACTTTCTATCACGCACAAAGTGATAGAGACGTAGGACGCTCAAGTCGGCGTTCATTCTTGAAACTTATTCTTTAACCCCTATTGTGTCGCCGCCATTTTGTAAATTTTCGCGCATGTGTCAGTTACTTCCGGACTTTCCATCGCGAATTTTCCGGGTGTTAAAAAATAATAATAAAAATTTTGTAATAAAACTATAAATATGAGGTTTTGTCACTAAAATCGTTATAAAATAAGCTAACAGAATATAATATAATTAGTACAGTTATATTTTCAAATAATAATAATAATATCATCATTTTCACCATCGGAAAACTGTGGAGGGGGGGATCGACCTCCAGGAGGTCGGCCGACACACAGGTATTTTTGACAGCGACCTCCAGGAGGCCGCGCGACACACAAGGGGATAATACGAACATAAGTGTGCGTATCAAAACCATTTAACCGAAAAGTTTACAGAACAGTAGTAGGGGCCCGCAAACGCAACACCCACAAGACGGGAAATCTGTCCCCAGCAAAAGAGTGTCTATAATCTCAGAGTTTCCAACACTTGCCGAGTTTCTTCACAAGTTGTGAGATGCTTCAAGAGTGTGCACAAATAGACGGCTATGAAACTTCGTATTTTGTTGAGATACAACGCTATGAAATGTTTGATTTAAGGCTTTGAAATTGAAGAATAAAATAAGAGGCAACAAGAAGTATCAATTCGATGTATTGCATCGTCTACAAAAACTTTTCTCATAGTACTCTGTCATGATTGGTTGAACGCCCACCTGGATAACTACCGTAATATTATCAATATATGCCGCGATAGCAATGAGCGGTTTCTAAAATATAGTATTCGCCAGTTAGCAGCACTTAGGCATGAGGTCTACCTGACAAGATTTAACTCATAAATACGTAGCGTTTCATTTCATATCCATTAGAAATTCCCTTAGAGAGTAGTAAATATTGCTGATTAGAAACTTGTTAATTTGGACTGATCTCTGATAAAAAGGAAAGAAAAACCTGTGTTGCAGCCATCTTGAAGGATGCTCACATTTAATTAAAGTGAAGAAAAACTCAAGATGGAGTCGTAGCTCTTTTTAATTTGAGTAGTAAACTTGTCGGGGGCCCTTAGCAGACACTCGCGATGGAGAGCACTTGGTACGGTGGAGTAGGTTTTTAGGTGAATGTAATCGATTGGCGATTACGAGATGTTGAAACGATTTAAATGTTTTTGCAGACAGGTACCTAAGTTTGAGGGTTTATATTGTGCGGGTTTTTAGGCTGATATACTTATGAACGGAACTCAAGGAGGCCAGCCGTAAAATCTAACGCCAAGACTCATTAGAAGTATATCGGCAGCAAGAGATACTGTACCGACCTTAAAATAAATTGGGAGCAGGGCAGGAATAAGAAGACTTACGAATTCAGGAAGAGTTTAATTTTCATAAGCGAATAAAAATCCTTCACAATCCTCAACATCCTGCTTACTTGCGCTCCCGCTTTGATTTCCTTCCGCGTAGTTCTCGTCCTAGACGTGCTTGTGTCACAAAAACCCTGGTTCGTCCTCCTTCCAAATCCAAGTTTTTTGCCAGATCTTTCACTGTGCGTGCTACACATTTATGGAATAATTTGCCGATCAACATCAGAGAGAGTGCATCAGTGACTACTTTTAAACATAAGTTGAAAGAGTACTACCTCTCGAATTTGTCTTAAGAGTATTTATTTATATTAATATATAAATATACTAGCTGACCCCGTAAACGTTGTTTTGCCTTATAACTTAAAAAAAAAAATAAGGGTGGACACGCACACGCACACGCATACTCAGCTATTGGACATAGTTTCAGTAGAGATGTTCACGCGAAGACGATTCGAACAAGACTGAGCTGAAAAGAACAACAAAATAAAACTAACCAGAAGATGAAGACAGAATGCTCAGAAGTGTAGAGTGATAATTACTTTCATCGCTTAATTTGTAACTGGCATTATTAGTTCTGAGACTTGGACGATTTAGACTCCCCAAGGCTTCAGCTAACGAGCGGTGTCGCCGTCTTATGAAAGTTCCAGTGTACTTCCAGTTAATTGGCGTATTGAGCTATCAAACTCTGACAACAGTGGGTTGGTTCGTTTTCCAAGTACTTTAATTTAGTTGACAACTATTAACGTTTATTACGAGACTCGGTAAAGACTTCTATGTTTGAGTTACGATCGTGAAAGTCATGCAATTTTACAATGGTCTGCATTAAACTTTAATCCATTCTTCTATGTAGGCAATTTCTCTAACAATTTGATAAGAGATTTATGCGACCGAAAATTCTAAAAGTCCTTGTTTCGATTTAGGGGGTTCTATTTGTACTCACTTGACTTGTAATTAGAACTCGTTTTATTTCAGCCCTAACAATACTTTGAAATAATTCATTTATTCGTCAGATTACATTGATTCATTTATAGTTAGTAATCATTACACATCAAGACAGGTAATGAAAAATATTATTTTTAAGTAAATTTTATTTTTATGTCATACGAAATTTCCTTATTGCAACTGTTACGATTTGAACATTGAAAATTAGTATTGGGCTGGGCATCCAACCTTTGCGTTTCCACCAGAGATGCTGGCAGTCAGTTATTTAGTCCGTTGAAGATTCTGGGTAGAGTGCGCTTCCAGCTTTTGCTCTTCCCTTTCCTATATCAAGGTAATAAATGAATAAAAAAGAGCTTCGTTTAAGGGTAACAGTGACCATAATAGGTAATCTTTTTTCCAAGCCTTATCCCAAGAAGGTTTACTTCAAAAGAAAAGATATTTAGGTCTATTTTCCCACGCGATCGACTAATGGCAGTCATTGGAGCAAAGATCACTAATATACCAGCTTGTCTGCTAAATATCGGCCTGCGAAAACTTTGCTGCAATCTGCTAATGTTGATTAGTGGCATTCATCTTGATGAGGCCTTGGGTTTCGCTTAGTTGGTACTTTTGTTACTACGTCATCAATGAAGCGTTAAGGAGGCTGTCCATTGACCAGCCAGTCTTAATTGTTTATCGCCTGAGGGTGAAGTACACTTTGAAAAATGTGCAATTTTGTTTTGCCAAATATTTATTTACAGGAGACTCGTATCTTATCAAGTCTTTTTTCCTCATTTCAAATCAACGTGTTGGTTTAAATTTCATTGCTATTGTCAAACTGTGCTGCATCGACTTAGAAGTTTGTCTTTTAACTTCAGATCTGATTATTTAATATTCATTACTACATAAGGGTACCTCTTTAGTTTTTGGAGTATAGGACCCTCAAAAAGAAATACATATTTGGAGATGTCTACAGTTTCTCTACCCACCAAAAATCTACCAATAATGCGGTACTTTAAACGATTGAAGTAAAGTACTGCATTATTTTTCAGTTCGTAATTGTTGTTTGTGAAGAGCAATGGACACATTGTCATATAATAGAGCAGCTCAAATTAAGAAGCTTGCCAACCCTTTACTTTATTAAAATAACATCGCTCATCTTCAGATAGCCGTACGTCATCATCTTTCATGTTTAAAGAAAGACAATTTTATTGTTTGTAAATTATAAATTCTAAAGTTACAGAATTTGAGAACAATGAAGGGTTAGATCTCATAAACAAAGCGCTGTGAATTTTAAATATTTTCGCTAGTACAATTTGCTTTGAATTCAAAATAGATACTCATTTAATTCTGCACTTGACTCAATATTAAAGGAAGAATAATCTCATAGCATTAAAAACCAGCACATCTCAACGAGTGAGACGAAACGTGATAAATTACACGAGGAAACTCGCCCTCAACAAATATCCAACGAAAGTTATAATAATACAAGATTTTCACGCCGTTTCACTTGAACTTGTGAGTTCTTTGGTAACTTGAAGATTTAGCGGTGGCAAGTCGGTTAAGGGGCCCTAAAATGTTACATTGCCAGCGAATTGTAAGTGTTGCAAAATCAATCTTATTACCACTAAGGACACTTCAAAGTCCAATGTACGACATAACTACTGACCGTATGGTCCGTTATACCATAGGAACATTATAATGTAAAATTTAGTTTGATTAATTTAAAAAGCAAGTAAGCTTATAGCATGAGGCGAATATTTTCAAGACAAATAAACTAAGTAAGTAAAAGGTAACATTAAAATGAACACTTAAGAAATGGGTCTCGATGGAAAAAATATTAAACATGCAGAAATGGCGTCAAAAATTATTATTTAATGGATTTTTTTTAAATCAATTCTATAAGAATTGAGCCTCTTGACTTAATGCATTTCTTATAATTTAAATTACATATAAAATCAGAGAATTTACACTCCTGCATTGCTGTCTACAGATTTAAAATTCACAATAATTTTAGTAAAAACCTACCAGGTGACTACATACTACAAAGTAAAGTAATTAAGGAGGATTTTTCTTCGAAACTTGAAGCTACCAAAAAAGAATCCACTTCTCAAATCCACTGTCCCGTCAGAATATTCCCATATTTTCTTCAGCGGCCAAGTTTAAATGGCGCCCGGAACAGGGTTCAAGTTTCTTAATTCCGTTGGAAACACACGGGCCGTCGTTACCGTGACCGGCGGCGGTGCTGCGGTTAGTTTGTGATTCTGGAAACATACGAGGAACTATGTTGCGCGGAAACGCAAAACGCCCAGTGTATCATGTTCCCTACTTTTTACTTAAAGATAAGTTTCATTAAAACCAACGGCTTAGACTAGTGACAATCGTTTCATAACGATAAAATATCGGAATTCGTCATCATCGGCCATATTGCTTTGTTATCTACAGCATCTTAGCTTTCACTAGCAACTTACTTAGCGATAACGATTGGCCACGACATTGGCCATGATTTAACGACAGCATAAGTCAATCTCATAATATTTTAGACTTATCGAACTTCGTTATCGTTTTTGATTTGTTACTTTGTCTAGGCCTGCAGGTCTATTTTGGGTTAAACATAAGCCGTCTTTGGATCGATAGCTTAGAATTCCTAATTTAGTACTCCTAATATCTTATAATTATATCTCAGGTAATTTGTGTGATGAATATTTTACAAAATACCTTGGCATATCACAGAACGCCGCAGTTTTGGCTTAGATGGCTGCTGGACAATAAAACTCTTTTTCTAAAGATGGTAGTAGTCAGGAGGGATCAGTAGGCTTAGAGTTATTTTTTTTATGGGGTAGATTGGGTCTGTGAAAGGTTTACGACATTAGAATGGAGAGTCTTATGTCTTAAACATTTCATACTACCATTTTTACAAACGGCATCGTCCGTTTTTATTTATAGTTTTGAACCATACAAATTGCCTCCGATTAATATATAATTATTGAGTACTGAAGAGATACTCAAGTTAGTTAAGTGTGCAAGTTCAAAACATGTCACCGTATGTTTTCAAAAGCCAAATTGTAAACGGGACAATTTCCATGTGTATGAAAGTTTACAACTCAAAGTCAACTAAGACAACTTGGTTCGTTTGTGCGCTTGCTTTCTCAGCAAATGTAACGGAAACTGGCTTCATATTAATATACGACTACCCTCAATTGTGTACGCCGTATTTACACATCGACAGTCTCAACGATGTGAAAGCAAGCAGAGTAAACAAGAAACGTTCGCTGTGATTAAAATTAAATATTTTGAATAGCTTTTGGTATCATACTCAACTAACTTAAGCTAATAATGTCGATACTGTGGCGGATGCGATCCTCCTTTGACACTGGCACTATGTTTGCCTTTTATAAGTAACTAGCCTGTGCCCGCGACTTCGTCCGCGTAGAATAGTTATTTAGGGCAGCGTTTAAATTTTATTTTTATTTCTTCTAACCCAAGCGCTACATACACAATGTTCATCGATTTTACTTAAAAAAATGTCAGATTTCCATACAAACTTTTATCCCTTATTTTACCCCCTTAGGAATTGAATTTTCAAAAATCCTGAAATACGTCCTTCTTAATTTCTATCTAAGTAGCTTAATACCAATTTTTATCGTTTTAGCTTCAAAACTGACGGATTTCCATACAAACTTTTCATCCCCTTTTCACCACATTTGAGGGAGAATTTCCAAAAATCCTTTCTTAGTGCACCCCTAGACCTCCTAAGGAAACTACGTGCCAAATTTGTAATCTCTAGACCCAGCAGTTTGGGCTGTGCGTTGATATGTCAGTCATTCATTCATTCAGTCAGTCAGTATTCATTTTTATATATATAGATAAACAATAACTTAACTTTTAATTAGGAACGCCATTCTCGGAGTGACTCAATACCTTACTTTGTCAACACGACCAACCACCGTACATGATGTGTATCTCTCTAAATATTATATCTGAATGTAGAAAAAAAATGTTTTAATCTAGATTTTTCATTTGAGGGTTACCTTTTAAGACGATCCCAAGCGGTCGTCATAGTACTCAACGTATTGTAACCAGTGACGCTAGGTAAATGAGACTAGCTTGCGGCTAGTGGATAGGACTTGCAGAGCTCAATAATGCGAGTGACACTTTATTGATGTAAGTGTTTCTATGCAACGATGACTACTTCGTCAGGTAGGTAGCTTTTTAGCTGCCTTGATGTTAAATGAACTGTAATCCGTTCTTCAGTTCCAGAAGTCCGCATTTAGGCAATGAACATGACGAATATAATAGAATATAGTTGACAGTTTCTTATGAAATTATCTAACAAGAGCACTGACTACTTTGTCAAATACCGGAACAATCGTGTTCACTTCATTCTTATCATAATAGTTATTACCAGGATTTTTTTTTATGTTACGAGATGGCAAACAAGCTTGCGCCCCACCTGATTTTAAGTGGTCAACGCCGCCTATAGACACTTGCAATATTAAGTGTAAATCACTTAACACCGCAAGTGCGTTTGCTATCCTGGGGAGTAAGCTGATATGCCCTCCATGTCCAGTAATTACACTGGCTACCTTTCCCTTCAATCCGAAACACAGCGAGCTGCTTCATGGCAGAAATATGAAAGGCGGTGATACCTACCCAGACGATCTTACATGTGGGTCTACCACCTAGTAACTATATCAGGATTTCATCAGGCTTTCCTCTTGAAATAGGAGATAAGGAAAATAGGAGATAAGAATTTTTTTCTGAATTATACCATTTAAAGGAATATAGTTGGTAAATATGTATTTTATTTATTTAGTACTGCCACATAATACTTAATCCACTAAAGTAATTAAAATAATATAGAAAAAAGCAGTTCTGATACATATAACATTAACGGCGTATATAGCACTCGATATAAAATTAAACGAAAAAAAACCTTTATTTTCCCTCATGCAGAAACAAATAAAATTAATCGCTGTGCTATTTACGTGCTAATTAATATTGTTCCAAATACTGTAAAAGTGTTATATTATAAGTTTAAAAATATTTTGGTCGAATAGTTTCGTATCAACTATCGTTCTGCCATTGACCACGTATGGAAATAATATTTTTTGTATTAAAATTTCATATTATTTACAACTGCAAATAATTTGAAATCTTTAGTACATCTCATTGTATTTTCGTTTCGAAAATTATTATCACAAACTGAAAAATGGAAGAGCCTATTTCAGAATTTAGAGCGCCAGATCTAGGGTAGTACCTCCACCGTACAGAAGACCACAGGCAAATAACACTACCTACACGTTTGTGGTGTTGTGTTTCTGTTGGTGAGGAAGGTCACCAGTGCCCCAAGGGGTAGGAAAGGGGACTCAAAGTCAAAAGTCAAAATTACTTTATTCATTTAGGTACAATTTGTACACTTATGAAAGTCAATTTTGATGCCATCGGTTCGAGAGTCTACCAGGAGGCCTTGTTCTGAGAAGAACCGGCAAGAAACTCAACAAGTTTTATCCTCCCTTTACAGTTTTTATAGTATTGATTTGGAAAGAGTCATAATTCACATTGTCAAGTCTTTAATAATTAATCATAAAAATTTATTAAAATAAAGACTAATAATTAAACTTAAAATAAAAATAAAAAATATATATTAAAAAAAAGTGATTTAAGACATCTTTCCTTACAATCTTGTCAATTAGAAAATTAAATTTTTACACATATTGATATCTCACTAGATTACAATGGAGAATCGAGCACATTTGGATGTGTCCACACATTTTTATCATCTATATATTCCTGAACTTTATAATACGCTTTCTTCATTAAAATTTGTTTAATATGAAGCTTAAATTTATGTGACGGAAGTTCAGTTACATGATGTGGGAGTTTATTATATATTTGTATACATTTCCCCATGAATGAGTGACTAGTTTTATGAAGTCTGAAACTTGGAACAGCAAGTTTATTTTTACCTCTTGTGTTTAAATTGTGATAATCACTTTTCTTCAAAAATGTATGTAAATTTTTATGAACATACATAATGTTGTCATATATATATTGGGAAGCAACCGTGATAATATTTATTTCTTTAAATAACTCTCTAAGCGAGTCACGAGGTCTTAATTTATAAATGGCACGTACGGCTCTCTTTTGTAATACAAAAATGTCTTGAATATCAGCTGCTGATCCCCACAGCAATATACCATATGACATAACACTATGGAAGTAACTGAAATATACAAGCCTTGCCGTCTCAATATCAGACAGTAATCTAATCTTTTTAACAGCAAAAGCAGCAGAGCTAAGTCTTCCTGATAGGGTAGTAATATGAGGATTCCATTGTAGACGTGAATCTAAAGTTATTCCTAAAAATACTGTTGAGTCAACACATTGTATAATTTCTTCGTTAATTTTAATATTTGTACTGACCTGCTTGACATTTGGTAACGAAAATTTGATACATTTAGTTTTATTTGAATTTAGTAACAAGTTATTATTAGTAAACCAACACATTACTTTGGAAAGGGCATTATTCACATCGTCAACATTTTCTGTTTGTCTATTTAGTTTGAAAATAAGGGAAGTATCATCTGCAAATTATACCGTCTCACATAAGTTGCTTAAATAGTAAGGCAGGTCATTTACATAAATCAAAAAAAGTAACGGACCTAATATCGAACCCTGAGGCACGCCCATGAGCATAGGGGCCCCTGAAGACTTCGCTTTATTTATAACTACTGTTTGTAATCGGTCACTCAGGTATGATTCAATTATTTTTATTGAGTTCATTGAGACGCCATAATGTTGTAATTTGGCCAATAAGGTTTTATGTTCTACACAGTCGAAGGCTTTGGACAAGTCACAAAAGACACCTAGAGCATCTTGTTTGCTTTCCCAAGCATCAAATATATGTTTCATTAACGCAACACCTGCATCTGTCGTATTTCTACCCTTAGTAAAACCAAATTGTCTGTCGTGAAACAGTTTATTCAATGTAAAATGAGAAAGCAATTGATTGTAAATAACTTTCTCAAATATTTTACTTAACGCTGGTAAAATGGATATGGGACGAAAATTAGTGGGATCACATTTATCCCCAGACTTAAACAAAGGTATAATTTTACTACATTTCATTAAATCGGGAAAAACCCCATCTTTAATGCATTTATTAAAAATAATCGTTAAATATGGGGAAATTACTTTAATTATTGATGTTATAACTGTAACCGATAAACCCCATAGATCTTCCGTCTTTTTCTTATTTAAAGATTTAAACGTTTTTATAATGTAATCGTCATTAATTTCATGAAAGTTAAAAGAAATATCACATTTATCAACATTAGATTCTAAAAAGGAAACCGCAAATTCAGTAGATGAATTCAGTTTACTAGTGATTTTCATGGGAATGTCTGAGAAAAAGGCCTCCATAGCATTTGCCACTGCTTCATCCGTTTTTACCATTTTACCATTAATATTAATTTCAAAAGACCTATCTTTAAATGACGTTTTACCAGTTTCTTGGTTTATAATTTTCCAGGTGGTCTTAATTTTATTAGCAGAATTTTTAATTTTATTACTAAGGAAGTTTGCTTTTGCAACATTACAAACCCTTTTAAATATTTTAGAATAATTTCTGACATAATTTATAAATGACTGGTCTGTGGACATAGACTTTTCATAATATAAATCATATAATTTTCTTCTACTAACATATATGCCTGGAGTAGCCCAATCACTAAATTTCTTTTTTGAGTTAAGTGAAACAGTTTTTTGTTTAAATATGCTATTAAATTCTAAATTTATTTGATTAAATAAATTTTTATACATTTTATTTGAATCATCACAATATTGTAAGAAATGAAGTCTATGTTCAATATTATTTTCGAAAATCTTCATGCGACTGTCCGTTATTGGTCTAAAAGTAATTTTTGTTACTAGATTGACATTACGGCGCTCAATAGTGATTTTCTGTCCACCATGATCTGAGTTTACACAGTTGAGTATAGATTTCTCAAGTATATTACAATTACAGAAAATGTTATCCAAGCAAGTAGCTGTAGTAGGGGTGATTCTGGTAGGTTCAAAGAAAGCATAATAAAGATTAAAAGATCTAAATAAATTAATGAACCTATTTGTGTATGGACTTGGTACTAGAATATTTAAATTGAAGTCCCCACAGACAACTATCTTCTTGTTATTGCTACAAATAATATTTAGAACATTTTCCATTGTAGTTTCAAACAGATCATAGTTTCCAGAAGGGGGTCTGTATACACATACAATTATAAATTGCTCAAATTCCACACATGAAATTTCAATAACTCGTTCAATTGAGTGCTTAATCACATCTGAACGTTCTTTATATTTAATATTGTTCTGTAACAAAATTAAGGAACCACCTCTAATGGCAGATTCTCTAGTGAATGCACTTACAATGTTATAACTTTCAATACAATTTAATAACTGAGTTCTTTTTAGCCAATGTTCTGTGAGACATACTACATGTATATTTAGACTCTGTAAGAATAAAGAAATTTCTAGTTCCTTTCCAGATAAGCCTTGAATATTTTGGTGAACTATTTTAAGTGAGCTATTGCCAGAGGTGTCCTCTGTTGTCTTACTAATTAATTTAAATATTGATTTTGTGATGAGCTTATCTGTGCGTCAAAGTTAGTTTGCTCAACAGGAGCAATTGTTATATTATTATAGCTAACTTGCTCAAAAGGAGCACTGTCAGAACTACAATGCTGTATAGGGGCATTGTCACACCGTGATGGCCCAATAGAGGCAATGTCAGAATAAGGTTGCTCAATAGGAGCTGTCCGTACAGCCAAATTCTTGGCTGAAGTAGATATAGAAAAGCTTAGCAATTTTGCTAATTGTTTTTTAAAATAATTTGATAGAAAAATTCTATCTCTTGTCAAATAATATTTTTTGTTACGATTATTACATGTCAATTTATTAATGTCAAAAACATGTATTTTGTCTTCATAATATGACAAAGTATCTAATTGTATGTTTAATTTATATCTAATTTCATTTTCTGACTGTGGCAAACTATCGCAATAAGGAAATGTAAACATTACAATGCTTTTTACATTTAATTTCAGTAGGTAGTCATAATATTTTAGTAATGATCTTTTGTTTACATTATCCCTATTTCCTATAAATAAAATTAAGTTATCATTATTTTTGAACTTGTATTTTGTAACCTTCTCTATAATATCATCATAACATAAACCTGGCATACAGTAATTTATCACATTTTGCCCCAGCTGATTCATTAATAATAGGCCCAAATCCTTTCCAACTTCATCACTAAATATTACATAATTGTCTTTTATTTTTACTGAGGAACTGTTTTCAATTGTGCTCATAATAGATTGACTGAGTTGTTCAGAGATAGATGGCTCACACACCGACATAGACCATTCAAGTTGATCCAAAGCAATCAGGCCAGGAGCTGTGGAACAATTTTTTAAATCACAAGATTCCTCAAATTTTGGGTTGTTCATAAGGTGATTTAGTGTCAATGTGTGGTCCCTCATACCTCTTTTTGATACATTATATTTGTTTGATAAGGTAGTTAAAGATTCCTGTAGCAAACTAATTTTCTTATTTAATAACATTATATTGCTGTCATATATTTCTTGATTTTGCTTAATTTCATTAGAATATTGTTCTAGTTTATTTAATAACATTATACGTTCTTTACTATATTTCAAATTTTTAAGAAAATAGTTATGTTTCTTAATTAATGACTTGTTCTTTCTAATAAATTTATTTATTTTTAAATATTTTTTAATTTTATTTTTGCTGCATTCAACCTTGACCACTGTGCCAGATGTGTTAATTGTGTCATTACATGTTAAGTTGAAAGACACCGCAGGATTTATGTTGTATGCAGCAGAAACCATTTCCGGGGCATTACTAACGACTAGGGTTGACAGCGTGTCACGTCAGTGCTGAAAGCGTCTATATGCTACGATGACTGTTTACCACCAGGGAGGCCGTATGCTTGTCTCGTAATCCAAATAACATCATCATCAGAACAGCCTTTATAATTGGACCCATTGCTGGGACACATGGCCTCTTCTTGTCATGAAAAGTGGTATAGGCATGAAGACGTTGGCACCGATGATGCGACGTCTGTTTGTATTCGGGTTGCTTGGATTGGTCTCTCGGTTATTTTTATAGTTAATTGGAGATTGAGTAAAACATTCGTATTGCTCTTAGAATTGGTATATATTGACAATCACCAAGTTTGTTACATTGACACATATAAAAAATCCATAAACTAATAGAAAAGTTTTAATGAAATTAAACAAGGCAGTAGTCCAACACGCTTGCCCAATGCGGATTGGTGGACGGAGTATAAGGTGATCAAAACCCCTTTGCTGATCCATTAGTCGCCTTCTACGACACCCATTGGAGGATATGGGGTGATGCTATTCTACTCTGCCAGCATCATTTTTTTAATCCTGTCCCTTAAGTGAGCATTCAAAGAACTATACCTTAAATATTCAATGTATAGCATGCGTTAATATTCTAGCGGGTAAATAACATCCTTTTTTAATTAAACGTGCTAAGATAATAAAGTTATAGCCTCTTTTACGGCCGTGGGTTATGTTCGTAAATTCAATTTATTGTTTGGAAGCGCGAGTGAGACAACTTCAGGGTACGCTACTCGCCACGTTATTATGTTTAGTTTGTGGCGAAAGTTGGTTTTGTTTAAAATGAGCAGATATTTTGGTGGCAGTGGAAAATCATTTTGCAGCTTCGTAATTGGGGAATTGAAAATCTAATTTATTGATTTAATTTTTCTTCTGCTGTAAAAAAAGCATAGAAGGGATCATCATGATCAGCGCATATAATCTCCCCACCGAGGGTCTCAAGCCTACCACATATTAGGAGCAATTAGGCCTTGGTCAACTTCACACACAACCTAAGAATTTCTTCATAGAAGCGTGCAGGTTTCCTCACGGTGATTTCCTTTCACCGTAAAAGCGTCGATTAAACGTACATGAATTCGGAATTTGAAAACACATTGGTACGTGGCGGGGTTCAAACCGGTGTTTCCCGGGTGGGAGACAACGCCCTTACGCACTACGCCACCGACGCTTCGAAGGGATCAAATTTAATGTAAATATAGAAAAAAGGTAAAGGATTTACGGAATCGCAAACTCATTAGTCCTTAATATTATTATTCATGCGAGTTATTACAACAAGGGTAACTAAGAAATCGTCTCGTTATAAATGCACGACGTGACAACGTAACGCGCTCAATCGGGCGTCCCACTAAACTAGATTCTATGTTCGCACGTCATTGACGAAACTGTAATCACAGTACTGCTTAATTACACTAATACAGAAATTAGTAGTTAACTGATTGCGGTAAAGTGAACTTACATTAGTAATGGAAGTTACTGATAGGGGAAGTGATATTATTGTGATATTCTACGATTTCTGTACTGTCGCAAGACAATATGAGAATCGCCTTTAACCAACAAACTTGCCCAAATTCTAAGCACCGATGCTGCTACTAAGTACCTGCGATTGAAATTCATCATCAACAGCTCATATAATGTCCCCACCGAGAGACTCGAGCCTACCCCACATTAGGGCCGATTAGGCCTTAGTCAACCACGCTGGCCAATGTGCGAGTAGGTCGACTTCACACACAACTTAAGAATTTCTTCATAGGTGTGTGCAGGTTTCCTCACGATGTTTTCCTTCACCGTAAAAGCATCGATTAAACGTACATATTATGAATTCAAAACTTGAAAACACATTGGTACGTGGCGCGGATCGAAACAGTGCCTCCCGGGTAGGAGACGACGCTCTTGCTGAAAATACAGTGTGCCAACTCTTACGACCAAATTTTTCAACAAAGATTAAGAATCATCCACACTTAAATGACAACTTACGGATGAGTGTAAAACCATCATACATACTCAAGACTTATTGTTTGTTGATAACAGATTGCCATGACACAGATATTTTAAAAAAATATCGCCTTTGTGCTTTTGTTTTATACTCGATTTGATTGGTGGTGGTTACCGTCATTGTCGATTCCGACAATAGCCGGTGTAGCTATACTACCCACAGAACATAGATATAACCTCTTATATCTATGTTCTGTGATACTACCCCTTCTCATCCCTTACATCCATCCACCTGCAGACCATCGAACCCAGAACAGCATTCCGAAAGAAATTTGGTGTTAGACATGCGCCCGACCAGCGGCTGGCTGGAAGCCCAAGATAGAAAACGATAGCGTGACATGACGGAGGCCTACGTCCAGCAGTGGACGGACACAGGCTGTTGACTGGACTTGCGCCCGACCATATACCTGTACCAGAATAATAATAATATTTTTTTATTTAGCCAACACCAACACACACACACATATACAAACTACAAAAGGCATCAAACATAATCAAAACAAAAGTTACAACCACAATGTAAACCTAATACAAGCCATATAGGTATTACAATTTATTTACAAAGGCTAATTATTTTCGAGGCGACTAACAACTTAAAGAATGGTGAATAATTGCATTGACACCAAATAAATTGGTACCACGGTATGAAGAAGAGTTGGCCATTCGCTCCGTGATTGAGGGTCCGGATGAAGGTCGCTTTTACTTTTGGACTAATCATCACTTGCGATCAGTTGATATGAAGGCCAAGAACTTCCTCGAATCAAATATTTGCCTCCATTTCAGAAATTAATATTCCATTTCTAAGCAATTTCCTCCTGAATGACTACAATGTAAATGAAGACGTGTATGTAACAAATTCGTTATTAAAGTCTATTTCCAAAGTCAACTCGGGAAGTAAATGTTTGACGCAAACAGCGGTAAATTACGAGCTTATTATCATAACGTTACAAAAATGCAAATCATCACGAAATTGTTTTAATAAAGACACAAACCGACCATGTCGGAAATCCCTGTTCGCAGTATAATGGTTTTAGCTCCTAAAACTTTACAACCTAGCCGTTTAATGTGGACATTTAATTTAATCAGTCTACACAGCATACGATGTAAAAAGCGGACAGTGGCACGCTAAACACGCTTGTTATTTATGCGAGGCGTGACATCAGTGCCCTGTCCCGGCCCGTGTCCCCTCACGTGTTAAATTAATACAAAGTAAATCTAACAAGTTGGAGCTAAACGCTTTTTATTATGCTCTTTTTATCGCTTTCATGTTGTCTTTGTTAATAGCTGCAAGGATGGAAATACATAATTGTTTTAATTTGGTTACAATGCAAATTTTGTTGTAGGTTTTGTAATTAACTAAAAATGCCACAGGGTGCCACCTTTAGTGTAATTTGACTGTGGTCTTCTGTAAGGTGGAGGTAGTACCCCAGTTCGGGCTGCTCCAGATTCGAGCAGCTAGTTCAGGTACCTCAAATAAAGTTATGGTGTATTCCCAAAAAAATATTTAATATATTTTTCCGTTGTCTAGTATAATTTGCGCAAGTCTTTAATGAATTTAATCTGTCTCCCGAGTTCTTGTAAAAACACGTGTTGAGACACTCCATTTTTAACTCAATTCACCGTAAAATTGTGTGTTACTGTACATTTTAATTTGACATTGGCAAAATGCGTTATCTTTATGTGTCGCCATCGCCATTTATTTAAAAGAAGAAGAAAAGTCAGATAAGTTGTAATAATTATGATCGAAAGATAACTATTATGAGAATGAGGATTTTATTTTTAATTGAAGCTCATAAACTGCATCTTTATTAACAACTAGCTTCTGCCCGTGACTTCGTCCGAGTGGACATTTTACCCCCTTAGGGGTGGAATTTCCAAAAACCTTTGAGTTATATATATTTAGATTGTTGTTATTGAATGGGATAGCAAGTATTTGCTACAGTAGTGATGTATGCCACTCGACAAAAGGAGAAAAGTTATGGTTTTTGAATTAGTAATAAAAACCAATTAACAAAACGAAAAAAAAATTACAATTCAATAAAATTACCTCATTGCGCTGACTATTTGATTTAATTAAAAACATTTTAATATTCTCCTTCATCTCAACCGTTCTACATGGAGCGTACAGTGAAAGGTTGTGTGCTGATATGAATACTAAGTTCCTTAGTGCAAGCTCGGGGTTGATATCTTCCACGAAAGTAAAAATACTGGATTAAATTTTATATTTTGAATAGGAAAATTACCCAATCCCAAAGGAAGAATACTAGCAAGGATTATAATATTTGTACAAATCCAAAGTCTTTATTTATTTAATGAATTACCTGTAATATGTAATATATCGTACTCGTGTTTTTAAAATACGGGATGGTGTCATTTTAATTGACAATTAAGTTTCCATTATGTGTTTAGGTATACATAGACATAGTTTATAGTTACGTATGCATATGATGTAGATTATACAGGGTGTAAAAGACATGAACAGTCAAACGAGAACCATGTATTCTATACTTCAAAATAAGACACATTTCAAAAAATCATTGCTGGGAAATGATTTTTATATTTTGGTGTTAAAAAATATTGCAAATTGTACTGCGTAACGTAAAGCGCTCAACTCGCACGCAACTCGCAAAAACGTGATATTTTTGCCTGATTCTTTGCCTTCGTTTGTGTCTGTTCACATCGAGTGAGCTACATTGAACGCTAACGTTTTGAATCCATTTTTTGTTATGAAATACTAAAAAAAAAGATTTGGACAGTAATTAAGAAATAATGTTTAAAATGTGTTTTCATAAAAAAATGAAAAAAAAAATATGACTTTGACCTTCAATAAAATTGTAACTATCAATTTCCCAGGTATAGTCTAAAGGGAATAAATCTTATGATGGTGAGCAGAATACATGGTTTTCGTTTGACTGTTCATGTCTTTTCACCCGTTATAATCATATCATTGTAAAGAAAGTGATGAAGCGAAAGAAATAATAGAAGGATTGTAAGTGGAATGAAGTGATCTTTGCTCTATAAGAGAAAAGAGTCACTTTCTCTATGTGTTTATTTTTATTCTTACCGTGAAATTACCTTGTAATTAGCATAATATAAATTTGCATTTCACATCAGCAACAAACAGATTACTCCTAAATTTCTAAATGCTTATCGCCAAACAAAGCGAGCTGCAATTAACAGAATGAAATAGACGAATACCTAGCATATTGAAATATGTGAACATCGATAATTTATGCGTGGCGTGACAGGTTTGCCCCAATTATGCGCTTCGCCATATGTGAAATTAATTCAGCGGAATACTAACATGCCACCGTTAGCTCTCGTTGATTCCGATGATTTATACTGTTTAGCCGGACGTCGTTATTATCATGGTCATTAACTATCAAATAGATTGGTAATGAGGAATTTAGTAATCCAATACGTCGAACCTGTAACAACTTCGGTAGAGCAACTTCAGCAATGAATAGAATAGAATAGAATAGAATAGAATTTTATTGCTATAACTGTGTACAATTTGCCGGTGTTGATGCTTAAATAAGTTACAACAGCTTGCCCATTGCGGGCATGCAATATAATAATTAAATCAATCATAATTAAACTAAACACTTATAACTAAACATTTTTTGTAAAAAAGTACTCATTTAAGTTATAAAATACATTATTTTTCAGCCAGCATTTTAATTTAAATTTGAATTTAGGCAGGTCTAAAGATTTAATTTCAAGAGGCAGATGATGAGAAGCACTATAGCAAATTGAAGCGAGTAAATAAACTTGATGCCAACAGTATCGCATACAGAAATCATTCATCATCATCAACAGCTCATATAATGTTCCCACCAAGGGGCTCAAGCCTACCCCAAATTAGGGGCGATTAAATTAGGCCTTAGTCAACCACGCTTGCCAAGTGTGGATTGGTCAACTTCACACACAACCTAAGAATTTCTTCATAGGCGTGTGCAGGTTTCCTCACAATATTTTCCTTCACCGTTAAAGCGTCGATTAAACGTACGTATGATTTCAAAATTTGAAAACACATTGGTACGTGGCGGCGTTCGAACCAGTGCCTCCCGGGTGGAAGACGACGTTCTTACGCAATTCGCCACCGACGCTTTTTTTTAATATACAGAAATACTTCAAATCAAAAGCTAAACGTAATCTATTGTGCCTATTAATTACACTACAAAAGTTAATGTTATTCGTGAGCGATTTTTAAAGTAAGCGCTACGATTTCAGGTGACTAATGTTGCCAGAGTTATTTTAAAAACTACTTTGAAAAAAAATATCTTCACTTGCATTCTGATGATTTGCTTAACACAAACATGCTGAATAAACATAATTATAGAGTTTAGTAATATCAATGCCTAATTATAACGGTGCATATTATGTGTACAGTGCATTATATTTGTATATCATCATATCATAGCAGCCTTTATAATTCGACCCACTGCTGGGACACAAGACCTCTCCTTGTTATCGAAGGAGGTTTATGTAGTAGTCCATCACGCTTGCTCAGTGCGAATTGGTGGACGGAGTATAAGTTGATGTATACCCCTTTGCTGATCCATTAGTCACCTTTTACAACACCCATAGGAGGATATAAAATGATGCTATTCTACTCGGCTGGCATCATACGGCCATGGTCTGGCAACTAACAGTACGTATATATCAGTAAATATACTAAATTATTCACCTACACATTATTACTAAAATAACAAGGGAGTAAAGGTCAGATTATATCTTTAACTCTTTAACAGTTGACGAAGTTTTTATATTAATGATTTAAATCTAAAGAAATTAACTTCTAATTTATAGTTGTTCTTTTAATTCTTATTCTTACAAAAGCAACTCAAACTAATTTAAACACAAAACGTAAACAAGTTAACCTTACCGTATTTTGTCACGTCGTTTACTTTCTGTTTTGCTTCACATCGCCTTATAATTAGCTGGAGTGACACAAAGAAACCTCGAAAGCTTAGCACAGAGAGAGAGCTCTTATCAATTAAAAGTACATCGCTTAATTTAGATGCAGTTTATTTAATTATTTGCAATGCGGTTAGCAGCCCTAATTCTGTGGCCAGCTAAAATGGCGCACTAATCTCCCTGCAAATCTCTCGCGTGATTATGCCCATTAAAATATCAAAATGTGCAACGTTCTGATTAATAATTGCGGTAATATTTGTTGGTTAAGTGGATAAACGGCGCTTGCATAGTAGTAACTAGTTTACCCCTTCTATGTAATTATGTTATAATAAAAATAATACTATATTGACAAGCTCACACTGCTTATCAAGCCCAAATTAAATATCATAGAACTTTTGGCGGTAGAATGCGCCCAATGACGCAACATCGCGACGTGATTGGAGAGGCTCAAGATGATGCAGGTCGCGCGGCGCTGCAACCTATCCAAAGCATCGAATAAGTACTTGGCGTAGCCATCCCCCAGCTTCAGTGCACTTATTATTATAAAATATTTTTGTAAGCAGTATCCATTACATCAAAATTTTTGAAAAATGGTTGTAACAAGATTAATCTAAAAGGTAAAACTAAGTCAGTAAAATTAAAAACAAATTAAATAATTAATTGGATAGTTGCAGCTGACTCTTATTCCGTAAAGAACCAAGAATTTGTTGCGTAGGTTAATTGTGTAATAAGTGCGTAATTGTGTATTAATATTCATTATTACACAATTGTCTTCACTTGAGATATTAATCAAAGAATTTATTCATGGTAATGAGTTTTATTCCATTTAGAATGCTTGACAAACATGAATTAAAACAAAAACTTTCATATATAAATCAGAAATTTATATGAACGCACCGTGCGAGGTGGTGTGATGCCCACGAGCACTTTTGGGTCCTACTGTTCCCTTGGTGGTGACCCCCGGACTGATTTGGCAGCACTGTTTGGAGCAGCAACATTGATATTCCAGCTACTGAGAATTCCAAGTTCGGTGCCATCACTGTTTTAAAATTATCGCGTTTTCTGATTGGGGTATGTCACACCCCACCTGGCACAGAGGGGGATAATACATTTGGTGCGATAAAGGTAGGGTAGGCATTTTGCTTATCCCGACTTATCTAAAGAAGATCTAATACTAGAATAGAGTCCATGAGCCCAATCGCAATTATAAGTATATAACGAAATTAGCGATAAATTCCATCAATAGAAATAATGGGATACACCTGGCAAATATTAGAATATACATGCGTTATTCAACGCATGCTTTAAATAAAAAACGCGAGAAATAAAATATGGATTCAATAAAATTCTCATATGAACCGTTATGAGTTTATAATTCAATTACTAAGCTATTAAAATGTATTCCCATTGCAGTAAATTAGAAACGTGACCAAAATTTTCCCTTTATTTTTCTGTCGGCACAAACGATTATTTATTAAGGGTTCTGTTTAGTTCAATAAAATTGGGAAATAAACTATAGTCTGTCTGCCTGATGATAGGCGAAAACTTCGAGACTCTAATAAAATTTTACGCAAAGCCGACCCTGACCTCGTCATCTTCCCCGCGGAACTGTAAAAGACCAATGTCGCAAGAAGGTAGTGTATTAGTCTGTGCATTTTGATTGATTATTTCAAATATGGCCTAGCAATTTTACAAATAAATAATTAATCCATTTCAAATCAAAACAACCCCGCGTACGTAATCAATTATAGAACCTCAGTACTTAATATTTGAACGGTGTATCCTCAGATCATTATGTATCTAAATATTTAAGAATACTCGATGGCGTACTTCAGGACATTTCAAAGCCATTGCTTATTGAAAATAACACTATACTCTTGAATACCAATAATCTACAAAAGTTTAAGAATGAATAAATTGGTATTTGCTCTTCTTTCCTATAAGCCCACATTACTATTTCTCAGTACTATTTATATGTTTTTTAATTGTGCGATCGCCATGTGATGCCGGCAGAGTAGAATAGCATCGCCCCATATCCTCCAACGGCTGTCGTAGAAGGCGACTAATGGATCAGCAAAGGGGTAATTGATCACCTTAAACTCCGTCTACCAATCCGCATTGACCTCCTTCGATGTCAAGGAGAAACCTTGTATCCCAGCAGAGGGTTTAATTATAAAGACTGTTATGATGTGTTATTTTAATAAAATTATGACGTTACAACAAAACGGAAAAAAACTCCACGACACTAATTGCGCTCACCTAAGTCTACATGACAAAGGTTTTTTATGAGAACTAATTAGGCAGACCCTCAACTTGTTAGCATTTGAATTAGGCACGCGAGGGACGCGAGTTTCACGTCTAACGATTATAAATAAAAAGCGTGTTAACTTCGCTTGAAGTGGACAAATTAGATCTAGTGACTGCTGAGATTACGGCTTGATTAATTGTTGTATAAACTGTATTAATGTAAAAAGATTTCTTATCTATAATTTTAATCGGGGATTTCGTGGCAATGTTTTAATGGCGTGATTAAAAAACATTGGCTTGTACGTTGTTCACTCACTGATACGTAGTCAGGATTTTAATGAAGAAGCTTACCTGTAACAATAGGAAGAATGTTATTAATAAAAAATACGTTTTGAGTCAATGACCTTAAAAATAAATTAGCTAGTTCTGCTAGACAAACAAAATACAAACCTGAATAGATTGATATATACTATTATCACAGTATATATAAGTTATTACAGTCAGCCAACGAGCACGTCTAGATAAGGCAAACGTGAGGGGGACGCGGGGCGAGAGGGGTGTGGTGGCGCCACCAATTTGTCATATACTCGTTTGGTCGACGCTGGCCCACTGCACTGCACACTGTATAGACAAAAGCGGCATTTTCCTCAACTTCAAAGGCTAACCACTGTGTGGTTTTACGTTGTGCTATAATGTTATTTTTTTCTGCTGTGACTAGTAAACAAGAATACAGCCCGCCCGTTTCACGGTTGTTTCAATCCCGTGGTGCCAACCCTAAGACCATATTCCGTGGAGCTAGCAAAATTACACAGAGGCCCGTTCCGTGCCTTCCAAAGCACTCGAAATCGAGTTAAACGGATGGGCCACAAAAAACTATTTTCGGTCACCCATCCAAGTATCAACCACGCACTTGGTAGCTTAGCTTTAGCTATCGTTACGAATGACGCATGAACATAGCGCCATCTATTTTCTCCAAGCCCTACTACTAATATGGTATAAAAACTGACACTGTTATCCTTCAATAGATTAAAAGACACAGCGGCGACAGAAGCAACGAAACCGCAGATGAATTAGCGAGGAGAGGCCCAGGATTCACCGTTATCGGACCTGATCTGATTGTCTAAACCCCCGCCAGTTGGTACAAAAGAAAACTTTAGCAACAAACAAACAACATGTACATTATACAACTAACACTGGCCAACAGCGGACTGTCGACAAGCCAGGGCAGCACTACCGACAGTAAATATAAGGTTATTCAAAGCCCTTCTACAGCTAAACAGGTCGCGTGTACACCTTCCAAGTAGGCGCTCTAACCGGTCATGGCAATTTATTTTTATTTTATTTATTTATTTATTTTATTTATTTATTTAACAAACACCTTTTCACCTTAGGTATGACAGACAGATCCATATACTGAGGATGCATGGAGGCAGAAGAAACAACCGCTCACGTCCTTATGGACTGCACCACAGTGGCAGCACACCGGACTTGCTACCTGGGTCACTTGGGTAGACTCCAGGATGTTTTCAGAGAGGTAAAGGCGCTAGGATACTTCCTGTAAGAGTTGGGCTGGCTGGAATGATCCGGCTCCTCTCTCTTCGACCCAATACAGGTGCATAGTCCTCGAATTGCAGAAACAGCCCGTACGAAGAAAAAGGAGAAGAAGACCACCAGAAGCCAGCTCCACGCACACCTTTGATAAGCATTAGCATGGCTATGCTATAAGCCTAAACGTCTCACAATTTATTTCTAACATGTAAGATCGCTGTAGCTCGATACAAACAACTGTAAAAGAACACATACCTAGTAGTAAAACATAAAATAAATTCTCTTCAAACCAAAACCGTTCTCAGCACAGCAACAAAAAGTAAAGACAGTTAGCGTCACAGTACACAGAACTTTAAATTGGCAAAATGAATGTACTTTTGCAAAGAGCTTCAGTTTGAGTCGTTGGACATAAGCATTTACTAATAAATAGTAATACGATTGTTTGTACCTTGAACTTATTGTTAAAATTAATGACTGTTCGTTGTCAAAATAAAATAAAAGATATGATTCCTGCAAAATAATTTAAATTTTGCGCGAGTAAAAATCTTTTGAGTTGGACTGACGATTTTGTTTTTATATCTAAGATTTTTTGTCTTAATTATTTTCTATTTATGAGCGAAATTAGACTCCGCGGTGACTGTTCAGTCCTATCTATTGCGTAAGTTCGTTGCATTACTGTTTTAGAAAATATTTGAATCGGCTTATGACACGTAAGAAACAATACATCATAAAGTAGAATCTGAACTTCTTTAGAAGCACCTAATCACTCATACGCGGTCAGGTCATGAACTATAAAGACGTCGTAATGCAAATCCGCTGTCCGGACAACACATTTGTTACACCTGTCACTCCAGCTCGGCCCTGGTTAAAACTCGACTTAGTTGCAATGTCAAAGTTAATTGATGTATTGCTGAGTTCGACCCTGAAGGTCACTTATCAGAAAGGGGTTCATTTTAACAAAATAAAGTAGGATAAATGACTTGCAAATCGGGCAGTTTGCTGGTAGTGGATTGAAAAGGGTTAATAATAATATAAGTAAAGAAAAAATAAAATGTTATTGTTCCGTAAAACGCATGACGTTTCTTTTTTTAATGTAGCTACATATGGCGTGAGAATTGAGGAGAAAGTATCTTCATCAACCGTGTCACTGCTGGGTGTAGGTCTCTTCACTATGAACACGAAAGTTTATAAGTGACTCCAGAGTGTCTGATCTTGTGCCGCTCTCTATACACTATTTATGAAGATTTTTACCTTTACTCTCTGATGTTATACTGCCGAGTTCCTATATTACGTTGGGTCCTTATAAAGTTTTTGTGTCGTAATTGTATTAAGCATACAAAGCTTATTCAGACCGCCATATCTCTTTGTAATTAGTAACAACACCAGCTCGTCTCCTAACCACAACCAGGTCCATTACTTAAAACAGGGCTGCGATCGATCACGGGTTAATTCGGCAGGTGACAGCCCTGGAGCCTTGAGTGCGAACCCTTGTATGTCTACGCGAATGAGGTGCCGTAGAATGTTAGGTAGCGTACATTATTGAAGAGATCTTTGAGGGGTGCCGAGAACTTTTGGTGTGCAAATTGATTAAAAAATTAAACTATATGAGAAGGTTTTAATGTGGTCTTTAATCCTCCCTGTACCAGGTGGGGTGTGACGTACCCCAGTTCGATGAATTTAATGTTTGAGACATTATGTGTACACAAATGGGACATCTTGTTGCATTTTTTTTTTTTTTTGGAAAAGGGGACAAACGAGCAGACGGTTCACCTGATGGTAAGTGATCACCGCCGCCCATGGACACTTGCAACACCAGAGGCATCGCAAATGCGTTGCCGGCCTTTAAGGAAGGAATACGCTCTTTTTTTGAAGATGTCCAGGTCGTATCGGTTCGGGAACACCGCTGGCGAATGTTGGTTCCACAGTCTTGTGGTCCGCGGTAAGAAATAGCGCGAAAAACGCACGGTTGTGGGTAGCCAAGCATCAAGACTGTGGGGATGGATTTGTCGTCGCGAGGAACGATGGCGGAATGCAGCAGCTGGTATAAGTCCGAACAACTCCTCAGAACACTCCCCGTGATACAGACGATAGAAGATGCAGAGTGCTGGCAACATTTATTCTATTTCTTACATTTTTGGTTAATTGTGATTATAATAATAGCAGCACGCTATCTTCCGCCTGCGATCTTGTGTGTGCAACATGTCTGTGTAAAACAAATTGTTAGTTTTATTAATAAATTCCATTATTCAGTACAAGTGACATTTTATTCAAGAACATTAAACACAGTCCACTCTGCACGAGAACAAACACACCTAACACAAAAATTAACAATCCTTTAGTAATCCAAAAAACCACAACCAAGACAGATAATCCACTCTAAGGCATACATGCAGACCGGAGATTTTATTTAATGATTAGTTTAATAAAACCTTGCTAATTGCGTAATAGGCTTTTGTAACACAGTAACAAATATTTAATTTTATTTCCACACCCAGATTGCTGTGATGATTTTGAGTGTAACATCTGTCCTGATTGTTGGCTTTTGCGTTAGATTGTTTACTGAAGGATTGTTACTTTTGGGTTTGGTGCCTCTTTATGTAGGCGACAGGCTGGCAGCCTGTTACTATTTGGAGGCACTGTATGGTTCATACTACCGGAGTGACTTTATGTGTAACAAAATATTACCTTATGGGCTAATAACGTGATCAAATACATGTTATATATTTGGAAAAGAGGTTATACATGGTGAGTTTTTTTCGGGTCAGTATGGGGAAATTCTAAACTATAAGAGATAGAGAATAACTCTCTCTTAGGAACCGTGATCTTAGTTTTAGATAAAATAAAAATGGTATTTTTAAAAAAAATAAGATAGATTTGGAGATATCGGACTATTTGAAAAAAAAATTTTTTTGTTATTTCGATTGTATATCACTATACAAACCAAAATTGTATGGAGACCATAGGTCTAAAGTTGCTAGAAGTTGTTGAAATTAACGTTTTAGTTTTCTTTATTAGTGAAACATTAATAGTTTTCTTCAGTAGTAGAAACTAACTGGCCGATTTTCAAATGAAAAGTAAAGAAAATAAAAAGCATTCGAATTTTTTTTTTTCGTATATCTGTCATTTATTAAATACCCATTTTAGTAATTTTATTAGTTTATTGTGAATTTAATGGTGAACTAAATAAGTAAAATGCCTGAATCGTTGTCAAATTCCTAAAAAATGGAAAAAAAAACTCACCTGTTTATAAACAATTATCAAACAAACATTTGACAAAACAAACATTTGACAAACAAACAAACATTGACGATAATAAAAATACCAACACGAAAATATCCTCCGACTTCAGCAGCGAGTGTTAAACCACTCATTAGCTCTCACTACCGACAAGCGATAAATCGTAAAACAACACGAAAAGAAGTAATAACAGCAATGATACGGCCGCCAGATAGCGCGAACAAAACGCGCTAACAAAATCATTAGTTTTGCGTTTCCGACCGAAATGTGGGGCCGCGATCACGACAGCTGGTGTTAGGGTGGTGGCGCAGACAGAACTTTAACACTGTTTGTATTTTGAAGAACATAATGAATTTATTGAAATGTCAGAAATAATAATTTTGATTTTTTCTCTCTCAAATAGCTACACAATACAAAATTGAACAAAAGAAACTTAACCTAGACATAATTGCTACTATAGAGAGACTGGTCAGAGAGCTGACAACATTGTCAATCATTTATGGTGAATAATAGCCATGTGATGCCGGCAGAGTATAAAAGCATCACCCTATATCCTCTAGTAGGTGCCGTAAGGGGCGACTAATGGATTAGCAAAGAGGTATTGACCACCTTATACTCCGTCCATTGGGCAAGCGTG
Source organism: Elophila nymphaeata (assembly GCA_955850985.1). Taxonomy (NCBI): domain Eukaryota; kingdom Metazoa; phylum Arthropoda; class Insecta; order Lepidoptera; family Crambidae; genus Elophila; species Elophila nymphaeata. Next base: position 21,589,646 of record OY039084.1, on the reverse strand, counting down.
GTGGACTACTGTCTAAGCCTCCTTTGATAACAAGGAGAGGCCTTGTGTCCCAGCAGTGGGTTAAACTAAAAAGGGTGGTGTGCTGAGAGACTGGTATCTGTACAAAGAGACCTGTATGACAGATTATCAGCTTCACTAGGCATTGGACCAGAGCAGTACCAGTGTGTCAGATAGGTGTCTAGGTGGGCTTGTATAAACATTACTGCCAAATGGCAGTATGCGTAAGCCTATAAATGAGAGAGTGTGTGTGTGTCGTTTGTGTATGTGTATGTTCGCTTCCATGTGTTACCACTTAGCACATTATTTCAGAGTCCTTCCCCCCAAAAAAAATTAGTACTATTTTGCTATTATTTCCTTCCCTACAGCTATACGGATAGCTGTCACCAAGCTGTCATCCCCAGTTCCGGTCGCCCGTCACTCGGCAGTGTGTGCTTCTCCATCTCTGTACAGATTCTCTACTTAGTGCATGTAATTAAAACAGAGCTTCATGACTGCATTGTTTTAATACAGAGCACATAAATGGGCCTCTCTACCGAGTACTACCGAGCCACTTGATTCGTCCGTTCTGTTACACTTGATTCGTGCGTTGGGGATTGAGGCTTGAGACGATGACTTGGTATGGCAAAGACATCTAAAGTTGACAAATAGCTTACTTAAAATAACTCTTTTACTCAGTAAAGATTTTCAAGTTAAAAATATTTAACCTAATTGTTCATCAATAGCAGTACCTGGACTACTTTACGAACCTGCCAAATCCTTTTCTAATTCGAAAATTCTAGAGGTTCGTCTTACAGACAAGAGGACCCATCAAGGCTCTCGCCTTCTAAAGACTCCAGTGATCCTGTAAAGTTAATCTGCGGGCAACAGCAAAAGTAAATAAAAAAAATGGCTCAACAGCTAAAAATATAAACCTAATTCCTAGCATGCCGTAATTTGATTCGTCCCCAAATCCTTCTTCACTTTCCGGGCCGGATGTGAAGCCATTCCGCTCAGTGTAATGCCGGCCTTAGCGCAAAACACGCGAGCATTTCCTGAAGGCTCGAGCAGTTTCCGTTTCCGGTTGTAAAAAGCGAGCCTCGAAGATATAGGTGACGAGGATGTAGTACAAAAGACCGTTTTTATTTTTCTACCCTCTATTCATGTGTTTGAATTATGAGGGTAATTTCTAAAAAAATGTATTGTTTCTTTGTTTCGGTTGTGATGTTTGGATTAACTCGATAACAATTTAAACACAATATAAATACACGTGTATATTTTTATATATTTCGACTGCTGATATGATTTTGAGTGTATCATCTGTCGTGGTTGTTGGCTATTGTATTGGATTGTTTTGTTTACTGAAGGATTGTTACTTTTTGGGTTTGGTGCCCGGCTGGCAACCTGTCACTATTTGGAGGCAGTGCATGACCCATACTGCCAGATATGGTTTTGTGTGTCACAAAATGTTAATGCTCTGCTCATCTCCTCATTGGATTACGAGTGATCGTATGTATGTATGTAATTTTAGAATGGACTTTTGGGGTGGACATAGCCTACTTATTATCCTGGTATATCTACTGGAACCGGATACACGTGTTTGAAACTACGCGCTAGTTAATAAATAAAAACAAAATTTGGCGTAACTCCTCGGCACATAAACTTGATTAGATTCGCCTGAAATAAAAATGTTGGGTGAACTTCTTCGACTGCAACCTTAGCAAGCTCCATCTAATCATACCTCCTCAATCATCCGAATTCACCAGGAATTTATTACGAAAAAACATATTACATGTACAATTTCGTTGGCGCAACGTTCCTGGGCAATCTCACGTAATTCGTTTCGGAGGACATAGTGAAGTGGTGAATAAAAGGACATCTCTGTAAGTCTTCACTATCAACACGTCAACTGTCCCTGTATCACATATGATACAAATATATACCCAATCCCACGTTGATGCATCACATGTGACGCAAGTGGGTATACGAAATCCGTGTCTTTTATTTTCATGAACGTCTCAGTTACATTAAAATATCACAAAGACGTCTAAGCTAGATATTGAGGTAAATAAATATCGAATGATCCGACAAGTTTTTATTATTAGTCCTAATGACGTCTGTCATTAGGAGTTAATTTGATTTGGCCTGGACAGTCAATGTGTTACATGTAAAGTGGCAGAAAATAAATAGCCATTCAAGATTTCAGTTGATGGTTGCTTCATGGTTAGTGGATTGTTTATAGAAAAATGGAAACGTTGGTTCCAATTATCAACTAGATTTTAATAAAAATAGGAGATAAATTAAATTATACCTATGACTAAACATTCACCAGGAATTTATTCTTTATTTTAATCAATCAATCAATCAATCAATCAATACATTTATTTGCACATATGGGTATACATTTATAAGATGATGTTATTGTTAAAATTTCAGAGCAGCCATATCAGCATAATTATGCATGCAAATTACATTTCATTTGAATTATTGTCAATAGCACTTATCCAATACAATAAATCAATACATTTATATTACATTATAGAATTATTTAAATGTCAAATTTGTATAGCAATAATAATAAGTTTGAAGACAATAATAATTAAAAACCCTAACTGAATTTGTCATCAAAATATTCATTTAGCGTATAATACGCCTTGTCACATAGAAATTTATGCAACTTCTGTTTAAACATTATTATATTTTCTATTTCCTTAATACAGGACGGTAATTTATTGTAAACTTTTGGTGCCATGCAAAATATACTATTATTGAATAGAGTAATCCTAGATTGAGGTAGACATAGTCTATTTGAGTTTCTAGAGCTAATGAATGTTTTATACAATCCAATGTTTTCCTTAACAAAGAGATTTGTTTCAAAAATATACATACAAGTTAAAGTCAATATTTTAAGGGATATAAAATAAGGTCTACAGCTATCAGTTTGTTTTATTCCACAGATAGCCCGTATGCATCGCTTCTGAGCAATAAATGCAGTTTTCTTCTCTGTAGAAAAACCCCAAAATATTATGCCATAGCGAAGAGCTGATGCTACATATGAATGATAAGCCGTCACTACAGCGGAGACACTAACAACCTTTTTCAGCTTAAATAGTGCGTAGGAAAATTTATTAAGTTTGGAACATACATCATCAATTTGTGCCTTCCAGTTCAATTCATGGTCAATATTTAAACCTAAAAACTTAGTTACATCAACTTCTTTAATTTTTGTTCCCAAGTATTCTATATTAACATTAATAGGCGGTCGAAATCTATTTCTAAATGTCATGACTGTAGTTTTATCTAAATTTATTGCAAGATTATTATTATTTAGCCAGTTAATTATATCTATTAATGTTTTATTTATGTTATGTTCAAGTAAGTTATAATTTTTATCAGAAAATACAACTGTACTATCGTCAGCAAATAATATCATCTTTTTTTGACTTTTAATAGTTGAATTAATAACAATTTTAGGTAAATCATTAATATTATATACCAGGAACAAAAAAGGTCCCATAACGGTGCCTTGTGGGACTCCATATTTTACAACTCTATAATTTGATTGATATTTTAATTCAATTTTTTTTTCATAACATAATTTAGTTACAATTGTTGCCTGTTTCCGATTATTTAGGAACGATGATATAAGATTAAGACTATTTCCTCTTACACCATATGTATATAATTTCTTTTTTAATATTGCATGATCAACATAATCGAAGGCCTTGGTAAGGTCCATATATAGAGCACACACAGGGATTTTTTTATTAAGACTTAACATCACTTCATTTAGAAAATCAAATATTGCAAAACTAATTTTTTTACGTTTTCTGAAGCCTATTTGTTCATTACAGAATATATTATTTCCTTCAAAGTAATTGCTAAGATTTTCGTAAATAAATTTTTCAAATATTTTCGAGAATATAGAAACCAATGCTATGGGTCTGTAGCATGACATATTTTCTCTATCTTTCTTTTTAAAAATAGGTTTTATGATAGTCTGTTTTAGTTTATTTGGATAAACACCATCAATAATGCATTTATTGAAAACGTTGCATAATATAGGCGCAATCAAATCTGGTACGAATTTAATGACTTTCGTAGATACTTCATCGTAACCGGTACTCGACGTATTTCTTAATGTTTTAATTATTCTTTCAATGTCATTTGGGGTACAAGGGTTCATAAAAATAGAATTAGATTTATTATATGTCAAAGTATTAAATTGGGAATTATTATTATTTTTCGTAGTTATTTTAATTTGATCAATAAAGAAATTGTTAAATTCATTTGCGATGTCAAGGGGATCTGTGATTATTTTATTGTCAATATTTAATTGTTCTATGTCATTAGTTGGTAAGGTTATTTTATTGTCATTAATAACATTCCATGTCGCCTTTGTTTTATTAATTGCTGTTTTAATATAGTAGTCATTCTGTGATTTTTTTGTCAAATTAATAATACGGGTTAGTCGTTTTGAATATATTTTAAAGTTATTTCTACAACTTACATCTTTTGATCGTCTATATGCCCATAACATTTCTCTCTTTCGTTTTAAACATTTTTTCAAACCCTTACTTATCCATTTCGGACGTTTGTATAGGAATTTTTTTATTCTGATTACGGGAAAACAAAGTTTGTAGAATAAAGTAAAAATGTCGTTAGCATAAACATCATAGAATTTCAAGGACTTCAAACAACACCTGAATTTATCTAAATTATCACAGCTGTAGTCTCTCTTCTCTACGAACCAATGTTTGACACTGCTATTTAATTTTACTGGACATTTGAACAGCTGTGCAGTATGGTCCGATAATGCTAGTTCTAGTATTTCACTTTTACAACCCCGTATATTATGTATAATATTGTCAATACAACTCCCGCTTATGGGTCGCGTTGGTGTTTTGAATTCTAATTTGAGACAGTAACTATGTAACATTTGTTGAAGTAAATTGCTATATTTATTACTTTTTAGAATATCTATATTGAAATCCCCACAAATGACAACTTTTTTCCTTTTATAACAAATATTCTCCAAGATAGTATTCATATTACAGAAAAACTCATCAATTTCATTACCGTTGTTATTAGGGGGTCTATATATACAAATTATTATAATTCTATGTTCTAAAAGTTCTATAGCGCAACATTCAATCACCCTTTGAATACTAAGATTTGCTATTTTATATAAAGGTTTAAATGGATGGCCACTTCGGATCAGTATACACGATCCACCATGTCTGTTTTTCCTATGATATGAATTGGCAAGAACGTAATTTGGCAATTTCAACATATTTCTGTCCTCAAAGGTCAGTAATGCATACGATGTCCATGGCAGCCTTTGTTTCGGCAAGTTCGTCTAAATTTATAGCTAAAAGATCCAATTTGTTCAACAGTCCATTAATATTTTGATGTATGATATTTATGTGTTTATACACGAAAAAAATTTTTATTCGATGCGTGGCTTACTACAGGATTATTTGCTATAGTAGGTGATAATGTGTCAGTAGTATCTACAACAATATCATTGCATGTCTGTGTACTTTTGTCCGCTGTAGGAATGTTAACCTGTTTTTCTACTGTATGGGAGGCACATAAAGATTCTTTGTATTCCTTCATTTTATTGCTGTAGTCAAATCGCAATATCTCTCTAAGTAGTGAACGGCACAGATTCAAAGTAAAATTATTTCTCGTTGGTTTGTATGTACTATAGTTCATATCAAGATAATATACGAATTTACTTTTATCGCACATGAATTTTAATTCATAATTAAGTCTATCCTCCCACAAAAAGTTATTGTATGGAATCTCAGTGATAATCACATTGGTATTATTTATAGACCTGCACCAATCTCTAAGACAAGATTGAAACCCATAGAGACTGCGGTCATTGGTACCACCTACAACAATGAGATGATCATCCATTGATAACTCTGAAATAATATTTTTGTTAGAGTTGATTAAATCTTGCAGTTTTGCGCCGGAACTCCAAAACGAAGTCACTAAATATTTTTGTCCCACTAATCTTTGAAGCATTCTCCTTATATTTCTACCTTGGTCATCTGCAATTATAACTATTTTATTTCTTTCGTGGATTTTTGTACTGGTTTTTGGATTATCAGGAATACTTTCTTTAGTGATATTTACTGGTAGCGGCTGCGGGTCAGGTGGTATAATTGGCTCCGCCGTGAGCCGTTCTTTTTGAACGAGGGACTCTATCAATTCATCTTCTTTATTAACATGCATGTTGGATTTGAAATGGATATCTTGCGTGTTTATTCTCGATGTATTTTCAGGAAGTGTAAAATCGAGTTTTTGTTTAGATTTTTTTCTACGGCCTGATAATGGCGTCCTCAATGATTTTCTGTCAACCGGCTCTTGAATTTTTTTGTATGTATCAATAATTGCAAATGATTTCTGAAGATCATCTTTTAATCGTAAATTTTCAATATTTAAATTTTCAATCTCTTGATGTGCGCTTAACAATTCATTAGTCAGTACATCTATCCTTGTCTGAAGATCATTGATAATCACACTGTTGTTTTGTGTGCATTGATCTGGCATACTCAACATAGTAGCATCAAAAAGAGATGTTTCATGATCGTATTCTCTGATCGAGCTAATATCATTCAAGGAACTCGTTCTAAGTGGCTTGCGATGAGTAACGTTCTCAGAATCCATGGTGATCTATTGTCGTATGAATAATATAATAGTATTAAAAAAAAAAAGTTAAAAAAAAAAAAAAATTTTTTTTTTTCAGTCGCTTCTTGTCGGTATCGAACTGTAGACCGCAGATTACAACTTGGTTGACGCGAAATCCAAAGCGTTCGGCCACTTGACGCTTATAGGATGCGTCGAAATTAAGAGTTATAATCGGCGTGTTATACTTTTCTGTTTTAAAACAGCTGGGTGGATTGAAATAAAATTATTGATTTGACTTGCAAGTGACTGCCACTGTTTATAGTACAAAAATCACAGTTTTATTTTAGTGAAACACAATTAGTTCATTTTATAACATATGAATAGTTTCTCAATAATTTCACCGAGTTTCACACAGTCAATCAATTGAATAGACTATGCACGGGTAAGTTTTGATACCACTTGTAAACGTCGTTATTATTTTCCTTAATTGCACTGTTCTGTTTTAGGTAGATAATCTTCATAAATTAAATCAAAATTTCGATATAATATGCACTTTGAACACCAAACTATACTTTGTTCATGATTATACGCCTTAAAATTTGTGTTAAATATTTTTAAACAATAAATTACTACGGAGCTGATTGTACCGGTTTGTTCGCTCGCGCGTCCAACAAACATACATTTTAATAACCTTGACCTTCCTGAAAGGTTATTTTTTAAGTATTTAATTGCTTAAAAGTCATTAAAATTTCTTTTAAGCAAAAATGTTATTGGGTATTCAGCACAGCTCCCATTTTACAGACATCTGCCGCGTAGAGAAAACGATATAATTTTTTTAACAAAAATTAGCATGTTGCCGAATATTAAGGGAATTCAGAAGATATAAAAATACTTATTCTGTGTCCATTTCAATAAGAAAACCATTAAATTTTGTATTTACCTTAGTTAACTTGGTTTATGTTGAAAAATAATACAGCTCTAAACTTGAAATTAATAGATATTTAAGAAACAAAACATACTGGTCTATGCTTCAACTATGGCAGCGCAAAGTAATGAGTTTTATAGCACTCTCTGTTCATACGTATTGTGCACTAGCGTCATGCTTTGAGAATGTTATTTTAATCCCTGTAGAGTGTATTATTCCTTGCGATGGTGGAAAGTGTTTTGTGGATGAAGACGTGAGATGAGACGTTTCATAGAGGGATTTAATACCAAAATAATCGTTTGGTATTAAATTAAATGACTCCGTGAGAACGCTGAAACTGTAAAGCGCAAGATTTTCTAGTTCTTAGACAGTATTGAAGTACAGTTTAATTTAGGAAATGATAGTATTATTTTGTAACAAATAATTCGGTTTAAAGAGATTTATTTTAACTCATAAAAAATATTACATTTCACTTACTGAGCTAAAGCATGCATTTATACTAATTTGAATGTTGCGGCGAGCAAGGACAACATATTGATTAGTTTTTATTTGTAATTATTAAAATTATTTAAAATGTGGGTTTTTAACTTATTTTTAAAAATTGATATATTTTTAGAAGTTTTGATATTCTCTGGCAAACCATTGAAAATCTGTGCTCCTTCAAAACTTATGTTTTTCTTACCATAATTAGTGCGCGGTGTGGGCAAATGTAAGTTATCAGCCCGACGAAGCGACCGTTTACCCTTCTCTCTGTTGGTGTTAAATGTTAATTTGGAGTGTATTAGATTTAATAAAATCTTCTTTATTAAAACACAGGTATTGTAGTGGTATAGTTGTTTGAGATTCATAAGTTTCGTTTCGGTGTAAATGGTGTTTGATGGAGTGAGGAAATTGTAATTGAATAGGACTTTAATAATTTTATTTTGGACTACTTGGAGCTCTTTTAAGTTTGATTTAGCCGCGCTTCCCCATATTTCTATAAGATAATCTAAGTGTGATTTAACGAGAGAGAAGTAGACAGTGTAACAGACGTTACGTGGGAGACATCCAACTATTCCTCGTATGGAGGCTAAGAGCGATGTCAGAGTATTCTTGACTTTATTAACGTGTGCCTTCCATGTTAATCCACTGTCTAGTATGAGACCAAGGTATTTTTCCTCCGATGATTGTTTCAATGTAATATTGTTAATAGATAGAGTAGGGTAAGAGTGTATCTTTTTATTTTTGGCTTTAAATATCATGTAACAAGTTTTTGCCGTATTTACTGTGAGCAGATTGTATTTGAACCATATGTTTAGGATATCTAGGTCTTCCTGTGCCCGAGTTATAATTTCATTTAATGAATGTCCAAAGTAAAAGATGCATGTGTCATCGGCATATAGAGTGATTTCACCATTTAATGTAAGCATATAATTTGTTAGTATTATTTTGTAACAAAGCGTCGGTGGCGTAGAGCGTCGTCTCCCACACGGGAGGCACTGGTTCGATCCCCGCTACGTACCAATGTGTTTTCAAATTTTGAATTCATATTTACGTTTAATCGACGCTTTTACGGTGAAGGAAAACATCGTGAGGAAACCTGCACACACCTATGAAGAAATTCTTAGGTTGTGTGTGGAGTCGACCAACCCGCACTTGGCCAGCGTGGTTAAATAAGGCCTAATCGCCCCTAATGTGGGGTAGGCTTGAGCCCCTCGGTGGGGACATTATATGAGCTGCTGCTGAGTATTAATTTGGGTTTTGTGCGAAGTCGAGGAGGAGATGTTAAGAAACGGACCCCGGACGCCACTAGATGCAATTAGGACTAACGCTTGGATGATGATGATGACAAGTCGTACTTTTCTCTTAACCCACTCCTAATTTATTTGGGTTCGCTGCAGCATGTGGTGATAATAATAGGTTTTGGAATTCGATTTTCAAGGCCGTGTGCCTGACGCCACACGCAAGGAGGGTTCCTTGGGAACGACTACTATCTTTCCACAGCATCTGGGACCACCAGCTTAACGTGCCGACGAAGCACGGAGGAAAATAGAGTTGAAAAATTTTCGGTCACCCATCCGTGTACCGACCACGCACTTGGAAGCTTATCTATTATATATAAGAAAGCACTTCGCGGTGCTATCTGCCTCTTGTGTTTAAAACTCAAACTCAAATTTCTTTATTCATTTTGGTACAATTTGTACGAGTACACTTATGAAAGTCAAGTTTTGATGCCATCGGTTCAAGAGTCTACCAAGAGGCCTTGTTCTGAGAAGAACCGGAAAGAAACTCAGCAAGTTTTATCCTCCCTTTACAGTTTTTATAGTGTTGATTTGGAAACAGTCATGTTTGTCAGGTCTTTAATAATTAATCATAATAATATTTGATGCCGTCGTGGTAAAGTAGTCAGTAACGCTACTTACACATCGGGCGGTCCGGGTTTGAGTCCTGGTAATGGCAAAATAATGTTAGTGTGATGAACACGAATATTTGTTCACGAGTCATGGTTGTTTATATAATATATTTATTTAAGTTTATTTATGAAATATCTAGATTATTATGTATATTCGTCCGTTATATAATATCCATAGCACAAGTTCTTAATGATACTTAATTTGGGCTAGATAATTGGTGTGAGTGTAGAAATATATTATAATTATTAAAAAAGACTAATAAACTTATAAAATAATGTATGGATAAATTTGATTTAAGACGTCTTCCTTAACAATATTGTCAATTACAAATTTGAAATTGTACACATATTGATATTTCACTAGATTATAATGGAGAATCGAGCACATTTAGAGATGTGTCCACGCATTATTATCGTCTATATATCCCTGAACTTTATAATACGCTTTCTTCATCCAAGTTACAAGTTCCTGTCGCGTTGAAATCTCAACAAAAACAAATCATAACAGATCGACCTGCAAACAAGGCGAATGCCAGAGCCATAAATAAAATTAGGGTTCCGTAGTTGGGTCCCGTTAAAAACCATGCATTCTGCCTCACCATATCGGACGACATGACAATAGGCCTTTCAATTTGTATACGGCTAGTTAACATTAGGGTGACCACACTGTTTGCACTACTACGGATGTGTGCAACATTAACGAGTATTTAATTTTTTTTTAATAAAAAAAACATAGTTATGTGGTCTTAATATTCAGCTTGAAGAATGACGCTCTTTTTTTGATAAGAAAGAAGTAAATATTATGTACATGTTACAGCAAAGTTATTCTTTCACAGCTAAAGTTGTAATAGAAAAAAAAATCACAAATAATTATAATTATAATTATGATAATTGAGAAATCAGAAATATGCGATAAAAAATAAACAATAAAACTTTTATTGTTTTCCGTGAAGTGAACGCAAACGTTTACAAGTGTGTATTTTCAATTTTTATTTCTGAATAAATAATTTGTGTGTGTTTATCCTAAATATACCAAAATTTTGGATGTTCTACTCCAGAATTACGAGCGCGATAGAGGGGGCCAGCCAGACACCGAATGCATAAATTTAGCCAAGACTAGGGCGTCTGGTATTGAAAGGGTAATAAGCATAGAGGATAAATTTAGCAGACACGACTTTTATATTGGAAGGGTTTTTTGTGCCCCAAATTGAGGTTACGTCGTTACTGCGGCAGTTTCGGGTTGAAGATACTATAGTAAAATATTAATGACATTGCTTCGAATAGAGGAAATATTCTTTTAAATTAAAACGACTTTATTATTAATATTAATACAAAAATGTTGAACAAATCACTCCAGCCTGATAGTAGGTGAATGTAACATTTTTTTTTGATAATTTGTGTCTTTTACGTTTTGAGGTCGTAGCACATTTATCAGCTCAGAAAGGGAACGTCTCTTTTTTACTGTGAACGCTACGGACCGGAGGCGGCTACGAAACGACTACGGACCGTAGCGAATCGTCTTTTTTTCTTAGTAAAAAGAAGCGATAAAGTAACGAGCTGATAAGTGTGTTTCGACCTTTAATCTGAACGAACATTTCTCAGCATCGAATGCATAGTATGCAACACCAGTCGCATGTAAACACCGTACGCGCCCAACACGTCAGCAAATCTTTAGTATTTAATAGCCCACAGATCACGAAAATAAGCTTGTTATTTCACCACGTAATTTTATAGCTGCACTAGCAACCATAGCTGCCCTGCGTGGAGCTTCTTCACGCCACTTTTGAAGGACCCAGGGTTGCAAGAAGCAGGGACTGTGACGTGATAAAGATTTCCCAAGGTACCTATCAAACTGGACGCAACGGACAGTGGTCCCAGATTAAGTATCAGAAATAATTTATATTCCAGATACTAGATAACGGATACACACACATACATATTAAATATAACATTATTATATGCAAACTTAAATAATCCAGGTTCGTGAACAAAATGTTTCAGTATATTAATCATACAAACATACTTCTCTATCAAGATTTGAACCAGGGCTTGTAATTCTTGATTTCATTTGCCGTTAATTTAAAGGGTACCTTACCTAATATATCGTTTAAAAATAGATTTCTACGCTCTTAAACTTTCCTCCATAAATAATTCAGAAATCTCATTAAAATCATACGAAACTTTTCGATTGCTATCAGAAGAAAAAACGTTTAAAAGTTTCTCAGAGACACGGTATCACTGCATTGGATTCAAACTTACGAAGTTAGCTTGGAAAAAAACTTTAAGGACCAACAAACTTGTTATAACTTTATTAGTGTCATATAGTTAGATAAGCAACTTTGTTGAACTTAAGTTTGTTTAGAAAAGTCTGAGTGTGCAGTCTGAATTTCTGTTTCCGTGATTTGTTGGGGTTTCCTACCCTAAAAGTAAAATGTTTGTCTATCTGTTAATACAGTTTGTTTTCTAGGGAGATATTAATGTTTACGTATTTACAATTTTAATTTCCTTTTAACAATTATTGTATTGCCATAAATCACAAAGTTTTTTTTTAATAAATGTTTAATTGTGTGTCATTTCATTTTAAATAGTAGTCGCCCAGTGGTCGACTCGACCATAATTAATTTAAATTATAAGTTTGACTTGTTGAGTAGTGAAAGTCCCGGTTTTTTTTTAGATCAAGGCCTCCTGGTAGACGCTTCATAAGTGTACAAATTATACCGAAATTTTTACTTTGTCTTTAGTAAATAGTCCACAAGGTTTCTTTGTTTATTGACAACTGAGGTTTCAAGTCACTTAAATATTCATTTTATAAATCACTTTTGCCTGATTCGCATCTGTAGTACCAGTCTATGTTAAGCTGCACTTACGCACTCGCGTCGCGTCGGACCGGAACGGGTTAAAAATCGTGAATTATGACGATTCGCGACACTGAGCCACGGTTATTATTATTTACGCGCTTAACCCGCGCACATCTACTGTCATAACTGTCTGACCCCCTCCTACATAGGGTTAGATTTAAAAAGTTTTCAGTATTGAATGCGAGTATATTGGTAATAAAACTGCACGCTTCTCTCAAAAAACTAATAGGTACAACACATAGGTATATACATCTATTGTATAATAACTTTTTTATAACCCACCTAGGTTATAAAAAAGTTACTCCTATTGTACCTTTTACCATTAAAATTTTAATAGCTTAGTCTATCCACTTATAAAACGCTAACCTAATCTTCAACAAAAAATATTTATTCATTTTTATCTGCTTTTTTGAACAAATTTTTTGAACAAATTATAAATTACACAAAAATGACTATCAATTTGATTTTGGACCGTCCGTCCAAGTGTTTCTTAATGACCGTCGAACGAATTTATTAGTTTTTAAATTGAACAATCCGACACAATTCCAGTCGAGAGGAAAAATTTAATTTTGTACGCCTCTAATCGTCACTTTCATCAAATTAATTCGAGTTTAATCCCCGATTCGTTAGCTCGTAAAGGCTTTAACTGTAAACTAATTAACTTAAAACCTTTTTGGAGAAGCTTAACGTTTTTCCTGGTATTCTTTTGAGAATAATTTCGTCGGGAAACTGCAGGTGGTCTAAGATGGGAGAGGTTGTAACGAACAGGAAAACGGATGAGGCTGCCTGTCACACCGAAGTGAGATTATTAAAGTGTGAATTTTAAGGAGAGGGTGAGTGGAAACCAATATTATGGGAAAAATAAATATTTGCAATGAAAATTTTAAACAAACGAACCAACTTGCAGTGACAGAATTTATAACAGTTCTAGGGAAGAAAAGTAATAAAAGGCAATAAAAATAAAAAAAAATATATATTTCATCACACTAATATACTTAGGAACTTTCAAAAGATTCGAAAACGATCTTCACAATTAATACGTTTTGATTCATTTATCTTTAGATTATTATTTATTTATATTTTATACTATGGTAAATACATTGTGGTTATGTTAATACGTATGTAAGTACTTTGTATATTTTTTATATAAAGTCATGCACTATTTGTGAATATTGTTATTGCTTTTAGAATACCATTTGAATTAGCATTATGAAATACGGTACGTATTTTCCCATAATTCATAGCTACAATGACATACATTGCATAAAATTATGATATAGAATATCGACAAGTAGCTTAATATATTTTTCAGTTTACTAAATTTTCCACTTCGGTGTAAACGCGGCCCCAGAAACATTGGCTTCAACCGAGCTAAGTGCATTGCGATGTCATTAGCGTGGCGAAACTTTCAAAGATGGCGTCTTTGGCGAATTAGGAGTCGTGTCGCTTTCAAACAAATTCATAAGTTTCTTTCATAAATTCCTTTTTTCCATCGTGATGCGCTCGCCTACATTGGCTTGGTTTTAAGATGTTTTTATTTCTCGTCGAGTTTAAATGTGGATACAGTACAGTCCTCGTAGCGATGGAGTCTAACGTCTGTTAGATAGAATGTTCTACTATTCAATTTGCTAGTTGGCTGCTTCTATCAACTTTACGCGTACGTTGTCCATAATTTATTTGTCAATTTAATGGTACTGAATGTTCAGTTGAGATATGTCTATGTATCATCTTTAGGAGTTAAGGGCTTTTTTATAACATCTGTTCGAAAAGAGCTAGTTTGTTCTATGTTAATAGCGACAAAAATAGCGTTTTAATCCGTAGAGACTAAAAGTGATTTGAATTAGAAATGTGGATATTATTAGTAAAACTTCCAAACACCAAAGAGATCTATAAGCCCGTGATGTTACGGTGGTAAGTCACCGTAGGTTAGAGACGCTTGCGGAGCCTCTGCCTCGTTGACCTTAGGATATCACATACAACAACTACGCAAGAGCAAGTGCAGCCTCCAAATAAGGTGGACCAAGGTGTTCCAAATTTGAGGGACTAATGCATTGTCCCTCTCTTAGTTGGTGATCTTCATCTTATCAAAAGCTGTGGCTATAACAGTAGTGGCAACAGCTCTGTTGTGTTCCAACAGTTATAGTCCCTTGATGGAAAGTTCCAGGTGAATTTCGAATTTAACACAGAATTCTTTCGCTTCAAAGTAAAAATAATGTAAAATATTTCGTTTTGATAAGCAATTTAGTGCAGAATTATGGTTCTTATCTATTTGTCTCAAATGGTATTTTTCTCAGAACAAAGCCTCCTGCTAGGTAGACTGCTCCTAAATGAATAAAGATTTTTTGACAGAATAGTTATTAAGTTATATTTAATTTTGTTAATTATTTTATTTGGCATGATATGAAATTTAATGTTTGTCATATCAAATTAAATAGAAAACGAAAAAGAAGAGAAACAAATTCTACATAGCAACTTATTTTTCTCTTCGTCACTTATCATGACAGGATTTTGGAACGAAGTTCCTTATCGCACGATACGCACTTGGGAGATAGGGGCTAGGAAATAAAAGTGTAAGAGTTTTCCGTCACGACCTTTTCTTTAGTGTAAGCGGTTATCTATAGCACGTATGCTATTGGCTGTGCCAACGGATATTTTTAACATACATAATTAATAATTCTAGATATTTTTTTATAAATAAACTTAAATAAACATGTGTATTAATGAATTATGACGATTCATGGCGTGTTCGTCACACAAATATTTGCCGCTGCCAGAATTTGAACCCGGACCGCTTGTTGTGTAGGCAGAATAGAATGTAATAAAATAAACTTGAATAGAACTAAATAGAATAAAATAATTTTCATTGGTAAAATCTAATGTGAGTACAAACATCGTATTCTTTAATTTTCTGTAAAGCTCTGATTGGTAGTGTTAATTAGTTAAGAATAAAATAAAATATTACAGCTTGTAATCCACGGGAGCCACTGCCGATAAACTGTTACACAGTTTGGCAGACTGTAGAATTGTAAATCAGTGTATTATATTTGTGATAATAAATGAAAAAAAAAGCTATAACTTCGTTCCAACCGAGTGTTGCACCACACTCATGCATTTTTCTATTTAATTTAGTTATTTGTTATCTCCTCTCCTGTCACATTGATAAAATCAGCCCTTTAATATAGACGCATGCGTTGGTGTGTGCGTCCTGCCGCTGCATAATGTCCAGATTGGATGCAAATCGCTGGGGCTCCGACTAATTTAGCAATTCGTGAATTTGTACCGCTCGCCGTGGGGAGCTTGAGCTTACGGTAATGACTGTACATTCGACACTGATATCTATTCATTTGGTTATATTTTACTATTTATATTATTAATTGGACACCACAATATAATTAATTTCATTATAATTATATGAAATATTTATGAATACAGAGTCAATGAGACTTTTCTCTCATATCATTATTTTGTATAGGAAGTTCAAAGATGGGAATCGAAGCTGACAGAACACACACCATGATGTAGTGACATTGACTTTGAGTATATGTTTCTCATCAGGAGGATTAAAGAAGGAAGTAATAGGATTAATTACATTGCCACCCTCTTCCTATATATTTTTGTATGTTGATTGATTTCTATAATGTATTTATTTGTCTTTTTTTACCTTTGCTATGAATTATTGTTGATTTTACTTTTAGAGTTCTTGTATTATTTATTTGGATTTCAAATACACCACCTCTCTCCACATTACAAGCACGTGCGTTAAGAAGTCTTTTTCCTATCACTTACATTCTGTTTAACGCACCATTTACAATATCTTAGCTGCTCACCCCAGCTTCACATGGTATGCCAAATAAAAAAATGAGAATACGGCAATTGAATAATTATAAATGAATGTAATCTATCAATACTTATATTTATTTCGTTATTCATGCCTTCTTTTGTTAATCGTAGTAAAGGCGCCATCTAATTGTAACAACCCCCCCTCAGTAAAAGGAAAGTGCAATGATGTACTTATGTTTACCTATAAGAAACATGTATAATTAATCAATACCAGTCCAAGTAAAAAATTTTTTTTTATTATAATTATTTATTGAATTTATTAATTTGGCCAAATAAGTGATCGTCTAGTAATGGTAGGACTCTAGTTGTGATGTAGATAACCCTAAGTTCTTTTTGTGAGGTATGTGAAATGCACTTAGTACCTGTACGGGCTTATAAATAAAGGCTAAAGTTACTTCCTATTAAGATAAACCTCAAAAATAGGTTTACTATGAAACATGACTTTGTTGATAAGATAAAGATAGGTATTTGGAAGGAAAATGGAATGGGAAGGAATTGATGATGGGAAAGGTGTAGGAAGGTACAACTGATATTATTGGATCAATAGATTATTATTATAAAAGGATAAAATTTTATTATAGAATAAAGCATAATCTTTAATAGTAAATTATAAGAATTTGTAAGATTTTATTATTAACAATTTTAAAATTATGAGAGAATGTTAGGTTGTGTCCTTAGTTACTTTTGATATCCACTACTAGTTGATAATTTTTGATTAATTAAATATTGGCATTTTAAATATATGAGAAAGTGTTAGGCCCCATCCTGCGCCCTAAACACGGTGAATGCCAGACCACGTCGATGCATCCTCCCCTTCCAGAACCACAGGAAGTTTCTCTTCGCGAATAAGGAATCGCAAATATGAAAATATGTTTATTGACATTCTCCCATGGAATGTGTGGTGTGGTGTGGTTTTAGACCAAAATGATAGAAGGTAATAATAAGGTTGATATCACCAAACTTCTAACAATCCCCAGTGTGAATGAAAATGGTTCTCACAGGTAACTCCAGAATCTGTAAGGGAACGTAGGTGAGAGTTAGGCGTCCCAGGGGTCTGAATTTTGTGCTGCACACGACGGACGAGCAATAGCGTTCACAAACAGCTAGTTAGCGCCAATCAAAATATATAAGAAAGCTTAGTTGTGAGTTAAGCATCCGGGGCACAATATTCATCCGCACGCAATGGAACAACAATGACGTCTGAAGCAATGTTCAATGACAGCCATGCAATGCACTAACCTCAATATATTGCCACTACTATGACCCAGAAGGTACCACGGCGATTCATGGATTGCCAGTGGGTTGCAATATATCCCTTCCTAAATTCCAGAGTGATCCCTTTTAGGTTCGAACAAGAATCATTCAGTTCACCGTAATCGTTTAGGCGTCCAGAGATTTCGCCCAAAGGTAATCACCTTCGACATTTTCGGAGCATGTGGAGTGTGCTTTCTAGTCTTTCCTCATTGTAGAGTATCGAGTTTATTTCGGTTAACACAAGTCTCTCAAATAACGACTTATTTATTTTAAACTACACCGTAAATAAACTCGTGTATAACTCCGTGGTGAAATGTCCGTAAACTACCTTCATATTTGAGGTTGGTTAGCCATATAAGGTACTTAACCATTTCTACTAATTTTTACAAGGACTTGCAACCTTTTATTTATTGATAAAGTAAGCAGTTTCAAAGATTCTGCTATAAAATTCGGTCGATTTGGATTAGAAAGGTTTGGTTATAGGTTCAGGATATCTGGTAATTTATCGGGAACTGTAGAATCCAAAAATGGATATTATGATAAATAAATCGTAGTTTAAAAGTAGAACAATGTGTTTGTATTTTATCTGGAACATGTTGGTTATCCATAGGATAACTTGGCGTCTGACGAGTTAGCGTTATTTGATCAAAACGAACATAATTATTATAGCGATGAATCTCTCTAAATAACATCGACAGTGCGGAAGACTAGCGACCGTAACATGTAAGGAAGCCAGCTTCAAACAAGATAACGTATTTGATAATTCAAGCCGAGTAATAAAATAGCCGTACCCATTTTGTAGAAAGTTATGTAGGTAGATCGAAAATGATTCACCAATTTTTCCGATTCAATCGCAGGTAGAAGGTAGCCGTAAATTGTTTCATAACATACACATGTAGGTAGATAATAATCTACCGATTATACCGGTGGAACAATTATATTCCATTTCCGCATAAATACGTAGGTAAAATCTACCTAACATGCTAAAAATAGCTTGTAGACGAAGAATATAAAAGGTAATAAAGGTTAAGTAGGTAGAAATGCAATAAGTATAAATCAGTCACAGAGTAAGTAGATAAGGTTTTGATAAAATGTTTCGTAAATCGCAAGTAAAATCGTGAAATATAAAGGTTGCATAAAAACCCCTAAATCAACGCCAAAGGGTTTTCTCAGCCGCTAAAATAAATACATTCTGTAACAAATTATAGGCACGTAATACGCAATTATAAGTAGTATAATAAAACAAAGGCCGCAACAATAAAATAAAACACACACAACACATATAATATTATAAGGACCGCAATAACACAATAAACCGAAAAAAAGATATAGACGCAACAATGAAATAAAACCCACACACAACAAATAATATTATAAGGGCCGCCATAACACAATAAACCGTAAAATAGATATAGCCGCAACAATGAAATAAAACAACCAAAATCTATAACATAAAATAAATACGCTATAAGGAAATCAACACACACATTTCGTATAATAAAATGCGAACAACCACACAACGTTAGGTAGGGAAGATATCAAGGTCCCTGAACAACCCATTTAAATAGTTTAGTCAGTAAACCAAATTATAGCTGAAATAAAGAAATAAAACACACTTCGCATAATAAATTAAAATAACCGCACAACGCAACATAAGATAGGGAATACATCGGGGTGCCGCATTTAACGCAATAATAAAATCAATGCACCCTATACGCAATATAGGACGTAACATCGTAATAAATCACACGCATTTCATATAATAAATAAGCCGTAACACATCAAATATAATAACCAGTAAAATAAATAACCGATATGAAATCCGTAGGTAGTCGTGAAATAATTCAAATCGCCACATAATTCCGCAGTATAACAAAAGGTAATTTTAAAAGAGAAAATTTCTAAAAAAATAGACCGCACACATTTCATATAATAAACGTAAGCAGCAACAAAACAAATATAAAACACACAGTACGTAAAATAAAGATAACGTATACCAAATCCGCAAATAGCCGTGAAATAATTCAAATAATTACAAAAATTGAGCAACATAACTAAAAGTAATTAAAAGAAAAGTGAAAATTTCTATAAAGCACTTACCCCAGTCCTACACTTACCTTAGGGTCTGGAACCGCCCGCCAATGTCGTTATTCTCACCGACAGAGGTTCCCCGTAGGACTTTTTCCCAGAGTACTCCACTTGCAGCCTCTCCCCTACTTCCGTCGAACTATGATCCAAGAACCAAGAACCCCCCTGAAAACCTCCTTTATACCCCCAAAAATCCCCTCCTAAATTTTCCCCCCTCAGTGAATTCAGCCTGAACTTCGCTACCAATTTCCTCCTATCATAATCAAATTTCGCACTTTCCCCGTAATTCAATTGGTTACTCCAAAATATCTTTGCAAATTTTCAGTTGGCAGCTTTAACTTACAGATTTCCTATTCGTTGATTTCTCCTCACCAGAGGGCACCATAAACCCCCCGTTATAACTCGACCAAATACAACAGCCAAGAACCTATTATGCACCTTATATAACCGACGTTTTCTCCTAACCTTGGTCGAGTTATACGAGAAGAAATCTTAACGAACTATTTAACGTTATTTATTAAAAACGTTAAGGTTTTAACAATAATTTACATTAAATCGTAATTATTGTTTATCTAACAGTGTCTTACATTACCAAACCAATTTTCAAACCCAAATAGGTAACATTCTTTATATTGGTATCTCTTCTGACTTTTACTCACTTCTCATTTTCTTTAATTTCTCTGATTTTTTTTTATAAGGTAATAAATTAACCTAAATTCTTATTATTTTCTCATGTAGAATTTAATTATCTATTTAAAAATATATAACTCTTACTGTTTCAGTAGCCGCTCCAGAATTGAGAAGCGAAAATCGATTTTAGCCAAAGGGACAAAAGTTCACTTAAATGTTTTCCTTCAAATCCTTATAAAACCCAAACAGGTATGTAATCCACTATTAGTATAAGTTTATTAAAAGTATTGAGACATGAAAAAAATCATTCTTTCAAAATTTCGGCCATTATTCATAACTTGCTCATTCATCCTTTATTATACCCATAAATTATTTTCACCAAACTGGAATTGCTCTCAATAAATATTATTACCACACAATACAGACAACTATATCCCTATTTCTAACTACCTAGCATTCCCTTTCTCCAATTAACTTTGATTATTGTAATGAATGTCAAAGTCTGTATTTAATTAGCTACCTATGTTTTATTCTTCCAATTTTTGATTTCAGAAACCCTGTTGATGCATTTTACTTAATTCACGAGAAAAGGCAATGAAAGGAGAGGCGGCCACAACTAATAAACATAATTATTAATAATAATTAATATAATTTCCATACAATTTCCCCGGGGACCACAAGAAGAGACAGTTTGTCGCCTAACATAGCTTAGTTTTTGTAAGTTTGCATGTTTAAAATTATTTTTATATTATTTCTTGCTATTGTAGTGTAGCTCTGGCCAATTTATTACATTAGCAAATAAAATTAATAAATACCAATACTTCCCGATTTTTCCATTTATTTTATAGTTCCTCTTCCCGACACTAGATGGCATTAAGTTCTCAAGTTCAGAAGATAGTTCATGAATTCGACACTAGATGGTGCTTTTATACGCATAACTTTTCCCTATTAATAAATTATATTGGTGCTTTGTTTAATCGAGGAATATCAAAAGCAAATAAAATGTATTTTAATTTTTAATTTTTTATTTATTTATTATTATTTTTTTTTTTCTCTTAGGGGTAGGATCTCCGTTCCGTTACAATCGCCCCCTAAATTATCAAGAAGTTTACCGAAGTGATAATTTACCTAATCCTCACACAAAGGAACGATAAAGAAGGTAACCAATTGGAACTCGCAGTATCTCATCTATCCTCTAAAATTAGAACCTACAATCGCCAAAGTGATGTTCTATTTAACTCATCGCTGAACCTAAATTTCCCCTGGAATGACCGCCCAACTCCCCTCCAAACACAACTATGGATAAACCTTTATTCTAATGCTAATAATTGTATCTTAAACCTTTAAGGGTTAAACCTTAAGGTCAACAAGGAAAATTTTTGCAATTTATTAAATAGTTTTTTAGATAGTATCAGTGCTGTAATCACTAACAATAACCGTTATAAGTAAATAAGAATCTCACTAAAATTATGAACCCATTAGGTACCATAGCTGTGCTTGAGTCTTTCTCTCAGCTCCTAATGGCAATAATTCAAAGTTTTAGAACTAAGCTAATTAAAATGGACCTCCATTTGAAATTTAGTAATAAAATTTCACAGATATCACGTAATGTCAGTAATAAGTAAACCCTCCCTCATCTTTCCACGTCGTATATAATCTACATTGTATCAATAATTTTCGCCCCCACATTAATTAACGATGTTATGAAATCCATAATATTGCAGCATAAAGCACTATCTTGCAATGTGATATTATTGCCTTATGTATATATCATGTATGTAGATATATATTGTATTTTTCCTAAGTATATATTATAGTGCATGTATCTAATAATATATATTATATGTATTAAAGATGTGTGTATGTATCTTAGATATAAAAGGTATTTATTTTGTTTTGTTCTAAACTTGCATAAAATATGTCTAAAATAGTATTCTAAACTCCATTGTGTTCATCAAAATTTAAATCAGCACTAGTTTGAAATAATCAAAACCATACATAATTTAAGAAGTTAGATTCAATTGATCCTGCTTGGATTTGACATTAATAATAAATGGGTAGAATTAAATAATTTGGAATAAGAAAAAAAATAATATATAATTAACTCCCATGTACATCTATAAATGAATAAATATACTATTTTCATATTACGACTCACGTTTACTAATAAAAATAATCGTAAGCAAATCCTACGCATAAAAAAAAACCCCTGAAGTAATCCAGAACCCAGAGTCATCTAGCAGAGACGATACGCACTAATTATTTACTATAGTCAACTCCTACGCCACCCCTCATAGTTCCTAAGCAACTGACAGATGGCGCTTGCACGTAGAAGTTAAAATTTAAATTAAGCCTAACCTAGAGTGCATGACATAAATGACACACTTATAATAAATCCATCCAATCGGTATATACTTAATTGGAAAAGTTGAAATAACATTCCTTACAAAGTTATAAAATAATGAAAGTTTTTATTTTAAATAATCTAATTCAGAACATAGGGGGACAAAACAAATAATCACTATGCAAACCCTAAACATAAAAATTTCAAATAAGTATTTCATAATATTTGTTAAACAGCGCCATCTAGCACAGACTATGTGCACTATTTACTTTACAATTTGCTGAACTCACACGCATACCATGAATTTTAAGCTAGTAGTTCCTCAGAGAACTAAGAGATGGCGCTGAGAAATAATATTAAATTAGGCTCATTTGGCTTGTGATAAATTCGCTCAAACGTTCGAGACCCACCCGCTCATTCATTTTGTCATTATAAATTAGAGCTGAATTAACTTAATAGGCTTCCCTAATAGCTAAGCAGTTTTAGAAAGTATCTTCACACCTCTTGCACTAACCGTAAAACAATTCTAATAATTTATCCTTGGATATAGCAAGATTTTTAAACATTTTTGTAATTACTTGAAAGGATGTATCTAATGTGATATTATATTTATCAATTAAACTATCCGAATTACTTTTGTACCTTTGTTCACCGCCTTACCCATTATATTATAAGTTTGCCAAACTGTCAATAGATGGCACTGCACTGAGTTACATCGCGGTAGCCAAGTGTATTTGACTGTTATATAAGGCCATACTAATCTTAGTTCTGTAGTTCATCGATAGATGGCAGTCAACTCTTGTGAATCGCGCTATTGAAAGTTCTCGTTGAAAATGTATAGTTCCAACTGCGGTGTTGTTTAAAAGATTTAAAATATTACTCACAATTTAGCTCAAACTAGATATGGGCTGGATTAGGTAAATTCCAGACCCAATCCACAAGTCCACATGTTCCTAAAATTTAAAATATTTCAATCCGCATTGGGTTTTTTAACCCTCTATTAGCAGTTCCAGTTCATAATTCAACCTAGGGATGTTCATGTAAAAAAAATATCGATATTTTTTTCGATATAATATATCGTATTGTTATATCGATACTTTACGATATATCAAACAAATATATCGTAAAGTATCGATATATTTGTTTGATATATTTTTTAAAATATCGTAAGTACTTGTATTTAATAACTAGTCTATCATATGAAATAGGTATCAGGTTAATTATGAGTAAAACACTTTATAGAGAAGAAACAAATAAACTTTATTTATAATTTGCAGAACCAGTTTATAGTGATCACTCCAGAGATCCGATGATAAACTTATTTTGTCTGAATTGTCAGAGTCAGATTCGATAGTACAAGTACATTCATCTTGATGAGTTTTTTTAATCATGTCTTTAATTTCACTGACTGCATTTGCGCACGCCAAAGCATCTTCAAAATGAAGTTTTTTAAATCTTGGGTCCAATATTGTAGCAACAGCTAATGATGATACCTGTTCAATGGCGCCCAATTGTTTTCTAGAATCCGGGTATTTTCGTTTTATACTGGGTGTAAAAGACATGAACAGTCAAACGAGAACCATGTATTCTATACATCAAAATAAGACATATTTCAAAAAAAAAATTATTGGGAAATGATTTATTTTTTGGTGTTAAAAAAATTGCAAATTGTACCGCGCAATGTAAAGGGCTCAACTCGCACGCAACTCGCAAAACCGCGATATTTTTGACAGACGGCGGCCCCGTTCGTTAGTGTCCGTGCGCATCGAGTGAGCTTCATTGAACGCTAACGTTTTGAAGCCATTTTTTGTTATGAAATACTAAATAAAATGATAATGTTTCTTTGGACAATAATTAAGAAATAACGTATAGAATACGTTTTCATAAAAAAATGAAAAAAAAAATTATGACTTTGACCTTCAATAAAATTGTAACTATCAATTTCCCAGGTGTAGTCTAAAGGAAGAAAAATGTTATGATGGTGAGCAGAATACATGGTTCTCGTTTGACTGTTCATGTCTTTTACACCCTGTATACTCAAATTAACAATGTTGCAGATTTAAAGAAATAAGTCTTAGAAAATAACTAGATATAAAGAAAATGGAATGTGAACCGATATTTGATATATCGGATGAAATATATCGATATTACATTCGATACTAGATGATTCGATAACATCGGATTGAAGCGATATATCGCGTACATGTATCGATATTTTTTGAAATATCGATTTATATCGCCCACTCCTAATTCAACCTAGTTAGTACCTAGTACATTAAAAAACCTTTAAATAAAATATTAAAATTTGGGGTTAAAGAATGAAAATGCCAATTTTTTGCTCATTATTCATTAGTGTATAATTCCCTTTAATACAATAGCTATGTCCATTATTCCCTTTTTATTTTAAACTTCATTACAAGGACTTATATTTATGTACTAGCTGTGCCCGCGACTTCGTCGGCATGGATTTCCCATTTTTGCACATTATTCATTGATGCTCAGCTCCTACTGAACATACCGTGATGTTATATATCCTATAGCCTTTCTTGATAAATAGACTATCCAATGCAAAAAGAATTTTTCAATTTGAGTCAGTAGTTGCCGAGATCTTAGCGTTCAGCCAAACAAACAAAATCTTCAGCTTTATTATTATTAGTATTAGTCTAGATAAAATTTTACTCTTATTTATATTTTTTTTTTTTTTCACTAGAAATACATCTTCAAAAACAGCTCGTCCTAAGAGGTGCCCGTCTCCGTTATAAAAATATGAACATATTTTTTTTTTTTTTTCCCAGGTATCAATTGACAATTTTTTTCTCTTTGTATACTATAGCCTAATGTTCTCTAAATATATCTACAAGATTTTAGATTTGTGGTTCCTTACAAAAAATCGCAAATACGTTTGTAGGGAATAATAAATTTTCATTAACTTCTCCATACAAAACGGCAATTTCATACTTAACCCCTAATATATCTATCAAAGTTCATCAAATTCTCCTAAACTACCTAGTTGGTTAACATGTATGTATCAGAATCCTTCCTTAAACGCCTATAGATAGTTCTCCTTTGATTGCCGTTTCTTTATTTGGGAAACCTTGACAAGTTACTTAGACGTACATATTAAGGTTGTGACATCTTGTGTGTGGATATGTGGTAACGTCTTCAATTTATAAAACAAAAAAACAGATACATCCCTGAGTCATGTCTGTATGGGCTCGATCCCTTTGCCATCCCCTAATAGAGAAATTTAAAACCTAAAATTTATCATAAATAACTAGAAAATTCTACCAATTATCCTATGATCTTGGTCTGAGTTATTAGCATTAAATATTCTCTCTAATTCTAATCTCGCCATTATAATATCTATTCTCATACATTTCTCGCTAAGCTCTCCCAAAATGAATTTAAATGTGTTGCCACACACTTTTTAAATGCTATTATTTTCGTATGTATTCTATGCCTCAAAAAGGAATATAAATACTGAAGACATGGCTGTATGGGTATGATGCCTTTGTCTTCCTTGACTAGGGAGACTTTAAAACAATAACTCACACGTGTGACTTTTCTCCACTTTTCTCTAATCTATGTAATCTATGGTTCTAACACGTAGTTTCTCTAACTAGTCTGTGATTCTAACCTATTCTCATTACAAGCTATTTATTTTTAAATTTTGAGTTTCTTTAGTTAATGTTTATTTTATTAGTGTTCAAATAGCTATATAGTCGAACAAAAGCTATATAAGTATACTCGATATTGCTCTCGCACGTTTGAGGATATATCACAACTGCATTATGCGTAATATTTTACAACAAATTATTTATTAAGATTACGCCCTGCACTATTTGCATTTCTTACGTAAATTTTACAGGTTAACAATCTTTCTTTTCTACTATGATTTTCCCGCTACTGTTTTTGCCAACTTGTTGCCATCGCACGCTTATTTTATGTTTGTGCTTTCTTTCAGTGATCTACAAGTTTTGCAATTATTTATGTTAACTAACAACCGATACCAGTTTAATTGTTTGACAAATAGTTACAACTACCAGATAAATAGAACAATAGAAGAATCTCAGAGAAGAACAAATAACATATCTAACTAACTGTATTATTAATAACTGTGGGAGGAGGTATCAAAAATGGATTCATGACAATATTGAAGCGTCTACCTAGTGACTAAATGAAACTACTTGTCCAGTTTGATCAAAATAACCCATGATGACTACTAATTAAATTCAATGTATAGGCGAATAATAAGTGGATAAATAAACGATTTTAAAGTGATATGTTTAAGACTCATGGCAACATTCAAAATAAAATAAGGATGAATTGAAGTTTCTTTTATTACATTAAGGTGGGTATCCAAAGGAATCATTTAGTAATTTTAACTCTAATATTGTATGAATTTAAGGAAAATATATAAAGGTATAAAAGTTTAGCAGCTACGCCCCCAAAGCCCTTGCCACATTTCACATTTTGTTTAAACCTCACATCCATTTCACGAGCAACAAATTGTGACTGAAATTCAGTCAACACAAAATATTTAATTAAATAATAACTGACTGGTATTGAGTTAAATAAAATTCTAACATTTTGACATCCTGGTCACGGCACCAAATTGTAACAACCCCCCTCAGAAAAAAAACTATGTATGTACTTATTTATGTTCAACCTATAACAAACATGTATAATTAATCAATACCAGTCCAAGTAAAAAATTTTTTTTTATTATAATTATTTATTGAATTTATTAATTTGGCCAAATAAGTGATCGTCTAGTAATGGTAGGACTCTAGTTGTGATGTAGATAACCCTAAGTTCTTTTTGTGAGGTATGTGAAATGCACTTAGTACCTGTACGGGCTTATAAATAAAGGCTAAAGTTACTTCCTATTAAGATAAACCTCAAAAATAGGTTTACTATGAAACATGACTTTGTTGATAAGATAAAGATAGGTATTTGGAAGGAAAATGGAATGGGAAGGAATTGATGATGGGAAAGGTGTAGGAAGGTACAACTGATATTATTGGATCAATAGATTATTATTATAAAAGGATAAAATTTTATTATAGAATAAAGCATAATCTTTAATAGTAAATTATAAGAATTTGTAAGATTTTATTATTAACAATTTTAAAATTATGAGAGAATGTTAGGTTGTGTCCTTAGTTACTTTTGATATCCACTACTAGTTGATAATTTTTGATTAATTAAATATTGGCATTTTAAATATATGAGAAAGTGTTAGGCCCCATCCTGCGCCCTAAACACGGTGAATGCCAGACCACGTCGATGCATCCTCCCCTTCCAGAACCACAGGAAGTTTCTCTTCGCGAATAAGGAATCGCAAATATGAAAATATGTTTATTGACATTCTCCCATGGAATGTGTGGTGTGGTGTGGTTTTAGACCAAAATGATAGAAGGTAATAATAAGGTTGATATCACCAAACTTCTAACAATCCCCAGTGTGAATGAAAATGGTTCTCACAGGTAACTCCAGAATCTGTAAGGGAACGTAGGTGAGAGTTAGGCGTCCCAGGGGTCTGAATTTTGTGCTGCACACGACGGACGAGCAATAGCGTTCACAAACAGCTAGTTAGCGCCAATCAAAATATATAAGAAAGCTTAGTTGTGAGTTAAGCATCCGGGGCACAATATTCATCCGCACGCAATGGAACAACAATGACGTCTGAAGCAATGTTCAATGACAGCCATGCAATGCACTAACCTCAATATATTGCCACTACTATGACCCAGAAGGTACCACGGCGATTCATGGATTGCCAGTGGGTTGCAATATATCCCTTCCTAAATTCCAGAGTGATCCCTTTTAGGTTCGAACAAGAATCATTCAGTTCACCGTAATCGTTTAGGCGTCCAGAGATTTCGCCCAAAGGTAATCACCTTCGACATTTTCGGAGCATGTGGAGTGTGCTTTCTAGTCTTTCCTCATTGTAGAGTATCGAGTTTATTTCGGTTAACACAAGTCTCTCAAATAACGACTTATTTATTTTAAACTACACCGTAAATAAACTCGTGTATAACTCCGTGGTGAAATGTCCGTAAACTACCTTCATATTTGAGGTTGGTTAGCCATATAAGGTACTTAACCATTTCTACTAATTTTTACAAGGACTTGCAACCTTTTATTTATTGATAAAGTAAGCAGTTTCAAAGATTCTGCTATAAAATTCGGTCGATTTGGATTAGAAAGGTTTGGTTATAGGTTCAGGATATCTGGTAATTTATCGGGAACTGTAGAATCCAAAAATGGATATTATGATAAATAAATCGTAGTTTAAAAGTAGAACAATGTGTTTGTATTTTATCTGGAACATGTTGGTTATCCATAGGATAACTTGGCGTCTGACGAGTTAGCGTTATTTGATCAAAACGAACATAATTATTATAGCGATGAATCTCTCTAAATAACATCGACAGTGCGGAAGACTAGCGACCGTAACATGTAAGGAAGCCAGCTTCAAACAAGATAACGTATTTGATAATTCAAGCCGAGTAATAAAATAGCCGTACCCATTTTGTAGAAAGTTATGTAGGTAGATCGAAAATGATTCACCAATTTTTCCGATTCAATCGCAGGTAGAAGGTAGCCGTAAATTGTTTCATAACATACACATGTAGGTAGATAATAATCTACCGATTATACCGGTGGAACAATTATATTCCATTTCCGCATAAATACGTAGGTAAAATCTACCTAACATGCTAAAAATAGCTTGTAGACGAAGAATATAAAAGGTAATAAAGGTTAAGTAGGTAGAAATGCAATAAGTATAAATCAGTCACAGAGTAAGTAGATAAGGTTTTGATAAAATGTTTCGTAAATCGCAAGTAAAATCGTGAAATATAAAGGTTGCATAAAAACCCCTAAATCAACGCCAAAGGGTTTTCTCAGCCGCTAAAATAAATACATTCTGTAACAAATTATAGGCACGTAATACGCAATTATAAGTAGTATAATAAAACAAAGGCCGCAACAATAAAATAAAACACACACAACACATATAATATTATAAGGACCGCAATAACACAATAAACCGAAAAAAAGATATAGACGCAACAATGAAATAAAACCCACACACAACAAATAATATTATAAGGGCCGCCATAACACAATAAACCGTAAAATAGATATAGCCGCAACAATGAAATAAAACAACCAAAATCTATAACATAAAATAAATACGCTATAAGGAAATCAACACACACATTTCGTATAATAAAATGCGAACAACCACACAACGTTAGGTAGGGAAGATATCAAGGTCCCTGAACAACCCATTTAAATAGTTTAGTCAGTAAACCAAATTATAGCTGAAATAAAGAAATAAAACACACTTCGCATAATAAATTAAAATAACCGCACAACGCAACATAAGATAGGGAATACATCGGGGTGCCGCATTTAACGCAATAATAAAATCAATGCACCCTATACGCAATATAGGACGTAACATCGTAATAAATCACACGCATTTCATATAATAAATAAGCCGTAACACATCAAATATAATAACCAGTAAAATAAATAACCGATATGAAATCCGTAGGTAGTCGTGAAATAATTCAAATCGCCACATAATTCCGCAGTATAACAAAAGGTAATTTTAAAAGAGAAAATTCCTAAAAAAATAGACCGCACACATTTCATATAATAAACGTAAGCAGCAACAAAACAAATATAAAACACACAGTACGTAAAATAAAGATAACGTATACCAAATCCGCAAATAGCCGTGAAATAATTCAAATAATTACAAAAATTGAGCAACATAACTAAAAGTAATTAAAAGAAAAGTGAAAATTTCTATAAAGCACTTACCCCAGTCCTACACTTACCTTAGGGTCTGGAACCGCCCGCCAATGTCGTTATTCTCACCGACAGAGGTTCCCCGTAGGACTTTTTCCCAGAGTACTCCACTTGCAGCCTCTCCCCTACTTCCGTCGAACTATGATCCAAGAACCAAGAACCCCCCTGAAAACCTCCTTTATACCCCCAAAAATCCCCTCCTAAATTTTCCCCCCTCAGTGAATTCAGCCTGAACTTCGCTACCAATTTCCTCCTATCATAATCAAATTTCGCACTTTCCCCGTAATTCAATTGGTTACTCCAAAATATCTTTGCAAATTTTCAGTTGGCAGCTTTAACTTACAGATTTCCTATTCGTTGATTTCTCCTCACCAGAGGGCACCATAAACCCCCCGTTATAACTCGACCAAATACAACAGCCAAGAACCTATTATGCACCTTATATAACCGACGTTTTCTCCTAACCTTGGTCGAGTTATACGAGAAGAAATCTTAACGAACTATTTAACGTTATTTATTAAAAACGTTAAGGTTTTAACAATAATTTACATTAAATCGTAATTATTGTTTATCTAACAGTGTCTTACATTACCAAACCAATTTTCAAACCCAAATAGGTAACATTCTTTATATTGGTATCTCTTCTGACTTTTACTCACTTCTCATTTTCTTTAATTTCTCTGATTTTTTTTTATAAGGTAATAAATTAACCTAAATTCTTATTATTTTCTCATGTAGAATTTAATTATCTATTTAAAAATATATAACTCTTACTGTTTCAGTAGCCGCTCCAGAATTGAGAAGCGAAAATCGATTTTAGCCAAAGGGACAAAAGTTCACTTAAATGTTTTCCTTCAAATCCTTATAAAACCCAAACAGGTATGTAATCCACTATTAGTATAAGTTTATTAAAAGTATTGAGACATGAAAAAAATCATTCTTTCAAAATTTCGGCCATTATTCATAACTTGCTCATTCATCCTTTATTATACCCATAAATTATTTTCACCAAACTGGAATTGCTCTCAATAAATATTATTACCACACAATACAGACAACTATATCCCTATTTCTAACTACCTAGCATTCCCTTTCTCCAATTAACTTTGATTATTGTAATGAATGTCAAAGTCTGTATTTAATTAGCTACCTATGTTTTATTCTTCCAATTTTTGATTTCAGAAACCCTGTTGATGCATTTTACTTAATTCACGAGAAAAGGCAATAAAAGGAGAGGCGGCCACAACTAATAAACATAATTATTAATAATAATTAATATAATTTCCATACAATTTCCCCGGGGACCACAAGAAGAGACAGTTTGTCGCCTAACATAGCTTAGTTTTTGTAAGTTTGCATGTTTAAAATTATTTTTATATTATTTCTTGCTATTGTAGTGTAGCTCTGGCCAATTTATTACATTAGCAAATAAAATTAATAAATACCAATACTTCCCGATTTTTCCATTTATTTTATAGTTCCTCTTCCCGACACTAGATGGCATTAAGTTCTCAAGTTCAGAAGATAGTTCATGAATTCGACACTAGATGGTGCTTTTATACGCATAACTTTTCCCTATTAATAAATTATATTGGTGCTTTGTTTAATCGAGGAATATCAAAAGCAAATAAAATGTATTTTAATTTTTAATTTTTAATTTATTTATTATTATTATTTTTTTTCTCTTAGGGGTAGGATCTCCGTTCCGTTACATATTACCTATATTGAGATTTAAAATGATGGAAAATCCAGACATCCATCGATACTTCCATAAAAAATTTTCGCATTTATAATATTAGTAGGGCTAAAGCATCTCAGTTATATACTATTTAAGCCTCATAAGTTTTTAAATAAATTAAATTATCAAAAACTAGATTGTATACCATACGCCATAAAGTAGTAAAATGTTGTATATAATGCAGTGACATGAACAAGAGCACCCTGCCGCAGGTACGGTCCACACCGCACGTGGGTAATGAAATTTTCATACGAAACAGATCCAGGGCCGGAGTGAGATGGAAACAAATGTTTTAGTTTTGCATTCGGGAATCCGGGAGGTGCGGGAATGAACCTGCTGTTGGACTTTAGTTCGCTTTTGTATATTGTTAACGCTGCTATAATTCTATTGACCATCTGCAGCTGAGGTGGCTTTATTTGGGATTATAATGATGAGGAGTAGCCTCTTCGACATCATTTCGAGTGTCGATTTAATGCACAATTTCATTTGACATTATGACAAAACTGATAAAGGTCACGGAAAGCTGTCGCATGTGGCATCCATCCATCGTATAGGTATAATTAAGTGTGCATATCACCGCGGACATGATGATGAAGTATAAATTATTACGTTTTAATAATAATGTGAATCAAATAAACAAAATATCCGTCTATGGAATTAGATCCAGAAAAGAGGCTTCAATCCCCATTGTAATCCGCCTTATCAACTTCTGTCACTATAATAATAATTTCAACAGCTTCTTGTTTTCCGACAGTGAGGTTATTGACCTCCCCCTCACAATAATTTTAAGACACGACACTGTCAGCTATCCTATAATAAAACTAAATTCGACAAAGGTCGTAATTAGCTCGGAGCCCACACAGGCCCATCACCGGGCCTTAATTGTTAAATTATGGAAATGTTATCGCGGCACACGACTTAATTGTTTTGTTTTAATCTATTCGTGAACAATGGCCCCCGCGAATGATTAATATTACGCGTCTGTATGTATTAGCATTGTTTACGACAATCTAATATGTTTATCTTGGAAATTTTAGTGCAGTAGCGATAATATTTCTGGGCATTTTCTGCTTAAAACTAGATAGATAGATGTGAGATTATTTCAATTTGTGGAATAATTTCTGCGTTTATAAACGCGTAAATATTTTTAAAACTAGAAAAATGCACTGAAAAAAATAGATTTGCCCCAGGCAGGAATCGAACCCAGCATCTTCCACAATCCGGGCAGCAGCGTTAACCACTACGCCACCGGGGCACTGTTTTCGCTGTCGAAATTTGTCAGTGCTTGGTTGCTTGCCATTTCAAATTGCTTCGCAATTATATCAAATTTTTCTCATATGCTGGCTGACAATGTGTCACTATTTTGAATTTCTTCTATAAGTGGGATTATTATTTTTTATAATCTTACCTAAGGCTCTTCTCAAACCTTTTGAGAGAGAAGCCAATACACAAAAATTGGTATAATTTCGGCCAGATTCCGGCCGAAATTATACCAATTTTTGTTATATTTCCTCGTATATTTTGTGTAAAATGGAGTTAAGTGGTTTTAATTTTATTTTTCATCCAGCATATTTTTAAAAAAAATAATGAACTACAAAAACCAGTTTCACTTTTCAGAACAACCGCGAGCAAATGGTAATACGGTGTGAATTATTATAACGTAAAAACAAAGTTAAAACAGAAGCAACACGAATAACAAGAGAATTGTGATAAATATTAATATCTCCGTTTATTTACGGTAGAGTTCGGTTTTCGGTGCGTGATTTATTTGCGGAGTTTTGGATAGTCGTTGGGTAAAGTTTTATTGCTATAAAGCAGCTTCTTTTGTTTTTAGAAAGGTCTAGCATGTGTCTCCATTGCTCCTGATAGTTAGAAGATGGAGTTCATGTACAAAGATATGTAGTGTGAGAGCGCTATCCAACTTCGCCTTGCCAACTTCTACAATTTGATGGGATGAAGGAAATTGAAGATCGAAGGTAGATTTACTGAACCATGTCAATTAAGAGCCCAAAGTTATAACCAAAATCTTTATGAATACAAAAAGAAAAAAATACAAATCTTGAAACACTGAGAAAAATCGTTCTGCCCCAGGTGGGAATCGAACCCAGCATCTTCCGTAATCCGGGTGGCTGCGTTAACTACTAAACTACCGGGACACTGCTTTCGCCGTCAAAATAATGTCAGTGCTTGGTGCCTATGCATTTATGGTTAACATTGTGTTATCAAATCTTTGAAATTTTCACTTTTAAGATCCGAACGATCTGGATGTTAGAAGCACAAATTTCAAAGATCTTGGCTTTTAAGTGAACAAAAATTTTATAATATTATCAATACCCTTCTTAAGGTATGATTCCAATCTCAGCTGTACGCAGCAGTGTTGTGTCCACTATTCCTCAATATTTTATAATAGTTTGCCGCTACATTGCTGCCGATTTCGGATTGTAATCTCATATAAACCTGCAGTGCCACGGAATTTGTAATCATACCTTTACTCAGATCATCGCAAACGAATCAGTAAAAGCTAATTATAATTAAATAACTAACAAAAAAATTCAAAGCTTTTGTTGAAATACTCTAAAAACAAGAAAATAAACTTTAAAAACTTGTCACGAGATTTTATTTAATCGGTTCCATTTATACAAGTAAATAGATATACAAGTAAATCTCCCGACAGTCTTTTATAGTTATTTTTGTTGTTTTTAGGGCATTTCAATAAAGGCTTGTTTTAATATATTATTGTATTTTTCTAGTAATTTTTTTGGATTTTTTAGTTGGTTTATTCATATTTTTCTCTGCAAAACCTTTCATTTGATACCCATATTACGGTAGTGCTAAAAAATAACTAGTTTGCCATTTTGGATGGTCCGCCATTTTAGATAAATAGGAAAGTCATTTTATTTTTCGTATTTTTCTCAGCTAACATTTAATAACCCTTAAGACCCATATCCCATGATATGGGTCTTGGGTCTGGGTAGGTAATGGGTCTTAAAAGTTCACAAAAAATAACTAGTCTGCCATCTTGGGCTTCCGCCATATTGGATTTATAATGATGTCACTGAGTTAAACATGCATAGTCATCCAAACTAAACGTATATGCATAATTTCAACAAAATCTGTTGAGGATAACTGCTATAAAATTCGGTTAGAAGATTTGACCCTAACATGAATACATACACTGCAACCTAAATAAAACCTTGTAATAATAAAAAAACATCTTTACTCCAAATAAAAATACTCAAATGAACTCTCATCTTCTATCCTTTAAAATCTGAGCCAGCACACTCGTCTCTGAGTCCTTGACCATCTGAGTTGAAGCCAGAAGAGATTGAAAGCCAGCATGCAGCAGGATCTGAACTCGTGCATGACAACATGAGCTGAATCTCTTCCTGAATTCCTTTTATCACATTATTTTTTCTTTTATTCCGATTTACTAGGTAAGACAGTATACGAGAGTCTTGTAGTTGATTATGCTTAATCCTTTGATCAACAAAACAAAGGTCTTTTACCCAAAACTGCATCACACCCTATGCATGTTTAACTAACCATTTTAAAATCCTATGAAGGCCTCACATTTAGTGCTTTCAATCTAAATTGATGCCTGAAAGCCCGCATATTGTGAGGCTATCCGCCCCATCCTATTAGCGCCGAAAATCGCCAATACAAACAAAAGTGTCCCCTGAACCTCCAAAAAGTAACACAGGACTTATGACGCGGGGAAATTCCATTAGTGAACCCCGCTGCGTTATAGGCAAGCGTTTGGGCCAACATTTGAGCCAATATTTGAAAGGTAACTAGACGTATTGGATCAAGGCACCCACGAGTGGTAATAATTCCAATTCTTTCTCCTCACCTGCTCGTAATTTATTTTGGCATTAGATTTTTACAGCTGGCCGTATGCCTCACACTACTCCTCCTTGGTTAAGACTGCTGTTTTCGACAGGAGCCTGGACCCAATAATTCCAATTATTACCACTAAAAGATCTCAAAATCTTAGTCATCAATTAACCTTTATAAATCGACCACTGCTGGGACACAAGGCCTCTCCTTATCATCGATAGAGGTATAGGCAGTAGTCCACCACGCTTGCCCATTGCGAATTGGTGGACGGAGTATAAGGTGATCAATACCCCTTTGCTGATCCATTAGTCGCCTTCTACCTATTGGAGGATATGAGCTGATGCCATTCTACTCTGCCGGCATCACACTGCTGAAAAGGTATCGAATAATCACAATTAATAAGGTCGTTCATTTTATTGTTCAACCCAAACAAAAATCTTAACTAACATAATTCCGGTCACAAACTTTTTATTACCGGGCATGTTTCACCCGGATCAGGGATCGGGTAACAAGTTCTGGAGACAAATCACCGACGGGTTAGAGGGACCCGAAAAAGTTTATTATTAGTAAATTTTCTGGACAGTTACGTTTACTTGCACACGTGGAGTCGTTACGGGAAAGCGAATTGACCAAGTTTGGTAGGTAGATATTGAATATTCTTTAACGTACATCAGATTATGTAAGAACAATCATGAAAAATCAGAAAAAAAATGGGCGATCTTATCGCTATGTATGGTTACCTGGAAAAGATAGCCTCCGTCGTGGTGGAGTGATCAGTAACGCTGCCTACACATCAAGCGGTCCGCGTTCGAGTTCTGGTAGAAGCGTTTGTTCACGAGTCATGGATGTTTATGTATTTATTTAAGTTTATTTATAAGATTTTACATGTAAAATCTAATTACACGCGAGTTAAATCCGTAAAAGTTGTTTTATTTATAATGTGTAGTGCTCGCGCAAATCTAAGAGAACATTATCTATAGTATTAACTACATTAAAAATTGTCCGTTATCTAGTATCCATAACACAAGTTCTTAATGATACTTAATTTGAGCTGAATAATTGGTGTGAGCGTGGAAATATATTATTTTTCCATTTTATTTTATTTAAAACACATACAAAATTATATTTCTAAATATAATATATATAATTATTATATTTCTTATGGTAATATTCGTCCTTTGCACCGATTTTTGTAATGATACTGTATTCATCATTGCATTCGATGAATGCACACTTCACATTATATTCTGTTCTATTCATTTTAAATTACATTTAGTAGTAAAAACATTCGTTCCCGATCAATCAAAGTGTTCAGCTAACATCAAACAACACGACAGAATAAATTGGTAGAGCGCTCAAATAAATATGGCGATCTAAAACCCATGAATTACGGTTGAAACAGAGCACGGGAATCTAAATAACGGGAAACTATCCCATCCGAGCCACTAGAACATTTAGCGTTTATAAATCTATCGAGCTAGCCCTCTGAAAAAGGCTGTTAATCGTAGGCTTTTTGGGTTCCGTAGTATTAGTCTTTAAAGCTAGTTTCCCTCACAATCATAGGTTACATTTGAACCACATATTTCAGTGAAGGTCATGAAGTTAAAATCGTTATAAGACAGCGTGTCGCCGAAACGCCGAAAAAGGGACATCCAACCCAAAAAGTACCAAATTATTAAGTGAACCAACTAAACAATGTATTGCATGATTCGATAATAAATTAAAGAACGCTTGCGAAATTCCTATCCTTTTTTGCTCTACATCCATCTCTCTCTTTTGCCTTTACAATGCACACGATGCTTGAGATATGTGTGCGCTGCGCCGTGACCACATGCTAGTGATCCAAAGGTGTTTTTCTCATATCTTTTAACGTGTGAGAACTCAAATCCTAATAATAGACAGTATCTGTTGTCCGTGTAACTGTTTTTATATGAAGATATAGCCATTTGAACTGATGGAACCAAATTGCGCTTTCCGCCGGCACTGAATAATACCAAGCAGTTTCTGCCACTAGAAAAATGAAGTGAGTGCATTTTATTCAATTCCTAAGAGGGCTGTTATTATTTCCTTTCGATTTTTATTGCAGCTCGTATATTCCTTCTCGCATATTATTACGCGTAAATATTTTTAATACTAGAACAAACTACACTGATTTTTTTTCTAGTATTAAAAACATTTGCGCGTTTGTAAACGCATAATTTTTTTTCCATAATATAAGGTAGTTTCATCTTAACTGGGCGTCAAATATTTGCAAAAATATTTCGTTCGGATCTTAGAAGTGAAAATGTCAAAAATTTGATGACACCACCATAAAAACGCACCAAGCACTCACAAATTTCGACAGCAAAAGCAGAGCCTCGGTGGCGTAGTGGTTAACGCCGCCGCCCGGATTGCGGAAGATGGTGGGTTCGATTCCCGCCTGAGGCAGGTAAATTTTTTCAGTGTATTTTTTCTAGATTTTATATGTTGTTATTATT
This sequence comes from Elophila nymphaeata, assembly GCA_955850985.1. Classification (NCBI taxonomy): domain Eukaryota; kingdom Metazoa; phylum Arthropoda; class Insecta; order Lepidoptera; family Crambidae; genus Elophila; species Elophila nymphaeata. Next base: position 21,550,815 of record OY039084.1, on the reverse strand, counting down.
GCCCGACGTTTCGTAACACTTTGCAGCGTTCGTGGTCACGGGATGACAATACAGGCGAGTTAAATCCGTAAAAGTTGTTGAATTTACAATGTGTAGTGCTCGCGCAAATCTAAGAGAACTTTAAATCTATGGTTGTCTATCCCGCTAAAACATACAGTTCACTGTCTTCTTGAGGTTTCGAATAAAAAGAACTACCACCAACAAATTAGAAGTCGGCAACCAGCGCAGATGTGCAGATATTGCAGGATATCCAATATTATATTCTGTCACTATGTTAAGGGACTGAATACATGTAATATAGGTATTGATGCCGTCGTGGTGCAGTGGTTAGTAACGCTGCCTACACATCGGGCGGTCCGGGTTCGAGTCCTGGTAGTGGCAAATGTTAGTGTGATGAACACGAGCATTTGTTCATGAGTCATGGTTGTTTATATTTTTATTTAAGTTTCATTTATGAAAATATCTAGATTATTAAGTATATTTGTCCATTATCTAGTATCCATAACACAAGTTCTTAAAAGATACTTAATTTGGGCTAGATAATTTGTGTGAGCGTAGAAATACATTATTATTGTTATATTATTACTCGTATTAAAAAAATGCAAACGAAACCTTGAATACAAGAGGACATTTCACCCTTTACCGTTTTTCCTGTATAATTTCGCATCGTCATAAAGTTCACTTTGTGCTCAGTTTGCCATTGCCGTAGAGTTTTACAGCAGTCAGTAAAAGTTAAACAAAATAAATTTGAACCTATAGGTTTGAACCATTTAACTACGCACAAATTAACACACCGCGGTAGAGCGGGCAGAACCCTGTTAGTATAATATATAAAAGTTTCTTCTTGTGTTAATATTTGAATAAGAATATCTCTTAAAGATGTGGGGAATAATATTTGTCATACCTATATATTGTTAATGGTAATTAATTTGCTGCTTGTGCACATTAATCCCGCCACCAAATTATCAAACTAAAGCTAGGGTTGGCTGGAGGAGATCTCTATTTAATTAGAGATAAGCTCACCTTCGTACATACTTTTCTAAATGTATATTTCTCTTATTCATGTATACAATTATAGAAAATATATGTCGTTGTAATTTTGTGTTTCTGTCTGTTGCAATGATCGTGCGTTTTTCGTAACGATCACGAAAGCTGGGCTATCAAGTGCCCAGACGGTACTCGGATGGGTGACCGAATATCTTTCAACTACAATTTTCTCCGTGCTTCAGAAGGCACGTTAGGCTTGTGATCTCGGCGTCAGAAACGGTCGTTCCCAAGAAGGGTTGGTGTCAGGCGGGTGGCCGGCTGTAAGACTCAACCGCTCAAGCAGTATTGTCAATATCAAGACATACTGCAAGGACCCAAAATAAATCGGGAGCAGGGTAGAAGAAAGAGAGAGTTTCCCATTATACATCACTCTTATAATCCCAAAAAGTAACATTTGGTTAGACATAAAGCCACATCTGGGCCATGTAGTACCCTAAAATAATGACAAGTTGTTGACCCACAAACCATCCAGGACAGATGTTATACTCAAAATCATCTCAGCAGTTCGGGTCATTACACTCTATTCTGTTAAATACCACATCCTTGCCTGAGCATTTATTGAAAATAAAGCGATATTAAAAATAAGCGTAGAGTTATAAATGTACTTTTTAGTGACTTAACACTAGTTGGTACTACCGTAAAATGTTATTATAATATCCAAGTTCCCGCCAAAGTTTGTAGCGATACTTCGGCCGGGAGTCGAACTTTGTACGGCGAGCTTCCATGTCGCGGCTTACCTGGAACAAACAAGTTTATGTGAAACTTGGTAGCAAGGAAAAATGTTGCGTGCTTAGTTTTAACTTTAATAAATCGGTTTTTAAGTTTGTATCACGGTGTTTTAACGTTTGCATTGCAGGGAATAGTTTTAATGGAAATAAATAATTTATCTGTATTATTTTGGATGGGGTTTATAGATAAATGTAGTTGACTAGTGGACCATCCATCTTAAAGCTCTTTACTTAGATCTCCTGCTTACCGAGTTCGAAACAAAAAACGAAGTTCCTTTGAGAACGAGTAATTAAATACATCAAGTTAATATTGTGGGGGCATTACTCTGCCAGATGCGGCTTTTTCCAATAGTTTTGACATAAAATACGCAACTTTAAATCAGAGCAGACTGCAGTTAAAAAACACTATAGGTAATAATTTTATCATAATCAATATGATTATATCACAGGAGAGAACAACTATACCGGATCGACAAAAAATCACTTGTTGTGCATTGAATTTCTTCCCTATGCACTTATTTAGATTAGGATCTTTTCTGGAGGGAAAAGAGACACATTTATACTCGGTTTGGTTGTTAATAGGATTTGTTTTAAGTAGACGTTCGTAGCTGCTAAAATATTTTAAAGGTCGTCATAACAAGATTTTAATAGCATTTAAGATAGTGATTTTGAACTACCAGCATTAGTAATTAGATGAAAGCCAAAAGTTTACTAAAGATAAAAACATCTACAATCAGGTGGACTATAAGCTCGTACTCAATTGTAAAAACAAAAATAAAATGCTTCGAAAACAAAAACAATTAATATACGTAAATCTTGCTTGAAAGCTGCGCTGCTGCGCTTCACATCAGATGTGTTCAGCTAAGCTTGTTATTAAAAGCACTATCAAGCTTAAATTAAATCTGCCGATGTCAAAACAGAGTTGGAAACAAAAAACAGAGTCCCCTTGAAAACGAGTAATTAAATACATCAAGTTAATGTTGTGAGGGCATTACTCTGCCAGATAGGCTTTTGCCAATGCTTTTTACATAAAACACGCAACTATAAATTGGGGCAGATAACTATCGTATTCCTCGCAAATTTCAGTACTGTGGGTGGGAAAAATATTGGGTCGTATCGTTGCGAAGGTAATTAAGGTTTTTGACCTTTGCATTGTAAATTCATAAACGAAAAATCTTTAGTTGCAATTTTACTATTAATAAATACTATTTTACAACATCTATTTCACATTATCAAGAATTGGAATAAATCTACCAAGATGCATCTTCAAAATGCTGGTCTTCAGTAGCATTTTGTGTAGAGATAAATTTGCAGGATGAAATAGGTTACTGATAACGCGTGTTTGCCGTACTCGCAAATCCTCTTTGTTTGGTTTAATGGGACCAAAATATATTTTGTTTGACCAGCATAAATCCAGAGTGCATTAATGTACACGAAAGTTACGCAAAGATTACTCATACTTTCGAAAACACAAAAAAATAACAATTACTAGCACGATTTCGTCGAAACTCTACTACGACGAAGCGTATCCATACTACGAGATTCATAACACCCGTACTACGCGATTCGTAGCACCCATACTACGACTTCGTAGAGCATTTGTAGCACGTAGCTGTACTACGGAGCCGTAGCATAGGGAATTATCAAGAGGGCTATAAAACAAGTGAGCGTGTGATCCGGTTTTAAAACGCTTTATAATATCCGTAATTGAAGTCGTAAATTACAGGCACGAACATAGGGTACCAGAGTTTGTGTAGGTACTTACAAAACCTTGCCTTCTAATCTGATCCAAATCAAAAATGGAGAAGATTATAAGCCCAACAAAATTTATAAAATATTTCTAATGAAGGGTCTTATATCATCTACTTAGTTTCTTATATCATCTACTTAATTATATATAATAGCAATGCTTTGTCTGCTGTCCTTTCCTGTTCCTAATTTTATTTAAAATATTTAATATAAATTATCTAGATTCTTAGTAAAGATTAAATAATACTATATAATTGAGTATTATTCAAATAATTGCATTTAAACATTCTAACGTTAAAGTTACCTTACCTTACGTTACGTTAAATTACCATTAAGCAGATTGATTTTTTTTTTCAATATTTACGGCCTTATAAACTAAGAGGTACATGTGACCTCTTTCAAGTGTCTGAAATTAATATTAAAACACGGTGAGGACTTTTACCATTTGACTTGTCAAGTCCTAATATTTACCGTTGTTCGTATATACTGCAAATCTTTGATTAACGTTATGTGTTTTAGATATCCGTGGAGTTCTGGAAATATTTCCGTAGATGAACAGACAGAAACATAACACTACAATTTACTGTATTGTGACTAAGACATAGCAATTGTGGAGTATTTCTTCAAAACGAACATTATCAAGACAGCCCACTATACTTGTGCTTAATAGTGGTTCGCTCACCTAATCATATCTAGAGGTCTTAGGTTCGATCCCAAAGTGAAAATAAACTTGTGCTCTTTTCTGTTGATGATAACATAGCTCCTTTTCCTTCAGCTTTATTGTCACATAATATCAGGTGGATTGAAGCTTAAGATCTTCCGTATAAGGTGTATAAAAAGTTACAATATTACCCTCTCACAACCTCAACCCAATCATTTTGAAGACGTGTGGCGAGACACATTTTCTTGCAACAACTTGAAATTTAATTGTAAAATAAAATAGTACGGTTTGAGTTATGCGAGAAAACTTGGAGGCAGTGTTCCAGTACTACGTTGTTTGTTGAAAGTTGCAGCAACTCAAACAGAAAAATACAAACTAATTTTCTGTTATTTTTATTCCGAGCAGCATGTAGCACTGGTTTCTGTGTCAGTTTCGAAACACGTTCAGGAGAGTAGTTTTCATTCAATATTTATAGTATCCGAATAGATTGATGTATTGAGGACATACATTCTGAAAGAATTGTAACTTTTAAGTTATAAATACTTGTGCTACGGATACAAGATGACAGACAAAACTTACATAATAAGTTAGACATTATTATAAATAAATGTAATAAATATATATACAACGGTAGAGATCGCAAGGTCAAAACCAAATTGCACTATGTTCTGCACACTGCTGAGGATAAATCGAAATGTCGCAGTATCATCGCAGAAAAAAGGATACCAAAGGAAGCTCAGGACCCTCATCACTGAGGAACACAATGTGAGGAGGAGGATAAACAACCTCATAAAGTCACACAAACATTAGCTCCTACAAGGATTCGATTTGATGAATTTTGGGACTGTGATAGATTGGACCTAGAAGATGAGGACATAAGCTACTTTTTGGCACGATAAGCGACATCTCTTAGTTACTCCCGGAATCGTGAACGACCTGTAGAAGACCATGATAATGACTTTCTGTACCGCAACTGAAATAAATGTTTGAGTTTAAAATATTCAGTAAACGGTATGGAGAGTGATATATGAGTAAATACTAATCTCATATTTGGAATATTAACACAATCAAGAAATTAATGTCGTAGTAACCGAACATGGGCTAACGTTAACCAGAAGCAACTATAACAATATATTTCGACGCTCACACCAATTATCATATGTTATACCATATATGGTATAACATATATTATACCATATATGGTATAACATATGATAATTGGAATGTTAGACCAAATTAATTATAAGTAAGTTAATGTCATTGAAGCTATGACATTAACTTACTTATAATTAATATGATGTTGTATTACAAATAAAGCAACCCCTGAGTCACAAATGTTTCGTCCATACCACGATTCTTAACATTAACTTAAGAATTAACACATACAAAATCTTGTTATTATAATTGCGAATGTGACTCTGTTTGTTATGCCTTTAAACTATTAAACTGTTCATCATGAAATTTTGGACACACACTATTAGTGGTATAGAAAAGGATATTAAGATAACTTTTATCTAAAAAAATGGTCCCGAGGGATATAAAAGTAACTTTTGACAAAATCTACACAAACGAGAGAGAAGCTGCGGACAAATGCTAGTCTATTATAATTGAAAAATAGTGCCTTTCTCCTACCTCAATATACGATTATGTTGTGTCTTCTCAGTATTTTACTCCATTTATACTGTCCAATAAGCCCACAAGGCTGTATTTTTTTTAAAAAGAGCTCTCCCAAAGCTGTTCACTACTTGCGGGATAAAACACTGCATTGCTAAGTTTTTCGCACAGTGGGTAGCGAGTACGTTGAGATTACTGCAGTGCTCGTGTGGCTAATTTAATTCTTCAGCCGCTTCTAAAATGTATTTAACTGTACTTGTGGTGAGCTGGCGACAGAAAAAGAAATTAAAGGACATTCTTTGTACTAGAAAAATGCACTGAAAAAAATCTACTTGCCTCAGGCGGGACTCGAACCCGCATCTTCCACAATCCGGGCGGGTTTTTTTTTCAGTGCATTTTTCTAATATTTACGCGTTTGTAAACGCAAAAATAAAATTATTCCATGACATTCTTTGTGTTTTTTTTTAGTAAAGAAAAAACATTATTATCACGCTTGTAACTCATAAGGGTTTGAGCAGAGCCTTAGGTAACATTTTGTTACAAAAAGCCACATCTGGCAGTACGAGCCATGCTGTTACTTCAAAGAGTGACAAGTTGCCAGTTTGTCGCCTTCATTAAATAACCACCAAACCAAAAAAGTAACGATCCTTCAGTACACAATCAACAAAAACCAACAACCACAACAGATATGGTACACTCAAAATCATCACCACAGTCCCGGTTAAGAATACAACAGTAAATAAATTAGTTTTTAATGGTATAATTGTATTAATTTCTCTATGTCAGCATCGTAAACTGAGGGCTTGATTATATGACTAACTTATAGAAATAAAAACACTACGAATGGACAGGCTCAGATAGCCTATAGGCAACGCTAAATTGTCAGTCCGCGTTGCCAACCTGAACTTCTTGCACATGCATCTCTGGCAACCTTACTGACTCACATTAACACAACAATACGTAAATATAGAGAATTATTTATTTAGACTGCAGTATTCTGTGAGAAGGAGGTACTGCCCTAATTCGAGCGCTGCAAATTCAATCAAATGATCGATAAAATGACATAAGTATAAGTAGTAAGTTCATGGGCTAGTTTATAATTTTATCGAAAATTTGCTGTCTATGAAACGAACTATTGATACTAATTAACAGTAACATGCTCTTTTTATTAATATAATTATTACCAGATATGTTAGACCAACCAGACCAAAGCATCGGTGGCGCAGTGCGTAAGAGCGTCGTCTCCCACCCGGGAGGCACTGGTGCGATCCCCGCCACGTACCAATGTGTTTTTAAAATTTAATTCATATAATTATGTACGTTTAATCGACGCTTTTGCGGTGAAGGAAAACATCGTGAGGAAACCTGCATACACCTATGAAGAAATTCTTAGGTTGTGTGTGAAGTCGACCAACCCGCACTTGGCCAGCGTGGTTGACTAAGTCCTAATCGCCCCTAATGTGGAGTAGGCTCGAGCCCCTCGGTGGGGACATTATATGAGCTGTTGATGATGATGATGATTTTAACGACCGACTTAGCCACTGCGATTACTACCTATTACGCTTATGCATATGCGTGGCTAAGCTACGGCGTTATCCTGTGGGGTTGTAGCACTGAAGTGCCCAGTTTATTAACCATACAAAAAAAGCTTATACGAATACTAGTCAACATAGAAAGTACCGATAGCTGTAAACCTCATTTTGAAATACATAAAATCTTAACCCTTCCCTGTATCTATATCTTAGAGATATGCAAGTTCGTTCGCAAATACCCTAACCTATATACAAAACGAGATGATAATATTGTCAAATATCAACTTCGCAACAGAAATAAATTAGCTCTACCGGCCTCCACCATGAAACATCATTCCTGCAGCCCAATGGTAATGTCAGATTACTTAAAAAACATAAAAGATAATAAACTTTTATAAATGATCTCAAAAATATACTAATAAAAAAATGCTATTATACTATTAAAGAATTTTTAGAAGATAAAAATATATAATAAAATAATATTTAAATATATATATAAACAACTTAACCTACATTTACTAATATATATCATAAATTATAAAATTTATTAATAAAATTATATAATAATATTCACATATAAATAATACCTAATAATTACTTGATAAATAATTTAATTAAATACTACTATTACAATTTTAATAAATAATCATTATGTTCCTCCTCTCCATTGTTGTTGTGCCCGAGAGGGTTCACAGTGATCTAATTATATTATTTTAAGACCTGATACCTACTACTGTGAAATGCAACAAAATATTGAGTATTGAGTATTGAGTATTAGACCAGAATGCTAACAAACATTATGCGATGAGACTCTATTGCTATCTCTATTTGTTTCCATTGAACGGACGATGACGATCATTTTTTACGGAGCGTTAGTTGCGGGCAGATATGTTTTTAACCCCCGACGCAAAAAGGGTGTTTTAAGTTTGACCTGTCTGTGTGTCTGTATGTCTGTCTGTGGCATCGTAGCTCCTAAACGAATGAACCAATTTTGATGCGGTTTTTTTGTTTGAAAGCTGACGTGATCGAAATGGTTCAAAGCTATAAATTTGTGTCGAGGTTACATAAAATTTTCAATTTTTTAGTTTTGTTACTTGTTCCATGAGTAATCGTCTTAATCCGCTCTCCTCTCAAGTCATTTCTAGTTTCAATATGAATTAATATATCCTACCTAAAATTCTGCCTTACAAATTCAATTCATATAAAACTTCAATATAAGTTCATATTCGTAGCAAGGCTAACCATCCTCAACTTGCCAAACAAACTGGCAAGTTAGAAAGTTGACCAAGCGTTATATATTGAGGACAATGAGCAGTCACTGATACATGACAAAGCGAGGAATAAGTGTCGGTATAAACTTTCTGTAGTCACTTGGACTTGGTTATAATGGTGTTGCTAGAAATAAAATTGTGAGAAAATATTGTTTGTGAAACTTCATCAGATTTTTCTCATCAGAAGTTCGAAAACAGGTTTCTTTTAGCGACAAGTCTGCGTTTCAAACTAGGGACTGTTTAAGTTATTTTTTATATATTTATTTCTATACTAGCTTTTAAATGAAAGTTCGTCCGCATTTTACTAGAGCATACAAGGAATAATAATAAGTTACCCTTGTCTGGTATATAATTTCAAAAAATATTGTGATATAATTCTTAGAAGAACTAGCAAGAAATTGATGTTTTTATTATTTGGAGAAACTAACGTTATAATCATAAAGCTACCAATAATGTACATGTTCATAGAAAGTAGTTTTGTCTCATTAGAAGTCGTAAAATTATCCGCTTCTGAAGTTTGTATTATTTTTATTAATGTCTAGCAAGTAACTTCATCTCAGCTAATAGAAAGCAGAAGTAAGGAGAGATAATGTAAACTAGCCACCCTCGCCTTGTGAGGACTTTCACACAATTTTTGAATGATGACACCGTATTGTAAGATGGAGAATTATATTTCTTAATTGCGATTGATATAGAAACGAGTTATCAAATTTCTTAGGTCCCGTTTGAATAAGAGCCACAGCTTAAAGATAAAAGTAAAATTAGGTTTCTTTATCATTCAAGTCCTAAAAATGTTTTCACTTAGCATCAGGCAAATTTAAGCACTTTCCGTATCAGATCGCAAATCGTCTCACGTCCGCGATCAGACTTGTCCTCGGATTCCGACGACTTGTTCAAACAAGATCCGTCAATATTTCGACTGACTGCAGGGGTTGGCAAATATTAGCTTAGTGTTAACGAGTTGGCCTTTTCGCCGTTCAAATCCCAACCTTACAACGGAAATAATAGAATGCTTTTTAGCAAGAAACGTTCAGTAATTATTTTATTTAAATATTTGCCAATTACCATTGGGAAGGATTTGCTTAAGCGAGGTACTTTATTAAGATAAAATAATGATGCAGTTTGCTGAAACACTTTCGTAATTAGGGAGGTGAATGCAATTTTGTTCAGTATTGTTCGGTAGGTAAAACAGGTTAGTGATGCAGTGGTAACTAAAACTGAGATGGATTTGTTTTTATTGAAGGCTGTTATTATTTTAAAGAACAGAAAGACTTAGCAAATGACTCAATACTATTAGATGGTAAAAGGAAATACAATCTAGACACAATTATAGCTAGAACAGAAGGCTGTTTATGCACCAAACTAGCCATCTTCGGTTGGCCAACCTACAAGGTGCTTGCAGAAGAAAGGCACAAGTGTGCTGGTAATGGACTGTTTCCGGGGATCATCCGTCAAAGCAATGTGGTCACATTTGTTTGCTCGTGAAAAAGTCGTTAGAAATGCAGTTCTGTACGAGTGGTCGTAAGAAGAAACAGAGAGGGTGGAATTTCCTAAATAAGCCACTTGGAGCACTTGCTGTGGTATTTACTATAGAACGCGCTAGATGTGAACTTAGTGGTTCGCCGTTGTTGATCAATAATGAGAAATGTGCGTGCGCGCGTGCGTGAGTGTGTTTTGTCTGTGTATGTGTGTGTGTGTGTGTGTGTGTGTGTGTGTGTGTGTGTGTGTGTGTGTGTGTGTGTGTGTGTGTGTATATATATATATATATTGCATATGTAATATTTTAATTTATAATCTCTTCTATTTCAATATAGGAATGCGCTTGTAACCAAGGTTAATAACCTTGTTTTTAGTCTCATACTTATTGAGTTTATTATATACTCAATGTAATAAATAAATTCAAAAAAATTCAATTCTAGCAATAGACTAAATAGCATGAAAAAAGCTAAATGTATAATAATTGGTAACTATTGGTAACCTTAAGACCCAATCCTTAAGACACAAATCCTCTTAATCAGAGTTACCGAACTGTCTGAATAAATGGTAACATTTAAAATTAAGTAAGTACTTAAAAATAATTGCAATGTTCCTTAAGTAGGTCGATTTATGTAAAACAGAGATGATTGTGATAAAAATAAATTTGCCCGTAACTTCGCCCAACTTAAAGTGGTGATTATTTTCGATAAGTGTCTGTCCATCGTTACTGTGAGAGCTCGTTAGGTATATTTTTTATTAAAACATTATCGATGGCCATAGAATTTTGAGCCTTAGGTCTTGAAATTAAAATCTTATTTGACTCAACTAATTCTGGTATTCTTTCTGGGAATCAGAGAAAAAATAATGAATAAGAAGTAATTTTGGAATTAATGAATCGGCTTACAAATTTAAAATGTTGGCCTTGATTTATCGCTTATCTTTCTTTGTTTCGTGTGAATAGGACTTTCAATAGCAAATCAAAAATTTTGTTAAATTCCCTCTCAGTACTTATTAAACGATTTTTTTATTTTTAAACGTTTCTATTAATTATACATTTTCCATATAATCTTAACAGTATTTACCTACACTCCCTTTTCTCTTTGCCAAGAGATGAGACAACGTGGTAAGCGTTTTTACAAGAATGATAGCGTCTATATTTTATTAATAATACGTATTCGTTATGAGCATCTACAGATGTTCGCTAATTATCACCTAGTACTATTCAAAATTTATTAAGACAATTGTTTTAAGCCTTCGTATACCATACTCATTGTACCTAGAATTACGGTTAGATTTCAATATTATACACCACTAAATGTCTGACCCACGTTATCGAGCTTTGATAATCACTATGGCCGCCGCTTTATATAAACGTGACAGATATTTGCTCTCAATATTGACAGAGAAACGGTAAATAATACATTATTGTTCTCGACAGAAGAGCAATTAAAAGAAATGTATTTACTATCCTAAATACATAAACATTATTTATAATTATCTTGTAGAGATTTCTATTGTTCTTTCATTTTTATTGACACGAAAGATTCATTAAATAAAGTTTAATTTATTTATTTATAGTTGAATCCATTTATGACACACCAGAATGAGAATTTTGAGGCACTGCATAGCTCAAACTCCCACGTGTTATTTTATAATATTACGAGCTCATCAATATTATCATCGTCATTTTAACCTAGAGACTGTTGGACATAGGTCTCCAAGGATCTCCAAACTTTCCTTTCGAGCTCTGCTCAACTCTATTTGGATTTATAATCATGAATGTTAGTATGTATGTAGAATACTAGTATGAGTATTCTGGGATCAGATTATCCAAGACCAGAACACTACAGGCTCTTCAAGCCCGCGGATATATTGATATACATTGATCTTAAATTGTTCTCAGTTTTCAGAATGATTACACAATAAATAGACACTTTCGTGCGTAGACATGTGTGCAGTCAAAGGTTTGTCGCACTAAAGTTTGTCAATTTAATGTTCTCTCGCACCATTGATTGTCAGGATAAAGTACTGATGCCATTATGTTTGTAGCTTTTATTCGTTTGCGAATTCATTCGATAGAGCTGTTGGCATGAACTATGTTATAGGAGCCTAACGTCACGGAAACGGGTTACACGTGAGTGAAACCATGTGCAGGCGCTAGTCAATAATAAATTGGGATTTCAAAGTCATTATTACAGGTAATTTTATTACTAACAAAACTTAATTTTATTTAGAACTGCATATCGCGTTCTCTTCGAAGACATTTTAGTAAGTACAGTCGAGGCTCGTACACTTTCGGCAGTTTTAAAATTCATTCCTTTATTAAATCATGCCATGCACCATTTCTTTTTATATATAAATGGTTTAACCGTTTTTAAATAAAAAGAAATGATGGCAAATCAGCAAACGGTCCGTCTGATGGAAAATCAGTCACCATAATCTATAGATGGTCACCACAGAACACAGTAAGAGGTTAAAATACCAGGGAGCTATTCGCTAACTTTTTTTGGTTTACCCTTGTTTGGTATAACAACGTTTGCTCGAAAATCGTTTCGTCTAATTTTAGTTGCAATAAAGTCATTTCGCATAATGATTCATTTGACCGAATATTTAATTGGTAGAATTTTATTTAGCATAATTATTCATTTGACATAATGTCATTTCACCGAATTTTCATTTGCACTAATTTTATTTAACCTAATGTTTAATTGGTAGAATTTTATTTAGCATAATTATTTATTTGACATAATGTCATTTCACCGAATTTTCAAATGCTCTAATTTTATTTAACCTAATGTTTAACTAGACTAATAATGATTTGGTCGAAAGATCGTATCGAATATTCAGTTCAGTAATAATTCAGTGAAAACGCCCTACAGTCGCTTCTGGCACTCGCCGGCCGCTGCCGCGGCACGCTCGCTTCGCTCGCTCGGCTCGTGCGCTTTGTTCATGTCGACCTAACTCGCTCGTCGCTTCGCTCCTCGCTAACCTATTGTTCAATTGAACATTCGATGAAATGAAAATTATACCACCTGAATAATACATCAAATGAACATTATACTTTTTGATCAATAGCGCAAATGTTGTTATCGCAAATGAACATTCGATGAAATGAAAATTATACCACCTGAACAATACATCAAATCGACCTATCCATAGAATCAAGTAACATGTGATTTTGTTACCAAATTGCTTTTGTTGTATTTTTAGGGCTAATTTGGCTTATATTTTCACTAGTAAAATTATCATTTTAAAAACTTAAGTACATTCAGAGATAGCAGTTGAATAAAGTTACATATAAGTGGCGTCTCCAAAAAATATGGAGTCGAGAGCACAAATACCAATAATCGCTGTCGAGATCGACGCGATCGCAGCCTTCACGGGGGGTTATATCGACAGTCACGTCCATGTTCTACGCTTACATTGCAATCTCAGAATTAAAGATAAATAAACATTTCTAAATTCTAAAACACTAAGATTATTCCTTAATAAAAACTTGATCACAAGAACTGTTTTATTTTAAATCTAAACATAAATAACTATCTAAAAATTCATATATTACATATGTGACTTTAGAAGTTACGTAAAACAAAGTTATATTTACACATAATATTGATACTTATCCCAAGAACAAGATCCTATGTTATTATATGATACAGTGATTTCCGCAGAATAAAGTTACATATTCACATAGATACTTCTAAATTATAAAATATTGGCCTAAAATACATTACTTTCATATCAATCGATGCTTCATAATATTTTATAATGATTGGTAAAATAATCGATTCTGTAAAATAACTAAGAAAAAAGTTACAGCTAATTTTGTAGAAGACAAACTTAAAATTGCTCTGCTGTAAAGTAAGAATTATGCAGATGTGACTTTATTCAATGCATAGGTCGAAATGAACATTATACTTTTTGATCAATGGCGCAAATGATGTTATCGCAAATGAACATTCGATGAAATGAAAATTATGTCAATCGATATTATACAAAGTGATTATTTTCTTAAACGTTGTTCGAAGAAATGATTTTCGACTAAACGTTGTTATACCAAACAAGGGTGAACCACTTTTTTTGACAGTTGAAAGTGATCATCACTGAGTGAATTACATATCCATTGCTGTTTTACACGATAAGTGTCATAATAGTGTGCCGTGAAAAACAGCAATGTATATGTAATTCACTCAGTGATGATCACTTTCAACTGTCAAAAAAAGTTAGCGAATAGGCCTGCAGTACATCACTCATTTAGAACTTTTGGTTCAGAACGTTTCAATTCAATAACTACATAGATTCTATGGGTACTTCAAGAAAAGAAAGTTCTAGTAATATTATATCATCTTCAGTAAAGTTACGAGCGAAACATAAGGAATGATGTTCTATAATAAGATGAGAACTTTGCAACACGCTGTCTGCTATAAAAGACAGCTCATTCTCGATTTATAATATCATAGAGCAGTATGATGCAGCGTTAAGATTTTACACTTTTATGCTGCTATATTGCTACTGGGGTCCTTCAACGAGTCACTATGGTAGTTTTAGAACTAAGGTAGGAACGGATTTGTACCTAAAAGATTCCGGATCTCCGATTCTAATCTTATGTTACTAACATTCTATTCTTATGCAAGGGGCTGAGGCTGTGTCTCAGAGCACTTCGATCCTATGGGATCTTTTGTGCTTCCCCTTTCCTTATCACCCATCCCCGCCAACATCGAAAACATTTTGTAAGAGTTATACGATGTTGACAGGAATAAGGTCTATAAAGTCCTCTGGTTTAGGATAACCTAGACCCAGGACCTTTAGTCGCCTATTGGCTAGTGCATCGCAGTCACATAGTATGTGCTTCATGCTTTCTTCCTCCTCACCACACATTCTACAGACGGGGTCTTCGTGTTACACATTAGCAAAGAGTAAAATTATAAAAACGTGGAAGTGGTATACCTCAGCAGAACCAAAGAGTCCCTCCGATCCACGGACACCTTGAGGATTCTGCTGATGCCGCTGCAGCTAGCATAGAGGTGAATCTTTTTCTATTTTCTACATCCTTCAAATTCTTCATGTCAGACTGATCCATACAAAGCGCTGGTACCATCTGGCCGAGCAACCATTACTTTCCGATCTTCCCAGTTTAATGTCCCATAAATGAGGCAATCTTGACGCAATATCCGGCAAACTATACTTACATTACGACAGTAATAATGTGGTTCTGTCCCTTTTATGCTTATGGCAATATAAATTATGTTTCTAGCCTTTCCAATAACGGAATCTGATTGGTTGTATCTGAATAGTCAATGGATAAACCCTTTCAGAATAAGAATACCTCTATTGATTGTGAAACGGCATATATAGAAGTTAAGAAGACATTGCCCTGTATGCAATTGTGTACTTTACGCCTTTTGCTTAAGGACTGAATTTGAATATGAAATGTTTTTTATTGCTTGAAATGATCGAGAAATTATAATTTATGCCGCATCTTATATAAAACTAGCGACTCGCCCCGGCTACACACGGATAGTACTTAGAGTATTTACTTTAACCTTTACAAAATTAAACTTCTAAAGATTCCTCTTGAATCACTCTATCTGTTGACACAAACCGCATTAAAATCCGTTGCGTAGTTCAAAAGTTCGAGGCGTACATACAGAAAGAGCGACTTTGTTTTAAAACATGTAAGTATAGAAGAATTAAAATATTTAATAAATCCTTTATGGCGCACATAAAATCAGTAATAGCATTACTTAAAGAAAGACATGTACAAAGGTGAACTTATCTCTAAAAGAGATCTCTTCCAGCCAACCCTAGCATTAGTGAGAATTTATAATTATAATTCATTAATGTTTTAGTTACTTTCTGATTTATCAGGAGAAACATATACATACATACATACATACGATCTCGTTCATAGTCCCAAGAGGGGTTGAGCAAGGCCATAGGTAGTATTTCGTTGCACATAAAGCCACATCCAGCAGTATGGGTTATGTAAGGCATCCAAATAGTGACAGATTGCTAGCATGTCACCCACATAAAAGTGGCACCAAACCAAAAAATAGCAATCCTTCTTCAGTAAACAATCCAACGCAAAAGCCAACAAACACAACATATTAAAATAATAAAAAAGTCGAAATTATTAAGTATGAAATAATCTGATTTTAAAAAGAGGATAATTTAATTTAACTCTCCCTGTAACAATGAAAAAACTGTGAAAGCGCCGAACTTGGAATTCTCAGTAGCATGGAATTACAATGTAGCTGCTCCGGTCAGTGTTGCTAGGTCAGTCTGGGGTTCGCCACCAAGAGAGCATAAGGACCCTAAAGCGCTCGTGGGAATCACACATCCCACCTCAAATGGTGCGTCAAAGAAATTTTTTATTTATACTTGAAAGTTTTTATTTTAAGTTGTTTCAAAATTATTGTAAAATTATTAAGATTATTTATTAATTTATATACTCACTCACGTCTTTCAATACTTATTATCCTCGCATTTCGAGTTGTACCAAAATATTTTTTTTCTTACTCTGGTCCAGCTCTGGTAGCAACCTACTACCAAGGTACCCCAATTTATTCGAGGTTTGTTTATTTATAGACCTTAATCACTGCGACGACAGTTCAATTTCCTTATTTGTAAAATGCATCTCGAGATGCGTCTGTCTTAGTGGAAACACTTTAAAGTTTCGGAAAGAAACTGCAGATTTTAACATATACAAGATTTTTCTCAATAACAAAGTCCATTATAAAGACAATGTTCTCCTTCAATACGTGCCGCAGGCGCCATTTGTGTCACGTACCTGACGCATCGCGTTAAACCGCATACGACTAACTTGTGTCATATCCCGTGATCTGTTAGAAATAATGAGGTGGATATTTCGCTTGATAAAGATTTCAACTCAGTTGCAAGGGACTTAGAGATCAAATTTGTTTTCTTTATTTGTGGTTATGGAGTAGAAAGGATTGTGAAGCGTTGCATTCAACGATATATTATTAGGGTCTGCACTCTGCACACCTGAAAGACTGTCCTAGAACCGTTAGGGAAATGTGCTTAAAGAATTTGCAGCGGACCAAATGAACACCATGTGCGATTTGTTCGTGGTTGATATGAATGTTCAAACAATACAAAGATTATTTTGTGTTGTATTGAGTCCAGCAATAAAATGTACTCATCACTAAGTACATTTATAACTGTAACATTAGTTATTTGGTCTTTGGCTCCTTCCTTTTCGTGAATGCCGTCTTTGCTGTATGTTTAAGAAACGGGCTTTAAATTTAATTATTTTTATTTTAGTTATTTTATATAATATGGTCATGATAGGTATACCTTTTTAAAATCCTTATGATAAGCCCTTTAATTCGATACTCATATTGTAGAATTGTGAATTAAAAAAAAAACATTTCTAGTAATAGCACCTTACAGCCACTATGTCGTTTCTTTACATCGCTTACCTAAACACACTTGGGCTGTAAAAATAAATCAAACGATACCTTAATAATAGAAATCCGTTCAGCCGATTAAAAGATATGAGGTAATAAAGAATATTACAAAAAAAACAAACATACAAGATACTCGCGAAAGACATAAGAGTTATTTCTTTTGTTCTTGCAGTCGCGTAAAAATAACGTGAGTGAGAATTCCTTAAGCCTGAAGTAACATTCTGAATATAAAATCTGAATATATAGTAAAATTCTGTAATTTGACTATCATGCTTATTGATGCATTGAAAATGTCCTTATTACCTTTTTTCTTTAATGGCCTTAGTTACGAAGCCTGCTTGTCTAATCCATATATCCAGTAGAAGCCCAACATGGCGCGAGTTAGTCCGGAACAATGTCTTAACACGATTTGTCGGTCCGCTCCCATAATCTGTTGCGGTCAGGCCGGGGATCTGTTCATTTGTTAGCGCCGTCGCTGGTCACCACATATTCAGCTTAAACTGTTGCTGGATCTGGTTAAGGGAATCATGGATGATCTGATTTTATTATTAAGAGAAATATTTGGCTTAATGGCAGCTTTTGTAAGGTGTAGTTGTAAAATGCCTGCCTTAACTAACCCAAACATTGATGTCAAAACTTGGACAAATATAATATCATTTATTAATTTATAATGGAGGTTATTGAAATGAAAACGCTGTTTATTTAAATGGACATTTCAACGTACCTACTTAACGTTCAAATCGTCAAAAGCCCTACCATCATTTCGAGACGAAATAATTATACTTACAAAATAAAATTAGTACTATGGAAAATGGCATTAATTTATGAGTGTTTCACGAAAAGAAATATCTTATGCCGTACAGGATTTTTTCTTTATTATATTTATAATTAATATCTCTAGCCGTTAACTATTACGTTGTTTTATCCAACTGTAGATTTATGGCTTATATCCAATGAAAAAATCATTACCTATTCTGCGTCACCGCAATTTTGTGTTATTTTTTTGAGTTAATTGTAATAAAGGTGTAATTATTTAAAATTAGGTGGTAGACCGTGTAATTATTTAAATGTAGGGTCGTCTGGGTAGGTACCACCGCCTTTCTTATTTCTGCCGTGAAGCAGTTCGCTGTGTTTCGGATTGAAGGGAAAGGTAGCCAGTGTAATTACTGGGCATGGAGGGCATATCATCTTAGTCCCCAGGATGGCAAACGCACTTGCGGTGTTAAGTAATTTACACTTAATATTGCAAGTGTCTATAGGCGGCGGTAACCACTTAACATCAGGTGAGCCGCAAGCTTGTTTGCCATCTCGTAACATAAAAAAATAATAATAATGTCTTTAAATTCAATTCTATTTTTAACATATGGAATGAAAATACTTATTAGTACATTTCTTTAATTAATGTCTTATTATGATTTATTCTAAAAAAAAAATCTTTTTATTAAATTAAGTCAAGTATCATTCTTTTTAACTTCACTTTCAAATGTAAATATTTCAATTGAAGAAATCAAATGACACTAATTTGCTTTAAACTTTAATTAGCATCAATTTCGCTAAGGGAGATAAACAAATAGCAGGGTGTTAACAAAACGGGGCTCAACTTATAAACAAGTAAATTAATTATCTAATCTCGCTCCCCGGATTGAAACCCTTAAATAGTTGCTTTTGGTTTTCACCAAACTAGCGGTGGTTGTTTTCGAAATTTTACCTTAAGAGGGACAGGTGAGAGTTGTATTTTAATTTGACAATTGTTTATAGCTTGGCATGTAAATCAATTGGCCTAGATTAAGGTGTGTTATGGACATTATTTATGCCCATATTAGTAAAATCTAAGTTATTGTTAAATATTCATCATCAGGGGCACCCTCCCGCGCCCGCTCTGCAGCCTCCTTCTGCGTAATGACCTCTTCGCATAACTTGGCCACCATTTCCCATCCTCCCGCTCGATCAAAGCTTTTGCGACAATCTGCAGCGAAATGACGCCTCCTATTGCTACGGTAAGGACACAACGCTGCCTCATCCACACTGGACATGATTCCAGCGTGTGATGGTACGCTACACCTACATTATCTAAATATCAAGCGAAAAAAAGGTTTGTACTTTGAACATTCTACGAATTTCCAGTACAAAATAATGCCAAGAAAAAAAATATAATAATCGGCAATAGATAGATTGAGATTTCAATAAACTTTTTTAATAACCCTTGAAAGTGAAGTATTGCTGTTCCTAATATTTTGCCCACTTATGATTCATCTTACAGTTTTTATAATTTCGCCGTAACATAATACAGGTTCCTAAACCTACGTATATATGTTTCCAACCCATTCAATGTCTCACTTAGTTACATCTAATACTAATTATGTCCAACAGATGCTTCTACCGATGCGGTATCGATATTGTCCCGTCGTATATTAGCCGACCGAACTAAATTACGGCGGCGGTTATTACTCGCCCAATAATTTTGATTTACTATCGACAAGACTGTGTCGCCAATAAGCGTTCGAGCTTTATTTATAAGCGATCTATGAACTTATGTTGCTTGCAAATTATTTGTGAATTAAATTAGTAAAAATATTGCTTATCTTTTTTTATTAAAGTTAAGTTATAAAACAATTGAAATGTGTTAATGTTTTAAATTGTTGAAATAAGCAGTAAAATGAAGTTATCTAATGAAAATGAAAAATGAAAATGAAAAATCTCTTTATTTAAGTGGACTTTGATAAGTACTTTTAAATCGTCAAAAGCCCTACCACCATTTCGGAAAATTATACCCGGGGCTTTTTCAGGTCAGATTATTATATATACTAAGACAAACGATTATGCATAAATTAAAAACAAAAAAAACATACCATTCATTACACTTCCAATGCTTGTTCAAGCTACATTTATGTCTAAGCATATCTAGTTTCATTTTATATTATTCACATTGTCCGCACCACAATGCGCCCATTGCTGGGTTATTCGCAACCAGCCAATATCTTGCTTTTGTATCCGTTGTATCGGAACTTGCGCTTACGTGGGGGAATCCAGGACTTTTGTGCTCTGAGAAAATTGTTTTCCAAAGTAGTTTCGAACTGATCTCTTTGTGGATCTCGGCGGGTATTTCCGTAATTTTATAAGACATGCAACAGATATCTACGTAAGGAGTAACGAGACTTATTTTCTTCAACAAGTTTTCCATCAAAAATAATTGAGAGTTCTTAATTAAAATTTGTTACCTTCTTACATTATCTTGGAATTACTTTTGCGTTAACGGGTCCCGACTCCCGGTAGCGTAGTGGTTAATATATTATTGTTATTTATTATAAAAAATAATGTTATAAAAAAACTTAATGTCTTTTTGAGGTCGGTCCCAAATGGGGTCCACGTCCGGAAGACTCCCCGTGGCGGACTCTGGTAACGTGGTGGAAAAACTTTCTTGGCCGGGTGTGGCTTTTGATGTCAAGTCCCCTTGGCATTCGAAGTCACATGCCATCGTCAAGTTGTTTTTGTTTTCCCACCACGGCTAGTTCCGGACGGCCCTTTTCAGGGCCACGACCGTGCCCGAAGTCTCTCGGGTGCGGTCCGATGGCTGCTCCCAGCGTCATCGTCAGGAAGACGCGCCAGGTCGAGCAGTCGTCGGTGAGGAGACGGCCTAAAAAGCCGGCGTCGGCCAGCGGCCCACAGGGGCTGAAATTAGTCGGTAGGCTCTGTGGGCTGCTGGCTACCAATTGGTGCACAAGAAGTGCCTAGACTGGCAGCGTTGGGACGGGCTCGGTGTATTTGCGCTCACGTGCGTAGATCGCGAGCCGTCCCGCAATAACGCACTGAATCTCAGGCCGGGGAGATTTAGTGGGTATGGAGGAAACGCCTTTACCTCGAGTCCCACATATCCCCTGCGGTTGGCACCACCCCGCAGGGACGATGCGTAAATGAATTTGACCTCCCCGACAGCAAAAAAAAGGTCGGTCCCAAGTACAAGTAACAACGTTTATTACAAATATTGAGGTTGGCGCCGACTGCAAAAAAATTTAGATTATTATAAACAGAATTTTTATTCCTCTGTTTTTAGTTTTGAAGGCGGTATTTTTTATTTAAATTACTAATTTATTTTTTGCTTTTTAGTGTTTAAAGTGTATAAATTGTCAGGAAACTATCTCGAGATCTTTTAGATACAGGAGAGATAAGATTACGACATCATCGATGTGAATTAAATAGGCATTACTAAGGATAACTCAAAAACTATTCGTCAGATGTCAATCAAATTTGAATGGAACCACATGACAAGCTCCAGCATCCAATGGTCGAAAGAATCTTTTAAATCGGTACACCTAGTAGGTGTTATGAGGTAACAAACATAAAAAACATACAGTCGAATTGATAACCTCCTTCCTTTTGAAGTCGGTTGAAAACAGTTACGACTCATTCGCGTTCACGATATAAAAATACTTAACGTAAAATAAACTAACATTTTTACAACCAAACACAATCACAAGCGATGCAGGTTATCGCATGTGGCCACTTTGCGCATTCCTTGCATATTGCAGTCGCAATATGTGGGCTCGCGCCTCTGAGGCATGCGAGCTATGTAGCACCTTTGAGGCCTGAGAAATCTGAAATCTGATATCCAATAAAGAGATAGAATGCTTTCAAATGGATTTCTTATCACGTTACTATAATTCATTTCATTCGGGGACTAAGATGAATAAATCAATGAATAGCGGCAGGTAACATGGAAAGATACATTTTAAACTTTTTCAAGATAGCTCAAGGTATTATCATTTTTGTTTGAAATACATTTTGATATGATAATTATGTCAACGACGGAGATGAGCCGGAATTAAAATATAAGGAAACACTTCAGTAGATCTGTTCAGCGACTGTATTCCAGAAAAACGTAATAAATACCGTTAGACTTAGACAAGTATCAAAAACAAAACGAGTATCCAAATATAACAAAAAGAATTGATATAAATATCTATTGACAACAATGTATTCTTATTCTTATTCTTATTCTTAAATAAGGGGCTGAGGTCGTATCTCAGAGCACTTCGACCCTATGGGATCTTTTGTGCTTCCCCTTTCCTTATCACCCATCCCCGCCAATATCGAAAACATTTTGTATGAGTTTCACGATGTTGGCGGGAATAAGGTCTATAAAGTCCTCTGGTTTAGGGTAAGCTAAACCTAGGACCCTTAGTCGCCTGTTGGCTAGTGCATCGCAGTCACATAGTATGTGCTCCATGCTTTCTTCCTCCTCACCACACATTCTACAGATGGGGTCATCAGCTTTGCCTATTGTGCACAGGTGTCTTCTAGTGGCAAAGTGGCCAGTGAGAGCGCCTATGAGGCAGCGGATTTGGGTTCTGCTGATTCTTCCCATTCTTTTAAGGTAGCCTATGTGTGAGGATCCTAAAAATTTCTTTGAGTGTGTCAGTCGGGGAGTGGACAACCAGTCCCTGAGGTGCCTCTTTTGACAATACTCCTTTAGTGCCATTTTTATGGTACTTCTAGATAATCCTACAAAAGGCTCGGGCCCATTGATGTTTTGAGCCGATCCTTTCCTTGCTAGTTTGTCAGCATTTTCGTTACCTTCAATCCCTACATGTCCCGGTACCCACACTAGTTTGACTAGGTTGTGTTTGCCTAGATTATTAAGTATGTGTATCGCATTCAAAACTAGTTTTGAAGTGACTTTGTAGGTAGTTAAGGCTTTAAGTGCCGCTTGGCTGTCACTAAGAATGTAAATGGTCATTCCTTTGGTGCCCATTTCTAGGTTCTTCTGAGCACAGGCAATTATTGCATATGTCTCGGCCTGAAAGACCGTTGCATATTTGCCCATGCTTTGTTGGTACTCATACCCGTTGGCGTAAATACCTGCCCCTGTACCTGACTCCATTTTTGATCCGTCAGTGTACCATATAAGACTGTTTTCTTTAGGGGTTCTGAGTCCTCGCTTCCATTCCTCCCGAGTGGGTAAATGGATGCTGAATGATCTCCTAGATACAAACGATGGTTGGTTTACATCACTTATCATCGCTGTGACGATATCTAGGTTTAGATCCTTTTCAAATTTGGTGTGTCGTGTCCTCGGCTGTGAGTCCTTCCATGTTCCACATACCTGTAACCTATGGAGAGTGTCTCTTGCTTGTGATTCGATGACTATGTGCAGCGGTGTTAATCCAAGGATATTTTCTATGGCTGCCGTTGGTGTGGTCCGGAATGCTCCAGTGATGGCCAGGCACGCCATTCTCTGAAGCTTTGCCAAGTCACTTTGACAAGTAGATAACTTGGTTCTGGGCCACCATGCTATGCTACCATATGTAACAATCGGTCTGATTAACATAGTGTATAGCCAGTGCATTACTTTGGGCTTTAGTCCCCATGTTTTGCCGTACGTAGACCGACACAATCCGAATACCCTTTGGCATTTCTTTATTGTGGACAACAATGTAATTATTATGGTTATCGTTTACCTATTCTTTCCTTCGACCCACTTCTGTCAGTTGTCCACCACACTTGTCCAATGCGGATTGGTGGACGGATTTTATGGTGATCAATACCCTGCTGATCCATTAGTCGCCTTCTACGACACCCATTGGAAGATATAGGGTGATACTATTCTACTCTGCCGGCATCACACGGCTAGTAATGATCATGCAAGTAATAAGATATAATTATTTAATATAAAAAAGATTCGGAGTAATTTATAGTTTTTTTTTTGCAACAAACAATATTTTCATTTTTTTTAGTTGTTAGATTCTATTTATAGGTCGTAGATATGAACCTTTTATCCAAATTTCTAAAAGCTACATCTGCAGAGCCATCAAAGAATATATCGATAAGAGACATTATATGCAATAAAAACTGTCACCTGGAATGAAACACTCTACATTTTTCATAGGTGACTGTCCTAGAGAATGGAGAAAATTCATATATGGCAGCAGACAACAGGCCCGCCTAATTTTGGGTGGGCTTACAGGACCCTATGTCACAAACCACATGCTCAACAAAATGCAAATTTCGACAACATCGAATTGCAGAGCATGTGGACACGACCGGAAACCATGGAATACCTGCTGTGTGACTACGATTCCATAGCGTCATGGGAATGGCCTATCCAAGGCCAGAGCACTACAGGCTCTTCAAGCACATGGACATAGTTAGGCTGATGAACTACATATTCAAGGAGCGACAAGAGTAAAGGAAAACTGGAGAGACAAAAGATCCAGATTAGTCGAAGTGCAAGGTGAGGAATCTCATTGCCCTATCATAAGATAAGATAAGATAGTTGTTAGATTTGACGTTCATATATGTACACTTTGTAGGAACAAAGTGTGCATTTATGAATTAAAATAAGTGTCTCTATCAAATAAACTCCAACAAATAAAGAACGAAGCATTTCGAGGCTATAAATATTGTTTTTTTTTTCAAGACAACATAAACAATCCTATTTTATGAAAAACAATTGTAGTATTTTATATTTTGTAAAAAAATCAATGGGACCTTATTTGGAAACTGTGAAACAGGTCCTTACTAAGATAAGTATTTGATGGCACTTTTGGGTTACCTGATAAAAATATGAATGTTTTCATTATCCCACTGTCCTTATAAATCAAGCTTCTTTCGAGCCTCATAACCAGTTATATTTGCTAAAACAAAATGCAATCTAAATACAAACAGTTAAGACATAAAACACGCTTATTTACGATGTCCCTTTACCGTTTGTTCTAACCCACAACCGCTGATACAAAATTTATTTTTCTAATATTCCCGGCGTAATTTCCTTGGCGTTTCATATTTCCCCGCAAACGTTTTGTTACCGTAAATTATGGTGTTCAGACCAACTGATCAACAATTCAAGAGTCCTTGCTGGAATTAAATTGTGTTTGTTGAAGGAAATTGCGATAGTTGGGAATAGATTTTTATGCGTTTCGATTTGTTATTACATGAAATATTTGAAATATTCTACACTTTATAATACTAGAGTTAAGTTTCGTTTTTCATAATTCAAAACAGCGTTTAGTATTTTTAGTTGCTCGGATTATTATTTCCCTTAAAACATTTCTTTTTAAGTCACTCCTCAATTTTGGTAAGCACGCATGGCGCCGTGACGGTCCAAAGTGACAGAAAACGTGACGATTTTTTTCACAAATCACATCTTTGAAGTATGTATCTCTGATGAGAGCTTGTTTTCGAAACAAGTTCCTCAAAAAAAGCGATGAGTAACTAAGTTTCCTTAAGGATACCATTTCTTTTTTTACAATAATAAAAATAGCTGTCGTGAACAACAGGAGCAATAACACTAATCTATTATAAACACTGCCATGACACTGCCTCATCTGACTCATTTGGGGCCATACACATAGAGATCCACGAATCTCTACATGCGAGCTATTGTTTCGGTTACTAAGTTGTAAATATTATTCTTTTTATATTTATCGCCTTGTGGGTTTGAAGTTACTCAGCGGTAACATATTAGAAGGATTTCGTGAATTAATGTCCCGGTAGCATAGTGGTTGACCCAGCCGCCCAGATTGCGGATGATGCTGGTTCGATTCCTGCCTGGGACAGGTAAATTTTTTCAAGTGTATTTTTTAATTACGATAAGGTTGAGAATTAATTGGAATATATCGTCATTTTGTGACCTGACCTGTCTTGTTGTCTATACCAAACACAGGTTTTATCTTTATCGACCTGTTCACTATTGAACTTAGCAGATATTCAACTGGTGACATAAAATATCGAATACTTATTTCACATTACACAAAAATATACAAAAATAATTATTAATAATGATGTTGAAATCTAAAATAAACTAAGTGACTGCTACTCAAAACATGATCACGAACTTTCACTTGGAAGTTTTTGCTGGCTAATAATATTATCGTTTGGCAGTGAGTTCCAGAACTTAATTGCTCGGTATTAAAAAAACGACAGATGGGGCAGCCTATTAGGCGTTGTTTGGCGCTCCAAATTCAAGCGAGTACCCAGACCTACGTTAAGATTTTGTTGATGTTCAATAAGTAATCTTTATCTTTTTTAAATTATTTGGTTGGCATATGCCCTGCCTGGTGGTAATCAGTCACCGTAGGCTATAGACGCTTGCAACACTGACGTGACAACGCTGCCAACCCTAATCCCCTCCCTTACCCCGTGGAGTTCTGGCGACCTTACTCACCCACACAAACACAACAAAATTGTAGTGTTATTTGACTGTGGTTTTCTGTAAGGTGGAGGTACTACCTCAGTTTGGGTGCTCCAAATTCAAGCAGCTAGTCCTCGTCCAGATAAAACTTCGACCTGGATAAAACATGTAAAGGTTCAAAAACATATATGACGGCGCTAGGACATTATTAGGTTCAATTGTAATTGAATTTGTTATTTTCATTGGAAATAGTCCACGTGGGATTGCGAGTGACGTCAGCGCCGCACGAGCTATCGTACGATGCGACGTAATGTGGTGGGGCGCGCCTTTGTTGCAGCGGTGCGCGCTCGACAGAGCTCAGTCTGGTTCGAGGCGTCGCTGAGTGCGGTCGTTTCTATGGTTGTATTAGGAATGCTTGTGGAAGCTATCTCCGATAGTTGTGTGACACTGGGTCACAAGTCCCAGGCACTACTCTGGTTCTCCTCTTTGTGATGTGTGTTGATAAATTGTCTCGGCATTCGTATGTGAGATCGTGATTCGACCTAAATCCTGACGACATCCACGACATATAGAACTTGTAAACACTAGGACACCAATTCTTAGAACTTGCCAGCTTTAATCCCAGTTTTATATGGGATCTAGATATGTTTTCCTAATCTATTCATCTCTGTCTGTCCTCACCTTAATTTGCCACACTATCGGACACAATTTATCCATCCTTTCCCTCTATAACAATCAGGATTGGTGTTCATCATCTTCTTTATAACACAATTATCATCTCTTCTCATTACACGCCCGTGCCATATTAGTCGTAATATCCTACGAATATTGGAAACCTTAAAACTTTTATGGGTTTATGGATGGATGTGTGGTTGTTACTCTTTCACGCAAAAACTACTGAATGGATTTTAATGAAATTTTATAATAATATAGGCTATAATTTAACCGGCATTGACACGAGCGAAGCCACGAATGACCATTAGTATACAATATAAGTTTAATAACGGCGCCGAACCTACAGCACATAATGAATTCCTTCTCTAACGGTGCGCCGAATGGAAAGAGATCAACTGTTCCTTTTTAAGATTTTACATAACATTATTGATTCCCCTTTTCTTTTGAGTAATATTTTCCTGAAATGTCCACGACTCAATTCACGCCATCACGCTTTGTTTAGTATACCTCTAAGTTCTACTAATTATGCTAGTAATGCTTTTATACTTCGTTCTTGTCGATATTCGGATTATTTTCGGAACTTGACATATTTAATTTGTCGATAGGAAAGTTTAAAAAAGCCGTTAAAAAATAATTTTATTTTTGCGTTTACAAACGCGTAA
Source organism: Elophila nymphaeata (assembly GCA_955850985.1). Taxonomy (NCBI): domain Eukaryota; kingdom Metazoa; phylum Arthropoda; class Insecta; order Lepidoptera; family Crambidae; genus Elophila; species Elophila nymphaeata. Next base: position 21,522,843 of record OY039084.1, on the reverse strand, counting down.
ATATAATACTAGAAAAATGCACTGAAAAAAAAAAAAAAAAAAAAAAGCCGTTAAAGGTTCTTTTGAATGAAAAAAATTTAGTTGATTTTTACTTTGTTTATGTTCAACCGTTTTAGTACTGTTGAGTCTATTTACATATTTCAGCTCAAGCACTGTTGTTTTCTTATTGACATAATTATGCCACATATCCGTGGAAACTTTGCTGGATTGTGTAATATTTTAAAAATATTATCTGTATGTATCTTGTATCTGTTTCCTTCCTTAAAATAAAATAAAAAAAGACATCAATTCTACGAACAAATGTATTATTACAAGTCTTGTATCTTGTGGCCCCACATCAGTCTCAATGGCGCCACATCCAACACTGTCTCTGTCTCCGGTGCCCTCCCACCAAGAGATGACATCAGACAACGATTATACTTGCAAAATAAACCTTTCACTTCCAGCAGCAGCTAGTCTTCGTTAACGTGCGTCATAGCATATGTGTCAGTATATTTGGTATAAATGCTCGCACAGGAATTTTAACTTTATCAGCGAACAGCACACTACAAAGAAATCTGTGTATTTAGTTTTCATTTACCATCCAGTAAGATGGCGATGTGTGATATTAAGGCTATTATAGTTACTGTCTTTTTTCGATGACGAAATAATTTCACACAGAAGCTCTTGGCATTCATCTCACTGGATGATAAGTGATGTAAAGATAAGGGTGGAAAGTGATCTTAACCGACAACTAACTATTATTTTTACGATTTAAATGTACTTGACAAGTTTCAAAAAATGAAAGTACTTTTTGTTTGATGATGATGATGAACTGTCGAAGCACTACAATTGTGTTAACACTATTGTTATAGCAACAAACTAATGGCATAGTGTTAGCTATATAGGCTGACTCTCAACAAATTCTACCATTAATCAGACCGAACATAAATTTCTGGCCATCTATCTACTACTGGAACCTCGGGAAGTTAAACAATCATAATGCTTTATTTGAATATTAAATTTCCACAAAATAACAACGTCTTATCAGCATTAACATAATAACTGTCCACATTAATGCAAATACTAAGTCCAGTGTAGTAAGTAGGCAGAAAATTCAAACCAGCAAAAGGAATGCCAGATATTCCCGTATCCTTTAAAAGCCACAACAAAATTTGTGAGCACGAAGATTTTAGAAGCGCTAACCGAACCCCGTGCCAAGGTAGCCGCGGAATGCCCGGTGCACCACGCCAGAATGTTTGCAACGCGTCGCCGCACTGCGTACAGCCACAAAGTATAGAGAGCGCAGGAGGTATTCTAATATATGTACATATAAAAAAATCCTGACTCACTGACTTACTGATCAACGCCCAGCCCTTATCTTTGGACCTAAATAGTTGAAATTTTGCACAGAGGTAACATTTATGATGTAGGCAAGGGATAAGGCAGAGTTTTTCGTAAATCAACCCATAGGGGGTAAAATGGGGGATGAAAGTTTGTATGGGGAAACAAGTTAAGTAAGATTATTTTATTTGAAATTTTATAGGAGTACCCCTATAGATAAATGAGATAACACGCGTTTTCCAAAATTAAACCCCTAGGGGGAATGGGATGACAAAGTCTGAAAATCAACATAGGTAGTTTTTCGTCATTTTCGAAAATGAACCCGTGAAACCTTGAATTTAGGGACTCGATAAGAAATATATTAGTAATTTGTTCTAGCGGTTTTGAAATTTTGACCCACACGGGAATGAAATAGGTGATGGTCCAAACAAATCTGTAATGTTTACTATACGTATATTGGAAATATGTTTATGATTAGTACAAAAATAAGTACCAAAAATTAAAATGCTGCTCAAAGTATCTATTCCACGGTGACGAAGTCGCGAGCAAAAGCTAGTATTCCATACGCTGCCTCAGTGTTCAATTCTGCCAATTGATATTTTAACTTTCTCATTCATCTAGACAATTATTTCGAGGCCAGACATGCACTATACAAACATAATAAGTAAGGAAATACCATCGGTTGTGGTTACAAGCGGGCTCCGGAGTACGAGTCCGAGTGAAATTCTATTTTATGCCACAGCTGCTCACAGTTTTAGGTCAGGGGGTAACATAAAAATTTGAACTTACCTCGGCCAGTAAACAAGCAAGCCTCAGATCGCATTTTAGAACGCAGTCAAATACCTGTGATCTGAGACATTATTTGTTTTACTGCCTTTGTTAGATAATAAATGAACTATACTGCCTACACACCAATAGGAAAGAACTGCTTGCCATTCCCCGTAAGAAGTCGCTGTGATGAATACAAATATTTGAGTCTGTACATAGACGCTTAAACCATAGACGCTTAAACAAAGGCTAAAAAATATCTGTTTCAGAGACATTAGCTGTAATAGCTTGTCTTCTGCACGCTATCTATTTAGTGGTACAGTGATGTCCTGCGTGCCCGTTCGTTAGCGGATACCAGCGGATATTTATGGACGCGTAACGCGGTACCGCGTGACCAACCGGAGCTTTATTCCGTTTACTAATTGGAGGTTTAATTTGACGCTTGTTGTTCAACAGCTAGCTTTTTACAGACTTAGTTTATTTAAAGACCATTTTGTACAATTGCTCTAAAGTCTATCAATTTGTAACAAGGTTTAATAGCCGATTTGTTTATTAGAAAAGTGTGGAATGTGCATTGACTTGAATGATTTGTGTTTTAACAGGAAAATGAGCTTTTTCAGCTCGTGTAATATTCATTAATCTAAAGTTTAAGTACTGTTATTTCCGCCATGATGTGTAAAGATATTTAATTTTCCCTAAAATAATAATAAAAAACTCTTTGCTCTCTAGGTTATTATATAAATAAGGCACAATACATTTTGATTTTAATTTGGGATATAGAATATCAACATCACACAACTAACATTAACAAAATTACACAATGATTCCCTTTTTTTTATTAAATTGTATGCTGAAATTCTGCATGTCTTTTAGAATATGTACGTCAACGAAATTTGTAATTTAATTTAGTTAAATGTATAACTAGCTGATTAAGATTTGTTTAAGTGATTCTAATATAAAATGATATACTATGAAGTTTGCTTATATATACTTCTCTTTATTGCTCATAAAATACATAATACAATTGTTAGCTACATAGTTTACAAGGGCGAACTTATCCCTAGAAGAGATCTCTTCCAGTCAACCCATAAATGTGTGTTCTAATGTTGTTATGGGAGGCGACACAAGTGCAAAAAGGGTATGAAAACAAATGAAACTAATAAATAACTAATGCTAAAAAAATACATATTATATAAAATAGATATATAAACTACATAAATAAATACATATATTTATATACATGTGAACACATAAGTAAATAATATTATGACAAATACAAAACTTTAATAATTTATGTATTTATAAATAAATACATAAATTATGTTTAATAATTTACATTTAATAATTTATGTATTTATAAAAAATACATAAATTATTAATGGTTTTCTTTAAAAGTCTATCAACGGACTGCGTACCACCTGATTGAAAGCGGAAGTAGAGTCACAGTGCGAATAAATCTAGCATTCTCACCTTGACTGCCTTTAAGGCACCTCTATTTCTTCACCCCCCTCTCATAAAGGTTTTAACATATTTATCAGGTCAGAAAGATACTAGATAACGGTCATTTTTTATATATGTAATATTTTTTAGATATTTTTATATAGTATAAACATAAATAAACATATTAACAACCATGAGTCGTTAACAAATATCCATGTTCGTCACACAAACATTTGCCACTAGCAGGACTCGAACCCGGACCGCTTGATGTGTAGGCAGCTATACTGATCACTCCACCACGACGGTGTCAACACTAAGGAACAGCGGCTAAGAAACGGCTACAGACCGTGGCACATCGCCTTCTTTTTAATAAGTGTGCTCCGAAATACCCTTCTCAGCTTTTGGGAAGCTTGGGCCTCATAAGAAGGCTCGAGGTCGCTCAAAGGGCAATGGGCTATCTCCGAGTTTCGCTGCGTGATTATATCAGAAATGATGAGATCCGCAGGAGGACCAAAGTCACCGATATAGTCCAAAGAATTGCGATCCTCAAATGGCCGTGGGCAGGGCACATTGCGAGGACTGACAGCCGTTGGGGTGGAAAGGTCCTCGAGTGGCCCTCCTCAAGGTGGATTGACGATCTGGTAAAGGTCTCGTCTTTCGGCTGAAATGATGATGATGATGAATTACCCTTTAAGGGTAAGAGGAAAGATGGAAAGGACAGCACGTTAGCAAAGATTTTTGTCCGAATCTAGTGACCAAAGTATTTTTAGCTAAAAACTTTATTTCAATAATTATTAATAATAAATTCAATAATGACGGACGCCAGTCAAACAAAACGTGTCGTTATACTCCATCGTACTACACCAATCAAAACCCCGTTTGAGCAATCCACCTGTAATTTCTGAGCCGCGGTTATAAACTGAGCGGATTTTGACACGAGCCGAGCGCCAAGACCAACACTTTCGGAGACACCTGCGCTGTCCCACGCTAAACACAAATTAGCTGTAATTACACCAAACTCAACTTGAAATTTCGTTTGTAAGTAAGTATACAGAATTATTCACGGAATCTGAGGATGCGGTTAGGATTGGAGCTGGTAGCGTGTTGTTAGGTTAATTAGTGAGAAAATTCATGCAGTTTTGATGGTTTCCTTGTTCCTATTCAATATATAATTAGCGACGAATAGTTTTAAGAGTGGTCCTAAAATTAGCAAACTAAATACAGGGAGGTGAAAATTATTGTGTAATGACTAGAAATATTTAAAAGGGTCGACTACCGTAGAATCGCAAAAATAAAAACATATCACATTTGACTTAACACAAAAAAATCAGCTGTTATAATAGTAATAATATTTCATAATAAATTAACATTCATCATCATTTGCCTGCCCTGCTCGGAATTTTATTTGGCGTATGAGGCCTGTAATGAGAGTGGATGAAGCAAAGGAAATATGTAAGAATCGTAATAAGTGGAAAAAGTGATCTCTGTTTGAAAACTGAAAAAAGGCATGACTTTATGTATGTAGGTATGTATGTAAATAGAAAATTTATGGAATAATTTATGCGTTTCACATCAACAGCTCATAACATGTCCCCACCGAGGGGCTCGAGCCTACCCCACATTAGGGGCGATTAGGCCTTAGTCAACCACACTGGCCAAGTGCGGGTTGGTCGACTTCACACACAACCTAAGAATTTCTTCACAGGTGTGTGCAGGTTTCCTCACGATGTTTTCCTTCACCGTAAAAGCGTCGATTAAACGTACATATGAATTCAAAATTTGAAAACACATTGGTACGTGGCGGGGATCGAACCAGTGCCTCCCGGGTGCGAGACGACGTTCTTACGCACTACGCCACCGACGCTTCTCAGTTTTTGCGTTTACAAACGTGTAAATAGTTTTAAAACTAGAAAAATACAAACTGAAAAAAAATTGACCTGCCGCAGGCGGGAATCAAATCTAGCATCTTAATAATATCTTTAAAAAAAAAAACCCGCAAGGAAACGCAGCCGCCCAGATTGCGAATCTGGGCGGCTGCGTTTCCTTGCGGGTGTTTTTTTTTGTGTGTCTTTTTCTAGTTTTAAAACTATTTACGCGTTTGTAAATGCAAAAAAAAAACCATAATGTAAGGTAGTTTCATCTTAACTGAGCGTCAAATATTTGAAAAAATATTTCGTTCGAATCTTAGAAGTGCAAATTTCAAAGATTTGATGAAACAATATTTACCATAAAAACAAAAGCACCAAGCATTGACAAATTTCGACAGCGAAAGCAATGCCCTGGTGGCGTAGTGGTTAACGCAGCCGCCCGGATTTCGGAAGATACTGAGTTCGATTCCCGCCTGGAGCATGTCGATTTTTTTTGTGTGTATTTTTCTAATACCAATTTTATTTAATTGGGTCCGTTACAAAATTTGGCAACAAACGCTATCGCTTACACTCTTAAATTTCCTCGCTTCCATTATAACCGCATCTCAAGAAAGTATCGTTGTACGATTAAATTTACATAGAATGCGATACAAACTGTGTGTTGTTGCTTTTAATTAATGGGAGTTTGGGTGTTTTAATGTGAATTATATTCGTTGAATAAAATTGTATGCGTCTAGAGAATACGTAAGGGCAATTTAATTTGTTTGGTGTAAACAAAACATTAGCAATTTGTGATATATTTTTATAGCATAGCTGATAAAGTGGAATACTTCTTGATTTATAAACAGAAAATTTCTAAATCTAGATCTAAATGCATCAGGTGCACACTGCATAATTAATGGAGTAATTAATAACAAGAAAGATTGTCCTTGGAAAAAGTTAATTGCCAATTTCAATTGCAATACTCTTCAAAAAACCCATGAAATATTTTCTATTTTACTAAGATGTAATCCTCTAGAGTTTGCAAAGTCTTTATACATTTTTGACAATAATTATTATCTTAACAGTAATATAAATTGCATTTTAAGTAAACATGCAGCGGTTTAAAAACGTTCCTATTGTGGTTTACAAAAAGAACATCATAATACTCCGCTACGAGAAACTTAACTCATACCGCTCTGGTTAATGTGAAAGAAAAATATTAAATGGAGCAACATTACCTCCAGGTCAGGCAATGACAAAGTAGAGTTACATTCGCTACGATTCTTTGTGGCGATAGAACTGTTTTTAGGGTATCGTAACATAAAGCTATCATTTCATTTCATATAATATCAAATAATACACTAATAACGAGTTTAATAATAATAAACTTTATTTTTTGCTACAACACAAAGTTTAAGCAGTTAGATAAAAAAATATGCAAAAAGAAAAAATTGACAAAATAATGACAATGCACGTGTACGTGAGTGCTGCAACAAGCAAAATAGGCGACAGTTCTGCGTAATGTTTGCTCAAGATGCCCATAAACAAACCGCTGTTTTTTAACTGTAACCCTGGTCTTACCAAAAGGACAGTCTCCTTGCGAATTCAAATCGCAGACAAGTGCATGTAAAAGATGGTATATGGTAGCAGCCTTCAAAATTGCTTCACTTATATCGACAAATATTAAAATGTAGTATGTAATTGTACTATAATATAATACGAAAAAGTAATGATATGGTATGTTTGTGTGCACTGGTGATATGAGTTAATTTATGTAACATATGAGTAATGAAAAATAATATAACTGTAAAGTAAAGAAGTAATACTATTGATTAAATTAAATTATAGAACTATGTGATGATACTGATTTTTGAAATTAATTTTAGATTTAAGTTGCCTCAAAGGTAGGTAGTTGCGTGATACCGGAAACTTCCGGTAAAAGTAACGGTTTTATGTTTTTGGTATTTAAGTGGAACGCAGATGGACCTAAGTGCTTGATCATTGTATTTAACTTTGTTGAATTTAACTTCCGAACCATTGAAAAATTAGCAATATCCGCAAATTAGTTTTCAACGCGAGCAAGATGTGTATTACGCTCAGACTGATTTTAAAATTATTCTGCTGTCAAAAGTCTGCGGCCTTTCGTTGCTGATTTGGCTGTGAAATTCTGTAATATTGGAAATAAAACTAAGCTACTCCAGAAAGACATTACAAATTGGCGCGGCTGATATATTGTGTACTATCTCTTCTTAAACAAAACTACAGTGTTGGAAACTATACAGAACCCTCTCATAAACTAGTTCGCGCTTACCCAGTTTCTGTGCACCCGCCCGACTCACACTTGACCGAGTTTCTATGCGACTGTTGCGCAGCTTATTGTTTTATTAGCTTGTTGCTTTAAAAAATGGACTGAGCGGGGAGCTGCTAGTTTTATACGACTGAGGTACCTTCAATAGTGAGTCGTATTTTGTTTTTGTGCAGCAAACTGATGCAGAAAGGTAGGGATACTGACGAGTATTTTGTGCTTTTAATACAACCATGCTGTCAATCGAATAGTTCTTATTTGTTTTTGCTGAGAAGCAAAAATCCCTAAGATGTAATATTTACTACGTCATTGCCGAGAGATGCCAGTTTTGGGTCAAGTGGTTGACAGACAAGCATGCTGCCTGGTTATGAGCCTATAGACGCTTGCAACAATGCCGTAACACTAGCATGCTGCGATCCCTAGTCCCCTTCTTGGTGAGTAAGGTCGCAAGAGCTCTATGGGGAGTGTAAGATCAGATGGGGTGTGTAATGGGGTGGGAGCTCTCGCGATCTTACACACTAACAGAAACATACCACCGCAAATGTAGTGTTATTTGACTGTGGTCTTCTGTAAGGTGTAGGTACTACTCCATTTCAGGCTGCTCCAAATTCGAGTGGCTAGTCCACTGTGCCCTACCTTGAATGGTAGATAGCTGGTATTTAGATGATGGTGAATATTTAGTTGCTTACAGCTAAATGTCTAACACAACTTTCTTCCTTGATTTGGAAGGCACGTTAAAGTGATGGTCCTGGCTGCTGTCGAAAGCCAACCTTAATTTTAATGTTTTAGGTCATTATAAATGGATAGAATAGGTAAGTGTGCTCTCCAACAAAAACGTAGCCATATCTCTAGTATATAGACAAGTTACGTCATAGGGAAAAAATAGCGAGTTGTAAAAATTGAGTTTCTTCCGAGTTCTTGTTTTAAAAACACGTGTTGAGAGAGTCTATTTTTAACTCAATCTACCGTTCAATTGTTTGTTACTAAGCACATATTCACTCGACATTGGCAAAATGCGTAATCTTTATGTATCGTGAACGACAATACGTACAACAGTAAATTGTGAAGTTTTTTATTTCACTAATATGCATTCATAAAAATTATTTTTCGATTGAAGGTGATTACTTAGGAAACAGAAGCCAATAGGGGTGACGGATGGCACGTCACTGACGGGAACACTGAATTGGATGACTCAAAATTTGGATAGCCCTTACACGGCAAATATGTGAACAGCTCTTTATAAGCATTTTACGTGTAGACCCTATGACACTGTGTTATGAAGAATTAAACTCAAAAACTGATAAACATTTTCCTACGTAAATAATATCAGCAAGTTTACAACGCTATTTATAACCTGTGCATTCTGTGGTTGATGGCACACCCTTATCGCAGTTGGCAGAGGCTCCACAAACGCGACTGTTTTCACTGTGTATTCATTCACTACCCGCATGATGTTATCGAGCATACAGAGTAGCTTAGTAGAGTTAAAGGAAATTATTAAAACATCGTGCTTATTTAGTATGAATTTTTTGAGTGCATATGGCGAAAGTAATGTATTACTCTCGGCTGCTGTAAGATGACAATCGCAAACAAGTAACGTAATAGAAAAGAAATGCTTGTGTAAAACTCATAAATATTAATTCCATATTAGATTCAATTGCTTCAATTCAATTGAATCATTTCTTGCAAACCATAATATAGAAATTATACAAACAACGACAGATCAGGCTACCACAAACTGTCTAATACCTTCAATTGACTTTGAGCTCTGTGATCATGGAACAATTGCAGAATTTTGACAGATTTGGGTAGATTGATCTGCTGCCATCTCTGGTGTGGCGGCCAATGCCGCCTCCTCATAGAACACAGAGATGGCGCTATACAACAGTTCTCAGACAAGCGCGATGATTAGTATGGGAACCTGAATTGCGCAAACGAAGTTTCCAAAGGTGCTCGCTATACATGGAAGTTCCAACTATTCCCAGTGGCATCGCAGTCCCTTGGCATACAACTCCTTTCCCAAGTTCCCTTTGGACCCCTACACTACAAAATATGTTACAGAGAAAGTCCGACGCAATATGGTGGAATTAGAAATTAATTGATTGATTAACTAAATATTAATACGAAAAAGAACGCTTGCAAATTTGCACATCCTGTATCCATCTCTTTCTCTCCTCTCCAATGCAAACTAAAATTAATAATCACGTGCAAAGTTCCGTCAAGTAAGTGTTATTTGGAACCGTCCGCTAATAACCAACCTCCGTTATAATTCTAACCGCTGCTAAAACACGTGTCGTATTCCAAAAAATATTGTGTATTTGTGTATTTATGTGTTAAATTGTGAACCGCTATAACAATAGACAGTAATCGTTGTTTGCGAGGCTGTTTTCTCCACAAAGATACGCTATAGCCATACAGGGACCAGATGCCAGCCTGACCGCGATCCTGACGTATCCAGGAGGTTTTATAAACCAGAAAGTCAAGATGTGTGCATTATTTTCCATCCTAACAAAGTTGAGAATGTGTCTTTCCATTAATCTTATGACAGCTCGGATATCTGCCCCGCAAAGTAATAATAATAATTATTATTATTTCCAAAAGTGTACACTTATAAGCTTACTTAAACAGTAGGTAGAAATTTCCAACCATGTCACAGCCTGAATGGAGGTAAGATTACGTATTTCACAAGTATGTACTAAATTCTTCAAAAACCTTTGGTTGTCTTTTACCGCAAAAATACAGTCCACTATATATTTCTTAAGCTACGAACAAAAATAACCACCACAAAATAATGTATATCAAATCAAAAAGTCCTTAATTTAAATGGACTTTGCCAAGTACGTCCAAATCGTCAAAAACCCTACCACCGTTTCGGGACGACGCACGGCAAAAGAAGCTCAATATCTTACAATTATTTTGTAATGATTTCGAAATATTATTACCAGTCAAGTAGAGGTGAACTGTATAAGTATATACAAAAAAAAGAAACTTTAATAACTCTATTTCTCAACATTAACTCTTCTAGTCGCTTGAAGCCATATCACAAATTGGCTACAAACCGAAGCAACATAATCTCTCATTTTGAAAGTTTGGCACCTTTATTACCTACGCAATAAGAGTCACGCGCTACCAAATGTGGATGTTATTTCTCTTGTACGTGGCGGCCGCTTTGTCCATTCCCAGGACAAATTGCGGCATGAGTGCTGCTCTTTTGTTGGCAGCGACACTGTTTAATTATTGTTTAGCGCCAGCCTTCGGGGCTAATTGTACTGTTCACGGGCCTTGAAATATGTGAGCTTGAAGCTGGTTATGTTTAACTCGTTTACTTATTGGAAAGGATGATGAGATTTAATGTAAGGTTCAAGGAGGTAAATATTCTAACTGTGTCATCACAATATATACTGGAAAACTTACTATATGTAAAGAAAAATATTATGAATTTTTCCGAGAAATGTCATACGCACAATGTAAATACTAGGAAGAAACACGATTTGGTTGTATATAAAACTCGTCTCCACAGAATAAGCAATTCCTTTATGGGCCAATGTATACGTTTTTACAATAAGCTTCCGAAGAATATTAGAGACTTACCTATTAATAAATTTTAAAAAAAACTGTAAAATCTAAATTATATAAAAAAGCTTATTACAAGTTAAATGATTATTTAAATGATCCAAATGCGTGGGAGTAAAATCTGCCCAAATTTACGCATTTAAAATTGTAATTTATTCATATTGATATATCTATGGACATGTAATGATGTTTTGAAATCATTACGAAATTGTAAGCTGCGGAGTTTCTTTCGCCATTTCTTCTCCGTCTCAGCATAATAATAATTATTTAAGTAAAATAATTATTTCGTCGAAATGGTGGTAGGGCTTTTGACGATTTAAAAGTACTTAGCAAAGTCCATTTAAATAAAGAGCTTTTTCCATTTTTCATTTCATTTTTTCATTTTGTATCATATGTAGAGAAAAATAAAAACGGAGTCTAATTTACAGTTATAGGTCTTATTATATTACTCTTCCAGTAGTCGCATCCTTGCGCCGCACATCTGGTTTAGAAGATGACTGTATATTTCATGATATTATATATAGCATATAATATAAAAGTCGTAATAAAAAAAACGATGATGAATAATTTCATCATCGTATTTTTTTAATAGGTTAATAGTCTATAATTTTTTTTGTTGATATCTGACACAAAATAACAATATTAATCAACATAATAACTAAACAAAATATTTATTTCTGTCTTAGTTTTTTTTATATATGTTTACAATTGTTCTAAATAGTATGATACAAATATCATGAAATATTAATTCAAGGTATTTTTCTCTCTTTCTCTCGTAGCCAGTTTTACTCTAGTCGTGTGGACTAAATCCGGATCCAGATATGCATCATTTGCCCGATCCAATCAGCGTATCCCTATCGCCGACGCGTATCATGATCGTATGTGGACGGGTGATAATACGTCTATCATGATACGCGATTTCGATACGCCGTTATGATACGGCCCGTCCCATGTCGTGTCGGTTTTGTCCAATCATCAAAGAAATATGAAGATACGGGTACGGAGCAAATCGAGGCGTCCACAACTTGATACGGGGCTTGATACGTGATACGCTGATACGGATACGCTGATCGGACCGGGCAAATGATCATATCTGGACCCGCCTTACGGCACACTCGTTTGTGTTTTATTATAATGTACAAATTATGAAATGTTTTAGAAAGAGAGAAAGAAAGAAAAATTGTTTATTCAGTGTCACAATATCTAGGTAAATACTAGGTTTTAATACTAATTTGTTGTGTAAGTAGTCGTTTTACGTTAATACTTAACTATATGCAATTGATTAGTGATATCGCTTATTAATTCAGATGCTCATTGGATTCCCATCCTGAATACGAGTAATAATTAATTAAATCTACCAAGTCAGAAGACGTGAACTAGTTCTGAGCTAAAGTGATCGATAGCGAACTAAAGGGATCTAGCTCTCGGCGCTGGTTTATAGTGAGTTATGACATTGATTAAGTCGAGTTTATGGGATCAGGGCGAAGACACGCTTGCACGCTGGAGTCATGGAGCAATTTATATACCTATTATGCCTTTGGATATTCTAAAGTATGATAAATATTATAAAATATGTAGCAGAAGATATTATAAGCATATTTCTCTACTTTGTAGAATCTTAATAACTTCACAATAACTTACAAAAGCAGTGTAAAAAAGGAATTTTGGACAAGTTTTACAGTGAAGGAACTTCCTGATCAAATCTTTGCGTTTTTGTTTCATTGCTTTGCTTTCGAAATCGCAACTTATGCTTTTTTTTAAAAAAATAAAATTATAGGGGTTCGCTCACTTAGATTCAGGTTTTGTCTGTTGTTATTTTCCTATCCCACTGGAACCAAACTTTTTAGATGTAAGTAATGATAGCCGCTTTGCGTTTTTTCGGATGACCTATCTTCGCTCAAGACGTGAACAACGCGATCTGCATCTTCTATACGAAACAATACACGGTGATATAGATTGTCCGTACATGGTAATTAATATCAAACTAAATGTTCCATATTGTTTTCCATTAAGTGACTGAAAAGTTTTTTAAGCTTTTCAGTCACATAATGTCCAGGATGCAGGACTAGTTTCGGACTAAATTCACCATTGATACGACTGTGCTCTTCATAGACTAATATCAGTAATAACATGGATATAGACATTAAAAAAAGGGTTTCTGGGGTGCTGAGCAGACTTTCTTCACCGCCCCAGAGCCCTACAATACCACAGAAATCCTTTCTTTGATGATGATGTAACAAATGTTTTCTATATTTTTTATCTTTTTTTAACCCTTTCTTGGTACCCAGTTCAGTGAACATTGTTTAAAATACGCTTATTATGAAGCTCTCTTATCAAAGTTGAAATATAAACTATTTATGACATTCGCCACATCCTCATGATGATGTATATCAAACAATGGTATATCTATTTAGGTAGGGAATTTCCAGAAATATAATAATAGGTTTATTTTGTGACCAATTGAATTTCTGTAATCCAGACAATAATTGTGTACCTACATAATTTCGTGATGATCGATTCCAAAGTATAGTCGTTAAAGCGTACACATCATACACACACTTACTGTTTATGCATTTAAATGATTAGTTTGAAAGTAGCCTAAGTAACTCCATCTAAAAGATAATAATGCATCCTATACTTAATTGGAACAAACAGAACTAAATTCAAAACAAAGGCAAGTTGAAACCTCTGTTCTAGGCCACCAATCCACAGCTCGAGGGGTAATACTGAGTTATGACGCAGATTAAGCCCAGATTCGTGACGTCACGTCTCTGCAACTGCGTGTTATTTGAACTGTTATGGCCTGCTGTGGAATATTGACATTTCATAGTAAGCAATTATGGAAACTATTTAGATGCAATAACGTCGAATATTGTGCGGGCAGTGTTTTAGATTTTGTTTAGGATTTTTGTGTTTAGCTCGAACGATTTTAAGCTAAGGTTTTTAATTTACATTGTTCCCTTTGTACACCTTATTCTTTTTCAGTTTTATCGGACTAGCAATTGGAATTCGGAGCAGCCTGAACTGAATTACCTCAATAAATAATGAAACTACCCAACAAATTCTCTTTTACATTGGCGGTCTACAGTTTCCTATATATACGGCATCGAGCAAGTGTGACGTCAGTGTTGCAAGCGTCTATAGGCTACGTTGGCTGTTTATCACCAGACAGGCAGTATGCCTTGTATGCCAACAATTGAACATTTAAAAAAGTCTGCTGTCGTCCAACACTTGCAAATGCAAAAAATATTGATTGCCATGCTCCCAAGTGTATTTTGAGTCATCGAAATCAATCGTTTTTTTAAGTTTTAATAAAAAAAATGTACTTTAGTCCTGTAATAAGTAGTTATCATGTATATTTAATTTATTATACGTCATTTAAAGGTTTATCAACAATGTAGGTACGTCACACTTTTTTTTCTCTTTTTTTCTCTTCTTCGGGGGTAAAGGTTGACTTTCGGGGGAGGTGTAGTATCCACGTATTTATACTTGCACCGTAACTTAACGTTACGCTCTGCAACATGACGTATGTCGCTGATGAAATACAATTAGTTAAGTAATATATGTTCACTGTAATTAATTATAATTTCTCTCTTGTGTTGTAGCCTCGGACAATCAAATATGTTACCACAAACTACTGGGTTTTATTAACACAATCCCAATCACATCTACTTCATCGTATTTCAAAGGTTTCTTATTCCAATCTTCACGTGAATGTACTTTAACTAAACACCAGCGTTTAATGAGCACACAATCAACTTAGACAGTAAACACCACACAAATGCTTTGCAATACCACCTTTGGAGCCAAACCGCTTTACCGTTCCAACGGCACCCGTATGTGCAGAGCTTTAAGCAATTTATGCCCGTCGTGATCCAGCGGAATGAATGTGTTTGTGTGTTTGTTCACTGTGCCATCTGGCAACTGTTATCGGCATTAGTCAAGATCTGATCTAATACTAAGTTACTTGGTGATGCTGCCAATAGAAGGTAGGGGTGGTATCTGTCGCGGCTTTGAGTAGTTTTTTTTTATTGATTTTAAATCTTTCTAATAATAACAAAAAATGGTGGTGGGTATCAAGACTTAAATTAATTAGTTCATTAATGTGATTAGTTGCATTATATAGAAAAGCTTTTACAACATAAATTATTATTATAAATGAACCAAATGCGTGGGTGTAATAACTGCCCAAAATTTACGCATGTAAAACTGTAATTTTAATTATATTATTATTATCTATTGACCTGTAATGATGTTTTGAAATCATTACCAAATTGTAAGCTGTGGAGTTTCTTTCGCCATTTCTTTTCCATCTCAGCATAATAATAATTATTTCGTCCCGAAATGGTGGTAGGGTTTTGACGATATAAAAGTACTTAGCAAAGTCCATTTAAATAAAGAGCTTTTCATTTCATTTCATTTCAAACAATTTCACATTAGAATTTTAAGTTGAAAGTAATTGTACTAAAGAACTAATTCTTAAATCATACTTTTTTTTTCATTAATTATCAATGGCGTTTCCTTTAGACACAAAGGCCTCCTCCAATATTTTCCAGTCTTTCCTTTCTCTGGCTAACTTATCCATAGTGTGCCTGCTATGTTTTTAATATCGTCTGACGACTGGTTTCGTAGCCTTCCTCTTCTTTTTGTCTTGAATTGAATCTCCATCTTGGAGTCCACTCTGTTATAATTTTGGTCCATTTTTCTGTCGATTCCCTCACCATAAAACCCACCAATTTCCTTTTATGTCAATTAGTTTTGTGATAACATAGTAGCTTAAAAAGAAGTTACAGGTTGTAATTTGTTTTACATCTCGAATGTAGTCATAATGTAGTGTTACTACCTAAATTGAAACTATTGTGTCAAATAGCCAAATATCGACTTTATCCTATGCGTTTGTGAATCGTCAATAAATTATATCGCTCCAACGATTTAACGTCAAGGTCTGTTTGAGTTCCCCCCGTATTCAAATGTCCGAATTATAATTTAATATTGGATTTGATGGGATCGGAATCGTCCATTGAAAACCGGAATATTAATACCAAATTACAAAGTCGCTGTCAAATTGAAAATATTAGTCGACGGGAAAGAAAACGGAATTTAAACCACGTACCTACCTCTAATTTTTGGTTTTTTGGTTGAATACGTCCAAATACTGCAGGAGTTGTGTGTAGACAGAAGTTTCAAGTGAGAGTGAGAACAGTAGTCCGGTGTCGAGCGTAGTAAAAGACGAAGACAGATTTGCCTGCCTATAAACATCAACCCGCATTGGACTTCAGTTCATCCGTGATCATGGCGCATGTAAGTGCGCCCAAATATAGAATTAATCAAAAATCAGAGGTACGTAGTTTAAATCCCGTTTTCTTTCATTTCAATTTAGTCATTTTATGGAAATAGTTATTTTTATTCTTCTAAAACCTACTACAGCGATACTTTCTATCCTTTTTTCTTGTACGCGGATGGCTGACATGATTTTGAGTTTAACATCTGTCATGTTTGTAGACATGTTTATTTGTTTACTGGACTGTTACTTTTTGGGTTTGGTACCCCTTTTATGTAGTCGATAGTTTTTACCAACCTGTCGCTATTTGGAGGCATTGCATGGACCATACTGCCAGATATGTAATAAAATTTTAAAGGCTCTGCTTAACTCCTCTTTCAACTATGAGTGTCATCGTGTGGATGGATGCATTATTTTTTATATTATCTTTTACAGAGAAGAAGTAATTGATGATAAGGCGGAGGATGAAATACAGCTTCACCCGGAACCTCAACCACAGAGGAACTGGCGTTAATTGGCGGAACACAATGCTGTTACCACTATGCTGGTGTTGTGTGAGGACTGAGGGACCAATTTTTATGGGCTATGGTTTTTCATATTTTTTTAGATTTGGCCTACATTTGTATTAAGTCTTCATGGCAACTTTGATAAGATTGTGGTAGCTAACCATGAAAAACAAGTCCTACCACTAACAAGACTAAGTTCAAATTTGTATCCGCTGTAGAACGAACCCCGGACCTTTGGATCCGAGACCGATAACCTAACTATCAGAGCTATAAATGCATCGACATTTAGGTATATCTCAAAGACAGTGATTAGAAGGTTGTTCTAAAAACAGTTTTATTATGTCACGTGGTTGTCAAACAAGCATAAGGCCTGCCTGGTGGTAAGTAGTCTATAGACGCTTGCAATACTGACGTCACACTCATGGGCTGCCAACCCTAATCCCCTTTCCTTCCCGTGGAGCCTTACTCACCAACAGAAACACACCACCACAAAAATGTAGTGTTATTTGACTGTGGTCTTCTGTAAGGTGGAGGTACTACCCCAATTTGGGCTGCTCCAGATTTGAGTGGCTACTCCGTTGTACCCTATCTCGAAACATTTATAAATTTATTAATATTTAATTGAATACCTAATAATAAACTACAATTTAATATGAAGTTTGAGTTAAAGATTTGATCAAAGTTATTAATTTTCAACTCAGTAGTTTTCATTTAGAAATGTAATAAAAAATTCATGAAATCTTAAATAGCTAATATGAATGAAATTATCTACAAGTAGATTTCAATTACAATTTCTTCTTTTATTACAAGAAAATCTTTAACAAAGAAATCACGATTTTTCAAAACATATAAATGTGTATTTAATGTTGCCTCAATAATTATAAAATTTCAATTTAAATTATATTTTTAATAACATAGTTTTTAAATAAACATTGATACTGATATTTATATGGATTCTCCGAAATAAATGATTTATTATTATTATAATCCCTGTGGGCTATGCGAAAATTACAAACACTTTGTCTTTCAAGTCTTACAATACACGCCATTATTAGTTAAATCACGACTCGCGAATTACGATCGCCATAAGCGACATCCCACTACCGATACTGAATCAGGTAGCACCTGGTTGAAAGCGAAATCATCGAGAATGATGAAGTTAATAATATGAAGATAATTAAATATATCCCATCTAAAACCCTTTTCAGTTCTCCATTCTCCAAACGAATAAATAGCTATAGGTAATAAATTAATCTTAAACTTCTTGATATTCGTCGCATCAACGGATAAACGAAACTGCACCTTAAGCAGTAAACATTTCACTTCACAATCCTCAGATAAAGTAATCTTGTATTCATCGCGAAAGAATATTAAGCACAAGACGAATGGGGGAGCAAAGACGAATTTCATGTCGTACTTTGAGCTGTTGTTGCATAACGTATACTGGTAGTACTATCGAGTATGTATATGCGCAGTTTGCAGATAAAACTTAGGTGCTTACGTTTTTGCTATAGGCGATCCTACATGGATAATAATTTTTATATTTCAAAAAAGGACCTTCTAGTGTTTAATATAGTTGTAAGTGCACTTTTCCATCCTTCATAATGTGTAATATGATTCCATCTGATGTTATTTATAAGTATGAGTAGGTATAATAGCACATATTACATATTTGAAGATAGCTGGTGCGATATATTATACCTACAATTATTACTTATACCTACAATTATTTAATTACCTTATGCGTTGGCTTTTTCGATACTAAAGTCGAAAAAAATGCAAAATCTTCAGCTCTTTTCAGTTTTGGGGTGGCTTGCTGGTTTGATTTTTAGTGTAAGTATCTGTTTTTACTCACTAATTTGCACTGCGTAAAATTCATTAAATGCTTTCTTACTTGCATCATCGATAGTCATAAAAATTTATTTAGAAATGTTTGAACCAAATAAAATTTTAATAAAAAAAAAATGTAAAACTGTTATCTTTTTTTTATAAAATCTTCTATAAAAATATGACTATGATGTTTATGTGCTCTAATTGTGATCTCATGTCCACCGATTGGGTTAACAACTTTAATATCGGTTTGTGTTCATTTATCAAATGTCCCATACGTCTATAGTAACATTATGATGCGTCTCACAATCTCGCATATACTACAACTGTAATATAATCATAACACGAGGCTTGAGATGACTTACAAGTCATAATATGCGTTATGATTATGACCCGGGCGCATCTGGGGCGCCGTAATATATGTAGAGGCTATACAGCGATCGCTCATGACAGGAGAGCCACAAATTATTTTTGTAATTTTTGAGGAAAGTACGACTGAAATTATATTTTCATCTTTCCTCATCATTCAGGTCTGGATAACAATTTATCTTTATGCATAACGTATTTAGTAATTTTGTAGTTTGGAGTCGATACATTTATCAAAAGACATTGGTTTTTGTAAGCCTTTTTAAACCGCCTCTGTCGAGTAGTGGTTTGCCCACTATAATAGGGATGGACTGAAAAATTCTGTTTAGTCCTTCAGATAGAACAAAATAATGGACTCGTATTTTCACTTTCTCGTACGTAGTATAGAGGAAGTCTTGTAATCGTCAAAAAACTCGACCTCGAGATTTTGAAAAATATTTTTTTTGGAATTATGTCTGAGTGTCTGTGCGTTAGCACGATAACTCGAGCATGCTTTAACTTATTGCAACCAAATTTAACATGCATGTATGACATCAAAATATACGGTTTCTATCAACTTTTGGAGTCGTCGATCACGAAAGTTAGGCAACAATATTGATATACAATATTGCGATAACAATGTTATTATATAGTGCTGTACAATTAAGTTTAAAAAATAGAATATACAGTCGAAAACTAAGTTTTAACTTACTATGATTTGGTGTTAATGTCATTCCTGCAATTTTTATTGTTTATTTACGTACCTGAAACAAGAGAAAGCTATTTATATAAATTGTTAGTATATTGTTAGTAAGTGGATTATAATTCTTATATTTTACTTTTTTATATTATTTTTAATAATTGTGCTTAATTAAGGCACAATTACTAAAGCACACATATTATATTATTTATTATATTTATTGTGCTCTGAAAATGTGCGTCACACAAACGTGTGCTTCTGCTGAGATTCAACTCTGTCTGGGCTATAAGCTCCATTACAGAACACTGCGCTTACTCACCATTTGTCATTTAAAAAATGGTTCATAAACCTTTATATGCGAAATTTTAAGGCTGACGCCACACCGCGGACGGGACTACTCGTCCACACTGCTACGTCCCGCTCGACGGAACGTCGCGATATATTCGTCCAGTCCGCGGTGTGGCGTCAGTTTAACAATCATTTAGTGCAAATACCAAATTGGTAACCGAATACTAAACTCGACTTTATTGTCATGCAAAGTCCACATTAAATAGTCTAAGCTCAGCTGCATTTACGTAAGACCCATATAAAGCCAGAGGACGTATAAAATGCATAATTCCGCATCAAATGCACGCTCTCACAAAAATGGAGAACGAGACGACGTTATGGGCCGTGAAACGAGCCTCGGAACTACGTACACTTTTGGCCACTTTTATAGGGATAGCTAAGAGGGTTTATGGAAATAAAAATAATCATAAGGATTTGCTTGAACCGTAAGAGTGGCATTAAAATCGATGAAATGCAGTTTTAGATCCTGCTATAAAGCTAATATTATATGATGATTAGTTCACAAAAAAACATTATGGTAGGACTTGCATATTTGAAAGGATATTTTGAAATAAGGATACAGCAGAGCTGGGAATCGGTAATCACAAAGTAAAGAGTAAGACAAGAGCCACAAATACTTATCAGATAATAATAATATAAATATTGTTGTAGTAAATTTTATGTTCCCGCATTTTGGTTTAAAATTAATTCCAAAATGTGTTAGAAAAACAGTGTTTATGAATTATACGTCGTTACTTTTTTATCACCCGTGATAATTTAAGGGACGTTTCCGACATTATCTATTAATTAAAATTTGTACGCCGTAAGGCAGGTCATAGTGAAACATCCCAAAACTTGTTAACCTAATTTAACCTAAATAATATTAAATTTTGACATTACATTACAACAACTCTTGCCATGGAAACAAAAATACAACAACTGTTGCTATGGGAACAACTTCAACAATTTTGGTTGCGTAGGTATTGCACTTGTCCATGGAACAGTTGATTTTTTTTTGTAATTTCTATATTGGTTTATAAACGTTTTTTTAACAACGAAGAACTTATCCTTCATCTCATCTCATGTAAAAAAGTGGAAAAGAGCTTCACCCAGAACTAAATAAAAAAATCAGTCCCGCCACAGATATCAGTCAAATTTAAAAATATATAGCTAGTACCAGTTGGCGCTATTTCCAATCAATAACATAACTATGTTCATTCACAATGCTGGCTTTACTAAAACGATTTCAAAAATACAAAAATGAACTCTAAAGTAAAGTAATAAAAGTACATCGAATAATTTTTCATCAACAAAACAAATATTCCCTTGAATACACTATATGACATCCACAAAGTTACGTTAAATTAAATATAGAATTCTGCCCATTTATCACGGCCGCCATTGCATTGGACTTGATGCATGGTTATTGTCGCGAGAAAACAATGGACTCAAAAAATATAGTTTTAACTTCATGTGATAATAATACATTCATTCTCGTTTGGCCGGCTTAATGCCGATATACGGCAGTAAATTTTAACAACAACAATTTGTACGTTTTCATTGGTAAACTGGTACGTAGAAATTTCGATAAAGTTTTCAAATATAGTGTAACGAATTAACGCAACTGTCGCAGTAAAACATACTCTATCTAGAAGATATATTAAATAAGTTATACAATATAATTACTTCATGTAACGAATATCAACTATAAAATTCCTATAGTTATTCAACTCCCGTTTTTTTTTATTCTGATGTGTGATAAAAATATTGTTATCTCAAAATTGGGAGCATATTAGTTTGCTTTCATTTAAGAGTTATAAGTTATCAAGTTGGTATTATTAGAAAATATTTAATTTGCCACATAGGATTTGACCGTTTTTGCCACATATTTTGACACTGGTGAGAACTTTCCGTTGAATCATGTTGATACATGTTAACAAGGTCAATCATGATGGTAGAAGTATTGTCTAAGTAATAATAATAATAATTCATTTATTTAAGTAATGCCTTATGGTACAAGTCAATGGAAGCTTTTGTCAACTTGTAGTTAGGTATATTACAAAAAGCACTGCAAGTGCCCAAGCGAACGAGAAGAGGATAAATGAAAAGTGGACTGTAAAATTAACTGCAATAATTATAATTAAGAAATTTATTAAAAAATACAAATTTGCACTCATTACCAGATGGAGAGGACATAAAGCAAACTGACAAATAACACAAGAATTTTAATATTAATTTCAAAGCAATAAATATATACTCAAGCTAACCAAGGAGGTGCATAACAAGTGTGTCAAAAGTACTTAGCGTAATAAATAAAAAATCGTTTTAAATGAACTTATCATTTAAAAGAATTTTTTATTTATTACGAAACACTTTTTTACAGGAGAGCTTTGTCACAAACCTCGAAAACAGCTACCATTCGGCGAGCCCCATATTTCCACTCATGTTTTCACAATTAAATTAATTTTAAATAGTAAATTATCCCATTTCACTTTTCATCCATTTAACTTGCCACGATAATCCATTTTAAATACACAATTATACAACAAATTGACAGATTTACTGCTGCTGAATTATAATAATGGAAACAGCCATAAATTTTCGGTGCGTACTTATTAACCAATCGATTAAATATAGGTTTATTGATAAGGAAACAGTTGACATTTTATTTAAGCATCAATAATCCGCTGCAAAAGCTGTTACAAAAATTTCGTTGACAGCGTTTTCGAGCAGGATATCAGTCAACATAACTGCACTCAAAAATCAGATGATTGAATAAAAAAATACACCAAAAGGAGCGATGCTTAATTTATCATATAAACCACCTCCAATACTCTTGTAGTGTGCCTACTGAAGTTAGATCTGGAGGTCCGAGTTCCTTCACAGATGGAAAACAAATTTGTACTCGGTATGGTAGGTTATGCTTAAAGTCTACCTGGTTAGCTAGAACCGTTTTATTAATATGTCGTCATCTGTTGCCATATTTATAGTATGGTCTGCCTCGCAACTAAAAATTACGTTACCAAAATTTCCCTCGCTATAACCTTTGAACTCATCTCTTTTTCGAGACAAAACCAGATCGCGCCGTCCTTCAATAAACTTTTACATCTAAGAAACAAAAATATATAAAGAAAATTGCTTTTACGCATGACTCAGCACCCCAAAAAAGTTATTTGAATACATCCCTTTTGAATAACAAGGCATTAAAATAATGCACCATTTAAATGCAAGCAAGTGCAGTGGTGACGTGTCTGTCGCGGATGCAACGAAAATTATTAAGAAATAAATTACTGTGTCGAAGAACTCAGTGAGTGAGCAAAGTTAAGAAAGATAAGAAAATATCTACAGATGCTTTCGCTTCTGATGTCGAATAATATTAACACGAATTTTTATAGTCTTGTTTTTGTCCATGAGCAAGGTTATCAAAGATCCGTTTCGCGCAAGTTACAGTCGGCGCAAGCGCCTTTTTAAAGGTATTTCACAAGGTAGGCCATATAAAATATTAAAATTAATGTGAAACTCAAATAATCACGGAGTTAAATCCGTAAGTAGTTTTATTTAAAGTCTGAATTAGAAGTAGCACGAGTACCGGGAGATATTTACTTTTAGCGACCTTGAATTGTCGCAGAATCTTGCTCGCAATAAATTGCAATCTATCCGCAATATATTGCAAGAAGAAATGGTGAAAATTGTACTACATAATGTGACTAATGAGCAATCGAGAGGCAAATGTTCTGGGAGCTGTTCTCTCTGATCCCATCTTATATCTTCCTTTTAAAGACTACGTGTGCAGGCTTACGTTGTCACCAAAACTGTGACTATCATCCCAACGTGAAGTAAGAAAGTTGGCACCTCAATTTCACTGCCCGCACATGTGTTCCCTCCTTCTCACAATCCTGGGTCATTTAAAAGAGGAGTGGCTAGTGCAACGCTTACACTATCTCTCGTCCTAGCTATCTTAGCATTTGTACTCCACTTCTGCTTGCCATCAGGTGGAATGTGGACATTTGAAACAAAAGATACGTTGACCAGTCTAGGACCGCAGCTTATAGTCATTCTATCGAAATATCTGAGAACATATAATACAGGCTCAAAGTAATTGATATACGGATCCAAGCATCTTGACTGGGGCAATAACACCGCAGTATTGATATCAAATGGGGCTAACATAATCGATAGTGTAGCTCGGGAGTTGCGTGTCAGAATAACTAGCCCGTTAACAAGTAACTGAACACAGTTAAGTGGCCAAAAAAACTACTAATAAATGCTATATTAGTAGTTTTTTTGCATGATGCATGTGAACCCAAGTAGCACAAGTAGCAGTTTAACATATCACTTTTGGTGTAAATTGGAACATTTAGCTTTAATAACCACTTATTAAGGTTCAACCGTGATCTTTAACCGGTGAATTACACTTTAATCGTTATAATAGCATTATATAGGTAATAATGGATACTCTTGTTACGGTATTTGAGTAGAAAATGCTGTCAAAAATGCTTTTTTGCAGCATTTAGCATTTTTATATTGCATTGGCTGCTTAAGAGAATTTTAATGGTATAAAAATATGATAATTGCTGTATGCAGGTGTCGTGTTACACCCTAAAAATGCTGGTTTTAACAGTTCCTTAGTGAACTATCGTACTGCCTAAAGTATCAGTTTGGTGTAAATTTACAATGATTTAATTCCAAAAGTGGCATATCGGTTCAAGTTCTGTTCAAGTTAAGTTCTGTTACGCAGCATTTATGGAGCGCCATTTTATTATTACTTATCACCATTAAATATGTTGTTTTCTATGATTTGTTTATAATCAATGCGCTTTATTTATGCTAACTATATACTTACTGCCAATAATAATAATAATAAAGCATAATTTATGCCATTAAAAATTAAAAAGAAAAAAAATATATGTTTTACGGATATTTTTGTTACATATTTCTAATCAAAAATGTAATATATACGAGGCGCTTAAAAAATTTGCTAGAAATTGATATATAGATTCACAGAAAACTCGCGAACCCAATTGATTTCACGATATTAACGTGATAAACACTAACCAAAATATATATAGGTAGTATAATTCCACTATACTTTGACACCATTAACAGTTCACAGACACCGCAGAATATTTAAAGACGAATGTCAAAATAGTACACTAAAAATTTAAAACGGTGTTATCGAAAACTTAAAGATGCTTAAGATGACCGTGGAGAGCGCATTTTTAGTGCCTTCGCTGCTTAAGAGGTAACATGTGTCCTATTATACATCTGAAACACAGCTTAGTGAACCATAATAACTCCAATATAATGCTACTATAATGCCGTTATAACGAAATGTGAACTACAGGCTGTATAATTTGTGCCCATTTAAGAGTTATAAAGGCTGAGAATGCGCTGTAAACACCTTTATAACACCATCATAAACAGCTTTTAGTATCTAGGTATACCATAAGGCAGCCGCTGTACAGCCGTAATGTGCTACTTGGGAAATTACTGATTTATAGAAACTCGAGACTTAAAGAGCCGGGCGAGACCGTGATGACCTATGGAACCGAAACGTGACCACTTACAGGCCTCAAAAGAAGACTCAATGTCACTCCAAGGGCAACGCGGAGGTGTATAATCTAAGGCCCGTATTACAGAATGACACTCAGAAGTCAAACATGATTTGAGAATCGTCTGTCACTTTCTATCACGCACAAAGCGATAGAGACGTAGGACGCTCAAGTTAGTGTTCATTCTTGAAACTTATTCTATAATACGAACATAAGATCTCTGCGGCGATGCATACATTAACTTTTGTTTTGTCACATTTTATAAAACTTTGATTTTTCTACAAGGAGCTATTTAGTTACATAGAATTTATTTCATAAAAATTACGCAATTATCATTTATGACAGATCACACAAACTAAACAATTGTCAAATTTATTGAGTATAAAGTTTAAAGTTTCTTTATAGCTTTATGAACTGAGAAGTTTTCACAATATAATAATGACGATGAGTATATCAGCGATTGCCCGTCCTGTTCCTTTTTTAATGGGGAAAAGATTATAGTTCTACCCTGCCGCCATTGGGATCCGCTGGCAGGGTTA
Source organism: Elophila nymphaeata (assembly GCA_955850985.1). Taxonomy (NCBI): domain Eukaryota; kingdom Metazoa; phylum Arthropoda; class Insecta; order Lepidoptera; family Crambidae; genus Elophila; species Elophila nymphaeata. The sequence goes on along the minus strand of OY039084.1, from coordinate 21,496,504 downwards.
TGTGAGACTCTCCGGTTAAAAACGGCATACTCACTTAAAACCACTGGTGCACTCTACATCCGCACGTTGACTCCGTCGCACGAGAAACTATATATACGTCCATGCAGCTCAGTTTGCGGTTGGCCTGTTCTGGGACCTACACTGCAATTGCCAGCCCAGCTCCCAATTTTGTTTGGGGCTTGGCGTAAGATGTGAACATACTCATATTATTAAACAAAATTTGACTGATAATATCATAGTGGTATTATTTATTTTAAGTACCTACAAATCATAACGTATGCTGACAATAAGATAATGAAGTGATAAGCTCCCGGTCTAAATAACACCCATCGCCACAGCACAGGATGCATGCCATACCATGGTTAGGTTAAATTAAACCAAATGTTACACCAAACCGCAGAAAATAATGTTTCAAAGTGTCTGGCATAGATACAAATATGTTGCCAATATTGATTTAAAAAAATATTATGGCGAAGTTCGTGCTTTATTCGATTTTATTACTGTTTCGTTGAGGGTACCTACCATTAAAATATTTGGGACACACAATGATGCACTACAAGGGCAAATTTTTCAAAGTTGAGATAAAAGTTATGATCGGTTAATTTTTTACCCAAACTGAAATCACTTGAAATCAAATAAAAGACGCGAACAACAATTGCCAATGTAATTTAATTTGTACGTACGATATCTGACGAGTAAAAAATAACTAAGGATTCAGAAATCAGCCCTGAGTCAACTCATCAATCCGGGTATATTAAAAATATCATCAACTTATCCAATTATATGAAACTAGGTACTTAGAGTGTGTGGAAGGTAATAGAGGTAGGTACATGATCTCACTGGGCACAAATTATTGTCCTGATTACAGTACATAGTCGCTCGAATTTGAAGCGCCCACACTGAGGTTGTGAAACATCTACACTTTTATAGTATTGTGTTTCAGTCGCTGAGTAAAGTTGCCAAAGCAAAGGGTAGGGAAGAGTAACTACTTTCATTAGGTGGGCTATATGCTTGCTTGGCAACTACATAATCATAAAAATCGGGAGTGGTTTTCCCTTGACTTTCCCGTATACCGGAAACGACTTAAAAGTTTAGAGAAACCTTATACTTTGATGTCATTCATGCATGTTTTTGGTTGGTTGGAAAATACGTTTTTTTTACTCAGGGAGGTCCAAAACGTGTAAATCCGTCAAAATCTCGAGGTCGAATTTTTTTACGATTACAAGACTTCCTCTATTCTACATATATGAGAAAATAAAAATGTGTTGCATTAAAATCACTACAAAAGCATATTAAGGTTATTATATACAATAATACAGCGCGGTAATTGGTCGAAGATCGAGCGATAGCGACCGACGGATAGACATTATAATGATGTCACTTAATATTAATGATTTTACACGCGCCAGCATGTACTGCGTTCTTTAAACAAATAAATAGTACACGGGCGCCGGCTTTTTATTCAAAGTACGGTCCTCCTCTCTGTCTCTGTACAGAAGTATGGTTGCCTAGCAATTAAAGTTAAATTACTAAAAATACCAGCGGTTACTTAGCAACCAAACTCTTAATTGAATATTTAAATCGGCCACTAAATACACACAAAAGAAATAAAAACGACTGGATTCGTTTTCTCATTGCGCGCCAGTGGATGGTTAATATCTTGTTGTTTTATAAAGATTTTTGTTAAATTGGAGTTAAGTTTACACACGGAGTTTAGTTTTTATAGTTTCGTTTAGTTATACACACGGATAGAAGAATTTATGCTAATATTATAATGTAACTTCAGAACGACCACCCATTTATTTTTATTATAGTTTTCTAATACTTTGTAGAAGGTTCTTATGGAAAGAAAATTAAGAAAATTTCGCAGAAAACTGGATAAGTATAAAATTTATTGAAATTATTACAAACCGAAAAAATATTGATGAGTGACACAAACAACCGTTGCTATGCAACGAGAACGCCATACAAATACTTAACACAAAATTGTAACCACGTTTGGGCCTATGAGCGTGATTAAATGATGTACTTATTGCATTTTTCTTTTTTTTTACATATAACCACAACACAAAAACTTCTTTAAGTGGACTTTGATACGTACTTTTAAATCGTGAAAACCCCTACCACAGTTAACTAATAATATTAGAAAATCCAATTTATTATTCATCATCGTCATCATTAACAGCTCATATAATGTCCCCACCGAGGGGCTCAAGCCTACCCCATATTAGGGGCGATTAGGTCTTAGTCAACCACGCTGGCCAAGTGCGGGTTGGTCGACTTCACACACAACCTAAGAATTTCTTCATAGGTGTGTGCAGGTTTCCTCACGATGTTTTCCTTCACCGTAAAAGCGTCGATTAAACGTACATATGAATTCAAAATTTGAAAACACATCGGTACGTGGCGGGGATCGAACCAGTGCCTCCCGAGTGGGAGACGAAGCTCTTACGCACTACGCCACCAACGCTTCCGAATTTATTATTGGATTAAAATTAATATGACACGCCATGATCACAAATCTCTTTACAACTTCTCAAACTTTCTAACTCGCTTGTTGCAACAACAAAAAAGGACCCATAATGTAACAACATTAAAAAGCTTGTGCATTCGTCCCCTAAGTTGACATTAAGTAAATTTAAGTAACAACTCCCAATATTGTCCCGTGTCTTTTGATGTTAAGGCTAGGGGAATGACGTCACTCCATCGTTATGACATCTTGAGAGGGTTCGGACAAGGGTTTTTGTGTTGTATTTATTTTGTATATAGGACCAGAAAATGACTGCTTTCCTGATGGTGAATAGAAGTGGAGTCCAAATGCCAAGATATTATTATCTGGTGTAAGAGATAATGTACGCGCTGCATTAGCCACCCTTGTATTCATCATCATCAGTCATCAACAGCTCATATAATGTCCCCGGCGACGGGCTCGAGCCTGCACCACATTAGGGGCGATCAGGCCTTAGTCGACTACGCTGGCCAAGTGCGGGTCCACTTCACATACAACTTAAGAATTTCTTCATAGATGAGTGCAGGTTGCCTCACGATGTTTTCCTTCGCCGTAAAAGCGTCGATTAAACGTACATATGAATTCAAAATTTGAAAACACATTGGTACGTGGGGGGGATCGAACCAGTGCCTCCCGGGCGGGAGGTGACGCTCTTACGCACCACGCCACCGACGCTTCTGTTTTTCTGTTAGAAATTTCTTATAATGTGCATCAGCGCCTATTCTTCGCTTTGTCTACTCTTATTACTCCACAGAGCCTCTTGTAGTCAACCATGATAAAATATTCTTTCCCAAAAATAATAATACGTTTCACAAACAAAACCATATTTCAATACACAATAAAGAAATTACGAGAACAAACTCAATTTCCTCATAATGAAATAGCAAATGACTCAGGGGCGGAATTTAAATATCTAATGCCGAGTGCATAGTAAAAATGCAATGGCCGCGGGCGCATTAGTAGGACCCCACGACCGCTGAATTTGAACGAGTGACGTCACAACCGGGGGCGTGTTGACAGAAACACGTGTATTTACAAATTGTTAAGATGTGGCTGTTCAAAGGAACTGTAGTGTTATTTGTTCTGCAATTGTAATGTTAGTTCTCATTTTTGATGCAGTCAAAATAAAATAAAATCTTTTTAGCAAAAAAATAGGACAACCGACTTCAATGCGTACAAATTTAAACTAAAAAGTAAGAAATAAATAATATTATAATGAATTAGTTGAAAAGAGCGTCATAGAAAACCAAGGAAAGTATTGATACACATTTATAATTCTTTATTTATAATTCATACTCCGATATATTTGGAGCCGGTGCCAGCTAGCCAAGGAGGATAGTGTTTGCAATTTTCGAACTTCACGGAGCGGCGGATTATCTGCATCATTCATTATTATGTATAGTTAATGGATTAATCAAGTTCGTATCTATTAGGTAAGTTTATTTTGCTTAGGCTGGCACCGACTCCAAATATATCGGAGTATGAATTATAAATAAAGAATTATAAATGTGTATCAATACTTTCCTTGGTTTTCTATGACGCTCTTTTCAACTAATTCATTATAATATTATTTATTTCTTACTTTTTAGTTTAAATTTGTACGCATTGAAGTCGGTTGTCCTATTTTTTTGCTAAAAAGATTTTATTTTATTATTTTTAGTGGAAATAAAGTATATTTTATTGAAAACGGATAGGCCTACTAGGCGCTCATTAAAACTTAATGGAAACTTTAACTAAAACTTTTTTTTTGTTATTACTGATTTGTTCAAAAAGGGTCGAATTTATATCGATACAATTTATACGGGCCATCTCTGATCTTGACGTACCTAAAAAAGAATCATTAAAATCGAGCTGTAATACTCATAATTGACGAAGTAATCAGGTAACAAACACAAAAAAACAGTCGGATAGAGAACTTCCTCTTTTTTTTAAGTCGGTTAACAAATAATATCACGTCTCAGACCTATAGCTCATTACTAATGCCTGCCATTCATTCAAAATGAATGGTAAGTTAATGAACTATGAACCTAGTTATTTAACTTAAGTTCATAAAATAATTTGTCATAGTTTATGTGTTGACTATTGGACCTACTAACCAAAATTTCACTATTGCATATTAGGTAATGGCAAGTTCAAAAAAAAAATTTACATTATTTTTGTGTTCGTGGACGATATTATTATATCATCCCCAATGAAATTATCATTTTAACAAAAAAGTACTGAACCAATTTCGGTATAATTTATACGGGACCACCTTTGGAGTATGTCCTTCCTAACGAAAAAAGAATCTTCAAAATCGATCCATAATTGACGGAGTAATCGCGGAACAAACATACAAAAAAAAAAAAAAAAACATACAGTCGAATAGAGAACCTCCTCCTTTTTTGAAGTCGGTTGAAAAATACGGAATAGAACAAGGTTTTTTCTTTACGTATTAATCTTTACTTATATTATAAAGAGGAATGATTTGTATGTTTGTAACGAATAAACTGAATATTTACTGGACCGATTTCAAAAATTCTTTCACCATTAGATTGCTACTATATTCCTTAAAGACATAGATTTATATAATGTTCTCTTAGATTTGCGCGAGCACTACACATTATAAATAAAACAACTTTTGTCTTGGGTGGAGCGCTAGTAATTAGATATAGATCTAGGTTGGATCTCATAAAAAAGAACGTGCTTCAGGAAAGGACGAAAATATAGAAATCAAGCAAAGGACATGAACATACCGGTGAAGACGAATTTTATGAGTTGTTTTTCACCTTCGAAGATGTTCCATTTTTAAAGGGAGATTGCAATAGGGTTGATGCCTGTCCAGTCAGTTGAGGTACTTTTTATTAGCTGTCAAAATAAATTCCTCCGTTAGTATGGGATTACAAATTTGTGATGTCATAAAATCTTATAGTCAACTGACTGACAAATTCTAGAGATAATTTGAAACGATAGAGATTTTCTGGCATGAAATCTCATCACCTTTTACTAATTTAATACATTATAGATAATTGTGAACGGTGTCAACATCCCTATTACAATACAATCAAATGTCTCTATACAAGCTTACCAAAATCCATTACGCTCATAGCATCGTTTGCAGTAGGCACGTGAGGCTTCCGCATTGCATCCAACAAACTTAACGTGGAACTTTTGAGAATGTTCGCAACTGCTGAAATACTGCCGCATTTGATGTTGGAAAATACCAGACGATGGAGTTTTGAAAGTGATTTTGGTTGGAAGAGCCACACTGGCCGCCTTGAATTCCTCCCTAATTGAAATTAGGGATGTTTATATATTAGGTTAGGTGAAGGGAATATGTAAAAATATCTAATTGTATGTTGAAGATGTAATTTTAGACATGTCCCACTACTACAGAGAAGCCTGAGCGCCTGTCTCCGATACCTCCACGTCTTGGTATATCTGAGCCGAAACACAAGCTGAGGGTGCCTTCCAATTTGTCTTGAAACAGGATGTCTGCCGCTTCTTTAACACTAGACCTCGTTTGAGTGGTAAAAAGAAGCGGCAGGGGTACCTATCAAAATACAGATTTTTTTGTCATCGAATTTCATTTCACCGAAAACTATTCCACGATTTTCAATATCTATTTTTCTTGATTGATCGACTAGCTAATGATCACCGTTTCATATTATCGAATCAACTTTCATAAAAAAATTTTTTCAAAGTTGTGTTGCTTACCAGAATAACGGTCTATCGAACTAACATTTTATATAAACTATTAAGTTATCGATAACACTATTTATAAAAACATGTTTCAATATTTAACGTTACACATTGTAATGTTTCGTTTAACAACTTTCCATCGCAGTAACGTTTCATCGAACGATACATTTGCCTGTTGACGTTTGTAATATAAAAACTGTTGAGGTTAGTTCTTAATTTAAAAATTAATTCTTAATTTGCAAGTAGGTACACACCATGCAAGCAAGCATACAGCATGCAAGCAAGCATGCAGCATGCAAGCAAGCATGCAGCATGCAAACAAGCATGCAGCATGCAAACAAGCATGCAACATGCAAGCAAACATGCAGCAAGCAATATAATGCTCCGCTCGCTTCGCTCGCTCCGCTATGTTTGGTCACAAGTCTAACCTAACCTAACCTAGGTTTATTTTCGTATTAATGGTTTTTCTTTATAGCGGGGGGCCTCAGGCCCCCCGACCCCCCCGAGCAGGGGGGCCAGCCCCCCTGCACCCCCCGGCAAGCATCTTGCAGGCATGCATACAGCATGCAATGCAAGCATGCATACATCATGTAATGCAAACATGCATACAGCATGCAATGCAAGCATGCATGTAGCTTGCCAGAATACAACAAGCAATCTCCGTTAGTTTCGGTTGCACCGCTGCTGACTGCCTGTTGTTCTAAATCTAACCTAACTTAATCCATAGGTTTTCTTTACAGGGAAACAAAAACGATTACGAGTAATTACATAAATAAAGTATTTTCGATGTACACTAACTTTAGTGTAGTAAAAATTGATGTTTCAACTATTCTGCAAACTGAAACTTACGTGGAAACAAAATTATGGGTAAAAAACATCGATTTAACATTATTTCGATAAAATAAATAAAATAGGAAAAGAATTTACGATGGAATGAGCTTGTAGATAACAACTATTCGAGGAAATGAAATTGCGATGTAACCGGATTCTAGGAGTTGTTAAGTATTGTATAAAAAGATCTGCGAATAGTTTTATGGGAAATGAAAATCGATGAAGTTAATTGCGATAAAGTGATGGGTTCCCAAGCGGCAGACATCAGGTTGCTGCCGCAGCAGTCATGCGTTCTCCGTAATGATCGCAAAAGTTAAGCTACCAACTGCGCGGTCGAAAATTTATCCAACTCAATTTTACGACTCACCAAAATTACTCAACCAATCATCATTCCAGTCTATTGCATTCTAGCCATGTGATGCTGGCAGAGTAGAATAGCATCACCCCATATCCTCCAATAGGCGTCGTAGAAAGTGACCAATGGATCAGCAAAGTGGTATTGATCACCTTATACTCCGTCCACCAATCCGCATTGGGCAAGCGTGGTGGACTACTGCCTAAACCTCCTGCGATGACAAGGAGAGGCCTTGTGTCACAGCAGTGGGTCGAATTATAAAGTCTGTTATGAAGAATCATCATTCGAGAGGTCAATAATTAGTAGAAGCTACATATTGTAACAGTACAGCTGATAATATAAATAGAATCTGAAACGTACTCAGACTCCGCTAATTAGTTGCTCTGTCGCGGGTCGCACAGCTGCGATCCATCTTCATTTGCCCAACCCCGAGGTGAGGTTTTGCGAAACAGAATTAATGAGTCAATTATCCACGCGTTCGGATCACTTGGAAGTTTGTTGGTACAACCGTGAAATTTTAGCTAGCACATTTGTAAAATGTGTGCTGAACCACTGCATGGTTTGTCTTTAGCAAAATTTATAATTGCAGTTGCACAAATTCGAAATTGCTGTAACCATCGCATTGGTAATGAACGTGTCTTACACTCTAACTAAAGAACAGAAGTTCTACGGTACAATCACTAATAGTTATTAAATCTTCTTATATTATTTTAGTTATAAAACACAAAAAAGGACATTCCCTGTCAAGATTATACCTTAATAAGGGCATTACGAAAATCGAATCAAATTATGTTTTATTGGGTGTTAGTGTGTCTTGGTGTCATTATAATTTGAATTTATTTATTTTGCAGTTAAAATAATAAAAAAAAAAAACAAATTTACGTTAATACAGTTTGAAAGGGCGAACTAATCTCTTTAAGAGATCTCTTCCAGCCAACCCAAAACGTCAGTGAGGTATTATGTCAGTAGGAGAGAGACATGAAAGTACATTATAAGATAAAAATTACAGGTAGTAGTCAAACTTAGAAAAGTTACTAAATTAAATACATTTACACTATAATACAATATAAATACACTAATATAATACATACATATAAGAATATATTAGACTACATAACAGATTACGGTAGACTAATTTAGAATTAAAAATGCATATAAAATAGACACTAAGATGAATGCAACTGAACGTGCTTTTTTAATTTAAACTTAAAAGCATTAGCTGAAGTATCTACTCTATTGGATATCGAAAGGAAGCCGATCCCAAAGTTGAGCAGCATGGTCAGCGAAGGAGTGAGAGAAGAAATTCGTATTACTAGGAGGGTTTTAACACAGGACGATGTAAACGTCGCGTGAATTTTACACGTTAAAGGAAACTGTTTTTAAATAGCTTAATCACCAGTATACCGCTAAAGTACAATATTATAGGCGGTTTTATCGCTATACAAGCGATCTCCAGCAGACAACCTTTAGATGGACGTGATAGCATGATACAGTTAAGGGAATTTGTAAGTGTCATATACAGCTCATATAATGTCCCCACCGAGGGGTTCGAGCCTACACTACATTAGGGGCGATTAGGCCGTAGCCAACCACGCTGGCCAAGTGCGGGTTGGTCGACTTCACACATAACCTAAGAATTTCTTCATAGGTGTGTGCAGGTTTCCTCACGATGTTTTCCTTCGCCGTAAAAGCGTCGATTAAACGAACAAATGAATTCAAAATTTGAAAACACATCGGTACGTGGCGGGGTTCGAACCAGTGCCTCCCGGGTGGGAGGCGACGCTCTTACGCACTACGCCACCGACGCTTCTATTTTCATGCATTTGTAAGTGTACCATTACTTAATTATTAGTATATTGTCTAAAAAAAATAGTAATACATTCGTATTAAATTATCTGTGGTAATATATAAATACCTTTTCTGTTACTGTAAAGCTATTTTGTTTTTTTCCTTTTGCTCTACAGAGTTCCTTACAAAGTTAATACCCAAAATTGTATCTAAACACAGCTCTATCTGGAGACAACACCAATATCTTGGGTTGTTTGCTCAGCCCGCCTGAACCACACAACCACTGATAAAATTTGTCTTCCTCCCCCCTCGTCTCCCCTTCTAGACTCTATTCAAATTGTAATGCACGTAAGACATGTATTTACAGAGGCTATCAATTCAATGTTCAAGTCGTTATTTCTAACTTATTTTTTTAAGTTATAAGTCATAAGGATGTGGAATGCATTCAATCAAAAAGTTCTTTATTTCAATAAGCTTTTCTAAGTGCTTTAAACCGACACTACATTGGAACTAAAATATTTATTTTATTTAAATACCTATTTTTATATTCTGAGGCGGGGAAGAGACGGTGACAAGAAACTAGATAGCCTTTTTATTAGTTACTAGATAGCTTACAAAACAGACATTTACGGGTCGAGTGAGAGAGTAAATTTACATTTTTTCATGTGTAAATTGTGGGCAGAGTTTACTCTTTTTCATCAAAATAATCATTCATATTTTAATACCTATCCTTTTTTAAATTTAATAACCGAATATTTATCCAACTTATTTTATTAACTTTTCTCAACGGCCATGCAGATTGCCAAGGGGAATACTGATCTTACGATTTTTAGTAATAAAGAAGAAGTTTATGGACGCAGAACGCATTTGTATAATAGCTTGACTGCAGCGCTTTTCGCATATATCTCAGCTTAATGAGCGTTAATGACGTTTTTTAATACGAGACTGAATGGGAAGTTATTTAATTATGTTCGTTGGTAACCATGTCGTAGTATCTATTCTTAATTAATGGCGTCGCGATACATAAACGTTACGCATTTTGCCAATGTCAAGTGAAAATGTAATGAAAGTAACAAAAATTGTACGGTAGATTTGAGTTAAAATGGAGTCTCTCAACACGTGTTTTTACAACAAGAACTCGGGAGAAACTCCGTCGTAGTATCTAGGCTGTACGGCCAATATGGCAACGCGTCGTAGTTTTGTATCCCTTAGTTTAGTATATTTCGTGTGTATTTGGGTTTTATAATGTGTTATTAATTTTTTCCCAACTTAAGGAGATCACCGATCTATTTTTTAGAACATTACCGAGTGGTACTATACCTTGGCTTCCATCAACCACGACCTACGCTCGATAGCTCATATAAAAATAGTTACAATATCAAAAGTATTTCTATTTAATATGTTTAGTGCTCTCGCAAATCGAAGGGAAGATTTTGTATCCTTTTTCAATGCGGCACATCAAAAAGAGATAGAAAACCACTGTCCTCGATGAAGCTTTATGTACGCCCGGATTTGGTGAATAACATGAAGACAACGTTAACAAAAAAATAATTGAAAACGACATCTAATTAATCAAAGCCTTTTATTTGTTTAACGCTGCCTAAAATGATTTCACTTCAAAGTCTAAAACGACGGAAGTTTAAATGTCTTTGCCCCCGGCTCAGGAGGTGGTCGCCCAAACTTTCTGATGGGTTAATTGCTGAGTTATCACCGGTAATCCATTAGAATGTTCTGGAGGAGAACTTTTAAAAAGGTTTGATGTAACGAATCAGATGGGACATTAATTTGATTAAGATTCTGTTACGAATGTTGAATTAGGTAATGGAATTCAAACAATAGATGCGGAGCACTACGAGTGCCCTAAATAGAAGAAAAAAAGTGTCATAATTTTTTTTTATAAGTTTTCGTAAAAAAAGTTTTGTCTTGAGGTGGATAAATAAAATCACGTTGCCACCTTTGTGATCCTATTGGTTCATCTACTGATCTCAGACCAAGAAATCCCAAACTACTTTCGCAGCGAGTACAAATTTGTACTTTGTTTAGGTGATGGTAGCGTTGGTTTAGGTCTCACTGACTGCTGCCATTATTTTACTAAAATAGTTTCCATAAAAAAAAATTAGTCTTAAAACATTGGTAGAGTTTGAGATACTTTAAAAGTACCTAGTTAGCTAAGTTTATTTAAATAAAAAAGTGTGTTCACACACGGCAAAAGTGAAACTTCAAAAAAAGTAGCAAAAGTGATTTCAATAGCAACAGATGTTTATATTGGTTGTCAAAATGTTTAACAACAAACATGTCAAAAACTTATTGGTGTAGCTTTTTCGTTTCAGCGAATTTTCAAATCACAGCGGGGCTAAAGAAGTTTCAGTTCAAACCCTTTTTGATTTTAAAATAAATGCATCGAACTCCCTGATTTATTAAAGAAATTACATGATATTCCGATTACAAGAGTCAGTAACACCCTCACGTCTCTAAAAGAAGATTTACAAAAACGATACGCATTTTCGAGAAAAGCCGAGGCTTTCCGAACCATGTCACGATTTTATTTCACTGCCTTATGTCTATTGGAATATTAACGGCTGTAGATATGTATGGACACTCAAAGCCCGCGCATCAAATATGTATTTGGAAGTACTTGAAGCGATGTTTACATAGAAAAATATAAAATTATTTCTATTCTATTCCACAAATATTTGGGATTCCTTTGGCTTCTTTTTTAATATGTTGAATACGACTTCACTAGCTGATGGTAAGTGGAATTGGAGCCCATATATGAATATAGCTAGTGCAGAAGCTGTGTCGACATGCAAGTTTCTCCTTCGCGCTTCTGAGATACCGGGTAGTCAGAAGGATCAGAAGAGTCATGGTGCTGACAGATACCTGCATTTCTAATTGTGCGATACAAAAATGAGTAGTCAAATAATTTGCGGTCCTGCACTACCCGCATCCAGTAGCTTCCCTTGACTTTTGCCAGATCATCAGATCACCATGTGGGGGGTACCAACGCTACGTCTTCCCGCAATCTTTACCAGATCACCATTCCACCTTGTGGCCTAGCAACGCTGCGCATTACCGCAACCTATAACAGATTGTCGGTTCACCTTTTGGGGAGCCTTCCAACAATGCGGCTTGCTTCGACCTTTACCAGATCATCAGTCCAACTTGTGGACAAGCAACGCTGCGACTTCCCGCGACCTAAACCAGATTGTCGGTCCATCTGTGGGGGGCCTACCAACAGCGCGACTTGATGCGACCTTGACCAGATCATCAGTCCACCTTGTGGTCTAGCAACGATGCATTTTCCCACGACCTATACCAGATTATCGGTCCACCTGTGGGGGGCCTACCAACAATGCGGCTTGCCGCGACCTATACCAGATCATCAGTCCAACTTGTGGACTAGCAACGCTGCGACTTCCCGCGACCTTTACCAGATTGTCGGTCCACCTGTGGGGGGCCTACCAACAGCGCGACTTGATGCGACCTTGACCAGATCATCAGTCCACCTTGTGGTCTAGCAACGCTGCATTTTCCCACGTCCTATACCAGATTTTCGGTCCTCCTGTGGGGGGCCTTCCAGCAATGCGGCTTTCTGCGTCCTTTACCAGATCTTCAGTCCAACTTGTGGACAAGCAATGCTGCGACTTCCCGCGACCTATACCAGATTGTCGGTTCACCTGTGAGGGGCCTACCAACAGCGCGACTTGATGCGACCTTGACCAGATCATCAGTCTACCTTGTGGTCTAGCAACGCTGCATTTTCCCACGACCTAAACCAGATTGTCGGTCCACCTGTGGGGGGCCTACCAACAGTGCAGCTTGCTGCGACTTTTACCAGATCATCAGTCCAACTTGTGGACTAGCAACGCTGCGTATTCCCACGACCTATACTAGATCGTCGGTCCACCTACCAACGCTGCGTCTTCCGATACTCGGCTGCTACTCGGGGAAATTTCTGACTCAAGCGGACGGCTCACAAGTCCTCCTCGCAACGTGCCCATCTAATGGTAAGTTGCTTACATTAGTAGGGTGTCTTTCATGCACTCATTAAATCTGATCCTAACCTCAAGGAAACCCTTATAAACACTATCAAATGGATTTTGACTAAGCTCTTCTCATCAGTGAAAGTATTTCTTTTGGATAAGGGTTCCAATTTAGAGCAGCCAATCCGCTGTACCTATCAGCCGATAAGAAAGAATTATATTACCTAACTATAAATAAATAACCTAACAATACAAACAAGAAAATAATAAGCCATCAAGTTCGCAGACAAGTTGACATTAGTCCGCGGAACAAAATGTTGTGTCATACCGCCTACCCGGAAAGAAAACTCATCTCTCAAACAACAAGAAATCCGAAATCAATCGAGGATGATGTTTTACTTACTCACGTGCCAACTGACAACAAATTCACTAGCTTTTCATTACTCAAGTGTAACTAAAATTAAAACAAACAAAAAATTATCATTAAAAATACAATTTCATATCGAGTGGAGTAACCAGTGAAGAATGAGTATGTTAGAGTATCTTAGTACCAGTGGCGGAGAGATTGAGAGGCATACCGACTACCCTGGAACGGTCATGTGATGAAGATAGGTGATAATCACTGTGACAAAGAAAGTGATGAACATGAATGTGGTGAGTATTAAGGGAGAGGAAGACAGAAGAAAGACAGAAAAAGATTGCGTCAGAAATGATATGGCAAATAAAGACGATGGCTGGCCGAGATGTATGGAAGACACCCACTCCACCCACACCCACTCCACCAGGAGATGGTGACAATTTCATAGAAAAATGCAACGTGACCATTTTCGTTTTATCCTAGATATATTATTGTGATATCCTTTTCAAAATAAGACCATTTAACTTAACATATTTTTACAAAAAAATCAAGTAAACCTATAATCACCTGCATTCTAAACCAAGATGGTACCTAGTTAATTTTTACTTCCTCGTATACGTAGTTCAAAGAAAGTCTTGTAATCGTCAAAAAATTCGACCTCGACATTTTGACGGATTTACACATTTTGGACCTCCCTGAGTCCAAATTAAACATGCATGTATGACATCAATATATAAGGTATCTATCAAATTTTTAGTCGTTTCCAATATACGAAAAAGTCAAGGGGAACCCACTCCCGATTTTTTCACTTAAATCTAATTCCTGTCATTATTGCTATTTATTATCTACGTTCGGCACAAATAGTAATTACCTATTGTTTGCAATTTGAGCTGCTACAAAATAAAGTGCAAAAAACGCCTCTATCACAATTGAATAAGCCACAACACTGCCCAGAGTGATACACAAGCATTACACTCCGAATCCAACCTACAATTTTCACTTCGTAGCTACACAATTATCGTAGCATATAGCAGTGCTACGAGTTCCGGAGAAACATCAAATTTTTAATTTGCTTCAGTAGTTTTAAAGGTTATGGTAAAAATTATATTTTCAGTTAGTGCTGGGAAATAGCAAGAGACGGGTACAGTGGATAAGAGCCCTGAGCTTAGACCACTTGCCCTAGGAAACCTTCCACAAGATACCCTGAGCAAACACTATTTTTCCAAATATGTCAAAATATTGATTTTAGCTCATTTTTATGGGCTGTCTGGTACCAACACTCCTTTAGAAAGTATGTGGGTGGTTTAACCCTCCCTGTACAAAGTGACTAAATACCACGTCCCGTACTAGGGTGTGACATACCCCAAAATATAAGTGACAAACAAGACATTATCTTTTTTAATTGAAATAAAGTGTTTAATAATAATAATACAGTAATAATTAATTATAAGTAAAATTTTGAAACGAAAGTATGTATTTAACCATTTTTATTAATTAAAAACAACAATTTGTTGCCTATGTATTTATTATTACACATTTCTTCATTTGAGATATTAATCAAATAAAATATTAATGGTAATGACTTTTATTCCTTTTAAAATTCGTTCATAAAAAAGAGGCGTTCCCTTTCCGAGCTGATAAGTGTGCTACGACCCTTACTCGCCACTGCGAAATTAAAAATATGATTTATTTTTATTATTATTAAAACGAGCATTTATTATTTTTTAAATTTTGAATAATTATGATATGTTTTCAAATTTACAAGCGCTGTAACAACAAAGTAACATTTTATTGTAAATATAAGTAGAAAATTTCATGCATAATGATCATTATAAGAGTTTTGACGTTATTACCAAGAGGATAAAATCTATTAAAGTACACAACGGGATTGTTCTGTCTATTGTTCTAGTTTGACCGACGACGTGTCTAAACTTTGTGGACAACAAATGTTTCTTGTCAATCTGCTTCAGAAGTTCGGTTGAACTAATCATTTGAGTACAATATTGTGCTTATATTTGGAGGACGTTATCGTTGGAGAGTTCTCGAGCGGCGTCCAACTGAAGACGCAGCGTTGTTAGCCCTCCAAAGGGAACCGATGTTGTGTCAGGTTACCGGCGGGATCCCTTTTGTTGACATAATGTATTCATTCCTAAAAAACTATGCCATAATGTATTTTGCATAATAATACTTTGGCATTATTTATTTTTGCAGCATTATATATTATGGCATATTTTACTTAAGACTAATATATTTATGCATAATTTTGGTTTGCATAATGTTTTAAGGCATAGTGTACAGTTGCCTAATAGTATTTTGTCGAGAGTCTAGTGTTTTATGCACCTACATGGCTAAGTGGTGTGTAGGGTTTTTTATCACTACATAGTATAAAACAAAGTCGCTTCCGCCGTCTGTCTGTCGCTATGTATGCTTAGATCTTTAAAACTACGCAACGGATTTTTATGCGTTTTTTTTAAATAGATAAAGTGATTCTTAAGGAAGGTTTATATGTATAATACATGCATATTTACATAAGCATTGCACCCGTGTGAAGCCGGGCGGGTCGCTAGTTACTAAATAAAACACTTTTACGGATGTAACTCGCGTGTAATTAGATTTTACATGTTGTTATTACTGCCCGATGTTTCGTAACACTTTGCAGCATTCGTGGTCACGGGATGACTAAAAATGTAGGTTGTCATATTTTTTAAAATAGTTAAATCTACCGTCCCTCTAATTATCAATTTGGAGTGTTCCGTTTTACCCAAATGTAGCTCACAGTGTCATTAGGTCTTTCAAATGTAAGGGAACATTTTTTATACTACTAAATTGTAAATAAGCTTGCGGCCCACCTAGTGTTAAGTGAATAAAAGGTTAAGATGATTATGCTTATATTAATTATGGTTTGATACTATTATGCCTTTTTAAAATTATGGTTGTGAATGTTATGCTTAAGCATGACAATGCTGATTATATTTATGGTTAAAAAAATTATGCTAAAATCTCTTTTAGTTAAAAATAATTAAGCGTAGGTATCATTAGTATAATGAACCATTTGGTTAAATATTTTATAGTTCAATTTTTTATGCAAATGGATAATGAACCGTTGCCAGCCTTTCACCTACATAAAAAGGAATTAAACCGAAAAGTTACAACAGTGAATCATCAGGCAAATGCCAACAACCACAATAGATGTTACACTCCAAATCATCTCAGCTGGCGGGTTTGCATTTTATAGAAATTAAAAATTCAATTATTGCCTCTTCAACTGCCTGAATACACATATAATCCAATTGTAAGCATATTTATTTACGCCAGCGCACTCCATTCAATATTCTGATCTCAAACAACACCCTGAGGTCTGTTTACCCTTGTGTGTAGTCAATCAAATAATTAGTAAATATTTAAACGATATAATTAACTTCCAAGGGACGTGAATTTATGTACTTTCTGTGCACAAATAATTCATTTTGTTGGAATTATGTAGTAGCCAGCTGTTGTAATGTTTTTAATTTGTTTGGTTAAAAGTGACTTATTACCTTATATATAATAAACACTAATAGCACTTCTGTAATTTCGGGAGGAGTAGGGTATACTGCAGATTTCTTCAAATCAACTATAAAAGGATGCTGATCTAACGACTTAACAGATATTCTAGAAGCATAGTAAAACACACTCCAGTTCAAGTTGTTTTTTAAAGAAAAAAAAAACTAAATGAAAATCGAGTCATCTGTTTGGGAACTATGATTCCTTAGAATGGGTTTCAATAACATAATTACCGACAGATTCCCTTGGTAACGGTAGAATTTTGACATAATTTTTGTATAGGTACTGTCAAAATCTTATGCTGTTATTTGAACTTATATTGGCTATAGACGGACACAGAGGTATAATTATGTCAAACTTATAACACACATATGGCGTCAGGGGTTGAAAAAATCACTGGTGTTATAATCATAGATTTAAAGCAGTTAATATCGCTCTTAGTTTATGTTTCTATAATAATTAGACTCAGATTCAAAAGGCTGGTCATGGTGACGTCATATGTAGTCAAGTGACGCAATAAATATTACGGGCTTAGTGTAAATGTAATCGACGGATAGCGTGCTAACAATTTAGGTTGGAGCGTCGACCATGCTGCGGCACGGAAAATAATTATTTGGAAAATTGTTGATAATGCTACAGTCAGACAATATAAAATGGAGTAACTCATGGTAACAATAACCCCTAGTTGGGCAGAATAAGAGAAGAGTACTAACTATCAGATCATTAAATTATTCTTCATCATAACAGCCTTTATAATTCGACCCACTGCTGGGACACAAGGCCTATCCTTGCCATCGAAAGAGGTTTAGGCAGGTCCGCCACGCTTGCCCAATGCAGATTGGTAGACGGAGTATCCCTTTGCTGATCCATTAGTCGCCTTCTACGACGCCCATTGGAGGATATCGGGTGATGCTATTCTACTCTGCCGGCAACACATGGCGCACTATACTAAATTCATGCCTCGGTCAAAATTTATCTATCGGGTCAGCATAAATGTTTTCCCCTCTGGTGGAGGACGATCGCGCTTTTTTCATGCGTTCTTCGTTATGATCACTAAATGCTAAGCTATCACCGTGGTCGGTACTCGGATGGGGGATCCCTCTCGTTCGCGTAATGTTTTTTTCCTAATTTACTTTGGCATAACGAGTTTGGCATATTTTTTTGTCATAATTGTTTTTGGCATACTATTTTTGTAGGCATAATTGCCAATTAGGCTCATTTGTTTTAAATTAATTTTAATTCACATTATGTAGGTATATTATTGTCCATTACTAAGTGGATCCCATACTAAGTAAGCACCTGCATGTTCGTATAATCGATAGGTTCAGGGTTATTTTAACCTATAAAACCTATACAATAATTCGCGTAGTAAGTTGTTTGTCATATCATATAAATATTTCTTTGTTTATTTAGCAAGCGTTACGTGCTTGAAACTCATTCGTTAAATACAATTTCTAGCTGTTGCACTGCAAGGATGTTATAAAAGCAAAATATAAACAAAAAAATATTTGCCTCATACTGTACCTACGTGTCAAAATAGTTTTTAGTTTGGCACAAACCATAAGAGACGGCGTGGAGCGCAGTTTTTCTAAAAGAAATTTAACAATTAAATATAATTTTATAATTTGTAGAAGGATATACATAGATGAGACCATTTCACGTACACGCAGGCCATGTCGGCCTGTCAATCACGTAAAAAAAGACAGCAACTGTCAGACTGCAGTACTATTATTCACACACACATGCGCATGACACACACATTGGTGATTTTTTTTGTCTCGCCGCGGTAGATTCATTGGCAATCTATTAACGTCAGTAATTATAAATCTATGCATGAAACTCACTCTTAGTGTATTAGGGATAAGTTTTTACTCCAAACAGCCAAACGAACGATCCCTACTCCCTTCTTTAATATTATAAATGCGAAAGTAACTCTGCTGTCTGCTTCACGCAGAAACCACTGAACTGATTTTCATAACATTTGTAAATAAAACTATTTCCAGACCCAAGAGACCCTTGAAAGGACATATGATACTTTTTGGCAATATAATCAATTACATGAGCGAAGCCGTGGGCGACCACTAGTTCTAAATAAATGTGAATGCGCACTTTTGATGTCAAGCGAGCGATGGTATAAAATCTATACTACTGCTGTTCTAATGAAGACTACGGTGAGTTTTGATGAAAAATTATAGATCTGGTATCACCAAAACCGAAAATGGTGGCCTCAATACCTACATTAAATATTTTATACAGTCTGATGTTGTTAGTATTCTGGAATGATTAAAATTATTTGATATAAATGCCTTCTTTCAAGATAGTATAAAGTATCTACGATAAACATTCTTGCAAATAAATGTAAATATTGTTATTAATATTATAAGTGATTTTTCTTTATAATATAAAGACAGTCACTTCAGCAATAGACGGTTACATTTTCACCATATCACACTTGTGTTTGGCCACCTATGATCTATAGATTCGTATTTATAAAGGAAAACGTATTCACTAAATCATGCCGTAACTAAAAATAATGTGTCTATAAAATAGCTTAGTTGCAGATTTTAAAATATTTTTAAGACCTGAAACTAAGCTGATTAAACTAAGATGAATTAATCATTACTAGATTAATTCAGTCAATAAATCAATTTCGTATTGCTATTACAATATTTGCTACATCTTCCAATCACTATATATTATAAAGGTATCACTAAATTTCCTTATCATCATCATCATCAACAGCTCATATAATGTCTTCACCGAGGGGCTCGAGCCTACCCCACATTATGGGCGATTAGGCCTTAGTCAACCACTCTGGCCAAGTGCGGGTTGGTCGACTTCACAACCTTAGAATTTCTTCATAGGTGTGTGCAGGTTTTCCTTCACCGTAAAAGCGTCGATTAAACATACATAATATGAATTCAAAATTTGAAAACACATTGGTACGTGGCATCGGTGGCGTAGTGCGTAAGAACGTCGTCTCCCATCCGGGAGGCACTGGTTCGATAACCGCCACGTACCAAATTTCCTAGTATGACTCGATAATCGCTCTAACTTTGGGCCAAAATCTTATAAGGAGCGGAATTTTAATGATTGTATTACTGGTGCTTGTTAAAATCCAACACTGTAGGGTTTTTATTATTTTCAGAAAAGCTCTCGACTAATATGTAGTTTGTTTCACAAATTAATCATGTTTATGGTGTGGTAATAAAAAGTGACAAAACTATTGCCGCTTTGGCAGTTGTATGCAGAATTTTAAAATAATAAGTTGATATGTATGACAATATTATTTTAATAACGACAGAAAAATAAACGTTGTAACCGTTTATTTATAAAGTTTTGAGATAAATTCAAGTTTTGTGGCGGTGCCGCTGCCTCTGCGGCGTGTGTGTTAGCACGCTAACATGCAGAAAATAACGCTAGTCTGTAGCTGCACTCTTTCTGAAAATAGTCATATTTATTTGAACTTTAATTTTGGATATCAGAACTTATTTATGTTCCGTGACGTTCTAAGTTTCACCGTGTATTTAATTGTTAGTTATTTTGAGAGTAATTACAAATTTCTTCCCTAATCCAAACTAGTCATAATTTTCCCTTATTCTCTGTTATTATATTTAATAACCAAACATTATTGAAACTAGAACTAATATAAATATTTAATTGGAAAAACTTGATGGAATTTCGGGCGGCACTGGTTTAATTTCAAAAAACCTTTCCAACTAAAGCCATAAAGCTGATATTTGTTAATTTCACGGGGGATATGAAATATTAAAGCAGGTGGAGGGACACTTTAATATGCAAGAACAGACTTGGCGTTTGATTTAATACTTAAATGTTATATGAAAGTATTTTGTACTTTTTACCTCGTATAAAGGATAGATGGTCACTATTTTATTAAAGTGATCGATCTTAAAAAACGAAAGAATGCTTTTAATTTTTGTCTTCTTTCAACTTTTATTTATTTGGCTTTTCTTCTGCATAATTATAAAGAATTGGTGATAGAAATTTTGTTCCAATGTTTGTAATGAACAAGTTCTAAAACTACTGGATCGATTTAAAAATTCTTTCATCCGTTGAAAGGTACATTTTTCACTGCGTAACATAGGCTATATTCTATAGTATCTATGTTGTATTATTATATATTGTGATAATATATACATACATACATACTATCACGCTCAAACAGAGGGGCGCAGTGCTTATGGTCACTTATGTATACATAAAGCTTAATCTAGCAGTTTGGGACAAGCAGCCTCAAAATAGTGATAAGTTACCAGCCTGTTGCCTATATAGAAGGGGAATCAAACCCTTACGTAAAGTAACAAACCTTCAGTGAAGTAACAAACAAAATCCAATAACCAGGACAGATGTTACACTCTAAACCATCTCAGTAGTCCGATAACAGAATTTATACATGTCAGCTGAGAGACGGCCACCGTTCTCCAAAACGATCGGTTCTGCGCTGCCAGATTGTCAGTCCTACTAATGCTGCATCTCCTGGTACGTGGTCGCCACTTGACGACCTTTCCACCTCAACGGCCGTCAGTCCTCCTCGCAAAGCGCTCCGCCCACTGCCACTTAAGATTCACAATTCTTTGTTCTACGTCAGTAACCGTAGTTCTCTTGCGGATCTGATCATTTCTGATATGATCACGCAGAGTAACTCCGAGCATAGCCCTCTCCATTGCCCTTTGACTGACATTGAGCCTTCTTATGACGCACATTGTATGGGGCCACGTTTTGGTTACGTATGTCATCGCAAGCAACACGTAATTACACTTGATGTTATCTACGCGATCAGAGTTAGTGGGTTTATCTGTTCATGAAAGTATATTTTTCAAAAACCAAAGACAGTTTAACACCAAAATTGAGATGAAGATTCTCCTAAAACAAACACACACGTAAACCTTTGTTAGCTGCAGGCATCTCGGACGTAAGGAACTTAGCTCGCCGTAAAACTTGATAAGCCTGCGACGGTTAAATCTAGCCGTCTTTTGTCCTCAAGAGGATCTGTGCGGAGGCTTGACGGTGAGTCGCAGGGAACGAGTGTGTGAGTGGCCTAAACGATGAGCGACAGCGGTCTGTTCTTATGGCCTAGAAAAGTGGCAAATCGATTGCGTTGAACGAAAAGAATATTATGTATGTCACTGACATAATACCGAGAAAACAAACAGATATTGGTAGATAGCTATACGGATATTACCACAGATTTATTATAACCTACTGACGTTTAAAGATTTGCAATGAATCGACTAGGGCGATGCCAAAAAAATGCACCAATGTGTGAGTATTGTGTGTGTGAAAAATAGTATATTTTATTCGTCACTGACAGGCTGACCTAGGCCGCCTGCGCGTACTTGAAATGGTCTCGTCTATCTATCTCGCTCTAATATACGAGTAAGTTTGCTCTTTCTCTTTCACATTGCTGATCTATAGTTTCCTGTATCTATGGGTATTACCATAGTTCGAAGATCAAATATCCAAAGCTTTACTGTTAACTTAAAAGTGACTTCTAAATTACTTGTTAAATAAATTCCAGATACGCTGAACTCTTTTACATTGATACCATTTGTTCTACGTTAGCAAGTCGTGTCGTGGTTGCCTTCATCCATCGAACATTGAGTTTTAGTTACAGCTTTAAAATTTAATTTAAGTAGACAAAACAATATTCTATGCCTATCACTTAAACTTGATGGCGCTATCTCAACTGGCTTAAAGATTGTCTACAGTGTTGGAACTCTATGTAGAGCTATCATATAGGCAAAGAATTTCGACGAATGCTTTACTACTCTCTGCGTGTTATCATAAAACTTTGGTCTCGAGATCACAGAATCCAGACTGGTATGTTTGTTAAATCAATAGGTTAATTAGCACTCATCATGAGCTTGAATGACATCGGATCAAACGCAAATAAAAATATTGATCTTCGGTTTACTATTAATCATAATATTTTATTACCCGGAATTTTGAGATGATTGAAAATACTACACGTAATGGCTGTCGGTTATTGTTTGTCGGTTCACTAAAAGTTTAGTGACTTTTTAGATTTGCTGCTGCTTTTACTTTGACGACACAAAATTAGCCTATATTGCTAGAAGTGGCTTTATTGATAAACAAAGATTTGCTCAACCTTTCTCTGATTATTATCGTGATAGTATCATGTAATCTGTATGTAAATGTCGCAGAATGATTTGAAAAATCACGTTTTCGTGAAAAACCTACAAACAATTTTGATATTTTTTTATTTAATTAAGTTTTTTTTAAGATATTTGTTGGCACTAACAAAGAAAAAAATTTTTTAATAACTTTTTTTAATAACCCGGATTTCACGATATATTTTCTAAAGGAAGAAGAAAATTAGAAAACAACCGTGCTCTTCAAAAGAATATGAACCTGCGAGTTCATTGATATTGCACTATTTGGACAACTGCTCTATAAAGGTTTAAAATAAAGTCAAAATGGCAAGCTATTTTTTAATAAAAATACTTACATTATTTTGTTTTGAAGTCTGTGTTTATCTGTATCAATTTAATTCTTTATAGTTAAATAACAGGAGTGTCTTTTCCTTGGCAACAAACGAAAACCAGATAATGCTGGCTCTAGCCATCCCGACTTATTTATAGTGCAATATCCTCAGTCGCGAGCGAACCCGCGGAACACGATCTATCTAGATTTGGTCGTCCGCCTAATAAATTAACATTGTCTGGAAAAATCTTTAAAAAGTGAAGACCGGGCTTCATTTTCAGTATTAATTAAGCAACTAGAGTAGAATTGATACTTGTTTCGTTATCATTTAAGCATTTGTATTTTCGCGCCAACATGCACCACTTATTCTAGAACATTCTCAATCTTTAATTCAATTCTGAACATCTGGTAGCACTACTTACCAATGGCTGGCCATTGTTTAAAATGCTTGTGCGCCTGGGCCTAATACGCTGTGCGCCACGACATCAGCTGAGGGATCTCGAAAACAAACTTCCTATTAAAACTCTTGCTTGAGAAATCGCGGGTGAAGAAATACTTCGCTAGGAACCAACGATCGCGCGTGAGGGTGAAGTTATCGTTTTACAAGCTTATAAGTTAAATTTGGACTGATACCATCAGATTCTATGTGTTTGTGTTAGACATATAAACTTTGAAACAAGACACCGGCGAGTGTTTGTTGCCGTTGTACACTGCCATCAGCTGGCCGGCAATTATTTTGGACCTACTATCTGGACCCATGACGTGAGTACCTACCTAAGTGGTTTTATTAAGTGACTCCCAGACGTTGCAGCACAAAACCTTTATTTCTCATCGTGTGTTGCCCCCAATATGTATGAGAATTTACAATAACCATACAATACTTATGGTTTGTAGTTATGATAATAGTCGAGACAGTCTCTCCCAAGAGAGAGTCAAATTCAAAAGTCAAAGTCAAGTGACTTCAAGTGAGATCTACCCTAAATTACTTCCGGATACTTTGAATATTTTCTTGTAACATTCTTATGTATCAATTGTTATTATAGGCTATACATAGAAATGAGAGAGCCCAAACACCTCTTATTTTTGGTTTACCTTATGCGATTTAAACAAAGATAACATCCTCTAAACGGTACTTAGTCACAACACAGTAAAGAGCTAAAATAACTTGCTCCCTGTCTTTCGCGATGTTTTAAAAGTTTATTAAAAGACTAGGCTCTCAAGCAACCTACTAAACTACAGATGCTTACAAGAGACATAGTAAGGTCCTTATTATAAAGCGATAATTCGAATCTGTGTCGGGTAGCGTCTAAAAAATGAACGCGATAAAACGCAGCCGCTTAAATTTGCATAAGTTTTCGACGGTAGTTCTGCAAAAAATCGAGAGCGTGCGACACGAGGGCGGAGGGGCGAGCGCCGTTATTTTAAATGAATTATAGAAGTTAGGGGTAGTTGTTATAGTAGTTTAGAGGGAGAGAATTTAAATTGAGAATTATATGTTTTAAATTTAATATTGAAAGCATTTATTGAAAGAATGAATTATAGCGTTTGAAAGCTGTTACTCGTATTAGTCCACCCACAATATGCACTGGTTTGAATTAAGCATTTTAGCAAAATTATAAAGCTTTTGTATATTAGGTTTAAGTATAAAATTGCCGTTTTGTATGGAGAATTTAACGGAAATTCATTTTTCATACAAATATATTTGCGATTTTTTAAGGAACCACTTATCTAAATTTTGTGGATATATTTAGACTTCATTAAGCTATAGGATAATTAGAGAAAAAATTTAAAAATTGATACCTGTAATAAAAAAAAAACATTTTTTTATAACGAAGACTGACACCTCTTAGGACGAGCTGTTTTTGAAGATGTATTTCTAATGAAAAAAATAAGAATAAATTTTTATACATAAATATAAGTCCTTGTAATGAAGTTTAAAATAAAAAAGAATAATGGACATAGCTATTGTATTAAAGGAATTATACACTAATGAATAATGAGGAAAACAATCGGCAATTTCATACTTTAACCCCTATTATTACAATTAAAAAATAAATTACTGACTATTAGTTACGTAAAGTGATTCTATAGTGATTATAAAATTATCTGTGAATTTTCGTTAAAGATTTTTTTGGGTAAGACTAATAGTACTCAATGTTCTTACAGTGTCGACCAAAATTTTATTTCGTATTTTCTCCGTGCTCTGAAAGTTATACTAAGCTTATTACAATTTGGCAGCTATCGAAAAATTGTAGACGTTGAAAATAAGTCACGTCAAAGGCCTAACTTAGTAGCATAATACAATTGAAGCAAAATAATTTATCAGCTAAAGGTCTTAGCACAATTATCAGCTCGAAGATATTTTAACAAATTGAAGATTAGAAAATTGATATCTTATTACGACACATTTTGAGAATAAACTCAGCATAGTTTTTAGATGAAACCCATTTACGGTATGAAAAAATAAAGTCAACCGCATAAGAGCTGCACGGAACAAATCCGTAAAATAAATTAATAATACTTTACACAGAGCGGTATCTAGCAGCATACTAAAGCCTTTAATAAAACTTTAAACTAAAGTCGAATTTTTCATTAGACGAAGTAAACTGACAGCAGGTAATGTCACTTTGTGAAATAAGGTTGCCATCTTTTATGTAATAGTGATGGGTTCAGTTTTCGTTCACTCTCAGGAATGAATGATGATATGAATGAGTACATTGTTAATCTTATCTTACAATACGAAAAAAAGAAACTATTTCTATTTTACTGTATAAAAGTAGGTCGATATCTGCTGGTATTTAATTATAATCACTTTTTTTACTACCTTCTTACAAATTCGGACGCGTCGGTTGCCATTTTGTCTGTGTCATGCGTCTTCCAACCTCTGGTCTGACTGCTCGAATATTCTCTCTGCGCATACGGTGTTTACTTGTTGTTTTTGTTAAGTTTTTTTTGCTATAAATGCACCAGCGTGTAAACACGTCGCAAGCGCTTACCGCACGCTTCCTTTGATCTGTGTTAAGAAACCGACACTAGTCCAGATCGGCGCAAGCCGAGCCAACCACAGCCAAACACCCCTGGCACTTGTGGAGGCTTTCGAAGCTTCGGCAAGCGTGTAAATGTAGCATTAGAGCACTCGGTAATGGTAAATGTAGGTACCTACGTTACGCAGTCGTCGAAAAGTACGAAAACACTTTCGTACCTACTTACATGGCACGACTACGATTGGAACCCGGTACCCGATATCGGCAGCGCGGCGTTCTACCCACTCACTAGGCTACTTTGTACATACATAATGTTCTCTTAGATTTGCGCGAGTACTACACATTATAAATAAAATTATTACCCGACGTTTCGTAACACTTTTCAGCGTTCGTGGTCACGGGATGACCGTCATCCCCTGACTACGAACGCTGAAAAGTGTTACGAAACGTCGGGCAATAATAACAAAATGTAAAATCTAATTACACGCGAGTTAAATCCGTAAAAGTTGTTTTACTTATAAATCATACATACATGTTATTATTTCTTTATTTGCATAATGCGTAATTGCATACATATGTCTTAATGCTATGTTTTACAAAACATTACCTACACATGTACCCTGTTAGGGCATAGCAAAGGATAAAATATAGAATTATAATTAAAATCGTTAATAGTTATAAATATTAGACATTACGAGAACAATTTTATACCGAGTTGCGATTTTTTCATTCATTCACTTTGTCACAACACTATTTTTGTTTTATCAAAACCTGACAACCCAGTAAACGTCACTTGACTTCGTCTAATTAAAAATACTACTTTAGGAACGAAGCGAAAGTGATTTCCTCTTGAATTTTCTATTTCTATACGCTACTAGCTTTTGCCCGCGACTTCATCCGCGATTTCTTACTGAAAGGCCATGTACCAATTGGTATGGATTTTACTTTAAAAATGACGGATTTGCATACAAACTTTGAACCCCATTTTCACCACCTTAGAGGGTGAATTTCGAAAAATCCTTTCTAGGTGCACCCCTAGACTTCATAAGGAACCTACGTGCCAAATTTTAAATATCTAGACCCAGCGGTTTGGGCTGTGCGTTGATATGTCATTTAGTCAGTCAGTCATTCAGCCAGTATTCATTTTTATTTATTAGACTATGTTAAAAAGGGAAAATATTACGGCGTAATTGTAGCATAATATAGTAATTTAAAGAATTTAGTTACTTTACAAACCTTCTATTTAATGCTATTAATGTTGAAGCTTAACACTGCTCCGAAGTGATAACTAAAAAGATACTTGTAACTGTAAGTTCCTAATTCAACTAAAAATATTATTTTGTTATAGTTACCAAATGGATATTTTGAGTAAAAAGTAATGTAATTTGAAAAATTATTTGTCTGAGGCAAGTCGATTTCTTTCAGTGCATTTTTCTAGTATTAATTATTTGCCTCCTAATTTTGGCCTTGTTTACCATTCTCCTCATTGCTTCCAAAGAGCCGTTGAAATAGCTAAATTGATGCGCTGCAACCAACTGCTCTGTGACATGTTGATTATAGTTTTACGTGTACCCGCTTCGTTTTGGTTAAATTTTAATTAGCTCCCGGCGTGGAAGCGAGGGTGGATACAGACTAGATTATTTTCTCGAGCATTTCTATGTAATGTAACGTTCGTGCGAATGCTTGACGCTATGTTTGACGGCGAGTGAGCATTTATGTGTAATCTTTCTTTCTACCTTCGTACACTTTTGCTCGATAAAATGTTACCCTAATTCACAACACATCCAGTGTCTTATTTGAAATGATGTTCGAGTAAAATAAATTTAAAAACAGTGAAATATCCATGTTCTCTTAAAAATAAATCCTCTAGTCTATGTCCACCCTAAGCTACCATTTTTAATGAAACAACCCAAATGAAAATTATTGCAGCTCTCTAATCTACGGGTGTTATTCTAAATGAAGCTTTAGGAGTTTTCATTTAGTGTCGCTTCTTAATTGCGGAAGTGAGGACGCTAAATACCTTTTATATTCTAAATTGTCTCCACGGACAATTTTCTGGTATTCCGAAGTGTCTGATTTTTTTAATCAACGCTACTTACTACTTTTAATTTTTTGCGTCATTAAAGAAGAAATATAAAATAAGCTAGCTTGTATGTGGAAATTCAGCATCATTATCGCAACAGTTGTTTTTATATAAATTGTTTAAATGGTAATAATTATGGTTAGTGTTAGTTAAATGTCCAGAAGTAATTACTCAATATTTATTGTTTCCAAAATTACATAGGTGGTGGTTTCAATTTTGGACCCTGCTGGGCACGACAATTTCATATTATGTTTGTTGTGATATATTAAAAACAATTTCAAATTATTACATTAGTATTTAATTATCAAAAATATAATTATGTACTTAAGTCAATTTAATGTATTATTTTTTCATTATCATATTAAAAATGAGGATGAAATATTAATTAAAAAAATAATTATTGTTACAAAGTCAAAATTAGCGGTCAATATATAAAAC
Organism: Elophila nymphaeata; assembly: GCA_955850985.1. Taxonomy (NCBI): domain Eukaryota; kingdom Metazoa; phylum Arthropoda; class Insecta; order Lepidoptera; family Crambidae; genus Elophila; species Elophila nymphaeata. The sequence continues at coordinate 21,467,486 of OY039084.1, read as the reverse complement.
AATAATTGTGTAGGTACAATGCTATGTCATCAAATAATAAAAAAAAGTCAAATCAACGGTCAATAAGTTTAAAAATAATAATTTCGTAGGTACACGGTACACTGTGTCGTTTTATTGTCAGATTATAACTTTTTATCTGATCAAAAATATAATTTCGTACGAAATAGTGGTCTTGTAATTGATTCTGGTATAGGTCCAGGTAACAGCGATTTCCGATAACAGCAAGTTGATGATAATTATGGTTGTAAGTAGTGATCATGCTGAATTGGATCCATAACCTAATACCCGCAAAGTAGGGTTCAATATCGAACACCAATAAGAAGTTATAGGCTATAACGTTACCACGTGCGAACAAACACAATCAATTTGTAATTATGAATAGCCGCATTAACCAAACTCCATCATAATGGCACGTTTTGTTGAATTCTGGTTAGTTAGGCGGTCATCTCACTGCAACACGTTTTGTCACCTAGTTCAGAGCTCCATATTTGTATGTAAGTAAGTAACTCAGTTGGGGCGAAAAGGTCCTCAAATAGGCCCACTAGAAGGTGGACCAACGCGTCGATCACGAAAGTTAAGCAACCATTCCGGTATACGAGAAAGGCAAGGGGACACCACTCTCGATTTTTTTCTGGTTTTATTTATATTTATTTTTATGGGTGTTTTATTACTTTCTCGTTTACGTAGTATAGAGGAAGTCTTGTAATCGTCAAAAATTCGACCTCGAGATTTTGACGGATTTACACGTTTTGGACCTCCCTGAGCCCAAAAATATTTTTTTGGAATCCTGTCTGTGTGTGTGTGTGTGTGTGTGTGTGTGTGTGTGTGTGTGTGTGTGTGTGTGTGTGTGTATGTGTGTGTGTGTCTGTGTGTGTGTGTGTCTGTGTGTGTGTGTCTGTGTGTGTGTCTGTGCGTTAGCACGATAACTCGAGCATGCTTTAACTTATTGCAACCAAATTTAACATGCATGTATGACATCAAAATATAAGGTTTCTATCAACCTTTGAATCGTTTCCGGTATACGAGAAAGTCAAGGGGAGACCACTCCCGATATTTTTTTATTTAGTGATTGTATGTATGCTATGTATTTATTATTTATTTTGTTGGCAGGCAAGCACACGGTCTGCCTGTTGGTAAGCAATCACCGTAACCTATAGACGCTCGCAACTCTGACATAATAATTTCACTTTACTGAAATTTTTCAATTAAATTAAATACTAAAAATGTCCGACAATTTTTTTTTATGGTCTCTCATTTAACGTCCAATTTAGAGTTTCTCCCGAGTTCTAGTTGCAAAAACACGTGTTGAGAGACTCCATTTTCAACCAAAATCTACCGTACAATTTTTTATAACTGAATGAATGAAATTTTCACTTGACATTGGCAAAATGCATAATCTTTAAGATTATGCATTTTGCCATTAATCAGTACATAGTATAAAACAAAGTCGCTTCCGCCGTCTGTCTGTCCCTATATATGCTTAGATCTTTAAAACTACGCAACGGATTTTGATGCGGTTTTTTAAATAGATAGAGTGATTCTTAAGGAAGGTTTAAATGTATAATACATGCATATTTCCATAAGCATTGCACCCGTGCGAAGCCGGGGCGGGTCGCTAGCTAAGAATAGAATAGAACGTGCAATTTAGATGAAACGTCATAAAAGCACTCGCAACTCACAATTCACCCCTACTGTTAAAAAAAAAACAGTCTCATGCTGTAATATTTCTTAAGACGTATGTTTTTAAAAGTAAAATTCAAATATCATGCACACACAAAAAATCTCGTTATGTAAATGACGATATGAAATGGATTGGCCTTACGGAACTATAGATTGAGAAGATGAGACGGGAAAACTTCGAACTAGTACGGTGACTATGATTTATTAAATTCTAGGATAATTAATTTATAAATAGATAATTTGTTGATGGATAAACATCAGCATTTTCAAAAAAAAAAATTGTAGATAGCAGTTTTAATAAACAGCTAGGTATTACTACAGTTTTTACACGTAAAGTATCACTAAATCTCATTCAGTGTTGGCAAACTTTATTTGCAATTACCATTAAAGATTAAAAATTGACTAATTGGTAAATGAAGCCATAACAAAAACAATTGATAAAATGTAATTGTGAAAAAATACAATTCATAAGTTCTTCATTGTTAATTGTAGTTATAGCACTTAACAAGTAATTAATTTTCAATTGTTTTATCAATTTAAATTAAAACTAATGATGGTGTGGCCTTGGGCGTAGACGGGTATCATAACGATTAAAGTGTTTAATTGTCTAATAATCATCAATAACTTTAAATAAACATAATTAGAGATTCAGAAAATGACAAATTCCGTATTGATACATGAAATTAGTTATTTATTGTATTTGTTATATAGAACAATAAAAAAAGTTAATTGCAATTATTTTAATTGCGAGTAACGATTAACTTACTAAATTCAAGTAATTCAATAAAAAAACTGTAACTTTAATTTTGATTAATTTACTTGAAATTACTGTTTTAATCAATTTATAGGTTATGTAGAACCAGGGTAAACAAAAGTTGTGCCGGGACGCGTCCGGATACTATAAGTGTGGTGTGTAGGCAACATTTTCGGGTGAATAGTGGGAGTGAGAACAGTGGTACGGGTGCCGAGTGTAATAAAAGACTTAGAAAGAGGGTAGACAGATTTGTCTGTCAATAATCAACAACTCGCATAGACTTTAGTTCATCCGTGACCATGGCGCATGAAAAACGCCGAAATATCGGATAATTCAAAAAACAGAGGTACGTGGAATAAATCCCGTTTTCTCACATTTAATTGATAGTGACCACGTAAGTTTAAAACAATAATTTTATAAGTTGATTAACAATTAATTTATTAACGCCCAACACTGATCTCATTCCTTGGTTAATAAATTCAAAATTAAATTTTTATTTATAATATATTTTTCTAGTACACTGAAATACATGGCTCCTCGTCGGGAAGCCTCCTCGTGGCGGGACCTAGTAACGTGGTGGGGAAACTTTCTCGGTGGGTATGTGGCTTTTGATGTCAAGTCATCTTGGCATTCGAAATCACATGCCATCGTCGAGTTGTTTTTCTTTTCCCACCACGGTTAGTTCCGGACGGCCCCTTTTCAGGGCCACGACCGCGCCCGAAGTCCCCTGGGTGCGATCCGATGGCTGCTCCCGGTGTCCTCGTCAGAAGGACGCGGCAGGTTGAGCAGCAGTCGGTGAGGAGGCGACCTCTCCGATAACAAAAAAAATTCACATGGCCGAATTTGTCAAACATCTGTGCTGTATCTCTATCGTAGTATATTCAGAATTAAAGAGATCCAACACTCATGTTACCTGACACTAATCTAAAGATATCAAATATTTTAAAGCAAATATTACGCCAGCAAAATAATGTTTGGGCAAAAAAATACAATGTCCTTTTTTATATTCGTCCCATATTTCCCTCTCACTTTGTCACCCTTACTATCAGACAAAGATGACGACAGCCTCGTTTTACGGACTATAACTCAGGAGAGCACTCGTAAAAATGCATTCATTAATACTCTAAAAGCAGTTTTATGGGGGCGAGTCAAGTTGCCTAATTTATGTGCCTGACTATGTTGTACAATTTTTCAATAGCAAGACTTACAAAAGAATTTTGTTTGATGACAAAGATAGGTTTTAATAACTTAAGTGCGTCTTTTTGATTTTAATATTTTTACTTAACAGGAAAGCTTTTGGCCTTCGTCCACCTGGTGGTAATTGATGATAGACCGAAGTGGAAGTTAATTTCACCTAGAGCCTCAAACTCTGGGACTACCTTGTTGTAAATGACTTCGGGAGGCATCGGCGGCGCTCGGCGATTTTCGCTTGAAGGCTGCGGGCGCGCGTGCGATATTGCTGGCCGGCGCCGGCCACAACCGAATCAGCGCAACTTCTTCTCGGGCACCCGCCGTATCTCGCTCACGATTATTATATTATTACTTTTGAACTAAAGAAATAACCTATGAATATACAGTCCTCTTTTATATAACGTCCCATAGCTAGGACCTTATCAATTTTGTTAACACTATTGTATAAAATGTAAGGAATATTACGTTATACTTAATTTAGTTCCAAACATCATCGGCCATCATGGGCCGTCCGCCATATTCGATTTAGTATGACGTCACTTAGCTAAGCATGTTTTGATTGACATCCAAACTAAACGTGTTTGCAAAATTGCAGCTCAATCGAATAGCAACAGATGGTCGAAAAATACTTTGCAAATTTTGACGGACAAGTTACATACTTACATATGAACAGTGCAAGTTAAATAAAAACTTGTAAAAAGGCAATCGTTTGTCGAAAAAATACCTTCAACAATTTCACATTAACTCACCCCTAACAAAGTGATCACGTAATAAATTTCAAAAACGTCGTCAGCCTTACGTTTTTGCACTAGCACCCCCTCGCAGTGACGTTAAACAGATTCGCTCGTAAAATCTGTAATTTGAATTCCTGGCATCTTAAAAGGGCACCCTTACTCATAACCGGGACTTTGGAATAGTGGAAGTATCGCGGGGACTTTTATTGATAGCCAGAATTGGGGAGCGTATGGTCGGAAATGCGCGTGTCTTTTTGTACGTAGCCGAAAACTTACGTTATATTTTACGAGAACGACGGCGGAAAATTTCGAATTCTTACTATTTTATCTCATAAGATTTCCATGGATTCAACATGCGGGTGCCCTAGCCACAATAAGAGGCGGAAATAATAGCATGAAATAAAGAATGATTTTCAATAGTAACAAATTCTAATGTCTACCATGATAATATCATATACCAAATCAGTTACCGAATAAAGATTTTTGATAATATCAGAATTTTAGTATCTTTAAACATTCCTTTACGAAAGTAATGTTTTAGGTTCTAAGCTAAACGAATTTATCAATATTTGCCATTAACCCCGTTTTACTTCGAATAAATCGTCTAGTACCCCATGCAGCTAGCATTCCAGCATACATCGGCCTCATGCAATATCCCCCTCAGACTTTTTAATTTGTTCGCGTTATTTATTGCTTGAGAGTACCCCCCGGTGGTCCCGGATAAAAAACGTGACTTAATCAAGATGCTTTAATTATAAAAACTAATTAAAAGTCATAGAGGAACATCCAATTGTCTTTTTACAAGATATAAGATTCCACTACTGGAGGATAGTGTTGACCCCAGTCTATATACGAGTAAGTCTTTACAGTCAACGGGCGCGTCTAGTTAGGGAATTATAAGGGGATGCGGGACCAGAGGGGCGCGGTGGAGCCACCAAACTACCATAGACTCGTTCGGCAGGCGCTTGTCCACTGTATGTCTACCGCAAGCTATCTAGATATAAGCGGAATTTTCTTCAACTTCAAAGGCATCTAAATACTGTCTGTTTTTACGCTGTGGTTGAACAGTCACGCTAAAAATTCTGGTCTGAAAACTCTTCACCTGAATTGTATAAACTAATATTGTTTGTTTCCATTGAATAGGCTCCGAAAGTACTGCACTGATTTGAAAATTGTTTTTTCACATTTAGAAATCTACATTATCCCTGATGAACTTAGGCTATTTGATTTTTAAAAAACTCCACGCAGACGAACTCGCAGTCAGAGTGCTCGAATAAATCATGTGATAACGAGGGTATTTGATATGAGAGAAAATTTTTACTTTCTCCTACGTAGTAAAGAGTAAGTCTTGTAATTGTAAAAAAAATCGATTTTGGACCTCCCTGAGTCCAAAAATACCGTTTTTGGAATTATGTCTGTGTATGTGCGTTAGCAGGATAACTCGAGTATGCTTTAACTTATTGCAACCAAATTTAACATGCATGTATGACATCAAAATATAAGGTTTCTATCAACTTTTGAGTTGTCGATCACGAAAGTTAAGCAACCAAATGCGCGATCGGTACTCGGATGGGTGACCAAAATTTAACATGCGTGTGTGACATCAAAATAAAAGCTTTCTTTCAACTTTTGAGTCTTTTTCAGTATACGACAAAGTCAAGGGAGACCACTCCTGATTTTTTCAATTTGTTACGTGAAGTGAAGATTTGGCGTCTAAATTGTACGGTCTTGTTTGAAGAGCCCGAGCAGAGTTGTATAAAGTATTCATTAATATTATGTATAAAGTATTCAAAAATCTATCTGACAGCATTGTTTGTGTCAGTTGTGTTCATATAGTTTAAGGATGCCTCAATACTGTTAGCAATATATATGTGAGCTAATTTCCGACGAAAACGATTTTAACTTTTGACAATTTATGTATTTCTTCTAAAACACATAAACCGTTTTATAGCTGGTAGCAATTAAAATTATGATCTGTTAACGTCTACGCTGTTTTAACAAATAAGGAAATATTTTGTGGAACTAATTTCAACCCTATTTTGTGGGTCATCATCTTACACCTTAAGTTGTGAGCTCTAGCGATAATGAAACCCGACGCTTGATAGCACGTATGAAACTCGGCGGAAATTTAAACGTGTCAAATTCACTGGCAAAAAATAATAGTTTGTCTAATAATATAATAATGATAAACTTTCGCGCTGTATCAACTGGACAATTAAAATGGATCTACACGCGCACAAATTTACTCCTATAATCATTCCCGCGACGATGCTTAATTTGCTTGACTTATAATAAAAGGTGGTCCGTCAATCGTGACTGACAGGTATCCATCTTTTAGTATAACGTCAGAAAATTATTTATATTAAATATCAAACCTGAAGCGACGGTAGGACTAAGAAAAGTTATCAAAGTGCGAGGGTAGAAGAGGATCACACCGGCTCTTCTGGCAGGCGACGGTGCGGGCACTAGTCGCAACAAAGCGAATGAAACGTCGAGTTAAGGAACATTAATATTTCGATACTTAGTACCTATGTTTATGCTGTGGCCGTCTAGACCCATTTTAATTGTCCATTTAAACAATGATTTGATTTCGCAGCAGTAGATTGTTAAAGTTACATTGACCTTCAGCAGCAATCAAATTATAAGGCTAATTCAGTTGCCGTCTTTTTCCCAATTTTTTTCGAGGTCAGCATAGCAGTTCCTCTGCCATATTGTTGCCATTCCTCTCACACAATCTATCTCTTTTCTTCCGTCTTTCTCTCCGTATACACCCGTCCAGTCGTCATCATTACAGCCTTTCTTATTCGACCCACTGCTGGGACACAAAGCGTCTCCTTGTCATCAAAGGAGGTTTAGGCAGTAGTCCACCACGCTTGCCCAATGCGGATTGGTGGACGGAGTATAAGGTGACCAATACCCCTTTGCTGATCTATTACTCGCCTTCTACGACACCTATTGGAGGATATGGGGTGATGCTATTCTACTCTGCCGGCATCACACGTCCAGTCGTGTAAGTATAAAATATTTTTGTCTCCTCATCCGCTTATGACTTGCGGCACACGAAAATCCAATGCTATCTACCCCAAATCTGTAGACCCAAGCGCAGAGCCTTAAATGAACCGAATTAAAAGGAACGTTTTATGAAGGAAAACACATCCGTAAATCATTCAAGTAAATTCTTTCATTTAACGAATGGTTGTTTCCGTAAAAAGTCGAACTCGGTAAATAGCGCAGTGAAAATATCTGACTGATTATGATTCTCATTATAAGGAGTGTAAGATTTTTAATGTACCGCGGCTGTGTAATAAGCCTTCCTATTTTTGGTATCTGGACATTGAGTTCAAAATCGATTGAATAAATATAATTATTTTGGATTTATTAATTGAATTTTGGGTATGGTATGGTAGGAAATAACTAAATAATTATATCTAAATTTTGACCTTTTTTTTCTGGCGGTGGGTATAATAAGGTTTCATTCACCATGGGGTAGGCAGGTCGTATCCATGTTTAATAACTAATTAACATAAAAAATATTCTGGCACATTTTAAATATAGATAGGTAGATAATAATTTTATTTGCATCACAATATATGATTAGATCATCTTATGGATATGCACAGTCACGGAATCATACAAATAACTTGCGACATATCATTCATCATCATCATCATCATCATTTCAGCCACATGACGTCCACTGCTGAACATAGGCCTCCCGCAAAGAACGCCACAACTTGCGACATATAAACATTATAAATTCAAATAATCTCACTGACAAAATTTCTGAAGCACGTTAACAAGAAACATTTGTCGCCTACAAAGATTTGACACGTTCGGTCAAACATACAACAATGGGGGGACGATCTCTAAACTATCTCTGAGAAATAATGAGAAAACTCCTGTGTAATTTGTTCATATTTTTGCTAGACTAATAACTACTACATAAGTAGTTAAGTAATACTCGGTTTGACTTCTTAGAACTTTGAACGCGTATTAAGAGCGGCTTTCATGGAAGACCATCGTCATCATCAACAGCTCATATAATGTCCCTACCGAGGGACTCGAGCCTACCGCACATTAGGGGCGATAAGGCCTTAGTCAACCACGCTGGCCAAGTGCGGATTGGTCGACTTCACCCACAACCTAAGAATTAATTCATAAATGTGTGCAGGTTTCCTCACAATTTTTTTCCTTCACCGTAAAAGCGTCGATTAAACGTACATATGAATTCAAAATTTGAAAACTTCTTAGTACTTGGCGAGGTTTGAACCGGTGCCTCCCGGGTGGTAGACAACGCCCTTACGCACCACGTCACCGACGCCATCCAAATTTTATTTAGATAGTTTAAATTATGATCTAGATAACGAGCAGCCATTATCTTGATCAATATGTACAAACTGACATGAAACATAATAAATTAGTTTCACTGCAAAATGATGAAGGTCTACACAGTCTCACTTGACCAAAGTACAGTTCATCAGTACCCCAATTCAGTCTGACCACGTGACGTCACAAATTGAAAAATCAGCTTACACTACAAACATTTTACAGAACAACCCTCAACAGCAGTATCCCGATCCAAGTTACGACATTGTTCCACGCCGATGTTATCATGACGTTAATTGCTGTACGGGAATGTCGGCCGGCTATCAGGGCACGACGTTTTAAAAGGGTTACTCCACTACGCGATTCCGTAATTATATTCCGTTTTATAGTTTCAATTAGGTAACTGGCGGCTTTGGAAAATCTTTTTTCGATTTTTTTTAAGTTTTTTTGTTGAATGGGTAACGTTAGCGTTGCGCCTGATATCTTTTTGGAAGTAAATTTTGTACTTTATAGTGTCTTACAAGACGTATTTATAATAAAAAGCTGTTATTTTAAATACTTGTCGAATTACACGAAAATTTCTATCAACTTTACATATAACATAAATAGAATTCATTTACAGACACTCAACAAACACAATCAAATAATAGTCAATATTTCGCGCTTGGTATCAACCCGCGTAGAAATTATTTAGTAACAATCACGAAAGTTAAGCAACCAAGTGCGCGGTCGGTACTCGGATGGGTGACCGAAAATTTTTCAACTAGATTTTCTTCCGTGCTTTGGAAAGCACGTCAAGCTGGTGGTCCCGGGTGCTGTGGAAATATAGCAGTCGTTCCGAAGGAGGGTTGGTGTCAGGCACACACACGTAACAATCAAATGCCAAAATCTTTAGCAGTGTATCGTTATCAAGACATACTACACCGACCTCTAATAAATTGGGAGCAGGGTAGCGCTTTTATACCCGTTCCCGCTCTATGTTATAGAAAAATACTCATAGCTTTAGACCTTATCCCAAGGATGCGAAGCGCAAAGTCCAATGGCAACATAGCACAGACTTAGACGACGTAAAAAATACGACATAGTTGGAAATCTCATTAGTATCAATCTAATTAGTTAGGAAGGTAGTAAATTACTTACCTGCTGCAGGAGAGAGCTTCGTCACGACACCCCACCGAGACTTCCACTGCAACAAGAATTAATACATGTTAGAGAAAGATTCTTTTTCATTATAACACAGTCAAGTGTAAAAATATGTGATCCAAAATCAGTCCATACAAAAGTGCTTATGAACCAAAATAAATAAATCAGCTGATTTATTTTTTTGCGATTTCAGAGTCGCTTCCTTAGTAACTATGTTTGTGTTTATGAGATCTTCAAATGGTTTGTTTTACCAATAAGCATACCTGACGTTAAAATATTTGAAGTATCGATTTTTTTTTTCCTTTTGTTTATAATGTTATTGAAATAGAATCTCTGACATTTATGACGGTCTATATTTGTACATTTGAAAACACCGTTTTTAAAACATATTTCTCAAACGATTCTTTGGCTACATACATATTTATGCACTTGGCTGTACAAGGCAGAAGGTAAAAATAAATAAAGAACTGAAAAAACACAATCAACGATTATGAACATTTGAATTAATTTAAAAAAATACCTCAATATAACCAATTACTTTATTACTAAAATTACCAATTTTTACATGACTTATAAGACGAGTAGCTGTTCCGGTCATGCGTTGCTCTGGTCTACTGTCATATTACTGTCTTATAACATTGAATGTGCAGTAAAAATAAACGAGAACTACTTATCAAGATAAAAACTATCCTATCTTTCAATTTGGAACAAAACACACATTAAAAAAAAACAATTAAAATCGTTTTATTAGTTTCGCAGTTCATCCTGGACAAACATCGTGACACGGGAATTATTTAAAATAGATAGACATATCAGTTCAGAAAGGTCACACCACATAAAAGTTTAAATCGCAGGAGACGACCGACATTTGTGCAGAAGGTGATAAAGGCCAGTCTTCTTCTGAGACTAGTTCGACTAAGAAACTTTAGACTAACCACACCTATGGGACCAACGCATAATAATTTGTTATCGTACTAACACGTGGTACAGTTTTTATTGTCTTAATATTCTGATACAGACATTGCGATTGCATTATATCACAGCATTGTTTATAAGTTCTAGATTTATATGAATAAACTAGCTTTTGCCCGCGACTTCGTCCGCGTAGAATAGTTACTTCGGGCAGCATTTAAATTTTCTTATTATTTCTTCTAACCCAAGCGCCATATACTTACAAATTTTCATGGATTTTACTTGAAAAATGACGGATTTCCATACAAACTTCCATCCCTTATTTTACCCCATTTTTAATTTTCAAAAATCCTGAAATACGTCATTCTTTTTTTATCGTTTTAGCTTCAAAACTGACGGATTACCAAACAAACTTTTCACCTCCTTTTCATCACCTTAGAGGATTAATTTCCGAAAAACCCTCTCTTAGCGCACCCCTAGACCTTATAAGGAACCTACGTGCCAAATTTGGAATCTCTAGACCCAGTGGTTTGGGCTGTGCGTTGATATGTTAGTCAGTCAATCAGTCAGTCAGTATTCATTTTTATATATATAGAAAATTCTTTCACTTTTTATTGAAAAAGTGAGTGTGATATCACAATGGAAGTGAATACATTAATTATTATTCACTTTCATTGTGAATATCACACATCTCACGTACATTTAAACTACAACGCGGATTTCAATGCAGTTTTCATCATTACATAGAGTGATTCAAGAGGAAGGTTTAGAAGTAAAATTCCTTTAGGTTAAAGTGAGTACTCTAATTGATATCCGTGAGAGAAGGCGGGGCAGGTTCCTACCTTTTGAAGTTTTAGTAACACAGGAATACTGTAAGACTAAGATAAAGGTTTTGTTATTCGATGTAATAGTGAACACTACCGCCAGTTGAATCACATTTTTTTATACCACTAGATGACAAACCCGCTGACGGCCCACCTGGTGGTAAGTGGATACTGTCGCCTACTAAACACCGGCAATAACAAGGAAAATATCACTTGGTATTGCAGGTGCGTTGTCACCCTGAGGCCTAAGATGAAATGCCTCCCATGCCCAGTAATTACACTGGCTACCTTTCCCTTCAATACAAAACACAGCAAACTGTTTCACGGCTGAAATAGGAAAGGCGGTGGTACCTACCCAGACGACCCTGCATACACTACCACCTAGTTAATTACTCAAACGGAGCTCACGGTGTCATTGTTTTTACCGTGTGCTGAATTGCTGGAATTTAATTTTAATTACCGGGGCTAAAACAGGTGATACGACCAAACCATCTTCTCCATTAAAATTTATACCAAAATATATATGGTAGTGCTCGCACGAATCGAAAAGAACATTATTACAGACACAGTTGAAAAATTTAATCGAATAACAATTTCTCTTCATAAAATTTCCCGCTTAAATCCAATCAAGTACACCACACTGTAGCCGGAAAGGTAAAAATAGCTCCAATAAATAAACAGCTTTATGCTGAACAGACACGCTCCACGCCAGTAACTCGCCGCCTCTTATTAATTGCAACAGCGAATACCGAGATTTAGGTACGATTTAAAATTCGGTGTATGTTAACGAATGCATCGAAAAAGAACGACTGAGAGACTTTTATTAAATACTAGATGACCCGGTGTACTTCGTATCACCTATTCACACGGAGTACTAAACGTCTTTGCATCTATCCTAACGACATTAAAACTCTTCCTTCGCTAAAATGGCGGAACGTCAAATGTTTGACAGGCAAGTAGGCAGAACAGTTTATATGGGAAAATGAAAATGTTGTTTTTACTATCTTCCTCGCAATTTCTCCATATTTTCTCACCGTTTAAACCTTCCCTAGACCTCCAGGAATATTTCAAGACCAAGATAAGATAAATCCGTTCAGCCGTTCTCGAGTTTTAGCGAAACTAACGAACAGCAATTCATTTTTATATATATAGATTGTAAGCTTTAACCCTTTAACTGGTACAGAAAAAAACTTTAATTATTTACAACCTTATCGTAAAGATATAAAGATGAAAATATGATGGCAAATATGTAGTTATATCTGCCACCAACAGATACAAGCTTAAGGTCATAGCACACTTACACGGCCGATAAGTCTGCTAGGCCCTTTGAAAAAAATTAAAACTTTCTGTGTGCTTTTCGGAAACGAGTGTGATTACCCTTTCTCATTCCGTGGGTATCATGAAAGCCTACTGAAGGGTGCAGAGCATCGCAGCAAGGGATTTCTCGACTTACCTCATGCCCTTAATTTTTGGTCTGAGTAAGGAAAAACTAATTGCAAAACATACTATTACCACATTCTATATAAGTTCTTATAGTAAGTCAACGAGCATGTCTAGGCAGGACAATCGTGAGGGGGACGCGGGACGAGAGGGGCGCGGTGACGTCACCGAACTGCCATACACTCGTTTGGTAGACGCTGGTCCACTGAATATCTATATATAGCACGCTGTCTAGACAAAAGCGGAATTTTCCTCAACCAATGTTTATACTCTGTGAAATTACTCATAATAATTTTGTTTCAAAAGTCTTTGTTATTTTCAAACTACCCACAAGAATACAATCAAGTATAAAAAGCAAAGCCTCTCAACCCAGCGACTATGTTTCGCGTTTTGGACCGGCTTGATTAAGATAAGACATCCCTTGGGTGTTGCGAAATTTCTTCGAGGAAAAGTAATTTTGCCCGCGGGATTTCAACTTAACGTGTCTTATTTAATCCCGCGCTTGCTTTGGTCAAGTCATGTATTAAATAACTAATAGAAAACAACTGAAATTATAAACAAAAAATCATTAGGGAATTGAAAAGGAAAATCCTTAATTTCTTCTGAGAAACACAGACTTCTATCTTAGAGGGCTTAAATAATAATAACAATTTATTTCCAAGAAATATGACTGTGTCCAAGATAAATAGGTAATAACGATAGTTTTATAAAGGCAAGATTATAACATTAACATTTGTTTCAGGCGATTTCTCAGGGGATTTGGTCTAAAATATGCGTAGAAAAATAATATTCAACGCGTTAACAATAAATTACTACCGTACAAAATACAATCATATTTAATTAAAATGAAAATATTTAACTTAAGCAAAAAATCATGTTTAAAAATAAGATTAATTTATTGCCGCCTTATCGTAACAAAAGCTACGTCTCTCTTATTCTTGGCTCATAGCCTGTAACATATTCACACTTTATTTCCAGTATTATCTAAGCTTCATAGACAAATATTAAGCAGCAAAGTTTATCTGTTATACAAACTTGTGAACTTGTATCAAACTGCCATTACAAGTCGTGCCGCTAACGCCCTCACAAAACAAGAAGAAACAGAAAACCAGGTTTTATTTATTTTTAACTCTTTATTGCACTTAATAACATAAAAATAACAAACAAACAGTGATGCAGTTTGCAAGGGCGAATTCTTCAAGCCAACTTAAAAATATGAGTGAGTTATTGGAAAATATTAAAAGTTGTTGGAAGGGAGATACAAAAGCGCATTACAATTTTTTTATAAAAAGTTATCATCTTACATTATCATAAATAAAAAGTACATACTGGGTGTAAAAGACATGAACAGTCAAACGAGAACCATGTATTCTATACATCAAAATAAGACATATTTCAACAAAATTATTGCTGGGAAATGATTTTTATTTTTTGGTGTTAAAAAAAATTGCAAATTGTACCGCGCAATGTTAACGGCTCAACTCGCAAAACCGCGATAATTTTGCCAGACGTCGGCTTTGAAGCCATTTTTTGTTATGAAATACTAATAAAAATGATAATGTTTATTTGGACAATAATTAAGAAATAATGTTTAGAATACGTTTTCATAAAAAAAAATGAAAAAAAATTTTTGACTTTGACCTTAATTAAAATCGTAACTATCAATTTCCCAGGTATAGTCTAAAGGAAAAAAAGTGTTATGATGGTGAGCAGAATACATGGTTCTCGTTTGACTGTTCATGTCTTTTACACCCTGTATACTACATAATACCATACATATATTAAATATATACTTACGTAACAAGAGATCAAACTAACAATAAATTATAAATGTGAATAAATTATAAGTACATACTCTATGATGAACGCTATGGAACGGGGATCAAACACTGGATCTGGTTTTCGACGCATAATTAAGCTATTGATTCTGCGACGCACTTCAAAAAAGTAGGAGATTCTCGATTCGACTGTATGTTTTTTATGTAACCTCATATCTTTTACTGGGTGTGCCGATTACCGATTTTGATGATTCTTTTAATATTCGAAAGCTGGTGCTTGTCGTGTGGACCCATTTAAATTTGAGTGAGATCTCACAGCAGTTTTTGAGTTATTCCTAATAACGCATATTTACGTCTACGTTGATGATAATAGTTCTCATTTTATTACTTGTATGTATAAAAGATTCCGAGATTTCTATACTTACAACACTAAAAAGCTAAAAATTAATTATTTTTAAATAAAGAAAACACCTTCGAAAATTAGTTTCCGAGGTACATACAAGTTGCGACAATGTACAGTCGGGCCACGGCTCGGCGGAAGATCTTCCATTTTCGCTGAAGATGGTGCGAACCCAGCCACATCCAACAAAGTCTAAGAATTAGAGCAAAATAAAAATTAGAAAAATCATAGCAATAAAAATCAAAGTGGACCATGCAAATGACACTCTGTCGTAAACTTTTTAATGATTACCAAATCTTAACAAAGCGCAGATAAAAAATTACTCGTGCAAAATCCGGGGGATGTTCCCTTTTGAAATGTCAGAAAAGAACTCTTGTGTTTTCGCGCTGGCTTCTGTTGGTGACAGTTCGACTGATAACTCTTATTCTGCCGGAATACATAATGACTGGTGTTTGGTGTTGTCACTGTATTTTTAAAAACAGGAATAATGCATTAACGTTTTTCTTAAGAATAAACCAAAAAGAAATTGTACAGTATTTCGTTTTTAGTAGTGAAATTATATTGAAATCAGAGAAATATGATAAATGAATTTGATGAAACAATGTTTACCATAAAAACATAAGCACCTAGCACTTACTTTCGAAAGCGAAAGCAGAGCATCGGTGGCGTAGTGGTTAACGCAGCCGCCTGGATTGCGGAAGATACTGGGTTCGATTCCCGCCGGTAGGTCGATCTTTTTCAGTGTGTTTTTACTAGTATTAAAAAAATATTTATGCGTTTGTAAACGCAAAAATTCCATTACATTAAAATCATTTTACGCAAAGTAATTTATATTTAATACTAAACATTTAAGTCTAAGTAATTTAGATTATTTTTTTTTATATTACGAGATGGCAAATAAGCTTGCGGCCCACCTGCTGATAAGTGGTCACCGCTGCCTATAGACACTTGCAATATTAAGTGTAAAGCACTTAACACCGCAAGTGCGTTTGCCATCCTGGGGACTAAGATGATATGCCCTCCATGCCCAGTAATTACACTGGCTACCCTTCAATCAGAAACACGGCGAACTGCTTCACGCCAGAAATAAGAACCCAGACGACCCTAAATATGAGTCTATCACCTAGTAAAGTAAAGTTAGTGTTTATATTATTCATAAATAGTATTATTGAAAAAATATTCAAGTAATTTAATACATCAAATCAACCATTGAATTGAAGTATACCTCAAAAATTTAAAATAAAGTCCCAATTACCTTTTTCAGATAAAAAGTAGAGGAAACTTTATTTATCAAAATTTATCATTCGTATTCAAAATAAGTCTTATTTTTTACTATGTTGTTTTGAACAAGTACTTCTGACGGAGATTTTATTTCAATTATGATTTTTTTTTAAATAAACTGGTCGTGGGAGGACCAAAGACAAAAGGTTGTCTTATTTAATGAAATAGTTAAAAAAATGCAAAACCTAATTACTCGCGAGTTAAAGCCGTAAAATTTGTTTTATTTACAATGTGTACGTGTAGTGCTCGCGCAATCTACGGCCCGTATTACAGAATGACACTCAGAAGTCAAACATGTCTTGAGAATCGTCTGTCACTTTCTATCACGCACAAAGTGATAGAGACGTAGGACGCTCAAGTGGGCGTTTATTCTTGAAACTTATTCTATAATACGAACATAAGAGAACATAAATATTAAGAACGAAAAACTCATACCTAATTGAGAGGGAATAGTCAACACGAAACAATTTATACACAGACATCAAACTCAAAAGAGACGGCAACCACAACAGTATTTATAAGAAAGAGATAGCCTACTTAAACCGCATTAAATCATTGTTTTTTTCTCAACGGCTCAAGAAAACAAAACAAGCTCCGCATACATTTACAATTGTTACAATTAAGTTGTGTCTCTTACAGTAAGCTGACACACCAAGAACCCGGCGGCGTGGGCGGCGTATTTACAAACTACACTGTCAATATCACGTGTACATTAAAAAGTTAAATCTGCACCAATAAAAAAAACAGTAGATACAAATTGATCTTGCAAAGACAAAATTATAATTAAGATAAAACCATTTTAGGTACAGTCAGCATCAGAAGTAGATTAACGCTTGTTATAGCAACGCATGTGCAGTAACAGTTGCCGCCATTATCTATGAATAATTATTATGAAAAGAAAGGAAGGGAGATAATAATTATCTCCCATAAGTGTTATTCTGCTTCTGGTGCTGACTGTGCCTTTAAAATATTATACCGATTTTAATAGTTGTCTCTTTTATAATAACCCGTACATTAGGCACCAATGTTTTAAAATAAACTTTTAGATGTATAATCAAAATGTCATAAGAAAGAGTGGTATTTAGGTACTGTTGTAATATATCCTATTGATATTTGTAGTGCGTAAGATAACATTCTAAATTCTAAATTTTACTTTTTATTTAATATTTTAAATAGGGTTCTTTAGCAAAGAAACTCCACTTATAATATTTTTCACAGGCACGGTACGTATGTGAAAGGATGACGTCTGCAAAAATGTACATTAGGAATGCTACCAATTTGGTTCCAAATTGTGAGAATAAATATCCTGTGAATTGTGAGCGAAGAGGCTGTCGGCATCATCTCAAAATAATTCTTCAGAACCCTTTAATTATACACAACCGATAGAAAACCACTTTCTTTTAATAATAAGAAACTCATTAAATATAAAAAGATTTTGCGATCTCAATGATGAGAATTTAAGAAAAACTTACATATAAATTGATTTAATATTATTATTTTGTAGTTACTAAAATGCCACAAAGCCAAATCCTCACCATCCCACTAAGTTCTTAAGTGCTAATTTCCCACACAGTACTTTGTGAAGACGCGTCTCTAATCCCCAGCGGGGCCCTTACCCCAGTCTGACGGGTTAATATTTTATTGAAAAACCTTCTTAGTGACGGCTTGCAAGGTATAGCTCCGCAAGACCCGGGATTAGAATAAATAATGCACCAGCGAAGTGTTCGTTTTAATTGAATATATGGGTTCGGAGACATCGTCTTAGTGAACGCGAGAATTGGGGAAGGCAACAAGAATATTGATTTATTTATATTTGGGATAACAACAACCTTATCAAGTGCATGTGTTTAAATATAGTTTCATCAGCTAAGGTCAATAATAGTTATCCAAATGATAATTATAAACATGTGCAGATTAACAATATTATAGACTTGTACTATAAACAATATTAACTCGTTAAGCCCCGTTCGCGCTCAGGAGCGCGAGAACACAATTAAAATCAATTGTGTCTGGATATTAATAATCGTCGATGGATTAAGAATGGACACAGTATTTTTTTTAGTGCAATAAAGAGTATGATCTATAATAATATATAATAATATAATATATAATATATTTTCACACTCACACCAATTATCTAGCCCGAAGTAAGTATCATTAAGAACTTGTTTATTTTATTTATTTTTTTATTTATTTTCTTAGGCTCTCACAACAATGAGTACACTGTAAATAGACAGAAAAAAATACATACAATTAAAACTTATATCTAAGTGTCCCATTACTTATAGGAGGGCACAGCATGCAAATTAACAAAAACAAGAAAAAATTAAATTAAATATATAAGTATGAATATATATTCAATTACAGTCTATACTTATCTAAATACAAATAAAACTCGCTGAATTGAATTACAGAAAACATACCTCGCACAAAACATTTAACGCTTTAACATAGCTCTTTTGATGCTATATATAGACGACAGATCCAGGTCCACACTTCCCCGAAATTCCTCATATGCTAAAAACATGCGAGCCAAGGAACTGTGCGACCTCAAGTTGTGTTACAGATACTAGATAACGGACATTTTTTTAATATACATAATAATTTTAGATATTTTTATAAATAAACTTAAATAAATATAGAAACAACCATGACTCGCAAACAAATATTCGTGTTCGTCACACAAATATTTGCCACTACCAGGATTCTAACTCTGACCGCTTGATGTGTAGGCAGCTATACTGACCACTCCACCACGACGGCGTATAAATAAATACCTATTGAGTGTTCTATATGATTCTTTGAATTAAACTTCTCTGATGAGTCAGAGAACATCGTCTATGAATACCTTTTTTTAATATATTTTTTTCTTTCTTTCTTTACTATTGTTGCTGGTGTTTATATTTATACGAACAAATAAAAGACTGAAATATCAAGGTAAATAATTATGACACCATCAAAGGCATGTCGCAAACTCCTCCGAACCGTTGTTTAGTTGCTGCGATTTTTTCCACTGCATCATACTTTCAAAGGCTAGTGAATTTTAAATAGGTATATAGCCAACAGCAACGCTATTTAAAAATTAATTTCTTTTTAATCAACAGCCTCTATACGTCCACTGGCTGGACGTAGCCTCCCTTGTTACGCCATAAATCTCAATCCTATAGCCGGAAATTGTTGGAAAATTTCAAAATAAGTAAAACAATTTCCATAGTATTATAAAGTTTTGAAGGCAGTTAATAACTACAAAGGACTAACGTGCGAGTCTCACGACATAGATTTGGGTGGTAGTCCCCAAAAAGTGCTAACTTTTTTATTCAATCATATTTATTTTAAATGTTATACTGAAATTTTGTTTTTCTGAATAGAATAGAAATACATTTATTGCCATAAAACATACAACGCGGTTACACAACAAAGAATACAAACAAATTAAAACAAAGAAAGAACTAAAACTAACAGTAAATAATTAAGAGCCTATTGTAAAATTATTGTGATCGCACGTTTCGACGTGCAAGTTTAAGCCGAGTATGAGGTCCATATTCGGCTTATTGCTATGCTACGGCCAGGCCAGGTGCAGCACAGCACTTCTGCACTTATTCTCTAATCTACTTTAATTATTATTGTGCCAAATCTTACACTCTTCTGTGTATAAATTTTAGGTGCATGTGGGCTGATGGACCACGTCATAAAACCGTCACCACAACGCGGATGAGACACGATCTTAACGGAACGTCTGCTAAACTCAGATAAACTATAGGAAAGATGTCACACCGCGACTTTCTGTCGAGCGGGACGTCGCGGTGTGACGTCTTTCTATAAGTTCTTGTATTACAACTCTCAGCGTCACGCAGACGTTACGGTAACGTCCCGTCCGTTCCGCGGCACGGTAATATTATATGCAGTATTGTGACTCGGCTCTGTCCTTGAAATAACTACCTACGGCCGAGCGGGGCGTAAACACGCGATAGGGCTGCCCGCCTACAGTATTGAACAGCACAATACAGTCTTATATTGCTTTTTGACATATTAAATTATGTATCTACTTAATTCAATGGAATATTCACCCCACAAATCGTACGTTTACTGCTCAAAAACAATCTCACCGTTCGGTCGTCGCTGCGGCGCATTCGAGATTGGATGACCACCGGGTGCCGCGCGAACTCGAGGCGCGTAGGTATGACGCGCTTTCCGACCGTTTGTATGAAGATAGAATACTGTATAGATAATATTACCGTGTCCGCGGTGTGGGGGCAGCTTTAGCATTACTTGCAATTTACTTCAGACCATTTCTATGAAGAATACAACTCGAAAATTGCTAAATAAAATTGTAAGTCGCTGCACCCCAGTCTGACCAGAGGCCGGCACAACTCGATAATAGCTTTGCAGCCTTACACAAAGCCATAAACAAAGCTGAGTGAAGATAAGTAGGAACGAACGCAGTAATCCAGGGGAGGACCGATTTGATGGAGAGGGACGTTTGCTTAGCCCGCCGCGGATTTCATAGAGATGATAAAACGAAACTTTAGTGGCACTTCGAGCGACCAAAGAACTATAAATCGTGTCAATGTATTTACAAATAAATTGACAAATTATATAATAATGTGCAGGAGAAATAACATTTTGTTCATATTTGACATGATTTAAAATACTCGAAAATTATATAGTTTTATTCATACAGTGTGACACTAAATAAAGTGCAATATCGGAAGGAGAATACTATATCAGAAACCATTGACAAAAAATATAGAAAAAAAAAACCAAAAATTGTTTTATATATTATATTTAATGATTTATTAAAATATTTATTACTGTCTACGGACTCTATGTACGTACGTACATACAAAAAAATTGATTCCTAATAAGTAATGGTTTTATTTATTTAAAATAAAAACAATCATTATGCCAAATACTTTGTATTGAAAAAATAATTACAATGCAGTGGATATCAGATCATAAATTTCATATTTTGTAAATGCTTTTTTTTCTATAAAGCTAAATTTAATTAAAATTATGTCACTCTTGCTAAAATTTGATGGGTTATTATTATTTTCTATCATATAGCTTGATTGACAAACAAAAAATCTAGATTATTCTATTCTATTCTTAATTAATGGCGTCGCGTCGCATTAAACGTACACATTTTGCCAATGTCAAGTGAAAATGTAACTAAAGTAACAAAAATTGTACGGTTGATTGAGGTTAAAAATGGAGTCTCTCAACACGTGTTTTTAGAACAAGAACTCGGGAGAAACTCCGTCTAGATTCTTACTTTAAAAACTCTAAGAGCTTTCAGTTAACAGTAGTCAATTTAAAAAACAAACATGTTATTTGAGTTGATTACTTGGCACTTGATTATGACAGCATTTTTACTTGTTTTCCGCGTTTTATTTAATTTGGTATTTGTATTTTCCAACATTAATAACCTTACATGAATATGACTTGTATTTGCATCGCCTTTCAATCAGTTTTGTTAGTTTAATTATTTTCTCGTATCCTCGTTGATTTGATTTACATAGCTGCTGTCACTATCTATACAGTTTTTTTTTATAACTAAGTCAAGCAAATGACTCCATTCCACCTGATGGTAAGCAGAAGTGGAGACCAAATGTAACGATAGAGCTAGTGCGAGAGATAGACCGCCGCGTTAGCCAACCTCGCCTTGCCGACCTGCGAGGTGCTTCTTCACGCCTCTTTTGAATGACCCAGGATTGTAAAAAGCAGGGAACACGTGTGCTGGCAGTGAATTATATTTCTTGACTGTGCTACATAGTAATGAGTTTCGAAATTTCTTAGTTCGCTTAGAATATTACCAAGAACGATTCCATTTCAAAGGCACGCGGGAACGCGAGAGATATAAGCTAAAATATTCTCGTGCAGACCAAAGCTTAACGAGCGGCAGCCATAAATTCCTGAATCGATAACGCATCTCTTAAGAATTCCCTCTCCTCGCCGGTGAGATCTGAAGGAAGCATAAGACCCTTTTTGACCGAGACTTATAAATTGGAGGGTGCCGCTAGTGCGTATATCGTCGAATTACTTTGCCTCGAATTACGAGAGGATCTCGGGAAGTGTCTCTTCAAAACGCGTGTGCTCATTATATTTTTCTTTTGGGAAATGGCCAGTGACAGGATTATGAATAGTTAGCTGGGTCCGATTTCCATACTAGGTCATGGCTTATTTAAATTTAGAAAATAACAATTTATTCAGTTATAGTTTACATTATTTCCATTGCACAATAACAAATTCGGTTCAATTATATTAAACGTCTGTTTAATGATCACTTTTAAACTTTCGCATAGCATAATTAATATGAGTAAAAACGGGAAATAACGCGATTAATTTACCTTTTAAATTCCTGACGTTTCAGCCGGGTTAAACCGACCGTGGTCAGTCCGCCTGTGACCATGGTCAGTGTAACACAGCTGGAACGTCAGGCATTTAAAAGGTAAATTAATTGCGATAATTCCCGTTTTTACTCATATTAGTCTATTAATAGTTTAAGAGCACAATGGAATTGCGGCTCAGAATTTGAATTCCCATTCTGGAGACCGCAGTGAAATCAAACTAACTCTTTGCCGCTGTTGTATTTTTGTTAGTAATAAGGTTTCCAATACTTCATGGAATGCGGGATGAGTTTACGGTTAACAAGCAATAATGACTTATTCCAACCCATTAGTAGCTAAAGCATTAGATTACGTTCCGAATAGGAATATCGGCTGCACAGACGTCGTTCTAGAAACGACCTAGACCTCTACCAGGACGGTTATTTACTAGACTATTATTTTACTAGGTTCGTGCCTTACATGCTAGAGGAGTCACGAAAGTTCTTTAAAAATCCGGGTGATACTGTGAAGGTCATTTGCCAGCAAAAGAAATTATAGTCAATCAAAAAAATAGGAATCTTGGTGTTAGAAGCGTGTGTAGACTACGGTGACTCAAGCAGTCATCAAGTAGTATACCTGTTTAATAGCCACATAGCATCCGAAACTCCGAGTAGAGACGACGGCAAAGGGGACTACTTAAATCTGTGAAATAAATTCCCACAGTGGTCCCCACTCCCAAACTATTTTTGTTCCTAACTTATAACAATTTCAATGAAAATAACGAAAGAGTACAATATACGTAACGTCTTTCTCAAGACGGATATTTAAAGCTTCATGCTCGTGTGAAGGTGCAAGTTTTATTTTGTACGAAGACGGAGTTATCTGCAAAGGAAGGGACCACGAGATATTTATGGAGGTTCCTGCGTAAAACGGTACCTTTGTATGCGTTGTATCTCTGCGGATTACGGGAATTGTTTTTATTTTATACAAAGTAGGGAACTGTAAACTTGCATAATATATGAATGGGAGGACCGTAACATGTTACGCGGAAATTAAAAATTTAAATATGGCAACAACGAATTGATGTAGTAAATTTTATTTATTTCTGCTATTTGTTTTTCTATGATCTGAGTTATTTTGTGCTTACTTAGGCAATGGAATGGGTCTACTAGAGAACTGATTATCATTGGAGTGGACGAGTCCTGGAAGAGACATCGCGTTTGAACAAGCGAGGTGTAGAATTCTGCAGGAGTCCTGCTGGATGCATGAAGCCCATCCAGCAGGAATACTCGTCCCAGGTGAGAGTAATACGGAGTAATAATAAGACTGCTTTAGTACTGTTGATGTGTAAGATTTTCAGAGGCCTACGTGATAGGGGTCAAAGCTGATAGAGGTTAGGGTTGTCGATTAAAAATCCAGTTCCAAAACAGTAATAGAATAGCTGTAGAATAAAAATATGCAAATGAAATTAAAGTAGAGAATAATATTCCCATTTTTAATACACGTTTAATTTTATTGCAGGTACCTAACAAATGCTTTTTTAAAAAAACCGGCCAAGTGCGAGTCGGACTCGCACACCGAGGGTTCCTCGGTATAAACTGCTGTATCTTTTGATCGCGTTAACTTAGAAGTTTGATTTTTTCACTGCTTAAAGGGACAATAGACCTAGGTATTTGGTATAAATTTCAATTTGATACCTTTATTCGTTCGTGAGAAATAAGGTAGTAAGTTTCATTTTATTAAAATATTTTTATTATATTATATAACTAAAAAAATGTGATTTTCGCAATTTTTCCTATATTTGCATTATATGACAATGCTTCATGCCAAATTTCAAGATTCTGAGTTTACGGGAAGTATCCTGTAGGTTTTGATTCCTTTGCGAGTGTCGGAAATTTGTTGAAAATATCGACATAATCGGCTGTATCTTTTGATTGGCTTGGCTTAGAAGTTTGATATTTTCACAGCTTAAAGGGACAGTAGACCTGAGTATTTCATGTTAATTTCAGCTTGATACGTCCACGCGTTCTTGAGATAAAGGGTCTTGACAGACAGACGGACAACAAAGTGATCCTATAAGGGTTCCGTTTTTTTCCTTTTGAGGTACGGAACCCTAAAAACGACAAATGTTTGAACACATTACATTATTAGAGCGTTCCAAACTCAAGATTTATCAAAATTGTCCAGAACAACCCAAGAGACTTTAAAAACCAGGACATATCCTAGAAAAAGATGACCGTTGGCAAGCTGCTAGCGGGACCATAATCTTTATACTATAAAAATATAGAAAAACCTGCAAAGTTCACATATTACTCGCTTGTCACCATTGATACTGACAAGTAGTGAACAAATATTACTGCACGTGCCCACACGGGGAACCCCTGTTTACACTCAACGTGCTATTGTATGATAAAATGGATCAGCCATGTGTACAAACAGAGATGGTTTTAATAGTTTTGTGGTTGGGGAGAAAAAAAATGTTAAAGACATAGTAGCTCGCAAAATAGACGGGAGACCTTTGAAAGGTCAGCAAATGCATCAAATATAATATTTATTAGAATAACTATATTTACTTTCTCGTATGGAGGAAGAAGGAGGAGGAGAAAAATTCAACCTCGAGATTTTGACGGATTTCCACGTTTAGGACCTCCCTGAGTCGAAAAATACCGTTTTTGGAATCATGTCTGTGTGTGTGCCTATGTGTCCGTGCGTTAGCACGATAACTCGAGTATGTAATTTAACATGCATGTATGACATCAAAATATAAGGTTTCTAACAACTTATGAGTCGTCGGTCACGAAAGTTAAGCAACCAAGTGCGTGGTCGGTACTCAGATGGGTGACCAAAATTTAACATGCATGTATGACATCAAAATATAAGGTTTCTATCAACTTTTGAGTCGTTCCCGGCATACGAGAAAGTCAGATTTTTTTTTTTAACATTCAGTCGTCTTTTTTTTATCCATCTAATTTTACCACCATCTTGACCCTCTCTAATTGCGTTGTGATGTTGCGTCATTGAACACGTTCTACTGTCTATGCCACAAAATAAAAAAATGCTCTGAGGAGCGTTTTTCCCTAATCTCCCTTCCTTTTAAGGACTAAGCGTGCTGGCACGGTGCCACCGACAAACAGTGGCTACCATTCCAACGTGAACTTAGAAATTTGGCAACTCATTTATTTGTCGCACAATGAAGAAATGGATTTCACTGCCGGCACACGTGTTCCCTCCTTCTTACAATCCTAGGACAATCAAAAGAGGCGTGAAGAAGCACCTTGCAGATCGGTAAGGCGAGGGTGGCTAGCGCAGCAGTTTATCTCTCGCACTAGCTATCCTCGTATTTGGACTCCACTTCTGCTTACCATCAGGTGGAATGGAGTCATCTACTTGACCTTTTTATAAATAAAAATTAACCGTTTCCATGATTCGTCCACTGGATTTAGACCCAAGTTCTAAAGGCCCAAGTTCGATACCCAGGGGAGTACAAAGTTCTTGGTGTGGATGTTGGGCCTTGTTTTAAGTCCACCTGACTAGCTACGACCTTTCTATCTCTATAACAAGTTTATCGCTATAACAACAGTGTTATTTGCATTGTGTTCCGAAAACTTAAGATAAGATCCTTTGAGTGGTTGTGAGGGTTCCGTGTGAAGCTTGCTTGCACTTTCGGTTTACAAGACAGAAAGAAAAACCTTCATTTAGTATTACGAGAAACCACAGTTAAGCTTGAGGGATTACTTGATCAACTGATGGAGAAAAACGAACTGTCAACGAACGAAATATACAACCGCGACTTAAATTGTTAGGCAACCACCCTCAACTTTAATTTATATATTTTTTTATTTATTACAGTAATCGAACTGATGGGGCTACAGGGTAGTAAATTTAAGTTTATATTTAATTTAAATCCAAAAATAGTTAGAAAAACAAAGTACTTTATAAATATCGAGACTCAAGTGTACGTCGCTTACATTCGGTCTTTTCATCATCATGTGAATGAAGACCAAGAGCTTGCCTGTCTAAATCATTCTCAATAGCACACAATTACCCAAACACCACTACAAACGGAACAGGTCACCCAAATTCACTCGCTCCACACGAAGAAGTAGCACTTGTCACTCAAACCAAAAATGGTAATAAGGCCAAAAGTGGAACAATCACTGAAAGACTGTTTGAGAGAGAGTTATTACTATTACAATGGCAACAGATTTTAATAAGATGTTGGTACAAGCCGACTAGTAACAACTCCTAATTCTGAACACAAATTTGTAGTATGACGATCACAGTCAGGACCTAATGAACAATGGAAGAAAAAGATAAAGGTGGGTGAAAAAGAAAAACTCGGTAGGAGAAGCACTATACCAGAGGTAGTTAGGTTACCTATCTATCGACAGTAATACTGTTATAGTCAATAATACTGTTAAGAATTATTATTATGACGATCCAAGCAAACATAAAACAAGTCATCACCTTACAATCTAAGTCTAGCACAAAGTACAATACGAGCCCAAATAAATTGGGACTAAGTAATGAAAAAAACTTTCTTCAATTATCTGACATAGTTCCAATCAACAGACAACACAGAGAGCAATTATTACTCTCTGTAACATCACAGAAAAAGTATTTCAAGAGAAACCGCCTACAGCGATATAAAAAGACTTAATTGACCAGAACATTCTATCTTTAGCTCGGCAAGACAATAGTCCGTTTAAACTAATAATCCAATACAACGCTCCCAAAACATTATCGTGAACAAGAAAAGAAAAAAACAAGAAACGGGAAACGTGAAAGTAAATTATCTGACGGGAAAACGAATGAATAAAGAAAATATCGTGGTTTTGACGCGAGTGCGGGAGAAATTGCCGAGTCTTTGTGGGTATAATAAGCTTCAACAGACAGATGTTAATTTCAGGGTATTGGTTTGTTTTTTGTTGTGTAAGAACGAATCGTGACCTGAATAGGTATCTAGGTTTTGGAACTGAGAGGCTGGAGTTGTTTTGTTGGTTCGAAATAAAATCTGACTAAATTTCATACAATTTAGACTTGATCATGTAGATTAGTAAGGCTATGATTTCAATCAGCAGTTGTTTATTAGTGGTTTTTGGTAAGTTAAAAATTACATCATCTCATATCCTCCAATGGGTGTCGTAGAAGGCGTCCAATGGATCAGCAAAGAGGCATTGATCACTCACCACTCCGTCCACCAATCCGCATTGGGCAAGCGTGGTGGACTAATGCCTCAACCTCCTTCGATGACAAGGAGAGGCCTTGTGCCCCAGCAGAAGGAGGGAACATGTGTACTGGCAGTGAATTGCATTTCTCGATTGTGCTATTGTGTTCTGCCAAATTTCTTTGTTCGCGTTGGAATATGGTTGCCATATTTGGGACGGTTCAGCAAAATAACAACTTGCCGCTTTTGACTCGGTTGTTCACAGTGCCAGGAAACTTATAGGTGATGATAGGCTGGTGCATGCTAATCTGCAAAGTTTGACTCATCGTCGCAGAGTGGCCTGCCTCTCGGTATTTTGTAGGTTGTACTTTGGCGAGTGGGCTCTTGAGCTACATGAGCTTATTCCACCATCTCCTCTTTACCATCGGGGGTCTAGACGGAATACACGTACTTAGCGGTTTTCAACATCATTTAGTATGCGCATCGCTAAAGAGTGGAATTCGCTGCCAGCCTCCATATTCCCGAATAGTTATAATAATAATAATAATAAATAATAATAAACTTTTATTTCAGGCTGCTAGGGCCCATACAATAAATACCTTATAAACTAACATACATATTGTTATATCATTTTTGTTAGTAAATAACACTTAAAACTTATGTTAGTAAATTACTTAATTCACACGATTTGACGGCGACGTGTGACGCTTAGTGGTGTCAGGTAGACGGCCTCGGAAGCGCCGGAATCTTACACCTTTCGGCCAAAATTCTTGCTTCACGAAGGTCGTCAGATGGTCGGTCGGTACTCTCACCACAAATGAGTTAAAATTTACACTGTGGTGCGACTCCAACCGTTCGACCCTCAAGAGGAACTGAATAATGGAGGAAGGAGGAATGAATAATGTTTCTAATAACTCTGCTCTATTTAAGATAAGAGTGAATAAGCATCTTCTAGGTAAACTCGCACCATCTTCGGCTTCCTCTTAGCTCTCCTGCACAGAGAGTTGCCAAGAGTGAACCGTTTTCAAGTAAAAAAAATACATATAAAATTGTATTATTTTCCTTTAATTTTATAACAAAATCTCGTATTGTGAACTTACTATTTAGCTAACATCTGCGACTTTTTATATGCGTGTCTCATTAAAGGCACCTTTTTTATAAGGTTAATCTCACCATTGCGAACGTGAGGTGGGAGGCGGGGCGAAGTGACGTAGTAATATATGCGGGTACTGCCCTTCGCATGTTAGGCTCGATTGCCGCGGAGATCAGATACGGAGATCTAGCCTCGTGAGTCCGCTGAGACTTTATATGTTACGACTTTATATTATATGTGTTTTTGGTTGACTAGATTTTTAGCAACGGTTGATTTTTGTACTACAGGATTACAGAATTTTTATTCAAACACACCAACATTATAACGTAAGCAGTAAAAACACAGAAAAATAAATGTTACAAATATTGTTTTCACCTCTCGCACCAAAAGAGCTTTTCTGCTTTGTAAATCTCAAAGCAAAAAGGCTTTTTGCTATGAGCTCCAAACAAGACTATAAAGTTAAAGTTAAATAATTGCTTTTGATTTTAATAGGTATTCTTAGCGTGAGAAACATGGTATTTAAATACTATCTTGTTTTTCTCACCTACAACAATTTTCCCGCTGGAGTGTTGAAAAGTTGTATGTTTCAAGAGAGTTATTTTTTTTTTGTCTCGTGTCTTTAAATCACTCGCTCGCTCTTCTACCTCGCTGTATCGTGATTTAAACTCGGACTCACAACAAAAAATAACTTTGCTCACTTGTTGACAAATAACTATTATTTTTTTCTGTTTTTGAATAATGTTTCTAATAAACCAGTTTTCTTTCTTCCCAAAGATAGAAAAATCCGCAATAGACCGGACATGACTGGGATCGATATTACATGAACCAATTATTATTATTTGTGTATCTTATGTTAGATGTCACTGTAACTTCAAGTGGAATATTCCAGCTACAGCCTCTTACAAAAGAACAATAATAAAACACAGGGGTCACTCTAGATCTGGTAAGCTGCATCAACCGCAGAGAGTCGCCTGTGGTTGGCTTCGATTGATAACGTTTTATTTGCCACTTTACACGAGGAAACCAGGGGTGTTCTTGCGGATAAATTAGCCTCAATAGATATAGGAAATAGAGGTCCCTTTGTTTTGGGAGAAATGTGGTTTAAAATAATAGAGTTATGGAGTGGGAAATGTAAAAAAAAAATACTTTTAGGATTTGAATTACGAAAATCAAGATTAAAATAACACTTTGAAGTGCTTTTCATGGGGATCACGGAGGCATTTTATAACCAGTACTATAGACAGAATATGAATATACTGGAAATAACAGTTACAGGTTCTCTTAGTCCTTGGTTGTAGCTAGGCTGACGGTCTAAATATTCAAGGAGCTACGATAGTAGTGAGAAAAGGTTAGACGCACAAGATTCTGACGGGTAGAAGTGCACCTCGAGGAGACTTACCGACCCCACGATAAGATAATATAGGGTTTGCAGAGAGACTTGACCTACCGTGACCACTTACCATGAATACATGATTGTATCCTGACCTCTAGTATGAACAGAATTTCTTAAAAGTGCTTTATTTGGGCAAAAAGCACATTCTTCTCATCTAGGTCCCCATTAATATTTTTATTAGCAACTAATGATATCACCATCAACGCTACTCAACAACGCGGACATGACACAAATATTTCTCGCAATCGCTACATTTAATTACCGTCTCTCATGTCTGTCTGTGCGTGAGTGCGCAATCAATCTTGGCCCTCCCACAAGGAGGGGAAGAAAAAACATGGACAAATACCCGTCAGGATGATGCGTACGAAATGAAAGGGAAAATAGCGCGTTTTTGGATCTCTTCTTGATGGCAGTCAAGTTGTGGTTTTTTGTGAAGTATTTTGATTATAGCCCAAGGTTCTTTGACGAAATGAAATGAAACGAAATGAAATGAAAAAGCTCTTTATTTATATGGATTTTGTTAAGTACTTTTGGTATTGAAGCTTAATAGAACTGCTGGCGACTGGCTGGTGATGCCCGATCTCTTTTTAGAAGCAGATTTTTTCGTATGCTTTTTACTACTTTCTCGTATACGTAGTACAGAGGAAGTCTTGTAATCGTCAAAAAATTCGACCTTGAGATTTTGACGGATTTACACGTTTTGGACCTCCCAGAGTCCAAAAATATTGTTTTTGGAATTATGTCTGTGTGTGTATGTCTGTGTGTGTATGTCTGTGTGTGTGTCTGTACGTTAGCACGATAACACGAGCATGCTTTAACTTATTGCAACCAAAATGAACATACGTGTATGATATCAAATTATAAGATTTCTATCAAATTTTGAGCCGTCGATCACGAAAGTTAAGCAACCAAGTGCACGGTGGGTACTCGGATGGGTGACCAAAATTTATCATGCATGTATGACATCAAAATATAAGGTTTATATTAACCTTTGAGTAGTTTCCGGTATACGAGATAGTCAAGGGGAGACCACTCCCGATTTTTTAGTCTCTGTTTTTGATACCACTCTATTGTCAGTGCTTGCTATCGATACGTGCTAGATTAAATCTATGGCTGATAAAGTGTCGTGTTTTCATCATTACATCCACGAACCTCATACAGTCTACACCTCACTCGCTATCAAGAACTGTTAAATATAATATGCATACGATGTTCGTATGCAAATTTAAAACTGTATTTTTATCTCACGTACGCGTGTGTAGTACTTTTTACACACAGCGACACACTGTGTGTAAAAAGTACTACATCGAAAGGTATGAAATAATCTAGGTTCTTCGACAGTTACCATTAATTTGGTCGCATGCGTCGCATGTTTGTTTGTAACTCACTTTGAATTAAAAATACTTAAAATAAAAGATATGAGAGTGAAATTAAAAATACCTTTTTTTTAAATTATATTGACATCTAAAATAACGATACAACTTTTGAATAATTAAAAAAAATATCTTTCAAACTCTTTCAGCAATCGTTTAATTCCGGTTCATTAATTTTTTTAAACTTGTGTTCCAGATGACGAGGGTGCCTTGTTCATTCCTTGGGCCCCTTAATTACCCAAAGAGCCTTTTAAAGGTTCTATTTCAGAATTCAATTGCATTAAATGGGCTTCGACTAAACATCCAGACAAGAATACAGGCGGGGTACGAAAAGGTTCATCACGTTAAGGTCCACATTAGCTTGCCCCAGAGCTATTATCAGTCATGCCAACATTTCATTCCCAACCAAATAGAATAACTCAATAACATACATATGTTCACGCTCGTTATCACAAAAGGGGTTGGGCACTGCTTTAGGTAACATTTCATCCTCATCATCATCACAGCCTTTATAATTCGACCCACTGCTGCGACACAAGGAGAGGAGAGGGTTTCCAACGAAGGCGGTATAGGTAGTAGTCCACCACTCTTGCCCAATGCGGATTGGTGGACGGAGCATAGAGTGATCAATACCCTTTTGTTGATCCGTTAGTAGTCTTCTACCACACCTATTGGAGGATATGGGGTGATGCTATTCTACTTTGCCGGTATCATGTTAATTAGGTAACATTTAGTAATACATAAAGCCACATTTGGCAGTATGCAGTACCTTCAAAAGTGACAGATTGCAAACCTGTCGCCCACACAAATGGGACACTTAACCCAATAAAGTAGCAATCCTTCAGTAATCCAACAACGAGGACAAAAATTCCACTCTAACCTTCGCATATAATTATGTGAAATTAATATACTTGATTCAAATTGACGACACCCGGACGTTATAGCCTTATAGTCACTTTGGCACTAGGCAAGGGATGCTTAGTCGGTAGGAGTCTGACATAGCCCGAAGACTGCCCTTCGGGTATCCAATGTAGGATTACACCTTCTTCCCTCGGGGTCCGGCAGGTCTACTTAACTCTTTTTGTTGCTATGTCTTTCGCTCCTCCCTGTGGGGGAAGGAAAGGAAAAGCAACGAGGGGGTTAGGGGGATCTTTATCCACCAAAGTCCTGCGCTGCCTGTATCCACCGGCTTCCGTACTTGGTTGCCACTAGAGGATCTTTTCGCAGCAACGGCTGTCTATCTTCCTTGCAATGTGATCTGCCCACTTCCATTTAAGGTTCACAAATCTTTGAGCTATATCAGTGACCTTGGTTCTCCTGCGGATCTCATAATTTCTGATGATATATATTATTATGATCACACAGAGAAAATCTGAGGGTAAATTTCTCCGTTGCCCTTTTAGTAACTTTGAGCATTCTTATGAGGTCCATTATAAGTCCAAGTAAAGAAATCTAATGTAGATCTGGCTAGATTTACTTGATGACTTTACAATATTTTTTTAAACCACAGAAATGCTCCTGTGTGCCTACTTCTTTTCTGACATCGTTTAGTTTTTTACAAAATGGTAATTTCTTCTTCTACAGTTTATTTGCGTTATCCATATGGATTTCGCCAGTATTGAGTTTTCTACATAAGTCAGTCAAGAACTGTAACTGTAAATATAAGTAAAATATAATTGGTAACATCTGACAACTTAATTACGTAAGTGCAATTGCGTGTATCAATAATGTCTTCTCAAATATGTACGTGTGTGTGTCTCCTCTAAATCTCAAATAAGATGTCGCAATAATTGATAGTAGTCACCGAATCAATTGCATCTGTCCGTAATTAAGGGTAGACGCATTAATCACTGATGCGTGAAAGTGACATTATTGCCTTCTAACTCTAACACTTTAGAATAGTTACAGAGGGACGCTTATATCACTTTCTATCTAATGAAGCAGCAAGAAAATGGATGTCCCTACAATTCCATTATACAGATAGCAACAAAATGTAGGTATTTCAGTAGGAAACACAAAAAATAAAAAATCTACGCTGATGAACTTTACCTGATCTTAAGTCAAAATTTGTCGTATGGTTACCTAAAAGCATTTCTAGTCAAGACTAAGCATTTGAGTTATGACTATGGTTCTCAACTAGTTCCAGTCGTTAGTTGTTCGAATTATAAAAAAGTTAGCTTTGTGTGGATCATATCAACAACATAGCGGTGGAAATTTTACTGAGAACCTGCCTCTATAGTGCAAGTGGGCGGATGGAATGAATTCTAAGAAATCGTTCACACACTCCTACTCTTCGGTGGTGTGAATAGTCAAATGTCGAGTTGACAAGTACTTAACAATTGTACATTCTATAGTTAGTTTTGGATAATCAAGGATAATAGACAAAACTGGAAAGCTCGCCTCTTCTTTTCTTGTCTAAAACCTTTTTACATTCTATGAACCACACTTAAACCTCACAATACAAATTATTCTTTATTCTAATTCCATTAAGGACTACAGGGTCTTACAACAACGTCACACACGCATGCTGATCCATTTTGAACTTTAAGGGAAGATGATTAAGAGCGTAGGGTTGGGATCAATTTAGCACAGCAACGTATTTAATCTAAAGCAACACGCTTAAGGACGATCCTGTGTACATTAGTCACTGGTTACGACGACGAGTATACGAGTATATATCGAGTTAATGCGTGGGCGTGTACATCTTGAACCAAACAGTAGTCTGGGAGAAATCGCAATTATTTTGTTTATCTTAACGAGAAAGCTCTGGTCTTCAGCTTACCTGATGGAAAGTCTTGATATGGCTGAAGGTGGAAGCGACTTTCACCTGGAACCTTAACCACTAAGGGTTTTTCGGTTTCTGCGAGAGGGAGCGTTGCGGGTCACGAACGAAAATAGATTTGTTTTTGGATAGCATTGCATTTTCAGAGAAAACATTTTTCATTTAATAAACCTATTACTCGAGTATATGATTGTGGTATAAATCGCTTCAGTAGATATAAATCCAGGTTTGTAAGTTTCGTTTTTATCTCATTTGTAGTCCTTTAAAAATATTAATGGTTAATTTCAACTATGTTTTTTTTATCATAAAACTCGTATTCTGCGTAACTTTGAATATATGAAAAAAAGGGTGTGCACAGACATAGTTTTTTGCTATTTGAAAAACATTCGTAAAGATATAGTAAGAATTTGGGGTAGTAAAAAGTTTGCACTGTGCTCTTAATATTGCAAGTGTCTATAGGCGACGGTAACCTTAAGGCACACCAGATGGGCCGCAGGCTTGTTTGCCATCTCGCAGTAAATATTAAAAATAAAAGATGTCCCGATTATACAGGTCCCGTAGACAAAGTAACACATAGAAGAGATAACGAAGTTCGACAATAACAGAATTTATATGATTGACTTAAGCCTTCGTTATATCACGTGGACAATTGTAGCTCAAGTAAGTTGGTAGTTAAAGCTAAGACGCTGTTGGTGATGATGATGATGATTATTATTATCATACCTAGAAAATACTTTAAATTGAAAACATTAGTTAATGCAACTGCCACGACTAGCCTTCGAAAAGAAAGTAACTCAAATTGATTTATCATTATAACAGCATGCAAGCTCGTTGCGGGTGTCAGATCCTATGAAATCCAAAAAATAAGTATGAAATTGGACTCAAAGTAAACTTGTCCACTTTAATGTAACTCGCCAACTCTTTGCTACAACCCTAATAAGAGCCAACAATAACAATTATCACTAATACTGCTGCCACATAAATTGAAGTGAACTGAAATTTCAATATCAATAAAAGTTGTGAAACAATAGAACCTATCGGTTCGTCCCCGCTTTAGGGAAATATTCATTAAATTTACGGTTTCACCTTAAAACTGTGCAGTACGAATGGAGGAAATCATTAGCATTTTCTACAATGGGATGGGAATTCTCCTAAAGTTTTTTTAGTGATGAGGGTGCCTTTTGATTTCGTTTATCGACATCGATATTTCATTTTATTAATAAAAATTTTGCTATACAAATAGATATTTTTCAATCATAGGTATATTGTATAATAGAGTAAATAGATTACTTAATATTTACGGGCTAAATTATTATAATTGTAAGAAAGTTATATTTAAGTATCTAAAGTTATCTGAACAAACTGAGGAGTTGATATTAATATTTAAACGACTAGAATTAATTCAATTTAGATTTTTGGTATGTCTATTTAAATAATCAGTTTTACTTGTAATTTACTAAATGTGTAATAATTTTGTGCACGTAGATATAAAAGCTTGTAAGCACTTTCTCGCCAGAAACACGGGTTTAACCTAGTTCAGGCAAACAATAATAACTATCACCTTATTATTATATTGTTTACATTTGTAGAAATCATGTACTTTACTTATGAATAATCAATTTAATTATTTCTTCATTTTAAATGTTTTCTCATATAATTATAATACGCCCACTGCATAACAACGTATGATATAGGTCAGGTCATCATACACCTAAATAAGACATAAATAATAATAAATAAAAACTTTTATTTTCAGCTTGGTAACATGGTTTGGTATTAAGATGGTATATATGGTGGATATTAACAAGGTTTGGGAGCCCTTCTGTTAATTTTACACTCTTGTCTGAGGCTTAAGTTATGACAATGTAAAATATTTAATTAAGATTATAATCTTATTCATTTTACAGAATTATAAATGAACACATTGTGATAAATTAATGAAGAAGACATCTAACTTTAATTAATTAACTTATATATAATTTTATATAAATCGTAATAATCGAATATAATTACATTAATAAATTAGCGGCCCACTTTCCTTTTATCTTTCATTTAATACAACTGAAGCAAATAATATACAAACAGTCGTCATAATAGAGAAAAAATATGTTGAAGTAAGAATGAAAAATATCAAAATATTAGATTTTTGCTAGCTTCTTAAAACTTTCTGCTAATTTATCAAGTTGCTGTTTATGTAAACAATTTTTTAAGAAGTAATTGTTATTATTTCTCGGCAAAAAAGTTATTCTAGTAAATACTAGAACAACATCTAGGCACTATAAATATAGTGCTTTGATAAATTTATCGACATTTCTTTAACAGCCGACCCCATCACTAAAACGAACCCCATATACCCTGTAATTGCGTCCACGTTTTGGGGGTAGAATCACATAAATTACAACATTTATTCATTCCCGATTGTGAGCGTTATTGTTGTCATTAAATATCCCACATAATACGACTGTGTAATAACGTACGTACCACACGCCATATTTGATTATAACTCGAAGAATTATTCGGTAAACCCAAAAATATGTGGAATTGAATTTCAATTCACATGATTTTTGTTTAAAATGTCCTGTCTTTTTAACGGTTATTATATATTCAGAAAGGAATCAATTTAGGCCAGAGGGCTCTGGATGATTTATGAATATCAAAGTAAATACCATCGTCTATCGCGAATTGCCATTACATACCTACATCACGCGATAATTGAGCTTTACTATGTGTACCGTTTTTAAGTCAACGCAATAAGATTTAAATGCAACATTTTTTGAAAATTAAGCGTGCTAACACACACATAAACTATGTGCATGTTTTTCTACACGCAGTCACGGCCAACCCGTGTTCGTGAGATAAAATTACTGTAGTAGAATAGATTTTTTTTATAAAACTTAAATAAAAGAAGTGTACTGGATATTTTATTTAATTATTTTATTGACAATTTTGCATTCGTCGAGAAGTAGCTCATCAATGCGAAACAATGATTCTAAGGTCGACCCTTGACCATTTGCCTTGCAAGCATATCAGCTACAGCGACTGTTTTTCATCAAGAAAGCATTCTCTGCATATAACATTTCTTTCATGATTGTATGAAAATAGAGGAAACCGTTGTATTTTTGCAGATTTTTCCTGTACAGATTCCTGATACTTATTGGCATCTCTAAGCTCTTTGTCATGGATAATGCTGTGACTGGTAGAACTTCTGGAGCTTATGGTAGAGCAGATATGGTTAACTGCAATATACATCATAACTATAGACTCCCATCCCAATCTGCTAACAGTACTTTGTTGAGAAAAAGCATATTCTGTATGGGGCCTCAATTATATTAAAGTTCCTTTAAAGACCTCTGTATGAATATGTGCAAGGAAAAAATTTAATGTTAATTGATTGACAAACGTTATTATGAAGTAAGAGATTTTCTTGGCGACAGATTGGTAAGTTAATTTTAATTTGACATCGTATTATTTGACATTTAATGTATTTTTACTTTCTCGTATACGTAGTATAAAGGAAGTCTTGTAATCGTCAAAAAATTCGATCTCGAGATTTTGATGGATTTACACGTTTGGACCTACCTGAGTCCAAAAATATTTTTTTTGGAATTATACCTGTGTGTGTGTGTGTGTGTGTGTGTGTGTGTCTGTGCGTTAGCACGATAACTCGAGTATGCTTTAACTTATCGCAACCAAATTTAGCATGCATGTATAACATCAAGTTATAAGTGTTCTATCAACTTTTGATTCGTCGATCACGAAAGTTCGTGGTCGGTACTCGGATGGGTGACCAAAATTTAACATGCATGTATGACATCAAAATATAAGTTTCCGGTATACGAGAAAGTCAAGGGGTGACC
Organism: Elophila nymphaeata; assembly: GCA_955850985.1. NCBI lineage: Eukaryota > Metazoa > Arthropoda > Insecta > Lepidoptera > Crambidae > Elophila > Elophila nymphaeata. The sequence continues at coordinate 21,429,033 of OY039084.1, read as the reverse complement.
ACTCCCGATTTTTTTATTCATCAATTGCAATGTTATAATTTTAATTGTATTATTTGATATTTTAGTTAAGTATTATTATTTGACATTTATAATATTTTTAGTCATCAATTTTAATTTAATAATGTTTAGATTTTAATAAATATACTTTTGTACACCTTCCGAGGTAAGACATGTTGGTAGGTACTATATAAGCTTGTAAATCTTAGCAATGTATCATCAACATCATAATCATCATAACAGCCTTTATAATTAGACCCACTGCTGGGACACCTCTTCTTGTCATCGAAGGAGGTTTAGGCAGTAGTCCACCACGCTTGCCCAATGCGGATTGGTGGACGGAGTATAAGGTGATCAATACCCTGCTGATCCATTAGTCGCCTTCTACGACACCCATTGGAGGATATGGGGTGATGCTATTCTACTCTGCCGGCATCACACGGCTATAGATATGGAATAACAATGCACGTAGCAATTTATAGCATACATTTTTCTCACAATTGAATGTATCTTTATCTTCTTAACTAAAATAGAATTGTGTTCAAAATCAAGCCTTATCCGGGTCACGCCGCTCTTATCATCATTCGTTCAGAGACAAAATGCACATTTGTAGCCTTTTAACGAACATATACACTCGCAATAAATAAAACCCGTTTTTGCTAGCAGTCATCTTTTTTTAATACTGGCTATATCTGCAAGGTATCTAGTGCTTATTTGAACGTGCACTGTACACACACTACCTAACGAAGCGTGATTCAACAGACACTGTGTCTGCAGTTTCGGTTAGAGCAAAAAGAAGCAATGAATTCTTTAATTGATCTTTTTAATACGTGTAAAAACCGAAGTGAGTTCAGTTGTGCATTTATTTATAATTGTAGTCCAAAAGTTACTTTGTTCTTCAGGACTTATGGATTAGATTGCAGATGCTATTTCCTACGGGAATCATTAAATTTTTTGAGGTAAAAGCATAGTTTTTTTTGGACTCCATTACAAAAAATTTCTCGCCGTTTAGCCAATGTGGAGATTCAGGTTGCGGACTTTAACGCGGGAACCGTTTATTTTCCCGATAGTTTTATTTATTATATTACATAGTTTTTATTATAAATATGCGAAATATATATATTATATATGTTTAATTGTTATTAAATAGTATAAGTGTATATTTGTTAAAGTTTTTTTTTAGTTAGTATTGTCTGTTATCGCTTTTCACCTGTTAGAATAGAATAGAATATATCTTTATTGTACATACATCAACCAACAAATACAAAGATAATAGAATAGAATAGAATTAAACTTTATTGCACATCGACATTAATATTAAAGATTACATACATGACAATAATTTCCATTACAATGCACAATGGGCGGCCTTATCGCTAAGAGCGATCTCTTCCAGGCAACCTTTGGATGGACAGGATTAAAACAAAAAGCAAAGGGAAGATGGCGATACAACAACTAAATAAATCGCTCGTAATTATTTAACATAGGTACATATAATAAAAATAATACATACACTAAATATATAATACAAATATCTAAGGTTTATGGTAAATAAATAAATAAATATAATATATATCAAAAATAATATACAATATAAGATACATTTATAATATATATATATATATATAAAATATAAATATACATATAAGTATTTGATACACTACTTATCAATAGGTAATAATAGGTTACAGTGTCAGATAGTACTCCTTTACCAGCCTCCCGAAAACATTGAGTGATTATGCCTGTCTGATTACCAGTGGCAAAGCATTCCACAATCGCACAGCTTTAGCAGAAAACGAATTCCTGTAAAATTTCGTGAAATGTACTGGCGTTGCTAAGCTTAGATTTTCCGATGACCTAAGTACACGTGAATGGGTGTCATGACGGTATTTAAATTGGTCTTTAAGATAGAAAGGGGTGTTTGGGTGGAAAAGAATGGCATATAGGAGGGAAAGAATGTGAGCATCCCGGCGAAGACGAATTGGCAACCACTTGAGTTTTAAGCGAAATTCGGAGACATGATCAAATTTACGTAAACCAAAGATGAATCTAATACAGACGTTTTGGAGGCGCTCAAGCTTATTTAGTTGCTCTTCAGTAAGGTCAGGATAGCAGGAATCGGCATAATCAAGGATAGGAAGAAGAAGGGACTGTGCTAGCGCAATTTTGGTAGCAGTGGGGAGGAAGTTACGAATTCTTCGTAGAGATCCAGCAGATGCAAATAGTTTCCTGCTGACTTCTTGTAATTGAGGACCCCAAGATAAGTGTGTATGAAACAGTACACCAAGGTTTTTAACGGTCTGGCTGTATGGTATGCAATTTCCATCAAATATAATCTGTGGCACCTCTGGCCATTTAATTTTCGACATCGTCCTTTGGCTCCCGATGAGTATGACTTGTGTCTTCAATGGATTGACTTTAAGCCCAAATGAATAGCTCCATTTACATATGTTTGCTAAGTCACTGTTTACCGTATTCACGGATGCAGCTAGCCGTTCTAAAGACGTCTGCAGGTAAATTTGCAAATCATCTGCATAAAGGTGGTAGGACGAAGATAACTTAAGACCAGAGATTGAATTTATAAATATTGAGAAAAGTAAAGGAGATAAAACGCCACCCTGTGGAACACCGACAGATGTATCACACCATGATGAAAATGAATCATCGATGCAAATTCGCTGTCGACGCCCAAACAGGTAACTTCGAAACCAGTCGATTGCCGTTGGAGATATGTTAATAGAGCATAATGTCGCTAGGAGCAGATCAAAATCAACTGTATTAAATGCATTGCTAAAGTCCAGCAAAGATAGTATAGTAATGCAACTGTTCTCTAATCCTAGCCGGATATCATCCGTTACTTTAATAACACTAATTACAATTATGTACATACAAAGGGCGACCTTATCGCTAAGAGCGATCTCTTCCAGGTAACCTTAGGATGGACAGAACTAAAAAACAAAGTACTCGAGGGAAGATGGCAATATTTATTAGGTTGGGGAAAAAGTCTTTTCGCATTATAGTATGTATAAACTTGTAATAAAATCTCTTTGGCTATACTATTTGTATCTGGCTGGTTTTGGTACCATTGAAAGTTTAAATTTTAAAGAACATAATTCCAAATTCAAATTAGGAAAATGTGTGATTTTCATTTGTTTTTCGTACCGCCAAGATGAGTGAATCTAATGAAGAAATTCGATACATTTTAAAATTTTACTACAAAAAAGGTAAAAATGCAACGCAAGCCGCGAAAAAATTTGCGATGTTTATGGACCTAGTGCAGTGTCTGTGAGAGTAGCACAAATTTGGTTTAAGCGTTTTCAATCCGGAAATTTTGATGTCAAAGATGCACGTCGCTCTGGTCGCCCTATTACAGATAAAATGGATGTCATTTTTGAAAAAGTGGAGCAAGATCGGCATGTCAGTAGTTACGACGTAGCTGAAGAACTGGGAATTGACCACAAAACAGTTTTGGCGCATTTGAAAAAAACTGGGTACACAAAAAAGCTCGACATTTGGGTACCTCACGAGCTCACTAAAAGAAACCTAATGAACCGTGTACTCATTTGTGATTCTTTATTACGACGTAATGAAACCGAACCATTTTTGAAGAAGCTGATAACTGGTGATGAAAAGTGGATCACGTACGACAAGAACGTGCGAAAAAGGTCGTGGTCAAAGGCCGGTCACGCTTCACAGACTGTGGCGAAACCCGGGTTAACTCGCAACAAGGTGATGCTGTGTGTGTGGTGGGATTGGAAGGGCATTATTCATTATGAGCTGTTACCACCAGGCAGGACCATCGATTCTGAACTCTACTGCGAACAACTGATGAGATTAAAGCAAGAAGTTGAGAGAAAGCGGCCGGAATTAATCAACAGAAGGGGTGTGGTTTTTCATCATGATAACGCTAGACCTCACACATCTTTAGCCACTCAGCAAAAATTAAGAGAGTTTGGCTGGGAGGTGTTAATGCATCCGCCGTATAGTCCTGACCTTGCACCTTCAGATTTCCACCTGTTTAGGTCTCTTCAGAATTGTTTAGGCAGTGTCAGGTTAACATCACGAGATGACTGCCAAAACCACTTGTCGCGGTTTTTTGACCAGAAGTCCCAAAATTTCTATAGCAATGGGATCATGTCCCTACCTACAAGATGGCAAAAAGTTATCGAACAAAATGGTACCTACATACTTTAGTTAAATGTAAATAAACTATATTAAAAAATGTTTTGAAATTTCTTAAAAAATGCGAAGAAACTTTTTCCCCAACCTATTATATATTGCCATCTTCCCTCGAGTACTTAAAATAAATAATATAAAATAAACTACATACAATAATTTACATTACTTACATAGACAATTAACACTCACCATGTAATAATACATATATCATAAATATATACTAAAATACATATAATTATATGAACAAATTTAGTATCATATTGACGACAGATAGTGTTCTGCAACCTGCTTCTTAAAACTGCTTAAAGTCTGAACTTCTGTTGTGTAGTTTGTTATCGTTATTCAATAGCTCTGTGAAAGCTAATAAATCTATTTTCTTTCTTTCAAATTCGAATCGATTTGAGAAGATCAATTGACATGTCATTGTTTCTAATAAACTTTAGTCTCAATTCGGTGATTACAGTCTTAAGAATACCCTTAAGCAAAAACAAAACATCGTCTCTGTAGCTTCTACTATAAATACTCAGCCTTCCTTCCACCGAATTTCCAGTTCGTCAATACACGATTAATCAAGTCATATTAATAGCTTTCAATAGTTTGCTTAACACATATTCGCTCGTTTAGCTGCGCTCGCTCAGACTCGCTCATCAAATCAGAGACGTGTCCTGGGGGAGTGTAACGTACAGTCAGACTTGCTAATCCAATCAGCGCGCACTACCGCCAATTTGTGGCTAATTGTCACTGACGACTGTACCAGTGCTACGTAGATATAATGGCTGAATCCCAAAACTGAGTTAGGTACCTGTCATTTCTTTATAATGATCTGACGTTTAACATTTTATACTGACACTGCCATAAATATTTCAAATTAAAGTGGGTAGGTAGTGCAACTATGCATTCGATCAAAATGAAGCATAAAGTAAATGTTACTTTTTCCACGTTCACTAATTTATCTAGCCCAAATTGAACTTGTATGTGTTATGGACACTAGGTAATGATATAAGTCGGCATATGATGCCGGCAGAGTAGCATCAGTTTTTTTTATACTACGATATGGCAAACAAGCTTGCGGCCTACCTAATGTTAATTGGTTACCGTCCCCTATAGACACTTGCAATTATAAAGGTAAATGGCTTAAACTGCAAGTGTGTTGCCATCCTGGGGACCTAACATGATATACCCTCCATGCCCAGTAATTACACTGGCTACCTTTCCCTTCAATCCGAAACACAGCGAACTGCTTCACGCCAGAAATAAGAAAGGCGGTGGTACCTAACCAGACGACCCTACATATGGGTCTTTCATCTAGTAAGGACCTAGTGGGACCTTTTTCAAGTCCACCTGGCTAGCTAACACCGTCTTTATCTTAATTATGATTTATAATTAACATTTATTGTGTTCCGGGAGTCAATGATAAGATAGCCAGCCCTGTGGTTGAGGGTTCTAAGGGAAGCTAGCTTCCATCTCCGGTCTTCTCGTCACTTAGCATCAGGTGAGATGAAGAGCAAGGCATTCCCAAATCTTCCAATTTATTAGGGGTCAGTGCAGAGTGTCTTGATATCGACATACAAAAAAAAAATTGGTTGTCTGTAAAGTCGGTTTACTGACGATAGTTGAACGTGACAACGTCTTAAGAAAATACTGATGGAATGGTAGCATTTTTCAAAAGAAAAATTTCATTTCATTTGTTTAATAGATTTCGCATTATAGTATGTATAAACTTGTAATAAAATCTCTTTGGCTATACTATTTGTATCTGGCTGGTTTTGGTATCATTGAAAGTTTAAATTTTAAAGAACATAATTCCAAATTCAAATTAGAGAATTATATTCAGAGCGAGGTAACGCCGCATGACGTCATGTTTTTTCGTGCGTGCAGCCGGCTCTATCGAATTATAAGACGTTGTCACGTCAAAAACAATTAAAATCGAGTTTACTGGACTTTTAAAAGTTTGGCATCCGCATCAATAGTCGCCTGGGGCAGTACATTTCGCTGCGTTTATAGACATACTGATTTTATTATTTATTTATTTTAAAGGATTTTTTGTATTGTTTGCTCAGCCGTTCCTTGTCGTCTCATCTCGTCAAAGGTTAAAGCTGAAAATCAGCGGTTTGTCTTTTTCGCAAGCCACAAGCTGAGCTGACACCTTTTTGTATCCTTGTGCCACATATGCTGTCCGCTAATACTGTATATTTTGTAAAATGGAACCTTCTTTTTTGTTTATAAAAATTAAGTATGTACTTTTTAGATTTCAATTTAGTTTTAGCATGTCTGTGTATATTGTGATGGGAATAAAATTACTATCTATCTATATATCTACATACTGCTAAAGGGTTTAGCATTTGATTTTATGGTCGTTTCTTGGGAACGACTGCTATCTTTCGACAGCACCCGGGACCACCGGCTTAACGTGCCGACAAAGCACCGAGGAAAATCAAGTTGAAAAAAAATTCGGTCACCCATCCGAACACCGATCGCGCAATCAACAGTTTAGCTTTCGTAATCGTCATGAAGGACGCACGACGCCCGGTGCCTTCAATTTCCTCGCCAGATCGAAGCTTCTGTTTTTTCAAAATTAGAAAATACACTGAACGTATCTGTCCAGGGCGCGAATTGAACTCAGAATCTTCCGCAATCCGGGTGGCTGCGTCAACCACTACGCTACCGGGACACTCTTCTATTCGAGAGTTCTGTTTTTATAAGGAATCATTGAAATCAAGGTTTTTTGGCGTGTATGACTTTAAAATTTTTATAGTGGGATTTCCACCTCGTCATGACCAACGCCAACTAACAGACCTCTGTTGCCAAGTTGCTAACTTCTCGCCAAGAACTGAGATGCATGCAAATGAGGGTCCAATAAAGAAGAAAATAAGTACTGAGGACATATCTGTATGGGCTAAATCCTTTGCCTTCCCGTAATAGGGAAAAAAATTAAAACAAACATAAAGGAATTACTACTTTCACTGAAAAAAATAACAGAAAATGGACATAAATCTGATTCCACAGACGAAGTCAGAAACGTTAAAACCCAACATTTATCACAACAAAACAAAACCATTAATCTCAATAAATCAAAACACTAAACTAAATGAAAGAGAATATCGCCACGGAAAAATTTGATTGCAATCTACTGATTGATGTTTTGGACGTTGCGACTATCGAAATTAAATCTAAAATAAACTTAGCGCATTTTGTTGGTAACAACAATTTGTAGCTTTAGGCTGTGATAGCACCAGATTTATTCATGATTTCATGACCGTTTTCAGTATTTAGAACTGGCCCGATAGATTATAAATGGCATTAAAAAATCAAGCATTCACTATGCATCGGACTTTTTAATGCGATTATTGTCTATGTCAAAAATGTGTACATAGTTATATTTGCTATGCAAATACTAATCGAATCATCATTTTTTTTACTATATTTTGTATAAACTATACATCGTTATAGTAATATAGCGTTATTAAAGTAATAAAATATAGTGTTTTTCAGTTTATATTTTCTAGTTTTAAAACTATTTACGCGTTTGTAAACGCAAAAAATATTTCATAAAATAAAGTGTTGATTAAATTTATTAAAGCCCACGTTAATGAGGTTATTTTGCCAAAACAAAATTGTGAACTACTTGTTTAATATAAATCAGAAAATAATGTAAGAATATTATTTTCTGATTTATATTAAACAAGTAGTTCTCAATTTCTCAAGTTAAAGATTTATAAGTTTGTAATGAATAGGCTTAAATACTACTGGACCCATTTTAAAATACTTTCTTCAGTAGAATGCTACATTTTTACTGAGTAACATAAGCTAAAATTTATTATTTAAAATTTTGACGCCGTCTTGGTGGAGTGGTCAGTATAGCTGCCTACACATCAAGCGGTCCGGGTTCGAGTCCTGGTAGCGGCAAATATTTGTGTGATGGACACGAGTATTTGTCGACGAGTCATGGTTGTTTATATATATTTAAGTTTATTTATCAAAATATCTAAAAATATTATGTATATTAAAAATGTCCGTTATCTAGTATCCATAACACAAGTTCTTAATGAGACTTTGGTCTAGATAATTGGCGTGAGCGTGGACGAATACAAACGAAGTCACGGGCAGAGCGCTAGTATTAATACTAAGCTACAGCAAATGAATGAATGAATGAAAATTCTATTGTTTACAGGAGGATTGTTAAATATTGGGTCTTGTGACCCTCTTCTGTCCTCTACATGCAGGCAACCCTGTCACTATTTTAGGGTACTGTATGGCCCATACTGCCAGATGTGACCTGAAGCTTCAACCGAATGTTACCTGATGCTCTGGTCGACCCGTTTTAGGATTGTGAGCGTAATATACGTCTTTGAAACTAACAAACTGTTTACATCGTAACTAAAGCAATATAAAATAAAAATCGGCAGTGGTCTCCCCTTGACTTTCTCGTATACCGGAAACAATTCAAAAGTTGATAGAAACCTTAAATTTTGATGTCATAAGTCCATGTTAAATTTTGGTCACCCATCCGAGTACCGACCGCGCACTTGGTTGCTTTACTTTCGTGATCGATGACTCAAAAGTTGATAGAAACCTTATATTTATGTGTCTTACATGCATGTGAAATTTGGTTGCAATAAGTTAAAGCATACTCGAGTTATCGTGCTAACGTGCAGACACACACACAGACATAATTACAAAAAAAATATTTTTGGGCTCAGGGAGATCCAAAACGTGTAAATCCGTCAAAATCTCGAGGTCGAATTTTTTGACGATTACAGGCCTTTTGCCTGTGAAGTGCCTAGTTACTAATTACAGGCTTCAGGTAACATAAGAATTCAATTGGATCATGACACATGGCGCTTACGTGAAATATTAATCGGCCATAATTCGCTAGTGGAACATTTGACGCGGATATTATCGGCACGACGCTTGTCACAACTACAACGACCCAATGGCAAAATGTAATACAACCATCCCCACGTTAAGCTAATTCAACTCTTAACGCTAAAGCTGCAATGTTCAAATTGTTTCTACCAATAATAAGCATTATGTGATTCGAATAATAGAAACAGTTCGTCGCGGGCTGCATTTAAGGGCTGAGTGCTGACAAAGGATATTCAACCTTCCTGGCTATTAGATAAAGGTGGAATATCAATGTGAGAAAAGAAAGTTGATTTACACACGGTGAGTGCCAAAGACAATGGGGCGTGTTCACATTGAGTGACATTATAGCGCAAAATCTATGGCGTGTGCTCCCTTTGAAACTTAAGGAGGAAATGATGATCTGATTTATAGTTTTGTAGAGAAAGGTAGATAACTATCAACGGTACAAGGACAGCCTTTGTAGCATATACGAGTATATTTAATAAGACAAGTACAATTTTCAGCCCTGGGGTAACACCGGGGAGTAATTTGCACATAAAAACGTTTCTATAAAGGACTCTGAAGGTACCGGTAGTTTTAGTAGGAATTCTTAGAAGTTCTCGGACGAGTCCCACACACGCCGCGCTGTCTAGCGTACGGCGCGGCAGGGTACGACGTACGGACGGATACGTTGTACGGACGGGTACGACGTACGGACGGGTACGACGACGGACGTCATCCGGTTTTCCATCGAAAAAAAAGGGAGTAATTCACAAGCTACCTACCGTGGCTTATTCCATGGCGCTCTAGGAAACCTTTCGCGAACATTGAAACTCTTTACGCCTCTGCAGTATCACTGTACTTACGAGTTTGACAACCAGGGTGGTACAATTACTTACTAGGTGGTAGACCCATATGTAGGGTCGTCTGGGTAGGTACCACCGCCTTTCTTATTTCTGCCGTGAAGCAGTTCGCTGTGTTTCGGATTGAAGGGAAAGGTAGCCAGTGTAATTATTGGGCATGGAGGGCATATCATCTTAGTCCCCAGGATGGCAAACGCACTTGCGGTGTTAAGTGATTTACACTTAATATTGCAAGTGTCTATAGGCGGCGGTGACCACTTTACATCGGGTGGGCCGCAAGCTTGTTTGCCATCTTGTAACATAAAAAAAAAACAATTAGTTTCTATGTAATAAATTACAAATATGAATAGCAGCGAAGCTTTATTGTCCTACCGTTCCATTACTTGTTAGATAATTTCACTGTTAGAGTTGTATTTTACTATTCTGGGGATGTGCTTGGCAATCAACTCACTGGGTTCATAATTATCAATTAAAAAATTATTTTTATTTTGTTTTACCATGAACTTAATATAGTCCAGTTTCTGATTAAATCAGATATCGACCCAATCAAACCTTATCTAAAGCTAAAATCTCCACCTTGTCCAATGTCCATATAACTGCCCTCTGTATGGGCAATCGCCAGTATTGCAGACTCGTTCCGTTACCAACCGACCGCACTTAATGAGAAACGGTCAGAACATCGAAATTCTTCGCATGGAAAGCTTATGGAAGGTACACGGGTAAATGGAATTAGGTCGCCTTTGATTCTAAGATGGGCTGATTTTGTATACACATACAGTATATATCAGGTAGCTCATTGGAACATAATTATGCGATAAAGGCTTTTCTTATTGTCTTCATACAGGAAGCTCTTCGTATTCATCTCACCTGCTGGCAAGTGATGATAAGGTAAGGGTTAATACACTAAATAGCACTAATCGAACCATACTCCCGTCAGCGCACTGAAGAGCTACTGAACCTCAACAGGGGAAACCTAAGCGTGTTGATTAGGGCTGATTGACATCTCATCATCATCATCATGTTGTGGACATGAGACTTAAAGCTACTGATGCTTGCAGATTCTGTGAACAGAAGTGTGAAACACCAATGTTCCTGTGTTCTTGTGAGATTCTCATTCACAAAAGAAGCCGACATTTGGGGAGACACATTCTCGACCTAGACGATGTCAAAACAATTCAAGCTGGGAATATCTTATCATTTTTAGATAGTGCCCAGCTAAAGGAGTACATGTAAGGCCTCTATAGGACTTATTTGGAGGTTAGTCACAATAGGACTTTATAGCTCATAGGGACGCAAAAAACCTCGATACGACGAAATTATAAAAAAAAAGTGATTATAAGACCAAAAGTGGAAGCGAGATCCATCTGGAACCTTCAACCACTGATCGGCCTCTATCATTAACTACTGAGGACAATGATGTTGTTAATTATTATCTTATGCCGACAGACTTCGATATGACGGTGGGTGGCTGAAAACTAGACGGGCTTAGAACAAGCCCTTTTTTGCGACAGAAAAGATTTTATATCTATGTACCTTAGTTGCGATAACAGGTCGCACTAGGGTTATGAGGGACTCTCTGGGATACCAGCGTACCAATTAAAACCATCGACGTTCTCTACGCTCCGCATACCAATGTGTCTCGCGAGAAATTCCGTATAGGCAAGGTCATCTGCGGCTGGCCCCATCACGCCCATATGCTGGTCAGAGAACATCCCGAGAAAGCTTGGGATGTTCTATCAGTTTCGATACATGCAATGCGAGCGACGCGGTATTTATAACAAGCCTCAGTAACAACCAAACTGGGAACAAATTTGTACTTCACCCGGTGGACGAAATGGGACCTCTGCATCTAATTGCGGAAAACTTTAAAATCGTCCTTATGCAAACGCCTGATTTTCTTCTATGTCACAAATTATTGTGGCAGTTGTTTGTGAAACGTTGCAGGCATATGTCATATTTTTTTATGTTTTTAGTCGAGCCACAGCGGACTAGCCCCTTGAAACTGGAGCAGCCCGAACTGGGATAGTACAAGTTCACCTTACAGTAGACCAAAGTCAAATAACACTACATTTTTGTGGTATTTTGTTTCTGTTTGTGAGTAAGGCCACCAGAGCTCCACGGGGTAGAGAAGGGGACTAGGCAGGCTTACCACCAGGCAGGTCGCATACTTGTCTGCTAACCACTTGTCATAAAAAAATCAGATAGAACGGTGAATGAAAAATGAAGAATACTGTTCAGAAAGTTTTGGAGAGAATGGAAATTGCGAACATATTGCATCAACTTCTAAAATTGAAGGAGTCAGGTTTAAGACTTAAAGTAAAACATATCCACGATAACATGATGAGCAAATGTTTGAGCCAAGCATTTGTACTTAGTTTACATCTGTCTGCGGGGCAATAATACCGCTGAATTTCTAAGCAATATTGGCCACAAATTGGCCGCCGGTCGATCCCGCCTTGATTGCACCATTGTCGATGGTTTCCCTGACCGCTTGAAATATGACTGCGGTTCCAATTGTAACCTGCATCTTGCTGCAATTGCGAGTTAGTTCTAATTTGGATCTTGCAACACAGCTATTTTGGTTGAATATTTGATTAGATTAAGAAGCTTCTAACGCTGCAACACTACGGATTAGCTCATAATACGATTGCGTACAAAATAACAATAGTCAGGAGGATGTAGGACAATGATATTCAAGAAATTCCGTTAATTTTATAAATATTTTTTATTTTTCTGGGACTTTAGACAAAAATTATACATACATATTATGATCACGCGATTCCCAAGAGGGGTTGAGCACAGCCTTAGGTAACAATTCGTTACACATAAAGCCATATCTGGTAGTATGGGCCATGCAGTGTCTCCAAATAGTGACAGGTTGACAGCCTGTCGGCACCATAACCAAAGAGTAAAATCCTTCAATAAACAATTAACAAAAATAACTTTTAATTCCTGCTCTTAAAGTTTTGTGAACCCGAGAAATGATTTTATTTTGACAATTATTTATATCCGTTCCCTTTTAATTGTATGTATTGTAATTTGAATTTATTAAGTTTTTTTTTTCATCTTTTTGCATTTTGGTAGTCACTTACAGAACAATCAAGTGAATTCATGGGATCTTGCAAGCTTAAGTTTATATTGTGTAAGTTGTATTTTCAATTACAATAATGAATAGGTAAGTAAAAAAGTAACATTTATTGGCTAGCACAGGAAAATATACCAAATATATATAACATGTAATCTTTGAAATAGATAATGTCCTCTGCGAGGCCAAAATCTACCTGCCTCAGTATATGCGACATATTGAGTATGTAGTCATGAATGTCATCGTTATGGCTGAGGGTGTAGAGCTGGCATAAATGTCAGAAGAAAATACACTTAAAACAATTGACAATTAATAACACGGTGTTCCCGCTCAGACTTCGCATCACGGCGCCGATCTGTCATTTCAATTTGCACACCCTTTCGAACCCAATCCGTATTTCAAATCCACAAATCAAATCAAAGTCTCAACAAAAAAAAATAATGCACTAACCCTCATACGTTATCGAATTATACGCACCCCTAGCGCTTTTGTTGATGTACGTAGTGAACAGGGCAACGGTGGGTGACGTGCGGGTATTACAGGATTTTACCTATTCTGTTCTTGAAGTGTTTTAAAAAGGTAATAGTTATTTGTTCAACAAGTGAGCAAAGTCATTTTTTGCTACGATTGCCAATATTAAATTACGAACCAGCGAAGTAGTCTACCGAGTGATTCATAAATAGACTACTGGGCGTAGTGGGTGATATAAAAGCACGAGACAAAAAAAAATACTTTCGAGTAAAACATACAACTTTTCACCTTTCCAGCGAGTAAATTATTATAGGTGAGAACAACAAGGCAATACTTTAATACATGTTTATTATCTTAAAAATAATTATTGAAAATTAAAAGTAAGATTAATAAAATAATTTAGATTGTTATAGTCTTTTTCAGAGCTTGCAGCAAAAAGCGTTTTTCCTTCGAGATTTTAAGAAGCAAAAGAGGCTTTTTGGTGCTGGAGAGGAGAAAAATAGTTTACAGAAGTCAGCACTGCAAATCAGACTACTCAAAAACTGTAAAATGTCTCCAATGAATTTTCAAACTTAAATTTGTGGTGTATTATAAAGCGTGAAATCGATTGGGGTAAATTTGACAGTCTGTGGTAACCTGATGTGCTGTTGACTGTATATAGAGTAAAGTAGGAAAAGAAAGATCAAGAAAAAATAATTAAATAACATCACACTCATCTGGGCGTAAGCCTACCCCCAACTTAGCCGTTTCGACAGGTTATTCTATAAGTTTCTAACAAATGATGTTAAAATTCATGGCTTTAGTGATTCTTATTTTTGCACTAGCACTTTGTGCGTACAAAAAATAATATATAACGAAATTTCAAGAACCTAATCACTAGTAGTAGCTTTGTCGCAAAACTCTTACGCTATACAGAAATCCCAATTGGTTATTTTAGATTACATATTTTTTTTAGTTCTATTTTTACCGGCTTCTTGCAGATAATACAACTATTTTACTTAATATTGTATAAGACTTTGAATATTATAAAATCCGAATCTTACGACCGGTTGCACCAAGTTTTACTTTATACAATTTCGTAAAAAATCAACATATTTTTAAAAATGGAACAATTCATTCATATGAATCAAGTTGACTTTTACGTTACTTTTTGCAAAATTGTAAAGCGTAAAATTTGGTGCAACTGGCCGTTAGAGTGTATTTGTAATTTGTAAATGCTAAAATTAAACACATTACATTGCGTAGCACTAACCAACGGTCGTATACACTTTACCGATGCAGTATACACTATGCCATAGCGACATTTTCGTGCGGTAGAATCAAACACTAATTGAGATTGTGACGTCACAAAGGCAGTAATCGAATCACGCGATTATCGAATTATTTTTGTGTTCTCTGCGGTTTGAGCGACTTTATTAAATGAATATGTAAAGCGACCATAGGCGTATCTTGATGGGGAATGTAGGGGGTTTTTAGCAGGGTGTTCATTGCTCCTGGGAAAGTTTGGATGGTCTTATAATTGTGTTAAATAAGCAATCTGTTTGTGTAGTTATGGTTTATAAACTTATTAAAATGGTTTTTATCGATTGATGACAGCTTTAAAAGGACCATTCAACGAAGAAACAGAAATCTGATAAACAATTGCAGAATATGGAATAATTTTATTTTTGCGTTTACAAACGCAGTTGGTCAACGCGTCCACCCGGATTGTGGAAGGTGCGGGTTCGAGTCCCGCCTGAGGCAAGTCGATTTTTTTCAGTGCATTTTTCTAGTATTATATTTACGCGTTTGTAAACGCAAAAATAAAATTATTCCATAATGTAAGGTAGTTTCATCTTAGCTGGGCGTCAAATATTTGCAAAAATATTTCGTTCGGGTCTTGGAAGTGCAAATTTCAAAGATTTGATGAAACGATGTTTACCATAAAAACATAAGCACCAAGCACTGACAAATTTCGACAGCAAAAAGCAGTGCCTCGGTGGCGAAATTGGTCAACGCGTCCACCCGGATTGTGGAAGGTGCGGGTTCGAGTCCCGCCTGAGGCAAGTCGATTTTTTTCAGTGCATTTTTCTAGAATTGCAGAATAATTTTAATCAGCAGTTGTGTTTGTTTTTTAATGAATATAGGGGTTGAATCTACACTTCAGCACCTAAAGATCCTAAAGTGTAAAAAAGGAAAAAGTTGATTTTAAATACGTTTTTTTATCTCTACATAGTATAAAACCAAGTTGCTCCGTCTGTCTGTACGCTTGGCCTTTCTTATTTGTGCCGTGAAGCAGTTCGCTGTGTTTCGGATGAAAGGGAAAGGTAGCCAGTGTAAATACTGAGCATGGATAAGGCATTTCATCTTAGTCACCAGGATGGTAGCGCACTTGCAGTGTTAAGTGATTTACCCTTAATATTGCAAGTACGCGACGGTAACCACTTGTTTGCCATCACGTCGTATAAAAAAAATAGCGCAACGGATTTTAACCCTTGGCATGCCGGTTGTTAAAAATAGAAGGTTTGTCTTGTAATTTCAAACTTAGGGTTTCCCGCGCTTGAGTAGCTGCGCATTACCTTATCGAGGTCATTTTGACGCATTTCCCGCAGTCCGATGCCCACTCCCAGATAGTGGACCTATCGTTCTGCGAGCAATGTCTATGTGTGCACGGGGTCACATAAATCTGTGTATGTAACAACAATATAGCGAAAAAATATTTATTGGTACTTCGATGAATGCACGTCCATAAATGGCAACCTCACTTCAAGGAATGTTGTATTTGATTCCTTGGTAGACTATCAATCAATGAAATAAAACAGTTTTTATAAAGGATGGTTATATTATTTTTACGGCGCACCTTAAAAACAGGCATGTTAAAGGAATGCATATGCACTAAATACATTGTACTCCGTTATGATGCACATAAATAAGTCTGAAAAAAGGAAAAACAAAGCCCCTTCCTCGGACAACCGGCCCGGTTAACCCTTACAAAAACTCTTACGAAAAATTATGGAAGGTAGCTGCATATTTCCTTTTCACCCTGGTACCTTTTTTATGTCGTAACGTTTGAAATTTAGCCGGGTAGGGCTGCCTCTATTTATGCAGCACTTTGTAAGGTTGAATAA
Source organism: Elophila nymphaeata (assembly GCA_955850985.1). Taxonomy (NCBI): domain Eukaryota; kingdom Metazoa; phylum Arthropoda; class Insecta; order Lepidoptera; family Crambidae; genus Elophila; species Elophila nymphaeata. The sequence goes on along the minus strand of OY039084.1, from coordinate 21,412,486 downwards.
TTATTTCTAGGGTTGATTAAATATTTTAAAATTGCTTAAAATGAATTGTGTGTACTTTGAGATGGCTAGGTATTTTGATATTAGGTCCTTACCTATGTAATTGGCGTTTTTTTTCTTACACACTATTAGCTGTGTAACTTCTTTGATTTAGTCGCTGTTTCAGTTTTATATTTTAATTATGAATAAGGACTATACTGTTACGGATTTGCATGTAGTAAACTTAGAATTATTTAAATGTTTATTTAAAAAAAAAAAAAAAAAAGTGACTGTTTTATTTTGTCAGCAGAATCAACTCTTGGAATCGTTGTAACTCATGGACAGGCCCATCTTTTGTCTAAATCATTATTGCAATACTTAACCACGTCTTGATCAATTATACACTCCAAATTTCAAAAGATTTGGCAACGGAGTTTATTAGAAATTTTAAATAACGTTAGTATGGTAAATACACATTTAATTGAAAAACTTCATAAAAATTGGCGTTGTTCCATACTAACTCTATTTTTTTTAACTATAAATCCTAATGTTACACAATTTGGAGGAAATAAGCGAACAACTCTCGGCTAAGTCTAGCATCAATAAATTATGCAAAAATCAAGTCTGTCCATGAGTTAGTAGGCATCAAATCGCCAATTCTGATAAAGAGATTAAAGAGTCATTTTCACATTTTTTTCAGAATTTACCAAGTGAAATATAATTTAATTACAGACAAAAATCTTGCAAAGAGTTTAGTTTCAAAAAAAATAATAATAAGAACCTAAAACAACAATTGAATTAAAGAAATTGCAAGTTTAGGTACAAGATAATAAAACGCCAATTTCATAGGTAAGGACCTAATATGTTTGAGTTTTTTTAATAATAATTATACTGATGACACTGCTGAAATGATTATGATTGTAATATCTTGGTTATCGGTTCAAACTTGTCACTTTTATGGCACACTACATGGCCCAAAATGCTAGATTTGGCTTTATATGTAACAAAAGGTCTCTACACCTTTTGGCATTATAACACCAGTGCACAACTAGCTTTAAAAAAAAATTTTCATATTGCGAGATGGCAAACCAGTTTGCGGCCCACCTGGTCTTAAGTGGTTACCGTCGCCTACAGACACTTGCAATATTAAGGGTAAATCACTTAACACTGCAAGTGCGTTGCCATCCTGGGGACTAAGTTGATATGCCTTCCATACCCAGTACAAGAAGCGTCGGTGGCGTAGTGCGTATGGGCGTTGTCTCCCTCCCGAGGGCACCGGTTCGAACCCCGCCACGTACCAATGTGTTTTCAAATTTTGAATTCATATGTACATTTAATCGACGCTTCTACGGTGAAGAAAAACATCGTGAGAAAACCTGCACACACCTATGAAGAAATTTTTAAGTTGTGTGTGAAGTTGACCAACCCGCACTTGGTCAGCGTGGTTGACTAAAACCTAATCGCCCCTAATGTGGCGTAGGCTCGAGCCCCTCAGTGGGGACATTTTATGAGCTGTTTGAGATGATGATACGCACCCCTAGCGCTTTTGTTGATGTACAGTAACAATGATTTAATGGACCTAATACTTATCAAAAATATGGCGCCTGAAACGGTTTTAATATAATCCATGATATGATAAAATGTAAATCAATAATTAGTATGTTATAAATGTCAAAATACAGATACAAGTCATAAGTACATTTAGAGGAACAAATCAAATCGATTTATGTCAAGAATTCGCAAATTACAAGTCAAAGATGAAGACTAACAAAGTAACATATGATACTATTAACTCGAAAAACAGATTTAAGGTAAAATGTTTGTGCTCTTAAAAGTTTTGTACTATCTGAAAAGTGTGTGAGATAAGCCATTTATATAATAAAAATTACTTAAGAATCAACTACTCAATCCGGGTAAAAAGATTTACTGTTACAAAAGAACCCACTTTACATAATCTTGGTCACTGTACAAGTTAATAAAAGGGTACCAAATTAAAGAACAATTAAAAAAAGGATTTTAATAAATTAAACTCGACACCCCTAATCAGTGTCCGGGTGAGCCGGGCAAAGTAAAATCTGTCTAGCTAACTCATTTAAAATGATTAATTATGCAACTTTCTGCTCTCGAAATGGGTGACATGAGTTGAGTTTTTTTTTTCTAAGTACAAGCGTGACATGTGTTGAATATGAACTGACTGAAATGACAAAGTTCAAAGTCACTAGAAGTTTAGGATTCAGAGTTTTGTATTATTAATAGAGGAAGTTTGAAAAAAGCACCAGTAAGACTTAGGCACGTATTACAGAACTAGCTTCCGCCATTTTACCCCCTTACGGGTGGAATTTTCAAAAATCCTTTCTTAGCGGATGCCTTAGTCATAACATCTACCTGCATGCCAAATTTCATCCCGATCCGTCCAGTGGTTTGGGCTGTGCGTTGATAGATCACTATGTCAGTCAGTGAGTCACCTTTTAGTTATATATTTAGAGAGTCTCAAGAATCAACGCAGACTCGAGCGTCGTACGTCTCTATCACTTTGTGCTTGATAGAAAGTGACAAACGATTCTCAAGACATGGTTGATTTCTGAGTGTCATTCTGTAATACGGGCCTAAGAGGTAACAGATTGGGATAATATGGATATATAAAGACAAAAGATGATGAGCATGTAACAAGGAAAGCTTAAGAATGAATGTGAATGGATTTAGAGGGAGGGGAAAACCGAAGAAACGATGGATAGACTGTGAGATGACTGATTGAGGACAGTCGAAGAATAAAACATATTACACGACAACTGCAAATAAAATTAGAATAAAGGCAGCCGAATGATAATTTTTAGCTAATGTTTCCACTCCACGTGAATTAGAGTCCAAATACGAAGATAGTAGTGCAGGAGGGAGTATAAAGTATTCAAACTAAATATGCCTCTAATCATTCTGGTACAAAACGGCCCTTAGATTTGCGAGAATACTACACATAGTAGATAAAACCATTTTTACATATTACATTTAACTCGCGTATATTCCGATCACGGGAATATCTTCCGAAAAAGCGTCGGTGGCGTAGTGCGTAGGAGCGTCGTCTCCCATCCGGGAGGCACTGGTTCGATCCCCGCCACGTACCAATGTGATTTCAAATTTTGAATTCATATGTACGTTTAATCGACGCTTTTACGGTGAAGGAAAATATCGTGAGGAAACCTGCACACACCTATGAAGAAATTCTTAGGTTGTGTGTGAAGTCGACCAACCCGCACTTGGCTAATGTGGGGTAGGCTCGAGCCCTTCGGTGGGGACATTATATGAGCTGTTGATGATGATGAATATCTTCCCGTGACTACGAAAGCTGCAATCGGGCAATAATAATAACAAAATGTGAATCGAAAATAAAATCCATAAAAGTTGTTTTATTTACTACATTCAGGTGCAGACACAATTGGTTCTCTTCTTAAGTTAAATTTAAGCCATCCGTTCGTAGGTCTAGAAACTCTTGCCCCCTTATTATAAAACAGTCATGATTTGAAACTGATGCTGTCATTTTTATTGGCTGAATGAAAGACAAAGTTAGCATCAGTTTTAAACCACTAATAACTATAGCCCAAGTTTTGTAATAAACCCCTTGTTTTTGAACCTTAATTTAACTTTTTGAGTGACAAAAAACACACACAGGTACAGAGATCTCCTTTTCTTTGAGCTAAACAGAAACCATAAAATGCTTTTTATTAGAGCAATAAATCTACGCAATTATTTTTAACATGCGAAAATAATTAGGTAGGTCGGCAAGGTGATGGCTATAACAGGCTATTTGACATAGTTTATCTATCTATGAAAGTCTTTCATAGAGCTTTCCAGACCTTTTAAGGTCTAGGCCGGCACAAAAACACGATGAGCATAGTTGCAACCGAACAAGCTCGGCTGGCCGGCTGAATAATTCCCGGCCTTAAACTTTTTCAGCGAAACCAACACGCTTCATTAAAAGTTCCCTTTGTTTTTCTGTTTTGTTTCGCGCCAGTCCGGTCTATTGCGGCGGTTTATTTTGTAGCACCTAACAAAATTATTTTGAAAAACATTACGGATTTTAAGAGTTCCGTGCCCGGAGTGTATGATATTAATAAAGTTATATTAGTAATATTATTCAAAACTATGCGACACTTGAAATAATGTAGTGACGCTATCTGTGGCAGCTTCATAACTCTCCCTTAAGGTGCTATCACAAAGCAGTTATATAACTTTGTATAACACGATAACATTTTATAACAGTGTGTAACATTTTGCTATAACACGTTAAGAATGTTATAAACGCTCCCTGTTTCGGCCGTTTGTATTTTGGGTCTGTAATGACCGGTGGCTCCAGTTATAAGAAACACCAGAAGAGGGCGCATGCATCGAGCAGTCGTGCGGCGCGTTGTGTCTCTGCAAGATGGCTGTGTAGTAGTACGTTTCGTTATCGCTCTGCATACTTAATTTTGTTACCGCTAATAGTTAATATGTTTAAGAACAAATTCGTGGTGAAAAAGAAGAAAGAAAACTGAGTGTGACTCCCAATGACCTGTTGTGGACGCAAGTGCTTTATAGATAGATAGATAGAATATTCTTTATTGTACATCATCAATATCAGGAACATACATAAAAAAACATCAGTAACAATAATTAAATGTACAATGGGCGGTCTTATCGCTATATGAGCGATCTCTCCCAGACAACCTTTGGATGGACAGGAAAGACGTGGTATTTATTATGAGGGAAGTCATTGATGTACCGTGCAATAAATAGATACCCTAAATAATATATTAAATACAATATAGTTATAATATATACAATATACATACGTAAGCTATATTTATAAAAATATATACATATGATAATACGAGTACATTCATATCTTATATTTATACATACTTAAACACATACTTACTATATTTTACTTATAAATATATATACATAAAACTAAATTACATTGCGAGATAGTGATTTTTGACTCTGCTTATAAATATTGCCCATGATTGCGCTTGCCTTATGCAAGTAGGTAATGCATTCCACAATAGGACTGCCTGAACCGTGAACGATTTACTATAGAACTTAGTAGAATGCATTGGAACTGCTAGTCTTAGATTCTCCGATGACCTCAAAAATCGTAAATGAGTGTCATTCACGAACGTAAAACGTTGCTTGAGATAGGAGGGAGTTGCAGGATCAAAAAGGATATTGTAAAGCAGGGAAAGGACATGTACATTCCGGCGAAGACGGATTGGCAACCACTTGAGCTTACGGCGGAAATCTGAGACGTGATCATATTTGCGTAAACCAAATATAAATCGAATACAAAAATTTTGAAGCCGCTCAAGTTTATCGAGTTGCTCTTCAGTTATGTCAAGGTAACTAGTATCGGCATAGTCGAGGATTGGTAAGAGGAGGGATTGGGCTAACGCAATTTTGGTGGCAATGGGTAGGAAATTACGGAGTCTTTTTAATGACCCAGCAGACATAAAAAGTTTCCTACTTACTTCCTGCAATTGTACATCCCAGGATAGGTTAGCGTCGATAATGAGCCCCAGGCTCTTAACTTGGTCACTGAAATTTAAGACAACCCCATCGAATATTACATTAGGAACAAGCGACCAGTCAATTTTTGAACGCATTTTTTATCCACGGGAAGATACAGGGCGCGCCCTACCTCATGCATTGCTTTTTTAATTTTTCTCATTTGCTCCCGAGGAATGTAAAATACAGCGTTACGAATGGCGCTTACATTCCCACACTGGCTCAACTCGTTGTATAACAACGTATAACATTCCTCGGTCCCCGTTAACGAGCAACATCCTCCCCGCGCACGATATTATACAACAAAAGTCACTAACAATTTATTACTTTTATTACGACTTTTTAAAAAATAGTTCGACGCAAACGGCAAAGATGTGCAATTCTGCATATTAATCATGAAAACAGTACAGAAATTAAGGCAAAGAAGATGTATATATTAATCATGAACACTGTACTATTCAAACCCTATAAAGGCCAACTCAGTAGATAGCGCTAAAAGATCGCACAGTGGGCCGGATAGCACTGCTCTGGATCAAAACGTATAGCGCTCTAAATCACCGCGCAAACAAAAGGTTGTACGCGTAATTAGTTTTTTTGCCCCTACAATATATCACCATTTCAACCACAACCGTAATAATTTTCCAATTATAATATGCTCGCGTGCTATTTCATTTATGACGTCGGCGTGTCTGCGAAATTTACGACGCCGAACAACGGGGTTTTTATTAAAAATTCAAATCGGCTTTTAAGCACGCATTGAGTTTTTAAGCGGCTGTGTTTTTATGATGTCCGCTTACCTGGTATGTGTTATGGCTTAATTTTGTCGCGTAATGGTGTTAACGTCGCTTGCTTGCATGTCTTACCTGGAATGAAAGAACATTTATATTAGGTTATTGTAAATTAAAATTTTATATTTAAACACACATTGGAACATTTACAATAAAAATAAAAATTATGTTTTTGCTTTGGCTTATTTAATATACTTACACAAACATTTGGAGGCCAAGACGAGTCAAGCGAAACGCAAGGGCACCTGCATTTTCACGAAGCGTTTCGTCATTTTTTGAAAAATCAAAACGTGGGTTTGGTTTACACCAAATTAACAAAATTCTCGCTATTAAAAGCTTTAAATTTTTGACATATACTTTAGATTTTATTGATATTTTAAAAAAAACAGATTGAACTGACTGACTGACTGATGGTCATAAAAATTCTTGGGTACTTCCTAAAGTCTTACAAAGCTGAAACTTGGTATAAGTATTTAGTACACAAAACACAAAAAAAATACTAAAACTTGAAAATGGTTAAAATGGTTAATTCCAACCCCTTAAACTACGGGATGGAAATTTTTAGGAGAATTTCGCAAGTTTATATGCTACAGATGGAGAATAAAATAAAAATATCAATATTTTTAGTAAATCACCCACCAGAAATAAAAAACGAACAAAACAAAAAAAAATTTGAAGTGACCAAAAAATTTTCATTTAAATTGTTACCTAGAAACCATAAGGCTCGCACTGTCAAATAGTTATCAGGTATCATGTAAGTAGAGTCAGGATTCTAACTTTACAAGCCCTAACTTGACAAAATCTACACCATGGTCAAACTGTTTCGTTGTTCCAAGAACTATTGTAAAACAGAAAAGTAATGAACAGTGAATAAATTTTTCACCTTATACCCATTTGCGATAGAAAAACGGCCAAGCTATAGTGACTACTACTGTATGTACTATAGTGTAAAAATACACACATAATTAAAACCAAATCCGGCAGTATGGGCAATGTTGTGCTTCAAAATACACAGGCTGCCAGCATATTCGCATACTCGTAAAAGGAGCATCAAAGCCAAAAAACTAACTAAGCCTTCAGTAAACATACAAACAGAAGCCAACAACTGATATTACACTCTGAAACATATCAGAAGTCCGGACTTATTATGTTAAAATGACGCATTCAATAGCATAGCCACGTGATGCCGGCAGAGTAGAATAGCATCACCCCATATCCTCCAATGTGTGTCGTAGAAGGCGACTAATGGATCAGCAAAGGGGTATTGATCACCTTATACTCCTTCCACCAATCCGCATTGGGCAAGCGTGGTGGAATACTGCCTGAACCTCCTTTGATGACAAGGAGACGCCTTGTGTCCCAGCAGTGAATCGAATCATAAAGACTGTTATGATAATGACCCAAGCTAATATTAGGCGGACGTAATTAAACGACTTGAATTAAACATGCCAAGAAATACACGAAAAATTATAGTCAAAACAAAACACAGTTAAAATTCAAAACAGAGATTGACGCGTCATGTGCACTGTGGCCGCGGTCGCGGGTTGCGTTGACGCCTTCGCCACAGAATATAGAGAATTATTGCGATAAATTTCACTGCATTTTGTTCAATGTACCCTGATTTATGATCCACTGTGCGATGCGTGAACAAGATAAAATTATTGCTGTGATTTTTAGGGACTTGTGTTGGAATTTCATTGTGTTCACTGCCTGATTAATGGGTGGATAACACATAAACAATAGGGATTGTTTAACAAAATTAAAAAATATATTAATATTATGTCAAGAAAAACTTTTTACGCCCTTCTCCTTGCGCGCAGTATGCTTAATATTACGCACACGGAGAAGTGTGATATTTGCATAACAGTTCATACAGAAATAAGTGCAGAAAAGTTAATATAATTGTTACAATAACTGACATGAATAGAAAAGTCTGCATTTTTGCCGAATAATCAGCGACTAGTAGGTAAATAATAATAATAAACTGTTAGAAAAATTAAATCGACTGCAAAAATTTTCTTCCTCTTAAATTTTTTCTGAATGTAGAAGGTATTCCCTCCTTCCTACAATCCTGGGTCATTCAAAAGAGGCGTGAAGAAGCACCTTGCAGGTGCAAGGCGAGGGTGGCTAGCGCGGTGGTTTATCTCTCGCACCAGCTATCTTCACATTTGGACTCCACTTCTGCTTACCATCAGGTGGAATGGAGACATTTGCTTGACCTTTTTGTAAAAAAAAAATATGTAGCGGGGTCAGATCACGATTTAGAATACGAATATTTTCCAGTCGTAATTTACTGTCAAATCAACTATACGCAAATCACTATACATTTTAAATCACATTGAGAAATTAAGCTACTTCTACTTTTTAATAGAATTTTTCAATAAATGTAACTCTATTTAATACAGGTATGTTCGGCAAACAGACAGAATCTTGATCGTGATGGACATCACGATAGACCTTGTGCAAATGTATCGTATTCTTTACTGAGATATGTTTGTACCATCGGTCAGAATTCTACTTGCTAGACAGTAAATGAAAATTATCTACTTTTTTGAGGCAGGTTAATACAGCTAAAAGCTTAAAATAATTAGCTCTAGCAAAACCAACTGTTCTCTTTCATTAGTACTACATTACAAATTAACTCCCTAAATCACAAGACAACTTCAGACGTTTGTTCCTAATGTAGATTATTAGGAAGCACTTTGCTAATTCAGTCCTTCAAGAGCACTTAAAGGTCAGTTAGTGTGTTGGTCTTGAAATTGATTAGGATTTTTAAAAATATATTTAGGTATTCAATTTCAAATAACTAATAAACAAAAAATTGCGAATCTTAAGTGGCAGTGGGCAGGGCACATTGCTAGGAGGACTGACGGCCGTTGGGGCGGAAAGGTCCTGGTGTGGCGACTACGTAGATACCGGGAAACGCAGCGTTGGTAGCCCCCCCAAAAGGTGGACTAACGATCTGATAAAGGTCGTGGTAAGTCGCTGGATGTGGGCATCGCAGGACCTGGTTTCTAGACCTTTGGGAGAGGCCTATGTCCAACAGTGGACGACTCTCGGCTGAAATGATGAATAAAATATACTAGCTTTGTCTATGTGAAATATTTCATCTAGTTTCGATTCTGCAAACGATTGACATCTCCAAAGCAATATTCACTGCACAGTAACCCAGTTCATATGGGTGTTGTTCTTCTGTGGCCATGTGCTTTGCACCTGTTACTAATTTATTATTTCTTTCAGTTATAACAAGAATGCTTTACGTGTGCAGTATTCATAGTCAGATCAGACCAGATCAGAGAGTGGTGATAAATGACAAGATTTGTTGAAAATGGAGTATTTGTTGAAAGTGTTTATTTAACGTGATGGGAAAGCTCTTTTCCTTCATCCACCACATGCTAAATTATAACAAAGGTAAAAAGTAAAAGCGAGTTTTAATCGGAATCTTCTACCACAAATACAGTTAGTGTTAACAATGCTTTTACGACGATGATAAGTGATGGAGTCCTTGCTCTAGTGAGCGAAGCTACCCGCGAAAACTATTGAGTTTTCTTAACAAGATGCTACTTATTCTCATAATTATGAATATTTAATTTTATGAAAAAGGCTCCAGGAGTTTCAAATATATATGCTTTTTTATTTTGGTCAGATATACTTTCAACATTTTTTTAATAATAATAATAACAGCCTTTACAATTCGACCCACTGCTAGGTCACAAGACCTCTCCTGTCATCGAAGGAGGTTTGGGCAGTAGGCCACCACGCTTGCTCAATGTGAATTGGTGGATGGATTATATGGTGATCAATACCCCTTTGCTGCTCCATTATTCGCATTTTACGACACCCGTTAGAGGATATGGGGTGATGCTATTCTACTCTGGCAGCGTCACATGACTATACTGATTTCTTGAGTAACTAGTCTAGTTTCACGCGTATATTTTTTTTAAATTAACCCTCTAATAGTTAACGCGTCATGACCGTTCGCAAAACTGTAAAAATTGCTTGGTACTAAACATACTTATACTCTCCTTTACACTACTTGTTTGCGACGACGGCGGTAGCAAAGTCGGTGGATTTTAAAACAAGTTTACTGACATAGAAATTTTCTATTTTTTTATTAGATAACGTTAATAGTGCTATTGACCTTTATAGCACCAGTGCCTACATAAGTGGCAAACTGGCAAACTATAAAACTCTACAAATAACATTGCCAACTCATACATTTGACACGTCGGCAGTCGCCATGGTTCTTTCTCAATCGTTACTTTGTCAGTGTATGTATGTAGAAATTATTATGCAAAAAACTTGGTTTCAATATTATAATTTTAATTATTTTTAATAATAAAGCCAGTATCAAATGTATGTAATCACATTTTAATTGCTTAATTAGGATTTTGATGAAATTAGAGAACACCATTTTGAACTGAAAATTAAGTAAAACATCCCCTTTTCCGACTGGCGTTTCAAAATCGCAGGATCCATTCATTTCTGTGCTGAGGTAATCAAATTTAATTCTGTTGTAGTCCTTTTGAGACTAGTAAATCAATTTTCCGGTTATCTACGATTTTCATTAGAAATATACGTAAATGTAATAAATGTTATAAAGTTTAAATAAAGCTTCCTTCTAATTTCGAATTTAATATTATAAATAAGTACATAATTTCATTGTTAAATTGTAAGAATAAATAAAAAGGCAATAAACAAATATAATCGAAGGGTAGTCAATACTAGACGGCATTGTAGCAGTTGTAAAAACACGTGTTGAGAGACTCCATTTTTACTTCAATCTACCGTACAATTGTCTGTTACTTTAAGTACATTTTCACTTAACATTGGCGAAATGCGTAATCTTTATGCGTCGCAATCGCCATTAATTTAAAAAAAAAAGAAAAAATATAGAAACTTTAAAGTCGTGGTACACTTATCAACTGGGATTGTAACCGTATCGCCTTTCGCCTCGCCGTCAACCAGACCAGAACACGTTCAACATAGTTGCTTGGAAAATTAGTATTATGAAACGTCTTTTGTAATGGGTGTCCGACAGACTACACGTCAATAAAATGTTTTTGATAACGTCACCTTTATTGTAGCGAGTAAGTTGATTATCAAAAATACAATTTATAGACAGTAAAAAGACCGCTTCAGCTAAAGAAAAACAACAAGTTGAGTTATAAGTCTAAAATCAGAGTTTGACTTCTCGACACTAAATTGAAAAAATAACCAAAAAACATGAACTGTAAAATATTAATGAGAAGGTTCAAAATAGTAGGAGCTAGAATTAGAAAATCATCTAGCCAACCGCTTAACCCGTACTTGACCACTTCAAACCAATAAAGGGACAAACGGAGCGGCCACAAGCGGACTAACCCGAAGACGACTAATACAGAGAGGAGTTTCCAGTTAATTGGAAATTACACAAATACTCGACCGCCGACCGGGTTGAAATTGAGTCGGGATTTATTGCTTTAAACTACGCGACGATTTGTCTTGTACAGTCTAAGGAATCACTTGTGGTAGACTTGTCTCTGGTTAGTGGCAAGATACGCAATGTTGTGATGCAAATCTCATTTTTATACAACTTCAAAATCAATAAAAAAATAATTTAAAAAGTACATAAATTTTAATTTGGAATATTTTAAAACATTATAAAACCTAATTCTTTTTTTTATTTAATAAAAACTAATCAAATCTACGTTATAAAAGGGATACTTAAACTAGATAGCTACAAAATACTTAAAAAATACTAACTAACTAACTTTAAAATTAAAGATAAAATACTTCGCCTAAGTCCTTTGTAACAGGAAGTGCACCAATAACATTACCTCGCTGAATCGCAAGACTTATTTTTTGTGCGAAATACAAACCAGCCTTATTGTCACTTACTGTATCACGTAGCCGCTCTGCAATATCCCGAAAAAGTCGGTGAGCTCCTGGACCTCATGGTCAAATATTATTATATATTACCAAATATTCCAAATTTAATTTTATGTACTTTCCAAAACTATATTTAATTAAAAAAATTAAACGACACGAGCGAAATGAAAATGCTTAGATGGGCTGGCGGTGTAACCCGGCTAGACAGAGTGCGAAACGAACATGTAAGAGGATATTTCAAGGTGGCACCGATTGCCGAAAAGCTTAAAGAGAGCCGCATGCGCTGGTATGGTCATATCCTCCGACCAAACGACGACCACTCGATTAAAAAGGCCTTAAATATCCCAGACCGACCGCGTGGAAGAGGACGACCCCCGCCACCTGGTGGTCAAATATGCAGAGAGATCCAGCAAGCGAATATGAGTACACAGACAAGCCAGAACAGAGCTCTCTGGCGCAGACGTACAAGGAGACCCGACCCCAGCTAAACTGGGAAGAGGGTTGGACAAAGAAGAGAAGAAACTGACTTCAAAGCTGATGAAAAGGGAGAAAGAAAAGTTTTTTGTTTTTAACGATCTAATAGTCAGTAAGGTAACTATTTTTTGATGTCAGTGCCAGTCTCGTGGTATTCCAAATTTCTTTTTATTTTCATAACTAACTGTAAATATACAGCCTACTGTATAAATAATTGCATGAGTACCTATACTCATGCAATTATTTCTATTAAACTAAGGCTGGCATCGACCTCAAAAAATCAACTTTAGGGCGTCTTCACTGAATTATTACTGAACTGAATATTCGATACGATCTTTCGACTAAATCTTTATTAGTCTAGTTAAACATTAGGTTAAATAAAATTAGTGCATTTGAAAATTCGGTGAAATGTCATTATGTCAAATGAATAATTATGCGAAATGACTTTATTGTAACTAAAATTAGCCGAAACGATTTTCGACTAAACTTTGTTATGCCAAAAAAGGGTAAACAAAAAATATTGCCACATAGAAGCTTTTCGGTTTTGAAATCGGTTTGATTTTTTAAAAATATTTTTTTATTGTGTTTCTTCTTCTTAATGGATGGTTTTAGCGGGATTACATTGAAAAGTTTTGATTTAAAAAATCTAAATGGTTTTTTGAGGTCGGTCCAAAATACAAGTGACAACGTTTATTCCAAATATTTAGCTTGGCATCGACCTCATTTTTTTTCTTTTTAGTGTTTTAAGTATAGACTTTTTCATGAAACTATCTCGAGACCTTTTAGACAAACAATTAATAAAATGACTACACTAACATCGATGTCGATTAAGTAGACATTATTAGGCATAACTCAAAAAGTACTCGTCAGATGTCGGTAACCAAGTTATGAGGTAACATAATCAGTCGAATTGAGAACCTCCTCCTTTTTTTGGCATCGGTTAAAAAGAGATGGTCACGTTCCCTTTCCCTGATAAATGTGATACGACACATGCACACACATGCACAATAACACGCTGTTTAATTTGACTTTAATGAAACTTTATTAAACCGCCGAAGTAAGTTCATTACAAGTTAAAATGTCAGTTGAATGCACCAATATCTCACTGTGGCGAACTATTACTGTTGCAGCCGCCGTAAATTACTTTGTACTTGGAACTATCTGTTTTACGGTTTTACTTACTTAAATCGTGGAAGCGGAGGATTAAAAATAAACTCATTCAGAAACAGGTAGTGTATTGAGAGGAGTAGATAAACGAGGCCTGGTCATCTCATGTTTTCTTGAAATTTTCAATTTTATTTGACGTAAATGTAGACACTATACTTCTGTATTTTTATATGAATAATTGTATGACACATGCAATTAATAGGATAATTTTGTTATAATAATATAATATTGTGTAAATAACTTGTTTATTATTGTACTTGATTAGTATAAATTTCTCCCGAGTTCTTGTTGTAAAAACACGTGTTGAGAGACTCCATTTTTAACCAAAATCTACCGTACAATTTTTGTTACTTTAGTTACATTTTCACTTGACATTGGCAAAATGCGTACGCTTAATGCGACGCGACGCCATTAATTAAGAATAGAATAGAATAGATTTGGTATACCACACATTGTATTCTTATATGTTTGTTAACCAGATGATCATTAATGTATGATTAGCAACTAAGTTGAAAGGAATCTTTCTGACATTAACACAAAATGGTGGTGGGTATCAAAAGTTAAATTACTTAGTTCATGAAGGTGACTAATTGAATTATATAGAAAAGCTTTTACAAGATAAAATATTATATTAATGATCCAAATGCGTGGGAGTAATAAACTGCTCAAAATTTACGCATGTAAAACTGTAATTTTAATTATATTGTTTATCTATTGACATGTAATAATATTACGAAATTGTAAGCTGTGGAGTTTCTTTCGCCATTTGTTCTCAATCTCAGCATAATAATAATCATTTAAGTAAAATAATTATGTCGTCCCGAAATAGTGGTAGGGTTTGGACTACAATACAGTCGTATGGATGGATCTGGAATACAGTCGTGTGTATGAAGACCCTAGTACAACTTCCTACATACATACACATGATCACGCTCGTAATCGCATGAGGGGTTGAGCAGAGCCTAAGGCAACATGTTGCTACACATAACACCACATCTGGCACTATGGGCCATTCAGTGTCTTCAAATTGGTAGCCAACCAGTCGCCTACATAAAAGGGCTCCGAACCCGTCAATTAACAATCCTTCAGTAAGCACACCAACAAAAGCCAACGACCAGGATAGATGTTACAGTCAAAATCATCTCAGCAGTTGGGTATGTGAACTCCGAGTGAGTTCACACACAACTAAAAACGCCATCGCCGAATGAAAAAGGTAAACGATAAAACGAACCTGTGAAACTGACCACTGTGTGAACGTGCCCTTAGGAAGAATTTATTTTATGGAAAAGAGGACAATCGGGCAGAAGGTTTATCTGACGGTAAGCAATCACTGTCGCCCACGCATTTACAACACCAGAGAAATTGCAAATACGTAGCCGGCCACTAAGGAAGGAATACGTACACTCTAATTTTGGAGATGACAAGGTCGTATCTGTTCGAGAGTATTGCTGGCGAGAGTTGGTTCCACAGTCTTGTGATCTTGTGGTAACTCAACATTATAGGAATCTGTAGTAAATTTATTCCAGTAATGATTCCAAAGCAATGGTATTCGACAAGGTGAGAATGGCTTGTCGCCTTCTATCATCTCTCTTACGCTAGCTACCTAATTTTTATAAGAAGTGTAATGAAAAAATCGGGAGTTGTCTCCTCTTGACTTTATATTAAAAACCTTATATTTTGATGTAATACATGCGTGTTAAATTTTGGTCACCCATCCAAGTACCGACCGCGCACTTGTTTGCTTAACTTTCGTGATCAAAATTTGATAGAGACCTAATATTTTGATGTCATACACGTATGTTAAATCTGGTTGCAATAAGTTAAAGCATTCTCGAATTATCGTGCTAACGCACAGACACTCAGACATACACACAGACATAATTCCAAAAACGGTATTTTTGGACTCAGGGAGGTCCAAAACGTGTAAATCCTCTATACTACGTATACGAGAAAGTAAAAAAAAGCGAGTTCCTTCCTTAAAGACCGGCAATGCATTGCCATTCCTTGGTGTAGCAGACGTCCATGGGCGACGGAATCATGTGAACCTTCGGCCCCTTTCCCATACAAAAGATCTCGAGTTTTGCTCAAAAATTTCGCTGTGCAGGAACCCAAAACAAGATTCCACCATTGATAAAAAGCAGTTCCCGCAACACAATTTTTTCATCACCACAAAATTAGCCTCCAATCCGGATTCCAGATGCGATAATGAAATGATTGTTCTTTGTTACGTTTCCGAATGTTGAGATAGAAATTACGTGAGCCGAATCCGTTTCGGCTTCGTTTCGTTTTTAGGCCGCCGAGATTTATTGCCCGCTCGTGTTTTATGTTCTACACCGGGTGGGGCTGATATTTTTTTAAACTTTAGAATAGGAATGGCTGATTAGCAAACCTTTGATTTTTTAGCATTGATAATACTGCTTCAGTTTTAATGGGGTAGACAACGAAGAGGCCTGTGGAGCATTTTATTGCGCCAAGGATAGAACAAGCGACAGGCTGGCAACTATTTTGAGGCACTGCATGGCCCATAATTCCAGATGTGGCTTTATGTGTAAGCAAATGTTACCTCATACTCTGCTCATGCTCCGTTGGGATTATTAGCATAATTATAAAGGCTTCGTAAAGTTCTTAAGGTTGTCCATTCAGTTGTCCATCTTAGTCATCCCATATGGGTGGATGGGAGAGGAGCTCCCGGGCATATGATCCTTGTGGTGTTACCACTACAAGCTAGACTTTTATTTCACTGGAATATTTTCTGCTGCTTCTCTTGGCTTTCATCTATTCAATCTTCAAAAGTAGAAATGAGCTTTACCTGGAATTCTCAACCGCCTAGGAACTGCTACACAATAATGCTGTTAACACTAGTCAAGGTCAAAAACTAACCATCTTCTAGAATGTAAAAAAGACCTGATTTGCAGCATTGGTATTTCTCGTATCCATTGAAAGAAAAACGTTAAGCAAAACAACGAAAGGCTAGTCGTAAAAATTTAACGCGCGACTAAGCAAGTCATTAAAAATAAATATGCTTCGATCTTTCTAAAGTTAAGTCTTTTAGTAATATACATATATTATAAGGTAATGGCAAAAGTACATAGATAATCATAAACAGTATTCTAGATTCATAATAATGGCAACTTTTCTATTTTGTTTTAGAAAATAGGTTTTTGTATATTTAACCTTTTGAAAAACTAATATTCTAAAACAGATATGCAAAGGAAGAAAAAACAGAGATCTATTATAATTTTGAAATTTATAAATTATTAATTTGAATAAGAATAAGAAGTGGAATCTTCTTATTCTTATTCAAATTAATAAACCCGAAAAAAATAAATTCAAAAGCTTTTACATCTTTTTTCTCTCAGAATATCAACTTTTAGATTGACATTGACATAAAAGGTATTCTGGAGATGTAGACCTCATGCGATTGTAAAATCCATGAAGTAGAAATATTCTCCGTCATAGAATGTGACCTTGTTTTGGAGGTACTTACATAACCTTCTCGCCTCCAAGTAACAGTTAAGCATTTATCGCTCGGTCTATAAAGGCAACTTGTGTTATGCCAGAATAAGAACGCTCTACAGACAACATCATGTCAAATGTCTTTAATCTACCTTGAACTTCACACAAAAGACATACAGTACAAAATTGCAATGACAATTTGTGGTACTCTTATGTAAACAGCCTTCTAAATATTTTATGATACTATTGTATTTACGGGTGAGGAAAGGTTCTTTACCATAACGTTGAACAAAATATTAATACACTAACAATCTAATGTAAAACTTATTTGATTCCAAATCCGTAATGACTAGGCCCATATTTTCTTGTTTGTTTTGGAACATTTGTCTTTAAGTTTGTTTCTTTGGTTGAATCTCAGGAACTAATAATTCAAATTGAAAAATTATTTTTGTGTTGTATATGTACATATATAGACTACAGTATAGACCATTATTTTCTGACATCCACTCAAACAACTTCGCAGGCACAGCTATTTAATGATTAAAGAAATCTAATAAATTAATAACTCTTTGAAAAACATTATAGGTATCTCTCTTATCGATGTATCGAATTCTGTCCCACGGGAAGAGTGTTTCCATGTCCGACTGAATATTTTAACTAGGACTCTGGTTTACACACAAACGCTTTTCAAAGGACACGTGGGTGGGTGAAGTTTTATTGAGTAAATTTGGTGCGTGATGCGGGCTTACAGATAAAGAAAAAAATAATTGGATGATTTTGATTTTACTAGATATAGTTTCAATTTATCTCATTTTAACTACACAGAATAACTATCAACTTTCGAAAGGCATTTTTTTGAAATTATTGAACTAGACTTTATATTTCTTTCATTGGCACTTTTATCTGAGGCTGTTTGAAATGATTTTAAACCCTGCCTAATCATACCTTTCAAAGCGAGTAAACAAATTAATGCTCCCAAAACGTAAGTGTAAGTTGTATTTATATAATCTTCGGATAGAAATAAGGTGTATTTTCTTTAAAACTACCTTCACAAAGTAACGTAAGATTACTTTGTGAAGTAATAAGAAACGCAAGCCGGACACGCAGTAGGATAGACGGAACAAAGTTGGCTTCTTGCAACCCACAACAACTACAAGCTCATGAATTCAATTCCCGTGTGATGACACGACTTTTTTAGTTTTTATGGTTTGTTAATTTAACAAAATATCCTCTGGTACATTTGAAAACACAGTTTTCTTAACCATTTCAATAATAACAGAGTTTTTTTTCTATTTCTTCATATATAAATAAATAGAAAATACTTGATGGTAAGCTGCATAAGAGACCAAACATCGCACTATCCAACCTTGCCTTACCGACTACTGCAAGGTTGTTATAACACAGAATTCCATTTATTGATTGCGCGATATAGATTTTAATTAAGCGATTCTCCATTTATATATCATTGAATAGGTGTTATTCCAGCTCTTACACTCAATACCATTGGATGCTTAAACAAAGAAATTAAAAACGTCTCAAATAAGCTTCGGGAATCCCTCCTAAAATGTTTTCTCCAATTCCAGCAAATAATAGGCCCCTAAAAAGGTATGATTCAAAGTAACGACGTCGGATTATGGGTGGTTAATCCTGGATTCGTTTATTGCGATGTGCGATTGACGGTCGAAGGGACTGAATCCTCTTTGTCTGGGACTGGGAGAGGGTGGGCTGGAAAAGTGTAAAAGATTGCCCGAGACTTAGATAGTTCGTCAAACTTTCTGAGAGCATTAGGGGAAAGACTTTTGCTTATAGTATCCGCTTCATTTAGTGCAGTTTATTTTTTGAGAATTGTCAAAGTTTGGTTGGCGCTTTGTATCGTTTTCTGTTTTACAGTCACCGACACAGACTTTTAATGTTCAAAAATTGTTTCTATGTTTGGCAGAGACCAATTGATTTCAGTACCTATGATTAGAACGAACTTTGGGAAGTCAGTTTGATTTGGCAAGAAAGTCATCATCATCAACAGATCATATAATGTCCCCACCGAGAGGCTCGAGCCAGTAGGCTCAGTACAATATGGGGTACCTACCACATTAGAGGCGATTAGGCCTTAGTCAACCACGCTGGCCAAGTGCGGGTTGGTCGACTTCACACACAACCTAAGAATTTCTTCATAGGTGTGTGCAGGTTTCCACACGATGTTTTCCTTCACCGTAAAAGCGTCGATTAAACGTACATATGAATTCAAAATTTGAAACACATTGGTACGTGGCGGGGATCGAACCAGTGCCTCCCGGGTGGGAGACGACGCTCTTACGCACTACGCCACCGACGCTTCTCAATCAAGAAAGAAGCGAGTATAACTTTAGCCATGTCCAATGGCCGTGTCTCCGCTAAAATGATGATAATAATAATTCCAGTGGTGTCTTTGCTATTATTGGTCAAATGTAATGACAGCTAAGCAGTTTTCTACTGATAATAAAACACTTCATCTGCCATTAATTAAATAGGCAGATAATTTTGCGTCATTCGTATTTGAAGGTCTTCTAAAATTTGTATGTCGCTCCGTTCTTTAATCTTTCTTATGAGACATAAAACAGGTTCAACAAAATTCGTGATCTAAAAACGATTGAGATTTATGCATTGGTTTGATTAATAAAAAAGTATGGGTGAGTAAATATCCAGTGAAAGGAGTAATTGGACAATGAGTGGGACGCGCTCGCAATGAACGAATTTAATAGTGTCGCACACTGAGGTACGTAAGTATAGTCAGCATCTTAAGTAGACTTATACTTTATCAGAAATAAACTAGAACCATCAATGCCAAATTAACATAACTTTTAAAATTCTAATCCTTTTTTGTATCTAATGGAGGCCAATAAATCTATAATATAAAAATGAATCGCAAAATGTGTTGGTAAGCGCATAACTCAACAACGCCTAGACCAATTTGGGCAATTCTTTTTTTAAAATGTTCGTTGAAGTTCAAGGATGGTTTTTACGGCGAGAAAAATTCGAATAATTTCTTTATGACAGGACGAAGTCTGTCGGGTCCGTTAGTAATCTATATTATTACTGATTTTTGTGATACATTTGGTTATCACTGAAATCGCTTGCGGTTGGATTTCCTGGCGCCCCTTTATAAATACTCTAGGAATGGACTTCCACGGCAGAATATCTTCAACTCACCCACACCCATGCACACAACCCGGTGCACTTTATTACAGTTTTTTTTTATATACTATGAGATGGCAAACAAGCTTGCGGCCCACCTGGTGTTAAGTGGTTACCGTCACCTATAGACACTTGCAATATTACGAGCACGGTGCAAACTTTTTACTACCCTAATTTTTTACCATATCGTTTCAGAAGAGTATGATCACAAACATTTTAATACATTAGATTATGTCATTGAAAATTGATTTTCATAGAAAACTTTGTTAAGATTTCATAATAAATTAAATAGCTTTTCCTAGCATAACGCCTTATATCTTTTTTTCTAAAATCCGAAGTAAACTTAAACTGACAGTAATAGAAGCGTGTACGTTACGACATTATTGTTACATTGACGCAGAAGTCCGGGTTTGACTCCCGGTAGTGGCAAATGTTAGTGTGACGAACACGAACATTTGTTCAATAATCATGGTTGTTTATATATTTATTTAAGTTACTTCATCATATCAGCCGAGAGACGTCCACTGTTGGACATAAGCCTCCCCTAAGGATCTCCAACCCGAACGGCCCTAAGCTGCCTGCATCCAGCGGCTTCCCGCGACCTTCACCAGATCGTCAGTCCACCTTGTGGGGGGCCTACCAACGCTGCGTCTCCCGGTACGCGGCCGCCATTCAAAAACCTTTCCGCCCTCAGTTACTTAATTAAGTTTATTTATAAAATACCTAGATTATTATATGTGTCCGTTATCTAGTGTCCTTATTACAAGTTCTAAATGACACTTGTGGGGGTTGGTAGGGCTTTTGACGATTTAAAAGTACTTAGCAAAGTCCATTTAAATAAAGAGCTTTTTCATTTCACTTAATTTGGGCTAGATGTGCGTGAGTGTGAAAAAAATACATTCATCCGAGTTGTTCATAATACTTATTGTTACTTGTAATGTTTAATGTAGGTCATGGTGTAATGTTATAAGCAGTATAGTCGCTGTCAAGACATACTTAACAGAAAGAAGAGAGATTGTTATTCGTAATCTTATATTGCGTTTTTTTTATGTTATGAGATGGCAAACAAGTTTGCGGTTCACCTAATGTTAATGGTCACCGCCGCCTATAGACACTTGCAATATTAAGTGTAAATCACTTAACACCGCAAGTGCGTTTGCCATCTTGGGGACTAAGATGATATGCCCTCCATACCCAGTAATTACACTGGCTACCTTTCCCTTCATTCCGAAACACAGCGAACTGTTTCACGGCAGAAATAAGAAAGACGGTGGTACCTACCCAGACGATCCTACTTATTGGTCTACCACCTAGTAAAGGTGTGTTAATATTATTACTAAATAGCTAAATAAAAGTAACAATTATTATTTTTATCCTAAACCCACCTACTGTATTGGGTATTACTTTAGCAGCGTCATTAACGTACTTCATTAGATACAAAATAAGATCATTCTCATCTTTATTCAATAGTAAATGACTCGTCTAAAGTCAAATTATCGTCTATACCAATTGGAGAACGCGCGACGACGGAAGTACTTCCGTCTTCTCGTTATTTCTTCGAGAAGCCCAAACAAAAGCTCTCTGAATATCTATGAGTTAAAAACGGGTACGATTATTAAATTCACTTACAAAATGTTGCGAACATCGTTCAATTTAAAGTTGAAGTTTACTTTATTTCATTTCCGACGTCTTCAGTTTTTGGCAAAGAAAGTTTTAATTTGAATGCAGTACCGATATTGGTGTCTTTTGTCTAATAAAAATATTGTAAAATGGTGGGTTATGTAACTGACACTTAATATGGGCTATACACGTCCATTTAAATAAAGAGGTTTTTCATTTCATTTCACGAGTATTTAAATGCCAAGTTATATGCAGTACATACACTACTTTACGTATACTCATACATAAATTGAAATAAGTTACTAAGTGGTAGACCCGGATGTAGGATCGTCTAGGTAGGTACCACCTCCTTTCTTATTTCCGCCGTGAAGCAGTTCGCTGTGTTCCGGATTGAAGGGAAAGGTAGACAGTGTAATTACTCGGCATCGAAGGCATATCATCTTAGGCCCCAGAATGGCAACGCCATTGCAGTGTTAACTGATTTACCCTTAACATTGCAAGTGTCTATAGGCAACGGTAACCAATTAACACCAGGTGGGCCGTAAGCTCGTTTCCCATCTAGTAATATATATAAAAAAAAAACTAATAATTATGACGTTTTCATTTTGAATATGCTTGTTAGCGCTGTATTGGCTAATCTGTGATACACCAAACCAGCCTGTGCTATAGAGTACATTATTAATAATAATGGTCTGTGATTAAAGCCTCACCGCTATAGACTCTGTGTTTGTGCCACTGTGCCCCAAAAATAAATTGTAATGATATAATTATAATCCTTAACCACATTGAGCCATCTGTTGTCACAGCTGTCAGCACTGGCCATACTTCAAAAATACCACAAAACCCTCCGATAGCATCTATTTCATCCCCAAATTTCCAGAAATGCTCTGTTTAATGTCATAATCAATTAGGAGCTCAGCCTACTCTGTAGTAAGTGCATACGTTTATTAGACTCGCCATATGGCGCGCCTGTATCGTTAGCTCATGTGGTCCAAGTGACAGAAAACATGTTGCAGATGGTTTATTTAAAAAATGTTTGTAAACGGTTTTAGACCTGCATTTTATTTTCATTTTCGGTTCATTACCATTATCGTTTGGACATAAGCCTCCCCTAAGGATCTTCAACCCGATCGATCCTGCGCCGCCCGCATCCAACAGCTTCCCACGACTTTACCAGATCATTGGTCCACCTTTTGGTGGGCTATCGACGCTGCGTCTCCCAGTACGTGTCCGCCACTTGAGGACCTTTCTCGCTTAAACGGCCATCAATCCTCGTATTGTGCCCTGTCCACTGTCAGTTACGATTCGCAAGTTTAAGGTTTACTAAGACAATTTATTAATGCTGTTGTTTTTGTTTTATATTTCAAATTTTAATAAATAATCAACTAAAGTTGAAAGTCGTACTCGTAATTAATTTAAACAAGAATTTCAGGCTAATCGTCATTTACTACAAATATTCTTGCATCTGCTATTCGTGATTCTGTCAGTCTTAAAGTGGGAGACTTGTAAAAAAATAGCCAAAGTAAATGTTAGTCTTGATTTTAAATAGCTTTATGATGTTGATTTAATAATTGTCAACTACGTGAAAAAATCATTTCAAAAGACGCCGCCGTGGTGGAGTGATCAGTAACGCTGCCTACAGATCGGGGGGTCCGGGTTCGAGTCCTGGTAGTGGCAAATTTTAGTGTGATGAACACGATCATTTGTTCATGAGTCATGGTTGTTTATATATTTATTTAAGTTTATTTATAGAAATATCTAGATTATTAAGTATATTTGTCCGTTATCTAGTATCCATAACACAAGTTCTTAAAGATACTTAATTTGGTCTAGATAATTGGTGTAAGCGTAGAAATATTATTTACAAAATTGTAGCTAACGTTTATCATCTTACCAATTTACATTTAATTTCTTAAAACAAACTCAACATAAATTTTATTTATTTACAATTCTACATTATTTATTTACAAGTACAAACTCGCTGACCTCTTGTCCCTCGCACCAAATCAAAATGTATTATTCAATTGGCAGTTTTTGCTGGCGCTCTATGCGTGGAAGCACCGCCTAGCTCGCTGCAATGCTGCAGGCCAGTGTATTTGAGAGTTGGGTCTATGCGGCTCGTGTTTACGAGTGTTTATTTTGGTAGGAGTGTTCGAAATAAAATGTGAACCCTTCTCTGTCAAGTTTCATTCGAAACTGAACTAAGCAAAATGAATGAAGTGTTGGAGTAATTGAAAAATGAAACGAAGTGGAATATGAGTTTCACGGTTTGGGGTAGAACTTTATTCTCATTTGATGTTGATGCAGCCATGTTTTGTTACAGGCCCTTTTTACGTCTGTTCTGTGCCGTTATTTACTGTTGCTATTAAAACTACCTATTTCATCTTTTACACTAAAACGTTAGATTAGACTTTATGAAATATAATAGCGTTTCAGAAATTATATCATTTTTAACCTCTTACATACCGCGGTACGTAAGAGGTTAAAAGCCTTTTGATGCCGTCCAGTTTGCTCCGTTATATATAAATGAATAAATATAAATAAAACTTTACATATATTCCCTATGTCTCGGTAAATAAGAGGACCTCTTACCTCTTCATTTTTATTTATTTTGTTTTTTTTTATTTTTCGTTATTATTCTATTTATTTTTCTGGACGGTATGTAATGGGTGCCCCTGGCACACCAAAGGACCAACTATTCCTCGCCACTCAACCAGTTGCGCAGTCCTGACATGAAGGCTATAGGAACAATTAGGTACTAGAATAGTCTATATCTACACTTGCTGGCAGAATGATCTAAACTAAACTAAATATATAATAATATAATATAATATATTTTCACGCTCACACCAATTATCTAGCCCGAAGTAAGTATCATTAAGAACTTGTGTTACGGATACTAGATAACGGACTTTTTTTTTTAATATATATAATAATTTTAGATATTTTTATAAATAAACTTAAATAAATATATAAA
The DNA here is from genome assembly GCA_955850985.1 of Elophila nymphaeata. Lineage (NCBI taxonomy): Eukaryota > Metazoa > Arthropoda > Insecta > Lepidoptera > Crambidae > Elophila > Elophila nymphaeata. The sequence goes on along the minus strand of OY039084.1, from coordinate 21,387,451 downwards.
CAACCATGACTCGCAAACAAACATTCGTGTTCGTCACACAAACATTTGCCGCTACCAGGATTCGAACCTGGACCGCTTGATGTGTAGCCAGCTGTACTGACCACTCCACCACGACGGCGTCAAATTGATAATTGAAATGATAATTAGATTTAATTTTTCCTGAAGATATGATGATAGCTAACACGTTCTTTTTTATTTTGTTTTTGGAGGATTTCACACAACTTGTTGAGAAATTCTGACTTAATTTTGATCACCGAATCCTCAACTAATAAAACTTAAGCAGTGGGAAAAAAGAGATTTCGGCACTCATCATCATCAACAGCTCATATAATGTCCCCACCGAGGGGCTCGAGCCTACCCCACATTAGGGGCGATTAGGCCTTAGTCAACCACGCTGGCCAAGTACGGGTTGGTCGACTTCACACATAACCTAAGAATTTCGTCATAGCTGTGTGCAGGTTTCCTCACGATGTTTTCCTTCACCGTAAAAGCGTCGATTAAACGTACATAATACGAATTCAAATTTTTTAAACACTTATTGAATTCAAAATTTTAAAACACAATTAGTACTTGGTAGGGTTCGACCCGGTGCCTCCCGGGTGGAAGACTACGCCCTTATGCACTACGCCACCGACGCTTTTTCAGCAGTGGAAACTTAATTATTGAATAGTTGTCTATTTTCCTCTTCACCGTTAAAGAGGCTAAACATTTGTACCATCATCCATCGAAAGATACCTGTCACATCCAGACTCAGTGTATGAAAAGGCATGCTGCACAACCAAACTAACCTCTAGTTAACAGTTCGTCAAAGAATAATCGATTGATCCATTCTCTCAAAACAAAACATTGTCCCCCACACAAATTAACGTAAATTTGTCGCTGCATCTGTTACTAATCGGATTAAGTTCGTCCGTTCGTCTGTCTGCGGGGAACTTCGCAGCCTGCTGTTAATGAACAAGCTTATTGCATGATCGGGCTCGATCGAAAAAACAATTAGGCTTATCACGAGGACACAGATTGTCAGATTTCGGTTTAGAAATTGTGATGGGAAAATAAATTCCTTTTAAAATCCTTTACTCGCAAAGTTTGGAAGACTTAACGAATAGTATTATAATTGTGTCCACTTTATTGTAAGGACACTTTCAACTTATATGAGATAATAGCCAAGACAATGCGACATTGTTCTGATGTATTTGTTTTTATAAGGTGAGTTAAGCAATGATGTGCTTATCGAGGATGCTGCCTAAAGTAATACTTTCTGGTTGCGCCACTTTATTTAAATAACTTTTGATTTTATAGACCTCGTAATTTTAATATGATTAGGTAAGCGATCCCGTGTTTATCGTAGCCTAATGTCTATGTGGTTGTCGAGCTATAACTCGCTGCTACTATTTTAAATATTCGCTATATTATATATCTCAATGCGCATGAAGTAACCAACGGACCGTCTCGGAGGTCGGTCGTAGCAGTTTAGAAGAATCGATGGCTCCCCGTATGTCTTTGATTGAGACACGTATTCTCGCTCCTAATATTTTATTTCATTATAATCTCCCTGGAGAAAATTTCTAACCAATTACATTAAAGAAGAAGAAAGTGAATGTGTATTGAATAAGGGGAAAAATTGCTGGACGGACGGCGAGATAAACCGTGTGAGCGTGTCTTTGAATTTTAACTTAACGAGGTTATCGGTTACGGATTTTTCCAACGGTGACTAGTGCATGTGCTTCCACAGCCTATCGAGGGTGGTTTTTGGTTTTACACACCACATTCCCTTTTAAGTAATACTCAAGGGATGGAAATAAGATTGTGTTAAGACAGGACTGGTAAATGCTTCTAGTCCGATAAACGGTACTTTAAAATTACTCACGGTTCTTTTTTGCTAGATAAAGAGCCATTAAAGATATAATATAACTACAAAGTAATATTGGACCTCAGCTCAATTTATACTATTTAGGCAATGAAGACATGCATAAAGTTAGAAAAGAAATTATCCTCTCTACTAAAATTGATGTACATACCTTACAAGGAGCACAGAGGGACAACAATAAACAGTTGGATTATTTTTATTTAAGCTAAGTAAATAACACATTTGAATCCAAATTTTATACCATGTGGATACGAAAAATAACAACCAATTATTCGAGCAAAAACACTGCATCACCTACAAAATTGTTTAAAAAATCACAATCACCATCAAGCGCATTCCCAACGCTCAATCCCGCCGTAGATCGAAACAAAAACGTAAGCACAAACCATTTGGAATTCAATAAAAGCATATCAGCGAAATTTTTGCACAAACAAGCATATTCAATTAACAGGGCCGGTTTTTGAGCGGTGAAAAGGCTGAAATGGCACCGCCAGGTCAGCGGGAGTCTAGGCAAAGTTTTAGCTCTTTGAAAAAAATATTAAAGGGCTGCTTTGCGACATGCCGTGGTGCAAGGCAGAAACGTCTCGCTGTAAGCTGTTTATGCATCAATTTGTTTACATATATTATCACTGCTTCACTGAGTGTAATTAAAATAAATAAATGACTTTATTGGCATAATTGGCATTTAAATGATTCTAAGAAAATGTACTTATTGGCCTCATGTAGCCCGTCAGATGGCAGCTGCTGTAGCTTTTTTTTATAAAAAGGTCAAGCAAATGACTCCATTCTACCTGATAGTAAGCAGAAGTGGAGTCCAAATGTGAAGATAGCTTAGTGCCAGAGATAAACTACTACTACTCTTTTGAATGACCCAGGATTGTAGGGAGGAGGGAACACGTGGTTCATGCTGGCAGTCAGTTTCATGTCGCGACAGAGAAACGAGTTGCCAAATTTTTAGTTCGCGTTGGAATGGTAATGGTAGTTTGTTGGTGACACCTTAAACCAACACGTCCTTAAGAAGGGAGATGGCTGAAGAAGCTTCTGAAAGAACCTGCATTACAGGTACCTAACTAAAATATTTGTCTGTTGGCTCGCGTATGATCCATTACAACTACCATCTCACGTAAATCTTCCTCAAAACAATTTAAAAAATTCTCTTCCACCAATTAGAGATAACATAACCATTTTCCCATCTGTAGACAATTTTGGGTAAAGTACGTTTCTAAATTCAACTTTATCTTAACTTGTAACTGGGTAATGTGAAAATAAGGCACCCGTGATAGAACAAACGTATTACAAATCAACGTGACAACGTAGTACAAAGGTAGGTATTATAGGTTTCAGACTGCAGATACCAACTAAATAATTGACTAACAACCAACAAACATAATTGACAGTAAAATTGAACTTAAAATAAAGAGATAAAATTAGAAATGCGTTTGTTTATCGACATGATATGTCCTTCTACAACTCCATGCTTGCACCACTGGTTAAATATGAGGAAAGTACCTATGTTTAAATAAATAGGTCATTACGCTGTTACGAGTATGATAAATGGGTTTGTTTGATACATTATCTGGTTAGAGAGCAAAAGTTCTAGTTAGCAATAGTCATGAAATGCCAAATCTAATCTCCGCTCCCGCCTGTCACTTACGCCGACGATCCATTCGTTAATTCTCCTTGATTTTTTACAACGTTGCGCTGCCCTTTGAGTATTACGGATAATTAAATAAATTTAATATTTACCAAGTTTACTGTTTTTTCAACGTCTGAGAGTTTCTCGTCTTCCTGTATTTATTTCGACAGCTATGGAAGCTTAGTGTTCACGAAAACTGGTTTTGATATCAACATGCTGTGTTTGCAGTGGACATTTTTTAATTATGCTATGAAGTTGCAGGAGATAGTAACTTCTAAGCATGAAGGTCTGTTTTAAAAAGGAATGAAAGTGAACGAAGGTGACGATGTTTGAAAGAGATGAAAGCATTTCTGTGTGACATTATCATTTATGAGACAATGATATTGAGAATCGAATGAAACCTGGGAACATGGTAAAAGGGGCTGCATAGCTTTATGAGCGATCAGAAGGTGTCTGATTAGGCACAACTGATGACAGTGTGGTGGTCCGAACAATGATGTAAGGAAGTGAAAGTTGGGTATAGGAGAAAAGGCATGAAAGCAGAATAAATGCGGTTAAAATTAAAGCCTTGAGGAGCAAGGCTGGTGTAAATTTGAATGACAGGATATACTATAGCGTGTTAACAGAGATATATGTGGTTTGTAAGAAGTTAATTATAGTAACAAGAATTGAGAAAGGGATGCTCAATAGCTTGGTCATGTAGAAAGGATGAGTGAAAGTAGATTGACAAAAGGATAATATACCATGTCCCAAACAGCATGTATAATAACACATTACTAGGTGGTAGACCCATATGTAGGGTCGTCTGGGTAGGTACCACCGCCTTTCTTATTTCTGCCGTGAAGCAGTTCGCTGTGTTTCGGATTGAAGGGAAAGGTAGCCAGTGTAATTACTGGGCATGGAGGGCATATCATCTTAGTCCCCAGGATGGCAAACGCACTTGCGGTGTTAAGTGATTTACACTTAATATTGCAAGTGTCTATAGGCGGCGGTGACCACTTAACATCAGGTGGGCCGCAGGCTTGTTTGCCATCTCGTAACATTAAAAAAAACACAAAAGACGGTAAAGAAACTAATAATAAAGCTACAACAGCTTTCGATAAAAAATAATAAAACAAATTTCCTTAAAACAAGAATCACGAAATCTCTCTCTATAAAAAATACATAAAAAAAGAAAATCTTACAATGAAATTTAACCGCGTCTTTTTTCCTCTAATGATGGTTTTCGCTCTAAATCAGATTTCCGGAAAACTGGCGAAATGCAAATGCCAGATAATTTGATGAGACAATTTGAGATCGAGACAGATTTACTGAGGTGTACGTTTTTCTATAAACTCTATAATCTTACAAGGAAAGTAGATAAGAAAGTTTTTTGTTTTAAAGCAAACAAGCCTCCAGTTCGCCTGATGGAAAGCAATCACCAATTATGAAGGTAAGCGTCCACATGTAAGCTTCGTACACAGCGAACTCATCGCATCAAACGGATCGTAGTATTTTTTGTATAGAAAGTCATACAAATCCCAGTTACAAAAGTCACATACTAATCCACATCGTATTCGTGGGTTCCGAATCTGTGCTTGATGCGATGCATATGATATGGACATCTGGACTCTTACTTTAAACGTAATTTTTTTACCTTCTCGCATACGTAGTATAGAGGAAGTCTTGTAATCGTGTAAAAATTCGACCTCGAGATTTTGACGAATTTACACGTTTTGGACCTCCCTGAGTCCAAAAATATAGTTTTTGAAAGAAAGAAAGTAAGAAAGAAATACAATTAAGGAATTATGTCTGTGTGTGTGTGTCAGTGCGTTAGCACGATAACTCGAGTATCATCATCATCATCAACAGCTCATATAATGTCCCCATCGAGGGGCTCGAGCCTACCCCACATTAGGGGCGATTAGGCCTTAGTCAACCACGCTGGCCAAGTGCGGGTTACGTAGGTACCTACGTACTTATTAAAAATATCATGACCGAAATGTCAATCTTTGAAACATAATTCAAATTAATAAATTATAAGGGTAACTAATTGTAGCTCTGGTTATATTCAGAAAAAATGTTATTTAAAGTTTCTTACTGCAATTATTTATTCACATAAACAATTATTTAATTATAAACTAAATCAAATGGATTTGCAGCATTTCTTCTCTCGCCTAAGCTCCTAATACCTAAACATCCTCAAGAGTGAACGAAGGGGCTCGAAGGACCATTGAAACCTGTTATTAAATTCGGTGACAATCAGGGCTCTTTTAACACAAGTCTGAAAACGCAGACGCGAATTATTCCGTGCCGGATTCAAAATTTGAGTAATGGGAGAGTCCGATTTAATGGAGTGTTATTTTGGAGTTTTTTTTTTCTTTGAAATTTCCAGTAACGAGTCGCGTCCGTGGGGTCAGTGGTGGAAAAGTAATTTGGGGATCAGGGGGATCTTGATTCTATTACGGCTTATTGAGGGTTTTTGGTGTTGAACTATCGGCAGTTTCTTTTTATTGCAATTTTTCTCATGATCAGATTTTTTTTTAATATCCCACAAGGCATTCACAAAATATTTCAAATGTCATATATCAGATAGAGAAAGAATGATATAATAATAACTTGTAATATTTCCACGCTCACCTAGTTATCTAGAGTCTTGTGTTATGAATACTAGATAATGGACAAATATACTTAATAATTTAGATATTTTACAAATATAAAATCTAACGTACAATTTTAAGTTTATTGTTATAGTTAATATTTTCACTTGACATTGGTTAAATTCATAATCGCAAAGCCATTAAGATAAGAAGAAGACGAACGAATTATTTAATAGAAATCCGCAAATAAGATGGCGCAGTTACTGTGGCACTTGGTTTATTTTTTACGATATGGCAAACAAGCTTGAGGTCCACCTGATGTTAAGTGGTCACCGCTGCCTATAGACACTTGCAATATTAAGTGTAAATCACTTAACACCGCAAGTGCGTTTGCCATCCTGGGGACTAAGAATATATGCCCTCCATGCCCAGTAATTACACTGGCTACCTTCCCCTTCAATCCGAAACACAGCGAACTGCTTCACGGCAGAAATAAGAAAGGCGGTGTAATCTTCTGTATTCTTACAACTGGTTGATGTACAATAAAGTTATATTCTATTCTATTCTACCCAGACGACCCTACATATTGGTCTACCACCTAGTAAAGTAAAGTAAGTGTAAGTTGGTATGGTTTGAGATATCTGAAAAATAATAAGTATAGGGTGAGATGTAACTATCCTCAACATTATTTTTAAAAGCTCAAACCTTATTTTAATCAGCAAACATAAAAGGATAGGTATAGGTTTAGATAAAAGGGTGAAACTGGAACAAGCATTTCCATACTATGTTATATACGTTTCGACAACCTAAATACCTAGAAACTTAATGACATCACGAGATATTGATCTTCCATTCCACTACCACATTGGTCCAATTGTTCTCTCGATGCAACCAAAATGAGTAACGCTCAATCTGCCTGGCTCATGAATATGCACGCCCGGGAACCGAAGCCGCGCTTAAATCAACTGCAGCCCGGAGTTATGAGCTGTATCAGCTTACAATATGTCCGGTGTCCGAAACTGTAGTTAGAGTACCGGTTTTAGATGTTCACGTATGGGATTCATTGATTTGATTTTGCGGTACTTGCTATTAGTTTAAAGATTTTAAATGCAACCTGTTCTTTTTACGCCTTCTTTAGTTCTGCTCTGTAAAAAAGTATTTCGCAATTGGCAAAATCAAAGGTTGATAAAAATATTACTTTTAATTATTTAGGCCACACCTGACCTGAAAGTCCCTTCATGGTGAGGGGGTGTCATGAATATTTTTACTTACCTCATGCGGTAGAATAAAAAGCCTCAGATCACATATTAATCGCCCTCGCCTTCAGATCGGGCGTCAAATACCGTGAACTGAGACATTTGATAATATTGTGATGTGTACTATTTCCTAATAATAAAATAAAAATAAATTAAGTGTCGAATATTTTTTTATTTAGGAGAATGTAATTATTGTAATAAGAAACGGATATGATCCCGTGATCTTATGTTATTGCGTGCAATTGTCTTTTCAACTGAGCTAAAGGGGACTGATTATTTCTAGTTTTTATACCTAAAACTAATTTAAATTTAATAAAGTAAACTCTACCTAATTTAACAACCTCGAGAGTAACATGCACTTACTTCACGTCTGATTACGAGAGCATAATTAAATAAAAACTCCACCAACCACAAATTATGTCAACAGCCACCCAATTCTGAAGTTAAACAAAATGAAGGTGAACAAACAAAAAACAAAATCAAACAAAACGAAGATATACGAATACATCAGAGCCCAAACTCCGGGAGTTTGCTTATTAAAATTAATAACTTTAACCGAGCCTCTGTCGGAATTAAGCAATCTACTAACTTTGAGAGATCTGATGAAAGACATCAAGATACCCAAGTTCTGGTTGGAGTTTGTTCACACGACCAAATGTTTCATATAATGTTTGTAGCCGGCGACTGTCAGGTTGGGTCATATTGACTCGTGAGGTTTTTAAACTTTTTTTTGTCTTTTTTTATGTTACGAGATGGCAAACAAGTTTGCGGCCCACCTGATGTTAAGTGGTCACCGCCGCCTATAGACACTTGCAATATTAAGTGTAAATCATTTAACACCGCAAGTGCGTTTGCCATACTGGGTACTAAGATGATATGCCCTCCATGCCCAGTAATTACACTGGCTACCTTTCCCTTCAATCCGAAACACCCTACATATGGGTCTACCACCTAGTAAAATTATAACATACGACGGACAAACAAACATTTTTCTGTTAAATAACTAGATAAATAAACTTAAATAGACAACCATCGCGTGAGCAAAATAATGTTCGTGTTATCCACACAAAACGTTTGCCCCGTTGCCCCTACCAGAAGTCGAACATGACCGCTCGTTGTTGTTTTGCAAACCCAATGGAACTCTGAAAACCTAACTACAAAAGGTAATAGCACTTAAGTACAGTCTTCTATATGTTGCAGGTCTTGTATCGTACTTGCTTTGTAAACTTTGTAGTAGTCATTTTAAAATATATTATATAACATGAATTCCTTTGAATCGGAAAAATAGACCCTATCGATTTATAAATATGCATTGTAATCTGGTAACCCGAATTCTGTAAAAGTTATGCCCGTTAGAATCTATAACTGTTGCGGATGAACTGACGATAGCAGAGATACTTGCCTGAACAAATTGAACTGTTGGAGGGCCCTTCACAGAGGCGCATTGTATCAAGAGCCATTGTTATTCTAACAAGGTTTTTGACGGGTGAAGATTTAAACGCTTTTAAGATTCCAATCGAGTTAGATTGAATGATATTTTAAAGATAAATGCTTGAAAATTTAAATATCACCAGTTCTAAAATATTTCGAATTAACCAATTCTGTTGTCATGACAATAGTGTTAACAGATTATTGTCTTCCGGTAGTTAGTAGCCTGTTCCTCAGTTGAGGGTTCAGGTGGAGCTCGTTTCCGTCGTCCATCAAGAGTTTTCCTCATAAAAAAGATAATGCATGATTATTTTGATTTATATGACATGGTATATTTTAATTATTAGGAAAACAGTACACCTTCAGTTTTTCTGATATCGTTGTGTCCAAGGTAAGATACAAAATATTCATATTTTATAACTCTGCTGTAAATTGCGTATTATATATTATATTATGCTGTTACTACCACTGTTTCTCAGTAATCCGTATTGATGTAATCTGTATTGATCCTTAAATCATGGTTATAATAATTTTTCAGATTAAAGAAATTATATTAAAACATAAGCACAACAATCCGGGTGGCTGCGTTGACCAATTACGCCACCGAGACACCGCTTTTCGCTGTCGAAATTTGTCAGTGCTTGGTGCTTATGTTTTTATGGTAAATATTGTTTCATCAAATCTTTGAAATTTGTACTTTTAAGACCCGAACGAAATATTTTTGCAAATATTTGACGCTCAGTTAAGATGAAACTACCTTACATTATGGAATAATTTTATTTATGCGTATTATGTTTACCATAAAAACATAAGCACCAAGCACTGACAAATTTCGACAGCGAAAAGCAGTGTCTCGGTGGCGTAATTGGTCAACGCATCCGCCCGGATTGTGGAAGATGCGGGTTCGAGTCCCGCCTGAGGCAAGTCGATTTTTTTCAGTGCATTTTTCTAGTATTAATATTTAAGCGTTTGTAAACGCAAAAATAAAATTATTCCATAAGCACAGCAACTTTGTCCGAAGTGAATATTCTAACTTGATAACTCTGAACAATAACGAGGAAAACCGGATTCCAACTGTCACAAAAACGCGTAAATATAATAAATTATAACATCCCCAGCCACGGGCGAGGCAGTTATAATAAACACATCTAAACAGCATATCATTTCTGGAAGTAAATGATCCGAGAATAGAAAGGGAATCACGCATCATCTGGAATCAGAAGTACAATCAATCATGGATTAATGGATGGAAAATAAATATTTTTGTCAACAGACGATATTCAAGAGCAGGCTTACAGATAGTAAGTTTATGTTATGACGGGTGGTCGAGAAGTATGGAAGAAGAAAGCGGAAGTAGAAGAAGAAATAAAACTTTAAACTACATGCAATAACGCGAAGACAGTTTGAATTGGTGGTCTCCATCTCGCTAGATCAGAACAAAACGAAGATCAAATAGCTCTAAATGGATATTGCTAAGTACTTTTATATCGTCAAAAGCTCTACCTAGATGTTAGTGATAATAAAGGCTGAAGGTGAAAACTTACTTCACATAGGAACCTCAACTTCTGAGTCTGTCTATCGTATTGGTCCATAACATATTGAAAGTTGTCAATTCTTCGTGCAACGTGGATGGTAAACAAGCATTCAGGTCGTTTGTTGTTAAGTGGCAAACGTAGCAAATAGACGCTAAAATCTCCTTAAGGAAACTACTACCTACAACAAAACACTGCAACAAGTAGTGATATTATACTCAGGTCTCTCGTGTGGCGCTCATAATTCTCATCAGAATTGCTTTTAGTTTTAATGTTGTCTGGCAAGTACACTCCTTTACAAATTGAGGATTTTTTATAAATATTCGTATTACTCACGGGACTGTGGCAACTATGCCGAAATGTCCTTATTCTAGCCGTTTGATAAGACCTATTAAATGTACTACTTCTTAGGTTAAAGAGGAATAAATTTAAATACGATTCAAATAATAATAATAAAAAAATCAGATTGGACCCAAAATACACAGTGAATATATGTGTTCGCAGCAGTGAATAGACTCAGACATATCTACAAAACCTATTCCACGTCGCTAAAGTTGAAATTTGACAAAATAGAAAACGTTAATGAACCATTAAACGAATTGTGGGATAGTTTTCTGCGAGACTAATTCCCCGTCCAAAACATCTCTGTAAGAAGAAACGAAACACATTAATTGAAAACGTCCTCGCGTCCCCTGCCCAAAGCAGTTGATAGATCACTTGAAGCCACAAGAACTAATAGATAGCAAATGACTGCAAACATATTGAATTTTCTCAGTTTCAATGTTATATTAGAACTAGTTACTTTAACTAATTTCCAATCACTATAAGAAATTTTACACATGACTGTTTTTGACCTAAATTTGCAAAAATGAAAACAGGAGGGAGCTGCTGCTGCACAAACTTTAGACTGTTGAGAAATGATAAAATAAGTATTCCGTGACGAAATGTATTTATTCATATTTATGCTGATATAATAATACACACCGCGGCGGTCGAATTCCATTTTAATGTCAGTAAACAAATAAACAAAAGGCAACCAGGGCTGACATCTCAGCAGCATTTTCTAAGCAAATTTCATCTAAAATCTTTCTTTCTGATTGTAATTTGAAGAAATTTTAAAAATGCTATACCTATTGCTCTTTTCTGTTATTGATACTAATATTGTATGTTGCCATACTTCTGAACGCGAAAGGCCATCATTGTGCCGCTCAGAAACTACCTGTGTAAGTTTCTACTGGCACTTCAAATCTGCCAGGAGGAGCGTATGCACACTATCAATAACCTCTCGACTAGTCGAAGGCACATTGGCAGAGCAGAATACAAGACGAATTAGCGACCATATCGAGTTACAACCATTAATGCGTTCTGCTCCCTACATATCAATGGAATAAGGACGCAGACACACGTGCGCTTAAAAGAGTATTTAATTTAAATAAATTACATATCCGATGATTTTTCATTTTTTCACAAATGTGTTTGTCAAGTGGTCCTCAGAAAAAATCGATATCAAAATCTTATTTATTTAAATGTACTACTTTGCCAACTACTTTCAGATCGACAAAAAAGAACTGATATTTAGGGAGCATCGTTTCGGAATGCAAATTATTATTTTACTTAAATAACTATTTTAAAATGTTCAGGCGAAGAAGAAACGGCTCGAAACGAGACATAACTCACGTTCAGAAAACACAACACTATTATAGCGTAGTGATATTGGACTGCAGTAGTATTGACAGGAGGTATTTATCCTAAAGTGAACCTGAATAGTATCTTTCACTTTCTCAATTTTCAACAGTTTTCATTTCAGTTAAACTGACATTAATATTACTCCCAATGACAGTAAAAATCTTAAGACTACCTAAGCTTATGTAATAAGACATATTATTATGTCACTAAATAATACTTCTAAGGTTCTAAAATAAATACATTACAAGTAATTTCAAAACTAGAAACGAAATAGAATTAAACTCGATCTAACACGACGTTCATTATCACCTAAATAACCCTTGAACTCACAAATAACAATCAAATCCTAGCTTAATGCTGTAAAGCATAAAGCGCCGCAATGCTTCCCCATTCGCATCACGACTGCACTAGCATTACATTACGGCAAAACAGCGCTGTAAAGCGCTCGATACTATCTACGTACGATTGGTCGCATTGAAATGCAGAATAGTGCTTAGTCAGATTCAGCGCTGCTATTTACGCTAGTGCTGTGACTGATGGCATGTTTGGAGAATGACGCCCTCAATAAGTGACTGGCAAATTTTGCATCGATTTACACTTCTGCTTCAACAACGAATTCAACATTTCTGGAGGCGAGTTTTATAACCAATCCTACGGCGTCAATCGACTGAACTCGATACCTAGAAAATGTTTTAGATTTTTCGCGGCTTACCTTCAAAGTTATATGGAACTTGAAAATTTTACACCGCTTGAAGTAAAGTAGGTTTTCAGTTATACTGGTGGAATGTGATTAATATTAATCGGTAAAATATAATAAACAAACTTTCTTAATCTATTCGCTATGTTCCTAATGGAAACAGTGTTTATAAAAGAATCGAAATTGTGTTTTATATTTTTACAAATCTACAAACCGTTTTGATAATTATGAAGTATTTATTAGAACTGAGAAAGGAGACACTTGACTGAGAAGGGTAGACACTTTGTTATGATAATGCTATAAGTTAATATTAATGATAAGTTGATGAATAAATAAGTTGATATGGCAACATAATATATTTTGTTCATGTAAGATATCAGTATAAAAGTTTCTTTTAAGATAGGGACGATTCAGGAAAAGTCGACTAGTATAATAATTATGATGATTATATTAATCACTTACACCTAAAAACTAAATGGAAATATAAAAAGGTCTAGTGAAAAATACCATAACTACATACTGAACCCGACAATGTTAATTATCCGTATGTTAAGAAAAAGTCGGTAGTGAATATTGTTTTAATTCACAAGGCCGCACAGTTATAAATCTTTACGAACACTAAGAAGCCTTAACCAAACTAGAACATTAAACTATTCACACAAAAATAGCTGGCGAATATTTCAATGTGATTCTGTCGCGGCACGCCATTTGTAGATTTGTGCTTCAATGGCTTCATTGTCCTGCATTTCATCATTTCACGTTCAGTGTTGAATCACAGCTACGGCCAACTGTTCGATTTGTAAAAGAATTGGATACATTTTGTTTTTGATCATTTTCTTGACACGACGTCGAATAGGCGTCATTCTCATTATGTTTTAGGTACCTAATTTATATTTTTCTACTTATCCAGTGGTTAACTTTGCACAGGTTAGCCTGATGTAAGGGTGTTTTGATAAGTTAACTCTGACGTAACTTGTTTACGACTGTCACCTTTCGACAGAAGTCGGGACCATCAACTTAATGTGCCTTCTGAAGCATAAAGGCAACTTAAAAAAAATTCGACACCTATTGTTGCTCAGGTTTTGTGATCGCTCTCGCTCTGAAGAACACACGACCTCCACTAATTTCAGGTCTTTTATTTTACTATCTGTATCCTTAATTTTGAGATCTACGGTAGAAGATTTGCAGATTTCTATTGCAAGCATATATTCGTCCACAAACATATAAATAATTAGTATAAATGCTGATGCAAATAGTGTTATAGTCGTGAACTTCTGACAATATTTGTGCTATCCTCAGCAATGTGAGGTGTATAATTGGAACACATATAATGGTTATCAAGGTCTTCACGTTTCTAAAATCACAGTTATACTTACTACATATTTTACCATACCTACATATTTTTTTCACTAACGAATATTGAACACTAGTGTAAAAGCTTCCTTACAGAGCTACCTCACTACCCTCAAGATTAAGATCGATCGTTCGGCAAAGTAAATAAATAGCTCTGTCTATCAAGATGTATGCGCCACAACACATACATTTAAACGTGGCGTATTAATATCATCTTGTATCATAGAACGTGACCTATGAGTAGGGTAATGTGGAATAATGTTGACGTTTCATTTTGGACGCCGTTCTGTTTCCATCTAATGTTTACACGATTACAGAAAATAATCAGTGCAATTAGATTAGATTAAGTCCCTTATTTATAATGATCTGGACACAAAGCTTTTCCTTGTCATCGAAGGAGAAGTCCACCACGCTTGCCCAATACGGATTGGTGGACGGAGTATAAGGTGATCAATGTCCATTTTCTGATCTATTAGTCGCCTTCTACGGGTGTCGTAGGATATTGGAGGATATGGGGTGATGCTATTCTACTCTGACGGCATCACATGGCTAATATATTTCTCAGTGTACTAAAACTGGAGAAATAAAAAAAAATAACTAGTCTCGTGTACTGTAAGCTGTATCGACAGTGTTTTCAAAATCTCAAAAGAGGAACAAAAAAACTATAAGTGCCTCCAGTGATCAATCAAAAAACGTTTGTTATTAAGTAATAACAAATGGTCTTTTGATAGATCGCTTCTTTTATGCAATAGCCAAATCCCGTGATCCCATATAAAATTCTTTGTAGGTACTGACCCATTCAGGTAAACATCTTAAGTTCAAAATGTCCTAAAAAGGATGTTGTGCAATCTTACGAATTAAACATCAATCAATTAATCATTGCTCCAAATTATTTTCACACTGTGTTCAGTTTAGCCACAGACGATGATTACCTTCTTGTGATAAAACAATTGATAGGAGATTTACCTACTATAATCCATTAAAAAAATGAAACACTCGAAATTCCAACGTGGTCACAACAGGGCGGTTAGGAATGCAATATTTTCAGTGCATTGGGGAAAAAAGTGGTTAAGATTCATGGGCATATCTTCACATAATAAAGATGTACGCCATGATATTACAAGCGAAGAAATGGTACCACCGACCGCAGAAGAAAAAAAATCTACAATAGTTTCGCCTTTCCTGAAAGCGTCCTTGGAAATAATGTGAATTCGCTAAGCGCTGAAGCTACAGAATCTACAGTGCATATATTTAGACTTGAAAGTGGAGGCACGAAGGTGCAAACTACATGCTAAGTGTACGAATAATCTTAGTAGATTGTATTACAAAATTAGTCACCTACATACAACAGGGTGAAATATTTCTGAGGAGTAGAACATCGCAGTGAAAAGAAAGTAGGTAATTTTATGGGTAGCTCTCAAAATTGAAACGATTAATATCTGCTGCTCACAAGAAATGTTCATGATTTAGTCTTTGTTATATTATTTCCTGCATTTGACTCATTGGAATGCTAGAATGCTGAAAATGAACACATTAATTCTATCAAGAGAAAAGAAGTTTTCTTTCTTAACAATTTTGCCCACTCAAGGATTAACTGCAAAATTCTCGAACCCACTGGATCCGGGCGTTGTAACGGACAAGCCTCTATGAGTAGTTATAATCAAATTAATCAATTAGACAATACTGTATGCATATAAAAATCATAATATTAAGTAAATTAACAAGTATAAGGAAAATAATATTTTAAATTCATTTCGATAGTGCAGTAGGCTACAGAATAATATCTGGAAGATTCCACAAAAAAAAAACGGACAATAGAATAGATCGCAGTTTATTGCTCTGTTCCCATGGAATTCAGTCTCAGGCCAGATTAAATAGAAATGAACCTTAAATTGTTGAACGTAAGGAACGAATGTGCAATGGTTAATATTTTTTTGGGAAAAACCCCGCGTGGTAATTTTTTGTGTGTTTGTTTGAGGTAAGTAGGAATGTGATTAGCAAATTTCTCTCGTTTTAACAAGCATTAAGGTTTATAATTGTAGATTATGAAGTATGCATACGCCCATAATTAAGGTAAAGGGGTGAGGGGGGTTAGGACGATGTGAAAGCGAGAGCCGCGTGCGCTGGGACAGTCTTGGAAGAAATTTTGAGTGTAGTGGTCGGTGTCAAGGTGCGGCCAGCATCGGTAAGTCTTTTTTTACTTTTCACTTTTCTGTTTGTTTCTTGCATAAATTATTAAATGTGTTTTTATTTTGCGGAGAATTAAATATCTTGGTTTCTTTAGTATATTTTAATGTTGAGTAAAATTTTCTTGCAATTAATGATTAACTTAAATTTAATTTATTTAAATAGTTCATTAGAAAATTTAGAGAATTACTTTAATTTGATAAAAACACGGTTTTTTAAAATTATAGTTTTCATAGAATTAAAATATACTTTTATAAATTCTTTTCAGTTAAATAATATATCTCGTTTAAATAATTTATCACAAATTTTAGAGGATTATTTTAAAGGTTTTATTTGGACATCAGTAACTTTTTTTAAAAATAGTTTTCTTCAAATTTAAATATTCTTTTATTAATTCTTTTCCAATTAAATATTTTTTTTATTTGTTTTTTTTGTTTGTTTTCTTTTAATATTTGCTTGTTAGTGACTGATCTATTTTCAATTTGGTTACGAAATTCAACTAAATTTGAAATGGATCAATTATTGACATTTTATTTCAATTTTTCTTTCTTTTCTTGTATTTGTTGTTTATTGTGTTTTATGTTCTGTGTTATTCCAAATATAATACTCATTTATCATTGGGCTTAGATTTAAGGGTGGCGGTATATTTGTTCAGTCCGCGAAATTACTTTGCCTATTCTTTTATTTCAAAGCCACCACGGTTCAAATCTCGTGGAAATTAATATTATTTTGTTTTGTTAGGTTTTCATTAGCAAGTCATTTGACATAAATTAGTTTATTGTAATTATTTTTACTTAAATTGTGTAAGAGTAGTGGATTGAACTTCGTATATTTTATAGATATTAAGGCTAGGTATAAATTAATGATTTATTACTCAAAAGGAGGATAACGTAAATCATTACACCAAGGAAAGAACCCATTAGTTATAGTTAATTAGATATTAAGTTATATTATATATATATATTGGGGTATATAACACATACATGACACTGTAAATTTTGTAGCATTTGGATTTATTCAATAGTTCCGAGATGAAATTGTAGAGTAATCTCAAGATTTTAGTTTTAAGTGTTAGGAGAATCTATCCAAATAGCTGAGGTTTTAACCTCTTAGTCACCTTTGCAAAACACATAGGCAACACATTAGTATTAAGATAAAAATGAGTATTATATTGGAAATAAGTTAGTTAAAATTGGGAACACTCAAAAAATTAGGTGCTGTACTTTGAAGCGTAGTTTAATTTAAAAAAATATATATATTAAATAGTAATAATAATAAAACTGAAAAAAAAACATTGCAAGTTACAAAAATGTAACTATGGGCTAACAGAGACAGGATTATAAATTTATAAAATAATACTATCTCTGCAAGAAAGATGGCACTTCTTAAATGTTAAGGCTGTTTTTTGTGTTGGAAGCCTATTTTAGTATTTATTTCATTTTATTAAACTTTTCTTTGAAAAGTACAGTTCGCGACTTGCCATTTTGGTTTATTTCGATTTTAAAATTTTGCTCGAAACTATTAAAACACATTTAATGAAGGCTACTTTAGTTTAGCGAAAGGCAAAACTCAAGGGGAATTGAGGGATAGTCTATTTTAAAATATATATGTATATACCGTCAAGTAGCGGCTAAGTAGTCCTTTATTTATTTGTGTGAATTAAAAATGGTATGGACAAAAAAAGATAAATCAATTGTGGTTGGGGTGGCGTGCCGGTGAGATTGGTGTAATTTTAAGTACTAAAAAAAAAAAACTAATTTTATTTTCTTTCAGCTCTACGTGTAATTTTAAGTATTAACTTAGGTTAAGGAAAATTTACTAATTAGAAGCACCAATCACTTGTGATCCGGTAACCCTTAATACCACTTCATACCATTTCGCGATTAGACTTAGTTATAAGTAAATTTAATCGTAAACGTTAGGAAAGGTGGCGGGAAATAATTATGCTTCTTACAGATTCAAGGAAATGTTCCCGATGATCCAGATAGATCTGGGGTCTCCATGCTTATGGGTTATTAGGTAGTTAATTTGGGGGGGTGTATTTATCTAGCTATTTTCTTTCAGACATAGCTGGAGACCCAAGATCGAGAAGACTACGTAGGTTTGTGCCTTTTATTTAGACTAGCTTGGTCTGAAACATTGCAGTTCTTTTATTTCATAATTGTATTGACAATTTTAATTGTCATTTGAAAATGTTCATTAATAAAAATATATATTCGGAACCAAGCAAGTCAAGTCATTTCAAAATTGAGTGATTTTGAGTTTTGTTTTATGACATAGTAAATATATAATTACTCAATTTAAAATGACTATTTGTTTTATTTTTCCTTTTACTTTAATTGCTTTTCTTTGCTTTGTTTGTTTCGACGTGTCTTTTTCTTTTATGTATTATGTGTTTCTTTTTCGTCTTGTTAGTCCGGATTATTCGATAAATTTCGTAATATGTGATGTTTTGTAGTTTTATGGGCGTATGTGTACCGTCGTGATAAACCAACAAAAGGTTATTCGGTTCAGTTGGTTCACGTTTTGAGTTTATTTCATACCGAACTTTAATATTAATATTTGATTTGGTTTAGGGTGTAGGTAGATAGTATTCGTTACGCGTAAAAGGACAATATGGTTAGGATAAATCTAAACGACATTAAATATAATAAGATATTAATTGTGAATACATTAACCCTGTAATAAAACAAAGTAGAACTTATTAACTTGAATTTTACACCAAAACTTTTATTGAATCTTTACTATTATAATATTGAAATAATATAAACTATAATTTTAACTCTATACTTGAACCTTTATATCTCAATTTACCTACTGTGAATTCCAGATTATTCTAAAAACTATACTTCAACCTTATAACTCAATTTACCTACTGTCAATTCCAGATTATTCTAAAAACTATACTTAAACTATTATCACCCAATTTATCTACTATGAAT
Source organism: Elophila nymphaeata (assembly GCA_955850985.1). Classification (NCBI taxonomy): domain Eukaryota; kingdom Metazoa; phylum Arthropoda; class Insecta; order Lepidoptera; family Crambidae; genus Elophila; species Elophila nymphaeata. The sequence goes on along the minus strand of OY039084.1, from coordinate 21,368,288 downwards.
TTCAGATCATTCGAGAATTTGTTTTACGACTGTGCTTCACGATATTTAGTTATAAATTCTTTAATATTCTTATGAAGAGCAACATTCAAATAAACTCATATTTCAAGAAATTATAACTGACGAAATTAAACTATGTAATTTTATATTTTCTTTAATAACATTGTAAGTATGGGACAGTTTGGAGACATTTCGTTATGGATATACACCTGGTTTTAGTTTGGGCATAGGTTAAATAAGTCAGTTTAAATGAACGACTTTGCGTACCAAAATAAAACCAATACTCTACACGCAGCTGAGACTATGACTAAATACACTCCACATGCTCCAAAATTAAGCGAGTGATTGTTTTGTGCGAGTTCTCTGAACGATACATTACGGTGATCGCGACACGATCAGAATGGATCTAATTCAAACAAAAAAACGGAACTATTTAGATTAAGGAAGGGATGTATTGCATCACAAACAATACATTGCGAATAGCGCTGACTGAATTCACAACTCAGTTCCTTTTCAGAATTTAAATATTCTTGGTTGGAATAATTTTCATTCAAACTTAGGATGTCAGAAGTTTGGTGAACTCAATCTTAATCAATTGCAACCTTACATTTTGGTTTAAAATCACACCACATTCACAATCCATGGCAAAGTGTTGGCAAGCGTTTCTATATTTATAATTTAGGTTTTCTTAATGAGGAACTTTCTGTGGTTTTGGAAGGGGGGAGTGGATTGACATTGGCCTTGTCACTCACCGATTGAAGCGAGGGCGGAGCTTCAACTTCCTTATTTATTTTTTTATGCAATCACTAAAGAACGTTATTAAATTTCCACGTTATAAGTTCTCTTATGCTGTCCATATTTCATTCTCTATATTCTAAAAGAATTTTGGTTACTACTTCACAACATGGGTACTAGACGATATTGGCCTTAGGAAATTCTAATTCCTGAAAACAAATTACTTATATTCTGTCTTGCATAAATTTTATATGAGTATTCATATATTAAAATATTTCGTTAGAAGGGGGGTTCAGTTACAGCGTTATCGAGATTTCCATCTTTTTCGAGCAGTTAACGATCTTCACGAGTTGCCTTTAAGAGGGCGATTAGCCAGAATAATGATTAGCTTGGCTTTAACGGCCCCTGGACCTTACTTGGCCCTTCGAGCCGGATAAAATGTGGAAGTCTCTTTATAATGATCATTAGGAAGATATCGATGACCAATTCGATTGATACTGCAAAAGAATAAAACTACTTTTACTGATTTAGCTCACGTGTAATTATGATTCACATTTTGCTAACTCTTTTACAATGCGAACAGCTAAGGAGTGGAACTTGTTGCCTGTTGGAAAACCCATAAATTAATGGCAGTTCTTTTTATACAATATTTAACAACTCCTAGAATCAAGTTGCATCGCATAAAGAAAAACCATGAATACGGAAATAAACCTAAGTTAGGTTAGACTTGTGACCATTCATAGCGGAGCGAGCGATGCGAGCGGAGCATTATATTGCTTGCTGTTTGTTCGCAAATGGTTGTTATTTGCGAGGAGAACATTATACTGCAAAAAATGTATGTAATATAAAATTATAATATGAAATGCAGAGAATCTATTTCTGATATTGAAGAACGAATCAATCCTAACAATTTAATTTACTTTCAAGTATGCAGAGTGATCCCGAAAATATCTTTAACTAAATAACGTAGACATTGAGAAGTTTTGCAAGAGATAACTTGTCGATTTAAATATAAATTCACAGTTGGCATTTCGCTTCGTAGAAGCTTGTCATGCTTCAGATTTTATTTCAGAAATTTAGCATTTTTCGTTTAGGCTTAGCCTTAATAGACCTGTCAATCATAATAATATCCTTTTATATTCATTTAGCATTCAACATGACAATACGGAATTTATCAGTGCTTTGGAAAAAATAAAGATTTCTATGTTCATTTTCATAAATAATATCAAATTGGAATCTATCTTTTTGAGTTGAAGCATGAAGTAATTTATACTTAATATCAGTTCAAATATATTAGTAAGTATTAACATTTGCCTTATCTCCTCCCCTGCTCTTCGAATATTCTTCCCACACATTTTGATAGGTATCAGATATTATGAAAACAATTTGCAAAAAGGAATTGTCTGCACAGAATATTATTAAAGGGCTACTTCAAGCCAGTTGACTTTAATGCTGTTTCCAAAAATGTCTTACGTGTCCAGAAGACTATCAAAGCTAGCTAAAACATAAAAACACGATGGACCCGGCATCCGCACGGTGAGTCCATGGAATGCAAAGAGCTTTCGTCTCTTTGTGCATCAAGCGATTCGATTGCCGCACAAACATATGGGTCTATCTACCACCTAGTGAATTCTTGTTGGGACAAAAACACGAACATTGATTCAGGAATCATGGTTTTTTATACGTCTTTTTTATTAATTTATTATGGATACAATATAGGTAAATAAGTATTATTACTTATCATCAGTATCATCATTATTTGGGCTAGTCGGTAAGTGCGTGGAATTATGTTATTATTAATAATAAGATAATAAATTTCTCAGTTGTTAAAGGTTACAAAATGCCACCAAACGAATATCTAAAAGATTTCTGATCAAGATAAAGAGAAAACAAGTCGAACAAAACGATTTGTCGGATTGCGTCCTTAGTGGTTGGTAAGGATGCAAAAGCAGCCAGTTTAAAGTTTCCTCTTAGTTTTTTGCAGAATTGTGATAAAAACAAATATATCAACGGAATAAAAATACTTGTTTGTAAAGAAAATAAATATCGTGTAGAATTGAATGACATTTCTATTGAATATACTGAAGCTCTTAATTATATTATGGGTATAGAAATTCCTCAGCACGTTACAAATCACAAACGTTTACTTGTTAGAGACGTAATCGATAGTCCACTGACTATTCCCTATAACTCAATTAGTTTGGCTACGAAGTGAATTAATCTAAACGCTAACAAAGACGAATAGAGGTGTGGTGACGCGCGATCAAGTTGTGGCGTTAATATATCACCGATGACTTCGATTGGTTCTGGTTTGGTTAGTTTGTAGATCTTGATCGTAAGAAACAGTTTTGAATTATCAGAAATTCACAACTGCATTCTTCGTATGACTTTTTAACAGTTTGAGTATATACAATTTAGAAATCTTATCAGCATTATATAGTAATTCAAACCCACATTACACATTTATAAACGTTCCAATCGTACTGAAATAAATAGATAACTTTTGACTTTGAAACCAAAACACCAATTTACGGAAGAAATAGGAAAGGTACTCTTAGAACTGAACCCCCAATTTAAACACAGATTTATTTACGGTTATCCCTTGTAATTATGCAGCCAAGGTCTGTTTTAGGGTAAGTCTTGTAAGTTGTGAGACCTTAATGAGCATACATTTTCTTGTGGTTAGTCCATACGGCTGCGGTTCTTCGTTTGGGTACCTTTTATTTATATTATTCTCACTATTTACATAAACATTTTAAAGAGAAATTAATTGGATGTATGCATAAAAAAGGCCCGCCTGGTCAGCGTTTAAAAATTCTTATACTGATAGAATGGCACATTTTCTTTGATTAACTTAAGCTATATTTCATTAAAAAAAATATGTCTACGTAGTTGCAGGTACTTTAAGTACTTTTATACAGGTTTTTTGTAAAACATGGTATGATCTCTGTTACCATAAGTAGCTAAATGTGTATGTCAAACAGTAAAATTTGAAGGCATGCCTTCGTTAGCTTAACGATAAAGTAAACTCAACACGGCAAATATTTCCAAATTCGTACGAACTCTTGTCTATACTAAATGACGGAATATCGACATTATAAGGCCCAGAATTTTTTCGAGTCGCAGTCCACAACAGTCAACTGACGCATAGTGTTCATAACTTAACTAGTTTAAAAGACGATTCTCCACTTGCAAGATTCCCAATGAACCACTTCATCTAGTCTGCAGTTGTAAAAAACTTTAGCAATTCCAACTGAGAGTGACTCTAGGATGCCTGTGCTAGTTCACGCCGTGCCAAGTCATGGCAGTTAGCGGATAATGACGTTTGTTATGCTGTTTAAGTTAGTTCTTTAAGGCACGTTCATTGTTACAATATTTTGCATCAATATTAAGTTGTGGTTTTGACTAATTAAGTAATTTTTAGTAAATAAGTTCATGATTTGAGTGAAATGCAAAATTAATGCAATCATGTGGTAAAAAAACCAAAATGTTTAATTAATTAGTATATGTCCATCAAAATGTAAAATGCAAAGCAATAAAGACTTTTTAAGATTTGCGTTAGCAAATTATAAGTCTGTAAACTGGCAACACTGTCCTTGGCGCTGATTGGTGAACATTCTAGAATGCTGTAATTGAATGAACTATTAGTTATAACGTGCAATCAGAGCGAAACACGTTATTTGAAGTGCCTTGAAAGATTGTGAAAGGAGGGACAGTCTCACTGATTAGAGAGTATGAGAAAAAAATTATGTTTGAGAAAATAAATGTGACGATTGTGCCGTACTGGATTGTTTGTTTTCATAACACAAGGTTTCCATATTATATATAATTCAATACAAAAAAATAATAATATAAATAGATTCTTTGTCCATGTTAGTGATTCAGGAAATTACGAAAGAATATTTTTTTATACTATTGAAAGATCATGTCAGCTGATTTTAGTTAAGATTTTTTTATTTTTTTATGAATAGCAAATGATTCCAATCACTTGATGGTAGGAAGAACTGGGGTCCAATTGCAAAGATAACCACCCTCGGCTTACCACCTGCAAGATGCTTTTTCGCGCCTCTTTTGAATGACCCAGGATTGTAGGAAGGAGGGAACACATGTGCTGGCAGTAATTCCATTTCTTGACTGTGTGACATAGAAAGCTGCTAAATTTCTTAGTTCGTGTTGGAATGGCAGACACAGTTTATCGGTATCACCGTAAGCCAACAAGCGTTGTCCTTAAAAAGAAGGAAGATGGTGGTATTACCACCAACCAGGAAAAAATCGTCTCGGAGCATTCGCCGTGGTACATACGAAAGAACGCACTCAATGATGCAACATCGCGAAGCAGCTGGAGAGGCTAAAGAAGGTTGGTCTCCATCCTAAGTATCGAGTAAGTACTTGGTGGAGCCATCCCAGGGGAGCGAGCAATACTGTACGTCTACTTGTGTCTTCTATAGCAAGAACAGTTGATCTGGCCTGATAAATGAAAAGATCTAAAAAGCCTGTGTAAGGTCTCGGCTGAGAAGAAGACCCGCGCATTCGAATCACTGAACTTCACATAATTACGAATACGATTTACAACAATCATTTATTGTAATCTAAACGTAATTCGTAAAACGTATTTTAAGGTAAATGAGTTCATCATTCTGACTGCATCAACCTGACTGTACTCATTTTGGTGAATTCCAAATTGAATGACCAATGGCACATCTAAACCGCATAAAATCATTTATCTCGCCAAATCTCAATACATGCTAACACACAAAACACAACACTTAATCGCAATCCTTATTCCAGTAGCGTTAACGTACAAAATTGGAACGAGGATTATTCACTTCCAATTCCAATTAGACCGGTACATCTCGAGACTAAATCGAAAAAGGTACCGCGTAAGTTCCTTCCTTGCCTCTCGAGTCGGCTGGAAGAAGGGCAAGCGTCAATATTGACAGAGCACTCGGCGACAAAGCGAATTGGCTCAACTCGCACCCAAATACCGGCAATATTTTTACTATAAACACGGGTAGCATCGCGAGAGCCAAACAACTTTTTCTGGCATCTCATTGCTTCGATGTATGCCGAGAGTCTAATGTTAGCTCAACTCGTTAATATTTTCCATTATCTATTTAGCATATATATGGGAAGTTATGGGAAGCGATTTATGAGCATGTGCTGAAGCGATTGTAGGTGGAAAAATTGTAACCGATATATTGCGTTGTTTGTTGAAATTATCTGATACTGTAAGGTCTATACTAATATTATAAAGCTGAAGTATTAGTTTGTTTGGCTAAACGCGCTAATCTAAATTAAAAATATATATGTTTGTGTTGGATAATCCTTAAATCGATGAAGGCTATATAATAACCGGCATTAACGCAAGCGAAGTCGCGGCCACTAGTCTTTAAGATTGTTAATACTTTAAAAACATGTTCTAGAGATACCGCGCATTCAATAAGTCGTTGGTATTGAGATGGAGGTCCAGAAATTTTCATTTTACTCCATTGCAACATTATGGTAATGATCGTAACTACAACAAGTTGCAACATTCTGAGAATGAAGTGTTGAAAGTTATGTAAGTATCTTCGAATTCGCTATGTACAGACAACAGCACGTTGGGTTACCACAAACTGTCAAATTTTCCCAATCGATTATGCACTTTATATTCAATAACCTTAAGTTAAAAATCGTTTGGAGAAATTTGACAGTTTTGTATAGACCGACGTACTGTTGTACACTGATAGCATAGGTATACTGGTTAATTAATTATAAGTATATATTATTAATCTGGAATGTTTTAAATAGGCCAGTGCGAGTATTCTTAATGAGTATTTCGATAAATTGAAGAATTTAGTAGATTTATAAAATGGTGAATACATCAATTCATTTTTATTGAATAAGAAACAAAATACAAAAGACCAGACTTTTTGTGTCCTCTTTTATCAATCTGAATTAATCATCATTTTCCTACCTAACATTAGTTCTTGAAAATATTCAATCGGTACAATTAAATTGAGCACCCCACGCTTTTCTCGAAATAATAATTATACTTTTACTTTTCGTTCATTTAAACTAAAAAGTTATTTTTAAATTTTTCGTCCGATTTAACATAAAAGTGTGTTTTTTAGTTTTTTAAAACTATTATTTTATTTTCCACTTTTTAGTGCGAATTATAACGGCCGATAAAAGTACTTATATTATTTAAAAAACAACTTAACAGTGACAACGACATCTAGCGATGTAAAACTGAACTAACATTCCAAATGTTTGATTTATTAGTCCTGACGATTCTGATCAGGATAACGGGATATTCTTCTCAAATTACTGTAATGTCATCGGTTTTTCATAAACCTATAATTAAAAAAAGTTAAATGAAATCTGACCGTTCAAAGTGGGTCAAAATTGCGCACAAAGGAGTCAGTTACATACAAGCAAACATACAGGTGAAGCTTATATAGGCGTGTTAAAACGAGGCGTTCCCTTTACGAGATGATAAGTGTGCTACGACCTTTAATCATCTCATCAGTCCAGGTCAATTCATCCGAACCTCATTTTATCGCCCTCTGATACGCAACAGGAGTTGCATCCCTGTATCCCCCAAATTTCATCAACAATTCGCCATCAGCGAATAGTTGCAATGAATTAATGATGACACAGGAAACGCTGTTTGATTATACCGCGTGCAGGTAAAAAATTCACACACGCAAAAATGCACCTCTATTCCTTTGGGGCCATAAATCTATTTACGGATGTTCCCAGCTACGAGTCAGGTCGTTAGACGAGTACCTTTCTCTGCGATTGTACTCTAGCTCTATCTATGTACAATAACAATGAATCAAACGTAATCTTTAGAAGTTTTTAAATTTCTTTTTACACTCAATTCTGGCAAGCCTCTCTTAGCTCTCGAGGATGAGAAAATCGTGATGGGCACTATAAAAAAGAACTGAAAATCCGCACTTTTTCTTGCACAAAATGGCGCGGAATGCATTTTTAGTGCTTTATGTAAAAAAAAAAAATAACATTATTTTTTTAAAATTTCGACCCAGTATATATCAATCTATTTTTTTGCTAATAAAGTCAAATAAACGATGTTATATAAAATATGGGGATTTAAAAACCATACACTTGACGCACCATGACGTCATCCTTAACACCCGGGTGTTGCTCGGGATTTGAGAGGAGCTTATATGTGTTGTTTTAGAGCGAAAGAGATCTAAGCCTTTTGCTAATATCCAATGTTTTTCAACTATACCACAAATACACAAAGTTCAAAATATGAAGACATCACATCTGTAATTAGTAGACAACGAACTGCCGTAATTTGTAGTGGTATCCTGGGCCCCGATCTCGGTAAATAATTTCAAGATGAAGCGCAAATGGAACACAGCATGCAACTCAGACCATGAGAGGCATGCAACTTTTCAATGATTTCGTATCGCGACGTTGATTTGACAGATGCTGCGAACCTTAGCCTGCTGCGAACCAATGACGTAGGAGCGAACGCATGTCGAACGCAGATGACACACAAACACTGTCAAAGTTGTTACATTTCAAATGATGCTACTTTTTCTCAAACGTTACACGAATGTTAGAGGATTTTTGGTGCTTTACTTAAAATTTTATTTTAAAAATGAGAGAATGTTCATTATAAGATATAGGCTATCAAAACGAAGCTCATGAGTTAATAGTGGAATTTTGTATATTTGTATTTTAGTGGGTTTTTACTGCATTATATAATAATAATTAAGCACAATTAAGCTAATCGAGCCGTCGATCACGAAAGTTAAGCAACTAAGTGCGCGGTCGGTACTCGGATGGGTGACCGAAAATTTAACATGCATGTATGACATCAAAATATAAGGTTTCTATCAACTTTACGATACATGCATATTAAATTTTCAGTCACCCATCCGAGTACCGACCGCGCACTTGGTTGCTTAACTTTCGTAATCGACGACTCGATTAGCTTGTGCTTGGTTATTAATAAATAATGCAGTAAAAACCCACCAAAATACAAATATACAAAATTCCACTATTAACTCATGAAGTCCTTCGATAGCCTATATCTTATAATGTTGCGTTGCGTCTGCGTTCCATTTGCGCTTCATCTTGAAATGATTTACCGCGATCGGGCCCCTGATATCCGTTTGATAAATAAGAGCTTAACGTAAGTAGCTTATAGACAGCAACAACGGTAGGGTTGAAGTTGATACGAGGTCGACAGAAATAGCACAGTAATATAGGGACCAATTAATTTTTTATTCGTAGTAATTAAGTTGATTATAATACAGATTTATTTGAAAGATGTTCAACCCCTCTAACCTCTCATTAAGGATGGAAAAGATTTAATATCACATAATACAAAGAAGGCAAGAAAAAGTAGGGGTTTCAACAACACCCGATTAAGCCATAATTCGAACCCAAAAACCTTAATGGGGTCTCCCGAACCCATTATTCTGTGCGGGCTCCGTAAATAGTGACGTCACGGCCAACTCAAACACACCTGGTCCTATCGGCCGCCGTCACCTTGACAAGGGTTAACACTCGAAATCATCAATCTGTTGTTTTATTTTTCTCACAATTTATTTGGTGACTTGAACAAAATAGGGTTGGTCTGGATGTTGAAGTTTGGTTAAATAAAATATATGGCTTTATAGAATAGAATATGCTTTATTTTGCAAGAATGTGGTATATAATCAAGATGACAACATAAATCAAAGGTGCAGAATACATTCACAGTCAGCAAAAACATTCATATTTAATTTACTTAATTAAATAAAATATTTTTAGCAAAAAAACTAGGAAAACCGATCACCTTTGAAGTATGACCTTCCTAACGAAAAAAAAATCATCAAAATCGATTCATAATTGACGGAGTAATCGCGGAACATACATACAAAAAAAAACATACAGTCGATTAGAGAACCTCCTCCTTTTTTTGTTTGAAGTCGGTTAAAAAGTGACACCAGAATAATAAAAATTAGAATCGAAAACTTAGTAATGTCAATTTACTACAATATATGTCATGCTCAATTTCAACAGATTTTTTATTAAAATAAAAAGTCACTTTAGAAAAATAAATCAAATTGGAATCGATTTAAACACTTGTATCCAAGGTTCGTTATCAAATAATGATGACATGTCACAATATGAAATAGGAAATACAAATGTTATCTGAAACCCTATTTTGAATTAAAATATAGCAACGTCATCGTTTCACAAAACGGTCCAAGTTGGGAACAGTTTCAATAGCCTGAATGGAAAGGAATGAAAATAACGTACACAAGTACAGTCAGAAAATTTCAATATTCCGTTCATCTTCTACTTTTGCCGATTTTCACAGCGATGCTTATTATTTGCTAACTAGTTTTTGCGTGCAGCTTCGCCCATATGGATATTGTTTTCTTTAAAGCAGTGATTTCATCTTACAGGTATAATTAACTACTTTGTGATTCAGATAATTTTCTATCTGTGTATCAAACACCTAAATCCGTTGAACCTTTGCTGACAAAAACTTTAGTTAGACTTAGAGACAAAAACTTCTAAACTTTCACATTTTTGATATTATTAGTATGCAATTACTTCTTCTTCCAGTAGAAACTCGGTTACAGGTCATGTTTAGCTTCATTATTAGTCTATCCCAATACAAATTAACGACTTCTTACATCAACATTTCAGCTAAAACTTGCCCTGTTTTACCACCACTCGTAAACCCATTTGCCCTTAATGCACGTATAAAAGAGAATTATTATACAAAGTTCTAGTAATAAAGTGCGTAACTGTATATTAAATCGAGGCAGTGGAAGATTGGTTTGTGGACGGAATGACCGAACTGTTGCGTGCTCATTGGATATTAAGAATGATGTAATGTGAGTTAATTGCTATTAACGCTCTTAATGTTTAGATACACACGATTTATCATAATCGAATCAGTTGTACATAAATGATGAAAATTTTCTTACTGCTAATTAAAATAAAAATGATGTTTACTTGTACACAGAATGAGGCTAATGACATGTATCTATGACAACAAATATCTACTCTAAGGTGATAAAATGTCCGAGATTTTTTTGTTACCCTAAAATATAGTTGCGATGGGGGCAGCAATGGGACTTAATAGTGAAGCTGTAGTATTGAAAATGGACTTTTCAAAATTGTGAGACGAAATCCATCATGAAGGATAACACACATGATGATATCTGCTCAAAGGAAGTTCATTAATCCTCTCGCAAAATAATGTCTAGAAAGCAAACTCGATATTGGAGATAAAAAAGGGATTTTCCCTCGGACAATTTCCTGAGATTTTATTAAGCAACGCAAGATTTACGAGCACCACCACATATTTACACTGAACCATTCCGAGATAAATACTTAATTTTCCCTTTACAAAGTTTTCGTATCGTCACAAGCCATTGAAGCAGTCAACAAAGGGTGTATCTTTCCACCTGGTCGCACATGTTATTAGGAAGCGTTTACAAACACAGCAGCCCCTCTTTGGAGATATTAAAATTTCGAGTCGTGTAATCTGTGACTTTATAAATTATACTAATCTTAAATCTTGTAGGCTAATATAAAATAAATGGCAAAGAAAAGTATACCGACACACACATTCAAACACAATGCAAGTGATTTAATACTTTTAGTCACAGTAACCGGAGTTCTTACCGATATTTTTCACCAGTAACTTAGAATAGAATATTTCTTCATTTTATGAGCAACATGCACGATGGAAAACTCAAATAATTTTTCAAGAGAAGCTTGTTCACGTAAAAAATTTAAATTAGAACAGTAATAATTATCGGTGATAATTTATCTATTAGTAAAGATCATGTATTATTGTTGAAGTTGGAACCACAAGAACTTGAATTTAACAGTGTTGTCATTGTATCTTCATTTTGACTTATTGCGCTATTGTTATTACTTTTACTAACCCAAATATCAAGTCAATATTATTACGGTAATTTCACATAGTAGTTTATAGTAGTTTTGCATAATTTACAATCAATAAATTTACAGAAATGCTCGTCAACTTATTTTTCTCACACTGCTTATCACAATTTTTAGAAAAACACAAAGTAGTAGGTACCACGTTACATACTCTAAATTATTTTCGATTAAGAAGGTTGTCCACTTGTCCAGACTCTAAATTCAAGTGCGTTCTATATGTTTCACGAGCTCATCGGACATTTTAACCCGGTCATTAATTTTCTGCCAGATCATTTTCCAATTTCGACTGCAACATCGTTATTCAAATTTCGATTCACTTTCAGGTACACCATGAATGCCAGTAGATTTTTAGTCACATCTCGGAGACGAAAATAAGGAACCAAGATTTTTTAAACGACGTTGTTCAAGTCTCAGAACATTGAAGAAGTCCACAAAGGGGCTTATCTTTCGACCTGAGCGAACGTATTATTTGGAAACTAGGGGAACGCTGCCGGCCGTGAATACCGATACACCATGGTTTAACTGATGGCTATAGAGATTTATGACCATATTTCCTTGTAAGAACACTATTTTATTTTGTGGAATATTCTTGGATCTTGTTCGTTGAACTGTTAGGCCCAGTTAGGCCCATTGAACTGTTATGGAATTACGAAAACTTTCTAGCATAGTATGAAAATATAAAAACAAAACAAGACAATTGTTCCAAAAATCTTAAGTAGAAAAGTCAGCAGATACGTTTAATTAATAATTTTTCGCATAGACTATTGATATATGCAGAGGTATCTCCGATAATTTAATCATTCTGATTTTAACCATGTAATTTATTGGTCACATTTACAAGTCATATTAATTCAAATAAGTTATCTGAATCTGTTTTATGAATGATGGAAACAGATTATTTCTCTTTCAAAGTAGCAGTAACGAATCGATTGATGTTTATATTCGAATAGAATCTTTGGATATTTATTTAATACGGTTATTATTACCGTATTTCTTTTTTCCATACCGGGTTCTCAATTTACTAGGTGGTAGACCCATATGTAGGGTCGTCTGGGTAGGTACCACCGCCTTTCTTATTTCTGCCGTGAAGCAGTTCGCTGTGTTTCGGATTGAAGGGAAAGGTAGCCAGTGTAATTATTGGGTATGGAGGGCATATCATCTTAGTCCCCAGGATGGCAAACGCACTTGCGGTGTTAAGTGATTTACACTTAATATTGCAAGTGTCTATAGACGGCGGTGACCACTTAACATCAGGTGGACCGCAAGCTTGTTTGCCAACTCGTAATATAAAAAAGAATCATCCTCTTTGCCTATAACCGTCCATATTTTAAATGCACTTTCTTTGTCACATTCTCATAATTTCTTCTCATCACAATGTCATTCCATCGTGTGGTAACTCTTATCAATTTAGAAAACTTACCTTAAGCTGCTTTATAAAACATCAGACATAAACAACACCATAGGACACTTCCCTTCAAATAAACCCAAGGAACTCACCATCCTAAATCACTTAAAACCTTTATACTCACAAGACACTGCCCTGACTCATTTAATGCCTAAAGTAAACAATCCCGTAATATAATTCTTGTATACTGCCACTGTTCAATTGGATTCCGTTGCACCATAAACCGGTCCCCTAGTGAGGACCACCCTCCCTCCAAAATACGCAAATGTTTGCCCTCCAGACGAGCGCGTGTATACTTTGAAACGACAGTTGACGTATATACAGTAAAACAAAATGTAGATGAACAAGTTTTGTAAATTAGTAGGTATATTCCCACACGTTCCATACACCCATATGTCACTAAAACTCTCGAGCTTCCTGAGGGCAACACCAACTTTCTCTTACTCATTTTCCTTTCGTGCTGCAAACCTTTGAAACAGCCTCCTAATAGTCATCCAAGATAGTCCGTCCATCACCTGTCCTAAGACCAGACGTAAGAAGCACTACCTATCACAATTTGCAAGTTTATCATCTCATATATTTTACTTATATTTATTTATTTTATGTGTGTATTATTGATTTATATTATATTGTTTATTAATTTTTTTACATTAATGGTGTATATGTTTTTGTTTATGCTATTCAATCTTAAGATAACAAGTAGATTTATTTTTAATTTCCATTTTGTTAGTAACCTGATAAATGATAATTACCAGACAAAATAACTGATAACAAGATCTCTATCACCCATGTAAATGACTGGAAGACATATCTCTTAGAGATAAGTCCGCCCTTGAAAACTGTGTATTATACCATAAGTTTTGAAGTTATTTTCAAGTGCAATAAACAATATTATTATTAAACAAATTATAAACAGTATTCATGACTTCTCTTTTAAATAAAATTATTCAAATTGCAAGTAAAAAATCCTCACCAACAACATCAACCACAACTTGTAATGAAAATAAATCGACAGTGTATTAATATTATTAAATAAATACCCTTTTTTTTAATTATGCGTTGCCCTATAAAACACAAAAACAAACATTATATTGGCAGCATGGACGACTGTAACCTGTGGGCGAATAACAATTTTTGACTACTACTCATACATTTGACATGACGGTCGCTATTCTCACAAATACGTTAGTTTCATACAATATAATCTTTTCGTTAAACGTTCGACGCAATCAATTGGGCATTTGGCTAGGCCGTTCGTATATCCGCACTCTTCCTTACCTGTCATCAAATGTCTAATTTATTTTGCAGCACCTTCGCCATTTCTCTGGCGTTCTTACTGCAGGAATACAACCATAATACAGAAATGTAATTTATTCCATCCATCTGTATGACGCAGCTATTTCTGGTCAATAGAAATCAATAGTTGGTGTATTGAAATAACACACTGCCTCTGCAACAACTGTAGCAAGAGCCCTTTTAACGTCTCCAAGTTAAGATTACAAGAGCATTTGCTGGGATAATACCGTTTGTATTAGTATTTTGTCACTTTCAGACTGTTTATAAAATATATATATAATATATTAGTCGCAACGAACACCACTTAAATTGTCAGAACAGGCATCCCAACTTGGATTCCTGGAAAATTCGTTTGTAAATCTGAACATTTCTAATTGCAGATGATACATACGAATGTGTTTAAATAAGGTGATAGAACACGTAATATTCTTGCTTTATAGTGCTTCTTTTACTAATAATACTGATGACGTTAATTTAATTAATATTAACCATCATACTAAATCAGGCCTGAAAGTGAAACCTCCTATAAGTTTCATTTATTGTGTATATAGCCGTGTGATGCCGGCAGAGAACAGCATCACCCCATATTCTCTAATGGGTGTCGTAGAAGGCAACTAATGAATCAGCAAAGGGGTATTAATCACCTTATCCTCCGTCCACCAATCCGCATTGGGCAAGCGTGGTGGACTTCTGCCTAGACCTCCTTCGATGACAAGGAAAGGACTCGTGTCCCAGCAGGCGGTCGAATTATAAAGGCTGTTATGATGATGATGATGTTTGTATTTAATAACGGAATTTAGACACTAAAATATTAGACACTAGCTGGCTGTGCTCTGCTCTGCTTTTTTCGCGTTGATGTAGGTTATAGCGTTGAAAGTATCCTATACCCTTAACTGGGTCTTAAAATATCTCTATACCAAATCTCATCAAAGGCGGTCTAGTAGTTTCGGAGCCTATTCAATGCAGCTTTAAAAAAGGGTCAGTTTTACTGGTTTACTAAAACACGCAAATCTGCGAGCCAACATGTTACACAACTCCCTACCCTCCCTTTCCATATCTACAGAGTCTGTCAAGCTACCCAATGGCACAGATATTCAAAGTTTGCCTTAACGCTCCCCATCAGATTTGCTTAAAATAAGCTAAGTGTTGCTCAACAAAAACTTTGAAATATTTGCCATAATAGACCGCAAAAGTCTTGTTTCGAAGTAACAATATTTATTAGATTATCTCACTTCAAATCTCATTACAAACTTTAATGCCAAAATAAGATTTCCATTTCTTGAAGTAGAGCTTCCTTTTAACTATAATGAAAATCAAAGCCACAATCGTTACAAAATCTCGCCACATGCCTGAACTCTTCAGACTTAGAAAAATCTTATATTATGCCCAAACCTTTTCAGATTGCAACAACTCAAAATCATTTTGGTATATTCAATACAAGATTACACTGAAGGAGACGTCGTAATAAAGAGTAAACTTAAGCATGTTTTGACAACAGTAACAATAACAATCAACCATTCGTAGATGCACCCTCTAAACTGCGTTAATCCTTGAAAGAGTCATGACAAGAGGCTTTCAAAGCCACCCTTACAAAGGATGCTATGAATATTAAACATAATAATAACAATGTTGATTATTGTCTCGAACGCTTAAAACAAAGGAAATTGACGATGTGACAGCCATATTAATGGGGCCGAAGAATTTCTTATTATGGAGTTGAATGGGATTTTTCTTGTGGACACCGCGCCGAATGCTAATTAAGTCGTGATGATGTTAAAACTTTCCCGACACGACTAGGGCTTGCGGGTGACTTTTTGTTTAGCATTATTCAACTCATCTTTTCCTGTCCTGAGTTTGAAATGTTAATGTAACATTTGTTGCTTCAGAAACAAAAGTTTTGGATTCCACTTTCCTGTTTTATTTTGCTGCTTTTAGCGAACCTTTTTTAGGTTTAGGAGCAGCTAAGACTTTCTGATGTGAGAGTGGCATTGAAAGGAAACTTAGCAAATGGGATTATTGTCTTTAGCAACGGCAGGCTGCTGTTATCCACGTGAGTCGTTATTATGTTTGGTAGTTCCAACCGTATTTCTGTTTACGTGAACCTTGAAACTGTGTTATTTATATACAACAATATTCAGGGATATCGGAGGAATCAACATGCTGCATGCTTCTATTTTTAGCAGATGTCAATAAATTATATAAATGCTTGTCATAGCCAGTTACGCACAAATATTAAGCAGGCATGGTGACACTCGTGTGCTCTCATTCCACGAGTAGAGTCTACTCTATTTATAAAAGCAAAACTACGAAAAAGAACTACTTAACATGTGTGAACTCGTGTAAATCAGGTCGCGTAATCAAACCGGTTTTATGGCAGGATATCGTGCCGTTCGAGTTACAATCGGTTAACTTCAACCTTCCGTAATACGGCATAATCAGTAAGACGGAAAAACTGCCTCAGAACTGACGCTACTCGAATTCGGAAAATTTATAAACGAATAAAACATAAGTACAAGCCTAAATCGAGACACTAATACTATCCAACCACAATGAAAATAATTCTTATTAATAGATTCAAACCCAAAACAAGGCCCGTAAATCCCATGAGCAGTAACATCACGATCAACAATAGATCCAAATGGTAACAAGGATTACTTTCCAGAAATATTAATCATTTAGCGATAATACAAATATTAATAATTTATTCCAGGCAAATAAACCTACTGGAACGTTTATAACTGAATTAGAATATACCACAATGAGTACATTGTAAGCAGACCGCACGATTTCATACAAATTCATTGGCGCATAACGCTGCCGATGTGTAGTTAGAAAATTGATGGCGACCGATCGTCGCTACATCGATATTCGGTCGACAGATTCGAATTTCACATCAGCAAGAGCGGGCTGGAAAAATAATTGCATGGTTCCAAACAGAATTGAAAATTATTTTGTCCTACAGATCTTCTTTATCTGATTGCAATCCTACCTGGCGGAATATACCGTTAGGTATAGGTACGGGAAGCTAAGGGGCGAGAATAGCAGCTAAACATGAGGGATCTGTTGCCACTGTTGATCGTGGCATGCGTAGATGGACACTCTGTTGACGTGACTCATCATCATCATCATCATCATCATTTTAGCCAAGAAACGCCCACTGTTGGATATAGGCCTCCCCCAAGGATCTCGCTGCCCGCATCCAGCGGCTTCCCGCGACCTTTACTAGATCGTCAGTCCACCTTGTGGGGGGCCTACCAACGCTGCGTTTTCCGGTACGTGGTCGCCACTCGAGTACCTTTCCACCCCAACGGCCGTCAGTACTCCTCGCAATGTGCCCTGCCCACTGTCACTTAAGGTTCGCAATTTTTTAGGCTATATCGGTGACCTTGGTTCTCCTGCGGATCTCATCATTGCTGATATGATACGCAGAGAACGTGACTATACTAACATGTCATAAGCAAGTTCTTCTTGCCATTATGAAATAAAATAAAATTGACCCAACCTATCACTGAAAGCAAACAAGTCTCGAATTATTTTGCATGACTTGACATCTAGAAATAAAATAAAGAGTCAAACACTTTAGGGTGTGCATAGTTATGACGCCAAGCAGTAAGAAGTTTAAACAACAATATTCAATGCGTGTACATCGCTAATGTATTTTAAGTAATTTTATTGAAAATAAAAATAAGGATGCCAGAGCTACACGGGGTAGGGAAGGGAAAAGGGTTGGCAGCGCGCGAATATCACGTCAGTGTTACAGGCGTTTATAGGCTACAGTGACTGCTTACCACCAGGCAGGCGGTATGCTTGTCTGCCTACCAATTAACATAAAAATTATCAAAAACATTAAATTTTCCTTTTGCAAAGTTTCATCAAGAGTAGGTACGCTAAGTAACACAGTAAACGAAAACGCTGGCTTGGCTACCGTTCAGTTTTCCCAATATTTTTGTTTCTCTCTTCTTGCTGTTCCTGCTACTATAAACTGTGTTAGCTCCACACATTTCAATTGCCAGCTAACAATACTTCCCTAACTCAATGTAATCATAACACGAAAAAATCAACAATGAAAATACGGGCTTCAATAATTTTGATTTGTTTTTATCCGACTTTATTAGGCTAGAAATAATAATAGTTGCTATCCAGTTATACAACGTGAAAACTAACTAAATGGTTAACATTAGAATAAATTTGCATTTAACCGAAACCATAAAAATATTCATGAGTAGTCATTTTAAACATTAATATACTTATCGTTGAAAAGGCCGAGCTCTAATTTAAACAATTTTGAATAATGTAAAATAAATATAATTATTTGGAAAACTATAAATTTAGTTTCCTGAGTTAATAGGCATAATGATGACTTTTACATAAATAGTATTTTATTAAACAAATTCGTAAAATTGCAACAAAATATGGAACCTCAGTTCTCCGTATGAAACAATTTTTTGATGTGTGTGTATATACCAAGCCCTATACTAGACTAGGATATAGTAATTTATTTAAATAACAAGTAGTTTATTCCAAAATCATATCCGTATTCTAGAATCATATCTCTGTATCTGTTAAATGTGGCGTGCATGTTCCAGATAATATTGGATGTGTGTAAAAAAACATTGATAACGAATATCCGATGGGGTACTGTGTGCTTTCATCTGTGAAAATCTCACAATAATTTTATGACTTTTCATCCTAATTTATTAAGTTTTGTTAGAATTTGCTTTAATAATCGTTGAGATACCATCGGATGCACCACGTTTCTGAATGTCGTATCTGTATGCATCGCTTGTATTTGTTGAACTAAATTCGGTTTGTAGTCTATACAAGAGGCGTTTACAAATGAGCACGCTATTACGAGCCAGCCACGTAATGACGAGCGAATACCATATCTAATAGGCTATTATCGTCGTCGTTATTGTTACTCTCTGCTTCCTGTGCAGGTTTTGCTTGATCTCTGGAAAGTTCTAGTAATGCATTTATATATTCTCCGCCCTGTATAAAATTAGAATTTATTCAAAACTGTTTATTCGTCATTCAAATGTTATTATTTTTTTAACTTATTTCAATTAAGTCAAATTAATTAAAAGTATGTCGTGATTTTCAAAAAATCTTCTTTTTCAGTACGTACTTATCAAAGTATCATCATCCTTGTCTAATTTAA
Source organism: Elophila nymphaeata (assembly GCA_955850985.1). Taxonomy (NCBI): domain Eukaryota; kingdom Metazoa; phylum Arthropoda; class Insecta; order Lepidoptera; family Crambidae; genus Elophila; species Elophila nymphaeata. The sequence goes on along the minus strand of OY039084.1, from coordinate 21,348,765 downwards.
GTGAAACTAATCAAATCATTTCCTTGAGGACAAATGAGAAAAACCCAGACAAACAACTCGTTTGTAGAAAGATACAATGTTACAGTGGTAGTCCCTTGTTAGAACAAGTCTCATAAGACATTCATGCAGAAATAAATCAAATGGTTTATAAAGCAATTTAAAGTCCCCTGCCACCTGACACTAAAAATTTCGGAATATATTGCGGGCATAGAGACATCGTGCCGAAAAGTGCAAACGTCGGCCCTCAGTATTAGAGTTAACGAAGGGTCCCGTAGGCCCCCGAATGGGGGATTGATCATAGCAGTCCAGCGAACTGCACTAAGAGGATTCTGCACCCTTCGTAGAGTTTGGTCTAAGGGAAAAGACTTGCACGAAAGGATCCTAATGACCTAAGGAGCGATTTTAAGTCAATCTTGTAAGGTATTTTTCTGCTATGGAAGCACATTGTGCTGAAATACTATTACCAACAAGTTTTAAACGCATTTAATGCTAGTTAACAAAATTAGCTACTGCCTTCAAGAATAGAAATGTAATTATGGAGTCATTTGTGCTTGACTTTGTATAAAAAAGTCAAACTATACTATCTATCAATATCGACACCTTAAAGGTTTATATGACCAACTAACTATTTATTTGTTTAATTAAAATTAAATTGTTTTTATTATCAGCATTAAAATTTAAGAAGACTATTATCAAAATTATAATAATTATGTTCTCCTGGCCATCGAATACATTTGAAAATATCAGTGGTCTTTCTTTCGTAAGTGACGTTTCTTACTTTCTCCTTGACATTGGAACACAGCGCCTCGCTTAAATTTGTACCAAACAATGAAAGAGGGAATTGCATTAAATTATAACTCTACGAGCAATCACATTTTGTTTTCCGCTCCCGGATTTAACGGTTTGAATAAATCCCGGCTCTTAATTAGAGAAATTTAAAAGCTTATTTCTATAAATGGCAAATGTCAGCTGTCTTTAAGTTGAAGCTATTAAGTCGACTCAGCAATTTATTCGACGTTCACCGGTGGTTTCTGTTCTAAGATTTAATTGCTTGCTCGACGTATTTGGATGATGTTGCAATTAGATTTTCTTGGTTAAATGACGTAATTGTATTTGTACAAAGTAATTCATTGTTGATAATGCCACGAATGACTATGAGGTGTTTCATTGTTTCTTCTGTTATAAGTTCACCAGTTGCTAATTTAATTCGAAATTCATTTAAAAAATCGAGTTCACTGAATATTTTTATTTCTGTTATGGCACGTTACGGAAACATATCCCGCTTCGATTTCAAATTTAAAATTGTATAGAAAATCATTGTTTACAAAGTTACCCACTAGAAGAATATCGAGCTAAGTGTAGGTGCAGAATAAAAAAGAAAAACAAAGAAAACGATGAAAATTAATGTGGATGAGAAGAAGGAGGCCGAATAAAAGATGGATTGATTTTTTATTTAACTTTTGGCGAATTATAAAAGAAAAAACCGATTCTATTAGGTATAATTGACATTCACATTGAATAGAAAACTAATAATGTTTTTTTGTTGTGTTAAATATTCAATAAGTGTAATATTTTCTTCTAAACTAATTTAATGCAAGTTTTTAATACAAATTGTAATGTTTTCTGCTAGACGTTTGAAATAATTAAATTTAACAGTCCTTGTATTAGAATTTCATTGCTACAAATAAGTTGGACAATTGAGTGCTTTATTCTAATAGAAAAATCAAACTCTTTTTATGGACGAAGGCCAGTATGTAACGTCGGCTTAAATCCATAAACTCCAGTTTGTTTTCTGGCATTACTCCAAAGACCTAATTTCTATGTCAAATTAAGATGTCTTCGTGGGTGCGCCAACTGAAATCCCTGTACTATATCTCGATTAAGGGTGCAAGTTATATGAATGTAGTTTTGCACATACGTACTCCATCTCACTCATATAAAGAAATCATATAAAGCGTTTGTTAGCCTTAATATTTTGTGCCGATTTCAAATAGTCTCGAGCTAATCTAGTATTCAAAATTCAGAAAAGTCATGCTGCTTTAGCTGTTTCTTTTAGACCTGTGTTTATGTGCACTGTGACGATTGTAAAGATTTGGCCCATTCTTGGTATAGAAAGTATTTTAAAGAAAGCGTTTCTTGCGTTAATTGTTACTTTTTAAAATATTGTAAATAAATTGTGTATATTTTTTTGTGAAGCGTATTTAACTTTTGCGGGAGAGTCGAATAATTCAAGGCCCTAGTTACCAACACAGTCAACGTATGTGAAGATTTCTTAGAAGGCGTATCTGGCGTATCTGGAATAATCCATCCTTACTATTCTGTACTGTTCCCTTTGATCCTGGGAATACCTACTTAAGTCGTCGACATGAAACAATTGTTTGTGGAACTTTACCCTTTAACCTTACGATTTTCTTTATTTCAGTCAACAGTGGCGTTACCAGGGTGGCATAGGATGGGGCTTGTCTACCCACGGGTGAGGAGTCCATTTTTGCCACGTGTAGCTCTGGAAACTCATTCAGTGACAGTCACTACAAAATGGTACTAATGCTTGGCTAATGTGAAAATGTTAACGAGCTAATATTCCCCGATTAACAGTTTGCAAAAATCCATAGTCTAGTTCTATCGTCATCTTCCTCTTCGTGCGTGTTCACCACGTGAACTTGGCAGCTTTTGCGCCTGTTTTGAATCGGAGAATGGAAGACTGGGTCATACTAGCTTGCTCCGTATGGTACGCCGAAATACCCTTCACCGAATAGGACAGTTTTCCGATAACACTGTACTCCGACGGTTAGTTGATTTAAAAAATACTTGGCCGATGGAACGGTTCGCCGAAAATATTATTCATCGCCGGTTGGAAGTCCGAATGAATCCTTAACTTAATATTAGCCAACTCGTCTAGAAACTCTCCCAGTGTTGCTGAAAACATCCAGAGTCTACCCGGATCGCCCAGTGCCACTGCGTTTTATTCCATTAGGACGTCAGCAGATGTTCTTTTCTACTTCCATTGAAAAGGACTGTCTTTTAGTTGGTCCTGTCAATACAATATGAAGAATTTAATAGAGATAAGTTAGTGTTGGTACTTTCATGGTCGTTTTTTTTTCTTCTATGATCAAACATAGCGAAGTCTTATAACGGGTATTTGTAAAAGCAACTATAAAATTTTTCGTCTAACCGTACTTGAACGATACTGAGCTTGCACTTGCTCGTATTTATCACGAGAGCATTCCGAGGAATTATTTATTTAGATCCCAGTCGCTGAGTTCCACCACCGTACAACCCGCAATAAATTAAAATTTCATCCTCAACCATCTAGGTTAGGCGGCTAGAAATCTGAGCACTTCTCTCGCAATTTCCTGCTCCTTATACTTCTGTTGAGTATTTTATAATTTTTTGTCTTTTTGTCAAAGATACACTTTACCATCCTGACTGCTGTTTCAGTGTGTAACGTCTACCTTGCTTGTTGGTTTTCGTTTGTTGGTTCACTGAAGGTTTGATGCTCCTTTTAAGTAGGTCACAGGCTCAGCAACTTGTCACTTGCTTATTTCTACCGTGAAGCAGTTCGATGTGTTTCGGGTTGAAGGGAAAGGTAGCCAGTATAATTACTGAAGAAGGAATATCATCTTAGTCCCCAGGATGGCAACGCACTTGCAGTGTTAAATGATTTAGCCTTAATATTGCAAGTGTCTATAGGTGACGCGGTAATCACTTAACAGGTGAGCTTGTTTACCATCTCGTTTTGTTATTCATAAAAAAATAACTCAATTAGGTAATTAGCGCTTTCATGTTTCTTCAATTACTTTGCGTTGTTTCTGTTTGTTATGTGCCACTGGATAATTATTTAACAATTTAATTATTTCGCACCATTTATTACTCAACTATTTGAGTTACAATTTAATAGGCTTGTAAGCCGACAAACACACAATTAATTTGCCGCGATAACTTAATTGGACTTAAGTTATAAGGCTTATTTCACACGCAAGGGATTGGTGTAAACATTAACGGTGTATTATTGAGACTTAATGCATTATTAAGAAAATCTCGGTATAAATCCTATGAACGGTATTAAAAGTGTGTCATACATACTATCACGCTATAAAAGTGTATCATACTTACATAAAGGGGTTGAGCAGAGCTTTAGGTAACATTTAGTTTCATACAAAGCCATATCAGGCAGTATGGGACATTCAGTGCTAAAAAATTATTCTTCGTCTTTTTCCTACCCTGCTCCGAATTTATTTGCGGTTGGTGCTGTTTGTCTTGATATCGACAATGCTGTTATAGGTTTTGGCATAAAGCTTTTACGTGTGTGTGCCTGACACCAACCCTCTTTGGTAACGACAGTTATCTGTCGACAGCACCCGGAACCACCAGCTTAACGTGCCGACGAAGCGAAGTGAAATCTAGTTGTAAAATTTTCGGTCACCCATCCGGGTACCGACTGCGCCCTTGTTAGCTTAGCTTTCGTGATCGTCACGAAGAACAGCTACAATCGACTTTCTTAATTATTGTTATTAAAACTTAAGACATCATTATGAATACTAGCTAACACTAACGATGTTCTTATTTACAGGGTGAATTTTTCAGGGCCTAATCCTAAACTAAAAGGAACATCGAAAAATTCTCAAAGGAGTCACGAGCCCGATTTTGATGGAGACAAAAACTGCATCATTGGATTTTTGAATAAAATATAGATCATCGCTTTAATTATTGCTTCAACCAAGGTGCAACAAGAAATATTTTATTAAAATTTAACATTTTCTATTAGTATCCCGCATATCTTCACAGAAATCGATCCTTATTAACAACACTATAGAATGGTGTAATAATACAGGCTATGTTTTTTTTTTTTTAAAAAATCATTGGGTTTGATTCTTGGCTAAGATTATTGATTTTTCAAAAATCCAATGATGCAGTTTTTGTTTTCATCAAAATCGGGCTCGCGACTGCTTTGAGCATTTTTCGATATTCCTTATAATTTAGGATTTATACTAGAAAAAAATGCACTGAAAAAAATCGACTTGCCTCAGGCGGGACTCGAACCCGCATCTTCCACAATCCGGGCGGCTGCGTTGACCAATTACGCCACCGAGGCACTGCTTTTCGCTGTCGAAATTTATCAGAGCTTGGTGCTTATGTTTTTATGGTAAACATTGTTTCATCACATCTTTGAAATTTGCACCTCTAAGACCGCGTTTTTGCGTTTACAAACGCGTAAATATTAATACTAGAAAAAATGCACTGAAAAAAGTCTGAATCTTTCTTTAGTGCATTTTTCTAGTATTAATATTTACGCGTTTGTAAACGCAAAAATAATATTATTCCATAATTTAGGATTTGTCCCTAAATGTCCACTTGACAAATTCACCCTATATATATCTTCTTTCATACCTAACAATTATCCACAAAAAAAATTCATTAAATTCGATCGAGTCGTTTCGGAGGAGTTCGAACGCAAACAACGTGACAGGATACTCAATTACAGTTTGAGTATGAAGGCAACTCCAATTAAAAGCGCAAGCAGGGCAGGCATATGATAATAGTTTGAGTAATTGTGCATACATTGTAAAATTTTAATAGTTTCAAAATAGAAATGAAAAGGCGAAAACTAATAAGCATATGTTTGGAAGACAAACAAATGAGCCCCAATTAAATATATTTCAAAACTTTCTGTACACATTTGAAGGGTAGTTTAATTTCATAAAATTTAACCCTCAACAAAGTCCTGATAACTCATTTTATTGTGCAACTCGAAAGGATGCTTAATATAGCCTGTTTCGACCGCAATTGGGGCAGTATAACGAACACGGCGAAGCGGAATTAATCCTTATACACCGCCTTCGGTCGGAATATTAAAATCATTCGAAACAACTTCATTGGGTGTGACGGGGTAAACTGATTCTTGGCCAACTTATTTTCTTAGCGGCGATGCGGAAATGGATTTGTGTTACTTGTTAAACATGTCGACTCAGAACCTTCCAGTGGGTAAGAGATCAAACTTATCAAGTGAAAAGTCATAGTAATTGCTTTCCTTCCTAGAGCGGGAATGAAATTTAAAAATAAAACTATATTTGGTTAGTGAGTATCTCTCAAATTCAGCGGGATGTTCCAAACTTAAAAAGATTATTTATATATTAGAGTTTTTGACACCATACACAAATAATTACAAGGTGTTACAGTGTTGAATTGGTAAAAGGTTTATTATCTCTAGAATTTGATTTTAAGCATATCAAAACATTTAATACTAGCGCTCTGCTCGCGACTTCGTCCGCGCGATGTTTTTTATAAACAAATATAACTTATAACCTTTTTCGATGAATTTTTTTTTTTTCATCCAGTAGTTCCTGAGATTCCTGCGTTCAAACAAACACACAAAGTCTTCAGCTTTATAATATTATTTTATTTTATAGTATAGATTCAGTCATTTGACTAAATGAATTTATTCTTATATCTCATTCAAGCTCCACGAATATCTGCTTTGATGAATACCGAGCCTAAAATTAATAGGTTTATTCCTCCTAATAGCAGTATTTATAATTTTAATTTGTCATAATATTGGTACTTATGTAACAATAGCTGTGTCCGCAACTTTTTTATGATGTTATATAGCCTATAGCCTTCCTTGATAAATGGACTATTCAACATAAAAATAATTTTTCAATTTGAATTAATATTTCCTGAGATTAGCGTGGTCAAACAAACAAACAAACTCTTCAGCTTTATAATATTAGTATAGATTTACGAGCCTCATCAGCGTGGACGATAAAAGGGCTACAGACACAAAGAATGAAAATTATAATCGCATCGTTTAATTCCACAGAAATAAAGACAATTTTACGGCTCAACTTTTAAGTACTGTCTATCAACAAAAGTTACTTAATACAATGCTTCACAAAAATAACCGTTAAGAAACTGTTGTTAAAGTAAACAAAGCTTTTGCAATTAATAGTTCTTTCAGCTCTTCTCCTTCAAAACAAGTCCTAAGGACTAACAACGGACGGGCTTTTCAAAACTCTGAATATGAATACAAACTGAATTCATGATACGAAAAATAAAGTTAACGATAGCAAGTTCAAAGTAGGTACTGCGTATATTACTATCGAAGTTTTTCATTTAACTTTAGCCTAACTTGGTTCATAGTCGAAGTCTCTGTGATTGGATCCCGTCTACCAGGGTATCGATAAATTATTTCACAGCGAAATACATTGCGGTGTGTACATACAGTAACCTTGCTAAATTCCATTATGTAGTGGTAAGCGTTTGCTAACAACGTGGCTTGGGTAGTTGTAAGACTTTAAAGTTGTTTAGTGCTCCAGATCTTGATGAAAATTTATTGAGAGTATATTGAACTCTACCGATATATTTGGATGCGTTCTTAACTATTATTATAAATGAGAATGTGGGTAATATATTGCCAGGGATAAAGATAATAAACATGAATGTGAATGAATGCAGAGGGAGAACGAAAAGGAAGACTGACGCAAAGATGGACATATGTATGAGATGATATAAGTATGTTTAGGAGTTGGTGCTGAGATGGTGGCTAGTTGAGATGGGTATAATAATTAAAATTTAAAGCAGAGCATGTAAATATTGATTGTCAGGGATACCCTAACCTAAGCATACCTTACCTTTTACCAAAAAAAAATCCCGGTGGATAAAACATACTTTTTGATAAAATCTACATAAACTAAAAACTCATACAAAATACATAAAACGGATAATTATTTAACTTTTCTTATCCGACATTTCCACAGCATTTACCAACTTGCAAATAAGTAATACTGGAACTGTCTAGAAGATTTGACTTTAGGACAGCAGAAACACATTTCTACGCAATTAAAGAAACAACCATTGATCCCACAACGTTTTATTGAAAATTGAAAGCGCATTAAGCTTATGTCGGAGTTAAATGAAATCCTAGTAACGAGTTGGGTTGTTGTAGGTATAATACGTCCAAACCACAACCAAATTTTAACAATTTGGCTGGTATTTTGAATCAACTATATTTAATCGGGCCGTAGGCATGGCGTGACATTATATTTTTATTTATTATTCATTTTTACTTTCTCGTACGTTAGTATAGAGGAAGTCTTGTAATCGTCAAAAATTTCGACCTCGAGATTTTGACGGATTTACACGTTTTGGACCACCCTGAGTCCGAATTTTTTTTTTGGAATTTTGTGTGTGCTGTGTGTCTGTGCGTTAGCACGATAACTCGAGTATTCTTTAACTTATTGCAACCAAATTTAACATGCATTTATAACATCAAAATATAAGGTTTCTATCAACTTTTGAGTCGTCGATCACGAAAGTTAAGCAACTAAGTGCGTGGTTGGTACTCGTATGGGTGACTAAAATTTAACATGCATGTATGACATCAAAATATAAGGTTTCTATCAACCTTTGAGTCGTTTTCGGTATACGAAAAAGTCAAGGGGAGACCGCTCCCGATTTTTAAAGAGAATATGGAAAAGCTTGATCGGTGTTAGGAAAATTGATTTAAAAATAATTCGGTCACCCATCTCAGTACCAGGTTTTGTGATTGTTACGAAGAACCCACGACTGCAGTGCCAAGGAGTAGCTTAAAATAAAGAATAAGAAGAAAGAGACTATTTTGCAAAGTCTCAAAACACCCTAACATTTTGTTGATGATGTAAAATATCGGTTTCAGCAACTACTTAATGGCGATATGAACGCAAGTTTTGCTAGACACTTAGGCCCAGCTAAGTTTTCCTATAAATTTAATGCTCCAGTACACAGCACGGAAAGTTTCTGACTGTTATTATTTGCAAGCAACGATAAAGTTAGAGGCACTTTTTGGTTTCATATATCATAGTTAAGTTCTTGATGAATTGGTTTAGCATGCTGCTTATTAGCGAATATTGGTTACACTTAGTTTAAACTTTACTAAGCTTCGTTTTCATAGCGAATAACATCCTTCTTTGGAATAAAGGATGTGTGTAATTATTGTGTTCCGAGAGTTTACGATAATATTATAGCCATTCCATAAAGTGATGAAGTCAACTTTCTACAGCACACGCATTGAAATAACAAATTTGTGGTGAATCTGAGAGAAGTGAGTTTATTTTCAGAATCGTAACCAATGCAATACTTCATCATCGATACCATCAATACACTGTTTTAAGTCCGAATGTTCTGTAAATGTAAAAATAATATTTCCATTACCTCTAAGGTGAATGTGAATTCGCCGGGAAACTATAAAAATGAATTAAATTTACGACGGCGTGTATAAATACCACTACGTTCTAGAATATATGTTTCGGTAAATACATTGCTTTGAGGAAGTTTCAAAAGTTTGTATCTAGGAGCACTTAAATTATGATACTACTGGCATATTATGAACGAAATATAAACCACACTAGTGGAGACACAAATCATTTATGTTTACTCTACTTTTGTAAAACAAATGTAATGTATTGGTATCCTTTATTAACTGTATTATTTTGATTTCATTAACAAACTTTTTCAATCAACAAAATTTTAAGTTGTTGAGTTTTTTTCGCAATTTTTTGCCCGTATCAGCATAATAATATAAAAATAGTAATTTGAATTAAATAATTATTTTCGTCGTATGGCTTTTGATGATTTATTAAAAGTACTTAGCAAAATCCATTTAAAGGAAGAATTTTCTAATTTTGTGCAGTTAACTTAACTTATCTCCTTAACAGCGCGTTTAATTTAAAACACCCTTTCTTATTCAGCTTTGTCATAGCATTATCGTCCATTACGTATTTATTCTTCATTGTTTTATTTGATAACAAAGCGACTTCTGTCATCTTCATACCCAGCGCACTCAAAATTGAGAGTTATCACAACAACGTTACGTTGAATATAATAATTGCAACAGTAGATTTACCACTCCAAAATGCCAACCCCACAATGCATTGTACAGTGATAATTTTGTCACTTCATTCAGGGGATGTTCTAAAGGAATCTGTACTTTATCTAATGAGTACAAGGTTGGCATTTGCACGCTTTTTACGAAGGCGTCAGGCGGCGTTGTGGTAATCAGCCGCTCGGCGACCAAACAATGCCCTGTCGACGCCGGATTAAAACTTTGACTCCGCGAACTAAGTTATAAGCTGACGGCTTATAGTTCCTAGTCCAGACCAGTTACAGGCTCTGTCCAAAATCTGCCTAGTAGCTGGATAAATCACGCTTTTTAATATGAAGTTTACTAATGAAGTGGCCCATATTGCATCGTACATTAATAATTATTATAGAAGCACTTGGCTAACATGGTGACCAGAGCAGTTGCCCGCACTGCTAAATACGGGTTCCATGGCAAGGTAAAAGTTTTTTTATGTCAAAATACAACTGCGTTTATATTAAACTTTCATTTAAACATTTTTATGAATACTCTACCAATTACTTTGATGATGATTGATGATAAAAAATATGTAATGAATAAGTCGCCTTTGCCTAAGTCAATAGTGACATGATTCTAAGTCTTAACACACCCGATAAGAGTTTTTTAGTTTATGCAAAAAATTTATTCAATAAAAGCAGATATACATAAATAGATTTGGCAGAAAACCCACACAAGCTATCTGTGGATGTTAAAAATGGTTATCAATAGTTTAAAACAGTAACTTTTAGAATTAGTCAAGGTAGTATTTTGATACCTAAATTGCGCTCAAACCAAATCATGGCTTAAATAGAAACATCAACAAAATTATATTCGATAATAATAAGTTATTTTGAAAGTATTGCCGCTATATATTTATAACAATCATTGGACAAATGTCTTCTCAAACAATTCCCAGATTCAATAATATTCTCGCTATTAACTTGTACCAAGCACTACATAGCAAGGCTTTGTTGATTCCAACTTCGAAATTTTCGTGACTCGCTCTCGGAGTATTTATCTCATAACACGAATAATGTGATCGCTGTTCATTGGTAGGTTAAAATGTTGCTAGATGGAGATTTATTGCGGGATTTACCTCAGTTTTGCTGTAATAAGAATGTCAACTTTTTCTGATCTTGTTTATTTTCCTTTTATTAACTCTGGGACGGGATGAGCTAAATCTTTTTTCAGAAGGCTGAATAAAGAAGCGGCTTTATCCAACCGATGTAACTAAGAACAATGTTTACCAGCTTAATCTTCTCTGTTATTTTTTGGATAAGACATATAGAATAAATATAAAGCGTACACAACTTAGTTAACTCAATAGAAAGAAGAAATGTGCTGGAAAATATGCACAAGAAATCTGTTAGATTATTTATTTATTCATACGTAGATAATACGAGATAAAAAAAAATAAGGCAATCTACACAAGACTGATTATGATAGTGGAGTCAATGCACGGTCAACTCAAATTGATAGAATTTAAAATTTATAAGAAAATCAATAGGAACCACATGAATTAACTGTCACGGGTTAGAAAACGATATTGCTTATTTAACAAAGTACTCCACATAAAGTAACAAAAAAATCTATTGTTTATACCCCAAATTTGATGTAGGTACAAAGACTAGAACAAAAACAACGAAGTTGTAACTCAAATCCATTACAGTTAGGAAACTGCACCGCCCGCCGTGTACCATGTACTCCTACAAAAGTAGAATAAAATATGGTATAATTTTTGTAGTGTAATCTCTTGGGGATCACAGAGATAGTTGGACGAGCATCAACAATGAGCGTCATTTTAATTAAAAAATACAAACACCTTTGCGTTTTTACAGAGTGCGACGAGTGACACGACACGACGAGGATACGACATTGAATGATTAAAAGCGTAATTTGAAAATGTGTTGCTCACGTAGAGAAAGCAACTGATCTGTATTTAGAGAAGCTTATGTCGGGTACTGTCGAACAAATAAAATCCTGCCCAATGGTAGAACCTTATCATACTAAAGGCAGATAACAGCGAAGGTAAGACAATAAAAGTTTGACTAAGACAACGATCAGTATTCTATTGCTTACTTATATTTATGAATTAGTTTCTTATTCAAGATTAATTTTATCAAATACTAGCGGTACGTCCCAGCTCCGCATGGGTGGAATTTTTTATTTTTTAAACATTTTGGGATAAGCGTAGAGAGAATTTTTAATGTTTTTTAATTGGTAATATTTGTGTTTGTAACAAATAAAGTCAAAACTACTGGACGGATTTTGATCATATTTGGTCCAAATATATTATAGATTAGACATTGGAAAAGGACATTGGTTCTCTTTAATTGCGAAAAAGGGCTTGAAATGGCTCAAATAAGGGATGAAAGTTTGTATGGAAGTTCATTTGTGAAGATAAAACCGTAAAACTTAAAATTTTGACAGGTTATAAATACTTATTTGTTCTAGCGTTTTTGATTTTGACCTGTGCTGTGTGAGGATGAAATAGGGAATAAATCATATGTGGGGATGAAATAAGGGACAAAAAGTAGCTTTTATGGTTTCTCAACATCTCTCTCTCTCTCACACATCTATATTTGTACCAAATTTCATCAAAATCGGTCGAGCAGTCTTTGAGTTTATTCGTTACAAACATACAAACCTTTCCTCTTTATAATAGTAGTCTATATTTAAATCGTGTTCACTGTTTTGAATATATAACGTACCCAGATAGACGAGACTGGAATTAACAAGACTGCCATAGGTTTCAAAATATCAATAACTAATCGGTTTAATACCCACGTGAAGGAACTTAAACTTACACGTGTAATGGATTAAAGATACGGCTAAGATTAAGAGGAAATGAGCAAGTGAAATTAAGTCCACTTTGACGACCTGATGGTGAGCAGAAGTAGAGTCTATGGAGTCTAAATGCGAAGATAGCTAGTGCGAGAGATAAACCGTTGCGCTAGCCACCCTCGCCTTGCCGACTTGCAAGGTGCTTCTTCACGCCTCTTTTGAATGACCCAGGATTGTAGGAAGGAGAGTACACGTATGCGGGGCAGTGAATTCCATTTCTTGATTGTGCGACAAAGAAACGAGTTGCCAAATTTCTTAGTTCGTGTTGGAATGGTAGCCACAGTTTGTCACCGTAAACCTGCACGCGTAGCCCTTAAAAGGAAGGGAGATGGTGGGATTAGGGAATAAAGGTCCTCAGAGCACTCTTCGTGGTACAGACGGTGGAACGCGCTCAGTGACGCAACATCGCGGCGCAATTGAGGAGTCTCAAGATGGTTGGACACCTCTTTGTCGCCGATGATGCGCGTCGCACGACGCTTCAACCTATCCAAAGCATCGAGTAATTACTTGGCGGCGCCATCCCACAAGTACGAGCAATATTCTTTCAGGACCGCAAGTACGGTCCTGAAATAACTATTTATGAACGTAAACAAAACATTGACAGAAAATATTGTTTCCGGAGCGTCGATGGCATAGTGCGTACGAGCGTTCGAGCACCCGGGAGGTACAGTTTCGAACCCCGTCACGAACCAATTTGTTTTCAAATTTGAATTCACAACATCTAATGGACGCTTTTACGGTGAAGGAAAAATTTTGAGGTTGTGTGTGAAGTCGACCAACCCTATTGGGCCATAGTGGTTGGCTAAGGCCTAATCGCCCCTAATGTGGGGATGATGATGATGACATTAAATTTCATAAGCATCATTCCTATTAGCCCTACTATCGCATCGACGAATATAGCTGTGGAGACTCCCAGCGTTTGATTGGTTGTATTGACATAATTAAACATTAAATAAAACGAATATTATTTATGTTTATAAAACTGTTCGAAAATAACAGAGGAAATAAAAGTTGTCTGTGTTTTTAAATTACTATTAAATATTTAATTGTATTTTTTATTATAATATGTACAAATAATTTTTTATGCCTTAGTTTCAAAGTTTAAATTATTAAATTTGACATCACAATTAAAACATGTTTTGCTAATTTTTAATGTACCTATTCAAGAACGATAATCACTAGGAAGAATCCAACAAAGGCATTTTCGTTGACATATTAACGCCACTATTGAAATTCCAAATTGGTCCTCAAAGGGACAGAGCCGTGTTTTAATTAGGAAATACCCGAATCGTAAATACTAAAGCGTCCCCGGACTATTATTGTGATAGTGGGAGACTTTTAATTAAGGAAATCGGACAGGCATTGTCATTGGGGGGTAGTCCGTCAATGATTTCTTTGCCGGTATTGTTTCTGTCTCTATTGGTGAACTTTTGTCTGCGTTAAGAGATGAAGGCGGCTTGAACAAAGGCTCGTTTTGTTAAATCGTTGTTTTTGAATCGCAGATTGCAATCGCGCTCGGAGTGGGTGCCCGCTTTTTAATGTTATGTTAAAAAGTCAACATTTCGGCGTTTTAAATTTTTGTTAATTAAAATTACTTTGGTAATGTTAATTTTAGAAATGATGTAATGTCTATCTTAGTTTCTAAATACGCTTACGTTGCCCAATTAGTCCTATAGAATTCTTGCTAGCAAACCTTGGTCTCAAATCTGTGTATGATTGAAATGTAAAAACCAAAGACACACGCTTAAAGCTTATATAGCGGTTTGTTAAAATGTATAAAAAACAGAAACAAATTACAGAAACAATCACAAAAGGACAAACAAAATGAAACATTGAAACTTATATACACAAGATATCGCAATTTTTGTAATAATCTATTGAAGAAACTAAAAAGTCAGTATGATCGGGACTTACTAACTAAATCTCTAAATAATAGCAAATCACTTTGGAACACGATAAAGAATATTACTAATTTAAATAAAAAACTTATTAAAAAGGATCTGACACAGCTTTCTAATTCTCCAATAAACTCGGCAAATTTAATCAATGAACACTTTTCTAGTGTTGGTAAAACGTTAGCAGAACAAATTATTTCCGAAAGTCCTAATAATGATTATATACCTGAGACAAGCGAGCTGCTACCTCCTCCGATACTTAATTCAATTGGAATCATTGAACCTGATCTGGCCGAAATTGAAAATATTATCTCAAACCTGAAGTCTGACTCTGCTGCTGGCTGGGACAACATACCAACCAAATTTATTAAAATGGCCAAGGTTGAACTTGTGCCTGCCATCAACCATCTGTGTTGCCTTTGCTTGTCTCAGGGTGTATTTCCACAGTCTTTAAAACGTGCTATCATTTACCCTATTTATAAATCTGGGGATAGAGATGATGTTAATAACTACAGGCCAATTTCAGTACTTACTGTTATCTCTAAAATTATTGAAAAAGTTATTAATAAATGTCTACTAAATTTTGTTAACAAATACAATATCCTGTCTAACTCCCAGTTTGGTTTTCGAGAAAAGAAAAGCACAGAGGATGCAGTTCTGGCTTTGACTGGCAGCATTATCGATTATCTTGACTCCAAAAAGAAGGCTCTCTGTATATTTCTAGACTTAAAAAAGGCTTTTGACACCGTCTCTATCCCCATTCTAATTAAAAAGCTCGAGAGGATAGGTGTCAGAGGTAAATTTCTTGACTTGCTTTCGGACTATTTAACGGGCAGAACTCAACAAGTTAAAATAGACACTGACTGTATCAGTTCTGAAACATTATCTACACTCTATGGCGTTCCACAGGGCAGTGTGCTTGGTCCTACCTTATTCCTGATTTATATCAACGACCTGACGAATACCAAATTGCATAATGGAAAAATATTTTCTTATGCTGATGACACGGCATTACTGTTCTGTGGAGAGAGTTGGGAGGATGTCCACGATGTTGCTACCAAAGGTCTCCTTACTGTCACAAAATGGCTTCGCAATAATCTCCTAACCCTGAACACTAGCAAAACTAATTTTATAACATTCGCTATAAAAAACTCATCGCAACCAAACAGTGATCTTAAATTAATAGCCCACACTGGTGAACATATAAACACATTGCATAAATGTAATTGTAAGGCACTAGATAAGGTAGCTTATGTTAAATATTTGGGTATTTACCTTGATCAGCAATTAAACTGGCACAAACAAATAGATATGTTTACACTTCGTGTTAGAAAACTGCTGTGGCTATTTAAGTATCTCAGGCATATTGCTGACCGACAACTTATCATCTATATCTACAAATCTTTGGTAGAGTCCATTCTAATCTACTGTCTGCCTATCTGGGGTGGTTCTCACAAAACCAAAATGATACACATTGAAAGGGCACAGAGGTCGCTTTTAAAAGTAATGACATTTAATAAAATCACATATAGCACTACTAAACTGTACCATGACTGTGACTTATTAACAGTGAGACAACTTTATATTTTGAAATGTGTACTCAAAATTCATAAAACCCTTATTCCTGATTCTAAAATAATTGGCAAACGTAATCCTTACTCTATAATTACCCGCCCTTCAGCAAAAACTAAATTTGCTAATATGCAATTTAATATTCAATCAATTAACTTGTATAATAAATTAAACAGAAAACTCAATTTCTATACTACGCCCTACTTTGAGTGCAAAAGACACATTATCTCATGGCTGAAACAACTTGACTATGATGGCACTGAATCTCTTTTTAATCTTATTTAATAGTACCTTATTTTATTTAATACGTGTATGAATTTAACTTTATAGGCACAAATAGATGAATTATGTATATGTATATGTATGTATGTATGTTAATATATTATATAAACTTTTTTCGTTTTTAGGTAAAGTTGACGTCGTCCTTCACTTTTTACGCAACTTATTTTTGTAAATTTTCATAATTTCATAATTTTTAAGTCCTCGTATACTCGTGTTGTCATCTAGAAGAGCAGTCTCATCCTAACACAGGTTTGTTAAACTTAAAAGGATGAGACTCACACAATCTGTTAATAGTTGACTTGATTATGAATAAATATTTTTGTATTTTGTATTTTTTGTATTTTATATGTCTAGGAAAGCATAATGTGCGAGTCTTTGTAACAGTTACTGTCTGTACTAATTCTGAAATAATATTACAAACTTTTAAAGAAGCAACAACATTAATACAATCTGCAAAGAAATAAATTTCAATAAATTAAACTTTGGCCATAAGCATTCACGGAATATAATATTAAAGGTGAAACGAAACTTGAATAACTTTACAGACAATCTCGCAAAGTTCAAGCAACAGTTGTTGAAAAAACTAACAAAAACGAATCTGGGGGTAGAATTAAAACGGCCCGGTGTCGCAACGAGAGCGCGAAATTGGAAAATTCCCGAAGTGTCCGGGCTCCCATTGATGGTGCGACAATGCCTGCAGTTGAGAGCGTACTAATCTTTTCATTAAAAAGCGATTATTCGCTGCACGGACCGTTGCACTAATAGGAATAAAGAAAGCCAAGTCACACTTGCAGTTAGCGTCGACCCTATTTTCAGAAAGTTAAAGGTGAAAATCAAGTGAATCAGTTGATCCGAAAGTTTGGACTAAGAGGCCCTGTGCAATATTCTGCGTTACCAGCCCTGACGTTGCGCGATGACATTTCAATTTGGATCCTACTGTAGGATATTAAAAAAAGTTTTCGAAAGAATGTGTCGCTCAATATCCAGATGTTGCCTTAATTGAAATGGGGCTGGTCAAGTCTCGCAATTGTCACCCCAATGAGATTAAATTAGTGAATCAATAGCATGCGATTTTGTACCTACTTTTCAAAATAGGGTACCAAAGAAAAGAGTACGCTATTGAAAGAAATCACCAAGACGTCATTATCAGAGCCGTAAAAGGCATTCTTCAAAGTCTTTATTATGGGAGTTAGATCATTTGCTACTACGACAATCTTTGAAGTCTAGTACGTGGGCGATCATAAAATACCTAGCTACTTAATTCATTTCTTTATTTAAAATACCTAATATGTTGGCAGGCCGATGGTACAGCATGAATTGCCCTTCTTATCTTTTTGGTTTCATTCTTGAAATTACGCTCAAGCTAGTTATAGAAGAGGATTAAGATTCTTGCACTTATGATACTTAAAACCACGCCCACAATATACTTGTCAAACCTTACTTTAAGTGATAAGATGACCATCTTCGATCTATCATCTTCCCTCAGATTTCACTCCTTCAACTAAATCTTCTGAATAACTTATTTCATACTATTTAAAAACATGTACCATTAAAGTTTCAAACTTGTTGATAATCTTACTGAACTCTCTCAAACAAGATCAGGTGTATTGTTTGTTAAGGGAGTGTCCTTTGCTCTAGTTCCGATGTCGCGACTAACTGCATGTTCACAGTTTTATCGGAAAAGTTAGGGTGATTCTAGCAGAATGACTACTTTGGCAGTTTGGGTTGTTCACTGCGCGGGACAGGAACAGGAATTTCTTTAACATTTTTCCTTAAGTCAGCAGTCTGGATTTTTTTTCTTTTCATTTATGACTCTGACTCTATATTTGAAGTTGTCAGGAGTGATATTATCTATACTTCTATATGAAGAGGAAAGATTTGTATGTTTATTATAACGAATAAACTCAAAACCACAAAACCGATTTTGATGTAATTTGGTACAAATATAAATTAGATGTCGAGAAACTATATAGACTACCTTTCATCCACACACAGGCCAAATTTTAAAAAACGATAGAACAAATATTTATCTATTTCTTATTAAGTGTCTAAATTCTAAGTTTAATGGTTTTATCTTCACAAATGATGAACTATCACACAATTTTTATCCCATTTTTCACAATAAAATGTAGCCAAATGTCCTTTCCTAACGTTTAATCAATTTTGTACCAGACCAATAGGTCCAGTAGATTTTGAGTTTATTAATTACAAATTAACATACCAATCTTTCCAAATACAAAAATTAAAGATTCACTCTACGCTTATCTCAAAATGTTTAGAAAATAAAATTATCCATCCGCGTGAAGCCGGGACGTTCCGCTATTAATTAATTTCTCTAGAAACCATTAATAGGACAGTGAAATTATGAGAGTAAGTAAATATCGTTTTCGGTTCGTTCTATTTGGATAAACAAGCATAAATAAGGGTAAAGATTGGTGTCATTCTTCTATTTAGAACATCAGACAGATAACTAGCCTTCGATTTCAGTGAATAACACGCGGAGATACATTACCATTAATGTTCTTATGAATACAAAACAAAACTCAAAGAGCCTGGTTTTCAGCAATGGCTTTGGTTGTTGTACTGCGATTGCTTTTGAATAACCTGTTTACCATAGGCTTTTTTATGTACTTATAAATAAACAAAACCTGAGAGGGGTCCGCTGCGCTTCGCTATATACGACCTATCTACCTGCTTTTTTTTCTAATAACCCTCCAGATTTCACAATACCCTACGACATTATTATTGTCCACAAGAATTTAACTATATGAAAATAAAATATAATATAATAATTATTAAGCAAAAGCTTTCACGCAAAAATTATGACATTTGCCACCTTTTTCACTTTAATACAAGTCCTCAGAAGCGTCAAGTGACTGATTAACAAAAGGGTCTCTTAGCGAACTAACCGCAAAGCCACCAACAGTTATAACAAATAAATCATAGAAAAAGTAGACCAGTATAACTTGCGCCACCCGCGTGATTCGTCAAAGGGAAAATGAGGGTGCCAGAGATTGGTTTTGATTAGGGTTGTCACTGGTTCAGGTAAAAAGTAATCAATCATACAAGACATTTTTATGACTTGATTTTCTATGATATTTGACTTACTGGAATAAATTTACACTTAAATGGCGATATGTTATCTATTAGTTTACACTCGTATCAACCTAGTTCAACGCCAATAATCCACTAGCCATCTTTATCCTTCTGACCTAATAAACACTTAAATCATATTTTTCAGAACAATTATTTCTATTTTATTTTTTTAATGAGCTCCGTCTTTTTTATTCATCACTAGTAGACGCTTGCGACTTCGGTCGCGTAAATGTCGATGATTGCGTTAAAAAAGAATCCTATGTAAGTTCTTCGCAAGGTCTCAAAATATCTCAACACCAAATTTAAACATCTGTTTCGGAGCCTATTCAATGCAAACAAACAAACAATCAAATCTTTTCGATTTCTAATATTAGTATATAGATAAGCGGTTAAATTGGCCTTTACAGCCTTGGTGGGTCATCTGGCCTGTGATAAGAACTTCCAAAAGAGGAGTTCCAGACGACGGGTGTCTCCCATGAGAAAGTCTCTATGACATCTTATGTCTCTCTGCAGAGTTCGGATCGAAAGGGACTGTCAGACTTGAGGGTGTCCTTAAGGGTTCGGACCTCGGCTCATACGTGTTGTGGGTTAACCTCGCACTGAAGCCCACAGAGCCAACGTGCATGTATCTTTTTTGTGTTATTTGATTGGCAGATAAGCCTATGACCTGGTGGTACTCAGTCACCGTAGCCTATAGACGCTTGCATCACGGACGTCACACTCGCGCGCTACCAACCCTAGTCCCCTTCCCTACCCTCTGACAACCTTACTCAGCGTTATTACACTGTGGTCTTCTGTAAGGTGGAGGTACTACCCCAGTTAGGGCTGCTCCAAATTCGAGCGGCTAGTTCGTTGTGCCTTACCTCGACTATACTCAGTCATGGCTCTCCTGCGTTTATGTTCGTAGGTACTATAATTTTGATTGACTTTATGAAAGAAAATTTCGAAAGTCAAAGGTCTTTTTGGAATATCTGTGTAGAATTTACTATTAAGTAGGATGTATGCTTGCTTGCCACCATGGTAAAAATAAAATAAAAACGCGCTAGTGCCAACCCTAGCTGGAGTTATAGAAGTGGTTACAGACGCACACCTCCGTTATTACTTCAAGTGCCCTCGTCCAATCTCTTATTTGTCGTCGGAATGTTGCGAGGGAATCTATCTCGTGAAGGACCGCCGATGACGCGCCAACTTGTATCCGATTGGACATCCTTTGTGTGAGATTTTTACTTTTTATTAGTTTCCGATCATATCACTAAGTTCGTGTTCTTGTGTTATCTGAAGTGATTCGATTTGTAACGTCCTGATAAGCAATACTTAAGTTTTTCGAGAGTTGTTTCCAGTTCTTTGATAATGTGTTTGTAATATTAAGTTTCGTTGATTTATCATCGACGAAAATTAGGTGAAAATCAGTTTTTGACGCCATCGTGATGGAGTGATCAATAACGCTGCCTAAAGGTCGTAACACACTTATTAGCTTAAAGGTAACGCCTCTTTTTTACTTTTAACGCTACTGAACAGCGGCTACAAAACTATTTCGGACCGTATTAAAGAGGCAATACGGTTCCAGAGCAAGCAGCTAAGCTTGCCCACGTTTTGCGTGGTTGAGTAAAATATGAATTAAGTACTAAGAGAGTAAACAAGAATTTCTAGCGTGCATAGATTTATCGAGAAAACATATTGTTTAAAATATTGTGATTGAGTTATGAAATATGTTACTAAACTCAAACAGCAACGCGTAGAAGAGATACAATGTTTTTCGGAAGAATCTTGATGTATTAAGGACCTAACAGACGTTGTCGGCAATCAATAAAACATTTTCTATTGAATCGTACTGTGAATCTAAACCATTTTCAAATCCACTTCAACGATTCGACCCACAGATATATCAATCTAAGGAGATCGGTCGAATCGCCGAGTTCGTATGAAGACCGAGTGTCGCGATCAGCCTCCGTACTACATAACATGGTTCTAGTTGAGCATGCCGTAATATACAATATTCATTGCGCGCGTCATAAGGACTGCGAAGCAATGAAAGTTAAGCACAGCCGCAAAGGAGATCGGTGAAATCGCCGAGTTCATAGGAAGTCCGAGCCATGTCCGAGTGACGCGATCAGCGGCCGTACTACATAAAATGGTTCTAGTTGAGCATGTCGTAATATACACTATTGATTGCGCGCGTATTAAGGACTGCGAAGCAATGAAAGTTAAGTTACTTGATAAATAACTGATTCACTGCAATGATTGCATGTCACAGTGGAACAGGACGGCATTTTGAAAGAAAAATGGATATTTCTTTCTGACATACGTACGTATTCACTCGACATTATCGGACGACGAACTGGCGGCAATGATGCGCACTGTGCATACACTTATCACAAGTTAAACGCCGACTCGGCCTATCTCCCTTGATTTATTAAGTCTGTGGTTCAACTGCTTAGGAGGAGTGCATCAATATAAAGTTATTGAAAAATTCGCCTGTGAGGATGCAATGTTATGTAAAGTTCTCTCAAAAACTCATTAATTTCAAGAACCTCTTAAGTCAGTAAAGTCAGTTAATTAAGTTAATGCTATATATGGGCCTATTCTTATTTCCACACTCATCTTGTTGCTTACATAAAGAATAATTATTATATTGTGAATTATTTGTTATTGCGAAGTAGCACAAAAATTACCATCTTTATTAAAATAAATTGATTTCATCATCCTTCTGGGTATTATGGCTTTACAGCGATCATTTACAATTCATAAGGTCTACAAATCCAATTATTAAGCATTTAAACTCTTAAAGGAGTGTTAAGGAAGAAAGCTTAACCAGTTTACAGTCAATTTGCGGACTAACTTAAGTCAGTTTTAAGCGTTAATTGTTTAATTAAGTACAAGTTTCTATTGTGACGCGCGCCGGTCCAATCGGTCTCTCGAAATGAGGCAATTATATGGGTTTCAAGTTAGAACATGATGGAATATTATTAGCCATTAAAATTAATTAAATTTTTTAGATAATACTTTGATAGTTTGAATGAAGGCAGTTGAAAGAATTAAGAAAGGATTTTAGGATGGTATCCTAAGCAAAAGCTTCAATAGACATTAACTAGACGAAAAAGTTAGGTGTATGAAATGGGAGTTAAGCACACGCACTCGGTTTACGTCAAAATTCTCACATTATTAGCCACTAAAGAGCCTACATAAGTTAAAAATTTTAATAATATATTAAAAAGGAATACCAAAAAAAATATAAATTGGTAAATTTTAATGAGGATTTTTACAATGTTTTTGAAATTATACTTATTAAATATATATAAAAATATATTATAATGCTAAACATAATAACGATATCATAACGTTATCAAATACAATCACATATTTTTTTAATAATTATATGAAAAATGGTCTAAATATAGTTCGCGGCCATTTTTCGATCATACACCCCGGATCTTCCCAGCTACAATGTTTTTGAAATTATACTTATTAAATATATATAAAAATATATTATAATGCTAAACATAATAACGATATCATAACGTAAATAAATGTATTGCTCGCCATTTTAAAATCTCTTAACATATCTCCAACGGTGATTGATTTCTTTCATAGTTACCTGTATGGGCGCCGGCAGCGGATTTGCTTTGAAGAGTCTTTTTCTTCATGGTGCAACACGTCTGCTGGTGTTCCGCAGGGTGGCGTCTTATCTCCTCTACTTTTTACTTTGTTTATAAATTCTATTTCGAATCTTCTAACTTCATCCTACCACCTTTATGCAGATGACTTACAAATTTACTGCCAGGCTCCATTAAACGAGTTGTCCGTAGCAGTGAATACTACTAATTTGGATCTTTCACGTATTTGCGAATGGAGTAAGATGTTCGGTTTAAAAATAAATCCTTCGAAGACCCAAGTTATTGTTATTGGCAGTCCTAAGATGACTTCAAAAATTGACTGGTCACGATTACCTAATATAAATTTTGATGGCACTAATATTACTATTAGCAAGTGTGTTAAAGATCTAGGCCTATATATTGACAGTACTTTGTCTTGGGGTCCACAGCTTCAAGAGGTTAGTCGTAGGTTGTTTGCATCTGCAGGATCACTACGGCGACTTCGAAATTTTCTCCCGTTTACTACCAAAATTGCACTTGCTGAATCCCTTCTCCTTCCAGTCCTAGATTACGCTGATGTCTGCTATCTTGACGTCAATGAAGACCAACTAAATAAGCTTGAGCGGCTTCAAAATTTCTGTATTAGGTTCATATTTGGATTACGCAAATATGACCACGTGTCTGATTTTCGCAATTTGCTCAAGTGGTTACCTATTCGCCTTCGCCGGAATGCACATATTGTTTCCCTCCTATATAATATCCTCTTCAATCCTAATACCCCATCCTATCTCAAACAACGATTTACTTTCCTACAGGACACTCATTCACGAATTTTGCGTTCATCCAATAATTTGAGGTTGGAGACCCCAATGCATTTTACCAAATTCTATAGTAAGTCGTTCACGGTACATGCTGTTAGTTTGTGGAATGCATTGCCGGTCGAAATAAGACGTGCTAAATCTCTGTACATTTTCAAGAGACTAGTGAAAGATCACTACCTGTCACAGTCTGTAGTACTATAGATTCCTTTATCTTTATCATTTTTGCAATTGTTTTCCATTCACATTTTACTTATTGTTTTTGTAATAATATGTATGTAGTATATGTATGTATTGTAAATGTAGTATATTTACGTAGTGTATGTATTTATATAATTGTATCTAGGTATACTATAATTATTTATTGTAGTTAGTATCATATATAATTTGTGTATATATTTATGCTGTCTGTGGTGTACCATTGGTTATATGTTTATTATTATCATTTTCTTATTGTGCCAACTTCCCTCTAAGTTACTTGTTCCATGCAGATCCTGTCCATCCTAAGGTTGCCTGGAAGAGATCGCACTCAGCGATAAGGCCGCCCATTGTACCTAATTTTAGCATAAGTTATAATATGTTGTGTAATTTAACTTTTGTTGGTGTACAATAAAGTATAAATAAATAAAATAAATAAATAACGTTATCAAATACAATCAGATATTTTTTTAATAATTATATGAAAAATGGTCTAAATATAGTTCGCGGCCATTTTTCGATCATACACCCCGGATCTTCCCAGCTAGTGGACTTATCGCTTTGCGAGCAATGTCTATGTGTGCATGGGGTCACATAGAGATGTGTTTCTAAAAACAATTATTGACGCCGTCGTGGTGGAGTGGTCAGTATAGCTGGCTTCACATCAAGCGGTCCGGGTTCGAATCCTAGTAGCGGCAAATGTTTGTGTGACGAACACGAATGTTTGTTTGCGAGTCATGGTTGTTTATACATTTATTTTCTATCTTACTTCTTCTATACAACATAATTAACGCAAACTCTATTTTTTTTTTTTATTTGGAATCGTCAATAGACAATTTATCAAGAAAGGCTTTAGGCTATATTTGTTTAGAAAAAAAAACTCCACGCGTACGAAGCCGCGGGCGGAGCGCTAACGATGTTCAATAAGAATAACATATATGTGTTGACTTAAGCCGTCGTTAAATCACGTGGTCAATCGTAGCTCTAAGTAAGTTGGTAGTTAAAGCTAAGACGCTGTAGATAACCAATCAATATGACTGATGATGACGAATTTCGATATCTTATCATTATGAAACGATTGTCAGTTGTCTAAGCCCTTGTAAGCGCGCAGTTTGCAATGAGATGCGTGCCCAATTCTCAACTTTAAGTTGAAATACTTCGTTCTTCAGAAGGCTTGCCGATAATCCCGTACACTTGAGTTGCTGAGACGAATCAAACGACACTAAATTGTCGAAATACGTTCAGGAGGTGATGCACAGTGTATGCATATTTTACTTATATTTATTTTATATATGTGTAAAATACAACCCTGGATTATGTTATGTTAAGTCAAATTATATTAATTTAAGATTTAATAAGTGCTTGTTAATACGTGTTTATTATAACTCATTGTTTTTATTTCTTTGGATAATGTGCTATAATTTGTTGCACAGAGTTGCGCCCTCCGCAGAAAACCCAGTGTCTTGGCACTTACTAAGGTGCCTAGACGTAATACTGAGCGAAGACCTTTTTGGTGTTCCTTCTGTTATATTAAACTTGTAATATTTGTTCAATTTGTGTGAAGCACTGAATAAACTTTTTTCATTTCATTTCACAAAGAGTACCACAAATACACGTACCTACTTGTAGATACAAGCACAATACATTAGTTTTAACCAAAAAAATCGGGAGCGGTCTCCCCTTGACTTTCTCGTTTACCGGAATCGACTCAAAAGTTGATAGAAACCTATATTTTGATGTCATACATGCATGTTAAATTTGGTAGCAATAAGTTAAAGCATACTCGAGTTTTCGTGCTAACGCACAGACACACAGGCACACAGAAATAATTCCAAAAACGGTATTTTTGGACTCAAGGAGGTCCAAAACGTGTAAATCCGTCAAAATCTCGAGGTCGAATTTTTTGACGATTACAAGACTTCCTCTATACTACGTATACGAGAAAGTAAAAAGGTACCTAATGATACAGCTCTTTTACTAGTAAAATACCGTCAAGAACACGAATATTATTAAGAACTGCTTCTTCAACTTTGGTAAATTAATTCAGAAATATGCAAAGTAAACGCTAACGTTTCACCCAGTGAACCGTATCATAACTATTAAATTACGGTCCCAAGTGAGAACCAAGTTGGACTCAGTTTAAGTCACCAAGTTCAAGTGAAGTTAGGGCGCCGTAACTTAACCACCTTAAGTTACCTCTGGTCACTGATCCTACCGACTGCCTGTATAATTAGTAATTACAAGCCATATGGTTTCCGTTATTCTAGTGGAGATAGTTAAGTGGAAATATCTCCTATATTTCTACATGAAATGCGATGTAATTGATTAGTCAGAAACAATATTAATGTTTATTACACATTTGCTCATAAAGGATCTCTTATTTCACCAATTTCAATATCGTATTGTATTTCATTACGAACTTGTGCGTTATTGTAAAGGTTTTTAAACGGACATTTTAAAATCTCAGCAAAGAGTTTTTATGTCAGAGAAGTGGTCAACATTTTATGAATAAAATTAACTTTGTGAAAAAAAATTATGAATAAAATTAAGTCAAGATGAAGGCCAAGAGCTTCCATGGCAAGAATAAAAAAATGAATATGAAATATTTGAAAAGTATTCCTAATGATATTGAAAATTAAGTATTTTGCTAGTACAGTCAGCATCAAATAGATTGCAGCTGTTCAAAATCAATCAAGTGCAAAATCCGCAAAAATGTCTCAACAATAAGAATTGAAATTTATTTCAGCAAACAATTTGTCATTTTTATTGAAGCAGCTAAACCGCCAAAAGTAACCCAGCAGGCACTACAAAATTATTTAAGCATTCAGTTATTCAATTTGTTCTTCACATCCAATAATTCAAATATCGCCGCCACCGATGTAACAATATAACTACGCAGTCATGGTGCAAAATTATGTCATTTGACATGACGTATGGTGATAACAAAACTCTTTAATGTTAGAGAAGGTTATAATAGATCATAATGCTAATGCAAGAAGCTTATATTTTACCTAGAGTAATGTTTTCTTCTATACGTCACAAACCACGGGTGCCATACGCTCTCGAGGACCTTTTCAATAAACAATCAATAAACTTTCTTTTTCCCAAAATGTTGACATAATTTTGAATACCATGACTACGTAGATATATATATTGCTACATCGGATGCGGCGATATTTGAATTATTGGATGTGAAGAACAAATTGAATAACTGAATGCTTAAATAATTTTGCAGTGCCTGCTGAGTTACTTTGGCGCTTTAGCTGCTTCAATAAAAATGACAAATTGTTTGCTGAAATAAATTTTAATTCTTATTGTTGAGACATTTTTGCGGATTTTAACAGCTGCAATCTATTTGATGCTGACTGTACCTAACGTATTATTAATCATTACCGTATACATCAAGAATCATTATAGTACCTATATCTACTTAATAATATAACTCCATTCATTGGTAATAAGACAACTGAAATCATAACAAGAGATAGACACTAGCTGGTGGGCTGTCATCTATATTTTATTGATGGTGTTGAACAATTACAACTCTATCAAACAGTTCCAAGGCTTGCTTAAAATTTTATTGCCTCCTCTATTTGCGAATGACGAGCGCGGATTAAAAGTACGTCAAAAATAATGTCCGCATATACAATTGTCGCAATGTGAAAAGTGGGAATGCAGA
Organism: Elophila nymphaeata; assembly: GCA_955850985.1. Lineage (NCBI taxonomy): Eukaryota > Metazoa > Arthropoda > Insecta > Lepidoptera > Crambidae > Elophila > Elophila nymphaeata. The sequence goes on along the minus strand of OY039084.1, from coordinate 21,320,917 downwards.
CGAGCGGTTTTGCAGAAAAAATATGAAAAAGCGGCGTCAGCGCTTAACCGTTTGTAAATTGACTTGGGCATAAATGTTCAACTTAATAAAATAAATAACTTAATAAGATTCACAGTGATAGTAAGACATAGTTTCCAGTTAACCCAATAAGTGAGCGAGTTCATACGTAACAGATAATCAAATTTACGGTTACTTACGACTTAGTTAGTTCCTTAATTTCTAATTTAGTCCGAAGTGATTAAATTGATGGCACACATACCTGTAACAAGATATATTGCATCATTAGTAAGAAAATAACCAAATTATTGTAACATTCGCAGTGTTATATAATAATAGTCATGGCTTAAGTTAAAAATCTCAACGACTGATACCTATATTATACTTAAAATATATTTAAGATGTTTATTCATTAGTACGTATAGCACAACTTTTTAATGATATTTAATGCAGGATATATAAATCAATGAGTGTGCATTTTTTTTACTTTCTCGTAACATAGTATAGAGAAAGTCTTGTAATGGTCAAAAAATTCGACCTACAGATTTTGACGGATTTACATGTTTTGGACCACCCTGAGACCAAAAATATTTTTTTTGGAATTATGTCTGTGTGTGTGTGTCTGTGTGTGTGTCTTTTCTTCTTCTTGTCTGTCAGTTTTGAATAGTATGTATTCAGAAATAGTAACGATACTTCAGGAGTCGGCTACTACCGGTAGAATTAAAGTTAAAACTAAGAATAAAAAACGAATAGCGGGTTGGAATGTGCATGTGGGGAGTGCGCACAGGGATGCGAGGCTGAAGTTACGTGCTTGGTTGTGTGCTGGTAAACCGAATGTAGGTATTGAATATGATGAAATGTGTGAAAGCCGTAAAATATTCAAATCTCGTTTAAAATGGTGCCAAAATCACCAACACCAAATAAAAATGGATATGATGGCTTCTCAACATTCAGAAAAAGATTTTCGTGCCTTTTGGAAAACCACAAATAAGCTTAATGTTCGGCCTGGCCTCCCCGTGAGCATAGATGGGGTGAGTAATGCTGGCGAAATTGCAAATATTTTTAGGGAGCAATTTAGGGTTAAGTCTCCATTAGGCCCCTCACCGATGGAGCTAAACACTGAGTCTTTGAAAGATCGTGACCTAGTTATAATATCCGCTAAAGAAGTGATAAATGCTATTAAGTCAATATCTGGTGGAAAGTCACCTGGTCATGACGGTCTCAGTGTGGAGCACCTCCGGTATGCTGGAAGTCATATTTCACGTGTCCTAGCAATGTTTTACTCTCTATGTATAAGTCATTCCTACTTACCCACAGACCTGATGAAAACTAATGTAGTGCCTGTTGTAAAAAATAAGGCGGGTGATTTATCGGATAGAAGTAATTATAGGCCAATCTCGCTGGCAACAATTGTGGCAAAAGTGTTTGATGGTGTGCTTAATACACGGTTGGAGAAATTTTTACACCTACATGATAATCAGTTTGGATTTCGTCCGCAACTATCAACTGAAACTGCCATACTGTCTCTTAAGCACACTGTTAGGTATTATTTGAACAGGAAAACTTCTGTATATGGCTGTTTCCTAGATCTTTCCAAGGCTTTTGACCTGGTGTCTTATAAAAAGTTGTGGAAGAAACTAGAGGATATTAATCTTCCCCTAGAGCTTGTAAACATTTTTAGATACTGGTACAACAACCAGGTTAATAACGTTAAGTGGGGAACTTCGTTTTCAGACCCATACGGTTTGGAGTGTGGAGTGAGACAGGGGGGTTTATCCTCCCCATCTCTCTTCAATTTATATATAAATGAGTTGATTGAGGCACTTAGTAGCATGCATGTTGGATGCTATGTTGACGGAGTATGCGTTAATAATTTAAATTACGCGGACGATATGGTGTTGCTGAGTGCATCAGTCTGTGGTCTTAGGAAATTGCTCAAAACGTGTGAGGCATTCACCAACGCTCATGGCTTAAAATATAATGTCCTTAAAAGTAAACTCATGGTATTTGAGACCACCTGTAAGAGAATTGATGAGGTGCCAGCAGTTTGTCTTAACTCTGTGCCCTTGGAGAGAGTTTATAGCTTTAAATACCTGGGCCACATCATTACGGGGGATCTCAAAGACAATGAGGATGTTGAAAGGGAACGGCGGGCTCTCTCTGTACGAGCAAATATGATAGCCAGAAGATTTGCACGTTCCTCTAAAGATGTAAAGCTAACACTATTCAGATCCTATTGTACCACCTTTTATACATGTAGCCTTTGGAATAATTTTACGCAAAAAACATACGGAGCCCTCCGGGTTCAATTCAATAACGCATTCAGAGTTCTCTTGGGGCTGCCCCGCTTCTGCAGTGCATCTGCTATGTTCGCTGAGGCTCAGGTTGATTGTTTTAAAACCATTATGCGGAAGCGGGCAGCTTCATTAGTAAGAAGAGTGCGTGCAAGCTGCAACAGGGTTTTAGCGATGATAGCCGATCGACTGGATTGCCCGTATATCTCACATTGTTGTGGGTTACACACCCCTATAAAATAATTTTAGTTAGTTTATGAACTGTGTCTGATTTAATTTTATCTGTGTTTAACAATATTCAATAAAATAATTTACTTAAAATACCATAATTTAATATAATATGAAAATTTAATCAATTCCTATTCACAAACATTTGTAATTTAAATACTTAATTTCGTTTTATATTAATATTAACATAGATTTAAGTACAAATTGTTACTAACCACAAATGGATCATTGTAATCTGAATCAATAAATGAATTATTATTATTATTATGCGTTAGCACGATAACACGAGCATGCTTTAACTTATTGCAACCAAATTTAACATACGTGTATGACATCAAAATATAAGGTTTCCATCAAATTTTGAGCCATCGATCACGAAAGTTAAGCCACCAAGTGCGCGATCGGTACTTGGATGGGTGACCAAAATTTAACACGCATGTATGACATCAAAATATAAGGTTTCTATTAACCTTTGAGTCGTTTCAGGTATACGAGAAAGTCAAGGGGAGACCAGTCCCTTTTTTTGATATCTGAACTGTTAAATAAAATAGTAGTATTGTCTATCCAAGCCTGAACTAAGCATGAGTGGTGTAAAAACCGCGACTTTAACCACGGTTTAATGTTTAGTATCATTAAAATTACTCATTAATTCAAAGACATAATAAAAGCCAAGGAATCTTTCTGCGATTCGAACGCCCGTCTGCCCGGCCAGGACACTCCACGCGAGCGTTCCCGGCGCCCGCGTCCCTCGTTTGTTTTACCACTCGCAATTAAGCCGACTGAGTGACGCGGATTGTCGCCTCGCTACCAACTCGAAAAAAAGGTTTTTTTCATTGCGACAGAATAGAAACTCCCTTGACATTAACTTTGGATGGTGATAATTAATGCTGTATCGTCGAAGTCGTATCACTGTTGCGGCTTTGATGAAACGGTTTTGCAGTTTGAGCTTTACAGTGTTTGGTCCAGTGAAGACCAAAACATGATTTTGTTGATTTTTTTAAGAATCTTTATTTAGTGATTTAATTTTTACACATCAAAAGGGAAAAACAATGTATATATGCAGCCATGTACTAGACTTTAACCTAAACACTTTTTTGTATGCCATAAGGGTGACAAAAAACTACATGAAAGCAGTAGCCCATGGACGCTTACTTGCTCTTCATACGGAGCTCCAAAAGTTAACATCACAGGGAGAAATAACCACCACTTATAGGTAGTAATAATATTTGACTATGGTCTTATACGAATTGGAGGTAACTTTCCTATGATACAACTTTTCCCATTGTTCATTAGGTTCAAACAAAATACGCCACCGTTAAATATTTTAAAGAGGAAACATTAAATATGTGATTAGATTAAAATTTTATTAATAACTTACTCAGAAAATTTGACAGCATTAGAGCTTAGCCGCAATCCCTACAAGTCGTTGATAAAACACATAAATCACTTTGCGTTTTATTAGATATTCCGCATCCAGAGCGGCAAGTAGGTAACACATTCAAAGATTTCCCAAGATACGGAGCTGCTGTTTGTATGTTTCACTGAATTATACTCTGTTCTAGGTACGAGTATGCATGCATATGGAAGCTAGTAAGACTGTCTTGTCGGGAACTTGTGGCTTATTATTCATTAAGTGTACTCTCTCCTGCACTAGCTATCTCTATCAGGTGGGAGGAGTCAGTTGAGATGATAATTTGTCAAAAAACGTAGCAAAATATATATTATGTAGTTAGCACTTATACAGGATGTTTGGAACATGGGGAAGCAAGCAAGCACCATACGATGGCGATATAAAAAAAAATTAAAAAATGGTTTCTCCATAGAAATAAATTCGATCCAAAAAACAAATTTTACGGAAAATTACAAAATTATTTTTAATATTTTCAATTTCTAAAATCACCATTTTATTGGTTGATGTATTACAATGAAGATATATTATTCTATCCTATTATAACAACAACAAATATAGGAATCTTGTCTGTCAAGTTAGTTGACAAACTCGTACTTTTAATTAGCCTGCAATACATAATTAATCCTTACATTTTGTATGACATGAAGAACTCGCGACATCATTAAGTTCGTAAAGTCAACTGACTGAATATTAAATGACATTGATACACTTACAAATAATAAAGACAATAAGGGGATTTTCTGGCGAAATATGACTTCCACGTTTATGCATTCTAAATCCTTTGCACAGATTTGATATTTCTTAACAACTAAAAAAAACTTTTTTCTCGGCAACTAAATTAAAAAATACCGCAATACCTCAACAAATAAATTAGAAGAGAAGATTCTATCAAAAATATACCCAATAAATAGGCTAATGATGTTTTCTGGAGAATGAAAGGCAATTCTGGGGGTGAAAGAGAAATAAATTGATTTATATCTCTCCGTGTCCATACAAAGGAAGGTTCCGACGAACAATACTTCAAAGATGTAAGTGACCTATTCGCTGAAGACGAACGGCTCGATACAGTCAATTGGACAAAATTCGTTGCATTCTCGACCTTATTCGATTCTGTTGAAAATAATTTTGGCTGAACAAATGTTTCAACTGACGTTTCGGAAACTTGAGACCAATTATTTATCATTTTTTTTTAAAACATTAAGTCTTTTTAGTGTGCATTGTTTTTAAGAATTAGATCTGAAGGATTAAAACCTGTTAATAGAACTATAAGTAATAGCTTTCCAAAAAAATCTTTGTCGAAATCGAAACTAAGATAAATTTAAAAAAAATGTACATTAGTTTTCATTAGTAATTTAGTAGATAACTAGTAAAAAGTAATTAAAAACTGTAATCCGACTACGGAAATTATTTAAAACCAATACTAAAAAAAGAAATTAATGAATTCTGTTAAAATCGAGGTTTGAAAGGAAAAATCGACTCCTCCGACAGTCAGTTTAAATGTAGCCTACGTTACCCGCAACATAATAACAAATCGATTGACACCTTATTCATAAAAATCCGATGAATAATTTAGGCGCTACTGAGGAACATACGTAAATACAAACATACATACATACACATACTACTAAAATCATTACCCTTCCTTTTATCTTCGCCGTAGTCGGGTAATAATAAGATAAGACAAACAAAAACTGTTAATTAAATTTGAAGGTTTCATAAGCTTTATTTCCACATACACTAAACAACGATTTATGAATGTTTTGTGTTGTTGTTGCTGACAATATTGACTAATTACTTTCATTCGATGCATTTCGATCTCAAATATGAACCCACAAAGAAACAAGACATAATGTGATGCGAGCATGTTTAAATAGATCTAAAACTTTAATTAACGCAGAGTAAATGAGACTTGCTTGGGTAAAAGACAATCCGATTAACGTCAGTCGGTGCAAAGAACGTTCGCGAAAAGAGTTGCCAAATGTTAAATGAAATAATCTTATATGGAAGGAAATTTCAGTCTTGATTTTGTTTTTCAATTCGAAATGTCTGTTGCTAGGATTAATTTACAGGTGTATTGTACAACTATACATTGAACCTCAAATAAAGTAGATCGGCAACAATAATATCTTCCAAAATGTTCGAACTAGCTGTAGTCTCACTGTTCAAACCTAAGCGAATTTCGCTACACCAATGGGTAGAGAAACATTTCGCTTAGACCAGCGAAACTTGACTAATGACTAGACAGCAGTCACTTTCGTGTCTTCCGTGAGTGAAAATCAAGGTATCGTGCGTGACCAGTGAAATAAAACATCTTATTTTCATAATGGACAGCCATAAGGAATGGATACTGGCGAAACCTATTCCGCAAATCAAGCGAAACGATACCGTTTACACAGGCGATAATGGCGCGGATTCCACTTTCGCGGGAGATGCGAAATTCCAAGCGAAATATCGCTTGATATTTTTCACTACCCACGGCAGTAGCGAATTTCGCGTATATCTGAACAGGCCTTTATAAAATAAATACTGTATCATAGAAATTTTTATAGGGTTTTACTTCTTCATTTATATTTGTATTGAAATAAACTTTGATATAGGTTTTATTCTAAAAAGAATTGCTAAATTTTTAGAGTTATCACATTTTATTCAAGCGACCTGCTTATTTGTAGCGTATGTTTTGCTCTACTGACTTTGGAATCTCGTGACCCTCATCTTAAGATTAAGTGATGATAAGCTTATACAATCTAGCTACATCCGTAACCTTCTACCACTGAGGGATTGGCTATATTATGCAACTGTTGCAACTTAACATTGATTTTAAGACTATTGTTATTACCACAGACAGAGAGAGATAAGTTAGTGGTAGCTAGTCAAATGGAAAGCAAGCCCTATCCCCATCCAAACTAAATACAAAATGGCACTCTGGATCTGAAATCATTGGACGAACCAGTGGACCACAGGATACTTCCATTTTACGATAATTTGAGGCAATACTGAGATTGCTATTCAGATAACATTCTGAAAAAATATTCATAACAATTTATCGAATCCAAAAATTTTGTGTCGCGTGCGTTACATGACACATCGTGATTACATTATTGATTTTCAATCTAAATTTCCGAACAATAACGTGATAATGTCTTCAAAATACTCGTACGATAAAGTATTTTTATGTTCCGAACACGATGAGCCATTACTGACTGGGTGATATGCGAGTCAACACAACAGCCTTTTTAATTCAACGGTCTGCTAGGATACAAGGCTTCTTATTCTCCTAGTTATTGAAGAAGGTTTACACTTGTCCATCACGCTTACTCAATGCGGATTGGTGGACGGAGTATAAGGTGATCAATACCCCTTTGCTGATCCATTAGTCGCCTCCTACGACACCCGAAAGATTTAGGTTAGTTGCCCGAGCTGCTGATATTTTGGAGCATAAATTATGTCCTGGTTGTCAGATTTGGTTGTTGGTTCCAGTTGACTGAAGGTTTATTTATTTTTTGGGTTTGCTCGTTTATGGTGGCAGGCTGGCAACCTATCACTATTTAGGGCTACTGCATGGTTCATATTCTCAGATGTATATATAATGTATGCATAAATTACTCTATACCATGTGGTACTGGCAGAATAGAATATGTGCATCACCCCATATCCTCCAAAAGGTGTCGAATAGAAGGCGACTAGTGCATCAGCAAAGGGGTATTGATCGCCTTATACTCCGCCTACCAATCGGTGTTGGGATAGCGTGGTGGACTACTGCCTAAACCTCCTTCGATGACAAGGAGAGACCTTGTGTCCCAGCAGTGGGTCCAATTATAAAGGCTGTTATTTAGATAAATTACTCCCAGTCAATCAGTCAACTTCTACAGCTACTAAGAAAAGTAAATCCGTTTCTGTTTATATTCAAATACTGCAACAGCAACTGTTTCTAGTCGAGAACTGCTGTAAAAAGTTCCATTCGATAGCCGACAAACGCTCGTAATCTTATTTATCCATCGACTGCTTTGACTGAAATTTTCCATCTCCTTACCTCGATTAGTTTTGAGCTAAAAGTTACCTGCACTTTAGTCGATAAGTGTTAAGTTTCCGATTGAAATTTTTATTCCTCCAGCAATATTAAAATAGATTTCATAATAAAATTAATTTTAACTGTCTCGTATATGTAGTATTGTAATCGTCAAAAAATGGACCTCGAAATTTTAACGGATTTATACGTTTTGGACCTCCATGAGTCCAAAAATACCGTTTTTGGAATTATGTCTGTGTGTGTGTCTGTACGTTAGAACGATAACTCGAGTATGCTTTAACTTATTGCAACCAAATATAACATGCATGTATGACATCATAATGTAAGGTTTCTATCAACTTTTGAGTCGTTTCCAGTATACGAGAAAGTCAAGGGGAGACCACTTTCGAGTTTTTCCTTGCAGTACCTAGCATTTCATAATCAAATTATGTCATGCATCTCTCGCAAATTATCTGCAATTTCACGGACATGAAGGCTACCGCGGGTGTGAGAGTTCGTCACGCGTTCTTTCCGACTGATTCCAAACATGTTCATCTCTGTGACACGCAGCACTTGCTTGTATCTTCATGCTTCACTTCCATGTACAAAGACAGGTCTTATGATAGTTTTAAGACCTGTCCTTTAAGCCTCACCGTAGTTTTGGGATCACAAATGACACCAGTCATCTCACACCACCTGGCCCACCTTCTCTTTCACTTCCACCTTCTTAACACTCTTTTGTTCACAGTTTATATTAGACCCTATAAACTTACAAATAAAAGTTACATTAGATAAAATAGAAACTTGACTTTCAACTGTTCGCAATTCTGGATTTGTGAAGTTGCATAGCTCTCGCTGTCTTCGCTCTGCTCGCTCCCGTCCGACGTTATTTTTAATCCGATTTGTCCATCAAATAAATCTGACGACTTCTTCATCTTGTCGCTAATTAAGAACAGACATTCTCGGTTGAGATCAAACTTGGCGTGCTTGTTAATTTCTTTCTTTGACGCCTGGAGTTCGTGTTACGGGGATGTAACGAATAGAATACTGTTTTAGAAAAGATTTATTTTTTAATATAAGTAACTATTAGTATTTAGTTTTAAATGTCTCTGTTGTTCGATCATCAGTGATTGTTGTAAGTCCGCCTATGTATCAAAGTCTAATCAAATTCACCCGTTGGTCTGGATACCGTTGGAAGAGACAAACGTTTGTGTGATCAACATGAAGATTTGTTCTCAAGAGTTATGGTTGTTTATTGTACTTATTTAAGTTTATATATAAAAAAAACATCTAAATTATTATGCCACACGGGGCTTAGAAAAGTGGCAATCTTTTCATAACGATAATATATCGAAATTCGTCATCATCGGCCATATTGATTAGTTATCGACAGCGTCTTAGATCACGTGATTTAACGATGGCATAAATCAATCACACACATTTTGTTCTTATATACATTTTTTTATTTGCAGATAAATATTACCCTAGTTAATTGTCAAGTGTGCGTCTTCTATTATCGTGGCTCTTGACAAATGCACCCAATTGAACCAAAATGACAACCTTACCCTCATTTACGAATCCCATGTTAAATAGAGCATTCATCTAATGAATTATAATTAACACTAGCGTATTCCGCACGAGTGCTTACCAAAGCCATAAATCGGCAATCCCGTCATCAGTCCAATTGTTATGTGCATTAAAAACTAGTAATTTCGATGCGGGGACAATTATTTCCACTAACGCAGTGGGAGGGTTAGGAAATGAGAACGATTTCGTCCCCTCTAAGTAATGATTATTCGTCATAGGGTCTGTGTTCGTACTTATTCATCTCAAAATGGAGACGTTGGAAGACGAATGTTCGCCGGTGAACGTTTGGCCGAAAGGTTGAAACTCAGTTTTAATAACTGGAATAAAAACGCCACTCCGCTAAACTTGCTATAAAGTGGATTTTGAAAATACTTCCAGAATAACTTTCACTTATTTGGATAAAACCTTTTTTACGGATTTAACTCGCGTGTTTTTTGATTAAAATTTTGTTCACGAACGTTTCGTTACACTTTTCAGCGTTCGTAGTCACAAGAAGACTCAGAGTAAGTTTACTCTGAGCAAGAAGACTAAATTATATAAGTTGTCTTATTCGAATAGACAAAGCTACTGTCAAATTTATTCAAGATTTACACAAACGAAACTCGCGGTGTCATTGGAATTGCTATGTGATGGATTAGCTTAAAACCAAATAATTTTGATTACTGGATCGCAAGCAGGTAGGTAGTTTAGCTAATAGCTACGAATTTCTCTACTAAAAAATGCGCAAATTATAATAAAACGATTATTTGCAAAAATGTACAAATGTAATAGATTATCAATAATGCCCAAACTAGGTAATGCTGTCTTATACGAGCTATAAAGAGTTTAATAATTTAAACAATTACTTTTCATTAGCGTTTTTTTCTTATGTTACGAGATGGCGAACAAGCTTGCGGCCCACCTGGTGTTAAGTGGTCACCGCCGCCTATAGACACTTGCAATATTAAGTGTAAATCACTTAACACCGCAAGTGCGTTTGCCATCCGGGGGACTAAGATGATATGCCCTTCATGCCCAGTAATTACACTGGCTACCTTTCCCTTCAATCCGAAACACAGCGAACTGCTTCACGGCAGAAATAAGAAAGGCGGTGGTACCTACCCAGACGACCCAAAACATGGGTCTACCACCTAGTGTTGGGAATCTAAGAGAAGATTCTCTATTGTTTTCTCACTATCCACAAGATCGTTTTGAAAAAGGAGTAAATTAAAAATAAATCAAAAAACAGGACAATAAAAACCTATGATGATCATGTCCTGAAACGGACTCGAACCTGTGACCTTTCGCAATCCAGACAACTATTTTCTACGTCAGCTGGAGACGTAAATATTATATAAAAGCACAAAGAAACATACCGAAACTGAATTTTTACTGAACTGAACACTTAACTTCGTGCTAGGTTTTCCAGAAAATTCTTTAATTAGTTCATTTAAAACTGCATTAGTTCGTTTTGCAACGATTTCAAATCAACAAAATAAGACAATTTTTTTAAATTTCAAATAAGGTTTTTATATTAATATAAATTACCGATAGCAAAACTTAGATATTGCAATTCTTTTCGAAAGGGAGACCGGCTTGCTAATGCGATCCCTTCGGGACTAAATCACTTTCTTCACAAATGGTATTAAACTAAACTAGTGCTGCTAATAGAATTTTTCGCTCACCCTTCCTTATATGTTCGGGATTATATGTCTTATCGGTCTGTAATAAGGGTTGAATTTCAACAAGTCATTTAATTGAAAACACTGTAGAAGGAAACAATATAGAGTTACAGAAAAATAAAAGTATGAAGATTCCATTATCGTAGTAGTTTTCGACCATCGTCTAAAAATATTCAGACAAAATATCTTAAACTTGTATCAGCAAAAACTTATAAATAATTTGTGACTACACTAAGTTAAGTTCATTTTATTGCTATTAAATGAGAACAATCGCTTTGAAAAGACGTATAATATTTACTATGTATATACACTTTTGGGATTATAAAGCGTGGTTGTGAAAAAATCTAAATTATTATGTACATTATTTATCCGTTCTCGTGTATCCAGAATACGTATTCTTAATGATAATTTAAGCCAAAATAATGGTATGATAGTGGAAATGTATTATTATAGAAATTTGTATTTTTATACTCTTTATTGCAATTAAAAATACATTAAATGCACAAAAACAGAATAAATAGTTTGCAAGGGCGGACTTATCTCTAAAAGAGATCTCTTCCAGTCAACCTATGAATGCTAGTTTAAACTTAATGTGGTGTAGGTGACTAAAAAATGCAAATAAAGTGTAAAAAAAAAAACTATCTACCTAGTATATAACATATAAATACTATAATGTATAACATACATACACGCAATAGTTATATAAATAGATAAATATTTATATATATATATATATATATATATATATATATACAATATATAATGATAAATACAATAAATATAATTTATATTATATACATTTATCATTGGAAAAAACATAAACTTGCAAAGACTATCTGGAAACTTGTGACAAATAGTGCTGCTTTAATCTATATTTAAAACTGGCGATGGACGGACTATCTTGGATGAAGGTAGGAATGTTGTTCCACAGTTGTGCAGCGCGAAAGGAGAATGAGTGTACGAAAAAGTTGGTGTTGCCCTTTGGAAGCTCCAACATTTTAGTCAAACATGGGCGTCTTGAGCGAGTGGTAGGTTCAAACAACTGGAATCGGGAACGGAGGTAGGAGGGGGCATTGGGGTCATGTAGGATTTTGTAAAGGGTGGAAAGGATGTGCACATTACGCCGATCTCTAATCGAAAGCCACTTTAGTTCAGAGCGATATGCAGATACATGGTCGTACTTTCGCAGGCCATAAATAAATCGGATGGCTAGATTCTGTAAACGCTCGAGCTTATTAAGTAATTCTTCAGTCACATCCAAATAACAAACATCAGCGTAGTCGAGAAAAGGAAGAAGGAGGGATTGCGCCAGCATTATTTTGGTTTTGAAAGGGAGAAAGTATTGAAGTCGCTTGAGAGAGTTATAAGAAAAATGCATACGCCTACTGACCTCATTAATTTGAGGTATCCACGACATTGTACAGTCCATCACGATGCCTAGGTTTTTTATTTTGTCACAGTAAGTAATGACAGTTCCGTCGTAAATAAGTGAAGGCAAGGTATTGACATCAAGTTTATTTCGAAGTCTACTACTACCGACAATCATGGCTTGTGATTTTACTGGGTTGACGAGTAAGCCAAAAGATTTAGCCCATGATTTAATGCTTAATAAATCTCTGTTCAAGGCAGTAATACATTCTGGTACCTCAGTTAATCCCGAATGCCTATAGATTTGCAAATCGTCAGCGTATAAATGGAACGAGGAAGAGATGGCACTAGATATTCCGTTGATAAAGATGGAGAATAGTAAAGGAGAAAGTACGCCACCTTGAGGCACACCAGCAGTCAGGTGACACCAATTAGACGTAGCGTCGTCTATTTTCACACACTGTAGGCGGCCAAAAAGGTACGAATGAAACCATTTTATAGTAGAAGGAGAGATATTAACCGAGCGAAGAATAGCAAGAAGTATGTCGAAATCGACTGAGTTGAATACGCTACTGAAATCTAGAAGACATATAACGGTGAGTTCAGTATTATCCATGGCAAAACGGATATCTTCTGTCACATTCAGCAACGCACCAACTGTATTATGCGAGGGCCAAAAGCCGGACTGGAGAGGACATAGTAAAGAATTGGACGTAAAGAAGGAATATAATTGATGATGTACACAGGACTCGAGGACTTTGGAGAGGAGAGGCAAAATGGAGATAGGACGATAATCAGACGAGGATGCGGGATTCGAGGATTTTGGCAAAGGAATAACAGTGGCCTTCTTCCACGATGTTGGGAAGACATTGTTCGTCAATGAGAAGTTAATGATGTGAGTAATGATTGAGACAATGTCATCCAACACGGGAAGAACCATGTCAAAACTGAGACCGTCACTGCCGATGGCCTTGGTGGTGATGTTCCTAATATTCTTCGCTACGGTGTCCTCAGTAACAGGACGAAAAGTGAAAGAAGAGCAGTCTGGTGGGACAAGGCTTGAGAGACGGGAAAGTGAAGCCAATTTAGAGGGCGTATCTAGAGTTACAGGTGGTGAAGAAAAGTGCTTATTTAAAGTATTCAGATCCACAGTACATTGGGTTGAAACTGTGGGCTTGCCCACTCCAAAAGATCTTAAAAATTTCCAGATCAGTTTAGTGTCCATGTTATTAATTTTATCGTGAATATATTTGCGTTTTGCGTCCCTGCATAATCTATTGCAACGATTGCGCAATATTCTATAGGCATCGAGATTAATCTGGTTCGGATTTATTTTATTGCGTTTTTTAGCTTTGTCACGCAAAGCCATAGCTTTCCTTATGTATGGTGTCAACCAAGGCGCAGGCACATGCCTGACACGTACAGGGCGAACTGGCGCATGAATATCGTATAATCCGATAAGTTTTGTTGTAAATATCTCAACCATATCGTCTATGTTTTTAGATTTGAGTAAAGGTGACCAATCTACGCGCCTTATATCATCTCTCAAGCGGTCTGAGTCCAAATGCCGGAAATTGCGCTGTAGAAGTACTTTACGTTTGATCTTAGGAGGTCGTACTTTTAAAGTAAGAAAAAGTAAGTCGTGGTAGGAGAAAGGTGCCGCCATTTGGCCATAAGATCCAACCAGATTAGGATCGGAAACAATTAACAAATCGATAAGCGATGGTTTGCAGTGAGGGAAGTAATGAGTGGGAGATGATCCAGTGAGGATATGTAAATCCAATGATGAAAGTATACTCGATAGTTTGGTTGCTCTGGAGTCGGCTTTAAGTAAGCATGTGTTTAGATCCCCCATTAAAATGGTATGGTCAAAAAAGGGGGTAAGATTTTCTAATATGCTCTCCAAGGTGTTAAAATAATCCACCTTGTCACTTGGACTGTATGCACAACCCAGAAGGATTTTTTTGTGGTGTATATGAACTTCTAGAAAAATGAATTCGAGAGAGCCAGTATTATGGGAAGTTGAGCACTTGACGACACTGGCAGGAATGTGACCTCGGAGGTAAATACCTACTCCGCCACCCCCCATGCCAGTGCGGTCGTTGCGGAAAAGTTTGTAGCCAGGAAGGGAACAACTGGTAGATTGCAGTGAAGGTTTTAACCACGTTTCGGAGACAAGGATACAATCGACTACGCCATTGCCAAAGGATGTCACTAGATCACTGTAATGCGCAGGGATACTTTGGGCGTTAATGTGCACAATGGACAAGAATTTGGAACTATTATCAAAAATAGACAAAAGTTTTTGGTCCAAAAGATCATATTCCGATGCGTCACTACTTTGAGCACTTTCATACTCATCCGACGAGCAGGAAAAAAAATCATCATTTACAAGCATATTAATACAATAATAGATAAATAAAAATAATATATAATAATTATATAAACTAAAATAAATACCTTAATCTAAAATTTTTTACAAAAAAATACTTAATTTAAAGCATGCATAGGTTGACAAAAAAAGATTAAAGGTACCACATAAACCATTAAAAAGAAAAAAAAATCATCTTAACAACAAATATTGGAATCAACCTTATACAGAGAATCCTGGAATCAACATTGGAAAAAAAAGGAGAAAAACATTATGAAAAACGTAAGCTCGGCTGTACAAACATTATCCATTGAATTAAAAAGAAAACTTTGTTGAACTGAAGACATAGCTGTATGGGCCAAATTCCTTTGCCTTTCTGTAATAGGGAGAATTTAAAAATATGTATGACATGACAGATAAAACATTGATGAAAACAACTGACAACTAATCAACTACAAGAAAAAGTAAAGAAATTGATAATAATAAAAGAATTCATGGTTGATTCCTGAGAAAAGTGTTCTGATCGTCAAATCCGTGGCAGTTTTTTTTTCTCATCACAGGTGCTAATTAAAATTACAACTGAATAAACAATCAAAAAAGTAATATATCTATCCATGAGGCACACATTCAAAGTTTATAGAACGTCTTGAAAAAAATAATGAAATTTTTGGAGCCATGGATCTGATTATAGAATCCACGGATTTGATTGAAGTGTAAACAATACTAAAATGGATAGAATAAAGGAAAAACAATATATGTAATAAAAGGTTTATAGTCTCTATTTTAACATTAATTGGAATTATTTTTCAGTCTTTCACGTGTCTCTCTCTCTATGTCTATCCTTAGCTTATACATTCTTAAGTTTTATGATCTCTCTTAACTACAACCCTTCACGTTCTCTAACTTACTTCTTATGTTCACTTCTTAAATATGTTTATTTAAGTTTTATAATCAGAAACAAGGAAAATATGTCCAGCTACTTCTCGCGACCTTCGTCTCCTGGTATGCCACCGCTACTAGAGGGTCTTTGAGTCATCTTGACCGATCTTATGAGGCCTATTGTAACTAACCACGCTTCAGTTCCGTAGGCCATTGTAAAGCCCCCGGTAAACCTAATATTCAACAACTTAATTGTAGAGCTTCCAACCTTTACAGGAGTGCCTAAGTACGAATGATTTTTGTTTTATCAATGCTCATTTTACTTCTGCAAAGTGAAAGATTGCATTTACTTGCCATTTATGTTGATGGGAAGTCATCTCCAGGCAAGAAGCTTAAACACGTCCTCCAAATTAACTCTGAATAGTTTTGGATAGCATCGCTCTACCTTACACCTCGCTGGAGCCGTATTGGCTTCGAGTCCTGGTCATGGAAGTGGACTGACACAGTGGCGTTTTATTACAGTGCCTACAACACTTGGGTGTCATCATTATCATCATTTCAGCCGAGAGACGCCCGCTGTTGGACAAATGCCTCTCCAAGGTTCTCCATACCGGTCGGTCCTGCGCTGCACGCATCCAGCGGATTCCCGCGGCATTCACCAGATCGACCTTGTGGGTCCACCTTCTGGGGGGCTTACCAACGCTGCGTTTCCCGGTATGTGGCTGCCACTCGAGGACTTTCCCGCCCCTAGCTGCCGCCAGTCCTCCTCGCAATGTGTCCTGCCCATTGCCACTTAAGATTCGCAATTCTTTGGACTATGTCGGTGACTTTGGTTTTCCTGCGGATCTCATCATTACTGATGTTATCACGAAGAGAAACTCCGAGAATAGCCCTCTCCATTGCCTTTTGGGTGACCTTGAGCCGTCTTGTGAGGCCCATTGTAATCGGCCACGTTTCGGTTCCGAGGTGTTCACTGGCAACACACACAAATTAAAGACTTTCGTCTTGAGACACTGCTGTAGATGAGCCGAGAATATGCCGCGTAGCCTAGTTGGGTTCGTCGCTTGACCTCTTTCTGGAAGTTGGACTTACTCAGTTGGACTGTTTGTCCCAGGTAAACATAATGGTCGAAACTTCCAGTGCAGAGCTTTCAACCTTTACAGGAGTGGGTGCGACATGATAATAAGGCATAGTTTTCGTCTTAAACCGTATTCATTTTAAGACCCCCTTGTTGGGAGACCCTACAGAGATCGTCGAGCATTGTGCCCAGATCTTCCCAGGTCTCAGCCATATATCGTTTTTGAGTTCTGGTCCTGAAGGCGGACCGACATAGTGGCGTTTTCTTACAGTGACCGCAATACTTGGATGTATCGTTAATCTATGTGGCACCTCTGGAGTGACTGGAGCACGGCCTAGGTCTCGACAGAATCGAAGGTTTTTCTCATAGTCCACAAATGCTAAGCATAGTGGCAGATTATATTCTTCGGTCTTCTGTATTACCTGTCTCAGCGTATGTACGTTATCTATGGTACTGAAGTCTTTTCGGAATCTGGCTTGTTAAGGAGACTGGAAGTCGTCAAACCTGAGAGGAGGAGGCGCAAAATGATTCGTTATATATAACCCTCAAAAACAGCTTATAAACATGACTCAGGAGCGTGATGGGACTAATAGTTCTTCAATTGGGCACTATCGCCCTTTTGAAAGAAGAGTCATACCACGCCGCCGTGCCATGCATTTGGCGTTCACTTGGATGTACCGATAGTCTATTTGGCACCTCTGGAGTGACTAGAGCAAGGCCCAAATCTTGACACAATTTCTTATATTCCACAAACGGTCAGCAAATGGCAGATTGTATTCTTTGGTATGCTGTATACCTTGCCGCAGTGTATGCATGTGGTCTATGGTACTACTACCTTTAAGGAATCCGATTTGTTCAGTAGGCTGGAAGTTGTCAACCCTGTATGCGAGACGGTCTATTATATATCTCGAAACACGGAGTACTCTTTGTCTCGAAATCTAGCGTGATTTGTCAACAAATTAAGTCAAAACAACCTGTGTTGCTGCCAGCAGTCCTCCTAAGGTCAGAACCAGACCAAGAACGGGTTGTTTGTAAGGCGTCTAATACAATGCTTGTCGCCACTCCAGCATTCATCAGCTCTAACGGTTGTCGGTTCTCCGGCAGACATGTACAGCCTATTGCCACTTGAGCGTACTAATTCTTAGGGCTATATAGCAGGGAAGAAGTAAAGATATGTCTAAGCTTTCCAAATGCTGATTCAGCAGAACTGGATCGTCCTACTGGCTTCTACCCAACTGGACTATGTGTCCCAGGTAGATGTATTCCTAAACAACTTTGAGGACCAAATTTCCACTAACAGAGACTCTAGGATAACTAACTTGTGCATGGAACATGACTTTCGTCTTATCCAAATTCCTCGCAACACGTCGAGTGGCATCATTAAGGTTTTTCAGCATTTCAGAACTCTTAAGAAGCGTTGTCTCTTTTTTTATGAAACCTTATATTCTTGTTCCATGCCTGTGGGGTAATACACATAATAAAAGAACAGCGTCAAACCACTTTTAGAATGCCTTGTGGACTGGTGTTGATGGCGCAACATCAGATCCATGGGAAAATATCCATAGATTTAAGACCATGGATCTGATTTTGACCATGGATCTGATCGTGACAATTTTGTTTTTGATTAACTACTCAAAAACTTGCAATAATATCGGAGATATTTTTACCTCATAGTCAACTCAGATGGCAAGGAAATCATATACTAGAAACAGTTTTAACCATAGGTTCACCTTTCTATTTTTTAATAGACCCACAGATCTTACCTACCCAGGTGAACCAAAATTAAAGTTAAAATAAGAACTGACCTGTAAAGTTATGCTTGTACTCGAATGACACAACTCCTCTATCAAAAGTTCAGGACACAGCTAGAGACCCTCGACAACCAATGACTGAAGGTTTATCTCATATTTACACCACTGAAATACTCCCATCTTGTCGTGGGGTGCAATTTAAGCCCGCCGCGTGACAAATCTTTACAACGGCTCAACTTCCCTAAATTGATAGGTTTTTAAACAAAATTTTATATAAGAATAGAGGCATTTCTGTATTTTTTAACGATATATAAATTATGGTAATATCCCATATAGTTAAAATAATAATAACGATAATATTGCAAGCGAGACGCGTGTGACAAGTCGAAAATCGGTAAAATATCCCCGTTTTCAGGTTTCAAATGTGATTTTATTTTATTAAAACAAATATTAAGCAGTTTTATTTATGATGCCTCAAGAGAGTAGTAGTTCTTCTAGGTTTTGACAATTATTTAAATATAATAATCTAAATAATATTGATTATATTGGCCTGTGACACGAAAAATTAAGCGCCCCAGGAACCACCCTCATATACCTTACATTTTTACAAACACAAAAGGTATAGAAACTAAAAAAGGAAATCTAGAACTCTCGAAAGACATGACTAATTACTGGACGACTTCGTACGCGATGGATGCTGAGTAATTAGAATTTGCAATTCAGTCATGGTAACGATCTTCTTGCGTGTCTTGTCCGGGAGAAGAACTACCACAGAACCCTCCATTGACCAGCAACTCCTGACGCCAAAGTGACCACGGGCCGCGACAAACACTTCTTGCCGTGTCTTCGTGAGGAACTCACTGACGGTCACCTTGGATCCTTTTAACGCAGTTTTAGCTCTCCACACCAACATACGATGATGCATCGACACAAATCGAACCAGCACAGGACGGTCATTTGTTTTCTTTGGACCCAGTCTGTGACAAGATTCAATTGCATCCATGTTAAAGGAGGATATGTGCATTTGTTTGTCAATCAAATCCAGCACTTTCTTCTGCACATCCTCATCTTTCTCCTCTCCGATGCCGTGAAGAAGTAGAACTTTTCTACGTGAATGTGTCTCCATGCGGTCACAGTTCAATACTAAAAGCTCCACTTGTGATTTCAGACAGCTGAGACATTTCCACACAAAAGTTTTGAATGATGTATATTCAGCCGCCAGAGACTTGACCGTTGTGCTGGAGTCCTTCGCACTTGATTGAGGAAGATTTTTTTCAAACTGCGACATACGCAAGTTAAATGCAGAGGATAGCTCTTCCATACTTTTTAACAGCTGTTGTCCAGTTGAAGATTCCATTGTAAGGTGATGTGATGTGATTTAGTGGTGGAAAATATGTGTGAAAGTTAGTTATATTCAACCTATACACTGACCAAACTGATTTTTAAAACATGTAAGTTTTTATATATTTAATTAAATAAAAACCGAGAGAGATAAAATTTATGTGTTTTCACTTAGAAGTTTATTGTTATTATTATTGGGTAGGTATTTGAATTGTTAATTTCACAAAATATTTATAATTTTATTTCATACTAGCTTTTGCCCGCGACTTCGTCTGCGTGGAATAATTACTTTAGGCAGCATTTTATTTTTTTGTGTAGGTACTTTTTGCAAAAAATACACATACAAACTGCCGTACACTACTGTAAATGGCATTTTTACAATCTACAATTTTATGTTTTTCCATCATTTCCTTACTTACATGCAACTTTTCATCCCCACATGGGTCAATATTGCAAAAACGCTCGAAAAATTTTTTGCATATTTCTTATCGTGTGCTATTAAAAATTTCATGGTTTTATCTTTGGTAATGAGAAATCCCATAAAAAATTTCATCTCATATTTCAACTCCTTCATTCCCTTTTTTACAAAAAAGGTTTTATTCCATTTCGAGGTTTAGTTTATTTTTGTACCAAATTTAGAATCTGGAATCAGGACCCCCTAAAATCTCGAAAATGATACCCTAATTCCTATTAAGTTAAAAAGTCACGTCCGCCATCTTGGATCTCAAAATCGATGTTTTATTCGGAGTCAGAACCCCCAAAAACCACGAAAACGGTACCCATATTGACATTACGTTAAAAAGTCGCGTCCGCCATCTTTGATCTCAAAATGGATGGTGTAGTAGGAAACGGGGCTCCGAAAATCACGAAAATGATACCCATATCGATTTTATATTAAAAAGTCGCAACCGCCATCTTGGATCTCAAAATAGATGTCGTATTCGGAATCGGGACACTCGAAAACCACGAAAATGATACCCAAATTGACATTTTGTCAAAAAGACGCGTCCGCCATCTTGGATTCCGTTATAGAGGTTTTATTCGTAATCCGGACCCCCAAAAACCACGAAAACGATACCCATATTGACATTATGTTAAAAAGTCACAACCGCCATCTTGGATCTCGAATTAGATGTCGTATTCGAAATCGCGACCCCCGAAAACCACGAAAAAAATACCCGTATTGACATTTGGTCAAAAAATCACGTCCGCCATTTTGGATTTCGTAATAGATGTTTTATTCGATATCCGGACCCCAAAAACCACGAAAATAATACCCGTATTGACATTTGGTCAAAAAATCACGTCCGCCAGCTTGGATTTCGAAATAGATGTTTTATTCGTAATCCGGACCCCCAAAAACCACGAAAACGATACCTATCCCCACATGGGTCAATATTTCAAAAACGTTAGAACGAATATTTATTTATTTATTATCAAGTGTCTAAATTCAAAGTTTCATGGTTTTATCTTTAACAATGTCGAACTTCCATACAAACTTTCATCCCCAATTTCAACCCCACACGGGTCTAGATTTCATAAATCCTAGAACAAATATTTCTTTCTTTCTTATTAAGTCCCTAATTTCAACGTTTCATGGTTTTCTCTTTAACAATGACGAACTCCCATACAAACTTTCATCCACTATTTTACCCCCATACAGGTCAAATTTTCAAAAATCTTAGAACAAATATTTCTTTCGTTCTTATTAAGTGCCTAAATTCAAAGTTTCATGGTTATATCTTCAAAAATTACGAACTTCCATACAAACTTTCATCCTCTATTTCAACCCATTCAACCTTTTTTTTCGCGATGAAAAGTAGCCTATGTCCTTCTCAGAGATCTAATCTATATTTGTACCAAATTTCATCAAAATCGGTTCAGTGGTTTAGACGTGAAAGCTTAACAGACAGACAGACAGACAGACAGAGTTACTTTCGCATTTATAATATTAGTAGGGAAGTAGGGATTATGAAAAGTAGTTCGATTTAATTTCTTATTTTTTATTGAATGTTGTGCACAATTGTTATCGGTTGCAAATTTGATTGTAATTTAATTTAATATTGATATTTTCGTGTGTGATGGTTTGTAAACTGTAATAGTGTCATAAATAAAAATAAAATAAATAAATACAGAATGTTTGGGACATGGTATAACAAGCGAGTATCCATACTAACATAAACATATCAATACTATGGTATACCTAAATCAAAACTGAAAATTGTAAGATTAATTTTGAAATTTCCTCTCGATTTCGTTTCACTGTTCAAACTACATATTTGTATGGAGAAATTTCAAATTTATTTTACAAATGGGAATTTTTGTTCACACCATAAATTTATTTGACTATAAATGTTTATAAAAATAACCAAACCTTACGTTCCGTCAATGAAGACCATTAGTACACTCCAGTTTGTAGAAAAGATATTGAAAAAGTCACACAACCCCAAAGTAATGATGAAAATGCACCCCAGCACCCGCAGAGTGAAATCAAAGTCCATTGTGATTCTAAGCGAGGTAATTTAGCACCCCATACTGTTGCATTTACATTTATATAGAGAAAAATCACTATTTGCTGACTTGAAGAGAGAAGTCAAGACGGCGAATCATTAATGGAGTTGCTTTAGCAGCGCTGAAGGACGGGAAGGATGGCAGGCGCTTAATATAGCCATCGAGATCTCAAGGCCCATTCCTCGTTGTTATAACTGAAGTTGATCTAGCATTTTAACTTAATAATTAAATATTTTAAGTAAAATAATTATTTCGTCTGATATGGTGGTAGGGCTTTTGACGATTTAAAAGTACTAGAAAAATGCACTGAAAAAAATCGACTTGCCTCAGGCGGGACCCGCCTGAGGCAAGTCGATTTTTTTTCAGTGCATTTTTCTAGTATTATATTTACGCGTTTGTAAACGCAAAAATAAAATTATTCCATGATTTAAAAGTAGTTAGCAAAGTCCATTTAAATAAAAAGCTTTTACATCTCATTAATTTCGTTTCATTTCATCTCATTTGATTTCGAAGATCGGTTCCGTAACTTAGTTATTTAGATTACCACCACTATATCCAATCTGAGAGAAAATTTGGAAAAGGTAGATCAGCGCCCATGTACTCTAGCTAGTCTCACTCTGCAACCATAATTATGATGCTCCTTCACACCTAAATTATACTAGGTGGTAGGTCTATATGTAGGGTCATCCGCCTTTCCTATTTCAGCCGTGAAACAGTTTGCTATGTTTCGCATTGAAGGGAAAGGTTGCCAGTGTAATTACCGCGCCGTAGAAGGCATTTCATCTTAGGATGACAATGCACCTGTAATACCAAGTGATGATTTCCTTGTTATTGCAGGTACTTATAGGCGACGGTATCCACTTACCACCAGGTGGACCGTCAGCTTGTTTGTCATCTAATTGTATAAAAAAAATACATGGTAGAGAATATAGGTGAGAAATCTCTCTTATTTTTTATTATTTTATGCCTTTAACAATAATAAAAACATACATTTATTACGGTTTCTCTTAAAACGCTTTAAGAAAACTCTAAGGTTTGTCACAAAAGGCTAACACAACATCGAGCAGATTTACATATTTTAAATAGATATCAATACAATTTTGTTATATAAATACAATTCAGGTAAAAAATAAAACTACTTAAAAATAAACTTATTTGTTGATTGAAACTCGAGACTGTTAAAAATAACTAAGCAAGAACGTACGCGACAATAGTTATTTGTTCAACAAGGGAGCAATGTTATTTTTTCTTCCATATAGACTCTCTAGTCATTCGAATAGTGAGGCGTTCCTTACCTGCAATGTTTTTTAAGATACCTACTGTGGTGTCCTCCGGAGTGTCCGGAGAGGGTTGTGCTATAACACTAAGTCACTCTATGATTCACTGTACACTGTGGTAGCAAACGTCCGCTCGGTCCGGCGGTCGTAACACGACTGACTCAACCGAGCCGTCACCGCCATTACGGCGTATACCTTTATTGTCTATTCCACAACTACCCACATATTTAGTTAGACATCACACCTACCTAATATACTTTGTTACGAAATTGAATATCATTATAGATTCAATATTTTCACATAACAGCACTATGTAAGGTGAATGTGATCTAAACCAAACTATATTGAGCTATAGCCAAATGTAACTAAGCCGTGGCGCGTACACAAAATCACAATACCAAAATTACTCCTGTATGCGGCAGTGTAATTTTTGTCGAACATCCAAAATTGGACGTTAATGTATTCAAATTACCGCCCATTTTGTTAGTCGAGATTATAAACTGACCATTTATACAGAGTGCTTTTTGAATCCTCGTGTATTAGGGAGTGCTGTTAACGTGTGCATAGCAATATAGCCTCGACTGAAATCGACCTTAAATAGTTGTAATACAATCTATTTATATTCCACACTTGGTGTATTTAATGTGTTATTTATACTAACATAAAACTGAATGTGAAAATTAACATGATTACTGGTGGTAGGCATATTCATTAAATTGTTTTAATTATGTAGCTTTGTTTCAGAGTTTATTAAGAAACAGTAGGAAATAGTTACAACAAGATTAACAAGCAAAATGTTTAAAACACTGTAACCAGATGGAATTATTATGAAACGGCACTCGATTTCAATAGAAATCGACAATCAGACAAAATTTTGACATTACAGTCGTAGTTTCATTTTTTGCCATTTCACATTGCTTAAGTATCAACCAAAACAAGATTTTGTGTACAAACTGTATAGGAATTTATATAAAATCGGTTACAAGGAAAAATTCTCAAACTCTTCCTCTTGTTAAAGTTGGTTTAAATGTAGCCTATGTTACAAAATTCAAATTCATATACAAATTGTTTATTTACCATCAATAGGGTATGTTACAGGAAGTTCCAGTGACGTCCTTTTTTAAAACTAATCGATAAAATCATTAAAATTATGGAGCTCAATTGAATCGATTTCGCAAATATATTTTTTTTTTCAAGTTTTTGCTCTTCCAATGGACGCAAGCAATTGTTGATTAACAGTAGATATGAGTGAGTGGTAAGGGCCGAAGCAGCTCAACAAAACACCGAGCGTCCTTAATCAGGTTATTATAGACTTAATTGTGTTAAGACAAAGTTCATCTCGAAGCAACAATAATAAAATCTGTCACCGCCAAAACCCCCACAAAAGTATACACGCGGCAATCAAAAGAGTTTTCATCGCTTTTCAGGACTTGACGACGGTCAAACGCTGTCGTACGTGTATTGCACACATGAATACAACCTTTATGTTCATGAGTGTAAGGGTCGTGTGACAGTAAAGATAAGTTTGTGAGCGAACAATAGTTGTTGGTTGTATGAAACGGCTAGGGTTGACACTTATGAATGCGTAGGCTTTAATCCAGATGCTGCTACATTTATGTCAATATCTTTTTAGTCACAAAACATAGTCCTACCATAATGTTTCAAAGACTACTAAATAATAATAGTTATTATAATTATAATTGTAGTACACCGAAGTGTTGAGAATTATCAAAATCACTGTATTTAGTGAACTATCTATATGGGACTCGGTTAGGCTTATCTACTACTCTGGGACCCAAAGAAAGCATTGTGAACTAAAGGTGTATTATAGAACTGAAGACTAAAAAATATATTATAGTATCATGGTCTACTTTTTATTACTTTACTGGAAAGCTCTTCGCCTTCATCTCACGTGATGGTAAGTGAGGAAAAGACTGAAGTGGAGACAAAAGTCACTTGTAATCCTGAACCAATAAGGAACTGGATATCTCCTCACTGACTGCTAGACTACAAAAATACACGCGACTTCTAATGTCAGTGTAAAGGTTCAAATACAGACAGAAGTAGTGTGCAGAAAATCGAAGCTGACAACCCTAGCCAATATGACATAGCCAAGGTACTAAATGACAAGCCAACAATACGAGATGACCTCAAATGTTTTGCGGCCAACTGATGAGGTTTTTGTCCACAGA
The DNA here is from genome assembly GCA_955850985.1 of Elophila nymphaeata. Classification (NCBI taxonomy): domain Eukaryota; kingdom Metazoa; phylum Arthropoda; class Insecta; order Lepidoptera; family Crambidae; genus Elophila; species Elophila nymphaeata. The sequence continues at coordinate 21,294,965 of OY039084.1, read as the reverse complement.
AATTATCATCTGGCGAACTCGCAGAGCCTACGCATTAAATATAGGGCCAGTGATTCGCCATTGTGGGTTTTTAATCATCTTTCAGCATCAGAGGTTTTAATTTTGGGTATGTGAGTCTGACAAGGATAGGGTGGTATCTTTTGATCTGCATTCGATGCAAGGCTTTAAAATAATGAATGCTAGGAATTGCATACTATTTGATATTTCGTGACTGTCCACAGTAAAGACTTTATCAATTCATGTAGCGATATTAAAATACAAAAAATACGTATTTTAATAATTTTGATTGCCTATATACACTGTTGAAGTAGGAGCTCTCCAATTATATCGGATCGGTGCAAGTGGATCAACTAAGTGTGATCTTCACACAACCGTAGGCATCTGGCCAGCTTACTGTTACGCTGTGGCAATATGGTTATTCATAATTTTGCTTGTATAATTATATCATCTTACACATATATTCTGGTCACTGCACCTTCAATTTGCTTTGCCTAAATCTATGATTATTGTGTTTCTACCAGAATTCTTGTAATAGTCTTGTAAACTTCCCGTAACTACAAGACTATTTTAAACAACTGAATTTCAAAGCACAAAATTGCGGTCTGTATGTATAAAATATTAAAATGTGATATAATGCATGTTACTGCAAATTTGCGATATCGATCCACAAATTCTTGGATGTTTTCCATCGCGATGCATGTTAGTGAAATTATTTAATTGTGTGTTTAAGCGATAGGTTCATGATAATTGATCATAGTGAAGCTGAGCTTTTGCGGGAGAGTCATACAATAATTTTAGTGTGTACCTAGACGTTCATGTATCATAGGCACGTATTATAGAAAGAGTCTCAAGAATCCACGCCGACTTGAGCGTCACACGTCTCTTTCACTTTGTGCTTGACAGAAAGTGACAAACAATTCTCAAGACATGATTGATTTAGATCTACTAACCATCCCAATACAGAACTTCGAAATTTTTCATCAACAAACAAGTTTTCATTAACACAGTTTTTGAAAAAAGAATCGAATTAATGGAAGAAAACGGGACTTAATCCAGGTTTAGTTAATCCGCTAATTCGGCGCAGTTAGATAATTATGCGCCATGATCAGTTCATCCGTGATAATGGCGCATGTAACTGCACTGAAATACCGGTTTAACCAAAAACAGAGATACGTAGTTTAAATCCCTTTTTCTGTTTATTTAGATGATGGTGACCACGTTAGTTTAAAACAATAGAAAAATATCGAATAACGCAGGATGCGAATTTCGACCTTAAAACAATATCCATGCACATATAAGACATCTTAAAAATAAATCCCTAAGGTCATTTAGTGCAGGCAATCGTTAGGGATGCACCCTACGAGGGTAATATCCGTAATATGGACGCCATATTGTTCCGGGATTGCTGCCAGTGTGTGGACGCCATTATTTCCGAATCGGGGTGTCTAATTAGCTTTATAATAAATCCGTTTTAATGCAGGAAACCGGGTGTGCGGTTTACGTGATGTATGTCACGTGTTGGTAATGAGAAATTTTAGATATTGCGCATTAGGGTAGCTTGAGAAAAATTAGGTGGCTAAAAATAATATATTCAGTTACATAGCTATAAGTTTGTTCTCTGAAAACGCTAATAATGCACATTTTATTGATACTTATCAAGTATAATTGATAAAACCATATTAGATATTCTTAGTAAAATTAAAAAGTTCCCCTTTAAATACTTTTAAATGTTTACGTAGTCAAAACATAAGTGCTCTGTATTATTTGTTTTCGGAAATCAAACATGATAAATTGGTCTTCATATTCTAACGTGACGAGTCCTATGCATGGAACAAGTCCGAATGTTGATCATAACCGCAGAATATTGTTCAATATAAAGGGACTAAGAACATACCCTCATCCATCAACTGCAACCTCTTTACCCATAATTATAATTAATTACAGAAACTCTTATTTGTCTCTAAACATTACAAAAGTGTGGACTTGATACGGGAGCGTTAAAATCATGAACTAATTAAATTAGCAACAGCTATGACTGGAGTCGCATCCATCATAATTATATTCTATAAACAGCATTGTTAGGAAGTTTGCGGTGCGAAGGTTTTGCTTTTATGAAGGAAAACTCCGAATGAGTTTCGAAAATATAGGTGAGCAATATATCGTCATGGTATGTAACATTATAATTTATGATTGTTTATTCTCCTTTGTCAGGTTAATACAAGCGATTAAAATGGAAATATTTATCATTACGAACATTCGAGCAAAAGACGCTGATGGTGAGGAACGGACTCAATTCGGATGGATGAGATCAGAAATGAATTGGTCCCCGGTTTAGAATCACACTTACTAACCAATAAGAGAAATGGATGATGTAATATAATGTTGAAGTATGGAGAAGAAATAAGTCTGGAAGAGAAATCGTAAATGAAGAAAGTATAGATGATAAATTGGCAGCTGATAGGAAAGAATGTAAGGGAAAATATACCTACTGCCCCGACCCCAAGTAAAATGGAAAAGGTGTAAGAAGAAAACAATAAGCTTGAGAGCTTGTCAATAATTGTAGTCAAACAATGCTACCTTTTATAAAATTGTGTTAGTCACAGAGAGTAAAGCTTCCGGAGTGTCTCGAGAGAGTCTTGCAAGCCTTGATGATAATCAGGCGAACGATATAATTTTCTTTGCCGCTCGTGTAAAAGAAGCGATTCATTTATTTCCTTTGCACAAAAAAGAGCATAGAAAAGATTAAACTGAACATCGTTAAGCTGGCGTTAAATGTTTGGAATTCATTTCGAATTCATTTTAAGCGTTGTTAGGTAGACGTAGAGATATCGCACCGCAGAGTGACGACAACACATTTCAATTTAGGCTAACCGCGCTTAAGACAGCCCAGATTACGTACGGCGAGAGATAAGCTCGGAGTACAATGACAGCAAGATTGTGTTTAGTAGATAATTAATTTAGATTTATATTTTCACTCCAACTGTCTCTGAAGTTTGAATGTAAAGTAATTTATCATTGGGACAATTTATTTTCTGTATTCATTTTATAAGGATACCGCTCGCTTTTGGCGAGTAAACTAGGCTGTGCTTGATATTGTTTATATTTGGGGAAGATCTATGTACAAACAATTATAATTTATTAATACTATTATAATTATAATTTAATAAGAATTGGTGTGAGCGTGGAAATATTATTATTATTATTTATAATACCTAATTTTATGGTATAAAATTCAGTTGAGCAATTGAAGAATGCAAAAACATTTGTTGTCGTAGGTATCATAGAAGACGACATTGTAAAAGTCAAATCAACAACTGAAATGTGGTTATGACAGATTAAGCAAAAATACGAAAACAACTAGTGTAGTATAATTATGTACCAACCGCTTAAAAACTGGAAGTGAAATGTGACTAAGAAATTATTCTCCAAATTATTCGAGTGTTAAATGAAAGTGTTGAAAGTAATGACTTCATCACCCAGCACCACTCTGATTTTGGAAACAGGAAGGAATGAAAGAACGATAAGAATACGAAGAAGTTATACAATGCACCAGCCAGTCATATAGTGTTTTAGTTGAACGTGACCGACGTTTATCACTTGATTTTAGGTAACCCGTATACCCCCTTATTTACCCCTTTTCATCCTTCTGTCTCTGTTATAGGAGGCTTTTAGACAACAATTTGTGATAATGTTCATTAACTATTCTTATAATATTACGAAGCGCAAAGAGATTGATTTAAGGGCATGAGCTTCCCCGTCAAAGATAAATATAAATATCAAGCACCTAACTCCTTTCCTTCTAATGTTCGTCCCCGTTTCCTCATGACTGAGGGTCGTGACCACTTGAGGTCGTCATTTTGTGCACCAAGGCACACGCTTCCGCCTTCCGGATTGATGTCTGTAGAGTTCCCTGGCAGGCTTCCTTCACTATCGGTCCACCGGGTCGGTGATCTTCCACGACTCCTTTTTCTTTCCACGTGGCCAACCACAATAAGCTTGTCCAAGCTATCTTGTCCACATCTAGCCACATGACCAAAGTACTGCAGGATCCGCTGGAGGCAAATGGTCGATAAGCGGCACTTGATCTGTAGTTCGGCCAGGATCGACGCATTGGTGCGACGCGCCGTCCAAGGTATTCGTAACATTTTGCGCCAGCACCAAATTTTGTATGCGTCAATCCTGCTGCGAATTCACGCCTTCAAAGTCCATATTTCTGAAGCGTACAGAAATATAGAGAAGATCAGGGTTCTCATTAGCTTTGTTTTGGTTCTTCTGCTAATACTTCTGTTCCTCCAGATCTTCCTTCTAATATAATCGCATAATTAGCATCCTTGCTTCTAATATAATCACATAATTAGCATTAAAAGCAGTTGCAAATAACAAACCATTAAAGCTGTGAAAACAAATAGCTAATGATTAATCAACAACACAAATTGCCAATTTCTGCATCTATGAACTAGTAAAACCAAAGTACGCCACAATAATCAAAGTAGATGAGCCCAAGACACCTGTTCACCCAACTCTTCATTTAGGGAAACATAACAAGACCCGGATTAAGGACTAACGAGTGGCAAACGGACAACCCTAGTAACCGGGTATAACCGGATTAAACCAGTATATACTGCTTAATAATCTTTATTTAATAACTTGTAAGCACTGTAGAATAACTGTTAAGGTTTATTGAGGTGTGTGTGAATTATGATCAGGTTTGTTTTGGGACACATTTATTTATTGTCTAAAATATTGAAAAGCTTAGGGTAAAAGCTATTTTTCGGTTTGAAAGCCAATGTCAATTTTAGTTTGATAACTTAGAAAATATTTACAAAGAATCTTAAAAACAGAAGGCTGATAGATAATGATATAATTGTAAACGGTCACTCCAATGTGTAACAAAAAGACTCCAAGTAAAAGTTGTTAAATATATAAATCAACGTAACATTTGGAATTGTATTTTAAAATGGGAAGACGAAAGTTGGTTTCCGCTCAACGGAGTTTAAGACAATGTCGTATAGAGATACTTCATAAGAAAATGTATTAACAGCGATGGTATTAACATATCAAGGGAGAGACGTGGAATTTGGAAAATGAATATTGTTTGCTCTGGCAAGAGTGAGATAATTACTTAAGGTTGAATTATTGATGTTACATTCGTTACAATCGTTATATTCATTTGAAACGACTGAGCAGCAAGCAAGTTGACAATTATAATTCCATAGTTGGACAAAACGAATAATCATAAGTATATTAAAGATTTATTGAATTTTTATAAACTCAATTTGAAAAAATCTTTTATTATTATTTCGAAGGAAACGAGAATTGCGTCCCTGCCCGCCTAGCATGACCACCGAAACACGATATGATATAGCCATTTATCGCGTTGAAGTATCAAAAATTATTGGGTATAATCGAACGAAGAACATGAAGAAGTCTTAAACATTTTCGCAGTTTCGATAAATTTTCAAGATTGCCGTTATATTCAATAATTTTTGACAGTTCAACGCGATAAATGGCGATATCATATCGTGTTTCGGTGGTCATGCTAGGCGGGCTGGCCGAGAACACGTCCAAAATACTGGATTAATTTTCATAGTTACTGTGTAATGTCAAAATAATACTATTCGCCGTTGATAATACAGAGAGTACCAATAGTGTTCCACTATACCTGGCTTATTTGTCACCCAATAGTATTAAAACTTTTTCAGACTTGCGCACGGAGGGTCCATACAAATTTGTAGGTGTGTGATTTTTTAAATGATGTAAGTACATAACTGCAAAAAGGTCGTCGTGTTTTTCCGTTTACTTAGGCATTCTTTTTTCAAATTTCATGATTCTAGTTTAACGAGAAGTGCCATTTAAATTTAGATTCCCTTCCGGAAAATATAGTTTTCGATTTCGACCTTCTTCACTAAAAACTTACTTTCTCAAGGTCACCTGCCTTTCCAAATCTACCGTCTGTCTACTTATATACCTAGGTATATTATTATCCATTGCTACTTTATTTAAATATGTTACCCACTAGCTGAAATATCCTTGTATCGACATTTATTTAATAATACAAAAGACGCGAGTAACCCACCTCCATCCAAGATGGCGCTGACATATCGCCGGCCGCCGGGCTCCGACAGTGACGGAGCGGCGCGACGCGATTTTATACAAACGCTGATTTTGTATTGGCCAATAATTTATTTTGTATTTTAATCAATCTGCATTGAAGTTCTTTAGGGATCGTATGAAGTAATATACCATACATTTAATAGTAGTTTTAAGTAAATGTCACAAAATAGAGGTAATTATATCACGAGCGGGTGTTTAAAAAATCGGGAGTTGGTCTCCCCTTGACTTTCTCGTATACCGGAAACAACTCAAAAACTGATAGAAACCTTATATTTTGATGTCATACATGCATGTTAAATATATCTCACCCATCCCAGTACCGACCGCGCACTAGGTTGCTTAATTTTCGTGATCGACGACTCAAAACTCGATAGAAACCTTATATTTTCATGTCATACATGCATGTTAAATTTGGTTGCAATAAGTTAAAGCATACTCGAGTTATCGTGCACACACAGACACACACACACATGCAGACATAAATCCAAAATCGGTATGTTGGACTCAGGGAGGTCCAAAACGTGTAAATCCGTCAAAATGTCGAGGTCGATTTTTTTCACGATTACAAGACTTCCTCTATACTACGTATACGAGAAAGTAAAAAAGAGCCTTATAGAGTTCCTTAATAGTATCACACACGTATCACACGAGTGTTTTAATAGCAAGTTATGTGCAGTGAAACTACTTTATCTACACTCTTACATTCATAGGTACATACAATAATAAAACAAGCAATTAATTTATTTTCAAGTGTCAACTAGTAACTCAATTTGGCTGTCTGAAACACTTTTGTCATAAGTTTGTTATTTTTTAAGAAAAATAATTTTAATATACTGAATGAGTAGAGTAGAACCGATGTTTTATTGGTATTTTTTTTTATGATATGGTCAATGGTCTGAGGGTAAGCAAAAGTGGAGACCTAATGAAAAGACAGCTAGTGAAGGAGAGACAAAGGATTACGAGTATGTTACAGGTTGTTTTACGCTCCAGCCCTAATTCCCTTCCCTATCCTAAGGATATCTGTCAATGTTGCTCACTAACAGAAAGCCAACACCACAATAATGTTATATTATCAATTTGATTGTCGTCTTCTGTAAGGTCGAGGTACTTTTTTTATGTTACGAGATGGCAAACAAGCTTGCGGCCCACCTGATGTTAAGTGGTCACCGCCGCCTATAGACACTTGCAATATTAAGTGTTAATCACTTAACACCGTAAGTGCGTTTGCCATCCTGGGGACTAAGATGATATGCCCTCCATGCCCAGTTATTACACTGGCTACCTTTCCCTTCAATTCGAAACACAGCGAACTGCTTCACGGCAGAAATAAGAAAGGTGGTGGTACCTACCCAGACGACCCTACATATGGGTCTACTACCTAGTGTACTACTACTAGAACGACTAGTACACCTTGCCTCGACTAACCCCTGACCTCTACTTGTTTCGCATACAGTAATATAACCAAATGCTAATCTTCAAATCATATAGACAAATATACGTGGTAGATAGAGAACCATTGTATACTATTAAAAAATAAACAATTTCCGATAAACAAAGTTCGGCACAATTCGGAGAGCATCGTGTCGTTCCGTCACTGTCGCCGCAGAACTCCCGCCAATTTGTCAGCGGCCATTGTATGCCCGACTTGTTTACCGTACGTTGATTTTAATTGCTTGTAAAAAGGCTTGATTAGTGTTATTTATAACAATCTGTTATCGGTGAAATCCATGGAGTATGAAAGCTTGAAAAAAGTTGAAAATGGGATTAATGCGTGTTGCTTCTTGCTTCTGGGAAGCGTCGGTCGCGTAGTACGTAAGAGCGTCGTCTCCCACCCGGGAGGCACTGGTTCGATCCCCGCCACGTACCACTGTATTTTCAAATTTTGAATTAATATGTATGTTTAATCGACGCTTTTACGGTGAAGGAAAAAATCGTGAGGAAACCTGCACACACCTATGAAGAAATTCTTAGGTTGTGTGTAAAGTCGACCAACCCGCACTTGGCCAGCGTGGTTGACTAAGTCCTAATCGCCCCTAATGTGGGGTAGGCTCGAGCCCCTCGGTGGCGACAGTAGTATTCGTGTCCCTTCTTACGGAAGCAGTTCACAGTCCATATCAATGAATTCTAGTGTTCCTCACGACTTCGTTTTATCTACACAGTTAATTTATCTGATGTAAATGAACAGACGAAGAAGAAGAGACCAAAATCAACACATAATACATTTGGTACCTATGATTTCGTTTTAGTTCAGGTCATTATCATTCTTAACCATTACCATTTAAGAATTAATTTGCATTTTGTATCACTGTTTCTTTTTTATAAGTATCATCCTATTCGTCGCATCTCGGTCTATGTTCACCTCCATGAATGTTTCATCAAACCGCCGAGACACGTGGCCAGTCTCTTGAGAGTATTTAGGAACCTTCACAAAGTTCTATAGCCCAGGCACTCTTAACTCTAGAGGTGTAAGATCGAAAATTCATTGAAAATAAGCAAGTACAACATTGCAAGCGAACCCACAGACGTAAAGTATAGCGTGTACAGCCACTATTTTATTCCGGTCGATTTGAGTGTGCAGTAAATAAAGTTCTAGGAATTTATCGGTCTGTTAAGTAAAACCTAGTAAACGTTATAACTAAAAACAATTATATTATCTTTTTTTAATTTCACGATTCATCAGATGATAAGTAGCAATCTAGGTACTCTTAGACAGATTGTTTGATTATTAATTTAACTTTTCATAGCGTAACATTAAAAAGAGATCGGATTTGCATATGCACCTAGTATAATGTAGGTCTACATGAATTCTAATTCTGTCTTTTCTACCAGATAGTACAAATAAAATGAAAATTCACAATTTAGAAGAATTCGTGGAAACATAAAAAAGCCAATACATAAGTGTGCAATTCCAAGCTGTTGACAATTTGACTACAAACTATTAAACAGTCATTTGCCTGCTACGCCTACAAAGAAATAAGCTGCCCATATCACAATGCATCGATGTTACGAGCGAAAACCTTATTTTAAATTGAAATGTCATTTGTACAGTTCCCTCGTATATCACGCGAGCCGGTGGCCTTATAAATATTAATATGGTGGGAGATAAGGTGAGACTTAAATATTTGGATCGCATGTGCGAAGATTTTGATCTAACTGCAGCACTACTATCAAACTTTATTCATAAAACGGTTGATATTGTTGGAATCTTTACGAGTATCCTTCTTGTTTGTTTCTTTTACTGGTAAGCAAATGGAATAGGATGGACCATGTGTTAGGGATGTTATATTCAAATTGAAATATAGGTTTTTTGCTTCCACAAAGGTAAAAAAAAAGAATTATTGAGATTGTAACTAGGCTCAAAAACTCTAATCCTCCGCAGCCTATAGAGGCTTGGGATTTGGGAGCATATTGCCTAAGGAACATACCGAAGATGCCTCACTGCGATACCTCGCGGTCGCTGTTTAGTTCGCTACATCGATATCACCTCCATGTAAAACAAATGCATGCCAATAAACACGCACGCACATGCCGAAGGATACCTCACTGCGATACATCGCGGTCAGCTTCGCGGTTTAGCTCGATGCCAGCGTGAAAACAAAATATTTTGTTTTTACATCGCGGTCGACGGCAGGCATCTATGTGATCTAGCTCGTGATTGGTCAAATCAGTTCACCTCAAGTTGTAGGTATCTACTTCACTCTCATACCGCTTCTATCGTCGCGAGAATTGATCGGCTAGCTGTTCGATTGTTTTTTGGTGGATTAAATTATTGATAAGGAGATGTTAAATTAATTTAATTTTTACAACAAATACAACACTGAGCAACTGAGCTGTCAGGTGCGACTGAATCGGCATGTTGGCACCGCCATCCATGTAGAAACAGCGAGTATCGACATCGAGGTATCGCGATATCGACCGCGACCGCGAGCAGCTTCGGCATGTTCCTACCCTTAGCTTTGGAACAGTGACAAGCTGGATTATCCTATTTCTATGAGACACTGCAGGTTTACTCCGTATTTGTAAGTAAATGAATTAGCACTCGATAGAAGTGAGATTTAACCACTGTATACAGTTTTGGATTCTTATAACAACAGAATAAAGACACTAAAATCAGCACAAAATGTCCAGGCATGAAAGTGACAGACAATCGAAAAAGATCGACAAAGATCTAATGGATGATGATGATGTCGATGTTAGTGATGCAAAGATTAATAATAGTACTCTTAATAAGGATAACTCTAACACTAATGAATCATTTATTAGACTTATCAACGAAGAACAATAACACTAAGTGTTCCATCAGAAACATGAAAATAAATACGCCTAATTGATTTCGCTAATATTACCAGCAACAAAACATTTCCTTTTATATCATAATAATTTCCTCCATTGTGGACGGAAACGGCTTTCTTTTTAGGAACCTTATCACGAAATTATTAAGGACAGAAGGCTCTCATGAATTCTCTCATAAAATATTAGGTAGGACACAAAAAGTATGTCTAAAGAAATGAAGTCTCTTATATTCTGTTCACGATAGCCCTTGAAAATCACATCAGGAAAGCCTAAAACAACAAGGAGGTGGACTGGATGCCTAGCGTTTCTGTGAGTAAATTTTCTGGAAAGTTGTCCTTCTGATTGTACCTTGTTCATGTCTCTGAAGATCGCTTAGCGAGCGTCCTCCGGGTTCGATGAAAAATTCCAGCAATTCTGCGTTGCAAAGCGTTTCGCGGACGAGACGTAAAAATACGTCGCTCAAGACAACGGTTTAAGTGATAAGCTTATTGGTTTCTTTGTTGTTCAACTTGTTCAAAAAACATTCAGCCTTGTGTAGTGTAGTGTAGTGTTCATAATAAAAAGAGGCGTTCTCTTTCCGAACAGACAAGTATGTTACGACCTCAATTGTTAAATTTACATTTCTTTCAAATAAATGAAATAGTTCATTGTCCTTGTTGAAAAAGTTCAATAACTAAATGTTATTTTTGCAATTTTATAAAAAAGAGAAAACTGTTGCTCTGTCTAACTAAAGCTAACGTAACATAATTATTTCCATTTTTTATTTATATATGTAGCTTTAAAACGTGCAGCCTGCCTGATAGCAAGCAGTTACCATGGCCTAAAGAAGCTTGCAACACAAGATCTTACTTGCGAGTTCCCAATATCCCTGATCTTACCATCATAGAACACAACATAATAATAGCAAATTCTCATATTATTTAGTTGTTTGATATTTTATCACATTCTTTTGAATTGCTCCACACGTCAACAAAGGACGAATTACCTGCGTTTTGTGTCTGAATTATTGAAATAATCCACCGATCCGACGGCAAGATAATGACCTTTCATAAATATTGCAAGAATTAAATTCGTTTGTGAGAAGCTGGTGACTTAGACGCTTAATGGACGTTGTAAGCATTCCATTTTTGGTTGTATTTTATACTTGATAGGCTGTTGTTTAATGCAAATCTAGAACAACGATAGAATATATTTTATTAAAATTAAAACATTAATCTAATACGAACACTAAGAATATATTTCTTGTAGACATATAATCTCCTACAAGCGTCGGTGGCGTAGTGCGTAAGAGCGTCGTCTCCCATTCGGGAAGCACTGGTTCGATCCCCGCCACGTACCAATGTGTTTTCAAATTTTGAATTCATATGTACGTTTAATCGACGCTTCTACGGTGAAGGAAAACATCGTGAGGAAACCCACCACACACCTATGAAGAAATTCTTAGGTTGTGTGTGAAGTCGACCAACCCGCACTTGGCCAGCGTGGCTCACTAAGGCCTAATCGCCCCTAATCTAGGGTAGGCTCGAGCCCCTCGGTGGGGACATTATATGAGCTGATGACAAAAACTCTTACGAGAAAACAAAATTCTAAATCTCATTTCAGATTTCTCTCAAATCAATCAGCAAGCATGGAACATAGAGGTGTTGTCAATAACCTCTATATTTGTCGTCATAAAATGGAATTTACATAATTATTGCAAAAAATCACTTTAAAAGACACTTAGTTATTAGAGTAGGTATTGATTCAAAAGGCAAATATTAGAAAAAAAATACCTAACTAGAATTTGAAAGGCAAAAGTAGGTAATTTTGACGATATCAAAGTATGTATTTGAGAAGAACTTCACGATTTTGATCGATTTGTAAAATTCGAAAAATAAAAGCCATATAATATAGTAAATGGGCACAATTGAATTACCGAACATCTTTCACCTGAAAAGGTCCTAACAGGCCCTACGGACGGTAAATGTACATCATCAATTGCTGATGGGAACTATTAAAAATATCTAATAAAGTGGCCTGATCGTGTTCCATTTTGTCTATGGCCATTGTTTATTGGGGTCCACATGACGGATGCGTCTTGGACACGTCCCGGTGACGTCGGGATTGTCTCGCATTTGTCCTGGCGAGCAAATGTGTGGTCATAAGTTAGGTCTCCCCTCGCGGACAGGACAAAAAAGTGATAAAACTCTTTGTTTTTTCGCTACACCCGTTTATCTTTTGTTGTATGCGGTCTGGTATATAAAAAAGCTTTATTTACTTTGACCCTTTTGGACGGATTTTTTTTATTTGTTTTTAAAAGACAAAGGGCTAATTTGTGACGGCTAATGGCAAACGGCAGTTCAAAATAAGCCAGACCTTGTCCCAGCTGCGTTATTCTACGAAGGCCCTATACTAGAGTATATTGAAGATCAAGAACATCTGAACATTTTTGCAAATGATAGAAATATTTTTTATAATCGCAATTATCTTTATTATTTATTTATTTACATAATGTTAAGAATAGCTAAAACTTTTAAACATTCAAATAATAGTTTATCAATAGCTTGATTTTCTAGCTATTGATAAACTACCACATATAGAATTAGTTATTATTAAATTGATATTAACAGTAAATGTAACGAAAAAGTTACTTTCAGCGGCTACTACATCGTGCTACTGTGCTCCCTCAATTATTATAAAAGTTATAATTAAAACAACTTTTACGGATTTAACTCGCAAAAAGTTGCGTAAAAGTTGTTTTATTTATAATGTGTAGTGCTCGCGCAAATCTAAGTGAACATTATATTATAAAAGTGATCTCATATTCTGTTTCTTGCACAACACATACATAAGTAAACTACAGCAATAATTATTATGTTTGAAGCAATATCATCTAAACCTTATACTGAAGGTGGGTAATCCTATTTGCAACTTCCGATTCCAACGATGTTTCTCGCGTTTTCTAACAAAACATAAGGTATACTTCGTGTTTCCACTAAACCCAGTACGGCTCTCGAAAGCCAATTCCACGTTGGAACAAGTTATTATCGCTGTAACAGCCGCCGAGTACTATCAAATAGCTGGTGCACCGAGCAAGTAGGTGCTTCAAGTACAAAACGCTTGTACCTATAACTTTGATGTCGTTAGTGAGGTGGTGGCGGTTATCGATAAATAAAGGCAAGTTTTATTTTTTAATTAACCTTGATTTGAAATATTTGGAAAATTTATTAAATGTCAATAATAAAAAAGTAGAGAGAGAGATGGCCCTGGCGTGATTTGAGACTCGAACGTTATTTGAAACATGACCTTAGCAATCCGTTTGCTCGAATATTATATCAAAGTCAAAGTCAAAGTCAAAATTTCTTTATTCATTTAGGTACAATCTGTACACTTATATCAAAGATGCCACTAAATGTATTCGACTCAGTTGGCCATGTATCAACGTATGACCTAATAAGAAAGCACAGACTAGACCCAGATCGTCTGGTTCTCACCAGTCCTGTGTAGCTCGGTTGCAAGAGCAATCTTCCAGATTGCGAGAGGTTTCAATTTTGAGAATTTAATTGTATTTTTTCTTCGTTTCAGTACCATTATCAATTGGAGGTTTTTCGTAAACTACATTAAATATGTTCTTATAAATTTTGGTAAGTTGTAGTGATACTAGCAATGTGTATATTCTATAAAATATAAGTACTTTAAGCAAAATGCTTAAAGTATATATTTTTAGGAATCAGGACTGGAATAAAATACGATAAATAAACAATTTTACTTTCAATTAGATTTTCACCATAAATAACAAGTAAATGCACAGAAAACCACTCTTTACACAATAACCGAATAATAAGGATGAAATAAATGACTCAATGCAAATCACATCGATCACCACTGTGGTGTCCTCCGGAATGTCGGGAGAGGGTTGTGCTATAACACTAAGTCACTCTATGATTCACTATACACTGTGGTGGCAGACGTCCGCTCGGTCCGGCGGTCGGAACACGACTGACTCAACCGAGCCGTCACCGCCATTACGGCGTATACCTTTCCAACCGACCTCGCTCTTCAACGTCCGACAAGCAAATGGGCTGAGAGCGAACTAACGATTGCTTTTATGGCGGCGTTGTGGTGACGTCATGATTCGCAACGATTCATTCTTCATTTCTGCTAACACGGCCTATCCTGATCATGCGCCGTCCTCGGCCGCATTTCACAAGATATCGTCATGGAAGACCTCAACAGGGTCAACCTGAGCAGACCACGGCTCAGCACCGGTGTCATCATTGTCTTCAGCTTCAGAATCTGTCGATGAGAAACAACATGAACACAAAAACAAAACTTTTTTGTAAAGTTGCCTATTCTTTCATTCCTCACACAATCAAGGCCCTCTTTCAATGATACACACGATGTTATTTCTTAACTTCTTCTACTTCACTAACAATCATCGTATTACAAGCTTCATCGACCACACACATCGCTTATTCTCACTATTCTACGTACAAGGCTAAGCCATACGAGATTGCAGGACCAAAGTCCAACACATATCAATGGATATGGATACAAATTTGAAACCCAACATATATCGAAAGATATGTCTGTAAGGTAGTGCGCGCAATCAGGGCGCGCAGCAGTGCGCGCAGGTAGGGTGCGCAAGCAGGGCACGCAGGCAGGGGCACGCAGGTAGGGCGCGCAAGCAGGGCGCGCATGCAGGGCGCGCAGGTAGGGCGCGCAAGCAGGGCGCGCAGGCAGAGGCACGCACGTGGATGGTGCGCGACTGCCGGGTAGGTCAGCACGCAGACTGCGACGGACCCGGCCACGCAGCTCAGGAACTGGCACACCCGCTCGGTGCCTCCATCTGTCAGACGCTCGGCCTAACCTGACGCTTGGCCTTACTCGGCCCAGGTACTCTACGTCGGTAGTTAGGAAGGTACTGCAAGGCCGGAGCCCAACACATATCGTAAGATATGTCTGCAAGGCCGAAGCCCAACACATATCGTAAGATATGTCTGCAAGGCCGGAGCCCAACACATATCGTAAGATATGTCTGCAAGGCCGCAGCCCAACACATATCGTAAGATATGTCTGCAAGGCCGAAGCCCAACACATATCGTAAGATATGTCTGCAAGGCCGGAGCCCAACACATATCGTAAGACATGTCTGCAAGGCCGAAGCCCAACACATATCGTAAGATATGTCTGCAAGGCCGGAGCCCAACACATATCGTAAGATATGTCTGCAAGGCCGGAGCCCAACACATATCGTAAGATATGTCTGCAAGGCCGGAGCCCAATACATATCCACAGACGTCTCTGCACAGCACCTTTCGCGTGCGCCTGGGGTAACGCTCCCATACACACACACGCACACAGAGACCTTCTTCACAACTTTACTTTCAAAAAAATGCTGCACAACTCTCGGGACACCATTTCCCTTTCTATATTCGATATTAAAACAAAATCCCGTAGATAAATCATCCAGCGTGCAACCCTTGGCAGAAGATCTCTCTTGCCCTCGGCGGCCCCCAGAGCATTGCAATCGGTTACGACTTAGAAAGCCATCCCAATCAAATAATGCCCAAAACTTCGCAACGCTATGACAACCACCAGCGTCTCCAACCCATATGAGCAGCATCGGCCGTCCGCGCCCAGGGAGACCCCATTAAATATACACCAACACGTTTCACACGATGCAACAGCGGAAACAACAGGCCAGGTCCAGAAATTGGAGCGCCCGCATTGCGCCTCAGTCTGTCAGACGCTCGGCCTAACCTGACACTCGGCCTAACTCGGCCTAAACTGACACTCGGCCTAACCTGACACTCGGCCTAACTCGGCCCAGGTTACATATCCAGTCTGATCGCAGTTGCACTCGAAATCTAGTGGCGTAGTGTGGCGCTGCCCAAAAGCACTAGCTGGTCCATGGCAGACCAAGTTGCTGTGGCTAGGCTTGACACAAATGGCCAGAAACGAAACTATGCCTTCCGCAGCCAAGCCGGCACCTGCGGCCGCCGCCCCCACTTGGGCGTCATCAACACCACGCATCACCACTCAAATCATCAGATCTTCACTCAAACCCCGAACCATACGCAAACAAAGCAGAGATCGACGCGCGTACCCTGCGTATGTCGGAAATTTGTCGGACGTTGTGTTCATAACCTTAAAAAGTATTTGCGCCTGAACAATTTTATGGCACATAGACTTAAAAACTCTCACGAAATTTTACCATTATGTGGTCGTTGGTTGACCATTCACGTAACTAGGTTTTGGCGTCTCGTTTTAGACAATGAGAAACTCCAGCAAGACACTAAATCATTCCAACGGTTAGCCAATTTTGCGCGTTCTACCCCCTCGCATCAAAGTTATTGATAGACGATAGATCAAAGTTAGATACAAAGTTACTGTGACACCTTGCTTTATTTAATGCTAGCATCGGCAAGCACCTGCGCTGCGATTAGGTTGCTGTCCTCGCATCGGGGGTAGGACTAACACTAACACGATCAGACGAGTTTGGCGTTACATTCTTAGTATTTCTAACACGAACACGTGCAGACGTGTTTAGCGGTACACTCACAGTATTTCTAACACGAACACGGTTAGACGGGGTTGGCGTTACACTCGCCGTATTTCTAACACGAACACGGTCAGACGGGGTTGGCATTACACTCGCCGTATTTCTAATACCAACACGGTTAGACGGGGTTGGCGTTACATTCGCAGTATTTCTAACACAAACACGGTTAGACGGGTTTGGCATTACGCTCGCAATACTTCCAACATGAACACGGTCAGGCGGGTTTTGGCGGTACACTCGCAGTATTTCTTACCCGAACACGATCAGACGGGTTTGGCGGTACACTCGCAATATTTCTAAAACGAGCACGGTCACGGTCAGCGGTTTTGGCGGTACACTCGCAATATTTCTAACAAGAGCATGGTCAGACGGGGTCGACGTTACACTCGCCGTATTTTCCCCAATGGCATTTAGTGTAGACACTATCGCGCTTAACATCTCCGCCATCGAATCGTTACACGTGACCCGCGACGGTCACTATGATGATGTTGTAAATCGGTTCTGTTGTGACGAAGTCGCGAATGAGTACGGAATCTACTGTATCGAGACACGCTACATTGAGACCGCGAACTACATTCTACGTGCCGAGTAGACACAAGAGTATCACTCCTACGGAACCGTGAAAGATTTTCACTCCTAGACAACCGTGAGCGCGACGCACGACTACAAGAACGAGATCTATGATGGTATCGATGTGATTTGCTTGTATATACCACGCTTAATCTCATGGCGCGGTGGCGTATTTTCCGATTTTGTGACGGTAGCGGCATAATAAATCGAATCCCTGCAACTGCTTGTTATTTTCTTTTTTAAACTAAAAAAACCTCTAATGTAGGCGTAGGAACTTTATCCCACTTCTGATTTTAGGAATCAGGACTGGAATAAAATACGATAAATAAACAATTTTACTTTCAATTAGATTTTCACCATAAATAACAAGTAAATGCACAGAAAACCACTCTTTACACAATAACCGAATAATAAGGATGAAATAAATGACTCAATGCAAATCACATCGATCACCACTGTGGTGTCCTCCGGAATGTCGGGAGAGGGTTGTGCTATAACACTAAGTCACTCTATGATTCACTATACACTGTGGTGGCAGACGTCCGCTCGGTCCGGCGGTCGGAACACGACTGACTCAACCGAGCCGTCACCGCCATTACGGCGTATACCTTTCCAACCGACCTCGCTCTTCAACGTCCGACAAGCAAATGGGCTGAGAGCGAACTAACGATTGCTTTTATGGCGGCGTTGTGGTGACGTCATGATTCGCAACGATTCATTCTTCATTTCTGCTAACAATATATATATATATATATATATATATAGATTCTTCTTCTATTAACACGTTTATTTATTTAGAAAAAAAATCGGGAGTGGTCTCCCCTTGACTTTCTCGTATACCAGAAACGACTCAAAGGTTGATAGAAACCTTATATTTTGATGTCATACATGCATGTTAAATTTTGGTCATCCACCCGAGTACCGACCGCGCACTTGGTTGCTTAACATTCGTGATCGACGGCTCAAAATTTGATAGAAACCTTATATTTTGATTTCATACAGGTATGTTAAATTTGGTTGCAATAAGTTAAAGCATGCCCGAGTTATCGTGCTAACGCACAGACACACACACAGATATATAGACACACAGACACACACATAGACATAATTCCAAAAACGGTATTTTTGGACTCAGGGAGGTCCAAAACGTGTAAATCCGTCAAAATCTCGAGGTCGAATATTTTGACGATTACGAAAAATTTACGTTTTTTCTATCGACAACATCCCATCACTACCGTCGAAGGTGGAAAGCCCTTAGCCCAGTTGCGGCCTCTCTTGGCCCTCGTCTGATACTTTTATACCTTCCTTCAGAGGTAGCGGAGTAATTAACGTGTAAAAATTGCGCTATACTACCTACGGGTCAATGAACTTAAGGCGTGTATTAATGCCACCTACTTAGAATGAACTTAATTCTTGACATGGAAGAGGATATCTGTTTTTTTTTTCAATTTAACTGTGAGAAAAATAAAAGGACCTTACAGAAAACAGTAGTTAACTAACATTCATTCACAGTGATGGGTTTCTGTTGGTGATTAACCGCTCAATCGTCCTTGGAGTTTGCAGAGCACGTGCAATCAGATAGGAAAGCTAAGCCTAAATATCACCTCATGGTAATCTATACTAATATTATAAAAAGGGAAAAGATTGGTATACAACATGTAAATTAAATAATCAACAACCTGAATACAGGTGGTTTGGGATCGGCTTCTGAGTTGATTTCAATATAATTTTTTTTTAAAAATCGTTTTTTTAACAAAAAAAATATTGAAATCAACTCAGAAGCCGATCCCAAACCACCTGTATTCAGGATGTTGGTTATTTAATTAACAGGTTGTATATGTTACGGTAAGTGTGATTAATTAAAAATGATTAACCATCAATTATTAATAATGACCAAAATTGAAATCAAAACTAATTACTTAATTTACCGGTTATTATTAATAATTATCAAACTTTTTTGATAATTATTCTTTCGAACCCTGTGGCTGAGTGAGAGGTAGGTTAGGGTTATTTTTTTTATGACCAAGCGGAGTGCAATGTTTTTGGGAGAGTAGTGAGGTGCTTTTTCTGGCTTTTACAATTTATTTAAGCTATTCTATGACCTGTGCTTCCCTGTTCTTAAAATAAAAAATAAAATAAAAATACGACCAAAGTGGCTGTCCAGAGGCATCAAAAACTGTAGTAAGCGAAAACGTTCTCTTCTCTGGAAATACAGAGTCTCAAAAAACCCAATTGACAAAGAAATATTTAAAAATTACTCTAGTAGATATAATAAAATCATTAAATTAACACAGAGATCTCAGAATAACTACTACATTTTAAAATCAAATAATAAATCTAAGGCATGCTGGAATATTATTAAAGGAAATAAACAGAACTTCCCAAAAGAAAGTATTGCGAAGCTGTTAGTTGATAACAATGAAATTAGAGACCCTATGCAAATAGCAGAATCGTTTAATAATTATTACGCAGACCAAGCTAAACTACCTAATCCCCGAAACACTAACAAGAACACGTCGAATCAATATTCTCTCCATAACAATTCCCCCAATTCATTTTTTCTATTTCCAAGTGATACTTCCGACATTTTTACAATTATAAAGCAGTTAAAAAATACTAAAAGTACAGGCTATGATGATATTTGTGTATTAGTCTTAAAACATGTATGTAATATAATTTCTCCCATACTTTGCCACATTATAAATTTATGTTTTGTACAAGGTGTATTTCCAACAATACTAAAGACTACAATTATCAAACCACTCTATAAAAAAGATAACAAATTTAATATAAAGAACTATAGACCCATCGCACTTATTCCAGTTTTCTCTAAAATATTTGAAAGAGTTTTGTACAATAGATTGTATCATTATTTTGAAAGCCATTCTCTGTTTACAGTAGAACAAAAAGGGTTTCGGAAAAATATGTCCATAGATCTGGCGATTTATGATTTTTTGGGTCCGATATATAACAGGATTGATTCCAGAAAGCCCGTTTATGCTCTATATATGGATATGTCAAAGGCATTTGACTTTGTAGACCATAATACTTTACTTAACAAACTGGAAGCATATGGCATTAGAGGTAATGCATTGGATTTACTGAGATCTTATTTCAGCAACAGAACTCAGGTCACATGCATAAGTAGATTATGTCCTAAATCTAAACAGGAAACGTGTATCCGATCAACTCCAAGGGTAATTACGTATGGAGTTCCACAGGGAAGTGTTTTAGGGCCACTTCTCTTCCTGATTTATATCAACGACATCCCAAAGTCTATTAATGAGAAAATGATTCTGTTTGCGGATGACTGCACAGTAGTTCTTAATAATAAAAAAGATATAACAAATAGTCTCTCTTCTATAGTCGAATGGCTGAATAATAATAATTTAGTTTTAAATGTCGAAAAAACTACAATAATGGAATTTAAGCAGCGAACTATTCAAACCATATCTCTGCCAGTAGAGTACAAAGGCAGAGAGATCAAATTGACGTCGACAACTAAATTCTTGGGTCTATTCATAGATGATAATTTAAAATGGCAAAGCCATATCGACTTTGTATGCAAGAAACTTTGCCAATCCTCTTACAGCCTCTACCATTTATCTAAAAAAGTAGGACTCGATATACTACTGACATCCTATCATAGTTTTGCGGCTTCCAGGTTGAGATATGCAATTATTTTCTGGGGAAATGCAACTAACTGGGACAAAGTGTTTCGATGTCAGAAGAAGTGCATTCGTGCTATGTGTAACTTAAAAAGAACCGATAGCTGCAAACCATATTTTCAGAACTTGAAAATACTGACAATGCCTGGTCTTTATATATTTGAGGTAGCCCTTTTTATAGTGAAAAACCCAACACTGTTTAAAGTTATTCAAAGGTCCCGTAACAGAACGGTCCTCTATGCGGTAGATTATGTCCCTCACAAAACAGCTCTTTATGACAAGGGTGTTTTTACAATGGCACCGCGAATATATAACAAAATCCCAAGCAACATTAAAAAATTCAGTAATATCTTAATATTTAAGCAAAAACTGTTCGATTTTTTAATACAACACTCCTTCTATTCGATCAATGAATTTTTGCAATTAAAATCATAAATTATATTTTTTTTGACATATGCCTGCTTGTTTGCCCATATTTCAGTCTAATTTATTGTATTTCTATGTTGTTCTCCGATTGATTTAATTTTTATATTGACATTGTAAATTTTTTCAATTTATTATTTTATTTTATTATAAATATTGACATTGAAAGATTAAATTAGTTTAAGTTGAGTTCAATTTATTGTATGTATCAATTGTGACATTTGTATGCCGATGGGCTGATCACAGCTTGCACTTCAATCTGTTAATAATATTGACATCTTTATTTTTACCTGTGTATCACAAATAAATGATTATTATTATTAATATTATTATTAGTGTTTAAGGCGCGAAGCACACTGATCTGGAAGATGGCAAGGATACGGCGCGGATATCATTCTGTTTCATTCAAATAACGTACCAAACACATGGCAATAAGGTAATTAATTGAACAAATTCACCGCCGAAATGTGCGCATCCGATGACTCCGATGAGAGCCGTTCCAACCCGCACTTGGCCAGCGTGGTTGACTGAGGCCTAATCGCCCCTAATGTGGGGTAGGCTCGAGTCCCGAGGTGGGGACATTATATGAGCTGTTGATGATGATGATGTTGAAGATAGCAACGCCGATAGCAAAGAGATAGCGAAGACGGAAGAGCGATTTTTAATTAGTTGTCGACATTATAAATACTCTTTGTGATTCGCTATACATACTAAAATGGGGTCGAACGCGGGACCATAAAAAAATAAACCTAAGCTTCCCATCACTCAGCTATGTAGGGGCATGAAACAGTAGATTCTCGACAAAATAGCATTATGCAATTATACTACAATACACATACTGCCAAAAATCAATTATTCCAAAGTATTAAGGTTAAGCAAAAAATGTATGCCAAATTCGTTATGCCAAATTATTTTATGATTAAATACATTATGTCAACGAAAGGGATCCCTGTTATGACAGGTTTCTGCTGATCTAATTTTGATGCTGACTGTACTGGCATTTTAAGCGATTTATGCATTCAAAGTGATAGCAATCACTCGACATAAGCACTATCATTCTGCTGAAACTAACAGAGATTACGCCGCGACCGCCAACAATACCGGTGTCTGACGTCATGACGTCCCATTCAGCCCCTGAATAATTTACCAACAATAGAACAACGGCGACGGATCTTCACACAGCGATTAACACATTACTAAATTACTAAAACTGACAACCAGTTGTATGGAAGACGTTGGTTGAAGCCTCTTCTAATCCGGTTAAGGAATTCGGAGATATAAGCAATGATAAACCGTATTGTTGTATTTTGCCCAAATGTCATTATTTGTCCCAAATTATGAAAGCCGTAATACATTTTTTTATTTCTATAAAAACTTTAAATTTTGCATAATTAGTAGAAACTCCACGCGAGTTTTATGAGAGCAATAACAACGAATTTTAGAACATACAGTCCGCCATTTTCAACGTTACCCAGTCCGACAATTTTCTGAAAGTGATAAGAAGCCAGTATGTAATTGTTGTTAGTTACCCTAGTGAAATTTCCTATAGGTACTACCAACTATGTTTAATTTAATGGCCATAGAAATAAAAAACTTATCAATGATTTGGTAATATAGACTAAATAATGACAAAGGCCATTTAAACTTATATTACTGACAGGAAAGAACTTACAGAAAATATGTAATTGATATTATGGAGTTAATCAGTGGTTCATTTAATACTTACGGTTTCTCTGCTAATAAAACACAACTGAGGGACAATTAAATCAATTCTTATATAGTTATTATTATATACACAACCATGACTCGCTAACAAATACTTGTGTTCGTCACACAAATATTTGCCGCTACCAGGATTCGAACCCGGACCACTTGATGTATAGGTAGCTATACTGACCACTCCACCACGAAATAAATACATAGTGTACGTAATTGCCAAAACTATAAATGGACGTAGATTAGTAAAAACGTTCCAACCCACACGATGCTTGTTTTGAGATATGATTTTGTAAAGTTGTTATAATGACACCTGACAATATATGTGTGGGTTGTTCTCATTGGTCTGAGGTTGGTATACTATAGTCGTATTTTTCAATACACACAACATACATTAGATCTATTTCGCTAGGTGGAAGCATATCTGCCTATCTCATTTGTATACTTAAGTCAATTTTGGAAATGTTGTGGTTTGGAATGTTTTTAATAATCTACGTCCAAATAAGAAGTGACTATTAAAACACTTACCCGTTTGTTGTCGCGAAACTTCAACCAGCCGCTGATGACACTATTGTCCACATCACATCCCTCCTCCAAATCATCGTTCTCCCCCCTCCTCGAAGGCAACGGAGAACCACCAGGGCTGTCCAGCAACTCTCTTCTCCTCATAACAGGAGTACATTGCTGCGAGAGTCTACCCTCGTTTACAGCATCACTACGCCGGCCAAGAACCGGCGTAGCGTGAGCCGACACTCCTCCTAGGATACCTCGTCTGTTAACGAAAGGGCTGCCTTCCCACATTGGTCTTTTCAACGGGCTACCCTTGCACTCTGAATGCACGCACAACGCGTCGAAGTTCGCGAGTTCCACCGAGACTCTCGTCTGCAATCCGCTGGGATGCGTTGTCAGGATTGTCTGTTTCGCTATGCTGCACCCATGACGGTGCAGCTCCTCTCTCTTCTCCATTTTGCCTGCCTCAATCGCGTCCCTTGCAGACCGCCATTTTCAAACGTCGCCTCATCTGGAAAAATAAATAATAATTCTGTTTAAAGGCCGTCTCTTTATTTTATTTCTATAATTTATTTGCGGTTGTTTCAATATGTCTCGATATTGACAATACTGCTGTAGATTTTGTCATTAGATATTTACGGCCAGCTGCCTATCTGACACCAACCCTCTTTGGGGATGAATGCTGCTTTCGATAGCACCCGGAACCACCAGCTTAACGTGCCTCCCGAAGCACGGAGGAAAATTGAGTTGAAAAATTTTCGGCTCTGCTTTAGAAACAGGTACCTTATAGAATAGGTTCACACTTTTTATGTAGATAGACGCACTATAGACTGACACATTAACTGCAATTTCACTGACATAAATGTTCCCTAGATTTTGAGATAAAATATTCCAAAATTACATACATTTTTTTTATACTACGAGATGGCAATCAAGCTTGCGGCCCACCTGGTGTCTTTGAGTGGTTACCATCGCCATTAGACACTTGCAATGTCAAGGGTAAATCACTTAACACTGCAAGTGCGTTGCCGATGATATGCCTTCCATACCCAGTAATTACACTGGCTACCTTTCCCTTCAATCCGAAACACAGCGAACTGCTTCACGACAGAAATGAGAAAGGCGGCGGTGCCTACCCAGACGACCCTACATATGGATCTACCACCTAGTAAAACAAATACAAAATACACTTCGATGACAAGGAGAGGCCTTGTGTTCCAGCAGTGGGGCGAATTATACAGGCTGTTATGATTGATTGATTGACACTTCGAAAATATTTTATCAGATAGATTGACAGTTGTTGTTGTTTTAAATTTTTATCGATAATCGTACGGCAAAGGAGGTTATTTCATTCATCCACAACCAAGCAATAATTAGGTAGGTATAACATTGGTTTTGGTTAGGTTAGACTTGTGACTTATATTAACACGCATTATACGATACGAACGACGCCAGAACTTTTTTACATTTTACTAAAGGACTATCTATTACATGTCTTTTGGGTTTTTGTGATGCAACGAGGAATTTTTTTAACTAATTTTTTGTGAATTTTGTAAAACGTTGGGAGGTAACAGTTCTGTGTTTCATGATGATTTAATTGTATTTTGAATTTGCATATTTTGTTTTTTTTAATCTATGCAATTGATATGAAAAAAAACTGTAGTTAGCAGCCTCCCCCTCTTTTCCCCACCACCCCAAAAAACGATAAATTTGATACTTCTTTCTAAAGTGCTTCCAAATTTTCGGCAACCCACCCGAGTACCGAACGCGCACTTGGTACCTGATGGCTACGAAGAACGCACAACAGCGGTGCTATCGACTCCCTCCATTAAAGGAAATAGCAAGGCTTAATTGCACAATTAGAATCCCGTTCGCAGTCGTATATTTGTTAAGATCGCGTTTGAATACGATACCCTTTAAGAGGACCCGTAAATTGACTGTTTTGGATTTTAAGCAGCCCTTTGTTGTAATAATTCGGAAGGGTCATAGATCGACGGTCATTTGTTAAGGACTCCGCTCATAATCTTCGCAATAGTCGAGTGAAAAAGGAATTTTGAGTGGAGAATTGCGTTCTTTAATGAAGTTAGGAAGACTTCATAACTCTTGGGGGTCGCGGAGCGCCGTGATCATTTATTACGCGTATTAGGCGCATTATAATGCTTTTGATGAATTATTTAAAACGTAAAGTGTCGTTCCTTTTAAATTAAGAGCTTCTGATCGGTAATTCTCAGTTAAGGAGTGTTTGGGACCATTTATACGTTATAGGATTTAGCGTCTTTGATTTCAAAAGGCTTTCATTTATGAGCAGTTAGCGGGCTTTGCAATTACGTAAAGACATTCTATCTTCTTTTATTCTTAATTAATGGCGTCGCGATACATGAACGTACACATTTAGCCAATGTCAAAGGAAAATGTAGCAAGTAACAAAAATTTTACAGTTGATTTGAGTTAAAAATGGAGTCTCTCAACACGTGTTTTTACAACAAGAACTCGGGAGAAACTCCGTAAAGATATTGTTGATGTTGAATAAGTTTACTCAAATATGACAGATTACATTTTTAAAGTAGGCACATTGAGCAGCGGATAGTTAATAATGACTAAATTTAATGTTATTAGACTATAGATTTAAGTTGTCTTATTCAATGTAATAATAAAACTACCGTCATTTTAATCACTATCTTGAGTATTCCAATTTACACAAACGGGGCTCATGGTTTCATTAGGTATTGCTATTAGGCATTCATAATATCTCATTAAGTGTCACGCAGCCACTAAAACGGTCCTCATTCAGGTTAAAAATATCTTTCAACATACTGGAAGGAACATTACGCACTGCACACTCGTCTTCGGCTTGTGCTGCAACTCCCAACCTCGTATGTAATGAGCAGCGTAGCTCACTAGTATCATTATGTACTATTCCATATTCATTGACATTTTTAACTGCCAAAGCTGCTTAAAATGAAGATATAAAACGGACAGAAGTCAAAAGTAAAAAAGCAGTCTTAGAAAACTAAAGGACAATTTCTAAGAAAAAAGGAGAGAAAACAGACGCTTAAACATAAACACGGTTAAAAACAACGCTTGTTAAATAGAAGTTACAAGAAAGACAGTAATAATGGCAATTACGTCGGACGTAATACCGTAACTGTTTCTGAATATGTAAGCAATATCGGTTATAGTTAAGTGGCCAATTTTGGTAGCAATTTCGAGCAAAGTTACGAGCATGTGTAGCGAAGTCAAGAAGAAATAGAATCATAAGCCCTTATTCACACGTAATTTTTTCAACGGGCAGATGTCGCGTCTTTATATGAACGCAAATGCAACGCGATGCTAACGCTCTAAATGAATTTCCACATGCATTTTTAAACATGCATGTCCATACTCTTCTTATTGTTTTATATGCGTGACAGGGAAGCTCTTGACCTTTTTTTGACAGGGAGGTCAAATGCATTTACGCATCGTCCCTGCGGGGTGGTGCCCGCCGCAGGGGATATGTGGGACTCGAGGTAAAGGCGTTCCTTCAATACCCACTAAATATGCTCCCCGGCCTTCAGTGCGCTATTACGGGACGGCTCGGGATCTGCACACGCAACTACACCGAGACCGTACCAACGCTGCCCGTCTAGGCACTCCTTACACCAATTGATGGCTACCAGCCACTCCTCCACCGACGGCTGCTCGACCTGGCGCATCCTCCTGATGAGGACACCAGGAGCAGCCATCGGACCGCACTCGGGGGACTTCGGGCGCGGTCGTGGCTCTAAAAAGGGCCGTCTGGAACTAACCGTAGTGGGAAAACAAAAACAATTCGACGATGGCATGTGACTTCGAATGCCAAGGGAACACACTTGACACTAAAAGCCACATACCAGCCGAGAAAGTTTCCCCACCACGTTACCAGGGTCCGCCACGAGGAGACTTCCGAACCTGGACCCCAGGAAAGCTATTGACCTTCATATTACCTGATGGTAAGTGACGATAAGGCTGAAGATTGAATGGAGCTTCACCTGGAACCATCGACCACAGAGGGACTGACTTTCTTATCAGTAATTATCGGAACACAAATAATGCTGTTAACATTATTATTATGGAGACAGATTTTGATAAGATTGTGGTAGCTAGGTCTTGCAAAAATTCCTACCATCAACCAAACCGAGTACAAATTTGTACTTCCCTGGTGAACAACCCGGGAACACTGGACCTAATTCCCTAAACCATAGGGGCGGTTTAAACTAACTTAGCTAATAAAGATATTGAACTCAATAGTAAATATATAATTACAAAACATAAACTTACAAACGCAAAAAGCGCAGAGTAAGTCCGCGCGTATCAAATAAAAGACACCACGGCACCACATTCGCACCATCAAAACCTAGAGACGAAAATGAAGACTCGAGTCGAACCGTTCGTCATCATCATTGAGTAACACTCACGTCTTAGATATAAATAATTAAAAATGTACTTTAAAGAAACATACTCGTACAACTCCTACAATAGACATGTTCTACAGATCACTCTAAACGTCACGTTTAAGTTTTTCTAGCCATTGCAAAAATAATTTACGTACATGCGTTTTACATTACATGCGATGGTATCTTGGACAAGACGATTGATTCTACAAGATTATATTTATTAATAATAACAAAATCTCCTATAAACTAACTAATTAGCCAGAGCTGATCAATGATAACGTATTTACAATACTAAAACATTACATTTTTATTAGGATAGGATAATTGCTCAAAAAGAAAAGTTGTCAGGCACACGTGTCACAAAAATAATTTATTTTCTTTACATAATATAGATTCCAATTTGCCAGTCTTTTTTAAATATACCATCTCGTAGTACCCTTGAAAACCCAATATTTATATTCTGGAAATTTCAATAAAGGTCTGTCATGAAAAGTATTATAGAGAGAATAAGCAGCTGTATGTATCCCTGGTGAACTTATGATGAAATGCCTACAAAATTGTGTGTTTATGTAATAATATGTTAATAACGCGGAATCCAAACTTTACAGACTCTGCTATGTGTATCCATTTAAAGACATCAACTTGAGCGAACAATACGCACGTCTGACAAACAGACAAACTAGCCGACGGCCCTTTGTGGAGCTCATGAATTATTTATGTAACCGTCCGATTTGCTGCGTGAATACTCTGTTATAATTCACGGTAAATGTCTATTATAACAATATTATGATCGACGAGAATGTTTCTGACATGCAAGTGCTATTACAAGTTCATTTCGGCAAAATTATAATCGTCCGCATTCATACTTATTAAAACAGTCATTAATAATGACATTTTTTATTTAAGTCTCTAATCATGCCCTTTGCGTCTCTCTTGAAGTAAACAATGCCTCCAATGGCCTCCATCTTCAAGAGTGCCGTAGTCAAATATCTGAATCCCGTAATAGTATTGTAGCTCTCTCAATGAGTAAAGTCTCTAAAAATCCACGAGTGAGGTAAGGGTTGACCACCATTGACTTGGGAAAATCTATAAATTTTACTGGCCTAGCTGTCATCATGCGCTTTTTGTTCCATGGTCGTTGGTCGTCTATACTTGTTATTCGCCATAAACTGACGCACTTTTTCGCGTTATTTTTAAGATATAATTGCTTTTGAACACTAACTATCACCGAGTAAGGAATCGTTATGATTATGAGCAAAAATCACACGGTGAAACTAAACAGCTGCCTATCCAACCACAATGCAATCGTCCAGTAGAGCATAAAAGAACAGTAACGCCACATCAGTTCAGATAGCAAACATACTTCGGGCAAATGGCGGGGTGTAGTACGAGTACATCATGAATTATTCATGTGTAGCCTACAACTATGTACGGGAATGTATCGCCAATAAGCTGATGTATAAAGTGTATTAAACTTTTCGGAGTATTCAATCAGTGTGTTTCAGGGACAGCGAATTTAAAAGGCGTTTATCATATTTTGAGCGGACTGATTTTTGTCGCTGTGCCAGCGTAAAATTCCGGCTTATGGACGGAATGTCTGACAATTTGTTTCTGAATGTTGCATACATTCAAAAACTATCAGACTTTATACCCATGACATGTTCCGTCTGTATCCAATTATGAACGTTGTTTTTTGTCACAAGGATAGCATACATGCTTACTGGTCGAATAAATGACCAGACCTCGTCTCCTTTTCTTTCACGTATGATACACAGTTCGGGAGCTCAGAGACTTCAACGAAGTGCCCCAGCATCTCGATTTTGACGAAAATATTTTGGATCCTACCCAAATAGCCAAAGTAGTGAGCCATGTATGCGTGAAAACAGCTGCTCACGTACTACAGGAGTGCAGGGGAAGGGCGGAGTACCGGACCCGCTTCCTCGGACCGCTGAGCTCTGCCAGGAGTTGCTTGGCAAGCTCAAGGCACTGGGCGACTTCCTAGTGGAACTGGGACGGCTAAAGTATGCACAACTCTGACGTTAAATAGATATAATACTTGTTGAGTTGCGCTAACTGCCCGTACGAAAAAGAAGAAGCCAGTTGTGTTGTAGGTACTATATATGGACCTACTTTATTGTATGAGGTCTGTTATTTAGAGTTATCATCCCTATGATGATTACTCTGAATTCGAGATGCTAATCCGCTGTGTACTAACAGTTATCTTTTCTTTTTCTTGACCAAATTTTATATTATGTAGAAAATTTTCTCTGATCATTTCTTGTTGACAAGCCACTGAAGTTAGACTTCGTGCAAAGTTACGTAGAAATATTTTTTTTGTTCAAAGCTGCCGTGACAATCATCCGCTGGAAGGTTTTGTGTGACTCTCCGATTAGACACGGCATACTTACTCACTAATATTATTTAGACCCATCTCATAACTTTTCCATAAGTTTATAATCTGAGTAATCAACTTCTGAAGTTAGGACGCCTATGTACAACAGTGGGCGTCTATCAGCTGAAATGATGAACTTCTCAGATAATGCTGAAGTGGATGCATTCAGCATCCAATTCAGCATTATCTGTCGGTTTATTATTTATCGGCGGATGCGCTTTGACCATAAAATTCGGAAGCTTGTTCCTGCGACTAATATATTTAAATCTGACAATACGAGTAAGTTGGTTAGATTTAATTTCTGGTTTGCGCACTGTGACAATACTAGTATGTCTGCTATTTTGTTCTTCTGATCAATAACTTTAACATTATTACGCGTTGCTTTACGTAGGTACTCTTGATTACGACTTTTGTCCAGAGCCCGCAGGTTACGGCTCATAAATGATTCAGACTCTTACTAGTCTGTCCGTCTGTCAGTCGCTCGCATTATTCGATAACCCTGATGTGAGCAGTAAATTATTCTGATATATTATTCAAGCGAAGTCAAAGGAGATTGATACGTTAGCTCTATTTCTAGATTAGAGCTTAGTTTGGTTTCATAGATATTTTCTTTTTATCATAGCAGGACAAAAGAACAGCAGTACGTCTACGGACTTATCGATAAATAAAAATCGATTAATTACACAGAAATTTTTATATAGCGAAAAGGACAGTACATTTGTAGATCGATATAATATCCATAAAGAACTTCATGCTTACACCGATGGGTGCAATTTAGAAGAGTTTGTTTGTTGAATTAGAAAATGAAGAATGGTTTTTTCTACTTGTTTAATTATACTCGTATTTATTGCTATAATTTCAAGGCTTTGAAACATGATAATATGACAATCGTGACCGGAACAGATCTGTGGGTAAGTAACTACTATATTTTAATTGAAGAACTAACAGGTCACACAATTTGACGACAACACGGGACTCTCAGCACCCACAAATCCTGATTTACACGCGTCTCCGTTCCACTAGCCACAAATAAGTAGCAAGTCAAACAACAGATGGTATTCAGGCCAAGCCGAGTTTGGGACGGGCGAGACAATACACGTTGGTTGCCAATTGCGGGACGCTGCGATGACGCCGGTAATCGGCTCAACTGCGACAGTTTGTGCTCTCATACCTTTAGAATTGATTGCTTATGGGAGCACTTGGGTTTAGGCAGCACACGTTGTAAAATCACATTGTACAGAGAAATGAATTGGGCACAAGAATCCATCACGTTTATGATGGATTAGTTTTTGAATTTAAACTTAAAGAAGCTCTCGGTTTTCCATCTCACCTATAGGTAAGCATTTATAAGTGGCTTGCACGGAATCACCACACTTTGCATGCCAGATATGGCGATTCCAATTTCCTTAACTGTGGAAATTGCTTTGGATCTTCCCCTACGTTCGGTTGGAAGAACAGTCTCGAAAAGTAAAAAATCGCGGTTTCAAGTCCTGTCTCGTGATTTTCATTACCAAAGTTAATGTCTTTCAACAATGGTACATTTCCGAACATTTCAAAACTAAATTCAGCTCACAAACTTGCTAAGTAGCTCAGTTCTCTTTCCAACATCCATTTCTCTTCGACGTGTTTTTTTTAATTTATCACTCCAGCAAGAGTCCACGTTAATAACGCGGCACTTTATTAAGTGCTGCGTAAATACCGATTTAATTCCGCACTGGATCGGATTACAAAACCGATTTGTTTCTGTACAAAATATTCCGTTTTATTCGGAGTGCCAGTTTATTTGCCGTCCGTGGGTGATTGAATCAAATTGATACGGTCAAAACATTCGCATTATGACTGAGGCGATTTAATTGTCCAATCGGATTAATGAGAGCTGTTAATACATACAATACCAGAGGCGCGAGAGAAGTTGTACTATAAAAAAGCATGTGCTATCGGATCAAATTGTAAATCTAAACCTCAGATCTAAACCATTCTCGGCTCCACTAGACCACAAAATGTCAAAGTGAACGTTTTGTAGTTTCGTAGGTACCTGTTAAAATTACCGCTTTTTGATTGTTTGTGATTTTGTTAGCAGTTATACAATGATAAGACTCAGGGTAAAAACGAGGTTCGTCTGGTTCTTCAAGCAATGAGGTACTGACTGTTGTACCAGGCTAGGTAAAATAATACGTTAAGAATACGATCCATAACTAGTTTTCATTTTACTTCACTTACCAGCTTTAATATTGTATTTCTTTAGTGATCATAAGCGTTCTACATCGTCAACCTGCCCATCAATGAGTAAGGATTTAGCAGTAAAATCATTTCACTGATATATAAAAGTTATTTCACAACCAAAATAGGACCCGGACTGCCCAATAGTTTTCGACTGTGACATCTATCCCAGTTGTCGGTTTTTGTTGGTTTACTGAAGGTTTAGTCACCATCATAACAGCATTTTTAATTCGACCCACTGCTGGGCTGAGATTTAGTTACTTGGGCTTGATGCTTCTTATGACCAATACATGACCCTTAATGCCAGATGTGGCTTTATGTGTAACCAAATTTTATCTTAAGCTCTGCTCAACCACTTTCGGGATAATGAGCGTGAGTCTATATAAAACAGGAGACACGGTAGCTGACCAGACAAATCCTGCATGCAGAGTTTACCTCCAAAAGCCCCGCTTCAAGAATCCCGTGAACAAATCCACTGATTGCCAATACGCGTGCCCGGTTCCGCGTAAGATAAATCCTGCCGTATCTTTTCAATTATCGCTTCTCCCTGATTAACTGGCGCCATTGGAGCGCACAAAGTAATTATTACGGCCATTGCCTGGTGTGAAGATGGAGACTGATTCTTACGACGATTCGTTAAGCACAATAAAGAAAACATACGGAGACAAAGGTAGTTAGTGTGATAAATCTTTGATATTAGTGTGACATCTTGATACGAAGTGGGTTCGGATATTACGACTGATTACAGAGGAAGCTAATTTGATAGAAGTATAAATTTGTGCTCAATCTGTTTGATGGTAGGGCTTATTTGATGTTTTCCTGGCTTGCTACTACAAGCTCATCAAAGTCTGGCGCCTAATAATACTATTTAGAGCATTGTGTTCCGGCAGTTAATGATTAGATAGCCATAACCTCGGTGGTTGAGGTTTCTAGGTAAGGCTAGCTACCTCGGCCTTATCATCACTTATCATTAGGTGAGATGAAGGCTAATAGTTATACCGTAAAGCATAAAAAAGTAGCAGTGTGGTCTTGTACTCGGTTGTTCTTTCGGAGACTTTTCGAAGGCTAATTTCACGACTTCATCTCAGTACCGAGTTATTATCCTTCCTTGGGTTATAGCAGAATACCAGTGCTTTGCTTGAAAAGCAAAACCAGTCACTGAGCTATCACCCTTTTGTATTTCTGCAGCACACATATATTGCAAACAATGTATAATTATTTAGTGTGTACGGTTAGATTACTCTATATTTTTTGTTGTGTATGTGTGTTGTAAAAACTATACAAATAAAGTTTTCATTCATTCATTGTCCGTTGTAAATGTCGCACATTCTTCTATTATTATTAATTACCTACTTCATAATATAATTACCCGGAATGTTGTGATTATTGAGAGTGTAACAGACATTTAATTGGCAGACTGGCATAAGGCCTACCTGGTGGTAACTAGGCACCATAGCCTATAGCCGCTTGCAACACTGACGTTTCACTCGAACGCTGCCTAATCCCCTTCCCTACCTCTAGGAGCCCTGTCGACCTTACTCACCAACAGAAACACACCACCACAAAAATGTAGTGTTATCGGACTGTGGTCTTCTGTAAGGTGGAGGTACTACCCTGGGTCAGGCACTCCAAACTCGAATGGCTAGTCTCTGTGCCCTACCTTGACTTTTTGGGATTGATACCTATAATACAAAATTAAATAATTTTACATCACTCCTGTGGTTCAGAGTTCCAGTAGAAATTAAGTGGGCTGAAGACTAAGACTTAGCAAAAAACAAAATTTCCTGGAAATTTTCCTTTTGCTAATTCTATAACGGTTCATCTGTTATTTTGATAAAGTTAATAAAAAAATGTTAGATTAAATCAACACCTATTAAACCCTCGAACTACACCCACAGCACAGCCCAAACAAACATTCTCAATTCAATCATCGACCACGTCCAATGAAGCTGAAGATAATCCATAAACGCCAACGCTCAACGATTCCCTACCCTAAACTAATAGCGACATCGTCGGTGAGGTGGGCAAACATTGTCCGTCCGTCATTGTGGAAGCCTGTACCAATTCTATTATTACGCTTAGAATGTGGTAGTTCAGCACGGAAGCTACGTTACGCTATGTTGATTAACTCCATGGAAAGCGTAATGAACAATTTTTGGGAACGGTTTTGGGACCGTGAAGGAATTTAGCAAATATGAGTGGGATGTACCATGTTCGTCTTGGTTTAGTAAAAAAAAACTTCTTAAAATAATCTTTATTGTACTAACATACACTCGACAACAGATCAGGTTACCTAAAACAGTGCCCCAAGCACAAATAATAGGGGTTAAAGAATGAAATTGCCGATTTTCTCCTCATTATTCATTGGTGTATAATTCCTTTAATACAATAGCTATGTCCGTTATTCTTTTTTTTATTTTAAACTTCATTACAAGGACTTACATTTATGTATAATTTTTTTTTCTTATTTTTATTTTTTCACTAGAAATACATCTTCAAAAACAGCTCGTCCTAAGAGGTGCCCGTCTCCGTTATAAAAATATGAATATTTTTTTACAGATATCAATTCACAATTTTTTTCTCTATGTATCCTATAGCTTAATGTTGTCTAAATATATCCACAAAATTACACAAAATTTAGATTAGTGGTTCCTTAAAAAATCGCAAATATATTTGTATGGAAAAATGAATTTTCGTTAAATTCTCCATACAAAACGGCAATTTCATACTTAAACCCCTAATAATAACGTAATAGTAACGTATTCTTATCGAGAACTGTTATTAATTAGAAGAGAATATTAACATTATAATCATATACTTAACATGTATTAAATTAATTTAGATTATTTTAGTTAATGGCTGATGAAAATAAATAAATATTATTATTGGTTTATGCCCAGTTTCCTGCTGACCTTCTCGATTTTAACTTGAAAAATTATTCTTTTTCGATGCAAGTTTTGTCTCCAACAAAGTGAAAAAACTTTCGTGTTATCCTGCATAGCCAGCTTTCGTAAGTTTCAATACTGTACATAAAAAATCAGAAGAGTCACGGTTACCGTTTTTAATGTAATAATTAATAAATGCAAGAAACATTTATTTATTTTCATCAGTTATTAATGTTGTTTTTTTTTAATTTGAAAGAATTTAATACTATTTAAATGCGTGTCTATAATATTAATATTCAATATAATTTCCCAAGAAATGTTAATAAAATCCTATTTTAGATTAAGAATTTATTTTGTGTGGTTTCAGAAAGTTTCTCGATGCGATGACGTGACGGATCCTTCAAATATTCGTGCTTAGGGCACCGGCCCTCCTTTAATATATTGTTGATTCGGACGATAAACTTTCGTTTAAGGTCTTCCTCTAGGTCACGTAGGTTAATTGATGGGGAAGCTATTTGGGAAGCTAATGGCCTTTGTAGTAAATAATTATAGGTCTGAAAGTGGCAGCGAGTTTTACCTGAAGCTTCATTTACTCCAAAAAAATACACGTAGACGAAGTTACTAGCCCCGCGCAAGTGTAGAATAAAACGACAATTGCAAATCCAAAGTCTCTTTACAACTATTATTACTTTAAGAAAACGTCACTAGCTTAATTTTAAATTTCAAAAGAAAGCTGCAATTTTGTTCTAACGCAAGCGTATCTTACGAAACAATTTATTATTAATTTAAACTTATAGTTTGAAGTTAGCCGCGGTACTCTCAAATTCTTACCGGTTCCACGAATTCTCGAAACTGCAGCTAACTTCATTTAGTATTAATGCGAGTTTAAAGTCCGTCTTTCTGTTGAGGTTTGTTCCAGCTACGTCTTAGTGCATTTTTTGCTACAATTGTATGCATTATAATAAGATTGAAACGAGGGGTGGAGATTCCTGAGGAGCCTATGCCCAACAGTGGATGTCTCTCCGCTGATATAATGATGATGAAGATGAAGAAAGCAATAATTTGATTATAGCTACCGCGCACTGCTATCGTTGTAACATTAATCAATCGCTCAAATATATTGTACACGAACAAGATCATCATTTGATCCAAACTTTTTGTTTTAAAATGAAAATTTTGGCCTTCATCATATTCGCAGGTAGAAGTAAGCTTCATCCAGAACCCTCATTAACTAGCTATCTTATCAACAATGCTACATTATGGTTATGGCAATAAACTATGATAAGATGGTAGTAACAGACATCTGCAAATTGACATTTCTAACATTCTCCAAGACTTTTAGCTTGTTCACTAAAGTACTTTCTTGCACAGAGCTTAATACTAATCAATTTTTGGTCACTGCCTTCCTTACCACGTGGTTAACTACTGAAATTTTACGATATGATTTAGAGTGAATAGACTTATCGTTTATCATCACTGACAAAAGAAACAATCTACAAAATTTCTTTGCAAGTACCTTCAAATTTTAAAGACAAATACATATCCAAAAGTCACCAACTAAATTAATCCATTTCACTCCTTGTTCCAAAGTTAAATAGGTCTAGAGACGGAGCAGTTTAAAATTAACTTTGCCGGTTAACATCCGCAACTGAAAGGTCCAATCAGCGACGAGGGTGCGAAAAGGTATCTTTATTAGTAAAATGCGGGAAATTGTTGATGCGGACTTGAACCCGCGACCTTTCGCTATCTGGGCGACTGCTCTTCCAACGGATAACGAAAGGTCCAGGTTCAAGTCCCGTCTCAGCACTTATCCTTGACAGGAAATTTTCCATGTTTTTCGTTTTCTATTTAATTTGGCATCAATTTCAATCATAATAAACTTGCCAAACACAAAAAAAAAACAAAAAATCAATAGTTGTTGACTTCCTCTATTAGGTACAAAATACGCACCTTTGTCAAAGGAAGCCACTCTTCCGTCGTAACTATTACCTTATATCCTAGTACATCATAGATATTAACATTTATTTAAACAAAAATTTTATTTGTTCCAGATTTTAATATGTAATATAAATAATTAAAAGGTTTAGTAATATTCAGTACTTTGGGATGGCTCCGTCAACTACTTACTCCATGCTTTGTTTGATAAACTGTGGCTACCATTCCAACGCGAACTAAGAAATTTATTAGCAACTCGTTTCTTTGTCGCACAATCAAGAAATGTAATTCACTGCCAGCACACGTGTTCCCTCCTTCCTACAATCCTGGGTCATTCAAAGGAGCCGTGAAGAAGCACCTTGCAGGTCAGCAAGGCGAGGGTGGCTAACGCGGCGGTTTATCTCTCGCACCAGCTATCTTCGCATTCGGACTCCACTTCTGCTTACCATCAGGTGGAATGGAGTCATTCGCTTGACCTTTTTATGTATAAAAAAAATTATCGACAATCCGCGACCAAAGAATAGAAGACTTAAGTATACTCACAGTAGTCCACGTCGTCTGGTCGATAATATTAGTGTTACTCACAATATATAATTAAAATTACGCCATAAAAAACTTTTGCAGTACCTGTAAAAGTTGGTTTACTCGGTTTCCTATACGGCAGCACTTTTATGAAGGATACTAAGTAATAAAGAACATAATACAAGTCGTAAAAGTTGACCAAGTTGGTAGACTATCAGGGGATTGTACCAACTTTTAATGTGTCTAAGAAACGTTAAATTACCGCGTTAGAGTTGAGTACGTTTCGTTTATTATTGTAAGTACTCTCTGCAAAATTATTTTATTTGCGTCTTTTTTTAGAGTGGATAAGTTGGCACAGGCTAGTCTAGTAAGGGAGCTTGCTGGCAACGGGTTGGGCCCCCGGTGCCTACCACATTCCTTTCGATGAAGAGATGGCTTTCCATGTGTACTGGGGATGCCTTTTAGAAGCGTAGGGACCCGATGAGGTCGACCGCAGACAGAGCCGCGCGGATGTCTACTAAGTTCCTCGTGCGGCCAGGGTCAACATGAGGATAGAGTACACTAGTGGTTTTTAATGGGTATACATACATGGTTTAACCTGTGACTCCTACATAATCCTGTAAGTGGACCCTATTCACGGTCAGGGTAGCTATAAAAGCTTTTCCACTGAAAAAAGGCTAGTCTAGTAACAGAGTTTAAGTCGCCATTTTAAGCCTCTGACGTGGTTTGTACGACTGCCATCATTCGACAGAAGCCGGTACCAACAGCTTAATTTTACGAAGCACGGAGAAAAATTGAGTTGAATATCTTGGACACCGCCCCTACATTTTCCTAAGCGCTTTATCGTCTTTTTGATACCAGATAAACAAAATTCTCTGGATATAGTCCTAATAGTGGACTTACCAAACATATAAAGTTTCAATTGCATAACTCTTATATTTTACATTTTATTGATATCTAAAAAAAAAACAATTTCGTAACTGACTGACTGGTGATCACCAAAATTCTTGGGTACTTCTTGAAGTCATAGAACGCTGAAATTTAGTATGTAAGCTAGTATTGGTACACAAACAACAATCAATACCCCCATTATTGTGTGTCGTCTTCGCAACATTTCTCATGAACGTGTTTTTGATGGGAGTTTTTATTCCTCTTCAGCTCTCATTTATATTTCAAAACGAATCATAAAACAAAATTGTTTATTACTAAGCACACTGGGCTCATATTCAGTAAAAGTCCTCATAATTTCAATAAAAATATTAATGTGAAGATAATAGTCATAATGATTTCCATTACCATTATATTCGAATTACGAGTATTTTTTACATGAGCTTTATTTACTGCGGCAAGTAAACAGGCTTTTCTGTTTTATGAAGAAAAGCTGTTGTTTACATGTCAAGTACCCTTTGTTATATACTTATAAAAATATTCCTTTTTTACGAAAATAAGTAAAACAGCATTCAAAATATTTTTAATAAATCACCGAGCATTGTGTGAGGAAAATGATAAGAGAAGATGCAACGAACAAAATGTTTAAGGATAGTATCAAGTGAAAAAATTGATCTCTGCCTATCCTATAGGAAAAAGGCGTGACTCCAGGCATAAATACAAACCTAAAATCACGCTTGTGAACGGTACAAAGGGATTGAGCAGAACCTTAGGTAAGGATTGGTTACACATAAAGCCTCACGGCAAAATGCACAGCAAAAAAGTTGTATACCGGTGAGCCAACAACCAGGACAGCTGTTACACTGTTACTGTGAATCATCACAGTGGTCCAGGTAAATAGGACTATGTATTTATGTGAGTATTTAGAAGACTTACAAGAATTTGAGAATTGTTTTACTTGCAAGTGTTTAATTTATCAGTTAAACAAAACTTCCAGTATGTCCCACGTCGTATGGGTACAGTATCGATCGGCTGAAATGTTACAACGCCCGGACCTCATACAAGATGCACGCGGCCGGCTCAGAAGCCGTTTATTATCAATTACTGCTATAAGGACAACGAATTTACTCTCTATAAATACTCGAGTGGTCGCCCGCGGCTTCTCTCGCGTTAATGTCGGTTATTATATACCGTGCTTTTTTAACCGCCTTAAATAATTCAAGGTGTGACAGTGCCAGTCAATACAAGCAACTCTTGCTATTGCGAAAAAGCTTTCATACAAAAGTGCAACAACTATGCAATCGGAATGTATGAAGCTAGCAGATTCACTTTATTTAAGACGGTTAAAAAAGCACGGTGTATAATCAAAATCAAATCATTTATTTGTGGTTCACATGTCAATTAGATCTTAAATAATAAAATTCATCAATAATAAAAGTCAAAACAAACTCTTGAACTGAGATGGCATCAAAATCGACGTTCATAAGTGTACAAATTGTACCTAAATGAATAAAGAAATTTGACTTTTGATTTGAATAATAATTATGGTTCGAACCGGTGCCTCCCTACCACAGTCTATTTAGCCATATTAAAATTATTTCTCATTTGCAACACGCCTCGAGTCAACTTGCTAACGATACATCTCACTGCCACGGACTCCAAGCAACTGCTAATCCATACCTAAGTCACAGAGTAAGTTATTAAACTTCCCAAATCCCAAACAAATTATGTCACAGACTAAGCGACTCGCACACAAATCCAGAGGCGACGCTTCGAGTCAGTATGACACGGCATGACTGTCTCAATATCAGCGTCATTTGTATTCATGTCCCGTATGTTTGTTACTTGACGTCTCCTGCTTGGGGACAAGGTGTGGACGTGAGCGGAACATTTGCAAACAGGTTTCAATGGCGCTGCATTAAGAGGAATAACTGGACGTCAAATACATATTAAAGATCGGTTCATTTATTTGATTAAGATTGTTGATTTTTAACGTGGGGTGTGTCTGTCTGTGGCATCGTATCTCCTAAACTAACGGACTGATTTTGATGTTGTTTTATTGCTTGAAAGCTGATGTGATCGAAAAAGTTCTTAGGTATAAATTTATGTCGGAGGTTACAAACATTTTATATTTTATTTTATTTTTAAAATGTGGGATCCAACGCAAATACACAATAATGTTTTGTGGGATCCAACCCCAAAAATAAACTGGGATTCAAAAGTGGGATCCAACGAAAATAATTGTAAGAATTGCACTCCGCCTGGGAATTTGTCGCCGTCAAATTCAGTTATATCGCGCTCCTTAGGAATGGTTTTCGCGATAAGAAAAACAACCCACCTTCCTCCTACCTTCTTAAGGCCATGATTGCTGGCTTGCGTTGTCACCGAGACACTGTAACTAACATTTCAATGCAGACAATGAAAGACAAAATAGCTTCTATATAGCACAATCTAGAAATGGAATTTTCTACCAACATACTTGTTCCTTCCTTCCTGCAACCATGGCTACTGAATGAGGCGTGAAGAAGCACTATTCTGGTTGATGAATTCCACCCGTATAATCTCTGGTGGCCCAACTATCTTAATTTGGACTCTACTTCCTTTTACCATCAAGTAGTAGGAAGTAATTAATTTAAGCTTTATTATACACAAAAATTTACAAATGGCGGACTAAATATACAAGTGGAGGACTTAAACCGGAAAGCTGGAAAAGAAATAATCATGTACTATAATCTTTTCATATGAAAAGATCGAACCTGGCAACCCTAGATCGGCTACTAGGTTGAAACGACATCCCTTAGGTTAACATAATGTATTTATTCCTGAAACAGTTTGGCATAACGAATTTGGCATATAATTTTTGCATAATAACACTTTGGCATAATTGTTCTTTATATATTGTAGCAGAATTGTAATTAAGACTAATATATTTAAGTAAATATACATAATTTATATTGGGCATAATGTTTTTAGGCGTTGCATATAGTCGATTTTGTATTGTATTTTGTCGAGAGTCTAATGTTTTATGCAACTACATGACTGAGTGATTGGTAGGTTAAGATGATTATGCTTATATTCATTATAGTTTGATAAAATAGTATCAAAAAGGCATAATGATGCCTTTTTAAAATTATGGGCTAAAGATATTATGCTGATTGTATTTATGATTAAATCAATTTTGCTAATTTTTTTTGGCATAAAATTTTATGCGTAAGTACCATTAGACCATTAGTATGAATTTCCATATGCCAAGATATTTAATGGTTTATTTTTTTTATGCAAATTTACAGTGAACCGGTTGAAACACTAAACCGGTTAAATTAATAATTATAATCAAGATAAAAAACATTTTGGTCACTACCAACTACTAACCGCATCCGAAAACCAATTAAAACATTATTTAACTGCACAACCGTAAAATTAACGGCCTCGTAACAAACCTAATTAGCTAACACCAACCAGTTAAGTTCGGCAACATCAAACAAACTTACAGTTACTTTGACTAAAAGGTTAATAGTGGAACTCGACTTCTGAAGCACTTTCACAATATTAGACGACTACGTGACGAGAATGCAAGCGCGTGAAGTTAATATATCAGGTGGTAGGTACTGCGCAATAAACGCTAGAATATCTCAAGCAAACTAACATTAAATAGGACCTTGTTAAACTGAGTAAGTTTGTTATTATATAAAAAAGTAATAATATTTATAAAAAAGTGTCGTCGCAGGACGCCTTGCAGATGTAAAACGTCGAAATAATTTTGTACAGATCAATAAGAAGTGTATAAAAAGATATTTTCAGAAAGGAAATAACTATAACATAATCAAAAATAAAATATTTGGAGATTTTCAAACAGAGAAAGATAATTTACTATTTAATAAACAATGTACATTTAATACAAAAATTAACAGAAAATCTAACTGTTGATTAACCGAAATACTTTTAATGTTACATAACGATATGAAATGAAAAATCTCTTTATTTAAATGCACTTTGCTTAGTAATTTTAAATCGTCAAAAGTCCACCGTTTCGGGAAAAAGTCATTATATTTCTTAAATTATTATTATTATGCTCAGATGGACGAGAAACGGCGAAAGAACAATTTCGTAATTATTTCAAAACATCATTACAGCGTGGTGAACTGGCGACGCTGATGTGGCGACAGGTCGCCACGACAACCATTCGATCTGACAATGTAAGACCAAACGAGGGCATTTTATGTTTCCCATAAAAAAACAGTTATTGACAAAAATCTGCTCTTTACGCTCTGTTACAGAATAACTTTTTGATTCAAGACTGTGTGTACAGATATGTTTAGTAAAAATGTAGGTTCACTTAAAAAGTTTCTTGTTCTTTATATTGCAGTATATGACTTGTTAGTTTTTTGTTTAGTTTTTTTCAATAATACAACACAAGCTTAGAATTATGTATATAAACGAAATTA
Organism: Elophila nymphaeata; assembly: GCA_955850985.1. Lineage (NCBI taxonomy): Eukaryota > Metazoa > Arthropoda > Insecta > Lepidoptera > Crambidae > Elophila > Elophila nymphaeata. The sequence goes on along the minus strand of OY039084.1, from coordinate 21,251,428 downwards.
TTAATTTTAGTTTAAGAAAATATATACAACTACGAGCTTATGGGTTTGGCTATTAAATCACTAACAGTCAACTTCTAACAGTCAAAGACAAGGTAATATTTTAATTACATACGAATTTAAAATTTTCTAATATCGCGACACAGTTAGCTCCCTTCACTAGTTCCCATCACATAAAGCGCGAATTTCGTAAGGAAATGCACACATGTTGACATCAAAGGCACGACACATGTGCTTCAATAGACCAATGAATAAACAAACGCAAAACGCGATATGAAACTCCTTTGACGATTACACGAATGGCGATAGTGATGTAATCTGATTATTAAGTAATCTCAGTGGGTGAAAACGATTTCCTAGTTATTGGTTATAAGTAGACATTTCGCCTTTATTACGTGCTTAGGAAGGTAATATATCGTCTGTACGTGCTGCGTAACATGGCTATTTGTATCCATGTTGTTAAACATAATTTTCGGAATGCTGTCGATGCGACTGCTAAAGTTCAAGTAGGGTTAAAGATTTGAGGTTTCCAGTATTACGTTAAGCAAATATTAGTGATTAAAATGTATGTCATGGTTACATCATGAATTTAGTGACATGGTTGTTTTTTCTTTAGTAAATAAATTATTTTTCTAGTAATAGTTCAAGTAATCGGCGAAATTAAATAGAACACACAACAACAAACAATCCTCTCTACGTCAAGTGCTGAAATGGGATATTTAAGATTTGTTTTACTTTCATAGATTTCAAATTTTCTATACTTTTTCTATTGCAAAAACTTTATTTATTTCAACAACACTATAAATATAATTAAAGTTGATGTGTCATCACGAAAGCTAAGCAACCAAGTGCGTGGTCGGTACTCGGATGGGTAACCTAAATTTAACATGCATTATGACATCAAAATATTAGGTAAGGTTTCTATCAACCTTTTAGTCGTTTCTGGTATACGAGAAAGTCAAGGGGAGACCACTCCTGATTTTTAAAAAAATGATTATCCTTTACCCAATACCACACACAACAGAGAAATAAATAAAGCTTAAACACTGTAAATGCAAGTATTATTAATAACATATACCCAGACAAATCAAATACAAACAGAAACTCAACCAAACTCGGCACACACAGCCAATGTTTGTTCTCAAGAAGCGTAAAGTGCCATCAATAAGGCACTGATTATGGCAATTAATATTAGTTTGGTGTTACCAGGGTTATTTGCTCAACTTGTTATTGCTAATACCACGTTAATAACTTGCCAGATTGCAAAACAGGCGCGGGGCTAGAAACAACATGAGTAGCGTAAACGTTATTTTGTAATAATAATACGACAAATATCGATATGGTTTAATTTAGTTCATTTATTGAAAATGTGTTTCTTGAATGTTTTTAAGTATTATTCAAAGGCAATTTTTTAAGCAAAAAGGTTTATCAAATTACTTATTTCTACCTCATGGTTAGCAGAAGCGAAGTCCAAATGCGAAGATAGCTCGTGCGAGAGATAAATCCTCGCCTTGCCAACATGCAAGGTCCTTTTTTTTGAGTGACCCAGCATTGTAACAAATTGATTGTGCTACATAGAAACGAGTTGCCAAATTTCATATTTCGCGTTCGAATTGTAGCTACAGTTTGTCGGTGACAACGTATGCACGCACGTCGCACGTGTAGTCATTAAAACGAAGGGAGAACTTGATATGTTTAACTGTATAAGTGTTTTGTACATACAATTTAGGAATAAATAATCGAGGACCGACGGCTAACTGAATAAAAAATTCAATGAAAATAGTTTCTTGTCTCGACGTTACAATTGTTGAAAAAAAATCGGGAGTGGTCTCCCCTTGACTTTCTCGTATACCAGAAACGACTCAAAGGTTGATAGAAACCTTATATTCTGATGTCATACATGCATGATAAATTTTGGTCACCCATCCGAGTACCGACCGCGCACTTGGTTGCTTAGCTTTCATGATCGACGTCTCAAAAGTTAATAAACCTTATATTTTGATGAGATACATGCATGTTAAATTTGGCTGCAATAAGTTAAAGCATACTCGAGTTATCGTGCTAATACACAGACACACACACAGACAAGAAACGGTGAAGGAAAACATCGTGAGGAAACCTGCACACACCTATGAAGAAATTCTTAGGTTGTGTGTGAAGTCGACCAACCCGCACTTGGCCAGCGTGGTTGACTAAGCCCTAATTGCCCCTAATGTGGGGTAGGCTCGAGCCCCTCGGAGGGGACATTATATGAGCTGATGATGATGATGATCATGACACACAGACAATTTTTGGACTCTGGGAGGTCCAAAACGTGTATATCCGTCAAAATCTCGAGGTCAATTTTTTTACGATTACAATACTTCCTCTATACGAGAAAGTAAAAAGTCCGTTCATACTGAAGCTCTCAGTGTGAATAAAGTTTGAAAGCCTGAATCGTATTTCGCGAGTAAGTACAATCCTAATCTATTCAAATCCATTTATGATTTACAGTAATATTATCAGTACCTGTTTACGTACAGTACACTCCTAAATATAGGAACAAAGCAATATCGATCTTCCATCTCAGTACTAAAGTTACTTTTGGCGCGTGACAGCCCAATAACTCCGTTGCTAGTTTCAACTGTCATAGCGACTTGGATGTGAGCTCAGTGGCTCCGTAACTAGACTAAGGTGCATTCAAGCGAGCTCGCCGTCTGTTTATTAGCTGTCGCGAGGCAGATGCGACCTAATTCAACCTAATTCAAATTCAACCATTGTTTATTTATTTAGATAGATACAGTCAGCATCTTGTACCCTGGTCTTAATTTATTTGGGGTCGGGACAATATGTGACATGGCGCCACAGTTTGACGGTGAAAACGTAAGCCAGGTGGCGAGTAAAGTACAAAAATAAAGTGAAATTGGGGGTAACCTGGTTCACGTTGCTCCCGCGTGCTGGGTGTTATAGACGTATTCCATAAATAAATATTTTCCAACGATATAATATTATATTTCCACCAATATTTTCCAAAATATTCCCACACGATTTTCCTCCGTGCTTTGGAAGGTTCGTTAGTGGTGGTTAAGTAGAACATAAGAAACCAAATAAGATAATATCTTTGAAAAAAGAGTACAATTGCATCAATAAAAGTAAAATTGTAATAAAAAAACCAAAATTATTACAATTTTACTTTTTTTAAAGCATAAAAATAAAAATAATAACAACATATCTAAAACAAAAATGTGTAAACGTTAAAGAAATTAAGACTTTAATATAGATATAATATATACAGTATATTTAAGTAGGTATGTTTGAACAATCCAATCACTAAGTAAAAGAATTTCCTTCATATATAAAACATAACCCTCACGGTTCAACCGCTTGGTTACCATATGATTTAATGACCAGAAAAATCGATTGGATTCAATTAACTAGTAGGTAATGGATTACGATGGGTGGCCACCAGTCGACTGGAAGAAGATGCAATAAGCCTGCTTGCCCAACCGAAAGCTATTACGGGCCGAACCGTGGACTATTATAGTTATGAAAAAACACTTTAGAAGATTCTAATTTAAAGTATTTTAAGGAATTAAAACGTTATTACTATTTTCATTACTGAGGTTTAATTTATTGTTAGTATTTATTTCAAATGGATTGCTGAAATAATTTAGAGTGAAAAGGCTGAGTACTAAGACATACACAAGGGCAAGTAACGAACTTACTCATTCGATGCTTTAGATAGGTTGCAGCGTCGCGTGATCTGCATCATCAGCGATGAAGAGGTTACCAGCCATCTTGAGCTTCTCCAGTTGCGTCATTATGTTGCATCATTGAGCGCCTTCTACCGTCTGTACCAGTGCTCTGAGGAGCTTTTTTCCATAACCCCAGCATCTCCCTTTTAAGGACTGCGTGCTGGCCTACGGTGTCTCTGACAAACTGTGGCTACCATTCCAACGCGGCCTAAGAATTTTGGCAACTCGTTTCTTTGCCGCACAATCAAGAAATGAAATTCACTGCCAGCACACGTGTTTCCTCTACCCTACAGTCCTAGGTCATTCAAAAGAGGCGTGAAGAAGGGGATCCCTTTCGTTGACATTATGTATTTATTCCTAAAATAGTTTGGCATACCGAATTTGGTATATTTTTTGCATAATCAGTAAACTGTTTACCCTGATATCCCTCGCCGTCGCTCTGGCTAACATGATATGTAATTCACTCGGTGATTAACACTTTCATTTGTCATAAACAGTTTTTGGCTCACTGAAGATTTGTTACTTTTGGGTTTCTATTCTATTCTTTTATTTATTAATGGTTTCGCGAATTGATTTTTACGCATTAAGCTAATGTCAAGTGAAAATCCTACTTCCTACTAATTATAAACGTGAAAGTTTGTATGGATGTGTGTTTGTTGTTCTTTCACGCATAAACTACTGAACGGATTTTATTGAAACTTTACAGAAATACAGCTCATACATCATAATAACATATAGGCTACAATTTAACCGTCATTAAAGCGAGCGAAGCCGCGGGCGACCACTAGTATATTATAAAAATAAATTGTATGGTAGATTATTTTAAAAATGGAGTCTCAAAACACGTGTCATTATAATAAGAGCTCTAGTGAAACAATTTTTTTTGTCCCTTTAAAGGTCACGCTCATCAGCTTGAAACCGTATCGCCTGTTTTTACTATGAATAAGAGGCGATGCGCTACGTTCCGTAGCCGCCGTTCCCTAGAATTCAAAGTAAAAATGAGGCGTTCCCTTTCCGAGCTGATAAATGTGGTATGACCTTTATATACGTGCCAGGCTTGCAACCTTGTTGTGTGTGAAGTCGACCAATCCGCACTTGGCCAGCGTGGTTGACTTAGTTAGGCCTTAGTCAACCACGCTGGCCAAGTGCGGACTGGTCGCCGCTAATGTGGGGTAGGCTCGAGCCCTTCAGTGGGGTCATTATATGAGCTGTTGATGATGACAAAGTGCTTAAGGCTCTGCTCAACCCCTTTTGAGATTACGAACGTTATTAATATATGTATCAATGTTTGCCCTAACCAAGCCCATAATAATTACCGCACACATGAAACACAAATAATTCACGCAAACATCGATACACACAGTTGGATTCACATGAATAACAGCTTCGCTGATGACCGTTCCAGATTGATGTTTGGCCAATCGCGCGTTAGTTTTAGTTCCGTTCGATTTTCGAATATTTTATGCGCAAAACTCGGCGATTAATGTAAACAACCCGCACGTGACGTGTAAACAAAGTAGTAAAAATTGCTTCCGATTGCAGCGTGCACTTGATTTTATTCGGGTGGTCAAAACTTTTTAATTTCTAAAATTGCAACCCATTGCATTCAGTTAAAAGTTATCATAATTCTAGTTAAGCGGGTGTCACTGACGTCATCAAAAGACAGATTGCGAACTACGTACTTCTTTCTTTTTATAAACACAAATTTTTACTTTTTTATTTTTTCACGCTAACACCAAATAGCTAGCCCGAAGTAGGTAAGTATCATTAAGAACTTGTGTTACGGATAGTAGATAACGGACATTTTTTTATTAATTTTAGATATTTTTATAAATAAACTTAAATAAATATATAAACAACCATGACTCGCAAACAAATATTCGTGTTTGTCACACAAATATTTGCCGCTACCAGGATTTGAACCCGGACCGCTTGATATGTAGGCAGCTATACTGACCACTCCACCACGACGGCAACAAATGACTTTATTCCACCTGATGGTAAGCAGAAGTGGAGTCCAAATACGAAGATAGCTGGTTCGAGAGATAAACCGTGATGGAAGCTGTCCTTGCCTTGCCGACCTGCAAGGTACTTCCTTTGAATGACCCATTGATTCCATTTCTGGACTGACATAGGATTCTGGATTGAAATGAGTTGTAAGAAGAAAAATACAGACTTGTAGATAGGTTTGATTATAAGCTAATTTTCTACAAAAAAAAACAATTTCGCAAAAATGTCTACTTTGATGCCATAGAAAACATACTCTGTCAAAGGAAAGCTTCGATTCTCCAAACTGTCGCGGGTTTAATTATGAATCAATCTCAATGAATCGACACATCAGTAAAAATATTTTTTTAACAATAAAACAGTCCCGCCAGAAGATTTTATTTTCAAAATAAACACTGTCCAAAAAATCGTTGAAAACGTAATTAAAACAAGTCATAAATTGGCGCGCAACGAAAAATGGCGGTAATCTAGCGGGCTTCGTCACAATGAGTTGCCAGAGTAAAAAAAACCTGACCGTGATTTCCTGATACATATTAATGTGAGCCCATTTTTTATTTTAATTACTGTTTTTAACGTTTTAATTGCTTAATCAACCTTTTTCATTCGACGATTCGGATTTATTTTGCAGTACTTTAGACATTCAATTGGTATCAATTTTCGAGGTATTAGACCTTCATTTAGGATTTATCTGTATATTATAGAGCCGCGTTTTCTATTTGAAATCACTAAATTGTACTTTTGTATAAAAATCTGAAATAAGATACCTTAGGCTTGGCTTTATAAATCTTTCAATATAAATGGAAAACTCATTAAAAAATCCAATGACGAAGTAGCTAGCAACAAATTTATTATTAAGTACTTCGTTCAATGCCCTGTTAAATCAGTTCTTAATTAAGCATAAAAATATAAAAATTACATTAATTTTGAACACATCAAACATTAATAAATATATTTTTAATTAAAAAAAAAACTCCGATGCGTAACTTGTTTTTTTTTATTTGTTGGGCAAAGGAATCCGAGCATGCCTCCCATAACTTCCCGAATATTTTCTACACTTTATTAATAATATCGATTAGGGTAACCCCATGCGTATCGGCCGCGACCACTTCTGAAAGTTTCGTTAAATTATTTCCATAAAGTTCTCTTTATTAACGTTGGTAAACAATCTGATGCAAGAAACCTATATTATTAAACAAATTGATACTTATTTGTGATGATTGCAACTAAATGGCTAACGAGAAAAAAGCGTCGGTGGCGTAGTGCGTAAGAGCGTCGTCTCCCACCCGGGAGGCACTGGTTCGATCCCCGCCACGTACCAATGTGTTTTCAAATTTTGAATTCATATGTACGTTTAATAGACGCTTTTACGGTGAAGGAAAACATCGTGAGGAGACCTGCACACACCTATGAAGAAATTCATAGGTTGTGTGTGAAGTCGACCAACCCGCACTTGGCCAGCGTGGTTGACTAAGGCCTAATCGCCCCTTATGTGGGGTAGGCTCGAGCCCCTCGGTGGGGACATTATATGAGCTGTTGATGATGATGATGGCTAATGATATGGGTGACAACTAATGAGGATCGTCATCCCAAATTTTTAGAAATTTTTGAAAAGAGAAACTTCTTCCCGTGATCAATTATTCAAACGGGTATCAAATTTAATTATCTAAGTACACCAAATAGAACTTACGTTAGCTGACAGCTCAGTGAAAGAGTTAGTCACTCGAATCGCTAAATTTTAATGTTGCGGAATCGATTCCGTGCCAAAAAAATATTAACATCAATAATATAATTATGTTTTTGTCAACTCACTTTTTTCATGATTATAAAGCACATAAAGATACCGTTAGCATTACCGTTACCTCTAGCGTTACCGTTACCGCTAGCGTCACCGTTACCGTAATATAGTAGTATAATTTAAAGCACAAGTTTTTAGTTTGGTGTGCGCATTAAAATATATTATTCATAGACTATAATTTTAGTGACCTTTTCTATACAAACTACAGCGAAAATTCTTTGTTTTCAAAAACAAAGCTTTAATAAAACTTATATACAACCCTTTCCATAACAAATCGAAAGAAAACGTCTGTACGTGCTCCAAGTCGCTGTAGCTAATTTAAAAAATATTCCGATTCTCATGCTAATATCGAAAGAAAAATTCTCCAAAATTGTTCTTCAAATACTTTTACCCTTCATTTTAATTCAACATACCAGTAATAAAATAATAAAACTATACTCGGCTGGGGAGCGGCGGCACGCACGGGTTCGGTTCGATTCCTGACATCGATTATCTGCACGCATTCGATTAGGGGGTCATCGATTTCGTTTATTATATCGAGAGCTTTGAAGAGAGGCTATCAAGACAGTCAAGTTTGATTTTTCGAGAAAGTTCAAAAGAAGTATAAAACTGTCGCAGGAAAACATGAAGAGACGACATTTAGTTAGTGGCCTCAACGGTTTTATTTATCCCTACGATATTTCTCTACAGTTCATCTATGACGACAAGTCATACGAAATAAGCGCTAGTGGATGGGGGGCTAATTTTTGACCAAGGTCGCCATAGAGCTTTCTCACTAAAACGTCAGTGTCATACATTATTATTATTTTCGTTAGACGTTCAACGCAATCGACTGGTCACTTAGTTAGGCCCTCTTGTCAAAGCAACGCTAACGCTTGTAGCATTATTTATATTATATGCAATTATTATGAGATAGGTATCAAGACGTGCTGCACCAACCCCAAAATAAATAAGTAGCAGGGTCGAAGAAAGAAGATTTTTTTTGTGAAAAAGACTAAAGTGGTAATCTAGCTATGTGGCCGACCGTACCTCCAACGTAGGCCCTGATCTCAGCTTGCAAAGGTAGTGACCTTTGCAAGCTGTACGAAGTCGAACGCGCGCGTTTGGCCTGCGCCATGTCAGATCATGGCCTTACAGAAGACCAATATCGCCACATCTTAGAATATTATTAAAGCAGCACCGATAATTTTTTCGGTCACCCATCCGAGTAGGCACTTAACTTTCAATTGCAATCAACCTTCTCGAATAGTTTATCGAAAAACTCTTCGTCGAAAAATTTATAATTGATTTCATCAATATTTTATAGAGAAAACTCTTGGTAATTTTTGGCTAAAGTAGGAACTAAGCGTCCATTACATTTCTTGTTAGGAATTTGACTGAGCCGAATGTAGTACCTCTAACGGTCATAGTTAAGTTAAATTGCTGCAGTTAACAGCAAAACCGAGTAAAAACAATGGCTGCTGCCCCTGGTTACCAGCTAACGAGCTCTGAAGTCAAACAGTTAACTTACTACATCTACATAACTATCTAGGTTAGATCTATTTGTATGTAGAGCGGTGTAACTTAAGATTTACCAATTTATGGACTAACTTATATCGGAATTACCCTGAATCAGGCTATGGATTGAGCGTCTCCCATATAGAATTTTGGAGATTTTTACCAGGTTTTCTGAAAGAATAAAAAACAAGCCAAAAACGTCAAAATAAACATATAACCTATCATCGTCATCATTTCAGCCGTGAGACTATTGGACATAGGCCTCCATATTACCTATGGTCACACAAATAAAAAATCTTGGAACGGAACGCAAATGTCACTTTTACAGCCATTTTTTCTTTTTTCTGTGTTTTTCTTTCCTTGATTTTTTAAAGTGCAGCGAATTTAATTCGTAATGGCGAAACGGTGAAAGATAAGTCGGCTATTATTTGATATTAGGTTTTAAATTTGAGTTATTCTAGTAATATGTGCATACATTATCGCCATGTAATGCTGGCAGAGTAGAATAGCATCACCCCATATCCTCCAATGAGTGTCGTAGAAGGCGACTAACAGATCAGCAAAGGGGTATTGCGTGTAAGGGGTATTGGGATATCACCTTATACTCTGTCCACCAAACCGCATTGGGCAAGCGTGGTGGACTACTTCCTAATCGATGACAAGTAGAGGCCTTGTGTCCCAGCAGTGGGTCGAATTATAAAAACTGTTATGATGATGTGCATACATTATACTTAAATAATTGAAGAAATAATTTTAAAACAAAAACACAATGAGGAACCATATGACCTTAGCCTGTGATGCCTTAATTATTGTGGGAGTTATATATTCTTTTTTTTATATATTATATAGGACTTAAATATAGTATTCATATTTTTTGGTGTACAGTAAAGAGTACACGGGTGGTTCCTGGGGCGCTTAATTTTTCGTGTCACAGGCCAATATAATCAATATTATTTAGATTATTATATTTAAATAATTGTCAAAACCTAGAAGAACTACTACTCTCTTGAGGCATCATAAATAAAACTGCTTAATATTTGTTTTAATAAAATAAAATCACATTTGAAACCTGAAAACGGGGATATTTTACCGATTTTCGACGTGTCACACGCGTCTCGCTTGCAATATTATCGTTGATATCATTTTAACTATATGGGATATTACCATAATTTATATATCATTAAAAAATACAGAAATGCCTCTATTCTTATATAAAATTTTGTTTAAAAACCTATCAATTTAGGGAAGTTGAGCCGTTGTAAAGATTTGTCACGCGGCGGGCTTAAATTGCACCCCACGACAAGATGGAAGTATTTCAGTGGTGTAAATATGAGATAAACCTTCAGTCATTGGTTGTCGCGGGTCTCTAGCTGTGTCCTGAACTTTTGATAGAGGAGTTGTGTCATTCGAGTAGAAACATAACTTTACAGGTCAGTTCTTATTTTAACTTTAATTTTGGTACACCTGGGTAGGTAAGATCTGTGGGTCGATTAAAAAATAGAAAGGTGAACCTATGGTTAAAACTGTTTATAGAATATGATTTCCTTGCCATCTGAGTTGACTATGAGGTAAAAATTTCTCCGATATTATTGCAAGTTTTTGAGTAGTTAATCAAAAACAAAATTGTCACGATCAGATCTATGGTCAAAATCAGATCCATGGTCTCAAATCTATGGATATTTTCCCATGGATCTGATGTTGCGTCATCAACACCAGTCCACAAGGCATTCCAAAAGTTGTTTGACGTTTTTGACGTTCTTTTATTATGTGTATTACCCCACAGGCATGGAACAAGAATATAAGGTGATAATGTTCCATAAAAAAAGAGACAACGCTTCTTAAGAGTTCTGAAATGCTGAAAAACCTTAATGATGCCACCCGACGTGTTGCGAGGAATTTGGATAAGACGAAAGTCATGATCAATGCACAAGTTAGTTATCCTAGAGTCTCTGTTAGTGGAAATTTGGTCCTCAAAGTTGTTTAGGAATATATCTACCTGGGACACATAGTCCAGTTGGGTAGAAGCCAGTAGGCCGATCCAGTTCTGCTGCATCAGCATTTGGAAAGGTTAGACATATCTTTACTTCTTCGCTGCTATATAGCCCTAAGAATTAGTACGCTCAAGTGGCAATAGGCTGTACATGTCTGCCGGAGAACCGACAACCGTTAGAGCTGATGAATGCTGGAGTGACGACAAGCATTGTATTAGACGCCTTACAAACAACCTGTTCTTGGTCTGGTGAGGTGAGGTGGTCTTGGTAAGGTGAGAACCTTAGGAGGACTGCTGGCAGCAACACAGATTGTTTTGACTTAATTTGTTGACAAATCACGCTAGATTTCGAGACAAAGAGTACTCCGTGTTTCGAGATATATAATAGACCGTCTCGCATACAGGGTTGACAACTTCCAGCCTACTGAACAAATCGGCATACGCTGCGGCAAGGTATACAGAATACCAAAGAATACAATCTGCCATTTGCTGACCGTTTGTGGAATATAAGAAAACCTTCAATTGTGTCAAGATTTGGGCCATGCTCTAGTCACTCCAGAGGTGCCAAATAGACTATCGGTACATCCAAGTGAACGCCAAATGCATGGCACAGCGGCGTGGTGTGACTCTTCTTTCAAAAGGACGATAGTGCCCAATTGAAGAACTATTAGTCCCATCACGCTCCTGAGTCATGTTTATAAGCTGTTTTTGAGGGTTATATACTGGGTGTAAAACACATGAACAGTCAAACGAGAACCATGTATTCTATACATCAAAATAAGACATATTTCAAAAAAAATATTGCTGGGAAATGATTTTTATTTTTTGGTCTTAAAAAAAATTGCAAATTGTACCGCGCAATGTAAAGGCCTCAACTCGCACGCAACTCGCAAAACCGCGATGATTTTGCCAGACGGCGGCCCCGTTCGTTAGTGTCCGTGCGCATCGAGTGAGCTACATTGAACGCTAACGTTTAAAAACCATTTTTTGTTATGAAATACTAAAAAAATGATAATGTTTCTTTGGACAATTATTTAGAAATAACGTATAGAATACGTTTTCATAAAAAAATTAAAAAAAAAATTATAGCTTTGACCTTCAATAAAATCGTAACTATCAATTTCCCAGGTATAGTCTAAAGGAAAAAAAATGTTATGATGGTGAGCAGAATACATGGTTCTAGTTTGACTGTTCATGTCTTTTACAGCCTGTATAAAGAATCATTTTGCGCGCAGGTTTGACGACTTCCAGTCTCCTTAACAAGCCAGATTCCGAAAAGACTTTAGTATCATAGATAACATACATACGCTGAGACAGGTAATACAGAAGACCGAAGAATATAATCTGCCACTATGCTTAGCATTTGTGGACTATGAGAAAAACCTTCGATTCTTTCGAGACCTGGGCCGTGCTCCAGTCACTCCAGAGGTGCCACATAGATTATCGATACATCCAAGTGTTGCGGTCACTGTAAGAAAACGCCACTATGTCGATCCGCCTTCAGGACCAGACCTCAAAAACGATATAGCTCTAGTGAGGCGTGAGACAGGGTGATATTATAATTTATCGCCGAAACTGTTCACAGCTGCGTTGGAGGACGCGTTCAAGCTTTTGGACTGGAGAGCACTTGGCATCATAAATGACTAGTACATGGTTCACGTTCGCTTTGCCAATGATATCGTAGTTATGGCTGAGACCTGGGAAGACCTGTGCACAATGCTCGACGATCTCTGTAGGGTCTCCCAACAAGGGGGTCTTAAAATGAATACGGTTTAAGACGAAAATTATGCCTTATTATCATGTCGCACCCACTCCTGTAAAGGTTGAAAGCTCTGCACTGGAAGTTGTCGACCATTATGTTTACCTGGGACGAACAGTCCAACTGAGTAAGTCCAACTTCCAGAAAGAGGTCAAGCGACGAACCCAACTAGGCTAGGCAGCGTTCGGGAAGCTACGCGGCATATTCTCGACTCATCTACAGCAATGTCTCAAGACGAAAGTCTTTATTTTGTGTGTGTTGCCAGTGATGACCCAGGAACCGAAACGTGGCCGATTACAATGGGCCTCACAAGAAGGCTCAAGGTCACCCAAAAGGCAATGGAGAGGGCTATTCTCGGAGTTTCTCTTCGTGATAACATCAGTAATGATGAGATCCGCAGGAAAACCAAGGTCACCGACATATTCCAAAGAATTGCGAACCTTAAGTGGCAGTGGGCAGGACACATTGCGAGGAGGACTGGCGGTAGCTAGGGACGGGAAAGTCCTCGAGTGGCAGCCACATACCGGGAAACGCAGCGTTGGTAAGCCCCCCAGAAGGTGGACCCACAAGGTCAATCTGGTGAATGCCGCGGGAATCCGCTGGATGCGGGCAGCGCAGGACCGACCGGTATGGAGAACCTTGGAGAGGCCTTTGTCCAACAGCGGGCGTCTCTCGGCTGAAATGATGATAATGATGACACCAAAGTGTTGTAGGCACTGTAATAAAATGCCACTGTGTCAGTCCACTTCCATGACCAGGACTCGAAGCCAATACGGCTCCAGCGAGGTGTAAGGTAGAGCGATGCTATCCAAAACTATTCAGAGTTAATTTGGAGGACGTGTTTAAGCTTCTTGCCTGGAGATGACTTCCCATCAACATAAATGGCAAGTAAATGCAATCTTTCACTTTGCAGAAGTAAAATGAGCATTGATAAAACAAAAATCATTCGTACTTAGGCACTCCTGTAAAGGTTGGAAGCTCTACAATTAAGTTGTTGAATATTAGGTTTACCGGGGGCTTTACAATGGCCTACGGAACTGAAGCGTGGTTAGTTACAATAGGCCTCATAAGATCGGTCAAGATGACTCAAAGACCCTCTAGTAGCGGTGGCATACCAGGAGACGAAGGTCGCGAGAAGTATCTGGACATATTTTCCTTGTTTCTGATTATAAAACTTAAATAAACATATTTAAGAAGTGAACATAAGAAGTAAGTGAGAGAACGAGAAGGGTTGCAGTTAAGAGAGATCATAAAACTTAAGAATGTATAAGCTAAGGATAGACAGAGAGAGAGAGACACGTGAAAGACTGAAAAATGATTCCATTTAATGTTAAAATAAAGAGACTATAAACCTTTTACATATATTGTTTTTCCTTTATTCTATCCATTTTAGTATTGTTTACACTTCAATCAAATCCGTGGATTCTATAATCAGATCCATGGCTCCAAAAATTTCATTATTTTTTTCAAGACGTTCTATAAACTTTGAATGTGTGCCTCATGGATAGATATATTACTTTTTTGATTTTTATTCAGTTGTAATTTTAGTTAGCACTTGTGATGAGAAAAAAAAACTGCCACGGATTTGACGATCAGAACACTTTTCTCAGGAATCAACCACATATATCTTTATGTCCGTTCATGGTCCGATGAATTGAAATCTTTATTTTGTACTAAATTTTTGCCGCGGGTTTTCTTTTTGGTTTGCTCGCGGTATGTTTTATTTCAATGAAATATAAAATTTAAGTAGTGATATACTTTTGTCGTCAAAACTCAACGTCTAAACAGGCAATGAGGTTATGTTTTTTAAGGTTTTTAGCTAATTTTCTAAATATAATTGATAAAATCTCAACCTAAACGTTATTACTCAAAAAATCACTATTCCTACAGGATTTGTAAGTAATTTGGGGGGGGGGGGGGGGGGGGGCTACCTCTACCACATACAAACTAAAGATATTTATATAAATAAATTGCAATTAAAATACGTAAATCGTTCCATGGGAAATGCCTCCCAAGCTTCAGTTCTACGAACCAAGTAACTATCAAAGTGAAGGGGTTGCAGGGTTTCCGTGTCCGATGTCAGGCGATATTCGACCCTAAGTAGTTAGCTCGTTGCCATAATAATAAGTATTTCACGCCTTTCCGCATCGAACATAGAGAATCATTACAATAACATTACTTACTAGGTTCTAAGTGAAGTACAGTTAGCTTCAAAAATGGATGATAGTTATTAATAAATATAACTATCTTTTCTTTTCATAAATTTCAATGTTTATTTTAGAATTTTCCTTTTATTTTGATTTACACGTTTTGGACCTCCCTGACTAAAAAAAACCGTTTTTGGAATGTATGTCTGTGTGTTAGCACGATAACTCGAGTATGCTTTAACTTATTGCAACCAAAAACATGCATGTATGACATGAAAATATAAGGTTTCTATCAACTTTTGGTCGACGATCACGAAAATTAAGCAACCAAGTGCGCGGTCGGTACTCGGATGGGTGACCAAAATTTAACATGCATGCATGACATCAAAATATAAGGTTTCTATCAACTTTTGAGTCGTTTTCTGTAAACGAGAAAGTCAAGAGAAGACCACTCCCGATTGTTGTATTCTTAGGTTTTGTTTACGATGATCCATTTCTTATGTACACTGTACGTAATCGATTTGCATTAGGCAGTGATATTGTGTATGAGTATGTCACTAATTCTAATTAAATGATCGTTTTAACGTCCCATCTAAGGTTAGAGATAGACGTTAATATAGTAATAATTTGTTTTTATTTATGAGAACAAATAATATGTTGACCACCAAAAAACAGGTTGAGACCCTAAGCTCTCTCACTTTTTTAGTGAATATACTAACCACCAAAAAATTTATTCAAAGACAAATTAAGTAAATGATCACCAAATTGTATTCGATTAAATCCGCAAAAGTAGTTCTATTTAAAATGTGTAATGCCCGCGAAGAAGAGGTAGACTGTGCCGTTGTTGTACGTTCTTAGTAACGATCACGAAAGTTAAGCAACTAAGTGCGCGGTCGGCACTCGGATGGGTGACCGAAATTTTTTCAACTCGATTTTCTTCCGTGCTTCGTCGGCACGTTAAGTTGGTGGTCCCGGGTGCTGTCGAAAGATAGCAGTTGTTCCCAAGGAGGGCTGGTGTCAGTCAGGCAGGCGGCAGTAAAAATGTAATGCCAAATCCTTAAGCAGTATTGTCGATATCAAAGCATACTGTACCGACCACAAATAAATTGGGAGCAGGGCAGGAGAAAGAAATAGTACTCACACAAATCTAAGAAAGCATTATATCATTCAAAACACTATAGCGAAGTCTATTTATTAAATATATTTTTATATTTAAATGGACATTGCTAAGTACATACTTTTAAATGGACAAAATCCTTTGACCACTGCTCGGACGAAATAATAAATATTCATTGAAATAATTGGCGGCTGATGGAGAATAAATAGCGCATGAAACTCACATAGCTTACAATTTGATAATGCCTTAAAGTTATATTTTAAAGTGTTAAATTTAAAATTTTAAAAAAGATCAGATTGTATGTGTTTATGCTATTTTAAAGCTAATTGTAAGAATTATTTTTCTACTTTAATTGTAACAAAGACGATATATTGAAAGTTTATATCCAGAGATTTTATTCTTGTTTGTTAACGAAAATAAATCATCGTAACCTATATTTTTATTCACCTACCTTTCTTAATTTAACGACAAACTAATGTAAGTTTAATAACTTCAACCCCCTACCCGTAATCACTTACCTATTACTATTAAAACTAGAATCTAATTGTCACAGTTCACAACACGTTTAATCACTATGTATGCCTGTTTGCAACGTCGAAGTATTTACAACTGACACAACACTTAAACACAGATAGGTTCGCGGGACCACGAAGCCAGATGGTGCGTAGCTCGGCGATACGGCAGCAAGCCGCAGCGGCAAAGTTTAGAAACTTACGCAGACTATGCAAATTCGCACTTACGAACGGAGGGTAAAAATCGCAACCCCAGCACGTGCGCTCGCCGCGCCGTCGCGACGTAAACTGAGTTTGCAGGAAACAGCCCTTACGATTTTCCGCGTTAGTGCAGGACGGGAGATGCTTTTGCGGGAAAGCTGGGGGTGCGAGGGAGACGGCCGAAGGAAGTTATCGTTTCGTCTCGCACGTGGTCAATTGCAATGCTGTGTACGGTCATTGCCATAGGTTGATCAATGCCTTTTTAGTTACCCTTACTCCGGATCCGTTCCAGCGTGTTCAGGAATTTCTCCCAACACAAACATTGGCGCTATATTCTCGTAACTCCTAAGTAAAGTGGGTATTAAATCATTTTAACCACGTACATTATTAATGACGGCTACCACCTACGTATACTTGTGAAATAGAGCCTGAAGCTACGAAGTAATATTGTAAGTTATCACAAGAAATCTTATTCCTTGAATAGAAAAGTAACTAAAAATATGTTTTCTCAGTAGCTTAATTATAATATACAAAAATGTAGTTAACAAAATCTTTTGATTGATGTTAGCTTTTCTTAGAATAATAGAATAGAATAAAATTAATCTTTATTGCACATCGACACATATAAAAGATTACACTAAAAACATTTACAGTACAATGCACAATAGGCGGCCTTATCGCTATGAGCGATCTCATTCCTTTGGATGGGCAGGATTAAATCATATAAACAGAGGGAAGATGGCGATGCTACAATTCTATAACTAGATTAACATAACTTACAATTATTTGATATATTATAGTTACATTATAGATATTTAAACCATCTCTATAGTACAGTATTATTACCCCTAAGGTCCCAAGTTCGATCCCATATGCGTTTGGTTTACTTGGTGCGTGTTTTAAGTCGATTTGACTAGCTACCAGCTTTTATCAAATTCCGTTGTATGCCAGTCCAGGGTGAAGCTCTCTTTTACATTGCGCTTTATCATCACTTAACATCCGGTAAGAAGAAAGCCAAGAGCCAAGATTAAAAATAAACGGATCTCCTCTGAAGATACACCAACAGTTTCCTTCATTAATTCTAATCTTTTGTGTCCATTCTAAGGTTGACTGTAAGAGAGCTCTCATGTAACGATAAGACCGCTAATTGTAAATTATAATATCACTATTTTTTTGTTAAATGGTTGTTAAATAACATACGGCCTACCTGGTGGTAAGCAGTTACAATGTATTACAATGACTTTCTCGTATACCGAAAAAAATACTCTAAAGTTGATAGAAACCTTATTACATGCATGTTAAATTTTGGTCACCCATCCGAGTACCGACCGCGCACTTGGTTGCTTAACTTTCGTGATCGACGACTCAAAAGTTGATAAAAACCTTATATTTTGATGATACATGCATGTTAAATTTGGTTGCAATAAGTTAAAGCATACTCGAGTTATCGTGCTAACGCACAGACTCACACACACACACACACGCGCGCGCACACAGACATACTCGTAATTCCAAAAACGGTTTTTTTAGACTCAGGGTGGTCCAAAACGTGTAAATCCGTCAAAATCTCGACGTCTAATTTTTTGACGATTACAGAACTTCCTCTATACTACGTATACGAGAAAGTAAAAATTAAATTATTATTACGAAAAGCTCTTGCCAGCAGCGCCTTTGATATAAGAAGAAGAAGAACTTTGTAAATCAAAACTAAACCAAAACATTCAAGTCCATAAAACTAGTATCACTACTTGATACAAGTACAACTTGTAATCTTACGAGGAGTTAATATTTGCACGCAGAGAAGAAAAACAACGGTTTTCAGGTCTGCAACTTAATTTCGGATTCGCTCGTGTAAGCCCAACTTGTTTAAACAAATTAAGTAAGCCAAGCTACGTAATATAACGGTTTAAGTAGCTTATTGGTGACCTATTTAAGAATTTTTGTAACTTGAAATCTACTCTATTTTTATAACGACGTATTTGAAATTATAGGAGTGATACATAATTATGTAGTACATATGACTAACTTACTTATAACACTATTTATCTGCCTCTATGGTCTATTGTTTCAATCTCTGATATCAGATCGAGCTATCCCGGGTTCGATCATAAGTCCTATAGCGTCCTTCGAGTTCTGTATAACGATTCGTTCAGGATGTTGTTGGGATTGAAACGTTTCTGTAATGCATCAGGGTTTTCGCGGAACACCATGTAGACTGTTCTTAAGCTACATTGCGTAAAAGGTGCGCATCCCTGGTGCGCAGAG
This sequence comes from Elophila nymphaeata, assembly GCA_955850985.1. Taxonomy (NCBI): domain Eukaryota; kingdom Metazoa; phylum Arthropoda; class Insecta; order Lepidoptera; family Crambidae; genus Elophila; species Elophila nymphaeata. The sequence continues at coordinate 21,232,407 of OY039084.1, read as the reverse complement.
TACCTGCCAGTGCCAACAACATCCTGAGCCCAATAACGAGCAGTCTGGACTGCGAGTATATAGGCCACTGTACCACTATCTCACATGTAGTAAGCAGCAATGCTTAATTTTTTTTTAAATATTCTATAAATAATAATATATTTCCACGCTCACACCAATTATCTAACCCAAAGTAAATATCATTAAGAACTTGTGTTATGGATACTAGATAACGGACATTTTTTATAAACATAATAATTATATAAATAAATAAACTTAAATTAATATATAAACAACCATGACTCGTCAACAAATATTTGCCGCTACCAGGATTCGAACCCGGACCGCTTGATGTGTAGTCAACAACTCAACTGACAACAACTCCACCACGACGGCATCAAAATTAATTATTGCTATATTGTTTTGTTTTATAAACCTATAACTAGTGTTAGTAATAAATTTAAATAGCCGTAAGAATATTACTGTTACTAACTTAATTGGGTCAAAAGCCTGAAATAAAAGTGTAATAAAAGGGCTTGCTTTAAGTTTCGCGTCCGCTTAGATAGCCCAACAATATCTCATTAAAGTCTGTATCAATAACAATTGCATTGTTGCACAGTGATATTTCACAAATTTCGATTTTTGACTCCAAAAAAGCCTGCCCCAAATTTTGCCTCAAAATTCAAGTAGCATATAATTCTTGTGTGGGCTAATGGGTTAATGGGATGAAAAAAGGAGAAAGCACGCTACCTTCTGTCCAAGCCTTTTTTTGACTTGGTCTGCTGCAGACGGCTTGGTTGGTCTTCTCCAAATCTTCGAGCTGGTGGACTGTATTAAAGCTGGTTTTTGGGCACACACACTAGTCGATATTATTTTCGGTTTTATATTGCACTCGCGGCGAAGCAATTAAATTATTTACGATTTTTTATGCGGAGCGTTCTTGGTTTTAATTTCACAGTAATGGCGGCGGTCTTGAGAGAGAGGGAGAGGGAAAATGCGAGGAAGTGGGAAGGATGGTGTTTGCGTTTTGCAACTGCATGTGCGTGTGCGTGATAAATTAAGTACTTGAAATTAAATATAATTATGATGTTATGACAATTAATCATTATTAATAATTAATAATAATTAATTATAATAAGTAAATAAATAACTAAATGAATGGCGTTAACAATTCATGAACCGAAGCTTTCTATTCTATCTTGAAAAAATATATTCAATTACTTTTTTATACATTGATAATAATCTACATTAGCAAATAATCCGCAATTCTATTCTCATGCAAATTAGCAGCAAGTGAAATCGGAGAGTCTGTAGAAATGAGATTAAATTTTGTTACATTATGCGTGTCTGAAGAGATCGGTGGCGAGGTGTCAAACAGACAGGTTACATTATTTTGAGAACAGAGCCACTTTGTTTTACCTAAATAATATACGTATATTCATTTGAAATGCTAAAGGCGAAAGTCGAAAAAACATGTGCTACGGAAGTGGCCTCTTCAGAGCTCCAAAAGTCATGCAAATAATGTTTTTATAATTAATATTATCTACACTCACTATCTCAAAGGTGAACATAAAATGGCATACTTTTTTTATGTTAAATAGGCTGGGCGTTTGACCAAAACCTCGCCTGATGGAAAGGGATGATGAGGCCTATGGTGGTACACGCTCGCCTAGAAGATGCTTGTTCACTCTGGCCTTAAAGATGTCCAGATTATACTGATCCGGGAAAACAGACCTCGGCAAGGAGTTCCATTCCTTAGCAGTTCGCATAATGAAAGCTGAAGCAAATCGCTTCGTGCGAATTGGAGGAATGTCGACAACATAAGGGTGAAAGCACTCGCCGCGCCTGGTCGTCCGGTGGTGGAAAGGGGCAGGGGGGATCAAATTATGTAAAACTTCCGCACACTCTCCGAAATGTAACCGGTAAAAGACCGAGAGGCTAGCCACACGCCTTCGATGGTCAAGGCTCTGGAGATTTTCTTCAACGAGTGCGTCATTACTGATGAGTCTCTTCGCACGGTGCTCCACCGAGTCTAATGCATCTAACTGATATCGAGCAGATCCGTCCCAAAGGTGACAACAGTATTCTAAGCAGGAGCGAACTTGCGCTCGATACAGGCTTAGGAGCTGCTCAGATGTGAAATATCGTCTGAACTTAAAAAGTATGCCAAGTTTTTTGGCAGCGGTTTTAGCAATGGACTCAATGGATTTAATACAAATAATCAAAATTTAGATTAAGAAAAGCAACCTGTAAAATAATGACATTTATTAATTGATAATATTACTCTATAGCCAACCGAGCATTACTTCTATCAGGAAATAAAATTATTTGTACCTCGGTCTCCTTTTTTATCTGCCTATTAGCATTTTATGAAGATGTTTAATATTTTATGTAAATTGGTTTCGATTATTGATGATAATTCTTATGTTTTATAAATGATTGTAAAACTATGCTTATTATTATTTAATTGGGTTTAGCATCTCAAAAAAAATACTTCAGTAAAATATTTTTAGCAAAAAAATACAAAATCCGACTTCAAAACGTACAAAAACTAAAAAGTAATATTTTTAATAAGTAGTTGAAAAGAGTGTCATAGAAAACCAAGGAGACGTGGAGACGGTGGCCAGCTGCCGGCAAGTTTTGAATTTATCGTTACAAACATACAAATCGTTCCTCTTTAATATATTAGTATAGATACCAATATTATAGACCCATAAAATATACGTCTATATTATTATAAAGTCATAACAACTTTAATACTCCCAAATGCAATAAAAACTAAATTCGTAGTACGAAACTCCGTAGCACCGTAACGTCTACTATACTGCTACAAGCGTTACAAAGTATTGCGTCCGTAGAACGTAAAATGCGAAACGGCGTATGTTGAAATATGTACTGTTATATTAAGCGCTTTAAAGCGAAGGCTAGAAGTGTCGTAAAATTACGCGTTATGCTAAGTCAGTGGGTTAGTAGTATCTTGAAAATGCAGCGCTTAAAATTCATTGTTTTAGAGAACGTAAAGTGTTTGTACGAACTAAAATAGTTCAAAGTTGAGAATTTGTGCCTCTAATTGCTGCGTACTACTTCGAAGTTCGTTGTTTTTTGTTATTTTCATTTTTAGTATTAGACATATTCGTATATTTTTTTTCAAACAAGTGAGTACATCAATAAACAACAATATATTAAATGCGTGCTAATTTCCTGTGTGTGTAACTAACTTATTTTTGATTAAATCCAGATTTTACAAATGTCTATTTTAATCTTTTTTTGCATGCACTCCATGTGGATAACATCTATGTAAAGTCTAACCCACTTTTTCATAAAAACCAGTGAAATTATTAGAGACTTACAAATTGTTTGTCTCTGACACTATGCCACGAGATGAATGAGACAAAACGAGGTAATAACTAAAATAGGTTTTTTGAGTATTTATTAATAAGGCTCTAAGTTTACAGGAGTTTTCGGCTTCTCTGTCCGAAGCAAAATGGAAAAAATCCCTACAAAAGAAGAAGATTACACTGCAAATATGCAATTATTTGACTGTACACTTAGATGCCACAAAGCACAGACTCTTTTACAACTACAAAGAAAAAGGAGCAGATACAATTTTAGAACCTTCCTAAATGGCTCAACGTGCTGTTCGAAGTATGATGGAGCAACAAATATAATTTTTAGCGATCAAAGCAGATTCTTTTCGTAACTTATTGTTAAAACTGTTTTTGTTATCTAAAAACCTAAAAAATAAAATACACAAAATATAACAATAAAAGAAATGCTATACAAACTTACAGAATACGCCTAAATAAATATACAGGTTCAGACCAAATATCCCGTTCAGAATTAAGAACCGAAAGATACCCGAATTGTTCAACTCTGACTTCAACCCTATTTAATTGTCTGGTTCCTTAAGTAGGCTTCGTTCGGTAATAAAAGCAGAGCTCGTCAGTAACAGTGACGTCACGACACAGCCTGCGAGGCTACGCGGTGTCTGCACCACAACAGATGCCCTAACGGGGTCATTGAAGGACCCAGTTGTATTGTATCCATGACATTTACTATTTTCGGGATATTAATCAGACAAAACAGCTTGTAAAAATTGTCCTGATAATTATAATAAAAAGGAACTTCTTATTTGATATCGATTAGAATGTAGCGAAACCTATAAAATATATTTAAATCTCTGAGTTGCCGGTATCGAAATTTTAATATTAATTACGGCATAATATTGCGCCGTCTGGATGTTGAGAGGGAGAGAGAGGCACATGGTTTAAACTTTTCTAATAAAACATTGTTAAAGCAATACTGAAGACAAAATACCACATAGATGTTATACTTATGTAAGAAAAAATATGAAAAAGCACAGGAAATTGGGTAATTTCCTGTGCTTTTTCATGATTTTTCTTCCCGCTTCCCCGCTTACCCGCTCAAGATTGAAAAGCATGTACTGAGCTTCTTACCTCCACCTCACAGAAAACCACAACTAAGTAACACTACCTTGATGGTTGTTTACTAAGGGTTTGTTACTTTTTGGATTTGGTACCCCTTTTATGTAGACGACAGGCTAGCAACCTATCACTATTTGGACGCACTGCATGGCCCATACTGCCAAATGTGGCTTTATGTGTAACGAAATCTTTCTTAAGTCTCTGCTCAACCCCTGATGGGACTACGAGCGTGATAGTATGTTTGTAGAAAAAACGATACTCTAAACAATAATCTCGTCATTTTGAGCTATATTTTTTTATACGACGTAGTTGTGAAACTAGCATACGGCCTGCCTATAAGTAAGCAGTCACAATAGCCTATAGACGATTGCAACACTGGAGTGACACTCTCATGGTATTACCACTCTCACCCATTAGCCCGAGGAGCTGGGGAAGCAATACTGACGTAACACTCTCAGGTCCTTGGGCTACCTTACTCACCGACAAAAACACAATACTACGAAAAAAATTATAGTTATTTGCCTACGGTCTTCTGTAAGGTAACGTAAGGTATATTCTTCAAAGCATCATGTCTCAATTTTAAATAATTTTTTAATTTCTCGTCCTCAAAGTGATCAAAATGACGGTCACCGTACACGCACACCGGTCGCTGTTGCGGGCGGCTGATCAAAGACTCGCTCGGTTATCTCCTCAAACGCGCCCAGGGACTCTGCCCGGGACTTTTTTGCTCAACCGTTAAATTGTTTGTTAACAGAGAATCAGAAAGACTGACCCCTTTAAAATAATCGATGATATCGTAAAATTACCCGGGTTTACTAACAGGGCGAATGTAAAATATATTTTAACGCGGAAAATTGCGTATACTATAATGTCAATTCTAACATAGATGAAAATTAAGTCATCATCATCATAACAGCCTTTATAATTCGACCCACTGCTGGGACACAAGGCCTCTCCTTGTCATCAAAGGTTTAGGTAGTAGTCCACCACGCTTGCCCAGTGCGGATTGGTGGAGAGTATAAGGTGATCAATACCTTTGTTAATCTGTTAGTCGCCTTCTACAACACCCGTTGGAGGAAATGGGGTGATGCTATTCTAGTTTGCCAGGATCACGTGGCTAAAAAATTTTAAAATAAAGATGCGATTTATTCATTTACTATTATGATGTCAACTAAAAGTAACATGTATGAGACCCATCCTAGTGGGGCGCTTACGCGATTGTTAGCGACTATTTCCAGTAGAACATCACGCCCCGCCCACAGCACTTCCGTTGATAATGTTATGTGAATTAAATTAATAAGTAATTACGTCTAATTAAATCTATGTAAATTATCCTAACTAATATTATAAATGCGAAAGTAACTCTGTCTGTCTGTCTGTCTGTCTGTCTGTTAAGCTTTCACGTCTAAACCACTGAACCGATTTTGATGAAAATTGGTACAAATATAGATTAGATCTCGGGGACGGACATAGGCTACTTTTTATTGCGAAAAACAGGTTGTATGGGTTGAAAAAGGGGATGAAAGTTTGTATGGAAGTTCGTCATTTTTGAAGATAGAACCATGAAACTTTGAATTTAGGCACTTAATAAGACATAAAGAAATATTTGTTTTAGGATTTTTTAAATTTTAACCTGTATGGGGGTGAAATAGTGGATGAAAGTTTGTATGGGACTTCGTCATTGTTAAAGATAAAACCATGAAACTTTGAATTTAGACACTTGATAAGAAATAAAGATCCAATCCAAGATGACGGTTGTGACTTTTTAATATAATATCGATATGGGTATCACTTTTGTGGTTTTCGGAGGTCCCGATTAGATCCAAGATGGCGGACGCGACTTTTTGACAAAAGGTCAATATGGGTATCGTTTTCGTGGTTTTTGGGGGTCCCGATTACGAATAAAGCATCTATAACGAGATCCAATATGGCGGACGTGACTTTTTGACAAGATGTCAATACGGGTATCATTTTCGTGGTTTTCGGAGGTCCCGATTCCTAATACACCATCCATTTTGAGATCCAAGATGGCGGACGCGAATTTTTAACATAATGTCAATATGGGTATCGTTTTCGTGGTTTTTGGGGGTCCAGATTACGAATAAAACATCTATTTCGAGATCCAAGATGGCGGACGCGACTTTTTGACAAAATGTCAATATGGGTGTCATTTTCGTGGTTTTCGGGGGTCCCGATTCCGAATACGACAATTATTTCGAGATCCAAGATGGCGGTTGAGACTATTTAATGTAAAATCGATATGGGTATCATTTTCGAGATTTTTGGGGGTTCTGACTCCGAATAAAACATCGATTTTGAGATCCAGATGGCGGACGCGAATTTTTAACATAATTTCAATATGGGTATCGTTTTCGTGGTTTTTGGGGGTCCGGATTACGAATAAGACATTTATTTCGAGATTCAAGATGGCGGTTGAGACTATTTAATGTAAAATCGATATGGGTATCATTTTCGAGATTTTTGGGGGTTCTGACTCCGAATAAAACATCGATTTTGAGATCCAAGATGGCGGACGCGAATTTTTAACATAATGTCAATATGGGTATCGTTTTCGTGGTTTTTGGGGGTCCGGATTACGAATAAAACATCTATTTCGAGATCCAAGATGGCGGACGCGACTTTTTGACAAAATGTCAATATGGGTGTAATTTTCGTGGTTTTCGGGGGTCCCGATTCCGAATACGACATCTATTTCGAGATCCAAGATGGCGGTTGCGAATATTTAATGTAAAATTGATATGGGTATCATTTTCGAGATTTTTGGGGGTTCTGACTCCGAATAAAACTACGATTTTGAGATCAAAGATGGCGGACGTGACTTTTTAACTTAAGAGGAATATGGGTATCATTTTCGAGGTTTTCGGGGGTCCTGATTCCAAATACATCATCAAGATGGCAGATGGGATTTTTTATCATCTACGTCGAGGTCCAAGATGGCAGATGGGACTTTTTAACATAAAAGCGATTTGGGTATCAGTTTCGTAGTTTTCGGGGGTCGCGAATCCAAATATGTCATTAATTTCTAGATCCAAGATGGTGGATGCTACTTAACTTATTATCAATATGGATATCATTTTCGTGGTTTACAGGGTTCCATTTTGATATCCAAGATGGCGGACGCGAATTTTAAACTTGATATGGGTATCAGTTTTGTAGTTTTTGGAGGTCTCAAAATGGATGCTGTCAGGATTCAGAATACAGCATCCATTTTGAGATCCAAGATGGTGGACGTGACTTTTTAGCTTAATCGCTTTCACGCCTAACACCTGAACCGAATTTATTGAAATTTGGTACAAAAATAGACGAAACCTCGAAATGGAATAAAAGCTACTTACCTTTTTTGTGAAAAAGGGAATGAAGGGGTTGAAATATGAGATGAAAATTTTTATGCGATTCCTCATTACCGAAGATAAAACCATGAAACGCAAATATTGTTCTAGCGTTTTTGAAATATTGACCCATGTGGGGATGAAAGGTTGCGAGTAAGTAGCAAAGGATGGAGAAACATAAAATGGTAGATTGTAAAAATGCCATTTACTGTAGTGCACTGCAGTTTGTATGTGTGTTTTTTGCATAATAAGTACCTACACAAAAAAATGCTGCCTAAAGTAATTATTCCACGCGGACGAAGTCGCGGGCAAAAGCTAGTGTAAATATAATTGTCATCTATTTTGATCAGTATTATGGGTTAAATTAGTTATATTAAATGTAATACTTTTCATTATGTTTGTAGTAAGTTTTAAAAGTAAGATATAAAACTGAGTGTAATGGCGTTTTGCGACACATTTTTCTGTGGATGTTGTAACGGGGTGACTCTGCCCGAATAAATAGTGGTGTATATTACAGTAGTGTTGTTGAGTTATTTCGTGTGTGTGTGTATTGAGTAAGTGAGTGCTGTTTATGTAATTCGCCACCCTGACCCACATTCTTTAACAAATATCTATCTCACTAGCAATCTTTGTAATTCGACTCTACTTCTGCTCATCATCAGATGAAACCAAGTAATTTTCTAGACCTTTTGATAAAAATAAAAGCACACTGAAAGCGTTCTATAAGCGTCCATCAAATACATTAGTAAGCTTGTGTAACTTTGTAATATATTAACAATACCAGCTCACTAGACACTTTTCGTCCTAAATTCAACTCGTCGGCGTAACTGAATAGGTTTTAAAAAGCTTTTATTTCCATATAAATTTAGCACAACACATAGAGCTCACTCTATTAGAATAAATCGTGCGCTATCCCCGGGGTGTCGTGCGTTACCCGCGACAATGGACGCTCTGTTTCACGTGAAATAACTATCTAAAAAATAAAGTTTTCATGTCATAAATTAAGTAGAAGTTAAATAAGGTGTTTGGGTATTTGTTTTAGTTGGGATTGTGCTTATCTGTTTATTTTATTCCGAGAGCCACGAACGTATGATATGTGACATCGTTTCAAATATTGAAACAATGTATGGTACAGTCGCCATCAGATATATTGGAGCAGTTAAAGTGACCAATATGTACAAGGGGCATTTATGTTGTCTTACTATAGACATATTTAACTAGACGCTTCTTTTTGATTTTAGTCACGGACGTACCTACGTCTAACAGGACACGGTGGACTTTATTTAAATCTAAAAGCAAACATATATTTTTTTGACGCTGTCGTGGTGGAGTGGTCAGTATAGCTGCCTACACATCAAGCGATCCGGGTTCGAATCCTGGTAGCGGCAAATATTTGTGTGACGAACATGAATGTTTGTTTGCGGTCTTGGTTGTTTATATATTTATTTAAGTTTATTTATAAAAATATCTAAAATTATTAGATACGTATATTAAAATTGTCCGTTATCTAGTATTTATAACACAAGTTCTTAATGATACTTACTTTGGGCTAGATAATTGGTGTGTGCGTAGAAATATATATTAAGTATATATTATATAGTTTTTGTACGTTATCTAGTACTCATAACACAAGATCTTAATGATACTTAATGTTAGCCAGATAGTTAGCTACACACTTATAATGTGATAAGAAGACACTAACTTGTTTCGAATGTGTAAATGCTTATTCACACAAATCAGGATTGTACCAATTGGATGCTGTTAGACGGCTCAGTTCCTGATTCACGATTTTATCATATTATTATTGTCACGGCGTCCAACCCCTTGCGAGGTAATCGGGACTATAGACTCACCTTGAAAATACTGACAGACCTTTCAAAATACATATACTATGACATTCGACGACCGAGACGACAACGAGAACTTTGGCTTTGGTAAAATAAAAGTTGAATAATGATGCTCCAGGAAGTAGTTTTATTACAAGACGCAAGTACAAGTCCGTAAGTATTACGATGTTTATCATTAGATGATGTTTATAAAAAAGCGTCGGTGGCGTAGTGCGTAAGAGCGTCGTCTCCCACCCGGGAGGCACTTGTTCGATCCCCGCCACGTACCAATGTGTTTTACAATTTTGAATTCATATGTACGTTTAATCGACGCTTTTACGGTGAAGGAAAACATCGCGAGGAAACCTGCGTGTGCAGGTTACCTATGAAGAAATTTTTAGGTTGTGTGTGAAGTCGACTAACCCGCACTTGGCCAGCGTGGTTGACTAAGGCCTAATCGCCCCTAATGTGGGTAGGCTCGAGTCCCTCGGTGGGGACATCATATGAGCTGTTGATGATGATGATGATGTTTATAAAATGTACTTTAAATTAATTAATATAGAAATCCCTGATATAATCAAATACCGAGACGGGAACCGAACTCGTGACCTCCGTGACACATTGTTTTGTTTTGATTTTTTAATACAATAAATGTGAAAGTTTTGTTGGATAGATGTTAATTAACCAATTACACCAGAAAGATTGAACGAATCGGTATGAAAATTAGCACAGAGACAGGTACGAGTATACTCTGGTCTAGCACACAAACATTTTAAATCATGCGAAATAAAAAAATAACAAAAATAGAGGGTCGTATCTAGTTTAAACAGATCTTCCACTGCCCAGCTTCGTTCGATCTCCAGAACCTAATAGAACGTTTAAACTGCTCAGTAAACTGCAACAAGGCCACGTAACTCATCTGTCGCAAGTTACATCGTCGGTCGGTCGCGACGCGAATACCTAATTGGTCATTTAAATAAATTACTACCAAGGCACGCGAGCTTCACAAATCTGTCCGTCGCATTTTTCTAGGAGACTCGTTGAAGTTTTATTAAAGATTCCAAGTACTCCAGCTTTTTCTTATCTATAGCGAGGTTCTAGAAAAATGCACTGAAAAAAATCGACTTGCCTCAGGCGGGACTCGAACCCGCACCTTCCACAATCCGGGTGGACGCGTTGACCAATTTCGCCACCGAGGCACTGCTTTTCGCTGTCGAAATTTGTCAGTGCTTGGTGCTTATGTTTTTATGGTAAACATCGTTTCATCAAATCTTTGAAATTTGCACTTCCAAGACCCGAACGAAATATTTTTGCAAATATTTGACGCCCAGCTAAGATGAAACTACCTTACATTATGGAATAATTTTATTTTTGCGTTTACAAACGCGTAAATATAATACTAGAAAAATGCACTGAAAAAAATCGACTTGCCTCAGGCGGGACTCGAACCCGCACCTTTCACAATCCGGGTGGACGCGTTGACCAATTTCGCCACCGAGGCACTGCTTTTCGCTGTCGAAATTTGTCTTAGCTGGGCGTCAAATATTTGCAAAAATATTTCGTTCGGGTCTTGGAAGTGCAAATTTCAAAGATTTGATGAAACGATGTTTACCATAAAAACATAAGCACCAAGCACTGACAAATTTCGACAGCGAAAAGCAGTGCCTCGGTGGCGAAATTGGTCAACGCGTCCACCCGGATTGTGGAAGGTGCGGGTTCGAGTCCCGCCTGAGGCAAGTCGATTTTTTTCAGTGCATTTTTCTAGTATTATATTTACGCGTTTGTAAACGCAAAAATAAAATTATTCCATATAGCGAGGTTTTCAAAGTTGAGATGAGTAAACACTTTATAAAGAATAATTATTTTCCAATGAATCATCATCATCATTAACAGCTCATATAATGACCCCACCGAGGGGCTCGAGCCTACCCCACATTAGCGGCGATTAGGCCTTAGTCAACCACGCTGGCCAAGTGCGGGTTGGTCGACTTCACACACAACCTAAGAATTTCTTCATAGGTGTGTGCAGGTTTCCTCACGATGTTTTCCTTCGCCGTTAAAGCGTCGATTAAAGGTACACACATACATATTTTTCAAAATTTGAAAACACATTGTTACGCGGCGGGGATCGAACTGGTGTCTCCCGAGTGGGAGACAACGCCCTTACGCACTACGCCACCGACGCTTCTTCCAATGAATGTACACACAAAACCAATTACAAAAGGAGACATACATTATATAAAGAACTGTACAATAGTATCTACCTACTGCTTATTAATATAAGAAATCTATTCCAGCCGCTCCATATTATATAGGAGTGACATTTAGATACTGAGATACAAATACAGAAAGAAAGTACACAGATAAAATAAAAATAAGTAAATTAGGTAGGGTTTTCTTTAGGTAGAAATTTAAGGAAATAATGCGAGTCCTCAGTATTGAAAGACAACTAAAAAAGGGTGTATTCCAATATGATCTACGATTTTGTTTTAATAATACATTAAAGAATTTAATTTCCACTTTGTTCAAAGAAAATATAGAGAAAAAAAATCCAACTTATTCAACTAAAAAAACAAAATCGTAGAACATATTGGAATAGACCGCAAAAAAAGTGATTTTTAGAAAAATATTTTTATGCCATATGTTTGCCAAAATCACATGGCAGTGCATGTAATAGAATAGTATCACCCCATACCCTCCAATGGGTGTAATGGCTAATGGATCAGCAAAGGGGTATTGATTATCTTATACTCCGTCCACCAACCCTCATTGGGCAAGCGTGGTGGACTACTGCTTAAACCTCTTTAGATGACAAGGAGAGGCCTTGTATCCCAGCAGTGGGTCGAATTATAAATGCTACTATGTTTGGCAGTGTATGCAGTCACCGTAACCTATAGACGCTTATAATACTGACATGACACTCGCGCGCTGCCAACCCTAGTTCCCTTCCCTACCCCATGCAGCTCTGGTGAGCTCTTTCACCAACAGAACACACAACAGTACGTAAATGTAGTGATTGACTGTGGTCTTCTGTAAGTTGGGAGTTACTGCTCAGTTCGGGCGCTCAAAACAATACTAATTTTTAATTTTAAGTGAAAATTATTACTAACAACTATACTAATAAATTCTATGGACTGTTGGTCTGAAATAAATAAATTCATTCATTCATTCATTCATTCAAAACCGACTAGTCCGCTGTACCTCTTCTAAGGATTTTGAAATCAATTTTCCAGGATACAAAGGGACGTCTATTCCCAGAAAAACTATGTATTTACAATATTTCAGGATGATTTTTCATTTAAAATTATTTCATTTCATTTCATCAAATGATCACTATATGTAAGATCATTCGAAGCAAAATAGATGCTCCTAATCTGCATGAGGAGTTAGTGCGGCTGTACTGCCCAAATAATTACCACAGGAGCAGAAAGCACAAATTATTCTGTGTGCCTTCGTGTAGAACTGTTGCACACTCAAATTCTTCCATACCACGTTCGCTCACATCGCTTAATGCTCTTCTGGACTCTAATCCTGAATGTGATGTGTTTGATGATGGATGGGGAAAGATATTGTCAGAATGTTTGAAGTACTGCGAGAAGATTGTATGAATGTTTTTGTATTTTTATTTTTCTTGTAATTGTGTTAATTAATGTAATTGTTATTTTAACGTTTTAATTAACAATAAATAAATAAATAAATAAATTCATGAGCAATCATATTTGTTAAGAAATCGTAATTGATATGAAGTTCCGGTGACAGATAGGCGTAGTTTATTTTGTAAGAACACTGTTTTATTGAGTACCAAACCAAGCCAAGCCAAGACGTGGGAATTCAAATGTTGGTAGGGGCAAATGTCTCAGTGATATCATCAGCCAATTGTTTGAGATTAATTGAAGAAGACGTTTTGCTTACTGATTTATTCTAATATTATGTAGATAACGTAATAGTCAATATTATTGTGTATGATAGATCGAACACCAGTGAAGTCATCTTGTTGTCACATATCGTTTACTATTAGATTGCCGACTATTAATCTACCATCCTTTGATATCAACATTTTGTCATTTTTTTAATAATATTAAAATATGGCTGCTAAAAGCGACGGTGTAGACGCACCTCGCATAACTCCGGCATCAAAAATCTAAAATGGAGCTCATTTAAATAGAAATCTTTTTAATTTCGATTTGATGAATACCAAAACCTTGTCGCTCCCAACAAACCCCATTAAGAACTGACCCCGTGAATATCAGTTTTGATTAAAAACAAGGCTCGCTTTCTACGAAGGATCTTCTCGGGGCAAATGAAGCAATCGCGTGCTCCAACACCATTGCTCACCCGGCCCCGTGTACAGGATGCTATTGCGAGGTGCGCTACGTCACGCCCGAACGCATTTGATACTTCAGATTATGTTCGAATAGGAGAAAATATACAAATAGTGTTTGCTGCATAGAATTAGGTCAGAGACTCGTCGGGATTTTTGCCCGAATTCACAATTCAAACGACAAAGGGGAACCAGGGATAGTGCCTCGGACTTGTAACTCAGTGTGTAGGTTTACCAGGCCCATTTCCGTTGCAACAACGCTCACCTTCACTACTCCCGCTTCTCTCTCTACTACTATCATATACACATACAGTTATCGGATAAAGCTTTCACAAGTATCCCTAATACAATCGTTGAGATGTCCTGACCTAGCGACGCTTCGAACAAGACTGGGATTCGTAGAGCGCGCAGCGACTGACACGAAGTTGTTCCGCTAGGTGGCGCGCTTCCCACGCGCTTGCGTTGCGAAGCCAGTTTACACTGAATATTAGTACGGAATACGGATTCATGACCTTAAAGAAACAGTAATCATGACCAAAATACGACAGGTATATATTTCTGAGAGTGAACTACAGTTGAAATATAAAAATAAATCAATTATACAGTTCAAAAATATTTTAATCTCAAAAAACCTGCTTTATAATATTAACAATATACGAGTATATAGGTATACTAACATAACAGAAAAGGTTTGGCCTTCAAAATTTTTAGGAGTATATACGCACGTATTCACACATTGCTATGAGGTCTCACAGGGCCGTAAAAACCTCTTCATAGACAATACTTGAGTGGGGATCGGCACTATGCGTACTTTACAATGAACGCACAGCTAAGGTAGCTACATAGAGCAGAAAAACAAGGTAAAGGAAGTAATGTAATCTCTTAGTACGAGAACCGGCGTAAATAAATTCACATATTAATATCCAGTGTAATACATGCGCACACTAAGCTTCTGTAGTTCTGATTAGTGGTAAGGCCTATATCCAAAAATATATCAATTTGAATTCAACCTTATTTGTACGACAATGTTACAAAATAGACGTGTTAGAGCTTAGAAAATCTAAGTGCTGTAGGCATTACCCGGACTATATAAAAATTCTTCAAAATATGTAAATGGCTTTAAAGTACTTAGCAAACTCCATTTAAATAAAGAGCTTTTTCGTTTTATTTCGTTTCATATGCGTGAAAGAGTAATAAACAAATAAAGTCTCTTTCACATATATAACATTATTAACCTCATGGACACTATAGTTTTAACACTTAGCATTTAGAAATACTATATAGCCTCTATAATTCAAACCATAGTGAACATCCTATATATCATGTAGCTATCGACTCGCAGGTAACCGTTGACGTGCGGCGGTTAAAAACGAATTATAACAGAGCATCCTGTAAAGTTCCATTTGTCATGTCGCGACACACCCCCTTTGTGGTCCTAGAGATAGGAATATTTTGTTATATTATCCCACGAGACCTCAGATCATATAAGTAAAGCACGACACCGACAGACAAACATACGGTCTATCTGTCCATCTGATATTAAGCTGGCACCGTAGCCAATAGATGATCGCAATCGTAACGGAAGTAGTAGGTAATTTGTTCCAAACAAGATTTAGAAATAGAATGAACATGGAATTGTCAACTAATAACTATTATATTATGTAAATTATCATGATAATTTCAGCCTAAACACGCCCACTGTAGGACATAGGCCTCCCACAAAGAACTTCAAACCCGTCGGTCAGCGCAGGACCGTCGGCTCGCATCCAGCGGCCTCCCGTGACCTTTACCAGATCTTCAGTCCAATTTTTATTTATTTTTTATGTAATCGCTGTTTTTTCCCTTCTTGCTTTTTTCTTTTGCTCCTTTTTTGTATTCTCCGTCGTGGACAAATGTTATACAAATAGAAGAGAAAAAACTTATTGAAAAGGTAAAGTCCATTTATTTGCTTTCTTATCAATACTTTCTTTTCATGCTCTTGCCTAAAGCAATAATCATGCTTATCCCCTGGCCTAAGCTTAATCCAGACGTGGGCTATGTTTATTTACAGGTGGATGTTAACAAACGGTTATACGTCGCGGTATCAGTTAAGTCACTTTTAATTACCTTTTGTAAAGTATTCGTGTAATTACTAAATCTGATACTGTTCGCATTTCTTGGACTAGTTATTTTTAATTAGTTTTACACACATACAAAGGGCAAACGTCGGTGGCGTAGTGCGTAAGAGTGTCGTCTCCCACCCGGGAGGCACTGGTTCGATCCCCGCCACTTACCAATTTGTTTTCAAATTTTGAAATCATATGTACGTTTAAGCGACGCTTTTACGGTGAAGGAAAACATCGTGAGGAAACCTGCACACACCTATGAAGAAATTCTTAGATTGTGTGTGAAGTCGACCAACCCGCACTTGGCCAGCATAGGGCCTATTCGCCCCTAATGTGGGGTAGGCTCGAGCCCCTCGATGGGGACATTATATGAGCTGTTGATGACACACATACAAATACAAAACAATACTTATGATATGATTGTTTAAATAGAGCAATTTCTATCAGACAAATTACATAGTAATAATGTCGACACAAGCGTTGTATTACTTTCTGGGACTATTAATATCTTGACGATGTGAGAATATAATCTGTAACAGATCAAACACGACGATGGGATCAGGGTGTAAGTTTTAACTGGATCACGACGCAATGGAAATTTCGTATGAGTACGCTGGTGGAATAAAGTAAACACAATACAAAATCTGAGAACTTTGAAAAGTAC
This sequence comes from Elophila nymphaeata, assembly GCA_955850985.1. NCBI lineage: Eukaryota > Metazoa > Arthropoda > Insecta > Lepidoptera > Crambidae > Elophila > Elophila nymphaeata. The sequence continues at coordinate 21,215,717 of OY039084.1, read as the reverse complement.
CGCATATCGCACTCGTGACAATCGTGAATTTGCGCATGAAGCCTTATTAAGCAAGATCTAAGAAAAAACTACTGTTAACGAAAGATGGAAACAATGTTCTTTTGTCAAAATGTGCATTAACCTGTGGAGCCAGGGGCTAGTATATTTTTTTTATAAATTTATTTATTAAGCAACCATTGGCTCATTTTTGTTTTATATTTTTTTATGTCTATTTTATATGTCTAGAATCTTTAACACCCAACTTGATAATCAACCTAGTTCTGAACGTTAGCTGTTGAAGCGTTGCGTGCTTAGAGGCAATTTCGGGCAGTTTCGGGCTTTAGAATTATTGTCATCATTGACATAAAGATTTTATGCCAACCCATCGTAATTTAAGAAGATGGTGTAGCGAAATTGGTGGCTAATAAGAATAATGGAAATTCGAAAATCAATTTCGATCTCCATTGTAAATTTCTTCAAAATTGGATTAGTGGTTTAGGCGTAAAAGTGAAAAAAAAGAACAAACTCCCTTTCGCATTTTTATTAGTAAGGATGTACCACAGATTTATGATTAATGACGTTAAGGATGTATCATACAATTACATTGTTACTTTAGATATATATTCACTTGAAATTACTAAATAAAAAGCCATTAATTATGAATAGAATAGAAAATACAGTCACAAGAACTGAGAAAGGGATGCTCAAAATGTTTTGATCATGTGTAAAGTATAAGGTCAATTGACAAAAATAATTATATTGAATCGAAAGTAAGTAGAGATGCGTGTTGGGGAAGACCTAGGCGAACGTTTCTCGAGCAAATCGAAAACATTCTAAAGAAAAGCCATGTGAACAGCAATCAAGACCACCGAGCACGTTGAGGACTGTGTTGAAAGTAGATGAAACGAATAAAATATCTACGAGAGAAAAAAAGTGTTTTCTGCCTACCCTATGAGAGAAAGCCGTGACCTTATGCATGAATGTATGTAATAAAGATATTATGACAATCTATCGTTATCTAATAAGGTAGCGTAATTAAATTGGTGGCCGAGATAAATAATGGAAATTCTTTATCAAGACTAAAGTAGGTAGTACACTTATCAACTCGGAAACGGATCAGCATTGCCTCAACTAAAGCCGTATAGGATTCTTTGTACTGTAACGCACAATAATCTGCAACGGAACGACATCACCTCACCTCGGGACGAAGTTCCGAACGGCCATGCGGCGAGTGGTCAAGTTAAGTTATTTTATTTCATTTACGTTCAAGTTTAATATTTATATAAAATGAACTGAAATATTTATTTTAGTTCATTTTATATACACTTTTTTAAAGAGTTAATAGTTTTTTTAATAATTATGTTAAATTATAAACCTTATTAAATGTAGTAGTGATGCTTATGTAACTATAGTCATATTGTTATAGAGAAAAGAGAGGTTTCTTTTCTAATGCAGGTTTTTCAAGCTTAAAAAAGGGGCCCTCACATTCTAAAAACTGCGGATAGTAAATAAAGTACAATAGGCAAAGCTGATGACCCCATCTGTAGAATGCGTGGTGAGGAGGAAGAAAGCATAGAGCACATACTATGTGACTGCGATGCACTAGCCAACAGGCGACTAAAGGTCCTGGGTTTCGGTTACCCTAAACCAGAGAACTTTATAGGCCTTATTCCCGCCTATATCGTGAAACTCATACAAAATGTTTTCGATGTTGGCGGGGATGGGTGATAAGGAAACGGGAAGCACAAAAGATCCCATAGGGTTGAAGTGCTCTGAGACACAGCCTCAGCCCCTTGCATAAGAATCATAAGAATAAATAAATATTGTTTTTTATTTTGATATTTTTTTAACTTGCAGGTTCCGCGCTTAGGGTTGGCTTATTCCCAGAGGTCCACAAGTCTATTGTTCAAAAACTAAATAAATTCATACATTAATGTCGTCCACGAGTCTACGTCTCATCGTCCACGTTTGCCGCTCTCCCTCCTACGGTCTGTCTGCAGCAATCCACTGTTGCCAAACGTGCTTTCATTCACAAGGCAACTTACAGTCGTGTTGTATTGAATTTGTAGATTTAAAACTGATTGAAAGACTACGGCCGTAAACACGGCGTCGCCTTGCCCGTCGTAACTGAGACGCTGCTGATCCGTTAGTTATGACGCCTAGTGGGCGACGACGCGAAAAGCGATACGGGTTTCAGAGTTGATAAATGTGCCATGACTTTTACGTATTAAAATAATTAAGAGAACATTATTATTCTGTAGCCTAAAATCTACATATTGATGAACTAGACTTAGTATAAGCTTATTGAATATTTTTCTAAGAATATTTGTGAATTCATTAATATGCTAATGCTTTGAAGGCAACTTAACGTAACGTTATTCTATTGTCTATTTTAGGTACTGACGTCTCTTCATCATAAAATGAAGATCATTTTATAATTACAACTGAAATTAACTCTGAATTTGTTTAAGCAGGCGACCTGAGGTGTATTTGGCATAGTTTGGACTTTTTGCAATAATAACAAAATATTTTTAGTTGACGTTATTGATGAGTCACCATATTATGACGTCAATATCTTGGCTCATCATCGAGAGACGTCCACTGTTGGACAAAGGCTTCCTCTAAGGGTCTCAAACCCGATCGGTCCTATACTGACCGCATCCAGGGGCTTCCTGCGACCTTTGACCTTTACCAGAAGTGGGGAAGGGGCTAGGAGAGCCTTACTACCTGTTATTTCGTAGCAGCTGTAGAAATATTTACAAGAACATTTACCTTATTAATGTCATTTTTTACTTCATCATAAAGTAAAGATTTCAACGAACAAAAACCCACCGTTTTTTTAAAAAAAAAAAAACAGATGTTTTGACGAGGGAATTTTCGATTGAAAATTATTCTATTACCGAAAAAAATTAAAAACAAAAATTATTTGAATTATTCACAGAAATTTTGAGGTTATGTAAAAAAAATATAAATATAAAAGTTATAGATCGTTTTATTACTATTTGCTATTTAAATATTTTTCATAAGGATTTTAGTTTTGCTGGAAATCGAAATTAACCATATTTTACCCTTAAAAACTCACCCCTTCCACTTCTCAACCTCAGATCGCCCGTATTGTTTTTCCTTTTCATATTTGTTATATTCTCTTCCTTTTCCAATGGGTTTCTTAAAACTATAATTTTTTTAATTTCAAAAATGATCGACCCTAGTCTATCAGTCCTCCTCGCAATGTGAAATTTTAAATTCAACGCTAGAGACCCTGATGTATCGGGAGGTCTCCGAAATATCAAATTTCACTGGTTGTCAATGCGCTACACGGGCTTATTTCTAAATAGGTTAATCATTATTGTGAATCATATAAACGTGTCTAGGGCAAAGAAAAGAAATGAAGTGAAATTTTAAAAGCATGTATTTAATACGTTTTACTATGTAGACTATCTCAAATGTTAAAACTATTCTTGGACTCCACCACTGCTTATCATCAGGTGAAATGGACATTTTCATAAAAACTTTAATAAAACTTTCTGTCATAAAAGTTCCACGAATCCAATATACATGTATTCCTCTTCACATATTTTAGGCGCTCTTCAAATAGGCAGTTTAAGGGATCGCTCACACACCCAAGAAGTTTTATTAACCATTTCTAGTCCCATTGTCCGCCTAAATGACCGCCATTACACATCCTGCCGAAGATAACGGCTAAAAATCCAATCAAGGCCCTAATAAGTAAAAAAAAAACTCAATTCCAACGTGAGCCCGTGAAGCGATCTCCAATTCTACTCTGCCGGTAAATCTCAATTCGAGCGAACGAGTTTCAGACTTGGCGATTGGCCAATGCTCAACCAACACTGAAAACCTTACAAGTCGCGAATAGCCAATAGAGATGGTGATAACTGTTTAAATACGACCCAGTGACTGGAGAGAAAAGGTTCAAATTACTTCAGTAACGGCCCAATCGCGTCGAGTTAATCGTGTAAATCGATTAAGATTCGATTATTATGCCTGCAGTATCGTTTTATGATGTCGTCGCCTACATGCTGGTTGGTTTTCGATTGTTTTCGGTGCTCGTCGTGAAAAATGTTAGTAGAACCACGTAGAACTAACTCAATTTAGAATTAAAAGTTTCGCTTTTGGTTACAATGTGTATATTAATATCAATTTATTTTGTTTTTGAATAGATTGACAGGTGAAGTATAGAGAAAGTCGACGGGTGGTCAATGGATGGAAAACATGGTTTTTATTGTTTAATAGACAGGTGAACAACTTAATGATTCCTTTGCTATTAAGAACTATGAATTTGGGTAGACAAGGTGATCGCCAGTAGTGGAGGTTTTTTAGCTGACTTTTGCTATTGGCCACAAAATGTCTGTCACCAGGTTTTTAGGAACGCGAAGACTATTTTCTTAACACAAGTAAATGTTAGTAAATCTCATTACCGACACGCGTCTTAAACCCGCTTCCTACTGCACAGGACATCACGAGGAGGAGTTAGATACGTTTGAACTTTGAATATTGGTGGATAATGTATGGTAGAAGTATAACTATTTTTGCAATACATTTCCTAAAAAACTTTGACGAAAAATTTAAACTTCAAAAATTTACTCTTTTCATATGTCGTCGCCGGATCGTATAATTGACCAGATCATGTAACGCCTGGGCATAATCATGAAATGCCGCAATTATGCATCGTTGAACTACCAATCGAGAGCTGCCTGAACCTCGATCACACAGACATATCTGTGCTGCATAAGACATTACACTCTCCCACAACTCTGCTTGGTTATAAAAAATAGCCCTGAACCTACTGATCACTCCTGACCATTTTTGACCGACTTCAAAAAAAGGAGGTTTTACAATTCGACTACTTTTTTTATTTTTGTTACCTCACAACTGAGTGTACCGATTTTGAAAATTCTTTCAATCTTTGGAAGCTGGTACTTGTCTTGTGGTCCCATTTAAATTGATAGACATCTGACAGTAGTTTTTGAGTTATAATGCCTATTTAACTGACGTCAATGGTATTGTTTGGCTAAAAGATCTCGAGATAGTTTCCTGAAAATTTCTATACTTTAAACACTAAAAAGCCAAAATTAAATTATTTTTAAATAAAAAAACCGCATTCAAAACTAAAAATGGAGAAATAAAAATTTTGTTTATAGAAATCTAAATGTTTTTTTGAGGTCAGTGCCAACCTCAATATTTGGAATAAACGTTGTCACTTGTAATTGGGACCGACCTCAAAAAAAAACATTTAAATTTTTATAAACAAAATTTTTATTTTTCCGTTTTTAGTTAGGCGGTTTTTTCATAATAATTATGACGAGACAGTTCATGATATTATACGATCATCATCATCATTTTAGCCGAGAGACGCTGGTCGGTCCTGCGCTGCCCGCATCCAGCGGCTTCTCGCGACCTTTACCAGATCGTCGGTCCAGTTTGTGGGGCCTACTAACGCTGTGTTTCCCGGTACGTGGTCGTCACTCAAGGACCTCGCAGGAGTATTATACGATCGGCCCCCTCCGATCCGTTCGAGCAATACTCAGATAAACACTACACACTCTCTAGATACGACGCGCTATAGCCCCGCCTCCGCCACGACACGATGTGCCCGAACCGAGGTCCGATCCTTTAGAGGCACCCTCGGGCATGTCGCTCCTTACCGACACGGACGCCCTAGAGATGCTAGGCGGTCGAGAGACTCCCCACGGGGGAGATGCTCGGTCGCCCAGTAATTCCCTAGGAACGTTCGACCTACAGGCTTGAGGACCCCCCAAGGTCTTCGCCTTCTCAAAAACCCGGTGACGCAGAAAATGTCATCAGAGACAATCTGCAATAGGAATAAAAAAAAAATACGATCGGCCCTTGACATATACTATAGTTGACATTGATATTGTAACCACACTGTTTATTGCCATAGTTTATTCCCACTAACATTTTGTGCGTCCAAAACAAACTCCAGAGACAATAGCAAACTGAAACAAACGAATGTAATTGGTAAGCAGACACTTTTTTATTTGTCTCCCATCCCACTGAATATGGAGTCAACTGCGCGGATATAAGTAAACAAACCTTTGCGATAACGTTTTATTCTAAATCCCCTTTGTACAGGAAAGTATGCATGAACTTTATTTTGATAGGAGGCATGCGTGGTTTAAATAGGTGCTACTGACAATATAGAACCTTATTAAATAGCTGTAGGATCGGTTTTACAATGTAGTTTTCATTTTATTCACTGCTCGCATAGAGCATAATAGATCCAGAGAGTGTTGTTGCACAATAAAAACTTAAAACAGTATTGTCGATATCAAGACATACTGAACCGACCACAAATAAACAGGGAGCAGGGTAGGATAAAGAAGAAGAACTTTATGAGTGTCTTTAAAATAATAAAATAAATATATCATGTTTAATAAGCAGATGCGTCACAGTCTACACACAAAATCTACACACCTAAAACTTATTTATATATATTAATAACTCTTTATTGCATTTGTAAACTATGTTACAAAATTTAAAAGTACAATTATTAGCAAAGGCGATTTTATGTCTCGAAGAGATCTCTTCCAGTCAACCCATGAATATGTGTGAATACTTTATGCAGGAGACAATGAAATCCAATATAAATGTAAAAAAGAGATATTATATGTAGACAAAATAATAATAATAATAAAACACATACTCAAATAAAATACATACATATAACTATACACTATATATATTAGTGTATATATGTATAATATAGGTACATCAATTACAGATTTTTGTATTAAGTGCTTCTTCAGTCTAACTTTTTTTTATTTAGTTCTGGTTGTAAGTATTTTGTTATGTTTTTGTATATTGTACGAGTATTTACTATTAAAAAAAATTGTTTATGTTAAATTACGGTGTTATGTAATTATTTAAAACTATGACGAAATCTCTAGAGGAAAAATTATTTTACAAATGCTTTAGTTTTTTAAGTATTTTATTTAATCATTTCTCATACTTTCTTTCTTTCAGACATTTAACCTGTTTACAAAGCACCCCTCTATACAGATATATCGCATTTTGTCCTGGAATTTAATATGCTTAGACTGACAAGGGTGGGGCACGACCGAGGTAACTTCGGGAGCCACTCTTCTTGTCACCCGTCACTCACATTTCGTAACGCGTAACGCGCGGACGTCAAAATTGCAGTCTCAGATTTCATTTAACCTTATTTGGGTGCAGTTTGAACTGACAGTTTGATGTGTGTAATCTGAATAATAAATTTGCTTGCGGGATTACAATCATAGTGTATTATTGTATGAAATCTAAAAAAGTTCTCCTTAAAAAGCTCTCCACTAATTTGCGAAATCTAATAGTAGACTTTAATTTGGAAAGTCTACTACTAGATTAGGTAATACCACTGAACGCATATTAATACTTATGCTGTCTGTAATCTTCTATGTAAAAAAATACTTAATTTTTACTATCAACACGGTTTTCGCTCCAATGGAAAATAAAATCAACGTGTCAAAACAATTTCTCTAAGGATTTTTTCAATCCCACAAATTGTAGGTACTCAATCACCCTTCGGGCACATTAACTGCAGAAATTCATTGAACAACTCCATTGTCAACAAATGAAATTGATTTTAATTCCAAGTTACAATATTAGCGAAAGTTGACCAGAAAATTAATTTCGCAACAAAACCAAAGCAAAACAGAAGCAGTAAAGAATTTCGTTAAGTTTGATTAAGTGGCTTGGGCATATTACGTTTATTGAAAGTTATGCGTTACTGCGGCGTGTTATTTATATTAATTATGATCTTGGAAAAGTTCAGTGAGAAGTTTTTGAAATGTTTATTCTAATATTATTAAATAAAGTAACGAATTCATCCCAAAAAAACTTATTATTAGTGAGACTGAACGTTTGTATTTCGGGTAATTTATCATCTCTTAATTGGCATAAAGAAAAAAATACTCAAACGTAGATAACAATAAGATTGGTTGGATCTATACCATACAGGCTGGATCCTCTTGATGATAAATGATGATGTACTCAAAGTTAGAAGCGGACTTTAAACAATTTCTACCACCAAACCAGATGCCGACCTGCGGACCACTGGCGATAAAAAAACGATAATCATTGATCTATTTACCGTCATAAAAGGCTGGCACGTCAAAACAAACGATACGTCTCCCCTTGCCTGATAGCACGCTGATGCCCTCAAAGCATTCAATACACCATTTTGACTAAAAGTGTGACAGAACCGCGGGCGAGCCATCAGTGACAAATTACGACAATCTTTCAACTGTCATACTACATCCTATGGAAGAGGCGTAGAGCAACACAGTAACAGCAGACTAGTTTTTACCCGACTACTGCGAAGGCAAAAGGAATGGTAATGGCAGTCTATGTATCTTTGTATTTACGTTTGTTGCACCCTAGCGCCTTAACATATTATTCATTTCAACGCTTTTCTTAAAAAAAATTACAGGTCTATATTTATGTATTAAATCTACGAGTATATATCGTATAATTGGAAAGTTGTACTTAGTTTGTAATGAATAGTAGGTAATTTTATTACATAGGTTAATTAAGATAAAATCTGGTTCCACTGAAAACCTGCGTCAGAGGAGGTATCCTCCTTTGACATAAAGCTGAGTGGCGACCATTTTGGTTGCATAATTATCATAATGTTGCAAAACGAAACTGTTACCTAAATAATGTTGTTTGTACCTTTATGTAATTTATGATGTGTGTCAAATAAATTATTTCTTTCTTTCTACACTATTCATCTGATTTTGATGAATGAGGTGTCAATCAATTCGTTATTATGATTCAGACAACATAGGCTACATTTTAACCGACTTTAACCGACCGACTTGTGACCGATTTAAATTAAATTCCATTGAAGTTTGTACACAAAATCTTTTTGTAGTTGCTAAGCAATGTGAAATGGCCAAAAATGGAACTACAACTGTCATGTCAAAATGATGTTTGATTGTCGATTTCTATTGAAATCGAGTGCAGCTGACTTCACCTTTTAAACTGATTTTAACCAATTTTATTTCATTCTCCTTTTCTGTGGTCGGGTTATTGTGTTTTACACTTTTTGCTTGTTTGAATACTGCTTTAATAACTTCGACGGAATGATTTTCATTATTGAAACTGAAAAAAATCGACTTGCCTCAGGCGGGACTCGAACCCGCATCTTCCACTATCCGGGCTGCTGCCTTGACCAAAAACGCAGCCGCCCGGATTGCGGAAAGTGCGGGTTCAAGTCCCGCTTGAGGCAAGTCGATTTTTTTCAGTGCGTTTTTCTAGTATTAATATTAATGCGTTTGTAAACGCAAACATAAAATTATTCCATAACAAAAATATCGATTGACGATACCTACACGTAAAGCGTGGGTTCGAATCCTGGCAGGATAAATATTTGTGTAAAGGACACGAGCAATACCTAATTTATTACGCACATTTTTTCCTTTATTTAATATCCATAACGCACGTCATAATAGTTATTTTACTGAACAATAAAAAAAACATGAGTCGTTCAAACATTTATCTCTACCAAAATTATAACCCGGATCGCTTGATCTGTGGATAGCTGGCCACTCCACCACGACATCGCCAATATATTTATTATTACTGATATAAAACAATTAGGGTCACATTAATAAAAACACAGTAAATATAACACTGCAAAAACGAATTTTCTATACTGTGTCACCCTGCAACAAGAAATGCAATCTTGTAAAAATTCCTCGCTAAACAAAAGTAAACTCTATCGCCTTATTGATAAGATAAATCTGGAAGCAAAATAAATATAATGTCGAGGTGGTTGGCAAAAATTGTGTACATAGCCGCTTTAGATAACGGGATTATTAATAATAGTAGGAATTAACACTCGTGCGTCATTATGTCAATGTTATTAATTATGATAACGATAAAGCATTTGATTAACTAACGCGTAACTGGCTACACGTCAGATTGATTGCTTGTTTCCGGGGGAATAAATTCATTTTTAAGAGAGGAATCATGCAGTTGCAGGTCGGCCAATGCGACGCTTAGATAAGCAATCTCTCGCGCTTACTGTCCTGGTATTTGGATTATAATTCTGCTTAAGATCAGGTAGAATGGTCATTTGAGGACACGTCTGAACGGTGCACCAGTTGGGCCCAAAAGAGCGAGTACAGATGGCTTTCCGGTGAAAAGCGATTTGTCGGGATCCCGGGGTGCTCTCGTACTGTGCCTTGGCAGAATAATAATATTATAATATAATATATTTCCACGTTCACACCAATTATCTAGTCCAAAACGACCAGGCCCCGTTGGCGGCACCTGTTCACAGGCATGACGCAAGAATCAGCCATCGCTTCGCTCAACCATATTTTAGGGAACGTAACGACCCGACGCAAGATGACACCGCCACAAGACCTTTTTAGTGAGAATGACATACACATGCTTCTTGATTATTAACTAAAACAAATTTAAACTAAAATTATGTTAAGTGATTTACCCTTAATATTGCAAGTGTCTATAGGCGACGGTAACCACTTAACACCAGGTGGGCCGCAAGGATGTTTGCCGTCTCGTAGTATAAAAAAATGATTTTTGTTTATTCGGGAACATTTATACAGACGTTAAAAAATATCGATACGGTTTTACAATTCTAATTGCGATCTGCTAGTAGTAGACAGGCATATTAAAATAAGCCCTAGCATTAACTGAACCTGGGATCACTTGATTTAATACCAGTGGGCAAAACACTAAATAACCAAGGCAGTTTTTACAAAAATATAACGAACCAAATCCAACAGGAGCGTAACAAACCGTCATGTTTATTTGAAAAGTGCTAACGTCAGTTCCCCACACAAAATGTGCGAGGTATTTTTTCCCGAGGTAACAGCATTGTAGGCCGCGCCCGCGCCAACTGTCGAATGAAGTAAGACAATCCTTTCCGTCAGCGGATACGGCGAGCAGTTTTTGTCCGATCCAATAAATAATCGTCAGAAATTGGTGCGTGACTCAAGGTGTGAGCGACGGCGGGTAAAAAATATTTTGTCCAAATTTTTTCAGAATATTTTTGTTTTGAATTTCTTTTCCTGTTTTTTTGTGGTTTGATGTCCCTTTACTGTATGTGGCTGGCAAATTGTCACTATTTTTTGGTACTGTATGGCTCATACTGCCAGATTTCGCTTTGTGTGTAGTGTAACTAAATGTTACCTAAAGCATGATTAATTGATTATGTGTGTGTGCTCTGTACAGTATACAAACGATCACGCTTGCAATCCCATGAGGAGTTCAGCGAGAGAGCAGAGCCTTAAGTAACATTTCCATTTGATGCTCCATTTTGTTGATATTTAGTTCTAAAAAAATGTATCCTAATTATTTACTCTCTCCTAGGGGCTTTTATAGACCAAAGGTTATTGTTGTTCACAAATAGTGATTTTGAAATTTTCTCTTAGTAACTGTATTAGGTATTTATTAAAATATGAAGAGGTAATTCGATTGTGTAATGACACGTTTCATTATCTCCAGTTTATAAAAGAGAGTTCTCATATTTTTTCAGTATTTACGTCTACTTAAATATAGCTCTTTACCAAATAAAGCTACAGCCTTCAGATAAAAATAAACTACATATCTGATACTCGTATGCCACACATTGAAAACGGCGAGAGATAATGACATTCGAGCCAATCTCACTCAATTATTTTCTAATACCTACCATTTGGAAAAAGAAAATTAGACCTACCCGTCAACATTAACCAGGGATTATTTTCAGAGGTCATTTTTACCAATTGAAAGTCAAATTTTGTTTATTCATTTAGGTACAATTTTTACACTTATGAAAGTCAATTTTGCCATTGGTTCAAGAATCTACCAGAGAGCCTTGTTCTAAGAAGAACCGGCAAGAAACTCAACAAGTTTTATCCTCCCTTTACAGTTTTCATAGCATGGTGATTAAATAGCATATAAAGGTGATTTTTCATAGCACAGAAAGGTGAGTTTTCATAGCATAGAAAGGTGAATAAACTCAATTTTTAGACAAAAAAGGAAAACAAAATGCTTAATTCTCTGATTTCATTTTTCAAAATTATTAAGCTGTCGCCTAATCTCTCATATCATATCGCTTGTCCCACACGTTTCATATGAAAATCCGTCCCGTATATCGGTCCCGCATCCAATATCCGTCTGTCCGTCCTCGGATCCGCGCCGAGTGCGCGTGACGTGTGCCGATTATTTTTACAAGGCACAAGGCACTCGTTCCTTTCACAGCCGAACGGGATCTCATAATTGCATTAGTTTCACCCGTTGTCAATTCTAGAATGTTCGCAGCGAAGCGAATATCGAACTCGCAGAGTACACCGTCGGTGAGAACTATATTTTGACGCTGCGGAAAAGAATGACAGTGATGTTTTGTTACGTAATACTTTAATAATTGAGATTATAAAAGTATTTTTAGAAAAGACATTTATTTAATGATACATTAGACAATTGGCGCAGAAGCAATTGAGGACTGAGGTAGTCTGAGTCGATACAAGCAGTTTAGGAACCTTCTACAGAATATATTCCTGAATCAGCATAGAAGGACACTGTCAGCATTTAAGGGAACAGTTTCGAGATATACTAATACAAACACGAGCAATAATGTGTATGTCGCAAGTCGCAGCCGTATCGTATATTAACAGTCCTTACTTTTTTTTGGTCTGATGCCTTTATTATCTGGCAACCCCATTCTCGGCCGCGTGATGCCGGCAGAGTAGAATAGCATCACCCCATATCCTCCAATGGGTGCCGTAGAAGGGGACTATTGGATCAGCAAAGTGGTATTGATCACCTTAAAGCGTGGTGGACTACTGCCTAAACCTCCTAAGTTGAAAAGGAGAGGCCTTGTGTCCCAGCAGTGGGTCGAACTATAAAGGCACTGAAGGTCATGCCGGGGATGATGTATAGGGGGTATGGAGGGAACGCCTTTACCTCGAGTCCCACGTATCCCCTGCGGTTGGCACCACCCCGCAGGGACGATGCGTAAGAATCATTTCACGGGGAGGTCAAATGCATTTACGCATCGTCACTGCGGCTGTCAACAAAAAAAGGCTTATGTTTACCTAAAGCTCTCTGCTTAACCTCTCTTGGGATTTTGAGTATGTATGGATGTGCAAGTGGTACACTCTTCAAACTTTGTCAAACTTCACGACATTTTCATTTAAAATTATTCCATCGTGTGTAGTTGTGTACTAGCGCAGCTGCTACAAGCCGTAGCAAAGCCTATAATTTCATTAGTCGCTTTTGTAGCCTTTTGAAGTGCTAAAACAGCCGTACGGAAGGATTCCATTAAACTGGCTAACTTTGAAGCGTTTTTGAACATTGCCAAGGAATATTTTCATCAAAGGCTAAAGGAATTTGAGAACAGCTTCCGTGTAGTTGATAGCAATTATCGAGCTATCATGCATAACGGTTCGGAGGCAATTTGTCGACATGTTTCTATCCCTACTAATATTATAAACGCGAAAGTAGCTCTGCCTGTCTTTCTGTTACGCTTTCACACCTAAACCACTGAACCAATTTTGATGAAATTTGGTATGGAGAAAGTCTGAGACGGACCTATGAAGGAACATGGGATATTTATGAGAGCGAAGACGCGGGCGTCCACTAGTTGTGATTATAGGAGCATTTATTTTAGTGTAAAAAGAGCTTGCTAAATCTTGAAAACGAAAAACATGGAAAAAAATCCTGTCATGGATAAGTGGTCCCGTCTCTGCACTTATCGATGACAGGATTTTTTTCCATGTTTTTCGTTTTCTATTTAATTCTATTTAATTTGCTAAATCTTCTTTCGAAATTGTGTTATGTCGATGCTGTGTGAGTATGAGATATCCAGGCGCTCGTACGATGACTAATGACTTCAGGGAATTAGCTATCAACCACTTAACTGTGCTTGCTATACAAGACGCAAGTACTGTACTGCAACGAGTATTGCTGGCACCTGTGAGATGGCTCTGCCAAGTACTTACTCGATGCTTTGGATATGTTACAGCGTCGCGCGACCCGCATCATCGGCGACAAAGAGGTGACCAACCATCTTGGCCTTCTCCAATAGTGTTACGTCATTGAGCGCGTTCTACCGTCTGTACCACGGCGAGTGCTCTGAGGAGCTCTTTTCCTTAATCCCACCATCTTCCTTCCTTTTAAGGATTACGCGTGTTAATTTACGGTGTCACCGACAAACTGTGGCTACCATTCCAACGCAAACTAATTTGGCAACTCTTTTCGCTGAACAATCAAGAAAGAGACTTTCAAAGCACGTATCTCCTACAATTCTGGCTCCTACAATCCTGGGTCATTCAAAAGAGGCGTGAAGAGGCGAAGAGGTAATTGTAAATTACTACTTTGTAATTTTCAATTATATTGTCTAGATGTCGGTACCTATCAAAGCATTCTATCCGAATCATTGTCAGATGCGGCGAGAATGATATACTTATTAATGAATAGTTTACAATAATTAAGCTCTGATAAATATGTGGTTAGGTTACGATAGGACTGACATGTCTACATAATAGACAAAAGTCCTTAAATTAAAACACAATGAAAAAAAAAGGTCGGCAATGCGAGAGTAGCTAGCGCGAGAGATAAAGGAGATGATCTTCGCATATGGACTCTACTTCTGCTTACCAACAGGTGGAATGGAGGCATTTCCTTGACATTTTTATATTAAAAAAAATTCCCAGGCACTTTTCCTGGCTCCTCGGAATGCGAAGAGTTTTCTTATTTTGAAAATAATTTTACACCGAATTCTAAAGCCACGAAGTCGGGACCAAAAGCTAGTGGGAGCAAAAGCTACTTAAGTAATAATCAAAGCTTTATCAAAATAATCGACGTCGAACCTGAAAATCAATTTAAACAGAAAACTGATGGCAAAAAAAGGAATTGAGAAAGTTCCACAGCGTCGAGATAGTTATTTGGCGCGAGTAATCAGCCGCTCGCCTTTGATCCCGCCGGCCGACGGCGGCTTCAAAGGAATCGCTCCGCCAATTACCGATCTACTTGCCAACGAATGTTTGGCTGATTAAAATCTTACTTGCTACAAATAGACCTTGCCTATTTGTAAGTGTCTAAATTATAAAGTGATATTTTTATGTATTTAAAGAGAAATTTATATTGAAAATTACATTGGCTGGTACATCATCATCAACAGCTCATATAATGTCCCCACCGAGACCTGTTAACTGTGTTTGCTGTACAAGACGCAAGTACGATACTGCATGGAGTATTGCTCGCACCTGTGAGATGGCTCCGCCAAGTAGATGCTTTGGATAGGCAGTACGCCACCGACGCTTCCTTATTTTTAATATCACCATAGTATATATGGGTAGGTGCCAACTTCATACCCGATATACCAAACACCTTGTATAGAACTTATAGTAAAAATAGAACCACACGTAATGTTTTACCCATTTTATATCCTGTCCAACCTTACGATACAAGCCGATTTTAATTCATCAATTTTCTATTTCTAGATTCATCGGCAATTTACTACTATTACGCTAACTATCAGTCTTAAGTTGTTCCTGTGTCAAGACCTGAGGCATGTTGACTTTGCCCCCCAATAATTATGCACCCTCTTCTTTGAAATTTTAACGTGCTATTCTATGACGCGGAGGGACAGTTGTCATTTCATATTCATTGTGGCTTAGCTTCATTGTCTTTGGAGTCTAGGAATTAAAATATGTCTTCTGTTCGAAGATTTTTTGTCATTAACTTTAAATAATAGAATCTGTGACATGGTACAATGAAGTAACTATTACATACAATACAATACCTTGGTACGTAATAGGTATTGAAAATACCTATTATGTACCAAGGATTAGATGTAATATGTTTTATGTATCAAGCTATTAGAGTTAGGAAAAAGGGTTATGTTAGAAATTTCTACTAACAACTGCTTCTTGTAATTTGTAATGTAATTAACATTCTATAAACATAATTATGTTTATTCTATTTATTGGAAAATATTAGAAAGCAATAAGAATATTTGTAGGTACAGTAGCTCCGAAAGTAGATTAACCCTTTATGTGATTCATGTAAGTCCCATGAGATTGAGAGTTGGGCTAATTTTTGATGTAAAAATAAAAAATTGTGGATTATGTCTATTATTCCACAACTGAAAAGGCTGCCCTACGAGCAAGTGTGTTGAAAACAATTTAAGCGTATAACTTTTTAACCTAACACCTAAAACTGAAGGGCCGTGAATCCTCAGAATTATTTGTGCAGTTTTTGTCACATGAGATTTCATCTGATACCAAAGCTTAAATTTCCACGGCGGTCCAACTTCTCTGACCATTAGCCGAGGCATGATGGATGGTAATAAAGTGTCGAACCCAGATTTATTCAGTGCGAGGCTGAAGCATATCATTTGAAATTTATAGTGATGACCTGACACTTATTTATGGCCGTTGACGATGGAACGAATGCCCAGATTTATTGTATAGCAACCATAATAACACTAAACACCGTGAAAACAAAAAGCTTTTTGACCTTGGGACGGAATTTTCCGAGAACTTACACAAATGAAACTTGATTGAAAATTTTTCGAGAAATGCACTAAGGAGGAAATTTTTTGGTCGAGATAGTAAATGATTCTTACATGCTAACAAGCTTGCGGCCCACCTGGTGTTAAGTGGTTGGTTACCGTCGCCTATAGACACTTGCAATATTAAGGGTAAATCACTTAACACTGCAAGTTCGTTGCTTTCCTGGGGAGTAAGATGATATGCCTTCCATGCCCAGTAATTACACTGGCTATACCACCCTTCAATCTGAAAGATAGCGAACTGCTTCACGGCAGAAATAAGAAAGGAAATTCTTATATTGTAAAGTTTTATATTGTAATGTATCATATATTGTAATGTAATGTATCAGTCGAACAACCCGCACTTGGCCAGCGTGGTTGACTAAGGCCTAATCGCCCCTGATATGGGGTAGGCTCGAGCCCCTCGGTGGGGACATTATATGAGCTGTTGTTGAGTTCGCTTTTTATTATTGTACATTATTGTAATATGCAGGTCATGTGATGCCGGCAGAGTAGAATAATAGCACCCATATCCTCCAATTGGTATTGATCACCTTATATTCCGTCTACCAATCCGCATTGGGCAAGCGTAGTGGACTACTGCCTAAACCTCCTTCGATGACAAGGAGAGGCCTTTTATCCTGGCAGTGGGTCGAATTTTAAAGGCTGCTATGATGATTTTAAGATGCCAATGTAATAATTTTTATCATACTGTTTCAACTTGTCAATTGTATTTTAAGATGTGTAAAATGTAAATTAAGTTCTCCTTGTTTTACTAGTGGGGCACCTCTAATTGGCCTCGTTTTTTATTAACATGTCTTTTTAGTTTATAACCTGTTTATATCTTCCTAAGATAAAATAAATATTGAAATACATAAACTTTTCGGAAGTAACAGAAAAAGTGGTCTGCCATTTTAAAATCACGAAAGTTGAACAACCAAGGGCGCGGATGGGTGACCGAAAATTTTTCAACTAGATTTTCCTCCGTGCTTCCGGGTGCTGTGGAAAGATAGCAGTCGTTCCCAAGGAGGGTTGGTGTCAGGCACACACACGTAACAATCTAATGCCAAATCCTTAAGCAGTATTGTCGATATCGAGGCATACTGCACCAACCACAAATAAATTGGGATCAGGGTAGGAAAATGATAATTGAAAAAAAGTTAATGTCAAAACGCTAACACCAGCCTCCCAGTACAAGGTGCGCTGCTACAAGAAAACAACAATAAAATACATACATAAAATTGCCACGTTTTACCAAATATGTCCCATTTGCGGTAAGAACAATATCGGATATACTCAAACCCTAAGCATCACTATATTTATTTACTCTATTTTTGCATTTGTTTTTTTGCTTTTTAGTTTAGATATATACATATAGGTTACCAGTAGTTAAGTTAAATTAATGTGCATGTTGTGTACACTCAATCTGGATTATTGTCTTGTATAATTTTTTAGTCCATATTTCTGAGCTTATGTAATGACCATAATCTGTCTCTCTCTGTCTCTAGTTAAAACGTTTAAGATAGATATTTTTACTGACAAGACGACAAGGTTTAGACGAGAGATATAACGTTGTCTCACGCTCGGGTCCTTCAAGCTCTGATTGTGTTCTTATTATTTTAATTTATACTCTTAGCTTCCTAAAAACTTATTGGTTAGGCATCTTTTATGTATTTATTTTATTTTATTATTTCACATCAACAATACTGGTATGTTGGTTTGGTGAATGTACTCGGCGACGCCATCTGGTGTGGAATCTGTGATTCGGACAGATGGCTCAAAAGGCGCAACGCCGTGCCACCACTTTGGCACATTAAGAAAAAGAAAAAAAAAACTTCTACCCGCGCATTCTTCATTTTTTTTTTTCGGTTTTTTTCGGCGGGAAACCTTTGAACTGAAAAGTTGTAAAATTTTGCTGATATTTCACTAAATTATTTTTAACATATTTCTGTTCAAATAAATGTAGTTAAGATGGAAGGAGACGTGGACGACGAAGGTGGAGGGCGTGAGGCGCCACCAAGACAGCGTAAACGACTTATAGAAAAACAAAATGATAAGGAAACATCCTTATCATTTTGTAGAATATTCAACCTCACCAACAGGTGAGGTTGAATATTCTCCATACTTAAAGCCAAATTATAAACGGTTATATCCCGAGAACTTAACTACTGAGTATAAAGTATTCATAGAAAGTATAAGCAAAGAAAGGTTGGGTAATAAAAGTCCAGTTTACCTTAACCATATATTTAAAAATGAAATAAAAGGAGTAATAAAGATAGAAAGAATAAACAGTTTAAAAATTGTGGTTTTGTTTAAAACCTCTAATATGGCCAACAATTTTATTTTAAATACAAATTTCCTGAACAAGTACGGCTTAAAGGCGTTCATACCAGCGAAGTCTATAGAAGTTACGGGTGTGATAAGGCATGTCCCCGTAAACATCTCTAATAAAGAATTATATTCTAAATTATCGACCAACCACGAAATCATTGCCATCAGAAGATTCACAAAAAAGATTAACCAAGAGATAGTACCTTTACAAACAATTTCCATTACATTTTTAAGCAACTTTTTACCTGATACTGTTAATTATGATTTATATTCATATAGAGTAGTTCCTTATATACCACCATTACAACAATGTTTTAAATGCTTTAAATTTAATCATTCAGCAAAAGTATGCAATAATAAACAAATCTGTTCTATATGTTCTGGTGAGCATTCCTACAGAGAATGTACTACACAAGACAAAATAATATGTATAAATTGTGGTGGACCTCATTTGGCCATATCCAAAACATGTCCTATAAAAATGAAAAAAATTATAGAAAATAAAAATAAGCCATCCTATGTTAATGTTGTTAGTAATGATAATAAGCAATTTCCAGCACTACTACCAGTTCAGACTAGATCTCTTGTAAATAAAGCTCCTGTAAATAAAACTCCTGTAAATAAAACCCCTGTAAATAAAACTCCTGTAAATATGTTAGATAAAACTTCTCTTGACAATTCTTCCTCTGTACATATAGATAAGCCATTAGATATTAAGAAACATATTTTAGAAAATAATGATCTGATAATGGCTATTGTACAAACTGTAATTCAGGTTAGTAATAAGGATGATGGCTTGCCAATCACATCCTTATCCATAAAAGACTTATTAGCTAAAAATCTATCTACATAATGGACCTTACACCTAACAGTAACCTTACAATATGTCAGTTTAACATTCAAAGCATAAATCATAAAAAGCCACTATTAAATAAATTTTTACATGAACAAAAAATAGATATTTGTTTGATCAATGAGACATGGTTAAAAGATGATCAAACTATCAAAATTCCTTTTTATTCTGTATATAATAAAAACTCAAAAAAAATTCAAATTAATTCACATAATGGTGTTGCAATTTTAATTAAATCTAACCTAAAACATTCATTAATTAATACCCCTTTTTATGAGGACATTCAAAACATTGCGATTTTCATTGATATTGGTAATTGTTCTTTAACTGTTCTGTGTATTTATTGCCCACCTCCTACTTGTAGCAGACGTATTAGGTTTAACAAATTACGTCATTTGATAAATACTTTACCTAAACCATTATTCATATCTGGTGACTTCAATGCACATCACATTGCGTTTGGGTGTGTTTCCACATTAAGCCGTGGGCAAGAACTTTATGATGTAATAGACGAGTCAGATATGTGTATTTTGAATGATGGTACTTGTACAACAGTTAACAGACCTACATGCAACCCATCAGCTATAGATATTACTTTTTTTAGTCCTAATATTGCTGCTCAGTGTGATTGGAGAGTTCATGATGATTGTATGGGAAGCTATCATTATCCCACAATAACATATCTTTCAGTAATACCACAAAAATTTCAAATAAATCCTCCAGTTGATAAATTTCTATACCATAAAGCGAACTGGTTAAAATATAGAGAATTATCTTCCATAGTTTTTAATGATTTCTTATATGATTCAGACCCAACTCAAACTTATAATAACTTTTGCACTATACTTGACACTCTTAAGCATGAGGCTATTCCAAAATTTACCAAAAGCACTAACTTTAAAAGCAGACCACCAGCTCCATGGTGGAATGATATATGCAAAAAAGTAGTTGTTGATTCTTATAAAGCATTGAAACACTATAGAAAATACCCTACAATGGAAAATTACATTACTTATAAAAAAATGGATGCATTAAAAAAGAAAACAATAAAAGAGGAAAAACAAAAAGGTTGGGATAATTTATGTAATACATTTAATAGAACAACACCAGTCTCTAAGATTTGGAATATGATAAAAATGTTTAAGAGAGCCAAGAGTGGGAATAAATCATATAATGATGAGTTTATTGAGCCTCTTTTAGACAAGCTTTCTGATAACAGTAATTTAATTAAAGATAATGTTGAGATATATTTTGATCAAAACAACAATAATGCTGACTCGTATTTTCTACTTGTACCATTTTCTTGGAATGAGTTCAAATCATGCCTTAAGAACAGGAAGGACACTACTCCTGGATTAGATGATTTCCCTTATTTAGTTATAAAAAATCTTCATGAAAATGCTCAGAAAATCTTCTTAAACATTCTTAATGAGCTTTGGATTAAACAAGTAATTCCTGAATCATGGAAATCGCAGTGTGTTATACCTATACTAAAGCAGGATAAACCTCCAGGTGATGTAAACTCTTACAGGCCAATATCTTTATCATCTTGTCTTGGTAAAATATTTGAATCAATGTTAAAAATCCGAATTGAGTGGTTTGTTGAATCCAAAGGAATAATACCGGATAATCAGTTTGGCTTCAGGCGTGGTAGAAGTTGTGCAGACAGCTTTCTGACTTTAATTACTGATCTGAAAAATGCCAAATATAAAAAAAATAGTTCAGTTTGTACATTTTTAGATGTTCAAGGAGCTTTTGATAGTATAGACCCTAAAATATTAGTTAAAGTTTTGCACAATGTAGGGTTACCAGGTTCAATATGTAAATGGATTTTTAAATTTCTAACTGACCGAACTTTGTATATTAAATTCAATAATAAGTTGTATGGCCCTAGATGTGTTTCAAAGGGTACATTACAAGGCTCTGTTCTTTCTCCAATTATTTTTAATTTGTATATCTGTGAAATACTTAAGTATGTAGATACAAAAAATGTAAATATTCTTTTATTTGCTGATGACATAGCCTTATACTGCAGCAAAGTTCACTTGAATACTGCTATTAGTCACATAAACCTTGCAATGGATCAACTTCATAATTATTATTCAAATAGGCTACATTTAAAGATAAATCCCAACAAAAGTAAAGCTTTAATTTTTAGTAATGATAACCAGTTGCAAGATATCACCTACAATAATACACCAATTCCTGTAACAAATACTTGTAAATATTTAGGTATCATAATTGATAACAAGCTTAATTTTAAGCAACATACGAAGGATATTGCATCCAGAGCCTTACAGAGACTCAATATATTGAGATGTCTTGCGGGGGTATCTTGGGGTGCAGATCCCAAAACTTTATCAATGTTGTATAAATCAATAGTAAGATCTCACTTTGATTATAGCATTTTAGCTTATGTAAATAGCGCAAATGTAAATAAATTAGATATAGTGCAAAATAAGGCTTTGCGAATAATCACCGGGGCTATGTGCTCTACACCAATTAGAGCTATGGAAGTAGAAACCAAAATCATGCCTTTATGGATAAGAAGACTTCTTCTTATTCAAAAGTATTTTGTCAAAGTTGTATCATATAATAATATGGACATAATTAGTAAAATAACTCCTAATTACAGGGTTTTGAGAACACCATTGCAAATAGTTAAAGACAGACACATTGATTTATCGCAGTTATATGCAGAAACTGATGAAAAATGTAGCCAAATTATGAAACATTCTAAATGGCCCTGTTATTTACACAGCTTTGAAGCTGTAACTTGCACTATTAACATCTTGCCTAAAGTTATAAATGATAATGTCGATAACTTACAATTCATATATGATAATCCTAATAGTTGCTTCTTTTACACTGATGGTAGCAAGTCATCTGACCGTGTTTGTAGTGCTTTCTATGACATGCAACATAAATATTCGCAAAGCTTTGTTTTGAATAGTAAGTGTTCAATTTTTACTGCAGAGGCATATGCTATATTTGAGGTCCTGAAAAGAATAATGTACATAGATAATTACCAAGATTTCATAATCCTTTCAGATTCATTAAGTGTGATAAAATGTTTAGAGTTTGTAAATATTAATTATAAAACTAACTATATAATTTATGCTATTAAAAATTTAGTGTTAGCTTGTAGTAAAATAAACAAAAATGTATCTTTTGTGTGGACTCCATCGCACAGTAACATTACAGGTAATGAAATAGCAGACAAAGTTGCTTGTAATGCTATCAATGCAATTGATATGAAGAGTCAAGTAATGGTACCTATGACTGATTTTTATGAAGATATGAACAAGGACTTGTATAAGTTATGGACTCTATTCTGGAAGAAAGATCAGGAAGTGAAAGGAAAGTGGTATGGCAATATCCAACACAATTTACCACAAAGACCCTGGTATGATTCTTTGAAAAGCGCCAGCCGAGATTATATAACTATTATAAATAGACTCCGCTTTGGTCATAATTTGCTACCAGCACACTTACATCGATTGAAATTGACAAACGATGAAAATTGCTTGCACTGTAATTTAAGTATAAAATGTGATTTGGAGCATATCCTATTCAAATGTAAACAGTTCCAGTTTGACAGATTAGTGCTTGCCACTCAAATAAATGAAGTACTGACTACTGATGCCCCCCGCCACTTACCGGATTTACTCAGCCATAAAGAATGTTTTATCCCAGTGTACAATTACATCAAAAACACTATCAAGAAAATATAAACGGTTTTAGTGAAAGTGTCGATAACAATGCATCATTTAACATAAAGTGAAAGTGTTACTTACTTACTATGTAAGTTCCTAAAGGACTTGTTTCCAGGAACGTTAAACCTTTATTAAAAAAAAAAAAATCATTTTTTCGCGGTTCCGCAAAATTAACATTATCACAAATATATTCGTAAATCTTCGCCGTAACCGCATTTTAAATAAATCTCACTTAGCTCGTGAGAAAACTATAATCGAGAATTATAATTGGTGACTTTGTGTTGTGTTTTTTGGTGTAACTGTTGGACTGATCACATAAAATCGCAGGACTATTGCGTGCAGCGGCTGTGCCTACATTTCTAGGTCTGAAAGCTGATGATCGATGAAGCATCGGGTGAGTCGTAGATTACTTTATCTGACCTATGTGCCTGTATTGTTGATGTACAGTCCTTAGCCGTTGTGAAATATTAAGTTCGCCATTCCATCAGAAGTTGCCGAAATTCTCCCCACATATGGTAGCTATTTACACGCTTCACCACTTATCGTAGAACAAATATGCTTAAGGTTTTGTAACATCCAGTCCAGATATGCACATGCATGCCGTGGCAACCTATAATTAAGTCTGCACTTAGAAGGATTGTTAAGTACTTAGTTTTAAGATGTAATAGTGTAAGATTTGTTGGTTGTCCTAAAATAAATAAATCAAAAACCAGGACAGATGTTACACTCAAAATCATCTCAGCAGTCAGGGTAAGACTACAATAAAATACATTGAGAACAAAATTAAAGTACAAGGATAATATCACACAAAAACATTGGTGGCTTGTTTAAGAAATCTCTCTTTCCCGTCAGACTTGACAGCAGGAATCCTCTTTAAAACAACGGGATTTTTCCCGTTCTACCTACCTGTCTGTACAGAAATATTTAGTAGGCTTCATAAATAAAGAATATCTCTGTAAATGTGAAGTTCAGCATATAAGAATGAAATGGTTTCGGCTGAATGACAGAGGCAATAAACGTTTTAATTTTTTTTAAAAGAAGTGAACATAATTATAAAAAATTAGTAACAAATATTGTATCACGATTTTCTGCCGTAATTTCGTTGGCAAAAGAGATAATCTCATCTGATAACAAGTGGTAGTAAGATTGGTGGAAGAAATTTTCAACTGTTTTACTCAACCA
The DNA here is from genome assembly GCA_955850985.1 of Elophila nymphaeata. Classification (NCBI taxonomy): domain Eukaryota; kingdom Metazoa; phylum Arthropoda; class Insecta; order Lepidoptera; family Crambidae; genus Elophila; species Elophila nymphaeata. Next base: position 21,191,113 of record OY039084.1, on the reverse strand, counting down.
ATGGAACTTACTTTTGACATTATTATTACATCATCAGAAGTTTTCCTCTGGGTTGGAACCCAGATCTTCTTGTTCCAATAACGATGATAGGACTATTAAATCCCGGAGATCAGATAAAAGCACTAAAACGTTTATGTTTGCCTTTGAAGCTACTTCTAAGTAGTCCACACTTACTTAAAATCAGGAAAGAGAATAGACAAATGCTTAATCGCGATAATGTCATTATAATCGGTTTTACCTTTTATGGTACGATATATTTAAAGAGAAAATATTTTTTATGACGAATGATAGGAACAATAATCAGCATCATTTTCGTGTTTGCCACATAAACCTTGTCCTAACCACGATTCGAACTGATATCTCCCAAGAAAGATAAATCAAAAAATAAGCCCAGTGATTGCTCATCCTTTGTCACTCATTAACCAAACCTCACTCAAGATAGACGTTGAATAAAGTCAAAAAGATTCCCCGTTCTCCATCGCCGCTGGGAACATTAAATATTATAATTTCTATAACAATGAGTGCAAGAGAGAATATTTTATTCCGTACGTTTGTTTATGAAGAATTGACACAGAAGTGACAGTTGAAATGGCGGCTCAGAGGCACCCGCTCCCTCGGCGGGTCAAATATTCATGAGCTTATGGAAAATAGGGCTACGAAACGGGCGGAATGCACATGTTTCTGAGATTTGAGAAAGTGATACAGTTTAATAGTTGGTCCCACAGATATATCAATCTAAGGAGATCGGTCGAATCGCCGAGTTCATAGGAAGACAGTGTCGCGATCAGCGGCCGTACTACATAACATGGTTCTAGTTGAGCATGCCGTAATATACACTATTCATTGCGCGCGTCTTAAGGACTGCGAAGCGATGAAAGTTAAGCACAGCCGCAAAGGAGATCGGCAAATCGCTGAGTTACGTATTCACTTGCGAAGTGGCGGAAATGTATGCCCACAGGGCATACACTTGTCACATGTTAGACGCCGTGTTGGCCTATCTCCTTGTATTATTAAATCTGTGGTTGGTTCTTTTTGGTCTTTGAGGTTCTATTCGTTGCATGTCGTCTGCCGTCGTGTGGAGTGATCAGTAACGCTACCTACACATCAAGTGATTCGGTTTCGAATTCTGGTCTGATGAACAAGAATGTTTTTTCATGAGTCATGACTGTATTTGTTCAAACTTATTTTATAAATAGGCATATAAGTGTGGATAGTTATATCATTAGTAAGTTTATCTGCATCTTACGTCTCCGATTTATAAATTTAAATAATAAACGTGTTACTGATGAACACTTAAACAATTGATAATTATGTAACTGTATATTAAATACATTAATCAATTGTAATAATACTGTATATAATTATTATTTGGAAAAAAATATAAAGGTATACCTTACAAACTGATAATTTGTCACCAATTAATATAAACCTAGTTTTTATGATACTATGGTATCATCGAAATTACAACTAGTTGAATAATGTATGATTTCTAAAGACGGTTTAGGAACTGAAAATCGTCATTGATATCCGATTCCATTGTCCATGAAGCCAACTTTAAATAATTAGGCTCAGTGCAGCCACAAAATCGCTGGTTTCTTGGCCCCACATGCCCGCATATCTGCTCAGCATTAGTCCAAGGAAAATAGAGACAAAACGGCGCGAGTGCCGAATAATCGCTGAATTTAACATACCGCCGTACACCTGCACTTTATGCTAAGAGTGTCGGAAGATCCGCAGAGCAGACGTCTGGCGAACACACGATCCTGTTATTAGCTTAAATGGAGTTCTTTCAGAATTTCAGGTCTGCTTTTCGCGAGTGCGAGACTTCTTTTCTACTTTGCCCTGCTTAGTTCATGTAGAGTTACCTTATCATTTTTACTTTCTCGTATACGTAGTATAGAGGAAGTCTTGTAATCGTCAAAAAATTCGACCGGACGGATTTACACGTTTTAGACATTCCTGAGTCCAAAAAACCCGATAACTCGAGTATGCTTTAACTTATTGCAACCAAATTTAACATGCATGTATGACATCAAAATATAAGGTTTCTATCAACCTTTGAGTCGTTTCTGGTATACGAGAAAGTCAAGGGGAGACCTCTCCCAATTTTTTTCCAAGAATTACTTGTGACTTTTCAGTGTGATGAAGTAGCCAGTGTAAAGTAATGTGACGAGAGACAGACTTTGAATGCATTTGAAATAACAGTATTCTCAATTTTACTATCAAATAGATGTGTAAAGATAGTAACATAGCAAATGATGGTTTATTTCTGAGTGCTTTCTCAGAGCTCCATAATGTTTATTATATACGATTATTAATATCATAATATATGTATAACGATGCTCACATCAATCATATTAACTAGCCCAAAATATTTAAAAAAATGTATCATAAATTCTAAATAACGGACAAAAATACATAATAAATTATATATTGTTATAAATAAACAAAAAAATATATACAAAAACTATGAATGAAACAACATCTCAATAACAAAATGTTCATTGGTGTTGGTGTTCAACATGCCAGCTGGCCAAAGTAAAATTTTCATTGTCATACAGAAATGATTGCTTTATTTAACATTACAATACAGGTCAGGATCCAAATTAAACCTCGTGTTAAGAATTCCCAATAGCCCTGACTGAAATACATTTTTGAGTGCGCGCATTCTATCTTAAAATATTTCTACCAACTGAACTTTATCTTTTCCCCGAATGTGTGGAGTTTGCACGGATGTGGGAGTTAGCCCAGGATCGCTTATCCCACGACCTGCGGCGTCCTGCGACACTCCTGCTCGCTCGACTGCAGTGTCCTGGATGAGGAAATATTAGATGTGGCAAGTTAAATGGTTAGGGAAATGGAGATTTATAGAGTAATTCTCATATGTTTTTTAAAGTATAATGTTCATTATATTGATTTTATATTGACCCCGTAATTTTAAATCATTGACAAAATGTGGAAGTTTATTGCATCGTTTAATCTACTAGCATAAGAATTATTCAAACAGAGTAATTATTATATATCGACCGAAGCGGTGGTGGGCTTTTTGAAGATTTAAAAGTGGTACTTAGCAAAGTCCATTTAAATAAAGAACTGTTACTAGAAAAATGCACTGAAAAAAATCGACTTGTCTCAGGCGGGACACGAACCCGCATCTTCCACAATCCGGGCGGATGTAAGTCGGATTTTTTTCAGTGCATTTTTCTAGTATTAATATTTACGCGTTTGTAAACGCAAAAATAAAATTATTCCATAAAGAACTGTTTTTATTTTAATTTTGATATTACAGTAACCTCTTCTGTAGTCTGGTGACTCCCCCATCAGTGAACAATCTAGAAAGTCCCAGGTTTAATTATAACAGGGTACAAAATTGTGCTCCTGACTAGAAGACCATTTAAGTCTTGAAACTAGTGTTAACAGTTTTTTATGTTCCTACAGTTAGTAATAACAGTTCTTCAATGGTTTCAGGATAAAGTGAATCTGGCTTCACTTAGGCTTTATCATCAATTGCCATTGACTTTTTTTCTGTTGAATGGGCAATAACACTTGCTACACATCAAAGTGTTTGGGTGCGAATGTTTGTGTGATGAACACGACATCTTGTACCCATAATACAAATTCTTATTATTAAGTTAATTTAAGCTAGATAATTGGTGTAAGCGTGGAAATATACATAATTATTATCTGATATAAAAAAATCTCGTGTCACGGTATTTGTGGTATATTTGATAGGTATGAGAATATAAAGTATTTTTATTATCGTTAAAAAGAAAAAAAATGATAGAACAACGATTGTCGGGTCAGCTAGTTTGTATAATAAATGATAAAAATATGTGGACACATTAAAACGTGCTCGGCTCTCAATCTAGTTGAACCTTTGAATTATGACTCTTTCCGAAACTAAGAAATTATTATGAAAAATATAAAGAGAATAGCAAACTTGCTAAGTTTATTCTCAAAACAAGGTCTCACGATATACTTACAAGCGAAGCTTAGAGTTTTACTTTCATAAGAGTAGAAATTGTCAAATGAATAAAGAAATGTTTAGTTTAAAACTTTACCAAAAGAAACAATTGTCAAATGGAATAATTTTATTTTTGCGTTTACAAACGCGTAAATATTAATACTAGAAAAATGCACTGAAAAAAATCGACCTGCCTACAATGTTTACCATAAAAACATAAGCACCAAGCACTGTCAAATTTCGACAGCGAAAAGCAGTGTCTCGGTGGCGTAATTGGTCAACGCAGCCGCCCGGATTGCGGAAGATGCGGGTTCGAGCCCCGCCTGAGGCAGGTCGATTTTTTTCAGTTCATTTTTCTAGTAACAATTGTCAAAATCTCGCCAAAGCATAAAATTTCGTTGTGTAGCAATATTTCGTAGCGCTTCGTAGCTCGTAGCTCCTCGTAGCCACAATGCGGTGGCGCGGGTTACAGCGCGTGCCCGTCACACGCACACCTCCCTAATGTTGCAGCCATGATTGGGTGCTTAGCTTAGATAACGACTTCAAGAGGACGTAGCGAAACTAGGCTCTGGGTGCGAAATGCATTGTACAGCTTTCAGGTCCGACTGACCTATTGTGAATTTTCAAAGAATAAACAAAAAGTTGTTTATTTAAATATAATCCAGTAACTTTGTAAAAAAAGCTTGTTTGTAAAAAAGTTTGTAAAAATATGGGGTAGTATGCGTCAAATCCGATTCCAGTAGTACTGATTTTTATTAATGATGTTAGTCTAAAGAATAGTCCAAGTTTGTGACCTCGAGAGCCGAACGCAACTTTGTCAAAAATCGATAAAACTGGAAAATAATCGTTATTTTATTCAAATTTTTTATAAATTGTGTTTAAAATAGACTTAATTTGCTACAATATGATACTAGAATTGTCTGTAGACCAACTGTAGACCGGATAGTTTTCGAGATTAAGCTTTTCAAAGTTTATCATTTTAAAATCCACCATTAATATAAATTTTAATGTTTTTAATCGCGAAACTAAAGTTGCCAAACACTTCTTTTTTAGATAATATTTGTGATATTTCATAAAGAATTCTTTTTTAAATGAAAGAAAATAGTGGTAGAAATTTGAACAATTTTATGTTTTAAGAATTATTTAAAAATACTATCAACGGAGTTTAACTGCCCGAACAGTACAGAAATATTCATCCATTCGCAAGTAACGGGGCAAAAACTAAAAAAAACTTCCCGTGACACACGACAGCCGTTTGGGCCAATATTACCGCGCTGATTTATCGCCGCCATGATGGGATACGGGATTGAAGGATTGAAGGTTATTCCCATGATTGATCTCTCATGTCTAAAACAATTTATATTATATTATTTTTAAATTATTAGAGCTCGAGTTATTTTTTACACTCGAGTCTGTTTTTGCACCGGAGTCCTTTTCTGCGCTCTAATCTTTTGTTAAGATGAGTTACCTACAATAGTAGATAAATAAAAGAAACTTTGCGTACCTCAGATAACAAAATTCTATTCTACACACCTTGGGCACAATATAGTGAACGATACAGTACTTTGACTCCATATAGTGACGAATCGGCGCGCACGCACACATTTCGTAGTATAAAAAAAACACAAACGTCGTTTACACGGCCGTTTTTGCCTGCTTTGCCGTTCAGAGCATGCTTAGCGGCGTGTAAACGACGTTTGTATGTGTGCGTGCGCCGATTAGTCACTATATATGGAGACAAAGTACTATATCGTTCATGTGGCTCAGGCTGTCTGGACAAATCTTCAAAATAGCTTACATTTAAGTAGGTCAATAGGGCATTTTATGTGACGGCTAACCACCCTTACTTCAGAAGAGGTGACGCTACAGAATCTTAGATAATCGATCAAAACTGTGTCCAGCCAGCTTGAAAAACCACTTTTCGCTGGTCTCTCAATCTCGGTAACGGAAGTGATTTTGACGACTTTTTGCATGTCAACGGGCGTCACATAAATTTGTGACGGGCATCGAGCTAAAAGTTTCGTGATACGTACAGCGGTTTATTAGAAAAATGCAAAAATCTGTGTCCAGCCAGCTTGAATTTACGTATAAAACTTCTGGCTGGCACTTCTGAATCTCGATAACGGGAGCGTTTTCGAATATGGTTCCTCTACTAACTAAATGTGACGCAAGTTGTGACGGTAATAACGTTTGATTTATGGCGTCACGTGTAATGGTTTACGAGAAATCAATTAAAAACTGGTGTCCAGCCAGCTTGAAGTTCAAGCTGGCTGGACACACATATCTCCGCTGCCTGATGGTCTACGGCCTTCGAAATATGTTCAAGTTTTTGTGACGGGGACGATAATGATAATCTGATGTTGTGACGGAGAAAGTTTACGTAGTTTCAAAGATATTGATCGTTAAATTATTTTCATACAAACACTGCAGTAGGGTTACCAATATTGTAGGTTTTATGTAGAAACAAGTATATTATTTTAAGGCTTTAATGAACGAAAATACGTGTATTGGTGATATTAATACCTACCTACTAACCTACATTTACAGTACCTAGATATTTTAATCGATAGAGGACAAAAGCGTAGAGGTGTTGAAAGGGGGTAATTTTTTGCGTTATTGATTATTTACGTGCAGATAACTACTCTTTTTAGTGGGTAAGTATTGGTGTTTTTCATGGTAAGCATAAATAATTAATGCTATTGCATAAATAATGCTATAGCAACACAGGATACAATGGTTTCTTTTTTCTTCTAAAAATTCTATTAAAAGTAAATACTTTCCGGCAAAGAGAGTCAAAAATATTTTAAGTATATTTAGTTATATTTTACTGTAAAAATATTTTTTAGGAAATATCTTGGTCACGAAAAGATACTGAAAAATTTCTGAACGTGCTCATACGCTGCCGCAGACCGACTTGGGTTCAATAGGTAGGTAGTTGATGTTGGTGTCGCCATCTGTTACTTAAAGTTGGTACTACTAGGACAACTGTTCGAATCATAATTATGTTCTCTTCCTCTGAATCAGACTCTTTCATCACCCGCATGCTATACCGATTATGGCGCGCCCTACGACTAGGTACTTACTCTGAGTTTTCTCAAAAAAATGATAGTTAATATTTTCTCATTGAAGTGGGAAAAAAGAAATCAAATTAACGACGGTAAAGCATTTATTTTAATTAGGTACCTTATTTATTCTTTATTGCACAAAAAATAGTAGATGTGGGTACAAATCTTCATCCTAGCGAATATCCCAGTTGCATTTCGAAAGCTTTCACTTGGAAGCCTGGCCCCTAATCGGAGAGTAAGTAGATAGGGTCGGACTTCGAAACGAGTCGCCTGAATCTGAGGAAACTGAATGTGTAGGGGGCTCAAGGAAGCTCCGTAAGATCACCCTAAAACAATTTCGGCTGCCGGAGTTGCCTTTAAATATTTTAATTTTTTTAAAGTATTTATTGTATTGTGATTGCGTGAAACAAAACGTAATTTCTATACTTTTTAAGGTTATGATAAGATTTTAAAACTTTTGAAGTTAGTTTGAAGTACTAAAACGCGTGAAACGAAACGCCAATCCACTATTTTGATAATAGTTTTGACATTTCTGACAGCGTTAAATTGCGTCATTCCGTTGGTTGCTTTCGAGTTTTCGTGTCTAGTGTTTTATGCACCTACATGGCTGGGTGATAGGTAGGTTAGGGTTTTTTCGTATATTTTGAGGTAATTTTTTTATAAAAAAAGTAAGCATTTCCGGCATTCGAAATTTACGGGGGGCGACTTCCACCCCCTCCCTTCCTTCCCCCCACCCTCCTCTACCTCCAAAAAAGGAGACTTATTTCGAAATTCTTACCAGTAGATATAAGTACAAATGGTGGACTTAATTAGGAAAGAAAACTATTCTGACAATCTGACTACCTATTCAACTCGTAAAAACTAATGATGGGCAAAAAGTAACACAAAATAATAAGTGGGGGCTCTTTTTAGGCAGCGCTGGTAGTCAATTATTATTTTGAATTAACACTTATTTACGCTTTTTTAACCGAATTCAAAAAAGGAGGAGGTTATTAATTCGACTGTATGTTTTTTTAGTGTTTCTTACCTCATAACTCGTTACTGAGTGGACCGATTTTGAAGATTCTTTTGACCTTTGGAAGCTAGTGCTTGTCATGGGGTCCCATTTAAATTTTATCGACATCTGACAAATAGTTTTTGAGTTATCCCTAATAATGCCTATTTAATTGACATTGATGATATCATAATTTTATCACTTGTGTGTCTTGAGGTAGTTCGTAGGTAGTAGGTAAGATCTTGAAGTAGTTTCCTGAAAATTTCTATACTTAAAACACAAAAAGGAGGAAAAAACCGCCTTCAAAACTAAAAACGGGAAAAATAAAAATTTTGTTTTATAAAAATCTAATTTTTTTGAGGTCGGTGCCAACCTCAATATTTGTAATAAACGTTGTCACTTGTATTCGGGACCGACCTCTAAAAACATTTAGATTTTTATAAACAAAACTTTTATTTCTCCCGTTTTTAGTTTTGAAGGCGGTTTTTTTTATTTAATTTTTTTTTACTGCGGGAAAACCTATTCTCACGGAAAAAATCAAATACAATGCAGGTGTGGCCACAACCGGCCGATAATTCGATTAAAAAGAAATCCTTTATTTATGTAAAATTATGGTCACCTAACATTATTAATAGATGTTTGTATGGAAAAAATTTAATGATCAATATCTTTAAAACTACGTAAACTTTCTCCGTCACAACATCAGATTATCATTATCGTCCCCGTCACAAAAACTTGAACATATTTCGAAGGCCGTAGACCATCAGGCAGCGGAGATATGTGTGTCCAGCCAGCTTGAACTTCAAGCTGGCTGGACACCAGTTTTTAATTGATTTCTCGTAAACCATTACACGTGACGCCATAAATCAAACGTTATTACCGTCACAACTTGCGTCACATTTAGTTAGTAGAGGAACCATATTCGAAAACGCTCCCGTTATCGAGATTCAGAAGTGCCAGCCAGAAGTTTTATACGTAAATTCAAGCTGGCTGGACACAGATTTTTGCATTTTTCTAATAAACCGCTGTACGTATCACGAAACTTTTAGCTCGATGCCCGTCACAAATTTATGTGACGCCCGTTGACATGCAAAAAGTCGTCAAAATCACTTCCGTTACCGAGATTGAGAGACCAGCGAAAAGTGGTTTTTCAAGCTGGCTGGACACAGTTTTGATCGATTATCTAAGATTCTGTAGCGTCACCTCTTCTGAAGTAAGGGTGGTTAGCCGTCACATAAAATGCCCTATTGACCTACTTAAATGTAAGCTATTTTGAAGATTTGTCCAGACAGCCTGAGCCACATTATCGTTCTCTATATTGCGCTTTGGGCGTCGACCTTTAAGTCAACATTTTATACTTGACCTTTTATTAGAGGCTCACATTCATTTTCAATAATTCTCACACTTAGCTAATTATTGGAGTTTACTCCTTAAGAATCGATTTGCATATGTAAGGAGCCCGGTATGAGAAAAATGTGAGGAGTAAAATCTATCGATGAATGACCTCGTTACGTTTTTGAAGGTCAAAGTCATAATTGGTGCGCATCCTATGTCGCGCAACTTTCTAATTGTCAAAACACGGATGTCAGCAGGTGCGCCATCTCACCTGTCTCGGAGTAAACTCCAGTCGTGCGTCGGAGCTGACACACACAATTTTTTTTATTTCCAGTATAACCATAGTTTTTTTAATTACTTAGATTTTAACTATGTTATTCAGACTAACTCTCAACTATGTTATTTAGACTAATAGCCGAGTGATGCCGGCAGATTAGAATAGCATCACCCCTATCCTCCAATAAGTGACGTCATCATCATCATCATCATCATCAACCCGTGTTCGTCCACTGCTGGACATAGGTCTCCCCTAATGCACGCCACTGCTCTCGATTTTCGGCCACTCTCATCCAGCTCACTCCAGCCAGCCTACGCATATCATCATCCCATCTTGTCGCAGGTCGTCCTACACTACGTTTACCGAGTCGCGGTCTCCACTCAAGAACAATAAGTGACGTAGAAGGCGACTATTAGATCAACAAAGGGGTACGGATCGATCACTTTATACTCCGTCCACCAATCCGCATTGGGCAAGCGTGGTGGACTACTGCCTAAACCTCCTTCGATGACAAGGAAAGGCCTTGTGCCTCAGCAGTGGGTCGAATTATAAAGGCTGTAATGATGATGATGATTCACTCAGTTTATACAGAAATAAATTTTATCTTATCTTGTTTAAGAACCGAGCTCTTTTGAAGGCTGCAGTCGTTGAGAGATATCGCGCTCACATAGACGCGGACTCCGAGCTTATCGTGCCCATAGAGGCCTATAAGTCTAAATCGAATTTCTAAAAGACTCGAGGACTCAAATCTTATACATCACTATGGAGGTATATCTACACAAACAGTCATGGCTCACCACGTTCGTGACATAAAAATATTATACTAACATTTCTATTTGATTATGACTGAATACTAGAACGCCTATTAGAAAGTTATGCTAAGCATTGTCATGCCATCTTACTCATAAACGTAAAGAATAACGAATAAACCCAGGAGCAACTGTAAGAATATTGATTTAACCTTTGGCATTGCATTTTTTCTATAATATAATAATTAAAAGGTATGGATGTATGACTGTTTGCGCTTTGTGAAAATGCATGATAATTTAAAAAAATAATTTATTGAAAATTCGTTACATGGGTTTGAACAGATATAGAAGTAAGTGCTAGAGAATTTTTACATCTTAAACGTAACGGAAACGGACACAACAAAAAAATAATGTTGCCATATAGTAACACTCTCTCATCTAATCTTAAGCCAGTGCAGCTGCAGACTGCGATGTTACATGCTTAACTACAAGTAGCATATTCATTCTTGCCTTAAAATGCACCTACCTTAAAATGTTCAGAGAACATAATCAGCAGGCAACTGGTTCCACTCCTTAGCATCTTATGTCGGCATAATTATTTAAATTACACCTCACCATTATACCACTACATAACCTGCAATATGTAGGTATAACAAAGCCTATTTTCCGTGAATAAGGTGGAAAAATAAGTGAGGTCGTTTCATTTGCCTGTAAATTACCGGGAGATCATATAATAAAGGAAGAAGATTTTAACGACGATTACAGTAATAACGCCGTAATAAATATCGTGAAGCCACTTCAGGTAGCCCCCGGGCTCGCCAACTTTATGGTAGCTGCTCTAACTCATAAGCGATAGCGGTTATAAATTTAGCTATTGAATCGCAACTCACAGCCTCCATTTCTTTAAATTACATTGCAGTCCAAAAACATTTTTATTTGAGATCATTTTGGCATTGGTGAGTGAGTATGTCCCAACTAATGACAACTACTTAATTCAGTATATCATAATATACTCATATTAATTAAATCCTATATTAGATTATTTTTTATTAATTTTAGATTAATATTATATTGCTAGAGTTTTATAGTGTACTAATATTATACAAAAACCTTAATCAACTCATCTGTTGACCCTTCGACACTAAGTATAAAGAAAATTTTACACAAAAAAAAGATATGTCTTTGCTCAACATCATTCATATTTACAATACAATCTCGTTGAATTTACTCTTCTTCATCAAACCACATTGGTCGTTTAGTGAAACGGGCTTAGACTTTTCATATATCTACCATGAGTGTGAAAGCAATGGAGATATACGAGTATTAAAAAGATATATAATAAAAGTAAAAATCTCTTTATTGTTCTAAGTCAACAACAATGTGTACAGATATAACCCCAGTAAGTAAGTAATAAAATATACTTGTGTTAGGGATCACTCACTCCTTGTCAAGGTTTTACAAACAGAATTAGAACAACTTAAAGTAAATTATTAGAAAGGAAAGTATAGGAAAAATAATAAAAATAATACAAGTACAGCGCGCGCGCGAGCGTGTGTGTGTGTGTGTGTGTGTAATTATATCGTCTTCACCGCTACCTCCCGTGACGTATCCCAAACCCCGTCCGATAATTTACCCTGTAATTAGCACTCGTCGTGCCCCAGCAAAATGTCCGCTTTTATTTCTGTTTCGTTACATTATTTTTTATTTACGGCCCACAAGCTTAATCTCAACAACGATCTTGACCTCTTTGTCCCGTGAATTTTCGTAGAATAACCCTAAAAAGTAATTAATCTAGTTATTTATAGTCGTTTTAATTCTTAATCGCGTTTCAACCAATGTTACTTTATTAAAAATTTAAAGTAACATTGGTTGAAACGCGATTATTTAACATACTTTTACTTTTCATTACGTAATATACTGCTTATGTTCTAGCCGTTCCGTAACGTTCATAGTAAAAAAGAGGTGTTCCCTTTATGTGCTTCTACCTTTATGCTTTTAGCTACGAAATTACTCCATACCCACTAAACATCCTCCCCGGGCTGACCTTCAGTGCGCTATTACGGGACGGCTTGGGATCTGTGCACGTGAGCGGAACTACACCGAGACCGTCCCAACGCTGCCCGTCTAGGCACTCCTTGTGCACCAATTGGTGGCCAGCAGTCACTCCTCCACCGACCTCCTGCTCGACCTGGCGCGTCCTCCTGACGAGGACACCGGGAGCAGCCATCGGACCGCACCCGGGGGACTTCGGGCGTGGTCGTGGCCTTGAAAAGGGCCGTCCAGAACTAGCCGTGGGGGGAATACAAAAACAATTCGACGATGGCATGTGACTTCGAATGCCAAGGGGACACACTTGACATCAAAAGGCACACACCCGCCGAGAAAGTTACCCCACCACGTTACCAGGGTCCGCCACGAGGAGGCTTCCGGACGTGGACCCCACTGTCTAAACCTCCTTAGATAACAAGGAGAGGCCTTGTGTCCCAGCAGTAGGTTGTATTCTAAAGGCTGTTATGATAATGAACCGACATTGACGCAAGCGAAGCCGCGGGCGATCACTAGAATCAAATACTATATGAGATCCCTTGGGGCGACCATTTATGTCAATTTGACAAATATTTACGTTGTACGTTATAAACACTATAAAACACAAGTAAAGGAAAACCGTAGATAAATTTTGTAATTCTGAATTATATTTGTTTTTAATGTTTCTCAATGTCAAATAGGTTTTTTGTTTTGTCATAGTAATAAGACTCATAGGACTCATTATGTTTTCTTTAAGTTTTCCTTTTAATTGTAACATATAGTATGAAACACACTATACACAGTGGTCAGTATTATTGCAGCAGTCGAAAAGAATAAGAGCTATGTCTTTTATACAAAAAATAAAAACAAAATTGTTAGGAGAAACTCTGAAAATTAAAAGAAATTATAACGGGAAATGGTTTATAAAAACTATTTCCTTGGTACCTATTCGCGTCGGCAGCAAGCTCTCCCAACAAGCCCGCAATAAAAAAAACATGCTCCTAAAAAGTCTAGAAATTTCTCCTGAACTCGCCGCTGTACTGTACCTGGCATAAATTATAATAATTAACAGCTCCCAGATGTTTGGACTATGTAAATAGGGGCAAAGAGGCTTCCCTGAGCTTCCAACTATATTGATATGCATCGATTTTATAAAACTCTTTGAAGAAAAATGTATTGAGCAGGAGCATTGTTTAACTTTTATATTTCGTGATGCATAAATAAAGTCTGAACTAACTCTTTTATTCATTATTGAAATCAATTCCAATGAACCAATCTTTAAGGAAAATCAATTTTTTATCATTTTATAAACTGTACTATTACAACGATATTATAGAAATCTCAACTAGATAAGAAAAATACAATGTGTAAGTTATATTATCAGATTTATTATCCAACATACCGATTCGTAAACCGCTCAATCATACATGACATTATCACAATTAATAAATTACGTAAACCATAATCACGAAAGGATAATTACTACATTAGAAACTTGTCTTGCCAAAGATAAAGTTGCCGGGCGCGTTAACGTCCTCCGATGTGAAGTATTCCTTCCACAATTCTTGGAATTCATCCCAGGTCACATTAGTTTTGCCCTTGGCCATTTTCTCGAAGGCAGTTTTCGCCTCGCTCTTATTTAGACCGAAAGATTCGTAAACTGTCGCGAACTCTTCACTGTCAATAGATCCATCGCTGCTAGCGTCTTCGATCTGGAAAATCATTCTGGCGTAAAGGTTCTGCCATTCGGCGGCTGCTGAAGGGTTCTTGGAGTAACTATCCCACAAAGCGATCCATTCATCTTGAGAGACTTCGCCATCTTTGTCCGCATCAGCACCGCTCTGTAGTCCGTCCCAAACAGCGTGCAAAGTCTCTTCAAGGATCTTGTACGCTGGTTCACCAGCCTTCCAGCCACGCAGCTGAGCTATGTTGATAATTGCCAAGTCGAAATCCTTCTTGTCCACGCCACCACTCTTGTTGGTGTCAAAGAACACCGTGAACACGTGAAGGAGCTTCTTCTTTCTGAAATCGGACACCATTTTGGATGATTATCGTAGGACTAATGCTCATTCTACCTGACTCTTACCTTTATATACCACTTGAGACTGCATCTATAGATAGTGTTATCAATTTCGTGAGTTCCTTCATTATTTTCGTCAGTAGTGCTATCTAACTGCATTGCGGGGTGTTTGATTTAATTATTTACGTTGATATCGCTCAAGATATCGTTTTTAATTCTTAGTAATATAGCGACCGCTGATGAGTCTTCGTGGTTAATTATTTTTCTTATCGTTTTTCTGGGTTTTATCTTCAGGTAAATAAAATTACAGTAGCTGTTGTCTGAGATAGTAAACGAAACAGTCTTCTTCATGTCTATTTAATTACAGTTTTCAACTACCTAATCTAATATATGTAACTTTTAAATATTTCTCTTAGCAGTTAATATTTTCTTCAGATAATATATTTACTAAAGATTTGACTATTACATATCTTTTTTTGTTAATGTCAATAAGATTTCCGATTATAGCAAGTGTATTTTCAAAGCAGGCTGACGACCACCTAGCAACCTGTATCTAAAAATATGTACATGTTACATTCAAAGGTCTTTAAATGCAATTTTGCTTCGTTTTGAAAACAAAGGCATATTTCGTTTAGGTTAAATTTGCGATCTTCAGTAGTTAGAATACTTTCTCTCCAGGTACCGAGCAAAAGTTCCATCTAAACTTTAATTATTTATATTTACAAAAATAGCATCACAAGATCAAAATATGCAAGCTTCTCTATACTACTAGTAAATATACTATTTTATTGTGGATTAATCCACAACCAAAGCTGGTCACTTAATAAATAGATAACACGATATCTATATCATTTATTTTTATCCAACACAAAATTGTTCTAAGCAATGATAGCATCATTTATACCTACAACATTATTCAATATTCTTCGATTCGACTTCACGTTATGCGATAGAATAAATAAATATTGTTTCAAACTCTGGTGAGAGCAACGGGTGAACCAAGCGAACTTCCCTGAGGAACTACGTCCGCGAAAACTCCTGGCTGTTTCTATACATAACAATCTATGTTTTTGTGAAGCTTCGAAGTAGAAATTTATTTATAGTTTTACAAACATTAATTTACTTGTATATTGGTTTAATAAAATTTATTACCTCGCTTCTTGATCAGGACAGGAATTATTTTAGGTTCAAAGTTTTATAAAATTGTAATTTTTCATAGAAGTGGTCAGCATAGCTGCCTACACATCAAGCGGCACGGATACAAATGCCGGTAGTGGTAAATATTTGTGTGATGAACACAAATATTTGTTTGCGATACATGGCTATTTATATATTTATTTAAGTCTACTTATAAATATATCTAAAATTATTATTTAGTACATTAAAAATGTCCGTTATCTAGAGTATTCTTAACACAAATTCTTAATTACACTTACTTTGGGCTAGATTTAGGGTGTGAGCGTGGAAATTTATTACTTTTAATCATTTCAAATCATGCCAAATAAATATATCAACAAATAATAATGTTTAATAGCAAAAATCTAAAACTGATTGATAGTTAAATTGTGTGAAAACGGGATTTGTACCATGTACCTCAGTTTTGTTATTATTCCGATATTAGATATAGACAGATTTGTCTGCCAATAATAGTTATTTGTTCAAAAAGTGAGCAAAGATAGTTTTTGCTGCGAGTGCCGATATTAAATCACGAACCAGCGAAGTAGTCTAGAATTGAATCATGAGCATAGTGAGTGATTCAAAAATAGACTACTGAGCGCAGTAAGTGATTTAAAGGCACGAGACAAAAAAAAATTGCTCTCATTATGAAACATTTAACTTTTCACCTTTCCAGCGAGATAATTGTTATAGGTGAAAAAAACAAGACAATACTTTTACACATTTTAAATATCTTTAAATTAATTATAAAAATTAAAAGTAAAATTACTACAAATACTTAGATTGAACGTTACGGTCTTGTTCGGAGCTCGCAGCAAAAAGCGTTTTTGCGTCAAGATTTTACGAAGCAAAAGAGGTCTTTTGGCGCTGGAGAGGTGAAAAATATCAAATCGACCCGCAAGACTTTAGTTCATCCGTGACCATGGCGCAAGCAACTAAACCGAGGTACCGACGACGTGGAAATCCCGTTTTCACACAATTTATTGTTAGTTACCACGTAATTTTAAAACAATACACTGGTTGATAGTGTTTGTAAAACTATCTCATCGGATGTTTAAGATACATATAATTTCTTCTGCATTATTAGGTATATGTCAACATGTGACAGAATAAAAATCAATCTTTCCATTCTTATTTAATGGCTTCGCGATAAATTAAGTATTTCCCATGTCAAGAATGTCAATAGTGAAAGTGTATAGAAACAATAAATTACGGCAGATTAAATTAAAAATGGAGTCTCACAACAATTGTTTTTAACTGACTTCAAAATAGGAGGTGATTCTCAATTTGACTGTATTTTTTATGTTTGTTACCTCATTACTCTTTACTGGGTTTACCGATTTTGAAGAAACTTTCAACGTTTGGAAGCTTGTTCTTGTCATGTAGTTCCAATTTTTTTGACATTCGACATCTCGCGTGTATTTTTTGAGTTATCCCTAATAACGCCTATTTAATTGAAGTCGATGATAATATCGTAATAGTTCTATCACTTGTTTGTCTTAAAGATTTCGAGATAGTTTCCTAAAAATTTCTATACTTACTTAAAACACTAAAAAGCAAAAATAAATTATTTTTACATAAAAACCGCCTTCAAAACTAAAAAAAAATGTTTACAAAAATCTTTAAAAATGTTTTTGCAGGTCGACTGAAACAAAGTAACTCATCGTATTCTGACAATCCTGTGTCAGTTAAATTATCAGTTGTGTGATAGTAGAGTCATGTAATACTTTCTTCTAGAGTTTGATTCTGATCTTGTGATGGTTCTCCATATACATATTTATGTACAGAAACAGGGTATTAATATTGTAGTAAACAGAAATAGACGAATCTAACTTTTACATTGAATTCAGAACAGGATAAACAAATTAAGACACAACACTCACGAAGACAATGTACTGACAAAGTAGGAAGGCGTGCCCAGTTTTCTTAACGACCAAATTCCCATGTAGGACAAATCGCACATTAGACTGGACAAAAACAAAGAACTACTTACATTAAGTAGGCATCCGTGTATTTGGGATCCCTAATTTGGGGTACATCAGTGGCATCATTACTCGAAAGCTCAGTAAAATAGCCGGGCAAATACACGCAATGTTCAACAGCTTGAAACTTCACACAAGGACGACTTTGCGAGCAAAAGTGTTATTTGATGTTACAATCTATACAATAGGTACAGTCAGCATCAAATAGATTGCAGCTGTTAAAATCCGCAAAAATGTCTCAACAATAAGAATTGAAATTTATTGCAGCAAACAATTTGTCATTTTTATTGAAGCAGCTAAAGCGCCAAAAGTAACCCAGCAGGCACTACAAAATTATTTAAGCATTCAGTTATTCAATTTGTTCTTCACATACAATAATTTAATTATCGCCGCATCCAATGTAGCAATATATCTACGCAGTCATGGTGTTCAAAATTATGTTTGAAAAATTGTTTTCTAAAATAAATTTCAATTCTTATTGTTGAGAGATTTTTGCGGATTTTAACAGCTGCAATCTATTTGATGCCGTCTGTACATCTGATTCTTACATTGAGTACTTTACTTACAATTTGCCGTTTTGTTTGAAGATGTTTTAATAATTTTGTCGTCACATTCATGTACCTAAATGTGTTCTTAATTATGTTATGCTCGATGTTATATTATCATCATAACAGCCTTTATAATTCGACCCATTACTGGGACACAAGACCTCTCCTTGTCATCGAAGGAGGTTTATGCAGTAGTCCACCACGCTTGTCCAATGCGGGTTGGTGAACGGAGCATAAGGTGATCAATACTCATTTGCTGATCCATTAGTCGCCTTCTACGACACCCATTGAAAGATATGGGTTGTGGCTATTCTACTCTGCCAGCATCAAACATCACGATAATATTTATCACGATGTCCAATCTATTTTAATCATCAATTTCAGGCCTCAGAGCAAAAAGAGATTTAATTTAGTACAAAAGAATTTAATGAAGAACTAAATATTATATTCCTCGATCCGCGCCAGTATCTTCAGCTGAGTGTGCAGCGCTTAAGCCTGTGTCGTGACGGATACAGCGCATCCGTCATGCTCGCATGCATCGCATCGCACGCCCGCCGATGTCTACCAGATATACGAACAATGGATGTGACATCCTGACATCTTAGAGCAGGCGCACTGGTGACTTTTGTCACCGTGACTTTTTTGTCATTCTTATCAAGCCCATGGCTACGTATGGAGGTGCGCACGCGTTACGACGTGACAAGTGGGTGATATTTGGTGTAGCTCCATACATTCCAAGAGTGACTAAATAGTCAACCAGAAAAGTCACCAGTGCATGCCTGCTCTAACATTCACAGCGTAATTCATAAACGCTGAAGAACGGCGATTGAAGAAACAAAAACTATGATTGGTAGCTTCAAACCACTTTTTTACGGTTATGTATTTCATATACAATGGTGACAATTTACGTCTGAAGCTGACTGTACTATCTACTACAAAACATGGTATTTAACATGTCTTTCTGAATAATATTTCTACTTCTATTTTATTATATTTCAGACATGAGAAAAAGTATTATTTTACTAATGAGTTATTGTGGAGTTCCCCAAAAGAACCCACTAGCAAAATGTCAAATAAATATTTTAATTTTTTTTTATTAGATTTAGTTCAGTTGGTTCCAAAAATTACACCAATGTTAAAAAGAAAACCATTTAAAATATTACCGGCTTTATATAATATGTATTTAGCCAAACTGAAATAAAATAATATAGGTAGTTTGCATTCCTAATTTGATATTATTATGAATTTTATAGGGATACATTAGCAAGTTTCGTTTTCAGATACAAAGCAAATTTTGCATGTAATGGATTTATGTAAGGAAGTTTAATTTTATTGTATTATACGTATATCTATTGTGTTTATATTTGTATTATATTGTATTAAAAAAAAATGGATTTACATTTTTACCTTTACAATTTGTTCGCCACCTGTACAACAATTAAGTTGTTACGACCTTTTTATGGTAGAGATCTCTCTCAGAAACGAATGCGCCCTTGAAAACTTGCTAGGCTATAAGTGAAAAGTTTAAAAAAATATATTTTAAAAATGTATTTATTTTAAGTGCAATAAGAAGTATTTCTTATATAAAAATGTTATAAAGTACCGCATCCACCAATTGTCGTCCTTCATACGTGTGGTGTGCCAAGCTAATGCTATAAAAGCGACGTCTGCGGGACCCTGGGCGCGTCACTCATTTGCCAAATTGTCCGGGATTATTTTTTACGAGCCACTAGAGTGCAGCCGGCCTCTGTCGTGGCAGCGGTGACATCAACTGATTGCGATCCTGTTTTAGTTGATAATAACTTTTTTATTATCACAGTGGTTATAATGGAATCAACATTGCGCTTAGTCATGAAAAAATTACCCTGAACCTACCGTTGACTTTTTGTTCTCATATGTTATACAAATAAGGCAACTCAACTCGTTGGATCGCCCCATAAGCCGCTATTAAAGCCTAATATTTTACACATTTAATGCTGTTCCATAAGCTAAGCATTCTTCAAGCACGATAGACCGCATGGAGGATATTCAGTATCCTAGCAACTTCTCAAATGCGAATTGTATCCAAGACGTCCGCGCCGCCCCCCGTGTAATACATCAACACACGGCCAAGACAAAAGCCCAGGCCCTTTGTTTCTTCGGCTTAGACGGCCTGAGGCCGCAGAATTATTTCCTCTTCCGCGAGTAATATTGCGAGTTTAATTCCACGTTTGTTTTTGAAATCCTGGAATAAAACAACTCTTTTTTGTGGTGCGTAGTCAGGGGTTAGTAAAATGTTGACTGTAAACGGTAGAGATATGGAATGTATATGAATTAATGCGGAATTTGTCCATACTTGTTCTGTTCACGGTTTCAGTTTAAAGAATGTTGATTACCAATAAAAACTTACACTTGCTTAAAAAACTGAAAATGGAGAAATAAAAATTTTTAATAGATCTATAATTCAATATGTCTACAGTTCTTTTTTCATTCCTACTGTGCAAATAGACAGTATTAGCTACTCGTGTAAATATTTCTTTTAAACTAAGGCTGACTAAAGACTGGCTAAGATCGATTTAAACAAAAAAAAATCCCTTTTCAGTTTTGAAGTCGGTTTAATTTTTTTTTAATATTTTATTATTTCAGTTGTAATTGAAACAAGAAGTATTTTGTTTTCTTAGTGACTGATACACACTTAACTGTCTATCTCAAAAACTACTGAACCAATTGTAATGAAAGTTGCACAGATCCCTAAGTTGGAGTAAACCTAGTCTAACTTGTGTCTAACCAAAAAAAAATTGAAATTCAACTTTTAGTTTTTGAGAGATGTGTGGACAAGCATACAAATATACAAACATACAGACATATATATAATACATTTATGAAATTTTGCACACGAGTTTAGAGGCTAAATATACGAATGAAATATACGAATTTTCTACTGAAATTACAAATAATAAATTGACGACTTGTGCAGTACATAACTAAGCTCCCTGCAAGGCACTACACAGTTCCAAACGTGCCAAGTAGAGAACTTACTTGTCATTTCTTTAACCCTGTTGATCTAATTGCGATAGGTGAACGGCGAGACGATTTGGGACGGATTTAACCATCTTCTGTCTCAAAATGGCGTTCGCGACACATAAAGATTACGCCAATGTCAAATGGAGTCTCTCAACACGTGTTTTTACAATAAGAACTCGGGAGAAACTCCTGGAATTAACAATGGTCTTAGGATATTTGTGACATTCTGGTATTCCCTTCATCATCATCATTTCAGCCGGGAGACGCCCACTGTTGGACATAGGCATATATATATATATATATATATATATATATATATATATCCAAGGATCTCCAACTCGGTCGGTCCTGCGCTGCCCACATCCAGCGGCTTCCCGCGACCTTTACCAGATCGTCGGTCCACCTTGTGGTTTATGTAATCACGCATTTCCTTAAACGAATTTTAATGTATAAAGTAAACTAAGTAGATTAACCAGTCACAAATTAAAAAAAAAAATTTATATATGCTCAATTTGGTGTCGTTGCTTTTAATGAAATAATGCCGCCAATCCTACGTGAAATATACCCGGCACCTCTCCTGAACCTAAAGGTTTTTAAAATGATTTATTCTGACACTAATGAGACGCACGGCACTCGCGTACACGCATCACACACGCGGGAATTTAGCTAAAGAATTTCCAGGGTTAAATACTCGAAGGAACTTTTAGATAGCGAGAATATACATACCATACTAGCTATAGGACCCTGTAGATCGGTAATGTAAAAGAGAAAGAGCATACTAACGCTTAAATTAGAGTGAGATAGATAGACGAGACCATTTCACGTACATGCATGCAGAAAAGACAATGTACACTAGGTCAGTACCGAGTCAATACTGACTTTCCTCGAATTTGCAAGTCATTAAACCTGTAAGTCACCCTGTGTAAATCTACCTCATTCGCACGTTGCCAACTCTAGTCCTCTTTCCTAGCTCGTGGATCTCTGGCAACAGAAATACAACACCACAAAATTGTGGTGTTGTCTTGTGTAAGGTGGAGGTATTACCCCAGCTAGGGCGATCCAATTTCAAGCAGCTAATCCGCTGTGCCCTGCCTCGACTTTTATTATGTTATTGTTAAGGTCTGAGATATACCATCTCGGTTCAAATGGGCGATTAATCATTTTTTAGTCACATTCATGAGGATTTTTTGTCCCCCACTTAGTATTTGCATGGGTTAAGGTTAGGTTACGCTGACCTGTTAAATACGATCCATTTATAATCCTACTAAGACCCATGGCACACACTCGGCAACATTCGCGGCCGGTCATATCCTAATTCGTTAGTCATCGTACTGATTGTGTACCAGGTGTGTACCGAAACTCGGAACACGTGGGCATAAACGTAGTGTATTATATACTCTTTGGTGGGCATGACTCGCGATCCGACCGTTTGTAGCGCTGCGGTCCAAAATGCGCAAACACTACGAACGTTACCAACAGTGCAAACGCCTTGGACCGAATTGAATACGCTATGTGCACTATTTGCATGCAATCAATTTGATCCACGCTTTGTGTGTAAATGTCAAAATGTGAAACGTCCAATAAGAGGTTATGTAAAAACTATTATTTAAACACTACAATAGCACTCTAGGGTTTTTAAAAGAGTAAAAGAAATTATTGTAGTAAATCTTTATTTACTACAATAATTTCTTTAATTTCTGCTATAACGAGTTTTTATTAATTCAAAACTCAAATGTTTACTCTAATAATTCACACACTTAAACGTCAAATTCGAGTTTGACATTTGCGTACACACTGCACTACCTCTTTTTCGTGTGCACCGTTACCACTGCTTAATGTGCGCTATCGGTGCCGATAGCGCACATTAGCGCAATTGGACCGCGGTGTTGGAGATACAATATCTACCTAATTATAATATTACCGTGCTCAAGTAGTCAGAATGAAATGTAGGTACTCACTTTTCTTAGGTACATATTCATAGTTACATTTACTTATTTTCTCATAGAGGGTGATAAAAGGTAGTGCCCACATCGGGAGCAACACTATTTTAAAGCTCAAGCGACGCAGGTACTTTAAATCCTTCGCTCCGCCCTGGATTCAAAAAACGCTTCAATCTACTATTTTCATATTATTATGAGGTAATACTATTGTGTATTTGCTATAATATAAAAACGTGCACTGCCCTATAATAATTAATAGTTACCTATTTGTGTGCAGACAAATATCACGTACTCTCCACAAGATTACGTTTTATTACTACAATACAAACAATATGAGCGTCACGTTGCGAGTCCGCTATTTCTTCTCCACACATTGGCAATATTTCCTGCAAAATGCAACAACTATTATTATACGGATTAGCATTCTACTCATCTAGTACCTAATACCACATAAATTATATAAACAACGAATGAATCATTTTCACGAAATTAACTTACTGCGCGTCATCGTTAAGAAATCGCTGTAAAGATGTTATAACATTTGTGTTTAGGCTGTGATGTTTAGGGTTCTGCCGCAGTGAATGGATGGCAACCTCATTATATCAAGTAAAATTTTTCTTCCATCACCTTCCCTTTTTTCCTTGTCACTAAGGGAGACTATTCTATTCTTAATTAAAGGCGTCGCGTCGCATTAAACATACGCATTTTGCCAATATCAAGTGATAATGTAACTAAAGTAACAAAAATTTTACGGTTGATTGAGGTTAAAAATGGAGTCTCTCAACACGTATTTTTAAAACAAGAACTCGGGAGAAACTCCTAAGGGAGACTAAGCTGTTCAGTTGTCAAAGAAAAAGTTTGGTCTTTTTACTTCAAAATATCACGAACGGCAATCCTGAATATTGCTGTTAAACTTCTTTGCAAGGCTGTTTCTGCATTGATAACACATTTAAACTTAAAAACATATGACGTTGGTGTTATACAGCAAATCTTGGCAGAACCAACATCTAAAGCTGCTTTCATGCTCTGTAAAACTGTAAATAAACTAGGTTGTCAATGAATGCCGCTCTGTGTGTCTGTCAATCATGTATACATAATATGACCCTTTGATGTATGTATTACTTTATTAAAATGTAAAGGATTAGGCTATGATGGAACTGACATGCTGCATGATAAAAGTTCCTAATTAAAAAAAGAAAAAAATTGGCTGTTTCTTTTCATGTCATGCACATATTTAAAGTAAATACTAACTGCCAACTATAACTTCAACCATTTATTAGATTATTATTATTTTTATAGATTTTCTCTGAGTCTCTACCGCGAAGGAGTATTTCCTGCTGACAAAAGTCTATAGGACGCTCAAACCGGAAAGGAAGGCCGAGAGACTATTTTCATTTTAAAATTACGACTATTTAATACAGAACCCATAACTCTCTAGCTTTACTATTTTTAAAACTCGAACGAGCAAATGGAACGATAACAGGGTCTCGGTTATTCGCCTACTGGTTTATGACGTCACTTTACTGCTTATTTAATGACGCGCACGCATTTTATGGGCGATGCAAATTAACTAAATTACGGCTGGGGAGAAATGAGCTATGTCTTTTATTTGCCGACGCGAAAGTGAACTTTTGTAAACGGTGAATAGTAAATTAACGCTGGCTTGTTTGCTGTCTTGAAACCAATAGATTATTGCTTTTGAATGACGAAACCTTGTTTTGTATATTCAAGGGAAATCTTTTCTTTTTTGCTACTCTCTCTCTTTCTCTGCCCAGGCATATTTGCTATGATTTTGCGAAAGCCACTATAGATACGCTTTCTAGAACAGAACTTAATGATATTTTCCAAAGACATACTAGGTGGTAGACCCATATGTACGGAGGGTCGTCTGGGTAGATTAGATGCCAACGCCTTTCTTATTTCTTGTCGTGAAACAGTTCACTGTGTTTCGGACTGAAGGGAAAGGTAGCCAGTGTAATTCCTGGGCATGGAAGGCATATCATCCTAGGCCTCAGGATGACAACGCCCCTGCAATACAAAGTGATTTTTCCTTGTTATTGCAGGTGTTTGTAGGTGACAGTATCCACTTACCTACCACCAAGTGGGCCGTCAACTTGATTTTCATCTACAAGTATATAAAAAAACAAATCTTTTTTACTGTTCATAACCAAATTTTTGTGTATAATTGGCAACTTCATTACCTATTGAAGAATTGATGGATAAAAAAAATATTATCATGTTTTCAATTTTTAGTGGGTATCAAAATCACTAATAAACTCCTCTCAATCGCCACAGCAGTTCGATTTCAAATAAAACGAGAATAATACCAGCGTCGTACAACAGACTCCGAATGAGTTGCGTTAAGTACAGTCGAACTGATAGTCACGGTGCAATCATAAAGTGACGAAATATTGTAATCACACTGTACACATGACGGTTGATACCAAAATTTTAAAGAAACCTTATCAAAACCTTTAAAGCTATTGTATTTCGTAAACATAAAAACATACATTAAAATGTGATAAAGCGAGATTTTTACCACAATAACCTCTGTTTTGTCATTGTTCCGATATTTCGGCGGAGTTCCATGTGCCAAAAAGTATGTGAAGATATGGGGCATAGAAGAGCTAGGCGTACTTTTGTCGATTTAAGCGAACCACGTAAAAAATACCAGACACCAAGACCAAGACAGAGCAGCGAAAACAGTCAGAAGAATCTTCCGGACATGCGAGGGAAGGAGGAGGTGAATCCTCATCGATACCCTTAGGGCCGGCCCTAGGGTTATGTCAGACTGTTACTGACTAAACACCCCCTTATTGCCTATTGCCAAAGTGGCTATAAGGATCAGAAGACAGGGAGGTGCCGGAATTGTCGTAATCGCCGTTCTTGTAGGTGGTAAAAAAACATACCAACCGAATTGAGAACATCCTTTTTTAAGTCGGTTAAATACTCGCAATGTAAGGAGCTTCTTGTAAAACTAATTTGAAATGTCTATTAGAACTATTACATGTCATAAATATTGATAAAAACTTAGATTAAAACCTAAAGACGCATTCTAACTTCTTAGTTTTTGTCACAACAATTTAAATGAAGTTTGCATTATCTATTGGGTAAGATGACATAGGTACCACATTTTCTTTGCGAAATATATCAGTAGTGTATAAAACGACATACCTTTAATGTCTAAGATGAGATACTATGTCATTTTACCCTATAGATATGTTGTCTTACACACGTCGACAAGTGCGATTTATGTTATTTTTTTTTAATTTTATGTTGATTGTTCTATAACTTTAATAATTTTGTTGATTATAATGCATTTAAGAATATACTCAAGATGCTGATCTCACGTAACTTTAATTATTTTAGATATTTTCCTTGAAAGAAAAAGTAGGTAGGTATGTCATCTAAGCACAACTCCCTAGGAGGAGTGTAATGAGAGTAAATCAAGCGAAAGAAATATTAAGGATCGTATCAAATACAAAGAAGCCTCGGCCTACCCTGTAGGGAAAATGCTTGAATGTTTGAATGTATGTACGAGTATGTATGCATCATTGTTTACATTCACATTATTAACAATTTTTAGCTGATTTATAATATATATACTATTCTTAATTAATGGCACTGCAATACATAAACGTATCAACATAAAAGGTCAAGAGAAAATGTAATTAGTAACAAAAATTGTACGGTTGATTTGAGTTAAAAATGGAGTCTCTCAACACGTGTTCTTACAACAAGAATTCGGGAGGAACTCCATTTACAACATCACACTACAATGTACGATGACATAAGAGATTGACCGTTCGTGTTTCTTGAAAGATGTTAAAAGATTACGAATTGTGAAAATTGTACTGAAGTTTATAAAGTCGAGTATACCGAACATTTCAACGTCGGATACAAAACTCGTTCATATTTCAATCTGTCTTTGTTCAACTTCGGCAATAGTATCCGAGTTGAGGGTAGCGAAAAACTGGAAACTTGGATTGAACTTCTGAGTCAGCTATCGGGAGGTCTGAGAGTTATTGAATCGCTGTCATCTATATCGTGTATTTAGCAGAGACTTGAAACGAAGTAATAAGGAACATATTTGGCAATTGGGCATATGTTTGCTGGACGCATTTATACTAGAAATTCTCCTGCCGTATGTCGTGTTAATTCATCTAGTAGGTAATACATCTATTATAGGATAGTAACTATACATAAATGAATTTTATTTATTACTTATTATAAAGTTTTAGCCATGTGATACTGGCAGAGTAGAATAGCATCACCCCGAATCCTCCGAAAGGGTGTCGTAGAAGGCGACTAATGGATCAGCAAAGGGGTATTGATCACTTTATACTTCGTCCACCAATCTGCATTGGGCAAGCGTGATGGACTACTGCCTAAACCTCATTCGATGACAAGCAGAAGCCTTGTATCCCACCAGTAGGTTGAACTATAAAGGCTGATAAAGTTTTAAGAGAGGCATTGCACAACGGCTAACCACGCGAATTTGCAGCACCTGGATCAGTATCTCTACCTTACTAAGGCCTCAGTCAAATATCTACCTCTAAAGTTTCCTAGTGTTGTATTTCTGTCGGTGAGTAAGGTTGCAGAGCTTCACTCGAGATTATCTCTCCACTAGTTTGTCGCAGCGACAAGAGCTACCAGGCACTGGATGCAACGACGACGCTTAAAAGAAAAATAAAGGCTAGAGATTCTTTTGTATTGGTTGGCAGACAAGCATGGACCCCTGCCCCATGGAGCTCTATCATCCTTCCTCACCAACATTAACACAGCACCTTATTTGACTGTGGTCTTCTGTAAGATGGAGGTACTACCCCAGTTTGGGCGCTCCAAATTCGAGTCCGCTGTAACTTATTGCAACCAAATTTAACATGCGTGTATGACATTAAAATATTAAGCAGCGTCCCCACTAGGGCCAAGCGGCTCCATGAGGCCAAGGCGCGCGGCCAAGCTTCGTGAGTGTGTACGTGAGCGAGGCCTAAAACAATATAACAAATAAGCCTCGCGAGGCCGGGCCTCGCAGCCACAAAAAGCCGCGCGGCTCTAGTGGGGACGCTGCTTAAGGTTTCTATCAACTTTTGAGTCGTCGATCATGAAAGTTAAGCAACTAGATGTGCGGTCGGTAGTCGGATGGGTGACCAAAATTTAACATGCATGTATGACATCAAAATATAAGGTTTTTATCAACTTTTGATTCGTCGATCACGAAAGTTAAGCAACTAGATGTGCGGTCGGTAGTCGGATGGGTGACCAAAATTTAACATGCATGTATGACATCAAAATGTAAGGTTTGTAACAACTTTTGAGTCGTTTCCGGTATACGAGAAAGTCAAGGGGAGATCACTCCCGATTTTTTCATATAAAAATGTTAAGCAAATGACCCCATTCCACCTGATGTTCAGTAGAAGTGGAATCCAAATGCGAAGATAGCTAGCGAGAGAGATAAATCGTCACCTTGCCGACCTGCAAGGTGCTTCTTCACGCCTCTTTTGAATGACCCAGGATTGTAGGAAGGAGGGAATACGTCTGCTGGCAGTGAATTCCATTTCTTGATTGTGCGACAAAGAAACGAGTTATCAAATTTCTTAGTTCGCGTTGGAATGGTAGCCACAGTATGTCAGCTCCTGCCCATTTTCTCCATTTATCAGCACACTCGATCCGCGTTCCGAGCCTTTAAAGTCCCTCAGGTGTGCCGCTCTCTTCATCGGCACAGATGAACCGTGTGAGGTTTTCGTCCAAGGAATATGTATGATTATTGCATGATTTTCCAAAAACTCTGAACAACAAATAAAAAAGGACACAATAAAATATTGGACACGTATTTTTTTTATCACGTAAAAAAATAATGCGGACGATACATCATCATTAACAGCTCATATAATGTCCCCACCGAGGGGCTCGAGCCTACCCCACATTAGGGGCGAATAGGCCTTAGTCAACCACGCTGGCCAAGTAGTGTGGGTTGGTCGACTTCACACACAACCTAAGAATTTCTTCATAGGTGTGTGCAGGTTTCCGCACGATGTTTTCCATCACCATAAAAGCGTCGATTAAACGTACATATGAATTCAAAATTTGAAAACACATTGGTACCTACGTGGCGGGGTTCGAACCAGTGCCTCTCGGGTGGGAGACAACGTTCTTACGCACTACGCCACCGACGCTTTTGACGACGATACAGTGCGTTGAAATGTCGAATGACGTCACGCCTTCGTATCGCACTTTTTACTGAAAAGTGACTTCACAAGCCTCCGTTCCTGAACTTACATTATGGTCTTTATATTAACCTACTAATTTGTTTAAGTAAAAAATTCATCTAATGTTTTTCTTGTGAACTATCTGACGGATTTAATAGATTTTTTATAATTTTCACCTTAAAATGATAATGATATCCGGGATGATGACTGGGTAGTTATCATAGTTGCTCCACAATTAGCGGAGTTACCACATCTACATTCCCTTGCTTTTCTGAAAAGTTTGGCTTCGAGATGCAAAAGAATAATCCTTAAGTGCATTGCATAATACATAATGAGGGTAGGCGCTCACGCGATCTCTGTGCGCTGGCTGGGATATGCTATCGTAAGGTACAGACGGCTTCTTGCTGATACTGTGTCCATTGCTCTTTTGCCGTCTGTAGAAAACATCACATGGTATTCACATAACAAGCGGCATTCATTGCGTCGACATTATGTTGATGTTATGACTGACACCTTTAATTTTTATAGGTTAAAAAATTTTTTTTTTAGTTACCAACATAATATTAACATTAACACTAACGTTCATGGGTTGACTGGAAGAGACATCTTTTGGAGATAAGTCCGCCCTTGCAAACTGTGTACTGAAAGTTCATCCCTGCTCTGTTTCGTAATATAATTTATTTTTTCTCTCCTCGATCAGCCGTCATCTCAACGTATCTCTCCATATTGAATTTGTTTCGAATTTTTCTTTGAAACCTTTTTAAATGATTGAAATTTATACGTAATTAAATAGAAAACGAGAAAAAATAAAACAACTCCTGACATGTTAAGTGCTGAAGCTGGACCCCGAACTCGCGACTTTTCACAATCCAATAGACTGCTCTTCCAACTGGGCTATACCGAACTAAGAGATCAAGATGATTTTTTTTATGTCTTTCTTCTGTGGTTGCGTCACAAACTGTTGATTTTTAGATTCAAAATTTTCTTCAGTTCATCCTCTCCCTCTACTTATCCATTCACATTCATTCTCACAAATTTCTATATTAATGTTCATCATCCCTTCTCATTAATTGCCTCATAAACCATGCTTTCAGTGTTTTTGCCACTGATACCTACTGCTTTCAAACTTTCTTTAATATAAGTCTACTCATTTACACACCAATACCACAATATACAGAACGATACAGTAGGTACTTTGACTCCATATATAGTGACGAATCGGCGCTCAGGCACACATACAATAGTACATTATTGCAAAGGCCGCGAAATAGGCAATTGCAGGCCGAGTATGAGTTTGAAGGCCGAGCCGCAGGCGAGGACTTCACTAATACGAGACAGGCAATTGGCATTTAGGCCGAGGCATATACATATAGTGCTTTTCTCAAAAGAATGCAGGGAAATAAAATATACTTTGCCTTTGTCACCAATTGGCTTGAATTAAAAATTGCTTTATGTTTTTGCCTGTGAATCCGGTCGATTGTCGTTTAAATTTGGTGGAGTACAATCAATCAGACGGTTCAGAAACCGTCGGAACTCATATTAATTGTTAAATTTATCCTATTGTATGAAAATAACAAATCAAGACGAATTTTCAGCTTTGCCGCCAATTTTCTATTTAACACCAAGACAAACACATATGTATGGTTATGTTATACAGCCACGTGAACGCAATTTGTACTATAATTGCCTTTAGTATGCCAAGATTGATAAAAGAGATCCAACTAAAGAGTATTTTATAACTCCAGCACGCCGTTTCATAATGTTGTATGAAACGGCGTGCTGGAGCGTTGTAATGTTCCAAATTCAAAAAACGCTCCAGCAATGGATTTGGTTTTCTTTGTCCGTAAATTCGATACTTCGCGTGTTTTTTTTTTTTGAAAATAGTGACTATATATCCGTATAGTTTGAGAAAAAGTCGTTTACACGGCCGTTGTGCCGGCTTTGCCGTTCAGAGCATGCTTAGCGGGGCGTGCAAACGACGTTAGCACGGTAATATTATCTATCCAGTATTGTGACTCGGCCCTGTCCTTGAAATAACTGGCTACGGCGTGCTACGGCCGAGCGGGGCGTAAACACGCGGAAGGGCTGCCCGCCTACAGTATTTTAATTTGAAAGAAAGAAAATAAATTTATTGGGCTTCACAGAGCACGATATTACCTAATTATTAATAAACTATAACAACACATACTTAAAGAAAAGAAACGTTAACAAAAACTAACATACACACATTATATACCTACTATTTACTTTATATTTAATTTCTACATTTCTAGTTCTATGATTGTAAATATTTTATTTTACTTATATGTAAAATAAATATGTTGTGAAAAAAAATAGGAAGTGTTTAATAAAATACATGTTTTTTTAGGTAATATTGATAATAAAAAAATTATAGATTTGAGACAAAAATATTTACGCCTTGACTGAGACGTAGGTACTATATTGTCACTGAAACACTTTTATTTTCAAGAAATTACATATTATTATCAACAAACAAAATATTGTTTTTTTAAACTCCGCACAAATAACCCTATTTTATAATTTTCCATCTATCAATTCCTGTCAACAATCCGTCTCTTTTTCAAATTACCTAATAACCTGCCAGTATACACCAAAAAAATCCGATCACTACAATACCTACCATTTATTACTTTCGTAAATTATTTCATAATGATATTTCATCATATTTAATAATATATGTAGGTAGTTAAGTTATATGTTGGTACATAAGTAAGTAGATAGCCTAGTCTAGGAAACTACCTACCTACGTATTATGTAGTTTTGTTTTTAACGCGAGCGTAGGTAGGTTACTTGATTGTGTCTTTTATCACCCTATCCACTTATTTATAATAGGTTGGGGAAAAAGTTTCTTCGCATTTTTTAAGAAAATTCAAAACATTTTTTAATATAGTTTATTTACATTTAACTAAAGTATGTAGGTACCATTTTGTTCGATAACTTTTTGCCATCTTGTAGGTAGGGACATGATCCCATTGCTATAGAAATTTTGGGACTTCTGGTCAAAATACCGCGACAAGTGGTTTTGGCAGTCCTCTCGTGATGTTAACCTGACACTGCCTAAAGAATTCTGAAGAGACCGAAACAGGTGGAAATCTGAAGGTGCAAGGTCAGGACTATACGGCGGATGCATTAACTCTCTTAATTTTTGCTGAGTGGCTAAAGATGTGTGAGGTCTAGCGTTATCATGATGAAAAACCACACCCCTTCTGTTGATTAATTCCGGCCGCTTTCTCTCAACTTCTTGCTTTAATCTCATCAGTTGTTCGCAGTAGAGTTCAGAATCGATGGTCCTGCCTGTTGGTAACAGCTCATAATGAATAATGCCCTTCCAATCCCACCACACACACAGCATCACCTTGTTGCGAGTTAACCCGGGTTTTGCCACAGTCTGTGAAGCCTGACCGGCCTTTGACCACGACCTTTTTCACACGTTCTTGTCGTACGTGATCCACTTTTCATCACCAGTTATCAGCTTCTTCAAAAATAGTTCGATTTCATTACGTCGTAATAAAGAATCACAAATGAGTACACGGTTCATTAGGTTTCTTTCAGTGAGCTCGTGAGGTACCCAAATATCGAGCTTTTTTGTGTACCCAGTTTTTTTCAAATGCGCTAAAATTGTTTTGTGGTCAATTCCCAGTTCTTCAGCTACGTCGTAACTACTGACATGCCGATCTTGCTCCACTTTTTCAAAAATGGCATCCCTTTTATCTGTAATAGGGCGACCAGAGCGACGTGCATCTTTGACATCAAAATTTCCGGATTGAAAACGCTTAAACCAAATTTGTGCTACTCTCACAGACACTGCACTAGGTCCATAAACATCGCAAATTTTTTTCGCGGCTTGCGTTGCATTTTTACCTTTTTTGTAGTAAAATTTTAAAATGTATCGAATTTCTTCATTAGATTCACTCATCTTGGCGGTACGAAAAACAAATGAAAATCACACATTTTCCTAATTTGAATTTGGAATTATGTTCTTTAAAATTTAAACTTTCAATGATACCAAAACCAGCCAGATACAAATAGTATAGCCAAAGAGATTTTATTACAATTTTATACATACTATAATGCGAAAAGACTTTTTCCCCAACCTAATATATTATTCCAGATTTTGCCCGATGCAAAAATTGAAATACCTAAATATTAAAAACAAATTACGTACTAGTAGATAGGTACATAAAAAATATTGCTCTTTGCCATTTTGAATTATGTAGGTATCTACTTAATTCAATCAAATATTCACAATACAAATCGCACGTTTATGCACGGCTAACTGCTTAAAAAACAATTCACACCGTCGGTAGTCGCTGCGGCGCATTCGCGACTGGATGCCCACCGGGTGCCCCGCGAACTCGAGGCGCGTAGCATGACGCGCTTTCCGACCGTTTGTATGAAGATAGAATACTGTATAGATAATATTACCGTGACGTTAGCATGTGTGCGTGCGCCGAGGTCAAAGTACTGTATCGTTCTCTATATTGTGCCAATACTCCACCCATACATCCATTAAGAACTTAGGCAGGTACAACAAAAATGAACATACTACATGCTACAAAAAGCCCATTTTCATCCACCCATCTATTCATATCTCAGAACGTTGTCTTATAAGATTAATTATTAAGATATTATAATTAGGTATAATCACTTATTATATATTTTGGAAAACGAGTGAGTCAGTGATAACCGTGTTACAATGGACATATCCATTCGCCTCGTGTCGGATTAGGTAGATGTCTGCGATCTCTGCAGGGTTCCACAGCGAATTAACAACGATTCGTGTTGTTTCATTTTGGAGTTCCATGTCTGTCAAAATAGGTATATATTAGGTTAGCAGGGTATATATAGTAATAATAGATCTTTACAGGTCGCAGTGACGCAAAAAGCCTCGAATTGTCGAAATATAATAAAATAGCGCCTTGAATGAGCGATTTTTTATAAGGGGCTGACTGTGGGCTGACTTGAGCCAACTATAGCGCCAACATTACATTTAATTTTAAAACGTCTAAACCAAGTCAATTTTGAAAAATGTAAAACGGCCACGATCACATAGTATTTGGCTCGCATTTAAAAATATCGTAGCCAATTCTGATTTTTCAAAATTGATCTCAATTTAACAGTAATAAAATTAGATGTCTCTAGATATAGGTGGCGCTAGTGGCACGTTAATTTTCAATTTAGATACCCATATACTTATGGCTATTGTACTAAATTACCTTGGAACAAATTATTGCTGAACAGATTTTTTATAATTTTTGGTTTTCTACAACTCGTCCTAAATGGGCCGTAGGTTGTGGGACCAGATGTTGAATTACTCAAATAGAAGTAACTCTCGCAGCCGTGTAATAGAAGCCAGTAGAGTAGAATAGCATCACCCCACATCCTCCAATAGGTATTGTAGGGCTACTAATGGGTCAGCAAAGGGGTATTTATCACCTTATACTCCGTCCACCAATCCGCATTGGGCAAGCGTGGTGGACCATTGCCTAAACCTCGTTCGACGGCAAAAAGCCTTGTGTCCCAGCAGTGGGTCGAATTATAAAGGCTGTTATGATCAAGTAACTTTCATACCTACAGTCTATTTTATTTTTAAGTTTATCTTATCGCGTCGTCAATAGAAAGACGTCAAACAAGGCTTAGCTAATGTAAAGAAACAGCAATCACTTGTTAGATACCATTTTCAATTTAATCTTATCAATTATTACCAACATTCCTTTTTTAATGAGACGTTGAAAGTACCTACTCTGAAAAAAATCGACCTGCCCCCGGCGGGAATTGAACCCAGCACCCTCCGCAATCCGGGCGGCTGCGTTAACCACACTGTCGAATTTTGTCAGTGCTCGGTGCTTATGATTTAATAAACATTGTTTCATCAATCTTTAAAATTTGCACTTCTAAGATCCGAACGAAATATTTTTGCAAATATTTGACGTACAGTTATGATGAAACTACCTGTAATACTAGAAAAAGCACTGAAAAAAATCGACCTGCCTTAGGCGGGAATCGAACCCAGCATCTTCCGCAATCCGGGCGGCTACGTTAACCACTACGCCACCGAGGCTCTGCTTTCGCTGTCGAAATTTGTCACTGATTGGTGCTTACGTTTTATGGTAAACATTGTGTCATTTTTACTTTCTCGTATACGTAGTACCTATAGAGGAAGGAAGTCTTGTAATCGTCAAAAAATTCGACCTCGAGTTTTGACGGATTTACACGTTTTGGACCTCCCTGAGTCCAGAAATATTTTTTTTGGAATTATGTCTGTCTGTGTGTGTGTCTGTGCGTTACCACTATAACTCCAGCATGCTTTAACTTATTGCCACCAAATTTAACATGCGTGTATGACATCAAAATATAAGGTTTCTATCAACCTTTGAGTACCGGTATACGAGAAAGTCAAGGGGAAGTGTGTAAGGAACCAGAAACAAAGGGACAATTTAGTTGCTATTTTGAAGATCAATATACTTGATATTGGTATATTTCAGAGTATCTTAGCTAATCCCACATCCAATGAAGCTATGTTGACCTACAGATTCGCAGCTGAAAGCCTAAGGTCCGAAAATTAATTTTTAATAAGTCACGATGGGGTTGACATGTAATTTTTTTATAAAAGCCCCTTAAATTAATAAATAGATAAAAAAAATATTTTTACGCGTTTGTAAACGCAAAAGTTATTCCATAATGAAACTATCTTATATTATGGAATAATTTTCCGTTTACAAACGTGTAAATATTTTAAAACTAGAAAATTTTGAGCTGCAATTTGAATAATGACAGAAACAGTGCTACGAAAGTACGTAGATACCTAACCGTTTAGCACTTTTCCCATGCTATTTAAAAATACAAGGCACGCCGTTTATTTTTCAGTCGCCTACTTTAAACCTGAAAGCCTCTCGACGGCGTCCGATCCTGAACACGGCACAAAACGGCTTCAGCGCAAGTTTTACTATTTAAACCATTTAAACAGCATCCCGGCCATTTTTCCCGGTCGGCTTGTAATAGTTCGATTAGTGATGTGCGTAATTAGTAACGTTATCGATAGTATTTTATAAATTATTTATGGACAGAGTCACACCGGGTTGGAATCGGCAGGCTCAGGATCTTATGAGTAAAATCTCTCGAAAACAGCGGCGCGGGAGAGGGCGATTACGCATAAAATCCTGCCGCTCCCGCGCCACCGTCGCCGCCGCTCCGCTGACCGCAAGATTCGAGGTAGAGGCCACCTAAAATGTTTGAAACAATAATTTTTGTATTGAATTAAAAAATTAAAGAAATTATTGACAGAAGTTTGTTGTCCTGTACCCGTAGTGTACGTTTTCCCGTATAATACGGAACTATTGTAGTTGCGTTAAGAGCTCGATTTGTATAGGAAACGTGAATAGCGCCCCTAGCGGAGAGAAGCGTAAATCGTGTTTCTCATACAAATTGAGCTCTTATCGCAACTACAATAATTGCGTATTTTATACTAAAAAAACATACACTACGGGTACTGTAGGCCTATTCGCTAACTTTTTTTGGCAAGTCAAAGTGATAATCACTGAGTGAATTACATATCCATTGCTGTTTTACACGACACACTATTATGACACTTATCGTGTAAAAACAGCAATGTATAAGTAGATCACTCGGTGATTATCACTTTCATCTGTCAAAAAAAGTTAGCGAATAGGCCAGCTGACGACTATTCGCCATCTCAGGAGCCAATAAGAAAAAGAAGTGTGTTTCAGTTAACTTCTGGCAAACAAAGTAGATGATCACCGCTGAGTGTGTAACAAGGCCGAAGAACATACATTCCCAGGTGTTGGAGCCTTCACCGCCATCGAGTAGAATATGCTTACTATGCCACCTACTTTGGCGCCCCCTGACTATTAGGTATTAATGTTTGTAACGATTAGTAAGGTAGGTAAGGGTAGGTAGTTAATGAAGCGACTCATTGATAACTGTAATTTTGTGTATTTATAACATAAACAAGGCACTATTACGATAGGTAGGTAGATACCACTCTTCAAGACCCATACATCGTATCTGCTATCGATAACTGTTGGGCGACTTCACTAGCGCTCGACGGGCGGCGAGCCATTTCGATAATTACTCGAGTGCGTTCCCGTGTTTTAACCATCGTTTACGATCGCGTTTAAAATCTTGTAAAATGCGAAGTGATGCAGATGGAATGTTTTAGTGCTATTCTGAAAATATTTTGCTTAAAACGGGACTATTCCTGTGCTTTCGGAAAGCTAAAAGAAGATTATAATTTATATTTAAGTTAAGTAACATTTGTTTTGCTCATAGAATAACTTCAAATAATATCGATTATATCTATCTACCCGGTACAGATGTGCCGAGCGCTTCTCATATCACCAATCCTTCCACGACAAGGCGCGCCGCCTCAGGTATACCGCTCCTTTCTGGCTTGAATGCCCTAGAGACTGATCAGTTGAAAAACTCCCTCAAGCCTCAAGGTAGAAGCTCGCTCACTAAAAATCTTCATGGAAGGTTTGCCTTACATGCTAAAATCCCTACCTAGCACCCAGTAGGCCTATTCGCAATTTTTTTTTATGGTTGTAAGTGATAATCATTAAGTGAATTACGTATTCATTACACTACACGCTTTTATGGCACTTTTCGTGTAAAAACAGCAATGGATATGTAATTCACTGGGTGATTAAGTATCACTTTCATGTGTCAAAAAAAGTTAGCGAATAAGCCGCCAGCAGGCCTAGCACGGGGCGTGGACAAAATCTCTCTCCACCATTTGACAGGAGACAAAATTTGTTTCTCCACGGGAGTTAGCATGGCATTTAGGGACAAAATAGTTTTTTCCCTTTTTGACATAATAAGGGGACTGTTTCTCCACTTCCCTAGCACGGCGTCACTTATAAGGAGGACATATTTCCACTTTTGACATTTCAAGAAGAGAAATTTGTCACCGATATATTTAGGTGGGGACAAAGTTGAATCTTTGTGATTTCCTTTATGATGAATCTATAGGTAGTTCTCTATTTATCTAGAAGTGTCAACTTTATAAGTTATTTGGCTATCATGTCCCGAGGCTATTTTTAATATATCACTTTCTCAAGAAGTTGATCACTCGGTCGAATTAATACGAAATTCGTCAAATTCCTTTGAGTTGCTGAGAGTGAGTTCCTCCACAATTATAGAGTTAGCAAGGAAATGGCTCTACAAAAAAGAAATGAAAAATGCAGAAAAATAAAAAAATGCAAAATCTCTGGAAATGGCAGTGCTTCTAACTCCTATGAAAAAATAAAACAATATAAAACACATGAATATACTCCAAGTAGAATGGCATAATGTTTAGAGAAATTCGTAATTCATGTCTGTAACAAAATTCAAAATGATAGTAATTGATTAGTAATATGAAACTTTCATTTACATGAACTGATCAAGGTTGCGTTCCAAAACCAGGTGAAGCCAGTAGACAGCGTTAGAATGCAAGGTTTTTTTCTAATTGGTGTAAAATAACTATAGTTTAACAAAACTAACCAATGGTGAAAGCGCTTCTTATATAACGACCAATAGTGAGCCTTTTGGATGCTACCCCGAGTAAATTGAAATCGTTTTGGAACGCACCCCAAATAAATAAACACGTCAATTTTGTATTTATCTTAACAATTTTAAAAGTCAATAGATTCCACTCTATTAGGCCAGTTGCTATGTATTTCTATTTTGGTAGCGTTGTCGATGCAAAAGAACGAGTTCAATCATTCGCTCTATATTCCGCTTAGATTGGCAGCACTGCCGGGAAAATTTTGTCACTGGGGACAAATTAGTCTCTCCCTATTGCCATGCTAGCTCTAGGGAAAGACAAAGAGGGAGAGAGAAAAATTTTGTCTTCTCCCCGGGGAGATTTCTCCACGTCCCGTGCTAGGCCTGCAGGTCGCCTTTTTAAAAACCCGATGACTCTGTAAGTCACCTGCGGCTAATAAAAATATGGCGTTTCTGTATGGTGCATTTTTGCTTTCTCGTAAGTCTTGTAATTTTAAAAGCCATTTATCTCAATTCGTCATACCGCAGCAGTATCTGGACTGATCGTCATCATCATCATCAACAGCTCATATAATATCCCCACCGCGGGGCTAAAGCCTAGCCCACATTGGGGGCGATTAGGCCTTAGTCAACCACGCTGGCCAAGTGTGGATTGGTCGACTTCACACACAACCTAAGAATTTCTTCATAGGTGTGTGCAGGTTTCCTCACGATGTTTTTCCTTCACCGTAAAAGCGTCGATTAAACGTACATATGAATTCAAAATTTGAAAATACATTGGTACGTGGCGGGGTTCGAACCGGTGCCTCCCGGGTGGGAGACAACGCCCTTACGCACTACGCCACCGACGCGTGTAGACTGATCGTGGCCATCGCCAACTTTGGTTAGAACCAATTATTTATTATGCCAGACAATTCTCAAGCCTCGTAGTGAGGCAGTGCGAAGGGCCCATTTGTACCGAAAGTTCCACATTAATGGTACCTACTGGGACTGAGCCCTGTGGAAGCCACACTACCATATATTCCAACGTAATAGCCATTACCACAGAATTGGTTTTATTGCAGACTCATTATCCAGAGACCCTATTAGGTAGGTACATCTCTGACAAAATTCTCGAGACGGGCGGTAATGATTAGTTTTGATCCATTCTGTAATGATCATTCTATTATACATCTGTATAAGTTAGTCGATTACATGTTATGATAATCGTATGAGTCAAACTTTTAGATTATAGATATGACTATTACCAAAATCTGTAACCGTCTATTGCAGTACAACAATAGTATTGACTTCTTCAAAAAAAACTCAAACCTCGCTTCTGTTAGTCCACCTTCTACCATCACTTACATGTGAGATGAAGGCCAGCTTTCTTGTTTAACAAAGAGGTAAGTGCTGAATCGGTACAGTCGTCAAAATGTGTGATTCTATCAGTTACACTCTGGTAAACTCAACTTCTCCATTTTGCTCAGAGATCAAACGAATACAGACAGGAGTACACACAACACGTTAACCTCCTTTCACCTGTGAGAGTATCATGTGTGTCTTATATGGCTAGGGTTAACAGATGACAGGAATTTTCCTGACAATTCCGGAATTTAAGGGAAACGGGGGAAAATTGGATATTGTCAGGAATATAAAAAAAAGAAAAGTAAGATGGAATTATAATCAAAGAACAAAACCCAAAAATTGACAATCAATCTAATGATTATTTAATTGTTATTCATCTGAATGAACCTCGTACTTGTCATTGCTGGATATTGCTTTCAGAATTAGTTTTTCATGTCAATTTTCTCTCTTCACATGTGTTCTTCAGATTAAATTGTGTCAACAGTAGAGCTTTAACCGAAGCTATGGGCAATCTATTTCTCTCCTTCGTTGAATTCCAAATGTCAGGAAATTTGTTGCAAAGCAGGGATTTTTCCAAGAAAACTTATTTTCGGATCTGGTAACCCTATAATAAATCTGCCTTCTGCAAGTTAACTACCGACAAAGGCGGAGGGCCAAATTATTAAGTTTATTTTATATACAATCTTCTGTTACATTTTGTAATTCAATATACATAATCACGTTTAACTTTTAACGCCAATAAAACAACCCAAATAATTTACTAAAATATATTTCATTAGTAAAATAATAAACTTATAATACATTTATATATTATTTATTCGATCAATTAAACACTCTGTAAGAATTCAGTCTGTTAACAAATCCAAGGATAACTGAAATAAATAATTAAATAAAATAATAATTATCTTTACATTGTTCCTGTTGTTTTGGCTAAGAAATATATTAGAGTTGCCACTATTAATAAAATTTATTTGATGAATAAAATATGAGAACAAATTTTCAAAAAGTTAATAAGATCAAACTGTCTAATAATTATGCATTGTGATTGTTGTAGATTAATAGCTAATAAATAGTTTAACAAAAACATGATAATTTAATTATATCTCGTGTACATAACCAAAAATATTATTAAAAAAAAGGGAAAAGGTACTAAAATTTAAGAAATTCTATTTTTAATTTTTTTTAAGTTGGAAATTAAGTAGGATAAAGTTGGTTATAATAAAAGCCATTCAAAATGTATATTTTCCAAGAGTAATCAAGAATTTGAGCAATAGAGTATAATTGATAGTAGTTTTAGAAGTAAATTTCTTTTTATAAGAGGCTAATTAAGTTCGCCACCGCGATACCACCTAGATCATTGATGGGGGTAGGTAAGAGAGAAGCTCCAGAAAAAAAGATATAATCAAAGTAGTAGTTGACGGTAGTCAAAATGAGATTGAGTTACGAATTATTTGAAATAATTCCGAGATGTAATTAAACATAGTGCAAAGGCCATAAACTATGTGGCCAGTCTTTTTGACGCTGTTCGAACGTGGTAATACCATTGTTAAATAAATAGACAACTTTTTCCCAATAATATTATATTCATATGCTATTCACAGTAAAAATCAAAACATTAAAACTTATAACTTCCGTTAATATTGTTGAGGTATATATTTATAATACATAATATAATACAGGATTAGCAGGCAGCGGTAATTGTATAATTAAAAACAATTGAGTTCAACATCGAACAAACTTAAATTTTTCATAAAATAATTTAAAATAAATGCCTCTTCTGATAAATAAAATGTTAGGAGAATTCAGCGTTATTTTACATGGTTTTTAACTATTACTATTAACTATATTAGAAAACTATATATTTTTATTTAAACAAAGCACACATAAGTTATTATTATACATAAGCTCAAATAATTTCCGTCCAGTGTTATTTATTTTATCACATTATCTGCGATTCATTTATAAAGATTTACTTTGTGTTAGACACAATATAATTGCAGCAATAAAATATTACACAAGGTATAAAAAATCCTACAAAATCCGGAAGTCTACGTATTCTATACATCAGAACAAGAAACATAATAAAAAAAATTATGCTGGGAAAAGATTTTTATTTTTTGGTGTTAAAAAAATCTCCAAAAAATACCGCACAATGTTCGGTCAGCTGTGTCGAATGGCCCCGATATCGTTTTAAAGCCATTTTTTGGTATGAAATACTTAAAAATTTGATCAAGTGTCTTTGGACAAAAATTAAGAAATAATGGTTTTTCAATACGTTTTCGTAGAAATCTTGAATTAAAAATCTAACGTTGACTTTCAATAACTTCATTACTATTAATTTCCCAGGTATAGTCTAGAAGAAAAAAATGGTCCTAATGATGAGCGGAATACGTAGTTCTCGGCTTTGTTATAGGTCTTTTTACACCCGTTATGTATATGACATACTTGCATTGTTTGACAAAATATTAGACATCAATACGGACAGTATATTGTACATTTGACATGTTAATGCAAATACGCACTAACGTTCAATACATTAAGTATAATTATCTATAACTAACTAAAGGTCGGAGCACACTTATCACGCTGGGATAGAACATACGTAAATACATACATACATACATACATAGACTGCTAAAATCATTAACCTTCCTTTTGGCTTCGCCATAGTTGGGTAAAAATAGGTAATGCGCCATGGTCTGTAGCCGTTTCGTAGCCGCCATTCCGTAGTATTTATAATAAAAAAGGCGTTCCCTTTCCGTGCTGATAAATGTGCCACTACCCTTAGACGTAACATCAGTGCTGTAGTTCAATATCGAGTGCACTTGCACTCAACAACGCGGCGTTATCATTGCAGACGGACTTGCAGGTGTCCTGCTAACTGCATTAACACCTTTAATCCAGGTAAGAAGGAAGCTACTGATGCGAATTCCGCCCCGGCCGCTAGACTAGTGGCTGTCTGCGACGCGCCTTCCAAGTCTCCGCTCGAGGCTAGAGACGCGCAAGATTGGAGTGTAGCTAGCGCCCCGTCAGATAGCTGTGATAACATGAGAATTAAACTGTATTTTGATACTGAATAAATGCAGTTATATTTGTGAAGAAGGCTTAGAACAGGGTTTTTTTCCTTTGCTATTTAATTTAGTACTAACTAGTTATATTAACCATTAAAAAATTAAAGTCAAGGACCTTCCTAGATTAAATATACCATATTTAATTCCTAAATATGGAAGAAGTTAAATCAGTAGTTTGATTAATCACAAATTGTCAAATTTCTGCAATACACTTTCAATTCTAGGACCAAAGAAAAGGTTTGAAAATTCGTTAAAAAAATTAAATCAACAACTCACTCTGTTCTCACGCAGCATGTCGTACAAAGTTTCTAGTCTCTTGTGGACATCCTCTAATTTCCTCTTCATTTGCTGTGAAATTAATTTTTTATTATGCATTGTTTTTTATCTTTGAGAGGAAAGCTTGGCTATTATCTCACTAAATGGTGGCTTTCTTATGATTAACTGTTGGAACGTAAGATAAGATAAGATAAAATTTATTTCTTTATAAACTTAGTCTAAATAACATAGTAATATCTAAGTAAATTACAAAAATATAGTGATAGAGAAAATAATAATGAATTAATGATAAGTATAAGAATTACATAATAATATTGCTAACATTATTATTATGGCGACAGCATGTATTACCTTGAGAATGGAAACAGAGGATGTTGGAATTTTTTTTTAAGGTTGAATTTGTTATGTCCAGTTTTGGATAGACGCTTCGATGCGCTTCGACTCTGCGCTAGTATAAATATAATAATAATAATATATTTTCCACGCTCACACCAATTATCTAGCCCAA
Organism: Elophila nymphaeata; assembly: GCA_955850985.1. Classification (NCBI taxonomy): domain Eukaryota; kingdom Metazoa; phylum Arthropoda; class Insecta; order Lepidoptera; family Crambidae; genus Elophila; species Elophila nymphaeata. The sequence goes on along the minus strand of OY039084.1, from coordinate 21,147,099 downwards.
ATTAAGTATCTAATTCACTTTAGCTTGTCTATCACTTTATCTTCTTCTATGAGCGGTCAGATTTCTAAAAAGGCACGACTGGGTGGGACGGTGTTGGTCCCAACATTGATGTATGGAAGTGAAAGTTGGGTATGAGACAGGAATGAAAGCAGAATAAATGCGGTTGTAATGAGAGCCTTGAGGAGCATGGCCGGTGTAAAATTGAGTGACAGATTATACAATGACTTGATAAGAGAGAGGTGTGATTTGAAGATATGCTCAAATGGTGTTTTTTTCTCTATGCATCCTCCAATATGTTTCGGGAGCTTTAGTTTCTCTATAGGTACCATTTTATCTAGACGACCCTCTATACAATATTGTGTCTATTTCTACTTATTTTTTATATTTTATTGTGCTTTTTCTGTTTGCATTTTCTTATTTATATTAATAAATCAACAACAAATTTTTAATAGGTAATCCTTATTCTGTTGCATGTGTCTTTGTCTCCAAGAAGAACATAATATTTTTAATCTACTTCTAGCTTACATTATAATTGTTATTTTTTCTTTTCTATTTACTATTATTATTTTCCTCAACGGGCCATAACTCAGTTGATTGCGGTTCTTATATGCTTTTCTATTTATTCTATTTCGTATCCGGAAAAATCGGCGTGTGCTTTGATCAAGAACAGAGACACTGTCTTGTTGGATGTTTGAAAGTAGATTGATGAAAATGATTTATTCATATAGAATCAAAACTGACCGGAGATAAGGGAAAAGGTTAAAAGTTCTCGAAACCGAAGAGCATGTATGAGGAAGAGAGTAGATGAAGCGAAACAAAATGTCAGGATCGTAGCAAGTGTAAAGTGATCTCTGCCTACCCCTGTGGGAGATAGGCGTGATTATACGGCGCTATGACATTATTAGGTTCAATTGTAATTTAATTTGTTATTTTCATTGGAAATAGTCCACGTGGGATTGTGAGTGACGTCAGCGCCGCACGAGCTATCGTACGATGCGACGTAATAGTGGTGGGGCGTGCCTTTGTTGCAGCGGTGCGCGCTCGACAGAGCTCAGTCTGGTTCGAGACGGCGCCCAGTGCGGACGTGTCTACAGTTGTATTAGGAATGCTTGCGGAGGCTACGTCCTACGGCTATGTGATAATAGTTAGAGAGAAGTGAAGGCGCAATGTAGAATGTGCCCTAGGTAAACCTACTCACTGGGTCACAAGTCCCAGGCACTACTCTGGTTCTCCTCTTTTAATTGACTCGGCATTCGTATGTGAGATCGTGATTCGAGCTAAATCCTGACGACATCCCCGACATGTATGTTTGTATGTATGTGCCTTCTCTTACCGGGTTGGCGGCTCGGTTGGAGCACTCGTTCGTGAGGGCGTCGAATACGTTGACCATGGGCTGGTACTGCGCCGGGATGGGGACCTTCGGGGCCGGCGGCACGGGGCTCTCCTGCGGACGATAATGAAGCTTGTGTCAATGGGAGAAAGACGGTTATGGTTTGACACTTGTTATAGCCTCCTAAGACCTGACATTTCGGAAGTATCACTTCGGAATGTTTGTTGGAACAAATAAAATGACACCATTGAGTCCTGAACCTTTATGCCTTTATATTAATAATCACGGTATTGCATGTTTCTACTTAAGTTGTTTTGTGACTTCATAAAGAATACATAAATGAATGAATTTATTTATTTCAGACCAACAGTCCATAAAGCTCAATTTAAATTTCCTAAAATTTGGTCTCTAGTGACATGTTACAATTAGTTCCACAAAGAGGACGCCAGGCCTTACGAGGATAGAAAACATTAGTGCGATGTGAGTTTAAATATTTTTACATTACTTATACATTTCAAAATTGCGGAAAATATTTGCACTTTTTACTTGTATGTTCCTCCTAAAAGTCTCTTAAATGTCACACTATAGTTTTAAGTAGAATACGCCTCCAATACTTCTATTTGTCAGTAAGATAAAATAAACATTATTTTCCTTTTCTGTAGTTTTTCAACTCAATATAGAACGCTTAAATAGCTTTTAAACCAGAAACCTTGCAAGAAGGCTTGATTACCGTGTGCGGTCGGGTCAGTGAGCGGTCGTGTCAGAGTTAATACGAAATATTTAAATTCGAATTTAATAATTAATTTGGGAGCCCCGGGCTTCGCCACTGCAGAAGCGAGGAATCCGCCGTTCCGGTGTGAGGACTCCTTCGGAAGAAACATAGAAAAAACTTTTGGATGTTTTTGCTGGGATTTGATCTCCGGACCTCTGGCGTGAGTAGTGAGTTCTTATCCATTCGGCTACGGTTACCAGGTGCGCTGCGGTCGAAATTACTATACCCTTGTCGCCACACACCGTATAAACGACTTAACTTCGTCAACCACTAAACAAGAAAGTCATCGAGCAGGTGAGAAGATAGTTACACCAATTAACGCTAGATGGAGCAATATTACAATTACAAATAAGTACAAATAAGTAATAGATAAAAATGAATAATAACCAGATGGAATCTGTCTGCGCAGGTTGCCACCAAAAGCTACCAAAAAAAGAATTTCTTACCTGTATGTTGTGTAAACTTTCTTATGATCTGGAATGTACTAACGTGTCCAGCAAGCGGTTTTACAACACAATGTCGACAGAAGGCAAAAACTCTTGGAAATGTCAAACCTGCCGCTGCAACTTACCTAAAAAGGACAACACGAATACGCCAATACGTCCACGTGATCGTGATATTCAAGAACATCCAGACGACGAACAAGGTAACATCACATTTAGGAAAAAGACTAGCAGCATCCCTATCAGTGATGCAAGTGCCGAAGATTTAAGCGTATTGGGCGAAACAGTCGACAATGGAGATAGTTTAGCGTCTGTGCAAACAAATGAAAAAATATTACAAAATCTTAGCGAAATAATTCATCACCGATTAAGAGAAAATAACTTATCAATAATACAAGAATTAAGAAATACCATACAAACAGAAATACAAAACGTTATTGCAAAATTTAAAGAAGATTTACAACAAGAAAAGACAGAATTATTGAAACAAAACGACTTAAGGATAAAAGAAATAGAAATGATAAACAGTAATATTCAAAAAATAATAAAAGAACAGGAAAATTTAAAAAAAGAAATGCTGACAATAGAACATAAAATAACAAACTCGGCAAAATATACATCTCCAGTTTCGAAAAATAAAAAACTAGTTGTATACGGACTAGTGGAATATAAAAAAGAACCGGAATACGGACTTCATTGTAGAATAGCAGATTTATTCTATGAAATATTACATGTCGATATTACTGGCTACATAGAAGATACCTACAGATTGGGGAAAAAATATAATACTACTCGACCACTTGTGATTGAGTTGATTAGTAAGAGAATGACTAGACTAATACTCGAAAAAGGCCATTACTTTAAAGGTACAGGGCTGTCTATTAATCAGTTTATGGACCCAAATGAGCAAAGGGAGAATAAAAAGATGCGAGACGAAATGATTGCGGCTAGAAAGAAAGGACTCTATGCTATAATAAAAAACAAACAATTATATATTGAGGGGAAAAAAATAAGCAGCAATGAATTTAACCTATATCAACAAGTAGCTTCAGAAAATAAAACCTACAAACCGAATGAAAATAACCAAGAACAAAATCAAACACAAGGAATAGAAGATCATCTCAACCAGTTATTTCGAAAACCAAGAAACACCTTTTAAAATATTGTTCCAAAACATGCAAAGTATTTATAATAAACAGGACATACTGGAAGCCTTCGTTGACCAGCATCCCACCTTTCAAGCACTGTGCATCTCTGAGTCTTGGCTATCGCAAGATAAACTAAATATTATAAAACTTAGTAATTTCAAAGTGGCAGCCGCATATTGCAGAACATCCCGCAATGGAGGAGGTGTTTGTATCTTGCTAAAAGAAAACATAGAATGTATCGAAAATCAAGAGATAGCAAAAATGTCAATTGAATACGTTTTAGAAGTTTGCGCAAGTGTACTACCTGAACAAAACGTCTTATTAGTCACTATGTACTGGAATAGGAGAGAGGAGGACTTGTTCATACAACAATTAAAAAACATTCTAAATTTTATAAATGAAAAATATTCTAAATATAAAATTATAGTAGGAGGAGATTTTAATATAAACATTCTTCAAAACAATATTAAATCAAACCAATTTCTAGATCTAATGTCAGAAAATAACTTAAAACAACATATTAAAGTCCCCACGCGTATAACAAATAATGTAGCTACATGTCTTGATTTAATATTCACAAATTTCAATACAAATAATCTACAAACTACTGTCGAAGATTTTGGACTGTCAGATCATAAGGGAACAATTGTACAGCTAAACACATCACAAAAAATAAAATACAAAACTAATTGGAACGTCACAAAAAGAAACTTTAATTACACAAACATTGAAAATTTTAAATCCAAATTAAAAAGTTTACATTGGTACACAATCTTAAAACCGAACCAAAATATAAACCAAAACTATACGTCATTTAGCAACACTTTAGCAACCATCTTGAATGATTGCATACCATTACAAAAAATAAAGTTAAAAACAAATTATAGAAAACATTGGTTAACAGTAGGTATAAAAAAATCTTGTGCACATAAAAGACTACTTAAAATTATTTCATCCAAATTTAATAGCCCAATACTAAAACAATATTACAAAAAATATGAAAAAATACTTAAGAATGCTATAACTACAGCAAAGAGACTAGAATATAAAAATAAAATATTAAAATCTAACAACAAAATTAAAACCATGTGGAGTATAATACAGGAACGTACAAATAAAAAACAATTGAAGGAAAAACAAAATATAAAACTAAAAATAGATAGTCACTTAATTACAGACCCGCAAAAAGTTGCAAATACCTTTAATGACTTTTTTGTGTCAATAGGAGAAAATTCTTGCCTAAACCAACATTTAGACGGTCGACCAGTCTTGCATCCCTCCGAAAACTCACTTTTCCTCAGTCCAGTTATTAGCTTTGAAGTGTACAAAATAATAAGGAATTTAAAAAATAAAAAAAGTCATGGGATAGACAACCTGCCGCCTACCTTGTTTAAACAATGCGCAGAGGAACTTGCCGACCCTCTTTGCTTTCTAATTAATCAATCGTTTAATGAAGGAACTTTCCCAGATCTACTAAAGAAAACGATAGTGAAACCCATACACAAAAACAAATCTAAAAGCGACACAAATAACTACCGTCCTATCGCCTTATTACCTACAGCATCAAAAATCTTTGAAAAAGCTATGTGTGATCGTGTCTACAATTTCTGCGAAAAGTATAGAATCTTTAGTGAAAGTCAAAATGGCTTTCGAAAGAATCGATCCACTACCTTGTCACTATATAAGTATATCCAGGAAGCTTATAATATAATTAATAATAAAAAATATGCCATAGGAATTCTCTTAGATATGACGAAGGCGTATGTTCAGTACAATACAAAATCTTATATAATAAATTGTACGGAATAGGAATTCGTGGTTTATGTCACAAATGGTTCCTTTCTTACTTAAAAGATAGGGAGCAAATTGTTGAAATTGAATTTTTTGATTCAGAAACAAATAGAATAGCAAATGTTCGGTCACACAGCAAAACCCTAAAAGCCTCAATCCCGCAAGGGAGTGTCCTGGGATGTCTCCTGTTTCTCAAAACCCTAAAAGCCTCAATCCCGCAAGGGAGTGTCCTGGGATGTCTCCTGTTTCTCATTTACATCAATGACCTGGCAGAAACCATAGGTCACACAAGTGTTCTTTTCGCTGACGATGTCTCTATACTAACATCAAGCCTGGATAACATTGGTCTGGCCGAGAAGCTGGGTGATATTCTGAGCAAAACTTCGCAGTGGATGACCGATCATAATTTACAGATAAACTTTACAAAAACCAAATTAATAACCTTTTATCCATACCAAAAAAATCCCCTAACAATTAGTTTCAGCAGTAATAATATAAAACTAGAACAAGTTGAAGAGTACACCCTTTTGGGCATAGTAATTGATACACATCTTAACTGGAAGTCCCATGTCCAAAAGATTAGACGTAAAATATCTAGATTTGCCTACGCTTTAAAAGAAATAAAAAAAACAACTAATCAAGAGACTGCTATAGTAACTTACTACGCCTATGCATATGCATGGCTGAGCTATGGAGTCTCTCTATGGGGAAATAGCACAGATATACATACTCTTTTTACCCTGCAAAAAAGACTTGTCAGAATTATCGCAAATATAGGACAAACCGAAAGTTGTAAACAATACTTCCAAAAATACGAAATCCTTACTCTATCATGCATATACATTTTTGAGACATGTAAATTTGTCAGAAAGTATCCCGATTTCTACACAAAGCGAAAAGATATCCCCACTACTTACCAGTTACGCCATACAGATAGGCTTAACATGCCAGTTAGTACGAGAGCCCACGACCAAAACCATGTCTCATAGCAATACGGCAAAAACCCTATAAAATCGTTAGATTGTATGATTCTGAACCCGACTAGGTGTGTAGTAACGGTCGAAAGTGTAGCAACTGCGTGGGAGGCCCTTTCTGCTGTGTCAAAAAAAAAAGACAGTCGGTATTATAGCAATACGTCTGATAGTGAAAATATACATAGATTTTATAATTGTATTACGAAAAAGTTAGCTTTCAGACATTTTGCGCGTAGCATATAGCCTGAGCGCATTTTTGAAAATGTCAACAAATTTAGCCGACCTGTATCATAGCAATACGGATAATTTTTTTTTTCAACTTTTCGTATTGCTGCCGTGATTACCAAAAACCTGTTTTCAGACACTTTAAGTGTAGCATATACTCCCAAAAACGAAAATAACGTTTCGGAGTCGCCTGGCCGACGCTTCTGTTAAATGTTTTTTTTAAATTTACAGCCTTCATAGATATTCAAGAATCTCCCTTGTCTATTATATGTACTTGTAACTTGTAACTTTGTAACTTTGAATAAACCGTTTTTTTTTCAACTTCATCCCAGTTTCCTTTTGTGCGATTTGTTTCAGTCCTTCAACTTCAATGTTACGGTTTCGGGTAAATTCTTTGTTAATTATCATCTAATAAATTCAGGGTCGCAACGTATTCATTGGTTTGTAACAGAAAATTCAAGATGCCTCAATACGATTTTTAAATGATATCTGAGTATCGAAAAGTTGTCTGATAGAGAAGGTGCTACACTTAATTTGTCTGATATAAATTTTTTGCACATGTGGACAACTTATTTTATCATGTCCAACAATTTTCAGACATATTGCTATGATACCGATCGGTAAAATTTGTTAACATTTTCAAAACGGTCTCAAAATTTAATGCGTTCACATTTCCGTCTGAAAATTGTTTTGTTCGCATCAAATAACCAAAATTTACTAATAAAAAAGATTTTCAGACGTATTGCTATGAGACATTTTTTTTGTCTCATTTTTAATTTTTTTAAGTGATTTTACGGGTTTGCGCTACACCACTAACGTCTGAAAAATATGTTTCCGGTATCTCAGAACTATCATTCAACTACAGTCTGCAAATCAGACATATTGCTATGATGCAGTTCGGTAAAATTCTTTGACAATTTTGAAAATTCGGTCAGATCAAACGCTACGCGGAAAATGTCTGATATTGGTATTTTCGAGTTCAGGATAATCGTATCTATCGATTTGATGCGGTTTTGGCCGTATTGCTATGAGACAAAAATCTTGGTCGTGGGCTCTCGTACTAAGTGTCTCGGATGACTTTATATTCAAATAGCCCGTTTGTGATGTCAATCAGAATTTACAATAAACTACCGGAAATAATTAAAAAAGAAAATAATAGCAAAACATTTGAAAAATTATTGAAAGAATTTCTTATAAATAAATCTTATTACAATTTAAATGAATATTTAAGCGATAAAATATAATAGAAAAATTAATTTATTGATATATTAATATAATACGTTTTTAATATGCGATTAAAATCTCTATTAATATACCGAAATAAATAAATACATATATAATAATAATAATAAATTAATTAATAATAAATATTTATACAGGTACCTTCTTAAAATACAATAAGGTTATTTAAGCATCCTCTCTTCAATTTCAATTGCAGTGCCCTTACAGGGTCTATAATGTTCTAATCTTTTTATGACAACACCTTGTAACATCCATTATAGATGCAATAAAGTATTGAGTATTGAGTAAGGACTAGATTTCATTTGTCAAGCAATTTTATTTAGCCTTTTACTTGAGTTATTACTTTTTTAACTCTTATAAAAGAAAGAAGAGAGAAATCCTTAAAATCATTTAAAAGTAGAAAACACAACACAACACAACATTTAAAAGTAATTACAAAAATTAAATGTACAAAATTAAATGTACAAAATTAATGTACACGATGATGCACGCACATTAAAGTAACGTATACGTGGATGAATCCTAGCAAAAGTTAGGTATACATGAATGCATCCTTAAACATTATTTTACTCACCCGTCCTTGTTGGTAAGCCTGGTTCATTTGATCCGGGAACTGTTGTTGCTGTTGTTGTTGGTACTGGCCAGGGTACTGACTTTGACCTTGGTATTGTGCAGGCGCTTGCCCAGGGAATGTCTGCCCTGGGTACTGTTGTGCCGGAGCTTGCCCTGGATACTGTTGACCCGGAGTCTGCCCTAGGTATTGTTGGGCCGGGACTTGCCCCGGGTATTGCCCGTACTGAGGTCCGGTTAGAGGTACGTGTTGAGGCGGCTCCACGCCAAATAGGGGATGGGTGATCGGCGCTTGCGCAGGTACTTCTTGTTTAGGCTGTAATGTATTATGCTATAATTAATAAATACTTGCATTATAAAATCGACTGTTAAAAAACTTGACTAATTTTACTAAAATATAAGTCACACACCAAATCATCAAAACGAAAAAGTATGTTGTATTTACAACATGATTTATAACGAATTAGTAGAATAGGAAACAAAACTGATTCAATGCGTTTCAAATCAAACCATGCCAATGATCATAAAACAAAAAACAAATTTAGATGGTGATGTAATCAAATAAGATAACACATTGGTGTTGCAAGAGTCTATAGTAGGTAGTTTTGGATCAGTGTTAAATCACTTTAGGGAATATTTTAGTTTAAAAATATGGTTTATTATTCAATATATCAATAGCAACAGAGTAAAAAATTCGCTTGCCATAACAAAGGAATAGGAAACTGTTTTTACAGTAGAACTCTACTTTTAAGGTCACAACATCGAAAATCGAAAGGTATACCTTCCGTGCACCTCGTGTATAAAAGATACACCGCAAACCATGTGGGTTTTTTTAGACCCCAAGAAAAACAATCTCAAGGAAAGTAATTGTTTACTTTTGTTGTGATTATTTGTTTACTTTATTTAAAAATTCTGTTTTTTGTCTATTTAGGACTAAAGCAAAGCCAAATAAAGTAATCAATATTTCTAATTTTTTTACAACAAAGGAACAAACCAAAGTACCTATTTATTTGCAAACTAAAACTTAGCATCGTCTTTGGCATAACTTCTACAGTAAAAAAGTTATTAAAAACCTCCTATAAGTCTTTGTATATGTTAATAAATCATAAATAGGTCGAAATAAATAGAAATATTTTACAAATATAGCAATTCATAATAATAATACTATATAAAGTATGGAGTAATTTAGACGACGTCCCGAACCACGTGGGGTCTGTGGGACCCGAACACACTTTGTGCACGGCTATTTGCTCCGTTCGCCTATGCGATTACTAAACCAATGTCAGCACGTTGCAGCTCCAGCTACTCAAAACGACGATAACGCCGCGCAAATTTTTACAGACTTACAGCATATTTTGTGTGCCTGGGGACTATTAAACCCCATGTGGTGCACGAAAGGTTAAGGTCACACGTTTTAGTGGAATACAAAACTGATATTAGTAGCGATATGGTTGACGCGATTTTGGTCTTTACGATGCTGGTGGGAGGTATCAAATTGGCACACGCAATACCTCGTCGTGGTGTCGCCTGTGCTCTATAATGTGGCCCCACTGGCGGGTACCGGCGTGCAGCGCTGACATATCGGCCGCGTATACTGGCTACATCTTCTATATATTAATACGCGAAGAAACATCTTTGTACCCCTTTTTAAGCGTATTGCGCGCACGCGAGGAGTATGAGATTTGGGATATTTAAGTTTATATAGAGAAGAAGTGCAGAAAAATAAAAGGAGATTGAAAGGATCTGGACCAAATGTTCCCCAGGGGAAATCATCATCATCATAACAGCCTTTATAATTCGACTCACTGCTGGGAAACAAGGCCTCTCCTTGTCACCGAAGGAGGATTAGGCAGTAGTCCACCACGCTTGCCCAATGCGGATTGGTGGACGGAGTATAAGGTGATCAATACCCCTTTGCTGATCCATTAGTCGCCTTCTACGACGTTATTAATAATACAACCCTTTGTCTATTATAATTACCTTTTTTTCTGATAAACAGTTAGTTATGATTTTTGGTCAGCAATAAACCCCACACAAATATTTTAGACTATTATTAGTCTAAAAAACCATTCTGAACCATGAATTTGAAAACTGACGAAGGTTGTCGTCCCGTCGTTCGTTTGGCACATTATGGTCTATATTGAACACCAGATAATCTCGAATAACTAAAGTATTTCATATCTTATTATATTAAGCTTCAGTTATTATTTTTTTTGTATCTAATAATAGCCCGTTTGCTTGACCTTGAAAAAGACAGTCAATTTGATTTTTATATGAATACCAAAACCCACAATTACCTGAGAGAGTTAGGGCTGGTTCCAGAGGTCAATTTTGTATGGACTATATGTCAAATAAACGCTAATAACTTATTTAGAACCTGTGAAAGAGACTCTTAATATAAAAAAAACTAAATAAAAATACTAACCTTGGCTTTGGAAGACATCATCGGTGGGTCATTCCAACCTGGAGCAGCAGGTTTCTGAGGAGCGGCCGGTTCAGGAGGAACTATCGACGGGTTGTAGTAGCCCCCGTTCATAGAAGGATTCGACGGATTTACCGGGTTCAAAGGATTGGTAGGGTTCAATTGATTAGGCTGGACAGGGTTCAGAGGGGCAATTGGGTTCAATTGATTAGGCTGGACCGGGTTCATAGGGGCAATTGGGTTTAATGGATTGACTGGGTTTAACGGGTTCATTGTGTTGTTAACTGGTGTGTAACTAGGATTTGGGACGCTTGATGAACTGGAAAATAAAAACCATTTTTTGGGATAAAGAAAGCTATGTGGTTTGGAAACTATTATACAATAAATGTAAAGTTGATATATTCTTTTGTAAGGTGCATGGAGGCACTGTCTCAGTTCGTTAATAACGAACCTGACCCGAAATTGAAGAAATGGAAGGTTCAACAAAAGAAACTTGAAAAAATATTATATTTGTTCCAAACGTAATCCCTTTCTCAACCTTTTTTTTATATGTTGAAGGGGAGGTCAAATGCATTTACGCGTCCCTGCGGGGTGGTGCCAACCGCAGGGGATATGTGGGACTCGAGGTAAAGGCGTTCCCTCCATACCCACTAAACATCCTGTATGAACTTTAAGAGGTTCAGGGTTATTTTTTTATGACCAAGTGGGGCCAACCTTTGAGTGACAGATACGTTGGGTCATGTTAGGAAGAGGATTACGTTCGGCACTAAAAAAAATATATCAACTTTAATTGTACAGTACTGTATTACAACATTGTTATCTCAATATTTTATCTCAAGGGATGAGCGCTGACGTCTGAGATACAGGTTATTTATTGACCTATTTCAGATGCAGAAATAAAAACTGTACAAGAGCATTGTTTACATTTAGAATGTATATTTAAAGTGTAAATTATTTAACTAGTTAATAAACGTATTATTAACAGTTTACAACAAATATTCTAGTCTGTACCTGGCCTGACCCGTGGCCGGGTTAGGATTTCGGGTCAGGTTCGAAATAATCGCTCAGTTCGGGTGCCTATTTATCTTTATAAATATTGACATTGTACAGACTACCATGGTGTTAACTGCCGTAAATAGACTTTGAATTTTATATCTTATACTATAAGGTATAAGATCTGCATAATCCGGGCTATCGGAGTCATCATCATAACAGCCTTTATCTACACTCATGTCATAATATTCGAATTACGATATCAAAGGTGAACATAAAATGACATACTTTTTAATACAGATAATCAAAATTAAAATTTAAAAAAAAACAACCTGTAACATAATGACCATTATAACACCGGTTCGACTCATTATGATACAGTTATTTTTCTTAAATACTCGGGAAGGCAAAGGGATCTAACCCATACAAAAAATTTGACTCCTAATAATTTGCAAAAAGCCACAACAAATAGTTTGTTGCCAGAAAAATAAAAAAATAATAATTTTACAGAAAGGGAACAAACAAACAAAGGTTAATTAGGATTTAAAATAATTAAATGGAAAATTGACGAGCCCCCTCATGTTATTGTTTTTAGTGTGTAATTATTCTATGGCTCGATTGGTCGCGTTAAGAAATCCCTCTTATTGGTTCGCTGCATAACGCGTCACGGCGGCGGGCGGGCGGGGCGCTTCTGATTAGACAGTTCTGGCGGAGCGCTTGGTGATTAGTAAAAAATAAACAAATCTGTGTTTCCAATACGGTGCGAACAAGCATATTCAAATAGAAAATGAGAAAAAAGCACTTGTTTTGGAAAACGTAATATTTGTCTTTTCTGTTGTTTTATTTGAATTTATGTATGAGTGTAGATAAAGTAGTGTATGCAACTGCATATAACACGGGTATTAAAACACTCGTTACTATTATGAAACTCGCTGCGCTCGTTTCATAAACTCACACTCGTGTTTTAATACCCTTCATTATATGACAGTTGCATAAACTACTATTATAATTCGACCCACTACTGGGACACAAGGCCTCTCCTTGTCATGTAAGGAGGTTTAGATATAGATAGATAGACAATTTATTTGCATCATCATACAAATTAAAACTTAAAATTAACAAATGAACTATAGAAATCAAATACAGACCTATAATACAATTTAAAAATAAAAACATTTTTACATGAAATTGTGTGTCGCAGCGATGCAAACAGGCTAAAGCTCAGTGATGTATTTGCCAAACGAAGGCAAAATACTGTTTTTAGCTCCTGCCCAGGTGACAGGTGCGAGGACAGGTATAGGCAGTAGTCCACCACGCTTGCTCAATGGCTTTGTGGACGGAGTATAAGGTGATCAATACCCCTTTGCTGATCCATTAGTCGCCTTCTACGACACTCATTGGAGGATATGGGGTGATGCTATTCTGCTAATGCTATTGGAGTATAAAGTAATGATAACCCTAATATAGTACCTGTAGTGGTCCGGCAGGGGACTATTGTAGCCGGCGTAGGGCTGCGCGTTGTTGAAGCTGTACTGGTTGTAGCGCGGCGCCGACTGCACCGACGGGTCCACCTTGTACTTGGAGCGGCTCGGGAGACCGCCCGCTGGACACACCGACAGAACAACTAGCTTAGCAGAGTGCCAGAATATATTATAGGGAAGTGTTTGGCGGGAAACCATGGTATAAGGAGGTCGATTTTTATTTCGATGATTTAAAATTGGATTTTGTGCTGTGAAAGTGGTGTTATTTCGATGCATAAGAATCTCAAAATATTTGACGTGCTAGAGTCATTGGTAGCGGCAGCGACAAAATATTCGCCTTTAAATAATTCATCTGCAACGTAAAGTTGCTTTAATAAACATTATCACTTCGATTAACATAAATATTTATTTGAGTATCAATTTTATTGGAGACATTCTGGGATACTCTTTGAATACTATTTATAATAGTAGAAAATAGCGAAATCTGTGTTTCTGTATAATTAAGTTAAAATGTGCCACATTTTCATTTTTGTATATTATTTAGATCAATAGTATCCTGTAAATATTTAAAAAAAAACAGCTCAAAATATTGACTTATTTTATTGAATACAATGACATTTGCAATAAGTACCAAAGTGTGCCATTTTGTCCCCAAAATTCTCTTTCATGACTTCAGTGCACCGAGATAACGGGGTCTAATTATGAGGAATAATTGAAAGAAAGGTTTTGTTGTGTGACTGGTGTGTATGACGTTGAGAATTTTACAGTGGGATTCCTAGCTCATCAGTTGCCATCATGAGGTCTGTTGCCATGCATTTCTCGCCAAGCACTCTCTAGATGCATTAAAATGTGACAACTACATTTTAATGTGAACATCAAGAAAGAAGACATAAAACTGAAGACATGGCTGTATGGGCTAGATTACTTTGCCGTCCCGTAACAGGGAGAATTAAAAAAATACATAATATGAGGTTAAATATAAAAGAACAATTTCCAAATTGGAACGTCGCATGTAGCTCAATGACTAAATAACATAATTTTTATAAGTACTTTTAAAAACTATTTTATTGTATTCTATTCTTAATCAATGGCTTCGGGACAATTATATTGCGCATTTGGCAAATATTAAGTGAAAGTATTTTTAGTTTAACAATAAATTTTATGGTAGATTGAGTTAAAAATGGGTTCATCCAATCATAACGAGAGTAGGAATAGGCAGTATTCTACCTGATCCATGACATTGTCATAATCAAACTATAGTTTATTGAAATATTGCAACATTGTTAGGCATACGTCGTCAACATTGTTAGACACGGCTAAATTCGTCGTGGTCAAACAGTCCTGTTTAGCTCAGTTGGAAAAGAATTCGCCCGGATAGCGAAAGGTCGCGGGTTCAAGTCCCGTCTCAGCACTTATCCATGACAGGAATTTTTCCCATGTTTTTCGTTTCTATTTAATTTGGTATCAATTTCAATTATATTTTATTGATTATACAGGAAAAAGGGACACGCTAATGACAAGTTTTCCATTGCAGTGAACAATGTTTCTTATATTCAACACGTTCTTTGGACATCTTAAATGTATTTTTTACACCAGCGATTTCGTTCATACTACCTTTTGTCAAACTTATGATCAAAGTTACCTGATTGTGGTCCCACGCTGCCCGGCCGTGGTGGTTGTTGCGTGGGAGGTTGCGGTAATTGCGGTTGCAGCGGTTGTGGTGGTTGAGACGGTAGTGGTTGCGATTGTAATGGTTGCGCCTGAGGGAAGCCGCTGTGGGGAAACGAATTGGCGGCCGGCACGGGTGCTTGCTGCCAGGGCTTGTGTTCGTATGGGCCGGGTACTGTTGGAAATATAATATTTTTTGTACACGCGGTGCTCCAAAAGTAATATATATATATTATAAAAATGAAATATAGAGTTTCATTAAATTTTTCTACGCAGAATGTTTATGTACATTTTTACCACGTAACGAAAGAGTCATAACAAAATGTACAGATTAGACATTGACAACATAACGTTTTTCCCAATTTGACATTTTTCGGAGCCAGTACTTAAGCATAATTACATCCTAGTATTCATATTGCAAAACATTGTGAATGAAAAACAGAAAAATCATTAAAGTAAACAATTATTGAAATAGATATTATCCCTCTGTTAAATAATCTATGCTAACTCCTTACTTGTGTTATATGTGTTGCTAGCTTCGTGTCCGGTGAGATGGCTACGCTTCTGTGAGTGCGAACTTAATGTTCTATTCCTGTTGTACTGGCCAGGTTGCTGCAACAACGATTTAATTTTTATAGATAAAATTACCAACACATCTTCAATACAAACAATGGTTCTAATGATAATGAGGAATAATATTTTCATATTTATTTAAGTATAATATTTTTATTTTAGTTACAATGCATCGTACAGTATTGACTGTCAATTTCTTTAAGGCGAATGAACTTTATATCTTTGAAATGGCGGTGATACGTTTGATATTTTTTTGTAATTTAATTTAGAATAAAAGTACTTTACGTGCGAAAATTAGGTTTCATCCAACGAGCCCCAGTACTAACCTGCGTCTGTCGCTGTGTCAGCCCCAAGGCAGCCGTCAGTCGGTCCCTCAGGTCAGTGTGCGAGGTCCCCTCCAATGACCCCAAGGCACTCTGAAGCCGGCCCTGTCCAGCTAATCGCCACGCGTATTCGTGCAGTACTGCTTCTAGTTTGGCGATGGTCTGCAGTGAGGAATGAGAAAAATAAATAAAAATATTTGTAAAGCAGTCTTTATTGCAACTGTACTTGAAATTCTATAGTTAGTCGATTCGCCTGACCCAACATCCAGCCTCTTCTATCCAAATCACAGCTAAGTAGATCTCGACTCCGACTAATTACGGAAGCCTTGACTGGACAATTGGACAAAGCGACTGTAACGAACACCTTTTTAACACGGACAGCCCACTATGGAGCCTGCATGGTGACAGAAGAGACAGGCAACGTTCTGTTGGAATGAAGTAGAGTGGTCGATACCGGGCTAAATACATGGGATCTCCGGGTAGCCTCCGGGAGGCATTTGGTGACGTCAAAGCTCTGGGTGACTTGCTGGAGGAATTGGGATAGCTGGAGTGAACCAGCCCCACACCTTCCGACGCAAAACAGGCGCAACAGTCGTTGATTTGAAACCTCCCGAACGAGGAAACCGTACGATGATCGACGCGATCGAAATTCATGCTGATAAAACTGTTTGGCGAAAGGCTATATCCCAGGACGCTATTCACAAGCGACGCGACTGAGACGCGACCCATAGCTCGCTCGGTATGCTACTCTATCAATAGGGGTATTTTACACAATGAAAGAAAAAAAGGAGTTTTGGCGGGACACCGTGGCGTCTGGATGTCGATCTTTATTTCGATAATTCAAAATTGCTTCGGAGTGGATTTTGTGCAGTGAAAGTGGTGTCGTTTCGTTGCATAAGCATCCGTGTTGACGAACAGCTATGAGGAATCATTGAAATAAAGGTTTTGTGTATGTGGCGTTGAGAATTGTATAGTGGTTGGAAATCCCACTATACTCTACTCTAAAGTTTACAATAACCAAGTAACAAAGTCCAATTGCAATGCTAACTTATTCCGTAGTATTCGCCTTAGTCGGTATGTCACTCTAGATCACTTAGAGAGTATCGCTTTGATTCGCACTTGTTCGCTTCTAAACTTAGAATGTCCATACACTGCAATCAACAGTCCTTTTATGCTACGCAAAACGAAATCGCGCAAATACTAGAATGTTCCACTATTATCTTAAACAAACCACTAAGTTCATGTGACGAATATAAGCCTTATGTCATAGGACTATAGGTTCATTATTGCTGGAAAGTTTCCATCGTTCTTAGACATTTCTCGTTTAATTCGTCGAGGCCCTTCTGGAAGCTTCGATTAATTACTCGAACATTCTATTGTTTTCTCGTGATTTCTACGGCAATTTATGAATTCGTAACAATAATAATAAGACAAGTATTGTTTGTGAATACGGGCGTAAGTCGTGTCCCCCCGCGCCAGGCCGCGTGTCCCCCTCCAGCGCGCGACCAGCTGCTCGCTAGAGTGTACCTGCAAGTGTCTGCCCCGGACGGCGGCGGCGGCCCGGGCCAGCAGCACGGTCTCCGTGAGTGCGGCGAGCGCGGCCGCGCCCCCCCGCGCCAGGCCGCGCCCCCCCGTCCAGCGGGGGACCAGCTGCTCGCTAGAGTGTACCTGCAAGTGTCTGCCCCGGACGGCGGCGGCGGCCCGGGCCAGCAGCACGGTCTCCGTGAGTGCGGCGAGCGCGGCCGCGCCCCCCCGCGCCAGGCCGCGCCCCCCCGTCCAGCGGGGGACCAGCTGCTCGCTAGAGTGTACCTGCAAGTGTCTGCCCCGGACGGCGGCGGCGGCCCGGGCCAGCAGCACGGTCTCCGTGAGTGCGGCGAGCGCGGCCGCGCCCCCCCGCGCCAGGCCGCGCCCCCCCGTCCAGCGGGGGACCAGCTGCTCGCTAGAGTGTACCTGCAAGTGTCTGCCCCGGACGGCGGCGGCGGCCCGGGCCAGCAGCACGGTCTCCGTGAGTGCGGCGAGCGCGGCCGCGCCCCCCCGCGCCAGGCCGCGCCCCCCCGTCCAGCGGGGGACCAGCTGCTCGCTAGAGTGTACCTGCAAGTGTCTGCCCCGGACGGCGGCGGCGGCCCGGGCCAGCAGCACGGTCTCCGTGAGTGCGGCGAGCGCGGCCGCGCCCCCCCGCGCCAGGCCGCGCCCCCCCGTCCAGCGGGGGACCAGCTGCTCGCTAGAGTGTACCTGCAAGTGTCTGCCCCGGACGGCGGCGGCGGCCCGGGCCAGCAGCACGGTCTCCGTGAGTGCGGCGAGCGCGGCCGCGCCCCCCCGCGCCAGGCCGCGCCCCCCCGTCCAGCGGGGGACCAGCTGCTCGCTAGAGTGTACCTGCAAGTGTCTGCCCCGGACGGCGGCGGCGGCCCGGGCCAGCAGCACGGTCTCCGTGAGTGCGGCGAGCGCGGCCGCGCCCCCCCGCGCCAGGCCGCGCCCCCCCGTCCAGCGCGCCACCAGCTGCTCGGGGCTCATGGCGCACAGGAAGCAGATAGTGGCCGCCTCGCACAGGGACGGCTCCGACTCCGACGATAGCTTCTCACCCAGCATTTCTGACAATAAAATCGGGAGTGGTCATCCTTGACTTTCTCGTATACCGGAAACGACTCAAATGTTGATAGAAACCTTATATTTTGATGCCATACATGCATGTTAAATTTTGGTCACCCATCCGAGTACCGACCGCGCACTTGGTTGGTTAACTTTCGTGATCGACGACTCAAAAGTTGATAGAAACCTTATATTTTGAAGTCATACACGCATTTGTTAAATTTGGTTGCAATAAGTTAAAGCATACTCGAGTAATCGTTCTAACGCACAGACACACACACAGACATAATTCCAAAAACTATATTTTTGGACTCAGGGAGGTCCAAAATGTGTAAATCCATCAAAATCTCGAGGTCGAATTTTTTTACGATTACAAGACTTCCTCTACTTACTACGTATTCGAGAAAGTAAAAATAGGCTACAAGTACGTCTGGATAAGAGGAGAACTAATCTTCATGAGAAAGAGTGATAACTCGGAATAGAAAGTTATTATTATTACTTATTGGTTTTTGCAGTTTTTGCTATGGATTCGATATATTCGCCGAAGTTCAGATCGGATGATATTTTCA
The DNA here is from genome assembly GCA_955850985.1 of Elophila nymphaeata. Taxonomy (NCBI): domain Eukaryota; kingdom Metazoa; phylum Arthropoda; class Insecta; order Lepidoptera; family Crambidae; genus Elophila; species Elophila nymphaeata. The sequence continues at coordinate 21,127,989 of OY039084.1, read as the reverse complement.
TCCCTAGTAGCTGCATGTGATTAGTCACCGGTATGGATACACCATGGAGAGCCGGAGTCAGGTGGAATGGGCTCCGTTTTGTGGAGAATAAAGACGCCTGTGTTTTCGTTGCGTTGATCTTCACCAAATTGGCATCGCTCCAATTGGAGACATCCTGTAGGGCTAGATCCAAACGCTCAATTAAAGCCTCTCGACAAGACCGGATCTCCTCTCTACCGGCCCTCGCACTCGAAAGGTATCTTTCCGCAAGAGTGCTGTCATCTGCATACTCAAAGGTGCCGGGCACAAGCAGATCGTTGACGTGCAGCAAAAAAAGTGTTGCGGACAGAACTGACCCCTGAGGAACTCCGGCGTTAATTGCGTGTTGATCGGATGTGTACCCATCCAACACAACGCGAATTGTACGTCCTCTCATGAAGTCAGATATCCAATTACAAAGGCCAGCAGAAAATCTGAATGAGGGAAGCTTGCTTAATAAGCCCGAATGCCAGACCCTATCAAAAGCCTTGGAGATGTCCAGAGACACTGCGAGAGCCTCTCCATACCTTTCAATGGCGTCACTCCAAAGATGGGTGGCATACACAAGAAGATCACCAGTTGAACGACCGCGACGGATACCGTATTGACGGTCGCTGAGCAAGTCGTTTTCTTCTAGGTATGCCAACATGCGGCTGTTCAGTACACGCTCCATAATCTTACAGAGTATGGAGGTGACCGAAATAGGCCTATAATTGTTAGGGTCGGCGCGGCTACCCTTCTTGGGCACAGGTTGTACGTTAGCAAGCTTCCACGACTTAGGTACTTGTCCAGTCTCAAGTGAGAGGCGATACAGTCGCGTTAAAACAGGAGACAATTCAGGTGCACAGTTACGTAGGACTATTGCTGGAATACCATCTGGGCCACTTGCTTTGTTCACGTCAAGAGCTCGCAGGACTTTGAGTACCTCTTTTTGGTGGATTTGAACATCCCCCATGGAGATATTACACTGAGGTAACTTAGGCGGAACTTTGCCTGAAACATCGAGACGCGCATTTTCTGCAAAGAGATAGGCAAATAAGTTTGCTTTCTCACTCGCAGTGTGCGCTAGTGAACCATCCGGCTTCAGCAAAGGTGGTGAGGATTTTTTTTTTTTTTTTTGTATATATCCGCAATCAGTTGGTGGTAAGGATGGGCGACAAAAGTTCGTTTCGACCGCTTTAGCCAGTGACCAAAACGCTTTACTCCCACTTGAGAAAGAAGCAAGTTTGGTGCCAATGCGGCTAATATGGTCGAAACGAGCCCCACGCAACGTCTTTTTGCAAAACTTGGCAGCTTTATTAAAGTTTCTCTTCAGTTTCCGAGTTTCGTACGTACGTTCGTAAATAACAGCTCATATAATGTCCCACCTCGGGCTCGAGCCTACCCCACATTAGGGGCGATTAGGCCTTAGTCAACCACGCTGGCTTGGCCAGCGTGGTTGACTAAGTGCGGGTTGGTCGACTTTGCACACGACCTAAGAATTTCTTCATATGTGTGTGCAGGTTTCCTCACGATGTTCTCCTTCACCGTAAAAGCGTAGATTAAACGTACATATGAATTCAAAATTGTAAAACACATTGGTACGTGGCGGGGAACGAACCACTGCCTCCCGGGTGGGAGACGACGTCCTTACGCACTGCGCCACCAACGCTTGTTATGTAACATAATCTCACTCAATCCGACCAACAAGATGAGATCACAACATTTACATTGAATATAAACACAGAGAGATGTCAAAGTTATTAAAGATGATTATGTTTCCTAGTCCCTTTCTATTGTACACAATTAATATAAGGGTGCGTTCCAAAGAATAAGAAATAGTCAGAGCATTATGCTCGAAAGAGAAAAAACATTGTTTTAGAACGCTAACGAGGAAATCTCGAGTAAAAAATAAGAACACATGACACGTCGCCATTTTAATTTGTTTATTATCATTTATTGGACATTTCTGAGCACGAATTTAATAAATTAACTTTCAACTTTATGTAAATATTTTCTTTAATATACTCGCTATCACTAATCAAAACGTTGCATAATTCACAAACGTCCAATTTAATTACAAGGCTCTTAGCACCTACGCCATTATTTTTACAATAACCATCTTTTTTGTTTAGTTACAGAAAATAATAATTCCAAATTTTTATCATGAAAATGAAAATGTCTATCATTATCAACAGATTGACAGCTGTCAGGTAAATTTTACCGGTATCCAGACACCAATAAAAATCGCCCCCGCGGCGTAAATTTTACTGCCCCAAAGTCGTTCCAAAATACTCGAGCAACTGTCAGAGTAAATGTTCGTTTACCTTCGGTTTCACTCGGGTTTGTTTTGGAACGGCTTAGAGTAAATTTCACTCTACCCAGAGTACATTGAAATCGTTTTGGAACGCACCCTTAGTTGCAACTATCATGACAACCTTATTTTATCATTACAGTGGTTAGGAACATTTGGACGACAATTTTATGAAAACCATTGAATACAATATAAAGAACGAATATTAGTAGATTAAGATGACTTACCGCAGTAATGTGACAGAGCTTCCCCGTCGCAGTGTGTCAGTAAGGCGGCCAGCACATCCTTCCAGCTGTGGGGAGAGGAGGAAGTGACGAGCACGTCCCAGCGAGACTGCAGCAAACTTCCCGCTACTAACGACACTGGATCACTTGCTGACTGCTTCAAGTGGTACTTTTGCACTTTGTACAGGAGCTCTTGGCTGCCTGGAGGACAATTACTAGCTTAAGCTATACAGCCTTTATAAATCGACCCACTTCTGGGATACAAGGCCTCTCCTTGTCATCGAAGGAGGTTTAGGCTGTAGTCCACCACTCTTGCCCAATGTGGATTGGTGGACTGAGTATAAGGTGATGAATACCCCTTTGCTGATCCATTAGTGACCTGTATTACAGGTTCTTTTAGATACCTAGTTCAGGCGCCAGTTCTCCACAATTAGTTATGTTATCTGGTGTATACTTACTGTACCTAATATATTGTATAAGCTATTTTGTGGAGAAAAATATTTTTTTTTTTTTTATTTTATTTTATTATTAGTCGCGTTCTACGACACCCATTGGAGGATATGGGATGATGTTATTCTACTCTGCCGGCATCACATGGCTAAGGCTATGTTCAGATCCTAATGTTTACCGAGTATCGCATGCGCGCCCGTTAATGCGCGTCAGCGAGCGTCAACGCAGCGCTTAGAGAAAAAGCTTTTAACGGACGTAAAAAAAGCTGTCGTGCGAATTGAGCCTAATGTAACGTCAGTTTGCTGTTGAATTGAGCGAATGCGTCATCACGATCGCACGTACTTCTTTTGCAATTTTGTTATATATTCTTTTCGCATTTAAAATGAGTGAATCTGAAGATATTGACATCGATTTACTTAATAATGAAGTAGAATTTCCCCGTCTATTTTCTAATTTCTACCGAATTCCAGTCTAATTCGGAATTCGGTAGAACTTAGAAAATGAAGTGTAAGTAGTGACACGTATACCCTGGCAACGTGCATTAGCGCTTGTCATCTGAACTCTCCTTAATTTTGATCGCGCATTGATGCGTGTTATGGCGCGTTACATTTGAACTTAGTCTAAAACACCTATTTCATTTGTAGATTTGGTTTTGTAATGTATTGGATTGGACAAGTAATTTATCAACACACCTAATTAAGATTGATTATAATTCGAGACAATATAAAAATGACGCTGCCTAAACTCGAAGAAATCCGTGTTCGAAACCTACAGACAAATAAAATGTGTACAATATATTTTTAAGAATCATAAAGGTGTTTACTTATTACATTAAATATACATATATAAAACAAAAGCGAAAATGGCGGGCTCATATCGCATCTCTTGACTGGACCTTTCTAGACGTTTCTTGTTACACAAACAAAATAAAAAACAACAAAAGAATTCTACATCAACAAAAGCTGTGTTCTTATTTAAAATAAACTAGAACCAAAGGTTTTCTATTGTCCAACTCACCCAAGGAAGCTATAATAAGAGCGTCTGCGATCCGCTTCGCTTCCAAGCAGAGTTCGACAGCCTCTTCTAGGTTACCGCACACCAGCGCGCGGCAGATGACGCTGGTTTGATCTGCAAAATAATATGCATACTATACTTTAAGCCTAGTTATATACAGTATCTTTTTTTTATTTACTATCGTTTTTTCAAAATAATAAATAATAATAGCAACTTAAAACCACTGAGATTTTTAACCTGTGCTATTTTGAGTTACAAATAGTAACAAAAGAATCCGGAAAGATAATACCTACAAGCATTCCCTATCCAAACAGATAAAATTATTTAAATAAAAACAATAACAATAAATTACATCATTGAGTTAGCTAACTAAAGAATAATTCTATAAGCATACAAAACTCTCCACTCACATTACAAAATATAACAATTCTAGATGGATTTTAGAAAATACTGTTTTAGTTTATCATTTACGCGAGAGTACACATTAAAATAAACCAAAGTCAATTAAAAACTTCTAGCGGATTTTTTCTTAAGCTACCAAACGTCATAAGGCTAATTTCATATGACCACGCGGAATGACTCAAATTAAACAGCGTATAAAATTTACAGCCAGGTCATAATTTAGAAATGTACATTATACACTTCGCATACAAGATTTTCCACGTTCTTTTCACCTGTATAGACTTGATCAGTTAATCCGCGCGATTTTATACAAACATACATATGGAACGCAGAAAATTAAGTAACGATGGAATTTAAATCTTTATAATGTGTACTCAGCCTTAACAATTTTTGAACTGAGTGTGAGTGTGAGCGTGGAAAAAAAAATTTGAACTTTAATAAAGCGTCTAATAACGCGACATGGCGATTTACATTGTACTTTAATCATTTTAATCGGGAACAAAACAACCTCGAGAAGCACTCAGATTCTTCACCATCGTATAATTTGCACTTTGCAGTTGTAATACTCGGTATGAGGGCAACACAAGATCGATTGATTGAAAAAACAAACTTAGAATAGACACTAACCTTCGCCATTCGGTATGACGACATTCTTGACGGTAGGTCCCAAGTCAACATTCGCCAATTTCCTCTCAATCAGCGTGTGTGCATCCTACACAATGAAATTAAACGTTTAAGCTAGCGTACGCCTAACAATGTTGAAGATTTACATCTTTTAGCAACGGATGAGATATTTTTACAAATACTGATCTGTCAAAAAAAAATCTGTCATGGGACAACATTTTTTTTCCGTGTTTTACATTTCCTATTTAATTTGGTATAAATTTCAATTATATATTTTTAATCTCTTTCTTTTTGCAGTCTACTGAGAGTAGTAGTGCGCAATAGATATTGAAAAATCTACTCAACGAAGGTTTTCTACAAAGATATAGATTAAAATGAAATTTAAAATTAAACACTTTATGTGCATTACCCATACATCCCACTCGTAATAGCAAAATAGATACACACAAAAAGAGTAAGAAGAAATAATTTCAATCATGAAACCAATAATTAGAGAATAAGATTGTTCTACAGTCCTAGGCAGCTAAGTTAGCAAAGTTGATAAGATTTTAATGAACTTTTAATGAGATATTTCTTGTTGAATGTATTTTCAAAGCCAGCTATTTGGAAAGACATACTATCGTACTCGAAGGGGCTAGTCTCATGATCAGCTCATGAAGACACATGCAAGTAATATTAGACATCAACATGCAAGTTATTAGTCATTATATTATCTTACTTATTATGGAAGCTCTCTGAAATTAAAGTAGGCTTTACTAAATTAAAACTCAGACATGTAAGATTAAAGATTTCATGTTGTATATATTCATTAAAGCCACATGGTTGGCCACATGTCTGTATATACTAGAGATTTCTGCCATGAAAAGGGTGAATTTTAAAACAACATCAACAATCTTTACCTTATAGAACATTTAAACCTCTTTCCTACTTTTCGTCATGTTGTTTATAAATGAAGAATAAGCTCCCGGTAACTCACCGATAAGTCAGTGCTGGTGTCCGTGGACAATTCGGCTTCGGTCTCCGTGGACTCGCCCTGCCCGGTTAGTACAGAGACAAGGTTAGCGGACAGAAAGTTTACTATAACTTGGCAAAAACAGTGTTAGGTTTAAAGTAGGCTAATTATTTTCTAGGCGATAAATAACTCAAAGGGCGAGTAATTTTTTTTTTTTAAATAGCTTGATAGTGATTAAATAATTTAGCAATAATTATATTGGATGAGCTTGAAAATGCAAGGATTTATAAAAACGAAACAATGGCTGCTACTTTATGGTAACAAACATATCAAATAGGGCCAATAAGATGGTTCACCCTTGTTTCGTATAACAACGTTTAGTCGAAAATCATTTCTTCGAACAACGTTTAAGAAAATAATCACTTTGTATAATATCGATTGACATATTCAGTATTCAGTATTCAGTATTCTTTATTGCATTTTCATGTTGTACATTCAGATGTTACATTTTTAAAGACACAAACATGAACCCTGCAAGTTTTTTCATTTCATCGAATGTTCATTTGCGATAACAACGTTTGCGCTATTGATCAAAAAGTATAATGTTCATTTGATGTATTGTTCAGGTGGTATAATTTTCATTTCATCGAATGTTCATTTGCGATAACAACATTTGCGCTATTGATCAAAAAGTATAATGTTCATTTGATGTATTATTCAGGTGGTATAATTTTCATTTCATCGAATGTTCAATTGAACAATAGGTTAGCGAGGAGCGAAGCGACGAGCGAGTTAGGTCGACATGAACAAAGCGCACGAGCCGAGCGAGCGAAGCGAGCGTGCCGCGGCAGCGGCCGGCGAGTGCCAGAAGCGACTTTAGGGCGTTTTCACTGAATTATTACTGAACTGAACTATATTCGATTCGATCTTTCGACCAAATCATTATTAGTCTAGTTAAACATTAGGTTAAATAAAATTATTGCAAATGAAAATTCGGTGAACTGACATTATGTCAAATAAATAATTATGCTAAATAAAATTCTACCAATTAAACATTAGGTTAAATAAAATTAGTGCAAATGAAAATTCGGTGAAATGACATTATGTCAAATAAATAATTATGCTAAATAAAATTCTACCAATTGAATATTCGGTCAAATGAATAATTATGCGAAATGACTTTATTGCAACTGAAATTAGACGAAACGATTTTCGGGCAAACGTTGTTATACCAAACAAGGGTAAACCCAATAAGATACTGGGCGACGTACTATAGATAATGAAATGGCACTAAAATATTAACAGTGGGATAGCAATCATTGTATTATTGGCAACTATAGAATTCCATACGAGAAAAGTAATTTATTACCTATTTATTTCTGTGGTTGGTAGGTTAGGGTTATTTTTTTATGACTAAGCACTGTTTTTGGGAATCAATTCCAGTTTAAATTAAAACAAAGCTTAGAACTGATTATTAAACTGCTACTTTTTACCTAAAATTATCCTTCACTGTGGCTGCCAATCTATTATTTTTGCTACGGGTTTTAATTTTTTTTAATGCCAAATAAATAAAATAAATGAGAGGAAGTCGCAAATCTGGATTGAAGGCCTATTTTAAAAGTTTATTACATTGCCTAATAAAAAAGTTGTTCATTTAAAATGTTGCCAAGAAAATAGCCTCATGGTAAATACTACTATTAAAAGTTTAAAAAATAATCCATATTATAATTATTTGCTTGTCTAGAAATCAAAGGTGGGCTAAATCAATCTATACTTAGTATTAATTAAGCTGTAACATTTATTAGGTGTAAATAGTAGCCAAAATCTTTAGTAAAAGTTAACACTTGAAGAGAGCTTCTTAATAGAATAGTTAAAAACATAAGCTGTGTGTCAAGAAAGGTTAACTGACACTGTGTACTCACTCTACTCAACGCTAGGTCCGGCTGGCCGCCGTCAGTTACTGCGCTCTTAAATTTTGACGGGATTTCATCTTGTTTGAATCCTGGGTGTAACGAAATATATATGAGGTAATAAAGAAATAAAAATCAATCAATTTACAATCAAATATGGGATGGACCTCAAGGCTTATATCTACTTTAGTATATGCTATTTGTAAATAAGTTTAAATAAAATGTCACCAGAAATATAAACTTAATAAAATAATATATTAATGTCGCAGCAATAAATATCGTATAGCACACGGTAATACAAAACGGCGGGCCGGATTGAAAAATGACGTTAAAATGTAATGCGGCTATTTCTACAATCAATATTAGTCTGTATAATCTTATTACAGATTTTTTTATGACCAAGCAGAGTGGATTTTTTCGAGCGATAACTTAAAGCGTTGTAATTAAGTCGACCAGCCAAGACGCGTGAGCGTTCCCGACTGAATGCAAATCCGGCAGTTGCCTGACTTTTTCGTTGCCATTCTCGAGCGGGTGTGACGTATGTAAACATTTTAAACAATATCTTAGGTAAATAGAGGTAATAATCACCGAGCAGGTTGAGCAGTTCCGCACGGAAGTTGGGCAGGAAGTTGGCGCGGAGGAAGAACCACGTGTACCGCTCCTGCTGCGCCGTGGCCGCATCACCGCGCTGCCGACAGTACCTGCACACATACCGTACTGACGCGAGTCCGAATAAAACACAAATCAAATTGGGCAATTTTATGTGTAACTAGCGGACCCGACAGACTTCGTCCTGTCATAAAGAAATTATTCGATTTTTTCTCGCCGTAAAAACCATCCTTGAACTTCAACGAACATTTTAAAAAAAGAATTGGCCAAATTGGTCTAGGCGTTGTTGAGTTATGCGCTTACCAACACATTTTGCGATTCATTTTTATATTATAGATTGGGTATCATCGTCATAACAGCCTTTATAATTCAATACACTGCTGGGACACAAGGCCTCTCCTTGTCATCGAAGGAGGTTTAGGCAGTAGTCCACCACGCTTGCCCAATGCGGATTGGTGGACGGAGTATAAGGTGATCAATACCCCTTTGCTGATTCATTAGTCACTACTTCTACGACACCCATTGGAGGATATGGGGTGATGCTATTCTACTCTGCCGGCATCACACGGCTAATGGCGGTGGTGTAATTAGGTATGGAAATACCCAAATCTTTATGATTAAATGAAATGATTAACAATTAGACTTATTTTTCACGAAAGTAGATTGTTTATTTGAAATAAATTAAAGAGATAAATAAGTACCTAATTATTGTTTCCAAAAGTTCTCTTCATTATTACTTGATAGAATCATACCTTATAGTAAATGAAATTATTATCAACATTTGAAAACAAGAAGAGAAAGGTACACTTTGTAGGTTTATAATACTGTTTATATTTGAAGTACAAAGTGTAGCAGACATAGGGCACACACTGAAAAGTAGTTTGTTACTAATACGTAAATCAGTCACTACATATTTATTTTAGCAGTGATACCTAAATAACGAATTATCCTCATTACAAACACATAGCTTGGGCAGTCTACGCACCACGCGAGCCGATTCCAACGAATTGTATATTACTTCTGTTACACGTTGTGTAACATACTTCCATCTTAAAGGTACCTTCTATGGTCCATTCTGCTGACCAGTGAAATAAAAGGTTTCTGCAATAATATTTTTATTTTACCAGGCTAATCTAATAATCCGCACGACGAGTATTAAGCAATTAGACTCTTATTTCTTGCGCAATAGAGTTTACACTTACTCGGCAAGTTGTTCCGTAGCAGCGGGGTCCTGACTGAGACTGGAGCTGAGCACGGCGTCCAGCTGAGCAGCTCGCTCAATTATTTCAGGCTCGCTCACCACCTGGTACAATTCAACAATTATTGTGCTACTACTCCACCTGCGTTAACGTTAGTGTTCTTTTTAATGGCCAACTACGCGTCACGTAGCGTACGTAATAAATAATAGCTAATAATAACTTACTTGACTGATGTACGCTAATTTCTGTGTTCCAGTCTCTTGTGGACATTTCTCGAACATCACCAATTTACCGCCAAACTGAAATAAAAAAATAATAAATAAGTTAAAATCTGAATGAAACTACATCACCTTTCTATTAATATTTAGTTATATATTTAGTTACCTACTGGCATTTTCTATTTGATTTTATGAAGGATATTATAATCATTTTGGCCCTTAAAATAAGCGAACATTAAATGCCATATGGCGTTCTGAGGTGAAGTTGTCAACATTTACATGGAAACATTTTTTTTTCTAGAACTTGTCAATACTACAAGAAAAAGTCGATAGTACAAATGACGATGCAGAAGAAATGGCGATTTTAGTCACCAACATAAACACAACACCACAAGCGTTATTTGTCTGTGGTCTTCTGTAAGGTACTACCCCAGTTCGGGCTGCTCGAAAAAATCTTATGACCTTGTTCCGAGATTAATAAGAAGGCAATAAGGTATAGTGTCGGTAATAAGAAGACAATAAGGTATAGTGTCGGTAATAAGAAGACAATAAGGTATAGCGTCGGTAATAAGAAGGAAATAAGGTATAGTGTCGATAACAAGAAGGCAATAAGGTATAGTGTCTATAATAAGATGGCAATAAGGTATAGTGTCGATAATAAGATGGCAATAAGGTATAGTGTCGATAATAAGAAGGCAATAAGGTATAGTGTCTATAATAAGAAGACAAGAAGGTATAGTGTCGGTAATAAGAAGAAAATAAGGAATAGTGTTGAGCCGGTGCTAGACATGTGTTCAAAGAGGCAAATATCTACAAAGTCACGAAGTGTGGCACGGGCATTTGAGTATTTGTGCTAAGTTTGAACAGACATTTGGAGTCAAAAATACATACAATTGTTTCAAATGTGTGATCAAAGTTTGCTTGGCATGTGTGGCCTACCCCAAACTTGGCAGCGACGGTTCTCTTGAGCCACTTGGGCGGGCGGGCGGGCTGCGGCTGCGTGTGCGCGCGCGTGTCCTGCTGCGGCTCGCGCGTCACGGCCGGCAGCTGGCTGAACGACTCCAGGCCGCCGAACGAGTCCATTATGGTGCTCTGCGACTGGCTAGTCTGGACAACACACACGTATACCAACTGTACATCGACAATGTCAAACAGAAAGACAATACTAACACGTATATTAGACCGAGATATGTAGACGAGACCATATCACGTAGGCCTGTCAGTCACGTAGAAAAGACAGCAACTGTCAGACTACAGTACTCAAACATTGGTGCATATTGTTTTTGGTCTCGCCCCAATTATTTCATTGCCAATTTATGGACTTAAGTAATTATACATCAATGGTTTTCATAAAAAAGAGAGACGATATTAATGAGCAGACCTGTGCCGGCGACTAAATGGAGTGTCCCGCAGGTGCATAAAACGCTCACAAAACACGAAAAAAAAACCATTAAACTGTTGATTTTTCTTAACAAAATGCCACTTTTCGCAGAATATAAAAAGTTTTATGAAAATATCTCCAGTAGTTTCCAGGAGATTTCATTTTTTTTAAGACTATTTATTTTTGAGCTTTTTTAACATACTTACTACAATTTACAAATTTTAAAACGTTCTCATACTAATTCTTAGGACTAGTTTCATTAAAATATTCCTTTTGTTGGAATTTACAAAAATAAATTATGTACCACAAGTAGTATTTAACAATAATTCATTGTTTTTATGCTCCGAGTTCGACCCCTGTGTTAGTTCAGTCCCAGCGCCCGTGTCACTTAAGCCTGCGCTAATCTAGCAACGTAACACGTTAGAAACACACCTTCCTAAATATTAAGATAAATATAAATTAGGTTACTTCAAGACTGTGTGTTTCCATTGACTCCCATAAATGCTAACAGGGGAATGCAAGTACATATTAAGTTATAGATGTATGTTATAGACTGACCAGTTCCGGCTTGTCGGCGGCGAGCAAGCAGTGCACCCCGAGCTGCTGGTCGAAGGAGGCGGCGGTCAGCACGCCCGGCACGCGACCACTCCACGCCACATCGAACACCCACTGCGGCTGGGTCACCACCTCTTGGACCACCTCGCCGCCCTACGGACAACAAACACTTAGCATTAGGCTGCCTCTCCATAGGAGCGGAGCGGAGAAACGAATTAACTATCAATACGTTGACTGTCCAGACCAAATCGAATAAACTAATGACGTCCATTAGTGCTTATTTTTTTTTATAATAAAAACTTGTTGGGTTTTCATATTTATTTACCGCAATATCTAGCTTAGACGTCCTTATGATATTTTTTAATGTAACTGAGACGTTCATGAAAATAAAAGACATTGATTTCGTATACCCACTTGCGTCACATGTGATGCATGAACGTGGGATTGGGTATACTATAATTGTATCATATGTGATGCAGGGATAGTTGACGTGTTAACCAATAGGATTGCATAAAATCTGACCACTGAAGCAGAGCAGAGATTTTATGCAATCCTATTGGTTAATATTTCCTCGTTTCGCCGCTCCGCAGCCTCGCTCTGCTCCAATTGAGCCTGTTGCTTTATCGTCCTGACATTTTCAAAATAATAATTCAATGGTGACCTACTGTCCTTTAAAAATCACAAAGCAAAAATGTAGATCAGACCGGGATAGAGTTTTGCTGCATGACAATCTACATTTTAATATGTTTAAAGGCCATATTGAACTTAGTTTATTAGATTAAACTTGGAAATATTTTGTGCTAAATTTAGGATACTAGGTTTTTTAATCAAAAGATAACAGATTGGCATGGCATGGAAAAGGACTGTAGATAAATATAGAGGCTGAAGAAGACCGAAGAAAGATCAATGATATGGAAAGAAGGAAGTTGATATTGATATGACGACTGATCGACGAGAGTGGAAGAAAAAAATAAAACACTGGGCAGGTGATTAATGACATATAACAAAACTAACCGGTCTTGTATTGTTGGGGTCCCAGCAAAGGACCCTGCCATCTTTGCCGGCTGATAGTAACAGGGAACTATCGGCGGCACTCCACGCTAGCCCCAGCACGCCCTGCCGGTGACCCTCCATGGTGAGAAGCGGAGACGCTGCCAACCTACACCGTACACACAATTTACACACAGGTCTGTGCTCTAGGGCGCGAAGCACACCAATCTGGCATCGAGCAACAACGTGGCGCGGTCATCATTCAAATACCGTACTAAACACACGGCAATAAGGTCATTAATACAACAAATTCATCTGATGCGCACGCCATTTCGGCGTTGAATTCGTTCAATTAGGGGCCTTATTGCCGTGTGTTTGGTACGGTATTTGAATGAAACAGATTGAACGCGCCCGACGCCCGATTACATCCAGAGTTCCAGAATTCGATCCCCAGGGAGTACTTTTATTCAGTTTGGTTGGTGACCTTTTTCAAGTCCACCTGGTTAGCTACGACCATCTTATCAAAATCTGTCGCCACAATAATAATGTTAACATCATTATTGTGTTTCGACAATTAATGATAAGATATCCAGTCCCTCTGTGGTTGATGGTTCCAGGTGAAGCTCGATTACATCTTCGACCTTATCGTCACTTACCATCAGGTGAGATGAAGGACAAGAGCTTCCATGGCAAGAATAAAAAAATACCAGCTCTGTTACATACATACGCATAATCACGCTCATAATCCCAAAACGAATTGAACAGAGCTTTATGTTGAAGGACAGATGTTACCAGTAAATTACTCATCAGTCCAGGTCCTACTTTTTATTTCACAATGCGATCAAAAATTATTTACGGCTGTTGAGATTATTATAGTGTTATATCTATCCTGGCTTTTTTGGTGGTTCACTGAACATTGTTACTTTTTATGTTTACTGAACATTGTTACATACTTAATAAGTTTACTGAACATTATTACTTTATAAGTTTACTGAATATTGTTACTTTTTAAGTTTACTGAACATTGTTACTTTATAAGTTTGCTGAGCATTGTTACTTTTTAAGTTTACTAAACATTGTTAGTTTTTCAGTTAACGGATCATTGTTAGTTTTTAAGTAGTCAATAGGCTGATAACCTGTCACCTATTCTAAGGTATTGCTTAGGCTATAATGCCATATGTGCCTTTGTGGTATCAAAAGCTATATTCAACATATTTTCGGATAGCGAGCATGATTGCATGTACTATATGCAATTTTGATGAAATTTGTTATATCAAGACTTAGGTAAGATGCTATTAACTAACCTAAAAAACCTAATTTTTTTCCGTTTTTTAAGTCCGTATGACTTAAAAAAATGGAAAAAAAATTAAATTGTGGGAATAGAACCCAGACCTTTGGGTATGGGAGCAGTGGCTGAACCACAAGGGTATGGGCGATGAAAATTAAATTTGTTACTATTTAAAATTATGTAAATAGAATAATGACACCACAGCATTAAGCTCTCACCTGAGATCCCAGAGCTGTATGACAGGTACTTGGTCATCCTCGGAGGCGATGCAGAGCTGAGTGGCCACGGACGGGTGCCACGCCAGGGAGCGCCATCGTGTGCGGGATTGAGAATCGCTGGGAAAGATATTTATAACCATAGCCTCGGTTAGATTCCTTTACCTACATTAGGACCTGACTAACAGATACCAAGTAAGTTCCCATTGGCGTTTATTAAACTGTCAATTTATCTATTAGATATCTCCTAATCAGAACCTGTGAATCCGGCTCTTATACAGAGAAAGTATTTGCCAAAAATATTATTTAATTAGTCTTTGTGTAGGGTGTATCGCTATCTCGATGACTTTTGCAAGTTTTGCATCGTAAAACTTTAGTGTCAACTCGTGCTCAATACACCCGCAAGCGCGTCTAATAAATATTGGAAACATAATTATAAAAATTTATTTTACCTTAATTTCATAATTGGCTCATTTTTGCGCAAGTCCCAAACCACGCATCGTGTGGCGAACGTTGAACCTAAAATGTGTTGAACCTGTAAACAAATTAATCAAGATTACAATTTACAACTAAAAATGTTGCATTAAACGATGAGTATTATGTCAATAGTTGAATTTTTATAAATTCACGTCTTATCTTCCTCACTGCGACAAGAACAAAACGCTCATAACGTATCAGATTGGTAATAGGGCTTATTTAAAGTTTGCCTTTTATTGGGAGAAATGCGTTATTTACGCATACATTACGCCTGGGATGGCATGAGCGTTATATGGGAATCAGAAGGTAGGGTCTACTCACTAAATCCCTAAGATGCCCCTTACATAACTTGGCGTGAGAACATCAACGACCGCCACTTTCTCCCGTCGTCAGACGAGGAGAACCATCGGCCGCGGATATGTCGCTGCCGGACGAGGCCATGAGAACCCATGCGGAAACTTCTACAACATTTCGGCACACTACCGCCATCTTAGTTAAGTCTGATGTTCTATCAACAATTCTCATAATTGAAATGGAGACTTGTAACATTATGGATGTGACCAAGCTGAGGTGTTGAGGTCCCGATGAATGAGCCATAAGAAGCATGGTGTCACCTGTTGGTTCCAGGCCAGCGCCTGCACGTGCTCGTGCGGCTGGCTGCGGTTGCCGGGCGCCATGGGCTGCGCCGTGTTGTTGAGGTCCCAGATGAAGATCTCGCTCTCCGACGCGCCCGACGCCAGCAGGTTCTTCTGGTACGGGTTGATGTCCAGCGCCGACACATGTCCTAAGAAAACGTTGCTAGCTAAGAGGCTGACACGACCCAACTAGCGCCACCAACAAATGTAATTTTATAACTCCTAAATCACATCAATTTTGAAAAATCTGAATCGGCCACTATCTTCTTAAATGCGAGCTAACTTTGTCATAAACCCAAATTGTATCTTGATGGAAGAACGTAAACGAGTGTACAGTAGTTCAATAAATATTAGATGCGTACTATGTGATTGCGGCTTAGGAGTTATAAAATTTAATGAAATGGTGGCTCTAGTTTGCTTGAGTCAGCCCCTTAAGATACTAATGATGGGCTGACGCCCTCTAACATCCCAGCAACCTATGGCTATTGTGACACTGTTTTGACCTCCTTTTAACTATCATGTAAACAGCAGTTTTTATTTTTATGTCATTATCAACACAGAACTCCCAAGATAATAGAAACAGACATAAAAGGTTTAATATTGTAACACAACAAATGTAGCCCAATGATCAGTAGAAATAGTTCCAATACAACAAGAATCAACAACTTAATGTTCCACTAAAGCACAGAGGAAATCACAAATTTTGTAAGGCCTCTACCCAATTGTTAAGCGTAAATCAAATGGATCTACTCTCGAAAACAGCGGCGCGGGAGCGGACAACGAGCGGTGCACTCCAGTCAAGCGGTGACGCTCCCGCGCCGCTGCTGCTGCCGCCCCGCTGTCCGCAAATTTCGAGGCAGAGGTCTAATAACTTTATCGAGAGGACTAAGATGTTAAACTTAGTAATTATGTGAAACATGACACTATGCAAATTAATAACTTTTTTCAAACGGACCACTGCAGATCAGAATAACCAAAACTGTTTAATTTCTCTAATTAATTTTCAACTTGTTTATTCTAAAGCGCGAAATCGGTACAGAAAATATGACAGTTTGTGGGAAGCTGACTTACTGTTGACTGTACATTTTTATAACCTATATAACTATGTTTAATATACTTAAGGGTAATTTATGAGAATAAAAATAATTCAAGTGTTCATTGGACATGCTTGAAAGGTTGCTTAGATCATATACAAGCACAATGACTTCAATTAAGAAAAGGGGTCAGTCAGATAAGACAACTGTGAACACTGTGTGGACAGCATACCCATTGTGGTAATAAAATTTCAACTGCATTAAAGGAATTAAGTAATATTGCAGTAAGAAGCAATTTACATACCATAATTATTTCTTTAGTTGGATTATTTTAATGTGTTAGGAAAAAATAAACGAATTTCTTGAAACATAATATGTAATTTTTTTGTAATTAGACATTGAAATAAAAATTCTAACTCTAGGACTGATTAAATTGTAAAATCTATTATATCAACTGCAAAATAGGAAGGTAAGTTACAATACAAACCATGTTTGTACTCCAATCATTATTTTATATAAGACTAAAAACTAAACTAGACGACAGAGTTCATTATAAATCTTACCAGATATTTAAGAACCTTCACCTACTATTTGATAATGTTAATAACTAGTAAAATATATGGTAAAATTAGTAGTAGTTATAGTAAAAATGACAAAACTATCCATATTCTTACATTGTGTCATACATAACTATGGCATAAAAAGGAATATGTGGCTATAAGTATTGTGCTATTATGTTTACACACCTGTTATTAGGTACACATTTAAAAATTAGTTAACTTAAGATATAATTGTATAATTATATCAATAATTACTGATTTTAAATTGTTATGAAATGTAGTAGGTATCACTAATTTTAAAACAATTGAATTTCTCAAAACCAACTAAACAAAAATTTCTCTAGAACAGTGATTTGGTAAAGGTAGTGGGATGTTGCAGGATGCGGACAGCACAGGAACGATCTTAGAGATCCTTTGCTTATTTATTTATTCATACAAGTTCAAACTGGCTTAAAGTTTCTCAACGCTTATGTCATACTACCTATTGCCCGCAATTTCGTCCGCGTAGAATAGTTACTTCAGGCAGCATTTAAATTTTGTTATGATTTCTTCTAACCCAAGTGCCATATACCGATTTTCATGGATTTTACTTTAAAAAATGACAGATTTCCATACAAACTTCCATCCCTTTTTTACTCCCTTAGGGATTGAATTTTCAAAAATCCTGAAATATGTCATTCTTAATTACTAACTAAGTAGCTAGATACCAATTTTTATGGATTTAGCTTCAAAACTAACAGATTTCCATACAAACATTTTCACCCCCTTTTCACCACCTTAGAGGTTGAATTTCCAAAAATCCTTTCTTAGTGCACCCCTAGATCTCATAAGGAACCTACCTGCCAAATTTGGAATCTCTAGACCCAGCGGTTTGAGCTGTGCGTTGATATGTCAATCAGTCAGTCAGTATTCATTTTATGTATTTACCTAAATAAATTTTACATCAGCATGGTGGAATGGTCATAATTTTATTCACATATGAAATAGTTCAAGTTAAAATCGCTGGTTGGAACACTCATGTCATGAACATGAACTTTTATCCACAAATCATGGTTTTATAGTAAGTATAAATATATTCATGTAAATTATTATTATAGTTTATTTTATCATATCAAAGAAATACCTAGAAACATTACTACTACACACTTTTTTTAAATCATTCAACCTCTTTACTGGAATAAAACTATGTTAAATTTTTGATTACAACAATTTCTATCTTTTTACAGTATACGGTTTTATACAAAACTGTTGCTACTCAAACAAACTGCTTAGGAACTGAACTAGTAACTTAGTTCAGTCACTGTAAATAAAATCATAAGCCGTAAATAAAATATTAAAACCATTCAAAATTAAAATTAGAATTCTTGCAAATAAATTCATTAAATTCTTATGGACATGAAATGTTGTAGTCATGTGCCAACCAAACTTTACATTAATATTAAATTAGAATTCCTGTTACATATAAATTATTTTGATACTGTGGTTGGCAACTAGCATATGGTCCACCTGCTTACATACAGTAAGTATTCAGACTAGCCTATAGATGATTCTCATACTGATGTGTCACTACCACACTATCAACACTAACCCCATCTCCGACACCGTGGTGCTCTCTGGCAAACCTTACTCACCGACAGAAGCACAACACTATGTAGTGTTATTTGTTTGCAGTCTTCTGTAAGGAGGAAGTACTGCCCTATTTCAGGTGCCCCAAATTGAAGTGGGTCAAAATGAAGAGTGTAACACTCGAGTTTACAATATGAACGCATACCAGTATGTTTGGTGCTGCTCCCAAGACGAGAATCACTTGCATTCTTGAGTAATTTGTCTGTGCTATAAAACTCAAGTAAGCCACCATCACAGCCTCCAACTATAACACCTGCTCCAGACCAAACTATTTTCTGAAACCTGCAACAAAAACATAATATAACTGCTTTACTTAAATACATGGTTATTCATTAATGTTTGCCAATGTCGATCATGCCTATAATGTGTTCAGCCAACACAGTAGATTCTTTTGCTTTTGCTTTAATATGTTACAATTTTTTTAACAAGCATAACAAGATTAACACACTTTTCACCAGTCTGTGTTAAAATCCTGTTGAAACAATACTTTCACAGTAGGTAGGAGAAAACATGTTGATACTGAATCAATAACATAGATATTGCAAAATAAAATGTAGAAACTCACTTGTGTTGTGTTTCTAAGCTGGATTTCAGTTCCAAATCTAGTCCAGAGTCCTCCAAATTTAAAGCGTAAAGTTCTAACGTTGATGTCGAACTAAATGACGAGTCCACCTGCTGCGCCGCCGAGCCGGTGGCCAGCATAGCTGGATAATAATCGCATGGCGACCAGCTCACGTTCACTGTCTTCTTCAACTCCTTTAGCTTCATCTTCCAGTCACTATTTCACTGAACACAAACAAAAACATCCTCAATTACCCATCCAAAACAAGTATCCGCCGAATTATGTCACACTTTTGGAACGCTTCCCACGATCGAATTACAACATTTACAACAAAGTGTCATGCCGCTAATTGTCGGTTAGTAGTTGTAGTTCAATTTTAAGGTTAAATTTAACGGGATTTCATAAGAAAATTAATTATTTACCATAAAAACACCGAGTTGGCACTTCCAACGTGGCTGACGTAAATATTTCCCGTTTGACAGCTGCTTGACGTTTCGTAAATCGTGACTTGTCAAATTCGTTCAGGAAAACATGAACTTTAGAAAGTTTAGAATTAATAGAAAAATTGCATTTATTATTTATTTCAAATTCATAATAGATTTATAACTTATACGCACATAAAGTGGAACTTAATTCTTATCGAAAGAAATTCTAGTAAGTACAGAGGCCTTAGTATGAGTTTTGATAGTTTTCGAGCTCGATCAAACGTATCGTCTTTCTTCATACATTGGCCACTGTTTCTGATAGTTTACGCTAGGGGCGCTAGTGGGCAATGTATGAAAAGAGGATACGTTTGATCGAGCTCGAAAACTAACAAACTCGTACTAAGGCCTCAGGTCTTTCATATTATGTTTATCTCCATGACAACTAAATCTGATATTCATTCATTAATATTTAATTTAATACTAGGTACTTTTCTTTAAAAAATTTCTTAGTTATCATTATTTTGTTTTCTTTTAATAAGAAAGATGACCTTATTCAAAAGCTATAATCTCCCTCTTTCAAAAAAGAATAATTAATGTCAGCAGTCCATCATGAAAAACACTCAAAAGTTTGGACAAAAAATAACATTGGTAAGCAATATCTGGATTTTTGATAATTTAGATTGACTCAGAATACACTCTCGACATTAATAAAATTACCTACTTTCCTATTGGATTTTCTGTAGGTATGGACCGAACGTGCGGTAAGCGGACGCCTGCTCGCTTCCATACAAGTGCTCTGTCGCGTGCCCCGCTCGGGTACTTTCGTATAGAACCGCGCAAGCATTTGCTTAGTTTCCGCCCTAAAGTATGTAGGTAGTGAAGTGAAATGAAAATACTATGGTAGGTACCTAGGTACTTACCTATAATACTACCGATGACTTATCTAGAACTTTTGAGTGATGATTAGGTACCAAATAATCATTATTCAAAAGTTATAGGTAGGGCATCGGTACTTACGACATTATTAATCTAAGTTTTGTGTTCGCAGGGTACTTACAATATAATCGCAGAGACAACTCATCACTCGACACAAAGTTTCCTCGGCGAGCTCTAGCGACTTTACGGCCTGCCAGAACATAACTTGAAAAAGTGTGTTAACTACCTAACCTTAATAATTTTCTGTAGGTAGATAGCTATTTTTTCTTTTCTCTATTCACGGATTGTTTTTACATAACATTGTATGGCAGGTATGTAGAGTCACAGGTAAATGAATGGAAAAATGTATTGTTGTATAAGAACCCACGAATTACTTAGCGATTAAACATTTCTATAGGTGCCTCGCTTTCTGAAAGTTTCATTTTATTTGTTCCAGATTTACGACTAGTATGCCGATAGGACTCAGCCAAGATGAATGGGCCCGCCTGGGCAAATGGGCGGACAAGGAAGATCAGGACACCGTCAGGCGTCGGGAGTACGTACAGTTCCTGAACGCCACTAGCAAGGAAATGACGAAGTCGTGGCCCAACTCCTTGGAGGTTCTTTTTAGACAGTACCTAAATCATGACAAAATATCAGTCAATGGAAAACGGTGCCTTGGTCGTGCGTTCATCATAACGATCGCAGAAGTTAAGCTACTATGTGCGCGGTTGGTACTCGGATGGGTGACTAAAATATGTTTCAACTCGATTTTCCTCGGTGCTTCGAAAGGCTGCTGGTTCCAGCTGCTACGAAAAGACAGGACTCGTTAAAAACTAGTCACGTCAGAGGCCAGAAATGGCCATTTGAAAAACTCGAACCAGCCCGCCTAGCATGACAACCGAAACACGATATAATATACTTAGCCATTTATTGCTTTGAACTTTCAAAAATCATTGGATTTAACCGCCATCTTAAAATTTTATGGAAACTGCGAACATGGTATCAGGCTTTATAGGGACCTACCTACATGTTCACAGTTTCGATAAAATTTCAAAATAGAGGTTTTCTCCCAAACAAATGTGGGGGCAGGGTAGAAAAATTATATTTTCGTACGTAGCCACGATATCTTTTGCCAACGTAGAATGTAAACAAACGAAACGAGGAGCTTCGCCGCGCCAGGCTGGAAGCGGCAGAGGCAGCCAACACCAGCTTCTACAAGCGCTACGTGAAGAAGAAGAAGGAGGAGCAAGAACAACTCATGCACAGCGCCAGAGACACTATCTTTAAGAACAAGGATGCACCGAAACTGTTGCTTGGGTACGTCTTTGTGGACTCTCTAAATAATCCTTAAATGAATGGATTAATACCTAAGTTTAAGTTTAACTAATAGTACTTTGTACCAGAATGTCAAGTAGGACCTAAATAAATGTCGTGATTTCGCTCCTTTCGCCGGTAGAGAACCGAGGCAGAGATGCAGTCAATGTGACTTATCCATTGCGGTTTTCACACGACGAGTGCCATAACAGCGTGTCATGTAAAACGGCAATGGATATGTAATTCACTCGGTCACTTTCATCTGTCAAAAAAATTTAGCGAACAGGCCTACCTGGTGGTAAGTGGATACCGTCGCATATAAACACCTGCATTAACAAGGAAAAAATCACTTAGCAATGCAGATGTAGCGTTGTTATCCTGAGGCCTAAGATGAAAATGCCCATGCTTCCATGCCCGGTAATTACACTGGCTACCTTTCCCTTCAATCCGAAACAGTGAACTGTTTTACGGCTGAAATAGGAAAGGCGGTGGTACCTACCCAGACGACCCTACATAAAGGCCTACCGCCCAGTAAATAATAATAATAAAAGAATCAAATTAATCCAGGGCCGTGATCGAAACAGTAGTCCAGAAGGAACGTATAGAGCAACTGAAGTTTATAGCAGAGCAGCGACGCTTACAGGAGGAGCGGAAGCGGCAAGACGACGAAGAGATCATCCAGAAAGCGAAGGAGTGGAATGAGCTGATGGAGCTGAAAAAGAAGAGGCGCTTTGAAGTTAACAAGCAGCATCAGAAAGAGATTCTTGAACAGTAAGGGTTATGTATTGTACGACATGTTAATGTAATACAAAAAGCTACTATGTGGACGTTTAATAGAGGACAAAATTAATACCCAGAAACATTGTCTTCAAATTTCCAATCTCCTTATCTTTATCCCGCAGAGCTCATGAAGTAGCTGAGCGGAACAGAATAGAGCATGAGACCGAGCTGAACTTACAGAAGATCGACAATGTCCAGGCTGAGCAACAGGTGGAAGCCATCAAGAAGTTTGAAGAAGATTTTGTGAGTTGAAAATGGAAATATCAGTAGGTAGTTACATTTAAATTGGAATTGAACTTGGATTTGCTGATACATAGGTAGGCAGTCTTACCGACCACTCTGATGTTTTTTTAGTTAAGACCTATCCTTACCCAACTAAAATTAACTTAAATTATCTCACTCATAGTTACGCTTTTCGATCGCCAAGCGGCAATCTCTTGGTGCATGTAAAGTTCCTGCCGGCCTACTCACTAACTTTTTTGATAGATAGGTACTCAATACTTCATCATTTATTGCTACGCTCACACCATTTATCGAGCCCAAATTAAGTATCATTAAGAATTGTGTTATGGAAATGGTGTGGATTGCTATGAAAGTGATAGCCACCGAACTATAACTGATACACTACCTACTAGGTTCTTTAGGATAACTACCTACGTTATTATGACACTTGTCGTGTTAGCGATGGATATTATGTACCTAATTCGGGAGTTTCTCCCGAGTTCTTGTCGCAAAAACATGTGTTGAGAGACTCCATTTTTAATAACCTCAATCAACCGTACAATTTTTCTTACTTTAGTTTAGTTATATTTTCACTTGACATTGGCAAAATGCGTACGCTTAATAATGCCATTAATTAAGAATAGTATAGTAGTACCTAATTCGCTCAGTAGTTATACACTCTAATTGGCAAAAAAAGTTGCCAGCCGGTGTCATATCATAGTGCGTGACCTCCATCTGGGAGAGACCTCAGTCCAATTTAGACCACAAAGTGCTTTTAAATACATATGCTGAAGTCTTAGTTAATGAAGGCTGCGGGAAACCACTTGTACCTACTTAGTACAGAATAAGGGCATTACCTACGTCAAAAAAAGTTCGCGAGTAGGCCGGCTCGTCCACGCTGGTAGTCTGAGCAAGTCAGCGCTGGTGTTCTGTAAACTTTTGTGGTGTGCGTGTCATTCAGTTCTGAATCTCGCTAGAAATTGTCGCCTAGATTAGCTAGTGCTTACTGTTGAAGCGGTTGTCAGTGACGATAAGCAACAATAAGGTGGATGCCCTAAGGAAAGTAATAATAATTTGATTATATCAATATGGTGTAGAAATCAGCGGAGAAGAAGCGCATCTGGTCGGACATGGAGCGCGCGCGGCAGGAGGGCTCGGCGCGGCGCGCGGCGCAGGCGGCGCGCGAGCAGCTCGACGAGCGGCTCATCGACGTGCTGTTACGCGCGCGCGCCGCCGTTCACCGCCGCCGGAACCACACCGAACACGAGGTCTTCTATTCATACGAATTGACATCATTTCTTTGATGCCGCTCGTCGTCTAGGCCTTCAGAGCGTCCCCAGGTTTTTGATATAGCGAGGACCTTATTGCTTCTGTAAGGCGAATCTCATAAAAAGATTAGCAGTCGGTAGCACTCTCTCTGCCGATTAGAATCTCCAGGACTTTCGAGCCGGGAGCGGCTTATTTGTCTGTCCCCGGACTAATCTTTTACTTTAAATATTACTCTATTTTTCAATATTGCAGCCTAGCTTGTATCCCAATACAATAAAATGCTTCGAAATCAATTAAGCTTTAACTCAAATTGCAATAGCTTCAACTGCTTAGTTTGGAGTACTTCAGGGATATCTTTTGGGACCACTGCTTTTCAAAGCTTTTCTATATTTTTATCGATGCAAAGCAAAATATATGGAGTGAAACAAAATGTTTGAAATACCTACGATCCACGATCCACTGATCTGTATTACAGATAAAGCAAGAAAAGTTACGCGTATTGGAAAATATCAGCCAAAAGCTGGAATCGGGAGACGCCGCGCGTGATGCCAAGGAACAAGCCATGCTCGACAAGGCTGTCAAGGAGAAAGAGGCTATGTCAGTAAACGATCACTATTTTTAAATAATTGTCTTTGCGAAAAATAAAAACATTTTAACGTCACATTATTTTCCCGTTTAGGTATTTATAACTTGAACACATTTAAATATTTTTTAATACTCATGGACTTTAATTTTAATACAACATAAGCATTTTAAGTGACAATAAGCCCGTATTAATTTTTTCGAACCTAAATGAACTTACTTGTCATCACATTTCCTTTGGTGTTGACTTGTGATGTAGTAAGACAGAAAAATTATAGACAAACATTTTTGTACAAATATTCCTATGAGTAGGCTAAGTGTACCGGAAATAACCTATTTATTCTGAGAGCTGTAAGACATAATATTTGAGTAGATTGTTAAATAGGAATGCTTTGCGTATGGTATGTTGCCGCTTTCCATGCGCAATGCTGCAAGATAGCAACATTGCTGTAGCATTTATAGTAGGCGCTGCAACAAACAATTTTGCAAGCTTCTGGCAAAGTTATAGAACCGTCTAAATGAACTGGTTTATTATTATTATTACTCTTTATATATTCAATTAAAGGTATAAGAATTTCTGATTGCCTCAAGGCTCATTTATTGAAAAAAAAAGTACCTTTAGAGACGATGGAGGGGACTTTACTTACTTAGAGGGAGCTGACTTAGTCCCACTTCACAACCAGGTCTGCTGCTGTATTAGGGTATTATAGGATAGTTATAATGACAGGTGTTCAGCTCGCCTCGGGTACCTACTCAAATATGTCCACCAGCTCTCAGACTATAGAGTAAAGGGAAATAATAGACCGAGCAACTAAAATTCCAGAATAAGCGACTAAAAATACTAAATGGGCGATTAATCAGCAGTTAGTCGCTCATTCTTGATTTAGATAGGTTTAGGTTAACCTGCTGACCAGTTAAATACGATTCTAGTGTAAACAAGCGAAGTATGTCAATAGAAACCATTCCAAAAACTTGTGTGCAGCGCTGAAGCTCGCCGTGAAGCGGACGTCCGCAAGAAGCAGGAGTTCAAGGAGGTGCGCGCGCGCGACCGGCGCCAGTTCCTGCGCGACGAGGAGCAGCGGCTGCAGCGCATGCACACCACCAGGCACTGGGACGTCATGAACAGGTGTCTGCCTACACACTATGTTGCTGGAGCTACACATCGAGGTTTTGTCTTGTATCTTCACGATAAAATACGTGGAAAGCTCGCTTCTACCATTGCAATGGTAGAAGCGAGCTTTCCACGTATTTTTACACGACTAAACGAGCGTACGGCCCGCAAAACAGTGTCCAAAGCATCCCTAAAACATCAAAGCATACTAAAGGTGTCATATAAATGCGCTGCAAAAGTTTAATCATCTTATTTCTGCCGTGAAGCAGTTCGCTCTTTCGGATTGAAGGGAAAGGCCGCCATTGTAGTTACTGGGCATGGAAGGCATATCATCTTAGTCCCCAGGATGGCAACGCACTTGCAGTTTTAAGTGTCTATAGGCGACGGTAACCATCTAACACCAGGTGGGCCGCAAGTTTGTTTACCATCTCGTAGTATAAATAAAAATTATACCTATACATATCCATTTAGAATTTAAGAAACATAGGCCAAAGAAACATTAACCTTCAACCAAGGTTCTATCGGTACTTAAACCTATACCTTACAGCATATTTTAAAAATCACGAAGAGTTGGCCATGTGCCGACACTACCACTTGGGCGAGATATCTACGCCCCCTCCACCTCTTAGTGGGTAGGTAGGTTAAAAGGCTTAGTAGCACCTTGGGCGGTCGCCAAACCCCGCCCTACCCTGATACCGCTACTGACTGGTCATCAGCCACCATGTACTTGCTATGTAGGTAAGTAAATGTATTCAGCAAATACTAGGACCTATGTTTTAATTATTTTCTCCAAACAGATTCAAGAATGCAGAAATCTATGAAGATTTCCAAGAGAAACAACGCATTGAAAAGGCGAATAAAACAAAGGAATACAGGGAAGAGATTCTGCGATTGTGGGTACGTATTAACCATCGTTAAACCTGTATCAAAAAGCTGTTTTTATATAAATTGACTTTCATAAGTGCTTAAATTGTACGTAAATGAATAAAGAAATTTTGACTTTGACTTTAATAATAACAAACACCATTGGATCGTGTAGCCTACTTTGTAGTAGAAAACGTAGGTGCCGTTTTTGTTAGTTAGCGAATCATGCCATTTGGTAAATAATAAGTTAATAACGCAGCAGGTTGAACAGACCTCCACCCGATGTCCTCAAACGCTGAAAATGATCTAATCTTAAACTAGGAATGGCGATCAGAGATCGATTAATCGAAGAATTGAGTTTTCAACCAAAATAATCGATTTCTGTATCGATCACTCGTACTGAATAGATCCAGTTAATCGATAATTGCACTTTCAAAAATCAACATTCTATTTTTTGTTATGATAAAATAAAAACCATAAAATTATACTAAGTCAGTGGAATGTAACTCAAACATGTAAAGAAATAGTTTTTCACTTAGTAAAAATCTTTTCACTTAAAAAAGAGGCAAACAGCCGCTTACTGTGATCACGCAGAAAAACTCTCCAATGTCCTTTGAGTGACCTTGAGCCTTCCCACGAGGTCCATTATTAGCGGGCCGCTCTAATCTTGATGTGGTGTTGTTAGAAAGAGCGCGAAGACCGCGAGGCTGCGGAAAAAGCGGAGACGCGTTACTTCTACGGCGCGCTGGCGGAGCAGAAGCTGAGGCACGCCGACAACAAGCTGCTGCGGCACGCCGCCGCGCTGCTCCACGAGGCCGCCGACCATGGCCGACCGCCGCACGCGCTACTCAAGGCCGTTGACGTGAGGACTTAGCCCAGAACACACATACACACTTTACTAGGTGGTAGCGAACAGTCATGTGGGGTCGTCTAGGTAGCACCGCCTTTCTTATTTCTGCCGTGAAGTAGTGAAAGGTAGCCAGTGTAATTATTGGGCAAGGAAGGCATATCATCTTGGACTACAGGTCACAACGCACTTGCAATGTTAAGTGATGTACCATTAATATTGCAAGTGTCTATAGGCAACGGTAACCACTTAACACCAAGTAGGCCGCAAGCATATTTGCCATATCGTAGTATAAAAAAAAGAATACACAAAATAATAGGGAGTCGAAAATTTTACGATTCATCCTTCGATACACTTAACACTTTAAAAATGCTCACAGTCTTTTATATGTTTCTATAATTATCTTGTTCGCAGTGTTTTAGAAGAGTCTTTAGTCTATTTGGTCCCCCTTTCTATGTTGTTCATACTAACCCCATAGAAAGTACTTATTCAACGAAAATTCATAAAATGTCTTTCATTTCGCCAGTAGCTGTCTCGCAACGGATATGTTAAATTTCATATGGCACAGCCATATCGTTTACAAAAAGGCGCGCCGGTTTGTAAAACACCGCCGTCGTGTACGCCAGATTGTGTGTGATAGCGATGCGTTGGAACTAAAATTTGCAAAGCGGCGTATAATCCTCGATACGCCGCTTTGTTTTTGGACGCCACATTAGTCCGCTGCTTTGACGAACGCAAAGTGTTCATCCAATATGGCGTAGGTTATTTCAGCCAAATTGTAATCCGGCTGAACATGAGGTAGCCGCATTACATAACAGCGACGTTTTACATTCCGGCGTGCCCTTTTTACTTTCCCGTGTACGTAGTATAGAGGAAGTCTTGTAATCGTCAAAAAATTCTACCTCGCGATTTTGACGGATTTACACGTTTTGGACCTCCCTGAGTCCATAATACCGTTTTTGTCTCTCTGTGTGTGTGTGTGTGTGTCTCTGTGCTTTAGCACGATAACTCGAGTATGCTTTAACTTATTGCAACCAAATTTAACATACGTGTATGACATCAAAATATAAGGTTTCTATCAACTTTTGAGTCGTCGATCACGAAAGTTAAGCAACCAAGTGCGTGGTCGGTACTCGGATGGGTGACGAAAATTTAATTTGCATGTATGACATCAAAATATAAGGTTTCTATCAACTTTTGAGTAGTTTCCGGTATACGAGAAAGTCAAGGGGAGACCACTCCCGATTTTTTATTTGGACCGAGTACACAACACACACACATTCGAAACAAGCCTTAATTTGTGGGTAAAGTACATAACCTGTGCTATCCGTTGTCAGCGGTACTGCAAGCTGTACCGGCTGTACCCTGCGCCGGAGCTACCTCGCTCGCAGCAGGCGCACTACCCGCGCTACCGCCCGCGCGACCTCTCCCGCCCCGACCCCTCGCCCCACCACACCCCGCCCCCGGGGCTGCACAGGGACGGACTACAGCCAGTACACCAGGTATGTAGGCAAAGAGAGGAGCGGTCAGTGTAAAAATAATAAAAAAAGTACGAGTCAACGAAACTTTAGATATGCAATGTGAAAGTAACACGTATATTAGAACAAGATAGGTAGACGAGACCATTTTACGTACACGCAGTAGGCCGCCTGCGTTCATTAAGGCCTCGTTCGGCACCTTTCACTCGAAATGAAGTGTCTGAACCCAAAATGAAACACAAGTCCTGAATGAATTCAGTAACGAAGCGATCCAACAGTTTGGCATTCAGGATCGTTCACTCTCGGAATGAATGATAAATTAACAGTCTGAACCATAGATATAGGAAAATGTAGATGAACAATGTGAAAGAGAAAGAGCACACTAACACGTATATTAGAACGAGATAGATAGGCGAGACCATTTCACGTACACGCCGGTGGCCTAGATCGGTCAGTCAGTCACGTAGAAAACGACAAACAGCAACTGTCAGACTGCAGTACTATTTTTCACGCACACATTAGTGCATTTTTTTTTGTATCGCCTTAGATTCCTTGCCAATCTATAAACGTCAGTAATTCTAAATCTATGGGGATCAGCAGTATTTTTTTTAATTTCAAGTATCACAAAAACTTTTTGGACACACCACTAAAGCCAATAGGCTAAAGGGTATTCGTTGACATTGTAATGCTAAAAACGACCCTTTAAAGTGGTAAAGTACACTTCATCTTTTTTTACAGCTTTTTCGAAAGCTATAGATACAACAGTTATATTCCAAGATTTGAAGACATTTGAGTTGCAGACCTGGCTGAGAAGTAGTGGGGTTAAGTTAGCCCTTATATACTATAGCATTCCATACGCAATGCTGCAAAATAGCAACATTGCTGTAGCACTTACGGTAGGCGTTGCAAAAACAGCAAAATAAAAAAAACCGCCTAAATGAACTGGCTTATTTATTTTTGTACTCTTTAAATATTCAATTTATAGGTAAAAAGTTTCAGATAGCCTCAAGGACATTTTATGCAAAAAAAATGCAACTTTGGCATATTTGTGTTGTTGCAAATAATTTTTACTTAAGTAATCGAATTGTATTGGTAGTGGGAGTGTCCCTTAAATTATTCATAATGATAAAAAAGTATTGGTGTAGGTATATAATTTTTGTTTAGATGGCACCTGTGAAGTCAGCGGAGAAACACCAGGAACAAGAGGATTACAAGAGAAGGGGCCGAGCTAATGGGTTGCAGCGGCGTTCTTCACAGGTATCTGTTATCCTGAACCAGTATGTCATCAAATTTATTTAAAATGTCGTTAAGTGGCAGGGTTTTGGACGATTTAAAAGTAAAGTCGACAAAAGTCCACGAAGAAAGGTGTACGATATAGAAATATAGAGAAAACGGCGGAAGTAAAATGGCAGCCTATAAGGTCACGAAATTTTTATTGTATTTGAGCTAGCCATATTTGGTTAAGTTGGAAAAGAAGCATTTAAAAGATGTTTTTATTCACAGCATGACATAGAGTTGCCCCCAATCTCCGGGACGACGTGCAAAAATGAGAACTGCCGCTGCGAAAAGTCGTCAGGATAATAAAACACAGTGATTTAGAAAATATTTTTAATTTATTTATCTCAACTTTAGAACGTGTCTTGTCTATTATAGAGAGCTTTAGTTTATGGCACCAGTGTGACAGTTGTGACTAGAGATAATGGTGTTGAAAGTGTACGTACATGTCAAATTAATAAGTGCAATTACAGCAATAAATGTTTTGGATACAATCGGTGTTTACTTAACTCTAAATTTAGATATCAATAAAACTAGCCCTTACTAAATTAAATCAAATCTTTGGTCACATTGAGTGTAGATAGTCTAAAAACATTGTAAATTCGATATGAATATGAGTACATTGTCATGTCACCAGGGCGCTGGAACCGGGTGATATTCCAACCTTGTCAAAATAACCGGTTATGCAAATTTTATATAGTTTGATTTGAACTCTACATAATGGCACATAATTTACATAATATAATACCAAATTAACACTACATTCTTTAATAAAAGTTTAATTTTACTTAAAAATAAAATTCTTTTCAATGCTGGTTAATAATATAAGATAATATAACATTTTTATACTTTTAACCGGATAATCACCCGGTTCCAAGCCCTTGTCTCTAATTTGTGCCAACGAATTGATGCAAAACAATGGAATCTTTAAAACCACAGCGTTCATAATACTTTCGTTTGCTTTGGCTTACAATATTGTCTATCGTTGCAGGCAGCCGGCATTACTGGCAGACGGTTAAAGCTGTATCGTTGGTTTATTGTTAACTTCCTTTTAAATATACAATTGTTTAACGTTCATTTTATATAATTTATTAAATTATACTATTGTCCACCAATAATGCCTCCTGTCTTCCAGTCTAAGTCATTTGAGCAATTCTTTCGACTTTTTTCGGAACTCTGTTTTGGAAGAAATCAAAATACACGCCTGTACAACATACAATCATACCATTGTACCTTTTAATTAAAAGCGTAAGGTTGAAAATTGATTGCAAAAATTAATTAACAGTTGATTCGTCTAATATTCACGCGTCTGAACAATGGATAATAATATATAATCATAAAAAAATGTCATAAGTTCCTGTCACTATAATTTTTACTGTTTTAAGTAATTTAAAACAAATGTAGGTAGATTCAAAACCTATGCAATCTCCGCACAACTGCCCAAATGACTTTTATATTCGAAAATTTTCGATCGAGACTTCGTGTCGCGGTCGCTTATCTAACTTATTCTAACTTGTACTTTCGTGTGTCGAACTTAACTCAGGCTACGAACTAAAATGGCATGGATTGTGCTATAAGAGATTATTGCGCTAATATTCGCGTGTCAATAGTTGATATTGAAAAATGTGCCTTAATAACAACGAGAAAGGGTACTAAAGTATTTAAACTTGCAATTAATGATTTCATTTATTTTGTACTATTTTATCAAAGTCATGACTGAAACAACTCTACTATTGATACGCAAATCTAATCCTTATCCACTAATATATAAAATTTAAGGTAATCTACTAATAAAAAATACATTCACGTAGTATTTCTGTACAAAAAATAATAAATTACCGAATAAAAATACATCTAAATATTATATTATTAAATCGGTTTAAACTTTTGTATATCCAAGGCAAGATAGGACGACGTACGTGTCTACAAGATTAAAATATACATCTACTTATGACGCAATATCGTCAAAATTTATACATGCATACCTCACACTCTCACAAAAGTAAACTTATGACAAAATAATAATAAAAAAAAAAACAATAGGCGGAGTCAACATTCAGAAACATAAACATGGAATTGGGTACTCCGACGCTTAAAATTATAACTTTTAACCTCGTCTAATAAATAAATTAAGTAACACAAATTAACTAACGCACTCGATTTGGCACTAAAGCTAAGATGGCGGTCGTTGGGAAATGCAGAATAATCGAAATGCAACATTCGCCGCTACTCTAACTCGTACACACAGACATGCTTCTTCATTAATACATTGTATCTTATTGAGAATCATCGAAACCTGCGATTTTTATGATCGCTTGGACGTAGATCATTAGGGATGCGCTTGCGCAGAACAAGTTAATTTACAACAGAACACAATTTCCGATATATTAAGTCACGGAGGTTCTATAACTAAGACGTAATCGGTAAACAAACTAGGTTTTTTTTTTGTTTGTCTTTAAGAGTTATTCACTTGCATTCAAATTTGGACTTGGTCGTACACTTTAGCTACATTTTACAGTGACATAAAATGTAAATGAAAAACTACATTTATGTAGATTATAGATTACATTTATATACACATGTAAGTATCTTACTTACATGTGGCCCATGAATACACATTAACTGGTTGGAAAAAGTCTCTTATAGAGAGAAGTCCGCCCTTGTAAATAATGTGACTACACTTATGATATACCTAACTTGACCACACGTTCCGCTTTAGGCGGGACATTCCTGTTTTTAGATTGCCTGTCGCGCTGTCCCCAGCAAGAGCTAAAATATCCCGCTTTAGAAAACAGTAGAAAAATAGTTTTTCTCTATGGAATATCAACAAATAATATAATCAGCCCCATTCTTACTTCAAAGAAATACTGGATATTTTGAAACGGATTTACTTTTCCCACAAAACAACGTTACAGTAGTCAAAATAGCATTTTTTAAAGATCCGTGAGCGTCCCGCGTTAACGAAAAATATCACGGTCGCGTTAGGTCTACCCCAATGTTACATAGTGATATAGTCATTGTAAAACGCGCCTAAAGCGCAAGCCGCAAGACTGACATTCGAATGTCGATCCGTCCTTGGTGACGGAGCTGTGTAAGTGTGTATTGTCCTATGTGTGTGTGAGAGCGGTCAGGGCGCGTGCCGCGGCCGCTCGTGGAGACAGCGGCTGACCAGCTCCAGCTTGCTGAGGTAAGCGGACGCCTCGCCGCGGGGGGAACTGGGGGAACACAAATAACGGGTGTAAAAAGACCTATGAAAAGACCTACAAAGCCGAGAACTACGTATTCTGCTCATCATTGGGACCATTTTTTTCTTCTAAACTATACCTGGGTAATTAATAGTTAGCAAGTTATTGAAGGTCAAAGTTAGAATTTTTTTACAAGAGTTTCATGAAAACGTAATAAAAACATTGTTTCTTAATTTTTGTCCAAAAAAACTTTACCAAAATTTTAATTATTTCATACTAAAAAATGGCTTTAAAACATCAGCGCTCAATGTAGCCACTCGATATCGGGGCCATTCAACTCAGCCGACCGAACGTCGCGCACTCCAAGTTGCTAAGCGCCGCGCGACTTGCGGGCTGCATACATTGCAAGATATTTTGGAGTTTTTTAAATCACCAAAATATGTATGTATAGAATTCGTCAGTCTTGGGTCTTTTTAAGCCCTGTATACTGGACCGCGTTCAGATGGTACAACTTTTTAGGCTAAGAACTCACGGAGCGATTTCTACCCGCGCCCGCAGCGGTTGCGAGACCGCAACTTTTGTAGGATCACGTAGTATAAGGAATGCAGATAGCAAATTTCACGACGCGATTTACGACTGGTGCGGGGGCGGTTGTTTGCGGCTCCCACTGCACCGGCGGGCTACTTGTGGAATCGCGCGGGCTTCTTGAATCAGTGAGTGCACCCAGAACCTCTTAAGCCTTCTTTTTTTAATTCTTCTGTTACGTAAGTATAGCGCAGCAGCTAGTTTCTAGAGTGTGCTTATGGCGGACTGGAACTCAACTAATAATAATCTGGATCGTAAATAACCGCCCGTTTTGTGATTTTCGCTCGCCAAGCTTGCGGGCGATAATCGCAGCCGCGGCGGCTACGTTACCGCACAGAACTGTGGTCTTGTGAGTTTAGAAACAAAACAGCGGTCCCCAAACACTGCGATCGCGAGTAGAAACCGCTCCTTGACTTTTTAGCCTTACTCTACGAGTTGTTAGGTTGTTTTTTGTCTTCTATTCTTTTCATAATTAACGACATTCGCGACACTTAATGATTACGCATTTTGCCAATCTCAAGTGAAATTATATCAAGTAACAATACATTGTAAGATTCAGATAAAAATGGAGTCTCTCAACACGTGTTGTTACAATAGGAATTCGGGAGAAACCCCGTTTTTTGTTTTGCTCTGAGGTGTCGACGTACACAGCTGTTTTTATAACCTGAAATTTTGACATTTGTTATTGTTATTTTTCAATTGTATTCTCACTCTAAATACGACAACTAAAGTCGGACACCAATCTCGAATGACGGCAACTGATCTCATAGTTTTTAAAGATCAAAATTGATTGCTAAAAAGTTGCAACTTCGGACGTCCGGAACAGAGTAGTTGTGAAAACCGAACGCCATACCGAAAGGTCTGGAACGCCGTTAGAGTAAAAAGTTGTACCCTCTGAACGAGCCCCTGCTTAAGTGTCTCTTTAAATTTATTGGGTAACAAACCATTATCTAGCCTGAACCACCCACCCATACCAAACCATCTTATCAAA
Source organism: Elophila nymphaeata (assembly GCA_955850985.1). Lineage (NCBI taxonomy): Eukaryota > Metazoa > Arthropoda > Insecta > Lepidoptera > Crambidae > Elophila > Elophila nymphaeata. The sequence continues at coordinate 21,092,907 of OY039084.1, read as the reverse complement.
AGCCTCTATGTATGATAATAATTTTGGTGTAAGCTGATACAATGTTTCTTTTGGAAATAGTAACATTCTTTCAGGTTGCAACACATTAGATATTTATACAAATTATTTGATACAAAATACAGCAAATCAGGCTTCCACAAACTACCGTTCTTCAATAGACTGTAAACTCTGGAATAAGGTGGAAAATTTTAAGAACAAATACTGTTTTCGGTAGCCGGATCTGCTGTAATGAACAATTGAGTAACAGCATCTTTTTCATTTATTAGTTCGGGAAAATCTGAAATATTTTCTATAAGTATATCGGATAATTACCTCAATATAAACGGTTCTTCACGAGGCGAATTCACGTTGAACGGCCTCCGGATAAAATCACCCACTGTAATAAAGTGTATCAACGTACATATAATCGGTTATGTTTATACGAGAAGGGAAGGATACCTAGCAAGTTTGAAGAACAAGGACATATTTAGATTGATTTGGCTATAAATATGAATTATCGTGTTGAATAAACATATATTTAAACATCTTAATAAACGAAAGTCATCCCTTAGTACAATACATATACTTGCAAACTTACTGTGTTCAGAATGAGCTAACAAATCGCACAATTCTAAGTTAGACAAACAAGTGGACTCACGTATTGGCGAGGCGGGCGCGGGTACGTTAAGCCGTAGCTCCGGCCGCAGCACGTTCCGAGGACGGCCCGCTGACGGGGTCGCAGGGTTCTGGTTACTGCTCCTGTGGATAATTATTATGTCGGAATCTTTGTAATGTGCCCCGAAATAAAAGAGTTCAATGTGGAAACTGTGCTTCGTTTTATTGAGGGATGATTGAGAGACCGAATGCGCTATATACAAATTACAATGGATACTAGCGACATCTATCTAATCTATTGTTAGTTAACTACATTTAATTGGAGGCATCATGCTAAAAACAGCACCATCCGTTGAAGCAAGCCATTGTTACTCAACTGTAACAGATGGCGCTTTTCGACAATAATGAACGATTATATTGCATCAGCTAGATAATTCTTCTAAAGATCAAGAAGTCGGGGCCAGTTAAATAATTGATGATAAATTATATTGTGTAATTCAATTGTGCAAATAACTGTAGCTACCATTACAAGGCGAAAAAATAAAATTTGGCAACTCTCTGTCAGCACATGTGTTCCCTCCTTTTCATAACCCTGGTTTCTACTATCTCGAGATCTTGATTACGATATCATCGATGTCAATTAAACAGACATTATTAGGGATAACTCAAAAATTACTCGTCAAATGTCGATAAAATTTAAAAGAATTCTAATTGGAGAAAGAATTTTTGTAATCAATCCAGCAGTTTTAGAGTTTAATCGTTAGAAACCTAGAAATATTTTCTCTTTATAATATTGGTACTTATAGGCATAGCTGAGAAGGCAATATGCAAGCAGGTACTCACGTATCTCTATCTTCGGCGGGCCGCAGCAAACAGCGGGCGGACAGAGCGCGCACGTGATGCCGCCGACGGACTAAGAACTCCATACGTAGCACTACCACTACAGTGAGCGCTATGCACCTAACAACGAGACGAACTAATAAGCATAGAATAGTCTAGAATCGAATATTGTACGACAGTTGAGGGTTGCTTTGAAGCTTGCTTCTATCCTTGGCCTTATCATCACTTAAGGTGGTATCAGACGGTTCATTTTCGCCTCTCATTCGGCTGAAGTGTCTGAACCCAAAATTAAGCACAAGAGCTGACTGAATTCTGGAATAATTTTATTTTTGCGTTTACAAACGCGTAAATATAATACTAGAAAAATGCACTGAAAATGCAATGAATAAGCACCAAGCACTGACAAATTTCGACAGCGAAAAGCAGTGCCTCGGTGGCGAAATTGGTCAACGCGTCCACCCGGATTGTGGAAGGTGCAGGTTCGAGTCCCGCCTGAGGCAAGTCGATTTTTTTCAGTGCATTTTTCTAGTATTTCTTTTCTGACTGAATTCATTAATGAACCGATCCAGATCCAACCACAGAACACATCTTTCTGTGTTCTGTGATCCAACAGTTTGGCATTCAGCATCTTTCATTCTCACTCGGAATGAACGATAAATTAAAATCTGAACACTAAGAGAATGTTCACTTGGTTCAGTCATTCTGTTCAAATTCTTGTAGAAGAAAACGTTGCAGCAAAGTTCCAAGACGTACCATTTCTTTCGAAGAAAAAGAGGAGATGATCTTTTCTATTTTATTCCAGTTCGACCGTGTGAACATGGAATGAAATAAAAATGAAGCATTCAATGATGTCAACGTTCATTCGAGTTAACCGTCTGATATCACCTTTACCATCAGGTGAAAAGAAGGCCAAGATTGTTCAAGTTGAAAATACAAAAGATTGAAAATCTTTTTTTTCATTTTATCTTTTGAAATTGAAATACCAAATAACACCCGAATTGGTGAAATATTATAGAGTGTAACATCTGTCCTGGTTGTCAGCTTTAGTTTGTTGGTTCACTGGAGGTTTCGTCACTTTTTGGGTTTGATGCCTATTATCTAGGCTGGTAACCTCTTCTGGGGACGCTTTGGTGAAATGGCGCACGTATAGTGCGTCGATCCCAAAGCGCCCCCATGAGGGCTTAGGAGGGTACCGGTGGGGTTTAGCAGGTAGTACTGGCGCTGTTCCGCGTCGGTGATCCCTGCACACGTCGCACGTCTAGCCAGCGTGCGGTATGGCCAGTCAATTGGTTACCCATCGTCAAAAAAAAAAAAAAAAAAAAGGCTGGTAACCTCTTACTATTTTTAGGCACTGCCCATAGTCCATATTCCCAGATGTCTGTTTGACCAAATGTCGCGTCAGCTCTGTAGACTTTTTTTGGGGATTATGGCTTCTTTTACACTACACGCGACGTAGCATCATAAAAAAGAGAAGTAGAATAATAGGACATGGTTTACTTCTATTCATGTCAGACAACAAAATGAATTGATGGTTATTGTCTCGTCTTACTCTATTATAGGCAATGACAGTTTTGCACCACAACGCTTTGCGGCATGACGTGTACTTTGGAAGGTTCCTATAAGCGTGATAGTAACCATTAGCAACGGATGTCCCGGTGACAAGGCAGGTACCTGAACTTCTTGATGCCGCGGGTAGGCGGCGGGCGGCGCGCCTGCGGCAGGGCCCGCTCGAGCTGCAGGTAGCCGTGCAGCACTCGCTGCAGGTACCGCTTCTGCCACACCAGCGCCTTGCGGCAGCTCTCCAGCCGCAGGCAGCGCCCGTGCAGGTACCGCACCTGCAATATAAACCAACAAAACTATCCTATACACTGTGTCCCTGAGGATTATTTAACTTAACTTTGCAAATTGCTTTTACTAAACATTTCTAACAAAATGAATACCTACTACATTACAAAGATTAGTTTAAAAAAATCGGGAGTGGTCTCCCCTTGACCTTCTCGTATACCGGAAACGACTCAAAAGATGATAGAAACCTTATATTTTGATGTCATACATGCATGTTAAATTTGGTTGCCATAAGTTAAAGTCGTAAACACACTCATCGTGCTTACGCATAGACAGACACACAGACAGATATAATTCCAAAATCGGTATTTTTGGACTCGGGGAGGTCGATATCGAGGTCGAATTTTTGACGATTACAAGACTTCCTCTATACTACTTACGTATACGAGAAAGTAATAAACTCTTTATTACACTTCGCAGTTATTAAGTAACTTATCTAAAAAGAGCTCGTTTCCAGTCAACCCAGAATGCATGTCAGAGACTACAAAAACTAAAGTTATTTGCGATTATATTTTATTCAATTTAGTTTAGTTATGCAGTCAAGGATCCGCTTTCTTAACCAAGGCCAAAGAAATAAATTAATAAAATGTTTTTAAAATAACGTTTATAAATAATGAAAATGAACAACATATCTCACGAAAGCCCTTACTTAAGAAAGAGAAGAAGAAGAATAATATGAAGAAAATGAAGTATCGGACCTCAGCTTCCGGATATCGGCTTCCGATACCGCTATCGGATCGAATCTTATCGAATAATGTACAAACCTCAGTACTGCCTTTAAAATATTAAAACTTTTTAGTAATTAAAATATTTTAAAAATCGAATTGAATCAAACCAATAATTCACTTATATGACATATGCCAGTCTCCGCGAAAGTGTCAAATGGCGAGCCGAATGTTATAAGAATCCGCGAAATTATTTTATTATTTAGAAATTAAATCCCGCTGTTTATGATGACAATACAGTAGTAAGGATAGAGCAATGGAATCTCTAAGCAGCGAAGTGCCCAAGGTTTCTGATATGGTGTAAGTAGTACTTTATTAGGTATCAAAAGTTTACGGTACTATTTAAATCCACGTCAAATAACTTATTGAAAAACACTGAACTGAAAAAAATAAATAAATCCTAACCCTTTATAGAGATTTCAAAATAATAATTTTTTTTTTGCATACTAACGTTTTGTAAAAGGCTACAGTAAATTTCAATGATTGTATTGCCTTTCTCAGCATGTGCGGTGACCATCCTTCGTTCACCAAAACGGAGCTCAACATCAAAGAGATAAAACCGGAGGTCAGGGACAAAGAAAGGGGCAAGCCGAGAGAAATATTACCCTTGACCTATGCGAAAATCTCACCTTCGGTAAATACAATGTCTTAATTATTCTCACAAACAAAAATAAACCTTGAGCGTTCTTTCTCCTACGCTCATCCCAATTTACTTGGGCTTGGTACAGTGCCTCTTGCTATAGACATATTGGGGGACATACATAGGTTTTAGCATTAAAATATTACTATTTTAACTGTATGATGATTGCATTGAGTGGTTTGTGTGTTGGGTATGTTTATGAGATTGTATTTAAGTAAGTATAGTTTAAGCATTCATTATGTTTAAAATATATCCACGAGAGCTCTCCCGACAATGTAATAGTTTGGCAGAATGTTATTTTACAGCCTGAAGTTTATCACGAAGTCTTTGTCTAAGAACTCCTCTGTATTTATAAACTGTCTATTCTGTTATGTGGACAGTCGTCGATCGAGCGCACAAGTCATGATTTGGAGGCTCGAGCACTTCGCGCGCGGCGCCGCGTGCGGTCTTTGGAGGCAGTGCAGAGGCCGGACCTCGACGTGGCTGCGCCCGCCAACAGGGCCTTGGTACAAGGTAACCAGAACCAATGTTTAATTGGGAAGTAACCTGGAATACGTAGCATATGACTCTCTCCTCTGCATTAGGTAATTGAACAATGTTTTACTTATGTTATGTAAGCGACAGTCTGGCATCCTGTCACTATTTTGAGGACTTGACTCGACTCATATTGTCAGATAAATGTGTACGAAATGTTACATAAAGCCATAAAATAGGTTCCGTACCATTATCTATAAAAAAACAAGTTATATGGGTGCCCCCTTAAATATTTGTTTTATATTAATTTAATTATTTATTTATAAAGTCAATATATCTATAACTAAATATTCTGTGAATATTTCAAGCGTCTACCTGTTGCCGTTATCAATATCAAGCAAAAACAAGCAAAAAAAATCACGTTTGTTGTATGGGAACCTTAAATGTTTATTTTATTCTGTTTATTAGTATTTGTTGTTATAGGGGCAACAGAAATACATCATGTGTGAAAATTTCAACTGTCTAACTAGCACGGTTTATGAGATACAGCCTGGTGACAGACGGACAGATGGACGGACAGCGGAGTCTTAGTAATGGAGTCCCGTTTTACCGTTTGGACACGGAAACCTAAAAAGAGCGTACTCCTTCCGGGCAAGGCCGGCAAAGCATTTCCATTTCCTCGATTGTCCCCATAACGATAAAAAAATATGATGAGAGCTGTAGATCTCTGTTAAATGTTTGAGTCTTATCCGTATTCCGTATTCTTATAATATATGATAAAATTGCTTGTAATATTTCCAGCGGCTCTGGGCAGTTTCCGATGGCCGCCGTACCTGGTGGGAGTATGGGTGCTGGTGCTACTACTGACACACGCACTCCACTGCGTGGCTGCCATGCTGGATACCGCACTGCCCGCCCTCAAGTAACTACTATCATTACTTATACCATCCTAGCCTTGGTAACATTCATGTTTTTACGGCTTTCATTTGACCGACTATTACTATTGGTCGCAGCATCGCAGATGCCCTTCACATCCTCATCGGGTTAAGACACATTGTTCCTCGATTCTGTAGGGCGAAATTTCTTAGGATGATTTAGAGTCTATAGATAAGTCTTTCTCATCATGGCATAGTCTCTCTGGCGCCTACGGTCTACTACTTATAGGTGGTTTTACAGCTCGGTTACTGATGTCAAACTTTATTCTTTTTTTTCATTACAATTCAATGCCGTACATTCTAATACAGGGAGTGCTTGGCGAGAAATGTACGGCGACCGACTCTATAGTGAAAATTTTCAACATCATACATATACCTAATACAACATTTACTTCAATGATTTTTTTGATCATCAATATGAATGTATGTACAAAAAATTACTCTTTACTTTCAATGCACAAAACCCTTTTAAAAATACATGATAAAATAAAAAGAAAGGTTTCGCAATGACACAGCGTCAATGAATCCAATAGATGAAGAACAGTTCGTCCTAAAGAAATCTAGCACATCGATTCACACTCGCACTAAAAAAATACATAGTCCTACTAATCTTAAACGACATTGTCCCCAGAAAAGTCTGCCTATACTTCCAAAACTGGACTGAAGACTCTTGGAAGACGGAAACAGATCTGAACCATCGCTTGTACCCAATCGGCCTGGCTTGTATCACAGCGGGACTCTACGTCGTATACTCGATCCTGTACGTAATTTCCACTGCGGCATTATGGGCCATAGAGCCTCTGTGTCCCGATGATGACAAGCCGACCGTACAAGACATCGTTGGGGTCAAGATCACCAACTACGTCGACGAAGTATGCAGTAAGACTAATTCCGGTATCAAACATTAGACCATTTTTGATATATCAGTGTATAATATTTTCGCGGGATTGTTTTTTACACATTTTTAATATTTATTAAATTGACTTGCAATTTTCATATCAGTGTTATTGTTTCAGACTTATTAGTCGTAAACCTCGTGTTTTCAATAGGTATATAGTAAATATATTTACGAGATCTGTTTTTATTGGCTTTGGTGGGTTCTAAGGCTATAAGCAGAAATAAATAAGATTTCGAAGACAGTGTGACGTCATACACGCCTAAGTAAAATGTAGCGCCACACCCAGAACAAGTAATCCTGCATGAGATTGGTCTTGTGCGAGCCCTACTATAAACTGTAATAGAGAGGTCTGTCCTTGACATCGACATTATGGTGTACCTTCCTATTGTGTTTCCTGACTCGTTATGTAAAGCGAAAAATAATCTCTCTGTGATATATGTGTGAAAATTTTTCAATAAAACAACACCAAATTAAGAAAAGATAGGTTTTAATAAAAAGTTAAACTACTTTGAATCTACTGGTGTCTTGGTGTTCCTCTTGGTGTTCCTGTTCATCTTCTATTTTTCGGGGAGTAGTTAAAGTTAAAATCCTGTTGAACGTTAGATATGTGTACCTATGTATAAGCGTGGCAATGGCAATACTTCACAATATAAAGTATTTTGGCAAACATTCGCCTTTTAACGCTATGTTTTCGAGTAGCTTCAACAAACTAATAGTCCGAGAGCTGGTAGACATATTTAACTACATACTTGAGACAAGCTGAAAACCTGTTAAATAACTCTCCAATAATACCCTTACACACAGCTGCAAACCTGGCTTGGAAGTCAGCTTTTATATCTCCAAAGCTGCTATTTTCTTTTGCAAAAATGTCCTTGACACATTCTTAAATGTTTATACATATAAATTGAATATTTAAAGAGTAAAAAGATAAATAAGCGAGGTCATTAAGGCGGTTCCTTAACTTTGCCAGAAGCTTGCAAAACTGTTTGTTGCAACGCCTACTATAAATGCTACAGCAATGTTGCTATTTTGCAGCATTGCGTATGGAATGTTGCAACATTGTTGTAGGTACTCAATTATGTTTACCAGCTCTCGGATTATAACTGAGACTTTAAAAAGTGGCGCGGAATTTTCATGTTTAGTTTAAACTAGCCCATGTCCTTTTCCAACGTTTTATCCATCTCTATACTAAAATTTTTCAAGATTGTTTCAGTGATTTAACCGGGAAATGTGGCCGCCAGTCTGTCCCGCTACAAACGTGGTTCCTACGTGTCTCTCCTACATAACAATGTGTACTGACCGCCTGTTCAGTGTCCGGAGCCTGCTGCAATGTGGCCGTCAGTCTGTCCCGCTACAAACGTGGTTCCTACGTGTCTCTCCTACATAACAATGTGTACTGACCGCCTGTTCAGTGTCCGGAGCCTGCTGCAATGTGGCCGTCAGTCTGTCCCGCTACAAACGTGGTTCCTACGTGTCTCTCCTACATAACAATGTGTATTGACCGCCTGTTCAGTGTCCGGAGCCTGCTGCAATGTGGCCGTCAGTCTGTCCCGCTACAAACGTGGTTCCTACGTGTCTCTCCTACATAACAATGTGTACTGACCGCCTGTTCAGTGTCCGGAGCCTGCTGCAATGTGGCCGCCAGTCTGTCCCGCTACAAACGTGGTTCCTACGTGTCTCTCCTACATAACAATGTGTACTGACCGCCTGTTCAGTGTCCGGAGCCTGCTGCAATGTGGCCGCCAGTCTGTCCCGCTACAAACGTGGTTCCTACGTGTCTCTCCTACATAACAATGTGTACTGACCGCCTGTTCAGTGTCCGGAGCCTGCTGCAATGTGGCCGCCAGTCTGTCCCGCTACAAACGTGGTTCCTACGTGTCTCTCCTACATAACAATGTGTACTGACCGCCTGTTCAGTGTCCGGAGCCTGCTGCAATGTGGCCGCCAGTCTGTCCCGCTACAAACGTGGTTCCTACGTGTCTCTCCTACATAACAATGTGTACTGACCGCCTGTTCAGTGTCCGGAGCCTGCTGCAATGTGGCCGTCAGTCTGTCCCGCTACAAACGTGGTTCCTACGTGTCTCTCCTACATAACAATGTGTACTGACCGCCTGTTCAGTGTCCGGAGCCTGCTGCAATGTGGCCGTCAGTCTGTCCCGCTACAAACGTGGTTCCTACGTGTCTCTCCTACATAACAATGTGTACTGACCGCCTGTTCAGTGTCCGGAGCCTGCTGCAATGTGGCCGTCAGTCTGTCCCGCTACAAACGTGGTTCCTACGTGTCTCTCCTACATAACAATGTGTACTGACCGCCTGTTCAGTGTCCGGAGCCTGCTGCAATGTGGCCGTCAGTCTGTCCCGCTACAAACGTGGTTCCTACGTGTCTCTCCTACATAACAATGTGTACTGACCGCCTGTTCAGTGTCCGGAGCCTGCTGCAATGTGGCCGTCAGTCTGTCCCGCTACAAACGTGGTTCCTACGTGTCTCTCCTACATAACAATGTGTACTGACCGCCTGTTCAGTGTCCGGAGCCTGCTGCAATGTGGCCGTCAGTCTGTCCCGCTACAAACGTGGTTCCTACGTGTCTCTCCTACATAACAATGTGTACTGACCGCCTGTTCAGTGTCCGGAGCCTGCTGCAATGTGGCCGTCAGTCTGTCCCGCTACAAACGTGGTTCCTACGTGTCTCTCCTACATAACAATGTGTACTGACCGCCTGTTCAGTGTCCGGAGCCTGCTGCAATGTGGCCGTCAGTCTGTCCCGCTACAAACGTGGTTCCTACGTGTCTCTCCTACATAACAATGTGTACTGACCGCCTGTTCAGTGTCCGGAGCCTGCTGCAATGTGGCCGTCAGTCTGTCCCGCTACAAACGTGGTTCCTACGTGTCTCTCCTACATAACAATGTGTACTGACCGCCTGTTCAGTGTCCGGAGCCTGCTGCAATGTGGCCGTCAGTCTGTCCCGCTACAAACGTGGTTCCTACGTGTCTCTCCTACATAACAATGTGTACTGACCGCCTGTTCAGTGTCCGGAGCCTGCTGCAATGTTGCCGCCAGTCTGTCCCGCTACAAACGTGGTTCCTACGTGTCTCTCCTACATAACAATGTGTACTGACCGCCTGTTCAGTGTCCGGAGCCTGCTGCAATGTGGCCGCCAGTCTGTCCCGCTACAAACGTGGTTCCTACGTGTCTCTCCTACATAACAATGTGTACTGACCGCCTGTTCAGTGTCCGGAGCCTGCTGCAATGTTGCCGCCAGTCTGTCCCGCTACAAACGTGGTTCCTACGTGTCTCTCCTACATAACAATGTGTACTGACCGCCTGTTCAGTGTCCGGAGCCTGCTGCAATGTGGCCGCCAGTCTGTCCCGCTGCAGTCGCAGAGCCTCCACCTGAGGGCTGTGAGTCTCCGAGAGGCACTTCTTCAGCTCGGCCATCTCGCGGGCCAGCTCGCTCTTGTGGCTCTCGATCTCACTCTACACGAACGGAAATTGTGATTAGACAGAATACAGCAGCAATAGTACAGTCGAACCAACTGAATCATGACCCACTTGGCCGATCATTTCTTTACAATCATAAATTTAGTTAGGTTTTCTTCGCTATCATGCGTGTTGCACTTAGTACGTTTTAAATATGAATAATAATGTGTCATTACGGGTCAGAGATCTATGCAATTTTAATCTTTGTTATCGCTGCACTAAAGTCTCAATTAGAATTTCAAATAAGATCCCGTTCATAATCTAAACTCTTTTCACTATTGAGAAAAACGAATAACTATTATATTTTTAAAAATAAAATTACGTTATGTGTCAGATGTCAAGTAGTAGTTGAAAAAATTTTAAAAGGCCATATTTATTAGACAATGTCAGTGTCTAATAAATTGATAACAGGTTCGTTACTTAAGAAATGTATGTTCAAGCGAATTTCAACCTACTTTGTATTGAGTGACTGAAGGAAAATGATCTTAAGGTGGGTCATGATTCAATTTGGTCGACTGTACATTTATTAACTAGGGCGGTAAAACAAAGAATGTCTCAGATCGCAGGTATTTAACGCCCGATTAATATGCAATCTGAGGCTTTAATTTTTACCACCCGAAGTGAGTACAAAATTTCATGTCACGACCTGACCAGGAAGTGGAATTTACGCTACACGTACGGAAAATGGCACTTTCTAGTCAGATGTAAACATAAAAGTGTTTGTTGACCTTGACCACAAGTAATGACGACATTTCACTGAACTAAGTATTCATATTTGCATTATTTGTCCAAAGAAGACCACGATAAGATACTATGTTTGATATTTGCTATTTTTTTACAAATATGACAAGTAACGTAAATGGCAACCATTCGTTGTTTTTGATTGCAGTTTCTTTGAGACTCCTTTGACTCTAATGACACATTTATTTTATACTAGCCCACGGCTTCGCCTGCGTATTTGTGGTTTATCGTTCCAAAAAGTATCATATGTCCTTCTCTGTGTCGCATAATATCTGCATCCCAAATTTCATCAAAATCGGTCCTGTAGTTTCGGAGCCTATCATAGTTTCATCAAATCATAGTTGAATACTAACCAGCGCATCGTTGAGTGGCTTTTGCTTGTTGACAGCTACCAACTTCTTCTCTAACTCGGCGATGGTGTCGCTCTGGATGGTCAGCAGTTCTTTGGCGCGAATCAGTTCTACCCCCGCACTGTGTTTCAACCTGAAGATACATACACAAATACCTTGATTTTAGTTCGTTATTTATTTAATAATTAATGTACACAAAAACAATTACAAAAGGAGGCACAAGAGAATACCAACCTTTCAGGTTCCTCTGAAGAAGCTACAATAACAATGTCAACAGGGTTGTGTTCAGTTCACACAGTTAATAATAAAAAATAAGTATTTTATATCTTAATTATCAGCAAATAGGTAAACCAATTGTACGAAATTATTTCTGGTCGGCAACTGTACTTTAGGTATGAACAAAAATGTATAGGCATACATACGTATACGTGTAGGATCGTGTGCGTACTATCGTAGTCTCTAATCTTCCACCTTAAGGGTCGTTTTTGTATTACACTGTCGACGATTACTCTTAGCCTGTTGACCAATAGAATTCTCAGTGAAGATCCCAGAGTGATGCAATACAATTGCCTTAGCAAACATTGCCGTAACGACATCTGGTTGCAATTATTTAAAAAAAAAACTTTTTTTTATAAATGGCAACCAGATGCCTTACAGAATACAAGAGCGTATTCTATTGGTCAACAATAATAGAAGGCGGGGTTAACAGAAAGGGCTCGCTTTAAACGAAAAAATCGGGAGTAGTCTCCCCTTGACTCTCTCGTATACCGCAAACGACTCAAAAGTTAATAGAAACCTTATATTTTGATGTCATACATGCATGTTAAATTTTGGTCACCCATCCGAGTACCGAACGCGCACTTGGTTGCTTAACTTTTGTGATTGGCGACTCAAAAGTTGATAGAAACCTTATATTTTGATGTCATACATGCATGTTAAATTTGGTTGCAATAAGTCAAAGCATACTCGAGTTACGCACAAACACAGGTATAATTCTAAAAACGGGTTTTTTGGACTCAGGGAGGTCAAAACGTGTATGAATGAATGAATAACCTTTATTGTACACCAAAATTAAAGTAGATAATACAGACATAGTTCAATGAATAAATTGTACAATGGGCGGTCTTATCACTAAAAAGCGATTTCTCAGGCAACCTTTGGATGGAAAGAAACAGCAAGTAGAACAAAATCTCTCCGTCGGATTTTTTGACGATTACAAGACTTCCCCTATACTACCTATACGAGAACGTAAAACTGTATAGGCATTCATAGGTATACGTGAAGGATCGTGTGCGTACCTCTTGACTTCAGCCAGCTCGGCGTGCGCCGCGCTGCAGCGGTCCCGGGCGGCCTGCAGCTCGCGCTCGCCCCGCGTCCGCGCCAGCTCCAGCGCGGCGCCGGCGTCGCTGGCGCGGACTCGCTCCACCTCCAGCCTTGACTTCAGCACAGACAACTCGCCGCGCAGACGCTCGTTGCTCTCCACCTGAGGGGAACACATCCAACATTCTGACACTTCCCAACTCTATAACAACCGAAATACTAGGCGTTACAAAATACCCTTAAAGCGGAAAGAGGGTTACATGGTCCCGTATAAAGAGTCCATTTACAGAACTTGAAAACTTTAATATAACTTATCGACAGCAAATAATGAAATATTTTTTGCAAACCCTATTTCAGTAAAATTAAAGCTACGTAGAATGTTTATACAACATGTAATTTAAATAACCAACACGCTGAACACACGTGGTTATTTCTCTCATACATATTCCCCATTATGACGATTTAAAAGTACTTAGTAATTGAGTCTATTTAAATAAAGAACTTTTAATTTGACTTTGACACGAGTGGTACGCGATAAAGTTTGGGAACCACTGCTATAAAGCACACGTATTAGACGGTCACGTGACCGTTTAATACGTCATACGTACTCTAGAGGTCATCGGCCTGTACTACTTTAACGAGAATACAAGTAATAGTAAGCATGTGATACCTCCGCCTGCAAGTGGCTGTCTCCCCCGTCGGGGTGTCTCTCGGCGGCGGCCAGGCGGGCGCGCAGCTGCGCCGCTTGCTGCTGCAGCTCCAGCTCCGACTGCATGCCGCTCTCCAGCCGCTTCTTCAGCATCTGTATCATGGTGGCGTCCTGCGACTGCAGCGTGTCCGCCGTGTGCTGGTGCGTCTGCAGCAGCAGCTGCAGGCGCCCGGCGTTGTCTCTCTCGGCCGAGTACTTGAGCTGGCTGGCCTGACACTCGCTCGTCAGCTTGTCGCGGACCCTGACCAACACCTCACCACATTTGGGAAACGACCACAAAAATCGCTTTTTCTAGTTGACACTCTTTCGACAAGAAGTCAAATTTTCCGAGGCAAGGGCATTCAAAAATTTGACTCCGCCAGACATTTTACAAAAAGCCACTAAGATAACAGTTTGTTAGCAGTAAATTAAGAAAACGCATATCAAAATGTTGTGGAAAATAATAAGCTCTCTTTTATTTACTACTTTTGAGGACAGCCGTGACTCACTTAAAAATATAGTACAAACCTCTCTTGCATCCGGACTTTAGAACTAATTCACTATTGCCTAAAACCAGCCATGATAAATGTACCGTTTAAACCTCAGGTGTAAACCTTTATTTACTACTATTGAGGAGAATCATGCTTTACTCATTCCAAAACTAAACTTCAAACCTTTTTTTCTCGACTTTATAGCTAACTAAGTGACACATTAAACTAACCAATATGAATGCGTCCTGTGAATGTGAACATTACCTGTTCAGCTCAGCGATGAGCGCATCCTTGTCCTTGAGCCGCAATTCAAGATGGCTGACGTGCATGGCCAGCTTGTCGTTATCGGCGCGAAGCCGCTGCAGCCGCTCCGGCGACGATGACGTCACCGACGACGATGACCTGATCACGTCATTATCATCAGAACAGGCCAGGGTTTGTCGTTCACATCTGAATGTCGGTTTCAGTCGGTCATATTCTAACTAGATTGATATCACTATGGGATATCTTTGAAATAGCTAATGAAAATAAACTTAAAACATGTGACACGCGCCGTTAATTTTTTACCATATGCAAGTCCTCGTGAAATGATTGCAAATAACGGAAGGAAGTGGTGGGTTTTAAAAAAAAAATATTAATATGAGTTACAGACTTTGAAAATAAAAGTTAATCAATAAAATAATACCTATTATTAAAAATATTGTTAAAAATAAAAAAAGTAAAAGAATGGTATTTATCACATGATGACGAAGTGTCATGCAGTGTGCGTGACATCCCGACGTCCGAACTGGCAATTTGATAATCTTTGGACAAATTATTAAGATTCACATTGATCCTTATGCTAGGAAAGATCTTCTAAAATATACTCACTTCGATGTATTCAAAGCTAGACGCGGAATTTCCTCTTGTTCATCGCTGCTATTTGACAAAATCTGAAACAAAAAGGATATTTTCTGTCTTTTTGTCACAGGCTGAATAAACTATTGGACCGGACGTGACCATTCACCGACATATTCATTAAAGTACACATTCTAAGTTCATGAAAGTCAAATTTGATAGCATTCACTGAAAACAATCGGCACTCAGCACTCAGCAAGTCTCACCCTTTACATGTTCCATAGTAAGGATACGATAAGAGTGATACAAACCTGGTCCATCATCCGCTGGTCGAGCGCGCGCGAGTAGTGCAGCTGGTCCCTGAGCGCCCGCTCCAGCTCGGCCGTGGGGGACCGACTGCCGCTCACCACCAGCGCTCGGGCCGACACGGGCTCCCCTGGCTCCCGGATCCTGCACACATTGTCACACTTACTAGAATAGAATAGAAATATATTTATTGTTACAAAACAGGCGATGTGCTTACATATACAAAAAAAAAGATACAATCTAGAATTAAAACTAAAGAAAAAGAAAATAAAAAAGTGTTTGGGCCATAAAAGTGATCGCACATCGCTGGTCATAACAATGAGGTCCACGCTCAGCTTGTTGCTATGCTGCGGCCAGGCGCGGCATAGCGCTGGTTTTCAGCGTGAACCCCAAGCGACGTACGGACACGAAGCCACACTACGCTCGTGCAATGCATGCAATGCAACTAATCGACAGCGAGCGACAGTCTCTCTCCCGCAAGCGCACGAGGCGCTCACGTACTACCAACACGGATCCTTCAAATATGGAACATACCAGTTAATATTCGTGTTAATGACCCTAAACGGTTCACTGAGCCAATCCAGTATTGGCATCTTCTAAATAAAAAGTTCACCCGGAACCTTCAGCCACAGAGGGAATGGCTCCTTTATTAAGATGGTATGCGTTATTGCAGAAGCGTCGGTGGCGTAGTGCGTAAGAGCGTAGTCTTCCATCCGGGAGTCACTGGTTCGATCCCCGCCACGTACCAATGTGTTTTCAAATTTCGAATTCATATGTACGTTTAATCGACGCTTTTACGGTGAACGAAAACATCGTGAGAAAACCTGCATAGTCTGCATACACTTATGAAGAAATTCTTAGGTTGTGTGTGAAGTCGACCAAGCCGCACTTGGCCAGCGTGGTTGACCAAGTCCTAATCGCCCCTAATGTGGGGTAGGCTCGAGCCCCTCGGTGGGGACATCATATGAGCTGTTAATGATGATGCGTTATCGCAAAATTTCTACACCCATGTAAGCAACGTACTTGTTGAATTATATAGTGTCCTGGTCCCGACATAGCGATAACACATACCTGTCGACGAGATCTTTGAGATCTTGCAGCTCAGCCTCCAGCTCGTGGCAGCGCTCCACCCGGTCTTGTAACTTAGCCTTTAACTCGGACATATTCGATTCTTCCCTCAGTCTGGAACAAAATACTCATTTGTGTCTGTTCTGAGTTGTCTAGACTTCGTAACCTCAAAAGATTGAAAATCGATTAGCGAAATACAATTTCGCTATACGTGCAAATTCGCACACCGTAATCTATGAGGAAATGAAACGATAAAATATGCAGTCTTATTTGTAAACATAATTAAATTTTAAACAAAAAGAAAGAGAAGTGTTTGAAATGGAAAATCTTAAAAACGGTAGGTTTTAATATTGATAATCACGGCAAAATATTAATGAGGTTTATATCTTACATATTTATTAATAAAACAACACACAACGTGTGGACATTTAAAAAAAAAGGTTTCAAGTCTAGTGTGCAATCCAATTAAAAGTTGAAATATAGGATAAATGAGAATCACGGGCGATTATCTCCCGTCCACAAATATTTACATACCTTGCGCTAACTACAGCCAATTGTTCAGTGATCTGGTGCTTCTCCGCTTGTAGTAGTTGCATCTGGTGCCGGAGTTCTGCGATGTCGATATCTTTGTCTGCTGCCAGTTTGTTCGCTTGTCCCAAATTGTTCTTCAACTCTGTCACGTCGAGTTTGGCTTTAGCTAATTCGAAGGCCTGCAAATTGTACATGGATAAGGTATGATTCGGAATTACACTCTCTAAATTTAAATATAACATAGTATAATCTCAATTCTATAAAAGTATATTAGGTATTGATGACCTGCCCTGAAATGACTTTCCACTTAATGTGTAAAACTGTTAAACTCTGGACTTATATTGCAGTTATATTTAATGTTCAGATATTTACCAATCTTTTACCAACAGTAATCAGTTAATGAGGTTAAATTTCATTGATGTTGAATATGTCATTTAAACAAATCCTGCTAACTCTTCGAAAGTTATTTAAAACTTCATTTCTTATAGTCAATATATTGTTGTGTACTTTATAAAAATGCTTGGAATCAAAAAGACAGTAATATGACATAGAAAAGAAGAATAAGATTTACCTTATCGTTAAGTTCCTTCTTGTTAAAGTCAAGCTCGTGCTGCAGCAGCGAGATCTGTTTCCTGATCTTGACCAGTTGCTTCATGTCTCCACCCGCCGGTCTCTCTGTACTCCTCTTCTCCTCCAAACTCTTATTCTTCGGCGAAGGACTTCGAGACACCATCTTCAGCTGTTCCTTAAGTGACGCTATCTCCTCGTGGAAAGCGTTAATGTCCTCGTGCAAAATCTCTATCTCCGTCTCTTTGTCTTTTAGTTTGTCTGTCATTAATTTAAGTTCGTCAATCTTAGATGTCAATTCACCATTCAGAGAGTTCAGTCTTACTAGTTCACCTTCGCTGTTTTGCAATTTCAAAGACGTGTTCTCCTGCTCCTTCTCTGTCTTAGTGAGTCGCAATTTCAACTCTTTGTTACTGTTGTTAAGTTCAATGTTCTCTGCAGTCAATCTAGCTACGTCACGGTTTAAAGCTTCCACTGTGTCCTGCGCTTGGAATAGCTCGTTTGATTTTTCCTCAAACGCTTCTTTGAGATTGTCTAGTTCTTCCGTCTTGTCGTTCAGACATCTTTGCAAGTCGTCCAGCCTGTCCAAATGTTGGTTCAAACTGTCGATCTGATGATTCTTTTCCGAGACAAGTTGTTCCAGTTTCCCCAAATCCAGCAACTTCTCTTTCATTTGACGATTTTCGCTTTCGTGGTTCTCTAAAACATTATTTCTGCTCTGCAGCTCGTCAATCTTCATCTCAAGCTCCGCCATTTTGTTAGTCAAATTACGTTTCTCCTTAGCTAATTCTAAAATCATATTTTCTCTTCTTAGGATATCTTCTTTGAGCAAATGTAGGTCTTTTGTCTTTTCGTTGACTTCCTGCGATAATTCTACCATTCGTTGTTCTAGTAACTTTTTGTTAGACGAGAATATTTCTAACTGGTTTTCGTAGAACTTCTTATCAGTCTCCATGGTGCCCATGGTGTTCTCCAAGAGGCTCTTCAGTTCCTCCACCTCCTCTTTCAAGGCAGGGAACTCGCAAAGCTGCTCTTCAGCTTTCTTCAGTTCTGATTTACAGTTTTCCAACTCCGTCCGAGATTTCTTTATCTCGTGCTTCAATTGCGTCAATATGTCTGGGAAGTTTTCTTGCGTAAAGTCTAAGCTTATCCCCAACTCTCTAAAAGAGGCGAACTCGTCGTCGTGTGTTCTATTGTCATTTGTCGGTTCCACTGAGAAATTGATAACCTTTGGTTCAACGCTGACGTGTTTATTGTCACTCACGTCTCTGTTAGGATACATGGAGCAGTTGTCTGGTATGTTCTGAGCGGTGGAGTGTTTGACGCTGTGGCCGAACTTATCCAATCCAAATATAGTTGTTTCATTGATGTTTCTTTTATATTTATTTTGTGTGGACGTAAGATGTGCAGGAAGGGAATCAGCTCTCGGTGTACAGTGAGGTACGTCAGAATCTATGTATTCTATATTGAGGGAGCTCATATTCGGCCGCTGTAACTCTGGAGGCAGTGTCCTGTTAAGGACATTTTTGTCTCTACTCTCAGATGCATAAGGTCCATGTAGACTCGTGCTATGCGCTTGTAGGTCAGCGCGTCTCATTTGCAAGTCTTGTTCGTCAAACTCCGATATAGACACAATGTCACTAAGCGTCCTGGCGGACACTTTCCCGCCCTCTACCTCGCTTTTCTCTTGATTCTCATCGTCCAATTTAAGCGCTGAAATTAATATTATTTTATGAGTAGCGTTTTAATTTTTTTTTTTAATTTTGGTAACAGAAACCAATACTTCGTATAAATGCACCTTATACGATGTATTAGTTTCTGTAGACACAAACACGCTTGTGGAATTAATTTTGGAAAACTTCCAAAACATTTATTTTATGATCGGTAGTGTACTTGGTATATGTACCCGGACATATTATGGGTTCGGAGATAAATATTACTCTCGAATAATTATGTACGATAAATTAATAATTTCGTATGAAGCATCCGGCTTCTGTAATGTTAATGCAAAGTTAGCGTACGATGAATGGATGTTATATTATTATCACGAACACTATGCATTAATTATCAAGATCAGAAAAAGAAAAGTGTTTTATTTAAATGAACTTTACCAAGTACTTGTAAATCGTCCAAAACTACCGCCGTTTAGGGACGAATTTATATGTTGAGATTGGATTGAATACGCATGTTTATTCCAAAATTAGATAGATAATTGAGTATGTATAGCCGAGGTCAGTATTGAAGCAGAGCCGTACCCAGCAAGTCGTGTAGCTGGTCGTCCCTCTCGGCCAGGGCCCGCTGCAGGTCCCGGCGCGCCGCGTGGAGGGCATCCTTGTCCGCTTCCAGCTTGCGGACCAGCGATTCCAGCTGGGCGATCCGGCCCTGAGCCGAGCACAGCTCGCGCTCCAAGATCACTACCTTGTCTTTGGGATTGCCTGAACAATACAGAACTTTACTGTCTTACAAAAACACACGAGAATCTTCATTCGTGCAAACATAAACGATGAAAACCATAACACCAGTCTAATATAATACTTTTGTAAAGAACCTTGAACAATAGGCATAAGGTAGAAAATTGTCTGCAGAGCTGACTTCGTCTGGCAGGTGACTGTCGTTTCCGTAAGGACGCAGACAAGTTTAATGCTTCGCCTGTATCAACCAATAGCGATCAATCTTTTTGGCGCAGTTAGTGGTGCAACATTGGTCTTAATTTTCTGCCAGCTAGTGACTTTGGACCTTATTAAACAATGGAATATAAATACTTATTTCACAATTATTTTCCTAAAGTGTCTCACTTACATGAATTCCCATATAACGATTGATTCTGATCATTGAACTTGTCCTTCTCTTCCAAACTCTGTTTGAGCCGTGAAATCTGCTTGTCTTTGGATTCTAAGTCTTCTTTCAGTTTCTGAACCTGTACCAAAGCAAATAATATAATAGCTAAAAATAAATGTAATACCTATGACATAAAAATCTTTTGGCCTGAGAAGGGTTCATACGGGTAAATATTTACTATTACCACTAATCGTTCCTCGCTTCTATTACGTTCTCACCAAAATAATTATTTCTTTCTTAGTTACTACTTTTTAGAGAGAATGAATTCTTTGTTGGTTAGTTACTGTGGTGCTAATTCAATAACCACACCGCATTTCTCACCACAACACTCTTTCTTTCATAATTAAGTATAACGTTTATAAACAAACATGTTATTTGCAATAGCGCAGATGTGAAGTAAAAATATACTGACGTCATAACGCAGACAACAAGAACGTCTCTGCATTTAGGCGGCAATGTTAATGACTCGAGTTACGGATTTAAAAGTAAGTATAGTGATCTTGCATGCTTGAATTAAGAATAATATTTATATTTGTGCAGATACAATTACACGCATAATCCCCAAAAGGAGTAGTGTTGTATTTCTGTCCTCACCGCCAAAAATATGGAATGGTGTTATTGGGGATACGTTAGTGAATAAATATTAATAGTGCGATTGCCAGTTCGACGTTCGTGAAAAGCACGAACCTGTTTCGGAGAGGGACGATGCGTATTACCAGTCTATTGGTTACGTGCTCCATGGATTGGTGTCATTAACAGAGTGACAGATGAAACTGCCGAAATAGTGATCGTGTAGGGTCGGTGTGCGTACCTCAGCGCGCGCGTCATGCAGCTCGACGGTGAGCTGCGCGGCGGCGGTCTGCGCCAGCGCGTCCGCGTCGTGTCGCTGCTGCTGCAGCCGCGCCGCCAGCGACGAGATCTTGAGCGCCTGCTCCGACATGCGCGCCTGCAGCACGTCCCGCTCCGCGCGCACCTCCTGCATCACACATTGAAGCCCTTTACACCTACGCTCGCGCCTCTAACACCGTGCAAACCTTGTTACACGGGAAAGGACAGAGCACGCGCCGCGTCTGCCCCTGGGCCGCCACACTTCTAAATCAGCCCGTGGTACGTCGTTTCAAGCCTTGCCATGACTTATCATTAGGTTATAAGACTCCCACGTTTAGGGGTAAGGCAATTTACTAACAATAAATAAGCCGATGATTCCTGCTGCTATAGAAAGATGGTGGTCGTAAAAGAAAGTCACTTAAGAGGCCAGCTAGAGAATAGTACATTTATCGACTAGGGCGGTAAAACAAAGAATGTCTCAGATCTCAGGTATTTAATATTCTGTTTTAATACGCAAACAGAGTCTTTCATTTTTACCGCCCGAGGTAAGTACAAAATTTCATGTCATAGTAGGTAGTAGTGACATCGTAGGTACGCGTAGCAGTATTTTTTGGTTAGGTGTGACATTTAAAAGTCTAATCTCTAATAGATACAGATTGAAAAATTATAATATTTCAAACATTATTAAAAATCTTGGCCAAATATACAACTTATACCTAATAACGTAATGGAATAATGAACACTGAATGTAGACGATAAACTTGCAGACAATATTTTGTAACTATAAAGCAGCAGTGGCGTGCTTTCAATCGAAACTAATTTACATCAATTTGTCACTAAACTCATCGGGAGACCTGTTGAATATTTTACTGTTCTCGTTGACCGTGAATGAACTATATTTATACCATTTCAATACTTCATAGTATTAAAAATGTTTTATTTTTTTAAATTACTACAAAAAACTCATTACAAGGTAAAATTTGCTTCTGGTGTGATTTTAAAGACCCTGTTAAGAAACAAACCATAATTAATTACCAGACAGCGATTTAGTGTCATGTTACAATTTCTTTAGGCGATTATTATTACCTATACATTGCACATTGCTTGGCCTTAAGGCCTTAAGCTTAAGCTTATTTTGATATTTTATATTATTTTTAAATTCATGTATAATTACAGATGGTTCAAAATCTTAAAAAGTTTCACTCCATTTAAGCTATTTAAATAATTACACTCGCAAAATTCTTAAAGTAGGCATGTGTCTATATGCAGTAAGATTTCTAGATCACTACCAAAATATGTGACATACATAAACAAACTTTATTATATCCCACATACATGAAAGCCAGAGAGGTTATCTAAAAATGAGTCATTTAATAGCAGTGACAGTTATTTAATTTAAAAAAACGTAGGAAGGTAACATCATGACGGCGCGCACTAATTCCCTGTTGGTCTAATTTGATGTCATGTATAAAGGAAGTCAATGACCCTGGTTACAGTAAATATGAAGGTTTTGTGGTGATATAAATGTAAATATTAAGACTTTAACAAAGTTCTGTACTTCTGACATAGCTGGTGACTATAATAATAAGCATGTGAATAGATTATAGCCGACCTAGGCGAACGATCAATCAAATTGAAAACGATTCCGCCAAGCATGTTTGAGGACTGTGAAGAGAGAAGATGAAGCGAAAGGTATATGTAAGTATAGCAAGTGGACACAGGTGATCTCTGCCAAGCCCTATGGAGAAAAGGCGAGACATTATTTATGTATGTGATTAGAATGAGTAGGGATGTCTATTTTAGGAAATAATGGTAAAGGGGATTCTTTTAAAGATTCTATTTTTAGCGACCGAAACAAGGGCTGTCATCACTTCGTTAATTGTTAAGTGGATACACTAATAAAGTAAAGCAACTTATGTTACAAAAAAAAAATATTTGTATATAGAGTGTATTTGTAATGAATAGGCTCAAATTCTCCTGGACAGATTTTAAAAAGTCTTTTACCAGTCGCTACTGACTAGGCATTATATTTTCAAACCAATTACGGATCTCTACGAAAACTCTGTTTCCTTTTCACGTCTAAACCACTATACATATTTTTAAGAATTTTAGTATAAAGATGTGGGGCCTAGAAGGAAAACATAGGCTACTTTTTATAGCGATAATTTGAAGAGATCCCTAAAGAGCGCGATAAAACCGACTCCACGCTGACTTAGTCACGAGCGGAGAAACGCTTTAGCATGCTGTATCAAATTAAAATAAACTAATATTTTCATAGCATTTGTTAATACAAATATTAGGTAAATAATGTATCACAGGCATTGCATTGGTCCCCAAGTTTATATAGTGACTAGCTGTGCCCGCGACTTCGTCCGCGTGGATTTCCTATTTTTGCAAAATTTTTCATTGATGCTCAATTCCTATTAGTCGTAGAGTGATGCTATGGAGGTATATAGGCCTATATCAGGGTTTCCCATACTGCGCGTCGCGATGCCCTGGCATCCCAGGGTTCGCGATTTTATCCCGGGGGCGGGCGTAGTGAGACGATCCACATAGAATGGCTGTCTAGCTGCTATGCGAGCTAGTAGAACGAAAATAAATGTAGAGAAAGAAATGAAAGTCGCAATTTCAAAACTTGAGCCCGGATCGACTGTCTAGGGCGGGCGAAAAAATCGAACCCAGCGGATTGGGCGGCTGCGTCCGTTTTTTTTTGTTTTTGTAGGTATGTACTTAACTTTGCTGTTACTATAACGGGGGGAGGGCTCGTAAAAAGTGGAAAATTCCTAAGGGCGTCACTATGAAAATAAGTTTGGGAAGTCCTTGCCTATAGTCTTCCTCGATAAATAGACAATCAAAGAATTTTTCAATTTGAATCAGTAGTTCCCCTTTTTAGGGTTCTGTACCCAAAGGGTAAAACGGGATCCTATTACTAAGACTCCGCCGTCCGCCTGTCCATCTGTCACCAGGCTGTATATCATTAACCATTATAGTTAGACAGTTGAAATTTTTTCATATGACGTAGTTCTGGTGCCGCTATAACAACAAATACTAATAAATATTGAAGGGGCTCGCATAAAATAAACGTGACTTTTTTGGTCGATTTTGATAACGGCAACAGATAGACGCTTGAAATATTCACAGAATATTTAGTTATATTATTCACTTTAAAAATAAATAATTAAATTAAAATAAAATTAATATTTAAGTTGGCTCAACAACAAACGTGATTTATTTCTCGGTCTCAATAACGATAACAGGTAGAAACTTGAAATATTAACAAAATATTTAATTTTAAATTCAAATTATTTTCGGACAGTTTTGATAAAATCTATGGCACGGAACCCTTCGTTTACGCATCCGACTCCTTCTAGGCGGTTTTTTTTTACTATTTTTACAGGATGTCTCTGATGACCTTCTTTGAGTCACCAGGGGTTTTAGTAAAGAAGAGGACCTCGGTGGGTCCTCAAACTTTAAGGTCGAATCACTCCAGAGAGGATTCCTGACTGGTGAGCTAAGGCGTCTGAATCTGACGGGATCAGTAGTTCCTAAGATAAGCGCGATCAACCAAAAAAAAACAACTCAGTATAGATGCGTGCGTAGTACTTGATCATTATTTAGCTGCGGAGTTATGTTAAAACTATGATATCTCTGAAGATATTCATTGAAATCTAATGATGTGAAGAACAATTTTGTACAAAATTAAATACTTGTGATGAATAATGTATTCATTTTGATAAGGAATAATATCATGTTTACAAAAATACCTTCGCATCTTAAGCATTATTTTAGAACAAAATTTATTAACAAAAATAGGTTATAGCGAGTCAACCTTAAGAGATAGATAAATGCTGTCTGTAACTTGTTTTTAGAACTTTTAAAGGAGAATAATTCCGTCATACATAATTTTTGTGTAACTTTAACCGTTTACGCAGCGCACGCAAAGAAATCTCTGAAAATCAAAATTTTTTATTTTCCGTTTATTTCAAACTATGATATTTCTTAAGATATTCATTAAAATCAAATGAAGTCATGAACAATTTTGTGCAAAATTAAATACTTGTGATAAATAATGTATTTATTTTGATAAGGAATAATATCATGCATACAAAAATACCATCGCAGATAATGCATTATTTTAGAACAAATTTGATTACCAAAAAGAAAGGTTATAGTGAGTCAACCTTAAAAGATAGACATATGCTGTCGCGAATTTTTTTTTAGAAATTTTAATGGAGAACAATTTCGTCATACATGATTTTTATGTAACTTTAGTGTTTACGCAGCGCACGCACTGAAAGCTTTTAAAAGAAATATTTTTCTCCCGTTTTTGCAACATTCTTCATTGATGCTTAGCTCCTATTGGACGTACCGTGATGTTATATAGCCTATAGCCTTCCTAGATAAATGGACTATCCAACGGAAAAAGAATTTTTCAATTTGAGCCAGTAGTTGCTGAGATCTTAGGGTTCAACCAAACAAACAAACAAACAAACAATCAAACAAACAAACAAACTCTTCAGCTTTATTATTAGTATAGATTACGCCCCAGAACGAATGGATGATAGTAATAGTAAAGATTTAAATCATACTTTATTAGTTTTATAAGTCAACAACTCAGTTATTAAAAACTAAGGGAAACACTAGTAAATACAATTCTGAAATATAAAATTAACATTATCCTTGAGTTCAGGCGCACGTAAACAAAACACAATTGAACATGCGAAGTGACGCGTCACAAATAAACACCAAGTCATGCGCAGAGAGCCGCGACATTGGCAATAACACTACAATGGAGCTATTGTACAAGAGCAGATGCAGATACGGTGACATCTTATGATGATGATCATAGAGTCACTTTTCCAAAAACCATGAAAGCTGTAGTCAATATACTAAAGAAAAATATCAGGTCGACAACTATACGCAGACGTCCGGCAGCAAGACGGACCGACGATATCACCAAGACGGTGGGTCAGCTGTGGATACGAGTGGCAGAAGATCGAACACTTTGGAAGGATCATGATCCTTGAACAGGGCAAAACAAGAAGATTTACTTTTAAACGTTATTCTGCAAAAAAGGCTACCAGAATAATAGTGACCCTACGGAACTATGTCGCAGAAGCACATGCTGAGGTAGGATACGCACAAGCCCGTATGAAAAGAATCGTGTTGTAGTTTTGTTAAATTAAATCGCTTATGTCTCATAAAATGTACGATAAATTGATCTCTATATATTTCGACATAAAGCAATACCCAGACTAAAATATATGGAACAAAACTACTCTCTTTGTAGCAGTGAAAGTTTAACAAAACTAGATTCACGCCAAGAATTGTTAAGTCATAGTTATTTTCGTACACAACACATAAGAGTATTCGGTGCACCATCAACATCATTCGTTATAACAAATTAACGACAACATTAATTTTCTTCAAGTGGACTTGATCAATATTTGTTTTTTTTTTCGTGGTAAATTTTCTGTCAGTGTAATTACTAACTGCTAAGTCAACAGCTTTAAGTACTCTGTCACGACTTTATTATTCACAATAAAACTCACAAGAAGAAAATGAATGAAATAACGTTATAATTACTCCATATATTATTTATTCCATTATTAAAATAAATGAAATTATTGAATTTTTTTTAAGTGATGGTAAAGATTTTCGTTATGGCTTAAGACATTGAACTTGATAAAGATTTCCTAGATTATAATATTTTTAACGTTAAAAATTACTGAAAATAAAATCGAACTTAGTTTAGTCAAAGACTACTTCGGAAGCAGTAGATTTGTTTTCAAACCTTATGGTAATGAAAATCTCAACTGGTCTCTTTATATTAGTATATCGAAGAGATTTAACGTTCATCATAAATCAATAAAAAAGTTACAGCGAAATAGAACAAGAGACAAGCTATAATAAGAAATACTTATTCACAAAAATATATTTCAAAAATTCCATCATAATATTGGAAAATAATTTTAATAGAGTCTGACAAGAGAGTCAATGATGGAATAAAATTGGCAAACAGTTATAAATAAAAGATATCTGCGTAGTTGCTGGCAATATGAACTGATATGACAAGCTACAAGCTGAACATTAGAAAAACGAAAATTTTAAGATATGAAAAAGTGTTAAAATAGAAACTATCAGAGCACTGGAATTTCTAAACGAAAATTAAGAAGGATCCAATGATATACAAGTTGCAAGGACAACTCACCGTGAGATCGGGAAGACCCATACCGAAGTACTTCCGAAAGTACCTCCACACAAACATCACACATTGGACAATGGGTATAGCACAAAATGAGCACAAGCACTTCACTACATTGCGCCGTGGGTTAACACAAACTTTTTACATTTTGACAGTGGAATGGCAATGTATGTACGGATGGCGTGAGGATAGTTGTTCGAGACCTTGTTGCGGCAGCAAAACACACTCTGAAGCATCGGGACACACTGAATACTAACGCACGGACAGCTGTCTGCCGGTGGTGTGCGGACGCCGGAAATATTTGGATGTGGCAATGCCATTACGACTTTGATTTGCAAACGTCAACTTTATCGCACAGAATATAAGAAGTTCATCATGGTCCCATCTGTTTATTTAAGAAACCAACGGGCTTACGAAAAGTATGTTTTGGTAGTTATTTAAAAAAAAGACTCCTTATTTTTAATTCAGTTAATTTTCTCATGAAGAAAATTTTCTCAAAAAGAAAAAAACAGGGAAAGTTTTCCTTTCAATAGTTTTTTCAACAGTTACAAAAATTCAATTTCAAAGTATATTAAAAATAATTTAAGAAAACCTAGGTAATGGCAAAATCTAGAAACAGGTATATTGCTTGTATTTGTTTATGGTACAGTCAACAACACGTCAGCCTATACAAAACTGTCAAGTTTCTTCAAACGATAAAGTTCATAATCGATTGGGAAAATTTGACAGTTTGTGGTAACCCAACGTGTCTGTACCATGACAAAATTTCCACTAGTTTTGTTCGTTTCTTAATTTCACAAAATTTCATTTGGTTACATTTAGAAGTGTTTAAATGACTCAGTTAAATACCACATCCAATTTTTTCACGGCCATTATTTCAATAATATCTATATTTATCTCGTACACAACTCTCATGATAGTTATAGCGGTGGCGTTAGCGGGCGACACAGGGTTGGCATCTATTTCGGCGCGCGCGCAGCCAAACAGTGTTTATCTTCCGCTTGTGCAACCGGGGTTAACTGCCTAGGCCAAATAGGTTACAACCGAAACTCGGTTCGCGGACAGTTACACCACTGGGAACTTTATGACTACCAAACGTTACATAAACGTCAGACACAGAGGTACGGGCAGATATTGAGAAACTGAGAGAAGAGAAGAGGAAAAAGTTATGAATCGATTTTATTATAAAACTTATTATATTTTATGAAATTGAATTATCGTCAATTGAAAACCGCCGTCAAAATTTCACCATTAGAAGTTTTATTTGAATAGATTCAAATGAAAAGAAAATGTTCTGTGTCGACCAAATTTGGACGTCTAATCAGGTTACAGAATATAACCAGCCAAATAGCATAGGTAAACCAATTTTGGATAATGGTTGTAAATGACACGAAATTGATGATCAGTCTTAGTAACTGTAGGTATTGTGGTAATTTGCCACTTCAACGAACAAACGCTCTTATTTCTAATTTTATACTATACTAGTGGTCGCCCGCCGCTTCGCTCGCGTTAATGTCGGTTGAATAACAGCCTATATGTTATTATGATGTATGAGCTATATTACTGTAAAGTTTCATTTAAATCCGTTCAGTGGTTTATGCGTGAAAGAGTAACAAACACACATCCAGACATCCATCTATACATTTCTACAATCTTTCACGTTTATAATATTAGTAGGATACTAGCGCTCAGCCCGCGGCTATGTCCGCGTATATTTTTTTTGCAGCAATATAGACTGTGAAAAAGTACTGACAATGCAGAGTTTTGGATGTATGCCTAATGTGCGGAATTGCGGATGATTGGGAAATATATCATATTTTTCTAGGAAAGTGCTAGTAACTTTACAAAGATTGCCAACTTGTGATTTCTGACTCAATCCCGGTATAGGTGTGGCCAATGCCCTATACACGTGGGTAGGACGCTAGTTCAATTTTGGATGGGACAATCCTACTAATATTATAAACGCGAAATTTTGTATGGATGTATAGATGTATGGATGGAGGTCTGGAAGTGTGTTTGTTACTCTTTCACGCAAAAACTACTCAATGGATTTTAATGAAACTATGCAATAATATATAGCTCATACATCAGAATAACATATAGGCTATAATTTATACTGATACTGCGCAGACGAAGTCGCGGGCAGAAGCTAGTAATCTCATTATAAAATAAATTACTTACTCCTATTATAAATAATTAGAGTGTGATTATTATTTCAAGCAGAATCAGCAACTCCTGATCATCATCCATTCAATATTAAGCACTAACGAACGTAGGCTACTATGCCTCGTGTCGCCTCAATCAGACATTCACAAAGTGAGATGAAATACAACTTTCCAAAGGAAGATCGAATATGAGAAGAGTTTTTTTTTACAAAAACGAAGAAAATTTTCGTGTTATCTTATCCTAGGACCTTTTTTTTGTTGTCGGGGACGTCAAATGCATTTACGCATCGTCCCTGCGGGGTGGTGCCAACCGCAGGGGATATGTGGGACTCGAGGTAAAGGCGTTCCCTCCATACCAACTAAACATTCTCCCCGGCCTGACCTCCAGTGCGCTATTGCGGGACGGCTCGGGATCTGCGCACGTGAGCGCAGCTACACCGAGACCGTCCCAACGCTGCCCTGTCTAGGCACTCCTTGTGCACCAATTGGTGGCCAGCAGCCCACAGGGACTACCGACTAACGCCAGCCCCTGTGGGCCGCTGGCCGACGCGGGCCTTATAGGCCGCCTCCTCACCGACGGCTGCTCAACCTGCCGCGTCCTCCTGACGAGGACACCGGGAGCAGCCATCGGACCGCCCCCGGGGGACGCCGGGCGCGGTCGTCGTCCTAAAAAGTGCCGTCCGGAACTAGCCGTGGTGGGAAAACAAAGACAACTCGACGATGGCATGTGACTTCGAATGCCAAGGGACCCCCGCCGAGAAAGTTTCCCCACCACGTTACCAGGGTCCGCCACAAGGAGGCTTCCGGACGTGGTCCATCTTATCCTAGGACCTAGGATGACCTAATGATTTAAATCTATTCCCTTTTGACAAAAAGTCTTTATGTTACTATACAGGATACATTTTTCAAGTGGTATAGTAGTATAATGGTAACGTAAGAAAAAATATAAAACTATTTTGTTAAGAATGAGCTCTTCCCTTGAGTTTATCGTATGTCCAGAATTAGTTCCTTATTGGCGACACTATTGAAAGGTGTAATAATACAGGTATTTTTTTTTTCAAAATCAATGGGTTCGATTCCTGGCTAGGTATATTTATTTTTCAAAAATCCCGAGGCTCCTTTAAGAACTTTTCGCTATTCATAGCTTTGGATTTGGCCATCCACGCCCACATGAAAAATTCATTAATAGTATGTAGGAGAACAAGACGATACTGGTGTCACCGAGAGCACCGAGAGATATGCTGTCATATCTTTTTATCCCTCGTAATTTAGTCAAGATATAACGATTTCCTTTCTTTCGCCATTGCAAAACAATAAGTAACTTCACTTATTTTAATAACTATTTAAATGTTTGCTACAACCCTAAACGCAAATACAATACGCTGAACGGAGAGAGCTCATCCTGGATATTAGGGTCGGTTTTAAATTGGCTAACAAGTGAACCGCAATTACGGGCTCCCTTTATAACTCGTAACTTGTAGATAACATACAGATCTACCGACTTCGCAGTATTTCATTTATAGTTTACGAGTCTTGCCGGATTTCGAGTGAAGACTCAGTTTGATATTGACTTAGTTTACGAGATGTCTGTCAATATTTCCATAGTGATTCAACATGCCAATCTCGTTCAGCTTTAAATCGAGTAAACACGTTGAAGGAATAAAACAAAACAGCAATTTTGCTTAAACCCCCATTTCTGAAGCTCCAATATTATATTAGCTACGACGTTCTCTCAATCAAATTTAATATTGCCGCAACCTAAGGAATACAATAATTATGTCATTTAGACGAAAATGTCTCATTGCGTTGAGACTCTGCAGCGAAATGTGCCTTAATCTTTGGTCTTAATCTTATCTTAATACCAGATCAGTAGAAGGCCAGGAGTAGCGCCGTCATCGAATAAATACAATACCCTGGAAAAACCTATTGATAGTTTTATATTTATCAAAATTTCCGCAGAACAGTGCTAAATATAAATAAGTTTTACATTTTTCCAGTCCGTTGTTTTAGTATTCGTTTGAGCGCTGCATGACTAATAGCTCGTTTATAATTGTGATAACATGGTAACAATAAATACCAACAATTTTTGGTATTCCAGTCAAATTATTTTACCCGTACCTACCTAGTAAATATCATTATCTCAATGGTCCTCGATATCAGTGATATCACACAGAAGGACAGACGCTCGTCAAAAACTTCGTTTCAGAGATGTGGTGGTAAGCACATAGACGCAAAATCATCCGTCACCTAGATCGGTTTCGAGTCACGATTTTCTCCCATAGAAGAGATTACATATATTTACTTTGACATATTTCTTTCACTTCATCTACTTTCTCCAAAGTCTTCATACATGCTGGGCGAGAACGGTAGATTACCACTTTAGTACCTTGTTATAATAATTATTCATACATAGTGGTCGCCCGCGGTTTTGATCGCGTCAATGTAGGTTAAATTATAGCGTATATGTTATTCTGATGTATGAGCTATATTATTGTAAAGATTCATTACAAACTGTTCAGTAGTTTTTGCGTGATAGAGTAACAAACACACGTACATCCATACAAACTTTCACGTTTATAATATTAATAGGATAATCGTGGAAATTATTACTGCACAAACGCTATGACAAATCAGACTAAACTAAAGTGTTAATCTAGTTCTATGCTGACTGTACGAGTAGGTACTTTTGACCTGACCCCTTTGATGGATAAACGTTTAGCTAGGTCTTCCCCGTCCCATAACTTTCGATTTATATATAATTTTCATTAGTTCACTTTAATTTTATTTTCTACATGAACAAGCCAACTGGACTGGACATCCCTTTCTTAATTATTGACACTATTTCTTCTTTCAAACCACACCTCCATCGTTTTACTAGTTGAAATAATGACAAACGAAATATAATGGGTAATTTGTTGCCATTGGTACTAAAATATCGGTGTAAACAAACACGGCGCATATATTTCAGCGCCGTAGCTTTCCTTTGATGCCCCTAACTAATTACTGGTAACTACATCTATTTGCGAAAGCGTGACTCACGGTAGTCCAGATATATCAAGGAGCAACCAACGACGAGACAACGTTGGTCACGCTGTTTATCAATTCATCTGTCTATATACCTGTGGCCGTAGTAAGTATATTAATCTTTATTTAGAGAAGTTCCGTTGTGTCAGCAAATGACAGAAAGTTATAGATTTTACACTTTAACGCTACACTAGCGTTCCACCCGCGATTTAGTACATGCGATTTTTATTGAAAATAAAAATATGATATTCGGTGAAAATGTATCATACTGGCAATGAAACAATTTTTAAAATCGGTCTAGTTGGTATTGAGCCCATGAATTGCAACCATACAAATATTTTCTCTATATAATATTAATAATAATAATATCATTTATTTGCATAGAACACAGTTTACAAGATGTTTGAAAATTATGAAAGTACATATGTTTCAACCTACATTACTAGATTGCATTTTAACAGCGTGTATTTATATACATTTAATTCTTAAGTAGTGTTGAATAGAAAATTCTATGCATTTGGGTAGTATAATAAAAGAGATCATCATAGAGATCATTATACATAAATTTGTTGTTTGTCCGCGATGGACTCCTAAACTACTAAACCGATTTAATCAAATTTGTACACCGTGTGCAGTTTGATCCAACTTGAAAGATAGGATAGTTTTATCTTGATAAGTAGTCTTCATTGTTTTACTGCAAATTTAATGTTATAGGACAGTAGTATGAAATTACCATTGCAACGCGTGGCCGGGACAGCTAGTATAATATAGTTTTTGGTAATAATAAAAGCTTATAATTTAATATTCGAATATTGAATTAGTTTCTTTTGTCGCAATCTATGATTTGAAGACCAATAACGTTAAATAAAATAAAAAAACAGCGCGTAAAAGCATTATCGTAACTCTGGACGACAGCCAAAACCATTGAGGAGCCGCGTAGCGCGTACTAAGAAAAACTGTTACTGGATCGATTAGTAAAATCCTATGTAAACTTATATGAAGCAGCGGTTATCAATCTTTTGTAAATTGATTACTTGAAATTGAAAGTTAACTGTTACAATCGTAGCCTTATAGAATAGTTTTCGATTATAACAATCATTATTTATAATTAAAAAGTAAACTTATCAATACAAATTTACATATTAATATTTGCTGTTTTAGAGCCAATTTAGTATTTTGTTACTCATTTCAAAAACGTCTTTTCTCTTTTTGATTTAATAAATATTTCAAAAAACTAAATTTTCATAACTAAACACCATGCTAGAACTTTATTTATAATCGTTAAAAATGACTAGGCGGAAGAGCTCTTGGCTTTCATTAGAAAAGAGGATGTGAGCACCAGACACAACAATGCTGTTAAGACTATCATTTTGGCGACAAACATTGACAAGAGTAGTAGCTAGTACGGCGGACTTCCAAGTCTTACCACCAAACAAAAACTAAATAAAAAATTTGAATTTGCGAAGCGCTGGCTAATAAGCTAATAAGTCATTGTGATACGTACGTCAACTTCTAACCCCGAATTTATGTTTAAATTTAGAACACTTTCCACTTCGAGCACTTTTAGATGCACTTAGCAAAAGTAAACATTGGTATTGAGTATCGCGAGGCGAGTCAGTTTAGCCCGGCTGACTGTTTGGGAGACACTGGCGAGGTGT
Source organism: Elophila nymphaeata (assembly GCA_955850985.1). Taxonomy (NCBI): domain Eukaryota; kingdom Metazoa; phylum Arthropoda; class Insecta; order Lepidoptera; family Crambidae; genus Elophila; species Elophila nymphaeata. The sequence goes on along the minus strand of OY039084.1, from coordinate 21,058,860 downwards.
GGGCGAAGCGCCAGACCCTAAATACTGGCGAGTAGGACAATTGGCGGTTTGAATTGTGTTTATACATTTTGCATGGCCAATTTGATTTTCAATTTGTATTATACAGAACTGATATATATACCATATAATGAAGTAGGTATTTAGAAGATAATTATAGATTTTTCATTTTATAAAAGCACTAAACAACAGTACATTTACGCCGTTAATGCTGATCGTCTAATAAACATCACCTCATCATCATCATTTCAGCCGAGAGACGTCCATTGTTGGACATAGGCCTCCCCCAAGGATCTCTAAACCGGTCGGTCTTGCGCTGTTCGCATCCAGCGGCTTCCCGCGACCTTCACCAGATCGTCAGTCCACCTTGTGGGGGGGCTACCAACGCTGCGTTTCTACGTGGTCTCCACTCGAGGACCTTTCCTTCCTTGCCCTGCCCATTGCCACTTAAGGATCGCAATCCTTTGGGCTGTGTCGATGACCATGGTTCTCTTGCGGATCTCATCATTTCTGATCTGATCACTGATATGATGAAACGCCCTCTTTATTGCTCTTTGGGTGACTTTGAGCCTTCTTATGAGGCCCAATATAAGCGGCCACGTTTCGGTTCCATAGGTCATCACTGGCAACACACGAATTAAAGACTTACGTCTTGAGAACTGCGGTGGTTGGGCCGAGAATATCACAACATGATATATACTATCCTCTACAGAAAAGTCAGTTCCTCTGTTTCAAGAAATATTCAGGGAGTGACGGGAGTCTCATTTTTCTCCAGTGTTTATAGGGTTATAAACAAAAGCGAGCGGTAGATCTGATGATGCGCCTACATAATGATTGTACCCGAGACCTGACTATAACGACTGTGGTGAATGTAGTGTAAGGAATGATTGGCACGTTTTTAAGGCGTCAGAAAGATTTTTATGTCTATTCAAAAGCTGTTTCTGACTGTATTTTGCGCAGTGAAAGGTGTTATTTTGAGGCACAAGCTTCCGTGTTGATAGGAACTTATGAAATAAAGTTATGTCGTTGTACGTATGACTTTGTGAACTTTATAGTAGTTTTTACCACCTCATCAGTCGCTATCATGAAAACATGTAATAACGTTCCTAATCCCAAAGGGGGTTAGCAGAGCTTTATGTAACATTTAATTACATATAAAGCCGCATTTGGCAGTATAGGCCATGCAGTGCCTCCTAGTGACAGGTTGCCAGCCTGTGCCTACATGAATGCGACACCAAACCCAAAAAGTAGCAATCCTTCAGTAATCCAACAAACAAATAGCAACAAACAGGATAATATTCCACTCTTAAGCATTTAGCAGGCCGGGGATCATGTATGATACCTATATTTTAATGTCAACATCAAGAAAGAAGAAAAACTTAAGACTAAAATTACTGAAGATATGGCTTGAAGGGTAACTTCCAAAGCCGTCAAAACTAAAAAAAACGCTAGTGTAATTCGGTGAGTTGTACAGTAGGCACTGACCTGGGCCACTCGTGTGAGCTGAGCGCGCGACAGCTCCAGGTCTCTCACCCTCTTGAGGGCAGCGTCGGACACTCGCGACAGCGCCTGCAGTCGGTCCCACACTCCCATCAGTTGTACAGTAGGCACTGACCTGGGCCACTCGTGTGAGCTGAGCGCGCGACAGCTCCAGGTCTCTCACCCTCTTGAGGGCAGCGTCGGACACTCGCGACAGCGCCTGCAGTCGGTCCCACACTCCCATCAGTTGTACAGTAGGCACTGACCTGGGCCACTCGTGTGAGCTGAGCGCGCGACAGCTCCAGGTCTCTCACCCTCTTGAGGGCAGCGTCGGACACTCGCGACAGCGCCTGCAGTCGGTCCCACACTCCCATCAGTTGTACAGTAGGCACTGACCTGGGCCACTCGTGTGAGCTGAGCGCGCGACAGCTCCAGGTCTCTCACCCTCTTGAGGGCAGCGTCGGACACTCGCGACAGCGCCTGCAGTCGGTCCCACACTCCCATCAGTTGTACAGTAGGCACTGACCTGGGCCACTCGTGTGAGCTGAGCGCGCGACAGCTCCAGGTCTCTCACCCTCTTGAGGGCAGCGTCGGACACTCGCGACAGCGCCTGCAGTCGGTCCCACACTCCCATCAGTTGTACAGTAGGCACTGACCTGGGCCACTCGTGTGAGCTGAGCGCGCGACAGCTCCAGGTCTCTCACCCTCTTGAGGGCAGCGTCGGACACTCGCGACAGCGCCTGCAGTCGGTCCCACACTCCCATCAGTTGTACAGTAGGCACTGACCTGGGCCACTCGTGTGAGCTGAGCGCGCGACAGCTCCAGGTCTCTCACCCTCTTGAGGGCAGCGTCGGACACTCGCGACAGCGCCTGCAGTCGGTCCCACACTCCCATCAGTTGTACAGTAGGCACTGACCTGGGCCACTCGTGTGAGCTGAGCGCGCGACAGCTCCAGGTCTCTCACCCTCTTGAGGGCAGCGTCGGACACTCGCGACAGCGCCTGCAGTCGGTCCCACACTCCCATCAGCTCCCGCAGGCTGTCCGCACGAGGGGTCACCGCACCCTCCGGGGAATACGACTGCAAAACCACTTTTCACATTAATCATCCTAGTAGGTACAACACTTTACCCGTACCTAATCGTAAACAACGCTTAACGCGCATCAGAACATTTCATTACAATTAAGTTTTGATGTGACTACGTACGTACGTAGTCATACCGAGTCAAACGTAGGTGACTCCGTATGACTACGTAGAGGCTGCGACTACAGTCTACATCGTAGACCATAAACTTAGGTAATTTATAATGAATAAAAGCTTTCCATATTACCCAGTCAATATATTTGTCAAAAAATTGGTTGTCTGTTAAGTCGATATACGGACGATAATTTTACGTGATAACGTTCTACACAAGCAGAGCGCTTGCCTCTCTATCGCTTGTTCCACGCTCTCGCTTGCACGCTCAGCTCAGGCGGAACGTGACACTTTTTCGTGCGTGCAGCCGGCATTCATCGATTTATAAGATGTTATCACGTCAAAAATTTATGCTCATATATTTATTTCAACTAGTTAATGAGGTTCTTCTTATACCTAATTTACATAAGTCTTCGACTACAAAACGAATGAAAAATCACCGTGATAACCGTAGTTACCTGCGGCGCGCGCTGTTCCCTCAGCGAGACGTCTTCGCTGGGCTCGCTGCACGCGGCCGAGCACTCCTCGTGAGCTGACTCCAACCGGCGCGTACGCTCCTCCACACGCTCCTCAATCCAACGACACTGTCACAACAACACTCTAATCTTATATCTACACATAGTACAAAATGAAGTCGCTCTTTGTGTATGTGCACTTAGACCTTTTAAGCTACTCAACGGATTTCAATGCGGTTTCCAACAATAGACAGAGTACTTCAAGAGGAAGGGTAATATGTATAATACATGCATATTATAATAGAGAAAAGCCGAGAAAATTCATGCGAAGCCGAACCGAGTCACTACTTGTATATAAATTAAATACTTAATACCTACCCTACCGCTTAATACCTAATGCTGAAAATCTCCCAAAAAATAGTACAAATAATGTATCTAAACATTATCTAGAAAGGCCACGGTGACTACATAATATCAAACAATCATACAAAACAGTAAGTAGTGCAGTTTTTACGCTATCGGGACGAAAATCGACCACTGAACCTTGACAGAGGCTGGGCATATTTTTCGTTTTATTTTAATTTTGTAACGAAAGAAATGGTACATTAAAAAACTCATTTTGGCTGCTCTAATTTTAGGTTTTTCTTCGGATAAAAACTGTTTTCCAATAAACTCGAACCCAAATGTTCGGCCACGTAAAAGCTAAATAAATGAGCCTCATATTATGCGTGCTCTTACTGCATATATTTCTCTCCCCACCTTGTTCCTCACCACTCTCTGTCTGACATCCTAGGTCTTATGGTGCTCAGACAATCCTTTACTTATTTATATATTTATCTATTCACATTTATTCGGTAGGTTAGGGCTGTAGGGAACTAGGTTAGGGAGAAGTAGGGCATTTCCTATCCTACGGGATATTTGTTTCCTGTATAACCTGCGGATAACTATTCAGAAACCACAAGCAAGGTCAATGTAGATAGGACTTAAAGACAGGCCAGCCGGCAGTCGGCTATTCATTTTGGTCCTTTGAGCTGGAACGATTACTGTAAACAGTCTGCACATTTACGAGCACTAACATGTATGCACATTTGACAGCTCGTAACTGTCATCATATTGTCGTTCGTGACATACCAAATAACGATATGGATTAATATGGTAACGAGTAATGGGTAAGTTCAACACTAACCTGCTGCTTGATTCGCTCCAGTAGCTCATTGCAGTTCTCTTCTTCAAGCTCGCACTTCTCACACACCACATCGCTACGTTCCCGCTCACCCCTCAACTCTTCCAACTCTCCTAGAAGCGCCCTCATCTTGCTGTCCCTATCATCGATCGTCTGTCTCATCGTCTCTAGTTCCTGAAGAACTTCGGTCTCGTGTTTGGTCTTCTGTTCCAACTGCGACTCTAGATTCGCTATGATATCGCGAAGAAGTGTTATTTTTTCATCGCTGGCTTTTAATTCGTTATCTATGGTCGCTTTTCGGGTCTCCAGTTCTGATATCATTTGATTCATTTCACGAGTTTGGTTTTCTAATTGTTCCACCTATTAGAGAAGAAAAATAATCAAGAATGGTGTAATCCTAGCAGAATAAAACTAGATCTACTGTACTCAATAAAGCTAATTAATTATTACCAAGACTAATTACATCTGCCGGGAGAAAAGACTAATCAATCATACAAAATACACAATTTAGTATTATTAAACAAATAACAGAAATATTTATAAATAGGTAATACCGAAAAAAAAATATAGTCTGCATTCTAAAACAAAATTACTGTAAGATATCAATTTAGAAATACCCTGTAAAAGAAAAATTATGTAATATGTTTACTTTCTACATTTGTCTATGTGCAATACATGCTGTTAAGTGCTACCTTTCAACAAACTACATTATAAGATGCTGGTTTTAAATATCTACGAATGTTACCTGTACTGTAAAAACTACGTTCCATATATAAACTTACAATAACAATCAAACTATTCAAAACATAGTGAGTTTTTTTAAGTTTGTACATAAAGCATTACATAAACTACACGAGAAACTGTTACCATACCATAACCATGGGAAATATAACAACAGTGTATATAGCTATGATTACAGATAAATCGGGGGCAAGGACCACAATCATGTTGAAAATATTTTAAATTTAATTAATTAGATAGGCAATCGAAGGATGTTTATGATCATTTTAATTCCGATACAAAAAACACGTGGTTCCACAAAGTTTTAATGTTACCATGCGTGAAAAATATAAACGAAATACGCATAGAATGTGGTCCTGAAGGAATAAGACTTTAGACAAATTATTTCGGTAACCTAAGAAATCGGTCAGTCAGCTTTATAGCAGTAAATTTTAATTAATATTTATAAATCTGATGCTCACTCTAAAATACAGTCTTTTAAAAAATTTCCAATAGGAAAATAGTTAAACTTTAACATAGTGCACGCCTAAAAGACAGGTATCTACAAAAATTTTTGTTTTTTGGCAAAGCATTGTAAAGTACAGATTAAATTAAAAGACAGTGTAAGATTTTGTCTAAAGTCCGTCCTATGTATACCGACATCTCTATAGTTACCATGCAAAGGACGAGTTAAGAAGCGTTTTGCACTGAAGCCTTGACGAGCAGGACTTATTTTGTAAGAAGTTACTTTTAACACCCTTTCTCGAAATTTCTCTTAGGACGTGATTGTTTCAGTTGACCTCCGTGACTTTTAACTAGAACTCGGAATTATGTACTAGCATATATCATGTACTTGCAATAAAATCGTGCGGCGAAAAATATTATAAATCCTCCTCATGAATGAATAAAATACCTATGTATTTAAGAATATTAATCACCGATTTAAAAGCGGTTTTTGCTTGGGCAATGTTATAGAAGAGTGGCTTATTTCTGAAACGAACACATTGCGCGTATAAAAGAAACGTTTACCTTTATTTTTGTAATTGTACAACCGTGTTTATGAATAAACGACTACTTTTCATTTTTTATTTCATTTTCATTATATTATAAGTAATTAAGTTTAGATTTTTGTCAGTCAGTCCATAAACAACAAAAACACAAAGTTAATAAGGCTCATATCAACTATGTAGTCTAAAAACTCGTCTCAGCTTCAGAGCCAACGCAAACAGTACTGGACTTACATGTAGCTTGTGCTGGCGACAGTTGCATAGCGAATGCCGCAGGTGGTGCATCTGTACAGCCTTCAGGGTTAGTCTCTACGCTACTACGACCACAATACATCACCACTATCTGACTCTTTGTTTTCATTTCAATATAATAACCATAGATACAGGAAACTGTAAATCGGCGATGTGAAAGAGAAAGGCCATACTAACGCGTATATTAGAGAGAGATAGATAGACGAGACCATTTCACGTACACGCATGCAGCCTGGGTACACCTGTCAGTCACGTAGAAAAGACAGCAATTGTCAGACTGCAGTACTATTTTTCACGCAAACATGCCCATTACTCGCACATTAGTCCATTTAATTTTTGGTGTCGCCTTAAGCGATTCATTGCCAATCTATGAACGTCAGTTATTATAAATCTATGATAATAAACCAACTAATGAGGTTTTTCTAAAATAGTACTCGCCAGGTGGCAGTGTCACTGTCAAGTTTCAATTCATAAATTCTCATTTGTCATTTTTTTACGTTTAGTGAGAATTACTGGAGTGCACAGACTTCTTGTCTAAAGTGGCGTCATCTAACTTCTAAAACACCCCTCATTCATCAGTGTACAAATCAGATAGTCGTGATGTTTTGAAAGTCGTTCAGTTAATAATTATCATATCGAAGCTGCATTGAAAAAACAACACAAAATTAATAATAGCTTGACGAAACAGAATACAAATACACAATCCTGTAATATTAAAACTGAGAATATTTGAACTCTAACCAAATGAATGTGTTAATAATACATTATGCTATCTATCTCACCGCTAGTAAGCTACTGATAAATAAATCTATACATAGTATAAAACAAAGTCTTTCATTCTGTGTATACGCTTAGAAGTTTTAAGCTACGTAACGGATTTCAATGCGGTTTTCATCGATAGATAGAGTGATTCAAGAGGAAGATTTATTAAAGTACTACCGGTACGAAGCCGGGGCGGGTCGCTAGTATTTTATATACAGAGCATATTTGTATTCAATTTTGCGAAAGTCGTCAATTAAAACAGTTTATGCAAGGAGTCTCAAAATGCAACTTAACATTAAAAGCAAGCATATAACGGGTGTAAGAAGACCTATGACAAAGCCGAGAACTACGTATTCCGCTCATCGTTAGGACTATTTTTCTGCGCGCTGTATACATTGCGCGGTTTTTTTTTCTTAACAACAAAAAATAAAAATCGCTTCCCAGCAATTATTTTTTTTGCGTTCCTTGTTTTGATGTATAGAATGCGCCGACTTCGGCTATTTCTTAGGTATTTTTACACTTTTATAACAAACACAAGGATAACAGAAAAAAATTGTGTGCGTGTAACCTTTACGCGCGATTGAAGTAAAACTTCTTTGACGTAGATCACTGAAATGATTAAATTTTAACTGAAAAAAAAAAAAATATGACAGATACTTACGACCAATCGAAATTACTATTTTTAAATAGCGGAAACTACACAGACTATAGAATACTGAGCGTTACTTCCGTTAGAAAAATCTGAGTTACCCCCTAGTCGCGCCTAAAGAAGTTTTACTTCAAAAAAATTAAATAAACTCAAACAGGAATTATTGTAAATTACACAACTTGCATCGGGCGTTCAAAATAAATCAATTGGTAAATTATGGAAGCATATAAATATCATTCAAAACTGACAATTACTTCACTCGATTTAATACTGTAACTAAAGAATGTATAGACAACGGCAGCTCAGACAAGTGTCATATTTCTTCAATAGAAATTTTAACTCTATCATCATGAATTAAGGTTGAAATTTCATAGAATAAATTTGACAGTTTTGTGTAGCCTGATATCCTGTCGTCTGTACTATAAATGAACAGATATGATTTGCATCTAAATTGCCGAAAACGAATTTATTCCATTTTATCTATGCTACTTTCTTTTTTTTTATTAAGTTATTACGAGACTAGACAGTCTAATACTTGACCCTAATTCGATAATGAACAAATGTAAGCAAACCAAATGTCATTTTGTATAGGTTTCTCCCTTTCACTCGCTACCTTTCTCGCTCATCACTCATACAAAAATGACAGCGATCAGTGTACATTTATTCTTTATCAAACTTGATTCAAAAACATTCTAAAACCATTTAAGTTCTGGAGAATTTTCAACATTAGCGAATTACAAATAATGAATTTCTTTCGCCAATAAAATTTCAGTTTAATTGGTTTCGATGATTTGTTAGTGTGTAGTTTAGTTATGTCTGTAAAGATAAAAATCCTTTAAAAACAAAGAAAAAAAAATATCCGAATGATTTTAGTATCTTTACGTGTCACAACTCTAATACAGAATACAAGTAACGTTATCCAAATATCAGATAAGTTTTAATTCAATGGTTAATTCATATTTGAAGATATATAAAAAAGGGATATCTCTATAAATTCACCGTAATATCTGGAATTCGAGAGCGTTACCTTATACTCTGTATAAGAATAAAATATGTAAGTTAACTATTATTGTGAGTTAGCAATTTACACGAAATAAAATCCGGGATTTGTCAACACGGGAATAGATGAAAAGGTTAATACCTGTTTCGCCCATTTGAAGTATGTTCCCATTATCGTTACTTACTTGCTAAATTACGAGACATTCAAAAAAACTAAATGTACCCAAAAATGGACAACGTAGGATCCATCTTATAATTTAATCTCAAAGCTTCAATTATTTGACAGTTGTGTAATCGTTTATTTTTTTTTTAATTTTGTAGAGCCCAAGACATTAAACCACAAAAATCCTACAATTGCACTTCTTTGTCTTAGAAAGAGTAAGTTTTGAAATTTTAAATTAAAATACTTAGAATCAAAATTAAAGAAAATAAAAAAAAAAAGTGTCGAGTGTTGTAATGTCTATTTTCAATCCACATATTAGAAAACTGCTATTAAAAATATGATAGAGATATCAAATAACCAAAGCCGGGCCTAAAGCTTGTGTTGATGTGTAGCGTACCTCGTTGAGTATCCTGGCGTTGTTCTGCAGCCTCGTGGTGAGGCGAGCGTTCTCGTCGCGCAGGTCGGCGAGCCTGCGCGCGAACTCGTCGCGCTCCTGTTCGCGCTCGTTCGCCTGCTCGTCCACGAACTGGCGCGTCGAGCGCAGCTGCCGGTTGGCCGCTTCCAGCTAGATAGTGCCACTACTATATACAACCGGCTTTGCTTTTGTACATTGCTTCCAGTACAATATATAATTGTGCTTTTTTAAATGCTCCCAAAAAAATAAGTAAGGATGCGAGTTATTGGGAGGAAAAATATTCTATAGTGAATATAGGTCTTCTACACAATCATGAGTTCCAATGAATTTGTATTTACATAAAAGTTATCTATCTTAATAAATGTTTGAAGAGACGAAATTTCGTCCGATGAAAATACTAATTTTAATATTCAATAACTATAGTAATTTTGATATATTCAATCCAATTTGATATATTCTTTAAATACTTGAAATCATACCAAATAAAAATTGCATTTTTTAAAAAAAATTCCTTCTTTTTTTGCTGTTTTTATTTATATTATACATATGATATCATAGATATGATACTCATTATAATAATGGATATCAGTTGATTATATTTTTATGATTCAAGTATTATTTAGCTGATGATCTCTGTAAAGCGACTCCATTCGAAATAACTGCGACTACTTAAGAATTATTTTACTAAAATAAAATAATCAAAACGAAGCCATGCTGGAAAATAAAAGATTATCGTAAGCGCTATTATAGTCACTAGAACATAATACATACTATTATTAATAATAATTATAATAATTAGTATTTATAAGTGATTATATATAATAAGTAGTACTTATAAACATCGAGTGTATATTGTCGCATGCGATTTTTACCTTCTCACAGCATATCTTATGCACGGGTGAATCTGTCATCCGTCTTATCTGCGCGTGCGTTGTGCATATTGCAAAATAATACATATTTATATAGGTCATATACGTACATATCATACACTTGATTATAGTTACATAAAATACCGTAGGAAATATTCCGTGTCAATATAGAAATTACGTCTGAGTGTGTTTTTTAAAGACATATTGTGTTTATTTAACAAAAATTCAAAAATATTCTCACTGTTTTCAATACAATTTGAAAATTGGTATTTAAAACTCACAATGAGACTTTCTTCAACAGACTTTAAACGTTATATTTAAAGTGATTCCGCTTCAATGTGTATTGAAATTTATGAGTAGTCTGATCCGATATAAAGGTATTGTTCAAGTATTTGGTATATAGTGAAGTCATAAATAGCAAAGCTATATATTTTTTTCTTATTAAACTTACATAAATAACTACCGTTAACTTTTCAACACTTTTTAGTATCCGAAACGGTATTGTTTATTTGTCGATTTTATTTTTCCTATTCGGTTACTAAACACTCCACTTTAAAGTCAAATCTGCCGCGATACTTTAAGAATTTTGTTACAACCTTGAGAAAAACGATTTTCCAACAAATCAAAATCAGTAGGAGACACTTGTAACATATTTTTTCCACTACACTAATTTGTGTATGTGTGTGTGAGTAGCGCCTAATGTGAGAAGGTGACATACCTGCTGCTGTAGGTCGTCCCTCTCTTTGTGCAGTTGATCCAGGTCCTGGGAGTGTCGCGGGGAGGGCATGTCCCCCAGGGACACGCTGACGGTACCCGGCCTCGCCCGGGGTCTGGGTCCGGGTTGGCCCGTGCCGTACCTGGGGATACCCAAAAACGTCACTGCGACACTATAAACACGATCATCATTTGGAAGTAAATCTCTACACGATGATATGCCGGCTGATCGAAATGTATGGATGAGGAAAACATATCACGCCAACCAGAAAAATGGGAACAGCAGTGTACCTAAGCATGTAGCTAACGATGGACATTTGATTGGTGGAGGTCGATAGCGCCGCAGTCGTAAGTTCTTAGTAACGATCACAAAAGTTAAGCTACCAAGTGCGTGGTCGGAACTCGGATGGGTGACCGAAAATTTTTAACTTGATTTTCCTCCGTGTTTCGACATCAAGCTTAACCTAAGCTTGATGTCGAAAGCTAGATATCACACAAAAATCTGTCCCTCACTCTTGTCATTGTCTTAGCCGTTCGAAATTGAAGCACCCATCTTGGGAAATCATCACCATCGTATACAAAAGCAATGCACAAAAGACAGACAATACAAGTAGGTACTGTAAAAAACCTATTTTTTATATAAAAGTCGCAAATTATTATTATTACAACAACAAAAAAAGCAATTTTTAAATTTTTATTATTACTGGACATACTAAGAAAGTAAAAACTACAAAATTGAAAATTTTCAAATTTTTTTTTGATCACGTCAACTTTCAAAAAAAAAACCGCATCAAAATTGGTCTATTCGTTTAGGAGCTACGATGCCACAGACAAACATACGTACATACAGATACACAGAAAGGTCAAACTTATAACAACCCTCTTTTTGCGTCGGGGGTTAATAAGGGCTAAGAAAACCCGGGAAGTAGGTAGATAATAATAATAATTTTATTTTAAAAAATCATACAATTCATAAACTATTTTGCGTTAACAGCTGTAATAGTCAAAGACTGTGTCACAGTTATTATAGTAGTAAGATATATAGTAGTAATACTGACCCTTCAGCGATGAGGTCGCTGCAATGCGACGTGTCAGCGGCCGTCATCAGCTGCGCAATCTTGAGCATGGCGCGCTCCAGGTCCGAGCGCAGCAGGTTTTCACGCTGGAGGCACTCCGACATCGCCTCTTCCATGTTCTGGACATGGGGCATGGAACACCAAGCACGTGTTAGGAGTAGTCAGTGGTCGGATCGTTACAAAATTATATCCGCGGATACGGATCCGAATACGGATATTTGGTGTCAAGATCCGCGGACACAGATATACGGATCTTAACTTTCTTAGGTACTATTAGTATGATAAATATTTGCAATATAAAGGTGCCAAATATTTGATTTTAAGAAATAAAAAATTAATTTGAATGGTTTTTCATTGCTACTTAAACTATAGTCTTAATCTAATAAATTAATCAAATAAAAGATCCGCATATAAGGTTAGGAGATAAACAATATTGGAATGGTGACCCCACATTATATCAGATTGGTATTTCATACTAAACAAAGCATTACTGGGTAATACATATTTCTTTTCTCGCACTCGGAAAGTTGTATTTGTTTAACCCGAGTAGCGCGGGCGAAAAAATTTTGCTAATTAAAATCTTTGGGTTTGGAGACCCAATGCCAGCCCAATGCCTAAAACTATACCCAACCCAATGCGCAGCCCAATGCTCAACCGAATGCCTAATTAGCTTGTTGTGTTCAAACAGAAAAGATAGCCAGGTCTTCTGTTTGTTGCGGATACCGAAGATGAAGCGCATTTGTACCTTTAGTGTTGTTTTAATTGCGACCAGAATGAGACGTATGCCGCTTACCAGATTAAAAAAAAACTGCCTTTCATCAAAAAAAGTATTAAAAAAAGGCAAGTCCAATGCAGTATAACTAAGAACATTCTAGCACTCCCTATCCTTCCTAGTACAGAGCCCGAAATTTGGATTCGAGGATAAAGTATTTTTAAAGGTCGAAATGTTTAAAACTTTCTTACCTTTCTGTGCAACTCGCAGTTGTCGCAGTTCCGTTTGGTATCCAGTTCTTCCACCAGCTCCGTTATCTGGAGCTGGCTCGACTCCAACATCTTGGAATCATGGCGTTCTGAAATTTACATTTATTAATTACACAATGATATAATATTATGAACATAATATAATCCGCATCAGGCAAGCGTGGTGGACTACTGCCTAAGCCTCCTTCGATGACAAGGAGAGGCCTTGTGTCCCAGCAGTGGGTCGAATTATAAAGGCTATTATGATATGATTATGACTTTGAGTCCCGCGGCATGCTAAAGGATGCCACAGGATGCATCGGCATGCCGAAGCGTGCCGTGCCATAACGTCAGAGGGCGACATTACCGATAAGATAGCCCTCAGTGGTAGAGGGTTTCATGTGAAGCTCAATTAAAAAAATCGGGAGTGGTCTCCCCTTGACTTTTTCGTATACCGGAAGCGACTCAAAAGTTGATAGAAACCTTATATTTTGATGTCATACATGCATGTTAAATTTTGGTCACCCATTCGAGTACCGACCACGCAGTTGGTTGCTAAACTTTCGTGATCGACGACTCAAAAGTTGATAGAAACCTTATATTTTGATGTTATACATGCATGTTAAATTTGGTCGCAACAAGTTAAAGCATACTCGAGTTATCGTGCTAACGCACAGACACACAAGACACACACACACAGACATAATTCCAAAAAAAATAAGTAAGTTTTAAAATTTTAAATTAAAATACTTAGAATGAAAATTAAATAAAATTAAAAAACACGCGTTGAGTCTTTTATTTTCTATCAATATAATAAAAAAATACTATTGAAAAATTTAATGACAATTCTTTCGTTCAAAGCCAATTCCCTAACAAGAATAAAAAAAATAGTACTAACTGTTGGCGAGCCTCGAGGACAGTTCGAGCAGCTCAGCCGCTTCCTGCCGGAGCCTGAGCAACGAGTGTTCCAGCTCAGCCTTGATGTCAGCGCTGAGGTCGCGCTGGTGCTGCAGGAAGGTGCCCACGCCGTCCTCATCCAGCTCGGCCAGGATGGACTGCAGGTCGGGCGCGAAGTGCACACGCTTCGTCCGAGACACAACGCTCGAGTCCAACTCCGCTGATACGTTCGCCGATGACGGACGCGACGACTCCTCCGCGAATGTTCTACAAACGTATTTACGAACATACACTTGCGAGCAATCAATTCGTTCATTGCGAGCATTCAAAAAACTCATTTCATCGGAAACCCCAGTTTCTCATTGTTAACTTTCAAAGAAAATGGAACTGGGAACGCGCCGTGTGCTTCAATTCAAGCTAATTTTGACCCTTTAAGACTTAGTAAACTTTTTAATCTACTACACACATACATGAAATTTGGCACATAAAAGTCGAAAAAAAAGAGCTCAGCTTGTGAAGAATTTAAAATTTCATTAATTTAGTTCAAACGGTTATCTGGTCAGCAGATTAACCTAACCTAAACCTATGCAAATACAGTGGATGACAAAAAATCCAGCTTTAGCAACTAACAAATGATTAGTCGCCCATTTAGTATTTTAGTGGCTCATTCTGGATTTTTTAGTTGCTCGGTGTTTTATTTTCCTTAAACAATGGTCTAATGTAAGCTTAGGTTCTTGTTTAACAAACAGGGTTAAAAATTATTATTTATTAATTGTAGATTTTGATTTGTCCCGCTCTGAACCAAAGCGTACAGGTGGGTCGATTATCGTTACTCGCAAGTATATTTACATTTGACGCCAGCCGTCGTGGTGCAGTGGTCAATATCACTGCTTGCACATCAAACGGTCCGGGACCGAATCCTGGTAGCGGCAAATGTTTGTGTGACGAACACAAATATTTGTTGACGAGTCAAGGTTATTTATATATAAGAAATTTGACAGATTCGGTTAATCTGATCTGCTGTCGTCCAGACAGTCACGAGTAGTAATATACGTACTCACTATTGGCAGTTCACCGATTCTATTAGATACTCCACAAGAACCACGAGCTATCAAATGTAGTTACATGCTATGACTCGTGACTATACAAGTCTATTTAAAAACATGAGAAGAGATGGTCATATCTCCATCGTGCATTCATAATTAAGCGTAGCAACTGTCATAGTACAAACGACTGATTTCATTTAACATCAACTGTAGGAGAACTCGATACGTGGACATTCGAACAGTCAAGTGCAAATGCCTATAACTCCACACGGTCCCTTTGGCTAATTAAACGAAGTATCTTTCGGAGCCCATGCATTAATAATATCAAAAGGGCAGCCGTTGGCGCTTCGCCAGTGTCCAGGACGATATTAATTTTCGTGTAACCCCTCGCAAACATAAATAGGTGCAATTAATAGCGAGTTGCGGGAGACGACCGCCGACGGACTAACTTTAGATTCACCTAAAGACACACTAAATCAGAATTTCCTTTCCTTAGAATGGATCTGAAGAAAGTTGAATTAATTGTTATACTATTTTTCAAAAAATAAGATCTTTGTTTTTGCATACTCTTTAAATATAACATTTCTTTGCATTGAAAAGTGAATTGCAAGTGATAGAACCATAATGTATAAATATTATAGTATAGACATTATTTTGCCATATTTGTTTTTCAAATCCATCCAGGAATATGTTGTCGAAACAAAGTGAAATATTTAATGTTAGGGTCCTCAAGAATGTAACAAGTACTTAATTTTCATTTTAGTATTTAGTTTAGTACGGTTTTACATATAATGTTATAGTACAAACAACGTCATGGAGTAAAACGGTCAGGACATTCCGATATACATTAAAATCGTGCATGCCGAACGAAAATGTTCTGTTTTTGTTAAAGTACTTGGTTTTAGATATTGAATGGATGTATAGATCTTTCTCTTTCTGAGAATGCATTATAGCTATAAAGAATTCGGAGCTAACCTATAATTTTCTGTTGCATTTATTTTAGAGATGTTTTTAATTTTAATGACGAATGAGAAACTAATCGGGTTTTAAAAAAAATCTTTACAAAAATGATTTCTATCCTCATTGGGCTTTAGTATTACAAATTAGAATCCCTTGATTTGAGAATATCGATATTAATATTTGGTTCTAAAATTACATTGCAAATACATAAATGGCACTCTCCGAACCCTACTGAAGAGCTATACAAAAACAAAACAAAAAGAAATATATATGTGATTATTCAGCGGCCCTTACAAGCAATAAATTTAAAACGACGTGCATTATCCACATTAAATTTAAATATATCCCTGTATTATTTTTATAAAACTATATTTATCTCGTTCTTGAATGGATCACTGCAAGCTGTAGAATAGACTGAATAATAAACTCAGACAGGTTGTCTCTCCTTGTGGCCGTTTAGCGATGAATGCGTGTTTCTGAGAACTGCGTCCCGAATAGCGTCACGTGACAGGTCACAAACGATATTAGTTGTTAAAACAAAATTAATAAGTTTTTTGAGGCATGGCAACTCTTTATTGTAACTCTGTAAACACAACGTATCAATGTCATTAGTTTAACATCGGAGAATATTTGCATTAGAAATAAATGCATTCAATCTTATGATTTTTGTTGTTGTTTGCAACAATATTAAAATATCGAGATTTATTTGTTGATTGATATATCCAAAAAATTTATTTCCTAAGCCCATCTGGATGAATCACGGATTAAACGCATAGACATACGTTTTTACTATGTTAAAAAAATTCTAAAATATTTTAAAGATCGGTTAAGAAATGGGGGTAGTAAAACGTTTTTTCCATTTGTATGTAGACGGTGCTCGCCGTACTTCTTCTTTACATTTGTTAAGAATTTAATACTAACACTATACAATTATTAATTTAATACTTATGGAGCTTTGATTCAGATTCTTTCGATTGATTTTAGAGTTCAGATTCGGATTTCGGTTCCGGACAGCGCTATTCTAAAACGCGACCTAGAAGTTAATACATTTCGGCTGTCAGCGCCTACGGTCAGCGTGCGGTCGGCGTGACTCTAAAACCAGCCCGCCTAGCATGACCACCGAAACACGATATGATATAGCCATTTATCGCGTTGAACTGTCAAAAATTATTGGATATAACTGCAATCTTGAAAATTTATTGAAACTGCGAACATGTATAAGCCTTATAAATATTCGCAGTTTCGATAAAATTCCATGTTGACGGTTATATCCAATAATTTTTGACAGTTCAACGCGATAAATGGCTATATCATATCGTGTTTCGGTGGTCATGCTAGGCGGGCAGCTTAATCTCCCTAGAAAGAAGTTAGTATAGAAGTATAGTGATACTGACTGTTCGTTGAGCAGCCAGGGCAGCAGCTGCGAGAGCACGGTCCGGTTGAGCTCGTCCTCCGCGCACGCGCAGTACGCCACCAGCTGGCCCACCGCGCGGTGCAGGCTTAACGCCACGCGCCGGAGATCATCCCTGCACCACACATATACTGTGTCAGCTATACCACACATGACAGGAGAGACGGATACAGAGTCACTCCACTCCGAGTAACAAGTAAATGCAAATAAAACCCAAGAACACACAAAACTTACATACACACACACACAAATTCACACCCATACACACACATTCAAACACATATACACAGTTAATAACACCCATCTCTCTAGAATAACTACACTGCTCCCTGTTTCTCGTTAAATTAGCCTTTAGTAGATTGTATTTTTATGCTATTTAAATTTTTGCTCAAACTAGGATATTTCAACTGTTTGTTGTCTAAGGGTGGGGCCTGGTGGCCTGTAGCACAGATTTCTCACGAAACCTTATTCAGGCACCAGTCCCACACAAATTTAGATCCAAACTATTATGTCACCTAGACTTAAGAATTATCTACCATTATGTACCTAAATTGTGATGGGCTAGTAAATAATTTTTTTTATACTTGGCAGGGAAGCTCTTGACCTTTATCTCACCTGATGGTAAGTGACGATAATGTCGAAGATGTAATCGAACTTCACCTGGAACCATCAACCACAGAGGGACTGACTATCTTATCATTAATTATCGGAACACAATAATGCTGATAACATGATTATTATGGCCCCAGATTTTGATTTCGAGGCGATCCGTCCGGTGTTGGAGGAGTGGGTAGGGCGCCAGCTGGGCAGCCTTACCTTCCGCCTGGTGCAGGTACTGTCCGGACATGATTGTTTCGGTCACTTCCTGCACCGTGTCGCCCGCAGGGAGGAGTCGACGCGGTACCACCACACCGCACTTTGACAGCAGCGCTCGGCGGAGGAGACATCTCATTGCCAAGCATGGTCAGAGCTATGCTTGATAATGAGAGAGTCTGGAAGGCTGTCGCCTCCTTCTGCGAATCTATGATGGCGTAGAAGGCGTGGGAGAACGATCCTCTAGCCGTTCCCATCCGGCGTAAACAGAGAAGGCAGGTGGCTATGACCGCCGCTCTTGTCCAACCCTAAGGTGTGGCATGCCAACGGGTTGGCACCCGTGTGCCCTGGTGCAGTGTCCCCGTGTCTGGGGATTGCCTAGTACCATAGCACAATCCCCCAGTGGCGCGTCGTCCGGCTCACTGTTGGGCCGGACCAGCCCGGGGACGTTTTGGTGAAATGGCGTACGTAAAGTACGCCGACCTTAAAACGCTTCCAGAAGGGGTTAAGAGGGTACCGGTAGTTTTTAGTGGGCAGGACCGGCGTTGTTCCGCGCCGGGTGAGTCCCACACACGCCGTACGTCTAGCCAACGTGCGGTATTGTCCGTCAATGGATTTTCCATCGTCATTATAAAAAAAAATCTCCTCAAAAGGTCCACCTCGTCCCACGTCTTCGTTCACTTCCGATTCATATGTCCTTTTCGACAATCCACTTTCACAAATCCTTTCTACAACATGTCCGAACCATTTCAGCAATCTTTTGTCAATATCTACTTTCAAACCACACCTCTCTATTCACACGTCATTGTATAAATGACCTGTCATTTAATTTAACAATCAATTTGAATAAAATATTATGTATTAAATTAACATATTATTATTACTGACAAAACATCATGGCGGCCCAATCGTGACAAATGTTAGAGTTAGTTACAGAAACGCTTTGGAGCATTTGCAACTTGTCTAAGCATACAGCACATGTGTTCGCTCCTTACAATCCTGGATCATTTAAAAGAGGCGTGAAGAAGGACCTTGCAGGTCGTCACGGCGAGTGTGACTAGTGCAGCGGTTTATCCCTGGCACTAGCTGTGTTCGCACTTAGACTTCTGCTTACCATCACGTGAAATCATTTGCTAGACCTTTGTATAACAACGCAATGTAAAGAACGAAAACAGAGTAAGTAAATGATGTTGTTACAAGCTACTTACCTTTCTTTAGTCACCTCCTCCAAATGCCTGTTCTGATCGAAGCTGACATTGCGCCTTTGCTTCCATTTGTCCTCGCTTCCCGAGAGCTCGTCACGTAAGCTCGACAACTGTGTGCAAAGAAATATAACATTAATTCCTTCTTGCGTCTTTGTCATTAAAGTATAATACGGCACTGATAGAGAAGCGTTATACGGGGAATACTGGACTTGTCTCCTAAGTTGTTACTATAGGAGTTTCTTTACATTGTTTACAATACAAATATGTCAATAAATTGGTGGGGTTTTGAAGTGAATATACGATTAGATAATCAGAAAATAATAATAGGAATACGGATATCAATCCGTATTCGTATCCGTATCCTATCGCCTTTCGATGTGTTTACTTTTCAATAGCGACATATCAAACACTATTATTTTAAACATATTTTTTATGTTGCTGCAATTGAGCCAATGAAAGAAGACACTACAAGCTGCGCAATATACTAAATAATACGCTCAGACAGGTTGTCTCTCTTTGTGGCTTGCGCTGAATACGTTTCTGAGAAATGTGAACCAAATACCGACAGTATAAGTCTACTGAATACAGAGATAGAGGGGAAGTCTCTCTGGGTAGTTGGGGCACGTACCTGCCTGCCCGCCTAGCATGACCACCGTCATCTTGAAATATTATCGAAACTGCGAACATGTTTAAGCTGATACATGTTCGCAGTTTCGATATAATTTCAAGTTGGCGGTTTTATCCAATGATTTTTGACAGTTCAAAGCGATAAATGGCTATATCATATCGTGTTTTGGTGCTCATGCTAGGCGGGCTGATGCTTAGTAAGACCAAGGTGGAAGCAAGCTTCACCCAGAACCCTCAGGGAGGGAGTATTTATCATTAACTTTGGAAACCCATCATCATTATTATTTAGCTATAGACTGATAATATGGTGTAGATAGCCAGACCTAAACTAAAAGCAAAACTTATTACTCACCAAAACGAGCACAAATTAGTGCTCACCTGGGGATCAAACCCATAAAAGCGGCAAAGTGTTTTGTCACCCATTAATGTAACGTGTGTCCAAATTAAAGGACAAAACACAATATTACGTCATTGTTATTCAGTCATTGTTTATAATAACAAAAATATAATTTTAATTTGCTATCTAAAGCTTTGAGGCTACAACCAGGAAGAAGCAATGATTGCCCATTAAACGTAATTGTGTTAAAAGTTTGGGGTCAGTGAGATAATAAATAAAAAGGACATTCAGCAACTACGGTCCTTTAGCAATTTGATAATGATTAAATATATACTTAACTGACAAATGTATAAAAGTAAATAGTACAGACAACAGCACGTTGGGTTACCACAAACTGTCAAATTATCCCAATCCATTATGTACTTCATATTAAATAGCCTTAGGTTGAAAATCGTTTGGAGAAATTTGACAGTTTTGTATAGCCCGACGTGCTGTTGACTGTACATAAATTTATTAACTGGCGTGGTAAAACAAAGAATGTCTCAAATCGCAGGTATTTTACAGAGGGTGAAATTTTATTTCACCCCATGATCAGGAAGTGGGATTTTCCGTACTCTTAGCGTGAATTTTACTTTTTCTGAAGGGATTAAATTTCACTTGACGGGGAAGCTCTTTGCCTTCTCCTGGTTAAATCTATCAGTTATATATAACGCCTTACCGTCGATAATAATGTCTGTTCTTATTTCTAATCTGATCTTTCTTTTAGAATTCATTTTTTTTATTAAAATTTAGAATGTACTTATGTCGTTACAGAAATATTTTTTTTTCTTTTTGTTAAAACCATTTTTAATTTAACATACAAATCGGATATTAAATAGGAAAAGTATAACGTTTTTTTCAGTATGTATGGAGACATTCTTGCCGTACTATCCTCTTAATGGTGAAAGTCCAAACTGTGCTGTCATCGTCATTTATTTAGCTACAAACATGTAGAAAATTTCGCCTTTTCGCTTATTACTGATGTATATTAATAATATCATAACTATTAATATGTAAATCTTTCTAGCTCAAAGGTGAAGTCTAGACTCCATTAGTAAAACATGATATACGAGATACCTGGAAATATGGGATAATCTCAAGTTCGAGCAGATATAAACAAGCTAGTAAAAAATAGCAGATGCGAGGCGTGAAGACGCATCTCCTGCAGTGTCCAATAGCGTTTGGAAGTTTGGCCTTGTTAATTGATAATTGGTAACAAAAAAGGAGTAAAACACATATATCATACCAGAAACCTCCTCAACATCACCATGGCTGCGCCGTCCGTCACATTATCACTGCTACATTCTAACAGTTCAGTTCACATCCAACACTGTCTCATTCAGAATAAAGTACGTATTTAGACCACTGTCTCATTCTGTCCAGATTTTTTACGAGTTTAAGTAGGTACGTACTCAACTATACACTTCACTGCGAAGGACTTTTATTATAGGAACATAAAACGCGATGCCCAAAAAGTACTAAAACTAACTCGTTTATCCTTGTGAATAAACAAAATTTTGCAGGCACGTGTTAACTTAACAGCGAAATAGGAAATGAGTGTTAAACTAAATTAACACAGAATTATTTATATTACATTAGGAAAAACAAGGATAATTCCTAATTTTAAAATTTAAATGTACACTTAAACCACATACCTACAAAATTAACGCTTTGACGATAATAGAATAGCACATTAATTAATAGCTTATTGTAAAATTACTTCAATTCTTTATTACGCGTATAAAACCGAGTTGTATAAAATATTTATAGTGAACAGATGTAAACACATTGTCTCATAATTCATGATATATTTACCTCAATCACTTTAAATAGGGAATGTTGAAACGTATGAAATTTTGTATGAAGAAATTAATAATATAATAAAGAAAAGATACATAAATTTATTGGACACAGCGAAAGCAATCGTAAAGTTAACGTAAAACAAGACTACCCACATTTAACATACAAACAGGAACAAAACAAAAGCAGCTGCGTACACAAATAAAATTGGGTAGAAAAAATACTAAACAGGGAACACGTGTGGACGTCTCCTGCATGTCGCTATGGGACAGTGACACTTTGCGTGCAAGGATTAAGGGTTGTTTTTAATTGAAGATATAAGCGTGAGACTGATTAGAATATAACAGAGCCCAGTTATCATCAGATTTGAGATATCAAGTGTTACTTGATCTGTTCAATTACCAACCATATGTTTTGGTCATCTATCTTTATAAATGACTAGCGGCACATCCCGGCTTTGCTCGGGTGGGCAATTTTATGTTTTAATCATTTTGGAATAAGCTTATAGAGGAAATTTCATAGATTTGTATGTTTCTAACGAATAAACTCAAAAACTACTGGACCGATTTTGATCAAATTTGGTACAAATATTGATTAGACGTTGGGAAAGGACATAGGCTACCTTTTATCGTGAAAAAAGGCTTGAAGTGGTTGAAATAAGGGATGAAAGTGTCAACGTAGTAAAGATAAAACCATGAAGCTTATAATTTACGCACTTGATTAGAAATAACTAAATATTTGTTGTTGAAATTTAGACCAGTGTGGGGATGAAATAGGATATGAAAGGTAGCCTATATATTCATTAAGAAAACATAATAGGCTACCTATCATACCCTATTTCATGTCTAATCTATATTTGTATTAAATTTCATCAAAAACGGTCTAATAATTTTTGAGTTTATTCATTACAAATATACAAATCTTTCCCCTTTATAATATTAGTTGATATTAGTATAGAAGTACAGATATAGAAGTATAGATTCAGTTCAGTATAAAATTGTCTCTGATATTCATTAGTATTTTCATAAAAAAGTCCATAGGTCCTCCCTCAGACTTAGTTAAGGGTAGGAAGCATGGTGTTTAAATAATTTTCGAATACCTAACACTGAAGTTTGGAACGAAAAGCTTTTTCTTTTCCAAATAACTTTCACGCGATTTAAAAACTCAAGATATTCTCCATAGAGGTCAACATTTTTATCTTTTTATAAAAATCATTGACTTAAGTGTCTATAAATATAAGTTTATTGGACTTATCCGGCGAGATATCTTAGTAGATAATACAATCTATGTTACTGACCATTTTCTATTGGTCAACGTATATTTTCCCAATAATTTGTTTCCGCATTTACACTATGAAGTGCGTGTTTTGCATTTCCAGAATCTTTCAGAATCCTACATTGTTTATAGTTTGTTACCATAATAGCCTTTATTATCGTTTCATAGAATAGATTCCATTATCGCTAACTCAACGAGATTGGGACATTAAACGCCATAACATTTCAAGTGCACAGGTCAACGTCAATGGATGCACTCACATAAAAGAATTCATAATTGTGATTTAGAGGTCGTTATAAACAATTTACTCTAACTGTTGACACAATGTGGGGAAACCTATTGTGTCTAGTCGAAGGGATACGATTTATGACTTGTGCCAATAATTTTGCAGATTGGTAAACAGAGAGTTATTGTAAGCGTATTGTAGTTTAGCAACAACATAATTGTGCCGTTAAAATATTTAAACAATAGCAATTCAATTTACGTTCAGTTTTGTGGTCAAGTGACTAATTATAGCAAAGTGTAAGAACTAGCATTTGAAATAATAAAATGTCCTGAATACATTTACACACTGCTTAACTACTTAATACCAGTAACGGTTTTTATTTGCACTGCACAATATCCAATTTGAATTTAGTCCAACGGTTTTCGTACGTCACGAGGATCGCGAAATACGCGCGCGTGACGTCACGGGCACGTTGCGCGTACGCAGCGTCCGAGCGTTCCCGATGCACTGAGCGGCGTTCGGCGTTCCTTGTTTACACCGCCACTGACGCAGGGAGCGTCGAAAGCAAGCTCCCAAGAGGGTGACTGAACTTCCATACTGACTGTTAATGTAATTTTCAATTGCTTTATTTATTGATTAATTGAAATAGTCAACTGGACTTTATAATTATGACAATCATCCTTCACGATTTATCGTTTCCTTCGTAATTAATTAATTAAATAGAACACTAGACTGCTGTTCTCCGCAGATGGTCTTTATCGCGTCACCGGAGATTTTTCTTCCCGTGGGTGCGTAAAGGACTTCCAGTCTACGGGTATCTTCTGTGAAGGAGTCTTCACTATCATCTAGCGTACAAATAATACTAGAACGTACTCGACAGCACCCTACGGGTATCTTCTGTGAAGGACTCTTCACTTTCATCTAGCGTACAAATAATACTAGAACGTACTCGACAGCACTCTTAACGCGATAGGCAAAAATATATAACACCTAACTCATACGCAACATTAAAATACTAGTAATTTTATTGTTTCGATTGAAATAAAGTAATGCCAAATTTTCTAACACATTTCTTCCGTATAATAAAAGTAGATATAGATAATCCATTAAATTTATAAGACGACTTCCTTCTAAATTGGTACAAACAAGAAATAGCCACAAAGCAGATTTACAAGGAATCAAAGCCATAAATGTGGACGCGGATACACGCTTGTCTCCTGCGTTGGCTATTTCGGTAGGGATGTAATTTTCAGACATTTGTTTATATTGATTTTCCGCGATGAAAAAGCTTCACCGGCTATCTATGGCCCATGGGCATTAGCGTTATTAATTCAGCGTTCGACTACCAGACGCCAGAAGATCAAATCAAAGACCAAAAATTAATAAAAAAAAATCTTAAGAGTACCGAGAACTTACCGAGAACATCAACGTACCAAAAACATATTTTATTTCAATTTGGCATAACATCCTTTAACAACTGTACTATTATGGGTGTTACCACGAAGGTATTACGCGCATGCCTGCTCCCAGTGATCCTGGAAACATTACTCAGACAGAAACTAATTCTACCAAAATTAAAGTATTATCTTTCTATTTTTTATCTCAGCCTATAGCTGGTTATTATTATTATCGCGGCGCCGCTGCGAGGGAACTATGATCTTGACCGCCTAATAAGCCGCGGCGTAATAAGAAAATTCTGTTATTATCAACTACAAGGTTGCTAGAAGTTTACTGACTGAATAACAGTGATCGATCTACTCTGCCTGAACTGTGGTTCAGAAAATTCGGGTGCAAACTGGTGTATTTGTGAGATTCGCAGCAGCAGCACATGAGTAAACATGTGGCAGCAGCACGCAGCCCCATAGTAGGTGGACCCCAACTATCCTACATAATCTAGGTTAGTATTTGTGCTTTTTTCTACCACTGAAAGTCACCGGATTTCGAGATACAGTATTCGGATAATGCAGTAGATTCTCGAACAGCAAAGCCTATCAAACTTATGTCCACTCATAACTCGTTTCTGGGCAGTTCGACGTAGTCGCGAGCTTTTGGTCAAACGACTACGGATTGACATTTTATAATGAAAGGAATTTGCGGACGTTTCTAAAAGTGTATAAAATTACTGCTTTTCGCATGAGTAAGTACTTATATCTATAATAATAATATCTCTCCAAATACACCCAGTATTTGGAGAGATATTATTATTATAGACTGGTCTTTGTACCGTCTGTATGCCCACGCAACAGGATTTACAATCTATAAGAGAAAGGAGAGCCTTATCTGTTATCTGATGGCGTTCCCGCGTATAATAGCGCATCAGCATTGTTTGCTGAAAACAGAATATATGGCTTACATATACTCCGTAAGGGAATAGCTTTCATGCTTAAAATAATTGAGGGTTAAAATTAACAAAAAAGTAGCAAATCGGTAGCCCTGAGTCGTCGCGAACCTCGGGTATTCTTTATCCTGCGGCGGCGATTCATTGCCATAAAACTGTGGGGTGTCTAAATTTAATCCTGACATCCTGCCTCACCAAATTATCACAGTGGGACACCGACTTAACGTGGATACAATGTAGACAACTCTTGAAATTTCGGAATTTTGCATAAGTTATACATAGCTAATGAATGATTAATTAAATCATTAACGAAATGTATTATTAATCTAAGAAAAACTCACTTCCAATGATTGATTGCTTTGGTTCAAAATTTTCTGATGTGGTTTTTCAGATAAAATTACCTATTATCTTAATAATTAAGTACTTCTCTTAATAATCAAGACGTATGAAATAAATAGAAACTATCTTAAAAAAATAAAAATATAATGTCATGTAGGTAATACGATTCTAATTATTTAATTTATATTAATACTGATTTATTTGATACTACAGGGACATTTATCTTATCGGCAATAGCAATAAGATATTATCAAGATTTTTAAGTATTCTACAATATCTCCTAGGTATCCCGAGGATTTAAAAATAAAGACCTCTGAAAAGAATGGTATGCATAAATTTTAATTAAAATACAATATTTTACAACTTGACATAACGTTTCACATTATTACCTATGAAAGGTCTAGTCTAGGTGCCTACACTAATATTATCTTAAAGAAAATAGTGAAACGCTCATGTAAATTAAATCTTATATGAGGCATTTTAGAATTTTATTATGCTGTACCATTTCCCGTTCCGTAAACGTGCTGTCAAAAGTTATTGCTGTGATGCAAGTACAAGCTAGAGCAACATCATTAAACTAGAAATATAATTTCTAACATCGACAGTCGAGCAAAACATAAATGTGATATTTTGTATGTATGTTCATCATCATCATCATCATTTCAGCCGAGAGACGCCCACTGTTGGACATAGGCCTCCCCCAAGGATCTCCAAACCGGTCGGTCCTGCGCTGCCCGCATCCAGCGGCTTCCCGCGACCTTAACTAGATCGTCAGTCCACCTTGTGGGGGGCCTACCAACGCTGCGTTTCCCGGTACGTGGTCGCCACTCGAGGACCTTTCCGCCCCAACGGCCGTCAGTCCTTCTCGCAATGTGCCCTGCCCACTGCCACTTGAGGTTCGCAATTCTTTGGCCTATGTCGGTGACCTTGGTTCTCCTGCGGATCTCATCATTTCTGATATGATCACGCAGAGAAACTCCGAGCATAGCCCTCTCCATTGCCCTTTGGGTGACCTTGAGCCTTCTTATGAGGCCCATTGTAAGCGGCCACGTTTCGGTTCCGTAAGTCATCACTGGCAACACACACGAATTAAAGACTTTCGTCTTGAGACACTGCGGTAGATGGGCCGAGAATATGCCGCGTAGCTTCCCGAACGCTGCCCAGCCGAGTTGGATTCGTCGATTGACCTCTTTCTGGAAGTTGGACTTACCCAGTTGGACTGTTTGTCCCAGGTAAACATAATCGTCGACAACTTCCAGTGTAGAGCTTCCAACCTTTACAGGAGTGGGTGCAACATGGATATTAGACATGATTTTCGTCTTATCCATGTTCATTTTAAGACCCACTTGTTGGGAGACTCTACAGAGATCGTCGAGCATTGCGCCCAGGTCTTCCAAGGTCTCAGCCATAACCACGATATCATCTGCAAAGCGAAGGTGAGTCATGTACTCGCCATTTATGTTGATGCCAAGCCCTCTCCAGTCCAGAAGCTTAAACGCGTCCTCCAACGCAGCTGTGAACAGTTTCGGCGATATAACATCACCCTGTCTCACGCCTCGCTGGAGCTGTATGGGTTTTGAATTCTGGTCCTGAAGGCGAACTGACATAGTGGCGTTTTCGTACAGTGACCGCAACACTTGGATGTATCGGTAGTCTATGTGGCACCTCTGGAGTGACTGGAGCACTGCCCAGGTCTCGACAGAATCGAAGGCTTTCTCATAGTCTACGAACGCTAAGCATAATGGCAGGTTATACTCTTCGGTCTTCTGTATAACCTGCCGCAGCGTATGTATGTGATCTATGGTACTGAAGCCTTTTCGGAATCCGGCTTGTTCGGGAGGCTGGAAGTCGTCAAACCTGCGCGCGAGACGATTCGTTATAACTCTTGAAAACAGCTTGTAAACATGACTCAGCAGCGTGATGGGTCTATAGTTCTTCAATTGGGCCCTGTCGCCCTTTTTGAAGAAGAGTCTCACCACGCCGCCATGCCATGCCTCTGGCGTTTTGCCCTCGAGTATAACGGAG
Source organism: Elophila nymphaeata (assembly GCA_955850985.1). Lineage (NCBI taxonomy): Eukaryota > Metazoa > Arthropoda > Insecta > Lepidoptera > Crambidae > Elophila > Elophila nymphaeata. The sequence goes on along the minus strand of OY039084.1, from coordinate 21,030,630 downwards.
TTAAATAGCCTCTGAAGAGCTTTCAGGACCGGTCGTCCACCTGCTTTCAGAAGCTCCGCTGTCACTCCGTCATCACCCGGCGCCTTGTTGTTCTTAAGCTGTTTAAGAGCTACACTAATCTCGTACAGGCTGACGTCCGGGATATCTTCGGTATAGTGTCGGGTTAATTTGGCTCTTGGATCGGTGGCCTGAATGACAGGTGGGTGTGATGTCGCGTAAAGCTGTCCATAAAAGTTTTCAATCTCGGCCAAAAGCTCAGGTCGTGATGTGATGGTTCTGCCGTCCTCTGTCTTCAGCTTCGTCAGCAAGCTCTCTCCAAGCGACAAATCTCTAGCGAACACTTTGGAGCCTTTGTTCCGCTCGATGGCCTCTTTAATACGTTCTGTATTAAATTGGCGTATGTCGCGAGTTAAGCACTTGGAGATATGTTTGTTGAGCTGCCGACGCCTACGAGCATCTTCAGAAGACTGCAGAACCATCCCTCGTCTTTCCTCCATCAGCTTTAATGTGGGCTCTGAGATTTTCTTCGCTTTTTTTGTACGGCTGGGTTTGAAGAGTTTTGAACCCACCGTAAGAACAGCTTCCACGAACCTGTCATTGTAAGTGTCCACATCTATGCAGTCCTCCAGGCATTCGAAGCGATTTTGCAGTTCGAGTTGAAAGCGCTCGGGGTTTTGGATCTGGATGGCTTCAGGGCGGAGCGTAGACTTCATCAGTCGATACCGTTCGGATTTGACGTTGAGATTCAATGTGCCTCTTACCATTCGGTGATCGCTTCCCGTGTTAAACGAATTGATCACAGAGACATCATTGAATATCCGAGTCTTAGTCGACATGATGAAGTCAATCTCATTTTTTGTTGTACCATCCGGACTTTCCCAGGTCCATTTCCGATGCAGCCGTTTCTTGAAGAAAGAGTTCATCATATAGAGTCCCTCTCTCTCCATATATTCGGCTAGCATTTGTCCACGGTAGTTCCGGATTCCAGTTCCAAATTGCCCCACTTTCAACTCATCATCGCCACGTTTGCCTAGCCTTGCGTTGAAGTCTCCCATTACAACAGTGTAGTGGGTCCTGGAAGCATGTATTGCCCGAGAAATGTCCTCATACATTACTTCCACTTCCTCGTCGGGGTGTGTCGAGGTCGGGGCGTATACCTGTATGACCTTCAACGAATACCGTTTGGTGATTCTGAGTATAAGGTACGCCACCCTATTCGACACACTTTCGATCTGTACAATGTTGTTCACGAGAGACTTGTGGACAATAAACCCGACACCACCTTGGGACAGATCTTCGCCCTCCCGGAAATAGAGTAGGTTGCCGGATTTAAGAATCACCGTGTCCTCGCCCTGTCTTCGGACTTCGGATAATCCCACTATACTCCAGCGAATCCTACTCAATTCTTCCTCTAGTTCCAGCAGCTTCTCCTCGGTCCGCAGTGTGCGTGTGTTATATGTTGCCAGGGCCAAAGTCGTATGACGGGAGATCATCGCCGCCCGGGGATTCTTGGCACCCCTGGTCCCGGCACCTCGCCAACGTCCGTCACCGCTGGCACGGCCTCCGGTACCGCCGGGCACTTGGGGCCTTGTGTTGGGTTTGTATACCATTTTGGGGGGGTTTGGGCCTTTTCCCACCACGCTGGCCCAGTGCGGGTTGGTGGGGAGCGCCAGAGCCTCGTCTGTTGTTCGGCAGGGTGTACCGCGTGCAGGTGAGGTTGACTTGGGTTCCGTCAGCTGTTGTTTGGAACCCCTTACACCCCTTGTATGTTAAAGAAATATAATAGACATTATTATTTGTAATCATGATACGAAAAATATGAAAAAATCGTGTTGTGAGGCCATCGAGAATTCTGACGAAGTCAACAAATATTCTAGTGGTAAAAGATTTTGTTGCAGCTGTTCCATAATTCAATGTGTAACATTAACGATGATATTTGACGTTTTCTGAAAAAATATAGCATATCAAGAACTAGATTCGTGGGTAAAAAAAAGGATTAAACTAAACCAAAAATACGGTAAGCAAATAGCAGTAACTAGTAAGAAACTATAGTGTTAACGAATAAAAAAGATGACTTAAGCCACGTGTTAAAACAACAACAATCACGACCAAATTACAACACAAAATAAGTAATATCGAAAGCCACATTTGAAAGGAAAAAACATCGCCCAATTACTATATTCTAATGACAATAGCAATCACCGAAATGCGTAGATTTTATACGCATATTATCTAGTCTTTTAAATGATATTCTATCGGATGCTCATCCGACAATCTACAACATAACTTCTCTTAACAAACGAGCCATAAAGCCGGTTAATTTCCTTTCCCTCATGGTCCGTAGCAATCCCCATTAAATCTAACTCTAATCACAAAGCTCTCTTCATAAAGAGGGGACGTATACACTCTCCCAGAGTGGACCCAATGTTACCGTTGGGAATTGTCCTTGGAGATGGCATTTAAAAATAAACTGTATTGTGTCGTGACATACATGTGATTGGGAACACTGTTTTTAATTTGTTGGGCCGCAAAACATCCTCTGAAAAAGTATCTTTGTATAATCTTTGCTTTCTCTGCATCTTTCTTTGAATGATGATTTGGGATTTCTATGTATTTGTGTTTTTACTTTCTCGTATACGTAGTAAGTATAGAAGAGGAAGTCTTGTAATCGTCAAAAAATTCGACCTCGAGATTTTGACGGATTTACACGTTTTTGACCTCCCTGAGTCCAAAACACCGAAATATGTCTGTGTGTGTGTCTGTCCGTTAGCGATAACTCGAGTATGCTTTAACTTATTGCAACCAAATTTAACATGCGTGTATGACAATAAAATATAAGGTTTCTATCAACTTTTGAGCCATCGATCACGAAAGTTAAGTAACCAAGTGCGCGGTCGGTACTCGGATGGGTGACCAAAATTTAACATGCATGTATGACATCAAAATATAAGGTTTCTATCGACTTTTGAGTCGTTTCCGTATACGAGAAAGTCAAGAGGAGACCACTCCCGATTTTTGGAGTTTACTCCTTAAGAATCGATTTGCATATAAGGGGCCCGGTATGAGAAAAATGTGAGGAGTAAAATCTATCGATAAATGACCTTGAATGACCTCGTTACGTTTTTGGTGCGCATCCTATGTCGCGCAACTTTCTAATTGTCAAAACACGGATGACAGCAGGTGCGCCATCTCACCTGTCTCGGAGTAAACTCCAGTCGTGCGTGGGAGCTGACACACACAATTTTTTGTTTTAGTTTTACGTTAATACTAAAATATATGCGTGGCATGACCCTCATGGCCGAAACTGGTCACAAATAAGCATAAAAATGACACAAGCGATAGATAGATACTTTACTCTAGACCGGGCACAGCGGACTAGCCGCTCGAATTTGGAGCGCTCGGACTGTGGTAGTACCTCCACCTCACAGAAGACCACACTCAAATAATACTACATTCTTGTGGTGGTGTGTTTCTGTTGGTGAGTAAGGTTGCCAGAACTAGGGTAGGGCCCAGGCTGCGCGTGAATGTCGCGACAGTGTTGCAAGCGTTTATAGGCTACGTACGGTCACTGCTTACTACCAGACAAGCCGTATACTTGTCTGCCAACCCAAAAACATAAAAAAAGGAATTAGAAAAAAAACTTAACTTTGTTGAAGAGGTCAAATTAAAAGTTGGCATTCACAGTACAATAATTACTTTTACAGAAAAAAAGGAATAGTCCTATTTAGTTTGTTATTGCATTCGGAAATACACAAAAACATGATACTCGTATTTTAAGACAAATACAGCAAGACTGAATTTTCTTAAATCACAAACCAACGCCTTCAAGCATGCGGAAGCGCATGTTTTAGTACAACAAGGAAGTTACGCACATGAAGAAGTCTACCGTCTCATTCATATCACAAAGTGATGACAGAGAGAGCAGTTCGCGCCTGTCATAAAGTCATGTCAAATACCACGTGTCGAAATCCAGTAAACATAGTTAAATTTGTTACGACTATTATCGCGTCGTTCTGCATTAAACTCGAAAGCATTTCAACTGAGAACAAAGGTATGGAAGATTCTTAGAACGTTATATCTTCCAAATGTTCATAATTATATTAAAATTCCTTACTTATATTAATAACGCAAGATCTACCAAGAAAAAGGGCGAGACAATATCTCAAACATAATGTGTTTAAAAATATTTACGTGATTATAAACGATATGCGATGTAAACATCCACCAACATTTACGACTGCTTACGCATATACTAGCGTGATCGATAATATAAATTGATAATCGTCATAAAACGTATCATAAGATTCCGACCAATCGATAATACCGTGGTATATATTTATACTGTGTTTAAAAAATCTTCATACAGGCAATGCTAAATAACGTAATTTTTTGCCATCTATAAAAATAATTGTAAGAATATGTTTCTGAAGCAATTCTGTTTGTATTGAAACCTTAAACAGAACCGCCTTTTTTAATTGAATATTTGAAGTATGAGTGTTATTTGTAAGACTGGTGTCCCACTAGGATCGACAATGGGCCCACTATTAGTAGCTCCAATCTTTCTAAAAATATTTAGGTAAAGTTTCAAAGTGCAAACTGCGCTCAAGACGTGAGCAATCAACAATTTAAACAACAACATTTATACAGACTACATTTAATTTTGACCTAAATGTTTTAAGTGTACAAATTACATAATATTTTCTTCGCAGACCTGCCAATACTGTTCGGGTTACATGAATGTTTGAACACGCATTACCCTCCGACCTGGACTAATGTAATACCTCTACAAAGAATAAGAGATAAAGATGTTAAAATAAAAACCGATCAGACGCACTCTAATCTATTACGTGAGCACGACCTATTAATTGATTTTTAGACCATCGAGTGGCATATTATGCAATATAAGTCTGACGAATGAAATGTACGTTGGATTAATTACTACTTCATTATTTGGGATAAACGCTGCATACATTAGTCTGTGCTCCAAATAATTTAATATTTCTGAAGTTTTAAGCAGAATAGCTGCTTAAAAAATATCAAGGATGTAATATTATAAAAGAGAAATTTTCCAGAATTATGTGTAAAAAAAACAGAATTAGAAAGAATGTTTATGCTTAGTTGCACACTGTGGTAGCTATATAAAAAAATATTTTAGAAAAAGTTTAAATAAGTACGGTTATTCAGGAAACGGTTGCAATTTCATGATGAATAATTGCATTTAACGAATGCCTTGTAAATAGCGGGATACTTCAAATTAGATTATCACAAGAAGAGAAACAGCTGTAAAATTTTGCAATACTCTCTTTACCATTATTGTACTGATTTAATTTAGATTGGTTGTGGACATAATCACGCATGAAGAGATTTTTATCTCAATATCTGTAGTAAATAATAACGGAAGGAACAATTTTTAGGTGGAAACAAAGTTATTTGTCTCGATTATCTGTTCTAAATACTACATACTGTTCTAAATACTACATATTCTTGATCGGTTTGCTCATCAATCCTAACAAGTCGCAAGCTATCATTATTGGCAGCCGAGTTATTCGGAACTCAATAGATTTTTCTTGCCTTCCTCCTATTAGCTTCGAAAATTCCTTGATTCCATATTGCGAGACCGTTAAGAATTTGGGTGTAATATTTGATGGTAACCTATCATGGAGATCGCACGTCAACGAAGTAAGCAAGAAGGTGCATTTTTCTTTCCATTCCTTAAAATGTCTCCAAACATATTTACCATTACCCACAATAACCTACCTCGCCCAATCCCTTATTCAGCCCATTTTAGATTATGCCGATGCATGCTATCTCGATGCTACTGAAGACACATTAAACAAACTAGAGCGTTTACAAAACCTTTGTATAAGGTTCATTTTCGGCCTAAGAAAATATGATCACGTGTCTGTTTTTCGTAAAAAACTTAACTGGCTTCCTATCAGGGATCGTAGGAACACTCGCATCCTTTGTCTCCTCTTTAACATCCTTTTTAATCCGTCCTATCCTAGCTATCTCCGTGAGCGATTCTCCTTCTCCATGTCCCCTGATATTCCCTGTCGTCCTCACCTGCGCACACTCCTTAGCTTTCCACCTCATAAAACTGACTTTTATTCCTATTCCTTCACTGTTCATGCGGTTAGATTGTGGAACTCACTGCCATTCTCCATTCGTGATTCGCAAACTTTACCGCAGTTTAAGGCTCGAGTGAAGGCGCATTATTTTTCACAAATTAAATAAATATGCTTGCATTTTATTTTATATATTTAAATATATATATATTTATGTTTATTTTATAATTATACTTTGTTTTGTTGGTACACACTTTTCTACCATTAAAAATATCTCTCTCATATGTGGGGCTGCTGGAAGAGATTTCTAATAGAAATAAGCAGTACCTTTGTACAAATTTCTGTCTATTGTATTGTTCTTTTTGTAATTGTTTTGTGTGTACATAAATTGTTAAATAAATAAATAAGATTCGTATTATATATTTATATGAACATGTATTTTCTTTTCATATAGAAAAGGAGATCTAGTGGTTTAATTTCAGATTCTATAAAAGCAGGACTACATCTCTTCTCATCTCACTCTAGAGAGGTGCAAATTACGACACTGTGTGAACTACATACAAATATGCTAATGGTCGAGATTAAGGCGAACACATCAGGGTAGTTGATCATCAAGAACTTCATCTAATACGTAGGCACACTAACGTCTGGTAGCAATATTCTACCCGCTAGTAAAAGCTTACTGAAGTTTAGTTGCATAGCAATTGTTAAATTACTACAAATAACAGCGGTCGCTTAGCAACCAAATCCTGGTAGGGTGATCTGTAATTGTGAATTGAATATTGAAACCATTGGCCATTAATGTTTGATTAAGATACTTTGCTTAATAAACTTAACATCGCAACGATATAAAATTGTATTTTGTCTTAATACTCCTCGTCAAACGTAATTTCTTATCTGAAAGCATTAATTCAGCTAAAGATCTTTACATATTGAAGTGACATTTGGTTAGTGCAGCTACGGCAATTCAGGAGCGTAGTGTAAATAAATGCAAGTGGGTATAATTAGAAAAGCGGTTCAGTCACCCGCCTGCCGGTAACAGTCGACGCGTGGACAACTAAGCTAGATAATGAATTGGGTATCTAGCAATGATATTAGATTTAAAAATAGGTTACTTGCCTGCAAAAAGTGGCGCCCTAAAAGTTAGCTAATTAGCACACCCGAGCATAGCAGAACATATATCTTTCTCGTTTACTCTATCGCTAGATATCATGTTGTCTTACTCACAACTTACAATACGGCCATGTTAACTCGCCGCATAGGACAACATGAAATCGTAAACTTTAGGTGCCTATAACTATAAGTAGGTATACACAATGACATTTTGGATCATTTTTGACTTTGAATTAGTATGAAGGTAACCTATCTACCTCTTTTTAAATATAATATCTTTGGTACCTAGTCTTGTTGCGATATTCACTACTGTTTTCAACCATTCGATATTCGTAAACTGTATTAATCACTTTTATTATAGCGAGAAATTTGAGCGTCTGTGAATATTTACAAGAACACGAATACGATTTGATTTGTATTTTAATCATTGATATAGGAACTGTAGAACAGCAATGTGAGAGAGAAAGAGCATACTAACACGTATATTAGAACGAGATAGATAAGCGAAACCATTTCCCCGACCGATTCGAACGCCCTAACAGTCTTAACAGGAATTCGACTTACAGGCTAGAGAACCCAAGTAGGTCCTCGCCTTCTCCAAAAAACCCCGGTGACGCAGAGAAGGTCATCAGAGACATCCTGCAAAATTAGTCCTAAAAATACAGGCCGGCGGCCTAGGTTGGAGTGTAAATCTATGGTTTAAATAATGATAAAGTTATATTTTGACACTGTCTCGGTGTAATGGAAATTACTTGCACGCCAAGCGGTCCAGCCCAAAACACTTTGACAACTGCTTGATAGCCGTCAGATGTCAAAACATATGAAAATGTTATTTAATGTGGTTTTGGTTCTCACGTTCGTAAATAGTGCGATCAGGTATTTTTTAGGTCGATGCCAACCTCAATATTTGGAGTCACTTGTATTTGGGACCGATCTAAAAAAAAAACATTTAGATTTTTTTTAAACATATTTATTTCCCCGTGTTTAGTCAGAAGGCGTTTTATTTATTTAAGAATATATTTTTTTTAAAAGCAAATTTAGAATGAGCGAATAAATAAATTAGGCTGTTTGTGTCAATCGTACCTGAAGCGACTATACCCGGAAATTTATAAATTATATTTAAGTATGTATAATTTATCAATGTTCGAAAGAAAAATTGGGACACTATTATACGCGCGCTTACTCAGAGTTCATAGCGGTGTTGACAAAATAATCACCTCGACGCGTCTAATTTAGTTCATTCGGTGAACAGTTGATTCGAAGACTCGCCGAATTACAGAAGTTATCTATAAATTGAGATTAAGATTGATGCATCTAACGAAAGCTTCTGGCGTTGTGTGCTTTGTGATTTGTATTTTGAAAAATCGGTACTTTAATGTATTAATTTTAATGAGTCGATTTATTAATTATTTGATGCATTTAACTTTTAATTGAGTTTTCAAACGTCTATCTTTTGTATAAACAACATAATACTTTTATACTACAGTATTTTATTATAGTATCATCTCAGAACAGGGCCTCCTGGTACACTATTGAACCGCTGGCATCAAAATTGACTTTAGGTAATAAGTGCACAAATCGTACGTGTGAATAAAAAAAATTTGACTTAGTCTTGGGGATGTACAGTCGAACCAACTGAATCATGACCCACTTGGCCGATCATTCCTTTACAATCATAAATTTAGTTAGGTTTTCTTCGCTATCATGCGTGTTGCACTTAGTACGTTTTAAATATGAATAAAAATGTGTCATTACGTGTCAGAGATCTAGGCAATTTTAATCTTTGTTATCACTGCAATAAAGTCTCAATTGGAATTTCAAATAAGATGCCGTTCATAATCTAAACTCTTTTCACTACTGAGAAAAACGAATAACTTATTATATTTTTAAAAATAAAATTACGTTATGTGTCAGATGTCAAGTACTAGTTGAAAAAAGTTTAAAAGGCCATATTTATTCTCAGTATTTATTAGATACCTACTGTCAGTGTCTATTATATTGATAACAGGTTCGTTCCTTAAGAAGTGTATGTTCAAGCGAATTTCAACCTACTTTGTATTGAGTGACTGTAGGAAAATGATCTTAAGGTGGGTCATGATTCAACTTTGTCGATTGTACATTCACTTTCACCAAAAGACAAACAATATTGCCTTCGGTTTATTGTACTATGTTAGTCGGAAAGTTTCTGCGGGCTAGTGTCAGAATATTCAGAGCACGTATTATATACTCCAGTAATACAAGTATCTTTAGCTTACCATGAGGACTTGTTAAACCTAATTGTAAGGAGAAGAATTCCATATTTAGCAACCCGTGGTTACATCAAAGATCTCTGGGGCCTTATTGCGCTATTTACATTAACAACGTTTTTACCAAAACCAAATCGTTATCGTTTTCGTACATTTTGACAACAGTTTGACAGCTGCTGTTGACTACTAAAAACTTCTTCGCAAAAATGCAAAACATCTAGAGTGCGTTCCAAAACCAGGTGAAGCCAAGTGGACAGCGTTAGAAAACAAGTTTTGAAGTAAAACTTCTTTAGGCGCGACTAGGGGGTAACTCAGATTTTTCTAACGGAAGTAACGCTCAGTATTCTATAGTCTGTGTAGTTTCCGCTATTTAAAAATAGTAATTTCGGTTGGTCGTAAGTATCTGTCATATACTCCGTGCTTCTCGACTTATACGCCAGCTAGTGGCAAAGATCATAATCAATTAGGATTATTTATTTCCAATATTATTCAGTTAAAATTTAATCATTTCAGTGATCTACGTCAAAGAAGTTTTACTTCAATCGCGCGTAAAGGTTTTTTTTATAATTGCTGTAAAATGACTATAGTTTAACAAAACTAACCAATGCTGAAAGCGCTTCTTAATAACCACCAATAGTGAGCTACAATTTACTCTACCCCGAGTAAATTGTAATAGTTTTGGAACGCACAACTACTAAACCTTTTTACCCTTGTCAAGTTGAAAAGTTCAGGAGTTAGTCACAGTGGCGCCACTGGAGTTGCAACAAAGCATGCAGTCGCTTTTATTGCACTAAAAATTACTTTGTGTTAGCACCGTCGAGTCCATACCAAGACGTGTTAGTCAATCGATGGTGTCCAGCCAACTATAAATAAGGCACCCTCGGATTCCCCGCGCATGAGTGGCGCACTACTACAATCGTAAACTGATCTGAATGTCAACTCGTTTGTTTTGTACCGGTTAGCACTTTTTATGGTTGTTCTCGAATCTTTAGGAGCGTGTTCGTTAGTTTGTCATGTCATTAAACTGGGATACAAGACGGCTAATGGAAGGCGAGACAGTTTTTATGCCTGATATACCTTCTCGTAATTTTATATGAACTTAAGTAAGTAGCAAAATGATTTAACTAGCTTCTGCCCGTGACTTCGTCTGCGCAGTATTATTATAATTTATAGCCTTATATGTATTTATGTTATTCTGATGTATGAGCCATATTACTGTAAAATTTCATTAAAATCCATTCATCAGTTTTTGCGTGAAAGAGTAACAAACACAAACTTTCGCTTCTATAATCCTATTAGCCCTTATAATTCGACCTACTGCTGGGAAAGAAGGCCTCTTCTTGTCATCGAAGGAGTAGTCCACCACGCTTGCCCATTTGTAATTTTTTTAACATTGCATATTGCATACTGACTAGGTGACAGGCTGGCAACCTGTCACTATTTGAAACCCATGCCGCCGGATATGGTTTTATGTATAACTAAGAGCGTCCGCACTTCGAACAAAATTCGCCAGCCGCGGTCGCCGCACCGCTTTCGATATGCGGAGTTCCTAAATATTACCTAGGGCTCTGCTCAGCTGAATAAAATATACACACAAGAATCTCGAAGGTAACATGTGTACAGTATGACATACCTCCTTCTCCTGTTGGTGTTTAGCGTCTGTGTGGATCTTGTCGCGGAGCGCCACCAGCTCCAGCGGCCAGCTCGACACCTCCGCGTCAGGGTCCGACAGCAGCACCTGCCACACACCAAAGATTTAATACACGCCACTCCATCAATCGAAGACAATGACTGGTGATGGGATGGGGACATTGGTGGCTGATTGCTATGAATAATCAAGCGATGATCCCGGCCCGACAAGTACATAACTAATGACCTAGTAAAGGTCGCGGGATATCACTTGACAATGACTGCACTGGAACAATCATAGTGTCTATCCTAGGAGCGCGTCATTGACTGATTTGATGACGATAATATTGACACTATGTAACAGGTGATGACAGCCATAATCAAATATGGTTGGCCAAGTGTTCGGTTTGGAAAGTTACAAAACATTTATTTGCTGCATCGTGTAATCGCTGTCGAGTTACAATGTTTTTCAAGCTTTTGGAGGTAAGCATATTCAATACCGAAGATTTAATGAAGTATTCAATTAAATAAACCCTTGATTTCAACAGAAGTAAAATCGGGATTTGATGTTAAAAAGTGGTCATCACGACATTGACATATCTTGTTTATGAAATTTTACGTCACAGTCGCTCTCGTTGCGTTTCAAATATTTGAATTTCCCACAGTTTTTTCGCACATTTCAAAAATTAATTTCTTGCTCAAAAAGAAATTGTTTTAAAAAATATTGAGGAGGGACAATTTTAAATATAACAGAGTACATAGAAAAAAATATTTGAGCCTTATTTGAATTAAATACATAAATATCCCCTATTGTACTTAAATTAATAAAAAAAAATCCAACCGACACTCGCCTACAGAACATAAACATAGTGTAAATTTTGTTTTCATTATAAAACTTTTTATATTAGAGTTATTAAATGATAATTTCATTGGGGATGAAATAATAATATCGTCCACGAACACAAAAATAATGTAAATTTTTTTTTTGAACTTGCTATTACCTAATATGCAATAGTGAAATTTTGGTTAGTAGGTCCAATAGTCAACACATAAACTATGACAAATTATTTTACGAACTTAAGTTAAATAACTAGGTTCATAGTTCATTAACTTACCATTCATTTTGAATGAATGGCAGGCATTTGTAATGAGCTATAGGTCTGAGACGTGATATTATTTGTTAACCGACTTAAAAAAAAAGAGGAAGTTCTCTATCCGACTGTTTTTTTGTGTTTGTTACCTGATTACTTCGTCAATTATGAGTATTACGACTCAGATTTTAATGATTCTTTTTTAGGTACGTCAAGATCAGAGATGGCCCGTAAAAATTGTATCGATATAAATTCGATCCTTTTTGAACAAATCAGTAATAACAAAAAAAACGTTTTAGTTAAAGTTTCCATTAAGTTTTAATGAGCGCCTAGTAGGCCTATCCGTTTTCAATAAAATATACTTTATTTCCACTAAAAATAATAAAATAAAATATTTTTAGCAAAAAAATAGGACAACCGACTTCAATGCGTACAAATTTAAACTAAAAAGTAAGAAATAAATAATATTTTTATGAAGTAGTTGAAAAGAGCGTCATAGAAAACCAAGGAAAGTATTGATACACATTTATAATTCTTTATTTATAATTTATACTCCGATATATTTGGAGTCGGTGCCAGCCTAAGCAAAATAAACTTACCTAATAGATACGAGCTTGATTAATCCATTAACTATACATAATAATGAATGATGAAGATAAGAAATAATCCGCCGCTCCGTGAAGTTTGAAAATTGCAAACACTATCCTCCTTGGCTAGCTGGCACCGGCTCCAAATATATCGGAGTATAAATTATAAATAAAGAATTATAAATGTGTATCAATACTTTCCTTGGTTTTCTATGACGCTCTTTTCAACTACTTCATAAAAATATTATTTATTTCTTACTTTTTAGTTTAAATTTGTACGCATTGAAGTCGGTTGTCCTATTTTTTTGCTAAAAATATTTTTGAAGATGTATTTCTAGTGAAAAAATTAAAAATAAGAATATAATTTTATATATAAATGTAAATCCTTGTAATGAAGTTTTAAAATAAAAAAGAGAATAATGGACATAGCTATTGTATTATGGAATTATACACTAATGAATAATGAGGAAAAAATCGGCAATTTCATACTTATACCCCTATTACTATGGATAATTAAGTGTCAGTTTACTAAATTTAACAAAATTACTACCTTTCGTTAAACAAAAAAAAAATTATAGAGAATAGATTATTGCAACCATTAACAATTAACCGGCTTTAACCATTGTAGTAGTAAACTTGTCTTTTTTAATGGTACCTAGGCGAGACGACATTTTATTTTAATATTTCATTGTCTGTTATTATTTAAAACAATAAGTGTATCAAAATTTTAGAACTTATTATATAAGGTATGCTCAATCAATGTTTATTTGTCATATAACATAATTATCTATGTGTAGTTACTAACACTAGAAATCAAAAACGAGTGGGTAATCAGTCAGTACAGAATTCGTGGAATAAAGATTAAAACATTACTAATGCAAATTTTAATTTCAATGTTCCAAATTACACACAGAAACGGTAAATTCGCAATTAATTAATAAGAGATAACTTACAAGCAAATCTCCCATATTAGCTAGGTACTCGTAAATTTAAAAAAACACAACATGACACTGATGGCACAAGATTCACTACAACACTGCTTCCATAAATCACTGAACCTCACAACAGATAGAAAGATACTGAACGGAGTGAAGACAATAATAATTTTGATAACAGATGTCTGACCCCGCTACCCTTATGATAATAAATCCCTGACACTACTGCAAGTAAGAAGGTATTAAGTAATGATGTTTATTTACATATACTTAATACCTCTGTCTCATTAGCAAAGAATAAACAATAGACCTAATGGTGTCAACAAACAAATTCTAATCAAGTGGTGTAAACATTGTATTTACCTAAGTGCCTGGTAATGCTGTTGTTGTCTTAAAATTAAAACTTTTACGAACAACAAAGCAGTAAATAGGTAAATCTAGAAATTAGCATATTTTCAAATTCAATATAAAAACGAAAATAGTATAAGGTAATCCTTATACTATTACATTCGTTTCTATCACATTTCGCCCTTTCTTTGTGGTACTAAGTATTATCTTATAATATTGTTTTTATATTGCAAGACAGGAATGCAAGACATAAGCGTTGACCGCACTACATACTTTGGAATAGAACGAGCGCCTGAAGAATTGTCTTCATTGCAGTCTGAATACGCTTACAAACGAACAGCACCACCCAGAAAAAAGTCTCGTCATTCCTGACAGTTTAAAATATGAAATACCTTTTCACCTGTGTCTACCGAGCCTTGAAACGAAGTGATAGAGGAAAGTATTATTTACTTTTTAATTTTGCATGGCTTAAAATAAGAAAAGATGCCAGATATACAAGGTGTATGGTACAGTCAACAGCACGTCGGGCTATACAAAACTGTCAAATTTCTCCAAACGATTTTCAACCTAAGGCTGATCAATATAAAGTGCATAATCGATTGGGAAAATTTGACAGTTTGTGGTAACCCAACGTGCTGTTGTCTGTACATGGGGTATGAAGCCGGCACCTACCCATGCTAACATAGTCATATAAATACTATGGTGATATCAAAAACTTTAAATTAAAAAGAAATTGCATTCCCCATACAAATAGTTCGATCAAAAAAAACAAATGGTATGGAAAATTAAAAAAATATTTTTAAAATTTTGAATTTTTAATATCACCATAGTATTTATATGACTATATTCGCATGGGTAGGAGCCGGCTTCATACCCCATGTACCTTGTATATGTAAGTCGAGGATATGTGAGTAATTTTGTCAGCGATAGCGAGGTGTAGCTGCTGAACTATAATAGTTTTCGACTTGAGGGATGCCGAAAAAACAGGTATTAAACGGCTGGTATTTGAGTATTCCTCCAATTGGAACTTAGGAAAACAGTTTTCTAATTCTTCTTTTTGCTACCCTGCCCGCAAATTCATCTAATAAGTACTTTGTCTTTCATATAATTTCTGACACGATTCATCCATGTTTTCTGCGGTTTTCACCTTACCCTCCATACTTCAAAGTTCAAAGCCATCATTGTCATAGTACCTAAACGTTTCCTTTTCCGTTTTTCTGTATCTCATTCCTAATTTTATCCATTTTCGTTATCTAAATCTTTTGAACTTATCCTCACCAATTAGTCGTGTTCTTAAAAAGCGTCATAATTACTAAAACGCTTCACGAGACAGAAAGTAATTATGACGGAAGACCAAATAGACTGCGCGGAGCTTTAAGAATGGGGTCAGATCCGCAAAAAGTGTCCTCAAGACCTGGAAACGCGCCAACCGCGGTGACAACAATCCAAAATGGCGATGACCTGCAACTACGGTGACTGTCCCGCAGACGATTGTACAGACTTTAAAAATAATTATTCCTAACGTGACCCGGATGTAAATTTGTGCTCCAGTATACTGGGACTGGTCCCAATCGTGGGAGGATTGAAACTTTTATACACTACATATTAAACGTCATGTGTATTCTTTAATTTCAGGGAGTATTTAAAAAGATACTTTGGAAGACAAACATAGAGACTATGGTAAATACATGAAATTGACAAGAGACAGAGCCGTGAGCTGAGAAATATAAAACATTTTAAGCAAATAAAATACAAAAATGCAATAAAATCATCGACTAATACAAATCCTACAAATATTATAAATGTGAAAGTTTGGATGTTAGCCCTAAATCACC
Source organism: Elophila nymphaeata (assembly GCA_955850985.1). NCBI lineage: Eukaryota > Metazoa > Arthropoda > Insecta > Lepidoptera > Crambidae > Elophila > Elophila nymphaeata. The sequence continues at coordinate 21,014,781 of OY039084.1, read as the reverse complement.
GACAACAGTTCAACTGATTAGGATGAAATTTGCAGACCATAAATATCCTAGATTGAAACATACTGTTCTTTTTGTCGCAGTTCTTATGTTCCTGTGCAATGAATTCACTACTTTATCCGAAAATTATATTAACGCCGGCGAAGCTGCGCGAAAAAGTTACTACTTTAGAATTGTCGGTGCAGATATAAATTTTGAATTACCTTCTAGATTAGCCTGCTAGATAATAAATAGTTCTGCTCTAAGCTTTCGAAGCATACATTTTTTTTACAAATTATATGGGTCCTATCCGAGGAATCGATTCAACTTCTAAATTCCACCACATATTTTCTTTCAGTATTTTCAAAACTTACCCGTTTCCTATGAAACGGCAAATGATCGCGATCAGGCATTACTTGACATTGTCTCACGAATATAACGCCGAAGTAATAGTTTGTTAACTAATGCACAATAACTTAACTAAATCACTACAATAAGTCAAACAACATAACCTCAAAATTGTCACATGCATGAAAATGGCGGGCAAACAAAAGCTCCGTCCAAGTACGCGCCACGGCTGTGACTGTCAGACCTTGGTCTATTTCGACCATCATTCAAAGCCGTCCTGTTAATGGTGTGCCTCAACCCTGGCTCCAGGCCAATGGTGTGGAGAAGCTCCGTAATCCACAGCGCGTAAAATATTGAAATCCAAAAAAATAGGTCGTATTCAAGGATATATCAAACTAGAAATATAAATATTGTTCTTTCTTATTTGTGACTGAAAACGTAGCCAGAGTCAACTGCTGAATTAATTGGCCTTTCATACTCAAAGCTTAGTGAATGTTGCACTACGAATTAGAACTACTATTTAACCTTCAAGTTCAGAGTCAAAATTAAATACCTATATATCCTCTAACTAAACTTATGTGTTGATCGAATTTTCTAAAAGTATTCGTATGCTGTTTTAACATAAGAGCTTTTGAAAGATATGAACGTGTGGCTATGTATAATATTAATACTGGATATGAAAAATATGAACAAGTAAAATAATTTATTTAATTAGGATCGGCTGATAGAGGCATTAAAAACCGAGTGAAGGCTGGATACATGGTGAATTGGGCCCGACACAATTCAGAAATTGTCTAGAAAAGAATTGGCTATATATAACGCTGGTTGCATTGATGCATAAGTATGAAGCGAAAGTTAGGTAAGGGAGCAATGACGCTGGTCTCAACATTGATGTAAGTTAGGTATGGGAGCAGAGGAATGAATGCAGAATAAATGTTGTAGAGCTGAGAGCGTTGAGGAGCATGGCAGTAAAATTGATTAACAGGTTATACTATACAATGACGAAATAAGGTAAAAGTGAACTTTTATAGATGACGTAGTGATAAGAACCGATAAAGGGTTCCGCAGATGGTTTGAAGAACAGACAAAAATATAAATCATAAGTTAGGGAGATAAAAGGCGAATTTTTGTCTACCAAATCGAAAACATTAGAAAAAGGCCAGGTCAAGATAATTTATAATAATCGGGCATATGTAAAGGACTGTGATGAGAGTGAATAAAGTGAAAGAAATATGCAAGGTTCGTAGCGATTGGGAAAGAAGTTGAGAAAACTATAAGGGCTGGCGACTCTGGCCATACCGAGTGGTGCATCGCGCGCCTTCATAAAGCACTCAGAAAACACACAGAAAACGGAAAAGCAATTGATTTTTCTTAACAAGATGCTATTTTTTCTCACACGAATATTAAAATAATTTATGTGCTCGATGATAATAATCAAAGTATGTAGCTACAAGATGAATAAAGTTATATGAAAATAGCTTCAGTAGTTTCCAAGCTATGTCACTTTTTTATTTTGTATAGTAAGTCCTATTTTTAACACTAACATGGAAAAAAATTGATATGTTCTCATACTAATTTGTTGTGTAAATAGTTTCTAGTTTCATAAGTTTATTATTTAAAAATTACGCTCTTTTTGTTAACGCTTGATGATCGATCGAAAATTGCATAAATCTCACTGAATCAATCTCGCGCCTTCTATAGTCTGTACCACGGCGAGTTTGTTTGGCTTAATCCTATCTTTTCTCAACTTCTTAGGACCACGCGAGAGTATGCGTTGTCACCAACAAACTGATTTTTTTATTGACTTCTGCAGGTAGTCGCTGATGACATTTCCTGCGTCACCGGGTTTTTAAGAAGGCGAAGACCTTGGGCGGTCCTCAAGTCTGTAAGTCGAATGTTCCTAGAGGATTACTGGGCGACCGAGCATCTCCCTCGGGAGTCTTTCGTCTGCCTAGCGTGCTTAGGGCGTCAAATCGGAAGACCAATAAACTGTGGCTAGCACCAATGCGAACTAAGAAATCTTACAACTCACTTCTACGTTGCACAATCAAGAAAAGGAATAAAGCCCTAAAGCTTCAGATTAGGAGATCTGTCAGATAAATTGACAGTTTTGTATGGACTATCTGTCGAGTAAACGCATATCGGAACTTACTTGTAGCATGTGAAATAGACCCTAAGTATTATCTGTAGTTTACAGTATTGAAACTTATTACATAAAACGGTCCTATTTCTCCTAACCTGCTCCCAATTTATTTGGAGCAGTATGCCTCTATATCGACAAAGCAGTTATAGGTATCAGCATTAGATTGTTACGTGTGTGTGCCTGACACCAACCCTCCTTGGGGACGACTGCTATCTTCCTACAGTACTTGGTTAACGTAACGACGAAGCACGGAGGAAAAATGTTCGGTCACCCATCCCAGTACCGACCGCGGTAGCTTAGCTATCGTGATCGTTACAAGAACGCACGATCGCGGCGCCATCGATCTCCTCAATTTTATTTATTAATCTGTATAATAAATTTATAAACAAAACTATGTAGATTAATTTGGTACTAATTGAATTGAGTTCATAAACTACTTAAAAAAAACAAATTAAACGCAAAATCTATTGTTCTAAGAGATACTCTCTCAGTAGCTACGACTTGTTTTGATTGAAACACCGAAGAAATTTGGGTCAATATCACTACAGCATACAACTATCTATACGAAGTTCCCCGCTTCGAAGTATGTCGCGTCATCTTTATTTTTAAACATCAAAATCTTAAATTTATGTCTCAGTTTAGCGGTAACGCTCCAAATTTATGATCGGATTCTACGTGCGAGATTTATGCTAGAACACAAGCTACTTAGTACAGCGGTTCATAAACATAGAAGTTTTATTTCAATAGCGCTATGTCACGGAGCTTTTTATATGAAGCAGCGTAAAACTGTTATAAGAAAGTGTGATTATAATACTATCGATAAGACTAGGGGTTTATTACTTTCTCGTATACGTAGTATAGAGGAAGTCTTGTAATCGTCAAAAAATTCGACCTCGAGATTTTGACGGATTTACACGTTTCGAGCCTACATCAACCCAAAAATACCGTTTTTGGAATTATGTCTGTGCGTTAGCACTATAACTCGAGTATGCTTTGACTTATTGCAACCAAATTTAACATGCATGTATGACATCATAAAGGGTTTCTATCAACTTTTGAGTCGTCGATCACGAAAGTCAAGGAACCAAGTGCGCGGTCGGTACTGGAATGGGTGACAAATATAAGGTGTCTATCAACTTTTGAGTCGTTTCCGGTATACGAGAAAGTCAAGAGGAGACCACTCCCATTTTTTTAATATTCCGTGGTCCGATTAATAGAGCCGCAGGCAACGCAAAGAGTGTCGTATTGTATTATAGATGGATTTGTCTATAGGAGCACCAAATAAACTAAATTGTAACCGATGATGATGATAAATAATGGATTTAATTAGAATTTGTTAGGGATTATGGATATATGGATTTTAGAATTAGCGGGATTCCGCAAATCATGTACACGATATTTGTAACTAATTTTACAATTTATGGAAAGTAAAAATTCAAAGATTACACAGCCATTTAAAGGTTTCATTGGAGGCTTTCCTAAAGACCAGAGAATTAGAGGTAATAGAAATAAATTTATAGAATATTACACATACATACCTGTATTTGGTCCTGGAGTTGCTGGAAGATCTCCTGGCGCACCTGGTCCACCCTCTGAAGAAAGCGTGCGTCCTAGGCCCGGTTAATACACACGGGTTAGTCGCATTCCAGCATGCAGGAGAGAGAAACAACCGCATTAGAGCTATGTACACGGAAATTAGACCTTTAAGTCATCGCTCTAGAGCTCATAGTGGATTGCAGTGTGGCGAGAAAAGTAAGGAGGTAATGACCATTTGAAACCAAAGTAGGAATAGTAAAGCTGTGTTAAGGTAGTCAATGTGTAGTAAGTTGTACCTAATTATATTGTAAATAGACAATATATTTGTATAATACATACAAGATATGAGTAGTTCAATTAGTTGTGCTGTTGTAGAATATTGTTACAGATTAAAAACAAGTGGCATTTAACTATTTTTTTTTCTGACATTCTGAAAATTTTTGAAATGTGTCACTTAGAAAGAAAACTATGAAAAATTTGCTTTTTTTCTACTAACTTAAGATGGAAAAATGGAAGCCCCCACTCAGTGAGGAATCGCGGGTTTATACCGGGCAAAGCCACCATAAGCTATCATATGAATTGCAGTCTTCTTCCCCTGCATGCACGATTATGTTAATATTTTAACAGTAAATAACACAGTGGTCATTCGCACTAACTCCACACACGTTTTAGATATTAAAAAAAACACAAAATTAATCACAGAAATCATACTAAGACGGGGATTTCATTACCAATTTAAATTTACATTAAAAGAAAATGGAGGTAATTATTGTATAGGTAATTAAAACATTGAAAATTTAATTTAATAGTTATACTTTTTGTGCTTTGCAAAGTAAGGTCGAAAGAGCAATCAAAATAAAAATAATATTTTATTATACGTCATCAACAATATATTATTCAACAATAATGTTACACTGGCATTTAAATTCAAGGAAAACTTTATATAACTAGAACTTGTTAATTTTTGATTAAAGAAATAATTTATTAGAGAAAAGTACATTAAAAGCATCGAAGGCAAGCGTTTTATTTACAATACTGGTTCGATGGCAATATTTAGAATGTTAGGGGAGTCGGGAAGCACGCGTCAAGAATATTGTTGTAAATGGGCCAAAAGTTCAAGGCTTCCTGAAGTAAATGTACGAACACTGTTTGTCGTTTTTAATATTAAAATCGAATAACATATTGCACATCGTATTCTAACTAAATAATTATATAAAATAACCTCAATAAATAATATCGTGCTTTATTTATAGTATTTGCACTATCTATAGTTATAGGGTCATTACTCACTCAGACGTTTTTTAAACTGAACTAAAGATGAACCTGAATAAAATTTACTTTACATAATAAGCTTTTTTACATACAATGCACAAAATTGTACAAAAAATAAGTGTCAGAATTACATTTAAAGGTTTTAGACACGACAAATGTTAAAACTGCCTTTTTCAGTATTAGGTAATGAATTACCACGTCATCCCAAAAGGATTTAAGTAACATTTGGTAGCACATAAAGCCACATCTGGCAGTATGGGCCATGTAGTGCCTCAAAACAGTGACAGGTTGCCAGCCCTTGCATAACAGGGGCATCATACCCAAAAAGTAAGAAGACTTACAGTGAACCTACAAATAAAAGCCAACAAACAAGAGAGATGTTACAAGAGTGTAACATCTAAAACATCTCGGCATTTCGGGTATCAATGAATAATACGTTCAAATCATTATTTGCTAGACTGCTGCAAAATATCAAGAAAATTCTTTGCATTGTAACGTCTATGTTACGCACACGTGTTACGTACACGAGTACGTAAACGTAGAAGGTAAGATGCATTAAAATTTGTCGAACCTTTAAGTGACAGTGTATATACAGTGACTTCAGGAAAGCTTAGTTATTTACAAACGAAACGCTGAAGAGCTTTGTGCCCATGATGTGTTGATGAGGACTATGAGACTTACCTTCTCCAGCTCCAAGTCAATGTCCTGCTGGTAGAGGGAGACGTTGGCGTCTGTGTTCTCCGAGGTTTGGATGTGTGCCTTCAGCTGAGTGATCTAGGGGTAGAACAACACTTCATTGACAATCATCTCTTGTGATTAGCCTCCAAGTAAGTCCTATTGAGGCCTTAGATGTACTCCTTTAGCTGGGCACTGTCTAAATAATATTTCCGTGACCATCCTTTCCCGAGTTGTTGTGTGCACAACCTGTACTCGCCAACGGGCGAGTGACTCCTTGGTGCGATGGTCTCCTAGGCGGCCAGAATCGCCCTCAGTCGGCTTTGACGACACCCACGGCACATAAATGGGGCACCCGCGCGAGCGCGGAGCACCCGCGTCCGTGAATAAAAATACTGTTAAGCAGAACTTTTTAAAATTACCTAATTACCATCAGTAAGTAAGGGCCTACCTTAACCTTAACCGTTATAGTTAAAGGAAAACCTTTATAGAAGACCATCCATAACTTTTTAAGACATTCTGAACTGTATTCACAGATTTTGAGGAAATGTACGGCCAACGAAAAAAAAAACTTTCCAAAAAATATATTTTTATCGATCCTACTTTTTATGAGGATCAAAAGACTCTATAGGACAATTTAAGATATCAGTTATGAGTACTAGAAATGACAGAAATCGCCAAAAACTTTCTCCTTACATTTATTTATTTATTTCAAAGAATACGTAACAGGTAACAGTCATGAACATGTATAATAGATATTTATATTTATGCGTAAAACTTAAAAACTAAACTATTACCTAAGGACAAGTATCCCTAACATGTTAGTAGTAGGTAAGGCAGTGGCGTAGCGTAGGGGGGGCAGGGGGGGCGGCCCGCCCCGGGCGGCACATTTGAGGGGGCGGCAAAATTTCACAATAAATAAAAAAAAATTTAAACCATTTCATATTTTTATTGCAACTACAAACTACCAGGGCACTGCTCTCGCCGTTGAAATTTGTCAGTGCTTGGTGCTTATTTTTTATGGTAAACATTGTTTCATCAAATCATTGAAGTTTGCACTTCTAAGATCCAAACGAAATATTTTTGCAAATATTTGACTTTTTTTCTAGTATTTGACGTCCAGTTAAGATGAAACTACCTTATAGTGTGAAATATTTTTTTGCGTTTACAAACACGTAAATATTTTATATATATATTTACGCGTTTGTAAACCCAAAAAATTATTCCATATGAAATTGGTTTAATAAGAAAAATGTATTTTCGAATGAAATTACACGTTTGCCTGTCTCTAGCAGTGATAATGTAATTTGTACACTATTGGAAGGCATTTTTTCGAGCGATAACTTAAGCGTTGCAATGAAGTGCAGTCGACCAACTGAAATGCGAGAGCGTTCCCGATTCTTTTTTCATTAGTTCCAAAGTGAATGTAAATCCGGCAATTGCCTGACTTTTTCGTTGCCATTTTCGAGCGAGTGCAACGCATCTAAATACTTTTTAAACTTCTTATTGTGTTATGTATAGTATACATTAAAATGAAATACCAAAATAAGAGGGCGGCAAAATTATATTCCGCCCCGGGCGGCCGATACCCACGCTACGCCACTGGTAAGGTTGACTAAATGTTAATTAAATATAATTTATACATTAATAAAAGATACAAAATCAAATACAAAATTTAAATTTATAATTTTGTACTGAAAAATGATATACCACATTTAAAAATGATAAATCATAAAAAATTTGATCCCCACAAAATAGGCACGATATATCGATACGCATAAAACTGTTTTTTTTTTTATTTTAGCTGTCTTTTCACGGACCATACATTTTCTCAAAAAAAAAGAACTCACGAAGTATCGAATACGGGTGAAGAAAATCAAATCCAACGCTGATTTGTTTTTACTTTCTCGTAGGTACCTACGTTGTATAGAGGAAGTCTTGTAATCGTCAAAAAAATTATTGGTTGTCTGTAAAGTCGGTTTACTGACGATAGTTGAACGTGACAACGTCTTAAGAAAATACTGATGGAATGGATACTCGATAATTAAGTAGGAGAGAGACGGATGTCGAACGCTGCCGAACGCAAAGGCCGATTGTGGTTCTTTGTCGCTCGTTTCGCGCTCTCGCTTGCACTTCAAGCCTTGCATGGAACGCCAGAGCGAGGTAACGCCGCATGAGTCATGTTTTTTCGTGCGTGCAGCCGGCTCTATCGAATTATAAGACGTTGTCACGTCAAAATCTGTGAATGCAGTTCAGAATACCTTAAAAGTTATGGATGGTCCTAAGACCGTTTTCCTGTAACTATAACGGTTAAGATACCTGCCCTTACTGGCCACTGCCAAAAATCCAACCTGTATAATTAAAAAAGGTCGAATGGTTCACGTCTAGTATTTTTATTTAACATGCAACAGGTGTCAACCCTGTGAGAATAGTTATAAATTTTGCACGTTGTTGAGAACTTGGACTCTGCTCGGAATTACTCATGTGCGGGGTGAGAACGAGCAGTTCTATTCGTGACTGGGAATGAAGCTTTGAAAATTGTCGGGATAGGGCACAGCGGATTAGCCGCTAGAAATTGGACCAGCCCTAACGAAAGACCACAGCCAATAACACTACATTTTGTGGTGTTGAGTTTCTGTTGGTAAGGTTGCCAGAGGGGAAGGGGACTAGGGTTGCAGCGCGCGAGTGCCACACATCGCGGCCAAGTAACTCGGTTGCCTTCCGCATAGATGACGCTATACTACAATGCTCATACAAGAGCAACAAATAGAATTGGAACATGAATCGCGCTAACGAAGTTTCCAAAGGTGCTCGATATATATACAAGTTCCAACTACACTCAGTTGGACCGCGGTTCCCAGGCATACAACACCTTGCCCAGTGGAAGTACTTCCTAAACTCACATAAGGGATGCAAGCGTCTATAGGCTAGGGTGACTGCTTACCACCAGGCAGGCCATGTGCTATCTGCCAATCACCAATCACTTTACTAGGTGGTAGACCCATATGTAGGGTAGTCTGGATAGGTACCACCGCCTTTCTTATTTCTGCCGTGAAGCAGTTCGCTGTGTTTCGGATTGAAGGGAAAGGAAGCCAGTGTAATTACTGGGCATGCAAGCATATCATCTTAGTCCGCAGGATGGCAACGCACTTGCAGTGTTAAGTGATGTACCCTTAATATTGCAAGTGTCTATAGGCGTAATACCAGGTGGGCCGTAAGCTTGTTTGCCATCTAGTGGTATAAAAATAAACATAAAAAAGCTTTTAAATCAATAAGTTAAATTAGTCATTGTGTCACTAACCTGTTGGTCGAGCCCCGCGATCGCCTCCGCATGTTTGGCCTGCAGCTCGCTGACGTACGCCACGTGTTCCGCCTTCAACTCCTCGATCTGCTGCTCGTACTTCTTACACGTTTGCTTCATCGCTTGCTCCAGGGGCGTTGACTACGCGAAACATTATATCACTCTTTTTAGGGCGCTATTCCATAGGGCGTCTTGTATGCAAGTATGACGTCACATTTGCATACAAGTTCCAATGCAAGCAAAAACATTTCAAAAGAAAGTTATTATAATTACGACACCACTAGTATCGTTTGTAAGGCTCGCGTCGAGCAGCGTTGAAGCCACTTTCAAGTGATCCTTTCAAGCTTTATAAGCGATAATGATCATTTAAGTATGTATAAAGCTTAAACTTATTTCGCTTGCTTAGCCGGCCACGTCGCGTCGTCGATACCGGCGGCTGCCATCCTGGTATGGATCAGACCTAATGGGGTCTTAAATTACCTCAAGGGACAAGGAAGGCAGTTCAGCGCTCCTTGTTCGGCGACGGACGTAATCCCCGGCGGCATCCGGCGCTTCCAGGGATGACGCTGATCCAGCGGGCGACGCGCAAAGTCTCCCTCTCCAAACCTCTTCTGAGTAGCTGAAATAGTAGAATGTTGGTGTTATTAGAACGCAAAGGTAGGAAACACTGAGCAATCATTTCAATGGACGTTTAGATGGAATAAACTGTTTTGATTTTTAGCAACCCTGAGGAAGTATGAAAAAGATTGAAGACTTTTCTGTCGTATGTTTGTGTCTAATAAAATAAAAGAATAACAAAACACATTTTGTTAGAATAGACAAGCACTGCCAATAATAATAACCTTATTGCGAACTTGATTATTTATTTATTATATTAGTTCAAAATTAAAAACAAAACACAGTATTGACATAGCTTCGTATATAAGACAGATCAAAAATATCGAACTTACCTTTTCTGAAGCCTTCTTTTGTAAGCAAAAATAAGAGCAAAATGAGATGAGCACAATTAGACAATTTAGTTCCTTACGAAAAATATATTTAAAACTATGATACAATAGATATAAATTACCTTCTTTCCATGTCGGTGCATTTCTTTTCGAAATAAGTCCTTAAATTTTCCATATCTTTCTCATGTCTTAAACTAAGCTCTTCTTTGAGGGTGTCAATATCAGCATTCCCCGCCTTAACTGATGCAAGCAAGTCCTGCAATCGTCTCGTCTCTACAGTATAGGCATGTTTGTCTTGCTGCATCTGAGTTTCCAACTCTTTGATCTCTGTATCAGAATCTATGCGCATTTTACTAATTTCATCACACAGTACTTGGATAATACTCTCGCGTAATTTGTTCCTCAAATTCTCTTCTAGGTACTCTTCAAATTTGTTTATTATAAACGATAGTTTATTCTCAAAACCTGTTTGGAACTCGTCAGAGCAGTCAGACGATTTCAAATCAGATTTTGAGAAATTCACAGTGATTTCTTCATGGTCCATGTCCTTTTCGCCGTTGGAACTTCGGAGAGAAGAACCTCCACTCATTAAAGCAGAGTAGAACTTTGTGCTGTCGTCTTTTAGCATACCTTGGTATTTCATGAAGTCTGAGAGTTGAGCTTTGACAGTATCGTGCTCTGAGAACGACCTCTCGCCAACAATGTGCTGTAAATGTTGCAACTCATCAGTGAGGTGGTCATTTTCGAGTTTAAGCTCGTCACGTTCACGGACAGAACGCTGTAACGAGACGTTCAGTTCTTCTATTAATTCATCACGTTGCGTGATAGCGTCTTCGAAGTGCACAAGCTGAAAGGATGGAGCATTTGATACATATAAACATTCACAGTAAGCAAATTTACAATGGATTTAATGAATTAAAGCTGAACAATTTAAGACTAAATAGTATAACAATTAGGCTACAATATACCAATTAAATATATAACGATTTTCTTAATTAAAACATGAGAAGAGAGTACTTTCACTAGATTTCATAAAATTAGTACTTCCATCTCAAGAATTACTTTTTAAATTATACATATTCCACACATTTTATAGTTACCTGCATTATCAATTGGGTTAAAATTTAATATTTTTTCTTAAATTAGACTTTTTTTAATTATATTTGACATAATTATTGTTACTACTTAGAAGCTTAACTTTTATTCAACCAATGTACACAATTCATCTTTCTAAGGTAAATGTTTCTATGGTATTTAATAAATAAAAAGCATGAATGAGTTATGAAACTGCACAGGCAAAAAATATGAAGATCTTGTAAAGTAATTTACTTACAGTAAACATTTTATTTAAAATTTATGAAAATGTTGTTTTCAAAAATCCATAGTATTATTATTATAATTATTCTCAGACAATAATTATCTTAGATTATATACCTGATAATTATTATATTGTTTGACATGACATTATGACATAAATAAATCAAATCTAATTTAGGTCAACATTGTTTTTTTGTGCAATGAAAAGCAAATGAAAAAAAATGTTAACACTTAATTAAAATACATAATAAAATTTTAAATATTACTTAGTTCATTGTAAAATCCCTTTTTCCCATTTTACACATGCTACTGGCAGTTAGTTATCAGAGTGTCCCCAAAATTCCTTTACAGTATACCATAAGTATCATCAACTTGGTTACTTATACTGAGTTTTAATATGCTATTGCTTTCTAGCAAAATTAATTCATTGCACTTTTATTTATAAAGATAAAAAAATTATCTCAAATGTGATTTCTCATCACTATCAAGTAATTTTCAAAGTCTACATAAAAAGAAAGAATTAGTATAAATATTTAATGATGACAAAAACAATCACATCAAAAACTTAGTACCATTTTTACAGATGAAAGACAGCTTCTGAGTAAGTATACAACATGCTAGTGCAGTAAATAGTACAATTATTGTGCAGAGCAGCACCAGTGCATACAGTAAGCAAGCACAGAAGCACAGGCCATGTATTAGAGCTACTACCTTTGCATGGTATTCCTCACAGATTGTTTTGTAATCAGTGGTCATGGTGCTTAAAGACATAGTCTCTTCCGGAGCCATAGACTTAGGTTGAGTCAGTGATGGCTCATCTAATTTCTCATGAACCGTCTCCTGCACATCCTCAACGGTCATTTCTTCAACTAACAAATCCTGCTGTTCACTTTTATCACTTGATAAACTCTGTTTTTCTATAGAAACTTCATTTGACTTCTCCAGTAACAGTTCTCCGGACCTTTCCAGCGATGGATCCCTAAACTCCTGTTCATTGAAATCAAAAACCTCTTCAACTTTTATACTGTCCCCTCCACCAACTAGGAATGGTGAGAGTAAGTTAGGAAATACAGGAATTGGTTCTATATTTGGACCTAATATTGTGCTGCCCTGTGGAGGGGGCCCAAAAATTATTTTGGCCGTGGGAAGTGGATACTTAGGGACACCCTGGCCTCTTATGTCAAGCTTTATAATTTCTTCAGAACCTGAGCTGCCTGTGCTAAGTGGCAAATCCTCCTTTCCCGAATCACTTAACTGTTCTACTTTATCACCGTCACTTTCCAATGACTTTACTGATTCTTCATTTAAAGAGTCAATATATTTATCACTTTTATGAGACCCTTCAGATTCTCTTTCCGATACATGTGGATTCTCAGGCAAAGGTTGAGATTCATCTCCTTGGGAAGGCATGTCTTTAGAATAATCTGAAGACAATGCTAAATTTACAGGGCTCTCTTCACTAATGTGATGCTTGTCTGATGCTGCAGTAATGTCAATTGGCCATGATGAGCTTTGTTTGGTTTGGTCTTGAGTACTGGGATTATCACTGGTGGGAGAACGTGAGGGTGGAATGTTAAATGAATTGGATAAATTCCCTTGTTCGGTGTCCACTTTGAGAAACTCTTTAGTTTTAGGTGTTCTTGGTATTTTTTCAGTTTCGGACAGTGATTCTTCCACTTTTGATGGTAAGTGCTCTGAAATAGACTCTGTCTCACTGGTGTCTTCAACATCCTGGGTGGTGGTCCCTCTCACTTCTTTCCCCCCTATATCAGTTTCGGATGATGTTGTGGCGGCATTTCCATGTAAAGTGGTTATCTGTTGGGAATGTACGACATCCGGAAGGGCATTCTAAAAATAAATAAATGGCTTTATATGATGGGAATACCAAGAAGTTTTTGGGAATGTTAAATTGGAGCTGGCCGAAGTGATAAATGAAAAACCTAATCAAAAAGATAACAGAATAGTTATTTAGGCTTCGATTAATTCATTCACCTGCACTCTGGTATGCATTTCTGTACTATTTTTACCGTAGGAAAGTTTATAAATATCTCTTGGATACTATGTTACCTTAATGTTTAAGAAATTATGTCATAAGCATACCTTGATTTCAGCTGGGTCTGGTGAATTTTTTTGTGGATCATCCATAATTTTTCAAATTCATATTAAAATCAATCCAACAATTCATTTACAAACCAAATATTCGTTGTCAAGACGACGTTTTCACGTTCAAACAAAATACAAACGCCAAACTTGGTAATACCAGTCGTAATAAAATAATATTAAAAATTATAAAATGACACTTTGTTATAATGACGTAGGAACTTTGTTATTACGGGTTTTATAAAACTAAAAAAAATATGGCCCACATTGCCTATTGCTCTTTTAATTCAAGACGAATTTGCTTACAAATTACTCTTGGAACAAAAAATTTATAGGTAAAGAGAAGAGCAAATCATTAAAAAACCAACAAAAAAACAAATACCTGGCAACTCTGTCAAACGTGATTTGTTTCCATTGTGACACGAAGATCTTAGATTATATACCTGTAGATGGAGCCATCGCGTGGCCACTCGTGAAACAGCTATATATATTTTTTTTAAATGCCAGTGTTACTATTACGCAAGATTTTCCCAAATTATGGGTAAAACGGTATACACATTGTTGCATTGGTTGAATATTTTGCACTTCTTGTAAAATAATCTTAACCCTTTTTGTGGGAGGTGTCACTGGTTTTTGAACTTTCACCAGAGTCCTTGTGGACTCTGTCAATATATTTTCTTGGGTTAAACTCGAAAACTGCAAATTTTAAAAACCATTTAGACAAGGTAACCTACTTAACACGTACCTACTTACATAAGTTGTACTTTTTTTTTTTAATATGAATGAGTCCTTATCAAAATGTATTGAAGAAATCCTGGAGTATTTTGGTTGGTTCCCTATTTTATCATCCAGTACCATCCGCCCAATTCGTATTGACATTACTATTACTATTATTAGGAAATCTAAAATGTTTAAATAATAATCACCAAGGGTGCGTTCCAAAACCAGTGACGTAAAGTGGGTAAAATTTACTTCGTGAATAAGAAAGAGTCAGAGCATGACGCTCGAAAGAGAAAAAACATTGTTTTAGAACCCTAACGAGGAAATCTCGAGTAAAAATATGAAAACATGACATGTCGCCATTTTAATTTGTTTATTATCATATATTGGACAACTCTGCGCACGAATTTAATAAATTAACTTTTTACTTTATGTAAATAAAATACTATTTTACAGTAACCATCGTTTTTTAATTATTATTTTTGTAATTACACTTACAAAAATAATAATTAAAAAATTTGATCATGAATATGAAAACGTAGATGATGCTCAACAGATTGACAGCTGTCAGGAAATTTTTCCCGGTCTCCAAACACCGATAAAAATCGCCCCAGCGGGGTAAATTTTACTCTCCCCAAAGTCGTTACAAAATACTCGAGCAACTGTCAGAGTAAATGTTCGTTTACCTTCGGTTTCACTCGGGTTTGTTTTGGAACGGCTTAGAGTAAAATTCACTCTACCCCGAGTAAATTGAAATCGTTTTGGAACGCACCCCAAATTGCAAAATGGGGTAAATGAAATTTGCTATATGACAGCCCAAAATTCTTATCATCATCAACCTATTTTTAAAATAATATGTAAAAACGCCCATTATTTAAGAATTTAATGAGCTAAATACGTTGGATCACACCTGGAAAAACTAAAAACTCATTGTTTTAAAGGGTTTTCTATCCAAATGAAAGAAAATTTTACATACTCACGCGTGAAATGTTATTCCGACAATATTTCGCTCACTTCGACTTTTACACCCCAAAATAGCACAGCCCACCATCGCACTTATATTTTTTATTTAATTTGATCACCAAAAACACATATAAGTACACAAAAAAATGATAAAACCACTAACGTGAGAGATTGACTGACACAAACATTGCATTGTTTGTCACAATGTTGATTGTGACAAACACAAAAACAGGCCACGGTGACAGGGACAAAAAATTTAATCTTCTCTCTTTATTCTTTGCATAGGTTTTATATCTAGCTATCTCACTTTAACAGTTTGATGACGTCATATGGCTCCATCTACAGGTATATAATCTAAGCACGAAGATAGATTATTTTTATTTCTTCTTTCCAAGTCTCAGACCAATGACCTATAGACGGAGTCATAAGATGTTGCCGCTCTTCATTGGTGTATATGTCAAATATGTTATATCTCTGTCTGCCTTATGTTACACTGGTAAGAGTAAAAGAAACAGTGAATGTAGGTTTGACAACGACGCTCTATCGTGTGAAACTTGTCATGTCGTGACAGCTTAGCTTGTTCACAATATTGCGGTATTGCGCAAAATTGTTTTATTTTACCATGCAATCTCAGTTATTTAAGTTTATTTAAATTGAAAAATTTTAATAATGTCTTGTGCAGCTGTTTATTGTTTGTCAAGAACAACGAAACGAGATTTCTCATTTCATAGGTAAGTTATTGACAATACTATTTTATGCTTTACGATGATTTTTATTTCATAAAAAACAGCAAAACATTTAATTTTACTTATTGCAAGTCACACAGTCGCATAAAATATTGAGAAGTATCACGTTTTAACCTTTAAATAAACATAATTAAAAGGCTTTGTTTTTGACATAATTTTAGTGATGTGATTTAGTTTTATCGATAACATTAATCCTACTACAATGAGAGTGGGAACGGTATTTTTGACGTGATACCGTCTTATAAATCGATGAACGCCGGCTGCATGCACGATGAAGCATGACACATTGTCACGTTCCACCTGAGCCGAGCGTGAAACGAGAGCGCGGAACAAGTGATAGAGAGGCATCTATGTTCTGTGGAGAGGCACGATCGGCCAAAGCGTTCGGCTTATGTATGACGGTATCACGTAAAATTATAGTCCGTAAAGCAACTTTACAGACAACAGTTTAAAAAGAACACTTAAAGACATTTTAACTTAAAATAGGCCATAGCCGACAGTGGGGACCGTCGACTTGTTGAGCATCTATGCAGACTAACTAGATCGCTTTTAGTTATTAATTAGGTACTAACATTAGTAATTAAGATTTAATGTTACTAACACAATATGGATTTTTTTTGTCTGATAAATAGCAACGTTTTCCCCCCGAAGGATAGAAAACGCATATTTATATTAGGTTCCGTAGCTTGACCTACTATAAAGGGTACATGAGATAACCTCTTGGATTTTAACCGGTCTCAAACCTCCTCCCGCGCGCGCCGCGCCCCTCCCCGCACACGCGCTACTTTCCAACCACCTTGTTGCGCTGGGCGACTAGCGTCGCTTCTCATGTAGTGGGTCAAGTTACGCTGGAACCTAAATATACGTTTTCTATCCTTCGGGGGGAAAACGTTGCTATTTAGGTGTCCGAGCTTCGCTTGACCCACTATAAAGGGTACATGAGAAGTGTTTATTTAGTAGGTAGCTAATGTACCTAGTCACTCTTTGTTGTTTACGTAGTCAACGGGAGGCGTAGGCTGCGAACACATGTATTCGTAGGGCGTAAGCTAGTTTTATTTTGCTTTACAGATGTTTTTTTCTTAGAAGCGCTCCGTCCGTACTTTTTTATTTGGTTTGTTGAGAATGCAACAGGGTAACGGTATCTGATTAAATAAAAATACCAGGGTATTATTTTAAGGATATATAATTTTAAGTCTATTTACACATACTTTTTAGAAGAAGCCGCTTTTATTCTGTACATTTTCTATAAAAATGCAATAACTTTATTTCGAATAAGGCCAATGTTTGGTATATAAATGACCAACACAACGAGCAACGCATCGAGTTTAGCATATTGTGTTAGTAGGTAATAGAAAAATAATTCCAATTTAAATACAGGGTGGAATTTCGTAATGCCACCTGAAGGGAAAGTACTCTTAATACTGTAGATAGAAAATTTTACTCAAAGGAAACATTCCTTTATTTTGGTAAAGATAGAAAACTGCTTTCAAAGGTTTTCGAAAATTTGCTTGCCACACCCGGGAGTAGAACCAACTAAAATCTGTAAAAATTACATTCTGTAGTTTTATTGCATCAATCGTTAGGGTCAATTATTAAGACGAAATCTCTGTATAAAACTTGATAAATTAAATGAAAGGAAAGCCATGAAAAAGGACTTATAAATTCAATGGGTCAAGTTAAAGCACTTTTACTCAAAGATCCATCTGCTATCCATGTTAGTAGTTAATAATTATCATTGACGTCATTTATAAGTACATTAAAATAAATGAATTTGTTAGAAGAAATACTTTCCCTTCAGGTGGCATTACAAAATTCCACCCGGTATATCTAGTTGTAAGCTTTAGATTATGTACCTAATAGGTATCTAAGGGTAAACAATTAACATTCAAGCTATGCTGCGCTCAGTTAAATTTATTAACTATTTTAAATAAAGCACAGCCGTACAAGGCGTTTGTTTCTTTCTTCATTATAATCTAAGAGGGGCGATTCAATTAAATAGAGCATGCACAACGCAGCGCAGAAGCGCGCTGCGCGATATTAAACAATAGCTGCTCGCTATGTTGTCTTGAGACAGCGAATAAATTCAGTGATGTTTATTAATTAAACATGCCTTAGATTATTATGTTTCAAGTATATTGGAACCATTTAGTTGCTGTACAGCTGTACTTACTAGAGCCACAATGTCAAACTCTTGCACAGTCATATTGACAGAATGGAGAATTCCATTGGCAACTAAGTGCAGCACAAAAGTTTGCTTCGCTTTTTTTCTAGTCCAACATAACACCTCCCTACCTGTCAATGACCTGAACAATAAATTAAATGCATAGAAAATAATAAATTAAGCTGTGTAGATGTAGAGAGAGCTAAACTTAAAAAGTGACCAAGCAAACTAAGAAAAAAGTTTCCAGATAGGTATTTGCAAATGCAATTACACTACGTTACAAAAATACGTTGAATGAAGAACATAAACAAAATTTCTTTACCTATTATGTATACAATAGATTAACGCGCGTCTTTGCAGAGCAACGCACATCGGACGCGGCGCGTGCGTTGTGCGGTGCTCCTAACAGAAAATCTAACATAATGGTGACGTCACAGCTTACAATATTAATTTATGGCCAATTTATAGCACTAAAATAATTAAACAATAAATACATAGGACATTTTCTGTTTCATTTATTAAATTAAATGGTTAATCAAGAAAAAATACGTTTTAACCCTTAAAGTATCAATCTCATTTTAACTACATTTTAGGTTATATAATATTAAGAACAATCCTAGTCACAATTTTTTAATCGCTTGACGTCACTTTGCATGTTTGAAATCGCGTTCTAATATACGTTACTTCTATTTGAAATAGCATAAACATAATGTTACAAGAAACCTTTCAGTCATCTCCGATTTCAAACACTTTAGAGAAATCCATAAAAATAGTAGGTTTATAATATAAACTATTAAATCTTGAATTTTATCTAAATTGGTTTATTTATATTATCTTTCAAAAGATATCAACTATAGATCTAGTTAAATGCACACTGAAAAATGATTTCTTAGTAAAAATCAGGCTGCACAGTTAAAACAACTACACGATCAAGATCTTCAATAGGTACCTATATGGAAGATCTTGGAACAACTTACGGATATTATGTCAAACAAAAATAAATACATGATAATCACACTCACAATCGTAAAAGGAGTTGAGAAGAGCTTTACGTAACATTTTGTTACACATAAAGTGACATCTGGCAGTATGGGCCACACAGTACCCACCCCCAAAATAGTGACAGGTTGCAATCAGCATACACAAATACTTATCCATTGCTGTTTTTACAGTACAAGGGTAACAATAGCGTTATAGTAAAGTAGATATGTTGGGTCGTCTGGGTAGGTACCACCGCCCTTCTTATTTCTGCCGTGAAGCAGTTCGCTGTGTTTCTGATTGAAGGGAAAGGTAGCCAGTGTAATTTTACTGGGCATGGAAGGCATATCATCTTAGTCCCCAGGATGGCGATGCCCTTGCAGTGTTAAGTAATTTACACATCATCAGGGCCGGATTTAGGGGAGGGCAAGCGGGGCTACAGCCCAGGGCCCAGCTCCACAAAAGAAGGGCACCCACAATAGATATCGGAAAAAAAAATTCAAATTCAGACTAGTAAACACCAGTAAACAACTTTTCCTTTCATATTTTATTTCGCGTTTTACCTTTACCTAAGGTACTTTGTACAAACATGATTACATGAATAATAATAATATCTTTCTATTTTGTTCGTTGATTAAAGGTCGTAAAGAAGTATGCCTATTTTTTAACCGAAAACTCGATTGAAAAAAATTGTTCATTTTATTTGGAAAATAATTTGGGGCTAAGGGGCCTCCACTCCTTTGTTGCCCCGAGGCCTCCAGACCTTTAAATCCGGCCCTGCACATCATATTGCAAATGTCTGTAGGCGACGGTAACCACTTAACAACAGGTGGGCCACAAGCTTGTTTGCCATCTCGTAGAAAAAAAGTAAATAGTTCGGTGATTGGAGTCAAAAAAAGTTAGCGGGCACGCCCGGCTGGACACAAGCTACACTCTACATTACTTAGCAGTGTTATAACAAACAATCGTCGTGTTAGTAGTTGTCGGATAGTACAACAAAAAGGCACTCAACAATAAAACAAAACTACAACATATTGGCACTACGTATTTGTCATATCAGTCATATGATTCAGTTTTATAGACTGGTCTTATCAGTAAACTATCATAAGATAAAAAAAAGGTTTTAAACTATAATATGTCTGTGCAAGAAGGGTTATTCCTAGTCCTCAACACTGGCTTTGTTCTCACTGGTGTCGAAAGGTCCATAAAAATCCCAGTTTTTGACTGTCCCATTTGTCATCACTGGTGACGACTGGGTATAACCGCCTCTCGGCGCAGATTTATCCCATCTGTCCCCAGTGGGAACAAAGTTATTGGTAAGGACTCGGAATAACTTTGCAAGAACGAAAGTTCATTGAAAACATTAAGGAATTGGCCACTCATTCAATAGTTATTCATGCAAGGGTTATTGCAACATTTTGGGATCGAAATGTTCAAAGTAAAGGCTAGGTTACATTGGTGTTTTGAATATTGTTTAATAGTAAGCCTCATCTTAAGTTATCTTAGCGATTTTCCGTTTTATGTATTGCATAAAATATAAAAAAATGTAGCACAAAAGAGCAAACTAGGCGTCTAAGACATCGTAATATCGATAACAATGTAAATTAATCTTCTGATTTTCTTTGATAAGCGTCAAATCAAATTAGATATTTCATACACTACATAATATATACGACTAACCGTAAGCCCCCCACGCAACATAGAAACAAAGTTGCCAATCCACTTTGATTCCTGCCATTTTAGAATATGTATAAACGTTTTTCAAGTCGTAGATAAACTCCAAAAAAAAAATTTAAGTAAATCTGATTCCTTATTTACTGTATTATAGATTTATTATTACTGACGTTTCAGATTGGCAATGAATCGACTAGGGTGAGACCAAAAAATACACCGATGTGTTCGTATATAATGCGTATGTGTGAATGAAAAATACTACTGCAGTCTGACAGTTGTTGTCTTTTCTACGTGACTGACAGGCCTCCTTAGGCCTCCTGCGTGTACGTGAAATGGTCTCTTCTATCTATCTCGCTCTAATATACGCCTTTAGTATGCTCTTTCTCTTTTACATTGCCGATCTACAGTTTCCTATATCTATGTACTGTACAGAACTATATAGACTATCTCTAAAAGCTCTCCAATTGCATTCTAGATAAATCATAACATCCACGGCAAATGCTAAAAAGGTTATCATTATTAATGCGAGGCAATACGAAGCAGTGCTTGTGGCTAATAAACCCCACAGTTCCTATTGATTTTTAACGGCTAATTATTTTCGCGGCGAATAACAACTTAAAGGGCGACTATTTTGTTTCTAAAAAATAACTTGGCATCGATTAAATATTTTAGGAATTATAATATTATGAGCTTGAAAAAACAAGGATTTACAAAATCTTAATAATAGTTGCTACTTTAAGGTAACGAATATATTTAACAGATCGAATGAAAACATTGTATTATTGGCAACTATTGCTTTCATACGAGTAAAGTAATTGATTACGTAACTATTTGTTTCCGTGATTGGTAGGTTAGGGTTTTTTTTTATGACCAGGCGGAGTGCACTGTTTTCGGGAACAATGCCAGTTTAAATCAAAAGAAAGCTTACAACTGATTATGAAGCTGCTACTAAAATTAAAATTGTCCTTCACTGTAGCTGCCAAGCTAATAATTTTTTTACCGGCTTTAATTTTTTTTTAAATCCCTAATTTTAGCATTAATTTGTCGCCGCGTTAAATACATGCCATTTTTAACTTGGGATAAAATTGTATCTTTATCTTCTTGAATGTCAATTCTTCACTAGACTCAGCCTAAACACCATAATACGCCGATGGGGCGATGTTTATTTGTGTATTACAGTGCAGCATACCTAAGTATAGCGTAAATGTAAGATATTGTTATGAACTTAACACTAAGCGCACGGCGATGCAACTTGTCAACATTATGTATAAAGTTTGTCACATACAAACGTAGATTGTATTGTGTAGTGTTTCCCTTTGGTTTCCCTCTATTACATTTATGCTGCTTTTGTTGATAATAATGAGTATTATCATAACATTAGGGTTAGTAAACGTTTCATAAATAATTCCTATTTTATACCTTATGGAAGCACACAACAATCACAAACACTGCCCAAACAAAATATGTACAGAAATTTTGTTACATTTTTTACGTAATTATTTGGTTCAGAATAATGTTACAACATAAATAATACAAGCTACTTTGCAAAATTCCACAACACTATTGTGACAGCATTTATGATCACCAATATTCAGTGTTATGGATACCAAGGATGATTCCGTTATTACTAACTTAGTTGGATGCCATTGATTTTATATCAATCAAGCTTACTTCATGGAAAATTTACCTAATCAATTTGAATCAAATATGTCAGGATGTTGCCTATTCTAGTCGGCTGAAATACTTTTTACTAACTGTCAAAACATAACTTCTTGTATTACATTTTGGTAGGAATTTCAGCAGAGTTCTTGTTGTAATAACACATATTGTTAGACTCAATTTTTCACTCAATCTACCGTACAAATGTTTTTGTTATTTAGCCATTTAGCCAATGTCAAGTGAAAGTATCAGTTGACTTTGGCTAAATAGCGCGAAGCCATTAGTTAAGAGACGAACAATAAAATTTTGGTATGGCACTATGAACTCGTGATGTCAAAAGATCCCATACGTTGACTATAGGAACATTGACGTCACGAGTTCTTGGAGACTGAATATTTTAGCCGTATTTCCTGCGAAGCAGTGTCACTGTCAGTCATCTAGTCTCTTAGTTCGAATCTAAAGGATGTGGAAGACCTTAGTTTGCCTGTAATGTTTTTAATGAGTCTCCTATATTGTTAATATTGGCATCATTTCCTTTCACACAAAGTTAGAGTTAAAAAAAAAGTTAGCTGTAAATAATTTTCCAAATAAAATGATTCTACCTAGGAGTTGTATGTCCATATCTGCCTTTTTTTTTGTCGGGGAGGTCGAATGCATTTACGCATCGAACTCCTCTCCATACCCACTAAACATCCTCCCCGTCCTGACCTCCAGTGGGCACGTGAGCGCAACTACTCCGTGACATGTCCATATCTACCTAAAGGTAACACGGGTATTCTATATGGCTATTATACCGAGAATTGGTGCAAGAAAATATTAGTTTAAGTTGTGTCCATAACATAAGGAGGACACCTTAGTTCTAGGGAAAGCAATTCAGGAGCATTATTAATACAAAAGTGTTTAATAAAAACGAAGATAATTTAAAAATCGTTAGTGTAATAATTTCTCAGGCTCTTTAAAGCTCAACTGACATAATGCTATAAGTAACATCTACTTTTGTATAGTTAATAATAACGGAACCGGCACATCTAACTTTATAAATTGAAAAACTAAAATAGTGTATGACTGTATAATAAAATTGTTGCAAACTGGTACCCTTCTATGATAATCTCAATCAAAAATGAACTCCAGTACTTTGACCTGATACTTACATGTCATGGAATTTGGGTGATATACTATTTAGCCCTCCGAAGTGACTTGAACTGACATGGATGTTGTGTCGATGGAGTAGACTCTAATCGGAGTCTTGTCGTTGATGCAATAGTCAAAGTAAGAAATTCAGCTTTGAATGAACCTTTATGTAACAATATTACTAGCTTAATTAGTATTGCAAATAGCAGTCAGCAGTTATACGTTAAGGCTCCAAGCTGAGGTCCACAAAGGAAGCCAATACTAACCTTTGTGCGTCTAATGTACTTCGTACCTTGAGGTAAATTCTATATTGTGTTCACGTGATAGCGCCAATATTTTTCTGTTAGTATACTATTTTTTACGTAACAATTTAACCCATGATTTCTCGAGTCCAATTTACACAGGAGAACAAATTTATTTCAATGCTAAAAGTTCTAATTACTCAACTAATCACTACGAGAATGAAAGTTATATTCTTTACATCTTTTTTATTAAATTATAAGCTACTTTTTGTTAGTATCAGATACATTTATATTTTAGCAAATTTTTATAAACAAATTCTTGTCTTCAATTAAATAAGCTCTTAACTAAAATATGGAAAATCTTGATTAAATTATATTAAACTAGGACTTTTATAACTATACCTATACCCTGAAAATTTTGAAATTATGTATGTTGTCAGCAGATCGTGATATGCCTGGGCACATTGTGATAAGTCACAATTATGATGTAGGCCATTAGACTCTCCCACTAAAGGTCCACTCCGCATGGTCATAAAAAAATAACCCCGAACCTACTGATCACTCCTGGCTACTACCATTTTTAGAATTGGATAGAATTGGATTCGACCAGTGGTCGAAATTATTATGGTCTAGTAATGTTTAAGAATATGCCAGCATCATTATATTATCACAATCTGCCTAACTATACGATCGGCTCACAGCATGTATTAAGCAAAAACTATATTTTAAAACAGTTTAATATATATGTTATGCTCAAAGACAGTCGCTCACAACGTGTTTGTGGTCAAAGTAAAACATCCATATCTGTTATTGATAAATTATAATCATCCGTTAACCCCGTGGCTGAGTGATGGGTAGGTTAGGGTTATTTTTGTTTTATGGGCTGAGTGTACCTTTATGTTGATGTTTTACTGTGACCATAACGTGTTGTGAGCTTTTTTTCGCTCAATAAATGTTATCGGTCTTTGAGCGTAACATATAATTATGTTACAAGTATAGGTACAGGGTATAGAGTAACACGTGTTAAATAAATAAATAAAATTTAACTTTAAGAAACCATGGGCGAGTGTTGTAGTTAACACTGATCACATTCAATAAATTATCTACACTCTTAAAATAGTTAAACTTTTAAATAGAAATTCAGAAAAATTCCTACTGACTAGTTTTTCAAAATACTTTTATTAAATAATTTATTTTACTGTGAACACTTAACAATTTATTTGCCATCAATATTATTATTTTAAATCACATCTCTATTTACTCTAGCTTATGTTACAGTCATCTGATGACGTCACCGGTTGGCACTTTCCGGATACAATAACTTTTACTAATAAAAAAACATGGTATTTAAATAAATGTGATGAGTACTAGCCCCTTGAATGGTTTGGAGCCGCCGAGGTAGTCAGCTTGAAGTCATCGTGTTTGTTATGTACAAGTGGGAGTGATTGTGGCAGTCAAGTAGCTGGTTTCTCAGGTTTGTTATCATCATCATCATCTTCCTCTTCCTCCTGTGCCATCAGCTGACGTGCAAGTTGCAGCGCCTGGAAAACATGGAGTGAATACCTTAGCATTGTGCTAAATTTCCGGTTCTGATTTCTCAGGACATTTCGATAAATTATATTATCTATACACCGTGAAAATTTAGTGGTTGTTTTCCCGCAGCAGAACGATTTACCTTTAGTAGCACTATCGAATCATGCGAGTTATTTTTTGAAATCGAAAATATTTTTGTTCTCAACTAATCAAAAAAATAATCATCAACTCGAAAGCGTGAGAACCGATAGTTTCTTTTACGAGATGTGACATTTTGGGTACTGCTTGCCGCACGAAATCAATGTTTAAAGCAAAAGAAGCTCTACGCCCTAAGCAATACAGCATAAACTGCACCGCACGCGCTCTGCAAAGCAAACCGCCAAATAAACAATAACAAAAACACAAAGGCACCGCCGCGCATGCGCGCGCGTGTCTCAGCTCAGTTGCACCACAGTAGTTGCACCGCGATCGCCGTCCGCGCAACTACGCAAGCGCAATTGTTGCCGCCAAAATGGATCGCCATTACGTTTATTCAAATGTGGAGTACGTTTCTATGGTGCAATTGTACGCGAGGGCGAATTATGATTCGCATGCCGCCCGTCGACTTTTCTTTGTGGTCTGAGCTCAAACGCCTTGTATATCGGGAGGAATACCAAACTCGCGACGCGTTAAAAAGTGCGATAGTGGACGCTTTTGATATAATTAGACGTGACAGAGACACAATATTAAAATTGAAAGCCAATCAATTAAAACGTGCACGATTGTGTGTAGAACGCAGTGGTTTACACTTTGAACAATTACTCCGTTACCGGGAAGTGTAAGTACCTACTTGTACATTTGTAAATAGCGAACATTTATTAGGTTAGGTAATTAAAATCATTGTAAATACGTTGATTCCCATTTTTTAAATACGCCATAAATACTTTATTGCCTAATTCAGTACCTAATACATTATTACCTACTTTAAGACAATAATCTTGATTACATGTTGTTTATCCATTAAAAATTATGTTCGTGTTTAGTTAAGTGTAGTTGAAAGTATTTACGACGGTCCTAAGCCCGTTAAAGTATGAAGGGAAAATGGAAATCACTTGTTGTAAATAGTGAGTTAGCAGCCTAGTGATAAGCGCGAGGGGCAATGACCCCGGCCGGTTGTCAGTCGCGGCGCGGCTGGTACT
Source organism: Elophila nymphaeata (assembly GCA_955850985.1). Taxonomy (NCBI): domain Eukaryota; kingdom Metazoa; phylum Arthropoda; class Insecta; order Lepidoptera; family Crambidae; genus Elophila; species Elophila nymphaeata. The sequence continues at coordinate 20,988,181 of OY039084.1, read as the reverse complement.
ATTGATTCGAGGTTGCTTTCGAGTTTTGTTTGTCACAGTCTTAAAACTGCTATTATTTGATTTGAATAAAAAAAAACTGCACACGTCTATTGTACTACTAAGATAGAATCATTTTACTGCGGGAAAACAACCACTAAATTTTCACGGTGTATATTATGTATATAAATGTTATGTTGGTTTGTGTAAGCTTCAAAAACTCAAAAGTTCTGCACCGATTGAGTTGAAATTTTAACATGATATAAAATCCGCATCAAGGATTGTTTTTATCTATTTTTTGCATCAGTCACATATCTGCGACCGCGAGAAAACAGTTTTTTTAACGATCAGCTGTGTACCAGTGACCGCGCCATCTGCCAGAAGCGAGGAAAATACTCGCTGACAACCGCAATCTTTAGTAATGAAAAAATTACAACCGTAACTAGGCAACCGCCATCAACGTCAATCAAAAAACTATAGACAATGTGGTGGCCAATCGCCAACATGTATAATCCGCATCAAGGATTGTTTTTTTTTTGGGGGGTACAGGGTACAGCTAGAGTGTATGTTGCGTATTCCCGAGTCGGCAAACCAGATAGTCTTTATATCTACGCAGACAGTAGAAAAACAAAAAATATTGTATTGCAAAATTAAACTTATATGAAATGTTTTCTTTGTTTTGTTTCTCATTTCTCAACCATTCAATCACAATGTGCCACTGCGAAGCGTGGCAGGGTACAGCTAGTACTTTATAAGCTACAATTTCCATAGGGTGTCACGCATCAGAGCGTATTTTGCAAACTTTAGAAGGAAACTGGGGCCTTATCGTGCCATTTACAATGTTTTTACCAAAACCAAATCACTATCGTTTTCATATTTGGTCACTAAAAACCTCCTACAAAAATTAATATTTAAATAGATATTATTTGAAATGAGTTTCTGGTTTTTTACCATATGACTTTTTGTTATTGAAATTAAGCACAATTTTGCATATAACAGTATTTAAATTTAAGTTCTTACAAAAAATCCTCTGGTCCATAGGAGCCTCAACAGACAAATAAAGGCAAATATTATTGCTTACCAACAAATCTACTTTTGGGACTAAAAAAATGAAATATCAACCAACATCTTTCTAACATATCAAACAATACAATAATGGTTTCAATGTTGATAAATGAAGAAATAAACACTGTAATTTAAAAAAATTAAAATTGTATTATATTTTAACAATGTATTTTTAAGTGGTATAATATGTATTGCCTACCTTTTTAAAACAAATGTACAAGGCTAGAGTTTATAGAAAAAACTAGATCCAATATCAAATACCTAGACATTTTTTTTATTTATCCCCTTAGCCGGCGGGTGCCATATTATGACATCGTTTGTAATACACTATTCGGGCGCGTGCCATAATATGGCATGCTGTCATACATTTAAAAACCATTTTTTTTTTTAATTTGTTATGTCTCAACTCTACGATTGTTGTTTGTACCGTGTGATTTTACAATTAGGATGGAAGTTTAAGTTACCTTTGCCTCAATAAAAAATAACTCCATTTAAGAAAAATTAAAAATGTGACGTGCCATAATATGACGGCTGCCGAACGTCGAGTTGTGTCATAATATGGCGGCTGCCGAACGTCGAGTTAATCAAACGATAGTTCAAATTTAGTTTGTCAATGTGCTATATTTATCAGATTCTAGGTATGTTTAGTTAATTTGTTAAATTTAAAGTGTAGTTTGTAAAGTATTGGCTGGTATTTAACAAATTTAGGACGTATTAAAGTCGGAAATACCCTTATGCCTGGTTTCAAATGCTTGTAAATTAATCATTATACAATGCTCTTTATTCAAAGTAGTCTTAAATTTTAGTTAGTTTATCTAGGAATCTAAAGATATACCACATGCGTGGTATTTATAAACAAAGGAAGTTACACAAAGCAAAAAGCCGACATGCTACCCCTCGGCGGGCTGATGACGTAATCGCTCACAATTGTACTTTACAGCCTTTGAAGCGCCGCCAGGCGATGGGTTATAAAATATATACTCAATACCAACCCTAAATTTTACCTGAATTACATGAAAGTTAAAATGAGTTTTAGTTTATTACTAAAATAGGCACTTAAAAACTCAACATACCTCCCTTGGGAGCTATTCAATAACATTAAGGTCAAGGCTAACCACTATGGACATTGTATTAGCATAATTTATGCTAGAGAACAATAACATCACATTTATACATAGATTGTCTACCGTTCACAGAAAAATTGCAATTACCTGAAACTCATTGTAGTGCATCTTTCTTTTCTTTTCAAATTCAACCCGCTTTTTCCGCATCTCCTCAGTTTCCTCCTCCATTTCTTCGTCACTATCGCATGTGTCTAGACATTTAGGTGGCTTATTCATACTGGCAGCAAGCTTGGCTGCCAAAATGTTAGCATCCAACTCATCATTAGGCTCCAAGTCTCCATCTATAGTTTCTGAGTAGGGTGTCTTGGGCTCATCAACTTTCATATGTCCGTAATCCTTATTTACCGGGTGGAAGGTCTCTATAATATTCATTTCATCGAACCTCTGTTCCTTTGCCCGTTTGCTAGATGTGCCCTCTTGTCCATCGACACTACGTGACGACTTCAGAATGCCTTTGGAGGGCTTCTTTTGTAGATTCTGTGCCATATTATAGCATTCAAAATTGCATGATACAAATTTTATTAATTTAGTTTAATTAAATAGTGTAAATAATACATTTGACAAAAACGTAATTTAACTTGACAGTATTTTGACATTGACATTTTAATAGATATAAATGTTGCTATTAATAAAAAACGCTTGTTTGTTTGTTAGGGTTTTTGGCTTGGTATCTAAGACCTTTGCGTCATATCTTCATTTGTTATTAATGTATTATTTTTTGATGTTTGCATTAAAATATGGACGTCACACATTTCAATGCATCTAGGGAGTGCTTGGAAAGAAAGTTATGGCAATAGACCTCATGATAGTGACTGATGAGAATTTTGTAGTAGGATTTCCACCTTTGGAATTCCACCCACTATAGAATTCTCAACGTCATATACACAAAACGTTTATTTCAATGATTCCTCATAACTGTTCAGCAGCATAAAAACGATGCTTGCAACGAAACGACACCATTTTCACTGCACAAAATCCACTCCGAAGCAATTTTGAATTATCGAAATTATTTCTGTGTTATAGGCAACTCCGTTTTAGGATAAATTTAATGTTTCTGGGCATCATTTACAAGAAAACACTCCGCAACAAATAATTTTTACGAGGTCCGCTTAGCGACAGATACTAATTGAAAATGGTTGCTCGTTGCGGCGAACTAGTTTTTATAAACTGACATGAACATTTGTTCATGTACTTTGGCAAACAAAGGAGAACGCGTTCGCTTGCCACGTCCCGTGTTAAATTGTCTACGGTCACCCATCATCAGAAAGGCGCGCATGATTGTGTAGGGATCATAGTTGTGACTAAGTGGCAATCACATAGATATTGGAAACTGTAGATCGGCAATGTAAAAGATAAAGGGCATACTAACGTGTATATAAGATCGAGATCGGTATATAATATAAGGACGGCAGTGACTGAATCGGAAAGATCGGAAATGAACAGTTATGATTGTGTAGACTGCAATCTATGAGCGTCGCGATGATGGTTACTTTTTTGCTTAGACAAATACTTTTAATACTAGAAAAATGCACTGAAAAAAATCGACTTGCCTCAGGCGGCAAGTCGATTTTTTCAGTGCATTTTTCTAGTATTATATTTACGCGTTTGTAAACGCAAAAATAAAATTATTCCATAAATACTTTTAAGTCGTCCGTCATTGTCTACTGTGAAGAGGAGCTCTTCGAGCCTTCTTTTCGACGACATTGTCGTCCGTCGAGGACTCGGGGCGCGTCCCAGATCGAGAGGTCTACACTCTAAGTTGTTATAAAATTTTGTATGGCAACTTTACACTGTGATTTCCTTTCCACTTCATCAGTCACCATTATGAGGTCTGTTGCTATACAATTCTCGCTAAGTATTCCCTAGATGCATTAAAATGTGTGACACTCACATTTAATGCTAAAGGAAGAAGAAACAAATTGAAGACATGGATCTATAGGCTACATCCTCTTGCCTTCCCGTAATAGAGAGAATTAAAAATAACGGATTTCACTTGACAGTGACAGCTATGACAGTGACATCTGCTGTTTGGAAGTTGTTTTGTTTATTGGAACTCCCATAGAAAAATCCCTTGCTCTTTGTTTGTTTTGTAATTTGTGAATTTTATTTCTATTGTTTTATGATTGCATGTAATAAGCAATTTGCAATGAGAAAAAGATAAAAATTATTTTCGTAAAAGACATTTAACATTTATTCACTTGATTCAATACTTGTTGTGTCGAAGTTTTTTAATTACTCTAATAAAAATTGTCCTTTTTGAAAATTTATTGTAAAGCACCTACATTTGCAATATGGTAGAAGAGTCTACGGCTAACTCAAGTAAACCCAAGGTATAAAATTAAATGAAACTACGATTAATAACCTTTTTAGTGACCTTGCATCAAACATTTAATATGGAGTGTTTACATTATAATTTCAGACTAAAACTACGCGCCCTAAAGCAGTATACTTATGGACAGAAGCAGATGTTCAGAAGTGGCTGCGTCGACATTGTAGTGATTATTACAATCTCTATTGGGAGCGATTCCACGAGGTATGTGCATATGTGTCTAAACTTTTAACAATGTCGAATAAACATCACTATTTTTATCAGATATAACTTGGATTTGGAACAGGCCTTCCAAGGCCACGTTTACTGTAAATTTCTACAAAATTTATGATTAACAGTTTGTATAAAATATGGACTTGAGTGACAACCGATTTGATATTAAAATCATGACACAAATCTTTCTACTATTTTCAGCATGACATTACTGGCCGTGCATTGATAAGAATCAATGATAACACTTTGTTAAGAATGGGAATAACAAACAGAGAACACAGAGATGCAATATGGCGTGAAATTCTGAAGTTGAGGCTCAAGACAGATATCATGGAAATAAGAGACTTAGAGAGACGACACAATTATTTTGATTACGATTTGTGACATCAGAAAAGTCATGAATGTTACAACACTGTCTGTAAATTGTTGTTCTGATTAAAGAGACACCTTTTTGGTCATAACTATCTTAGAAAAATACTATAATGCACCTATTTGGGGCCTTATAAGTAATATTGGTATTTAATAATAAATGATGTATCCAAATATGCTTTAAAATCATCAAAACAGGTTTAGTATGTGTAAGATATGCTTTAGTGTGTAAATAAACTGCTCATAAAAATTGTTATGTAAGTAACTATAACATTTAATATTATTGTTATTTCTTGTATAATATGAATATATGAAAAAAATTATGTAGAACAAAGAACAGGCTGAAATATACTAATCCATACTGTCTACTAAGAAATATATATTTTTATTTAACCAACTTAGTAGAAAGAGAGAATGACAAAAAAAAATATTCTGTGTAATACTGCAAATAATAAAGTTACGTACATAATACTACCATTACCATGAAATTTTTGTTGCTCTGAATTTCCTTATTCAGAGGGTTGTTGCCACAGATTTAATAATACAAAGAGATAGGCCAAGCCAGCGCTTAACTTGTGACAAGTGTATGCCCAGTGGGCATACATTACCGCCACTTCGCTGTCCGCGTCACTCGGACTTCCTATGAACTCAGCGATTTGACCGATCTCCTTTGCGGCTGTGCCTAACTTTCATTGCTTCGCAGTCCTTAAGACGCGCGCAATGAATAGTGTATATTACGACATGCTCAACTAGAACCATGTTATGTAGTACGGCCGCTGATCGCGACACACCGTCTTCGCATGAACTCGGTGATTCGCCCGATTTCCTTAGATTGATATATCTGTGGTTGTTGCTATAGATTCCTACTACTGTCTGTCTCTTTTATCACTTAACACTGGCCAAAATGTATTGTTAACTGAATTATTTATAAAATTCTTAGATGATAATCATCTAAGATAAAATTAGAAATCATCTTAACTGGATGTCAAATATCTGTAAAAATATTTCGTTCGGATCTTAGAAGTGCAAACTTCAAAGATTTGATCCACCAATATTACCATAAAAACATAAGTACCTACCAAGCACTGACAAATTTCGACGGCGAAAGCAAAATGTCCCGGTAGCGTAGTGGTTGACGCAGCCGCCCGGACTGCGGAAGATGCTGGGTTCGATTCCTGCCTTAGAAAGTCGATTTTTTCCGTGTATTTCTTTAATTTTAAAAATATTTGCACATTTGTTAACGCAAAAAAAAATCGTAATATAGTATAAGGTAGTTTCATCTTAACTGGACGTCAAATATTTGTAAAAATATTTCATTCGGTTCTTATGCTGGGGCCGCACTTGCGCCTATCGTCCCGAAGTAATGCGTGGCGATACTTCGTACGATACACTTAAGTGCGGCCCTAGCAAAGTTATCGCGATAAAGCATGTGGCATTTCTTTATTTGCACGAACTATCGTGCAATAATCCAAGATGGCCGAAAACATTTCCAGACGTGTAAATTGCGTAGTATTATTATCCTTCTTTGCGTTTAACTACGCATAATCACTTTCTTTACTTCTAAATTGTGTCCTATAAATTACGTGATGCATTTATTATAAAAAATAACTCAGCTGTATCGTATACTTAGTCACCCGTACGCGTCTGAACTAATGGAGAACAACCTTCGAAATGAACAACGCATGTCTGACCACGCAGCGCGATAGGTTAGCGCGCTAAAACCCTGACGTACCGCCTCCCGGCCGATAACGCACACTCAACCCGAATATTCGTGACGATAGCCGATAACGGCCGGTCACATCTGCGTGTATCGTGTCCTAGCACGAAGCTTCGTAACGATAGGCGCAAGTGCGGCCCCAGCATTAGAAGTGCAAACTTCAAAGATTGATGAAGCAATGTTATCAAAAAACATAAGTACCAAGCACTGACAAATTTCGGCGGCGAAAGCAATGTCCCGGTAACGTACTAGTTGACACAGCCACCGGGATTGCGGAAGATGCTGGATTCGATTACCGCCTCATTCCCGCCCTGGACAGTCGATTTTCATCCGTATGTTTTTCTAATTTTAAAAATATTATGCAGCATCTTCCGCAATCCGGGCGGCTGCGTCAACTACTATGCTTAATAAATAAAAATAAATAATTATGTTTTTATAATATCATTGTTTCATCAAATTTCTGAATTTTACGCTTCTAAGATCCGAACGAAATATTTTTGCAAATATTTGACGTCTAGTTAAGGTGAACCTACCTTAAATTATTTTTGCGTTAACGTGCCCGTTCGTTAAACAAAATATGATACCGTTTATTAAAATGTTGTCACCGTTTATTAAAAATAACCCGTGGCTGTTCAGACGTAATTCATTACAACTTGTCCGAATCATAATTTATTTAGTTATTGTATTGCATTATGTGATACCTATAGGTATATGAGATATTATGTATGTACTTAGTTGGTTTTTTAAATATGTAGGATTGTAGTGTACTTATGGGGTTATTTTAATAAATAATAATAATAAAATGCGTTTATTGCTTTCAAACAAGTAGGTAACAATCATACTCTTATGCTAATACAACTAGAACATCGTACAAATATAGGGACGAATCTCTAGGGACATAAGTACATGACAAAGAAAGCAAATGGAGGTGGCTCAGCTAGTGCTGACATAGGACAGCGCTGATTTTCAGCCACTCCCACTCCTCTAAGATCTAGTTCGAGGGTTGGGTTACGAGGGCTTAAAACAAAAAAACAAAAAATAGGACATAATTCTGTAAAATATAAATTAAACTAAACGAACCGATACAATTCAGAAGAGTAGCACTCCGTAAGCGAACTGTGTGTGCTGAACTGTGTGTGCTTGTGTGTGTGTGTGTGTGCGTGTGTGTGTGTTTGTGTGTGTGTATGTGTGTGTGCGTGCGTGTGCCTGTGATTATTAGTGTCTAGAAAAAAATATTTAGGGGCAGGGATTTCCAATATCCACGAACAATATTCTCTGCTGCTAACTGTTTTCTTAATAAGGGTGTTTTATATTTAGTTTTGAAACATTCAATACTGATTTTCTCTCTCATAGGAGGAGGCAGAACGTTCCATATGCTAGCAGCGTGGAATTTAAATGATCGCCTATTTTAAATATTGTTATATTGCTTTTAAGTAATATATTTACTTGTAACACGTTATTCACGCTTTTATGTTTACTCACTAATGCTAGGGTTGGCTGGAAGAGATCTCTTTTAGAGATAAGCTCACCTTTGTAGGTATATGTCTTTCTTTATGTATTTTTATTACTGTTTTATGTGTGCAATACATAAAACAGTAAGTGTACAGTAATTTATAATACAATCTTCCATAATGTTAATTTAAATAGACGGGCACAATCTTGTACCCCTTGATCTTATTGACGTGCCAGATTTTTTTCGGTGTAAGTTAGAATCTGTTGGAGGTACACACTGACATGAAATAAATGTTTTTATGCCACACACACCTGTACCCCTAGTATGAGTTTGTTAGTTTTCGAGCTCGATCAAACGTATCGTCTCTTTTCGTACCTTGCCCATAGCGCCTCTAGCGTAAACTATCAGAAACAGTGGGCAATGTATGAAAAGAGACGATACATTTGATCGAGCTCGAAAACTATCAAAACTCATACTAAGGGTACTGACCAGAAAATGGCATTTGCCGCTCGCCACACGTACGGAAAATATAAAGGGTACACTGCAAGTGCGTTGCCATCCTGGGGACTAAGATGATTATATGCCTTCCATGCCCAATAATTACACTGGCTACCTTACCCTTCAATCCGAATTAGCAAATTGTTTCACGGCAGAAATAAGAAAGGCGGTGGTACTTACCTACCTAGACGACCCTACGGGTCTACCACCTAGTTTCATGGTTTAGTGGAATCCTCAGTTCATATAAGTAAAGTATTATAGGTACCTAAGTACCTAGTTTGCTTGGAATCGGCCCGTCCCGTGCGGTGCGTAGAAGATTATTCTAAGGCATCACTGTTAAAATTTACTGATTTGCATATTAGTAACAAACTACTTTCAAAGTGTGTGCGTTATTTCTGTTACAAGATGACTCTGTTATCTTTACACTTAAGAAATTAAGAATAAAACGCTTCTGCTTATAACCCGTACCACCGTGATAGTAGTGACTATATAGTTAGTCGCGCTCGGCAGACGTTCTAAAATAGCTGTTTTAATAACCCTCCTTTGTTTATTATTCTTCCTTGTACCCGGCTGAAGAGATCACTTTATTTCTGGCTGCAGTGAGTATCGTCTAATTCCTCTATAAATTGTCACTGCTGAACAATGTTATATGAAAAGCTTTCATGACATTATTTTACGGTTTTCATTGAGAAAAGATTTTCTAATGAAACTATTATGATAATAAAGTGTGGTAAAAAGATTAAGGGATGACTTTTGCTTTGACACGACATGTTGGAAATGAATTTTTCAGATAATTTTCTATGCTCGTGGTATTTGAAACTTATCGGCATTTACTGCTTTTTATTTAACATCAACAGGTAATCTTCCTTTCGGAAATCAATGCCACTATTAAGATATAGTAATGATCATATTATTATGATCCATCTAATTATGTTCCAGTTAATCGCTGACCGTTGACACTCTGTCGGTGTGAAGCGTCTCAACTAGTTGGTCACACTGCCGACGGTAATCGAGCAGCAAATAAATCTTGAACAGAGGTAGATTTTTTGTCACAAATGGCTCGTTGTAACCAACGACACAAAACAACATCCCACCACAAAACCATAGCCTGGCGCAACCTTCCGGTTATAATTTACTCTTTGACCTTGTCCCTCTCCCCCTTCTGGGGCGGACAGCACTCGGTACTCGGTACACCTTCGTTGCCTTTTAGGTCGTCGGAGCCCACCCGAAGTGGTACCGCTAGTTCCCCTGCCCAGTCTTCTGCCTCTTCTGCGGCGTTTTCTCTCTTCACCTCTCTCTCTCTACCAAACGACTCAACAATCAGAACTACACACTAGAATGTCGCTACTCTCCAAATCGTTTCTAGTTTCACCTTTCTCTACTTTTTTCTCGTTTATCGGTGGCGGTGGTTTGTCCCTATGATTGTCATATCAATATTCCCCGTTTTGAAAGGAATTTGAAAGGCCCATCCACGGCCCATCGTATGCATGCTGCATGGTCCCCGTAACTTGTCACTTCTTTCGTCGCCGAGCTAGGATAAAGTGGAGCTCCGAGATCCGGAACTCCACACGGAACGGAAGGGATGTGGTAGGTATACAAGCACTTACTTATAATAGGTATATTGCAAGCGTTCATATATAGGCGCTGCTGATTGAAAGCTTGCGTGAATTCGAGAAGAAGAAGATAGATGCTCTGGAAATTTGGTGTTGGAGAAGAATGCCTGGAGTATCGCCTGGACCGAGATTCGTACTAACATTTTCATATTCCAAAAACTCGGTATCAAGCAGCGGCTATATAATCTAATGTAGTTCAGACTCGTATTTTGAAATACTTCAGACACGTCTCAGGACGTGATGCAGATTCGATTGAACGCCTTGCTGTACGAAGCAGAGTAGAAGGCACTAGACCTCGTGGAAGGTCGTGTGATGGGCCAATCAAATTAAAGCTGTAGTAGGCTGTCCCTTTCATGGGAGTACCAGGAACAATTAAGATAACATGCGTTTGCGCAAGTTGAAACATAGAAACATGCCGACGATGTTTGCAGTTATAACATATATTTCAGCGTCATCATTATAAAGCACATGAAATAAACAAACAGTAGGTAGGTACATACGGACCATTAAAGCCATTTGGCATGGTTCTGTTGCCAAATTAACTCCAAGGGAATGTCTCGCAAATCACTCCCGAGTCCCGTATGGTTATTACGAAATGATCGTCGCGCGACCCGGCCACTGTGTAAAATGCTTAGTCTTATTGTGTCAAGCCAAGCATCGTATTATGCGCCATAGTTACCCGCTGTGCGTTTGAATACGGTCGCGTGCCTCCATGTTGAATTATTTCCCGCTAATAGTTTGACAGTTTAAACTTTTTCCTATCAGTCGCGGATTACCGAAGTGTTACCCAGTGATAAATAAATGTTCTAAAACGTTAATGAGTTCTAGTGGGATTATTTATTAAAAAAGGTGAGGAGTATCTAACATTAAAGACAAAAACTGTGTTTACTAAACTAATTTTTAAGAGGTCTTATTAGGTACGGCTTTTAAACACTTACGTTGGCTTATGCGTAAATTAAATATTTTATCGTTTTAAAATTAGCCTTACAAGGAATTTGATGCAAATATTAACATTCTATAAATCGAAAAATAAGTATAAAAACATGTTACTTTTTAAATGTCATTCTAAATTTAAGCAAATGTAATCTGATCTTACGTCGATCTCAAATAATTTTAATTAAAAAGAAACATTAAGAACGCAGACAGATATTTTCTGTGGCGTTTAAAATCTTTTGTTGGGCTCTATTATTATATACCGATTCCAAGAAGAGCCTCTTGATCGATACACAATGAGTATTGCACGGACTGATACAGCGTGTTCCTAATTCGTGTTTCTGCCAAGAGGTAGCTCGCCGAGCGCATCCAATGATTTATTACGCGCTTGTGTGGTACTTGATGGGCTCTGTTTAATAGAGACATCGAAAAGCGATTTTATAATAATGACATTAAATTGTTTATAGTAACATTTTTTTTAGTATTAAAAATATTTACGCGTTTGTACGCGCAAAAATTATTCCATAATGTAAGGTAGTTTTACTTTAACTGGGCGTCAAATAACGGGTGTAAAAGACATGAACACAGTCAAACGAAAACCATGTATTCTGCTCACCATCATAACATTTTTCTTCCTTCAGACTATACCTGGGAAATTGATACCTAGTTACGATTTTATTGAAGGTCAATGTCATAATATTTTTTTCATACTTTTATGAAAACATATTCTATACGTTATTTCTTAATTATTATCCAAAGAAACATCATCATTTTTTTAGTATTTCATAACAAAAAATTACTTCAAAACGTTAGCGTTCAATGTAGCTCACTCGATGCGCACGGACACAAACAAACGGGGCCGCCGTCTGGCAAAAATATCACGGTTTTGCGAGTTGCGTGCGAGTTGAGCGCTTTACGTTGCGCAGTATAATTTGCAATATTTTTTACAAAAAAATCTAAATCATTTCCCAGTAATTATTTTTTGAAATGCGTCTTATTTTGATGTATAGAATACATGGTTCTCGTTTGACTGTTCGTGTCTTTTACACTCTGTATTTGCAAAAATATTTCGTTCGGATCTTAGAAGTGCAAATTTCAAAGATTTGATGAAACAATGTTTACCATAAAAACAATAAGCACCAAGCATTGACAAATTTCGACAGCGAAAGCAGTGTCTTGGTTGGCTTTGTGGTAACACAGCAGCCCAGATTGCGGAAGATGCTGGGTTCGATTCCCGCCTGTGGCAAGTCGATTTTTTTCAGTGTATTTTTTCTAGTATTAAAAATATTTACGCGTTTGTAAACGTAAAATATATTCCATAACATTAAATTGCTCAGGCGGCCTATTGGCTAACTTTTTCCTTTTTCGTATACCTACGTAGACTGAGGAAGTATTGTAATCGTCAAAAAATTCGACTTCAAGATTTTGACGGATTTGCACGTTTTGGTCCTCTCTGAGTCCAAAAATACCATGTGTGTGTCTGTGCGCTAGCACGATAACTCGAGTATGCTTTAACTTATTGCAACCAAATTTAACATGCATGTATGACATCAAAATATAAGGTTTCTATCAACTTTTGAGTCGTTTCCGGTATACGAGAAAGTCAAGGGGAGACCACTCCCGATTTTTTTTGACAGATGAAAGTTATCATCACCGATTGAATTACATATCAATTGCTGTTTTACACTATACGCTAAGTGTTGGATATGCAATTCTTCACTCGGTGTTGATCACTTTCATATGTCAAAAAAAGTTAGCGAATAGGCCAGCCGATTGCTGAGGCGTTTTAGAGTGTAATGGCTGTCGGCATTAATATTGTTGGTTGGTTTACTGAAAGTTTAGTAACTTTTTGAGTTTTCACGACCCTTTATGTAAGCGACAGCTAGCAACCTGTTTATTTTGACGGACTGTATGGCCGATACTTCCAGGTCGTATGGCCCATACTCCGTATTTGAACTGACATACCTCGATCAAACTTAGATAGTCAGAAAAGATAATCTCTGAGGATACTTTATTACACTTTATTACTCAAAAGAGAGATTCTATCAGAACTCTTACCCACGAAACTTAAGAAAGGAACATAACTAATGCTACAAAAAAACTTCATATAAAATCTTCAATATTCTCTTAGCACTTTCATTACCCCGAAAATAATAAATCGCTTCCGCTCATGAACGTATCCGCTGCCCTATTTGAGTGACGGATTACTTTAACCGTACGCAGTGCCGAACGAATAACAAACAGTTGAAATAATCAGTAATCTCTCAGTATACATAAGCGAATGCTAAATTAAGAGAGGTAGGCATAATAATTACCTATATTCGATAGGTAGAGTACAGTCAACAATAAAAGTGATCAAAGAAGCCGGTGAAAATATCCTTTTCTATAGTTTCAAAATTCTTTATTCCACTTCGTTCACCTGCGTGAAGAAAGAGTAATTTTGGTGTTATATCAAGGTCCGGGGCGAAATCTATGGTTACTTGGGACTTTCCCTGAGCTCTCACTATCAGGGAAAGTCCCATCCACGTAAATAGCCACTCAAAACGAAATCTACTATTCGAAGTATTTCGGAGTCCGCATGATGGATCTGACCAATCCACTAGGAGATCCGATCAATGGATTTGTGAATGACGCCAGGTACTTCTTTGTAGTGTTATGTTTTTGTTGGTGAGTATGGTTTCCAGAGCTCCAGGGTAGAGTTTTGACGACCAGGATTGAAAAGCGCGTAATGAACACAGTCTGGCAAGCTTCTATAGGTTACTATCTAAACTACACCGTTTATCATCACCACCACCACCCATCCCCACCCAATATAACATCATCACATGCTTCCTGGGTGGTCACGGCTATAATGTAATTTTGTAAACAAAGAATAACGAAATAAACTATTTTTATTATTATTTTACTACCTATTGTCAAGAGGACTATTATGCTCATTTGCCACCTCTATCAGTCTATAATAATCTCCAGGATCTAGCCCAAATTAAGTATCATATCATTAAGAACTTGTGTTATGGATACTAGATAACAGACTAATATACCAATCTATACTAATAATAAAGCTGAAGAGTTTGTTTGTTTGTTTGATTGTTTGTTTGTTTGTTTGTTTGTTTGTTTGGTTGAACCCTAAGATCTCAGCAACTACTGACTCAAATTAAAAAATTCTTTTTCCGTTGGATAGTCCATTTATCTAGGAAGGCTATAGGCTATATAACATCACGGCACGTCCAATAGCAGCTGAGCATCAATGAAGAATGTTGCAAAAACGGGAGAAAAATATTTCTTTTCCAAGCTTTCACTGCGTGCGCTGCTTAAACGGTTAAAGTTAAGGAAAAATCATGTATGACGGAATTGTTCTCCATTAAATTTTATAAAAAAAAGTCCGCGACAGCATATGTCTATCTTTTATGGTTGGCTCACTATAACCTTTCTTTTTGGTAATCAAATTTGTTTTAAAATAATGCATTATCTGCGATGGTGTTTTTGTATGCATGATATTATTCCTTATCAAAATAAATACATTATTTATCATAAGTATTTAATTTTGCACAAAATTGTTAATGACGTCATTTGATTTCAATGAATATGTTAAGAAATATAATAGTTTGAAATAAACGGAAAATAATAAATTTTGATTTTCAGAGTTTTCTTTGCGTGCGCTGCGTAAACGGTTAAAGTTACGGAAAAATCATGTATAACGGAATTATTCTCCTTTAAAAGTTCTACAAAAAAGCTCCAGACAGCATTTATCTATCTCTTAAGGTTGACTCGCTATAACCTATTTTTGTTAATAAATTTTGTTCTAAAATAATGCATTAGATGCGAAGGTATTTTTGTAAACATAATATTATTCCTTATCAAAATGAATACATTATTCATCACAAGTATTTAAATCTGTACAAAATTGTTCTTTACATCATTAGATTTCAATGAATATCTTCAGAGATATCATAGTTTTTACATAACTCCGCCGCTAAATAATTATCAAGTACTACGCACGCATCTATACTGAGTTGTTTTTTGTTTGGTCGAACGCGCTTATCTTAGGAACTACTGATCCCGTCAGATTCGGACGCCTTAGAGACTCTAATAGGTTCAAAGACTCCTCCGAGGGAGATGCTCACCGGTCAGGAATCCTCTCTGGAGTGATTCGACATTAAAGCCTGAGGAGCCACCGAGGTCCTTCTTTACTAAAAGCCCTGGTGACTCAAAGAAGGTCATCAGAGAAATCCTGTAAAAATAGTAAAAAAACCGCCTAGAAGGAGTCGAACGCGTGAGAGAAGGGTTCTGTGCCATAGATTTTATCAAAACTGTCCGAAAATTATTTGAATTTAAAATTAAATATTTTGTTAATATTTCAAGTTTCTACCTGTTATCGTTATTGACACCGAGAAATAAATCACGTTTGTTATTGAGCCCCCTTAAATATTAATTTTATTTTAATTTAATTATTTATTTTTAAGGTGAATAATATAACTAAATATTCTGTGAATATTTCAAGCGTTGCCGTTATCAAAATCGACCAAAAAAAAAAGTCACGTTTATTTTATGGAAGGCCCTTCAATATTTATTTTATTCTATTTATTAGTATTTGTTGTTATAGCGGCACCAGAACTACGTCATCTGAGAAAATTTCAACTGTCTAACTATCATGGTCAGTGATATCGGAGTCTTAATAATAGGATCCCGTTTTACCCTTTGGGTACAGAAGCCATAAAAGGCGAACTACTGATTCAAATTGAAAAATTCTTTGATTGTCTATTTATCGAGGAAGACTATAGGCCAGGACTTCCCAAACTTATTTTCATAGTGACGCCCTTAGGAATTTTTCAATTTTTACGAGCCCTCCCCCCGTTATAGTAACAGCCAAGTTAAGTACATACCTACAAAAACAAAAAAAACGGACGCAGCCGCTCGGATTGCGAAAGATGCTGTGTTCGATTTTTTCGCCCGCCCTAGACAGTCGATCCGGGCTCAAGTTTTGAAATCGCGACTTTCATTTCTTTCTCTACATTTATTTTCGTTCAACTAGCTCGCATAGCAGCCATTCTATGTGGATCGTTTCACTACGCCCGCCCCCGGGATAGAACCGCGAACCCTGGGGTGCCAGGGCATCGCGACGCGCAGTATGGGAAACCCTGATATAGGCCTATAAACCTCCATAGCATCACTCTATGACTAATAGGAGTTGAGCATCAATGAAAAATGTTGCAAAAATGGGAAATCCACGCGGACGAAGTCGCGGGCACAGCTAGTAATTTAGATAAATATACTTAAATAAATTATATAAGCAACCATAACTCTTAAATAAATGTTCCTGTTGATTATACAAACAATTGCCCCTACCAAGAGTTGAACCCGGACCTCTTGTTGGCAGTAGGCAGCGTTACTGACGAACGTTCGTTTTTTAACAAGAGTCGTAGTTTTTGTCTTTACCATTAAGAAACCAGTGTTACTTGATGTATCGGTAGCTTTACGGACCACTTCATCATGACGACTGCGTCAATTCTTGCAAAGAAAATAACAATTTACGATACAACCATTGAAAATCGAAACAACATCGCGCGTCTTTACAAAATATTATTTCGCCAAAATATTATATTTAGTGACTTCATACTCGGCTAATAAAATTATTTACAGCGCGCGATATTATGTTCGGTCACAATAACTCTGTCATTGGTTCCTTTCAGACTCGACATACAGATTTCCGATAGTTGGAATGTAGTGTTAAAATAAGCGAACAACTTTGATATTTCCACGAAGACATGAATGTATTGTTCGTCATTATTACACCATCTTTATCGCATGTTCATATGAAAAGCCGTGAGTCAAAGAATTACATGAAATCCACGTTGAATCTTAGCCACAAATAATATTGAAATAGCAACTTCTTACTTTGGATAATAGAGCTTATTTCGTATAGTGTAAAGTGCACAGGATTTCCATTGCTATTCGAATAGGATTTCCATAGCAGTCGGAAATAGTTATCTACGTGTTTTTATTAAATAGATTCAGCAAATTACTTCGCGACGCAACTTGCCTTGGCTTGCGATTGTTGGTCACCTGTTAATGAAAAAAAGTACGTAAGAGATTAGTATAATAATAATATAGTAGAAGATCCGAACCTATATCGACCTTCACCGAGCTGATAATAGAATGAAACATATTTTATTATTAATTTAGTATATTAGAAAATATATTAAAAATGGGTTGTCTAAAAAAATCCTGGACAGACCTATTTTTAATTATTTTTTGAAAAATGATTTAAAAAAAAAAATTAATAAAATATTGCAACATCAAGATAATAAGAAAATTTTGTCCTGACTAATAGTAGAAACCGTATAGAATGTGCAGGCATTGGGTTGTCTATTAATAATAAAATATGTTTCATTCTATTATCAGCTCGGTGAAGGTCGATTTAGGTTCGGATCTTAGACTAATAGGTACGTAATAGCAGCCTAACTTGGAGCACGTCTTGAACTGTGGTAGTGCCTCCTCCTAAGACCGAAGTACCTAACTCTACATTTTCGTAGAGTTGGATTCTGTTGGTGAAAGGGCTGCCAGAGCTGGGGATTTTTTTACCCTACGTAATGGGAAATAGAAAACTAACTCTGTACGTCCGTCTGTTTATTACGTTTTCACGATTTCCACTCTGAGCCGATTTAGATTAAATTTGGTATGATGATGGCTTGTGACCCTGGATAGTTTTTACCCTGGAAATCATCCTAAGGAGGTGGAAGTTTGTATAGGGAATCAATAAGTTTAAAGGGCAATAGCCACATCAGCGGAGTCGCTGTCGGTCACTTGTAGCTACAGACAACGAAAAGAAGCTACTGTTACTAGAAAATATGCACTGAAAAAAAAATCGATTTGCCTCAGGCGGGAATCCAACCCGCATCTTCCGCAATCCATAATCAATAATCCTAGCCAGGAATCGAACCAAATGATTTTGAAAAAAAAAAACACAACCTGTATTATTACACCATCCGATAGTGTTGTTAATAAGGATCGATTTCTAGGAAGTAACGATATAGGGAAACTAATGGAAAATGTTAAATTTTAATAAAATATTTCTTGTTGCACCTTGGTTGAAGCGATAATCAAAGCGATGATCATTATTTTTTTTAGAAAAATGCACTGAAAAAAATCGACTTGCCTCAGGCGGGAATCGAACCCGCATCTTCCGCAATTCGAGCTGCGTCGACCATAACGCCACCGAGACACTGCTTTCGCTGTCGAAATTTGTCAGTGCTTGGTGCTTATGTTTTTATGGTAAACATTTCGACAGCGAAAGCAGTGTCTCGGTGGCGTAATGGTCAACGCAGCCGCTCGGATTGCGGAAGATGCGGGTTCGATTTCCGCCTAAGGCAAGTCGATTTTTTTTTCAGTGCATTTTTTCTAGTATTAAAAATATTTACGCGTTTGTAAACGCAAAAATAAAATTACTCCAGAAGCTACTGTTTTTAACAGAGACTGGTGTTGGTAACTTATATAGCATTGTAAAATTCTTACGACGATTATTTCTGTAAAAACACGAATTTTTACAGAAATAATCGTCAGCTGTTGACGCCATATTGGTTTGATGACAGCTCGTTGTCGGCAGCGTTAATGGCTGTTTGGTAGCGAACTGTAGCGAACAACATTCTCGATAACCTAAGCATCCAATTGTATGCCAGTTTGATGGACGATTAGCTACAAACAAAACTCAATATTATAAAAAACAAGTTAGTAAAAAAATGTGTATCTCTATGACACCCGTCATGTGTAAAATGTACTGAAATATTAGTAAATTTAGTAATGTACTTAATTTAATTTAACATCTTTTTGAAAATCATTTGTGACTAAACTAAATTACTATGTCCTGTACCCGTAGTGTTAGTTTTTTCGTTTAAAATACGTAACTATTGTAGTTGCGTTAAGAGCTCGATATGTATAGGAAACGTGAACAGCGCCCCTAGCGGAAATAAGTGTAAATTGTGTTTCCCATATAAATTGGGCTCATAACGCAACTACAATAGTTACGTATTTTATACTAAAAAACTTACACTACGGGTATTGATGCCTGAAAGTTTATTTACTATAGTAACCAATAGTAACTGCAATGAGAGTCGTTTTATTTTTTCTATATTAAGTATATCGCAATTTAGTTAAATTTTTCGTAATATCGTAGTTGTTTCAACCTGCAGACCATTGGGCGGTAGGTTGATTAGTAGAAAGAGGTTCTAAGGATTTTAATCATTGCTATTAAAATATACTCAAAAGTAGTGTTTTGGCATTTACAGAAACAAACCACACTCTTTCTTCAAAAGCCAGTTTCAAAAATTCTGATTAGGAGATATGGCAGTGTTGTATGGACTATCTGTTAGATAGGTTAGATATACACTAATGGAAACTTATCAGAAACCTGCGAAACAGGCCCTTAGTGTTGTGTGTGTTACTGTGAGGTGAGTTTGCCGGATTCTCTTTTGCTAATAAGTACAGACAATAGCACGTTGGGTTACCACAAACTGTCAAATTTTCCCAATCCATTATGCACTCTATATTGAATAGTCTTACGTTGAAAATCGTTTGGAGAAATTTGACAGTTTTGTATAGCCCGACGTGCTGTTGACTGTACATGGAGAACTGGGCCCAGTAAATCATCATCATCATCATCAACAGCTCATATAACGTCCCCACCGAGTGGCTCAGGCCTACCAAAGCCTCTGGCCATGTGCGGGTAGGTCGACTTTACACACACCACCGATGCTTCAGTAAATACTATGATATGATATAAAATACCAGTTTAATACTTTACTACCGTTAGCAAGAGATATTTGAGTGACGTATTTCAAATAAACCGATGCGTCACTGTTGCCATAATATTTCTTTGAACTAAAATAAAATATCGGAAGATTTTGTAATTGGCCCAGTTCGAAAGAGATTGATTGCTGGGAGTGGTTAGTAATTAAACACTGATTTTTTATATAAATAAGTCAGTGCGGTTGCGAAAGCCGTATGTTTCCTGTTAGCAACTCACCATTACTGAATTTGTTTTATTACTTAGTAATGAATTACCTACTGCAATCATTGCATTATGGGTATAGGTAGATTAAAAACATGTGGACTAAATGTTGAAGAATTGTGAGCTTTGTGGAGCATGGTTAGTATAAGTGACAGTAGCAGCACTCTTGTCACACAAGAGTTGAGAGACTAATGTTCAAATAAATAGAACCCAAAATTTAAATATAAGTAATAATATCCTGATCAATGAAAAAATGTGTTGGGTGCGTGCATAGTACCTACAATAAGTTAACTCATAAGAAGTGGAATAGTCAAGTCAACAGCCAAGGGACCTCTTCCAATTCTTGGCAAATAAAAAGGTTTCCCACATTCAGCCACTGCTAGCAGCCTCGTAAGATTAGCAAACCAATGGGTAGTTGGGGGTCTCCCATTAAGCTTGCCCAAACGATGTGTCCACTCCACGACTCGTCGTCTGCTTCAACGGTTGTCGCGGGGATTCGTCAGAGTTAAAACTACCAAAAATAATGATAGGATTGCAAAAATATGTCGCTTGTTACTCGACTTAACGACCAAAAGGTTAAACCATCGGAGCATCCCTTTCCCAATTCTTGTCACTGTCGACTTTCAGAACACGTGTCTGTGACATCGTCGTTAGTACCAGACCTATGTAAGGTGGCGAGAAATATTCAAAGAAGCTACCTCCATGGGAGTCAATCCTGGAACTTCTTGATCTGATATCGGTTTGGCTATCCACATCACTAGGCTACAGAGAAGGTGTTATCAAGCAGTTCAAGTACGTCTCTTTCAATGATTGGTTAAAAATAAAGGTTGTTTTAAGTCCGCCTGGCCAAGTTGTCATCATGTTATCGAAAGTCGGCATCACGTTAATGTTAACAGCATATTTCCGACAGGTATTGTTAAAATACCCAGTTCCATGGTGGGTTTGGATTCCAAATCAACCTCGCTTCCCCTTCAGTCTTAACATCAGATGAAATGAAGGCCAAGGACTTCTCAGTGAAAAAAAATTAACTTCATAGTAGATATCATTATTTTTATTTATTTATTTATTGATATAGATTTACCAACAACATATCATTTCACAATTACAATAACATACAAAATTACATAGTTAAAAGATATGCCTCGACAGGTAAATACAGCTTATACATAAAACTTATCGACATATTAAACAAAAATATATATTTTTAAACTAATATTGATAATTAAATGGAGTAAGTTAAGTTTTTGGCTAATTTTCTACTTTAACATAACTTCACAAAAAGAAAACAAAAAAACTAGCTGTGGGCTGAGTCCAGCAAAGCCAAACACTTCCCTTTAAATGAGTGGACTGAATATAGAAAGATGTCAATGTCACCATCTTTTAAATTATTGTAAGTACGCATACATCGGTACAAAGGAGCGCACTTGCCCAGGTTAGTTCTACAATAAGGTAAATTGAAAAGATTAGTCAATGGATGTCTAGGAATTTGATATGGAACAGTTAAACTAGTCTGTTGAAGTAGATTGGGACAATTTAAATTACCGTTGATGAGTTTATATAGTGTCATGAGATCAAAAAGTTTTCGACGGTTTTCTAAAGAAGTCATTTTAAAGAATATAAGTCTAGTATTATAATCAGCACCACGGGGACAGCTACGACTTTTGTAAGCAAGGAAACGAGTAAAATTTTTTTGAATGCGCTCTATTCTCTGTGAGTGGACCTTATAGGTAGGATTCCAAATATTTGAAGCGTATTCGAGATTACTACGAACAAATGCACTATAAATGCATGCTATATTCGTCTCAGAACTTTCAATGTGGTAGAGACACCACCACACGGTCTAAATACGTATTGATGGATAAAGTAACGGATGCTAATGTTACTGTTAAAATCAATAAAATAAATTCTTGTCTCATTAAAAAGCTCTATGTTATCTGACGTGAGCGATATGATTTAAAAACTGAACGATTAATTTTGTTTTTATGACAACGTCGCGATAAACGAGAGGAACGTGTTAACAAGTGAGATCAGAGGAAAGTTTTATGGCCGTCCAATCCGGGATTAGAACAAAGATATTTGAGTTTAATAACGCCGTATATTATCTGCTATCGGACTGACGGACGTCACGAAACTTCAGTTCAAACGTAATCGGACCTTGAGGAATGGTGCGCTGAAAGAATCTGTTAGAGCCAGGATAAAATATAAAAACCTGTAAACTGTGGCGTCATAGTATATGTCTCGCATTGTCAGATATGTCTCGAAGCAGAGAGAACATTCTAAGGCGTCCTATGATAGGCCAGCGTAGGAGACTAATGTGACCAGCCGCAGGTAGGTGCGAAGTGTTATGGAGTACCATATGTTACATTGTTTATGGTCAGCCGCAGGTTTCCCGCGGACATAGAGATTTTCCATGCGAACGCTTGGCTGGTGATGGTTATGATGATTGTGGGGTGGTTCGGAGCTAGAATAAAATATATAAATAAACTTGAGACGTGTAATTCTTCTAACAGAGACAGAGGTTAATTAACATAATATGTACTAACTTAACAATAATTATAAAAAGCAGTATTGCAAACAAAAAATGTTGGGTACACATGTATCTTAGATTACCATGTATACATCTCTATGTATGGCAGAGATGCGGAATGTAGAGAAGTAGAGAACGTCAGTGGTTTTATTGAAGGTAATGTCACCGTGGTAATGTGGAGTACCTTACAAACATCGTGACAAAACGGGGAAAATAATAAATAAATAAATAATTGTTTATTCATAAGTAAAGTACATGATTTTTCTTAAATGTTAGCAAATATAAAAATAAGGCGATAGTTATTATTGTTTGCCTGAACTAGGTTAAACCTGTGTTTCAGGCGTGAAAGTGCTTACACGTTATTAAATTTAATTGCACAAATTCTTACACATTTAGTAAATTACAAGTAAAAGTGATTATTTATACAAACATACCAAAAAAAAGCTGAATCGAATTAATTCTAGTTATTTATAGATTAACATTAACTCCTCAGTTTATTCATAAGATAAACTTTGGCGATACTTAAATATAATTTTCTTACAATTATAATAATTTAGCTCATAAATATTCAGTAATCTATTTACTCTATTATACAATAAGGGACCTATAAATGAAAATAATCTATTTGTATAGCTAAATTTCGAGGTATTAATTGAACTACAGACTATATCTCTTCGTCTTTTATTTAAAACATTTTTATCAAACGGGTGCATATTGTGTTGTTTTAGTAATGTGTGCTATAATAGATATTACAATATAGTTGACTCGTGGATTTTAAAACTCGCCAGGGAAAGATATTGTGATACATTATAAAAAAATAAATGAGGCTTCATTTTTGGACTAAGGTGTGTAAAGCAAAAGTGTGTAAAAAAATTAAAATTCAAAGTGTGTGTGGTGTACGTGCAGAAGCGTCGGTGGCGTAGTGCGTAAAAGAGCGTCGTCTCCCACCCGGGAGGCACTGGTTCGATCCCCGCCACGTACCAATGTGTTTTCAAAATTTGAATTCATGAGTACGTTTTAATCGATGCTTTTACGGTGAAGGAAAACATCGTGAGGAAACCTGCACACACCTATGAAGAAATTCTTAGGTTGTGTGTGAAGTCGACCAACCCGCACTTGGCAAGCGTGGTTGACTAAGGCCTGATCGCCCCTAATGTGGGGTAGGCTCGAGCCTCTCGGTGGGGACATTATATGAGCTGTTGATGATGATGATGATTGATGATGTGGTGTACGTGTCCTCTAGTTAGTAAGCGAACGCCATAGCCTACGTATAGATAATTGCAACACCAGGTAAAATTCACACAACTCCAACCCGTTCCTTGCGGTGGACTGGTACGAGGTAAGGGACGGGTTGGACATGGTGTCTGGTAACTACTGAAAGCCTGTAAACCTGGAAAGTTTTTTTTTTATAAAAAGGCCTGGCAAATGTCTCTTCCCCATCTGAAGGTAAACGCAAGTGAAGTCCAAATGCGAATATATCTAATGCACGAGACTATAGGTTCATTTTCATCGCCTATCTTTTGAAGATGACTGTGGAACTGTACGTGGTATAATCAGAAGTAGATACTTTAGTACCATGTCATAGCAAATTGTGTAGCACCATTGTGTATGAATTATTATTACGACAAGGTACTAAAATTATAATATACTTATTTTGCTGACCGTACTGCTCTGGAGAAGTACCTACACCTTGGAATACCTAAGCTGTCTTGCTTCCACGTTGTTTTGAGATACCTAGCAAATAATTTGAGCGAGATTTATCAGCAAGGACCCAAACAACTGAAACTTGCCATTGGTTTTTTCAGTGGCTTTCATGAGATGTGATTTTGTCTTTTTCCTAACTCTAAAATACGTAATCTTCACAAATAACCTAAGCTATTCTTATAATAATAAAGCTATTTAACACCACCGCGTGTAATATCAAATCTCTTGTTATCCAGCGCGATAATGTAAATCAATTCACATTGAATGCGTGCCAATGTGCAAATAAACAGTGCCCTCCAAATTTTACGACATAATACGTTCGGTACACATCAAAATACGTACATCATTGCACCATGTGTTACGTTTCATAATTGTTTAACATAAAAAGCTAGAAATCATAAATGTATGAAACGTCAAAATTAATGGATCTGACAAGGATGGGAAAGCTTTGAACAGGCTGGAACCGATGGATGATGCTACACGCTCATATTAAAATGATAGAATCATACTCGTAATTAGATATTAAACACCCTATAACTAAGTAATTTAAAAGACTTGAAATTAAAAACTGATTCTTGGTAACATTGCAAGAATATTTTTTATAAGAAATTAGATATCGCTTAATCACTATCACTATGACTATTATGGTTCTTATACGTATATATTATGTCTTTTTCTTCTAGTGCCTCTTCAATCCTGAAGGTTGGTCGTCAGCTTCTGGTATTCCTCTCTGTTAGTCGCAAGCCCAAACAGTTGTTCAACGGAGGTAATGCCGGTCCACTCCCTAATGTTTCGCAGCCACGATTTACGTCGTCTCCCAGCGCGTCTCTTTCCCTCCACCCTGCCCATCATTATCAACTGAAGCAGTCTATATCTATCGTGTCTGAGCACGTGGCCGAGGATATATTATGTAATTATAGGAAATGCGCAGAGATGGGAGTTCCATAAACAAGTCAAAAACGAAGGTCGTGGTGGTAGATAGATCTGGGAAGTTGGAACTTACGGGGCGCGGGACTTAGAAATAGTGGGCAACTTCATCTAACTGGGTTCCAATATCAGTAACGATGGTTCCTGTGAGAAGGAAGTGCTCAGAAGAATTGGCAAGGCATCAAAAAATCTGGAACGATAGTAACATTTCCATTAAAACAAAAACCAAACTGGTACGGACTCTAATCTTCTCGATCTTATCTTGTGGCGATGAGACTTGGATACTAAAGCAGCAGACCGCGAACGCCATAACGCCTTTGAGACGTGGTGTTGGGGAAAGATTATCCGTATCCCTTGGATAGCATTTCGGACTATCGTCTACACATTGTGAGAACTCGACATCTCCTCGCGGCTGTCATCCGTGTGTCTACACAGATTCCTTGAATACTTCGGTCACATTGCAAGAAAAGACGGTGACAATTACAGACTCGAGAAGCTCATTGTGACCGGCAAAGTAGATGGCAAAAGGTCTCGTGGACGCAGCCCAATCGGTTGGTACGATCAGATCCGCACCTTGACTTCACAGTGCACAACACCCTCCACACCGCCGGAGACATAAACAGATTATTAGATACAGAAAGATCGTACGTGAGAAAGTTATTTAAGTGATGAAAGTGGTAGAGTTTTCTACGATTCTACCTATGTTTTTACGATTTGAAAAGTACGAAAGTTCGTCTAAAAAAAGAACTTTTTGATTTTGATTGATGCAGTTAATGCCAGTGTTTGTGAGATATCGGGCTTAGCTACAGAATCTAAAACCGAATCAAAGAACCACACACAAATCGCTTGTCACTTCGCTTTAACAATGGAAATATTTGTTTAATTTAGAACATAACAGAATTTGTGGAACATAACACTGTAAAGTATTTCCACCAGCTGTTGCGCTCTTGAATACGTTAGCGACCTAATTTTTCGACTGTCTATAGACGTGTTCAATTAAACATGTTAAAACAGGGAACAAGCTTTTTCCGCAGCGGCTTTTATTTTCGGTAGCCATGGAATGTCGTTCTTATTTATATACTTTGATTTTGAAATTACACAACTGGCCAAATATTAACTACTTTGTGATCACGCTAAGAGGAGGCCGATGACGTGCCTATCGTGCGTTCTTGAAAGCTAAGCCACCAAGCATCAAGCAGACGCCAACTTTCCTTGGGTATTATATTGTTGGTGGATACCCTCCAGCATTCGGGGTGACCTATCAAGACAGAGATGGTGTTACGTCAAGTCAAGATTGTCTTAGCGTCCACAACTACCGGTCATTCTGTTCTACCTAGAAAAGGTCATAAAAACGGGTTCATCGTAACACACTCTCCGGTGGCCGGTCTTTCTTATTCGGCGCTCAGTCGTAGTCTAGTGCTTGCCGAGAGAGGTACTCGTGTACCTTTGTACTTATTACATTCAAATACGGGTCGAATTTATGACCCCCATTTTTAAAGTCTGTAAAAAAGGACATAGTAGGACATGAACACGGGAATTTATGGATATGTAAAATAAGAAATTCTGTCGATGCCGCCATTTTTCGCAACTATGCAACGAGTCTACGCAGGAGCACAGCTACCGGCGTATTGAATGAAGCAAAATCGGCCAGGGACGTGGTCCCGTTGCTTGCTTACCGGGCGTTCTTTCCGTTTACACCACCGGTAGGTGTGTGATGCGTAGTACATTTTGTATCGCATTCTTGCCTTCATGTTTTATGATCTTTTCTAGGTAGCAAAGAACGACCGGCTATTAACCTTCGTAGGTCCCGACGGCCCTGACGACGTCCTTAATGGCCAACTTCCGGCGCTCTGCGGACATCACACGTTTTTTATCGCTACGCACGGCGCCATTCAAGTGTTTTTGTTAGTGAGACCAGATGTATCCACTTATAACGTTGATGTTTGTATTTCTGAGAAGCCAATAAAACAGGGCAATAAACAAAGCTAAGTAGACAGCTTTACAATGTTTGTGTAATTTATTATCGTCGTTAGAGTGGCGGCGGACGGGTCGTAAAAAACGGGTGATTTTGTTGTTTGAAATAAATCTTTTATGATAAATGTTTATAACGTTATAAAATTTACAACTTATGTGTTCATATTCTGCGATGTATTAGCTTTACAATAAAGGTAACATAAAAGTATGTGTCCATAATAAAAATTCGAAAATCATGCTTTTGATGTTAGGTTTTTTTTTTTATTTTTTTATTTTTTCTAAGGGCATACGTGATTTGAAAAAAATATTGTGAAAATATTACTACACTTAGATAGCATATATTTACTTTCTTGTATAGATAAACTATTTGAAAACTTTATGCAAGTTGTTTTATTTTTTTCTATAATATACAGGATATATAAAAAAAAAAAACATTGAGCGCTCAAAAAATCATTGTAAAACGCCGAGTTTTGTTTAAAGTTGATTTTGAGTGGTTTATAATGAATAAACCTTATCTAAAAAAATACGCATAGTTATGTTTACAAAGTTCCCTTTGTAATGATATATAATAAAAATAGACCTACGTAACATATATCAATGACAAAAAAAAGTTAAAATGCTGAATACTCATTGACGCCGGCCGAGGGAGCGGCGGCATTTATCGGGATTTAAAAAAAAAAAAATTGGATATATTACTACACTTAGCCAGCATATATTTACTTTCTTATATAGATAAATTCTTTGAAAATATTATGAAAGTCTTTTTTTTATTTCTATAATATACAGGAAATTTGTAATAAAAAAAAACATTGAGCGTTCAAAAAAATCATTGTAAAATGCCGAGTTTTGTTTATAGTTGATTTTGAATGATGTATAATGAATAAACGTCATCTAAAAAATATCCATAATTACGTTCATAAAGTTCTCTTTGTAATGATATATAATAACAACAGACTTACGTAACAAAAACCATGACAATTTTTTTTTTATTACTAAATACCTATTGCGTCCGGGCCGCGTCGGGGAATGCGTCGTCTTGTAGGTATATAGTTACTAACAATGTTTAATGAAATCGAAAGCTCTAAACTAAAACAAATTCTTGGATAAATTACCTTTCTAATGATGTGCGGCTGTCATGATTTTATTGTTTCGTGATTGTATTTTATCGAAAAGAAAAAAACGGTCCCGCGACAAAGCGTCGTAAACAACGCACATCACTTTCAAACTGTATTTGTATGAAAAATACTAATTGAATTACATGTCCTACTATTTATTATCACTTAATACACAATAAATAAGATATATTATATTACTTTAAGTACATTATAACGATGAAACACTTAAATAAATCCAAAAACACGGCACTGCACTTTTCACTAGCCAATGACGTCACCACAGACTAAACAACGAATATTACTCTGTGTTTCAACTCGTTCTTTTATTTTTGAATTCTGTATGTGGGAAAGTATTACTATAATATTACCGTGCCCGTGTTCAGTGTCGAGTTAGTATTTCGTAGCCATGCCGTAGTCACCGTTCCGTAGCGGTTATAGAAAAAAAAGACATTTCCGAGATGGACTTTACAGCCCTTTAAATGAACATATTGAGAAATCTCAGTCAGAAAATCGTCAATAACACCTCACGTCTCCTCCCCCCCTCCAACCTATCGCGCCAAGCACGGAGACAATCGCGTTGAAATTCGTGGTCACCCATCAGTACCAAAAGGAGTTATTTAAGGAATATTTTTTTGCGTTTACAAACGCGTAAATATTTTTAATACTAGAAAAAATACCCTGAAAAAATTGCCCGGATTGCGGAAAATGTTGGGTTCGATTCCCGCCTGAGGCAGGTCAATTTTTTCAGTGTATTTTTCTAGGAGTTATTTAAGTTTTTCAATCGCTCTCGGCCTCGTTTTCATCATGCGAGTAGAACTGTCCGTGACATCTAAACCGTCCATTCATTAGTTAAGGAAAAACTGTCACCTCTGGGTAAATCAGTCACGTTACTAGATACTCCGTTGGCTGTCAACGTGTCTGCGTGTGACAGACACTCTTACACTAACTGTGATGTTGACAGTGAAACTAATAAAATGTTAATGTTTAAAAAATACTTAATACTATTGTTACAGATTGGGCGCGTGCAGAGATGAACAAGAAGTCTCATAAGAAAAAGGTGAGATTTTTCTACTATGCAAAACTAGGATCACTTTTCTATTCTAATGAATAGAAAAGTGATCCTAGTCTATTAAATTTTTAAGTGTTACAAAAATTATTTCTATATATGTATAATATTCTCCTGGTCGTGTGTTTGTGACTGAACTCTTCATAAACGGTAGAACCGATTTTGATGAAAATTTTTGTATGTGTTCAAGCGGATTCGAAATTCGTCACAATTCTATCCGATAGCACATGATTTTATTTCTTCTCTTAACAGTACGTCTATCGAGCCGCTAGTAATATTAGGTCCTTACCTATGTAATTGGCGTTATTTTTTCTTACACACTATTAGCTGTGTAACTACTTTGATTTAGTAGCTGTTTCAGTTTTATATTTTTATTATGAATAAGGACTATACTGTTACGGATTTGCATGTAGTAAACTTATAATTATTTAAATGTTTATTTTTAAAAAAAAGTGACTGTTTTATTTGGTCAGCAGAATCAACTCTTGGTATCGTTGTAACTCATGGACAGGCCCATCTTTTGTCTAAATCATTGATGCAATACTTAACCAAGTCTTGCTCAATTATACACTCCAAATTTCAAAAGATTTGGCAACGGAGTTTTTTAGAAATTTTAAATAACGTTAGTATGAAAAATACACATTTTATTGAAAATTTTCATAAATATTGGCGTTGTTCCATACTAACTCTATTTTTTTTTAACTATAAATCCTATTGTTACAAAATTTAGAGAAAATTAGCGAACAACCCTCGGCTAAGTCTAGCATCAATAAATTATGAAAAAATCCAGTCTGTCCATGAGTTAGTAGGCATCAAATAGTCAATTCCGATGAAGATATTGAGGAGTCATTTTCACTTTCTTTTCAGAATTTAACAATTGAAATATAATTTAATTACAGACAAAAATCTTGCAAAGAGTGTAGTTTCAAAAAATAATAATAATAAGAACCTAAAACAACAATTGAATTAAATAAATTGCAAGTACAAGATAATAAAACGCCAATTTCATACGTTTTTCATTTCATACGTAAGGACCTAATATTTATAGCGGCCAGACACTAGAAAATTTCATCAAAATCGTTCGAACCGCTCATGGTCTTTTCGGGAACACTATATAAATATGAAACAAATCATTACTTATAGGTATCATAGCAACTAATTGTTCAACAGAAAACGCATACTTAGTAGCAGCACAGATAATATAATACTATAGTAGTAGGAAGTATACATAGGACAGCAAATAATTTGCGTTTTTGGGTTGGCTGGAAGAGATCTCTTATAGAGATAAGTTCGCCGAGTTATTACTAATAATATTATTTTTAGACAAAATTTCAAGAGAAAATCACTATCATTTTGTTACTATCTATATAGTTATAACAAGCAATTGAAGAACTTAAATTTTACAATGATAGATGTACTTATAATGATTTCTATAAATGGCAAAGTCGTTACGTTGCGCACAATTTGCCAGCAATAATTTGCCCTCTGCCGCCAAAGTATGATTGCAACTACTGGCATGCTGGCACTTTTGGCACCTCCCGACATTTTGGCACCGACCAGCCATTGATTGATACCGGCACAGTATGCGACGTGACAATGTGACCGATGGGTTGACCGATTTATGGGAGCGTTACTCTGTTATTAATGTTAAAGGGGTTCACGCAACTAATAAGGAGAGTGAACTTTCGTATCGTTGTTACTTTCTCGTATACGTAGCATAGAGGAAGTCTTGTAATCATCAAAAAATTCGACCTCGAGATTTTGACGAATTTACACGTTTTGGACCTTCTTGAGTCCAAAAATACCGTTTTTGGAATTAGGTATGTCTGTGCATTAGCACGATAACTCGAGTATGCTTTAACTTATTGCAACCAAATTTAACATGCGTGTATGACATCAAAATATAAGGTTTCTATCAAATTTTGAGTCGTCGATCACGAAAGCAACCAAGTGCGCGGTCGGTAAGTACTCGGACGGGTGACCAAAATTTTACATGCATATATGACATGAAAATATAAGGTTTCTATTGACTTTTGAGGACATTTCCGGTATACCTACGAGAAAGTCAAGGGGAGACTACTCCCGATTTTTTAGCGTAAAATGAAAAAGAAGTTGCTAAGGTATTAGAAATGCATAGGTAGGGTACACCAAAATGGTTATTTTTATCGTTGATATTCAGATCTAAGTAAAGATCTCACCCTATGGACACTTACGTTACTTATAAGACCCAAGGATTTTTAAGTGTCTTATAGCTTTTATACCGTTAGTGGTTGTAGTTCCAGCAATAAATAAAAAAAAAGACAAATCTACCTACATCCAAATCTCATTTCAAAGTTTAAGAAGTTTTATTTAGTATTCTTTTGTATTTGTTCATAATGTACGAGTACATATTGTAAACAGATTAGGTACCTACGTGGCTAAAAATCAAAATCAAAAACAGAGTTATATTTGTTCATAGTGGTTACGTATGAGTGAGCGTATTCAAAGATTTTGATCCCCAGTTGGCGCGGTTCTCAATCCTCAGAATTAATCTTCACGCACTGAAAATATATCGCTAATTCAGGCCCTTGAGATGTGGAGATAGCAAGTTCATCTATTTCCAGTTACTCCAGTCCAGCATTAAATTTGGCAAACGTAATATGCTGTAATTACGCAGCTGCTGCATATTTCATCTGAGTCATTTTTCCGTTCTTAATCCGGTCTTGCGTGCAATATTGCCAGCATTTTTGGGAAGCCCTGTTGGCTGATGTCTTGTGATGCTGTGTAAGGCGCAACGCAAACAGAATTACCATTAATTACCTTATTGCGGTGGGTGTGTTTCGTTCGGACGCTATTTGAATGAAAATAAATGTTGTCCGCGCCGTACCTTCGTCTTGCCGCCTTCTGTTTGCGTTGCGCCTAAGGTTTGCACTATTGGCAATGTAGAGGCCAGTAAGAGACCCATACGACAGGTTGCATCAAGTTATATATTTTACAATGTCGTAGTAATTGAATCAAATAATATGTATTTAAAAATAGAAGAAACCATTTTAGTGAAGTTGTAAAACGTAAAACGCTATGTAGGGGCTATCTCCAACTATGAGCGTTCCTATGTCGGTAGGGTGTCATTACTGCGGGCATTCTCAAACAGAGAAGAGTCAAAACGACAGGCTATGAGATACGATCAGTGATGTCAAATTATAAACTGTCCTTGTCGTGTCCTCCAGCAAATAGCCAAGTGGTAAACGTCTGGTTTTAGTAGGTATTCCCTGCAATCTGCAGGGCGAGTCCCACATAACGACATTCCCTAGGCCGCCTCATGTGATTCCGTAAATGGATTCCCAGACGTAAAAAAAAATGGTGCAAGGCCAATGCCATAGCGTCGTGCGATTGCTTGACAGTGCCTTGTACTCGCAGGTACTATTGAGGAGTCGGGAAACTTATCATTTAAAAAAAATCGTTTGAACCCCGTCGTTTCGAGCCCTTTTTGTTGACCCCGCCTTCTATTACAGTTGACCAAAAGAAGACCCTATTTTATTCTGTTAGGCATCTGGTGGCAATTCGTTAAAAACAGGTTATTGTTTGAGTAAATTACAACTAGACGTCTTTACGGCATTGTATTACATCACACCCTAAAGGCTATTGGTCAATAGGCTAAGGGTCGTCGTTGACATGTAATTCAAAAATGACCCTTAAGGTGGTAAGTTTACCGCCTCCTCGATAGTACGTTTAAAGTCTTGTAAGTACAACTCTTGATCTTTCCAAGTTATCCTTCCTTCATACAACTACACCTGCTGCTCTGTGAAGTGATCCATACGGTGTGTCTATCAGCACTGCACAAAGGAATATGGAAATCAAAATATAGAACTCTTTCTTTCTACCCAGTGCATGTGTTTCCTTTCTCATATCAAGGGGCATCTTACGGGCCAACACTCTCCGCAGAGGAAGGTCTTTGCGTGGTGGTTTTACCAGAGATGCGAAACTAGGCATGGTACCTATATCCACATATGCAAATGGTGTCAGACATTTAATAACACATTTTGCATACTCCAATGTAAAATGTGGTAGTAAATGTAAAGTAGATATTGGCCGTGAAAATAAAAAAAATATATACGATACACTTCACAACGCACATAGATAAAGACAAGTAGGTATTTTATCAAAAAAGTATAAGTAGGTATACTTAACATGAATTTGGACGCGGGTCGGGTGGCCACTCAAAGATATTTCTTGGCAGATATTATCACCGTAAAATACTCAAATCTGAAATTATTATAATAAATTGCAAGAAATTATAAACTGGATTTCTAATTGTGGTCATAAGAAAGTCTGGTAAGCCCGTGGGTTTCAGTAGCAACTTTATCATTCGGAAATTTAAAACTGAGCATTGGTTGATGCATTGCATGCGTCATATTCTAAAACAAATTATTAGTTTACAGTTTTTCTTCAGTTTATAATTCTACGGTAATACAACATACATGACCAACACCTGACTTGCTATCATCTTTGAGTATGTTTATATTTGCATTTTATTATTGTAATAAATTATATTCATTGAAAATACGAATGTAGCATTGTTTTGCTCTTATGTCAGGGAAACAATTTAAATACTTAATTTTATCAAATTATGATCATCTTATTTTTTGGCACATGAGATCTTAGGCACTCTTTCAATACAGTAGTGTTACTGTTTATCAGAATGGGGGCTATCAAATATCTTTAGCGAATAGTTATATTAATACCCAATCTAACTAGTGATGAGACCGGACAACGCAGACCATGCGTGGCGTCAATTTGACTTCGCGTCATGTAGGACGCAGATGCGCGGGAGTTTTGCCAACATGGCCAACGTAGCCCGTTGACGGTAGCCCAATTAACTGTTATCTCGTATAATTATAAAACTCATTACGTCAAGCGTTCAATCTCCTAGATTTAAGCCATAACGCGGGTAATAAGGGAAATAACTAATAAACCGAGCAACTATAAATTCCAGAATGAGCAACTAAAAATACTTAATGATTTAGATAGGTTTAGGTTAGGTTGATCTGCTAACCAGTTAAATACGATCCATACAATTATGTTTCGAAGAAAACTTTATTGGCGTAATCAAAACTTACTGAATTTGTTCTATCACTACATTGAGGATTTTTGCGCTCTCATCGAAAAAGTCGATTGAAGGAGATTCTGAACCCCGTACAGAGATTCGCACCGAAGGGTCTCTGCGCGGTGTTAGTATACCACACACAACACAATTCCCAAGGAGGGTCAGAGTCAGGCAGACACACGGACATGCTACTGACAAAACCGACAGCAGTATAGTGATATATTGCACCGACCAGGGTAGGATGAAGAAGAAGAAATTTGGCTTCTAGCTTGAACATCTTCTGTTTCGATACAGTAAATATGGCCAAATGTGGCTTTCTGTGCAACGAAATTTTACCTAAGGCTCTTGAGACTACGAGCGTGATCGTAGGTATCGATACAGTACTGTAGAATTGCCATTTGTTCTGTATTCTTCCTCTTCATGTGGTGGAATATTATCTTTGATTCCAATCTTTGCTGGACTGTCAGCTTTGGGTTCGTTAGCTGGTGGCGCAGTAGGAATAGCAATAGCTGTAAAGGATTATAATGCGGAATATGAATGAACAAAAATATATTCACGTTAAAACAAATGAAGTGTTTTTTTTAACGTGAAATATATTTTTGTTTAATCAGACACAACTGAAGGTATTGCATTAATTAAATAATTTAATTTCTTTATTTCGAACGAATTCAGGGCAATTATAAAACGACAATCTCTAAATGGTCCGAAACGGCACCATTATTTGTGTTAGCTGCCAAATCATTATAGTTTCTAAGTAAATTGTTTGTGACAACTGCTGTGTGATTTGTTATTTCAAGAGCGTGGGATTCACCGGGAGCACGATCAAAGTCTTGTCTCTCTGTCTCCACTTTGTCATCATGATCATTTACAAAACTATTAACAAAGAAGCCATACTCAAGAAGACGCCCTGCGTCTTCTATGCTTGTGGCCACTCTGTTGCTTCTGTGTCTAAGATTTCGAGAGTCGGAGAAGTACATTGCATAAAGAATTTTGTCTCTGTCGTAACACTTCTTGTTCATTGGTGCGAACATCGAAAATCCTTAATTTTAGATTTTGATTTTTGATCCTATATGTATGATGATATTATGAAAGTACATTGTGTTTGTTCGCATCGATTCTTGTAATTTTAGAACTATCGATTTGACGACTTGAACAATGTTGTGGAATCCCAATTTCCAGCAAAGAGAGCCATTTATAACACCGTACAAGCTTTTAAGCCACCCGCTTCAACTAAGCGCTATGGTCATTAGCTTATACAAAGTCATAGGTAATTCATCCACCCCTCTGCTCTGGTGGTTTACCCACCGTTATCCGATCTACAAGAGGATTGATACTGGTAACATTTTGTACTTGGTTTGTTTTTGTAGGACTTGCTTTAAATCCGCCCGGTGAGCCCGGTGAGTACTAACTACTATTTTATCAAAATCTGCCGCCTTAGCAAGTGTTGTGTTTCAACAGTTAGCGATAGAAGATAGCCAGCTCCTCATTGGCTGCCGCTGAAACTTGCTTCCACCATAAACTTTATGATATGAAAGTTAAAAGCTGCCCCGTCAAGCCAAAATAAAAAGAAAAAAAGAATCGATCTGAAATTGATGTTAATTTATAGTAAAGGTGAAAATTTGTGATCATATCTATTAGAGCATCGAGTTCTTTTTTAAATAAAATTTGGACTAAAGTTAGTCATGGCTTAAAACTGATGCTGTCGCTTATATTTGCTGAATGATAGACAGAGTTAGCATCAGTTTTAAACCCCAACTAACTTTAGTCCATGTTTAATAATAAGGGGAAATGAAACTGTCTAGTTAAATTCTTTAATTCAGATGCTAGGCCAATTTCACATTTTTCATTTTTGCTCTAAACAAAGTTGGTGCCAATATGCGCAGCGTTATGCAAATTTTCAAATGTTTTTATGAAAAATAGCGGCCATTTTTTTAGAGGGCGATATGCATCATTGTCACCTTCATAATTACAAAAATAATATGGAGATTAGCCACTCTACTTTTTTTGCGATATTTTTCAAACATAATAAGTAAAATAAAAAACTCACAATAACAGGAAATATCTCAAAATTATCATGAGACTCACTGAAACAACTATCTTATGATGATATAAATAAAATAGACTTCTGGTTGAGCGTTATAACGCTAGTTCTCATCTGACGAGATATTTATCACATATAACACCGACATACTAAATCTAGACACGCTCAATCGTTTCGAAACTGTCGTAAACATTTCGCATCTCCGTTATAAAGGCTCTAAATCAATCGCCGTTTGAGTTTTACGAGTACTAATTGAAAATGCTCTAGTCCATTCATTTCTGCATCATTTTCAATAAAATTCTCCATTTGCTAATAATGACTAGCTTACTAGATCACCGATTCAATTAATAATATCTTTGTTTTATCGATAGCTTAATCAAAACTCGCCTTGTGATTTCTGTTGTTTACTGACTTTCAAATGACAATTTACAATATGCCAAAAAACCAATTTTAAATAAATTTAGTATCATTATAATATATTAAATTGTAAACTTATTTGCTGAGAAATCAAAGCACTAGTCTTGAAAGAAGTGAAAGAATAAAAGTAGAGGATGACATATAAACCGCAATACTGTCTGATATAAAAAGCGATTTGAACTGTATCCAACGATCAAATAATATTACAGTGTCTTTTGTTTCGCTTATTTTAAAGACAGATAACACGCGCCTGCCAAGAAAAACAAAGTATAAACAAATATGCGAATGTGACGACGTGGACGCAAATAGAAATTTCTAAATGCGGTGTCATTGTTATGACTTCGGTTGCTGTGGAAGATTTATTTATAGCCATTGTGAAAGGTTCGAGGAAAAAATTTGATGGACGCCAGCTTTAGGAACATAAAAAAGGAATGGATATCGCACCCAATTTTTCAAGGAGTACGTTTAATAAACAATCTTCTTACCTACCTACTTAGCAGCAAAATAAATTTAGATCCAAATTTATAGAGAACGAAGGTCGGAATCTAAATGCTTTTAACAGCGAATGTTGGTTCATTAATCTTACGTTTCAACTTACACATGTTATGTGTTTCAGACTGTCCATTAGCTAAATAACCTCAAGTGCTAACTCATACATCATTGCCAGTTTGTTTTAAGGGCAAGAGTTCAAGGATACACTGTTAGTGAAATGGCGAATAACTTTGTAAAAATACAACGTGGTATGCACTAGGGCACTTCAGGGTTGGTGAGCAAAACTCCTGCAGCAGAAGCACAATTGGGTCGAATTTGATTAATCTCAACTATCTCCAGAATGTTTGACGTACGCTAACCTTGTAGAATGAAGTTTCTGTCAAGGTTTTCTGAAAGGACTACAACCTGCGTTTCTTCAAGAAAGGCTTGAAAAAGTTCCTTTACGTTCGGACTTACACGTGTGCTACTCCTAGTATTGCTCATGTATTGTAGGTGGAGTACCTACAATACATTTGCAATACTAGGAGCCACCAATTGGATTGCCACCAATATGGTTTAAAAAACAAGTCGTAAGCTAAAGCTCTGATAACGATAAAGTTAAGCCCTTGTGTAGACAAAAGTAAACAGAGAAGCTATTCCGAAATCGTATGAGGGTTAGCCTAATCCAGCAAATTTCACGGTCGCATAAATCATTGGCAGGGTTATGAAACAGATTTTTTACATCGATGCCATTGGCACGGTAGTTCAAGTGGCGAACCGAAATACACCTAGACAACGCCTACCAGCTCAGAACTCATTCATAATATTATACGTCACATCAGTATAGGTTTCCCACTACATCGGAAGACGTGTCTCGTTATTCATAAAAAAAGTCTAACATTTTAATTTTCTCATCAGCGACGGATGTTCCGTCGTATATTCTGTGTAAGCTTTCAAACCTAACGTTTTTATGATTAGTGGCTATTTTCCGGGTAAATAATTGCCTTCACGTGGGTTTGCAAATACGACTATGTTGTTTGATTTAGCTATGTGATGTTGACACTTATGTGTTTTGTTTGAAGCAAAAGAAGCGAGGCAAGGGCGGCGATGGCGGGAAGAATAAAGAGAATATAATAGAAGATGAGCAGGAGATCCAAGATGACCAAGCCGAGGAGGTGGCCACGCCCACGGAGGAGTCGAAGGAACTATGTTACGAAGTGAAGCATTCGGATGTTATGGGCAGGTAAATGCTGTGAAAAGTTTTTACTAACTACAAAAAGTTGTAATAATCTTAGTGGAAAAAAAGAAAACTGGTAAATACACCTGTTTTATGACAGGATCGGAATCCAGGTTCGGGAGAATAAACGAAAAAAATTCTATAGATTTTTACTCAGAGTGGTTAGTGTAAGTTTTTTAGTATACAAAACGCACCGATTCTAGTTGCGTTAAGAGCTCAATTTGTATGGGAAACATGATTTGCGCTTCTCTCCGCTAGGGGCGCTGTTCGCGTTTCCTATACAAATTGAGCTCTTAACGCAACTATAATCGGTGCGTTTTGTATACTAAAAAACTTACACTAACCTGTATTATGGATTAATTTTTGTATTTACAAACATGTAAATATTTTTCAAACTAGAAAAAATGCACTGAAAAAAGTCGACCTGCCCTAGGCGGGAATCGAACCCAGCATTCTCCGCAATCCGGACGACTACGCTACCGGGGCACTGCTTTCGCTGTCAAAAGTCAGTGCTTGTTGCTCATGTTTTTATGGTAAACATAATTTCATCAGATCCGAACGAAATATTTTTGCAAAATAATTTTTGCGTTTATAAACGCGTAAATATTTTTAAAGAAATAAAGAAATTTTTTTTTCGTCGCGTTTGAAAAATATTTACGCGTTTGTAAACGCAAAAATTTAATAAAACAATTAAAGAAAAAAAAAAACTAGAATAAGAGAGAACTAGAACTTATTCTTATCCAAGACAAGAATAAGTTCTGGTTTTTTTGTTGCTGTTTGTATTTGTTATTGTTCGTACACCGCTATGAACGTGAACTTTTAGAAAAGTATGTAAACAGTGTACAAGTATAGACTGCAAAAGTGAGCTTATCTCTATGATTTCTTTCAGTTCAGCAAGTATAGACTACAAAAGTGAGTTTATTTCTAAGAGGGATTTCTTTCAGTTCAGCCCATCTTAATTTTAGTATGACAATTTATATGATATTTTTAGTTAGGTTATTAAGAAACAGGTACAATGCTGAGATTCTTTATCAATTCTAT
The DNA here is from genome assembly GCA_955850985.1 of Elophila nymphaeata. Classification (NCBI taxonomy): domain Eukaryota; kingdom Metazoa; phylum Arthropoda; class Insecta; order Lepidoptera; family Crambidae; genus Elophila; species Elophila nymphaeata. The sequence continues at coordinate 20,948,284 of OY039084.1, read as the reverse complement.
CCCGATATTATCGCAATCTAACTGCAATTCAGCATGGATACAGAAATGTATATGAATTCTACAGAAACAACCGTTGTGATCGATTTTGTCGTCATTTTGCATCAATACACAAGTTTTTGTTGCGTGTTTCAAAATTGATATTTGGGTGAGAACACACTTTTAAAAAACATGCCAGTTAGGAAGAAATGAGACTCAAGTAGAGGTTCATTTTTATTCTTTATGTCGAGCTGGAGGCACGCTATTACCGATATGATATACCAACTCAGCGTACGATAGAAATACTGATGAAACTTCAAAGACGATTTGCCACCTAACACGAAAATTTTTAAAACATTTTCTGCAGGTACATTGTGGCAGCGCGAGATATTAAGAAGGGAGAAGTGATTATTCAGGAGACAGCCCTGGCAGTGGGCCCCTGCAGCGGCTGTGGGCTCGTGTGTCTGGGCTGCTACAGGGAACTAGACGAAAATACTCTTACCAAGTAAGATACAGTTTTAAGTGCAATTTTAACTAACTAGGACTTTTACTTTCTCGCATACCTAGTAAGTATAGAGGAAGTCTTGTAACCGTAAAAAAATCGACCTCGAGATTTTGACGGATTTAAACGTTTTGTGACACGCTCTGACCGTGGGAAGCACGGCCAGATGTGCAGAAAAGAGAGAAATAAAAGATTAGTTAAACTTAACACTGTTTATTAGCTCAGGGCGCGGGTAGGCTTTCGCACTGGGGTTCTCGTACTTTAGAAGGAAAGACTTAGCTTCGGCGGTTAGCGCAGAAGGCGGCAGGAACCAGACACGTCGACTACCAGCGTGGTCGGCGTGGGTTCAGCTTCGGCCGGTAGGGTGGCACGAAGCACAGCAGCGGAGCAGCAGGGTAGGCGGCTGCCCGTAGATAGGATCCCCTAGTTCGGGGATCGCGTAAGTACTAGATACAGATGTCTACTGAATGATTAACTGTAGCTGGAGAAAATGGAAGAAGAGGCCCAGTTTCTCCGAGCTACTGCTTAAATACATAATTCCTTCGAGAACTTTCCCAAAAATTTGTAGTGGGAGTTCCGTTTAATAAATAATGCAGCCATAACCAAAGGATAGTTTATACAGAGTACCTGTATCTATGGTTGCTGCAGTAAAATATGTAAACAAAAATAATTTAAAATGTTTATAAGAATATTCTCCAGGCAGAAAATACAAGTTAAAATATATTAGTTATTTAATTAATTTATGGCACAAATTAGGTGGGCTAAAAGGCTTGTATACAAAGTTCGAGATATTTTTAAAATGGAGGGTAGTCAGAATCATCATTATAAATAATAGAAGTTAGAAGCGGGTATCGGCGTCAGCCGACATGAGAACTGTCATTAGTAGACAGATCAAAATAAGTTTATTCACAATAACAATTGCTGTGTTTATATTTGTTTTAAAAACAAGTAAAAGTTAACATTAGTATAGAATATTTAATTAATATAGTTGATAGTTATGTGATGCTTTGTTTTGTATGGAATTTTTATTAAAAATCAACGTAAGTATATTGAAAGACGGTTTAGACCGTGACATTTGGACCTCCCTGAGTCCAAAAATACCGTTTTTAGAATTACGTCTGTGTGCGTGTGTCTATGCGTTAGCACAATAACTCGAGTATGCTTTCACTTATTACAACCAAATTTAACATGCATGTATGAAATCAAAATATAAGGTTTCTATCAACTTTTGAGTCGTCGATCACGAAAGTTAAGTAACTAAGTGCGCGGTCGGTACTCGGATGGGCAATAAAAGCTTGTCGCGAAATTGACTTCGATCTATCGTTTATCTTAATCACAAGTAAATCTCGCGAAAATATTTTATTGCTATTTAAAGTTTTTTTTTTTATCATTTTAGTGCATTTATTTTAAAATAAAAGCTTTTTTTAGAAATATTTTTTTCTAGTTAATTTTACAATTTAATACGTAATTATTATATCCGCAGATGCAGCGGCTGCAAATGGCCTTTATGCAGCAGTTCTTGTGTTGGACTAGGGAAATACAACGGTCATTCACAGTATGAGTGTGACACACTCAAGACGGTGACGCCGGATTACAAAAACACAGAAGAGCTGAAGGATTGCTATCACGCTTTGATGCCTTTGAGGTAAGAATTAGTTCTCTCAGTACGAATAAAAGTGATTCGATGTAAACTTATGAATGAAAACTTTTGAAACAAAAATTTTGATCTCTACGATTTGATTGCAATGCGTTGCAGTTTTGGAAGCCAAAAAGTTAAATATTAAATTGAACAATGATCTCGCGATATGTTCGCTAGAATACTAAATAAATCACACACACATTAATATAGAGAATTTGCCTTCTTTAAAAGGAAAAAATAACCACCATTTTGATGCATCTTATCATATCGTCACCTTTATGGTAAACTTACGAAACTGCAAAAAACAAATTTTACAGGAGAGCGTTTTGAAACATTAAATTGATAATAACTTTTGTTATGATGCAGATGTAATAAATTCTTAGATACTTACATTTGATTTTCAAAATCCTGCTGTTTTTAAATACAATGAATGGATCACACCTATGTAGTACAACATAAGGTGCAATTTTTTTTAGATATGTCAAATTTACAAAAACTGCAGATTCGTAAGTTTGCCGTGGAGGTGACGATATCAGCCTTTATAATTCGACCCACTGCTGGGACACAAGGCCTCTTCTTGTCATCGAAGGAGGTTTAGGTAGTAGTGCACCACGCTTGCCCAATGCGGATTGGTGGACGGAGTATAAGGTGATCAATACCCCTTGCTGATCCATTAGTCACATTTACGACACCCATTGGAAGATATGGGTGATGCCATTCTACTCTGCCGGCATCACATGGCTAATAATCATCTCGGAATCACACTCTACAGAATTACAGAATTGGTCTCATAAGTGGATATATATTTTCAAGTCTTAGATGATGTTTAACGGATCGTATTTAACTGGTCATTAGATTAAACTAACCTAAAACTATTCAAATATAAGTGGGCGACAAAAAAATCCAGAATGAGCGACTAAAAAATGATTATTGGCCCATTTAGTATTGTAGTTACACATTCGGATTTTTGAGTTGCTCGGTTTATTATTTCTAATTTCTAACCCTGATCCTTCCTCGTTTTACAGATGTCTCCTCCTCAAGAAGCATGACCCAGAGAAGTGGAAAGCCATGTCGGTTATGGAATCCCACAACGAGTTGAGACGCGCAAGAGGTGACATATGGCCCATGAACGAGAGGCTGGTCGTACAGCGGATACGGGGCTGGGGATTGGACTACGATGCGGAGGAGATACACACCATCTGTGGAATACTTGAGGTTGGTAGGTACCTGCTGTGGAAGATGTATTTACCTAGAAGAGAAAAGATCTCAATATTTAAACTATAAAACATTTACTTAGTTTGGCTATTTAGATGTTAGGAGTGTTATAGACTGGATGACTTAGGCTCAAGGCTTAAACTGAATTGTATATATCTGTAGGGACACATGCGTCATGCGTCATGCGAATGTCGCTGATGCAACATATTTCGCTGGAGAGCCGCTGTCGCAAGACGGACTCGCCAGTCGTCACTTAGGAGCCCGTAAGCTCACTCGCACCGTGTTATCGCTCTGCTGGCTCTAAACATCTTGTAACATTTCCGTGTACCTATTGTGTAACAAAGACAATATACTAGTGTTGGTGTCTATACTTGACTTTCATTCCATAGCACCTTCTGAAGAGTCTGATCAGGTGCCTATACACCTACAGTAGGGATAGGCAAACCTGACATATCTAAGCTCCCCTTGTCGCCACTGTGGGGGACACGGAAATGATCCTTTTGAGGACCAGCCGAGTCTTGTGATCGGTAGGTCCGGTCTCCAAGACTGGCGGTCCGCTATTTATGTCGAACATTGGGCGCAAATGATGCATCGGTTGGCCGATGGGGTGGGCACAGATGGCTTCCTGGCGAAAGTGAAATCTTCTCGATCCTTGGTCGCTGTCGTAGTGTGCCTTGGCAGGATGCCCTTCGAGGATCTTTAGTGGGTACTGGGGGAACGCATTTACTTCTGAGTCCATACATACCCCTGCAGTTGCATCGTACTGCGGGGATGATGCGTAGGTAAATGCATTAGACTACTCCGTAACATAAAAAAGAGACACCTTATCCCTCCCAGATCCTGTATCTACCATTTCCGATAATATCTGTGATGGGGGGATGTGGGGCTCCTAAGCACTATGTAAGAGTCATTTATTGATTGAGTAATCTACATATTTCGCTGCCGCGGTGACATTTGCTGTAGGTAATTAAACCGTACATCTGCGATCTTCTGTAAAGTGGGGAATTTACGGTCTCTCCATTTCCATCAGTCGGCGCGATTTGGATGTCATCCGAAAATTGAGCAAACACACGATCGCTCCATTCGCGTCACTCCAATTTACTTTCATTCCATGCAGCGACTTCTGACACGTCACGAAATGGACGTGGGATCGGCACCACACGAGCGGTTTGGAGCGATGGAGTGATGGATTTGGATTCAAAATTTTTCGTCACTTCATTCAAGCCACGTGAGATTCCGAACACAAGGAATGATTTCGGTATATTTTGGAGTAATAGCTTGACGTGATGTGGCTTGGAGCCTTCGCGATTTTCCCACTTTCGACCGGCACTCTTCTCCGTGGTAGCTAAAGCCATGTGGTCGGCCAGGTGAACGCGTTCGAGGTGGGCGGCGGCGGCTGCAGCGCGCGCGCGCTGTACGACCGCGCGTACCTGCTGGCGCACGCGTGCACGCCCAGCACCACGCACACGGACGCCGAGCTGGCGCGCGGCCGCCCGCTGATCGTGCGCGCCGCGCTGCACCACCGCCCCGGCGACCTCATCTCACTCTGCTACGCCTACACGCTGCAGGTACGGTGCCGCACACTGAAAAAAATGTAGTCCAACTAAGATAAGATTTCTCTTAGTTGGCATCAAAATGAGTGTAATAATTATTAATATGTTTCCTATAAACAAGGTACCATAATTGCCAGAACAAATACATTTTATTCATTTCGACAATTATGGACTTCCTTAATGTAATCAAAGATCTTTGTTACATTGAGCATCGTTTCATGTTTTTGTTTAATTTTACTACCTCCACTTTTTAAAACTAAATAATTAGATGTGTTCAGGTAACAAGAAAACTTGTTAGCATTACACAATTTATATTATTGATTTTAACAAAGATCATGGTTGATTAAAATATGTGCCTATTTACATTAAACAAGAGAAGTGTTCAACTTAAATATTCAGGTATCTTCGTGGTAACAAGCAACTTGTTAGGAGCACATACTTTATATTATTGATTTTAACAAAGATCATGGTTGATTAAAATATGTGCCTATTTGCATTAATTATGAGAAGTGATCAAATTAAATATTTAGGTATCTTCGTGGTAACAAGCAACTTGTTAGGATCACATACTTTATATTATTGATTTTAACAAAGATCATGGTTGATTAAAACATATGCCTATTTGCATTAAATAAGAGAAGTGATCAAATTAAATATTTAGGTATCTTCGTGGTAACAAGCAACTTGTTAGCATCACATACTTTATATTATTGATTTTAAAAAAGATCATGGTTCATTTAAATAATTAGGTACGCTCCTGGTAACAAAGCAACTTGTTAGCGTCACATAATTTATATTATTAGTTTCAATAAAGATCACGGTTGATTAAAATATGTGGTTATTTGAGTTAAACAAGATAAGTGATCTAATTGAATAACACTTTGCAGTGTCCACCAATCGAACAAACTTCCCCCACGCACCATTCGCGCTCCGCTCACTACCTTAGTTTTCCATAAGTCTAGGCGACGTAATAGTCAGCGGTACATTTTTTTTCACTGCAATCACTCAGTACCTCTACTCTCTATAATAGTCATTCGTCATTAATAATCTCTCTAATCAGTGGATCTCATCGCGTAATAAGTGGTATATTGTAACGTAATAAAGCTTAAAAAGCTAGGTACCTACCTAATAGACTAGTGAAGTGTTGACGTCGCTTTTAAATTTTAATTAAACTTAAACAGTTTTAGGTTTGAGTTGTGGACGAGGAACTAATTTAACATGAAACCATGAGGTCAAACAATATTTGGTTACTAATAACTCGACCTTGTAATTATAATAATAAACTTAAAAGTTTCCCGAGTTTACGTAAAATTTTAATGATTAATTGATCTAGACCAGGAAATCAATATAAAAGTGCCAGCGCTGACCCCTGAGATGTCGGAGGAATTGAAAGAATGAATTTCATAATAATGATATACCTATATCGGTAAGTTTTTGTGTATGTAAATATATTTACCTATTTAATGAGTAACAATATTTAAATATTGAAAAACTAAAAATACGACACCTATCGAATTAGTAACAATATTTAAATATTGAAACCCTAAAATATGAGCGATGTTTGCCTACGCAGATTCAAATAAAATATTAGCCTACATTAAAGTGATGCACTGACCTTATTTTTTTTTTACAGGACCTGAATTTAACAAACTTTGAAATTCAACAAGACCCAAACATTGTAGTTGTTTCCTTAGAGGAGAGGTCGCACTTCAAATGTTTCAATCAGAACAGGAAGGAAGGTACCATAGTGGCGTATTTAAAAAAGCATGTTAAGAAAACGTAATGTTTGGAAGACCAGGATTTATTACGCACTTTATCCGATTACGAATCTGATCTTCATCGAGGTAATCCATCAGTAACAGGTATAAAAGAAAAATGTGTTTCGTTTGGTGTTCAAGATTTCGACTTATTCAATCAAATAGGTGTCGACTGTATGCATGACATTCTAGAAGGTGTTGCTAAATACGTGATGCAATTTGTACTTCTTCAGTATTTAAGTCATTTTAAGCTCTTTTCATTGACTGAACTCAATAACCTTCGAGTACGGTCCTGACTATAGGAATCAGCCATGTACCTTAGCTATGGATCATATACTTCACGGCAATGTGCGTATGACAGCTTCAGAACTTTTTGCGGTATTTCGGTAAGAACTGCAGAATTATTACAAACTGCAGTATTAGAACTGAACATGAACACATCATATTTGTTACTTACCAATGATTTATTACAACCAAAATTCTATAATTTATTACACTAGCATACCTACCTACTGTTCTAAAAAATTGGTCTTATCGTTTCTTTATGGTCAATGCGATTTGAAGCCAAACATCGTTTTTTAAATTAGTTTCTAATGCTTCATTTACGTTACATTAACTTTAGCTATGAAATATCAGCTACAATTAAACGAAGTTTTTAAAAAGGTGAATTGCCTGATACTCTTAGAACAGTTCCTATTTCTTGTGCAACTCTTAATAAATCTGAAGAGCTATTCATAAGATTTTAACTATTCATTACTTAATAAATCTGAAGAACTATGCATACATTGTGTCAAAATAAGTCACTTAAAAATGTTACTTAGGCCACCGTATCTACTATACGGAATTTAAAAGGTACCATTTTAGTTTATACCACCAACCACCAGCTCTGAGGATTCACTGCCTACTTTTTTATAGTGCAAAATGTTTTGTTGTATGATTTAAATAGTTTCATTTTTTGCTTATGAAGTTAAAGAACTAAAAGTAAAGGAAAATGTTGTAATTTTTCATATATGTTTGCGGTTTCCTTACCATGTAATAAAAATATTCTTAGCAGTGGAAAAAAATGTGTTACTTTAAGATGTGCATTATAACTAAATGAAGATCATAAATAATTATAATCATTAATAATGTTGATATACTTCATCGTTAATTTGTTAAAATTAATTAAGAATGTTAATGATAATATTCATAAATAATCTTTATTTATTCTAGCAAACGAAAGAATTCTTATAGTGCACCACATCTTAAAGTAATATATTTTTTATAATGGTTCATTAATAATAAACTAATACTTACCACAATTATAAATAAAACAACTTTTACGGATTTAACTCGCGTGTAATTAGATTTTACATGATGATATTATTGCCCGACGTTTCGTAACACTTTTCAGCGTTCGTGGTCACGGGATGACTAAAGATGTAGGTTGTCAAACTTTATGAAATAGTTAAATCTACCGTCACTTTAATTATTAATTTGGAGTGTTCCGTTTCACGCAAACGGAGCTCACGGTGTCATTAGGTCTTGCTGTGTGGTGGTTTGCCTGAGTTTTAATAATTTTAATTACTGGATCCCAAGCAGGTGGTACGGCCCAACCATCTTCTCTATTGAAATTTGGGTGTTTCTTTATTTCAATAGCCTCGCGCAACATCCTTGGGATGTATCGACGTTCCTTGGCGAGAATGTGTGGTTTATCGAACCTTATATAATGGTTGGGCCCTTCTTGCGTATGTTCACACACTGCAGACTTCGTTTCGCGCCTATGTTTTATGTCAGCTATATGCTCCTTCACCCGGGTGCCTATGCTTCTCTTTGTTTGACCTATATACGAGAGCCCGCAGTCGCAGTCCAACTTGTATATACCTGCATCTTGAAAGGGTATATTACACTTGACGGTCGTAGAAATTGGTTAATCTTCTTTAGCGGCTTAAAGTAAGTCTTAATCGAAGCTCGCTTCAAGATGTTCCCAATCTTGTCTGTGACTCCTTTCATGTATGGTAAGACTGCAGGTTGACGCTCAACTGTGGCTGCTTTTACTCGGCGTGGGTGACGTGGCCTTGGTACTTGCAGTTTATTAGCTTGCAGTACATGCTTAACATGAGTAAGCTCTCCAGAAATATGTTTGTTGTCACAGATGCCGTGTGCTCTCTGAAACAAAGATTTCCCTACAGTAGCAAGCTGACTAGGATGGTGGTGAGAGTCACCATTGAGGTATCTGTCTGTATGAGTTGCTTTCCTATACACAGTATGGCTTAGGCTATGATCAGGATTCCTAACAACCAAAACATCTAAAAATGCTAGTTTATTATCTGCCTCTAACTCCATAGTAAATTGAATTTTAGGGTTTATGGAGTTAAGATGGTTAAGAAATGCTGAAACCTTATCGGTTGGTAATATTGTGAAAGTGTCATCTACATACCGTTTGTAAAAGCGTGGTGTTATAGGTGCTGTGCTAAGAGCTCTTTCTTCGAAATCTTCCATGAAGATATCAGCAACAACGGGGGACACGGGAGAACCCATGGCTACTCCGTCTACTTGTACATAGAATTCATCATTCCACAATAGATAGCCAGATGTTAAGCAATGTTCTAGTAAGTCAGCATATTCACTTGGCATTTCTGCGTCAAATAGCCTATTATTGACAATTTCAATGCACTCCTTGACTGGTAAACTTGTAAACAAGGACTGTACATCAAAACTGACCATAGTTTCATGTTCAGTAAGATGTAGCTGTTTTATCTCACTGACAAATTGATAGGAATCCTTCACATATGCTCTGGTATTTCCTCTAAGTGGTGAAAGTACTTTTGCTACGTGCTGAGCCAATCTGTAAGTTGGAGAATCGATTTGACTAACTATAGGACGTAGCGGTGCCCCTTGTTTGTGTATTTTCGGCAGCCCATACAGTTTTGGTGGTTTGGTGCAGGTAGGAATTAGGTAATTAACGTCAAGTTCTAATTTGTCGGAGTGTTTTTTGACAAGATCACTGGTTTTCTTTAATATTTTGTTAGTTTGGTCGTTTTTAACATGTTTGTATGTCTTGTCATCCGATAAAAGACTTAACACTTTTTCATTATAATCTGACGTATCCATTACTACCGTTGCGTTTCCTTTATCTGCCCGGAGAATAGTTAATTCTGGCTTAGATTTAAGAGTTTTAAGTGCGTTATACTGGTCACGAGAAAGATTCGATTTCGGTACTTTACTACGACGTAACACAGACGAAATGTCTTGACGTATTGCCTCTAAATCATCTTTCTTCATATTATTTTTCACTAAAAGTTGTTTTATTTTATTTTATTCCGTAAAAGTTGTTTTATTTATAATGTGTAGTGCTCGCGCAAATCTAAGAGAACATTACTTACCACAATGTTAATAATTTATTATGGAAGTTAACACTTCAATGCAGCTTATTACTTACTACGTTATTAAGGTGAAATGTACAAGGGATTTAAGCATTTTTGTAACATCATATACTGTGAACCTATAATTGAGCAAATAAATATATTCTATTTTATATACACGAGTTTTATTTCTTCTGCGCTAAATAAAGAATATTTGTTAAGGATTTTTATATAATTTCGTGTACCAATGTTTTAAAACACGCCGGTTTAGTATTTTAGAAGGTATCATTACATTTTTACGTAATCATTCCAAGTAGTAGGTATATGGCAAGTGTTAAAAATTGCCCCTGGCAGCAGTTTTGATATCAACTTCTAACATAAGCTATAGATAAATGTAGTGATACCTTCTAAAAATACGAGACTATGCCTTATACACAAAATTGGTGCATAGGATTTAATAAAAAAAAACTTAAAAATATCTAATTAATTTGGTTATCCTCGTATTCGAAATAGTCACGAATTTCCTATTAACTATCCGTGCTATTCAATTCACTTTATTGTCTTTTGCACATTAACAAAGTGAATTGTCTTTTATAAAGATTGTCAATCATCACCTGATTTTTGTTTCCACTAAGATCTTAACTATCTTCGTATTCGGTGAAAGAGGCGCCCTCAGTGATTTTTACTAAATAAAAAAGCATTAATAATATCAGAGATTAATCTTATCTTATCAATTATTTGATGCTAATTTTATCTTATCAGATGATTTTTTGTAAAAATCACTGAAGGCGCCAAATTCACCGAATACGAAGATAGTTAAGATCTTAGTGGAAACAAAAATCAGGAGATGATTGACAATCTTTATAATAACCAAGTCACTTTGTTACTATGCAAAAGAAAATTACCGGACATACTAATAAATGAGAATAATGACAACAAATTTATAAAACAATTAAAACAATTTTTACTTAATAAATGCTATTACGACATAAATGAATTCCTAACTGATAAATTTATTAATTTCCGATAAATACAATAAATCCTGCCATGTTTGCTATAATGTTATATGTTTTTGCTATGTAATTAATTAAACCAATTCCATTAGAAATGCGTCCTCTTCTCTTCTACATTGCGTGCCCGATTGGGTCCATAATGATCTTATAAATATTATCTACCTTTACCACCTTATTGTACATTATGGTTTGCAATAAAGATATATTGAAAATAAAGTGAATTGAAGAACACTGGTAGTTAACAGGATAACGTTTTTTGACTATTTCGAATACGAGGATAGTCAAATTAATTAGTTATTTGATGCAAGATCTTAGTTGTGACAACAAATTACTTTCATTGTTTTGATAATGCTTCTTGTTTATTTCAATTATAAGGTTAGGTGAATTAATCAGTAACTTTTAGTTATTTGATGCAAGACCTTAGTTGTGGCAACAATTTACTTTCATAGATCTGATAATATGTCTTGTTTATTTCAAATAACAGGTTAGTTGAATCAATCAGTAACTTTTAATTATTTGATGCAAGATCTTAGTTGTGACAACAAATGACTTTCATTGATCTGATAATTCTTTAAGTTTATTTCAAATAAAAGGTTAGTTGAATTAATCAGCTACTTTTAGTTATTTGATGCACGATCTTAGTTGTGACAACCATTCACTTTCGTAATTATGATAATGTTTCTTGTTTATTTCAAATAAGAGTTTAGTTGAATTAATCAGTTTTTTTATGTTACTTGACGCAAGATCTTAGTTGTAATAACAAATGACATTGATTAATCTGACAAAGTTTGACAAACGTATCGATCAAGATCTTAGTTGAACCAACGGTAAATTTAGATAATGTGATACTTTTTGTTTATTACACTAAGCAAGATCTTAGTTGAAGTAAATATCTATCGGTGAATAAACCAATACATTACTTAGTTGACGAAACGCAGTCTTTCATGCAAGCAATTGATAACATTTCAAAACATCGGGAGTGGTCTCCCTTGACTTTCTCGTATACTGGGAATGACTCGTAAGTTGATAGGAACCTTATATTTTGATGTCGTACATGCGTGTTAAATTTTGGTCACCCATCCAAGTACCGACCACGCACTTGGTTGCTTAACTTTCGTGATCGAAAACTCAAAAGTTGATAGAAACCTTATATTTTGATGTCATACACGCATGTTTGGTTGCAACAAGTTAAAGCATGTTCAAGTTATCGTGCTAACGCACAGACACACCGACACACATACAGACATAATTCCAAAAAAAATATTTTTGGACTCAGGGAGGTCCAAAACGTGCAAATCTGTCAAAATCTCGAGGTCGAATTTTTTGACAATTACAAGACTTCCTCTATACTACATATATTATACGAGAACGTAAAAATTACACAACAAACAATGTCTGCTCTGATCGATGTCCGGGAACCAATTGCTTAAATAATACCGTGACTCATTTAACAAGTGTACGATCCCTAGGGTACCCTAAAGCGCCGCGAGCACATCCAGCACAGCAAGTTCTTCGAGTGCTCGTGCGCGCGGTGCGCCGACCCCACGGAGCTGGGCACGCTGGCGAGCGCCTTCCGCTGCCCGCGCTGCGCCGGACACGTGCTGCCGCGGGCGCCGCTGCGGCCCGCCGCGCCTTGGGGCTGCGCCTGCGGCTACCACATGCCTGCCGCTGCCGTGCAGCTGCTCTTGAAGAGGTACGCGATATTCCTCAGCAGTGCCGTAAATAGGGCGGTGCCAGCGGTGCCCAGGCACAGGGTGCAGACCCTGGAGGGGCGCAGAAATGACCAGACCACGTGTTTCAAGGACGCAGTTTTGAAAGCTCGCACCGGGCGCATAAAAGGCTAGTTACGGCACTATTCCTCAGATCATACTTATATGATCTAAGCGCTGTTCTAACTGCCAGGTGTAACCCACGCGGTTCTATACAAAAGGTACTTTTGTATGTGTCATTAAAACGCAGTTTTGATCCTACCTAATAGTTTTTGCAAAAAATACTGCAGCATACTTGCGTACAAGGAATGGAAATTAAATGGGGTAGATTTGAAAATTATTGCAACTTAATAACAGGAACAACCCAATACCTATCAACTAAAATTAACGTGACGTGAAGTAAGTAGTTCAGACCGAACTTAGATCTCTGTAAACTCGACTTTTGTTATCTTGACGAGAAAACTTTTGGCATTTGGCAAGAAAATGGTAAGATACCTAATATAAGGCCAAAGTTGAAAGTGAGGTTCTACTTCTTCCACTAATAAAATGGTTAATCATTAACTGGCAAAAATAATATACCGAGGCGACAAAGGCTCTATCGCACTATTGTCTAGGTCCCTTTCGCGCTATTAGCAACGTTTTTACCAAAACCAAATCGTTATCGTTTTCATACATTTTGACAATAGTTTGACAGCTGTCAAAACGTATGAAAACGATGACGATTTGGTTTAAGCGTTGGAACTGTGGTTGAAAGCTTCTCCCGAGTTCTTGTTGTTATAACACGTGTCGAGAAACTCCATTTTTTAACTTAATCTACCATACAATTTATTGTTACTTTAGTTACATTTTCGTCAAGTGAAAATATATGGCAAAATTTGTAATTATGCATTACGCATTTTGCCAATACATTTAGTACGCGACGCCATTAATTAAGAATAGAATAGTTGGTTTAAGCGTTCGTAAATGGTGCGATCGGGGGGCAGGTCAAAAGTACTCGTAATCGCCGAGCATTTATGAGGACTGTGATGAAAGTTGATGAAGTGAAAGAATCGTAGAATAAAGATTGAAGCAAGTGGAAAAAAGTGATTGCCTCCCACTATGAGCGAAATGCTTGACGCTATGGTTGGTGGTAGGACTTTTTTTCGCCTGGCTAGGTACCACCACGTTATCAAATATGTCACCAAATAATAATGTTAACAGCATTACTGTGTTCCAACAGTTAATCTATACATATAATAAGAGCCGTAGAGTTCGTTTGCTTGGTTGATCGCGCTACTCTCAGGACCTACTGATTCAAAATAAAAATATATTTTTGTGTTGAATAGTACCATTTATGAAGGAAGAATATAAGCTATCTTTGTTTAAAAAACACACCACGTAGACGATGTCGAGTGCGGAACGCTAGTGATAAGATATCCTGTCCCTCGTGGTTGATGGTTCCAGGTGTAGCTCGAATCCATCTCTGGCCTTGACGTCACCCTAAAATGACATGAAGACCAATGGCTTCCCTGCCAAGCATAAAAGAATGTATCTATTTCAGGTTAACCGACGAGTACGAGCAGATCGACGCAAACGACGTGGACGGTTTCGAGAACTTCCTGCACAAATACCGTAACGTGGTCCACAGCAGCCACTACCTGTGCCTGTCAGCGATGCACTCGCTCAGCCAGCTGTACGGGAAGGTGGCCGACCACATGATCCACGAGATGCCCGAGTCGGAGTTGCACAGGAAGATCCAGATCTGCAGAGACCTGATGAAGGTGTTCGACGTCATAGAACCGGGGTATTCTAGGCTGAGAGGTGAGTCGTTTTGTTTCTGAAATTTGTGAGAATTTAAACTGACTTAAAAATAATCTTGTGTTTCTTGTATATCTGGTACAGGTTAAACCTGGTGTCAGTAATTAAAAGTTGCTATTTCCGGCTTATAACGTGACTTGTTTTTTAAGACTCCTATCTTTTGACAGCCAGGACAATAACGTGCCGGCCGAAGCACGGAGAAATATCTTATTTATTGTCACCCATCCGAGTACGCAATAAGTAGCTAAACTTCTATCATCGTTATGAATAGCGAACCACTCTTCAAAAGTTGTTAGTCTGTGGCTCATTAATAAAATCCAGACACAATTGTTTTTAATTCTCTCGCGGTAGAATCTACAGGGAAGGGATGAAAAGGTTAACGCGTCTTTTCCTCGTCTATTTAAGGCAACCAACAAAGGCTTCATTAGTTTTCCAAACCGATGTAGTTGTAGGTAACGAGATTATACCCATTTTAATCTCGTACATTCATATAGTCATGCCTTTTGCCACAAGAGTAGGCAGAGATCACTTGTTTCCATTTGCTTTGATCCTTACATATTTCTTTCACTTCATCTACTTCATCACAATCCTCATACATGGTCTTCGGTTTCAATACCTTTGTACTGGCACTTTTTCAAGACGTCTTCGATATGATCGATAAACGGTCGCGCAGGTCTTCCTCGTCCTGCATCTCTATTCACTTCCGATTCATATATCCTTCTCGTCAATCTACTTTCACACATTCTTTCTACATGACCGAATCATTTGAGCATCCCTTTCTCAATTCTTGTCACTATAATCTTCTTTCAAATCACATCACTCTCCTATCACGCTATTGTAAAACCTGTCACTCAATTTTACAGCCATATTCCTCGAAGCTCTCATTTCAACTGCATTTATTCTGCTTTCATGCCATTTCTCCCATAGCCAACTTTCACTTCCATGCATCAGTGTTGGGACCAGCACATTTCATCTCGTGGATGGCGTAAGAGCTTACTGAGGGGAGATTCTGAGTGCGGAGTTTCGCCCCAAGGGGTCTCTATCGCGGTGGTGGGTAAACCATCCGAAATAGCATTACCAAGAAGGATTGGTGGCCATAAAACTGCCAAAACCTATAGCAATATTGCACCGACCCCAAATAAATTGGGATCCGGGCAGGAAGCAGCAGAAAAAATAGACTAGTTTTCCTTTCACCATATTCCATAAGGATATATGTAGTCTTTATTGGTATTAAAAATATTGTCAAAACAAATCATGATTTTAAGTTGGTCCTTCGAGCCGGATAATTGCTAGCAAACAAAAAAATTAAAGATATCTTTTGTGTTTAATGAGAAAAATGTTAAACCATTAATTTATTTGCAGGTGTGACTCTGTACGAACTTCATGCACCTCTAATGATACTTACGACCAGAGATTTTGAAAGGAAAGCCATATCTAAGGACAATCTACGAAGTCGTTTAAAAGAGGTAGGTTAACCTATATATATTTTTATTTAAATGCTGTTAAGGTGTTCAAGTTACCTATAACTGTCAGGGAACTCATCAGCAGGCAACGAGTCTAACACGTTGTGCTCGGGCATAAGGATCTGGCCAGTTATACGATCGGCCGCCGACAGATGCAACTGTATTAAAACTGGTCAACTTTCAGATCGTGGGCTACTTGAGTGAGGCAGCGCTCATCCTGGGCTTTGAGCCGGCGCAGTCGTCTGAGGGGCTCATGGCCGCGGCGGCCAGGGACGCGCTTAGCAAGATCAAGACCTGGGAGCAGATCATTGGCAAGATATCGTGATGACGCATTTAACATTCAAATTTTAATGAAGAACATTTAACGTAGTCCTTATGGTCCTTTATTATTTAAGTTAGATATGTTACCTACGCTTGATGTAATATGAATACTATGGATCTCACAAAATAGTATTTTATAAAAAAAACGTAAACAAGCAAAAATTTGTAAAAAAAACTGTAACCCAACGACTGATAAAAAGAAAGGAATGAAGCTGCAGTTGGATAAAAAACCTGATAAAAATCAGAAGAAGGCATGCACTTAGTATCTACCAGTTTTTGCATAGCTTTCAATCTATCCCATAGGTTTTTTTTGTTATACTACTAAATGGCAAACAAGCTTGCGGCCTACCTGGTGTTAAGTGGTTACCGTCGCCTTTAGACACTTGCAATATTAAGGGTAGATCACTTAACACTGCAAGTGCGTTGCCATACTGGGGACTAAGATGATATGCCTTCCATGCCCAGTAATTACTGATCTATCTGTAAATCTGCAACTATGAGCTAGTGTGAAGACCCGATCAATTAACAGTGTGGTCAATCTAAACATCTGTTCTAGACGTCCACAAGTGCATTACTAATTACTTACTCTAAAGAAAAAAGTCATTGTGTCGACACTCGACCCAAAACATTGAGAACTCGTCTATTAATGGTAATTTTCAATTATTCTCTTTAAACCTACCTATTTAATTACATTGATCGTAAATTATCTTTACACATAATTACAAATGCCTAATTTCACTAACCTACAGATTATTTTGTATACAAGAGAGGATTTAAGCATCAAGTATTTTTTAGAAAATATTGTCTAAACCATCCATTGTTAGGTTATTGAAATCAGGTGTTGGAAATGTTTGAAAACAGTTACCTTTAGAATAAGTTAATTTAGTTTTAAGAAATATACTATTTTGTTACTTACCTTTTTCAATATGGCTGTTATTCGTGCGTATATTTTAAAAAAGCAGTGATTGAATGAAATTGAAAATGAATCCTACAGAATTACAAAAAATATATTTTAAACTTTTTAAATTAAATAAAAATATTAAATGACTAGTCGCAAAAAAGATAGACTGCATTATTCTGGCAAAATTGTAATTAGTTAAGGATAAAAAAAACTATCATAAATTTTCCAAAATTGTGATTTATTTCTCTATTCCTTTTATGTATCTTGATTGTGATGATTGTTTAAAATAAATTATTTACTAATAAAAACTCTTATTAACTGTATGTTACTCGCTTGGATCATCTCTAAAACTGATATAATTTTCGATTGTTATATTAAAACTACGTATTTATTCATTCCTTCTACTAAAAGACATTTAATTTATTTATTGTGTGTTTTCTTATTAGACATTACGTTTACATACAACCTTATTTAAACTTTTCAAATAAAATTGATTCATAAATATTTTATTTTTTATTTTTATAGTAACTGATTGAAATTGAATATACACCGTTACATTTTTATCACCCACGATAATTTAAGTGGCGCTTTTTACATTACGTACAAACTACCCTTATGGGACCAACATAATAAAATGGCGAAAAAAATTAGCTGTTATACGTTTTGATTGCGTAAATGTTGCACTTTCGTATGGAAGAGCCGATTTTTTTGCGTAATTTCGATATTGGTAATAAAGACATAGTCAGGTCACAGGTCATAACAAGAGGATCCTAACGTTGTATAAGTTGTTATACAATAAGTTATGCTCGCGTATATCTAATAATTACGCAGCGATAAAAAAACAACACTTTAATTTATAAAAAAAAATTATCATTACATTCCATCTAATTTGAAGATGGCAAGCAAAAATGGAGTGAATCCTGGGTTATTCATAAGGGGCGTGAAGAAGCACCTTGCAGGTCGGCAAGGCGAGGGTGGCTAGCGCGGCGGTTAATCTCTCGCACCTGGACTCCACTTCTGCTTACCATCAGGTGGAATGGAGTCATTTGCTTGACCTTTTTATAAAAATATTAAAATGAATTTGGCAACTTATTCCTATGTCATTGTGTGTCTCCCATAATCTCTGGTCGTAAGTATCATTAGAGTAGAGATGCATAAAGTTCGTAAAGAGTCACACCTGCAAATAAATGAATTGTTTAACATTTTTCTCATTAAATATAAAAGAAAACTATTACCTGATTGCTAGCAATTATCCGGTTCGAAGGACCAACATAAAATAATAATTCGTTTTGACAATATATTTACTACCGATAGATACTTTTTTAAAAACCTCCCTGTATAGATCTGTAGGTACCCGCAGAATAAGTTTTTTTTAGTATAAAAAACGTTAGGTAGGTACTACTTTTGTTGCGTTAATACTTCCACTGTATGGGAAATATGATTTGCGCTTATTTCCGCTAGGGGCGCTCTATACAAATTGAGCTGCACACAATAGTAACGTTTATAGGTACTAAATAAAACTGTAGTGTAAGTTTTTCTAGTACCTACTGATGGATCTATAAATCCTTATGGAATATGGCGTACGGAAAACGACTGGTCTGCACGGCGCTCAGAAGCTCCCTAAGTACAGTAGGTTCTTAACACATCCATGAGATGAAAAGGAATATTTCTCGTGATCGACAACTAAATCGGTTTAAATAACTAGTATGTGTAATTAGAGCGAAAAAGACTTTATGCCATACCTGACCAGGAAGTGGGATTTTCCGTACGAGAAAATTTCACTTTCTGGTGACTGTCAGGGGATGACATAAAATGTTGTAAAAAAATCGGGAGTGGTCCCCTTGACTTTCTCGTATACCGGAAACGACTCAAAAGTTGATAGAAACCTTATATTTTGATGTCATACATGCATGTTAAATTATGGTCTCCCTTCCGAGTACCGACCGCGCAATTGTTTGCTTAACTTTCGTGATCGACGGCTCAAAATTTGATAGAAACCTTATATTTTGATGTCATACACGTATGTTAAATTTGGTTGTAATAAGTTAAAGCATACAACACACACAGACATGATTCCAAAATCGGTATTTTTAGACTCGGGGAGGTCCAAAACGTATAAATCCGTCAAAACTTCGAGGTCGAATTTTTTGACGATTACAAGACTTCCTCTATGCCTACGACGTATACGAGAAAGTGCAAAACCTACACTACGGGTAGATGTACCTATAAATCCTTATGGAATATGGCGTAGGTACGGAAAACGTCTGGTCTGCACGGGGCTCAGAAACTACCAAGTACAGTAGGTTTTTTTTAACACATCCATGAGATGAACAGGAATATTTCTCGTGATTGACAACTAAATCGGTTTAAATAACTAGTATGTGTAATTAGGTCGAAAAAGACTTTATGCTACGCCACATCTGACCAGGACCACTTGCCGTACTAGAAAACTCCACTTTCTGGTGACTGCCAGGGGTGACATCAAATGTTGTAAAAAAAAGAAAGCCTCATATCACATATTAGTCAAATACCTGTGATCTAAGAAATTCTTTGTTTTTCCGCCCTATTTAACACATGAAATATTGTTTGCTGATAGCCTTAAATAAACTGAATCTTGTGGAAGAAGAAAATTAATTATACTTTAGTAATGAAAACTACTGCCATCTAAAAAGTCCCTCGTTTATTGTTAGCAATAGAACCGTACAGGCTATTGCTTAGCTACTATTGAAAGGAGTTTAAGAACACGAATACACATAAATGTGACTTTATGTGTATCTCAATTAGGCTTTACCAGTAGGCTGAGTAGAGCCAAGGGCGTCAGATTTTAGGGGACAGCAAATTTTGCCCAAATTTTGAGAAATCGAGCCATAATAATTTTATTTTTTAATAAAGGGAAAAAAACTGATGTAATTAGGAAGATAGAGCACAATAAAGTTGCAAATGTAATTAATATGACTGTGAACTAGGCATATGCTTGGTGGAACTAGGGTAACGAATTTCAGAAGTAAGTAAATTTATTAGCAGCAAATTTAGCGGCAAATTTGTAAATCCGCCACTGATCTCAATGATACATCAGGCTCTGCTCAATCCCTTTTTGGATTATGAGCGTGATTGTATGTATGTATTATTATACGACTAGATGACAAACAAGCTTATGGCCCACCTGGTGGTAAGAGGATACCATCGCCTATAAACACCTGCAATACTAAGGAAACAATCACTTGGTATTGCAGGTGCGTTGTCATCCTGAGGCCTCAGATGAAATGTCTTCCATGCTCAATAATTACACTGGCTACCTTTCCCTTCAATCCGAAACACAGAGAACTGCTTCACGGCAGAAATAGAAAAATCGGTGGTACCTACTCAGAAGACCGTACTAACATACAGGCCTAAAACCTTGTAAAATGTATATTTGTTCTTACCTTTTAAAACTAAGAACTTGGATATAAAAACAAGGTGGCAAAATAAAAAAAATACTTGTCAGAATCTGGTATCAACAAAAAGCATAACTATGTATCACCAAATATTGAGCTTGCTCTAACAATATTTGTTCATGGCACATTCCTCATACAAGCCGGTCTTTAGTTGGGTTTGTGTGAAACGCACTATATGTTGATTACGTGGACGTTACCATTAGCAACGTTGACAAAATTGTGCGATACTCGTTTCTTAAAAAATATAGTACCACGATTATATGATACTTTAATTTTTTCTCGGTCTTCTAAGGGGAGCACTGAAATCCTCCAACGCCCCAACAAGAGACCTCCACTTTGAGAACCTATGATTGAGAATTTGAGAATGTAGGTATACGAAATTAATTGGAAAAAGTACGAATCGCGAAAGGTCGTGGGTTTGTGGCCCGTCTCAGACTTTGTAATGACAGGATTTTTTTCTTGTATTTCATTTTCTATATAATCTGCTATAAATTTCAAACATATCACCAAATAGAATAAAAAACTCCATAAATACTCTCTGAAAGTTAAAATAAGGGAAGATAATTTTCTGATTATCATAATCATTCACACATAGTCCATTCATCAAACGATCATCAAACGATGTCCATTAGTTTAGGTAAATTGATAATTTCATCAAAGCTATCGGCAATCACACGCACAACAGTGGCAGTATTGAGAAGCGCATCGAATTATCCACGTCGCCGCTGGTTTATTTTTACCGTGCGCATGCGCATGCCAGCGCCGTGCGCCGGCCACTGCGGCGTCGCATCACGTTACAGCTGTAAAGCTTTTTCGATTTTTACCTTTTTATCCTTATTTTTAGAGAAATATATTGTTTTCAGTGTACAAATTACTATAGGAAAAATATTGTTTGTGGTTTTTTTATTAGATACACACCCAGAATTGCCTGATATCAGTTGTGAGTATGATCGTGCATTTTTGCAGAACGTAAAATGTTTGTGCAGTAAATTTCCATTAAAATACCCATATTTTACCCAATCTGTATTGCTGATCCTAAAAACACCTAATTACCGCTTTGGCTTCTTCAAGTTAATCTTTATCACCACGAGCTTTCTTCCTTATAAATTCAACTTACCTGCCGCATGGAATAAGTGCTTATTATAGCAGATTTTATTTCTTAGTCATAAATTTTCTTTACCAAAAAGTCAGTGATTGACTTAGAAATCGCAAATAAGATTCCCTTCCAATAGAGCTTGTCAAATATTCTTAATAAAACTATGTTCAATGTTTACGATACACTAATCTTCTTAAGTTTAGAAATCGGGTAAGCTGTAATAATATTGTAAAGAATATTCATACGCGCATAAATCTTGAGTATTTGATTTGTCAGTGCTTCTCTGAACAGTTATCTTACTCTCGTCCTTATCATCACCTACGATCATAAGATAAAAAGTTCAAGAGCTTGCCTCTCACGACAAAAATGTAATAATTATAATGCCAATTTATTATTATATTCTCCTATCCTTCATTACAGAAGCAAAATGGGACCCAAAGGCGCCTGCGCCATTTGCCTCTCCCCCGCCGAGCAGAAGTGCTCAGGATGCCAAATAGTCCACTACTGCACCAAGGAGCACCAGAAGCAGCACTGGAAGCAGCACAAGGTTGACTGCAGCCCCGCCAGGGTCAAGGAGGACAACAAGTTTGGGAGGTACCTGGAAGCGACTCGGGACATCAAAGCTGGTGATATAATTCTAAAGGAGCAGCCGCTTATCACTGGACCATCTCAGGTTGACTTTTTTAATTGTATCTTTATTTGTTTGTCAGAACTGATTTTTTGTGCAAAAATCCTATTTCACATCATCATCACAACAGCCTTTATAATTCGACCCACTGCTGGGACACAAGGCCTCTCCTTGCTATCGAAGGAGGTTTAGGCAGTAGTCCACCACGCTTGCCCAATGCGGATTGGTGGACGGAGTATAAGGTGATCAATACCCCTTTGCTGATCCATTAGTCGCCTTCTACGACACCCATTGGAGGATATGAGGTGATGTTATTCTACTCTGCCGGCATCACGCGGCCTCCTTCTATTCTATTTACTATTTCTGAAATATTCTATAATAATCTATAAATTGCTCAAGTATACGCTTCTTTATCAGTAAGCTGTCTAATGATCTTACCTGCATCTTCTGTAACTTACTTTACTTCTTTAGATTAATTCATTCAACATTGTTTTTATTTTCAGATAACACCACCAGTATGTCTCGGATGTTACAAGCTGTTAGAAGAAGGCAAAGTGGTTTCATGCGCCAAATGTGGATGGCCGTTCTGCTCTGAGGAGTGCACATTCAGCGAAGAACATACGCCAGAATGTTATTATACAGAACAAAAGGGTGAAAAGGTAACTGGCAAATATTGCTAAAATATGTCTATGTAGAAATGTTCATGATTTTAATTTAATTATTAAATTGAAGTTCATAAATGAATCTTGATAAAATTCCAAATTAGCATAGGCAGAATAAAACAATTGGTCATAGCATCTATTCCTAAAGTCTAGCAACGTTCGGTGACTATGACTAAAACTTGATGATATGATGAAAACTTGGTGATATTGACTAAAACTTCGCATCTCAAAATTCCAGGTATCAATAACTACATTCGGAATACCCCATCCAAACTACCAATGCATCACAGTTTTGCGCTGTTTGTACCAAAGAGACCATGACGAGAAGCTGTGGCAGAAGCTGCAGGCGCTGCAGTCTCACTGCGAGGACCGGCAGGGAACAGACAAGTGGAATAACGACAGGAAAATGATTACGGAGTTCATCTGGAAGTTCTTCAAGCTTGAAGGGACGTTCAGCGAAGAGGAAATAATGAAATGCTGTGGCATTTTGCAGGTACAGTTTCTCACGGAGAAAAATATAATAGAAATGAAATATTCCCATTCATCCGAGAACGAACAGCGCACGTAGTGTCTATTGCGATCGTTAACTCTCGTCTACCTCTCTCCCTGTAATGTAATGACAATCCATCTTACTGGTACTACTATTATAAATGCGAAAGTTTAGATGGAATCATGGCAGAACGACTGAACAGATCTTGGATGACATTTGGTACAGATACTTATAGATTTTAGTCTGGAATAGCACATAGGCTACTTTTTAACTCAGAAAATTTACAGTTCCCATGGGATAAATTGGACACAACAAATTTGCCTCGCGAACAAAGTCGCAGGCAATAGCTATTGAAAAATATTTCTAAATAATAATTAAGGATGTATAAACACTCATTGTGTTACTTCTTCGTTAAGTATTAAAGGTGTTAGTATATGAAAACCTTGGTATATTCATTCTATCGCATGTCTAATTTTTGTTCTGTACACAATAAATAAATTCTTATCATTCGTTTACAGCATATTATGTTCTGAGCTTATCTCAGGAAACGAGGATCAAGTTCATCTGTAATGCTGTTATTGTTTGATCGTGGTTTTCCATTTGCAAATCACTTTTGCGCAGTTTCATCTTCACATTTATCTTAGAAAATTGGGATTTAATTTTTAATCCTAGGCTTTAAAATCCTTCATAAAACTAAGCCCTGGAATGTTAGCAAGAAATAATTATAAATTTTACTTCATTTTTTCTTAATAATTTTCATTTTACAAGGTCGTCATCATCAGGATCATTAACAACAACATTAGATATATCACGGACTGTATTGCTTAATTTAAAATAATGAAAAGAGCCGACATCAAAACCGAAATATGATATTTCTCACCGCAAATTTTCCTTTTTCCATTGCGCATATTAGCTGATGGTCTGCTGACCGCTTACCGACAGACTGAGTAAAAAAAATAGGCATATTTGGGAAGAAAAGACAAATAATAATTATATTAAATAATAATATTATTTACATATAAATCAGTGTGAAAATCTTAAATTTTCACATTGACTAGGAATGCATAAATTCCCAGTCTAGTTCATTTTATTGTTATCACATTACTGTCCCAATCCCAGATCAACGGACACGAGGTTCCTCTTCTGGAGCCGGAGTACGTAGCCGTGTTCGAGCGGGTGTCCATGGTGGAGCATAACTGCCGAGCCAACTGCAACAAAAGCTTCACTTCCAACGGGGAAATTGTAAGTTTTGGATTTTTTCCGTAGTGTATCTACGAAAATAAGAGATACTCACTGATGGTTAAAAAGTTCTTTATTTAAATGCACTCTGCTATACGTCCGAAACGAAGTGTATTTAGAAAGAGTTTTTCGTAACTATCATTGTAATTTATCGTAATAATATCTACCGATATTTAACAAGGTAGGTACTTATACTTAGGTACCTCTCATAACATGCCATGATTATGTCTAGTACCTAGATAGTTACTTTCCTTTTTCTAATTTATTAAATTATTAAAAAAATAGGTATATGGACGATTTACAATTGGAATCAAGAGAATAAAATTTGAAGAAATTTTGTCCTCGCTGTTTAGTTTCCTAGGAGTCATAATTCATCTTTTACCCTACTACGAGAAGCCAAAAGGAAGGGTTATGAAGAAAGGTTAGCTATGGATGTATGTAGCTATGTCTGTATTTACGTATTATGCGCCTAAACTATTAATCCGATTTTGATAAGCTGCCAATCGATTCGTTATTATCGTGCGGGTAACTTAGGCTACATTTTAACCGACTTTAACAATAGGAGGAGTCGATTTTACCTTGTAAACCCTGATTTTAACCGTTTTAACTCCTTTCTTTTTTTCCGAAGTTGGAGAGTTTTCTAAGCTTTTCGCTTGTTTTTGAAGGACTTTAACTAGATTTCTCATTGCATGATATTTTCTAGTATTTTCGTTTCTTAATTCATGTAAATTTTATCAAAAATTATTCACATTTGACATTTGAAAATTAGTAAAAATTTTTGTACTCGCTGCTTAGGTTCCTAGAGTCACTCTGGTGAAAATTCATCTTTTTATGTTTACTATTTCAAGATCCTGTGCGCGGGCGTGAACATCAGCAGCGGTGCTCACATCTCGGTGTGCTACACGGATCCCATGTGGGGCACCGAGGCGCGGCGGCACCACCTCGCCGACTCAAAGTTCTTCGAGTGCGTCTGTGAACGTTGCTCTGACGCCACCGAATTGGGCACTATGTACAGCGCTATTAAATGCAAAAAGAAGTAAGTAACTTAACTAATTATTAATTAATGTTACCTAAAAATTACCAAAACTTCTGTAGTAAAAGGATGCAAACAAACCATTCGACCTCCGCTTGCAGAAGCAAGGTGTCTCACGCGCTTTGCCAACCTTATCCTCTACCCATTGGGCCCTGGCTGGAAAACTTACTCACAGACAGAAAGAAGGGCGGTTGGTAGTTGCTCGTACGCAAAACAGGCGCATGCGTCGAGTTCCGCAAACAGCCTGTACGATGTAGGGATCGCATTAATTGACTGCAGTCTTCTGTATGATTTTTCCTTACAACGAACACTCTTATTTTCAGTGGCTAATCCACTATGTCCTGCCTCTAGTCATTACAATATGCAATATAAAAAATATTTTTCAATAAATCCTACTGTTTTCAGAGACTGCAAAGGCTACCTTCTCCCCGAAACATTTATCCTGCCCATCTTGCACAAGACTAAGAACCCTGACCCGGAGACCAGGAACTTGGACAAAAAATTCTGGGTGTGCAACAGCTGCAAAGACGCAGTGTCAGACGCTATCATCCAGCAGTTACTACAAGACATTGGTAGAGAGCTCAGCATCATGCCCAAGGAAGATCCTGATGCTTGTGAGAGGTTCGTTCATTAGAAAACTCAAGCGAATTTTTCTCTTTACGTCTTCTATTCAATCTTAAGTCAGACCAAGTCATACCAGACCAGACCAAAAGGTCTCGAAATCTCTAAGCATGTATGAGGACTTTGATGACTATAGATGAAGCGAAAGAAAAATATCGTAACAACTGGAAAGAAATTGTCTCTGCGTGAAGAGAGAGATATGAAAGAGAGAGAGCGTGACTTTATCTTAGTACATATAAAAAAAATCCTATTTACCAGGTTCATCAACCACTGCAGCAGCTACCTGCACCCATCGCACTACTACATGACGGACGTGGGGCTGGCGCTCGCGCAGATGGTCGGCCAGGAACACGAGCTCGGCCTGGCTGGCTCCACCGACGACCGGCTCCTCCTCAAGACGCAGCTCTGCAAGAAGATCACGGACTTGCTGCAGCATTTGGCACCAGGTTGGTTAAAAATCACTGTACAATACAATCACTTAGCGGAACAGACGAAAGCTCTTATGGGCCCTCCAGACTCACGCCGAGAACCCCCGAGAATCGTGAATGTGATTAGTTTCTCGCCTTCTCGTTCTCGCGCTCGGTGTCGGTTTTTTACCCGCTTCAAAGGGTTTCTCCTTTCAAGGAAAAGCGTATGGCATTCTCATTCGGTTCCAGTGGTTCAGTGGTTTGAAGTAAGATTCACAACCTTGTTCTGTTTCGATGAATTTATGTCATCCCCCATCGCCTGGGCCTTCTTTTTTTCTTAACATTTTTTTTATTCTAACATACACAAGGTTGGAGTATGCTAATGCACACAATACAAAAACTGCTACACTGTCAAAGTCATGCATTTCGCATAACGATCGAGAACGCAAGTGAGAAGGTCGCGTGTGTGTAGACACCATCTCGTTTCTCGGGTCAAGTCTCGGCTGTAGGGCCTATTAGATTCAATGGATTCACCGTGCGGGTGCCGGCTCCATCGCGTTGCAGAGAGAGGATTCAGAAGCAGTGTCTGGGACTTGTGTCCGGCACTCCCTATCCACTACCCAAGCCCCTCTCTCTGCCTGCCTAGCCATATTTCATAGGATTTCGCGAGAGCCGCTTTCGCGTTCTAGTACAGAACCTATATAAGTTCTAGACAAACCGAGATCTTTTAATAACGTATATAGGGATTTAGCTGGTTGTTAAATAATAACATAAGAACTTTTTGGTTTTTTCTCTATAGCTATTATCTATGGTTAATTGTCATAATTCATTTTAGCGATTGTAAAAGCAAATTTATATTTTGTTCAATAAAAAATGTTTTATTATATTTCTTTGTTATTCTATTAACAAAAGTGGTGCCGAAACACGGGTATATTTTCCGTAAATAATTATTGATACGAATTATCTATCAATGAAGTAAAAACATATTGTTCGCCATTGTTCTATGAATGCCGTTTTTTGCCGTTGCCGTGTAAACTATACTGTGAGTACTAAGCAATTGAATTATTTTATATCGGATTTGATTTTCAACGATTATATTATAATAATATATTGAAAAATGCCGATCGAAGAAGATAATAGTACTGCAGTCAAAATAAAAAAGTTGCGGCTAACAATTGGGCAATACAAAGGCCAAATTACGCGGACCGAAAAATATATAAAGGAGCAGAAGGGACAGGTTTTATTGGAGGTAGGAGGCCTTAGAATTAGGCTGGAGGAACTGCAGCGAGGTTTTCAGCATTATAAGGATACTTCCATAGAGCTCATGCTTCTGACCAATGATGACAGTTTCGAGGACGACGAGGTGGAGGAGAGATATTACGAAGCGGTGTCGGGCATAAAAGGGTTGATGGCTGCTGGCGAGTGCTCTAATGTCGGTGATGAGCGCAAAGCATTAACGCAGGCTCAATCTCATCACAGCAAACTGCCGCAGCTGGACATAGCTTGTTTCGACGGAAAGGATATTACTCAATTTAGGCCGTTTATGGACATCTTTGAAGCCATCGTTGACAGAGATGAAAATTTGTCTCCAGTACAAAAATTGTTCTACCTGCGAAGATATTTACAGGGTGATGCTTTGCTAATGATAAGTGGCTTACCTTTAGTAAACGAGTCCTATGTACAGGCGCTTGATTTAATTAAGCAGCGTTATGATAATAAATGTTTAGTTATTACTCATCATGTAAACGCATTGTTGGATTACCAGCCAATTTCAAAGGGTACATCTTCGGAATTGCGGCATTTAGTTTCTGTGGCTAGACAGCATTTGGGTGCTCTTAAAGGTCTTGGGCAAGAGGTTCAGTATTGGGATATGCTTCTTATTCCTATTTTATTAAGAAAATTAGATGCCTATTCTTGCAGAGCCTACCACGTTGAGAGGAATATTTCAGGGCTGCCTACGCTAGAGGAATTATTTAAATATATTGAACGGAGAGCAATTAGCTTCGAAGAGTCGCAAGTATCTGCTGGTAAGACTACTTTTAACATACCTTACATTAATAGGGCTTCTCATTTGGCTAGCACCAGCGAACAAAAGTTATCGTCTTGTAAGTTTTGTAAGGATATAGGTCATAAAATATATGCATGCAAGGAGTTCCAAGCGCTTGGTGCAATTGACAGAGTTAAGTTTGCTGAATCTCAAAAATTATGTAGCATTTGTTTAAATTCTCATACTAAAAAATGCAACTTTCATTTCAAATGTTCAATGTGTAAAAGTAAAGAACACAATTCACTGCTGCATGTTGGTGAAAATGCTTGTAATTTTGCTAGCTCTAATCTTAATGTAAACAAAAACATGGTTTTGCTACCTACCATGAAAGTCAAATTCCTAGCGCATGATGGTAATTTTGTTACAGCGCGAGGTTTGATCGATAGTGGTAGCCAAGTGTCCTTTATCTGTAGTAAATTACTACGCAAATTAAAGGTTCCGACATTTCAATATAATATAAATATTACAGCTCTCGGCCAAACACAAAAACCGGTTGCCAGGGCTGTCAATTTAAGAATGAATTCGATGTACAATAATTATTATTGCAATTCTATTTTTTCCGTTGTGGATAGTATTACTACTTATCTACCGCAGACAAAAATTGATGTGAGTAGCATCCAAATACCGGAGTCAATTGATTTAGCAGATGATGAGTTCAACGTTCCTGGCGAGATTTCTTTTCTGGTTTCAGCCGATATTCTGTTCAAAATTATGCTGCCAGACATAATAGCTTTATCCGGGAATAACTTATATTTATTAGCTACAAAGTATGGTTATATTGTCTCCGGTCGATTAGCGGAACACAAAGTTTGTCTATCTTCAAGTATTTTAAAGAAAGGGTTTGTTTCGCATGTCGCAATAAACGAAAGTAGGGTTGACAGTCTCATACAAAAATTTTGGGAAGAGCAACATGTTCCTGAAGTTAAAGGTCAAGTTAATGTGGATCGATGTAAGGAAGTGTTCCGTGAGACTGTGCAATTGAACAACAATAGGTTTCAAGTTAGTTTGCCCTTAAAAATTCCACTCAATGAGGTGGTCTTAGGAAATTCTTTTAGAGGTTTGCGATTAGACCTTAGGTCCTATAGGTTTATAGTCTCGTGTCCTTGCAATTCAGCTCCTAATAATTGGACAAAGCACACGGTGTTAAGTTTTATAGGCACATTTTTTGTCCCTTTGGGATTGGCTGATGGTGCGATTGTGACACGTGCGAAAGAATTCCTACAAAAAGTGTGGCAATGCAAATTAGAATGGTATGAATTTCTCCCACATGAGTTATTATTATCTTGGAATTCATTCTTTAATGATTTAAAGCGTATGGAGCCTATTTTAGTTAAGCGTAATTTAAGTATAAGTGATGCTGATTTTATAGATATAGTGGGTTATTGTGATGCCTCTGCTATTGCCTACGGAGCATGCATTTATATTAGAGTGGTGCAAGGTGATAACACGTTTGTAACGTTGCTATGTAGTAAGTCGAGGATTGCTCCATTGAAGACGAAGCCAACTATACCTAGGTTAGAGTTATGTGCATGTGTGCTTCTAGCTAAATTGTTTAAGCGCATAAGTCATGTATTAATTAATTATAAATTTAGATATAAAATTTTATATAGAGATTCACAGACTGCTCTAAAGCTTCGGCGCATTGTGTCTTTTGTGTTAAGGTTTGTGAAGAACTTTAGGCATAAGAGTTATTTGTCACAGCTGCAAAGCCGCCACAAATGGTACAAGGCCAATGCTAATGTGGAAGAGGGTGCTCTGGTTCTGCTAATGGATGAAAATGTGTCTCCTTTACAATGGCCTGTAGCTAGAGTATCAAAAGTATTTATGGGTAATGATGGCCATGTCAGATCGGTACAGGTCAGGGCAAAAAATGGGCACATTTCGTCTAGAGCGATAAATAAAGTGGCTGTGTTGCCAATATATGACGAATAACTGTCGGCGGGGGAGTTTATGTTAAATAATAACATAAGAACTTTTTGGTTTTTTCTCTATAGCTATTATCTATGGTTAATTGTCATAATTCATTTTAGCGATTGTAAAAGCAAATTTATATTTTGTTCAATAAAAAATGTTTTATTATATTTCTTTGTTATTCTATTAACACTGGTTTATCCCGTAAAATCTCTGTTCTCACTTCGACGCTTCGACGCTCACTTCAATTTCACCTGTCAAAGTTTAAAGAAAATTCTTAGCTTTGTCCCTAAACTGGAAACGAAGTTAGCGATAGTATTCGATAATGACATTAAATGTAATTTAGAGGAGCATATTGACTAAAAATAGTAGATACCTATGGCTTGTTTTGTTACAATTATTTTTCACCGCATCAGCATTTCAGGGATTTTCAAAAACATAACTCTTATTTAGCACTTTATGTATAGAAAAGAAAGGGTCTGTTTTAGTGTATCCGCTTAATTTCGCCTCATCTATTACCCTACTGAACTTTTTCTTTAAAAGTATACAATGTAGAATTGCAAAGATTAATTGGCCTGCTCCTTAAAAAATCCAAATTACGAAACCTAACTACTCATAAGATTCGTCTGTTTGTGTATCTTCACAACTAAGTGACTGTGCGTCTGCTCTCGCTTTGTTTTATTCTCTCTATTTTAAATAACAGCCCTGGTCATGTTTGCAGCCGAAACCCGTCTGCGTGGTTCGTTGATGTTCGAGCTACATGCCGCGGTGGCTGAGACCGGCAGGAGAAGGTCTCTCACGGAAGGGCCCATGGTCATGCTGGGCTACATCACGGTAAGGCAGATAACATAACAACGCCCAGTAACTTTGCCTCTCATTTCAACCTTATATGATGTATATACAATTATACATACATACGATCACGCGGATAGTCCCAAGAGGGGTAACCTTTCGTTACACATAAAACCACGTCTGGCAGTATGGGTCATGTAATGCCTTGAAATAGTGACTGGTTGCCAGTTAAATAAAAAGGGCACCAAACCCTAAAAAATAACAATCCTTCAGTAAATAAACAAACATAAGCCTGATGTTTTTATTAATATTAAGTGGTTGGCAGACAAGCATACGGCCTGCCACCGTAGCCTATAGACCAGTGGTGCCCATACTTTTTTCAATGGAGATCTACCTGCCAAAAATTTATGACTAGGAGATCGACACTTGTACTAACTATCAAAAATTATTAACAAAACAAATTCTTTAAGTAAAACTACATTGGATGCTAAGTCTCAAATTTTTATTTTATAATCATATAATATTACAATATAATTTTATAATGTTACAATATTAGGTTTATTTATCGTGACGTCAAAGCATGACATTGATGGTTTTCCGCAAAATTTTCGTAGTTAGGACTATTTTCACTCAAAGTTGTAGACGCAAGCAGGATGTTAGGTGCTCATTTGT
This sequence comes from Elophila nymphaeata, assembly GCA_955850985.1. NCBI lineage: Eukaryota > Metazoa > Arthropoda > Insecta > Lepidoptera > Crambidae > Elophila > Elophila nymphaeata. The sequence continues at coordinate 20,916,062 of OY039084.1, read as the reverse complement.
GAGACGAGTACGATATTTTGATTTTATTAGTTTTGGTTACGCCAATAATTAATTTAAAATAACAAACAGTAATGGTACAACACCTGATCCTATTCCCATCCCTTTCGCACGTACTGCCAAAATATATTATATCGCCGGTGCCGCTTGCGCCGAGTCTGTGAAGACATTGCGTCTCCAGCAGTCGTTGCTATTTATATTCCCGCCGCGATCGAGTGACATCGTGTTAATTAATAAACCGCTAACCCCGGACATTGCGTCCTTGTAACTTTGAATGTGTCGCGCCTTCCGCGAATACTGCAGAAGAGGAGGTTCTCGTGCTGCTGAGGAACTGGAAGTAGCGGGCCCGCTGCTGTTTGCTGCCGATCCAGCTGGACGAGCGTAAATCTGCGCTCCAAAGGTCAGTGCGTGCATTATCCTCTCTCTCCCCTTATCTGCCGTATGTACCAAATCTCATACAGTCCACTTAAAAATCGAAGAATTAAAACTTTAAACACCGTAACATATTGGCGCGACCAAGTTTCATCTGAGAAAATGCAGACTCGCACAGATATGTCGATGCGAAGAACGCAGTTATTTGCAAAGATATTTGCTTTATCAATAGATAGTTTATTTCGGTTATAGAAGACCAGAAAGGATTACTGTCGCCAGCTCTAGCTTTTAAGTTGATATCCGATATTAACTTCAAAATTTCTTCTTGAATTGTTTTCATTCCATGTCGAACAATGTTACTCATGCTAGAAGAGATTTCTTGTATATTCGTGCCATTGAATGGGTATGACATAAATGCCAAAAATATTCTCATTTTTTTATATCTTCAAAGCGTCTTTGAAATTCACAGAGAACTTTTCTCACTTCTTCCTCGTATGTAAAGAAACTAGCATAGTTTTAGTAGAAATTTTTAATTTGGTGTTTCACTTGGTGTTTCTATACGTCGCTTTTAGGTTTAGGTACATATTCTAGGCGATCGACCTCAAAACCTCTCGATCCCGCGATCGACTGTGTGGGCACCTCTGCTATAGACGCTTGCAACACTGCCGTGACATTCGCGCTGCCAACACTAGTCTCCTTCCCTACCCCCTCGAGTCACTATAATTCTACCACAATAGACTGTTTTACTTCAAATTTCTCCTTAAATTAATTTAGTGAAGTGAGCTTCACCTGGTGAAGCTATGGTGACGGACCGGGTGGACATGAAACAAGTCCTACCACGAACTGAAGCGAGCACAAATTTGTACGGAATCCTAAGGTCCGGTTCAGTCTCCATTGGAGACCTTAGGATTCCGTGGGCTAACTATTACACCACAGAGCAGAGGTTCAATTCCAACTGGTATCTCAAAGCCCATTCCCAGCACCATAATTAATGAAATGAAATAATGCCATGTGATGCAGTAGAATAGTATCAGCCCATATCCTCCAATGGGTGTCGTAGAAGGCGACTAATGGATCAGCAAAGGGGTATTGATCACTTTATACTCCGTCCACCAATCCGCATTGGGCAATCTTAACCTCCTTCGATGACAAGGAGAGGCATTGTGTCTCAATAAAGCTATGATGATGATACAGCGAGCACCGTTTTCGTACAAAATAACATTAATGAAGAAAACATTGTTCTACCTTAATAATTCATTAACAATTCTTATCAAATCTTTATTATATAGAAAGTTTTTAACATACTAAAAACTATGTACATGTTCCATTTTTTTCAAAATTCATTATTTTCAAAATAATATTACTTATATGTAAACTATATCGAATTTGGAAAAAAGGTAAACATACAGACGTAGATTTTTTCTTTTTCTTAAAAACATTCTAATACAAACATCATAAAGATCGGATAAGAAATAGGGGTACTATCCACTACTAAGTTTAAGAAAACTTGCCAAATTACACATAAGAAATGAGTAGGTAGTAAGCTCCATGAGAAAGTCATGCAAATACTTGTGGACCTCTCTTTTTTAGCTTTTTTTGGGTCCAAAAGCGGACACGGTGGTGAGCAAGCGGAGCAGGCCTACGACCGTTTTTATACAAATTACGAGCATAGTATAAAGGAAAACAGTATGTTACCATGTGCTTTCCTTTGAGCTACCCAGGACTGATGAATCACGACTTTTATTTTATGATATAATAATATTTTATTATATAAAGTATTAGTGTAAATTTAAAACATGATAAATCACGCCTAATAAACTTAGACATTATAATTCAATATTTCCATTTCGTGTATAAAAGTCAACCATTAGCGACTGCTCCATCAACACACAGCTCAAACCACTGAACGGATTGCGCTTGACACGCAGATAGTCATTATAACGAAGACATTCGCTAAAAAGGAGCTTTTAATTCACCACCTTAGGGCACGAAACGGAGGGTCCAAAGTTGCCAAAGCTTGGCAAAAGTACACTACAGGTATTTAGTAATACAGACTCTTAAAGTACAGTATCATGAAAGATTTTGACATTTTGTGGTAGTCTGATGTGCAGCATATGATTGTCCAGTAAATAATGATTCTTTTGATACTCATAAACCTGAATACTAATCTTATTATTTGAAAATGTATAGTTTCATATTAGTATAAAAATCTACTAAAGGTTCATACCTTTGCTACCGTCCTCTCAGTATTGCTTCTGGACAATATTTCCTACTGTTCACAACAGCAACTATGGCCAACTTTTACAGGCTGACACACATATTATACGCTGTATTAATTACATTGTACCAAACGAGCGGGCTCTCGTTTGAGTAAATCTGAATCGAAATGTCGTTTATTTTTAACTTTAATCGGCATTAACGAACCGTTCCTCATTACTCCTTCTTGGTCTAATAACAATGTAGAGTTTGAAATAAGTGTAATGGTTTTAATTTACATTTTATCTTATTTGTTGCACGAAAATCATGCAACGGAAAAGCCTACATTTTTAATTAAATTCAATTAAAAAAAAACTTTTTAAATTGTAACGATTTAGTATATTTTAGAATAGAATAGAATAGATCTTCATTTGGTACAAATTAAAATTGTAAAATTGGGAAACTTAATAGTTATTAAGTCATTGAAGGTCAAAGTTAAAATTTAATTTCCATTTCTATTTTAATTAAGAACTTTTTAATTTTGGAAAAAATGTTTACATTACGTTTTTATAATAAATATTATTACTAACTAATCAACCACCTCCATGCTCTAGTGGTTCGCCCACCGGAATCGGACCCAGATGTACCGAGTTTGATACCCAGTACTTTGTCCTCGGTTTTGTTGGTGGTACCTTTTTTTGTTGACGGGAAGGTCAAAGGCATTTACGCATCGTCCCTGCGGGGTGATGCCAACCGCAGGGGATAAATGTAGGACTCGAGGTGAATGCGTTCCCTCCATACCCACTAAACATCCTCCCCGGCCGAGAAAATTTCCCCACCACGTTACCAGGGTCCGCCACGAGGAGGCTTCCGAACGTGGACCCCTTGTTGGTAGTACCTAGGGTTTGTTGTAAGTCTGCCTATAGCTATCTAACATCACCTTACCAAAGTCTGCCGGCATACCAATATTGTTAATGATAAGATCCAGTCTCTCTATGGTTGATGGTTCCAGGTGAAACTCATTACATCTTCCACCGTCACTGTCACTGATGGTAATCAGGTGAAATGAAGGCCAGGAGCTTACAGTTTTATAATTTTACTAGCTTCCGCCCGTGACTTCGTCCGCGTGGACATTTTACCCCCTTAGGAGTGGAATTTCCAAAAATCCTTTCTTACCTCGATGCCTACGTCATTAACATCTACTTCATAACTATCTTGGGCTGTGCGTTAATAGATCACTATGTCAGTCAGTCAGTCACCTTTGAGTTATATATATTTAGATAGATAGATTATATCGACGCCTTCGTGGTGAAGCAGTATAGCTGCCTCAAGCAGTCTTCGAATCCTGGTAGAGGCAAATATTTGTGTGACGAACACGAATATTTGTTTGCGAGTCATGGATATAGGTTTAAAGAATATTTATTTAAGTTTATTTATAAAAATATCTAAAATAATTATGTATATTAAAAGTGTCCGTTATACATACTATTCATAGCACATATTCTTGATACTTACTTTGGCCTAGATAATTGGTGTAAGGGTGGAAATATGTCATAAATATTATTATTGTTATATGACAGGAGTCCCGCAAAATCCTGGTGGAGTCAGCACAACTCTTGCGCCACGAGCCTCCTGAACTGCCTGAGGGCCGACTGGTGAAGCAGGCGAGGATCAACCTCATCCAGATGGATGAACTTATCAGGAACCTGTCCGCCGCGCTTCCTGCACCGCTGTAGACTGTAAACTTGACTACGAAGACAGTGCATTTTTAGGAATATTGATGACATTAAAATATATGGCTTTGAAAGTTTTGAGATCTTGGAGTTTTTTTTAAACCTAATGTTGCTAAGTAAGTTTCTTCATCTTCATTTTAATATAAGACGAGGTCAATGACACCCCGATCTTAGTAAAATCACAACAGTTAGGTTTTCTTTTTATTTTAATCATATTTCTTATTTTCTACATAATCTTAAATTTTAAAACTTAACAATAATGAAATGGGTTTATACCAAATAACATTATGAGAGACTGGCGTCTGAGCTAAGCTAAGAGCCTCTCTTCACTCTTTTCACTAGATGGGGCATGTTGGGTACAAATATTATCGTTAAAAACTAGTAATAAGAATAAGAGAAAAACATTTAAAGGAATACCAACAAAAAGAAAATAACATAATCGAACGCCTTGGCTAAGTCGAGGAAAACAGAGAGGCATTTATTGCCTTTGCCTAAGTTTCTGACCACGTGATCCGCGAGAGAATGGGCCGCATCTGCTGTCATCTGCCAGATCTAAAACCGAATTGCCGTGGGGACAATAATAATATGTTCATTCTCTCCAGGTAATCGATCAGTTCGTTGTTATTGATTCTTTCCAGGATCTTAAACAAGGCAGGCAAGACCGAGATGGGCTGTAATCATTGGGGTGGGTTCGATCCCCGATAATTACCACCCCATCTCGGTGGCCCCGCCGAGGTAAGTACCACGCGGTTGTAATACTCGGATCGATGATCTTTTCAACTCCATTTCCCTTTTCCCCTTTCCCCGTGCTTCGGTAGATATACCTATTACCTACGTTAAGCTCGTGGTTTCGTCTGCTGTCGAAAGATTGCTATTGCTTTACTTACAAGAAGATTTTCTCCTTTACAAAGAAATTTATTGACAATTGACATAAGCAGTTTTTGTTGCGGATAAAACACCGAAATAATGAAAATTAATGATAAAAAATGGAAAATACCTACATTTTCATTAAAACTCGCATTCAAAATTTTAAATATCGCGAGGTCTGTTGAACTGACCTGAGTTGATTCGATCTAATGCATATTGCAATACTTTTTGTGATGCATAGGTATACTAATTTTACCATGGCAGTATTATCACCTTGATTATCACATAGAATTAATTACTGTGTTAAAAGTAATTCCGTTCTTAAGCAGTTCGTCATTAAAAATTGTTTTTCCTCTCATAGAAAGTTTATTTTAAACTTTTAAATAATTTAGGTACAACATATATTTAGGATCCATGACATTATTTTCATTACATTTGCATAAATGTTATGTACACCCAATCTTAACTTTAATATAAGAGCAGTCAGAATTCATGATGCACGTCGGTACGTAATTATATTACATATCGTAAAACAATTACCTACAAGATAGATTGTGGAGTGACAAGAATAATCAAGAAAAGTATGTTAATATTTGCAAAAGCGTAAAAGTAGTAGAATCTCTTACTACGCAGACCTCACTAATGGAATGAAATTGTATGTACCTAGGTATGTTGTACCTCTTTCTGTGTTCTGTGGTTGACCCTATATATCATATAATGTGGTCAATGGTACTAAAGCCTTTTCGGAATCTGGCTTGTTCGAGAGGCTGGAAGTCGTCAAACCTGTGCGCAAAGACGATTCGTTATTACCCTCAAAAACAGTTTATAGACATGACTCAGGAGCGTGATAAGTCTATAGTTTTTCAATTGGGCCCTGTCGCCCTTTTTGAAGAAGAGTCTCACAACGCCACCATGCAATGCCTTTGGCGTTTTGCCCTCGAGTACCTATAACAGAGTTGAATAGTCTCTGAAAAGCTTTCAGGACCATTTTTCCACCTGCTTACAGAAGCTCCACTGTAACTCCGTCATCAAGTATCATCCGAGTTTTAGTCGACATGATGTAGTAAATCTCATTTTTGTTGTATCATCCGGACTTTCCCAGGTCCATTTCCAATGCAGCCGTTTCTTGAAGGAGTCCATCATATAGTGTCTCTACCTCTCCATATATTCGGCTAGCATTTGACCACGGTAGTTCCGGATTCCAAACAATGATACTGTACCTATATAGATATGTCATGTATATAATACTGATTAATGACAATGATAATGTACCTATATGTCGCAATCATATAGTAATATGTCGTGGCCCAATCGTATAATTGGCCAGTACAAAAAAAAAAGGAAAAATGATTTGCGCTTCTCTCCGCTAGGAGCGCTGTTCACTTTTCCTATACAAATTGAGCTCTTAACGCAACTAAAGTAGTTGCGTTTTTTACACTAAAAAACTTACACTACGGGTACTGATCATGAAATGCGTGAGCATATCGTCTACCTACCGATCACACAGATACGTAGATTAGACTCTCCCACAAACACAGTCCACTCCGCTTGGTACCTAATAAAAAAAACTTTGAACCTACTGATTACTCCTGACCACTACCATTTTTATATAACGGGCTACTCGACCAGTGGTAGAGATTTTTATGGTCCAGTAGCATTTCATAATATGCTGCACATTTCATGATCTGGTATTATACGATCGGGCATAGACATGTAACACGCTGTATTACAAAACGGAGCGGCCGATTGCAGTGTGTGAGAGTGATGAGTGACAATAATTCCACCCCGCTATAACCTGAACCTACCCAATAATAAGCGATCTCCATTCGATTATAAAGACTAATATTTAAATAATCTACAACGGATTTATCAACAAATGGATTTTTACTTTCTCGTATACGTAGTATAGAGGAAGTCTTGTAATCGTCAAAAAATTCGACCTCGAGATTTTGACGGATTTACACGTTTTGGACCTCCCTGAGTCCAAAAAACCTGTTTTTGGAATTATGTATGTGTGTGTGTCTGTGCTTTAGCACGATAATTCGATTATGCTTTAACTTATTGCAACCAAATTTAACATGCATGTACAACATCAAAATATAAGGTTTCTATAAACTTTTGAGTCGTTGATCACGAAAGTTAAGCAACCAAGTGCGTTGTCGGTACTCGGATTTGAGTCGTTGATCACGAAAGTTAAGCAACCAAGTGCGTTGTCGGTACTCGGATGGGTGACCAAAATTTAACATGCATGTATAACATCAAAAAATAAGGTTTCTATCAATTTTTGAGTCGTTACTGGTAGAAAGTCAAGGGGAGACCATTCCAGATTTCTTTATTTGGGAAAAAGCTAGTTGTTATTTGTATAACATAGCTAATTGTATAACAATTATACAGATTCAACTCACAACCTAACTTTATGATTTTAATTACACAGCAAAAAACTTAGACCAATAAAAAATTTGTCTGAGGCAAAAACCCGGAATAAGTATTCGCAAAGATATTTTCAATAATGAGACGCAGGTGTCGTTGTGTTTGCGCAAGATAACGCCACTTCGTTAATGTTACTAATCTGAAGTAGGTATTACGTATAATTATGAGCTACAGATTGAAAGTTAAACAAGACACTGCTATCTCTTGGAAATAAACTTTAATTTTAACCAACATTCAAATCAGAACAAACTCTCCAAAATCGGACATATTATCATGTATTATCATGTATTGATCATACAAGTCTATCCTTTTATATCTCAGGGATTCCTTATTAGACACTTTTCAGGAAGATAGTGATACGATACGAAACAGAAGATTATTGTTTAATTTACAATTTATTTTGTTATTTTAAAATTAAACAACAAAAACTAAGGGATGATAATGATAGTTAGCCCGAAGAGCTAAACATATGGCCAATAGAAATAATTTGTTAAAGATATTAATTAAAATGATAAAATAATGTCGATAAATTAAGAATACAATTTGTGAAGTAAAAAGATGGATACAAATTTAAGAAATGTCATATACTGTGTTTTTGCAACATAATAAAATAATATAGACTCTGTATCCTTAGTAATAAGGGCCAGCGAAGTTCAAAATTAGACAGAGGATAGATATTTTGTTCTGAAATTATTTGTAGATAAGTATAGTGGATAGACAATTGAGTGAATGGTAGGATAGTGTATAAAACAGTAGGCTTAGAATTTTTGAGGCTTGTGAAGGAGAGTTGGAGATTGTTTTCTGAAGCACGGAAGATTTGGGTCCAACTTTGTGTTAATAAGTTCAAGAATAATAACAACCATTTATTTTCGTATAGAAACACCAAGACAGATGCAACAACATCCAACAGTTCTTGCATCAACTTGGTGCATGTAAACATTTTAACATAGAAACTGGCAATTGACGATATCAAATCAGCAGTTATTAAATTAGCATTGTCAAATTAGGACGAAACCGCGTCTTCGTACTCTCGTGCAATTATCACTTGAGAATCGCGCGTGAGCCAATAGCAGCCGCGTACGCTGCGAAAATCTTTGATCAAATATAGAGATCTTGTTACGAGTAAAGCCTTCAACGTGTCATTACCATGTCACAGAGTCCCACGAGGCAGTGTGGTGGTCCCTTGATGAGTGATCAATCAAATTTGTGAGTGTTCAGTGAGATGGCAATGTGCTTGGCCTTCGTAGGTGTTGTGGATGTTAAAAAACTTAAAACCTAGTACAAATATTTGTTACAATTGAAGGATTTTGAGACAATCTGGTAAGTATTTGAAGGAATACGTAAGGTTGTTTTGAGTAAGATGAATCTAGTGGGGAGCATTGACTTTAAAGCAATGCCGTCACTGCTTAGCTTACTGTACAAAATTTTTAAACGCAAATTTTTGTTCAAAAGCAAATTTCTGTGATATAGGTAGCTGTATTTATTCTACTCATGCGACTATTTGTTCATTATACTTAACACAAAATCAGTTAGTACGAAATTAAAATTTTTTCAATAAGTACCTGTTTGAAGTAAAATATAAATCTTAGTTGTCACTCCAAGGAGTCAGCAACAGTACCTTTACTTAGGTATTGAATCTAAAATACTAGGTAAATCAAACAGTAGTTACTTAAATTTTACTATGAAATAGAATTAAAAAGAAACTTATGCATAAGTATGTAAATACTTGATTAAGTACGTAAATGGGTGTGATTAAATAATTTATCTGCCTACTCTCTAAAATTAAATTTAAATTCTGTGATTGCAAATTAGTTTTTAGTCAGTTTTAAAATGCTTGAGGATTGAGTACAATTTAAGAGATTGCTGCATTTTTCATAAATTATGAAACAATAGTTGGTTAGGTATAATGGTGTGCAACTAAGTGCAAATTACAACATTTTTAACGAGTTTAGCATAATATTATGTAATATATATATATATTATATAACTTTATTTCTTTACAAGATAGATAAATGGTTACAGCACTTAAATAATGATATGTACACATAATAATACTCATAATCCCAAAAAGGAGTTGAGCAGAATTTTAGATAACCATATATTTATTTATTAGGGAACACCAGTATCTGTTTACACTAATACATATTTGACACACAAAAACTAAACAATGGCTAAGTGTAACAAACAATAATAACCAGGTGAACACGACATGCAATAAGAAAGAAAAAATAATTGTTTGCACATAAAACCACATCTGGCTGTATGAGTCGTACAATCACCCCCAAAATAGTGACAGGTTGCTAGCCTGTCGCCTAAATACAATAACTGTACCTATTTTAAATATAAACTTTACATAAAAGCTCTAAGTAACACTCAATAAATATTTTTATGATAAACACTTAACACATCGTTACCGAAGCACCAGGATAACAACTTGTCTAGTCGTTTTAAGATATTTAGTTGAATTTGAAAATATTTTTCTTCCAATTTTATTGTTTGAGCATCACTTACGTCAGGACTGCATTCCATGATGTTGTGTAAACGGTAATCATCATTATTAATACGTCTTACAACGATTTCGACGTCTTGTGTAACTTACTATTCATTAAGAGAATATTTAATTTGCGTTTGCGGTACTAGAAAAAATACACTGAAAAAAATCGACCTGCCTGGTTGCGGTGTTTTAAAAACAAGGCATATTTATGAGGCAGAAGGTACTACCTACCTATTATTTATAATATTACTTATAACTAAGCCATAGGCAATCATCCTACTACATAAGAAGCAGCTACAGGTATCAGCTTTCTACTTCTCTCTCTGAAAATGTATACATGTATGACTTCTGTGTCGAAAAGGCGCATAGTTATATATACCGTCGTCAAATTTATAAAAAAGCTTAGGAACTCAGTGGATGCGGAAGTAGAGTCCTAATGCGGAAATGCAAGTGTAATAAATTACTAGTGTAAAGATTTTTAAAAACAAACATTTATTTAAACACTCTAAAAAGCGCGTTTGTAAACGCAAAAATGAAATTATTCCATAATGTAAGGTAGTTTCATCTTATCTGGGCGTAAAATATTTGGAAAAATATTTCGTTCGGGTCTTAGAAGTGCAAATTTCGAAGATTTGATGAAACAATGTTTACCATAAAAACATAAGCACCAAGCACTGACAAACTTCGACAGCGAAGAGCAGTGTCTCGGTGGGATAATTGGTTAACGCAGCCGCTCGTATTGCGGAAGATGCGGGTTCGAGTCCCGCCTGAGGCAAGTCGATTTTTTTCAGTGCATTTTTCTAGTACTCTAAAAAGAAGAAAATCAACTTAAAATTTAATCAAATCCTCTAATTTATTACAATACATATATAATTGATTTTTTGAATTAAGAATGATGTAATAGTAGTTTATGCAACTGTCATATAATGAAGGGTATTAAAACACGAGTGTGAGTTTATGAAACGAGCGCAGCGAGTTTCATAATAGTAACGAGTGTTTTAATACCCGTGTTATATGCAGTTGCATACACTACTTTATCTACACTCATACATAAATTCAAATAAAACAACAGAAAAGACAAATGTATGGGTTAGATCCCTTTGCCTTCCCGAGTATTTAAGAAAAATAACTGTATCATAATGAGTCGAACCGGTGTTATAATGGGGTCATTATGTTACAGGTTTTTTTTTTAATTTTAATTTTGATTATCTGTATTAAAAAGTATGTCATTTTATGTTCACCTTTGATATCGTAATTCGAATATTATGACATGAGTGTAGATAAAAATCTTATCGCAATTTTCTAGTCCGCCATCTTTGGCGGCCCACCATATTGGATTTAGGGATGTAGAGTGAAATCTGTCGTATTCTTCTCAGCAAACCCTTTCATTTGTTATCTACAAACATCTTGGGACTGTACAAAAAAAATAACTTGTCTGCCATGTTGGATTTAGAATGTCGTCTCACTTAGTTATCAACGGATTGACATCCAAACTAAACGTATATGCAAAGTTTCATCTCAATCGGTTGGCGATAACCGCTGTAAAAGATTTGCCTCGAACGTACAAACAAACAAACATTGCAAGTTAAATCACGTTTCTCATACAAATAGAGCTTTTAACGCTACGAAAATAGTTAAGTTATGGACTCCAAAAAACTAAGTAATGACCGGTTTAACCAAGTCATACTTTTAACAATTTCGTAATTTTTCTTTGCATTATTTTTTATTTTTCTTGATTTTTCTAGTATATATTTCGTAAAAAATTAACATAGGGGACGGGGGGGCAAAACGGGGTCGCGAGGCACGACGGGGCCATCCTCCTATACAAGTAACTACACGTACTAGAAGTGTGTTGTTTGTGCTAATAAGTGGCCATTTGACATCGCTCTTTAGTGCCAAAGTGACCGGGGACTAGATGGCGCGTGTTCGTTTTTTACGACAAAAAATTAATTTTAATATTGTTTCATCTAATTTTTAGTAACACGAAAACACATGTAATAAAGTAATTGTTTAGATTACTATTATTGTTTTTCTGTTGTGCTTTTCTAACGATATTACTTATTGATATGATTTAAGCTAATGCACTCTAACTATCGATTATTGTTTTTTGTTGACCATTTAAAATATTAATTTACATGGGGGCATAACGGGGATATGACTAAGGGGCACGATGGGGTACCCCTTTATGCCAATCAATGCATTCAAAAAATGTGGTAAGTAGTTATATGACCAATTAATAAAAACAACTTTGCCGATTCAGATTTCTTACCTGCATCTACAACAGAAATCAAACATCAAGCGGCTCCTTCCCTTGAAGAGAACCCACCTGAACCATTTTTGCCTGTAACTATCTGCAAGTACGCACCCTTTACAGAAAACTCCTTTCTCAGAGCCCCAACCTCGACGATCTACAGAACGAAGACAGCCAAATCCAATTTACAATTAGAAAAGTAGGTCGTAATTTAACTACGGCTTTACAATAATATGAGCAGTACTCCCCCAAATTGATACCCCATTCTGCCCCTACCCTGGGGCATGATGGGGTTTTCATAAAGGTTTCGTAAAATTAAAATTAAAATGTTGTTTAATTAGTTACTTCACCAAATTTAGTGCCAAATGATAATTTATTATATAGCCAAAGCGTTCTGATTAGATTTAATTAATAAATATATTCTGTTCATTTTTTTATTGATTATTTTCCTTAACGTCCCCGTTATGCCCCCCCTTCCCCTAATATTTATTTAAAACGGAACAATCCATTCCTATAATTTAAGTAGCCTTTTACGTTGCTTTCTGCAAAATCGTAAAACGTAAAACTTGGTCCAACTGGCCGTAAGGGTAGGATTTCAATTTGGTTGATAAATTCGCCGAGATCTTTTCCATTCCGCATTTTCACTTCCGATTTTTTCATTAACCTAGTTTTCAACCACAAGAACGCTTAATTGTCACGTTATCGTAAAACCTGCCAATATAGGTACACCAGCCATCTTCCTCGAGTCTCTCATTTCTAACGCATTTACTCTGCTTTTATGCTTCTTATCTCATTCGAACTTTTTCGACTGTTTTTGTATGAAGAATATGTTCAATTAGTAGAAGTTTTTGAAGTAAATTGTGATAAAATGTAACCGTTACTATTATTATTCATCAATTCAATCAATATAATGTTATTTATTTTGTGTTCTTGATTAAATTGTATTAAATATTGCACTTAGATACTACACACGACACTTATTTGCAGTAACCCGAGGATTTTTTTTTCTACTTGTGTTATAGGTAACAGACAAATATACTTAACAATCTAGATATTTTTATAAATAAACTTAAATAAATATACTTATAAACAACCATGACTCATGAACAAATGCTCGTGTTCATCGCACTAACATTTGCCACTACCAGGACTCGAACCCGGACCGCCCGATGTGTAGGCAGCGTTACTGTAATAATGTAATCTAAACAGATACTATTTCTCGGTGGTGGTTGTGGTCGACAAATTGTTCACAGATTGACAGTTAAATATTCTTTTTCCTGCCACCCATCGAACCTTCATCTATATTCATCATATCAACTGCAGTATAGGAACATAATGATGTCTCTCTCAATAAAGCATTTTTTTCCTCTTGACATAACATCAACTAATATTTCATAATACTGTTGTTAGATCATGAACAGATAAGCTATCAGTCTTGTTATTGTTTCCAGATACATAAGAATTATCTAAAACAATATTTGCTAGAACGCACCCATCACTATCATGTTTGTATTTCATCTCTACATCGCAGTATACAACTCAAAAGAATTTGTCGTAATAAACGACTTAACGATAGTAACTGTGAAACACGATGAATGCGGATGAAAAACCAAAATGCGTGAACATTTGACACAAATTTAACAGAATAACGCCATAGTATTAGTAGGTAACGCTCTAAAACGCCTGAACGTTGAACACCTTCAGTTTGAATGCTGGCAGCCTGATCTGTAAATGGTAGTCTGATCCAAACGAATATTTTTTACCTGTCATGATTGTTTATTGGATATTTTCATCTGTTATCGATACCACGAGCAATTATTACAATTAATATGTGCAAGATAATTGGTGTACCTATTGGCTATTGGTATTTAAATAAATATATTTCCACTCGAGCCAAGCACCAGCCACCAATACATTTGACCATGTCGATTATTAGTCTCATTCATTGTCGCCGTGGCACCCGAAAATCGACTAATAAATAAAAAATCCCAAAATCTTCCCTTCCTACATAAGGGACAATTATGATATTGTATTGTTAGCGGATGAAACTTCTTCGATTTTCAAAATCAATAAGAAATTAGATAATTGTGACTAAGTTAACAATACACTTGCAAAGTAGTTTATTGGTTTAATGTTAATAACTTGTTCTTCAATAAAAAAAAAACAAATTAGTTAAGTTTACTACACCGAATGTGAGACGTGTAGAAACTAATGTAGAAATAATATGGAGTAGAATTGAAACCTGTGGAAACAACAACTTTCTTAGGAGTAATGTTTAACTCCAAGTTGCAATGGGGTCCAAATATTGTAAAACTTTCCGGTAAACTAAGTTCTGCGGCATACGCAGTTAACACTATTAGGCGGCTAACTGGTGTAGATACAGCTAGAATGGTTTATTTTAGTTATTTTCACAGCATAATGTCGTACGGAATTCTTCTTTGGGGGAGTGCTGCAGATAATATCTGCAGTACTCCCCATCTTTGTTCTGCCAAAACGGGTTGTTAGAGCAATTTGTCAACTGGGTCCGCGTGACTCTCTCAGAGATAAGTTCAAGGAGATAATATTCTGACTGTGTCATCATTACAATACAGTCATCACAATATATACTAGAAAACTTACTGAATATAAAGAAAAATACTTTATATTTTTCTGAGAAATGTCATACGCATAATGTCAATACGAGGAAGAAACACGATCTGGTTGTATATAAAATTCCACAGAATAAAAAATTCCTTCGAGGGCCAGTGTATACGTTATTACAATAAGCTTCGAAGGAATATTAGAGATTTGCCTATTAACAATAAAAAAAACTGTATAAACTAAATTATTAAAAAAAATTGGTTGTCTGTAAAGTCGGTTTACTGACGATAGTTGAACGTGACAACGTCTTAAGAAAATACTGATGGAATGGTAGCATTTTTCAAAAGAAAAATTTAATTTCATTTGTTTTGCCAGCCTTACATGGAACGCCTCAGAGCGAGGTAACGCCGCATGCGTCATGTTTTTTCGTGCGTGCAGCCGGCTCTATCGAATTATAAGACGTTGTCACGTCAAAAACTTATTACAAGATAAATTATTATTTAAATGATCCAAATGCGTGGGAGTAAAATCTGCCCAAAATTTACGCATTTAAAATTGTAATTTATTCATATTGATATATCTATTGACTGTAATGATGTTTTGAAATCAATACGAAATTGTAAGCTGCGGAGTTTCTTTCTTTTTTCTTCTCCGTCTCAGCGTAATAATAATTATATAAGTTAAATAATTATTTCGTCCCGAAATGGTACTTACGCGAAAGTTAAGTACTTTCGCGTAAAGTCCATTTAAATGAAGTGCTTTTTCATTTAATTTCACACTTCTCGCACAGAGTTGCTCTCGTAAAGAGTTTATGTTGTAAAAAAATGATTATTAAAACTAAAACCTAATAATAAAATTAAAAAAATAATGTAAACATAATTATAACACTACATATCAACTACTCAATGAATCATTGAGTATTGAATATTAATAATAAATATTCATCAACGAGTTTAAAAATGGTGTTTTCACCAAATAATTCTAAAAATAACAAGCTACTAATAACTTACAAAATACTTAGATAATAATTTAATTAGCAACCTTTTTACGAACAAAACTGTAATTTAAAAAATACATAGGTACAGTCCTCAGGTACAGTCATTTCACTAACTTAAAATATTTGCTTGATTTGCTGCTCTTTAAAGTTCAAATCATTATTTTTAAAGTCACTATCTTTTGTTTTTAGTTGATTTTTAAAGCGTATCTATCGATTTTACTAATACGAGATTCAGTACACTACGTTATTTTAAAGTAAGTTGTACTCTACCACCATCAAATTTCTTTTGTTATGTTCTCAAATAAAGTAAGACGTTCTCTTTTGAGATGATTAAGAAAATAATACTAAAAGTAATTAGATAGGTAAGAAAAAGTTGCTCTTGAAAACGTTAATCGTATCAAGTATTTTTAACAGCATAAAGAATTGTTAACGGTCATATAATCAGTGCCAAATGTATTAACTTTCTAAAGTAACGATTTTATCTATTAAGTTAAATGTGTGTATTAATAATGCACCAGCGCACTTTCTTTAATAGAATAGACTTTATTGTATGTACATACATCGACACAAAATTAGTAAATTTATAAAAAAACTAGCTGTGCCCGTGAGTTTGTTCGCGTGTTATGATGTCATATAGCCTATATAACCTTCCTCGATAAATGGACTATCCAACACAAAAAGAAGTTTTCAATTTGAATCAGAAGTTCCTGAGATTAGCGCGTTCAAACAAACAAATATTACACATTCTTCAATATTGGTACAAATTTTAAGTGTACTGCATAATGGGCAGCCGTATCGCTAATAGCTAACTCTTCCAGGCGACTTAAGGAACGCAAAGATGACGATATAGCAACCTATTTATAGACAATTGAGTGTATAAAAATATAATTATTAGGTAAACAGGTATACTTTGTTGCTCTGGTATACATTGACTGAGCAGCGCGGTCGTGTGGTTTTCAATTTTCCTCCGTGCTTCGGAAAGCACGCTAACCTGGTGGTCCCGGCTATTGTCCACTTAATGATACTAACAGATTATTTATTTATTTTAGATTATTTATTTTAAATTCCAGGTGAACATTAAAGTTATGCTCTTCATTAGTTACATCTGGTTACTGATATGCTACGCTCAGAACGCTAGGAGCAACCTAATAGACGCTTACGAAGCCCTTTCGAGACACCTGCAGACCCCGGAGGTCACTGACTATCTTCCCGTTCAGCTTGGCGTGGACCCCTTCTCTGGTTGTAGGTGCAGAGCTTCAGTGGACAATAATGTTGTTGTATGCTTCGGAAATTACGAGTGTACGAAATTTCCTCAGGTATTGTTCACAAACATTTATTCATACATGAGCAATAAAATTGTCTAAGTCACATTGTGTTTCATTCTGGAATAACTATTATAAAGTTTACCATAAGATTGCATACTACTTATTGTAGAATAGAGGTAGTATATTTTCTATATTATATGTAAATAAAATAACTTTAAATAGTTACACGTTAAAAAAACTGATCCTAATCAGTGTACCTACTATAGCAACATTATTACACTTCTAAACCACATTGTAAAAATTTAAGAAATACAATTAAATTCTGTTATGATCAATTTGTGTATTTAAAGTGATTTTACATAATTCTGAACCGGTCGTTTTGTTGTTTTAGGTGAAAGTGAAATGTGAAGAGTTGAAGGTGAGAACCTCAGTAATGGTGAAAATTCTTAGAGGACAGTTAGACTCTCTTTATAAGTTAAAAGAGCTAGAAATTGAAGCCAATCACAAGCTTCAATATATGGAAGGTGGACTATTCAAGAATTTGAGCAACCTGCAGCAACTGTCAATATCTTACAACACTCACCTACACACAATAGGGGCTAGAACATTCGAAGGATTGATCAACCTGCAAAACTTGACACTAGTCAATAATGGATTCAATAATCTGTATGACCTAACATCAGCACTTAGTCCCATTAATCTCCCTAACCTTATATGGTTAGACTTGTCACAAAATACTTTTGAAAAGATTAGTGAACATTCATTTATGCCAATGAAAGGGTCTCGGCTAAGTAAACTTAACATTAATTTATGCAGATTGGATTACATACATCCAAATAGTTTACTACCCCTTAAAGAACTCAATAATTTACACATTGGTCAAAATGACTTGAATGCTTCATTGATTGGCGAATTTTTACTAAGACTGAATAGTAACGGTATTAATCTAACAAATTTAGACTTGTCTGGAATGGGATTTCGTAAACAACCACCAAAAGATTTATTGGAAGTAATAGCACAAACGACTATAAAAGTTCTGATACTCGCTCAAAATCAATTTGAAGTTATTTATAATAACACTTTTCCAAAGATGCCCAATATAGAACTGATAGACTTAAGAAAAGTTTTCGCAATTTCAGTATCACCTAATGCATTTGACCCATATAAATTTCCAAATTTAAAAGTTCTTTTATTGGGAGGTAACAATTTACCAGGTGTACATAAAAGGCATTTGTCAGATCAGTTAATACTATTAGATTTATCATCTAATAAAGGTAGTCCTGCCAACCCAAATTTTTTCGAAATAGATAGAGACATATTTTATCAAAGCAAGGAGTTAAGGATATTGAATTTATCATTCAATAGAATTAAATCTATATTCGACTACACATTCGCGGGTCTTGTTAATTTAAAAATTTTAACTTTGGAAAATGGTACGTTATATTCTATCGGTCCAGGGAGCTTTAGAGATATGAATCATTTGGAAGTGTTAAATTTAGCAAACAACCCTTTGGCTTTAAACCAAAATTTTTCATCATCACAATTTGAAGGCTTGAATAAATTAAAGGTGCTAATAATGGCAAATTGTGGAATCAAACGGTTTTATGATGATGATAACATATTCGAAATGATGCCAAACTTAACACAGTTAGTACTAAGAAATAATGAGCTCTGCTCTATTACTGCTGAAATACTTAAACCGCTGAAGTTTTTGGAAGTCTTGGATTTAAGTGAAAATCATTTAGTGTCATGGTGGAGACCGCTTTTCCTGTCTTCCGGTATTGCACCTCAACAATTGTATCTAACTAACAATAAAATCTCACATTTGACAATAAGTATGATTGAAGATATTAGTTTTTTATTAGAAAAAGGCGGCAACTACACTATACAGATTGATTTGATGAATAATGTATTCATTTGTGATTGTAACACGATGTATAAAACATACTTTTGGCTGCAAGTGAATGGGTCTCAGGCACTCAGGCAATACCTTGACCACTCTAATTTCCAGTGCAGCAATGATGTATGGGAAAACAGACGTGTTGCAGAGTACTTAAAATCAATTAGAAATTTACGTTGCTTAGTCTACAATAAAATCACCAGCATAATGTTAATAATGTGGACTGCTCCTTCTTTAGTAACAATTTTTTTACTTGTATCTGTAATTGTAACGCTGTATAAGTATAGAATTTATGTAAGATACTGGCTGTTCCTAGCTAAGATCGCTTTAGGTAGAAAGTTAATTAAAAAATCATTAGCAGCGAAGAACACTACACCAAAAGGTTACAACTTTGATGCTTTTATATCATATTGTAACGAAGACAGAGAGTTTGTTTGTGAAATGTTATGCCAGTTGGAATCAGCACCACCACATTTAAAGCTCTGCGTGTATGAACGAGATTTCGAAATAGGGTCATTTATATCTGAATCCGTTTTGACATCTATAAATGAAAGTAAATACATAATCTTAGTCATCAGTAACAACTTTGCAAAATCTCAGTGGTGTAGATGGGAAACACAGCTTGCTGAATACCATAGGTTGTTCCTTGAAGATGGAACGACGTATGACCCTATAGTGCTGATAAAAATAGGTGACATAGAAAGTAGATATTTAACGACTACCTTGAAATACTTGTTAAAAACTAAGATTTACCACAATTGGGATGAAAATGATTCAGAAGAGTTCTGGAAGAAACTGAGAAATGTGTTAACAAAGAAAGTGTAATTTAAATTTAAATTTTTTAATATACTTATTGATTATGTCAGCGTCTCTTGTTTTATTATCCTTCGTCAACGACCAGTGACTGGAGATAATTTGAATATGATACCCATAAAACCATAAAAGACCATCAAACATAAATTTTAATTATCCCCACTCACAGATGTTAACAATAAATATGTTAATTAAATCTACATTACATGGAAAGTTGCAATTTGAAAGTTTGTTTACAATGTCTTCCTTGAGAAAGTTAAATATTGAAAAAACGAAAGTGCATCCAAGTTTATTTGTTCATCAGGCAATATCCAGTTAAATTTCACCAAGACTTTCTACTCTATTTGCGGAGTAAAGGAAAACGTAACTTACTGCTTCTTATTAAGCGGGTCTGGAATGATAAATGTACTTAGACAGTTCCACGGCATTATTTATCTATGTCGTCTTACGAGTAACCGCAACAGAACAAAACACGGGATTTTGTAGTATCTTTAAATTTAGCTAGTTTAGTTTGGTACATTCTCCAAATCTTTTATTTTCCACATACAAGTCGAATAATTCGATAAAAAATTTTGACGTGTCAAATCATGCCAAATTAATTTTAACTAGAATAATAAATTAAACTGATTTGAAGAACTTAATTTAAAAATATCCTTTATAAAATAGTTACATAAGTAACCGTTATGAACTTTCAGTATATGTAATCAGAAATTATAAAATTATTTCATTAAAATAATAATGGCAACAAGGTGCCGAGGAAAGTAGTGACGAGCGTGAGTAGATAAATATGTGAAAGAAACGTCTGAAAATGTAATTGTTGGTAAAAATTGGTAGTAAGCAAAAAAGCTCTAACTGAATAATTACACAAGCTAAAATTACTATAAGTACTAAACAACACACGCACCCACAAATAGATTACACATAATTATCTTAACTAAATGCTCCCCTTTCGATTTCCGAGGGTAGGTCAATCTGTAATGGGCGCTATTGTTTTGGCGCGAGAGAAAACGCCATCTTCATTCAAGATATCGTCGCGGGATAACGGTTGCGGCGCACGCGCATACCGCGCTCTCACTCGAACAAACGAGGAAAATACGATGTGTGATAAAGACGGACGCAGACGGCGGCTAGTAAACGATTACTCGACTGACCTACTCAGCCGCTCACACTCTTTCTTGCTAGCAAGCGGAACCTAATTTTTATATCGTGTGAATTCGCAATGTAACGCGTTCATGTATAATGGCGTGAAATAATACGAACTATTATGATTTATAGTCGAGCAGTTCAACCAGAGTGAGAGATCGCTGGAATGAGGTGATGAGAATCTAATAAGCCATTAGTGCTTCTCCGTACATACGCTATTACAATACTAATTTTATGCTTCAGTTATTTTTTGCATTCCTGAAGCGCTCGGAATACCAAATCGAAATCATTGTCCATTTGAAAGTATTTGCTATGTGCTCTCTTTTTTATTATTACTGTAATATATTGGTAGTTAGTTCCTAGAATTACAAGTGCAGTGTTTGTGCCAAAAACGTGTGGGAAGGCACTTAGTTTATTAAACGAAGACACGAAACAGTTAGATGATTCTGTATCTACAAGGCGCAACACCGAGCAAATGAAAATATCAGAAAGAAGGTCGTTAATAAAACAGAAGCTAACCGAACAATGGCGCGGAACACCTTACAATGATCTAACAAACAGTATGACCTCAAACGGCGCGAAGCCTATGCACCTGTAAATATCAAACTGCAGATCTCCCTCGTGTCAAACTGTGATGGGCGGCGCTTGCCTCCGCAGACGTATCAATATTTATCTCGCTAATGCCAAAACGCCGTTATGTCCACGTGCACCCACGGCAAGTGCAACTTTTCTTTTTAAAAATTGCATTTAGTGCATTAAGTAGTTAGCATTGGCGATGCGTGATGAACCCCGCCAGTAGCTGGTCGGCCGTGGTGAGGATCGGTCGTGACCACGATGGTCTGTCTCGCGGACGCAGTGAAAGTTCGTTAGACACTGAAATGCACGTGGTCGCCTTTTTGTTTGTGGTGAGTGTAGTTGTCGAGTGATAGAGGGTGCTCTCTCTGTGATACGGTTGTTGTGTTAACGAATCAGTTTCTGGTGAAACGTTTACGGTGGTATAGTCCTTATTTACAATACAAAATGCCTGGTGTAAATGTAGTATTAAGTATGATAAGTGCATAACAGTGAGTAAACTATCACGCTAAGTAATATTAAGTAAAAGTTAATGAAAGTTGTGAAGATGATGGATTAGATTTCTGCAAATTTCCTTGATTCTAAGATAAATATTGAAGTCTGCGGAATGTATTCCGCAATACTTAGTTAAATTACAAACGATAATTTACAAACACAAGCTTAGCTTTCTCTAAACTATTGTTTTAATGTCACACTGCAAACTTGTACTAGACTATTGTTAAATATTTCCAAAGACTGAGGTCAATGAGCTTATTATATTAGAAATGGGTAATGTTCTAAGTAAAACTAATAACTTTGTAATGAGGAAATCTATTAACTAAAGGATAACTCGATAGGCTTAAATAAATGCGCCACTACAAGCGACAGACACATTACTTATTTGTAATGATACCCTAATACTGAAGCTTAATAGGTCTCATTTGTAAATAATCAAAGTGAAAGCAATCCACGAAATTATAACAAAACTGTCCCAGCTTTTTAGATCACATGAAAATAAGAAACTTAAAAACAAAACCTAAAGACACAAAAAGAAAACCAGTCAAACACAAATTTAGAATGCCTAATCTTCCAGTTTTTAAGGCTGTGAGAAAACTAAAGTTCTCAAATGTGTACCTACTCAAGCAGGTTTCAAGTTGTGACCAAAACTAAATCCAAAGTGTACCTACATAAAAGGACCCAAGTTGCTTGTGAGACATCAGGGATTCCTATGTCAAAACCAGGACGACCGGTGCAGACCGCACGAGCCGTGGGAAGTGGGTCGGCTGTTTAATTACTTTTTACTTCGACACTGACTGTCGAGCCACTTTGCTCCACATTTGTGTAGCGAAATTGGATTAACAGGTGTGCACTTGACGTAACACAAACGTTTATTGATAGAAAAGTTTTGAAAGTAATACATGCTATTTGACTGCCCTTTGAGATTCGCACTCGTATTGTTGAATTTTATAAACCAAGCTTAGAAAGGGTTTTGAGATAATGGATATAATAGTACACGATATTATAAAGTTTGTAAAAGCTAAATTGTCGAATTAAGCTTATTACAATATAAATGATATAATAACTGAACCAAATTCGTAAGAGTAAAATATGCCTATTTACGCATTTAATGAGCTCTTCCTGAAATATCTATTGACCTGTAACGATGTCTTTATCAATCCCAATTTATTGTTAGCTGTGGAATTTCTTTCATCATTTCTTCTCCATTAACATAATAATTATGAAAATATTGAAATAAAACAATTTATAACTGTGGTAGGCCTTTTGATGATTTAAAAGTCCATTAACATAAAGAACTTTTTAATATTGATTTTTTTTATTTAATATACTATGGACATAATATATGCGATTTCTACTGAAGTTTAATTTTTCGGGAGATTTTCTGTATTTATTCTATATTCCCTTAGATATGAACTATTTCTAAGCCTATTTAGACTACTGCTAAATGATTTGCAAGGTACCTACAGAGGAAAATTTATTATTGTCTATTTGTTTGCAATGTATAGCTGATTTTTCCGAAATTCAAAAATTTCTGCCTGCAAACCATTCTAAAATACATATTATAATCGCTACAATACAAGTATTATTACTTACTGAGGCGTCTCAAAATATGTTAAAAACTAGTTAAAATGTGTGTAAAAAAACACAATTTTAACTTTGCAATTTTTCGTGGAATGATAGACAACAATCGGTTTATATATACACCCTTCATGTAATTATTTATTACATTTACATAAATGTTTATTCATGTTTGTCACTCAAATATCTGTTAATACCGAGAGTGAACTCGAGACCTTCGATTTGTAACCACTATTATTAAAATCTCGACAAGCTGTTCGCGAAATCGATGTCATTAATATCCACAGTAAGCCAGGCATATTGAGTATTAAGAATTTATGGGATTTTCTGAAATAATTATTGTTAGTATGTTTCATAATGTTATATAAGGAAAAGACACGTTCTAGATACTGTTGACATTTAGGTAACTTTTACTAAAGCTTAGGTATGTTATTCTTGGTGAAATGAAGAACCATAATAACGAAAATGGAAAGAGAATCATAGAAAGTGGTTTACGAATTGGAGGTGATTGTAGGAAATTTTTATTTTTACGTTATACAGGGTTACAGGAAAAGTCGACCTAGATCCGTTAAGGGCGTATAGTACACATCATTTCTGAATGATTTCACTATGGAACCCCCCATCCTAAACTTAACCGTTTTCGAGATATTCGAGTTTTAATTTTTTTATGAAAATGCCCAATTTTTCGGCTATTTAATTGAATATTTTGATTTCTTTTTATTCTAATGATTATTTTTTTGGTTTTTTACATGAAGAATGAGATGGTTAATGACCTCAATGACTAAAATTGCATGTAAGTTAAGTAAATAGGTCATTGCAGACGATCGAAACTTAAGAAAATAAGTACAAATTATAAAAAAATATTTTTCTTTTCTGGATATCTCAAAAAATTATTATGGCATTTGCTCTGCAGATGTGCTTAAAAACATCTACATTTTATCAGCTATCCAACGAGGTATAACAATCTAGGGTTGTATTTAAAGTCATAGAAAAAAACATAGTTGAAACGCACAAGCTCGGACTGAGTACATACGACGCTATCCCGACCGTCGAGTACCTACCTGATGTGAGCGTTTTCGACGGAGTTTACCGACGACTTCGTGAAACTGGCTCAGTTTTGCGACGACGTACGGACTCAGGAAGACCACGTGTCATTGATGACGACGAGGAACAAGACAACGAAATCAAAATTTCTTAAGAGGTGACTTAGGTGACCTACTAGATGATCTCCCATTACAATAAATTACTGCGGGACATGTGGTTTCAACATGATGGCTGCCCTGCTCATTTCAGAAGAAGCGTTAGGGATTGGTTGGACACTAACTATCCTAACAAATGGATTGGACGAGGTGGGCCTTTACCCTGGCCAGCCAGATCTCCCGACCTGACCCCCATGGATTTTTATGTATGGGGGCACATGAAGAGCCTCGTTTACAGTGAGCTCAACCCCATATCGTCAGTGGAAGTTCTCAAAGAAAGGATAATTAATGCTGCTAACGACATAAGAAGAACATTAACCACTGGTGTAGTGAAAAGTGGACTACGTGAAAGAATTAGAAAATGTGTGCGAAATAGAGGTGGACACGTAGAACATGAACTATAAAATTTTATTCAAAAACATTAGGTGAATTACTGAATGATCTCCTAGGTCAGGATAGCGGGACATCGATGGATGCATGAAAATTGTACCTAGCCGAGGGAGGCCGTTCAGTAGTGGAAGCCAGTAGGCTGAAATGATGATGCTGAACTTAAGTCAAATTAATTAGATTAAATAAGCACTATTTATTCTGACTGCCCCATGTAGCCTTAGAAACTAAGTTTCACCGTTAGACCTACTACCTGAACCTTTTCAACTATGTTTTTTTCTATGAGTTTAAATACAACCCTAGGTTGTTATACCTCGTTGGATAGCTGATAAAATGTAGATGTTTTTAAGCACATCTGCAGAGCAAGTGCCATCATAAATTTTTGAGATATCCAGAAAAGAAAAATATTTTTTTATAATTTGTACTTATTTTCTTAAGTTTCGATCGTCTACAATGACCCATTTATTTAACTTACGTGCAATTTTAGTCATTGAGGTCATTAACCATCTCATTCTTCATGTAAAAAACCGAAAAAATAATCATTAGAATCAAAAAAATTCAAAATATTCAATTGAATAGCCGAAAAATTGGGCATTTTCATAAAAAAAATTAAAACACGAATATCTCGAAAACGATTAAGTTTAGGATGGGGGGTTCCATAGTGAAATCATTCAGAAATGATGTGCACTACACGCCCTTAACGGATCTAGGTCGACTTTTCCTGTAACCCTGTATAACAGTCATATAATAGTAATAACAACCATGTTATGTATGCAGTTATACATTTTTATTAAAAAGACTATATTATGTTTCAAACATACTCTCCAGGAGAGAGCTGGCTTTCGCTTCAAATCATCTATGGGAAGTTTGCCCCTCAGATAAGATTTTACACAATCTCGTCTTCTTAAAATCTCCGCCGACGTAAACGCCATTGATAACAGCATCAACAGGGATTAAGGGAATATCCACGATTTTTTTAATATTTTTATTAAGTAGTTTCATCATCATCATCATCAACAGCTCATATAATGTCCCCACCGAGAGGCTCGAGCCTACCCCACATTAGGGGCGATTAGGCCTTAGTCAACCACGCTAGCCAACTTCACACACAACCTAAGAATTTCTTCATAGGTGTGTGCAGGTTTCCTCACGATGTTTTCCTTAACCGTAAAAGCGTCGATTAAACGTACATATGAATTCAAAATTTGAAAACACATTGGTACGTGGCGGGGTTCGAACCAGTGCCTCTCGGGTGGGAGACGACGCTCTAACGCACTATGCCACCGACGCTTTTTTATTAAGTAGTTTACATCCCCTTAAATATTAAAATATAATGTATAAAATAGTCAACGTCGCAAAAATAGTATCACGTGTCTAAAAAAAAAATTAAAAATAGCCAACCTGCAACGGTATTTTAAACGCTCGTGACGTCATAGTCTTGGTCTATATCAACAAAACAAACAATATTATTTTTTTAGAATAATCTAGTTGTTTTATATGCCATTTTTTCAGATTTTACATAATTAAGATTATATGGTTAGGGATTACCTATAGTAAAACATTAGCTTACGACTATCGCGCCTTTGAATAGAAATAAATTCGCGAGATTTGATGTTAAAAAACTATAGGAAATATTTGAATTTCCTATAGTTTTTTAGGATCTTTCAATAATTAATTTCTTGCCCAAAATGAAATATTATTAAAAATATTGACGAAAGGATATTTCTAAAGTAATAGAGTTAAGTAATATAAAAAAATTAAGGCCTTATATAAATTACATGCATATATATTCCCTAGTGTTAAATGAAATAAATAACAAAAAATAAATAACATTGACACCATAAATTTGTTGTCCTAAAATAGTTGATCCTATTGATATGTTTATTTAGGATCGATAGTTTAACCATTGATCCGACGTGTAAATTATACATAATATTTTCAGAAATAGAATTGATGGTGTTAATTATTTAATAAAATAAAACATAACAAAAGAGGATATAAAGTTTTTGAACATTATTTTCTAAAATACCTATTAACTGTTTGTAATAAATCGTAATAAACCTTAAGATTAGAATTATGCCAAATCTTTATACTTAGGTTAGATATTTACGTTTTCATAAACTTGCTATAAGTAAAAATACCTTAAGTAATAAAACGAAAAAAAACCGTCAATTTGTTGAATGAAATCGCAAAACTTTTTCAGAAGTCTTACTATCAAAACAATTGTAGCAATGTGTATATTTTTAATATCATTTGTACGCAACTGTTGTTGTACGCAACTGAATCCCGCAAAACTATCTTATCTACTCGGCAACTAGTAGCTACGATTCAAGTAGCAAGGGTTAATTAGAAACAACGGAAAAAACGATGTAAAAATGGTTATTGCAAGTCCTTACAAGATGCAAAAGCTTAAAATAAGATCGCGTGACATAATATCAATTTTGAATTTACATCAGACCTCAATAAACCGCCGCCGATTGGCGAAAGTCGCAACGATTTCTCCGATACAACCTAGTAACTTAGTACAACCGTGTCATATCAATTATAGGATTGATTTCGTCATAATATATTCTAGACCAGTGTTTGAAGTTGTTAAAATGTTCTTGTACAATTTAAACTTTGTGATGTTGGAAATTTATGCATAAGCGTGGGAAGTACTGCTCAACCAAAGTGTTTTGGAGTAAAGGATAGCTGTTTGCTGTTAAAGAGAAAGTGCTAAAGATGACTAATCATGCAAACCTGCTCCTTGTAATAATAATGCCAGTTTTGGTAATCTTATAATTTAAATGTTTATAAAACATCATAAAATTTGCAATTTGTAGCAGTAACGAACCTTATTACAAACAGTTTTGCAAAACTTATTAATTTAAATCACATTGCTTTTCTTGTTTTAAGAAAAATAACTTTAATGGTATAGATAGCCACAATAACATCGAAAGAAGGAGAGTCGAGAATTCAAAGAAAATTAAAGAATACACACAGGAAAATAAAAATAGAGTGACTTATGCCGCATGCGGTTAAAAACATTAAAAAAATAGTAAATTTTGTTTTTTGCATTAATAAGCGTGACCTAGTAAAACCTGCAATACCATCTCATAAATATTATTAACACTAGTGACTACCGCAATTACTTGTGTATAAATTGCGAAGTTGTTAACATCAATAAATTCTCAACATCTATCATCACTTAATTTAACCAGTTTAGCTTCTCCAATTGAAAATGCCCTGGGGTGTTATTATTGAGAGCGAAAGACTTTTACGTATAAGGAGATTGACCGGGTCTGGACCAATAGTTGGCCAGACAAAGGAATACTTCTAAATGTTTCTTTAAACTAATATACATTAAAAAATATATAAAACAAATGTACGGTCGCGTTTAGGGTTGCCAACTTTTTGTACATGAACTCAAGTATATTTAGGTCTGAGAAGGAAATCAAACAGTATTTTAGAACATGAACAGTATTTTTTTAATGATTGATAGACATAATTTTAGTACTTATCGCACAACTTATCAATTTAGTATTATTTTTTTTTTTAAATTGTATAATTTTTTATTGCTCAAAACAGTATTTTGTGTACTTTATTTTTGTTCAACAGTAAAAAGTATAATGTAGTGAAAAACAGTATAATACTGTTTTTAACAGTATAGTTGGCAACCTTAGTCGCGTTACTAAGTAGTAAACGTCTTAACCGATTTTGATGCTGTTTTCTTATAATATGTGATTTTAGTAATAATATAATCCTTGGTTTGTTAAAATTACCATTCTTATTCTAAAAATACATACATAGTTATAAGTTTTGGTCAGTAAAAAAACCCCAAATATTTTTTTTTCTTCTAATTACTAAACAGATTTTGAAGTGCTTTGGGTTACAGACTAGTATTAGTCTAAGGAATATTATGCACCGGGTGACTATGGTGGGCCGCTTCCTTGGTCCTGCTTCCTTAAAAATGGTCAGTCTCCTTTAATCATCTCTGTGTTCTAATGGCTCGTCCACGAACTCAGATCCAGAGATCCTGACTCCGATGACCAGGGAGCTTTGTGCTATATTCGTTTGATGGTAGGGGTTATTTTAAGTCCACTTGGCTAGCTACCAGCTACCGCCTTCTTAACAACGTTTGTCGCCCCTATATCAAAGTGTTAAAAACATTATTGTGTTCAGATGAGACTCTTAGTACAAGAAGCAAGTGCCTCAGTATTTAAACGTTCATGGTAAAGCTCGGTCCCATATTCAACCTTATCCTATTTCATTAAGTAATTAGCAAAGCTCATTTAAATAAAGAAGTTTTCTTTTATTGATTAAAAGTGTCGGTGGTGTAGTGCGTAAGGCCGTTGTCTCCCACCGGGAGGCACCGGTTCGAACCCCGCCACGTAACAACGTGTATTCAAATTTTGAATTCATATGTACGTATAGTCGACGCTTTTACGGTGAAGGAAAACATCGTGAGGAAACCTGCACACAACCTATGAAGAAATTCTGTTGTATGTGAAGTCGACCAACCCGCACTTGGCCAGCGTGGTCGACTAAGGCCTAATCGCCCCTAATGTGGGGTAGGCATTATATGAGCTGTTGATGATGATGACATAAGATGATGATATCATCTACATCCCTTACATCAGGTGAAATAAAGAGCAAGAGCTCCAATAAAACAATATTTACAAGCGTGATAATTATATTCTGTTCAAAGCCTTTATAATCATTTGATTTAAAAGCAGTTCCACAGAACCTATTAGAATAGAACAGTGTGTAAACTGCGATTGTTAATTCTGAACATCTACTAGATAAATTTACGGCTGTGAAGTGATCTGTTCGGCGTGTTCATTGGTTGCCGGGTTTGTTGTGCTGCAATGCACGCTTCAATAGGAACTTTGGGTGCATTCAATAAATTTTGATGGCCATTTGACTGTGACTTTCTGGAGGGTGGAGGGAACCTAATTTTTTTATCCCGAACCGCGTTTACATACCTTAAATTAAGTATCGGTTCAATATCTTAAACATGGAGTTTCTCCCGAGTGTTCACACACACTCCATTAAACAACACACTTCCAAGAATAGAATATAAACTTTTAGATAGAACGAAAATAAACTATTTGGCGTACTTATTGGCCAGCCATCAAATTTAAAAATAGTTTTTGTATTATAAATTATAATTACTTAATACAAATTTAGCATGATTAATAATCTACAGCCGTAAGTATAGCGATTCTTGAAACTAATTAACATAAAATATGTGTCAACAAAGAGCGATCGAATTGAGTGGTCAGTGACACACAAGTACGTAACTAAGCACTTGGTTCCAGCACCGATGATAATCATGATAGCTTGTAAGGTTAAAATTTACAGTCAGTCTGAATGCCTGGTTTACCACAACCGTGCGTTTCTCGCGCAATTTTCTGCCGCGAATCACAAGACCACAATAAGACTGTGGAACCAGCTGTCGCAAGCGGTTTTCCCGAACCGATACGACCTCGAAATCTCAAAACAAACGTTTTCCTTTGCAATTTTTTTGCCATTTACGTAGTTAAGTTACACGTGGAAATACAATAACAAAATCTGCGAAGGACTTTTTGCGAACATGATATTGTTCCCTATCAAAATGAATACATTATATTGTTCCCTATCAAAATGAATACATTATCCATCACAAATATTTCATTTTGAACAAAATTGTTCTTGACATCCTTTGATTTCAATGGGTTTGAAGCATTTGGTGCACTTCTCAACTTGTACACCATGCTCAAATGGTACACTTCTCAACTTGTGCAGTTCTCAAATGGTGAACTTAGCAACTGTACCCGTAGTGTAAGTTTTTTAGTATAAAAAACGCAACTACTTTAGTTGCGTTAAAAGCTCAATTTGTACAGGAAACGCGAACAGCGCCCCTAGCGGAGAGAAGCGCAAATCATATTTCCCATACAAATTGAGCTCTTAACGCAACCAGAATAGGTGCGTTTTGTATACTAAAAAACTTACACTAAGGGTACTGGTCCACATCTTCAAATCTACGTGTTACTAATAGGATAATATCATCGTAAACTCATTGTATATAATTTTAGCAACTGGTAAAATAATCAAATCAATTATATTTATTTAATATTCAAAAAATCATAACTGTTTATTTTTATGTAGATATAATTAGTAATGTAGTAACACTTTTGAAATAAAATTCACGTATAGGTACATCTAGGTACATAATTAAAAATAGAAAAACAATTAAAACGCTGTTAAAACAATAAGCTTCCCCATTTTTTGCTTCTACACTTAGTTAAAATTATAATCATAATACAAGAAGGTGGGCGCCCGGTCTCCAATATCGATCATAATTAAATATTGCAATTGCAATGAACCCTGTCCTCGTGACAAATTTTGAATGTCAAGCAAGATTAAGGAGAAGCAATACGTGCTTCAGGTCTTATAACTGTGCTCAAAAGCGGGTCTCGCGAATACATTATTAGAATTTATGTATATAAACGAAGATACTGTGCAACGAATTTACTTCATAGTTATGACACGATAAATAACTTAAAGTGTTATAATCTACTCCAATATCAATTTGATAAATGTATAATAGGGATGTGAATTAACGCGAACTAAGAAATTTGGCACCTCGTTTCTTTGTCGCACAATCAAGAAATGGAATTCACTGCCAGCACGTGTTCCCTCCTTCCTACAATCCTGGGTCATTCAAAAGAGGCGGTAAGAAGCACCTTGCAGGTCAGCAAGGCGAGGGTGGCTAGCGCTTCAGTTTATCTCTCGCTCTAGCTATCTTCGCATTTGGACTCCACTTCTACTTACCATTAGGTGGAATGGTGTAATTTACTTGAACGTTTTGTAAAAAAAAATACACGGAAACTTTGAATTCGCATCAAATACACGCACTTTATCTTAGATCATAATGACTGATAAGATAGCCAGGTACTACCTTACCTTATTAGGGCATATACATTATAGAAAAATTGTCACCAGCATTTATCAGTAGATACTGATAGCCGCTACATCAAGTAGGCTAATAAAGGCAGAGTCTGCATGTCTACAGTTGCCTGGAAAAACATCGCTGATCGGAGCAGGTTGGAACTTTCCAGCGAAATTCGGACCTTATTGCCGTGTTCTCCACAAATATATAGAGAATACTGGAGAATACCCTGCCGACTACTAGCGCGGACCAGTACCGAAATACATGAGCAAAACGGCTCTGGTAACCCATTCTTTATGTACACGCCCTTGTCATTGACCGGGCGTATACATAAAGAGGTGTAATACAGGTGCCTCCCGAGTGGAAGATAACGCTCTCACGCACTACGCCACCGAACCTTAAACGACGCTTTTACGGTGAAGGAAAACATCGTGAGGAAACCTGCACACATCTATGAAGAAATTCTTAGGTTGTGTGTGAAGTCAACCAACCCGCACTTGGCCAGCGTGGTGGACTAAAGCCTAATCACCCCTAATGTGGGGTAGGCTAGCGTCGTGCCCCTAGGTAGGGACATTATATGAGCTGTTGATGATGATAATTGATTGAACGTCACATTCAAAATTAAGCTTAGGTATATTATCACATAGGCCGTTTGTAAAACTCGCAATAAGTAACAAAAGTGTCTTAGAAGTGCAAATTTCAAAAGAGTAAGGGTCTTAGAAGTGCAAATTTCAAAGATTTGATGAAACAATGTTTACCATAAAAACATAAGCACCAAGCACTGACAAATAAAACAGTGTCTCGGTGGCGTAATGGTCAACGCGTCCGCCCGGATTGTGGAAGATGCAGGTTCGAGTCCCGCCTGAGGCAAGTCGATTTTTTTTCAGTGCATTTTTCTAGTTAGTAACATAACAGACTACCCCGCATGGTTATAAAAAAATAACCCTGAGAACCTACTGATCACTCCTGACTACTAGGTATTAATTTTTAGAAAATAGGGTACTCGACCATTAGTCGCCATTTTATAGTCCAATAGCCACTTAAGCTTAATTTGTGTCGTTTTATGCTAAACCAAAACCTTTTTTAAAATGTGGAATTATACAAATTGCTTGCGACATATTGAACTCTCTGATATTGTAATACTAGCCTCTGAATTCAGAGGATAACTTTCATAAACTTTTTCAACTAGAAATCAAACGAGAATGTATGCTCTGAAATTCTGTTATTAAAATAATTGTTTATAATAATATTTGTGATTCTTCATTTTATCTGAAACCATAAAAAATCATCTTTCCGATACATTACAATCAATGATAATAATAGTGATAGCAAATGCATGTTTACTAAAATGTATTTATTTAGCTCTACCCATGGTTCTACCGGACAGAGTTATCCACGAAGACAAAGCCTCGAGCGGACACTATTCATAAATAAATATTAGTAGTCCCTTGAACAAGTGACTCGTGCCACATAGATAACAAGTTTCACTTATAGACAGCCATGGAGGCGTCGTGCGTTGCGTGTCGTCATCACATTCACTCCCAAATCTCAGTCACTTTCACTGGCTGCGCGCCGGCTGATGGATCAATCAGCGAAGGCAACTTCACTTAGCCTACAAGTCGAGGCCACTCGTTTAATCAATTAACCTGGTAGCATCGCGCTCAAATTTTAATTAGTTAATTATTAGAAAAAAGTATGACGTGTAGATGGTTTAAGAAAATCGTTAAATTATTACACTGTACATTCATAAATTATTTATTGATAGGTAGCTTGATAAACAGAGCGACTAGTGATTAGGTGACGGGCTGGCAACCTGTCACCATTTTGGGGTACTATATGGCCCATACTGCCAGATATGGCTTTATGGAATATACTTTATTGCATTTCATGTGGTAACAATAAAGGTCTTACGTAAATAATTTAGTTCAAACACATGAGCCCTGTAAGGGCATTTTTGTGTAATTTATGAAACATTACAAAAGCTCTGATCATAAACCCCATTTGGGATTATGATTATTATTGTGTGTTTTATAAACAGCCTCGTTTATTAAATTGGCGAAGGTCATATCCAGTAATAATTGCGTAAGTAAGTAATTATTAATTTATAGTATAATAATAATAATGAAATTTTAAATACCTCTCTTGATTATAACATTATACAGATTTATAATTTGCTCATATAGGTAGTTGAAAGCTTGGAAGCTTAATTTAAGCTTTACGTCATACTGTTCAGACTTCAGACGACAATCCTACTAATATTATAAACGCTAAAGTTTGTATGGATGGATATCTAGATGTGTGTTTGTTACTCTTTCACGCAAAAACTACTGAATTGATTTTGCAAAATAATAGGTATACTTAGATCAAATTTGAGATAAGTATACCTATATATCAGAATACCATATAGGCTATAATTTATACTAATACTGCGAAAACGAAGTTGTGGGCAGAAGCTAGTTCATAAAGGACTCGTCTGCAACAGCAATTACCCTTCGTATCAAAATATTGGTAAACAATTCGTGTGAGGTGAAAGAATAAAACATGCATGGTGCTCTGTCATGGCGTCCGTTGAATTTCTGGTATCAATTTATAACTCAACAATAATTGTCTTTACTAATTGCTTCATGTGGAGTGAAAGTGGTGTTATACGAAACCTTAGTGATATTACTCCTGTCAATTTTGTTGGAGATTCTATTGCTGGTAACTATTATTGACTGTTAGGGTTTACAAGAAGTCCAAACGATTCTGCCTAATCCTTTACTTTGATCAAGTCCTTGTTAATGTTGTTTACAGCGATATTGTATGATGTCAACCAAGTTAGAATGCATAAATCTGTAAGTCATCTGCATACAAGTCTTAGGGAGGAGATATGACCTTTGTGGGCTTATTTATAAAAACTCAAAGAAGAGGAGAAATGACGCTGCCCTGCGGTACACCTGCAGTAAGGTATTACAGACACCAGTCTGAAAATTACTCGTAACATTTAATGCACTGCTGAAGTGTGCGAGCGAAGATAGTCCGAGAACCAGGTAATCACGGGGGGTGGAATGTTATCTAGACAAGGATAGATAAAAGGATATCGAAATCACTGTGTTGAAAGCAGTGCTAAAGTCAAGAAGAACAATCATAGTATAGTCACATGAGTAGGTAAATGTATAGGAGCCAACCTGTTGAATGTCTTCACATCAATCATCATCATCATCATCATCATTTCAGCCAAGAGACGCCCACTGTTGGACATAGGCCTCCCCCAAGGATCTCCAAACCGGTCGGTCCTGCGCTGCCCGCATCCAGCGGCTTCCCGCGACCCTTACTAGATCGTCAGTCCACCTTGTGGGGGGCCTACCAACGCTGCGTTTCCCGGTACGTGGTCGCCACTCGAGGACCTTTCCGCCCCAACGGCCGTCAGTCCTCCTCGCAATGTGCCCTGCCCACTGCCACTTAAGGTTCGCAATTCTTTGGGCTATATCGGTGACCTTGGTTCTCCTGCGGATCTCATCATTTCTGATATGATCACGCAGAGAAACTCCGAGCATAGCTCTCTCCATTGCCCTTTGGGTGACCATAAGTCCATAAGTCCGGTTCCATAAGTCATCACTGGCAACACACACGAATTAAAGACTTTCGTCTTAAGACACTGCGGTAGATGGGCCGAGAATATGCCGCGTAGCTTCCCGAACGCTGCCCAGCCGAGTTGGATTCGCCGATTGACCTCTTTCTGGAAGTTGGACTTACCCAGTTGGACTGTTTGTCCCAGGTAAACATAATCGTCGACAACTTCCAGTGTAGAGCTTCCAACCTTTACAGGAGTGGGTGCGACATGGATATTAGACATGATTTTCGTCTTATCCATGTTCATTTTAAGACCCACTTGTTGGGAGACTCTACAGAGATCGTCGAGCATTGTGCCCAGATCTTCCAAGGTCTCAGCCATAACCACGATATCATCTGCAAAGCGAAGGTGAGTCATGTACTCGCCATTTATGTTGATGCCAAGTCCTGTCCAGTCCAGAAGCTTAAACGCGTCCTCCAACGCAGCTGTGAACAGTTTCGGCGATATAACATAACCCTGTCTCACGCCTCGCTGGAGCTTAATTGGTTTTTGAATTCTGGTCCTGAAGGCGAACTGACATAGTGGCGTTTTCGTACAGTGACCGTACTTCACATCAATGACGTTCAACAATACTGACGAGGACGAATACTTGAAATTGGCTGTTAAGGTTGACGTAGGAAGTTAGGGTTAAAAAAAGCCCAAGATCGTTATTTAAAATGGTAAGAGTTGGCTGTTCGTAATGGTTTTATTCCTGAAGGCGAACTGACATAGTGGCGTTTTCGTACAGTGACCGCACTTCACATCAATGACGTTCAACAATACTGACGAGGACGAATACTTGAAATTGGCTGTTAAGGTTGACGTAGGAAGTAATGGTTAAAAAAAGCCCAAGATCGTTATTCAAAATGGTAAGAGTTGGCTGTTCGTAATGGTTTAATAATGCTTACGAAATTGGAATATTTTGAAGAAGTAAACATATTAGTTATGTAACCAAGCATGTTTGTAGGTATGACGTAATATCGTAAGAATTTACTAGACAGACAGGGAGTATGAATGCCCTCTTTGAATACAAAAATACCGAATAAGTAAGTAATATGCTAAGTTCTATTTGTTATTTCATAAGCAAATTCTATGATTAATAAAAGGCTGTTTTAATGTATTTTTCCTTATAAATGTAATATCTAGATATGTAGATATGTATATATGTAAATACATAATTGAAACCTCAATTACCGTCTCTACTTAAGCAGTCACCTATTTTTGCACCATAATTTCTTTTGATTTAATAATAATTTTCGTAATTATCTACTCCCTTCCATAAATCGCTTTCTACTTACGGAAGAATATTATGAAAAATATTGCAAAACAAGGTTTTTGAAATGGCTGGTGTTATTGAAAACAAAAGTGGTTATGCAATTCTTTAAGACAGAGATATCGACGATAGCTCGCAAACTTTTGCTGTGGGGTACTTAATGAAAATTCTTTTAACATTTTAACAGTTACATCGACGTAGAAAAAACTTGGCGTAATACCTACAAACTATTATGGGCGTTATTTGAATTATATTCAACGTATAATACCTACCACTGAGATTAGTTTTCACTTTTCGCCAGTGCCACTTTCTACGATCTCTTTACGGCAAGCACGTAGGCGCCTCCGGTTCGGGGGTTGTTGCGCAAACGCACGACGCATGCCAGCCTTGCCGGGGCAAACATATTACGTTAAGCCCGTAGTAATCAAACGGACGACGGTTAGATACCTGCTACTTATAGGTAATTGAGGAGGTTCTATTAAGAATTTGTAGTGTCATGAATTACTATTCTAAAAGCGTGACTCTATGTATACAACATGTAAACTAAATAACAAACACCCTGAATACAGGTGGTTTGGGATCGGCCTCCGAGTTGATTTCAATTTTTTTTTTTTAAAAAACGATTCTAAAAAAAAAACAAAATCCGCTTTCGTGACCATTACTAAGAACGCATGGTCACGGCGCCATCGACCTTCTGATTTTCGCCTATGCCTTATCATCATCATCATCAGCTCATATAATGTCCCCACCGAGGGGCTCGAGCCTACCCCACATTAGGGGCGATTAGGCCTAAGTCAACCACGCTGGCCAAGTGCGGGTTGGTCGACTTCTCACACAACCTAAGAATTTCTTCATAGGTGTGTGCGGTTTCCTCACGATGTTTTCCTTCACCGTAAAAGTGTCGATTAAACGTACATATGAATTCAAAATTTGAAAATACATTGGTAGGTACGTGGCGGGGATCGAACCAGTGTCTCCCGGGTGGGAGACGACGTTCTTACACACTGCGCCACCGACGCTTCTGCTTATGCCTAACCCTAGAGAAATCCGTAACTTGTTTATAAGTACGTGTATACCTACCTAACTACATGTTTACAGGCTGGGCCTTAAAACTGTGTCACTGGTTTGAATCGTGCATTATACAACAACAAGCGGCGCTAGTAGCGCAACGACAAACATTGGCTCTGTGTTTAATATTCATTTAAAAATATTAAAGTTCAATTTTAATTGCTCATTGTGTAAAAAACAATAGTGTCATACTTTAAACAAGACGTATAAACGTTATCCATCAAAAATATTACGTGACCTACAAGTTATTGTGTAAAAACCAAGTGCCGTGTACTAACAAAAAAGCTGTTATGAAAGAGGAGATATTTTGCTATAATTTGCACTGTAAAAGACGGAATTACATACAGAAAGCAATCAGACTACAACAGACACAGTGAGTACAAAAAAAAATTAAATATATGAAAAATACATCAAGTGAAAGATTGTTCGACCATTTAAAGAGGGTAAACAAAAGACAGCTGATTCATGCTTATTCATCAGCTGAGACGATATTCGATATTAGTGCTGCCATCTTGTCATAATCACTAAATACTGCTCACTTATAAAAGGCTGGCGCCATCTATGACTTCAAGCTACAACTACACAGTTTAGGAAATCAGTCTTTATTATTTTACATTTGACAACAATCCAACTGATTGCCGAGAGATGGCACAAAAATGCAAATTATGTAGAAAAGCAATTTTTAATAAAGATTATTTATCATGTAAAACTTGCAAGAATGAATTTCACATAGATTGTACAAACGTATCTACAAAAAGATTTTATTTGATGACGAATGAAAACCGCATGAATTGGGAATGTCTGGACTGTTTGAATTCATTTCAACAACTTGATAATTACAGAAGCAATATATCGACACAAAATTCTTTTGAATCTCTCCCGGACGAAGAATACATAGAATACTCATCCCGATCATTAATAAATACTCGACTGAACAATAGTTGTCCAAATTTATTGAGATTGAATATGGAAGAAAAACTAGAGGAATTAGAAAACGAGAAAATAAAATTACAGGAAAGATTGCAAATCGCAGAAAATGAAATAGAAAACTTACTGTTTGAAAATTCTAAATTAAAGAAAATGTTGACTAGAAATGAGACTAAAACAAAATATTTGACTGACATATGTTCTAGTTCTAAAAAAAACATTACATTACGAAACAAAAGAAAAAGTATCAGCCGCGTATTGGACTTTTCACAATTAGAGAAAGATGATATTAGTACACCAGCAATATCTAAAACAGTGCCTGCTAGTATCACAGATAGTCCGAGACTGAATGGATGTGGCTCGTGTTTAATGTCACAACACTGCGAAAATGTCAGCAAACAAGCAACAGATGTCGCCACTGACATGAAATTAAAGAAGGCTAACATCCACATAATCGGTGATGAACAAGTACGAGGACTGGCCAAGAAAATAATAAAAACTCGCACTGGGAAATGGAACGATAACTACAAGGTTACTGCTATGGTGAAACCGTTCGCATCTAGTTCGCAGGTGTTGACTAGCTGTATAAATTTGAAGGACACTTTAGACAAAGAAGACATATTAATTGTATCTTTAGGATGTAATGACAGTAACCCGTACACAGTTATTTCAAATGTATGCAACTTATTATATAATGTTAACAACTGTAAAATATTTATTCTTGGAATACAATATAATGACTATATTAATGTTAATAAATTAAACGCAAAAATTAATTTAATTGTACAAAACTACACAAATTGCAAATTTATAGATATTAAGCGCCTTTATAATTATTATTCACTACAAAAAATGACATTTATGAATTTAATTAGTTTTAAAATTAATTTAGAAATTGACCACATTAAGTATGTAAATGACTACATTATAAATATTCTTGAATGTATGGATAATCACAGGAAAAATAGTAGCTTAAAGAATGCTGGACATGATTTGAAAAATTCTGTGCGTTTCAAGAAAGGCACAATACCGTTTTATTTTCCCATTTTGGAGTCGCCCACTAAATCTAAAAAATTGTGTTTAAATGGAACTCAGAATGTTACTTGTTTTCGTTCCAAAAGCACGCAATAAATTCATAGTCTTTCATCAAAATATCCAAGGTCTATTATCAAAAAAAGAGTTAATAGAGATTGCTTTAACCGACCTTGAATCTAGTTCACGCCCTGATGTCTTGTGTTTCTCAGAAACTTTCATAAAGAATGGCGAGGAAAAATATATACACATAAACAATTATGAACTTGCTGCGCACTACTCGAGGAACAACAAAAGAGGAGGTACTTGCATTTTGGTTCGAAGGGGTATATCTTTTGATAAAGTATGCAATTTAAAGGAAATATCAGCCAACTTCCACTTTGAATGTTGCTGTATTAGTATTCCTTTACAAAATGTTATAATCGTTTGCTTATACAGATCGTCCACTGCTACAAAAAAAAGACACTATGAATACTTCTTTGACAAATTGCAATTTTTATTAAACAAATATCTACATAAATATATAAAAAAAAGAATAATTATTACAGGAGACATTAACATAAACACACTAATTGATAATAATAATACTAAACAGCTAACTGATATCCTAAAAAATTACGGCCTAACACAGCATATAACTGACCCCACTAGGGGGAACTCATGTTTGGATCATGTAATTAGTAATATTCCAAAGGCATGTGGCTCATTGCTCCATCTCTGGTTATCTGACCATAATACAGCCCAGGTGTTGAGCTTTGAATCAAAAGAGAAACAAGTGGCACCACGGACGATATACGTTTATAAAAAATGTTACTCACAAGAGAATGTTAATAAATTCCTAGGTTATCTGGGAAGCTTGTCATTTTCTGAAGTATACAATGAAAAAGACCCTAATACTGCATTCAATAATTTTCATGATTGGTTGTGTTTGTTGTATACACAGTGTTTTCCATTGATAAAAACAAAAATCAATACTAAGCCCAATTTACTTTGGATAACCAAAGGTATAAAAAAAAGTTGTGTTAAGAATAGATTGTTAAGACATAAGTACTATGCTAAAACTAATGCTACTAACGGATTTAAATACAGGAACTATTCTAGACAATTAAAAAAATGTATACTTACAGCCAAGAAACTTACCAATAATAAGTACATTTTAAACAGTAAAAACATATGCAAGGCAACGTGGAAAGTCATCCAAGCTGAATCACAATCAATGTCAAACCATAATAATTATATAGAGAATATTGAATATAAAGACAAAATTATTAAGGATCCTAATGAAATTGCGACTATTTTTAATGAATATTTTATTAACTTGACCAATGAAATAAACTTTGACAATATTAATGTAATTAAAAATTCTTATGACAAATTAAATAATTCAATTTATCTTTTTCCAGTTGACGAATGTTATATTAGAAGAGTAATAATGACATTGAATAATACACACTCTGAGGGTTATGATAGCATATGTACAAGTGTAGTCAAAGCTTGTAAACATCAATTAAGTCCAGTATTAACTTACCTCGTAAACCTATCTCTGGAAACTGGAACATTTCCCGAAAGATTGAAACAATCCATAGTGAAACCTCTATTTAAGAAGGGTTCTAAGGTATCGCTAAATAATTACAGGCCTATAACACTTGTACCTATTTTATCAAAGATTTACGAGAGGGTAATGCAAAATAAACTTGTTACCTTTTTTGAAAAATACCATGTAATCAAAGACCATCAATATGGGTTCCAAAAAAATAGGTCTACTGCACACGCAGTTTTTAATTTAATTGACTCAACTCTAAGGGCCTTAAATGACAACATGTTTACAACGATTCTATTCTTTGATATGTCAAAGGCGTTTGACTTTGTCTCGCACAGTCAACTACTTTTCAAATTGGAACAGAGTGGTATTAGAGGTAACGCACTAAATTGGATTAAATCTTACTTGCAAAATAGGATACAATCAGTCGAAATAAGTCAACTGGACTCCAAAAATACAATACAAATATACAAATCAGAACTTAAAATAAACAAATTTGGAGTACCACAGGGTAGCGTTCTTGGCCCTCTCCTGTTTCTGATATATATAAACGATTTACCAAACATTACCAAACACAAAAGTGTCTTGTTCGCGGATGACATATCAATCATAGTCACCACAAATCAAGGAAAAGAGATACTGGATCACGAACAGGACATAAATAAAACGTTAGCAACAACAATAAACTGGCTTAAGCATAATAATTTAAGAACGAATATTGACAAAACTAATTTTATTAATTTTAATAGAGATTTGACCTTAGATATACATTATGAAAATCAAATACTTACACGTTCAAATGTCACGAAATTCCTTGGAATCAACATTGACAAAAATATTGACTGGAAGACACAGGTAGTTATCGTATGCAATAGGGTAAACAGCTTTGCATTTGCACTTTTCAAACTGACAAAAACAGCGACAAAGTGTACGGCTTTGACAGCATACTTTGCATATGTAGAGTCCGTTTTGCGATATGGCCTTATAATCTGGGGTAATAGCACAGATATAAAAAGGGCGTTCATCGCACAAAAAAAATGTATAAGAGCAATTTGCGGAATTGCTCCTGATGTTTCATGCAAACCATTCTACAAAACATTAAACATATTGCCCCTTCCCTGCCTATACATACTCGAAGTCGCCAAATTTGTAAAATCAAATCTACGTTACTTTAAAACCGCTCATGACTTATTTCCGAGAAATACCAGACATTGTGATAGATTGGTCATTGATGTTCTTCCAAAAAGCGCTCGATTTAAAAAAAATTGTTTTTACATGTGTATCCAAATATATAATAAGATACCCAAGGCGATGAAAGACATGCCTTTAAATAGATTTAAAAATGCACTGCATAAATGGCTCATTGAGCGCAGGTTCTACTCTGTCCAGGAATTCTTAACCTACAAAACTGATAACATATAGACATGATAAAATGTATACTTATAGGCTTACGTCTGTTTTTGCCACGTCTCACATTGCAATATTATAATAATTGCTCTAATGTTTGCATGCTTTGCTTGATTGCTGATTAGGTGAAACTAATATTATAAATTGTATCTCCAGTGTACCCTATTCAAACGCAAATAAACGATTCTGATTCTGATTCTGATTCTGATTCTACGTAAACTGTGAGGCGTACGCGGGAGAGGAGGGTATCATCAGATGTGCTAGTTCTTGGCATTTTTAGTCACTATGAGCCGTTTGATGCCGATAGAGTAGAATAGCATCACCCAATATCCTCCAATGGGTGTCGTAGAAGGCGACTAATGGATCAGCAAAGGGGTATTGATCACCTTATACTCCGTCCACCAATCCGCATTGGGCAAGCGTGGTGGACTACTCCCTATACCTCCTTCGATGACAAGTCCTCCTTATGTCCCAGCAGTGGATCGAATTATAAAGGCTGTTATGATGATGACAGCACGGTTAGGTAAATGTTAGGTTTTCATTGGGACTTACGCTAGGTGACCTTGTCATGTCAATTGATTTTGGATTGTCCTGCAGTTATATTTTGTTTGTCGAACGCAAAAATTACCCGAGACCACCAACTTAACGTGCCTTCTTAAACACAAAAGAAAATCAAGTTCAAATATTTCGGTCACCCATCCGATTACCGACCGCGCACTTGGTAGCTTGGCTTCCGTGATCGTTATGAAGAATGTACGACCGCGGCTCCATCGTCTTCCTCGAACCAGGCTAACTTGTATCAACCAATCGAGTATTGTGAGAAATACTTATGTCTTATGGTATGGCCTTGTGACAACCTTGCAGTCACTTGCTGAATGTACCGCTAGCCGAAACCGCCAAATTTATGTTCGATCAGTGAGGCATACTAATCGTGTCCGACTGGCGTACATAGGCATAAACTCTGTTGCCCTTCTCAAGGACTTTCAACTGCGATTTGGTATGGACGGTAGGGCCGAGGGCTAATTAACCATGTAAATTTTCTTAGTAATGCGAATAGTTGCCCTCGAGAAGTAAATGACCATCCATCATGATCTTTCATCACCACGGGCAACGGTTTTATACCACCTCTAGAATAAAATAGAATAGAATGTAGTAGAGTAGGGTAGAATAGAATATATTGATTATCATGTCATTGTTTAAATAAGTATTTAGAATTATAGATTTATCAATGTCAAAAATTAAATTTTGTAAGTAACTAAGCTATTCTGATTTTAATCACACATTAACAAAGGTAGGGTAG
This sequence comes from Elophila nymphaeata, assembly GCA_955850985.1. Lineage (NCBI taxonomy): Eukaryota > Metazoa > Arthropoda > Insecta > Lepidoptera > Crambidae > Elophila > Elophila nymphaeata. The sequence goes on along the minus strand of OY039084.1, from coordinate 20,871,737 downwards.
GCCTCTATTGTAGCTAATGGGCTGACCTCACAGATATATCATAAATCTGTGGCTCACCTGCATCAGATCTATGAAGGGGGTCTTAGGTGTTGAAGTTGAAGCGGTCTAGCAAAACTAATCTAACTCCAAAAAATATTGTAACGCCGTTGATGTAATCTGACAGGGACAAGAGCCAGTCCAGAACAAAAACAAAGTTGATAAAAATTACTTAGGTGTTTCGTATAAGTACCGAAAATCCGTTCTCACTGGCGACGACGTTTGCGCTGACATCCATTGTTCCGTGAGATCGGTAGTTCGGTCAGATCTTTTGAAATGAATCACTGTCGCCTGTCGCTCTCATTCTAATATAGACGAAGTTAATGATTAGTTTACCTACTCCTTAGGCCAACTAGGACTGAGAAGGTTCCGGGAGAAGCTGGGTTCCTTCCACCAATGGCTTTTCGTCGTAATGTAGGATATACTGGGTGTAAAAGACATGAACAGTCAAACGAGAACCATGTATTCTATACATCAAAATAAGACATATTTAAAAAAAAATATTGCTGGGAAATGATTTTTATTTTTTGGTGTTAAAAAAAATTGCAAATTGTAGAGCGCAATGTAAAGGGCTCAACTCGCTCGCAACTCGCAAAACCGCGATAATTTTGCCAGACGGGCGGCCCTGTTGCGTTCGTTAGTGTCCGTGCGCATTGAGTGAGCTACATTGAACGCTAACGTTTTGAAGCCATTTTTTGATATGAAATACTAAAAAAAATGATAATGTTTCTTTAGACAATTATTAAGAAATAACGTCTAGAATACGTTTTCATAAAAAATATGACTTTGACCTTCAATAAAATCTTAACTATCAATATCCCAGGTATAATCTAAAAGAAAAAAAAGTTATGATGGTGAGCAGAATACATGGTTTTCGTTTGACTGTTCATGTCTTTTACGGTTCACCCTTGTTTGGTATAACAACGTTTAGTCGAAAATCATTTCTTCGAACAACGTTTAAGAAAATAATCACTTTGTATAATATCGATTGACATAATTTTCATTTCATCGAATGTTCATTTGCGATAACAACGTTTGCGCTATTGATCAAAAAGTATAATGTTCATTTGATGTATTGTTCAGATGGTATAATTTTCATTTCATCGAATGTTCATTTGAGATAACAACATTTGCGCTATTGATCAAAAAGTATAATGTTCATTTGATGTATTATTCAGGTGGTATAATTTTCATTTCATCGAATGTTCAATTGAACAATAGGTTAGCGAGGAGCGAAGCGACGAGCGAGTTAGGTTGACATGAACAAAGCGCACGAGCCGAGCGAGCGAAGCGAGCGTGCCGCGGCAGCGGCCGGCGAGTGCCAGAAGCGACTTTAGGGCGTTTTCACTGAATTATTACTGAACTGAATATTCGATACGATCTGTCGACCAAATCATTATTAGTCTAGTTAAACATTAGGTTAAATAAAATTAGTGCATTTGAAAATTCGGTGAAATGACATTATGTCAAATAAATAATTATGCTAAATAAAATTCTACCAATCAAACATTAGGTTAAATAAAATTAGTGCAAATGAAAATTCGGTGAAATGACATTATGTCAAATAAATAATTATGCTAAATAAAATTCTACCAATTAAATATTCGGTCAAATGAATAATTATGCGAAATGACTTTATTGCAACTAAAATTAGACGAAACGATTCTCGAGCAAACGTTGTTATACCAAACAAGGGTAAACCGTCTTTTACACCCTGTATAGATACAGATGTGAGACGATCTGTATTGGGTGAGCAAAACAATCCAACGAAGGTTGGTGCGCAGTGGACAGTTTAGTAAATTGCATGTCAACACAGTGTTTGTGCATCATAATGGTGTTATTATACTGTTCTCTGAAAAGAGCACAGATTTAGGAATTATAAATTTATGCCTATCACTCTCTCAATCGTCTTGTGTACTTCTTGCCATTTAGATCTGAAGTTATGCAAGCTCTTTTACTAAAGCTACCTATTTTACTTCCAATTCTCCACTAGGTATGTTGATGTCTGTTATTTAGAAGAAACTGAAGAGCTGCTTAACCTTTCAGACCTGAGAATAAACTTTCAGACATTTCAAACGAAATAAGGGTGTTTAGTAGGTACTTGGGGCTCGCACGATTATCTCATATTATCTCAAACTTTACCGACCTCACACATAATGTTATTTATGAATATCACAATTTCAAAAAATATTTTATATTCCTACGCATAAAAATGGCTATAATAATAACGTCCAGTTGTAAACAGGTGACATGGACAGCAAGCCTCAGCGAAGCGTACGACTTCGCGTCAGCATGCGTGCGGCCCTACCGCTCCAACAGAGCGAGGGTCGAGCCCACGGCGCCCTGTGATCTCACCAAGCATGCCTACTGCTCTACACCAGGATCTAATTACCCATGGCAGGCGATACGGCGATTCGTTAGGGAGAATCAGGTAAAGTTATTTACTACTCCCATACATTACAAAGCGCCCCTATAGGCGGACCGATGGTCTGGTAAAGGTCACGAGAAACCGATGGATGCGGGCAGCGGAAGACCGATTGGATTAGAGATTCTTCGGGGAAGCCTAAATCAAAATCAATACGTTCTATAATTAAGTTGACTTTGCTAAGTACCCAGGGCCCGATCTGTGGGTTTCCGATCGATTTCACCGTCTAAAATGTAAAAAAAAACTCATACTAATTTGTGTGTTAGTAGTCTAGTTTCAAATCTCCAGATTTTATCTCTTGTGGTGATTTTGCCCAGAGCGGCGAAATGCAGAAATTTTAGGCAGCATATACTCCAACGCATTTGGATCATCTAGTAAAAAGCTTTTCTATAGAATTCAATTAATCACATGAATGAACTAAGTAATTAACTTTTGATACCCACCACCATTTTGTCCGACAGCGGGTGTCTTTCGGATGAATTATGACACATTACAAAAAAAAAAAACAAGTATTTATTACCTAATTTGCTGTTTAATACATTCCAGGGCCTGATGCGACGAATGTACGGAGAGGAACGACACATCTCGGTGTTGAAAGCAGAACTAGAAAATTACATAGAAGACGATGACGACGCTGAGGATAATGAAGATTTCGCGGACGACATCATCAAAACCAAATTGATGTATTCGAAGCGAGGCCATGGACGTGCCATGAAAGACAAACCACACTTCAGACCAATCCAAAATAGCGACAAAAACAAAAAAGTAGAAAATGATTCCCTCAAGGTTAAACCATTAGATGTAAGCAGTAATAGCACAAAACTAAACAGAATAGACAATGGTAATAAAACAAATGTATCCAGTAATCAGACGTTGCATGACAAGGGGATATCATATAAAACACAGCTTGAAAGTATTGCTCACATTGAAATTAACAATTTAGAACCAGACGTGATTACATTGGATGCGGTCATTAAACAAAGCATCGAAACTAACAGTGTTTATCCAAATAAACCAAATAATTCTAAAACAGAGCCAGAGAGTGCTTCTAAAAATATAACAGCTTCTGACAAAAACGTAACGACATCTATAGCTACAGAAAAACCCGGTGTAAACGTTTCAGAAGTCACAACAGAAAAGTACGATGAAGCTACTACAATATCCGATAAAGATGGATGGAAAGCTGTGAATCCTATTTCTGATGCTTCAACACTGCCACCGTCTGCGCTGTTCTCGGAACATGAGAAAGGAAAATTGGACAGGATTGATACTAAAGTGAGTGACAAGAAAGATGAGCCCCCCATAAAACCACCACTGTTCCAGGAGAAGCGACCATCAGTGATAAAGTTACGAGGAGCGTAAGTTTAATTAGTGTCTTTGGAAAGTAAAACAATATTATGCTAAATATTTGAAATGTCAATCTGGGAAACAACAACTTAATATTTATTTTTTGGGCGAGATTTTATGTGCATTATGACAACGGGGCTATGGTTGGTTTTTCTGTAAATATTGTTAATTTTATGTTTTAAGATACTCATGATGGGGAATGTTAGGGACTTTTTTTATAGCTAGATAATGATACAACTTCTCAGTGTCTGGTTACAGGAATGCATGTGAGACGAAAGAGGAACTATTGGCACCGTTCTGGGCTAACAACACGCGTGGTGAGAAACTAGTTCTGGTCAACATGTACCCCTACGAGCAGTACATACACTTAGAAACTTGTGTGCACGAAAAAAAGCAAATGTATTGTCGGGAAGGCTGCAGGTAATTTATCATCTTACTTACTACTATTATAATATGTACCTACCTATGAAAAAATTTAGTACATATAAAAAGATACTCTATGGGCTATCATCTGTATATGTATGTTTAAGATACATAAGACAACCGTTACTGACTTATCTATAAACACACAGCTCAAACTGAACTGATTGCGCTGAAATTTGGCACCTAAATAGGTACTATGCCGGAAGTTCCAAAATTCACTCTATAACAGATGGAACGAGGATCCAAAATTTATATGGAGAAATACCGAATTTAACACGAGTTAAGCCGTTGACAAAAGGTAGTACAGTATAACAATAATCTGTTTTTAAACTGATAAACCTACGTATGATGATAATAAATCGGTTTGAGCGCGAATCATATACCTATATTGTAATTTTTCACAGCAAGGTATTTTTGTTTATAGATGCGAGCAGCACTACCGCCTGCACCGACTACTCGCCTTCGACCCTCACAACCCCTGCCGCGGCATCTTCTCTGATTGGTTCAAATTCCCCGCGTGCTGCGTCTGTCGGTGCTACGACGTGCCGCTGGAGTTCCGGGCGCGCTCGCCCAGGGTCCTGCACCCGCAGTACGGGGATGACGTCAAGAGGATCATATACGAGGACGTGGCTAGAGACTGGTACATGATGACGGCTTACGGAGACGATGAAGACGACGACTTAATTTGAGAGTGAGGATGTTGATTTTGTTTTATGTTAAGAAATTGGCAGACGAGCTGGGGTCTTCTGCAAGGTGGGTACTAGCCCAGTTCGGGCTGTCCCCTGAACTAAAGGTTAATTTGGATAGTACCTACTATATTCAGGGCCCGATCTAGGGGGGACAAACCGGACATTTGACCAGAGCGGCAAAAACGAAGGGCGGCAAAATTGAAAATAGCTTCAGTAGTTACCGAGCGATTTCACTGTCTAATGTAAAAAAAAATCATACTAATTTGTTGTGTTAGTAGTCTAGTTCCGAATCTCCAGATTATACTGTGTGTAAAAGACATGAACAGTCAAACGAGAACCATGTATTCTATAAATCAAAATAAGACATATTACAAAAAAAAATATTGCTGGGAAATGATTCTTATTTTTTGGTGTTAAAAAAAATTGCAAATATTACCGCGCAATGTAAAGGGCTCAACTCGCACGCAACTCGCAAAACCGCGATAATTTTGCCAGACGGCGGCCCCGTTCATTAGTGTCCGTGCGCATCGAGTGAGCTACATTGAACGCTAACGTTGTGAAGTCATTTTTTGTTATCAAATACTAAAAAAAATCGTAATATTTCTTTGGACAATAATTAAGAAATAACGTATAGAATACATTTTCATAAAAAAATGAAAAAAAAATTATGACTTTGACCTTCAATAAAATCGTAACTATCAATTTCCCAGGTATAATCTAAAGGAAAAAAAATGTTATGATGGTGAGCAGAATACATGATTCTCGTTTGACTGCTCATGTCTTTTACATCCTGTATGTGTGTGCTGTTGCTCAGAGTGGCGAAATAGCTAGATTGGGCCCTGACTAATAGCTCTTTAATGCTCTTGGTATTTATACATTTGGAGTATGTTAGCTGGTAATTGGAACCGAGATTGGGAAGAAAATTATGGTCTTTAAAGATATTGTGCAAAGCAGAAAGGTGCATATAGCTCTTCTGAAATATCCAGATAATAAACATTATCACAGTCAAGAATAGTAGGTACGTAAATTTTAGTTTCCAATGGATAAACCGACCTCTATGAGATGACCATAAAAAGCATGGATATATAATATAATATGTTATGATACATCTATAATAAAAAGAGTCACCATATCGAGGCCGAGATTCATTACTTTCTCAGAGTAATAATACTCTAATCCAATTAACTTCTATGTCTAGGGTCACTAACAAACAGCCAAGCTCAATTGAAATCATTTTATCATTGACTAACTAAAACCACAATGTAAAAAAACTTCTATAGACTGTGCTAAAACTATAATTCTTTGGTTGATTATTGCTCGCAAACAAAATTAATAAAAATCCTTTACTGTATAAAAACTAAAATAAGTGTTGTGTTACTTAAGTAGATTCAATTATGAGGAAGCTAAATTTATGTTTCTTTTTTGCAGCGAACTACTAAGAACAAATTGAAGTCTATGGAAAATCTGTTTTCTGTTTATCTATCAGTCGGTGTAATTGTGAACAGAGTTTATTTGAAAGAAGAAAATCATATTGTGCTCTATTTAATTTATGAAAGTAATGTTTTTTTTTATGTTACGAGATGGCAAACAAGCTTACGGCCCACCTGATGTTAAGTGGTCACCGCCGCCTATAGACACTTGCAATATTAAGCGTAAATCACTTCACACCGCAAGTGCGTTTGCCATCCTGGGGACTAAGATGATATGCCCTCCATGCCCAGTAATTAAAATGGCTACCTTTCCCTTGAATTCGAAACACAGCGAACTGCTTCACGGCAGAAAAAAGAAAGGTGGTGGTACCTACCCAGACGACCCTACATATGGGTCTACCACCTAGTAATGTTTCTGTGCGTGCGATGACTTGCGAGCTCAATCAGCCCCCCGATCGCGATATTTACGAACGTTAAAACCAAAACCAAATCGTTATCGTTTTCATACGTTTTGACAGCTGGCTGACAGATGTCAAACTGTTGCCAAAATGGATCGACAACGATTTGGTTTTGGCAAAAACGTTGTACATAGCGCGATTAGGCCCCAGCTAAAGAAATTTTTATGTCTCATAAACGCCTCAGAATTTAAAGATAGCTTGAAAATTAAATGGACTTTGTCTCGCTCTACCTTACGTCGCACAGCTCCGGTGGAAAAACATTCCTAAAATTCAAGTAAGAAATGCCTATTACCTAACATTCGTATGTATCTAGTATGGTTTTTATCAGAGTAGTTGAAAACTTTTGTGTAACAAAAGTAAAAAGCAGCTCGAAAATTAATAGGTAATTGCCGTTTTCTATGTAGAGCGCGAGCTCAATAATGAATGCAAATGTAAATGCACATAATCATGGTGTGTTACTAAATGTTTTACGGTTGACCATAAGTAATTAAACTAATATAAATAATTACACAAAAAATCCCTGCGAGCGTATACCCTGTCACACAAATCTCAATAACTTAAATCTCAGTCTAAGCAAATATTGATGCGATTTTAACTGTAATCTATTTTTAGTTTGAAGAGAATTGGTTTATTACACTAACCTGTCTGACATAAATAACGAAACTTACTTAATTTTCTCTAGCGATGCAAATAAGGTAATCCCTTTCTAAAATTACAATCTACCACATTTTAGTTGTTGACCACCCTAGATGATTGGGTAAAAATATAAATGATAGATTACCAAAAAACATGTGACACTAATTATTTACATAATTGAATCAATAAATATTTAAAAAGATGTAGAGCATATAAGTTCAGGGGTGGGAGCATGTGACGTCGTGCTTTCGTAAAAAGTGTACGAAAGGATGACGTCACACTATTTACGCCATGACGTCACATGACTGAAGACTTCTATAGACTGTGGTATCGCCGTTATTTTGTTTACCTACGCGATAACAGAAAAAACACTCATCCAATATTTTTTCATATTGTCTGACGTACCCACTGAATAGAATTTATTAGTAATCATCGCTATTTAAGTCAATTTAGTGTGTAGATAATCCACAGATATATCAATCTAAGATAATCAATAACAATGTTAAAATATTGTAAATAAAACAACTTTACGGATTTAACTCGCGTTAAATCATATCTAACTAGCGACCCGCCCCGGCGTCGCACGGAATTTCTCGGCTTTTCTCTACTTTTATGCATGTATTATACATATTTCTGTTGAATAACTCTATCTATTTCTGAAAACCCATTGAAATCAGTTGCGTTGTTTAACTTCTAAGCGCACATAAAGAACGAGCTACTACATATTATACTATGTATAGATTACACGCGAGTTAAATCCGTAAAAGTTTTATTTACAAGTGTAGTAACATAATGTTAAGTACTCCATTTCTATTAAACCGTTGTTTATTGAAAATTTTATTTATAAATCGATACTATTATGAAGATCTGTAACTTAACAAACTTAAATAATGAAATAATTATAATGCTTACGTACCTAAATAAAACTTAATATTTATAAAATAAATACTATTTACGTTATCATACCTATTACGTTGCTTAACCGATTACTATAAATTAATAATTTATTTCTTTAAATTAGTACACAATTAGTTTATAAGTAAATTAAATATAGATTGTTATTTAATTTAAGGCTAGTGAAAATGTAAATGAATGTATGTCAGCGATGAATTGTTGTATCTGTAATAAAATATTTTTGTTATATATTTTTGGTTTCATTTTAATCACTACCTAACTCCTAGGTTATACCTACTACGAGCTACGTACGAGGCGTCTTCATCGTACAGTTGGTACATATCGCACCCCCAGTGGAATAAAGGCGTAAGACGAAAACACTAACTTTACAGGAGAGCAAAAAAACTGTTTAAACAGGTTTATCTGTTATGTTTTTCATTCTATGATCTTTTGTTGTATACCAAAAAATAGTAAAAAAATTAAGCTTTTTTCTATTTATATTTAAAATATCTCAAACTATCTTGGTAATGAATAATTAATGTTTAAAAGTTTTACAGACGTTTTCCTTATTTTTTTACGATTAATCCTCAAACGTTAAGACTTTTACTTTACTGTTCGTTTTCTAAATGATTATAATACTGTAACTACTCTTGGTTACATCTTTTACTAAGTTCTATATTATTGAAAAATACAGAGGCTAAGTAGTGCTTACGCCCTTCTTTGCTTAATTTTTTTTTACATATCAAATTGTAAGACGTGTTTACAGCTTTGTTTGTTCAAAAATAAAATTAAAATATAATATTAAGTCTGGATGCAGACTTTTTTAATAGTATTTTCAAATAATCCATATTTGTAAGGAAAATTAAGTCTTTAAGTAAAATATATTTCAAAGGTGTAATAAAAGCGGAGTTTAGAAAATTATACTTATTTATAGTATTAGATACAACAGATCCTTTTATAATATAAAACTAATAACATTGAATTGTAATCTTTTTAACAAGACAAAATTTAAAATTATAACTCCTTAAAATTATACAAAATACCTCACAAATCTGGCATTAACAAAAATTGTAAAATTATTTAATAAATCAACTAGTAAACATACAAAAAGTAATTAATAATTGTATTGAAATATAAACATGAATTTTCATTTATGTAATCATAAAAAAATATTCGTATGTACCTACTTAATATTGATATTAAAGGTCCTAAAATATTATTTCTTTTTAATGAATTTCAAATACAAATACATAAATCTTTTATTCAAATGGTTAACATACATGATACTTATGAACACCACCATCATCATCATCATCTTTGCGCTTTCCCGGTTGTACCTTAAAGGCTCTCACGCGAGGGCCCGGGGTCCGCCTTCCTTACCTTTCTTGCCCACTTCTCTAGGTCGTCGGCACCATTGGTAGAGAGACTGGTGGCACATAAGTCCTTCTTCGCGACGTCAAGCCAGCGTTTCTTGGGCCTGCCTCTTTTACTGGCACCTGGCGGAGGTGGCATGGTAAGACATTTGTTGCCAACGTAGGTTGCCGGCCTTCTCAGAACGTGACCGTACCAGCGCAGGCGACATTCCTGCAACTTATCTGCGATGTCGCGGACACGAAGGCTGCCGCGAATGTGAGAGTTTCATATGCGGTCTTTACGTGAAACCCCTCACATCCAACGCAGCATCTTCATCTCCGTTACTCGCAACTCCTACTTATGTCGCTCTAGTACAGGCCACGCTTCACAGCTATATAGATGGACAGGTCTAAGGATGGTCTTGTAAACCTGTCCTTGCAGCTTGACCGGCATTTTGGGGTCACAAATGACACCCGTCACCTCCTGCCCAAGCCGCAGATATTCGGGATATTCGGACCTTAACATCGCTGTTGACATCTCCGGATACGCTAAGAACAGATCCCAGATATTTTACCCTATCCGTGCACTCGACCATGTCTCCGCCTATGCGGACAGGCAGGGGATCTGAACTGTTGCAGGCCATGTACTCTGTCTTCGCCACATTTAGCTTCAGACCGCCGTTCTCAAGAGCCCCCGTCAACTTGTTCACACTTTGGACCAGTCAGCCTTTATCCGCATCCGCCAGCGCGATATCATCAGCATACATGAGTAACCACGGGTGTTGCTAATGGTCTCTGATGTTGTCTGACAAAACGTCTAATATCACACTGAACAGAACTGGACTGAGTACGGAGCCCTGGTGTACTCCGACGATGATGGGAAAGTGGTCGGTGTCACCAACAGCAGGCCTAACCATGGAACCGGAATTTAGGTAAATGTCTCGGATAATATCTATATACGCTTCTGGTAAGCCCATGGACCGCAGTGCCCACCAGATCATCTCACGGGGGATACAGTCAAAGGCTCTCTGCATGTCCACAAACAGGAAGTGCAGGGGTGTATTCTTTGATCTGTTTACGTCCATGAGAGTTCTCAGGGCAAATACGGGTCTATGGTTCCGCAACCAGGTCGAAACCCGTACTGACACTACGAGACTCAGCACTCCTGTCGAATCCGAGAGTCCAAAATGCGTTTGAGAAGTTTCATGGTGTGGGACATCACCTTTATACCGCGGTAGTTACTGCACTCCTGCGCCGAGCCTTTACCTTTAAAGACTGGAGTGATGATACTCAGTCTCCATTGATTTGGTATCTTTCTGGCGAGAAGGATGCAGTTGTAAAGGTGGGTAAGAATGCCCAAACCACGAGAACCCATAAACTTCCACGCTTCAATGGGAACTCCACCGGATCCGACCTGTGGCATTACACACATTGGGTCAAGTTCTCGTGAGGCAGAGCACTTGCCGAGTAACCAAAGGGTCGAGGGTTTACGAATAACGTTGAGGGACAATAACAAATACATGCGAACCTACCTCGGTCTGCTTTCTCCAACTCCTCGCGTCCTGAGCCGGCCGGCTACACGTTATCTGATAACGACACACGGTTGCTATCGTAAATAGGCACAATAACGATTTACTGATTGTTTCTTTGAATCACTCGATTGATTAATACGAGTTCACTCACACGCGAACGTCACCACAGGTATAGTACACCGTATAAAATTATAAAACAGGGATTTGAACTCGAGACAGATCTTTACTCGTCAGCTACGTCCCACATCCTCATGCGCGAGTATCGTCTTCACCCGATTTGGGGTTCGCACACGCAATTCTCGTTGCGCGTTTGCTATTGGCTCAACGAATCCACAAACCCTGAACGTTTGTATTATGGTGGCAAATGTTTGAAAGTTAGAAAGGAACTACGATAACGATACATACCGCCCACCAAAATACACCGTATTTTAAAGAATTAATTTGAAGCTTAAGTCCTAAGAAGTATATGAACAACTACGAAACGATTACTTAAACTTATAATCTACTTAATTAAGGTTGAAGAATGTAACAAATTTTACTCATTGGAATTACTTGGCAAGGGGCAAACCTTGGCCAAGGGACGTGTGAGTAAAGAACCGTTTGGGAGTCGAAGAGTTGCAACTCGTATCACTCCATCCGGGTCCTTGTGTAGATCTTCAACGCGAGCAATAGGCCAGTGTAACGGTGGACTTTCGGTTTTAAGAATAACCACAGAACCTACTTCTAATGGTTTCGATTGTGTAGTCCACTTTGCGCGTTGAGTTAATGTTTGAAGGTATTCATTTTTCCAACGTTTCCAAAAGTCTCTTTGGAAGCGTTGTATGAGTTGCCACCTTCCTAATCGATTACGATCGACGTTAACGGTTCAAGAGTTAGGAAGTGGCCCGGTGTAAGTACGGCAAAATCATTTGGATCAGCACTTAATGGATACAGTGGCCGCGAATTTAGTACAGACTCGATCTGAACAAACAAAGTGAAGAGCTCGTCTAACGTTAAAGCTTGTGTACCAACGATACGATAAAAGTGCGATTTGACTGCCTTGACTTGAATCTCCCAAATCCCACCAAAGTGTGGACTTGAGGGTGGATTAAATTTAAACTGGATTTGCTCATTATGAGCTGCGTTCTTCATTAAGGATGAAAGTTCTCTAGACGCCCCTACAAAATTAGTTCCGCAATCCGAATAAATTGTTGAGACACGTCCATGACGACCTACGAAACGCCTAAGGGCGGCGATGAACGAGTCTGTGCTTAAGTCGGTGGCTACTTCGAGATGTACAGCTTTCGTTGTAAAACATACGAAAAGACATAGATAGGCCTTACTTATTTTAGCACCGCGATATTTACCGGATTTTATTCGGAAAGGACCTGCGTAGTCTACGCCTACAACAGAAAACGGCTTAACTTGATTAACACGAGCTGCAGGCAAATCACTCATGAAAGGTTCAAGAGGTGTAGGATTTGTTTTAAAGCACTGGACGCACTTTGAAACCCGATTACGAATAACACGTTTCGCGGACAATATCCAAAATTGTTGAGATACTAAGTAATGTAACGTGTTGATTCCAGGATGACAATTTTCACGATGCATGGCATCTATAATCATGTCTGTAAGTTTAGCTTGACGTGGGAGTAAGGCTGGGTGTTTGTGACAGTACTCTAGTCCAGAACGCGCGAGTCTACCGCCCACCCTGAGAACCCCCGTGTCGTCGACCAAAAGATTGAGTTTCCTCATCGGTTTTGAAAGAGGCTTGCCTTCTTTCAAACGAATCAGTTCTTCACCTAAGTAAAGCGACTGCGTGCGTTTTACGATTACCAATAAAGCTTGGTGGAGTTCGAATTTGTTAAAAGGGAAATTAACTACACGGTTACGGTTCCGCAGATTATGCATATACCGAAGCCAAACACCAATTACGCGTTGTACCTTTCGAATAGAGGAATAACGTTCGAGTAAGAAATCGATTGGATGCGACACGTCATTGTTCACCAGCAGCACTTGAATTCGTTCCTCAGCGCGAACTTCATCCTCGAGAGGATTTGATATCGAAGACGGCCAAGAGTCTTTATTACAAGCGAGCCAAGGTGGACCCGCCCACCATAAGGAATTGCTCACAAGATCTGCAGGAGTACAGCCTCGTGATGCTATATCAGCAGGATTGTCAGCGGATGACACATGACGCCAACGAGCACTGGGTACAGTGTCTTGAATATGGCTGACACGGTTGGCAACGAAAGTTTTCCAACGAGACGAGGGAGCACGTATCCATGATAAGGTGACTGTCGAATCGGACCACGCAACGGTTTCACAAATTGACATGAAAGGCTTTAATACGTTTTCGACGAATTGAAGTACATCTGCGAGCAGGACTGCTGCACAGAGCTCCAAACGTGGCAGTGATACCTTTTTAATTGGCGTTACACGTGACTTGGAACACACAAAGAATACTTTAATCTGTCCGTGTTTGTCAAGAATGCGCAAATAAATCACGGCGCCATAACCAAGCTCTGAGCTATCAGAAAACCCATGAATCTCACACGAATCGATTTGTGGAACGGAAAGACATCGTGGAAATTTGAGATTTCCGATTAGAGGCAACTCTTGAAGGTAATTTTTCCACTGACGTTGAATTTCATCAGGTGGTTCTTCATCCCAAGACACACCTAGGACCCATAGCTTTTGCACTAGGTGCTTCGCGATAAAGGTCAATGGAGAAAGAAATCCTAATGGATCGTAGATCCTCGCGAGTTCGCTAAGAATCGTTCGTTTACTACACTTCCGGGCGTAAGGTTTCACCTCAAAGAAAAACTGATCAGGGCGTGAATCCCATTTTAAGCCTAGAATTTTGAGTACGTGATCGGTTTCAACGTCTAACGATACATTATCTGTAAGACAATGTTCCGGTGGTAAATCGGAAAGAAGTTCCGGTTTGTTACTAGACCACTTCCGGAGCTCCATATGGCCCTTTTGAAAAAGTGAAATTACTTCAGATTTGGTACGAATAGCTTGTTCTAGATTAGAACAGCCCGAGACTACGTCATCAACAAAAACATCTGTTGATAACACGGATTTAGCGAGTGATTCGCTACCTTCATCTTCGACCAACTGTTGTACAGTACGACACGCGAGAAATGGTGCAGAGGAGACACCGTAAGTAACGGTGTTTAAGCGATATTCCTTAAGTGGTTCAGCCGGATTGAATCTCCAAAAGATTCGTTGGTAGTCACGATATTCATCGCCTACCAGAATTTGACGGTACATTTGACGCACGTCTGCTGAAAACACAACAGGATGGATTCGAAACCTTAAAAGAATTTCCAAAATGTTAGCTTGCATTTTTGGACCGATAAGTAGGGTTTTATTTAGCGATACACCGGCGGCGTCTTTGGCTGACGCGTCAAAGACGACCCTGAGTTTTGTCGTAGCGCTTTCTGGTCGTAGAATGCAATGATGCGGTATATAGTATTTACCGTTGCACAAATCTTTCGCAGGCACAGGAGACATGTGACCCTGATTAAGGTAGTCAGCCATGAACTCCGAGTATTGTTCACGAAGAACCCGATTACCCGAAAGTTTACGTTCTAACGAATGAAAACGACGCAATGCTAGATCTCGAGAACCAAGGAAGGAGGGAGATTTGTCTTCCCTGAAAGGCAAGGCAACGATGTATCTTCCTGATGGATCACGAGCCGTAGTTGTACGATATATATCTTCGCAACGCTGTTCCTCCAAACTCAACGCCGTGACGTTTGGAAGGCTATCTAGTTCCCACAGCTTCTTGACTTCATGAAACAGCTGGTCGTTTGAAACAAATAAAGAGTTGACGTTATCTTCTGGAGTGCAGCCAACGTTACCTAAAAGAAGCCAGCCGAAGATGGAATTCAACGCTGAGGGTTGTTGAGGTCCAGCACTAACACTACCTGGAAGGATAAGTGAGGAGAAGACTTCAGCACCCAGAAGAACATCGATTGGACCAGGTTTGTCGCAATCTGGGTCGGCCAGATTGAGACCACGAACGTTAAGCCAAGAAGACTTATTTAACCTAGCGCTAGGCATGCTACCGCAAATGCTCGGAATAGTCAATGCCTCTAAATTGAACGCTACTTGATCGTTGGTACCCACCTTTATCTGAACGATACCTGATACAGAGGCCGATGATTGACCCAAGCCACGAACTCGTCGACAAGATTTAGATTTTACTAGTCCCAGCTGACTAACAGCGTCGTCCGTTATGAAGTGAGCCTGGCTTCCTGAGTCAATCAAAGCCCGCATGGACTGAAAATTACCAGCCACGTCACAAATTTGAATAACGGCAGTCGACAGCATAACAACAGAGTGATCACCAATATTAGTCATTACACGTACAGGTTCGGTTGATTGAAGCTTTGAGTCAGACGGGGCAGTCTCCTCTTGATGGAGCAGGGTGTGGTGCTTCTGTTCACATTTCTGACAGTTGAATATTGACTTGCAATATTTCAGAATATGTGAAGTCTTTAGACAATTAAAGCACCAATTCTTCTGCTTTGCCAGATCACGCCTTTCTTGAACAGACTTCTGCGAGAACGATTTACAATGAGAAATGGAATGATTGTCTGAACAAAAAGTGCATTTGAGCGCAACAGAGGAAGAGGAAGGACCTGGTTTCTTAACTTCTGGTTGAGACCTTTTTACAGTGTCCGATACAAATGATGTGGTCACCCCTCGGGCGTTCGTTGACTTATTCGAATGGTCATGCTTACCATGACCCGATTGGTGTGGTTTGTTTGAGTCACGTGACGATGAGAAATGTGTGTCCCGAACGAGAGCTTCACATTTCGAATATAGAAACTCCTTCAGTGCATAATAACTAGGGAGCTCAGAGGACGAATAAGCCTCTTCGAAAGCACACCTCGTTTTGGTATCTAACTTCGATAATAAGTGATAACACAACACGAAATCCCAGTGTTCTATCGGTAAGTTTACACCCTTGAGAATAATTAAATTTTCGTTAAAGAGATCAAGTGCGCGCCTGAACTCGGTAGGGGAATTTATTTTTAAATTAATGTTTAGCATTTCCCTCCAGCAGGTGAAAGCAAGCTCGCGAGTATCACGATAGCGAGCGACAAGCGTTTTGTATGCTTCATCGTAATACTTGCCTTCTACAGGAAATGTACGAATAAGTCCTAACGCATCCCCAAACAAGCTAGAACGAAGGTACTGCATACGGTCAGAGTCCGACAACGACAGATTTTTATGAATAAGTGACTGAAATGTATCATAAAACATAGGCCATTCTTTAATATTACCATCATCCACGATGCTTAAAATATCCGCATGAGCCTCTTCAAAACTATCCACAAGTTTTGCCACCGACGAATGATATGCAAGAAATGACTCTAAATTAGAAGGATCCGTTTTCGTAATCTGTGGGATTTCTAATGTTTTCTTCATTCGATTACACGCTAAAGTGCGTTTACGTCGCAAGCCGGGCAAGTCGAGTACAGTCGGACCACTAGTATCCATCGATTTAGATTTACTTCGCTTAAGAACAGAACTGCGCTTCGTAGGATAAGACATTTTTAATTAAATTAAATTACGATAAAAAAAAATATATATTCACCTTTAACGAGTGACGAAATAACGTTTATTCACAATAGCAAACCAGTTTGTTTACGATTCGATATTCAAAACAATGATAACAAATAAGTTTGCAACATGAATAACCTATAGAATAATGTTGAGAAAAAAAATATAGCTAGCTGTAACAAAAACAAACAAAAAAACGCTTCGAATTTTTGAAAGTAAATGTTCGATTTATTTTTATGAACTATTTACGGATAGGGACGGATGTGCGTTTAACATAACTAGATAATAACTTGCCGAAGAAAAGTTGAATTCAAGTTAATAACTAAATTCAAATAAATAACTTATCGAATAATAACAGGTTTAAGTTATTTATTCGCGTTACGATTACTAATTAGAATACGGGTACGACCAAAGAAAGAAACTTACAACAAACTTGTCGATTTAGATGAAGATTCAAATTTATTGTAAGTGCGTAAACAATTTGACCGATTAAAAACAAAGAATTTCAAATTATTTACTTTCACGTTTTAATGTGGATAACGACGAGTGTAAATAACCTGCCTGGCAGTGAGCGAGATGCAATATTATGAACTTGTATTATTATCTACGACGTGAACTCCAATTAACAAAAATACTACGCGATGTTGAGTGTACCGATAAATAAATAGAATTTACAAACAGCATACGACGCAAATATTTGCAATAGGCAATTCTAGAAAAGATTAACACAATCCACGGTAATGTTTTGCATTCAACCCACTATCCGGCGAATAAAATTTAACAATTCCGTGAGGCATACAACTTGACGGTATATTGTGAACAATAGTTAAAATTTATTATTTTCTTCAAAATATACGTTGAATCACAGAAATATATGTACCAATCGTTACGTTTATGTATGAAATTGAGTGTTGTCCATATACTTCGTAGAAATAAGCCAAATTGTGTAAGATTAATTAACACAAAGAATTCCGACAAATCTTCTTATAAACAATGTAGGCAGTATGCACGCTAATTATTACTGTTATACGATGGAATATTGTTATTCCCGGGTTTTCGGCACCAAACTAATGTGGCATTACACACATTGGGTCAAGTTCTCGTGAGGCAGAGCACTTGCCGAGTAACCAAAGGGTCGAGGGTTTACGAATAACGTTGAGGGACAATAACAAATACATGCGAACCTACCTCGGTCTGCTTTCTCCAACTCCTCGCGTCCTGAGCCGGCCGGCTACACGTTATCTGATAACGACACACGGTTGCTATCGTAAATAGGCACAATAACGATTTACTGATTGTTTCTTTGAATCACTCGATTGATTAATACGAGTTCACTCACACGCGAACGTCACCACAGGTATAGTACACCGTATAAAATTATAAAACAGGGATTTGAACTCGAGACAGATCTTTACTCGTCAGCTACGTCCCACATCCTCATGCGCGAGTATCGTCTTCACCCGATTTGGGGTTCGCACACGCAATTCTCGTTGCGCGTTTGCTATTGGCTCAACGAATCCACAAACCCTGAACGTTTGTATTATGGTGGCAAATGTTTAAAAGTTAGGAGGAACTACGATAACGATACACGACCACTTTCCTATTCATCATGCGGCGAAGAGCCGTTTGGACTTCATCAGGCGTCGCGGGTGGCACTAGTCCTTGATTTGGAGGTAAGTTCGGCGGCTGCACCTTTTTATGCTGCTTGTTCAGCAGTTCGCTGAAATAGGAGCGCCATCTCTCCTTCACCGCGCGGTCTTCATACAGCATGTTACCGTGAGGATCATTTACACAGCGGCACATGGAGATGTCTTGTGCCGCTTTGACCCTCGAACGTGCCAACTTGTAAATGAGCTTGTGCCTCTCACACGATTCCAACTTGTCATATAGGGTTAGGAAGTGGTTTCGTCTGGCTCTGGCTACTGCTCGTTTGGTATCTATGTACGCCGCGCAATCTTCAGGTGATTTAGTAGCTTGCCACGTTTGAAAGAGTGCTTTCTTCGCCTTCGTCTCCCTTTGGACCGTGCTGTTCCACCACCAAGTCTCCTTGTCAAATCTACGCCCTCCCCGAGACACCCTCAATACCGCCATCGCCGCCTCTATGATAACCGCTTGGGTTCTGTCCCAAAGTTGTTGGATGGATTCGCCTTCCTCATCAACGGTACGTAGCTGACAGCGGCGGTGAACTCCCGGGACTTGGTGCCTTCAAGCAGCCACCACCTAATTTGGCGACGGCAGGTCTCTCGGTGTTTTCTATTGGGTTGCACTCTCAGGGTTGCATCCATCACAAGGAGACGGTGTTGGGAAGTGAGACTATCACCGGGTATGACCTTACAGGTGGCCACTTGGCCAATCTGGTCTCTTCGGGTGAAAAGGTAGTCAATCTGGGTAGAGTTCCTTGTGCTCTTGTAGGTGATAAGATGCTCAGATTTATTTTTGAAGAAAGTGTTCACGACGGCCAGGTCGGCAGCCGCACACGTCCGGAGAATTTCTTCCCTTCTGCATTTTGGTTCCCAAATCCAAATCCGCCGTGAACACGTCCAAACTCCTCACACTTATCACCCACATAACCGTTCAGATCTCCTCACACAATGACACCCTGTGACAATGGCGTAGTCTGATGGAGTTCCCCGATTTTCTCCCAAAATAACGCCGTCGCTACAACCAACCTGTGGTGCAGAGGTGATTATCAAGTTAGTCACGACCCCTCAACAACCACCTTCACAACTATAAGGCGGTTTGGGCTCGCGTCTTTAGCCGAATCCGCCCTTGATTCGGTAGCTCTAGCCCACCTGCACGTCGTTACGCGGCAACACCCTAACCGTGTCGGGTCTACTTGATCTTCCTTCCATCTTTGAGTGCTTATAGTGTGGCCTTTATAGGAGCGACTGCCGTCTGACCTCCCAATCCCTAAGGGAAAGCCTGCGCCAGAGCCTCGTCCGTTAGTTAGCAGGGTGCACCGCGTGGAGGTGAGGATGACTTTGGGTTCCAAAGATCTTAGATAAACTCACGTTATGTCCCGTTGAGACTGAGGGGCGCGTGAGCTTTGAAAGGTTAATAAACAAAAAGAACGCGCGCATGCGCTGTAAGGATGAGTACCCACAGGTTTCAACTTGCTTGTGCGAAGAGTTCGTGATTACTTCCACGAACTAAATAAAGTTATGAGTGAGAAAAAGGCGTAAGCATGATTAATTCGAGGAGTATTCGACGGGTGTATCTGTAAACAAGGAATACGTCTTTTTTGTTTGATTATTTATAACTATGATGGGAAGTAAACCGTATTATTTTAGAAAAGATGCCTTTTTATGAACTAATAAAAAGCATACTGCGAAATACATTCATAAATGTTTACGTTATTTTAATGAAAGACAGACTTATGAACGATTAGGTATATGTTTATACTATTTTACGCGCTTATGTTGATTTACCGACTTCTTTCATTGAAAAAATATTTAGCTTACATGACGTGAAGAATTATTTTTTTGGTATTAAGCCTTCATTTTAAGTTGAAAATTAATGAAAAAAATTCACCGTATGTATCTTTACTTATACTATCCAAAACTGCAATAAAAAAAAATTTACGTATTCGTACTTACACCTTTATCCCACTGGGGGTGCGATATTCATATTCATTTATTCATTGCATCACATAATTGTTTTACAAAAGCTCTTAATCTATAACAGTTGGTGAAGCGTGTAAATAGCTACCATCTATAAATAATATGGGGCGAATTTGGGCAATTCCTGGTGGAGCGGCGAACTTAATGACTAACAATGGCTATAGACTGGACATCAACAATCTTGCAAAATAGGTCGGATAAACGTAACGCACGACTCACCCGATGCTTCACCGATCATCAGCCTTCAGACCTAAAGTAGATAGGCACAGCCACTGCTCGCACTAGTCCTGCGATTATAGGTACTCCAGTCCACCAGTTGCACCAAACACAATATGCGAAAGTCACTAATATCTTCTCGCGGGCGTAATAAGAAATTATTATAATAAGCACTTGACGTAATCATCAAGTTAAAATGCGATCACAGCGAAAGTTTCCAAAATATGTTAATTGCGGCGTAGCGAAAAAATAGAAGAAGAATGCGCGGGAACACTTTTTCTTCATATGACAAAAATGGTGGCACGGAATCGCGCCTTTTGAGCCATCTGTCCGAATCACAGTCTCCACACCAGATGGCGTCGGCGAGCACATCTACCAAACTAAAATGCCAGTATTGTTGATGTGAAAATATAAAATAATAAATATGTATATATAAAAAGACGCCTAACCAACAGTTATTCCTGTTATGGAACCTTATGTTAGGTACTTTGTAAGCTCATTCAAGCCACCCATCCAAGAGCCAAATTACCCCGACACTATACCGAAGATATCCCGGACGTCAGCCTGTACGAGATCTAGCTCTGAAACAGCTCAAGAACAACAAGGCGCCGGGTGATGACGGAGTTACAGCGGAGCTTCTGAAAGCAGGTGGACGACCGGTCCTGAAAGCTCTTCAGAGGCTATTCAACTCCGTTATACTCGAGGGCAAAACGCCAGAGGCATGGCATGGCGGCGTGGTGAGACTCTTTTTCAAAAAGGGCGACAGGGCCCAATTGAAGAACTATAGACCCATCACGCTGCTGAGTCATGTTTACAAGCTGTTTTCAAGAGTTATAACGAATCGTCTCGCGCGCAGGTTTGACGACTTCTAGCCTCCCGAACAAGCCGGATTCCGAAAAGGCTTCAGTACCATAGATCACATACATACGCTGCGGCAGATTATACAGAAGACAGAGGAGTATAACCTGCCATTATGCTTAACGTTCGTGGACTATGAGAAAGCCTTCGATTCTGTCGAGACCTGGGCAGTGCTCCAGTAACTCCAGAGGTGCCACATAGACTACCGATACATCCAAGTGTTGCGGTCACTGTACGAAAACACCACTATGTCAGTTCCCCTTCAGGACCAGAATTCAAAACCCATACAGCTCCAGCGAGGCGTGAGACAGGGTGATGTTATATCGCCGAAACTGTTCACAGCTGCGTTGGAGGACGCGTTTAAGCTTCTGGACTGGAGAGGACTTGGCATCAACATAAATGGCGAGTACATGACTCACCTTTGCTTTGCAGATGATATCGTGGTTATGGCTGGAGACCTTGGAAGACCTGGGCACAATGCTCGACGATCTCTGTAGAGTCTCCCAACATAAGTGGGTCTTAAAATAAACATGGATAAGACGAAAATCATCTCTAATATCCATATCGCACCCACTCCTGTAAAGGTTGGAAGCTCTACACTGGAAGTTGTCGACGATTATGTTTACCTGGGACAAACAGTCCAACTGGGTAAGTCCAACTTCCAGAAAGAGGTCAATCGACGAATCCAACTCGGCTGGGCAGCGTTCGGGAAGGTACGCGGCATATTCTCGGCCCATCTACCGCAGTGTCTCAAGACGAAAGTCTTTAATTCGTGTGTATTGCCAGTGATGACTTACTGAACCGAAACGTGGCCGCTTACAATGGGCCTCATAAGAAAAGAAGGCTCAAGGTCACCCAAAGGGCAATGGAGAGAGCTATGCTCGGAGTTTCTCTGCGTTATCAGAAATGATGAGATCCGCAGGAGAACCAAGGTCACCGACATAGGGCAAAGAATTGCGAACCTCAAGTGGCAGTGCACATTGCGAGGAGGACTGACGGCCGTTGGGGCGGAAAGGTCCTCGAGTGGCGACCACGTACCGGGAAACGCAGCGTTGGTAGGCCCCCCACAAGGTGGACTGACGATCTAGTTAAGGTCGCGGGAAGCCGCTGGATGCGGGCAGCGCAGGACCGACCGGTTTGGAGATCCTTGGTGGGCGAGGCCTATGTCCAAAAGTGGGCGTCTCTCGGCTGAAATGATTTGTAGGCAACATCGTTATTATTAAATTATTCAGGACTTTACATTTAAATACAATAAATTAAAATATCTAATAACAATTCATTAAATTATAATTACACATTAAATATAAAAAGTACCTACTCAACAACACAACAATTAAGTACACAGAAAACAACAAATTAAATAATATAATTAAAATTTCAATGTCAAATAATTTATATAGTTTTATGTTAATTTTTCGTCAAAATATTCCTTTAAAGAATAATAAGCCTTGCTGACGAGTAATTTCCTTAATGCATTCTCAAATCTACGTCCTTGAAGGGCTTTTAGTGTAACTGGTAAGTGATTATAAATTTTAATAGCCATACAATACGGACCAGTCCTGAACAACACAAGCTGCGACGAGGGTGTGACCAAGTCATTCCAGCGGCGCGAGGCATTGCGCTTTGGAACATCCATCACATAACCGCTGGAAGCTTAGACAATTTAATGGTCTAAGTCTAAATTGGTCTAAGGCTGGAAGTAATGTGTATGCTTCCTTACAAATCGGCACAGCTCAAATAAGTACGTGCATGTGACTATAAGGATTTTGTGTTTAACAAATAATGGTCTACACGAGTCCCTTGGTTCTGTAAAGGATAAGTACATACTGCATTGCCCCAAACCAAAATGCCATATCTTATCCAGGACAGTCCAGGACAGTCAACGATCGTGCGTTGACACCACAGACTAGATAGGGATACTAGAAAGAGACAAATGGATAAGAAAAGTGACTTCAGAGTTGTCCTTATCACCCCGTGATGCTTGGTTGGCACCCGGCGTGCTGTGCCAAGCCCAAGAAGCTTATATTTTACCCATTCTTCGTGGCCAAGCCCCTCCTGCATAAATCGAACTAGCAGTGTCGGTCCAAAACAACAGTTCGTGTTTAAAAAAATTTAAGCGTTAAAAATCAGACTCACTTCACTTAAATTTAACATGCGCCCGTGTGCAATGATTACCTAACCTAGCACCCTCTAGTATTAGCTAAGTGCACGGTCAAAACCCAAAACCGGACTCTGCGGCGCCTCTTAGACCGCGGCGCCCGTGTGCAACGCACACCCTGCATCAAAGATAAAGCTGTCCCTGCTTCGGTGTGTTGTGTAAATACGCAAAGCCCGAACTATATATAGCGCACTGATGGTCAGGCCGGGGAGGAGGGACGATGTGTAAATACATTTGACCTCCACACAAAAAAAAGGTCTGTTATTGATTGAATGTTTGTATGTATGTATTGTATTTGTTTTAGAACTATATGGAAAAATATCATGGATAGCCTTGTTATATTGTATGTGTACTATCGCGGACACACGTGCTTGAATACCCATACGATCGATATCGCTTTTAACTAATTTTTAAAGTATTTTACTACCAGTGCGCGGTAGTAAAATACTTTAAAAATTAGTTTTACGTGTCAAAGGAAACTCGTTTTGAATTGTTTGAGCAGAGAAGTCCGCACCATACATACATACAAGTCGATCATTATAAATATCTATGCATACATACCTTAGATTGCTTATCTTAAAATAATACAATAAAAACCAATTCCTTGGTTGTATGAACCAAAAACACTATTCATAAAAAAATTTATGAAATAAATCCAACTGTCAATACTGTCAAATTAATTGTCAAACTGACACTTCCCGCTGTCAAAATTGTCAAATTAGACAACAATACGACGCACGCCAAAACGTTCCTAAGTTTATTTTATCAATTTACGAAGAAATAACAATAAATTTCTATTTGTGACTCAATAATAGTTTGGACTAAAGATGGCCGGGAAAGCTAAAAAGGCCGGAGCCCCACGGAAAGCAAATGGGTATAAAATGCCAGCCCCTATTGCTAAGGGCGAAGTTATCCACGATACTATTAGTAAAAAAAAGTGGCGGATAGGTCCTTCCATTGGCGTCGGTGGCTTCGGTGAAATATACTCTGCCTGTGATCATGAAAATTCACCAAAAAAGGGGAATAATTATCCTTACGTAGTTAAAATTGTAAGTACAAATTCGCACCGTCACAGTACAGCAATTTAAAATAATACCAAAGAATTGGTCTAATATTCTATGCATTTATTTTAGGAACCTCATGAAAATGGACCATTATTTGTGGAAAAGCATTTTTACATCAGAAATGCTAACAAAGATGAAAGTAAGTGCAGTCTATAAATTCAAATGTTCTACAGTCAAACACAAGCTTCGTTTTTTTATTATTTTTCTTATCTTAATTTATTTATTATGTACGTTTTATAATGTCACCATGAGGTATTTCGTGACGCAGCCATTATATCACACATCTCTAATAGGCAGATCTATTGTGCAGAGAAAATTGTTATGATCTACACATGATAAATATTTATAACATATTAAAAAAATATATAAAGTTTAACTTAGCATAGATCATTACATTAGGATTGTTACATTGTCCATTTGGAATGAATTTCTTTATCTATACTGTTATTTGTAACAAGAATTCCTTTTTGTCAAGGGCACACTAACATAACTATAACAATTTCAAGAAAACTTTCCATGATACTTAATTGAAACACTGCAATCTCTAGAGATTCTTGAGGTGCCAGCATTTAGTGTAATTTCACATGATTTAAACAACAGTAATAATCAAATATCAAAATTTAAATATTATTATTGTTTTCTAGTTGCTAAATTTATGAAGGAGAAAAAGCTGAGTAGTTTGGGAATGCCTTCATACTATGGCAATGGCTCCCATGATTACAAAGAAGAGAAATATAGATATCTAGTACTAGAGAGATATGGTAAGGATGTGTGGAGCATCTTTAAAGATAGTGGACGAGCATTCCAACCTTCCACTGTCTTCCAGTTGGGCTTGCAAATGGTGAGTCTAGAAAATGTATTTATTTTAATATACACATTTTAAAATTCAACCATAACTGTACCTGATCAATTAATACTGGGACTGAAAACATTTCACCACGTTTCTTGGTATCATATCTTGGATATAGAGGTAAAATGTGAAGTCACTTAGTTACATTTTGACCAATGTTTTACTTTCTTGATAAACATTATCAGCACATCAAAATACACCAAAAGAAGAAATGTGTAACTTATGCCATATTTCTCGCTATTTTAATTCCGTAACTTTTTCATATCAGTAAGATCACTTTCAAAAATATAATTTGAGAGGTTAAACTCAAAATCCACTTACCAAGTATATCGTAACTGAGTGACTTTTACCTTGAAACTGAATTGATTTCACATTTAGTATCTGTCTCAAATCACAAAAAATAGCCAAAGATGTGTGGAAGTAGATTGGTATGAATCTGAAGTGAACGGAGATGCAGAACGAGGAAGACCTAGGTGAATGTTTAACAATCAAATCAAAGACGTCTTGAAAAATACCTGGTCAAAATTACGCAAAACCACTGAGCATGTATATAGAAATAGGTATGTAAGGAGCGTAACAAGTGGAAACAAGTGATCTCTGCCTACCTCCATGGGAGAAAGGTGTGATTGTATGTATGTTAGTGTGTATTTTCTATAATAAGTAATGATTAAAAAGTTGATCTGTATTCATAAATATTGAGAAGAACATTAGAGGAACATTGATACTTTTTTTATTGTATAAAAAGTCATTTGCTTGACTTTTTTATATAATAAAAAAAAATATGACTTCATTTCGCCTTATGGTAAACAGAAGTGGAGTTCCAATGCGCAGATAAGTAGCTAGTGCGAGAGATTAACCGCCGCGCTAGCCACCCTAGCCTTGCTGACCTGCAAGGTGCTTCTTCACGCGTCTTTTGAATGACCCAGGATTATAGGAAGGAGGGAACACATGTGCTGGCAGTGAATTCCATTTCTTGATTGTGCAACAAAGAAACGAGTACTCAAATTTCTTAGTTCGTGTTGGAATGGTAGCCACAGTTTTTCAGTGACACCGTAAACCAACATGCATAGTCTTTAAGGCTAAGAATTTATGGAGCGGTTTCTACCCGCGCCCGCGGCAGTTGCGGGACCGCTGTTTTGTTTCTAAACTCACGAGACCGCAGATGTGTGCGGTAACGCAGCCGCCGCGGTTGCGATTATCGCCCGAAAGAACCTATTCACCTAACCCGTCCGAACGCTTTCGAAGCAACACTGTATTTTTTCGTGCTCCGTATTTTATTCTCAATCCAACAGTAAAAGTGTTTGTTTGGTGATGTGTCACATATAGTTTGAAAGGTCTTGAAATCACCTTTCCAAAAGTGCTAAGATCTTTTCTGGACTCCACCGCGTTCGTGAGTAATTAGCAAAAACATTTTAAAATAATTTTTTACGGCGAGTGTCCTACGACAACTCGCGGGCTGCTCACTGCTGTGACGTCGCTAACTACTAGCTACTTACAACTAAGCGCTGTAGCGCTTCACCGCTGCATGGCTTGCGCTTGATAATTATTTAAATATTTTGCAAATTTTTTTTTTCCCTTCGCCATGAACCAAAATTGCGCTGGCTGCCCTAATACTCTAAAAGGTGTACATTTCATGCATTGTTGCCGTTGCCCCGATAAATACCACTATAGTTGTGTGAATTTTACTAAAGACAACTTTGCAAATTTTACAAGAGAATTTAAGGAAGCTTGGGTATGCCCGTCTTGCCGATGCAAGGAGCCAAAAAGAGGAGATAATTCCAACACGCCTTTACGTTGCCCAGCTCCCACATCAACCAACATAAATACGGATAGTATTGTTTCATCAAACGAACACGTCACACTACGCTCAAAGACGCGAACTGCAACTGGCGCTGCAGGCACCGCCACAACTGGCAGAGATTGTAGTTGCATATCTCCGGAGCTTCTCCGTGACATAATAAGAGAAGAGCTAGACAGGAAACTCAACACAGTCATCTCGGATATCCAATCAAAGTTAGCTACTATAGACGAATGCCTTGACTTCTATAACTCTGAGCAAGAACAAGTGAAGCGCGAAATTCAGGAGCACAAATCACGCATACAGAATCTTGAGATCGAGAACGAAAGCCTGCGAAACAATACACGGGATCTGTCTCATCGATTGCAACAGTTAGACCAGTTTTCACGAGCTAACAACTTGGAACTTCAGTGTCTTCCTGAACATAGGAACGAGAACCTGTACAACACTCTACAACAACTGGGCAACGTCATCAAATGCCCGATATCTGACCCCGATATTCAGTATTGTAGCCGCATTGCTAAATACAACACTAACAGTCCTCGTCCGCGCTCGATTCTGGTAAAGTTCAGCAGCCGCCGCTTGAGAGATAAGTTAAATACCGCACATCTGGGATACGGCGATGAAAGGAAGAGTGCTGTATTTGTAACTGAGCATCTCACTCCAGAAACAAAATCGCTGCATGCCGCTGCTCGGCAAAAGGCTAAACAGCTTAATTATAAGTTTGTGTGGGTGAGGGATGGTAAAGTGTTTATCCGAAAAAGTGAAAACACCAACTACATTCTCATTAAGGACTTAGAAATCTTGGATAAGTTATCATAATTTAATCCCTACTTTTATTTTAGTTACCGCAGATTCTGTGTCTTTGTTCTTTCCACATACAATTTTGTTATTTTTTATGATACAATTATACTATCAGAATGTGAGAGGTCTGAGAACTAAAACCATTGAAATATTTAACAATAATGTTTGTAATAACTACGACGTAATTATTTTAAGTGAAACATGGTTGAACAGCAGCGTCTTCGATTCGGAACTCTTCGACAAGCGATATATTGTGTACAGACGGGATAGAGAAACTAGCGGATTCCACTCTAAAAAAAATGGCGGTGGCGTTCTTGTTGCCGTTTCTAAACAATTTTCATACAGACGCCTACAGGATTTCGAATCTAGATGCGAGGACTTATGGATTAGATTAGACTATCACGACGATGACACCGGCAAAGCGGAGCAAATGTTTATATGTGCAGTATACTTACCACCTCCTGTTAATCGCCACATTCTTAGTGAGTTCATTAGCAACTCCGACCGGGTATTGGAGCTCAATAACACCAACAGGGTTATGTTTGTGGGTGATTTCAACTTAGGCAGTATTAAATGGAACTTTACTAATCAATCAGAGTCACCGGGTCATACAGATAGCAGCCTATTTTCAACAATGTTAATAGATTTTGCCACGCTCCACGATCTGAAACAGTACAACAACAAGTTGAATAATAAGGGAAGAATCTTGGACTTGATTCTTAGTAACGGTCAAGTTACGGACCTCAGCGTCAGTAGCGACCCCCTTGTCTCAGTCGACCCCCTACACCCGCCGCTTCTATTCTCCTTGACCATCAATACGGCAAATTCCTTATCATGTAACGAAAACTACCATTACTCTTTTCATAAAGCAGACTACGATAAAATTATCTCAGACCTCAACGTTGTACCCTGGGAAGATATACTTGAAAATTGCTCTGATGTGGATGAGATGATCAATGCTTTTTACCATTCGTTACGCAACATAATCCAAAAACATGTTCCTAAATCTAAACCAAAGTCTAATAAATACCCAGTCTGGTTCTCTCGTGACTTAATAAATCTTCTTAAAGAAAAACTTAAATACCGTAACAGACTTCGCAAGTTTAATAAAAATCCTCTCGATCAGTTGTCATTTGAGTTACTAAAAAAACGTTCGGAGCATCTAATATCAACTTGCTACAATAACTACATTACTAATCTCGAACAAAACCTACGCGACAATCCTAAGCTATTCTGGTCTTTCGTCAAACACAAAAGGAACAATGATAGCCACTACCCTGCCCAAATGACCCTTAACAGTAGGACTGCTACTAACGGCATCGACATATGCAATCTATTCGCCGATAACTTTTCGTCTGCTTACAGTAATAATAGTTTAACACAACCTAATGCATCATTCGAACATATAGTTTCACCCACGAGCAACTTTCTAACCGCTATTAAATTCAAAGATGATCAAGTTCTCAAAGTCTTAAAAAGACTTGATATTCATAAGGGCGCTGGTTCAGATGGAATCCCTTCGATATTTGTAGCTAAATGCGCTTATGCTTTGGCGAAACCTTTAACGATTATTTATAACAAATCGCTTACTACAGGCTCATTTCCATCTGAGTGGAAAACTGCTTTGATTGTTCCATTATTAAAGACTGGCGCTAAGGAACTTATAGAAAACTATAGACCAATCTCAATCCTTCCAGTTTTTGCTAAGGCTTTCGAGGGGCTACTGAATCCTATACTGTCCTGGCACTTCAAGCAGCTGATTGACTCTCATCAGCACGGGTTTATGAGCGGAAGATCTACAGCCACTAATCTTACTTCGTTTGTAGACGATGTTTCCCGCAATCTTGATAATCGCTTATCAGTAGACACGATCTATACAGATTTTAGCAAGGCCTTTGATCGCGTAAATCACGATATTTTACTTCGAAAACTTAACACCCTAGGTATCGAGGAACCTATGCTGAGTTGGTTTCGGTCTTATTTGTTAGGCAGAACATCTAAGGTTGTAGTCAATGGTTATTCATCGAATCCCTTCCCGGTTGGTTCTGGTGTTCCTCAGGGGTCGCACCTGGCACCATTATTATTCAATATTTTTATTAATGATATAGGTAAATGTTTCAATAACTCTAAATATATATTATTTGCAGACGATCTGAAATTTTATAGAGTTGTGGATACGGCTGTCGATGCCAGTCTTTTACAAGCTGATTTATGTACACTTATCGAATGGTGTGCGAAAAACGGAATGAATCTAAACGCTTCTAAATGCTCGTGTATGCACTTTTCTAGAAAACAAAATAACACAAATTACCATTACAGCATCAACGGAGATACTCTGACTGATGTTGTCACTGTTAAGGATCTTGGAGTGTGGCTTGATGTTAAATTAAGATTAAATACACATATTGACAAAATATGTTCTAAAGGTTTCAAAAATTTAGGGTTTGTGCTACGAAACTGCAAAGATTTTAAGTCTCCTAAAACAAAGATTATTTTATTTAACACATTTGTACGTAGCGGATTGGAATACTATAGTGTTGTCTGGAATCCATTTTACGATATAAATAAAAAAAGACTGGAAAGTATCCAAAAGAGATTTTTGTGGCATCTTACATACTCTTGTAAATTGGGTAAGACAATTCAAAAATATGACGAAAGACTGAATTATTTCAAGATTCTACCCCTTTCGGATCGAAGACGCTCTCATGACTTATTGTTTCTGTACAAGCTAGCGAATGGCATCCTTGAGGCTCCCGAATTATTAGGAAGTCTGTCTTTTTCAACACCATTAAAACTTCCTCGCGCTTCTAGATACAACCTTCTGTTGAACTACTCTAGTAGATCCAATCTCGGTCACCACGCGCCTATAAATCGTTTTATCCGAGAGTTCAACAGCTTGTCTAAGATCAAAGACTTGGATCTCTTCACGGATGGCTTTCGTAATTTCAGAAATTCACTTCTCTGATTTATTATTATTTATTATTCACTTCTGTATCGTTAGGGAAAAGATGTTATGTATATTTTTTGCTTTTGTATCTGTATTTTTATTTTTATTTTTTGCACCCATATTTTTAAATTCAATTTACAATGTTCTTTGCTTCTTCATCGCATGTGGTCTTCACCTATAATTGTAATAACATTAAGCATAAGTAGCCTTATCTTTTACCACAATAGAGTTTGTTAATGTTTATTATGTTGGTGATCAATAAATAAATAAAGCTTGGCGGGTGAATATCGCAAGACGGGTGATTATTTACGATCCAAATTATTATTAGTTGAGTTCCAGAACGCCATGGACACACACCAGAAACTAGCTGTTACGCTATAAAGAAAAGGTCTAAAATTCACTGATTCAAGGAACCAGCCGGTGCAGCGGGAGGCGCGAATAACCGCCCGCCGCGGTCGGCAATCGCGTCGTAAAATTTGCTATCTGCATTTCCATAATACTGCGTGATCCTACAAGTGTTGCGCTCTCGCAACCTGCGGGCGCGGGTAGAAATCGCTCCGTGAGTTCTAAGCCTAAAAGGAAGGCAGATGGGATTAGGGAAAAAGCTCCACAGAGCACACGCCATGGTATAGATGGTAGAACGCGCACAATGGCGCATATAGGCAAGGTGCTGCTCATTTGAAAGTGTCTAAAGCAGTTTGTAGGGAAATGGATGTATTTTATAATTTAATTTACAACATTACATAATATAATTTTTGGATTAATTACGCTTTGTTTCATTCCAAAATATAATAGCAGTCCTTACTAATTCTCTAAATGCGAAGGTAACTCTGTCTGTCTGTTAAGCTTTCACGTCTAAACCACTGAACGGACGTTGATGTTTGGTACAAATATAGACTAAAGCTCGGGAAAGGACATAGGCTACTTTTTATTACGAAAAAAAGCCTTCAAGGGGTTGAAATAGGGGATAAAATTTTGTGTGTGAGTTCGTCATTTTTAAAGATAAAACCACGAAACTTTGAATTTAGGCACTTGATAAGAAATAAATAAATATTTGTTCTAGCGTTTTGCAAATATTTGAGGATGAAATAGGTCATAAGGAAGACCAAACAAAGTCACGCTTTCGCGCCTAACACTCGTGCAGATTTTGATGAAATTTGGCACAAAAATAGACTAGACCTTGAGATAGGACATAAGCCACCTTTTGTTGTAAAACAGGGCATAAAGGGGTTCTTCAATTTCCTTCTTTTGTAACTGTTTGTAATTTTTCAGTTAGATGTTTTAGAGTACATACACAGTCGGAGCTACGTCCACGCGGACATAAAAGGCGCTAACATCTTGATGGGCTTGCGCAAGGGCACAGAGAACCAAGCATACCTTGTAGACTTTGGCCTCGCCACAAGGGTCAACGATAAGGACTTCAAACCTGACCCCAAGTCTGCACATAATGGTACTATTGAGTATACGAGCAGAGATGCACATTTAGGAGGTGAGATTATTGTTTTTTTTTTAAATTAAAGCATTAATAAATTATAGTTGGGCTGGAAAGTGCTGGACCTAAAAACAGAAATCAATGAACTTATGCAATTGACAATTTTGCTAATTAAATAAAGAAAAACAGTTAAAATTGATCTATTGAACCAGGAAATAGTTGTTAGAATTTTACACCGCAATTTGTTTTAAATATAAACCCTTTTTCGACATTTGCATTTGGACATATTTTTTGGCCGCGTGATGCCAGCAGAGTAGAATAGCATCACCCTATATCCTCTAATGGGTGTCGCGGAAGACGACTAATGGACCAGCAAAGGGGTATTGATAACCTTATACTCCGTCCAATACTGTCTATGCCTCCTTCGTTGAAAAGGAGACGCCTTGTGTCCCAGCAGTGGGTCGAATTATAAAGGCTGTGATGATGATGATAATTTTTATGATATTATCGTAGATGAATTGAATTGGGTTTGCCTAACAAACTTTTTTTCTATTAATTATAGAAATAACTTACACAACACTTTTATTTTGAAGACAGATGAAATGAAAAGTGAATTTAAATGGACTTTGCTAAGTACTTTTAAATCGTCAAGTGCAGCGTATAGTAACTTTTATTTTATATAATGTTCCAGTGCCGACCATGCGCGGTGACTTGGAGATACTTGGCTACAACATGTTGCAATGGCTCATTGGGGAACTACCCTGGGAAAAGTCTTTGAAGCAACCCAAGGTCGTGCAAGACATGAAGGAATCTTTTATGAAAAATGTTAAAAACAATACCAAACAATACAAAAACGTTCCTGGTTTGTAACATAATTATTTAAACTCTATTACTATTGATTTATTTACTTTAACAATTTCTAATATTATATGATGTATTTCAGATGCTTTAATAAAATTTTTTGAATACATAAATACATTGAAACCCAAAGACATTCCTGACTACAGAAAATGTCAAAATTTATTTGAAACATACTTAAAATCTGTTGGAAAATCGCGAACTAGCAAGCTGGACTTTTCACCTGGCAAGACAGCAAAAACTAAAACAGCAGGGGCAAATAAATCCGATGAAGTTGATGATATAACAGTAGGACAAAATGAAGAGGCACCTAAAGCAAAGAGAGGTCGAAAGCCGAAGGTAAAGGATACCAGCATAGAGTCAGAGAATGGTGAGAACGAAGTACCCGAAGAAGATTCGGAAGAGAAAGTAGTAAAACGTCGGAATAAGAGGAAATCACCAGAACAGGTGGCCGTGGTCCAAGTGAAAAAGGCCAAAACGACTCCGAAAGCGACGCCGCCAGCTAAGAAAAACTACACACACACAGCCACACAGACTTCCCTTGAGAAATCAAAACGAAATCCTAGACAAGTGTCTTTTGACAGCCCCATTTGTGAAGTCATCGACGAGAAGAAACCTCTGAAGCTGTCGAAAGACAATGAGTCCGCCAACTCCAGCGGGGATGTCTTCGAAGACTCGTTCACGATCGAAGAGGTTAAGCCAAAGAGAAGACTACTTTCTGATGAGAAGGTAGTCATTAAAAGAATAGTTAAAAAGAAAGTGAGTGTAGTCAAGCCAAAAGGTAAATCGTGGAAAGATAGTCCTGCTATATTGAACGGTAGATCTCCGCCTAAGTAGGAGAGCTTTGAAACTGTATGTTAAAGGTATGTGTGTATTTTTTCACCATTGTAAGTTAGAAATAATAACAATAGCAACATACTGACTAACCGAATCGCTTTGTGACGCGATTAATATATAAATCTATTGCGCTGGCTGCCCCAGTATCGAATTTGTATACAATGTGTCAATTTTAGATCCTTATTACTTTAATCAAGTTAATAATATTTAATCGCGCTGATGCGTATGCGTCGTCGGTAGACCGATTGCCTAAACAACCCTCGTCAGTTTTATAAATATCAGTTTTAATAATCGCAACATGTTTATATTGAAGAACAGACCGTAGAAGTTATTGCAGCAAATTGATGATATTGTAACCCGTATGGTGTGGTCTCAGCATTAACAATCATTGATTCGTCGCTCACTCTCTGGTCACGATTCTATCGAATTCCCCACGTGGTTGGTCGCTCAATCAGTACTTAGTATGATTTCATATAAAATTGTGATCTGTATATTAGGCGTACTTAGAGCCCTTTTACACTAGCGTTTGTCCAGCGTAGACATTAGATGAACGTATGCGCAGCGCAAACGTCGCGACAACGCGACGCGGCGTTTTCTCTGCAGTCAATTGAAGGGTGCATTAGCGCGGCGCAAACGTCATATAATTTAACAGTATTGTACATGACGCCTATCTATAAGTATCGCAGCGTCTGCGCCGCGCTTCGCCTACGCTGGAAAAATGCTAGTGTGTAGTGAAGGGGCTCTTAGAATAGTAAATAAATTAATGTATAGGTAATTTTTCATGAAATGTAATTTTCTTTACCTGTCAAATTAATTTCACTATATTACTGCTTTTAATATTTATTTAATTTTTGTAACTAGATACATTTTAATGTGTGTATTACATTACCCTTATAAAAGACAAAACGGGTTTTTATCCCCATCTAATCTGTCAGATTTATTCAATTTTCCGGATGGATGAAATATTTTAAATTGATCTAGCAACATTTTACCAAATAAAGTTTTATTCCTAGTTAAAAGCTACGCGACAATTAAATTATTACGCATGTAGCCAATGTCAAGAAGGGGCCTCGCGTCGAGTACCTTGCCCACGTCAAATTTCGGTCTTGCTCAGCACTGCATGTGTGAACATTTGTTCGTCAGAAGCCTAAGAAAGAGAATGCTATGGAAACAAATATTCTTAGAATAATTGTGTTGTGTTGTGTTGTAATTTAGTTAATAACTTCGTCGATACCCTCCTGGGGGACATTTATGTTCGCGGTACTTTTAGTCGCCTGTATGCTTTATGCCATGCAGATATAAGCGTTCTATTTTGAGAAACAAAAAAGTCCGTCGTCTGTGCAGGCCTTTAACATAAACCGTGTTACATATTTTATAGTTTCTACTGCGAGAAGCATTAAATCAAATGTCTGGGCTGTCCGGCTGACGTACTACATAGATATAACTTACATAGGTTCTGTTATTTTTATCAAAAATGGCTACCCACAGTGCGAGCATGAAGTTCTTGATGGACATATATCAATCGAAAAACACATGCTCTTTTATCTTTTTAACAATATTTATTAATTTAATCGTTTTCTGTCAATTATATAGATTTTTTATGTCAGATATTGTTTATCGCTAGTTCCGTGCTCGCACTGCAGAGGGACTTGAACAGTTCGGTTCACCAATGAACGGTTGACCAAAGTTCCTAGTCGGTTTCACAAATAACTATTTTAAGAACTCTTGATCATAAAAAAACATGTTATGTCATTCAGTCTCTATTAGTATTGATAGAACCAACTATGTTTTTTTCGGCAATTCATTCGGCGCTGTTGAGTCCTCCGTTCCCAAACGTTTTTCAGTGTTGCATTTGTTTAACTTTAATATATCATAAGAAAATCTTTCATTATTAAATATGTTGTTATTATATCTTACGATTCATTAGTTAATTAATGAAAATGAGTGTTTAGCTGTTCCTTTTGTTGACAGCATCTGATTACAAGTTGCATTTATGAATGTGATTTTGATGAACGTTTAAGTTATGATGATGTAAAAATAAAAACAGTATTTTTTCAAAGTTCTGTTATTTATTTTCTTATCTCCCGAATATGACTCTGTACCTATAGCAATTTACAGTTTTATTACCGACTCAATAACCAGAACTAAATACTAAGAGACTTTTTAAGTAGAAACTTTACTCTGAAATCTGTAGATATTTGTAGGTGAAAAATGGAACTTTTGATTGCAATAGTAAAACGCAGACGTCTTACAAAAAGTCGTCTAGAAAATGCAATAAAAATAAATGAAAAAATCATCCCGATTGTCGGTCCTACAAAAAGTCTGACGTGGGTGATCGCCGCTATGGTCTAACCTACAGAAATAAATCAAGACTGCGATCATAACTCGTTTTCATACAAACAATGCGTGTCACTTTATTCGCCAGCCCCGCCCACTAGATGACGTCACATTGAGTTAATTAGTGAGGTGACACACTCAATAATATTCATAATCAATAGTGCTCTCATTTTAGTCTTAATCTAATTAATAACTGATAACGTTCTGTGACGAGTCTAGACGCGCACTGACGGAACTTTTGAGAATCTTGTCAATATGACAAGATTCCGGGCACGCGGGACACAAGAAACGTGGATCGGCAATGTGAAAGAGAAAGAGCATACTAACGCGTATATTAGAGCGAGATAGATAGACGAGACCATTTCACGTACACGTAGGCAGCCTAGGTATAGTATAGGCTCTATAGTCTTCACATGTAAGGGCAGATTCACACAGGCATGGTCGGTGGCGGCGCGACGAATTTTTTACTTTATCTACATAGGGTACCTAAAAGACCTATTCGCACGGCCTCTCGGGCTGCTTGATGCGCCCAGGGAACTTGCGAGCCTTACAGGCGATACTGGTCTAAGATAAAGTTTTGAAATTATTTCACGCTGAAAATGCTCGCCGCTGCCTTCCGTTGTGAATCGGCCTTAACGGGTAGATTTAGATTATAATAGGTACTACCGCAGACACACGTGCTTGAGCACCCATAAGATCAAAATCTTTCGCACTCTTAGCAAAACGTAGTAAAATACTATAAGTAAATCAGTTTACTCGTCAGAGGAAGCTCGTTTTGAATTGCTTAAACACGGAAGTCCGTCACCGTACTTCCTAAAGTGTTAGGTTTAGGAATGGGAACTCGCGATCCCTCGATTTCCATCAGTTGGCGCGAGATCAAACATACGATCGCTCCATTTGCGTCACTCCAATTTACTTTTATTCTACGCAGTGACTTCTGACACGTCACTAAGGGTCACAGCAGATTATACAATTTAGTTGGTCGACTAAATTGCAGTAGACATAGAAGGCCGCACATCTATCCAACTAAATGATCGCATCCAACTATCGGGCGATAGCATAAAGTACGGGCTTCTATGTAAGGACGATAGTTGTACGATAGTCGGCCAACTAAATTGTGTGGTTTGGACCCCGCAGACCATACAATTGAGTTGGCCGACTATTGCAGTAGACATAGAAGGCCGCACATCTATCCAACTGAATCGCACAACTAAACGATCGCATCCAACTATCGGCCGATAGTATAAAGAATGGGTTTCTATTGTAAGGACGACTAAATTGTGGAAGCACGCAATTTAGTTGTACGATAGTTGGCCAACTAAATTGTATGGTCTGCGTTAGCTCTAAATTAACGTGGAATCGGCAACACACGAGCGGTTTGGAGCGATGGAGAGATTGATTTGGATATCCTAAATTTTTCATCGCTCCGTTCAAGCGACGTAATATTCCGAACACACGGAACGATTGGCTTATTTTGGAGTGATGGCTTGGAGCGATCGTAAGTTTCCCCAAGTCCCCTTCGTCAATAAGGCCACTGAAAATAAAACAAACTCGCAAATCCAAAGCTTTTATTTTTTATTTACAATATAATCGTAATATGAAAGTAAACAAAATGTAACATACTAAAAAATTAGATTTAGAAATGTTATAATGAAACGCCAGCAGTGCGGCGACGCGGCGGGGCCACGCTCAACAACATCCTTTGTAAGTTACAAAAGCTAAACTACATCTAAATTTATCGTATTTTGTGGATTGGTGATGTTCACTATACCCTAAGTCGATCGATTGTGTGATATGCGCGCGCGTTCTCAACGCGTACACCGCTCCCCATACATATCTACAATGGCAGTACAACAGCGATCAAGCTATCATTGACTAAAACACAAAACGTAGCACCATTTGTAAAAAAATATAATTTTTCTTCCAAACACAACAGAATTCCTCTTACGACACCTCTGTAGAATCCGGCGCACACTCACGTGTGCAGGATAACTTGGCTCTTGTGACGATAGTGTTAAGGTCACAACGAGTGCACACAGTAAGTAACAGCCAGTAAGCCCTCGCAGCATAGCGTGTAACTTCAACCGTAGATACTAATACCTATTAATATTAACTGATCTAGTTAAATAGTTTAGCTTAAGATTAACTTTTCGCCGTTTACAGGAACATTTTTATGCAAAAATCTGTTTAACTTGCAATCGGACTAGTATAGATAAACTCCCCTTGTCATGATCGTGACCACAATACGGAGTTTGGTAATTTGTATATAATATAATTATCATACATATATATCATATATAAGGCCGCATTCACACTAGCTTTCGATGTCGCGAAATACAAGTCTGACCAATGTAAATGTAGCCGATAGCTCCTTTTAGAATATGCTATAAGTTGTCCCCAATAATGTATTGTAAATCTGCTTTGTGACCTTACTGTCGCACCAAGTTGGTGTGTCACCTTGTGTTAGCGGCATATTTTAAAAGGAGATTCAACAACGCTCCTCTAGTAACCATTAAGACTATTCTCTTATTCCGTACCCGTCTTGATTACGCTTAGTGTTAAAACTCAACGCGACTTACGCTATACTATAATAATGTGGAATAAAAGTAAGTATAATTATAATAAGTCTATGTCTAACATGGTAGGTACTACATAATTGCGAGGTGGCACTAACTGCTTAATGGCTTATCTAACACATCCACCCTCGGGCTTGGAATACATTACACTCAGACAACACATTTCTCCAGCCGGTCTTTTATGGCGTTTGTGTGAAACAGACTATGTTGATTACGTGGACCAATAGCAACGCAGCCAAAATTATGCAGTAATCGTTCCTTTAAAAAAATAGACTAACAATAAATTATTCGCTATACAAAATTTATTATTACATGCATACTAATTTGTGGGTAGAAACAAAACGGAGAATGTCTGTGTAATGTATTCCAAGCCGTCCGACAGTTACATGAGGCTCGATCCGAGAGCAATTCAACTATCAACCAGTTCATTCTGGATCTCCATCGACGCGGAATAGGTTGACCCAAAACTCAAACAACATTAGCCGACAATCGTAATGTGTGTACAGTTTGTAAAAATCTAAATATATTTAACTCAAAGGTGACTGACTGACATAGTGATCATATCATATCAACGCACAGCCCAAACCACTGGACGGATCGGGCATCTGAAATTTGGCATGCAGGTAGATGTTATGACGTTGGCATCCGCTAAGGATTTTTGGAAATTCCACCCCTAAGGGGGTAAAATATCCACGCGGACGAAGTCGCGGGCGGAAGCTAGTTATAGGATTAACTTGTAAAGATAGCAGCGGCTGAGATAGGTAGAGCAGATCCCGTATCCTGGATATATTTTTCTTTGGGAAAGCGGACAAACGAGCAGCGTAAGAGATTACTGCCCTCCATGGAAATTTGCAACACCAGAGGGAACGCAAATGTGTTGTCGGCATAGATATAGGAAACTATACATAGATCGGCCATGTGAAAGAAGCGCATAACACGTACATTAGAACGAGATAGATAGACGAGACCATTTCACGTACACGCAGGCGGCACAGCAACTGTCAGACTGCAGAACTATTTTTTACGCACACATGCGCATTGCTCACACATTGGTGTTCTTTTGTCTCGCCTTTTTGGTTCACTGTCAATCTATAAACGCCAGTAATTATAAATCTATGGTTGTCGGCCTTTAAGGTAGGAATACGCTCTTTTGATGATTTCGAGGTCGTATCGGTTCGGGTACACCGCTAGCGACAGTTAGTTCCACAATCTCGCGGCAGAAAATTTGGACAACAGGCATCCAGAAGGATTTATTTGACGTCTCGAGGAACCACTCAAGGATTCATGATAAGAGTATGATTCAATGCTCACATTTAACTATAATATATCCAATTTAACCCGTCCACACATAGAGCTAAATATTCAACAAAAACTAGCTAAACAACATTTTAACTTCTGTTGCAGTAGATTTTAGCCGCGCAACCTATCTTCTTTATCCAGTTTAGACAATGGCCTAAAGGTTTATGCATCTTATGTTTTAATTTCATGCCATCTCTCTCATAAAATAGTAAATAAAGCGAAACACTATCAGTAATCGGACTTACCTGAATACCTTTCGATTTTCACTAGAGAGAATGTACTTAGGGAGAGTCCATACTGGACAACATCAACATGAAAAATATTTCGAAGGCATTACAAAAATGTAAATCAAAAGATACTGATCAAATTAGTTGCAACCAAATTTGTTGACGTTATTTTCATCGGAGAGAGAGATCTATATCGCACTAAAAGACTACTAATTGAACACACACTAATATTTGACTAACATATTCAGTAGCTATTAACATTTCCCATTATACTTATATATTTTCAGTCTATAGATGAGAAAGATTGGTGACCTATTCCACGTCGATAAGGAGACCATGGGCTACGTCATATTTTACTAATTTCGACGTCCAGCGTTCGAGAACAATTCACTATCCGCCGACACCGTTGCCTGAGACTTTGAGCTAACAAAAAAGTTACATCTACACAACATACAAGTATTTAAATAAAATTATCCTTACATCGTTTACAAAAAAACTAAAAACCATTGTGCTGAATTTATCTGGCGTACTTTTAAAGCTTACAATTTTATTTGATTTATCGTATTACACAAAAATGAGTAAAGGCCGCCCCCAGCGGAGACACTTTTGTCCCAATTTTGCAGCCACTTACGAGGGATTCACAATAAATAACTTTTAATATAAAAATTTGGTGTTGACTCAGTCATGAATTAATAATACAGGTCCCATAACATCTTATATAACATTCTTTTTCGAGCGCGGCGCAGTAGCACTAACTATTATGAAACTAAGCTATTACTGATTTTAGGAAGTTTTTGAACACACACAGACTAGTCAAATCGCTTCAGTGTCGGAATGTTACATCCATTTTGTTTATTAGCTCCACGGATGACCCTAACATCAATGTCGACTACCTCGGATAAGGTTAGAGGCATCCGGTTCTATTGTAATTGCACTTACTCAATAGAAATAAACAAAAAGGTAAGATTGTTTCCGGAACTATGTTTTTAATAACAACAATTTTATTTATAAATATGTTTCAGTTGAAATGAAGTCAGTTCTACATGATCAGTGTAACACATAAAATATAATAAATTGTATTAATCCATAATAACTTTAACATCTCAATAATAACATAAAAGTAATCGTTATACCACTGTAATGTACAATAAATAGGAAATAAAAAATAATAATATCCACCTCTGTGTTTAAAATCTCAACATTTTTGCATAATATTATAATTTGGGTATGTAAACAGTAATATGAACAGGTTTCGCTTTCTGTTTGAACACATAGTTTACGTACATAATAAGACTTCAGAGCTTGTTTACTAGAACTATTTATATACAGAAACACATGATTATTGACAAACAAAACATAAGTGAAAACAACAAATCCAATTATAAATAAATGCTCGCAGACAATTTAATTCCCAAACAAGCTCCGAGTGATATTCTCTTCCTGCCCTCAGACGCACCCACTTGACAAGTAACCATAATTTATATAAAACATGTCAAACATACAGCATCTGTAGTCCGAATTTAACTAATACTACTTACATAATGATTACTTGTCAAACTAAAACAATTCGTATTTTCATGCATATAATGTTAAAAATCAATTAAAATAATACAAAATTAAAATACTGTGTGCGGTTCCAAGGTACAACTCCATATAAAATACATTTTTATTGATCAATTTGAAGACCTCTCAATTATTTAATTTATATGATCAATAAATTAGTTAAAATTCAATAAACATTTTACTTTAGTCCTTTTTTTTAATATAAAAGGAACAAAATACCTGTTTCAGTGTTTATTATAAAAATATTACTTGGTTCATGTAACTTGGAATCAGTACCAAAATAAAAATCATGCAACAATTGACAACAAATAAAGCGTCCGAGGGCAGTCCAACAAACAATAACAGAGTAGAAATAACTTCATTAAGTTTATAATGTCTGGTAAAAATTGCACAGTATTTTAGTGAACAGAGTACCCTAAGAACACAATAGGTAGTATATTATTTGGGAACATAAAACAATCTGAGTGTACTACTTTAGGCCTCTCTCACAACCGTTGCATTAATGTTACATTATATTTTAGTATGTAAAAGTACACTGGTCCGAAATCCACCATCGACACTCCAGACCGATCCGTGCACAGGCTAG
Organism: Elophila nymphaeata; assembly: GCA_955850985.1. Taxonomy (NCBI): domain Eukaryota; kingdom Metazoa; phylum Arthropoda; class Insecta; order Lepidoptera; family Crambidae; genus Elophila; species Elophila nymphaeata. The sequence goes on along the minus strand of OY039084.1, from coordinate 20,828,923 downwards.
GAATATTTTCACTGTTAAAACGTCGCGACTCCAGAAGACATGTAATTCTACCAGAAGATACAATAAAACGATAGATGAGAAAGTCTAAGTAGACCTAATAACCATTCATCAATATCAATTAAAATAGTATGAAGATAAAATATGCAATGAATTATACATACATTAATTTAGAGAAACATTTTTTGGAGTTAAGACTTAGTATAATTTCATTCTCTTATGTCATAATATTATATAATTATAAGATATCAGTTTGCTGTACAAACGCGTATATTGACCTCGAGTCACAATAACAATAAAGTACACAGTAAAACCTTTGCAATAATAATAAAATTAATAACGAAACATATTCACTATCATATAGTGTCGGAAGCGAGCGACGAGTTGGCAGCGCGGGAGAGGCACGACGGCGACCAGCCTATTGGATTATATTTTTTCAAATTTCTACTAATCAAACCCTCGAGTACAATCGATTTTCAACCATACTCCAAGGATACAAAGAAGTAATTGCTCTATTTCAATGTCCTAATCTAGTTGTTTTTATTCAGTTTATAACTGAGCTTTTAATAACATATTTATAAAAAATTAACTATCATTGACTACATTCGCTGGCCGTCGCATCATGCCGATAGACTTAAAAGTTAAAGATATAACAGAAAACAACAGATTAATATATCAGGTTGGAAAGGAAGGTGTAGGACATTTCTCTGCCTGTTGAATAACATTTATGGCCCGTTTCAATATTCATCACAGTTACATATCGACCAGGGTTTGGTTGCTAAGCGAACACTGTTTTAGTAATTTAATAATACCAAACTTCAGTAAGCTTACTTTTACTAGCAGGTGGAATATTGAAACCGGCCAATAGTTGTTGGCGCACACCAAAGTTGTCTCAACTCACAATAGCAATAACCGAGCCGAGTTCGTTTACACAATGACCACTAGTGATTTACAATCAATTGGATTTACCTGTGCATCTTCAACGCCTTCAACGCTTCAACGCTTTCGTTTATGTACACTCTCACTCAGAGTTTAACACTTTAGCACTACACTTGATTCTAGTTTCACAAGTTATTCACTGTGACAATGTCCTTGGAGCACTATCGCACCTCGTCCTGGGCGCGCCTAGGTGGCGTCTGCGTGTAGTTTCTCGCTGCGGAGGAAGTCTATCTGCGTGTAGGTGCGCGCGGGCGGCGGCTGGGACGCGCGCCGCGGCTGCAGGTCCAGCGCCGCGTAGTGTAGCCCTTCGCACGCTGGAAATACACAACAAACGTTACGATTCACTACGTCTGGAAAGTACACATGTTCTTATAACATGGGATCCAATGGAAATAACAAATGGGACCCAACGTTAATATCTAAAAAATGGGATCGAAAATTGGTATCCAACGAAAATAAATGCGTTTTTATAGCCCAAATGTGCAGTCAATAGAACGTCAAGTTACCACAAACTGTCAAAATTCCCAAATCGATTTTGCGCTTTATAATACACGCGTTCAAGATTGAAAATCAATTAGGGAAATTTTACAGTTTTTGGTTTATCTGTCTGTCTCTCTGTGTATGTGTGTCTGTCTGTTTGTATCTCTCGTGTGTATGTGTGTCTCTGTTTCTCTGTCTTTCTATTTGTCGCTCGGTGTATGTGTGTCAGGTGGATGTGCACGTGTGTCTGTCTGTCTATCTCTCTTTGAGAATGTGTTTCGGAACTCAGAACTGGTTTATCTTTCTGTCTCTCTTTGTGTACGTGTAAGTCTGTCTTTTTGTCTCTCTCTCTCGACATCTCTCTGTGTTTATGTGTGTCTCTCTGTGTTTATGTGTGTCTCTATGTCTGTTCGATTCTTTATGTGTCTGTGGCTGAGCGGTGTCTCTGTGTCTGTTCGTCTCTATGTGTGTGTGTATCTGTGGCTGGGCGGTGTCTCTGTGTCTGTTCGTCTCTATGTGTGTATGTGTGTGAGTGGCTGGGCGGTGTCTCTGTCTGTTCGTCTCTTTGTGTGTGTCTGTGTCTGGGCGGTGTCTCTGTGTTTGTTCGTCTCTTTGTGTATCTGTGGCTGGGCAGTGTCTGTTTGTCTCTTTGTGTGTGTCTGTGTCTGGGCAGTGTCTCTGTGTCTGTTCGTCTCTATGTGTGTGTGTCTGTGGCTGGGCGGTGTCTGTGTCTGTTCGTCTCTGTGTGTGTTACCTGTGTGTGTGGCGGGCGAGCGCGGCGGCGAGGCGGGGGGCGAGGCGAGACTGAAGCGTGCGGGCGGCGCGCACCCCGCCACCACCACGGGCGCCGTGTCCGCCACTGCCGCCGCTGTACCACACATACCTCATTACTATACTATCTCAACCGTCATTATTACGGCGCCTACAGCACTAATGTTACCGGGGACGTTTCGGTGATGAGGCGTACGTATGTATTCCTACTACCCCGAAACGCGCCCGCAAAGGACTTAGAAGACACTGAGCAGAGTTTCTCTGCGTGATCATATCAGAAATGATGAGATTCGCAGGAGAATAGCCCAAAGAATTACGAATTTTAAGTGGCAGTGGGCAGCGAGGAGGACGGCCGTGGGGGCGGAAAGGTCCTCGAGTGGTGAACGCGTAACGGGAGACACAGCGTTGGTAGTAGCTTCTCACAAGGTAAACCAACGATCTGGTAAAGGTCGCAGGAAATCGCTGGATGCGGACAGCGCTGGACCGATTGGGTTAAAGATCCTTGGAGAAGATCTACGAGTATATCCAACAGTGGGTATCTGAAGCTGATATGATGTTAGAGCAAAGACTAGAGGTATGCCACGCGAAGATGCATCTCCTCCCCGCTCTCCTCTTCGCATCTCCGATCGGTACTGACCACAGCTCTACTGGCACCTCTCACATCTGACATATCCACTTTGCATGTTACGCGCCACCCATCTCTGCTCCGCTCCACTGTAGTGGAAATAACCTGCCCGTTACACCGATCAGCGGCAGCTGTCGTGAGTTCTCTTAGCATACAAGCCGGGTACAAAATGAAAACAAAAGAAAAAATCATTGTTCCCTCCCTCGACGTCTACAAAGACGTGAAGAAGTCACTTGCAGGTCACCAGGGTGACTATAGTTGGGGCACTTACATTAGCTTTGCATTTGAACTACTCTTCTGCTTACCATCAAGTGGGACAGAGACACGTGCTACGATTTTTTTTAATAAAATTTGGAATACACAACCATTTTATCTCTAATGTCAGAACAGATTTTCGTAACATGGCCACTAACTAGAGAGGCTGTTGTAAACCTAACAAAAGATTGCAATAATGGCTATAGAACTACCAGGCCATAATTTAGGAAGAATTTTTAACCCGCTTCTGTGGTTCAGTGGATCACCCACCAGAATTAAATCCAGAGGTCTTTGTACTCAGTTTGGTTCCTGTTAGGACTTTTTTCAAGTCAGCCTGGCTAGCTACAGCCATCTTATCAAAATCTGTGGCCATAATAATAATGTTAACAGCATTATTGTGTTCCGACAATTGATGATAAGATATCCAGTCCGTCTGTGGTTGATGGTTCCAGGTGAAGCTCGATTACATGTTTGGCCTTAACGTCACTGAGGTGATATCAGACGGTTCACTCGAATGAATGTTCACTCCAGTGAATGCTTCATTTTTATTTCACTCCATGTTCACACGGTCGAATGAAATAGAAAAGAACATTCACCTCCTCTTTTCTTTCAAGGTGTCGAAAGAATCCGTACGTCTTGGAATTTTGCTGCGACGTTTCCTCGACTCGAATCAAAATAGGCCGAATCTGAGTGAACGTTCTCTCAGTGTGATTCGATCTCATTTCGAGTGAAAGGTACCGAATGAATGGCGAAAATGAAGGAAAAATTAACCGTCGGAATTAGACGGTTCATCCAAAGTAATTAACTTTTGGTGAATGACGAACAGTGAAAGACTTTTCCTATTTGTGAATGAGTTTCCTAAGTGAATGTGAAATTAATGCATTTAGTTGTGCAATCTGACACAATCAGCTTTTACTCTGCTAGTGAAACAAGTGTCGCTGTTTAACACGTTTAATTTTCGAAGGACTGATGAACAATGATCGATTCTCGACGAAAGCGTTCGGGCGGATTGCGACTCTCACCATAAAGGCACATCAATGATGAAAGGTGAATCGTCTTAATTAGAAGTTTCATTTTCTATGCTTCATGGAAAATGAAAGCTAAAATGAATCGTCTCAATCCGCAGAGTGAAGGGCTTCCCTGTCAAGAATTAAAAATGAAGTGATGTTCTTACCCCTGGGCACGCCCATCAGCCGCACGTACTGCGGGGAACATGACGCGGCGGGCGGACTTCGCCGACCTTCCTCGGAGATCTCGCGCACCGTCGTTAGAGGGTGCGATAGCGGTTCTGGTGGACCAGACGTACCATGTTTTACTATAGGATATATATTTTTAAACTGTCATTTAACAATTTAACATTCGAGAGGTTATTATGATCAGCCGAAGTTTATGTCCTGCTTAGCTGTACGTTACAGAACAATGAGGCCGATCCTTTGTTACACTTTAAATAATTGAATAGTTTAATATTAAAAGAAATATATGTATTTCTTTTTAATGACTGCTGCAGGTTGTCGCTCATGACATTCTCTACGTCACTAGGTTTTTAAAAAGGGAACTACTAAGCGACCGAGAATCTTCCTCTCGGGAGTCCCATAACTACCGACCAAAGGAATGTCGATTATGTCAGCAAAGTATAAATGTGTAAAATTAAGACTGTACAATCATACTAGTCGATTTCGAAGCAGTTAAAGAGAATAGAAGCCTTTCAATACATGCTTTACTAGCTTCTGCCCGCGACTTCGTCTACGGATTAGTATAATAAATTATAGCCTATGGTATTCTGATTTATGAGCTATATTATTGTAAAGTATAAAAGCCATCCATCCAAAACACATCCAGACAAACTTTCGCATTCATAATGTTAATTAGGATGACTGTTACGTGTATAAAGGAGATATATAAACAAAACTGACCTTTGACATCCTCATCGAAGATATCGGCGGCATCGGCCTCCGGCGGCGACGCGGGCGAGTCGAGCGACAGCGGGAATATGGTCTGCGAGCCCAGCGGGGTCAGCCGCCGCGGCGGGGAGGTGGCGGGCGCGGACGAGGGAGCGGGCGCGGGAGCGGGAGCGGCGACGGGAGCGGGCGCACGCGCGATGGCGATGGGCCGCGTGGGCGCCCGCGTGTAGTTCATCTCCACGTAGCCGTCCACCGCGGCCGGCGGCGGGCCCATGCTCACACCTTTCACAAACATATCTGTACTGCTACGGCCGCACACATCGCGATAACATTCATGCTATAATCTTCGCTTTCGACCTACCGCGAATGTGCATGGCCACACATTGCGCGCTGTAAAGTCTGTCGCGGTATTGCGCAAGAAACAAAACGGACGCCGCTGTCGGTTTTTATATTTTATGGCAGCAAATAACTATTTTTTACTGTGTCAGGAATTATTGTCTAAGAAAAAGCAAGGCTAAACAATATCTACGCCCACTCCTAATTAGTAATAAGTTCTAAAATCTCGTCGATATTCCAATCTATGGTAGAAAATTTATTAAACCCACGTCCGCTGCGCACGTTGTCTGTGCGCCGACTGAAGACTACGAAGTGTTGCCACGCAAGCGAAAGACATGGCGATAAGACGCTTTAAATGTGCGTCAGTTTACCGACAACGGCGCGATGTCCTTGCGTCTTCGCACGAAGTATCGAAGTATTCGCGAATACTTGGCTAGACACATCGCGATGTCGCGAATATTCGCGACATTGCGATATGTGCGACCGCAGCATACGGCTCATACATCTATAATAAGGAATATAGATCTCTTTTAGGGATAAGTCCGCCCTTGCAAACTATGTATTATTTTTAAGTTTTTTGATGTATTTTCAATTGCAATAAAGAGTATATGTATGCAATCGTCATGTCTGTGCGCCGACTGACGACCACGAAGTGTGGCCACGCAAGCGAAGGACATCGCGATAAAAATGCCAGCTTACCGACAGCGGCGCGATGCCTTTGCGACTTTTCGCGATATAGCGATGTATGCGGCCGCAGCATAATATGATTCTATCTCTTTCTCTCGTGATTTCGCCGATCTTATTCGGATTCCGACTATCTCTGCGTTCGATGCCGCGTGTGTACAACGAAGGTGGTGGCAGTGGTGTACAAATGTTAGCGAAACTCTTGTAGCGGTTTCGCAGCTATGATTACGCGGAGGAGGTGAAAAGAAAAAATAACGTGTCCAATATGTTTTTTCTATCTGACGAATTAAACAATAAGGTGCAACGTTTTCACTCCGATCGCCTCCCCTCCACAGAGTCGACGACATAGTTTGCTCTTATTGGCTCACACCAGTATTGATGGGAGGGTGGCCAGTAACACGATTATTGCCTACAAGTGGTAAGCCGCGTACTTTGTCGATTGTATGTGGTAGGTTTGTTCCTTTTTTTCATCATTACAACCTTTATAATTCGACCCACTGGTTTTTCTGATCCATTAGTCGCCTTCTACGACACCCATTGGAGGAAACGGGGTGATGCTATTCTACTCTGCCGGCATCACGCGGCCCAAACATCTGTCCAAATCCAAATGACGAAATCAAGTTTTAGTAATAGAAAAAGAGCCTGAAATTGTAAAGTATAAGGTATGAGCTCACCGGCGTTCCGCGGCGACATGTCGACGTACTCGTCGACGTTGGCGCGCGGCCGCGGCTCCGCGAACCCAGCGGTCGGCGGCGTCCGCGCTACTATCACCTGCAATGGACTTGCATTTCGTAACTCAAAGTTGGATGGAAGCTGTTTCCTGTACCCTTAGTATGAGTTTTGATAGTTTTCGAGCTCGATCAAACGTATCGTCTCTTTTCATTGCCTACTGATTCTGATAGTTTACGCTAGAGGCGCTAGTGGGCAGTGTATGAAAAGAGACGATACGTTTGATCGAGCTCGAAAACTAACAAACTCATACTAGGGGTACAGTACTATTTTAGTTAACAAAGTCAAATATTTTCATCCATATTTTAGAAATGAAGCACTGAAGTTAAAAAAAAAAATGTCTCAAGCTCCTCCGTAGTTCGAAAGGCACTTCACATGTGCCAGTTGTTACTGTAGATAATTGTTTCTATCCACAGTTTGAAATGGGTCATTAGTGCATTATCAAGAGCTGAGTCTGAGAATCAGTCATTTATAAACAACTGAGCGTGCTCAGTGTATCGCCGACAGCGCACAGGTGCGTGCACTATATTAATTTTTTCGCACTATGAGATTTTTTGTGTTCATACGCAATCGACTGCGTGTGCAATTGACGTCTTCAACCGACGTCTACGGAGGAGAAATTCCTCTATTTTTTACTTTCTCGAACGTAGCATAGAGGAAGTCTTGTAATCGTCAAAAAATTCGACCTTGAGATTTAGAAGGATTTACACGTTTTGGACCTCCCCGAGTACAAAAATACTGTTTTTGGAATTATGTCTGTGTGTGTGTGTCTGTGCCTTAGCACGATAACTCGAGCATGCTTTAACTTATTGTAACCAAATTTAACATGCATGTATGACATCAAAATATAAGGTCTCTATCAACTTTTGAGTCGTTTTCTATCAACTTTCTCGTATACCAATACGAGAAAGTTAAGGGGAGACCACTCCCGACTTTTTTTAAAATGTGTAAATAGATGGTGCACGTAGCAGCCGATCTGCGGAGTGTTCGTAGTTGAGAATGCAGCGGCAGAGTGGCATGTGCAAGTCGTTCCCTGTAAGCGTCTAACCTTGCTGGCGAGCTGTAGTTGGGGTGGAGGTACAGTCCAATGAGATGGTCGTTCGGTGTATGTACCGACCTTGGGCATGGGGCTGGGGCTGGGCGAGAAGTCCAGCTCCATGAGGTCTGCGGCGGCGGCGCGCGGCAGGTGCGGCGCGGAGGCGGGCGCCCTCGGCGCGGCGGAGGGCGGGCGGGCGCCGGCGCCCACGCTGTAGGCGCGCAGGCGCGTGTCGGGCGCCGCGCCCACGGCCGCGCGGGACCCCACGCTCCAGGCGCGCGGCGGCCGCGTGCCCTCCGCGATGTGCGACGTCGCCGGCTCCAGCTGGTACTCGCTGCGCACACATACACACGATTTTCATTAAAAATCGAATCACACACTGTTAATTGATTAATATGATTGCACGGGTTTTTGTTAAATTTCCGATATCGTCTTCGATTAAGTAAATCATTAACAATCTTGACATTCCCCGATTCATTTCGATTGGTCGGAAAAGACGGATCGTAAAGTACAATCGTACGCAACAAAATGGTGAAGTTCAAAATTAAGTTGCGACCATTTTTTTCTGTTTTTTAAGGAAACATACACATACATAAAGATGATATTTTAAAAATATATCACAATCCAGCAAAGTTTCCACTGATAAGTAGGTAGTATATATGTCAATAAAAAAACAACAGTGCTTGAACTGAAATAAGTAAATATAACTAACATAAAATACTAAAACGGTTTAACATAAACAACAAAATAGAAATAAAACCACTTTTACGGATTTAACTCGCGTGTAATTAGATTTTACATGATGTTATTACTGCCCGACGTTTCGTAACACTTTTCAGCGTTCGTGGTCACGGGATGACTAAAGATGTAGGTTGTCAAATTTTATGAAATAGTTAAATCTACCGTCACTTTAATTCTTAATTTGGAGTATTCCGTTTTACACAAACGGAGCTCACGGTGTCATTAGGACCTAATGTGTAGTGCTCGCGCAAATCTAAGAGAACATTAAACAAAATATAAATAAAATTATATCATTCAAAAGAAACTATAACGGCTTTTTTTTACTTTCCTAGCGACAAATTAAATATGTCAAGTTCCGACAATAGTTTGTTATAATTTCTACTACTCTGACTGCGGCTACTCTACTTTCTTTTTCTTTTCTGTTGACCTTCTATTACTGTTGACCAATAGAAGACTCTCTTTTGTTCTGTAAGGCATCTGGTTGCAATATATAAAAAAAGGGTCATTGTTTTAACAAATTGCAACCAGGTTTCTTTAAGGCAATTGTATTGCATCACTCTGGTATCTTCACTGAGAATTCTATTGGTCAACAGGCTAAGGGTAGTCGTCGACAGCGTAATACAAAAACGACCCTTTAGGTGGAAGATTAGGGAGACCGCGATAGTAATCTTTGGTGCGTGTGTGTGTAGTGTGGAGGTAAGTACCTGAAGCGCGGGTCTGTGGAGGGCGTGCCGCTGCAGACGGAGCCGCTGGAGGCGGAGACGAGGGCGGGCAGCGGGTCGTGGGCGGGCGCCATGGGCAGGTACCCGTCGGCGGGGTCGTCGTCGCCGCCCTCCGCGCCCATCGACGACGTGCGCGAGTGCTGCACTGACCCCGCCAGCCGCCCGCCGCTCCTACCGAGGGGCACACCATATATCACATCATTTGCATTTTTACTTTCTCGTATACGTAGTAGGTATAGAGGAAGTCTTGAACCTCGAGACTTTGACGGTTTTACACGTTTTGGGGAGGTCCAAAACGTGTAAATCCGTCAAAATCCGGTCCTCCTCTGAGGTCTCAATCTGAGTCCAAAAATATTTTTTTTGGAATTATGTTTGTGTGTCTTTATGTCTGTGCGTTTAGTTAGCACGATAACTCGAGTATGCTTTAACTTATTGCAACCAAATTTAACATGCATGTATGACATGAAAATGTAAGGTTTTTATCACTTTTTGAGTCATTTCCGGTATACGAGAAAGTCAAGGGGAGACCACTCCCGATTTTTTTAGTTCTCCCTTTTCAAGGAAAGTATAAGGCCCGCTTAATCGTTCTATCTCGTTTTATTTCTGTGACTAGGACTCATCGCCACTCACGCTGTGGTTGCTCGAGCCGCTCGACAGTGTCTCCCTGCCGCTAATTTGGCACGCGTGCATAACATGGACCGCGGAACACGTATTCTTCTCCTGTTATGTTAACATTGATATTATCATCTATCTTTCTCTCCACACAAGCTTTCAGTTATAAATTTCTTACACGGCCGTTTTTGCCGGCTTTGCCGTTCAGAGCATGCTTAGCGGCCGTGTAAACGACGTTTGTATGTGTGCGTGCGCCGATTCGTCACTATATATGGATTCAAAGTACTGTGTTCTCTATATTGTGCCTAAAGGCTGATTTACAAAAGGTACCTAAGTAAAGAGCCAGTAACATGAGTCAGTGCTGGCGCCGAGAACTGACCACACACCGTTTACGTGCAGTCAGTAAGCGGGAATATTGAAGTTAGCGTTCATACGACAGCGCTGTACTGACTCCAAATCCATTGTAAATCCCTGTGTAAATCTGCCTTAATACTTATTAAGTAGGTACCGATGTTTTTTTTTGCAATACCCGAAAATATTACCTGATGAAATCCCTGAAAGTAGTAGGTACCTGATAAAGTCCCTGGTGACGTCACAGCCATCGGGCTCCTCTGGTATGCGCGGCGTTCGGTGCCACTCCACGAGAGCATCAGTTTCATCACGTGACGTGTCTAATCCTGACAAATAATCGCGGGTCTACAATACTGATGATGGTGAAAACAATTCCTTATTTATCGTGTTTAAATTATACTCGTTAGGGAATAAATAGCAATGAAAATTCTTGGGTTATGTGTGGACAACGCATTACTCCATTTTGGCCAGTTGTCAGTTTCGGTAATGTGATGAACTCATGTTTGTACCGAAAAATCGTTCAGGTTTCACCCAGGTATTGATGTTATGGGTACTTCACTAGAATATGTTCTTATAGCATGTCTTATTTTTCGAAAGTTATAAGATCTTCTCACATCAATCTCATTTCTATAATAAAAAAAGATATATGGCTCTCCTTCTTGAGATATTTCTTAGTTGTTATTCTTAGAAGCAATATGTTTATATACAAAGAATATAAGTTATTCTTTAAATATTTGTTCTTATTCTAATAAAAATAACTTATCTGATACTTATGACCCTGAATTATTCAACTATACCTTTTTAGTTTTACTTCTTTATATCTTGATGGACCTCTTGGTCTTCTTCTCAAGTGATGGTCAACGCCCATCGCAGATGACAGACTTTGCTTGTTCCAGTTCGCGACATGATTTTTATCAGTAAGAGAATAAGGTCGTGCCATTTTTATAAGCGGACAATTTCTACTTTACGGGCTTAGTAATAAAGATCGTGTAAAGGACTAGATCGCACAGAAAGTCCGTTGTCTGCTATGAGCCTAAGACTGATGATATGGCCGAAGGTGGAAAAGAGAGGAAAGGAGTTTCTTTTTTTCTTTCTTCTTTTAAGTTTTTACTATCATATTTTAATATGTATATTCTAAGCTGTCTCTGTAAAGACTCCTTACGAGTCTTTTGCCGAACTTGAGTTTGGCAGAAATGGTTGATTCATGAAAATTAAGATTCTTAAATAATAATGAGCTAAGCAAATATGTATATTCCTAGAGTGAATCGCTATGCTCAGAAACGCCCTAGAGTCTTGAGAGTAACAGCTTTATTGTAATTATATGTTTTCTATGTACTGAACAATACATTTAAAAGAAAATGATGACTACTGATTGCCATAAAGCTTCAAGACGTGAAGTGAAGTAAATTTTTCAATGACAGGATGAAACTTTAATAAACGCTTTATTATTCCATAGTAAATATTTTAATAGAATTTTTACAAAACGTCAAAGAAAATACAACATTAACTAAATACTTTCTAGTATACTTAATCATAAATAACTAATGACTAAATAATAAATCACTTTACGTTTGAAAATCACATCTTGGAAGGCACGTGGATAATCTAGGATTGGAGTCAAAATGTTGACTGTCAAATGCGGAATGCAATTGAAGAGACGGTACACTGTGTGTGTGAGAAAGAGTGCCACGATTTATTCTGCGACTGTCAGTTGATTTGACGGTCGCAAAATCCATTGACACTCCAGTACTCGCCATTGAATCTTTCATCATAGAAGAACTTGAATAAGCTGGCAATGTATTAGTCACACTCGTGGAACTCGCACACAATGACCGGTATTTATTGGCACGATTCATTGCGTTTAAAATCTCAACTTTAGCATACAGCTTCTGTTCCGCATTAAGCTTTTTTAGCATCTGCGATAGCATAAAAGCAAATATGTCATCCTCATCAATTCCTTCTTGGGTTATATAGTGAGATGTGTTGGCTAATTTAGGACTGTTTTGTGATGTGGTTGCGTGTTCCAATAACGTGCAATATTCTCCTGTATTTTCTTCTATATCTATTCCTTTCATTCCCTGTGTCGACGACTGTGTTCGCATAGGTAGCCAAAGCAACAATGAGTCTGAGGACGCATATTTTCTCGGGCGATGTCCTGAAAACAAAAACCAGAGTAAAGTATTTTAGCTTTTACAAAAATCTTAATCTAGAAGCTAACTAAAAGGCAAACTATTCAAATTCACTACGTAAAACACCGAATAAGGGAAGGGAAGCAACCTCAGAAATAAGTACAAAATACTAAAACACCATGCATAAGTAATTTATTTAATAATGTGATTTACAATAATAAACATAATATCTTCTCAACATAGGGTACAAATTATTAATTATCTGATCGGGCTACTTTTCACATGCATTTGTCAAATTGTGTGTGTGGCCACCAAGAGTCTCTGAAAACATACATACATTGTATATATGCCGGTTGTTAATGTTGACGAAAAAGGAATAAAGGAAAAAACAAAAAAAAATAGCAGGCGACAACACTAAACATATTAAAATTTGGAATAACTTACCTGTATGATATGACATCGTCACTTCAATTTTAATTTAAGAATCAATAAAATTGTAAATACCTCAGTGAGTGTACCGTAAGTGAGTGAGTCACGAGCAACAAACGTAACCAACTTTGACAGTTCACTTCGTGGCTCATATTGATAAGACTTTATGGTTCGTATTTAATAAAGCTCATTACGTGGGCGCGCTATCTTGAGTGTGGGAGGTAAGTGCAAGACAGATACTGTCTCTGTAGATATAGAAAATGATATCTATTTAGCGTCCACCTTGTCTCTAGATGTCGAATAATTTTAGTGAGGTTTATTAATAGGGACCTATGATGGCTCAGAGACAACATTCATTACCGTGGCTCAGATGTCAAAAAAATATAATATACATTTAATGCTAGTGACAAAAAATCGTGAAAAAATAGGTTACGATTAGATAAGTTTGCAATTGTAATGATTTTATTAACAAAATATTTATTCCACCGTGAATTATGTTCGTTGCAAAGTTGTATTTTATAACTATGTCCAGTCACACTATTGAATTTTTCTAAAAATATACGTTTTAGTATCACGAATTTTGTAAAGAAAGCATTACATATTCATAACTATGTCAAAGATAAAGATAGGACAGTTAAAAAAAATCACTAAACATAGCGAAATTGTTCAAATAAATTTAGACACTGCTTAAATTGGCAGCATTACATATAAATGTTTTCCCATATTGTTAAGTACATATTTCCATCTGGATAAAGTTTTTTTTTTATTTGTACAGAAGAGGTTATTACCATACTTACCGTCGATTTCGGTATGCCTCTGCGCTGGCCTCTCTACTTCGTAGGAAGAACAAGCTCTTGAGGGCATACTATCACAGCGACTGCGCAACGGTCCCGCGTCTGCGAACAAAGATACACTCTAATACATCTGAATCAGCAATATTTTAGCTTGAACATTTTTACACTGTCACGTGGCAGCCATGAGCTCCAAACATGCTTTTTAAACCAGTTTAAAAAACGATTCGCAACTAACATGTCAAGAGGCTACTCTTATAAAAGCATAAAGTCGCTGAAATATTAGATTTTATATAAATTTCAAATTTTTCATACATCCAAATTGAACACCGGTAAGCGGTTATTACAAGCTTTGAAGATTGATGTGCTAGCTAAGAGACCTTTGAGTTTTTCACCTTCACAAACAACTGTGTTATGAATCTGAAAACAATCAGATGTGAATCGTAATTAAACAACGTCAAGTCACATATTCTATAAATTATATTTAATTGTTTTTTTTTAAGGAGCTCGGGGCAACAATAAAATGCGTGTCTATTAAAGCACTCTAAAGTAAAACTTTTATAAAGCAAAGCTAACTTCATCAATTCAGATGTTTTAATAAAATCGAGCTAAAAATTAGTGAGGTAATAACTGTGCAAAAAAACTGACAAATCTGAGTGACATACACGACAAGCGAATGTATCACGATATTTACATGTCCGATAACGTGCTAAATGCAACATAACCGTCACCAAAAAGAGGATGTAAGGAACTTTCGGATTTTTACACTTTGAAAAATCAGGAAATCCCAATGGATGGAGGTTAGTATGTGCGATGTATGTACATGATTTATTGTAAGACTCATCATCCAGTGATGCGGAGTTGAGCAAAGGATTTTTCAAAGCCAGTATACCTTTGCAGCTGCTTGTTAATTATTGAGAGAGTAGCTTTGTCCAATCAGCGTCCCCGCATTGGTGGATGTTGCGCCTAAGCGTGTACGCGTGAAACTCTGATTTGCGTATACCTACGTATGGCGATCTTAAATCGTGCAACTTGTGATTTTGCCGATTGTTAATATAAATAAAGACGTATCTGGTAATGAAATTACTCTTCAGTCTTATTGAAGGTTTAATTACAAAAAAAGAATCAACAGTATTTCTCATACTCTTATGTGAATAAAACTAAAGAGATATACATTTACGAGAACGAGACAGTCTTTCATAAACAAGCCAATAACGTATTTTGACTGCTTTATGAAAGCTTATAATTAATTTAGAAGCGTGTAACTCTATAGAATTAATGTGATAAAGCACGCCTTTTCATTTCATTAACGTTTAACATCAGAGGTTCTCAACTTGGCCGATGGTAAACGAATAGAACACTACAAGCGCCGGAGGTAACACTGGTTACTGTACCTTGAATAGTTTAGATAGTGTACATCAACAGCAGTAGATCAAGATTTATCCCAATAATCCATCCAAAGAAATCCATGCATTTAGTGGATATGTTTTCGGAACTTTGCGTGAAATTAAATTTTTGTTCCGAAAATACGCCCAAAAGATTATCAATAGGTTTATTATCTTATGACCAAGCGGAGGGTATCACCCCAACACTGGGCGATTCTAATATTAATCTCCAGCAAAGGTCTACTGCGCTTGGTAACAAAAAATGACCATACAAAACTTAAATTTCATGCAAAGTACTGAAATACAGTCAATGAGTGGATTCCTTTGAAAGATTTGACGGAATAACGCGTAATTAACGCTGCTAACAGAACATGGCTTCTAGACCTCACGTAAGAATACAACTCGCAAAGGTTTGGGGTTGCGGTCTTTCGCAAGGGAATACTTACAGTTTGGTCCGCTGTATGATGTGCTTGGAGTTATCAAGACAGTTGTGACGGATACAAATTAAGACCTGGTCCACACGACAGATTCTTTCACCAACCACGCTTCTCGGGATCAAACGTGACTTAACAATTACTCCAAAGCGTAGTAAATTCTGACGACTGAACATTAAAATTCAACAACTAAAGTTAGGAGGGCGTTATGAGCTAGTGCGATATACAGGGTGAATTTGAAGTCATTGGCATCAATTCAGTCTACCATTGTACTTAAATTAGGGATTATTTTTATGCGTATCCGAATAAAAAAAAATCAACTTTAAAGAAACTACAAAATAAATGAGAAATTGATAAAGTATCATTTTCTTTCGGGATAGTAACATGCTTAGTGCGACACAGCGAAGCGTCGATACCTACACGTAGTCGGGGGCGTTCGCTCTCTCGCGATCCGCGAGAACAGCTGATCTACCTTGTAGGTACAATAACAATGGATAATGAACGCTAAACTTCATACCTATTTTTTCCAGCTTAGGACGATTAAAACTTCGGTAACAGGCAGATGAAATAAGAACAAACTCATGAATAACATAACACACAATTAACACTTTTAAAGTTTTTGGCGTATTTCAAAAGGCGAAATTAAAGTATTCACGTTAATAAGAATTTTCAAATCATGATTTACTTATTACCTATCACTTTTGCTCACAAATATTTTAACAATTGTTGAAAGTGTCCGCCGCCTCTTTCAATACATAATTCAGCTAGGCACATATGATTGTCTTTCACTCTGTTCAATACAGAGCCTTGCAATTTTACAGCTTCAAAGGCTAAGATTATTTTGTTTTTGAGTTCGTCTCTCGTTTCACTTTCACTCTCATACGATTACTCGGATGGCATGATATTGTGCGTGCCATAAAACCGGTTTGATTACGGGATTTGATTTACGCGAGTTCACACATGTTAATTTGTTTGTATGTACTGTTGGTTTGTGTACCGTCCTTGCACATTACGTGGTCGAGGCATTACGATACGATAACAATACTACCATAAAACAGCCACTGCAATCCTTAACGCGTGTGCGACGACAAGTTCCCGAGACCGAGCAAAGTAATACGTGCATAAACAAATAAGCGTAAAGCCGTACTAATAAATAAAATAGGTACATAGTATTTTGCGCTTGCGCCGACTGAAGCGGGCGGGGCGAGCGGCGGGCGGCGAGAGGCGTCGTCGGCGCAAGCCGAAAGGTGACGGTGCGCGGTGGCGGCGCGATGTCAAAGGAGTACAAAGGACGGCTGCGCGCGCGGTCTTCCTTTAATGATTTACGAATAAGTTTTTTGGTTTTATGAATGAATTCGTAGTGGGAAAATACGCACGCGCCGAGCGGCAGTGTGTCGCGTCGTTTCAAGCGGACCTATTCAACTTGATATTTTTGAAATTGTTTGGATAACAGCATATTAATATTTATTTATTTTATTAATATTTTTATTGTTTATTTGCACTATTAAGCTATTCTTAAGAAACTAAAATGGTTTTTCTAGGTTTTTGATATTGAAATTTTACTTCTTTTGATTTTGCTAATATGCGGTGTATGCACTATCAACCATGGGTAGAATCTTATTTTAAAAGGATGCCAACGTTTTCAATTTCACCCTGTATACTCCTTCCCGTTGGATATCTGTGCCGAGCTCAAAGAAAACATTAGAACTGCGAGAACATAATATGTAACAACATTATCGAAATTAATGAATGCGCAGTAAACAATGTATCAAAACAGTTTTATTAAGAAACAATAAATTGTAACGAAAAGTAATTATTTTAATAATTTAGTTTTTAATCGAAATGAGGATTCTCATTATTGAAAGTCAGGGGTGTAGAAAAATCCTGTTGCGTAACGCATTTGGTCTAGTAAGACGCGAAAACTGTAGTCGATCGAAATTGTATACATTGATACGACTAAGACAATAAAGAACTTGTAAAATGAATTCCTCGCTAGGATTAAGTGTGCATTTGTGCAGTAAAATAAAGGCAAAATCGAAGCAAGCTTCACTAATACTACTTCTTCTTTTAATTAAATGGCGTTCGCGACGTAAAGATTACGCATTTCGCCAAAGTCAAGTTAAAATATACTTAAAGTATCAGACAATTGTACGGTAGATTGAGGTTAAAAATGGAGACTCTCAACTCGTGTTTTTACAACAAGAACTCGGGAGAAATTCACTAATACTACTTGTCTGAACTTATACAATGCACACATGGGAATGGGACATGCCTCGAATTATTTTAATCGTATCGTGTTCATTGCGACGTCCGTCGGAGTCTCCGAGACGCGTGGGCGGTGAGGGACCGTGAGTGGCGGCAGAGTTTACCACTGCTGGGCCAAATTCATTTGACCGCTTAGCATGAGGTAAAGATAACATCGATTCAGGTCGAGTCATCATTCTATAATTGATCGAATAAACAAGTTAATCGAATTTGGTAGAAAAAGTGGTGGTTTATAATATTTTATCAAACGAAGTCCTAACCCCTGGAAAAAATTTGGAGCTGCCACGCAAACAAGCAGGAACAATAGCTACAGTTCTAAACTACCCAAATTATTATACCTGCTTGTCTGTGTTTTTTATGAAGGTTACACTTATTATACAAAAATTCAAATCTTCAGTCGTTCGATCACTTAGGAGTGGCAACCGTTCATTTGTCAATAATCACTTTTGACATTTTTTTATTCGAGCGATTACAGAATGACGGGAGTGCCTAGACGAGTAGGCAATCCATTCCATGGAACGCTTTACGAACAGAATATAATGTATGAGACTGACAAAACATCATGGCGGCCTATCGTCGGAAACAGTGTCAAATGCTAGAGTTATCATTTTTACTCGCAGAGACGCTTTGGAGCGTTTGCCACTTGTCTAAGCACACTTATCGCGCTATTCACAACATAACAACCACATCCAAAACGTTTCCTTTCTCATAAATTTTGACGACAGCTTGACGGCGTTCAGATGTCAAAACAAATGGGATCGTTAGTGCTTTGATTTTGATTTTTGCGTTCGTAAATAACTCCATAAGGCCGCCAGTCCATTGGAGCGGAGCGAGGTTGCGAAGTGGAGAATTGATGAAATATTAACCAAAAGGATTGCATAAAATCTCCGCTTTGCTCCAGTGGACAGATTTGAAGCAATCCTATTGGTTAATATTTCCTCGTTTCTCCGCTCCGCAGCCCTCGCTCGCGCTCCAATGGACAGGCAGCCTAAGGTCCCTGTAGTCTTCTCGGCTTAGTGTTATGCGGTCAAATGTTAGGAGGGCGTGTGGGGCGGGGTGTCGCATACGTACTGTGGTGCGCGGGCGAGAGCTTGGCCAGTCGCGCGCCGGTGCTGGCGCGGCGCGCCCAGGGCCGGCGCGGCTTGTCGGTAGCGCGGGCTACCTCCTCGCCGGTCAGCGGGGCGGACCGCGTGCGCTCGTGCACCACGCGTAGCTCCCCGCAGCCGGTCGGCAGCGACACCGTCCGGTGGTGCTTTATCACCCGCCCACCCTTCTCCGCGCTATCGCTACTTAACGCCGTTACCGAGCTATTCGCCGGTTGGTTTTCCGCTGCGAAACACAATGAGAAGCGACACGTTACAGGGCGCCGGCGCGGGCCGGAGCGATGGGCCGGTACGGAGGCGGCCTCTTTGCGACCGCGCTACGCGTGTTGCCGTAAATAAAAAATAACGATACGACGACGGCTGTGTGTGATTATACCGTTTGCCTTCTCTGCAATGGAAGAATAGACCAAAAAACGAGTTGCAGGAAATAGGCGGCTACAATTCGCCATGATGTAATAACAGAAAGCGAGGTAAATTATGAAAAAATGTTGAAAGACGAGTTAAACTTGCATAGATCGACTGAAGTTTAATAAAGTAAACAAAAATTCGACTACAGTTTTCTCATAATATTTTTAAACAGTGTTAATATAAAGAATGAAAAGCCATAGATACAGGGATCGTTATCGAGCCACGTCACGATAATAGACCAACTATTTGCCGTAATAATACCTAATGTACTCTAATATATAAGACGAGCGTTCCTAGGAGTACATTACTCCTAGGAAGGCAGACATTTTCCACGGCTAATCATCGTGATCCTTATAGACGTTAAAATAACTGACAAACAATTTTCACAAATTGACTCTAAAAGGATCTCACATTTCAAGGGGCTATTTTATACAAAATCATAAACAAAAGACAATAAGAATAAAAAAATAACAAGCATCATATATCATATTTTATGACTTAGTATGTAATAGATCCACATACTGTGGAAAGCCTTAAAAAAATTTGTAAAACGATAAATTTATGAATAGTCCTTTAACTAACGAAAATTTGTAAAGTCTTTTCACCCCCTTCTAAATTATAAATACTGATGTTCAACATTATTTATAGATTTTTTTTTTAATTTTTTATAAATAAAAACTATCCTTAGCATTTTTTTAATAAGAATGTTAATATACAATAACATAAACATTAACAACTAAAAAATTAAACAGAAAATACATTGTCTAAAACCATTTCACTGTTAAGAATGGTTTGTTAATAATTTTTTTGCAATTGTATTTTGTCGCAAAGAGGCGTTTTGGCTCGTTTACATTATTCGGTTTGGCCGTCTTCAGTGAAACAATTATTTGTTGGTCTACTTCGAACACATATACCGATTATAAATTGTCATTGCCGTAGCATTAGGAAATTGTTGAGTCATCGTTGACATCTGACTTGGGCACGCCTCCCGACCAATCATGTCGCAATAAAATAGGAATTCAAGTTCGCAGTGACCAATTGAATTGCAGAATCTCGTAAAAAACGCACCAATCGTTTCATTTTCTTTCCATTCACCTGCTAATTAAACAATTTTTCACAGATCACAGACGAGACAATAATCCCTCCTAATATTATAAATGCGAAAGTATATCTGTCTGAGCTTTCATGTCTAAGCCACAACAGAACCGAATTTGATGAAATTTGGTACTAAAATAAACAAGAGCACGGGAAATAACTTAGGATACTTTTTATCGCGCAAAAAAGACTTGAAGGCAAGAAATTTAGGTAAAACTGGAAGCTACAACTGGAACAAAAAGTGAAGACAAAAAATTTGACATTGATACTTATTATATCCATTTGTCCCTTTCTAACCACTAGAGCACGTTTCACGTGACAGTCTAATACGTCATACGTACGTACGTCATCATATTACTTGTGGGGAGAGTTAGAAAGAGACAGGTAGGAAACGAAAACATTCAAAGGTTACTCGGGGTCAAAAAAGTTGTCTTCACTTTTTTATTGGTGGCGTGGCTTCCAGTTTTACCTTTAAATTTCTTGCTTGAAGGGGTTGAAATAGGGGATGACAGTTTGTAAGGAAGTTCGTCATGGTTGAAAATAAAACTGTGAAACTTTGAATTAAGGTAAGTACTTAATAAGAAATAAATAAATATTTGTTTTAGGATTTTTCAAATTTTAACCTGTGTGGGGGTGACATGGGGGATGAAAGTTTGTATGGAATTAATTCGACATTGTTTTGTATTTAGGCACATAAGAAATAAATAAATATTTGCTCTATCGTTTTTGAAATATTTACCCTAATATTTTATTTAGGGAATCAAAGATCGTAAGGAAGTCCAAACAAAGTCACGCTTTCACCCCACCGGAACCGATTATGATGAAATTGAGTACAAAAAATTACTAGAATATAAATAAATTTTGATGTAAAAAGGGCATGAAGGGGTTGAAATAAGGGATGAAAGTTTGTATGGTATACCTCATTATCGAAGATAAAACCATGATACTTTGTATCAAAGCACGTGATAAGATATAAAAAAAATTAGTAGCCTTTTGAAATTTTGTCACCCATGTGGGAATGAAATATGGAATTAAAAGTCCTATGGAAGTTGGATGGAATAACAGAAACGTAGTTAATAAAAAAAATATTAAAATAAGCTATTTACAGTAATTTACAGCAGTTTTTGTGAGTTTTATTTGCAAAATCAGTAACCAAAAAATAAATAAAAATGCTACCTAAAGTAACTATTCCACTCGGACGAAGTCGCGGGCAAAAGCTAGTAAACTTATAACGGAGAATAGAACCCTCCTTTTGAAGTTAGATGCGAATATCACAAAGACTTTGAAGTCGTGGTTAGGTTAGGACTAGCGCACTCAGCCGATCAATCAACTTTGTTCGTGTATTCCCAGTAGTTCCAGTGTATAGTCCCATCATGGGACTACTGATATTTTTTTCCCAGAGGTTCAGGAACAATTTGACCTACATTGTCGACCCGGCTTCCCCCCAACACATCTACTAATTATTACAACACAATTTTTGATGTTTCATGTTCTGTTGGCTATTATTTGATGTGTCGTTGAGTTAGTTATAAGAGTCTGACTTGTTTATTTATTTTAAATCTTACTCTATTACAGCATAAAACTAAGTGCTTATCAATCCTTCTAAGGGCAGACTTAAGTCTAGGTTGCCACAGCATGCATATCTGGACTAGATATTTGTAGTTAGTATATTTGTTCCACAAAAAGTTACCATGAAGTTTTTATTAATGAAACTATACTATACATAACCATATATAAACTATGCGTTTTATGCATCTGAGTAACACACGGAACTACTGAGAATAGAAATCCCAATAGTCCAGTCAGTGGAACCTCTGGGAAAAAATACCAGTAGTCCCATCATGGGACTACTCCACTGGGACTAGTAAGAATACACGACTTTGTTTAGAGATCACAACAATTTTAGGATGAAAAGGTAACTAATCATCTAACTAAGAGTTATCAAAACGCATATCTTAGCGAAATATTGAGACGATAGTATTGCATCTCTCCCAAAATAATAAATCACCTGTGAGCTTTCAAGGCTTCAATTTCATAAAAAAAAATCAAATACAGTGGGGTTAGGGTCTACAAAGAGATTGGAAGACAACGATGTTGTAAAATCATTTCCTCAACAAGACGCGAATTATAAATATAGGGTACAAGCAATCATCATCATCAACAACAGCTCATATAAAGTTCAGCACACAAAAGTTAATGGTACAGACACGATACGGACGGACATGATAACACCCATAATGCCGACGCGACCAATGAAGAGCGACGTTGTGTGAGTGTGAGTGTGACTTATGGTGAGTGTTACTCAACGCTGTCTCCTAAACGTAATGTTCATGATTGTAAATTGTGGGCGTGATTGCGTAGTACGTTTCGTTCTTTTGAGTGCGTGCATTAATAGTAAGTAGAGGGAATAAAGCGGCGACACTAGTTCCGGTAGTAAATGCGAACCAAAGCATTTCTATCTTCTTTATTATTATTTCCGTGGGAACGCGTAACTAAAGCAGGTCTCGCGGAATCGTATCAAATCTAGGCAGAGAGAGTGATGATGAGTGCCGATGCATCATCAGGTGGACGGTTGTCTTCTACTGGACTACACCTGGATCACAAGTCCCAGGCACTGCTACTGGCTCCCTTTCTGCAAAGCAATGGACCGGCACCCGCACGGTGAATCCATGGAACGCTAAGAGCTATCGTCTCGTCTTCATCTGTTATTCTAACTAATTAGATATCTCAGAAGTAATATGTAATTTTGTAATGTTTAAAAATTGCCGTACCTAAAATATAACGAATACATTCCGTTAAACGAAATACAACCGCCACATTATTTATTTATTTATTTATTTATTTATTTATAAGGTACAATTACAGACAACAGACAGAAAACAAATATCATTTACAAAATACTTAATTAACACTGCGTGTCTGCGTCCAATTAAAATTGTACACAACACTTATATTAAACATCTATATAACTTTAAAATATGAAATAAAATATGAAAACAAAAAAGATACAGTATACTTATTAGAATCATATATTCATGCATTGTATAACGACATGAGTGCGTTTTTGTAACCACGAATGCTACAGTTAAACATATCTATGTCTGAGCAAAGTTCATTGTAACATAAACACATTCGGTTCAAGGGGCTATTTTTTGCAACATTATTTCTAGATAAGGGAACACTAAACAACTGCTGGTTACGCACAGATCGAGTAGGCACCCTAAATTTCAATGACCCCAGTAAGTTGCTGTCAGAGAGACCGTTGGCAATCGAGTGAAGAGCGCACAGATCACTCATCAATCTTCTACGTTCAAGGCTCATCATATTGAAATAATGCAAACGATCGGCATATTCAGATATTTTTTTACGCAAACCACACTTAATACACATCGCCCTCACAAATCTACGTTGAACAGCCTCCAGTCTGTCCACATGGATGTTATAAACAGGGAACCATACAGAGGAACAATACTCTAGTGTACTTCTCACCAGAGCGTTGAACAGAATCAACCACGATCTTGTGTTTCTAAATGGCTTAGCATGGCGAAGAACAAAACTGAGCATCCGATTGGCCTTACTGCAAATTTGGTCATAGTGAAATCTGAATGAAAGAGTCGTGTCAAAATACACACCCAAGTCCCTTACCGTCCCTACACGGGTCAAACTAAATCCACGGATGTTATATTGAAACTGTATGGGGTTTTTATTTTTGGTAAAGGTTATAACCTGACATTTTTCAACATTAAGGGCCATATCATTTTTATTACACCAATCTGAAATCACATCCAGGCTACTTTGTAACGCCTTGCAGTCCTCGATACTAACGACACGTTTGAAAATTTTTATGTCGTCTGCATAGGCGAGACAGTCACAAGGAATAATATTTAGAAGGTCATTAATAAAGATTAAAAATAAGAATGGTCCCAGATTAGAGCCTTGTGGCACCCCGGAGCTTGATATATATGTCAAGGAATCATAACCGCACAGTGAAACCAGTTGAGAACGATTGAGAAGATATGATGTAAGCCAACGTAGTAAATTTCCATGTATACCCATGTGGAATGCCTTAGCCAATAGTATTGAGTGATTAACTCGGTCAAACGCCTTTGCAAAGTCAGTGTAAACACTGTCGACCTGCTTCCTTATGTTGAAGGAATCACATAAAAAGGTGACGTACAACAAAAGGTTGGATTTTGTGGATCTACCCTCAACAAAACCATGCTGCTTATTACTAAGTAGAGGTCTCACGTGGTTATACATACGTTGATAAAGTATAGACTCAAATATCTTAGCAAACCAGTTGAGAATACTAATAGGGCGATAGTTCTTAACATCTCTTTTATCTCCGGACTTGTATATTGGCATTATTTTAGCTATTTTCCAATACGATGGGAATATTCCGTCACTAAGGGATTTATTAAATATGAGCGTTAAAGGGTCAACCAAAGCTGAAGCACACATGCGGATAATTATAGGGGGGATACCATCAGGACCTGCACCTTTAGATATGTCTACACTCTTTAGTTTAGCCAACACAGAAGAACTATCAACACTTAATTGTCCTAAAGAAAAGTTGTGAGAGGGGAACTCAGGAGTGAAAGTTGTCTTTGTATCTTTCACATAAACTGACGCGAAGAATTCCGCAAAGAGATTCACAATCTCTGACCCAGTAGTAGCCACGCGATCACCCATGTACACATTATTCGGCACAGTGTTAGCACCTCTTTTACTACTTGTGTACCTCCAGAAAGATTTTAAATTCATGTTGAGATCTTTTTCAATATTAAATATATAGCGTCTGAAACAGTCATCCATCAAAACCTTAGCCCGCAATCTCAACATTGAAAATGTGTCATAGTCCCTGGGATTGTTTTGCTGTTTATATCGTCTATGATATTTGGATTTTAATTTCAGAACTCTCCTTAGACCAACGGAAAACCAGACTGGGAACTTATTGGTACGGATTTTCTTTTTGGGTGTGAATTCTTTTATTATTAAATACAGCTGATCATAGAAATATTTAACGAGACTATCACAATCAAGCGTCCTTGCATGAAATTCCCAATCGATTGCTTTGAGCTTCACAATGCAACCTTCAAAATCAGTCTTGTGAAAGCTCAATTTTTCGAGAACCTTATCAGGACGCAACGGACGAGTTGACCCATAAAACACCAGCTCAAACGGAGGGTGATGTGCATCAAGTCGACTAATAGGAATTGCCTCCTGTAAAGAAAAGTCACTTGGGTTGTTCGTTATAACTAAATCTAATATTTTGTTATTGGGATTACGTATATAGTTGAGTTGACTTATAGTATTTCTGTTGAAAAAATCACAAAAACCCTCAGATTTTTCACAATTTCCACTAATAGGAGATTTTGTTTCCTCAGACCAGACCAAGTTACCTAAATTAAAATCACCCACAAGACACATAATTTGAGTAGGATTAGAACTAAGTAAACTGGTACACTTATCAGTAAAGTTCAGAAACTCGGCAGCAGGTATATAGTCTGTCAGATATACGGTACATAAATTCATTGTGTTATTTTTATCGATATTAATCTGCACCCACAAATCCTCAACACAATCAGACTGCCAATCACTCCTGACAGCAAAACTTATCCTTTTCGAGATTGCCATTAACACACCACCACCATGATGTTTGTTAAATCTTTTACAGAATCTACTGTCTCGATCTCTGCGAACAACAGTATATCTATTGTCAAACAACTCCGAAGAAAGAACAGAATCATCTAACCATGTTTCAGTAATACATATAATATCGTAATTATTATTTAATATGGAGTTATAAATATCGAAAGCCTTACTCTTCATACCCCTTATGTTTTGGTAATATACACTGACAGCCATTAAAATTACGTATAAAATGTATAAAAAAAACTTAAATAAACAAACTTAAATACTTAGCGAATTAATTCAAGACTTTCAACTGTTTTTATTTGTATGTGCGGAGAATCAGGAGACTTTCTTACAAAAATCCGTCCGCCGCGCACCCAAACGAATTGATATTTCAATTCTTTGGCTTTTCTCCTCGCCGCAGCATGAAGATTCTTGTTGGCAGGTGATAAATGTTCAGATATGTAGACCGGGCTATTGTCGCCAGCAAGACCGAGTAGAGAGGTGTTGAGTTTAGCATTTGGGTTTGCTTTATTATATCGATGGACCGATGAATAAAATTCATCACGGCATATAATATTTCTAAATTTGGCTATGATAGTACGAGGATATTTACTTTCCTTAGACTGTCTGGCAACTCTCACACAACCCATAATATCATGCACATTAATCTTGGAACCAACTATGGTGGAACACTGTTCCAAAAGATTAATGAGATTCTCACTGCGATGTTCAGGAACCCCATGAATCTCTAGGTTATTTTCCCTTAAGTATTGTTCAGTATTATTTAAACGTTCAGAGAGTTCTTTCACAGTGGTTTCCAGTTTCTTTGAAGCACTTGCAAGAGCCGCATTTTCAGTTTTCAACGTAATTAGTTCCATCTTCATCTCCTCGTGCTTACTATTAAAAAAATCAAGAGAGGCGCGAAATTCCTGAAGTTCTTCTCGTATTGGTGAAAGTTGTTGTTGTAGAATCGTTTTTAACATCGTCGGTATCTCAATTTTAATTGACGTTAAAACTTTGTCACAGATAGCAGTTATGAGGCCATCATCATATGTACAGAGCGTGCCGGTCTCACCAGAACTAGGTGGAGATGCAGGAATCGGTTTTGGTTGAGATTTACGAATAGTGACATTGTTGGATTCTGTTGTATCAAGGTTTTGAGGCGAGTACTCAGATAAAGCTCTAATAGGAGTATTAATATTGCCTGATTTAGGTTGCCTGCTCTTGCATTCATAACAACTCCAATGACTTTTATGGTCTTTCGTCATTGTATTTCGAAAGCGCTGAACGGACACATTAGCGCAATCGAGATCGTAACTTTTAGAGCACTCAATGCATTTTAAATATTCACTATTACTATATTTTTTTCGACACCCGCCGCAAACAAATTGTATAGGGGCCATTTAATACTCTTTTACTCTCAGAGAAAATCACAAGCGCGGAAGGCGCAATGTCGCTTCTGCAAACTTCTCAATGGCCAGTGACGTACCAAGTTCCGCCAATGATCTCGTACACCACGCACAGTTCAATACAGTACGTGTTCTGTTAAGCGTAACGTCGAATTTCATACGCTCGTTCTCCACCGTTGACAATTTACTCACATAAGCCGATCGCAGGTAGATCGCCCGTCGGTTATTATTTTTCTGTTAATTCGTGTAATTGCAACACTTAAACCAATGAGTTATCGCTAATTAATATTCACTGCACTTTAAGGTATGGTAATATTTACGATTGACTGTTAATTTGATGCATTAAATATTTATTAAAAGAATCTTTCACAGAGTAATTGTTACAAGGTGTTAATACTCCGAAACCAAAGATCAATGTATCGCCATATGTATGTAAGATATTAGGCCACCGACTTAATGTAAATGAGCCCCGCGTGAAACACCATGAGAATTAATGGATATGCCGCGAAATTTGGCAAGATATGTACAGGCACCATCGCTTGGTATATGTTATTTAGTAACAAAAACATGACAAGTGACGTTTACACACAATTATTGATGACTAAATGGTTAAAAATTGGAATTTGCATTGAGATGTTCATTGCGTTTCAAATAGACAACACTGAATGTTTACAATATCATTTTAAAATATATTTTTAGCAAATTAAATATCTGGTATTTTTTTTTAATCTGTCTTGTACATTTTTTTATCAAGTGAGCAGCTACCCCATGTTAACATAGTGATATGAATAGTGTAATGCTATCAAAAATTCTATATTGAAATATTTCCCATATAAATATGTAGTTCGGAACACAAGCAGGATTGCAAGAAGGATAATTAATATTTATATTTTTGAAAACACTATAATATTTATAAGACAGTTTTTAGCAAGGATACATGCTCGCTTATTAGATTATGTGCCAAAACATCTTACCATATCAAATTCACTAGAAAAATTAATATCTAGACCTAAAATGGAGTATTTTGTAGGAATAAATTTTAATGATAAAACATTCAGTGTTTTCCAGACAAATATATCACAACCTGCACACAACCATCACCGACACACACCACTTCACCACTTCTGTTAACCCGCAACGGCAGTTGTCACATGCAACACCACCATAGCCGAAATACCATTTTAGTACCGTACAATAAAGCTTAGAATCGCATACAGCAAACGAAAATTGTTCATATTACAAAACGGCTTAAGTACTAATTAAAATTAGTATTAAGAAGTCGTCATTTCGCAGGTCATTTTATTTGACATACATTTTACATAGTCTTAGGGCCGTCTCCACAGGTTCTACGGTTAATTTGGAGATATCTGGCAGATCAATTGACAATTTTGTATGGACTAAGTAAGTTCCCATTAGAATTTAATTGACACACAATTAAATTCTAATGGGAACTTATTTCGAACTTGTGAAATAGGCCCATAATTATCTAATTTCCTATAGGTAGACCGTCTAAATGAGTTCTCGCCTACAGAGAGGCGCGGGATGGACGCGAGATATATATGACAGCAAAGGGGAGTGCGAGAGGAGCGGGCGGAGTTATAACCTTACTCGATAAAAACTCTCTCACTCCCCATTGTCACCATTCCGCTCACCCCGCGCCCCTTTACCGCACGGGCAAGGACTTATTGAGTAGTCCTAGAGCTGGTAAACATTTTTAGGTAGGTGTTTGAGGTTAACTGAAAACCTTTCATATACGTTTCCTATAATACACTACACAAGAACTGCAGACCTGGCTAGGAAGTAGGGGGGCTATATTAACCCTCATATGTAGGTAACCTCCAAAGTAGCATTTTATTTTATAAAAAAATTATCCTAAAAATATGCTAATTTGTATAAAAATTTCAGATTGCTTAGAGGCGGGGTTTTAACTTTGCTTGATGCTGTTTGTTGTGGCGCCTACTACAAACGTTACAGCAATGTTGCTAACTTGAGATAGCAACTACCCAAAAAGTCCACCAGCTCTAGGAATATAAGTGGTTTACCTATATAAACTAAGGTTCAAATAAAATTTCATTTTATTAATAGTTCAACGATAGTTGAGAGCATAGGAAACCGATTAAATAAATATGTAGGGTATGTGTAGTAATTTTTAATTGTGAAGCGGTTAATCTATTTAGCTACAAGCGGGAAACCAACCCAGGGTTCATGCGAACACCAGAATTAACAGTCCAGATAAAGGAACGAAGGAACGCGATTCATAATTAAAAATTATTACATTCTTTATTAGAAATATTTAAAATATGTTCAAAATTGTGATACTATAAAAACTGTTGAAGCAATATAATGACGATAGAATGGAATAAAAGGACAAAAAAAACTCGAACGCAACGACCTTGCTTTATTCATGCAATTATTATTTTCTTTTACTACATAAGACTACACAAGAAGTGTTTATTTGTTAATTTAGAAACGTATTCCAGCAAACATTATAAGAATTTAAAACAGCATTACCTACCTGACTATAGAAAAATAACACAGACATACAGAAAATAATACAATATTTTTTAATAAACATGAAAGCAGAAACTTAGAAGCAAACATCCAAATATCTCGACGTCTACGGTACCTGTTCTTTATATTATTTGCGCCAACACATTTCAAATGAAATTGAGCTTACGTAATTAAGTACTTAGCACATATTTTTGGATATCATTATTGATTGGTTCTTTCGCCAAAGCTGGAGAGGTCCAAAATTTACGCGTAGTATTTCTTTTTTATTTTCATTTGAAATATCGTCTTTATTGCGTCGACATAGAGTTGTTAAATGAAAAAGCTTTGTGAAATGAGGGTAGATGAGCATTCATCAAGGGTGAATGGACGAGATGACTTGAAATGGTTTGAAAAACGAAAAGACGATGAAGCACGAACAAAAGCACGGATCGGTTACAACGAGTATCCAGAAGTTTTTTTAGTAAAATTATAATGATAATTTTTAAGTTTTAATTATCATGATAACTTGAACAATGACGGAAATGTTACACAGTAAAGAGAGTCATTATGCATCATAAATTGATGAAATTCTAGAAATAGTTCATGGCAATAGATGACAATTAGATCGGATCCCAAGCGAATGTCTAACAGCGCTTGTTAAGCATTGGTATTCATCTAACATATTGCCGCGCTTATACCGGTTGGAACGTAATGTCAAACTTTATTTACTGAAATACTCATTTTAAATTTTTGGCCATGGTCATCATAATCCATGAAATGCCGAGTTAACAACTTATAATGACGAACAATTAACGTATAAAAAATTAAAAATAAAACGGCAAAGGGATACCTATCCATACAGCCAAAAGAGCAGTTAACATTGCAGTCCAACGGTAAACAGCGTGAGACGGCCGTGCGATATGCAATATCGTACCGTGTTTCGGTGTCAACGGCGCGATAGCGGCCGCCGAGTCGTCTATCGAGTAAGTGGCCGAGGAGCACACGCACTGTCTAATGCACGAGCCCACGCACAGGCCCTTGTCTGCAATACACGTGCGTAGCTTTAGGCCTTACTGCCGCAAACGGCTTGGAAGGGCCAACCAATAAGACAGACTTAAATATACCCTATTCAATTGGCATACAGTCGTTTTGTAATAACTCTTTTTAGGTTCTCAGAAAACTGAACTATTGTGACTGTTGACGCTTGCTTATTGAACACATGTCTATTTATCAATGTTGCAGATGCCATTGTTGCAATCTGAAAATGGGTTCAAAGACCACCAAGTTCTAGGCATTTCCATGTACCAAATTTACAAAGTAATCCATTGTCTTTATTACAAGGATACCTTGTATACTAATTTATTTGAAAGACGGAATAATGACACTATATGGTCCTTATTATTCTAATCATTCGCATTATGCCAAGAAGAAATCTTGAGAAACTAACTATTCAAAAATGAAATATTACTCATAAAGGATGTGTTGTTGAGATTTATAAAAACTTGTAAATATTAAGTAAAAATAACAAAACAAAATCTGTATAACTCCGATATTATGTTTTGTAAACTTGCAAAATAAATTGCAAATAATGAGAAAATGAAAACCAAGTCAATGTTTCGTAAAATACAAAAGACAAAACAAATGCTCTAAGTAAAATAAGGGTGTTGTTAGTCACATTTTGTGAAGCTACTTTATGTTCTACTGACCTGAACATGCTAAAACTATACTACGTGAGATGTATGGGATGTGTGTAGCTATAGAAATATCACCAAAACATGTGGCGCATTAAAATGTATTCCACAACTTTATATTGTAATATTAATATACTTCAGTCTCTATGTGAGGTCTGTACTTTTGATGTGTTTTTTTTTATGTAACGAGATGGCAAACAAGCTTGCGGCCCACCTGATGTTAAGTGGTCACCGCCGCCTATAGACACTTGCAATATTAAGTGTAAATCACTTAACACCGCAAGTGCGTCTGCCATCCTGGGGACCTAAGATGATATGCCCTCCATGGCCAGTAATTACACTGGCTACCTTTCCCTTCAATCCGAAACACAGCGAACTGCTTCAAGGCAGTATTAAGAAAGGCGGTGGTACCTACCCAGACGACCCTACATATGGGTCTACCACCTATATGAAATTTATAGGTTTACTAGCTGACCCGGCAAACGTTATTTTGCCTTACAAAAATGATTAAATTACTAAAATGGCCATAAAAAATAGGGGTTGGTGATAAAAAGTTAAAATTTTGGGTTGTATGTATTTATTAATGCCACATAATAAAAAAAAACAAAAAATTTAATTTTAAAAAAAATTAGGGGTGGATTACCCTTAACATTTAGGGGGATAAATGTTGTCCGATTCTCAGACCTACCCAATATGCACACAAAATTTCATGAGAATCGGGAAAGCCGTTTCGGAGGAGTTTAACCTCGACACGCGACACGAGAATTTTATATATTAGATAATAGACAGAGCTATTTTAGAAATAAGATTAATGTTCCATGACAGTAACACGGAATTCGCGGTGTTCGCAACAACCAAACTTAACCGAGTTTTGGCGTGCTTTTGAAGCTCCGCCAACCACTTTGGCGGACTTTTTCGTGGGACCATTTCAAGGCGTCAGAGACACTTTCATGTTTTATACTGTTCACTGGATTTACGTGTTAAAAAAGAGAGATAACAAGACACTAAACCCTAATAGCCCTTTGTGAAGCCACATTAAACAGTTTTCAAATAAAGTCTAAGGTCCATTTTTCCTTCTTTTTTGAAGTCGGTTTAAAAACCTTTAACCTCCAACCTTAAAGGGTAGTATTTTCACATGAATCTAATACTTCTGATGCTGCTTGTAATAAAATACAATACTATTAAATGGAATACATTTTAACGCTCTCACCAGGTTTCTAGCAAAATTAACTACATAATTATCTAAAAGCTAATCTCAATTCAAAACGCATTTAGCAAACATACCTGCACACAAAACTAAAATACTATGAAAATTTTGCTTGGAGAGAAATAATTTTCAAAAAATTTGGAAAAGAATCCCTAATGTCTTGCTGGGCATATTTTAAACACTTCTTAATAAAGTTTTAACTGAAAAAACTGTGTGCTTTATGATAATTTATCGAGTTAGTGCCAATCTTAGTAAGTTTACACTATAGCCAATTTCTTAAAAGTCTTACCCCTATTAAAGAGATAGATTCGAATTGTCGCGCATTTTTACCGCAAAGAACATACTGACCGTTGGTGAGGCCCGCTCTGCCGCGGGCATCGGAGAATGTCTGCCTGCGAGGGGGCAAAGGCCCAGAGCCCTCAATGCCCTTCGGCAATATGACGTGATCTCGTTCATTCTCACTCTCTTTGGCGCAGTTTCTCATTGCGCTGGAAAATGTCAAGAGGATATGGTTATTTCTTACGCTTAACTTCACTTCTTCTTCACTTCAACAGCTCATATAATGTCCCCACCGAGGGGTTCGAGCCTACCCCACATTAGGGGCGATTAGGCCTTAGTCAACCACGCTGGCCAAGTGAGGGATGGTCGACTTCACACACAACCTAAGAATTTCTTCATAGGTGTGTGCAGGTTTCCTCACGATGTTTTCCTTCACCGTAAAAGCGTCGATTAAACGTACATATGAATTCAAAATTTTAAAACACATTGGTACTTGGCGGGGATCGAACCAGTGCCTCCCGGGTAGGAGACGACGCTCGTACGCACTACGCCACCGACGCTTCTCACTCTTACGCTTAAACATCTCTTTAATCACAAAAAGTGATTTACTAAAGAGCTGTAAGTTAGGCAAATGCAACACAACTTATCGACATTACTAAGATCACCAAATTTGATATCTCCAGAATTGAGTAAATACGTCTGGAAACCTTACAATAGATCATGGTGAAATGCACTATCTTTCGGTCGTATTGTTTTCTGTCGTTAAAGCTAAGATTATTAAGGTAAGCTATTGGTATTTTCTTATAATTTTAACTGGATTGATAAAACAAAATTGGTCAATAAATGATCCAATTTAAGCCTACAATAATGACACATAGGCAAATGTGAATGAGTTATATAAATAAACCGCAATTAGTAGTAACGTTATGGTCAAAGGACAGTGATTAAATGGACTCAATTTTAAACCACTATCATGTGTGGTTTTTCTGATAGAGAACATTGTCTAGGATGGACCTACGAAAACAAAAAAAAATATTAAAAGTTCCGTGTTCATTTATAAATAAATATTTTAAGTTCACTTATACTTTAATGTAATTTTATATTTTCACAATGTTAATTTATGTAGATTCATAAAAAATACACGGTGAATTTTTAGTGTAATAATCAATACATTATATGAAAAAATCTTGCTATGGGACAAACATTAAAATCGCGAAAACAAGCTGAAAAGTTGCAAAAAAACGAAACCAAAATGTATGGAATGCCAGCGCCGGCATGTGCCAATTGCAATAAGTTAGCGTAACATACAATTTCATAGCTTTATGCGTCCACCGATGCCGGCATCGGTACTGGCCGATTAAAAAACGCCCAATGTCGTTATACCACGCCAAACTTCATTTCAAGATAAAAGCGGTAAAGTAAGAAGTGAAATTTACAGAATAGCACCGCAGGATTTATGTGCGTGTTAGATTCGATATAAACAGGAATTGAGCAACTCACAGGTAAATAGTAGAGTGCATGCTCTGTGCTATGTTGGAGTCGTCGGAGTGCATCCACAGCTCGCCGGCGCCTGTCGACGTCTGCCGCCCTACCTCCATGTAGAAAAAGCACTCCGAATCGCCACATCTGCTCAAGAAAACGTATCATTTAAATATTAGGGGTTTAAGTATGAAATTGCCGTTTTGTATGGAGAATTTAACGAAAATTCATTTTTCCATACAAATATATTTGCGATTTTTTAAGAAACCACAAATCTAAATTTTATGTAATTTTGTGGATATATTAAGACAACATTAAACTATAGGATACATAGCGAAAAAATTTGCAAATTGATAACTGAAAAAAAATATTCATATTTTTATAACGGAGACGGGCACCTCTTAGGACGAGCTGTTTTTGAAGATGTATTTCTGGTGAAAAAAATACAAATAAGAATAAAATTTTATACATAAATATAGGTCCTTGTAAAGAAGTTTAAAATAAAAAAAAGAATAATGGACATAGCTATTGTATTATAGGAATTACACACTAATGAATAACGAGGGAAAAAATCGGCAATTTCATTCTTTAACCCCTATTAATAAGACATTGTAGATAGTATTTTAAAATGGTGCATGCACGGATCTACATCATAATTAGACATTATAATTCGACAAGACGGTCGTTTATCGATTACGTTACCTACATTACAAATGTCAGTATAATTATCAATCCTTCGCCAAACGTTGAATTTGTACACTAAGGGCAGGTACAGACCAGCGTTTTATACACGTGTGTAAGCTTTTTTTTGGAAGCGCGTGTAAAATCGTACGAGCGTTGATGTGCTTATAAGCTCATACAAGCGCGAACGATACTGACTATACCGGTACCGTAATAAGGATACCGCGAGCGAACACGTCGGAATAAGCCCGTGTACGCCAGTCCGGACTTTTAAAGCCCGTTTGCCTAAAAGAAAGCATACGCGCAGAATTATTTAATTCATTGATAAAACTTGTGGGAGATTGAGGATCAATAATGCAAATAATGTGCGTGCGAAGAGGTTGCGTATCGCAACTGGAGTTACCTATAGCGATGCGTCTCTATAGCAAGAGAGCAAGATAGCGCGAGTGTGAAGTGTGCGGACCGAGGTCGCAGTTAGCGTTGCCTATAACGATCGCGATCTTCAATCTCCCACAAACTCAATAAGATCTGTGAAATTCACATCTCTATAAAATTATCTCTAGTTTTATGTTACTTGGACTGCTGAGATGATCAGATTGTACTTCATAATATTCTATCCTGGCTATTTAACTTTTGTTTTTTGGTTCTCTTAACTTTCTGTTACATTTTTGGTTTGTCATTTTCATGTAGACTACTGACCGGCAAACTGTCACTATTGGTTATGTAGTTTTTTGTTCGCACATTTTGGTCAAATTGCCAATCATCGAATTTATGCATATAAAAAAAACGTTTTTTTTTTGCCACACTTCCGCCGATCTAAAGATTACTAAATTAGAAGAAGATATAATTTCAAACAGGTAACTTATTATTTTTCCCTCTCAAATCGGACTGTACATACAACGTTGTGCGAAATGTGTAGGTATGTACAATCAAACGCAGATCCAACTTTGCATTGCTATTCTATTTTAAGTATTGTTATGTGGTCATAAAGACGATACAACAACCACAAGGATAATTATACATATAATCAATGATGTAACTATTGTAATTAATGATGCAAAACAACTTTTAAGACAGTATAATAATGATATCCTCATAATAACTAGCGCTAATTCAGTATCATTAAGAAATTATGTTATCACGGCTGTTACAGGTAATGGATAAACAAACCAATTAATTAGTCACAAATATTCGTAATAACAAATAAGCTTATTGACTACAGGATTTTGCCTTGCTGGATTACCTCAGTAACCTCAATATGGATTCAACCAATAGAACGTCTGCTATTACATTAATCTACTCCTTATAAAAAAATAATAATATTTAGCTTCACATTTAACGCCGCAACTAATGCTAAGTTTTTTTTATTTTAAATATCATAAGTTTAAGATCCTGACTATCCTGAAAATTGCAAACTAGAAAACTGTCCGTAAACTTTATATATAGTATTATATTATCTGTGATAATACGATCTATTGTTTCATATAAAAAGGTCAAGTATTTCAAGTCATTTACATTAAAGCAGAGAGAAGACAGGGTAGTGGAGGTAAATGCTGAATTGCTGATGCATCAAGAGGTATAATATTAGGTTGGGGAAAAAGTCTTTTCGCATTATAGTATGTATAAACTTGTAATAAAATCTCTTTGGCTATACTATTTGTATCTGGCTGGTTTTGGTATCATTGCAAGTTTAAATTTTAAAGAACATAATTCCAAATTCAAATTAGGAAAATGTGTGATTTTCATTTGTTTTTCGTACCTCCAAGATGTGTGAATCTAATGAAGAAATTCGATACATTTTAAAATTTTACTACAAAAAAGGTAAAATGCAACGCAAGCCGCGAAAAAAATTTGCGATGTTTATGGACCTAGTGCAGTGTCTGTGAGAGTAGCACAAATTTGGTTTAAGCGTTTTCAATCCGGAAATTTTGATGTCAAAGATGCACGTCGCTCTGTTCGCCCTATTACAGATAAAATGGATGCCATTTTTGAAAAAGTGGAGCAAGATCGGCATGTCAGTAGTTACGACGTAGCTGAAGAACTGGGAATTGACCACAAAACAGTTTTGGCGCATTTGAAAAAAACTAGGTACACAAAAAAGCTCGACATTTGGGTACCTCACGAGCTCACTGAAAGAAACCTAATGAACCGTGTACTCATTTGTGATTCTTTATTACGACGTAATGAAACCGAACCATTTTTGAAGAAGCTGATAACTGGTGATGAAAAGTGGATCACGTACGACAAGAACGTGCGAAAAAGGTCGTGGTCAAAGGCCGGTCAGGCTTCACAGACTGTGGCGAAACCCGGGTTAACTCGCAACAAGGTGATGCTGTGTGTGTGGTGGATTGGAAGGGCATTATTCATTATGAGCTGTTACCACCAGGCAGGACCATCGATTCTGAACTCTACTGCGAGCAACTGATGAGATTAAAGCAAGAAGTTGAGAGAAAGCGGCCGGAATTAATAAACAGAAGGGGTGTGGTTTTTCATCATGATAACGCTAGACCTCACACATCTTTAGCCACTCAGCAAAAATTAAGAGAGTTTGGCTGGGAGGTGTTAATGCATCCGCCGTATAGTCCTGACCTTCAGATTTCCACCGGTTTCGGTCTCTTCAGAATTCTTTAGGCAGTGTCAGGTTAACATCACGAGAGGACTGCCAAAACCACTTGTCGCGGTATTTTGACCAGAAGTCCCAAAATTTCTATAGCAATGGGATCATGTCCCAACCTACAAGATGGCATAAAGTTATCGAACAAAATGGTACCTACATACTTTAGTTAAATGTAAATAAACTATATTAAAAAATGTTTTGAATTTTCTTAAAAAATGCGACGAAACTTTTTCCCCAACCTATTATAATATTAACCCTTAAACCACCTGAATCACAAGTCCTGGCCCCTTTAAGCAACGCGATGGACTCGGCACCCACACGATAAATCCATGAAATGTTAATAGTTTTCTACTCAAAACTAATTTTAATTTACCTTCTTATATTCTTCAGCGAATACTCGATCCGTTCAGGTATGCCGAGGTCAATGATTACGTTGTTATGGCTCTTGATTTTCACCAGAGTGAGGGTCTTGTCGGTCAAGCAGAGATTGTACAACCCCTGGATATTCTTCGTAGACCCCAAACCTTTCTTCTGCACGTTAACCTGCCACACATGTTCTGAAAAAGAAAGAAAATATTTTTTTTAAACTAATAAACATTACTCACTAAACGGCATGGGCACTAGGTAGGGTGCGTGTGTACGTAGCATGTACGAATACGCGGGCGTATACATACGTAAGTATATGTGCGGGTACACAGGAGGTAAACTATGGCGTACACATATACGGTACAGTATATACTACATGCGTGTGACTATGCATATGCTTGTTCGTGTGCATTTATGTGAGTGTGTGTGTAATATTGGCATGTGTATGTATACCAAGCTGAACATAGCTCAAAAAAACCTAATTAGGAAAATTTACGTGACCGAACGACAAATAACCAAAAAAAATATCGATTATTTGTTTGTTGTTTTTAGCCATGTGATACCGGCAGAGAAGAATAGAGGCATCACCCCATATCCTCCAATGGATGTCATAGAACGCAACTAATGGATCAGTCAAAGGGGTATTGATCACCTTACTACTCCGTCCACCAATCCGCATTGGGCAAGCATGGTGGACTACTGCTGATCTAAACCCTGAGTCCTTTTCGATGACAAGGAGTGGCCATGTGGCAAAAAAATCCCAAAATGTATAGGTTATATATATTTGGTTACACAGAAAGCCACTTCTAGCAGTATGGGCAATGTAGTGCCTGAACATAGTGACAGGTTGCCAGTCTGTCGCCTACAGAAAAGGGGGCACAAATCAAAAAAGTAACAAACCAGTATACCAACTACCAACAAACAAAAGCTAACAACCAGGACAGATGTTACACTCTATATAATGACATCAGTCAGGGGTAAATCCTTAAACTTTGTTGTTTTATTCACGTTTGCTACGTATAAATAAATTTAGCTTACATTGTAAAAAATCGGGAGTGGTCTCCCCTTGACTTTCTCGTATACCGGAAACGTCTCAAAAGTTGATAGAAACCTAATATTTTGATGTTAAATTTTGGTCACTATTCCGAGTACCGTCCACGCACTTGGTTGCTTAACATTCGTGATCGACGACTCAAAAGTTGATAGAAACCTTATATTTTGATGTTATACATGCATGTTAAATTTGGTTGCAATAAGTTAAAGCATACTCGAGCTATCGTGCTAATGCACAGACACACACACAGACATAATTCCAAAAAAAATATTTTTGGACTCAGGGAGGTCCAAAACGTGTAAATCCGTCAAACCTCGAGGTCGAATTTTTTTACGATTACAAGACTTCGTCTATACTACGTATACGAAAAAGTTAAAACAGCCTATATGCCCCTTCCGAATCGGACGCCCTAGGGAAGCTAGGCGGTCGAGAGACTCCCGAGCGAAAGATGCTCGTTCACTCAGTAATCCCCTAGGAACGTTCGACTTACAGGCTTGAGGACCCTGCAAGATCTTCGCCTTCCTAAAACACCGGTTACGCAGGAAATGTCATCAGCAACAACCTGCAGTGGTCAATAAAGAAAACGCCTACATGCAAGCGATTTCCCACCAAAATTTGTGTTAAACATAATCTATTTGTATAATAATTAAATACCAGGAAAACACCTCTTTCGATTTGTCCTCTATAATTAACTACCCAGAAATCGTTGTGGGCGAAGTTTCACAAAATATTATGCAAAATTTATGGAATAACAAAATTCCGCTCCATTGATAAAAATAATAGAATCAAAAACAGAATGAGGAAGGAAACCCTAGTCAATTACTATGCAGGAACATCCGTCTCCCACTGACCAACATTCTCGTATTATGTTCCGGAGTATTTTTTTTCCTTTTGGAGTTATTTTAACTAGCATTAGACACCAGTTTTCCCACGACTCTGACTCATTATGTATGACTACGCTCATTTAAATATTCCACTGAGACTAAGTATTATATGTAAAAGAGGAAAACATGTTTACAAATCGATTGAAACTGCAATTCCGTGAAATTGATAATTGTCTTTCGTTTTTTTTCTCTCTACAGGTGTAGCAACACACCTACTTACCTATCGAAAGTACGTCGCCGACCACAATCTTCGGCTGCAATGACCAAAGTCGCCGAAGTTGAATCATGCCCGATAGGTTCGACAAGATACGGGACGTAACGTAATTACATAACAGTGCGGCGTATTGTAGGGTGCGAGACATGTTAACCAAATAGATTCGTTTTCTTAGTTAAATCCGTAGTAGATTCTATCAATATTAGTCTGTATAATCCATAGATTTATTATTAGTGACGTTTATAGATTGGCAATGAATCGACTAGGGTGAGACCAACAAATACACCTATGTGTGCGTAATGCGCATGTGTGCATGAAAAATAGTACTGCAGTCTGACAGGTTGCTGTCTTTTCTACGTGACTGACAGGCCTCCTTAGGCCCCCTGCGTGTACGTCAAATGGTCTCGTCTATCTATCTCGCTCTAATATACGCGTTAGTATGCTCTTTCTCTTTTACATTGCCGATCTACAGTTTTCTATATCTATGGTATAATCGAATAAACATCGCTTATTATTGGTAGGTTCGGATATTTTTTTTTATGACCAACGGGAGTGGAATTTTTGTCACTCATGACTCTCACACACTACAATCCGCCGCGCCATTTTGTAATACGGCGTGTTATACGATACGGCTGCGACCACAGATTTAATAATACAAGGAGATAGGCCAAGCCGGCGTTTAACCTGTGACAAGTGTATGTCCTGTGGGCATACAATACCGCCACTTCGGTTTCCGATAAAGTCAAATGAATACGTAACTCAGCGCTTTGACCGATCTAATTTGCGGCTGTGCTTAACTTTCATCGCTTCGCAGTCCATAAGACGCGCGCAATGAATAGTGTATATTACGGCATGCTGAACTAGAACCATGTTATGTAGTACGGCCGGTGATCTAGACATTTGGTCTTCCTATGAACTCGGCGATTCGACCGATCTCCTTAGATTGATATATCTGTGGCTGCAACATATAGATTACCTACTCAAAACACTGCGGAGCCGAACATTCGGCGTGATGAGGTGTGGCGCTACACTAATCACATGAACCAACCGCTGAAAATGCAACCGGACTTCACCTGGCGCCACACCAAGGCACTTTTAAAATAACTCATTGTTTTCTACAGACGAGATGACAGCAATTGCACTGTTCTTACAGAAAGTGTTATTTTAAAATAACTTAAGGTTACGCGATCTGAAATAAAAGCTAACGTAATTTTATTTTACAATTAACAGGGTCTTGAAAGTACGTAATTATGATGAAGAAGGACCAACACTACATTGTAAACCTAGACTTGCGAATGAACATATTCCTACAATGTAAACCTTTACTAATAAGTTTGTGATTTAAACACTTTTATACTAAAGCTGAGCGTCCACTAGACGCGCAGAGTCGAGCGAGTCGAATCGAATCGCAGAAAGTAGATTCCTATATATTTTTTTATGAAACGAGGCGTCCATTAGCGGCGCGCCGAATCGAATCGACCGAGCGCATAAACGCACAAGGATTTCGCGCCTTAGGAATAAATGGGATTCGACGAGTTTCTGATGTAGTCGGCGCCAATCTTAAGCAAGCAAGCAAGAATATGGTAGGTAATTAGTTACTGGAACCGTTGAACTAAATAAATATCATTCATCATTGAATTGAAGCTCGTGCCACACCGCCGACTGAACGGGGCTTCGACGGAACAGCAGCGTGGCTCCAGCATGTAGCATATATTACACCACGAGCGTGGCATCAACTTCCACGTCCCGAAATTAACATGTTAAATATTGTTCAAAATCTGATTTTCTATCATATCATTTTTTCAAGCCAGTGCGATGACTCAAAATTGAGTGCGGCGATACGCTGTACGCTGGCGAACGTTCCATCCGACGTCATGCCGGCGGCGAGCGACGCGACGTCGCGTCTTGCTGGGTTGTATCGCTGTCCGACGGGACGTCACGACGCCCCGTCCCAACCGTGGCATCGCTAGACTACTAGCATTTCTAATTGATGGACGTCATCATCATTTGCATCAAAATTGACCCGCTCCCATTTTATTCATAAAGTAATATTTTTTTTCTTCCCTAAACCCTGAAGTGGCAGGCAGACATAATATGGCATATATTACAAGAAAGATTTTCCTGAAAGTCTTACGGCTGGCCGCCAACCAGACGTCAAACCTTGAGCATGATGATGATTCCAATGATACTGTTGTATTAAATTTATTTCATACGCTACCTAGCTTGTTTTTTTACTGATAGATAAACTTGAAAACAAAGAAAACCTACATACATATACCGATAATAACAAATTCCCCATGAAGATAAAACTAACGATACCTAATGTCAAGCTTGTTTTTAGAATTGTTTACTGTAATTTTTTCATGAAAATGGAATAGGTATTACGATAAAATTGGTGACAAACAATCAACGAGGCCTGACTGAGGAGGAAGTTTTAGTAATAATTGTGACAGTCTTAACTCAAACGGAGCAGGAGAGGGTCATCTACATTTTATGTTAAGATTTTTAGAAAATTTAGAAATACTGTAGCTAATTTATGATGGTGTGGTGGTTCCCAGATGTTTGCAACTCCGTTTTGACAACAGTGAGACACTCTTAACCTGTTACGCAGGAACACCTGTAGATCCTTTACCCTTAAGGGTAAAAATAGGGGATAAAAGTTTGATTTTACTTTTAAAAATCCGTCATTTTTAAAAGTAAAATCCATCAAAATTGATATTATAGCATTTCGGTTAGAAATTCACTGGATATGCTGCGTTTCCAAAATAATAATGCTATGCTTCTAGAATGCTTTTAGCGACTGTCTCGGTACTGTAGTGCGTCGGTTGCTTGCGCAAGCCCACGCGAACGGCTTTCACGCGATAATGCGGAAGAAAACGGCTTCACTGCTAAGAAGAGTGAGAGAGAGTCACAACAGCATTCTAAAAATAGTAGCGGATAATTACTTCTCTGATCATCCGTTTTCAAGCTACGATACGATAGACAGACATACAGATGTATACACACGTTAAACTTGTAACAGCCCTTTTTTGAGAGGTCTAGACAGTTCTAGAATCTTTCCAGCGATGCCAAGTTGACTGTATAATATAACGCCGCAAGAATGACTGTCCAAGTACAGGACCAGCTATCTAACCCCATCCAGATACGCCAAGGGGTGAGGCAGGGAGATGTATTTTCCCGAAGTTGTTCACAAACGCACTGGAACAATCTTCAGGACCCTGGACTAGAAAGGACGTAGCATAAATATCAACGGCGAGTTAATCTCGTCTCCGTTTCGCCGATGACATAGTCGTT
Source organism: Elophila nymphaeata (assembly GCA_955850985.1). NCBI lineage: Eukaryota > Metazoa > Arthropoda > Insecta > Lepidoptera > Crambidae > Elophila > Elophila nymphaeata. Next base: position 20,785,403 of record OY039084.1, on the reverse strand, counting down.
TTTGCGGAATCGCTGCATGATTTGGCTGAAATGCTGAACAGCCTAAAGATGCCTCTCGCCGTGAGGGGCTCGGGATGAATTTGGATAAGAGGAAGGCCATGTTCAACGCACAAGTTATCCCAGAGCCTCTGTTAATCGGAAATTTGGCCCTCGAAGTTGTGCCTAGGACAGATAGTGCAGTTGGGTAGAAACAACTTCAAGAAACAAGCCAATAGAAGAATCGAAGGAAAGTTATCGACATAGTCCAAAGAATTAGTACGCTGAAGTGGCAATGAGTTGGTCATGTCTGCCGGAGAACCCGACAACCGTTGAAGCCGACGAATCCCCGAGTGGAGCGTAGTGCAGGGCGCCCTGCGACCCGTTCTTCTGATGACCTTAGGAGGACTGCTAGCAGCGGCTGGATGCGGAAAGCCTAGGATACAAAACGATGGCGTGACATGACTGAGGCTTACGTCCAGCAGTGGACGGACACAGGCTGTTGCCTTGACCACTTTATTTTTGTGAATTAAAGTCTAGGTTCAAAACATTAGTTATCTTCTTTATTAAAGTTTCGACAGCTTTTCGGCAAAACCCAGTAGGTTAGTCATAAAACACAAATTTTGTAGGTATATATTTAATTAAAATAATATGACACGTTTGTTAATGCTTTTATCGACGGATAGCAGATGTGTGCCGCCACACTTGTTGTAATGTAAGAATTAAACAAAATAGGTACCTAGCGTATTTACAGTAAAAACTTATTAAGTTCGGCCATAGTGAAGAATGATGGAAGAATTCATTAAATCGAAGCACTGTCTAGAGCGAAAGAAATAAAAGCTTTAAAAAAATAAATCAAATAAAAAGTGTTGTAATTCGACCGTATCATAATCAAGTTCAAAATACGTAAGCAATTAAACTGCCTTTTAAAATTAAAACTTTATTGTTAACGTCGGAAAAATAAACAGCGTTAATCATCTCGTAAGTTACGAAGAATTTTAACTATCAATTAGTATTCCACTTTATTTGTAAAATAGTAAAATTTAATTTATAACGCTTAATTAAAACATACTTGGACTTCAAATTGTTATTAATTTAGCAATTAATTGTAAAAATTCTTTTTATAAATATGTAAAAAATATATATATGGTACCAAGTTTATTGAATAAACACGTATTTTATGGCCCTAATTAATTAGTGTTATTCACGTTAATAGCTTTATTTAAGTACAATTACTAGTTAAATATTAAGAGCAAAGCATAATGTTATTTTGTATTCGTATATGTATAGTATATTAGGGGTCGCCCGCGGCTTCGCTCGCATCAATGTCGGTAATCGCGCGCCAAAAAGTAAGTTAGGTATCCTATGTCCTTCTCAGGGTCTATAAAAGAAAACACGAACGCGTATTAAGAAAGACTACATAACATAACACACAGACAGAGCCGAATTGAGGTAACATCCATTCAGAAAATGGAAAAGATGAGTTTCTAGCCGACTACACGTACACAATACACACGGCTGACGCAGCAGCAGACGAAGTGTCGCCGCGACTTCAGCGGGTTGTATTTACATAAGAGGTCTCCAAGACCGGCGTTGCGCCATCCGGTATTTACGCCGGACATCGAACGCGCTTGAACGAAGCACCGGTTGGGTGGGCCCTCAGATCATATAAGTATCTAAAGGGTGGGCACAGATGACCTATACGGAAGAAAATTCGCGATCCCGGGTCGCTGTCGTAGTGTGCCTTAGCAGGATGCCTGGAGAGGATGTTTATCATCAACAGCTCATATAATGTCCCCACCGAGGGGCTCGAGCGAGCCTACCCCACATTAGGGGCGATTAGGCCTTAGTCAACCACGCTGGCCAAATTACGGGTTGGTCGACTTTACACACAACCTAAGAATTTCTTCACAGGTGTGTGCAGGTTTCCTCACGATGTTTTCCTTCACCGTAAAAGTCGATTAAACGTACATATGAATTCAAAATTTGAAAACACATTGGTACGTGGCGCGGATCGAACCAATGCCTCCCGGGTGGGAGACGACGCTCTTACGCATTACGCCACCGACGCTTCAAATAGGTAAATGCATTAGTTGCAAGAAATTATAAATTTAATAGTATACGCTCAATTGCCCATAGCATACGTCACAACTGGATGGAAACAACTGCAAATTTATTTACAAACACTAACTTTAACTTCGGTAGCAAAACCTAAAGTAATTAAGTCCATCACTAAATACAGTTTATGATTTATAAAATAATATTTATCAAGCAACTGTGACATGTGACAATAACAAACAAAACAATAAAATTGTTTTGATAAATTGTTTTGATGCTTATTAATTGTTCAATTAGGAACGACTAACATTTAGGAAGTAAATAATGAATGATAGGGCATTGCAGTGTTGATCTCGACACTATGACGTTACACAATTTTATTAGTGGGTTCGAAGGTTGCCTTTCCTATATAAAAGTCTAGAAAATGTGCACTTGTGTGCGTGAAAAATAGTATCGCAGTCTGACAGTTGCTGTATTTTCTACATGACTGATAGGCCGCCTGCGTGTACGTGAAACGGTCTCATCTATATATCTCGTTCTAATATACAACATGTAAATGAAATAACCAACATCCTGAATACAGGTGGTTGGAGATCGGCTTCTGAGTTGATTTCAATATTTTTTTATTTAAAAAAACGATTTTTTTTTTGAAAAAAAAAACAAAAAAAAAAAACAAAAGTACCCAGAAAATGTTGTACAACATTTTTAGGGAACTTTTGTTTTTTTTTTGGTTTTTTCTTTCAAAAAAAAATCGTTTTTTTAAAAAAAAAAATATTGAAATCAACTCCGAAGCCGATCTCCAACCACCTGTACTCAGGATGTTGGTTATTTCATTTACATGTTGTATACGTGTTAGTATGCTTTTTCTCTTTCACATTGCCCATCTACAGTTTCCTATATCTATGTGGCCAATCGTAGCTCTAAGTAAGCTGGTAGCGAAAATCAAGACGCAGGAGATAACCAATCAATTTGGCCGATGATGACGAATTTCGACATTTTATCGCTAAGAAACGATTGGCACTTGTCTAAGCCCCCTGTACCCCTAATAAAGAGCTCGATCAAGCGTATCGTATCTTTCATACATTGCCCACTAGCGCCTCTAGCGTAAACTATCAGAAACAGTAGGCAATGTATGAAAAGAGACGATACGGTTGATCGAGCTCGAAAACTATCCAAACTCATACTAATGGTACAGGTGTCATTTAGTACACACACCCAAGATGACGCTCGGTTATCGGTTTAATAACATGGAACGATTTGGAAGAGGAAACACTTACAGGAGGAACGGACGTATGACTTGCATGATAATGACTACCTTATAAATTCACTAATCATGATCCAAGTTTAACTGAAATATACCGTTACGTCCTACGATTATTCATGAGTATTGTAATTAGTAAAGGATCTGTTCGACACGATCGCAACAGCTTTCTAAAATAACTTCGGTGTCATTCGTGTATCTCTAGATTTTTTTTCTGTTTCATAGATTTTTTAATGTCATTTGGAGGTGGTCACCGTAGCCTATAGACGCATGTAACACTGAAGTGATACTCGCGCGCCACACCCTAGTCCCCTTACCTACCCCGTGGAGCTCTGGCAACCTTACTGACCAACAGAAACACACCACCACAACCAACAATGTAGTGTTATTTGACTGTGGTCTTCTGTAAGGTGGAGGTTTGGACATTCCAAATTCGGACTCCTAGTCCGCTATGCCTCGACTAAATTAAAATTCAAAATTAATGCCGACAGGATTAAATGATTTTATTTATAGACGACTTCATAACGTGCTTTCCGAAGATTACTGGGAAACCATGGTCAAGAAATTTTGGTCACCCATCTGAGTACCAACCATAAACTTAGTAGCAGTAAAGGGAGTAAAGGGGGTCCCATTAGTAGAAAAAACGCACGAATGGCAGAGTTATTATTTTCCTTATGTAATAAATAGCAACATAATCATTATGACAAGAACTTTCGGAAAGAGTAGGCGGACTTGTCTCCTTTCCTGCAACATACAATTTCGTTTAGATCAGTGGGCGGCAAACTTATTAGCCAAAGAGCCATATATGAACATTATAACAATAAATAAAAAAAGTGGGAGCCAAATCCCCACAAAGTCAAAATTTCTTTATTCATTTAGGTGCAATTTGTACACTTATGAAAGTCAATTTGGATGCCATTGGTTCAAGACTCTACCAGGAGGCCTTGTTCTGAGAAGAACCGTCAAGAAACTCAACAAATTTTATCCTCCTTTATCATCTTTGTGGTTTTGGTACCTTTGTATCTTTTGTATCTTTTTGTATCTTTGTAATTTTTTCTAAGTTTTTTTTTAATGAAAATATTATTACACCTTCCGCAGATATTTGTACTAAAGCCTCACTTAAGAAGCCAAAGAGCCACATGCGGCTCTGGAGCCGCACTTTGCCGACCACTGGTCTAGATTATAAAATTGTTTGTTTGCAAGCCTTACTGCCAAAATTATTGCTAAAAAAAATGCAAAAGAATCAAAAACAAAAATAGAAAGTAATCTATTTACAGTTACACTACACAAATGAATCTTAATTTATTACTAAATAGACAAATTAATATTATAAGTACACACACTATCAAGTAATTGATAAGAGTAAGACATTTATAGTGAAACATAATTTTCATGTTCATTACAAACAAAACACTAGTACAAAGTTGCATGATAGATAATATATATTGATAAAGGAACAAATGTAAACAACACGCACCTTTATCTTTTAACATTTACAACATAAACTGATAATAATAATTGAGCAATATTAGTTTCTAAGGTCAGGATTTTAATTTGCCGTAATTCTTCTCTTATTTCTAAAACTTGGTCTGGGATGGAATAAGAAAGAATTTGGTTTATGTGTATGTTATACCCATTGCCGTGTGATGCCGGCAGAGTAGAATAGCATCACCACAAATCCTCCAATGGGTGTCGTAGAAGACAAGTAATGGATCAGCAAAGGGGTATTGATAACCATATACTCCATCCACCAATCCGCATTGGGCAAGCATGGTGGACTACTGCCTAAACCTACTTCGATGACAAGGAGAGGCCTTGTGTCCCAGCAGTGGTTTAATTATTAAGGATTTAATGATGATGATGATGATGTTATATTTATAGATTAATTTATGGTTATACCACTCTTTGTTATACAGTTACATATTAGTAACAAGGGTAAACAATTAATAACACAATAAAAAATCGGGAGTGGTCTCCCCTTGACTTTCTCGTATACTGGAAAGTTGATTATATTTTGATGTCACACATGCATGTTAAATTTTTGTCACCCATCCCAGTACAGACCGCGCACTTGGTTGCTTAACTTTCGTGATTGACAACTTAAAAGTTAAGTTAGAACGGATAACCGATATACGGCCTCTCCGGCCTAAATTTACTATCCGGCTGTATACCAGATAGTAACTTAATATCTGGCCCGATACCGGATACCAAAAAGCTACGACAATTTCCCATAATAAAATGAAATACATTATTCTTTGTGAGATAAATATCAATAAAATGGCTTATTATTATGATAGCTTTTATTTAAAGTCGAAAAAGTTACAAAAAAGAAGGCCTTACAAATAACTAACTTCTTCTTCGAACTTAGTGAAACCGCTTGAATTAACCTGATCGCGTTCGAAACTCGTTACAACATGCAACGAGACAATGTGCCGATTATCCGGCCGCCGATATCCGGCCTCGCAGCTCGCCGGATATCCGGTATTCGGTATCCGGACAAAAAACTATCAGTTTCATCTCTAATAGAAACCTTATATTTTGATGTCATACATGCATGTTAAATTTGGTTGCAATAAGTTAAAGCATCCTCAAGTTATCGTGCTAAAGGACAGATACACAGACATAATTCCAAAAACGGTATTTTGGACTCAGGGAGGTCCAAAACGTGTAAATCTGTCAAAATCTCGAGGTCAAATTTTTTAACGATTACAAGACTTCCTTATACGAGAAAGTAATAACGGTGTATAAATATATTGTGATTTCCTAAGCAAGTTAGTCATTGACATGGCCAAACATAAATTTTAATTCAGTATAAAATACATACATAAGTACATCACACACATAATCCCAAAAAGGGTTGAGCAGAGGTTTAGATAACATTAGGTTACACATAAAGCCATAAATAAAATTGAAATTGAAAATAACATTGAGTGTACAAGCACTATAAAAGTGAACAGTATAAACAGTTACTAGAAGTTTAGAATAAAAACAATTATCGGATGCTACTTGTAACTGTTAAACATTATAAATCAACTAACAAACAACCCACAGGTTGGCACCAGCCTACCCTCTTGGAAAAAATACATGACTGAACCACATGACTCATCACATCACATGGTCTAACCAGGTGGGAGTTTATTACCACTATCCAGTATAAAACAGTCACCTGTGTACCTACAGCTATGACCGAATATGCCTACAAAACATTTACATTAAACCAGTTTGATCAAAACAAGAAAAAAATCTGCAATAGAATATTTATACAGTGACTTAACATAAACAATGTTACTGTTGTTTAAGCAAAAAGTTTTGTTTAAAAAAACTAAGTTTCTAGCATTTAGTTGAACATCTACTTACTAAAAATAAACTATAAATGAGACTTTAACATTTATTGTGATTGATGATGGGGCCCTTGTTTACTCAAAGGATATTGTGGTGAGGTCATCGGCCTTACCTTGAGTTTTGTGTCTCCATTCAATGTTAGTACAATGACTGTGTTTACCTTTGAAGCTTAGTAACTTTTACACTATGGTATGCTTATTCAATATTATGTTTACTTCATAATAAATAAGTTAAAATGTAAAACATTCAATAATGGAGTTGTATACTTTTAAATAGAAAATGCCTTGGTCACTAATATTTATATAATAAAATTTTCATTTTTAAAATTAAATCTAAACAAGTACCCATATTTTCTTTTTTTTATTATGCCAATGCCATATCAGGATAATATTGTGAGGAAAATAAATAAGTAAGTAGAATAATCGTCTTTAACCCTGATAGCTAGAAATGACGTCGACATCTTCCAGTCCTCATTAAGTCAATTTAGAAATAAACTATTTCACGTTGTTAAGAATTAATATAGTAGATTAATGAAGATTAATATTGTAGTCATGTGTTACTTCTTGTGCTCGCTGCTTTTGAGTTTGACTTTATTGAATATACAAATTTTGTTTGTAATAGTACATCTAAAATGTAATGCCGTGTACACCTATAAAGGCAATTCATAGTGTCCTATAATATCATTGCTAACCAAAATTTATGAATGTATTGTGAATATGTCGTTGGTGTATCTATACAAATAAATAAATAAATAAATAAATAAATAGCTGAAAATGCATGTTCATACTGTGAAGCCGGTTATTCAAAAGTACAATGAATACCAGAAGACTCTACATTGCATTCATTGATTATTCTAAAGCAGGCCACAAACTCAATCATACCTATATTTGGTCAAGCCTGAAAGAGCAAGGAATCAGTGAAACTTCATAAATATAATTAAAAACATCTACTGTAAAAGTAAGAAATCAATTAAATGAAAAAGCTCTTTGGACTTTGCTAAGTACTTTTAAAACAACATAAGCCCAACATAAGAGTTAAACTTGGTAGGTAGACCCTTATGTAGGGTTGTCTGGGTAGGTACTTTCACCTTTCTTATTTCTACTGTGAAGCAGTTCGCTGTGTTTCGGATTATAGGGAAAGGTAGCCTTGTGTAATTACTGGTCATGGAAGGCATATCATCTTAGTCCCAAGGATGACAATGCACTTGAAGTGTTAAGTGATTTACCCATAATATTCAAAGGTGACAGTAACCACTTCACACAAGTTGGGCCGCAAGCTTGTTTGCCATCTCATAATACAATAAAATATTTTTAAGCAATATTACCTATTATAACAAGCGCAAGTCATTTCCGGCATTATTTATTGTATGTATAGGATTTTCTACAATACTTTTCCATTCTCAAATTTTTAGCAAAAATGTTGCAAGTGCACATTATTAATGAGGTTTTCATTCTCATTTATTTGGAATGATAACTAATATAGAGAGCGTTCCAAAACAATTTCAATTTACTCGGGGTAGAGTAAATGATAGCTCACTATTGGTCGTTATTAAGAAGCGCTTACACCATTGGTTAATTTTGCTAAACTATAGTTATTTTACACCAATTAGAATAAAAAAGCTTAGTTTCACCTGGTTTTGGAACGCACCCCTAATAAGCAATATCTGTATAAATAAACATAGTAAGTTATCAGAAAGTATCTGCAAGTTTGTATCTTAATTATTATTATCAAATCTTTTAAATATGGCTATGCATTAATCATATAGCCAATGTTGATTGAAAATAGTTATTCTACACCAAAATTGTTGTTTTCACTACAAGAACTTGGGAGAAACTCCATTAAGGGTGCATTCCAAAACGATTAGGGTAGAGTAAATTTTACTCTAAGCCGTTCTAAAATACACCAGAGTGAAACCGAATGTATGCGAAAATTTACTCTGATAGTACCTTAGGGTAAAATTTACTCTACCTTTGCTCTACCCCGAGCGTTTTGGAACGCACCCTAAATAGGTTATCCTGTCACATGTCAATAATCTTATTTATTATCTTGTGAAAGTATAATTTAAGATAAGGGATTTACAGACTAAAATAGGTATTAAAGATCCACTAGTAATTGAAATATAGCCAAAAACATTACAAATATAAATTCTACACACTAAATGGATGAGTCAACTAAATTATTTACCTCCTATTGTGATTGGAACTGATAACACTAATGTCACATTATCTGCCTACCATAAAAAAATACCATTGAAATCAATGATAAGGAAACTTCACATAGATGTTTTGTAGTTATCAGAAATTTTTGGACAAATCACACTGAACTTTTTCATATAAACAAAGTTCAAAAGTAGTGTGGTGTGGTGGATCAAAGTAAAATAGTGGTAGTATGGGGTCTATTATTATTTGGGTTGTTTTGATCATTGTGACAGATTTTAACAAAGCCATAAAATATTGTTCAAGAATTTTTACTAAGTAATGCATGATGTACCTATAATTTATGATATAATTATTTTATTAAATTTAGTATTTGCCTATAAGTATTTGTGGCAATTGGTGATTCATTGCATTGCTGTTATATACTGGGTGTAAAAGACATGAACAGTCAAACGAAAACCACGTATTCTATACATCAAAATAAGACATATTTCAAAAAAAATATTGCTGGGAAATGATTTTTATTTTTTGGTGTTACAAAAAATTGCAAATTGTACCGCGCAATGTAAAGGGCTCAACTCGCACGCAACTCGCAATACCGCGATAATTTTGCTTGACGACGGCCCCGTTCGTTAGTGTCCGTGCGCATCGAGTGAGCTACATTGAACGCTAACGTTTTGAAGCCATTTTTTGTTATGAAATACTAAAAAAAATGATAATGTTTCTTTGGACAATAATTAAGAAATAACGTATAGAAAACGTTTTCATAAAAAAATGAAAAAAAAAATTATGACTTTGACCTTCAATAAAATCGTAACTATCAATTTCCCAGGTATAGTTTAAAGGAAGAAAAATGTTATGACGGTGAGCAGAATACATGGTTTTCGTTTGACTGCTCATGTCTTTTACACCCTGTATGTATTGTGAATGAATTATTGTTGTATACAAACATTGGCAAGTCTAAATAAATAAAACAAAATTAATACTCACGAATTGGGTGTAGCAACTCCTCGCTGGCATCATCTGTACAATGCTGCTTAAGAATGGCTGTAAGCCAACCATGTAGATCCTGCTCATTTTCTGCCACAATACAAAACTGCTCCTCCTTAGTAAAGAGTGCAATGACATGCTTCTGTTTGAGGTCTAGTCTCCTTGTGATGTTATAGCAGCTCTTGAGAGGCAGCGCACGTCGTGGCACTGCCCCCGCACGGAACTTCTTCTCCGATTCATAGTACTCCAATCGCGCCGAGCAGTCTGCAGTCTCTGCGCGTAGTACGAAGTACTTCTTCTTCATTGTCTTTAGCTTTCGCAGGTGGCCTTGGCGCACCACGGCACCTGGGCCCCCACCAGCCGCGCCAGCAGACATGTTAGCGCACCCGCATCCCAGTCAACAACTAACACTGGCACATGCCAACCGATAACCTTGAAGTTGTTTACTTCACTGATGAAAGTCACCCGAACTGTCGAACCTACGCTACCACTGTCGAACACGCGTCGCAACTAAAAATACGTACTATCCTTTTCGTATAGTGCGTAAATAGTAGCGCATATGATAAATCGAACAGCGTAACGAATCCGTCTCGTCCCGCGTAGATACACTCGCGCCATATGACTATTATTTGGTGGGCGCCACGAAATCGAGACGACACGATAACACTCGACGCCAAAATTTCTTTGAAAAATAATCGTAATACATCAACAATAAACACTATTCAATCCATAATTTGGTACGCTCGCTATTATACTCGGTCATTCACAGACACTCAAGTTTAGAAAGAGATAAAATCATTCATAGTAAACGTAATCTGCACCGCACGCCCTTCCGTAGGCACGCAGCAGGGCATGGAAGTCACGCCGTGCTCATGCTTTGCATGCAATATCAAAACATTAGATTTGTCCCGGGATGCCGCACTGATAAGGAACTTATGAATCAATGATAAGCAAAACCAATTTACTTGGTGGGTATTGTTTTTGTGTTTGTTCACTTGATTTATAAAAACTCATGTATTTGCGCGTCGTTTTTTATTGGTTCTCGCTATTGCGTGTCATTTTTGTACGACGAACGAAATCGAAATAGTACGCTACGGACACTCTAGTGATGTGCAACATGCTACAGTTCTTAGTGAACTAAACCGGTAGCATCAGTTTAGTTCATTTTAATACTATTTATTTTAAAATGTATCCCCGTACCTCACTGACCTCTATCCTTACTTCCCTGCTAATATTATAAATGTGAAAGTAACTCTGTCTGTCTGTCTGTCTGTTTAGCTTTCACGTCTAAACCACGGAACCTATTTTTATGAAATTTGGTACAAATAAAGACTAGAGCCCGGGGAAGGACTTAACATACTTTTTATTGCGAAAAAAGGGTTGAAGGGGTTGAAATAAGGGATGAAAGTTTGTATGGAAGTTCGTCATTTTTGAAGATGACCATGAAACTTTGAATTTAATAACTATAATAAATTGTTTATTGTCAAAATAACATAAAAGGCACAGATTTAATTAGCCCCATTTAGGAATAAGAAATAAGGAAATATTTGTTCTAGGATTTTTGAAATTTTTACATGTGTGGGGGTGAAATAGGGGATGAAAGTTTCTATGAGAGTTCAACATTGTAAAAGATAAAACCATGAATTTAGGCACTTGATAAGAAATAAATAAATATTTGTTCTAGCGTTTTTGAAATATTTACCCATGTGAAGATGATATAGGGGATAAGGTCCAAGCAAAGTCACGCTTTCGCGCTTAACACTTGAACTGATTTTGATTAAATTTGGCACAAAAATTGACTAGCCCTTGAGATAGGACATAAGCTACCTTTCCTTATAAAAAAGGACATAAAGGGGTTGAAATGAGGGGTGAAAATTTGTATGGGATTCCTCATTATCAAAAGGATAAACAATGAATTTTTGTATTTAAGGTAGATACTTGATAGGAAGTAAATAAATATCTGTTTTCGAGTTTTTAAAGCCGCCTAACACCCGAAACCATTTTGTTGAAATTCGTTACAAAAATAGACTAGACCTTGAGATAAAATACCTATAAGTTATTTTTTTTGTAAATAAGGCGTAAAGGGGTTGAAATAAAGTTCGTATAAATAGGGAATGAAAGGTCGTAAGGAATTTAGCAAAGGATGGGAAAACAAAAAAAACGTACTTTATAAAAGGTATTAAAATAAGCTATTTACAGTGTAATCTACAGCAGTTTTATATGTATTATTTACAAAATAAGTACCCTAAAATATAAAAATGCTACCCAAAGTAACTATTCCATGCAGACGAAGTCGCGGCAAAAGCTAGTTATAAATAAAAATCATTTATTATATGGCCACATAAATTCTTAGTGGCTAACATTTGACACTTGATCACATTATCATTAAAATTATTATTAGATTACATCAAAAACAAAACAAAAATTATTATTATTGTCATATTATATTACTTAGTTTTAGACATCATTATTGTGATTATTAAAATTTCTAATTTAAAATTATCTAGATGTATTATCTGTTCTTTTTGTGCAAAAATAAAGGTACTTGTACGTTATTTTAGGTTTATTGCATCCAAATTCAGTCTAAATTTTTTTTACCAAAATGTTAGGGGCTTGAGAACCAAAACTGAAAACTTGTATTTGTCTTCTTTATGTACCGAATATGATGTCATAGTGCTTATGGAGTCGTGGCTTAATGAGACTGTGCATGATCGGGAACTTTTTGATGACCGTTATGATATTTTTAGGCGAGATTGATCCTCTTCATCTTCGCATACGTTAAAGAAAGACGGAGGGGGTATTTTAATAGCTATTCTTAAAAAATACAAAGCAGTACGTAAAACTAAATGGGAGTTATCTTGTGAAGAATTATGGATTACTTTAAAACGTAACAGGGTTTCTAACGTTCACATTTGTTCTTTATACATACCCCCACCTTTGAATCCTGAGTATTTGAATATTTTATTTAACAATATTACTCAAGTTATTCAAAACTATATACCACAATCCACATCCTTTACACTTGTTATGGGTGATTTTAATATGGGCGATATTGTTTGGACGGCAAATAGCGATTTGAATGGTAAGTTCTTGGTCCCATCACCTTCATGTCACACGAACGAGAATATTTTAATTGACTTAATGTCGTTTGTTGATCTTTACTAATCCAACTCAAATAAAACAAAAAATTGAGAATACTGGATCTGGTTTGTTGCAACCAACCAGAGCATTTGACAGTTTGTGAGGCTGATGATCGCTTGGTGGATAAAACTGATGTATGTACACCACCCACCTTTAGTAATAAACTTTTAATCTCTAGTAAAAAATCTATGAAACCTAAACGCATAAGAAAATTAAACTTTACAACTTGTAACTAAGAAAAGATCAATAAGGATTTGGCTTTATTGGACTGGTCTATGATTTGGGGTACAACACCTGATATTGATGAAATGGTGACAAAATTTTGAAACAGCATAATGCCACTTATACATAAACATACTACGTATAGGATCCAACGTGATACAAAATACCCAATATGGTTTAGTATGCCTCTTATTAAGACTTTAAAAGAAAAAACTATGTACCACTCGAGATTTATAATCCTATGGATAAACTCACATTTGACATATTAAGGGAACGATGTGCAATCTTAATTAGGGAAAACTAAATCACGTTTAAGGATCAGCCGAAAGTTAATTGTTGTAATAGACCAAAGTAATTTTGGAATTTTATTAATAGTAGAAAAAATGGTCGTACTAATATTCCTAATGATATGGTCTTTCAAAACGAGTCTGTAAGTGAAGGTCAAAAAGTTTGTGACCTGTTCTCCAAATATTTTCAAGCAGTCTATAATAAGTATAACAATATGAGTTCATTGTGCTGTCGTGATATTTTTCAGCGTAACGTAAACACACCTTCGATTAGCGATTTCTCCATAACGGAAGATGAAATTCTAGAATATCTCTCTTCAGTGGATTGCCATAAGGGGGCTGGACCTGATTTGTTACCACCTCTTTTCTTTAAAAACACTCATTGCTGCTACTAGTGCAGCTGCTTGTTTGTTCACATTGTTTTGTGTTAACGCATTACGCCACTAGCAATTAGTTATTGAGTATTGACAGCGCGGCGTTGTGCCGTAAGTGTGGCCAAAGCGCAATTTAATATGGTACGTAACGCGTAGTTGGACGTTAACATTAACACTAAAGTTAATGCAGGTGGACCAGTCGAATAGCATTTGATATACAAAAAATTGGATAAGATAAATATTTAAGTTTTTTAAGTTTTTTTTAGATAAGTTTTCTCTCGAATTCTTGTTGTAAAAACACGTGTTGAGAGACTCCATTTTTAATCCAGATTAACCGTAAAATATTTATTACTTTAGTTACATTTTCCCTTGACATTGGCAAAATGCGTACGTTTAATGCAAATGCGCCATTAATTAAGAATAGAATAGATAAATAGATGATAAAACGTAACAATAACAATTTTATTTAGACTTAAGCCATGTGCTATTCTAAAAACACATCATGTTACTTTACTTCACTATTCAAAATGTTGCTCTTTCAATAATATAAATTCACTAATGTAGTTCATAATGAGTATGAAAATAATATTTCATAAAGTAACTTTTGTCGTTACTTGGTATACATAATTAAAAGATTACTACCTATTTTCATCTCGACAAATACAATAATGAAATTAAAAATAAAATTACGTTCTAAATAATTTTAGTGATTATTTATATACAGCAACATTGACTAAATATGTCCGACACCTATCCGTCATTCCACCATTCATTCATTCGCTTTGCTAAAAAAGGTTGAAACGAGAAATGTTGGCAATTTAGTGACGATAAAATACGTGTTATCTTTTTGTTTCAAGTTAATTTTGCCATAAAGTTTGCATTTCTTGAGAAACAAGGTACGCACTATAAAGTGGATGATGTAGTAGACTGTATTTATTGTTTACATTGTGAAATTGTCGTCTGGTGTTCTATCGTCGTGAAATTCATTTCGGCAGCGAAAGGAGACTTTTTGTTGCGTTTTGGTGTTCAATAAGTGATTTGGTACTTTAACGGTGGCATTGTTAGACCGTGTCTTTGTACAGTTACTTAAAATAAATGTTATGAAGTTTTTTATTGTCAGTTGTAGTGCCCTTTCATCGTGTGTTTGCAGTTGCAACAGTGTACATAGGCGTCTGCGGCTTAGTTTTGCAATAACCATTAGAGCGTAGAAAACGTGTCAAGCTTCAACCCTCCTCGATGTATGATAAAGCCAATATTAAACACTAAAACACGGTTTTTGTTTATAGGTGATACAGTGTTTGGACAATGGATCTTTCTTACTAGAGTTTGAGGTAATGTCAACATTGCTATAAAAATTATGCTTATCTTTAATTACTTACTTCCCAATATGAAAAAAATGTGTTTTATTTTAGTTTCAGATATATTATGGCATCTGGAACATCTTCTCTGGAGAGCAATGAAAGTAATGGTTGGTAATTTAACATGGTAATAATTAGCTTTGTCACCATACTTGGGACAATGTCTATAAATAAAAGAATATAATAATAATAAATCATAGTTAACAACTGAGTTTCCTATATTGTGTACTTTTATATGAACAATTTACTAAACAATATCCTGACCTAAAGCATGCAGTGTAGAATTTTTTTACAAATAACCAAAACATTAATAATTACCCACAGATAAACATTACATATAGTTTGTACTATATAATATGCTATTGAATTGATGATGATTGCCGAGGATAGAGAAAAATGGCATGGAATGGAGGAGGCTTTTACCCAAAAGAGATCCTTATTAGTAACTAAGGAAACTACTATACTAAGGATACTAAGTAGAACTAAGGATACTATCTACCTAAATCATTTACTAACTATACTAACATTGCATTTGATTTGTAACTTAAAAAAAAGGAATAAAGGAGCTTAATTATTATTATTATTATGCTATTGACTTGGCTTAGCCTGTCAATAACATAACAACGGGCAAAAGCTGAGAGTTTTAAATAAACAATACAATAATATTAATAATAAACAATGAACATTTCTCACCATAAAAAATGATCAATTACAGATAACTTAACTAGATTGGTTCCTGTATCTCACATATGTAACAAGTATGAGATAAAACTTCATTATTAAGTGCATAATTATTTACTAGAAAGTATAATAATTATGTAAAATAAATGAAAGTTTTACATGAATGGATTACTCTTACCATTTGTAATTTATGCTTAGATTATTAATTGTCATGTGGTTTTAATTTTAACCGCTTATCTTACTCAGACGGCACGATATCATGCCAGTTAGATTATGCGACCTCATTTATGCGAGTTCACACATGTTAATGGTTATATATTCTATGATGACTGTAATGCCAATTGCTTATTTTTTTATCACTTAATGACCGTCAATTACATTTTATTTCAAAGAAATGAAATGTGTAATATTACTTAATTTAATAAATGTTTTATATAGTTGGAGAGATTTTAGATCACTTGGATATCTTTCAAACCAGATTCAATTGTGCTGATCAATTTGATACAATTACTAGTTTGCTTGCTATTATTTAAATATTATTAATTTAAGTAATTGAAGTATTTTATGGCATACCTGTCAATCGTTCTATTATTTCTGCTCTGTCTTCTGTAATATTGTAATGAAATTTATTTATTATTGTAGTTTATTTCTTTGAGGTCTATAAGAGCATACAGAAAAGGGTGGCAACCAAAAAAGTGACTAAACCTTCAGTGAACCTACAAAACAAAAACTGTTGACTAGGACAATTCACTCTAAAGCGTTCAAATTAGTCACTTATTGTATTGTAACACTGCCCCGCTGCTTTGTACATCCATATAAATAAAAAATGCGCAACAGTCACTGGCCGCGCGTCCATCGTTTGACTAGTGACATAGATTGACCTTAAAACACTTTTTCAGTCTGGATTTTTTACAAGTTGAACAATAAAATTAACAATTGGGACACTTCCATAAAGTTTTCTAGACGGTTTCAAAAAGACATGTGATACTTCATTACTCATGTTTACACAGATGTTGTCCATGTTGCAACCTTGAAATCAAATGCTAATAACGGTGACCTACCCCAGTGTATTTTTTGATGTGCATTGGTGCTTTATATAATTTTCATGATCTCCAAATTTATCTAAAAATGAACTTTGAGAGTTCTGCCACTTCTTTAAGTTACTGATAACACCTGAAATATTTCAAAATATAAATTGTCTATGATTGTAGTTGTCTAATCTTTTAGTTCACTCATTATAAACAAAATAAAAAAATATATATAGTATAAAAAAAAGGAAATATAAGTATTTGGCATATCAATCCTGAATGGTCAGTACCCTTAGCTTGAGTATTGATAGTTTTCGAGCTTGATCAAACATAAATAGTGTTTCTCATAGTTTACTCACTGTTTCTCATAGTTTGACACATTTGATCGAGCTCGAAAACTACAAAACTCATATTAGAGGTACAGGATATGTAATAGCATGATAAGACTTGTTTTAGTATTTTTATATCAATAGGTACACAAAGAAGAATAACTAACAATCAAAGTCAAAATTTCTTTATTCATTTAGGTACAATTTATTTATTGCTTGTCACAATTGGTACACTTATGAAAGTCAACTTTGAAGTTAATGTCTGCACTTTCCATATACTCCCTCTATGTATTTAGTGTATATCCCTATTATAGGCTGGGTGGGAATTTGACCTTCATAAGAATACAAATTTACCTAAATGAATAAAAGAAATTAAAGTTTATGTTAATAATTTTTAATTTCATAAACAGTGAAAAATAATACGGAAATGTCAGTAAACAAGCAGATATCCATTCTCATGATGTCAACAATGCATCTTGTGAAAGGGCAGTTTCTTTGTCTCTTCAACTTTAATTTTATTATCTCTCAAAATCAAATCAAATTCGTCAAGCAAAGTTGGATTTAAGTAGGACAATGAAATTGTAACAATATCTTACAACACTATATTATAATAATAATAATATAATAAAGCCTTTCATTTCCCAAATTTATAAGTTTACATAGTTTTTTGTTAGTGTTGTTAGTGTGTATCTTAAAAATAAATAATTAATAATATTCTCTAAGATTTTGTTGTATTATTGGTCGTAGATTTCTGGTTTGCTGAGTAAAGGCCTTAAAACACTATATTAGTTGATAATTGTTCATAATGATGGGGTCTTAGAAGAGAACTTTCAATCACAGTCCTGAAGAACAAACATGTGACTTTTTTATCAAATATTGTTACAGAGTCAATATCACACAGCTACGTAAGCAACGAGCGTCCGCAGATACCAAGCATTCCGATTGAGTACGATGTATTGTCAAGCAACCAGTGCTATGAGAAGCCGAATTACAAGAGTCACAGCGGCCACGTGATGAGCGGGCCCTACGAGCCGCTGCCGCAATATGACGTGAACGTGATCAGCAAACAGACCAATGAGAGCCTCAAGCAGCAATGCGAGAAGGCGTTGCATGAACTCAACCAGCTCAGAAGGCAGCACACGGAGACTTCGCGCCGCTGCGAGCATGTTATGAAGGTTAATATCTCCAATATAAATTACTAATTATAATTCCCTTAAGTTGACGCCAAGTGACGTTGAGTTGAAGGGTAATTTTGCTGATCATAAATAATTACTGATGTTTAAAGATTAGCAATGAATCAACTAAGGCGAGACAAAAAAAATGCACCAATGTGTGAGCAATGCGCATGTGTGCGTGAAAAATAGTACTGCAGTCTGACAGTTGCTGTCTTTGCTACGTGACTGACAGGCCAAAATAGAACGCCTGCGTGTACTGATCTCGTCTATCTATCTCGCTCTAATATACGCGTTAGTATACTCTTTCTCTTTCACATTGCCGATCTACAGTTTCCTATATCTATGGTTACGATAATATACAAATTAGGAAAGAAATTTAACTGATTTTATATATGTATAGACTTTTGCACCTCAGGTTATCAAAACTGTCAAATATGCAAATGGAATTTGAATATAATAATAGATGTATTCAAACAAAATAAACAAACAATAACATTACAAAAACAAAGACCAATCCTTACTTCCTTACTAATATTATAAATGCGAAAGTAACTCTGTCTGTCTGTCTGTCTGTCTGTCTGTCTGTCTGTCTGTCTGTCTGTTAAGCTTTCACGTCTAAACCACTGAACCGATTTTGATGAAAATTGGTACAAATATAGATTAAATCTCGGGGAAGGACATAGGCTACTTTTTATCGCGAAAAAAAGGTTGAATGGGTTGAAATAGGGGATGAAAGTTTGTATGGAAGTTCGTCAGTTTTGAAGATAGAACCATGAAACTTTGAATTTAGGCACTTAATAAGACAGAAAGAAATATTTGTTCTAAGATTTTTGAAATTTTGACCTGTATGGGGGTGAAATAGTGGATGAAAGTTTGTATGGGAGTTCGTCATTGTTAAAGATAAAACCATGATACTTTGAAATTAGGGACTTAATAAGAAGAAAGAAAGAAATATTAGTTCTAGGATTTTTGAAATTTAGCCCCGTGTGGGTATGAAATTGGGGATGAAAATTTGTATGGAAGTTCGTCATTGTTAAAGATAAAACCATGAAACTTTGAATTTAGACACTAAAGATAAGAAATGAAGATCCAATCCAAGATGGCGGTTGTGACTTTTAATATAATATCGATACGGGTATCATTTTCGTGGTTTTCGGATGTTCCGATTCCTAAAACACCATCCATTTTGAGATCCAAGATGGCGGACGCGACTTTTTTACATAATGTCAATATGATTATCGTTTTCGTGGTTTTTAGGGGTCCGGATTACGAATAAAACATCTATTTCGAGATCCAAGATGGCGGACGCGACTTTTCGACAAAAGGTCAATATGGGTATTATTTTCGTGGTTTTTGAGGGTCCCGGTACCGAATACGACATCTATTTCGAGATCCAAGATGGCGGTCGCGACTTTTTAATATAATGTCAATATGGGTATCGTTTTCGTGGTTTTTGGGGGTCCGGATTACGAATAAAACATCTATTTCGAGATCCAAGATGGCGGACGCGACTTTTTGACAAAATGTCAATATGGGGGTCATTTTCGTGGTTTTTGGGGGCCCCGATTCCGAATACGACATCTATTTCGAGATCCAAGATGGCGGTTGCGACTTTTTAATGTAAAATCGATATGGGTATCATTTTCGAGATTTTTGGGTATTCTGACTCCGAATAAAACATCGATTTTGAGATCCAAGATGGCGGACGTGACTTTTTAACTAAATAGGAATATGGGTATCATTTTCGAGGTTTTCGGGGGTCCTGATTCCAAATACGTCATCAATTTCTAGATCTAAGATGGCGGACGCTACTTAACTTATTATTAATATGGATATCATTTTCGTGGTTTACAGGGTTCCATTTTGAGATCCAAGATGGCGGACGCGAATTTTAAACTTGATATGGGTAATCAGTTTTGTAGTTTTCGGGGGTCTCAAAATGGATGCTGTATTCGGAGTCAGGATTCAGAATGCAGCATCCATTTTGAATTCCAAGATGGTGGACTTTTTAGCTTAATCGCTTTCACGCCTAACACCTGAACCGAATTTAATGAAATTTGGTACAAAAATAGACTAAACCTCGAAATGGAATAAAAGCTACCTTTTTTGTGAAAAAGGGAATGAAGGGGTTGAAATATGAGATGAAAATTTTTATGCGATTTCTCATTACCGAAGATAAAACCATGAAAAGCAAATATTTGTTCTAGAGTTTTTGAAATATTGACCCATGTGGGGATGAAAGGTTGCGTGTAAGTAGCAAAGGATGGAAAAACATAAAATGGTAGATTGTAAAAATGCCATTTACTGTAGTGCACGGCAGTTTGTACGTGTGTTTTTTGCATAATAAGTACCTACACCCAAGAAAATGCTGCCTAAAGTAACTATTCCACGCGTACGAAGTCGCGGGCAAAAGCTAGTATGATTATAGTTAACAATGTTTCAAAATACGCCAACTCCTAAACTAGGACATGCCCTGTATCTTTGGAGTTGGTGATTCTTCTAGGACAAACATTTACAGTTTTCTAAGTTTATTTAAGTGAGGTAAGGTCTGCCAATGTATTTTCCCCTGAAAAAGACATGGGCTAACTTCCCATAGAGGGCTTCTAGTGGACGCGTATCTCCCAGGGAGTCTCATTGTCGTAGTCTGTCAGGATTCCAATAGAAAGAAAGCGGCAGTCCTGAGTATGCACGGTATTACCATAGATATAGGGAAGTGTAGATCGGCAATGTGAAAGAGACAGAGTACACTAACGTATATATTAGAGCGAGATAGATATACGAGGCCATTTCACATACACTCTGGTGGCTTAGGTGGGCCTCTCAGTGTGTTTGAACACACATCATTACTTGCACATGGTGCATTTCGTTTTTGGTCAGTAATTATAAATCTGTGGGTATTACAAAATGATATATAATTCTTAGGAATTGGAGTACTTCAGAGGGCAGCACCACGTCGCCATGAATCAACTGCAAGTGTCCGAGCAGGAAGCGAGCAGCTTGCGCGGGAAATATGGCGATTTGCTCAACGACAATCAACGGTGAGGACCAACGGTTTCTTATGCCTCATTTACTCTTAGAAATAGCACAGTCTATAGAAGTTCATACAGTCGTTCGACGAGCCCGTCTAGTCAGGTCAATCGTGAAGGGGGCACAGGACGCGGGGCGAGCCCGAGCTTCATACACTCACTCGGGACAATTGATATTGAAATAGCATGTAATTTAAAATACACTGAAGAGTAACTAAGTTATAGGCGGGTTTTAGAGCCGCGCTGATCGTCAGCGCTGGCAACTCAGCGCGTAGCTCGGCAGCACGTAGCTGTCGTGGGAACTCGTTTTAGTGTTATGCTGACCGCTGCGAAGTACAGATATGGCCAATTCCATGAGTGTAAATCCCTATAGTGTCACCGCCATTTTGTAACATTTGTCAATTATTTGAATGAAAGAAAACGGGATTTAAACCACGTACCTTTGATTTTTGGTTAATCCGATATTTCGGCGCAGTTACATGCGCCATGATCACGGATGAACTGAAGTCTTCTGTGAGTTGATTTTATTGGCAGACAAATCGTTTTCTTTCATTCAAATGATAGTGACCACGTTAGCTTAAAACAATACATTTGTCAATTACTTCCGGACTTCCTGTTGCGTACTTTTCTTAGAAGTGCAAATTTCAAAGATTTGATGGAACAATGTCTACCATAAAGACATAAGCACCAAGCACTGACAAATTTCGACAGCGAAAGCAGTGTCCCGCCTGAGGCAAGTCGATTTTTTTCAGTGCATTTTTCTAGTATTATATTTACGCGTTTGTAAACGCAAAAATAAAATTATTCCATAACTGCTCACTTGTTGAACATATAACTATTATATATGTACGAGCAGGTCACGGCGGTTGTAAAGCGCCGCTTTCCACAAGAACATGGGAAGGATGCTAGGTTGTAGGCCAGGCTGACCAGCAAGGATTTGTTGTTAAGAAGGAGCTGCCCCAGAGAGTAGCCCTGGCAGGCAACATGATGGTGATGGGGAACTGCCCCAGGCAGTAGCCCTGGCAGCAGCGGGGAGGTAGTGAGACCCAACACGATGTTTGGAATCAAACAGATTCCAATTGATAATTTTGCTTAATATTATATACTAAAGTGATATATTGTACATATACTGGGTGTAAAAGACATGAACAGTCAAACGAGAACCATGTAGATCCTGCCTTCTACACTGTATCTAACGCACCTTTCTGGTTGACTGGTAGAGAATGCTGTATAGTATTAAGTCCACCCTTTCAGTCCAGTCTTTGTGCAATAAAGTTTTTTAAATAAAAATAAAAAATATTCTATACATCAAAATAAGATATTTTTTGGTGTTAAAAAAAATTGCAAATTGTACCGCGCAATGTAAAGGGCTCAACTCGCACGCAACTCGCAAAACCGCGATAATTTTGCCAGACGGCGGCCCCGTTCGTTAGTGTCCGTGCGCATCGAGTGAGCTACATTGAACGCTAACGTTTTGAAGCCATCTTTTGTTATGAAATACTAAAAAAAATGATAATGTTTCTTTGGACAATAATTAAGAAATAACTTATAGAATACGTTTTCATAAAAAAATGAAAAAAAAAATATGACTTTGACCTTCAATAAAATCGTAACTATCAATTTACCAGCTATAGTTTAAAGGAAAAAAAATGTTATGATGGTGAGTAGAATACATGGTTCTCGTTTGACTGTTCATGTCCTTTACACCCTGTATAAAGATTTGTGCATGTCTCTCTCTCTTAGGTGTAAGTTGCCGACGGTGCACGTAGCTGCAGATCCGCGGAATGTAGGTTTTTGCGTCGCTGCTGACCACGCAGCCGCAGAGTTCAATGTTTAGCTTGTAGCTTGAACAATATACATTTTTTGGCATTTTGGCGGTTACCTTAATTGATATTTCCATCGCTGAGTTTTCGTATTATTCACATATACAATAATTTTGACCGCATTTTGACCAGCTTGGAGCGCGAGGTCCAGCATTTACAACAAAGCAGCAATTCGGAAGGCAGCTCTGATGCGTTGGTCCACACGTTGAGAAAGCATGAGGTGCTGAAAGAAGAGTTTGAGTGCTTCCAGAAGAGGTTAGACATAAATTGGATCGCAGAGTGCACTGGGTTCACACGATATACGATGAATGAATCTTGTTTTATGGAAGTTTGGTCACAAAAATCACGAACCTCAAAACTTTCAGCGAATTTTAATAATCTGTCAAATCATCATCATGTCAGCAGAGAGACGCTCACTGTTGGACGTAGGCCTGTGACATGTTTGTCACATAAACATAATAAAATATTTTTATAGTGAAATCGTTATCTGTCCAGAGTGGCTAGATTGCCCACTTATCCAGACTTACTAGAAACAATTGACAAAATTACATTTTTAATAGTATTTTTTTATTATATGGATGGCAAAGCGACATTAACATACTCAACAAGTATTTTTTAATTGTGATTCTAAGTATTTTAATTTAAAATTTCAAAACTTACCGATTCTAAAACGATGTAAGTGCTGTAAGGTTTTTGTGGATTAATATCATGGGCTCTACAAAAGTAAAAAAAAGATGACACAACTGATAAATCTTTGAAGTTTGGGCCATAAATTTAAAAAAAAACATGTTACCAACATTTTCTGTTAGTAATCCTATGTAGTCCATTTTTGGGTACAATTATTTTTTTTGTAAAATATATCGTAATTTAGCAAGTACTTAATAAATTCTGAAGAAAAAAAAACATAGTTTTCTAGATGACCAAAGCTCCAAATGTTTTTTTGAAATGGTGTCAATTGTATTCTTTGCCACTTGTCTAAGCCGTTCTGGTATGCTTAGACAAGTAGCAAACGCACCAAAGCGTTACCACTAATAAAAACGCTAACTCTAACATTTGACACGATATGCCGCCATGATGTTTGTCAGTAATATATGTCAGATTCATACACTATATTCTGTTCGTAAAGCGTTATATTGATTAGATCGGCCTCTTGTCTAGGCACTCTGGTGACCAATATAGACTGCGACAAAGCATACAGGGTTATTTGTACCAAGAACCTGCAAACCATTTGAAGACAAACAACTTTTACTATGAAAGCGCGAAAAAAACAAACAGAAACAGAATGAAACAAGTGATTTTTTTTTCGCGATTTCTGAGTTGTTTCCGTCCTTCCTTCCATTGTGTTGATGACATCTTCAAATGAGCGTCGGTAGCCGAGCGCACAGGCAGGTGGATTCGGTTTCTGTGTGAACGGAGATCGATCCCCGGCCGCCTTTACACTACCGATGTGAACCCGGAGTGGGTTCACAGAACAAATGCATTAGCCTAATACATAAAAAATACAGAGTGTAAAAAGACGTAACACAAAGCCGAAGTCTACGCATTCTATACATCAAATCTAGAATATCTTAAAAAAAAAAAAACTAGTGCTGAATATCCAAAAAATACCGCGTAATACATACAGTGCGCGACGTTCGGTCGGCTGAGTTGAATGGGCCCGATATCGACCTGTCTATAACGGGTGTAAGAAAACCTATGACAAAGCCGAGAACTACGAATTCCGCTCATCATTAGGACCATTTTTATCTTCTAGACTATACCTGGGAAATTAATAGTTACAAAGTTATTGAAGATCAAAGTTAGATTTTTTTTTACAAGTTTTTTATGAAAACAAATTGAAAACATTATTTCTTAATTTTTGTTGAAAGAATTTCATAACAAAAAACGTCAGCGCTCAATTTATACACGAACATAATTGTATTTGGAAGTGGCGCTAATAGTCCTATATCTACGTACTGTTATTTATTTAGATACTTTGCGAAAAGAAAATGACAAGTGATTAGGAATACCTGTTATTAGAAAGAGATAAATATACCTTCATGAGTTACGTATCGTTTGCTGCTTAGCGCTCATTGGCGCGAGCGCGCACGAATACCGATAACAGAGGATGTTCGCGCGCTTTTTTTCAACAGCAGTCAAATTGAATAACTTTCGGATGAAATGACACGTTTTTGTCTCTAACAGTGGCAATGTAATTTGTACACCATTGAGAACACAGAAGGGCATTTTTTCGAGCGATAACTAAAGCGTTGCAATGAAGTAAAGTCGACCAGCCGAGACGCGAGAGCGTTCCCAACTGAATGCAAATCCGGCAATTACCTGTCTTTTTCGTTGCCATTCTCGATTGGGTGTGACGTTCTATACTTTTTAAACATCTTAGGTATTAATATTGATGTGCTAGCAGCACATTGATATTATTCTTTTAAAAATGGTTTGAAGGTTGTTGATGCTTTATAAATAACCCTGAGTGTATAAAATTAGTCCAAATGAAGTATCGTGTGAGCCCAGAGCAAGGAGCTTATACTAAAGAATGGAGTCATTAGACAAAGTAACAAAGTGAAGGCAAAAATTTTGACAATACTTGACATTTCAAATTTCACATTTCTCTTTCTAGAAATTGTCGTCATCTCTTTCTAAACACGACTACATAGAAACAAGATTTCCCCAGTATTTCGCCATCTTTCTAAAACAAAAGTAGAAAAGTAGCTAAAAACTTAACATATTGTATTCAATTATCAGTATTTATTATCAATGAAAGAAATAAATATAATATATTTACTTTTAATGTTTAGGTTTGTATTTTATTTTGAAAATCATCATTGTGATTCTTTCTATAACTTATGGGAAATGAAAGGATTTATATAATGGCAGCACTCTCTTCATGTGTCAATGTCCCGAAATCTCAACATGACATAAATTGTCCTAATTGACGTATTCATAAATATCGACTCGCGATTTTGGTACGGCTTTTTACATTTTAATAACTATAAATAGTGCAAAATGGTGCATCGCTGTATAGTTCGTGGTTGCAGAAGTGAGTGGTATCCAGGATGCAGTGTGAAATTTCACTTGTAAGTGTTATAATTGCATATTATTGTTCACCTAAGTAAAATTGGTTTTTCACATGTAATTCCATATGATTATCGTTATTGGGCGAAACTCCATAGGGGAAAGTAATTTCTGATACTCGGCTTTAATACTATCTGAATTTAATTAATTTTCATACATAAATTACTTATTCAAATATGTGTAAACAAATTGACTAGGGTGACTAGGATTTCCAGAATTATTATAAAATAGTAACCTTTTTCCTTTAAGAAATGGCAATCAAAATTGATATATATATTTTTTTAAGTCTTTGAAATAGCTGTTATATTGATATATATAGATTATATATATAGTTTATAGATTATGTATATATATAATACATAAATCGTTCTACCCATTTTTGGTTGGGAACGTTTATTTACAAACAAAATATGTAATTTGTGCAATGTACATTATTGTAATTAAGAAACATATTCAAAATGATTGATTGGATTTTACCAGTGTAATAGTGTATTTTATCTTTCACATTTGCATCTACTAACATGTAACGCAGAGTGCAATATGCACAGTGACCTCAAACTTCACTCGAATTTGGGTTAGTAAAATTGACACAGCATTAAGTGTGGGTGTAATGGCTCCTCGTGCATCACTCGTGGATTTTCGGTGCCCCAGAAGCGATAGTTTTGCTTGTACCCGCTGAGGTGGAAATGAGCCTCATCGCACATTATGATTTTGGTCGAAAAAATAGACACGATTATTCCGCGTTCTTGGGGAGTGTATCGCTCCATGGCTTGTTCACTTGTATTCTGCATCTATCTAGACTAAAATGTCAAAACAGATTTGACATTGGCGGCTATTTGCAAAAATGAGAGCATCTTCCAATAGAGTGATTTCTTTTGGCACACCTTGTAGTAACAGACAGTTGTACGGAAGATTAAAACTAATTATTATGAATGTTAATTCTTTGTCATGGTAAACTCAAAAATATTTTAAACTTTGAGTACTAATTAATTTTATTAACTTAACGAAGTCCAAGATTGTCCGTAATTATTGTTTCTGCTATAGGCACCCTACTAGAAAGAGACAGAGCCTCTCTAGAAATGTCAAGAAATGTCAAGGGTTGTCAAAATTTTTGCCCTCACTTTTTTCATTTGACTAATGACTCCATTCTATAGGTAATATAAGCTCCTTGGCCCAGAGTAACGGTTGTCAACTTGAAAGGAATATGAGAATGATTGCGTAGTTTCCGCTACAGGTACGAGGACCTGATAGAGAACCACAACGCCACCCTTGAGAAGCTCCGGAGCGTCCAAGAGGAGAACGGCAGGCTTAAGACGCAATGCCACGAGCTCACACAGGAGAGGAATGCAGTGGTAAGTTTGTATTTATTTATCCACTCTGACACGAAGCGTCGATTTTGACAAGACATTTTATCCTCCTGAGTCCGTAACTTTTTTATGTAAATAAACGATTTTTTTTGTGTATTTTCCTCTTTATGGAACGAAATATTTTTTTGTATTACATATTGGACAATTGCCCACAGTGCTGAAATATGAGCTCGTTATTTTAAAATCAATCAACTAAATGATAGAAATGTGAAATGTCTATGTATTCATTTGAGTCTGCGTCGCCCCAAGAGGTTATTTTAGGTTTTGTTTGACTAAGGTATTTGTCACACAGAGGCGGTCACGCGGTCAAGACCGCGACAGACCGCGTCGGTCAACCTTAGAAATGAATGACAGAATGCGACCGCTTGAACGCTTGATCTGATCTGAATTAATGAATTGTATCTATGTGTTATTAAAATGTCTAAATATTTTATCATCGACATTATAATATTGTACGCCCGAAAATGGCAATCTTTTGACACTTATTTAACTCTGTATGTAACATCTCAAATTGAACACAGAATGACAATAAACTGCATCTTATCTTATCTTGACCGCGTGATCGTCTCCTGTCTGATAGATCCCTAAATAATCGATATTAAAGTCAACGAGACGAAATTTAGAATTTAATAACACAACACATTATTAATTTGTGAAATGATGAAAATGGTATAATCGTAGCACGTTTAATAAACGCAAGAAATATTTATTTTCATCACCTTTTAAAATGGTTAAGTAGGTTTTCATCATCATCATAGCCTTTATAATTCGACCCACTGCTGGGACACAAGGCCTCTCCTTTTCAACGAAGGAAGTATAGGTAGTAGTTTACCACGCTTGCCCAATGCGGTTTGGTGGACGGAGTATGAGGTGATCGATGCCCCTTTGCTGATCCATTAGTTGCCTTCTACGATACCCATTGGAGGATATGGGGTGATGCTATTATACTCTGCCAGCATCACGCGCCCAAAGGTGTGGTGTTTATGTTGTTTAGAAACGTTAGTAAAATACTGCCTTAGATTTTAGTTTTTTTAGTTTTAGAATGTTTCTCGTTACGATTACGTTAATGTTCTCGCTTGGGGCACAGATCCGCGAGCGCAATGCGCTGAAGCAGCAGGTGACGAGCGTGGTCCGCCAATGGGAGGGGGGCGTGCGGGAGAGGGCTGACATCAAGAGGCTCACCGACGAGAGGAACGCCGCGCTTGCAGAGTACACGCTTATCATGAGCGAGAGGTAACGTCTATTTAACCCTAGAGCCGTTACCCTGGGGTACAAATCAAAAAAAGATTTGAAAATTTGCAATTATGGAATTAAAATTAGAAAATACATTTTTGTATACTACGAGATGGCAAACCACCTTGCGGCCCACCTGGTGTTGAGTGGTTACCGTCGCCTATAGACACTTGCAATGTTAAGAGTAAATCACTTAACACTGCAAGTGCGTTGACATCTTGGGAACTAAGATGATATGCCTTCCATGCCCAGTAATTATACTGGCTACCTTTCCCTTCGAAACAGCGAACTGCTTCAGGGCAGAATAATAAAGGCGGTAGTTAGTAACTACCCAGACGACCCTACGTCAGGATCTACCACCTAGTAAAACATAGATAATATACTGAAATATTTGCGCGTTTGTTAACGCAAAAATAAATCCCTAATATAAGGTAGTTTCAAAAGTTTTTAATAAACGTTTATAATTATGTGAAATAAAATCGATTTATTTAATGGGGCACTCTACTACCCCTGTTTACTTTTACTTAAAGTATAAACTTTCAATGATGGTGATATCGATCATAATGATGAGTACAGTTCTAGGGTTAAAACCTCGTGTATAGGATTGACTCCTTTACCTTTCCTAAATATCTTTCCTGAAGGTTTACCAAAATACTCTGAGGTCTCACAGTGCGCGCTACTTATAGACAATACTTGAGTGGGGATGGGCACTATGCGTCCTTTAAAATAAACGCACAGCTAAGGTAGCTAGCTAGCTATATTACGCAACGCACAGCTCGAGATGTCAATAGCAACGTCCAGATGTTAAAAGTTTAAATCTTGAAGTAATAAAACGTTAGTCAATCCAACGAAGTGTACACTACCAATCACAGAGCAACAATTCAACGCAATGCGTTTACTTATCTAAGAGTTGTTTGAATATTGTTTATGAATTAAAAGGCATATGGAACGCACTGATAAATGCCTTACTCATGTAATTTTGCTTGGACAAGCTTGTTTGTGAATACGGGGGTTAATATGGGTGAGATAAATGTTGTGAGCCTGGAAAAGTTAAAGTTTGATCTTTATCCGGCTTAGGATCCAGCTCAGGTTGATTTTCATATTTTTTTAAATAACGCGAAAACGTTTTCAGAGATACAGTACACAAAGAGATGGAAAAACTGTCAGACGATTTGCAAGCGGCACTTAAACGAGTCGCGGCCTTGGAGTCTGCCCTCCAGGCCTCCAGGGAGGAGCAGAGGGCTACCGCTGTTCAGGTAACCATTACGTTTTTATTTGAATTATTGTTTTCTTTTCTGTTATTTGGTTATTTGACAAGCATACAGCGTGCCTGGTGACCCTGGTTACCATTGAAAGACAATCAACTCGTCGAGACAATTCAAACAAGCCCAAACTCGATGAGGTTGTACCGTTTCGTTGCGAAGTACATATGGCCACCTTCCAGCTCCATCATCAGATCAGGACCATGTCATCATAATATTGCATTATCACGCGTTTTTCACATGTATGCAAAATTTCAGCTCAATCCGTAACCGGGAAGTGGATCTAATTTAATTTGCAAGATTTGATGACAAACATCGGGACAGGTGAAACTAAATAATAGCTTGTAATATACTACTAATTTTATCATAGGGTTTTTGTGGAATTTAAGCATAGCATATTTACCGATGACACTGGTTTTTCGCGGTATAGGCGGAGAGCCTTCGTCGTGAGATCGAGTCTGCTCTGCTGGACCGAGATCGCGCCATCAAGGAGTGCAGCGATCTCAAGACTCCACAGAACGCAGCGCTCGCTAAATCCAGGTATTTGATTAACAACCTATTAGTATGTGATTCTGCTACTACTCACTAGTCTGTGGTTTTTCGTCGTCTGTTCGTTTGGAACTAAACCTTATAGTACGAGAGCCCACGACCAAAATTTTTGTCTCATAGCAATACGGCCAAAACCGCATCAAATCGATAGATACGATTATCCTGAACTCGAAAATATCAATATCAGACATTTTCCGCGTAGCGTTTGATCTGACCGAATTTTCAAAATTGTCAAAGAATTTTACCGAACTGCATCATAGCAATATGTCTGATTTGCAGACTGTAGTTGAATGATAGTTCTGAGATACCGGAAACATATTTTTCAGACGTTAGTGGTGTAGCGCAAACCCGTAAAATCACTTAAAAAAATTAAAAATGAGACAAAAAAAATGTCTCATAGCAATACGTCTGAAAATCTTTTTTATTAGTAAATTTTGGTTATTTGATGCGAACAAAACAATTTTCAGACGGAAATGTGAACGCATTAAATTTTGAGACCGTTTTGAAAATGTTAACAAATTTTACCGATCGGTATCATAGCAATATGTCTGAAAATTGTTGGACATGATAAAATAAGTTGTCCACATGTGCAAAAAATTTATATCAGACAAATTAAGTATAGCCCCTTCTCTATCAGACAACTTTTCGATACTCAGATATCATTTAAAAATCGTATTGAGGCATCTTGAATTTTCTGTTACAAACCAATGAATGCGACCCTGAATTTATTAGATGATAATTAACAAAGAATTTACCCGAAACCGTAACATTGAAGTTGAAGGACTGAAATAAATCGCACAAAAGGAAACTGGGATGAAGATGAAAAAAAAACGGTTTACCGCCACAACCGCACAACGTATGACAACTAAGTGAGCGTCGTTCCAACGTTTGGAGCAGCTGGCGAGTGAGCTGTATAATAGTAAGAAAGGGGCAGGAGCGTAACAAGCGCTGAGGAATACTGATTGATTTGATAGTTTTGGTTTTATTTAAAGCACACTTGAGTAACTTTTACAAAAGAAATAAGTAAAGACATCTGTCATCTGTCAAAGTACATATAATAGACAGGGGAGATTCTTGAATATCTATGAAAGCTGTAAATTTAAAAAAAACATTTAAAAGATGCGTCGGCCAGGCGACTCCGAAACGTTATTTTCGTTTTTGGGAGTATATGCTACACTTAAAGTGTCTGAAAACAGGTTTTTGGTAATCATGACAGCAATACGAAAAGTTGAAAAAAAAATTATCGGTATTGCTATGATACAGGTCGGCTAAATTTGTTGACATTTTCAAAAATGCGCTCAGGCTATATGCTACGCGCAAAATGTCTGAAAACAAACTTTTTCGTAATACAATTATAAAATCTATGTACATTTTCACTATCAGACGTATTGCTATAATACCGACTGTCTTTTTTTTTGACACAGCAGAAATGGACTCCCACGCAGTTGCTACACTTTCGACCGTTACTACACACCTAGTCGGGTTCAGAATCATACAATCTAACGATTTTATAGGGTTTTTGCCGTATTGCTATGAGACATGGTTTTGGTCGTGGGCTCTCGTACTATTATGTTGATTAGAAATAATCCAGTTTTCTGATTGTTGTTAATATTCATGGATTAATTATAATTGTGTAAATCAATACAAAATAAAATACTTGTAATAACTTTTATCGAATATAGAATGGAACCATGTGCTCTAGAATATGATAGGAGATATCTGGCAGTTAAATTGTCAGTTTTGTATGGACTATCTGTCAGATAGTCACACCCAAAGCCATTCTCTAAATCAGAGTCCTTACATCCTAAATAATAGCCAAAACTCATTATATTTACATTTGATGGAACCCAAAGAAACATACAGTATAATTAAAAATATTAAAAATAAGACTAGCTTTGGTATTGACGAAATTCCCCCCTGTTTGGTAAAGAAATGTGCAGAAGAACTGACCCTCCCATACACACTACTCATAAATCAATCGTTCCAGGAAGGCTCTTTCCCTGACTCCCTCAAGACATCAATAGTTGTACGGGTCCATAAGCAGGGAACCAAAATGGATGCAAATAACTACCGACCAATAGCGTTATTACCAACATCAGCAAAGATATTTGAAATGGCTATGTCTAAAAGACTTACTTCCTTTTTTGATAGGTTTGGAACCCTCCATGACACCCAATTTGGCTTCCGTAAAAACAGAACTACAGTTTTAGCTATCTATAAATATATACAAAAAATACTAGATATAATCAACAATAAACAATATGCTGTGGGTTTGCTACTCGATATGAGCAAAGCTTATGATAGAGTGAACCATAAAATCCTGTTACACAAACTCTACAGATTAGGAGTGAGAGGCCAAGCTTTGGAGTGGTTTCGATCCTATTTGTCAAATCGATCACAGTATGTTGAAATAGAAAACACTGATTTTGTCACGGGGCGAAGTAGACATGTAAGATCTGATCTTATCCCTATCACTGGTTCCATTCCCCAGGGAAGTGTTCTGGGATGTATCCTCTTCCTTGTCTATGTAAATGACCTCCCTCAATCAATTCATTTTGACAGTGTTTCCTTCGCAGATGATGTTTCAATAGTCTTACCGTGTACTGATGTAAACTCTCTAACTAATAATTTAGATGCTTTAATGGACTCAATAACAAACTGGCTTACCCAAAATAATCTACAACTAAATTTAAAAAAAACCAAGTTGATTCAATTCAAACCTTATCAAAAACACCTTTAGACATTAACTACCACTACAGATCAACTAAATTAGAAACAGTAAATTCAACTACAATGCTAGGTATTGAGATTGATTCTCACATTACTTGGAAACCCTACATACAAATTTTATCTAAAAAATTGTCTTCTTTCATTTATGCCCTTGGTAGACTAAAACGGGTTACTAGCCTAAAAACAGCACTATCAGCATACTATGCCTATGGGCACTCCCGTTTGTCTTATGGAATAATACTATGGGGCAACTCGAGAAGCATTCAAGAAATTTTTATACTACAGAAAAAATGTGTTAGAATATTATGTAATATAAAGCAAACAGAATCATGTAGACCTCACTTCAACAATCTTAACATCTTAACCTTGGCTTGCCTATATATTTTTGAAGCCTGCAAATTTGTCAAGAAGCATGAAGAATTGTATTCAACGGTAAATATTATAAGACGCAATAATCGCTATCAAAATAAACTTAATGTACCATTTTCAAAATTAAAACTTTACTCCTCTGCCCCACATTCAATGTTGATTAAAATTTATAACCACATACCTAACCACATTAAAAATATTGTAAAACTTAAACCATTTGAAGATAAATTAAAACAATTTCTTATCACAAAAACCTATTATAACATTTCTGAGTTTTTTGAGGATAGTGTAGAGTGAATTACTATCTGCTAGTTATGGGATCCCACCTCGAGATAATCTGTGATTTATAAAATAGATATACTTACTTAATATATGTAATATAATTTATTACTTATAATAAATATGACATGCTTTAATATACCTAATAAAATACTAAAATGTAACGTAAAAATTAATATAATTGTAATGAAATAATAAAATGCAATAAAATAATATAATGAAATTTAAAAATTGTATAATGCACTGTATAAATTAATAAAATGTAATACATAATGAAATAATATATTGTCATATGATAGGTATATTTGACATATTGTAATATGATAGGTATATAGTTTATTTGAATTTAATTAAATAAGATTCATTGCAACGCCTTAATACAAGGCGTCACATGTACTTAGCTTTAAGAATGTCAACTAATTATGCTCATGTGACACGCAATAAACAATTTGAATTTGAATTTGAATTTGATAATGAGGTAATGGGTAATGGAGACTTAATTGAAAATGTCAAATTGACTCTTGTTATCTTTTCAGCGGTTTCATTTGTGTAAGGCGTATTATAATATTTTCTTTTTAAGTGGGACATAATTATTTAGAACGCGTTTTTTGTTAATGGTAGGCAAGACAACTCCGCGTATCACCATTTGGGCTTAGCAAGTGGTGTGGGTAACGACGGGTTTCTCAACGGGCAACACTCCAACGACCCCTCCCTGGACAAGTTGCAAGGTAACATTACGACGAGGAGCTCTTTGAAACTATTTTTATTTGTAGCATAGTTCGTAGATCGTAGTCGTATTAAAAACAGTGATCTTTCATTGATTTGGAGTTGAAGCCTTCTCAATGCACTGAATATGTAGTAGTGTGTTTTTTTAACTGCGACAGTATGAGGAAATCTAAAACCGTAGAAGGTACAGGGAAACGGCCTTCGGAACCATTTATTCTTTTTTTGTGAAAAAAAATTGACATAGTAATTTTTTTGGTCAAGTGTGAGTTGTCCTTATTAATGAGTCATTTTGAAAAAAAAAAATTGTTTGATGCGGATCGACTCAGTTTCATATAGGGAATATTTCATTGTACTTTTTTTTGTAAAAAAAATTGACAGTCATTTTTTTTGATCAAGTGTGAGTTGTCCATAGTTATGAGTCATTTTGAAAAAAAAAAAATTGGTTGTCTGTAAAGTCGGTTTACTGACGATAGTTGAACGTGACAACGTCTTAAGAAAATACTGATGGAATGGTAGCATTTTTCAAAAGAAAAATTTAATTTTATTTGTTTAATAGATTTCGCATTATAGTATGAATAAACTTGTAATAAAATCTCTTTGGCTATACTATTTGTATCTGGCTGGTTTTGGTATCATTGAAAGTTTAAATTTTAAAGAACATAATTCCAAATCCAAATTAGAGAATTAGATTCAGAGCGAGGTAACGCCGCATGACGTCATGTTTTTTCGTGCATGCAGCCGGCTCTATCGAATTATAAGACGTCACGTCAAAATTGTTTGATGCGGATCGACTCAGTTTCATATAGGGAATATTTCATTGTACTGAAAGAAAAAAATCTGAGCAGCAGAAGTTAGTAAAAATTAATAAAATGTTTCTCATACAACAGTTTAGTTCTAAGTAGGTACTTACCCATCTACTGCATCACAGTCGATACTTACACGTACAAAAAGTGTTCGTTCAAAATCATTCAAAAATGAGATTTTATTTGCACTGTATTATTGGAACTGGACCTCCATGGTCTTTTTACCTTGCGATTTAGTAGATTACGATCAGGATAGCGTTCCCGATACCACTTTAATGCATTATTAACTGAGCTTCGATAATTTAAAAAATACGCTTCGATTAAATCAACTTTATGTGCATTAGATAACGCCATGATGAATCACAAACTTATAATAAAAAATGAAAGTAACAATAATAACAATGTTCGTACTCAATTTGAATTTTTATTCATTTGAATGATAGAAGTCTTAAGACCATGGAGGTCCAGTTCCAATTCTACAGTGCAAATAAAATCTCATTTTTCAATATGGAACGCTTTTTGTACGTCTAGTAACTATCTACGTAAGTATCGACTGTGATGCAGTAGATGGGTACTTTGAACTAACCTGTTGTATGAGAAACATTTTACCAAATTTGACTAACTTTTGTTGCTCAGATTTTTTTCTTTCAGTACAATGAAAT
Organism: Elophila nymphaeata; assembly: GCA_955850985.1. Classification (NCBI taxonomy): domain Eukaryota; kingdom Metazoa; phylum Arthropoda; class Insecta; order Lepidoptera; family Crambidae; genus Elophila; species Elophila nymphaeata. The sequence continues at coordinate 20,749,127 of OY039084.1, read as the reverse complement.
ATTCCCTATATGAAACTGAGTTGAACCGCATCAATTTTTTTTTAAATGACTCATTTCTATGGGCAGCTCACGCTTGACCAAAAAAAAAACAATCAGTCGAATTTATTTTCACAAAAAAGAATAAATGGTTCCTAAGGCTATTTCCCTGTATCTTCTATGGTTTTGGATTTCCCCTTACCATTTAAGAAAACACTGTATAATCATAAATTCAAAATATAACACTCGACCTTTCTCCCACGACGCTATTCACTAGCGACACGCCTGAGACGCGACCCATAGGTATTAGAGCTATGGGTATTCACAAACGAGTCGGATTTTATACGCGTATCCTACCAGTCTCTCGTAAGTAGCCACCATACAATTTTGATATGCTCCGTACACGTCTCTGACTTTAGTTTCACGTTACTAGTTGTGTTGGTTCACGCTACCTGAGTCGAATACGCGTTGTATGAAAATTGCGGCCGAACAATAAGTAAATTTGACGTGTACTCGAAGTTAACAATTATCCATTATATAGTTTGTTATATTAAAATATGAATTTATCATCAACTTTTTAATGTACCCTGACAGCGACGAATGCTCTACATTTAATATTTCTTTCAAGATACGGGTCTACCTAAAATCTTCTTTTTCGACTATTTTTGTAATAAATTTAAAGGACATTTTCATCGCCAGAGTCACTCGATATCGTATTCGACGGCTCAAGAAAGAATTATAAAGTAGTATGAATCAGTCGAATTTGGGTGGTGTCGTGTACGGAAACCGAATGAGGATGGTTGCAGTTTTTTTTAAATGTTATTTTTTGTCAAATATAGACATGTCAACTTAAAAAAACAACATGTCACTTTCGCGAGGTTTATAATCTGTTTTTCTTTAACTACCGGATAAAGAACTGAAGTCAAATAAAGTAGAAACAATTTATTTAGAAAAAGTAATAGTAATATTCGAACAGTTATGTTAGGTTCGCGTTTTTATCGGTCACATTTATTCTGCCATTGTTCCTGGGAATGAAAATAGCGCTGGTTGGCTGGTAGAAAACTAGTTTGCCACGATTGTAAAGATGAAGCCTGTGATTGGACAGTCACCTGGGATTTGATAGAGTAGCATACTCGAAGGCGACCTATGGATCGCTTCTCAGTGTTGTGTATAGCTTCGTGAGAGAAAGGCCTGAGGGTTATCAGGGTGGTTGCGCTTCGTGTAGGGTTGGTGGGTCTGGCGGCCGAGGTCGGGGACAAGGAGCGCGGCGACCCTGTGGAGCACGCCAACCCCGAGCTGGAGCGGCTCAGGAAACAGCTGCACCGGCTGCAGGCTGACCTCAGCGACGCGCAGCGAGAGGCCGAGGTATGATCACTACATTCCGTATATTATCCTAGCTTCTGCCCGTGACTTCGTCTGCGCAGGATTAGTATAAATTTATAGTCTATATGTTATTCTGATCTATGAGTTATATTATTGTCAAATTTCATTAAAATACATTCAGTAGTTTTTGTGTGAAAGAGTAACAAACACACATACATCCATACAAACTTTCGCGTTTATAATATTAGTTTTATAGGTACTGGAACTAGCTTTTGTTGACAATGGTATGGTTACTTCGAGGGGCATTTAAATGTTTAGGGTACTTACTTTTTTCAATATCAAGACACACTGTGCCAACCCCAGATAAATTGGGAGCAGGTTACTTAATTTTTTACTAATCATAATTTACATCATCGTTTATTTCATTTATTTCTCATCTCAAGAGCCGAAATTTCATGATTCATTGTTTGATAATGACAGAAATATACATTTGATTTTCTGACTTTGAACCCCATTACCCACTTTTAGGGTTTTAGTTTTGAAAAAACCTGAAACACGTGTTCACTCATCTATCAATAGGAGTACTCTTGTGTAAACATATGCCTTATATAGCGCAAAATTGATTTGGAAAAATTGACAGTAACATGGCTAATATGCGTGGTTAAAATAAAAATACTGTACCAAAGTATTTAACGTGGCTATAGTAGTAGTAATCCGATTTCTAAAAAGGTAAACAAACAAGTCTGCTTATGTGTTTTGTAATAACGATTTACTAGGTGGTAGACCCATATGTAGTGTCGTCTGGGTAGGTACCACCGCCTTTCTTATTTCTGCCGTGAATCAGTTCGCTGTGTTTCGGATTGAAGGGAAAGGTAGCCAGTGTAATTACTGAATTACTGGGCATGGAGGGCATATCATCTTAGTCCCCAGGATGGCAAACGCACTTGCGGTGTTAGTGATTTACACTTAATATTGCAAGTCTCTATAGGCAGCGGTGACCACTTAACATCAGGTGGGCCGCAAGCTTGTTTGCTATTTCGTCACATAAAAAAAAAAATGACGAGTTAAACTAATTTAACTTCAATATTTATTTGTTACAGGTATCGAAACAAAGAAGAGATTGGGCATTTTCGGAGAGAGATAAATTATTGCAAGAACGAGAGAGTGTTAAGGCTCTATGCAACAGACTGAGAAAGGTAATTAATTATAATGCGAATTTTATGAATGCTTAATTTTGTTTTATCTAAGAGCGTTATTTATAAATTTACTTCTTTTATTAACTCTATAGGAAAGAGACCAAATGGTCGGCGAATTAGCCGATGCCCGTCGCCATGGAGGCAAGAAATCCAGTGAAAATAAAGAGAAGTTGCGCGACCATGACGACAGAGGGCGACACTCGCACTCCCGAGATCGCGCTGTAGATCCAGATATACAGGTATGGAAACATCAACAGTCATTTTAAGACTTGTGTTCTAGTGATTGATTTGGACTTTATTTGGAAATTGTAATACGAAAGTATTTAACACATTTCTATACATGCATCAACACGAAATAGCCTAAATGGCGAACGTCACTGAACTGTCAACGTATTGTTTTTATCGATACGTTTCTTACCACAGCTTATACAGATTTTTATTTCTAAATTTAGCTTAGTAATTATAGTGCCATCTGTGATTATTTGAAGGAACTACGTAGTATGTGTACTGATATCTAGAATGAAATCGTCGTGAGCTTGGGGAAATTTTCTAAGTCCTGAGAACTCTCTAAACTTTGACTTTTGTAACACAAAAGTAACAGGTTGACTTTTGTAACACAAAAGTCTTAATAGTTCACTCGCATCATATTTTTACAATGCGCCTAAAGAAGTATAGCTTCAAAAAAGTTGGTAAATAATCGGGAGTGGTCTCCCTTTGACTTTTTCGTATACATGAAACGACTCAAAAGTTGATAGAAACCTTATATTTTCATGTCATACATGCTTGTTAAATTTTGGTCACCCATCCGAGTACCGACCGTGCACTTGGTTGCTTAACTTTCGTGATCGACCACTCAAAAGTTGATAGAAACCTTATATTTTGATGTCATAGCTACATGTTGAATTTGGTTGCAATAAGTTAAAGCATACTCGAGTTATCGTGCTAACGCACAGACACACACAGACATAATTCCAAAAACGGTATTTTTGGACTCAGGTAGGTCCAAAACGTGTAAATCCGTCAAAATCTCGAGGTCGAATTTTTTTGTGACTACAAAACTTCCTCTATACTACGTATACGAGAAAGTAAGAAGAGAGTGGCCTGGGTGGTGTGTAGGCTGATATCAATTGTTTATGGCCAGGACTACGAGTGGGAGGTGATCGAGGTGGAGCTGAGTGGGCTGGGCAAGGACGGCGAGCTCGGGTTCGAGCTGGCGGGCGGCCGCGACCAGCCGCGACACCCCGGCGACTGCGGCCTCTACGTCACCGCCGTGCGGAGGGGCTCCCCCGCCGACGGCAAGATCAGGTCAGGGGGATACAACAGACCGTTTCACGTACACGCTGGTAGCCTAGCTTGGCCTGTCAGCTTGAAAACACAGCAACTGCCAGTTGAAAACTAAATAAATTGCGCTTATTAATTAAAAAATTATAGAGTTTTTTTTCGAATTCTTGTGTTGAGGGACTCCGTTTTTTTAATTTAATCTACCATACCATTGTTTGTTTCTCTTGACATTGACAAAATGCGCAATCTTTGTGTCGCGATGCCATTAATTAAGAATAGAATAGAATAAAAATTACAAACTTTAGGGGTTTTTTTATACACTATCAAATTTCTTCAATCGATTTTGAACTCTATCATTATCAAATAAGATTGTAACACCAGCCGAATACTTTTGCCGATTATTCGGCTCTTCGACCAGGCAGCTCTCCGAATATTCGGTAAGCGGCGTATGGCCGAATATGCTATTGGTTGCAAGTGTAATTATGTCCGTTACCGCAGAGTGCTGGACCGCGTGACGGAGGCTTGCGGCGTGTGCGTGTGGTCGAGCGGGGCGGCGGCGGCGGCGGCGCTGCGCGCGGCGCTGCAGCACGGACACGCGGGGCTGCGGCTGCAGCGCGCCAGGGCGCAGCGACGGCTCGTGCGCCTGCACGACGCCAGGGGGGTCGCGCTGCAACACGGTCAGTCTACATGACATCACACTCTTCTACGATACATCAAACTCTTCTACAATACATCACACTCTTTTACAATACATCACACTCTTCTACAATACATCACACTCTTCTACAATACATTACACTCTTCTACAATACATCACACTCTTCTACAATACATCACACTCTTTTACAATACATCACACTCTTCTACAATACATCACACTCTTCTACAATACATCACACTCTTCTACAATACATTACACTCTTCTACAATACATCACACTCTTCTACAATACATCACACTCTTTTACAATACATCACACTCTTCTACAATACATCACACTCTTCTACAATACATTACACTCTTCTACAATACATCACACTCTTCTGCAATACATTACACTCTTCTACAATACATCACACTCTTCTACAATACATCACACTCTTTTACAATACATCACACTCTTCTACAATACATCACACTCTTCTACAATACATTACACTCTTCTACAATACATCACACTCTTCTGCAATACATTACACTCTTCTACAATACATCACACTCTTCTACAATTCATCACACTCTTTTACAATACATCACACTCTTCTACAATACATCACCCTCTTCTACAATACATCACACTCTTCTACAATACATCACACTCTTCTGCAATACATCACACTCTTCTGCAATACATCACACTCTTCTGCAATACATCACACTCTTCTACAATACATCACACTCTTCTACAATACATCACACTCTTCTACAATACACCACACTCTTCTACAATACATCACACTCTTTTACAATACATCACACTCTTCTACAATACATCACACTCTTCTACAATACATTACACTCTTCTACAATACATCACACTCTTCTGCAATACATTACACTCTTCTACAATACATCACACTCTTCTACAATACATCACACTCTTTTACAATACATCACACTCTTCTACAATACATCACACTCTTCTACAATACATTACACTCTTCTACAATACATCACACTCTTCTGCAATACATCACACTCTTCTACAATACATCACACTCTTCTACAATACATTACACTCTTCTACAATACATCACACTCTTCTACAATACATCACACTCTTCTACAATACATCACACTCTTCTGCAATACATCACACTCTTCTACAATACATTAAACTCTTCTACAATACATCACACTCTTCTACAATACATCACACTCATCTACAATACATCACACTCATCTACAATACATCACACTCATCTACAATACATCACACTCATTTACAATACATCACACTCTTCTACAGTTCATCACTCTTTTCTACTATACATCACACTCCTTTCTACAATACATCACACTCTGCTACCATCTTAATTGCGATGGTGTAGTCATTCGCTAAATTTTTTAATCGACTTCAAAATCAAAAAAGGAGGATTTCAATGCGACCTGTATGTATGTAATATTGACAGAATTGTACAGTGTATTTATTTTATTATGTCAATCTATACCAGCTTCTAAATACGGGTGCCAAATTTCATGAGCGTATGTATGTCTCTTATATTTGTCCACGCATATCTGATTTCTAAAATCCTTTTTTTTTGCTAGACTAGGTTTAGTCCAATTTAGGGATCTATGCAAGTTTCATCTAAATTGGTTCAGTAGTTTTTGAGATAGACAGTTAAGTGTGTATCAGTTACTTAGAAAACTTGTCGTTGAGTTAACGGCGCCGGCATAATTATTAAATAAATTTCAATGTCATTACTCAAAATATTTCCAATACAACTGAAATAAAAATTAAGAAATAAAAAAATTAAACTAACTTCAAATCTGACAGGGTGCAATAAAAGTATTGTCTTAAAAATCTAAAAGTGAATAAAATATGCAAAATATTTTGCGAGGTCGGTGCCAGCCTTAGTTTATAAGAATTTGTGAATACCATGAGACTGGCACCAACTTTAAAAAAAATATTATTCATATTTCCTTTTAGATTTATTACAGATTTTTTTTTATTTCATTTGTAACAGAAATATCACGAGGTAATGAAAATAGAATGACATTGACATGTCTTTTCATTTCATTTTCAAAATGTCTCCAAGCAATTTTTTTGTTTGTCTCATAGCAAGAGTTGCTTGTATGTAATGTATGAAGCGTTCTCTAAATTATCCGGGGTGATAAAAAAGTAAATTATAATAAGAATATAAGGATACGATCACAGCATCGTCGAAGTACGTTTGTCGTTTCTAAGAGACATTTGCTCTGCAATATGGTGCATATAGCAGCTCTAGCGTTGGGAGGTAGATTTTAGGCCAGTAGGAGTGTATAGATGCTTAGACTGAAGAAGACCACACTTTTTAATATTATAAAAAGGCCTAGTAAATGAGTAATTTACTAGATGGTAAGCGGAAGTAGAGTCCAAATGAAAAGATAACTAGCGAAAGACTATGCGCGCAGCCTCGCTTGAAAGACACAGGGTTTTAAGAAGGAGCAAACATGTATGCTGTCCTGGCAGATATTTTTTGAAGTTATACTTCTTTAATTAGCGCGTTATGAAATGATGAAAATGAAATTTTAAGACTGACTTTTTTTACAGAGTTTTCAAACTCTCAGGACTTAGAATATTTCTCCAAGCTCACGACCACTTACAATACCAGGGTTTTATTTATGCTCTGTTAACCCTAAACCTAAAAAAATATGTAAATGTTCCTTGCCCACAGGTATTTTCATCAACAAAATAGCTTGCGGGAGTGTCGCCGCTAAAGAAGGCAACCTTTATGTTGGTGATCGAGTCGTTAATGTAAGTAAAAATTATTAGAATCAAAATTTAAAATATTAGTCTTTTCCAATATAAATAAGATAAATTTTAGTTTGAAAGAAAGCGCAATGACAATTGAGAAAGGTATGCTTAAATTACTTAGTCCTCTAGACAGAATGAATGAAAGGAGATAATATGAATTGGAATATGTTGAGATGCGGAACGGTGAAGACCTAGTCCATTGTTTATCTATCATATTGAAAATATTTTTGTTTAATCTATAGTATTTGAAATCGCCGAGCATGCATGTTGATGAGAGTACATTAAGCGAAAGAATGCTGAAGATATGCAAGTGGAAAGTAGCGATCTATGCATACACCTATGGAAGAATTGGCGTTATGTATGTATTAATAGAGATTATTTTTACAAACTGATTTATAATATAACGTAATTGCCAATTGTTATTTTCTCAACGCGCTTAACAGATAAACAACAGGTCCTTAGAAGGCATGAAGAGCGTGTCCGAGGCGATGGCTCTATTGAACGAGTGTCAGTACGAGTCAGTGTTACTGACTGTACTGAGGCCACTCTACCCGTGCTGTGATACGAGAGACAGGTGAGTGACCTTAGTAATTACAATACTGTGACGTAAACAAGGATTTCTGGCGCTTTTATCACTGCACTCGCAGTATAAAGCGCGCGTTTTATGCGGCAAGCGCTGCGGAAAACACATTGCGGTTGACGCACACTCATTGTAACACATAAAGCAATGACCGTTTTTGTTTTGTTTTTTGCGTTTGACGCAGCGGCAATCGTCGGCTAAAATGTAGGAAAAAATCGGGAGTGGTCTCCCCTTGACTTTCTCGTATACCGGAAACGACTCAAAGGTTGATAGAATTTTGGTCACCGATCCAAGTACCGACCGCGCACTTGGTTGCTTAACTTTCGTGATCCACGTCTCATTATTTGATAGAAACCTTATATTTGATGTCATACACTTATGTTAAATTTGATTGCAATAAGTTAAAGCATGCTCGAGTTATCGTGCTAACGCACAGACACACGCACAGACATTCCTAAAAAAATATTTTTGGACTCAGGGAGGTCCAAAACGTGTAAATCCGTCAAAATCTCGATGTCGATTTTTTTGACGATTACAAGACTTCCTCTATACTACGCACGAGAAAATAAAAATAGCGTTTCACGCGCGCGTCTTCCGTAGCGCTTACCGCACAAAACAACCGCGCCCTTAAAGATTGACATTTAGCGAGTGCATCGTGGATTTATGTAGACTGTATCGCATTTGTATCGCTGCGAAAAGCCGTAATCTTTAAAGATTTTAATATATAATAACACTACTGGCAAATATATAGAAATATGAAAACGACTTGAGTAGAAACTTAATTTTATTCAATGACCAAAAGTAATATTAGATTATTTGTAGAAATTATTTTTGTGTTTTTGGTACCTATTATGCTACATGACTACAGCACTTCAGCTTACCACAAACTGTAATTTTTTTTCAATTGATTTTGCACTTTATAGCAAACACATTTAAGTTTAAATCTGATTGGAGGAATTTGTCATTTTGTGATAGCCTGAGCTACTATTGTTAGTTGTCAATAATCTGGTCAAATATGTGGTAGGTTCTCGATGTACGAGCACTCGTTCTCCGACGGCAAAGTGAACATTTGCTCGCAGACGGATGAGTCCTGGTGCCAGTTCGTGCCTCCCCCACATGATCCCAAGGTAAAAACAATACTACACATAACTTTCCAAATGGTTATTTAATTTAATTCAAAAAACCATAAACATTTCATTATAAATTCAGTGATTATTACCGATTAGTGCCTTTAAATGAACATTCCATATGAAGTCAATGTTTATATATTTTTTTATTTTATCTATATAAAACAAACAATAATATGGCTGCAATTATGATATCAACGACAGGCTATATGTTATGTGTATATTCAAAGTTTAAATAACTAAGCGCTGGTAGTTTTAGAAATATCGTCAAGTGAAGTGGAGAAGGGAGACTATGTATATTTCCGTATAGTGCAAAAAGTGCCTGTATCGTGAGGTGACATTGGTTTCCAGCAGCCCGTAGGGAAAGGGTTAACAGCATTATTGTTCTCCGACAGTTAATGATAAAATAGCCAGATCTTCAGCGGTTGATGCTTCCGCTCGCTTTCACCTTCAGTCTTATCATCACTTACCGTCATGAGATGAAGACCTGTCAAATAATAAAAAAATAAAATGGCTATAGATTTTCAGTAAAAGATAATATAAAATTATAAAATAACAGGGTTCATATTTTATAACATGATAATAAATATGTATATGTTTTGCATTAGATCCACATAGACCACGGCGTGTCTGACTTCGACAGGCGTTATGTGTACCACGTGGCCGGCAGTCAAGGGAAAATTCATCAAGAGAGAGGTAAGTACACGTTTATCTTATTTATATTATAGTTCTAAGATTTAAGATTGTGGAGAAAAATAAAGAAATTTTATCATTTTATTATTATTATTATTATTATATCTTACCACTTTATCAGAGTTTACGTCATCGCACGTGGTAACCCGGAGTGTCCATTGTGGAATCTTGAATGTTGGAAACACGAATAGAAGATACTTTTAAAAGGTAGTTGCCGAATAGTTGCCACGTAACTTTAAATACTTGGAGACACTTTGACTAAGAGAGCTTTGAACTTGAAAGCCGATGGATGGCGGGGACGAGTAAAACACAAGAAATAAATGGATTGAGTGAGAATTTATAGGAATGAAAAAGGAGTAGACGATAAGATGGCATCTGATACAGAAGAATGGAAGAAAAAAATGTATTGCACCGACTCCTAATAAATTGTGATCAGGGTAGGACGAAGAAGGTGAAAAAAGAAAAATCAGCCTGTTCCATACTAAAGTGAAAAACCTAACTACGCAACCAAAATGTATGGAACAGTTATTGAAATATTTAAGACTTAAAAAATCACGGTGTAAAGCATTTAGTTCCTACTTAGAATAAAATCAAATACAGTTATTCAGCTTTGGTTCATTTATGTAATAAGCAAAGGCGACTTTCTCCTTTGTTCGTTTTCATAGTCCAACAAATTCATTATACAAAAATATTACAGGCTTTAGGGATATCTTGTTTTGGAGTTAGCATTATCATCAGTTTTAATTTTCAAGTGTAAACAGTTCGTTATCAAGTCTTTTATTGAATTTCGTTGTATTGTCATATCATGCCTACATCACATCTAGATCCCGATCGATATAAACAATGTAATCGCTACACTCAGTACCTACCGAAAGTCTATAAGGTCGAAAATTGTCAAGCAAAAATGTAATTTTTGAGTAATTTCATTTGCTAGGGTTTCTTCGATCTTTATTCGTTAATTTCTCCCACAGAACACTGTAACCTCTATTTTTGCTCTGTGCGTTGTGGTATCTCCTAATTAATATATTAAGACTTACTGAGTAAAGTATGGATATAACCTATAACTATATCATATAGGTATAGTAGTTGACACATTTCCTTTTGAGCATTGACATTTATACACCACTAGCTGTCCCGGCCACGCGTTGCTGTGGTAATTTCATACACTGACCTATAACATTGTAACTGCAGTAAAAAAAAATGACTGCTTATCAAGATAAAAACTATTCTATCTCTCAAGTTGGATCAAACTGCACACGTTGTACAAATTTGATTAATATCGGTTAAGGAGTTTAGGAGTCCATCGCGGACAAACAACGTAGCACATAATTTATATGTATATATTAAGATATAAAAAACCTTAGACAAATACTGTATCAATTTAACGCAAAACAAATTTTAAAATAAATGAGAAATAAAAAATATATATTTTCCCTATTTTTATTAAAGGTAGATATCTAATATTAAATCTATCTTTCACGTATTTGATGATCTACTTAATAAATAAATTACCAATTTACACATCATTCATAAATCGGAGCCGATGGGTAGTGTTGTAATGTTTCTGTTTTCCAAGTGTCGAGTATCGATAAGATAGCGGCTCTCGATGAGTGCTGATAACGACGGTTGTTGCAGGCACTTGGGACATGATCCGGGGGAAGATCGAGGCCGTCACAGGTCGGAGCAAGTCGAAGGACAAGCAAAATAAGGTACACTCTATTCTAAATAGTTTTACTAAGATGTTAGGGTATATATTTATTTGTAGATTTCACTTTTATTTAATTAATTTGATAAATAACTGCTATTAGGATATTAAGATACTGTTCTTTCATCCAAGTTAACTTATGTGTATTTTTTTTTTCGTTTTAATTTTTAAACATAATTGTTTATTTGTATCCAATATCTTATAAATGCCCGTAAATGCTATGCTTATATGGAAAAGATAAGAATTTTCTTTAGCCAATAGGCTTATTAATAAACGAAGCTTTTAATCGAAAATATATCAATCATTAAGCAAATAGTTGTGTCGTCGCAAGCATAAACGTCATTTATCGGAATTACGTGAAAATAGAATATAATATGTGTTATGAATCAATGCTATAATAAAAGCTTATATCATTTTTACTCCTTTTTAAGTACCAAAATAATCTTTCGGTAGAATTGTTTTGTTAATAATATTTATTAGAGAGAATCAATTGCTATGAAAGCTGTGAACAGAAAATACGTGTATGTATTGCGCGAGACTATATTCTCGCGAATATTATACAGGATGTTTAGTACATGGGGTATGAAGCCGGCACACCTATCCATGCTAACATAAGTCATATAAATACTATGGTTATATCAAAAACTTTAAATTGTAAAAAAAAAATCTCCATACAAATAGTTCGATCAAAAAAACAAAATGTATGGAAAATTTAAAAAAAAAAGATTGCAATTTTGAATTTTAAATATCACCATAGTATTCATATGACTATGTTAGCATGGGTAGGTGCCGGCTTCATACCCCAAACAACTTGTATTTATAATAACGTATGAGTAAGATTTTTGTATCGTTTTTAAAGGATTGCAAAATTGAAGAATAATATATCTTGAAATTGTTACAGATACCCGAGACTGATGCCATCGCAGAATTAGATTCTGTTATTGACAGCTATCATGGTAAAACTAGTGAGTGCCTATACTAATATTGTTGTTTTATCAGAGCAATTTTCTTTTTGTCCAAATTCCTTTTGCAATGTAACTGTTACAATAATGCTAAGCATTCATATTTATTATTTCATTTTCAGTTAAGGAAACGAGTAGTGTCTTGAAACGATCTCGAAGAAAAAATAAAGAGTTTCAAAATGATACTAAAAATGGCGGGACGTGGCCTAAGGCGAGAGCCAACTTTATTCTAGAGGAAAATTCTACCGGTACCATCGTCCAGCCTCGCTCTAGGAAAGAGAGACCGCCTTTATCTATACTACTAAGTCCTCCCACGAAACTACCGCCGGAACCGCAGAGATCTAACATCAACCGTAATTCAAATCCGATACCGTTAGGTCACGCGCCGCTCACTCAAGCCACTGCGCCGGCGCGGCACTCCGTCTATAAATCTATAGAATCTTCGCCGGCCGTCGAACATTTTCCGAAACCAGCCCCTCTCGCAATCCACAACCCATACGCTTCGCCCACTAACATGAATTACGAAAAAATTCGCACTCTTGAAAAAGATAAAATGTCTATCAGCGACTACTCGGAGCACGACATAACACCAAACAGACTGAGCCTAGTCTTAAACCCGTCCGACGACTCTTTAGATTACCAACCGATGTCAAGAAACAGAAATAAAAGTCCACATTCTTTAGACTTTATGGTTAATAAAGGGCCCAGTTCCTTAGACTTTGTGTCCAGAAAATCTCCTAGATCTCTGGAGCATTCTATAAAGAATCACCAGGCGAAAGACCTTTTGGACAATTATTATTCCAGTAAAAAGTCTTCCTCACCGAAAACTGTCAATAAATACCCGTCAGATAGCGATAGCTTCGGCCCTGATAGCATCAATAGCAACGCCAACTATCCAATGACGGGGACGCTTCCTTCACAATCGCGTCTGCAGTCGCAGTACTACAGGGGGCCATTCGTCAATTCCAACCCTCATCCCACACGGTATCCACATCTAGCGAGCCCCACAAACATACCGCAAAGTCAATCCGGTGAAAGCATAGGCACCAGCTACGATATGCACTCATTCACCTCACATACACACAATATGTCAGACTTGCAACCAGTGCCGAGAACGAATAGAGTAGGCGATTACCATCATACATACGAAGGCGGGACATTTCCCAGAAAGAAGGAGAACCAAAGGTTTCGTATTCCGTCCAACCCGAGCGTGACGTCAAAGAACTCAGCGGGCAAGTTGAGCACTGGGTCGATAGAGAGGAGCTCGGAAAGAAATTCTCCAATGCCGACATTTCACGTCGAAGTGTTGAGTCCTGGTACTGGCGCCAAGCAGTTGGCGCACAAAGGCACGAGGAACTCGATGCCAGAGTACTGCGGCTTAGGTTGGGACAAACCTCTGCCGGGAGAACTCCGAAGGGTCCACATAGACAAGAGTCAGCAGCCTCTCGGTATACAGATCTACTGTCCGCCAAGCAGTGGTGGCGTATTCGTTTCTACTGTAAACGATAATTCCTTAGCTAGTCAAGTCGGTCTCCAAGTAGGGGATCAGCTGTTAGAAGTTTGCGGGATCAATATGAGATCTGCGACGTATACTCTTGCCGCGCGCGTGCTTAGGCAGATCGGCAATTCCATTACCATGTTAGTGCAATACAGCCCGGAGAAGTATAAGGATGAGGTGGAAGAACCCGGCAGCTCGTCTTCGGGGGAGAGTTCACACGATGAAGAGGTGTCTTTATCAGGATCTCCGACTCCTCGGAACTCGCCGGGACCACAGCAGAGTTTGCGAATGGAGCCGCCTTCTAGTGAAGTAGGGACGTTGAGACAGTCTGCGGGCAACAAAGAGCTGCCAAGGTTTCTGCTCATCGAGATGCGGAACTGTTCTGATCTCGGCATTAGTTTAGTGGGAGGGAACGCCGTAGGGATATTCGTTCATACAGTCCAAATTGACTCGCCAGCGTATGTAGCGGGTTTGAGGACCGGTGATCAAATTTTGGAGTACAATCACGTTGATCTCAGGCGGGCGACCGCCGAACTGGCAGCTTTGGAGCTAGCGAAGCCGGCTGAACAGGTAAGAAAATTAATTCAAAAATACGAAAATAATAAAGTATGTAATAATATTTTGGAAATTCTAAGATTATTGAAATGAAATGAAAAAGCTCTTTATTTAAATGGACTTTGCTATGTACTTTTAATTTAATTGAAACATAAAACATAAATAAAAAAGCTTAAAACTTGTAAAAAAAGGTAAACAAATAGAACATGTGACCCGATCATAGATTATTTTAGATGTATATTGATAAACTCCAGGTCCATTGTTAATTAAGTTGTATGTAGGTTTTATGAAATTAAAACTAAAAAAAAAGAACTCATTAATTTATTCCTTTTTCAAAAAAATTTATAAGGCTTTTCAGGAGATAACATTTTTAACCCCTTCGGACCTGGTGTCCATTTCAATGGATATAGTTTAAAAATACTCTTATTATGAAGGGCTCTTACCACAGTGAAATATAAACTTTTTATGACATTCAGTACATTCTTAAGATGAATTTATATCAAACAATAGCCAAAAAATTGTGTAGGTCAAAAACGATATGAATAACCTCTCCCTATTCAAAAATGTCAATGAAATATATTTTTAAGGCGAAACACTAATTCAGGTCTGAAGGGGTATGCTTTTGAATCAATCTATTAAAATTCATTTTTATTGGGCAAAAAATTACAAATCTTTTTATTATATTTAAATAAGTATTGATCTAAGTATAATAATAGTTGTTTAAAATTGAACTAGGTGAGCGTCCTGGTCCAGCACGACCTTCAACAGTACCATGAAATAAAAGACAAGCCGGGCGACGCTTTCTACATCCGAGCCGGGTTCGACCGCTGCGCGAAATTCAACTCTATGGGCATGGACCATATAGACGAGTACTCGCTGTGGTTCAGGAAGGACGAGGTTCTGTTTGTGGACAACACGCTGTTTAACGGAGCGCCTGGCCTTTGGAGAGCCTGGCAGCTAGACTGTAAAGGTGGCAAGCGGCACTGGGGGACTATACCTAGCAAGTTCAAGTGAGTGTAATATGTAATTTTTTAAAACCGTGTTTCATATAAGCAGTACCGCAGTGGTTGAGGGTTCCAGATTATCATCATCAGGTGAGACCAGGGTCCAACTTCCAGTGACAGTGTCATCTAAATCATCTATTTTGCTTTTTATACTAACTGGTTCATATAATTTGTGTACCCCAATTGACAACATTACATTTTTTATACTTTTTTTTTATATGGATGGATAATAGACATTAAACGACTACACATATTGTTTTATTTTCTTTAATTTTGATTCTAAGTATTTAAATTTAAATTTCAAAACTTACTCATTCTTAAACCACGTAAGTGCAACTGTAGGATTTTTGTGGATAAGCTGCAACCTCATCTGGACTTCCTCTAAAAAGCGTAATAAAAATAAGGTAGTATTTAATTGGTTAAAGGAGAATGGTAAATTTTCTAAGAAGTCTGGGCCTAAGCGTTACACTGATGATTTTTGGACTGTTTTATAGAGCGAGAAATACACGTTCTTTTAGTATTAATAATGTAATGCTTTTCTATGGGGTTAGCAAGATATGTAGATATTAAAAGTTAAGGTACCAAAAATATAAACAGGCACTATCACCTTATTTATAGGCTTTTATTTATTAAATCTCGATAAGCATATTGCGAGAAAATGACCCACAACCTCCTCCTCCTTCCTTATTTGTGAAAAATATATTTTTAAATAAAACACTAACAGATAATGGAATGGTAAAGATACTATACCTACCTCCAAACGAATCAAACCATACAATCATAAAGGGCTCATAAATTAGTAGCGAGAATCGTCGAAGATAGTAATTAGGAATCATAATAAAATCACGTAAAAGCGTAAAACTCACAAATAAACAACCCGGAAAGCGAACCGAATGTCATACCTACTTATATCATAAATAAATGACGAAATGACGCTTCCGGTTGTTTTATTGTTGCCAGCTTAAAAAGTAGTTTATGAAGATTATCGATTATTCGATACTTTCGATTATTTTTTTTTATTCAAGAAAAAGAAAAGACTTTACGTCGTAATACATTATTCTTTTTTCAATAATTCAATAATACATATGCTAATATTTTTATTTAAAAAAAAATCTAAAAATAGAGTAATCGATTAAAAATGATACAATTTTACTGTTGGCAATATTTTTCCTTGTTCCTTGATGGCGGAAGTAGAATAAATATCGTTCAAACACTTATTGTTTGTTACATTAATCTCCCATAGAACGAAATGTTGATATTTTACAGTAAATTCTAAAAAAATACATAATAATTTTTGATCACTATCCCGTTCTTGTAACAGTTAGGCCCAATTTTACCAATCTCCTTTGTAATTCAGAGTTGAAGAGATTCTACGACGGTCGATGGGAAGCCTCGAGAGCGAGTCCCAGCGAAGAGCAGCGACGACGGCGAGACGGTCGTTCTTTAGGAGGAAGAAGCATCGAGATAGCAAGGAATTAGCGTCATTCGCCAACACTGAACTCGGTTGCTGGAGTGATTCCGGCGCTTTGGCTGATGATCCTCCCCTACTGTCTTACCAACGCGTCGAGAGGCTGCATTGTAAGTATTCGTTATCTAAGTAGCAAGATCACTCCACCGCGGGAGATGTTAGAGGACTAGAAATCTTCTAAAGTCGAATTTTTAATTAGACGAAGTAAATTGACAGCAGCTAATGTCACTTTGTGAAATAATGTTGCCATCTTCTATGTAATAGTGATGGGTTCAGTTTTCGTTCACTCTCAGGAATGAATGATGATATGAATGAGTACATTGTTAATCTTATCTTACTATACGAAAAAAATAAACTATTTCTATTTTACTGTATAAAAGTAGGTCGATATCTGCTGGTATTTAATTATAATCACTTTTTTTAATACCTTCTTAAAAATAAGACAAATTCGGACGCGTCGGTCTCCATTTTGTCTGTGTCATGCGTCTTCTAACCTCTGGTCTGACTGCTCGAATATTTTCTCTGCGCATACGGTGTTTACTTGTTGTTTTTGTTAAGTTTTTTGCAAATGCACCAGCGTGTAAACCAGCGCAAGCCGAGCCAATCACAGCCAAACACCCATGGCACTTGTGGAGGCTTGCGAAGCTTCGGCAAGCGTGTAAATGTAGCATTAGAGCACTCGGTAATGGTAAATGTAGGTACCTACTATACGCAGTCGTCGAAAAGTACGAACACTCTTTCGTACCTACTTACATGGCACGAATAGGATTGGAACCCGGTACCCGATATCGGCAGCGCGGCGTTCTAACCACTCACTAGGCTACTTTGTACATACATAATGTTCTCTTAGATTTGCGCGAGCACTACACATTATAATTAAAATTATTGCCCGACGTTTCGTAACACTTTTCAGCGTCAAACGTCGGGCAATAATAACAAAATGTAAAATCTAATTACACGCGAGTTAAATCCATAAAAGTTGTTTTACTTATAAATGTACATACATACATGTTATTATTTCTTTATTTGCATAATGCAGAATTGCATACATATGTCTTAATGCTATGTTTTACAAAACATTACCTACAATGTACCCTGTTAGGGCATAGCAAAGGATAAAATATAGAATTATAATTAAAATCGTTAATAGTTATAAATATTAGATAGTATGAGAACAATTTTATACCGAGTTGCGATTTTTTCATTCATTCACTTTGTCACAACACTATTTTTGTTTTATCAAAACCTGACAACCCAGTAAACGTCACTTGACTTCGTCTAATTAAAAATACGACTTTAGTTTAAGTTTGCATTAGAGGTTAGAGGATCCATGAAAGTTTTTGCCTTTTCCAAAACTTTGAAGGCCATCTGCCGCCGACGATTTTTCCCACGTTACGAAATGTGGGGCTAAAATAACAAAATGTGGAACCTAAATACGTACTAGCTAAGTCCTTAAGAGTAGTTTTATTTAATGTGAATTTCCTTATACTATGTTAATGTGTGATGTGTCAGACGGCAACCACCGTCCCGTGGTGGTGCTGGGTCCGCTGTGGGAGTGCGTGGCGGGCAAGCTGGTGTCGGACTGGCCGCACGTGTTCGCCGCGCACAAGCCGCGACACCCGCCAGACGTGACCGCCATCCGCGCGCTCGCCGAGAAGGTAACACCCGCCCGTTTGAACACTTACAGCTTGTCATCTACGCACTCGCCGAGAAGGTAACACCCAGTCCGCGAGGACACTTACAGACCGCCATCGAGAAGATACCACCCTACCCGCGTGAAATATATACAGGTGTCATAATTCACATGAGAGCTGATGGGTAATCTCATACTGCCGCTGCCCCAAAAAGCAACACGTACAATCACTAACTGAGAATATCAATATTTTTTTTTGTGAAATTTCGATCCCAATTCACAGATTTAAAAAAAAAAAATATGCCTTATCTTGTTTTAAATACGGATCAAAAACTTCTATCGATCCAACTTAGGTTGGAGTACTAAAAAAGTCAAAAAACTCTTCCCTGCATTTCATGGGAAAAATTAAAAACTTTTTTTTCATGCCAATCAATCATGTTTCTAATATAGGTTTTTCTAACTCTTCTTCTATGGGACCAACCCAGGTTGGAGTACTAAAAGTCAGAAATTGCAAAAAAAGGTTCCCATGCATTTTGTAGAAAATAATTGGTCATAAGAAAGAATTTGTGAAAATTAAATACAAAAAATAAAATTAAAGACAGATGATCACGCAACGGTATGTAATTTTACATATATATCAAAAATATCTTCGTTTCTGTACCGACGGTACATGTAAACAGTTTTTTTTTAGTACTCCAACTTGGTTTGGTCTCATAAAAGTTTTTGATCTGTATTAGATTAGCATACATTTTTTTAGGTAAAATGTTTTTTTTCTTTGTACCTATTTTTTAAAAATCTATAAAATTTAAAATTTCACAAAGATTAGAGATAATCTCTTAAGATCATTTTCGTGTAGCTGCTACGGTTAAGGTACTTACTTCCCCTTATTGCCATATTTTTACAACATTTTTGTGAACATATTAGGTTGGGGAAAAAGTCTTTTCGCATTATAGTATGTATAAACTTGTAATAAAATCTCTTTGGCTATACTATTTGTATCTGGCTGGTTTTGGTATGATTTAAAGTTTAAATTTTAAAGAACATAATTCCAAATTCAAATTAGGAAAATGTGTGATTTTCATTTGTTTTTCGTACCGCCAAGATGAGTGAATCTAATGAAGAAATTCGATACATTTTAAAATTTTACTACAAAAAAGGTAAAAATGCAACGCAAGTCGCGAAAAAAATTTGCGATGTTTATGGACCTAGTGCAGTGTCTGTGAGAGTAACACAAATTTGGTTTAAGCGTTTTCAATCCGGAAATTTTGATGTCAAAGATGCACGTCGCTCTGGTCGCCCTATTACAGATAAAATGGATGCCATTTTTGAAAAAGTGGAGCAAGATCGGCATGTCAGTAGTTACGACGTAGCTGAAGAACTGGGTATTGACCACAAAACAGTTTTTGCGCATTTTAAAAAAACTGGGTACACAAAAAAGCTCGACATTTGGGTACCTCACGAGCTCACTGAAAGAAACCTAATGAACCGTGTACTCATTTGTGATTCTTTATTACGACGTAATGAAACCGAACCATTTTTGAAGAAGCTGATAACTGGTGATGAAAAGTGGATCACGTACGACAAGAACGTGCGAAAAAGGTCGTGGTCAAAGGCCGGTCAGGCTTCACTGACTGTGGCGAAACCCGGGTTAACTCGCAACAAGGTGATGCTGTGTGTGTGGTGGGATTGGAAGGGCATTATTCATTATGAGCTGTTACCACCAGGCAGGACCATCGATTCTGAACTCTACTGCGAACAACTGATGAGATTAAAGCAAGAAGTTGAGAGAAAGCGGCCGGAATTAATCAACAGAAGGGGTGTCGTTTTTCATCATGATAACGCTAGACCTCACACATCTTTAGCCACTCAGCAAAAATTAAGAGAGTTTGGCTGGGAGGTTTTAATGCATCCGCCGTATAGTCCTGACCTTGCACCTTCAGATTTCCACCTGTTTCGGTATCTTCAGAATTCTTTAGGCAGTGTCAGGTTAACATCACGAGAGGACTGCCAAAACCACTTGTCGCGGTATTTTGACCAGAAGTCCCAAAATTTCTATAGCAATGGGATCATGTCCCTACCTACAAGATGGCAAAAAGTTATCGAACAAAATGGTACCTACATTCTTTAGTTAAATGTAAATAAACTATATTAAAAAATGTTTTGAATTTTCTTAAAAAATGCGAAGAAACTTTTTCCCCAACCTATTATTAATCTCGATTTTGTCTTAAAAGATAAAATAAATGAAATGTCATTGTTTATTTCCCTTATTTAGTCTTGTTTTGTGTACAGCGTATCCACTGCATCCTGGACATCAGCGTGTCGACGATAGAGTCGCTGCACAAGCAGCAGATCTACCCGATCGTGCTGTTCATCAAGTTCAAGTCGTTCAAGCAGATCAAAGAGTTCAAAGATACCCGCTACCCGGCCGACAAGGTGTCCGCCAAGGCCGCCAAAGAGATGTATGAGCACGGGCTCAAGGTCGAGAATGAGTACAGGAATTACATCTCAGGTCAGTCCACTAAAGCCAACGACCAGGACTGATATTACACTCGTTACTCGTGAACATCAGTGATGTACGAAATAAATGTGTTATTTCGCAGCGGAGATCCAAGCGGGCGTGAACATCGCGTACATGTGCACGCAGATCAAGGAGGCGGTGGAGCTGGAGCAGAACAAGACGCTGTGGGTGCCCTCCGTGCAGGCCTGACCCCTGCCCCCCCCGCCCCGCCCCACGAGACACGACCCGCCCGCCAGAGACATCAGGTATACACACATCTAGTGAACAAGACGCTGTGGGTGCCCTCCGTGCAGGCCTGACCCCTGCCCCCCCCGCCCCGCCCCACGAGACACGACCCGCCCGCCAGAGACATCAGGTATACACACATCTAGTGAACAAGACGCTGTGGGTGCCCTCCGTGCAGGCCTGACCCCTGCCCCCCCCGCCCCGCCCCACCAGACACGACCCGCCCGCCAGAGACATCAGGTATACACACATCTAGTGAACAAGACGCTGTGGGTGCCCTCCGTGCAGGCCTGACCCCTGCCCCCCCCGCCCCGCCCCACGAGACACGACCCGCCCGCCAGAGACATCAGGTATACACACATCTAGTGAACAAGACGCTGTGGGTGCCCTCCGTGCAGGCCTGACCCCTGCCCCCCCCGCCCCGCCCCACCAGACACGACCCGCCCGCCAGAGACATCAGGTATACACACATCTAGTGAACAAGACGCTGTGGGTGCCCTCCGTGCAGGCCTGACCCCTGCCCCCCCCGCCCCGCCCCACCAGACACGACCCGCCCGCCAGAGGCATCAGGTATACACACATCTAGTGAACAAGACGCTGTGGGTGCCCTCCGTGCAGGCCTGACCCCTACTACACACTACATACATCACAACAAAAATTGCAAATATTGGACAAAAATAAAAAAAAAACATTTTATTTTCATAAGAAGCTTGAAAAAATCTAACTTTGACCTTCAATAACTTCATAACTATTAATTTCCCAGTTATAGTCTAGAAGAAAAAAATGGTTCCAATGATGTGCGGAATACGTAGTTATCGGCTTTGTCATAGGTCTTTTTACACCCGTTATTTTGTTAAAAACCCTGGTTTGGAAATAAAGATTTTTGTGTTTATTTAAAAAAGGTACTACTCCGAGCCTGACGCCAGCCACTACTTCGAGATCGACTACGAGTTCCTCCGCGAGCTGCGCCGGATCGCGCGCACCAACTGTCCCACCTGCAAGAGGAGGCGGCGCCGCGACCAGCCGCGCGACAGGAAGGTGAGACTCCGCGATACCGCCTGCCTGCACGGCGCCGGCGAACATTGTCGCCGGTGCTGCGTCTGTCGCCGCTCAGACTCCTCCTCCAGAAGTCGCAGCCAACCCACCGCTTCCAAGTCCATTTCTATCCCTCGCGAACGCAAAAACTCTATCCAATCCATCAAATCTGTTTCGTTTCTCGAGTCCAGCAACGACGAGTCCAAGGAAGAAACGAATTACACGGCCAAGAGTTTTACGAACGACCTCAAGAAGTTTCTGCTTAAACCGTCGACTCCTCGCCGGAGTCTCCGAGATAAATTCATCACGAGCTTTAAGCAGGAGTTCGAGGCGACGAGGAAGTCTCCCAAGCTTAAAGCCATCAGGGGCTTGTGGAAGTCCTATTAAACCGGTTGAATTTACTTTCGTTCGGTGCTCATTGACGTCAAGTGTTCAGAATTGGTCTAAAGTGTGTTGATACCACGGTCTTGGTGCTAGCGACCCGTAATTTCGAAGCTTACCCGCTATCTTAGCTGTAAAGCGTGGATTTAACACTCAACTTTGATATAATCTACTTTACATTTGTCACTTTATAGTACTGGTGCAATATTTGAGCGGTAAGAGTTGTCATCTTATTGATATACACGTCGATGACTATTTATTAATATTCTATATTATACAGTACAAGTCTTGTTTTGATAAATTCATATAGTCTAATAATCCTAGAGGCATGTATCGAATTTTATTGGAAGCGCTCGAAAAGTCTACTAAAATTATTTATAATTACATTGATCTATATACACCAGCGATGTATGTTATTAGACAAGCGTTTTCGACGGAAGCCGAGATATGCCGATAGGACTTTTGTAAAGAATTTATAGCATATTTTAGACCAATATAAAGTTTTGCCTGAAATTATTTCTTCTCAATTTTGGGAGATATGGCCTACTTACACTCGTGTAATCTATAGCTACACGTAGCAACTTGGTATGTGTACCCATAGTTCCTTAGGGATCACTAGAAAATGTAAAACGTGTTAGTATTGTTATGTTTATAGATGTTTATATTATATTATTATTAGAAAAATATATCTGTTTTGTATAGTCACTTAACAACAACTGCATTTGTAATTAAATATTTCAGTTGGTATGGCCGGTTGAGGTAATCTATACAATGTTAATGTATTAGGCCCCATTTTTTTATATATTTTATAGACTAGTTGTTGGTGTGTTGATATTACTGGAGGTTATTTAAATTAACTGTTTCGGTTTCTGTATAATAATATCAAAACAACGGTGTTATATGTAAAAAGAGATCAACGTTTATTTAGACTGTCTTTGCAGTCGTGAATAAAAAAAGGTGGAAAATCAAATATGAAACGTAATATCTTTATCATAACGTGACAAGTTGGTTTCAAAATGTATCCTTACTCAAGAGTTCTAGTTTGAGAGAATAATCCAGTGTGCTTTTGTGTCAATGATACATGAAAGTAAAACACCAATTTTGCTCTATAGTTTGTTATGTATGAAGTTCTGATTTTAAGAGTATTCTTAAAATTTAATTTCAATTGTTATTTTTATCAACCTTAGTTACGTATAGCGGTTTGATCAAATTATACATTTCTAAAGTATTACCAAAATAAACATTAGCTAGAAAAATCAAGTATTGGGACCTATAACTTAGTTGTCGAGAGTTCTTAGTAATTTTCCAGTTCAAAAGGTTTCAATTGTCAAAATATTTGTCACTTGGCCATGTCTTAATAGTGTTCTTGTCATGTGGTAGCCTAGCATGTAGTCAAAGTTTACAAGCGACTTGTATAAGAATTTAGTTATGAAAATTAGTTCTGATACTAGAATGGATTACTGAGACATCAGATATTCAAGAGTTTGTTTCCATATTTTTTTCGCGGATATACCTACAATTCGATAATTTTTAATACAATTATGTTATTAAATTTTGAGTTCTATAATGCGAAACCCAAATACGCGAGATATTTTAAAAGGCCAAAAGTCCGCGGACAAGTCATCAATTTCAAAAATGTTTTTTTTTTAACAATCTTGCTTTTGATATGCAACAAATTTATATGTTTATTGAATACATCTAATAATAAAAATTTAATAGTTACAAAGGTGACGTGGAATAATTATTTAAATAATTTTCCCCGTCATTTGCGTATCAATAGTTGTCTAAAAAATATATTGCTTACTTTTTAATATTATTTGTTGCAATAAAAAATATCTTATAACTAGAGCCTCGATCGCACTGGTGAAACTCTACTACTGCTTTAATATAGGTACCACATCAAAAACCCTTTGAAATTTTAAGGAAAGGCGTTTCGCGCCACTGAACAAATAGATTTATCGGTCGCACACAAACCGAATTCGAGTAATGTCAAACAAAGACTGAAATTTCAAAGCGTGATTCGTTCGATCAATCGACTTGCCTCGTAGTAGGAAATTATCGAATATTCGATCGGAACTTCAAAATTTTAGACACCGCAGTTTTATATCTTTTCAAGGCGATTGCCATGAAAGTTTTATTAGAGTTGAAGCATTAGTGGAAGACTGGAAGAATTAATTTCTGATGTTGGTATCAAAAAGTATATTTTTTGTAGTAAGTAATTTACTTTTGTTTTGGTGCGATTGGGTCTTGTTTTAAGGGCCCCGTATACGGTGCGATTCATCGTTTCGATCAATCTGACGAACATCGTAACGATCGATCGCAAATACCCATACACTGTCGATTCATCGTTACGATATTAATGATTGTATGGGATTTTCCGATCGTCTTCGATTAAGTAAATCGTTAACGATCTTGACATACACTAAGTCGTTTCGTATAAATCAATCGCACCGTATATGACCTTTAGTAATATAAATTTTAGATGTTTTATCCGACCTTAGTGTCTAAGCACACTATGCCGCAGACACGCGATCGAAGTTCGGCGTCATTGCACCTGCAATGCTATTTTAATACTAGCAACACATTTACCGAAATTGCGTCACGTTTTGGCGTATACCACTGAACTTCAGTAGGAGTAAGTTCGGGAGCAACGTATTCTATGTCGCGTAATTTCTTTTTATTTTTAGGTTTTTTGGCTTGGTATCTAAGACCTTTGAGCCATATCTTTATTTATTTATGTTTTATTTCTTGATGTTTGCATTAAAATATGGGCGTCACACAGTTTAATGCATCTAGGGAGTGCTTGGAAAGAAATGCATGGCAACAGACCTCATGATTGTGACTGATGAGAATTGTATAGTGGGATTTCCAACCACTAGAATTCTCAACGCCACTTATACAAAATCTTTATTTCAATGATTCCTCATAACTGTTCGTCAACACGGATGCTTATGCAACGAAACGACACCACTTTCACTGCACAAAATCCACTCCGAAGCAATTTTGAATTATAGAAATAAAAGTCGACATCCAGACGCCATGGTTTCTCGCCAAACACTCCGTCGCGTCATTTCCCCGCTTATGGTTTGCCATATCAGCGTATACATTAAAACATACAATCAGCTGTAGAACTTCGGTCGTGTATCTTCGGCATAGTGGGCTGAGACACTTATTATTTATGGTATTAAAAATGTGATTTTTAGAAAACTGATATTTTTCAATTCTGATTGCTGGAATATTTTGTATTTAGGTAATAGATGAAAGTGTCTGATTATACTTAGAAACAAAGCCGTCTTCTATTTATACGATTTAAAATGCATTTTCAATTTAATTCTGTCCATTACTGTAGTGCCAAATGCGGTTGCTTTTATACTTAATTTTTACAATGTATTTATTTAACGAAACTAGAAAATATCGTGAAAAATAGTGCAACTATTTTGAGATTTTATACCAAATTCTTCAAAATTTAATGCTATCAAAGTTAGTCACTGCTTTGATATTTCTTTTTTTTACACCTACGAATCGGAGCTTTTATTTTCAGGCTAATAACACACTATCTTTGAAGAATATCACCATTTTATTTCATCCTTTTTTTTACAAATAATAAAGTGAAAGATATGCCTTCATTCAGTCTCGCTTTATTTATGTTACTTGAAACGATTAACTTAAATCGTACATCTTCATCACATAAACCAACAAGAACTGTAGCCGTTTTGAAGTTGGACGCATTAACACGATCTCATTAATAATGTGTGATGAGGCCTTTTATTGATATTTAGATTGAGTTGGGTTGAAAGGATAAGCGACAAAAATCAATTATGTTTTAATTGTTACGTACCTACAAGAGATTCATTCTTTTCTACGAGATGCTTTAATTATAACTTAGATATTACTTTGTAAATAGGGTAAAAGAGTTTGTTTGGTCTCTGCTTGTACTAATAGATCATACATTGCATGGTGGCTTTGCGCTAACCTTAGAAGTAAAAAATTGTGCCTGAAAAGACCAGTGTGATTAATGAGAAAAATAATTTGGATTATATGCTAATTTGTCGCTTGTTTCATTTTAACATAATTCCATCTAAACTGAATGCCGTACAAATAATATAACTTTGTAATAATGGTCCTTCGAAAATTGAGAATTTTCTCGAAGGACCATTATATGCGAGAAATGTTATCTACCACAGCATAAATTATTCGCACGTTGTAGCATTAGTTTTGTACAGAGATTTTATACTTTACTGTTTACGTTTATTAACACTTTAATAATATGGCTTTAGAATTGGCTTCTTTCAGCAAACTTTTTGTTTTAATGCGTCACGTGGCGTTATGGCCATCGAATGTTTGAGGTTATGTTGTTTTTATTTCTAAATTAATGGTGCAATTTATTTTTAATAACACAGTATGCAAAGTAATGCATAGAATGCAGTTTTACTTTGTAATAAGTATTGAAATTTACTGAACGAATTGTTGAGTTCTAGACGAGATAATTTTGATTGTTATCGAAATTTTTCAACTAGTGTTCATAAAACTGGAGGAACGCTTTGAGTTACCATATCATAATTGTGTAAAATAATGCACAAAATTAATTTCGATTCGTTTAATAAGAAAGCCAGAGTTAGTTCGTAAGGTACCTACACTAATTTGATCTGATAAAATAATTTAAGTTTTAAATTAGTTGGTTGCTAACACTTTATTTACTGTACATTTTAAAAGTATACATAATTATGTATAGCGATGTAACACTTGAGAAAAAATAAATGTATTTTAAAATCGACAATAATCAGTATTTAAATTATTAGAACTTATACAATGTAATTTCTTGTTTTTGGAGAATATTTATATGTTAATGTTTGACTATTTTTTATTATTTCCGTATTTGTATTGGTATTATTTTTATGTAGATTTGTTTTAATGGTTAAGTATTGTCGTCTATTCCTATGCGGCCAAGTAGGAATCTAATTTTAATGATATTTCAACGAATTGTTTACAATATAGAAAAAAAGCAATAAATCAATATACGAAATAATATATGAACTATTGTTTGATTTGTGACACCTGATTTGCAAACTCTTTACATACGTCTGATGAAAATAAAAAACGATAAAGAGCCAGGTCAAAACTGCTCCAAACCGCTGAGCTAGTGTAAGATTGTGGTGAAAATACTTAGAGGAAGCGAAGGAAATATCTATGTAAGGATCGGAGTGAAAACAAGTGCCTACCTCTATGGGAAAAGTTGTGACTATTATGCTTAGATTAAGTATGTATGCATGATGAATGAGTAATCTCATAGATTACTCATTCTTTAGCAACTCGAGTCTTATTCCCACTAGTCCATGTGGAGTAGTCCAATGATGCGACTAGTGGTATTTTTCCCCAGAGGTTCTTATAGCTAGACTACTGGTAATTTTAATCCCAGAAGTTCCACTGACTGCACTAGGGAAAATGTTGGTGGAAACCTTGTTTACTGATAAAAGAAAACAAAATAAATTCGTTATTGCTTACTATCTGTTAGGACAATAATTGATTTGTTACATTATAACTAGTAGTAGGTGCTTGTGTTTCATTTCATAGTCCATAAGTAGATATAAACACTTTTTAAATAAGTTTTTCAGAAAACAGTGCAGGGTCGACAATGTAGGCCAAATTGTTCCTGAACCTCTAGGAAATAAAATGCCAGTAGCAGGATTACTTCACTGGCACTACCTACTGCGAAAACACCACTCAAGTGCGTAGCAGAACGTGGAACCTCTAAATGCCGTAGTGCAACAATTAACTGCAGGCGCCTTCTTTGCACTACCTTGTGAGACTATCTAGTCTACCAAGTCAACTGCCTGGCAGCAGATATTATGGAAGTTGTGCTTCTAAGGCTTACCTGCTACTAAATCGCGGACACCGAGAATTCTTACTGTTATTCTACTGTAGGCACTCGCTCGAGGTAAGTATCTAGGTACCTACTCAAATAGTCGAACAACATTTGAGTAGTAAATAAATTGGGAAGTCTGGCTCACATCATTTCATCCTCACCGCTCGCAAGCTCGCTACGTCGCACTTCGTGCGCCGTCGGATGAAACGATGTGAGCCAGCCTTCCCAATTTATTTTTATGGAAGTCGGTCGATATTGATTTAATTCAGATTTGATTTTATACCGTTTCGGTGGGTCAGTGCAGACAGCTCTTGCTATGGATGGACACATCAACGGGGTCGCGAGAAGTTGTGAAATTTAATTTACGAAAATTGTACGAATGCTATCTCGAGACTATGATTTTTATGACGAAAAAAGTATCAACAAATTTTTTAACAAATTTCGAAAGTATCAACGCATAAAGTTGCAACTGTTGGAAAAAATCGTTATTGAGACTGTGTATTTTCACGATACTAAAAAAACAAGGTACTGAACCGAATCTTGTTGAAAAGAACGAAAACTGTTAATGTTGAAGGGGAAAAAAAACTCACCTGAATTCTTTTCACGTTCCACACTGACTTTATAAGTTTGATATCTACTTAATAAAAAGTTATTGAATACCACTTACAACTTAAACTACTCAAAAATAGAGTAGTTTAGAAATAGCTCAACAGTCCCTGATCTCAGAGCTTCCTTGCTGAAGCCAACCGGCAGGCCGAAACCAGGTCCGTAGTTGGGCAGCAATTAGGCAAATCAAACAGAGACTGGTTTGAACATGAAAAATCTGCTAGTTTTATACAAACAATATGCTGATCACAATATCAATATTGTAATGTGTGTGTACACAAAATATTATTCAGAAGTCCTAAATCGTCAAAATTAGTGCAATTGATGGAAATATGAAATAAATTATTAATTATATTGATAAACATATTTAATGCATCGCATGCAAATCTAAAGCGAATGCAATTTTAATAAATTATTAAAGTGTGGGTTCAGTATTAATATTTTATTTATTTTAAATGATAGTTGCTGAAGATAGTATGTTAATTTATGTGAAATGTAATTCACCATGCTTGCCCAGTACAGTTTGGTAGACGGAGGTGATAAGGTGATCAATACCTTTGCTAAACCAACGGTGGCCTTCTACGACACCCATTGGAGGATATGGGTCGATGCTATGCTACTCTGCCCTTATCGCACTGTTGATTTATCTACAGTCAACAGTACCTACGTTGGAGTATAAGGTGATCAATACCCCTTTGCTAAACCAACGGTTGCCTTCTACGACACCCTTAGGAGGATATGGGTTGATGTTCTTTTACTCTGCCAGCATCACACGGATCATATTTGCAATATGATAACTAATAATTATTTGTGAAATGAGTTTTATAAAATGTAATAATTGGTAAAATCAGTTACCTACTTATTTAGTTTACGGATCCCTAAACTGATATGCTATAAGTTGCTCCAATATTATGTTATTGCAAAATATTTGTAATTCAATAAAACTGTTTATTCACAAAATAATTGCTGAATGGTGGCATACGCATGTGTGTTATTATTTACATGTAGTGTGTAAAATCTATAGCGAAATTGGGTATAAAACTTCCTTCTAACCAATTTCAGTCACAGTCATCGGAGGATTCGCTAAATACTTAATAGTGAATTGTTAAGTGATTTTAATTCTCTCGCTGAAACTTATTCTGCCTCAACTGCATCGAAATGTACGTAAGTCTAATTTTCTTATTTTTATTACTTACAACAAATTAGGATAATTTCCGCAACATACTTCACTATGGAAATATATCTTGACTTGTTGTCGTCTTACTTTATTTGTACAATGCGCTTTACCATTAGAATTATTTAATAATTCTTATGGTTTTAGTGATTGTATGAGACAACATGAACTTAAAATAATTCTTTATCTTTGTTTTTTATCCTACAGGTCAGACTCAAAGCTTAAACGCAACGCACATGCTCTATACACCGACTCGGAGCAGCAAACATCGGACGTAGAAGAAGACTACGTTGTTGAAGCGCCGAAAAAACCAAGAAAGTTCCAAGAAGACCTCCTACAAAGAATCGAAATCAAGGGCGTCCAAAAAGTTATCCAAGTATGTATACTTATCAAAAATATTTTTAGTTTTAGTTATTTTATCCAACAAACTATACAGTTTTTTATACGATTCGTAATTGCTTGCGTTGCGTGGTATCACTCTGCACTTTATTTTTAACCGTAAGTCGCATTACACTCGTTCGACATTTACGCTGCTCACTTTGTAAATAGCTGAAAATGGTTAGCTATCAATAAATCCGTCGGGTTCTATGAACGTAAAAATTACAGTATAGGTTCACGCTCGTTACATCAATCGCGTTGCAAGGAGCTATAAATCGTAGCAGGACAACAATCAATACATCCATTGCGTTGCATGTGCAGTGCTGTAGGTTAACTCTCGTTACGTCCATCGCAATGTACAGATATGTAAATCTCATCTGGTTAAACGGATCGGACGGATCGTAGGTACTTCACATCACACGTAACTGTAGATATTATAGGTTGACGTTAGCTGTTATAGGTACTTACCATTCTCGTTACAAAGAGGCGAAGTGGTTGAAATGGTAGTGCTATTGCTTATTGGTAGTGCTATAACATTTTTTTTGGGAGACCCGTGCTATTTCTGATTTTAACCACTATTGTATAATTAAGGAGCTGACTTTAGAGACGTGGTCCTGACATTGTGTTTGTAATATAAGGCTACGAATAAACCAATCAATCGCGCGAGCTGCCAAATGTGTGAAGTTCAAGTAGTCTTTCAAGTTTTTGAAAATATCCAATTTCTTTCCCTAAGAACCATCTGAAATGAAATAGGTAAAGTCGTTCTAAAGTTATAGAGTAAATGGGAAATTATATATTCTAAATCTACTTATATAGACATCAAATTATGTCACAAGCTCTTGATGGTATATTGTTTGTGTTTAGAATTCCATAATTATTGGTAGCTAATAATGAATTCACATTAATAAATTCTGATTGTTACAGAAAATCGAACGACGATCTAGCATCGTCTTTGTTTGGAGCCTCCGACGAAACAAAGGCTGCCAATCGTTCAGCAACACCTCTGTGGTCGTCACTGGCGCGTCGTGTCCCGGGCGGTGTGCTGCGGCATCTCGAGGTGCATGATACAGGTGACATATTTTTTGACGTGAAGGTGTACAATACGGGCGAAATAGAAGACATTGAACCCATTAATAGAGCAAATAAGTGGAGTGCTCAGCTCCGTCTAAGGGTTGAGCCGGATGATCCACTCTGGGAGCAATTAAAAAGACTATGCGGCGAAGCTAAGAAAAGATTTAAAAAAGAAGCAATTTTTTATCCTGATAAACAGGCGTAAGAAATTAAATAACAACTCGTATTTTAAAAAAATCTTATAATAACTAATCTAGGTGGTTGGTAGACAACTACTTTTTCTGCTATGGGTGAAACTATCTGTTCAGACTATTTAGTAATGATATAGTGCAGTATCTAGTAGTG
This sequence comes from Elophila nymphaeata, assembly GCA_955850985.1. Classification (NCBI taxonomy): domain Eukaryota; kingdom Metazoa; phylum Arthropoda; class Insecta; order Lepidoptera; family Crambidae; genus Elophila; species Elophila nymphaeata. Next base: position 20,717,073 of record OY039084.1, on the reverse strand, counting down.
TAGTACATTACAAATTAAATAATATTTTTCCGGTTTTGCTCAGTAGGTACATTTTCTGTTAATATCAAATAATTAATCTAAGCGGTAGAAAACTATAGTTCTTCTGCTATGGGTAAATATTTCTAAAATAACGACAAAGTGTAAATCGATAACGGTGTCATAACTATATTTGTGTACAATACGTGTAAAATAGAAGACACAATCTATTAATAGAACAAATAAGTGGAGTGCTCAGCTACGTCTAAGGGTTGAGCCTGATAAAGATTGTGCGGCGAAGCTAAGAAAAGATTTAAAAAGAAGCAATTTTTTACCCTGATAAACAGGCATGAGAAATTAAATAATATTTCGTAGTTTTTTAAAATCATAAAATAACTAATCTATGTGGTAGATAACTAGTTCTTCTGCTATGGGTGAAACTATTTATTGTTCAGTTTGTCATCAGTCTATTCGAAGTAAGGCTTTTCCAGGTCACTTGCGCAGTATTAGACATAAAAGCAATAGTGCAGTATTTATTAATACGAGAATTACAAAAATTTCTTCAGCATTCAAAGGTCGTATAGGTTCATATCGTATAAGTGCTGAGCGAGAGCATCGTATAGACGGTAGCAACGTAGCTGCTACATCTGCAGACCAATATTTGCGGTGTGTTGCCTCGGATATACGTGTGCTACTTGAGACGGCAATTAATAATCACATTAATATCAAAGTAAATTTTGAACTCTTTGTCAAAGTAATTTTACCCAAGGATGATACAATGGAAATCAAGTCCTTTGCTACTGAAAATATTTCACTACATCAAAACTTTAGTTTTGATGATTTAGTAGATACTGTTTCCGATATCATAACTAAAAAGATTGAGGAATTTCAGGAGAAAGGTAGCGGATGGTCTCTTTTGAATATTTTATATCTCGAAACTAACATTAATAAATATACTCCACTGAAAGGGTCAAGCTATTTGAAATTGCCAACCAAAATACAATCAAAACATGCTTGTGTTAACATAAAAAATAACGATGACTATTGCTTCGCGTGGACTGTTATTGCTGCTTTATATCCAGTTAAAAAAAATAGCGAAAGAGTATCATCGTACCCTCATTTTAGTACTGTGTTAAACCTAAGGGACATGTCATTTCCTGTTTCGTTCAAAGATATAAAAATATTTGAAAATAATAATCTAAATATTAGTGTTAACATATACGGATTAGATAGCAAAATAAATATAACTGGACCATTGTATAAAACTAAATTGCGAAAAAAATTTCATGTGAACATGCTTTTTTTACAGAATGGTTCTAAATCTCATTACTGTCTTATAAAAGATATGTCAAAATTAGTTAGAAGTCAAGTAACTAGTCATCATGGTAAAATATTTTTCTGTGATGATTGTTTGATATTTTTCAAAACTAGAGAAAAATATGAAAATCATGATTGTGGTGGAGTCGTAACTATTTTACCAGAAAAAAACACTATATTACAATTTAAAAATTTTCAATTTAAACAGTATATGCCATTTGTTATATATGCAGATTTTGAAACCTTATTAGAAACATGTATTGATAATCAGGGTATTCATACAAAACATACGCATCAACATATTCCCGCTTCATTTGCATACTATATTGTTTGTAATTATGATAGTTCTTTTAACTGTTTAAAATCTTATCGCGGTCCGGATTGCTCTTCAAAGTTTGTAAATTATTTACAATTAGATGTAAAGAGAATTTACGGTATTATTCAATCAGCATCCAAAAGTCCCATGCCAATATTATTTAGTGAAACTGACTCAAAAAATTTTGAAAGTGCAGAGTATTGTCATTTATGTTCTAACTTATTAATCTTCGATAAAGTAAGAGATCATTGTCATTTCACAGGCAAATACAGAGGTGCTGCCCATTCATTTTGTAATCTTAATTTTCGAGTTCCTAAATTCATTCCAATTTTTTTTCACAATTTATCAGGTTACGATTGCCATTTATTTATACGTGAACTAAGCACTATTCCTGGGCATATTAAAGTTATTCCTAAAAGCAAAGAAAACTATATTTCATTTACCAAATTTATCCAACTTTCAGAACAAGACTTTGTCGCAATACGTTTTGTGGATTCTTTTAAATTTTTAGGAACAAGCTTAGAAAAATTAGCTAAAACTCTTAATAAACACGATTTTATTCATTTACGTGATAACTGTACGAGTGAAGATCAGTTTTCATTGTTGTGTAGGAAAGGTATATATCCATATGAATATATGTCTTCATGGGATGTCTACAAAGAAACAAGTCTACCAGATATAGATAAATTTTATAGTAGTCTCACGAATGAGTCTATTAGCTTAAGTGATTATGAACATGCAGTCAATGTTTGGAAAACGTTTGAAATAAAAAATTTAGGAGAATACACTGACTTGTATGTCAAAACTGATGTTCTATTACTAGCTGATATATTTCAAAAGTTCCGCAAAACATGTAAACAAAATTATGATTTAGATCCTGCTTTCTATGTTACAGCACCTAGTCTTAGTTTCGATGCGATGCTTTTAAAGACAAGAGTAAAATTAGAACTATTATCTGACTTGGAAATAATCCGCATGATCCAACAGGGCATTCGTGGAGGTATTTGTTTATGTTCCAAAAGATATTCTCGATGTAATAATAAATATGAGCCCAATTTCGATTCAACAAAACCTAATAATTATTTAATATACTTGGATTGCAACAATCTGTACGGGTATGCTATGTGTAGTTATTTGCCATATGCTGATTTTAAATTACTTGATGAAAACCAATTTAATCAACTTAATATAATGAGCATTCCCAACAATAATGACTATGGTTATATTCTAGAAGTAGATCTTGAATATCCTGAAAGTTTACATAACTTACATAATGACCTTCCATTTTGTGCACAAAATTTTATACTACCTGGCTCTAAACATAAAAAATTAATTCCTAATTTATATGACAAATATAATTACGTAATTCACTATGTACATTTAAAAGTTTGTCTTGATCATGGTTTAAAGCTCAAAAAAATTCATAAGGTATTAGCATTTAAACAAAGTCCATATTTAAAACAATATATTGATTTGAATACAAAATTAAGACAAAAATCAGTTTCTCTTTTCGAACAAGACTTTTTCAAGCTTTTAAATAATAGCATTTTTGGGAAAACGTTGGAAGATACTGAACGCAGAGTTGACGTAAAACTTGTTAGTACCTGGCATGACGATCGTAACACTACGAAAAAACATTATTCTGCAGAACAATTGATAGCCCGGCCCAACTTCCATAGTTCAGCCGTGTTTGACGAAAATTTGGTAGCCATTCAGTTGAAACGAGATAAAGTATTTTTAAATAAACCAATATACATCGGCTTCACTGTTTTAGACCTTTCAAAAAGTCACATGTATGATTTCCATTACTCCATTATGAAAAATTTTTACAAAGAAAATTTGTCATTGTGCTACACGGACACTGACAGTTTGTTATATTCCATACAAACGGATGACTTTTATAGCGATATGAGAGATCATTTTATTTCTTATTTTGATAGTAGTAATTATCCTCCCAATAATCGTTTTAACATAATTCCAAAAAACAACAAAATTCCCGGTTTATTTAAAGATGAATTAGGCGGTCAAATTTTGTTAGAATTTGTAGGATTACGATCCAAACTATACAGCATTAGAACTGATGATTATGAGATAAAAAAAGCAAAGGGTGTTAAAAAGCCTGTCACGAAAGGATTAACGTTTTCTGACTATACAAACTGCCTTTCCACTGGAAAGGAACTCAGAGGTAAAAATGTTCTTTTCAAAACAATCAAACATCAAATTTTTACTAGAGAACAGAATAAAGTAGCACTATCCAGAAAAGATGACAAGCGATTTATATCCAGCGATAATATTTCAACCATAGCATGGGGGCATTATTCTATTACTATATAGACTGTGAAATGCATCAGATAGTTAAACCCATAGTTTAAAGTCATTACTTATTATTGTATATTATTTTTTTCTTACAAATAAATTAAATTAATGTTCATGCTAATAATGTGACATTGTGTTTTGAAATAATTCTAAAAGATATTAGAGTAATGACTTATTTTTGTAAAAAAAAGTTATACAATCTAAACTTAATTTATATTAATGTTGAAAACGTGTCATTGTGTTTAAAATTGTTTATATAAATACATTACTTTGCATTACATTTTGTCGTTTAATTTATATCCGTTTAATGTTTACCTATAAGTAATGAATGACCTACATAATGTAATTTGATAACGAAATTTTCAAAACAGTTAACACGAGTCAGATCGAATTACAATAATGTAAGTAGTGCAAAATCAAATCATTTATGTGCAAAAAATATGTCCATAAATAAGTAATTTGCTGACTCTACTTATGTTGCAATTACAGAATCAGCAATTTAACTTTGCATGTAGAAACTGCGAGGTAGATCATGTGACACCAACACAATTTGTAAATCTTGCAAAAATACTTTAGTTTATACGTAAGCATAGTGCTGGTATAAAAGGTTGGCATTTAAATTTTAAATTTATATTTCATCATATCGTTGGGTGGAAAGACTGAAAAGTAATCATGTCGTCGCAATTGGTAAGTAATTTCTAGCTTTGAACACAATTTGTCTTGTTATTATTGTTTTAATAAATACTAAAGTAATTTATATTAATTCCAGAATCGTCACGATCAAGAAAACTTGGACGAGCTCCAACTTTTTGACCAACAACCACCGCTATTTTATCAAGATGCCCAAGACACCCAGTGCTACGAAGATGTTTTGAGGGAACCAGAGTTTGCTTCGAAATTGCTTCGAGCCCGGGCAAGAGTAACCAAGAAAAGCAACTACATCAAACATAACCACCGACGTCAACAATCATATGTAATTAAAGAAGAGCCGACAAATGGGAGGCGACTGGTCAAAATACAAATAATAGACATATCGGAATCTAGAATGGACCACAAAAAGAAAGATGTGATATTAGCTGCTCAATATGTGATCAAAGATGACGACGATACAATAATGGATGAAACCGAAAAACTGGTAAATAATATATCCAAAAAAATGTGTGGCTATAGCTACAGTTTTTAGATTATTATATGGACGTGCATAAAATTGTCTTAAAACTGTAGCTATAACATAATAATATTGTGTTGTGATTGTGTTACAGATTTCATCTTTTAGCCATTATTGAATCATCGTCGATACGTTTCTTTTGGTTCTTACATCAAATTCTCAAGTGGATTTATTTACTTTGACATTTTGTCTAAGTGAAAACCACAGAGAGACATCATATCATTGTTCTTATTATCTTCTAAATCTATAATGTACGTATTCACGAAAATGTGTTAGTATAAATAGCTTTTTAACAAACTGTGTGTTGTTTAGATGACGTTATTAATAAATAAAAAATCTTAAGATTGTTGTTTCATTCTGAGAAATTAATTAATCATCCAAATATAGGAATGGTACAAATAAAAGTATAGATATTATTCAAATGTATTTATTATCATTGAATTAAATTATTGTCTAAGCACCATTTTTTTATACACAGCACATTTTTTAATGCACAATGTTTTTTATGAGAAAAACAATTGAAAGTAAAATTATTTTTACAATACATTTCACTAAGAATATCTAGATTGGGTATACCATTATCTGTGATATCTTCAATATTTCTATGGCCACTTAATTCCTGTACCCACTTGATTTTTTCTAGTCCTTTCACTATAATTTTTTGATCGTTTAAATATGGTTTTATGATTCGACGAAATTCTCTGTAATCGATGTAGCCCTCACTCCAACGATAGCCTCTATTTCTTTCTATCCACTTTACATGTTTTCTTTCTGTATCAGTGAGAGTGAAAAATGAGTGGGGAGGTTTTATTGAAAATACTTGTGTGTGCTCTTTTGTGGCTATTGCTAATTCCTTTACTACGAATTCATTATCTTTATTTTTAAATCCTTGCACATCTACGATAATTTTGTTGTTCATGATATTTTCTTAACAATATTACTTAAAGGTCTGTACTCAAATATACAATCGTTTAAAATCAGACAATATGCAGCTGTCTGATCTGGTATTTCCACATCTGTTTCAATTTCAATTCGCACGTCTATTGATCCTTTCAAGGATTCGTGTTGACGAGAACAGTCAATAACAAATAACGGAGCAACGTCTCTAAATTCTTTCAAAGTCATCAACGGCTCCGATCGGCGTCCGTAATAACACTGTTGAAATCGTGCATATTGCTCATATAATAAAGAAAACTTATCGTCTGAAAAACTGACATTCAATCCTTCGTATGGAAAGTAAGTTGAGTTTAAAAAGACCCTTACATCACGAACATTACAGTGATCGAATTCTGCCATTGACATTTCAGAATTGTGTTTGCGATTAGTCTGCAAAGCAACAATAACAAATCGAGGTTTTTCGATTTGTGACGAAGTTTTAATCGACCATGTATGTTTGCGAGTTTGTGTTATCAATGGATATTCATACAAATCCCAATTACGATACGTTAGTGTGATAGCTCGATCTTTTTCTAAGTGTTTCAATAAATTTAGCCTTTCGCGATCGGCCACTTTAACATGTGGAACTCGCCAAACAATTTTGTTGATGATAATGTCGTCCACCACCTCTCCAGGCTTTAATTTTAAAGCGTTAAGATTTGTGTTACATCTTAATAATATCAACTCATGTTTACAGTTAATTATGATTTTATCGTAATCTTCAGCGAAGCCCAATATTTTATTTAACGGAATTGATGTTGAAAATGATCCATCTTTAAGATTATTTGTTCCATTGACAGACCATCCCCATACTTTAGCAGATTTAGACTCATTTTCATTTAACGATAAATAAGATTTAATGGTCGTTGTAATACCGGCATTTTTCACTTTGTCTATTTCAACTCCGTTTAATTCATAGCGGATATCTTGAAATAAAAACAACGCAGGATTATTCACAAAGTTGACACTTGACACTTTTGCTTTAGTTGTTGTGTTATACACATTTACTTTGCCCTCAATATATAAAGTGCTGAGTGAAGGCAACACGTACAAGTCTTGTTGGTTGATAGGTATTCGTATTTCATCATTCTTGTTAAAACTTGTTACGTATGGTTTATACGAATGATATTCAAAACTTTCTATACTGTTATCGTGGACTGCCGCTTGAGAAATATTTAAAATATTCATTTTAACAAGCCGATTAGCTTAAGGAATTCTTTGTTGTTTTTTGTCAGCTTCTTTTTCATATGGAGGGGTGCTTCTTTTCGAAGGGTTCTTTTAGAACTGAATTGGAGGCATGGTGTAAAGCTATTTTTATTAAAGTTTATCATTTTTTTCTGAAATGTAAATACAACTGCACTTCTTCACCACGCAAATTGATCTGTCTATTGTCTGCATCTAACAACCTTATATTGATTGCACTAATTGCATTTTGGTTAACCGGAAAATAAATTAGGTTCTTAGGTACTTCAATAATTCGATAACCAGGCGGCACATTTGGAACAAATTCATAAATTATATGACTTGCTTTCCCGTTCACGAATGATCCACTGACTACATCGCATTCTATGCGTATTATGGTAGTTGATAAAATATTAACAGGATACTGAGATTCTCTATTTATGTTAGCCTTTATTGTTTCCATACCAAAACCCAAAATTTTACCCATCGAATCATTTTTGTCAAAGTAAACGTCTTCGGAACAGAAAATATTAGTTTTCAGTGTATTATTATTACAAGTCAATTTTAATTCAGTATTTTTAACATTGTTTTTTAAAAAATCACAAATATCTTGAAGTTCATATGCTCCTTCAGGAATTTCTACGACTTCATTTTTACCGTAATAAAATTTATTATTTCTTTCGTCTATATTAGGGATCGAATTAAATGTAGAAAAATACAAGAGTCCGCACTCATACTCTCCACGTAATTCTAAAGTGGGTGAATAGTTTGTTATTAAGGAAGCTCCTTTCCCAGTTATGGATACAGTGAAAGACATTTTTATAATGATGAATTTTTTTATTTCGTTCTCTTTATAAATTAGTTTTCCAATAATCTCTTAAAAACTTCAAACAGAGGTGACCACAGTTCATAGAATCATAAGTTTGATATTGCACATAATTATAGCTTATTGGCGTCTCTTTTAAATACTTGATTAGTTCTAAGGGTGGTTTTAAGTTGCCAAAACTATTGTAGTATTCAGAGTAATCATTTTGTTTAACGTAGGCTACCCAATGAGTTCCAGGATTTTTAGAACTATCCAAATTTAGTATAGCACATTCTATTTTTCTAGGTTTCGAAGGTAATGCATCTCTCATAAAAACACCACGGAAAAATGGAATATCGGACGCATGCTCTATTATATCTACATTGGTAAGAGCTCGTCTAGGTAGCCGTCTAATTAGTTTTTTGGAGGATTTAAATATAAGCCTGCTCCTTTTTTATGAGGCTTAAGATACAATCCTTTGCCAAGAGCAACTGCCTCCATCATTTTGTTATGCCGTTGAGATTCTTGATAATTTTTTTGAGCCATCTTGGAATCATTTACAGCTTTTGCGATACCTGCTGCACCTCCAGCTAAGGAGCCTAAAGCTGACAGTCCGGCAAATATTGGTATTAGAGGTAATACTCCACCACATTTAGGAATAGGAATACACCGCGGGAAACGCACTCCTTTTTTATTAGAAAATAGTTTTTTTGCTGCTGCATATGCATATTTTATAGCTGAGCTATTGTCCTTGGATTTGATTTTTCTTAATTGTGATTTAATTTTATTTACTACTGACATAAATGAACGTACACCAGCTCCCGCTTTTAGTTTTGCTTTCATTGCATTTTTCACTATCCATGAGGCAACTTTTTCATTTTTGCCAGAATCTTTTGATTTCAATCTTTTTTTAGCCATATTTAAGAGTTCTAGATCAGCTTTATGTCGGACGTCCAAATCACTATTATTATAAGCAATATCGTGATACATACAAGCTTCGTCAAGTTGGTTTATACCCCGATCACCTCTCAGTAACCGTTTCTGCAGTTTTGTACCAGGGCCACAAAATTGATAACCAGGTAAATGTAACTCAAACGGCAAATTATTAATTACGCTGTTAATAATACCACTGCCTTTGCTCATTGATACTCGTAGAGTGATTGTATTATGTTAAAGTATTAGATTTTTATTAAGAAATCAACGAAGTTTTGTCAACCCAACTATTCTCTTTATCACTAAGCCCTAACCATTTTACATATAATTTATTTCCCTTTCTTTTTAAAATTTTCTCGATGAGATAAATATCAGGAAACTTAGTTTTCTGTATTTCATACTCATAAAAAGATCCCAATATTCTTTGTTTATGTTTATCTTCTAAGTGATAGGTTGGTGGATTCGTTTGATTAACCTTTACAACTTTAAATATTTCGGTTGACCAATTAGGCGTGTAACCTTTGTAAAATTCACCTTTGTATTTACTAATGCGAACATAATCTCCAACATGGTACTTGTGTTTCCGGTCTTTATTACAATAATATGTTTCAAAAATATTATTCCTAACAACCATCTGGTTTGATTGATTAACATCAATAGGCCTAAATTTTGTTATTCTATGAATAGTACTATTATAACTTTTTACTACGTCTTTTAAGTTTTTTTGTACCCATTGAAATTTACCACATATGCTAAACAATTTGTACAGATGACATTTTATTGTCCTTATTACTCGTTCTACAATGGATGCTTTTTTTATAGAGTAGGTAGAATAATGTTTTATATTGAACTCTTTTAATAATTGTCTAAAATTATTATTATAAAACTCACTCCCTAAATCAGTTTGCAAATGCTTAGGTTTTCGCATTGAACTCCATAATATATTTTGCATTGCATTTGTAACAGATTTTTTGTCTTTTGACTTCAAGGGATTGACCCAAACATATTTTGATAAAGTGTCAATTACAACTAAAACATATTTATAACCTTTATTAATACGATGATATTTCTGAAGATCCATAAGATCAGCTTGCCACAAATCATCTAAACCTTTAATAACTGTACTTCGACGAGGGAAATTCTTTCTTGCTGCTCGGTGCAGTTCATTGACTATATCCTTTTTACTCATTTTTATTTGATTTTACTTGAATCATGCTATCTATTTCCGCTTTTGAATAGAACATAGAAATGAGACGATTTGTAGTTGTTGTTTCAAGGTTCCTTAGGTAGAGTTGGACGCGTGTATTTACGTTCTTTATTTCACTTCTGAGCTCTTGAACAGCTTTATCCATGTATGCTTTATTTACCGCTTCGTCATCTTTGTCTGGCGCAGACAGACCTTTTAGTTTTGATGATCTCAAATCAAAGTCTCCGGACTCATTTTTTATTAGTGAATCGTCCAAAGTATTAATATATTCTGATAATCGTAATCTTTTATGAACGTGATGACCAAATTTATCTATATTCATGTTAATGTTAATGCGTTGCTTACTTTAAGCGTACTGGTTTTTATTTTTCGTTGAATGTTCTTTATATTTTGTTAATGATACCAGCTTCATGCAATTCTTCAATTATGGCAATAATTTCATTCTCTAAGCCTGTGTTACCTGCATCGCGTGATGCAATTAATAATTTTAAGCGTTCTACCAATTCATTAGGATCGTCCCAATAGATGTAATCAGTATCTTTCTTCACTGTTTTATTAAGTTTGATACCTTTGCCTTGTTTGATCTTCTTTTCACTATCTATATTTTTTCTAGAAAATTGAAATAATGGTTTTATGACACTCATATATTTAAATCCTTTGTTGCATTTAATTGGTTTTGTTGGATCACAATCACGTCTGTGAGCGTTAGTATCTAATAATAGTGATTTATAATTATTTAAATCAACATCGGTGATTACATCTAAGTTTGGTTTCTTTTTAAACAATAGTTCTTTTAATCCAATTGTTTTTTTAAAAACACGATTTCCTATTTTGAGGGTATGTCCATCATCATAAACCATGGTTTTGCCGAGCCAAAGTTTTCCGCGTTCTTTTCTTATTCCAAAAGGTATGTCATCAATCATGGCTTCAGATGAAACCGACCATGACAAAGATTGAGGAGATGGTAAGGATTGAAATGAACTGTCGCTAATGTTGTGCTCACCAGAAGTTTGTTTCACGAGAGTTTGGTTTTGACTATCGTAATCAGCATCATCTGGTTCACTTACAGCTTCATTGAAATCCTCACTAGAGGAACACGAAGTATTGGTTTTATTTACCTTTATTTTTTTAAAAACATTCGTATAGTCGGGTTCTTCTTCATTTTTTTCATCATTTTTTTGTGCTAAAAATTTTAAGGGGTCGACTATCGGCTTAAATATTGTATCTAAAGTTGAATTTTTCATATTTTCAGCTTCTTTTATCATTTCAACCTTTCTTTTTATAGCTGCAGCAGATTTTACAATTTGTTCTTTGAGATCCGTTTCCATTTTAGTTACTATTCTAATCGGAGTCACCAATGGAAATGGTTTATTATTAACATAACAAGCATTTAAGTATCGATCCACTATTCGTCTACCACTATAAATGTATCAAATGCTTTTCTGTAACATCCATTATTTCGTTCACAGTCTTTGTTTATAACTAAATAACTATATGGTTTATTCCATATAGTTGAACACATCTCTCGAAATTTAGACCATGACATATCAGGCCCCACATGCTCATCATAGACGTGTTTCAAATTTATGTCATCTTGCTTAAATAAAATAATTAGATTTGAATTGTCCCTTACTAGTTGTTTGGGTATTTTAGTATATGTCTGATTAATATAAAAGCAATCAACATTCTTATGACGTCCCATGGCAAAATAATCTCGGATATTGTTTTGATTTTCACATGCTACATCATCAAATATAATAATTGAATTCGGCAAAGCTTCATGTGGACTTAAAATCTCACTATTATGGTTATATTTATTAAATTGTGTATCTGTAACTAAGTCAAGTACCTTCTCTAAATACACATATTTAGGTTGATATAACGACTTTGAATAAACATAAAGATTACGAAATCGTAAACCATCTTTGTGTAACAATAAACTAATAACTAAGTTGGTCTTTCCACAATTCGACGGTCCACATACAATACACCGTATAGAATTAGGTAATAAATTGCCATGTCGCCTTGGTTCATTTGATGATGCGGGACATACACAGTCTAACTTTAGTGACTGTTTTTGTTTAACAAATTTCATAATAGTGTTTTAAAAACTACAACTTGACTGCATTGTTTCGAAGGTTACAACAAAATGATCTTATATTTCATCGTAAAACATTTAAATAAGCTTCGCGATATAAATTCATTTGTGGTGTAGGTCTTGTCTAGGGGTCTGGATTAATTCAATATCGATTGACTTTCATAAAAATAAATTGGGAAGTTTGGCTCACATCGTTTCATCCGACGGCGCACGAAGTGCGACGAAGCGAGCTTGCGAGCGGTGAGGATGAAATGATGTGAGCCAGACTTCCCAATTTATTTACTACTCATTTGCTGGCTCGCGCAGTTTGTTCTCACTGGATAGGTGAACACCCAACTAGCACACAAGCTCTATAACGAGCGCTTCAGTGGCCAGATAGAAGTTTTCAAATACGGCATTGGCTCTATAAGCAAGCTCTACAGAAATTGTAAAGACTGCTACAGCGCTGCTTTACCCTCAAAAGAGGCACAAATTATACGGCTATTTATTGTACAGTTGCTCTAAAATGATCGAAAATGTGTGTTAATGCGGCGTTACTAACATGTCATGAAAGCGGGAATATACGCCATAGTATCTATAATAAGTTATTTTAGCGCGACTATAGCGTTCTTGCCGTATTTTGACGTGTCTTTATCGCGGAATTAGATTTTACGACTCTTTATTAATTTTATAATAGCGATAATCAGATGGAAGTGAACAAAATATATTTTTTAAGAATAGATTTGTGACAGTGAAGTAATGACAGATGAAGTGAAACATGAAGATTTAAATATTTTAAGTACAGGTAAGTTAGCATCTATTTTTTTCATTTATGTTTGGAATTATCAGTGGGAGTACCAGTTTATCGTGAATGTATATATATGTTTTAGTTAAAATTTTCACGCGCCTCTTATTTATGCAGTTTTTAATATTAAAAGTAAATTTAATATTAGAAAGTGTTAAATCTGCATTTAGCATAGATTGTATTTTTGGTTTCTTGGTATTGTATTCGTCTTTCATTGGGGTTATAGGTGAGAAATAATGGCTTGAATTATGATTTTGTACACATTTACAGTTAATAAATGTTGGTAATAACCAACAAAATTATGATTTAATCAAATACTGTAATGGCGCCCAATTACAACAGCTTTCAACATCCACTATGACTAATCTACCGGTTTGTATCGCAAAAATGCTCTAGTATTCGATGTAATAGGATTTTCTCCTTTACAATAGTAGTAGTGAAGCGCTTTTGTATGCTTTTAAACGTACACCTGTCTTTTACGCTTCTTTACAGAGCACAAAGCTATTTAATTGAGCTAATATATTCCATTATAGCAGAGATCGATTTAGGGACCGCGTGATGACTTAAAAACCTCTTCCTTTCCTTCTTCCATATTATTATGTATTGTGAACAATGTGTATTATGACTCTTTCCAAATCAATACTATTAAAACTGTTTAGGGAGGATAAACTTGTTGAGTTTCTTGCCGGCTGAGAAGAACCTTCTCAAAACAAGGCCTCCTGGTAGACTCGTGAACCGATGGCGTCAAACTTGACTTTCATAAGTGTACAAATTGTACCTTAGTGAATAAAGAAATTTGAGTATGAGTTTGAAATTAATTTATAAAAGTCAACATATCTCTGTTCAATTGTTACATGTATTTTCTGGCCAGTTATGGCCTATTTAATATTTTACGTGAGCGGTTCCGTGGGCAGGTACAACTAATATAAATATATTTCCAAGAACCACAAATAAATCCACAAATAAAGATTTTCCAAGTTCTATGGCATGGTTCAGTGCGGTTATGTTTTAGCGATAAAGATAATGTACTATCGGGGTCATGCTAATCTAAATCTTTACAGTTTAAAATTTTTTCGTTTGAAGCGAGCCCTTTCTGTTGACCCAGCCTTCTATTACTGTTGACCAATTGAATACCCTCTTTTGTTCTGTAAGGCATCTGGTTGGCAATTCATAAAAAAAAGCTATTGTTTTAACAAATTGCAACCAGATGTCTTTACGGCAATGTTTGCTAAGGCAATTGTATTGCACCACTCTGGGATCTTCACTCAGAATTCTATTGGTCAACCGGCTAAGGGTAGTCGTTGACAGTGTAATACAAAAACGATCCTTAAGGTGGAAGATTACGGTGACCGCGATAGTAGGGGAACATGGGGTTCAGTGGATCATTTTTTTTTCTAAAGCAATTTTGGATTGAATTTCTTATTTAATGACCGATTTTTTTTATTTTATATACGAAAACATGATCAAACTTTAGTATTTTTTTTTAAATACAGGTTTTACTAATTGGTTAACTTTGCAAGATAGTTTTTTCTTGCACAGCGAATTGATCCACTATGACCCATGGGTGGGTCACATTGAATCAGGGTTTGAGTTACAGTGGATCGCATGGGATACTGTGAACCAGAAGCGTTTTTATGTAATAAAACTTATTATGGTAATTAAAATCTTTATTTTTTTTACAAAAGATATAATTATCAGTCATTGCTTTAATCCGTCTTAGTTGCAAAATCACAATATTAAACTTGCTTTACCTAATTAGTAGTTTGGTAATGATATGACAATACAATACCGGCTACCAGTACGGTTTCTTATTTTAACAACATAAAATCCACCTTCTTCAATAAAATCTTCTAAAACATAAACAATAAATATTAAATAAATAAATAAAAGTCTCCTTCTTTTGGCATATTATTGAGCGGAATAAATTTATTTAGAATTATTTTTAAAAATTCAGGTTCTTCAAATGTAGGTTCTTCTTCAGAATAGATGCTAATTTGATCGTCTTCTTTACTGTGTCATTATTCAATACCTTTCTTTTCACAGCAGCCTTAATCGGCATCTTAGCCTTTTTCAGCTTTAATTCTTTAACTTTTCTTTCAATATCAGACTTTTCTGGAGTATCTGTCGTAATAATGGTTTTACCTTTTCGTCTAGCTACTCTACTGCCTTTTCTAGGGGCAGCTTTTGGTAAACCACGAAACTCAAATGGACTAATAAATGTTCTCATTTGTGTCTACAGAAGTTGAAGGCATGGGCTCTTGGTCACTATATGAAGTGGAAGGCGGTTTTATATCATGACGATCTGGTACACTATGGGGTGGCTTGACCGGTGTACAATCATTAAAGATAAAATAAATCATTTAAAGATAGCATATCATCCAAAGCGAGTTCGATAAGGTCATCTAAGGGTGTATTGTTACATAATATAGATGGTGATGGACTTCTAGTTCTATTCTCGTCATTAACATCACAGTCATTATTTTTTGTCGTTTTTCGCCTTGATTTGGTTCGTATTGCCTGTCAGTAACTTCACTAGGTGCCAAGTCAACATCGGTAAAGACATCTCTGTTAAAAGGGAAAATTCCCGTAGTGCGAAATGCATTACATATGTTACTCGGTGTCATAGATTTCAGGTGCGCTTCCTTAACGCATCCAGCAACATCATAGATGGAAAATGTTTTGCCATCCAGCTGTCAACCGTTTTGTTTTAAATAGTGCAAAAACGCCAACATCTAAAGGCTGCATTTTACCTGTTGTTATGGTAATAATTGTTACTCCATTCTCTTTTGCTAGATTAAGAGCCTGTAGTAGAGTCCTGAACTAAAGAGATTGATACTTTTTTGTTATACCTCTGCAGAGTGGTGAACGGGATCTTGGTTAATCTTGAAATGGCTCTTATGGTTTGACCCTCTGCTGTCATGTTTAAAGCTTTGCGCATTTCTGCTTCTGTATGTAGACCAATTTCTGTCTTCCTTTGTCTGTTACGTGGCATGTTGACCTGTAAACAAGAGTACTTTGAAACTCAAAAGTTTTTGGGGAACAGTGGATCATGATCCAACGAACCCCATTGCCACATGATTCACTGTAACCCTTTTACCAAGAAATCAAATAATATTTTTAACAAAATTTAAATCGCTTTTACCACACAACTTAATACAGTTTTAAAAAGCTAGAAATACATACTAAAAGTAAACATGCAAAGACTTTAAAATATCTAAATGACTTTGAACCCAAGTAATTTCAAAGATTACGTATAAATATTTTTTTGTACTTACCTACGGACCGATGCGCTGTCCCGCGTCCTCTCATTGTGTTTCACTGACGGCGACTAGTCGGGTGGCGCGGAGTACGGGAGAACGTTAGTAAAGCCAATGCGCGTATGTGTGAGTGTAATAGATACAGATTTTCAACCAAAGATTCACTGTTCCCCGTGATCCACTGATGCCCATGTTCCCCTACCTATAATGTACCAGTACATTTTGATTGTAATTTAATGCAAGAATCTTTTATCAATTTACAGGTAGTACCAGAAGAGTGTGAAAACTCAACTACAGCTGCTGTCGACTCTTGCAATGCCTGCGATGATGCTCAACCTGGTCAAACGAGATTATGATATTTGCGTTTAGTAGATTTATAATAGGTCGTTAGTTATTGTCTTCACAATAATTTTGTATAAAAATTCTAACATAAATATTGTACCGCCAAACCATAAGTTTTTTTTTAACCTTTACACTCTAGTTAAAAGGCAGTAAGGACTACACCCACTAATTTAAAATAATAATAGTGTCAGCTATATAATTGGTACAAGATACCTACGCTGTTTGCAAATTTGGAACTACGGAACCCGTTTCATTCTTTCACAGAACAATATTAAAATTGATAGTACTTTACAAGTACCTACAACCACTCTTGACGCGCTTTATTTGTTATAATGACGATAGAAAAGTTATTTGTACTGTTTTAGATCTATAAGGCGTTTTTGCCTTGTCTTATACAACTATTTGCCATATGGATGTTGTAAAATTCTCAAATATACCGGCTTGCGCGCTACAAGAAGATAATATTTCTCTTCTGTAAATATAGCTCTACAAAGATCAATCAAATCCAATTCAACAGCTTAAAGCCACATAAAGTCAGTTTATAACTTCATTTAAACTCTTTGGCCAGCAACCACTCTCTATTTAGATCTTATAGTGTTATAAAAGGAATTCTTAACTCGGCTCTATATCTAATGCCGATACAATATGTGGCTCAGGCTGTCTGGACAAATCTTCAAAATAGCTTACATTTAAGTAGGTCAATAGGGCATTTTATGTGACGGCTAACCACCCTTACTTCAGAAGAGGTGACGCTACAGAATCTTAGATAATCGATCGAAACCGTGTCCAGCCAGCTTGAAAAACCACTTTTCGCTGGTCTCTCAATCTCGGTAACGGAAGTGGTTTTGAAGACTTTTTGCATATCAACGGGCGTCACATAAATTTGTGACGGGCATCGAGCTAAAAGTTTTGTGATACGTACAGCGGTTTATTAGAAAAATGCAAAAATCTGTGTCCAGCCAGCTTGAATTTACGTATAAAACTTCTGGCTGGCACTTCTGAATCTCGATAACGGGAGCGTTTTCGAATATGGTTCCTTTTACTAACAAAATGTGACGCAAGTTGTGACGGTAATAACGTTTGATTTATGGCGTCACGTGTAATGGTTTACGAGAAATCAATTAAAAACTGGTGTCCAGCCAGCTTGAAGTTCAAGCTGGCTGGACACATGTATCTCCGCTGCCTGATGGTCTACGGCCTTCGAAATATGTTCAAGTTTTTGTGACGGGGACGATAATGATAATCTGAAGTTGTGACGGAGAAAGTTTACGTAGTTTCAAAGATATTAATCATATAATTTTTTCCATACAAACATCTATTAATGTGACCATAATTTTACACAAATAAAGGATTTCTTTTTAATCGACTTATCGGCCGGTTGTGGCCACACCTGCATTGTATTTGATTTTTTCCGTGAGAATAGGTTTTCCCGCAGTAAAAAAAAATTAAATAAAAAAACCGCCTTCAAAACTAAAAACGGGAGAAATAAAAGTTTTGTTTATAAAAATCTAAATGTTTTTAGAGGTCGGTCCCGAATACAAGTGACAACGTTTATTACAAATATTGAGGTTGGCACCGACCTCAAAAAAAATTAGATTTTTATAAACAAAATTTTTATTTTTCCCGTTTTTAGTTTTGAAGGCGGTTTTTTCCTCCATTTTGTGTTTTAAGTATAGAAATTTTCAGGAAACTACTTCAAGATCTTACCTACTACCTACGAATTACCTCAAGACACACAAGTGATAAAATTATGATATCATCAATGTCAATTAAATAGGCATTATTAGGGATAACTCAAAAACTATTTGTCAGATGTCGATAAAATTTAAATGGGACCCCATGACAAGCACTAGCTTCCAAAGGTCAAAAGAATCTTCAAAATCGGTCCACTCAGTAACGAGTTATGAGGTAAGAAACACTAAAAAAACATACAGTCGAATTAATAACCTCCTCCTTTTTTGAATTCGGTTAAAACAGCGTAAATAAGTGTTAATTCAAAATAATAATTGACTACCAGCGCTGCCTAAAAAGAGCCCCCACTTATTATTTTGTGTTACTTTTTGCCCATCATTAGTTTTTACGAGTTGAATAGTCAGATTGTCAGAATAGTTTTCTTTCCTAATTAAGTCCACCATTTGTATATCTACTGGTAAGAATTTCGAAATAAGTCTCCTTTTTTGGAGGTAGAGGAGGGTGGGGGGAAGGAAGGGAGGGGGGTGGGAGTCGCCCCTCGTAAATTTCGAATGCCGGAAATGCTTACTTTTTTTTATAAAAAATTAACCTCAAAATATATGAAAAAACCCTAACCTACCTATCACCCAGCCATGTAGGTGCATAAAACACTAGACACGAAAACTCGAAAGTAACCAACGGAATGACGCAATTTAACGCTGTCAGAAATGTCAAAACTATTATCAAAATAGTGGATTGGCGTTTCGTTTCACGCGTTTTAGTACTTCAAAAGTTTTAAAATCTTATCATAACCTAAAAAAGTATAGAAATTACGTTTTGTTTCACGCAATCACAATACAATAAATACGAATTTTAAAAATTAATTAAAAATATTTAAAGGCAACTCCGGTAGCCGAAATTGTTTTAGGGTGATCTTACGGAGCTTCCTTGAGCCCCCTACACATTCAGTTTCCTCAGATTCAGGCGACTCGTTTCGAAGTCCGACCCTATCTACTTACTCTCCGATTAGGGGCCAGGCTTCCAAGTGAAAGCTTTCGAAATGCAACTGGGGTATTCGCTAGGATGAAGATTTGTACCCACATCTACTATTTTTTGTGCAATAAAGAATAAATAAGGTATGTACCTACCTAATTAAAATAAATGC
This sequence comes from Elophila nymphaeata, assembly GCA_955850985.1. Taxonomy (NCBI): domain Eukaryota; kingdom Metazoa; phylum Arthropoda; class Insecta; order Lepidoptera; family Crambidae; genus Elophila; species Elophila nymphaeata. The sequence continues at coordinate 20,697,600 of OY039084.1, read as the reverse complement.
TTTACCGTCGTTAATTTGTTTTCTTTTTTCCCACCTCAATGAGAAAATATTAACTATCATTTTTTTGAGAAAACTCAGAGTAAGTACCTAGTCGTAGGGCGCGCCATAATCGGTATAGCATGCGGGTGATGAAAGAGTCTGATTCAGAGGAAGAGAACATAATTATGATTCGAACAGTTGTCCTAGTAGTACCAACTTTAAGCAACAGATGGCGACACCAACATCAACTACCTACCCATTGAACCCAAGTCGGTCTGCGGCAGCGTATGAGCACGTTCAGAAATTGTTCAGTATCTTTTCGTGACCAATATATTTCCTAAAAAATATTTTTACAGTAAAATATAACTAAATATACTTAAAATATTTTTGACTCTCTTTGCCGGAAAGTATTTACTTTTCATAGAATTTTTAGAAGAAAAAAGAAACCATTGTATCCTGTGTTGCTATAGCATTATTTATGCAATAGCATTAATTATTTATGCTTACCATGAAAAACACCAATACTTACCCACTAAAAAGAGTAGTTAACGTAAATAATCAATATCGCAAAAAATTACCCCCTTTCAACACCTCTACGCTTTTGTCTTCTATCGATTAAAATATGTAGGTACTGTAAATGTAGGTTAGTAGGTAGGTATTAATATCACCAATACACGTATTTTCGTTCATTAAAGCCTTAAAATAATATACTTGTTTCTACATAAAACCTACAATATTGGTAACCCTACTGCAGTGTTTGTATGAAAATAATTTAATGATCAATATCTTTGAAACTACGTAAACTTTCTCCGTCACAACTTCAGATTATCATTATCGTCCCCGTCACAAAAACTTGAACATATTTCGAAGGCCGTAGACCATCAGGCAGTGGAGATACATGTGTCCAGCCAGCTTGAACTTCAAGCTGGCTGGACACCAGTTTTTAATTGATTTCTCGTAAACCATTACACGTGACGCCATAAATCAAACGTTATTACCGTCACAACTTGCGTCACATTTTGTTAGTAAAAGGAACCATATTCGAAAACGCTCCCGTTATCGAGATTCAGAAGTGCCAGCCAGAAGTTTTATACGTAAATTCAAGCTGGCTGGACACAGATTTTTGCATTTTTCTAATAAACCGCTGTACGTATCACAAAACTTTTAGCTCGATGCCCGTCACAAATTTATGTGACGCCCGTTGATATGCAAAAAGTCTTCAAAACCACTTCCGTTACCGAGATTGAGAGACCAGCGAAAAGTGGTTTTTCAAGCTGGCTGGACACGGTTTCGATCGATTATCTAAGATTCTGTAGCGTCACCTCTTCTGAAGTAAGGGTGGTTAGCCGTCACATAAAATGCCCTATTGACCTACTTAAATGTAAGCTATTTTGAAGATTTGTCCAGACAGCCTGAGCCACATGATACAATAACTGTATAATACGTTGTTGTATGTTCTTGGGTATTATGATTACCATCATACGGCTACTATACCACATGTCTGTTAAATCATGTTTAAACTCACTACTGTACAGCTTCAGTTTATTAGTAAAGCTGTGGTACGATTACTATACAGTATTTAAGTCGTACAAAGACTGTTTAGGCTGCTTATGTGCTAGTTGGGCAGCCATTCTGATGTCAGAATGGCCCGTCATCCTTAAGAGTAGTTTATTTTTTAAATTTAAATTAGCAGCTATTTAACGATTAGTAGCAACTAGGTAGCAACTTTCTATATAATTATTTCGTTGCAAAATATGGGTAGTGACCGGCCATTTTCACGCTCACTCTTAAACTATTTCATAGAAAAAGGAATTTGTTATTATTAATTGAATATAGCCCGATATATCTTTGCTGCAATGAGATGAACATTCACTTGTTTGTTTACGTTAAAATAGTGGCCTCAGATGGTGACAATGTAAGTTAGCACGCCTTTTGTAAAGTCTTATTGTTAAGTCAACCTAGCTAGCTACCGTTCTATCGACAATTTCAATAATTGCGTTGGCATTTCGAGGACAGATAGTCAGATCTTCATATTGTTGAGGACTCCTGGGCCTTCCGTCTTCGGTCATAATATCACTAGATGAGAAAGGATACCAAGTCGATTATACATAAATGGGTGAATATAAAAATTAGGGCAATATTGTCTATTTGGTTGTTAATAATTCCATACTCATGTATGATAACAATTCCATACACATTGTCTATGTCAGTTACCACGAAAGTTTTAATGTCTAATTGAGCTTATTATGTATTAGAGCAAACAAAAAACTACGTACTTACTCCATTACCCAGAACCGAAGTGCTCTAGAAAAGAGTTCATATCCTACAGAGTAAGTACGCGACCGGCTACCGTAATTAGAGAAAGCGGCCAGATTCGTCGGACGCAACAAAACCACAAATTCACGATGCGCCTTTTGTAGTAAGTGTGGACCGCAAAAATGATATGCGTTTTGTTGCTTTTGCATCGAAAAGTGAGGCGAAGGCGCGCGCTTGGATTTTGTGCAAACTGCGCTGCGCCAGTTGGACTTGCGACTTCGCGCATGCGCCTGTGTCCAAAACAAAAATGGCCGAAGGCGCGTGGCGGGAAATTGAATCGGATTTCATTCGCGGTTTCATAGATCAACGATATTGTAATGTCAATCCTTTAAAAAGGAAATAAAAACATTGCTGCAATTATGAAACGTTTAAAATGCCGACGAACTGTTTGAATTGTGCAGTGGTTATGTTTGTGTTGTTAATTTTGATTTCGACTTGCGGTTGTTTCAAAAAACCTGTGATAGCCAAAGTGAAGAGGAAAGTGGATAATTTTGATGGCATTGTTGCTAGGAATGATCTATTTCAAAATGAAAGTAAGAAAGAAACAGGCAGAGGATTTTTCGGCCCTGGTAAGCGATGTTTCGTGAATAAATTAACATCCATAGATACCTACTTATTTTTTTTACTATCAATGTAATTTGTACAATTATGTCTAGGAACGTCTTTTTTATTATAATGTCCTTTTAAAGATTATCCAATTCTAACATGGAAACTAAAAAATATGCTATTCAAAGCCCCAACCTCAGGTACTTACCTTACCTACCCTTTGAGATACCTACCTCCCTAAGTTTTATTTTGGGGCTTTGAGAAAAAAAACTTAAAAACTGAATTAATAATTTTCTTTGCAAGCGATAGGTAGCTAGAACATAATAAGAGCTAGAATGTACTCTTATATTGTCAAAACTGTGAACTTTCGATTGGGTTTTGAGAACAACGACCTTGTGTTTTGACAACAACAACAACACCTTCATTAATTCTTTTTACTAAGCTCTACCTTCTTACCTACCTATCTATAAAATTGGTTTTCTGTGATTTTTTTTTGCTGTCAGCACGACTGGCACTGTACAGAGTTAGATCTCGCGCCATACTTCTAGTTCGCTCTAAACACGAGGCGATTACCTGATCAGTATGACATTGAATCTTGTTGCTGTTGGTAGGTGGTACGGCTGTGCGAACGAAGCGAAAACAAATTCAGAGCTAACTAGAAGTTTGGCGAAATCTCTACCTATCAATTTTTTAAAAGTCTAAGTCTGAACTAATAAATGTAACAGGTGTACCTATAGGTCAATAGGATTAATACCTACCTTCCTACTCGTTCTCATCTCATGGATGTCGTAAACGCCTGAGGGAGATAACCCCGTGCAGACTCACATCGTGGCGATAGTAAAAGTTAAGGTACACTTATCAGCTCGGAAACGTATCGCCTCGTTTCGTAGCTGCTCGTTCCCTTTCCGAGCAGACAACGTGCTACAACCATAAATGCACAACAGCATTCATCATGATCAACAGCTCATAATTATAATGTCCCCACCGAGGGGCTCGAACCTACCCCACATTAGGGGCGATTAGGTCTTAGTCAACCACGGCTGGCCAAGTGCGGGTTGGTCGACTCTCACACAACCTAAGAATTTATTCATAATTCGAGTAAACGTATATATGAATTCAAAATTGAAAACAAATTGGTACATGGCGGGGTTCGAACCGGTGCCTCCCGGGTGGGAGACAACGCATTTAGTACTCCATGCTTTACGCACTACGCCACCAACGCTTTTTAATCCAAGTGTGTATATATTTTTTATATTAAGTGGTTGGCAGACAAGCGTACGGCCTGCCTAATAGTAAAGCAGCCACTTGCCTATAGACGCTTGCAAGACTGACGTGACACTCACGCACTGCCAATCCTAGTCCCCTAGCCTACCCCGTGTGTTTTTAAGAAGGTTTACAGCTTTTAATGATAAAGAAAATATTGACTATATGACCAATGATAGTATAACATAAAAACGCCTTAGAGCTAATGACAACCTGCACATATGTAGGTATACAAACCTATAAAACAAAAATACGCATATAAAACTTAGGTAGTGTACCAAGAGTAGCAGAGCCGTATGCCGAAAAAGAAAATAGGTACTTATATTAATTATTGTTGCCCAAAATATTTATGACGTAGATATAGTTTTCCTGATTGTCACTGTACTTGTTGAAAACAAATGAAAGTCGTGCTCAGTGCTGTATCTATACTAATCTATACTAATAATAAAGCTGAAGAGTTTGTTTGTTTGTTTGTTTGTTTGATTGTTTGTTTGTTTGTTTGTTTGTTTGGTTGAACCCTAAGATCTCAGCAACTACTGACTCAAATTGAAAAATTATTTTTCCGTTGGATAGTCCATTTATCTAGGAAGGCTATAGGCTATATAACATCACGGTACGTCTAATAGGAGCTGAGCATTAATGAAGAATGTTGTAAAAACGGGAGAAAAATATTTCATTTCAAAGCTTTCCCTGCGTGCGCTGCGTAAACGGTTAAAGTTACGGAAAAATTATGTATGACAGAATTATTTGCCATTAAATTTTCTAAAAAAAAGTCCGCGATAGCATATGTTTATCTTTTATGGTTGGCTCACTATAACCTTTCTTTTTCGTAATCAAATTTTTTTTTAATCAAAAGTTTATCTGCGATGGTGTTTTTGTATGCATGATATTATTCCTTATCAAAATAAATACATTATTTATCACAAGCATTTAATTTTGAACAAAATTGTTAATGACCTCATTTGATTTCAATGAATATCTTAAGAGATATCATAGTTTGAAATAAACGGAAAATAATAAATTTTGATTTTCAGAGCTTTTGTTGCGTGCGCTGGGTAAACGGTTAAAGTTACGCAAAAATCATGTATCAGGGAATTATTCTCCTTTAAAAGTTCAAAAAGAAGTTCCAGACAGCATTTATCTATCTCTTAAGGTTGACTCGCTATAACCTATTTTAGTAAATAAAATTTGTTCTAAAATAATGCATTAGATGCGAAGGTATTTTTGTAAAAATCGTATTATTCCTTATCAAAATTTATACTTTATTCATCACAAGTATTTAATTTTGTACAAAATTGTTCTTTACATCATTAGATTTAAATGAATATCTTCAGAGATATTACAGTTTTAACATAACTCCGCAGCTAAATAATGATCAAGTACTACGCACGCATCTATACTTATTTTTTTTTTGTTTAGTTGAACGCGCTTATCTTAGGAACTACTAATCCCGTCAGATTCGGACGCATTAGAGACTAATAGGTTCAGAGACTTCTCCGAGGGAGATGCTCACCGGTCAGGGATCCTCTTTGGAGTGATTCGACCTTAAAGCTTGAGGACCCATCGAGGTCCTCTCCTTTACTAAAAGCCCTGGTGACTTCAAGAAGGTCATCAGAGATAGCCTGCAAAAAAAACCACCTAGAAGGAGTCGAACGCGCGAACGAAGGGTTCCGTGCCATAGATTTTATCAAAAATCTCCAAAAATTATTTGAAATTTTAATTAAATAATTTGGTTATATTTCAAGTTTCTACCTGTTATCATCGTTAATAAGACCGAGAAATAAAACACGTTTGTTGTTGTATTTTAAAAGTGAATAATATAACTAAATATTCTGTGAATACTTCAAGCGTCTATCTGTTGCCGTTATCAAAATCGACCAAAAAAAGTCACGCTTATTTTATGGGAGCCCCTTCAATATTTATTTTATTCTATTTATGAGTCTTAGTAACAGGATCCCACTTTACCCTTTGGGTACAGAATCCTACAAAGGGGAACTATTGATCTGAAAAATTCTATGATTGTCTATTTATCGAGGAACACTATAGGCCAGAGCTTCCCAAACTTATTTTCATAGTGACGCCCTTAGGAATTTTCTAATTTTTACGAGCCCTCCCCCCGTTATAGTAACAGCCAAGTTAAGTACGTACCTACAAAAACAAAAACATAGCTTTTTTTTGAATTATTAAGGCGTTAACGAATGCGCAAATATTTTAAAATTAGAAAGACTGAAAAAAAATACCATAAAAACATAAAGTAGCAGAGACAAATTTCGACGGCGAAAGCAATGTCCCGGTAACATAAAGATGCTTATTCGATTTTTTCGCCCGCGCTGGACGGTCGATTTTTTTCAGTGTATTTTCTTATTTTAGAAACAGAGCATCTCAAAACCGGGTTCAAGTTTAGAAATCGCGACTTACATTTCTTTGTCTACATTTATTTTCGTTCGACTAGCTCGCTAAGCTAGCTAGACAGCGATTCTATGTGGATCGTCTCACGACGTCCGCCCCCGGGACAGAACCGCGACACCCCAGGGCGTCGCGACGCACAGTTTAGGAAACCGTGATATAGGCTTATATACCTCCTTAACATCACTCTACGACTAATAGGAGTTGAGCATCAATGAGAAATGTTGCAAAAACGGGAAATCCACGCGGACGAAGTCGCGCGGGCACAGCTAGTCAAGATATAAGCTTCTTGGCTGTATCTGATAGATAGTGTTAATAGCATATTGTGTTCCAAAAGTCAATGAGCCCTCATTGGTTGAGGGTTCCAGGCTCGCTTCCTCCTTTGGCCTTTCTCTTACCATTAGGTGAGATGAAGGCTAAGAGCTTCCCCGTAAAATGTAAAAAAATACTCAAAAATATCACAAGGTTATTATTATAATCTAACAAGCAAGTGGGACTTGAACCGACTAAAACATAGGCTCCGCTACCACCTTTACTCCTTTCGTTCAGGAAACTTAGCAGTGCACCCTGACCCGGAAGGCGCCGTCCTGTCTGACTGCTCTCCTACTTACCAGTACATTAGTTACTTTTAAGATAATTTGTTTAAAATATTTTTTCACGTCACTACCGGTACTATATTCATCATCATCAACAGCTCATTATCCTCACCGAGGGACTCTAGCTTATCCCTAAAATAAGGGGCTATTAGGCCTTAGTCAACCACGCTGGCCAAGGGTTGGTCGACTTCACACACAAGCTTATAGACTTTCTTCAAAGATGTGTGCAGGTTTCCTCACGATGTTTTCCTTCACCGTAAGAGCGTCGATTAAACGTACATATGTATTCAAAATTTGAAAACACATTGGTACGTGGCGGGGTTCGAACCGGCGGCGCCTCCTTGGTGGAAGACAGCCCCTATGCACTACGCCACCGAGACGCTTCGTACTATTATGTTCATTGGTAATTATTTCTAGTTGTTTTTATTAATTAATATATCTACCTAATTTAATGTTAGATTATTGAAACTGCAAAAAATATCGTGTGATTTAGATAATTTCCAAAACTTAATTGTTGGATTTCGTAGAACGCAACTAAGGGAATTTTAACCTGACGTAGTATATCTGTCGTCATAGGCCACTCCACGGCCACCATACGATGGAGAGTGTATATACAAGTTCGCAGTTTCTATAAAATTTCAAGTTGGCGGTATTATCCAATGATATTTGACAGTTCAAAGCGATAAATGGCTATATCATATCGTGTTTCGGTGGTCATGCTAGGCGGGCAAACCATATTAACGTTACATCGGAGTAACGAAACTTCGCATAAACAAAGCATCGATATAAAGTTATCGATGTTTAGTTGCAGCGAACAAAAGTACGTCGCAGAAACAAGATCTCGCACTATCAAGTCGTCGGTCTATAAGTTATCGATAATAATACGTAATGAGTTTCAGAGTAGTCTTTCAAAGTCACACCAAATAGTGTAGGGCCCTTAGTAACATGTTCACATTTCGGCGACCCCAAATAAATATAGGAGGACGGCAGGCAGAAGAGGTGAAATGCGTAATCAATTAACGATAAGTGAAACTTAGCAAACTAGGTACCTACACACTGAAAAAAATCCATTCCAAATCCCTGATCTCTCTAGAGGCGCATCGTCATTTTTGCATTGACTAAAGTTGCAATTCACGATGAAGTTGCATCGGCTGACATTGACTCGAGTCACTTGCCTACTTACGAACCTGACTGAGTAATGAAATAACAGGTATAATGACACTGGCTTAGGCACTGGACTTCTTGTAATCGACAAGTTGAAGACCTACATAACGTGTTCTTTTTTGCTTTATGAGACTTGGCCGTATCTCACCGGATTTCAAATGATAAAAAGGTCGAAGGAAGTGAACTTCAACCTCGTCAGCTGACTATTTTCGATATCACTGTTTGAGAAAAACAATGCTGTTAACACTTTATTATTAGGGCGTCAGACTTTGTTAAGACTGTGCTAGCAGCCAGGCAGACTTCAAATCAAGAAAGTTCTTTATTCAAATTAACTTTGCTAAGAACCTTTAAATCGTCAAAAATGCTTCCACCGTTGCGGGACTTAAAGGGTACCTATAACAGTTAAATCCCTCTATTTCATTAAATCATCAATGCAAGAATTTTCGATATGCGTTCTAGTACAGAAACTCTAGACAAGCTTAGATCTTTTAATATATATATTTTTATACCACGAGATGGCAAACAAGCACTTGCAATATTAAGGGTAAATCACTTAACACCGCCAGTGCGTTGCCATCCTGGGGACTAATATGATATGCATGCCTTCCATGCCCAGTAATTACACTGGCTACCTTTCCCTTCAATCCGAAACACAGCGAACTACTTACTTCACGGCAGAAATAAGAAAGGGCAGCTAATATTTTGATTTTGGGGCAAAAGCTGCAAGTGTATAGTTTGTTTTCTTTTGTATTTCGCACGGTTGTTGTGTGAAATGTTTATCTTTATACTTAGCGCCACTTAATCCCCGCCTAAGCCGCGTTGAAACGGGTCGACGAATCCTTATTAACTGCTAAGTGTTGCAAGTTTCTCAGACTGTAAGACAACTATCTTCTGATAAGATTCTTGCTCATTGTTATCTCCACAGGAAAACTTACTTTGGGATGTAGCTAATATTGTTTGTAATTTACCAACTTCATTTATTTATTCATTCAAGTATCAAAGGTTTATTTTTGTTAGTAATAATGTTCTTATAGTAGGTATATTCACCATCGTCTTTATCATTTTAGTCGAGAGACGCCCACTGTTGGACATTGGCCTCCTCTTGACTTTCATAAGTGTAGGTACATATTGTACGTAAATGAATAAAGAAATTTGAGTTTGCGTTTGAAATCCCCTTTTGACGTTCATAAAACTAACGTAACATAAAGTAAACAATATTTTCACGGTTATTCATTTAGGGTCATTACGCCTGTTATCGTCCACTTAGTGGAGTTATCAACTTTGAAAATAAAATTAAAATATTTCTTTATTGTAATTTTATAAAATAACTACTGAAATGAATTCCTATATTAGTCTATTTAGAATTATTGCGAACGTGTTAGTGGTGACAGTCATGTTGTTTTTAATATTTTAAAATAAGTAATAAAATGCCAATATTACCAGTTTCCGACCGCAAAGTTCAGTTTTCGTCCACCAGTTGTCCTATTTTCGACCGCATCAATTGAGTATGGATTTCATGAATAAAAATATGTTTTAAAATGAAATTGTTAATCAAGATAATAACTGTAGTCTAAAAATCAGTCTTCGTTACAAAAAGTTGTTAATAGTTATCTAATTAAAAAAATTTACAAGCGATCAGAATTAGTTTTCGTATTAATTAGTCATTTCTCTTAATTTAAATTTTGTTTTTATATCTTTACTCACACACTCACATGAATCTCATAATACAGACAAATCAATTAATATTTATAAAACTTATAAAAATACAACGAATAATATAACAAGACATAGTCTTATTCAACATAAATATCATAATTTTCTACATCACAATCACGACATTTCTATAAAACATATTTTTAAAATAAATTATAATAATATGTAATAATTTTGGCGTTTACAAACGCGTAAATATTTTTTAAAACTAGAAAAAATACACTGAAAAAGATTGACCATCTAAGATCCGAACGAAATATTGCCGTATATAGAGTAGAGGTAGGGCACAACAGACTAGCCGCTAGAATTTGCAGCCCAAGTTCAGGCTGCAAATTCTAGGTAGTACCTACCTCCCCATTACAAAAGACCACAGTCAAAAAATTTTTTTTGTGGTGTATTTCTGTTGGTAAGTAAGGTCGCTAGAGCTCCATGGGGAAGGGATAAGGGTTGCCAGCGCGCGAGTGTCAGATCACTGTTGCAAGCATCTAAGGCTACAGTTGCTGATTACCACCAGGCAGGACGTATGCTTGTCTGCCAACCATTTACCATAAAAAATAACACCAACACAAATAATAAGGTCATTACTATTATCCATCATAATATTACAAATTTAAAGAAAGTTGGCCGAAAACAACCCGTTAGTCCGTTTTGCCTTTTTAACCCTCAAAATATGATGTTAAACTTGCATATTTTTTCATTCATCATCATCATATCAGCCGAGAGACTTTAGGACATAGGCCTCCCCCAAGGATCTCCTAACCGGTCGGTCCTGCGCTGACCGCATCCAGCGGCTTCCCGCGACCTTTACTAGATCATCAGTCCACCTTGTGGGGGCCTACCAAAGCTGCGTTTCCCAGTACGTGGACTTTTCCTTCCACCCCAATGGCCGTCAGTCCTCCTCGCAATGTGCCCTGCCCACTGCCACTTAAGGTTCGCAATTCTTTGGGCTATGTCGGTGACCTTGGTTCTCCTGCGGATCTCATCATTTCTGATATGATCACGCAGAGAATCTCTCCATTGCCCTTTGGGTGACCTTGAGCCTTCTTATCAGACCCATTGTAAGATATTGTAAGGTCCATTCATTCAACTGTTTGAATACTATTTGAAAAAATAATACTGTAAAATTTTATTACACTATCATAAAATAATCACTTTAATTTATTCTAAAATAACAAAGTATGTCGAAAACTGGGATTTTTTACTTTATATCGAATTTTCGACCGCATGCCATTTAAATGTCTTACATTTATACTTTATTAAATCTAATAAGCGGACTGAAATTGGCCGTCGTAAATATTTTTTCATTCAGTTGTTTTAATATTATTTTTAATAATATTGTAACATTTGGTTACAGGTATCATAAAATAATCACTTTTAGTTTGTTGTAACAGAGTATGTCGAAAACTGGGACGTATTGAACTTTATGCCCGATTTCCGACCATAGGCCATTTCAACGTATTAGGTTTATACTTTATTGAATCTAATAAGCGGACGAAAATTGGCCATCGTGAATATTTGTATACATAAAGTTCATATTGCTAAATAAAATTTAGTTTACTTACTTGCATTTTCGTATATCAGACAGAACCTAATTGACATGGGCGGGCCTGTTATAGACCACCCGGTCGAGATTAGGACTTTCTAATAAAAAGGGCGTACCCTTTCTCGTCCACTTCGTTTTATATATTAATTATTGTAAATTAGAATAATAAACTATTTGTCCACACTATATTTATAGCAAGCTATATGTATAAACAGTAAACAAACCAAGAAACACAATAGAACTATTTTTTATTTACTGCGTAAGTTCGGTACCATAAACTGCATAGCTTAATCCTAGTTAATGGCCGTGTTCCACTGAACTGTGTAGGCATGTACTTAAGTACTGTTAAGTTATTCAGGTCGTAATACATAAATATTTTAAGGACCTATGTATAACCGTTTTGCTATTTTTTGGCGTTATATCTAGGAGGGCGGTTAAATGGACGGAAAGTGGAAGCGGTCGGCAAACAGGCGCAATGACCCTACTACATGGTCAATTTCAAATTATTAAAATGAACTGTTTCGCTCGTTGCAAATAATCATAATTTTATTTATTGACAATTAAAAAGATGTTAGCGGTATGACTATTCCGCATTGAACACAGAAATTTCACTACTCGGTTGTAAGTAATTAACTACACATTGCGAAAATAGCAGACTTTAGAATAAGCGCACACTAAACACAATGGCCGCTTGATTGAGCTTATGTAGGTAAATTAGGTAGGTAATTTACTTTCAAAGTTTGACGTCTCTACGTGCAAATACTGAATAGGAATTACCTAGTTTGTGCACTGTTAGAAGCATCGAATAAGTAACGGTTGTGTTTTCGCGAGAGGAAAGATTGCTATAAGTATTCTGTCCTTATGCGGCATTGTCGTAAATTAAAGAAATGAATGTGAGAGTTAATTTGTCCCCAAAAATAAATTTCCGAAGAAAAATGCAATTTATAATCGAAATAACTAAAGAGGCTGCGCTCAGCATGTTGCCCTGTCAAGGGTTAACGAAGGGACAGAAACGACTACAGAATAACGATGTGCTAAGCTGCTAAGACAATAAACATATTAGGCAGTTAGTAGAAAAACAATCTGCCTCTGAGTTCCTTCACTCTTTTTAATGACCTTAATTGACGCCTATTCCAAAAAATCGCCAACATGATATCCACTGCTATGACACGAGTTCACTCATATGACACGTCTAAGTACAAGCTCAAATCCTCAAAGCCTACTCTTTCTTCCAGTCCTCCCTTGGGGATCTAACCTGGGATTTCTGTATCTAATTATGATGTAAGAACCACTAGATCACGGCAGCGGTTGTTAGTTGTTTTTTTTTGTACGCCAAAGATAAAAAATAAAATTAATTGATGATGCTAACCGTGTAGTCCAAAATGCTCGTAAAATATAAATAAAAATTTCTCCAAGCCCGATACGAGACAGCGCACACGGTTTATTACTTACCATATCACACCCACCTACTTTCCTGGGTCCTTAGCAATGCCGTATAAATATATAAATTTCAACCATGTAAAGAAATATCTGTCATCAATTCCATAAAGAGAAGGTTGTAAATAGTGGTTATGGAAGACGCGGAAGGTTAACGATAATAAATAAAAATTAAGCATACCTTCCTATTCGTTTTGATATTTACATGTTGCATATATTACATTCAATAGTTGAATTTAAAATAAGAAATAAAGAATAGAAATATAATAATACCAGTAATAAAATTATGCTAGGAAATGTTATGCAAAATCCTCAGACCAATAAAAGACTTTTTTATTGGTCTGAAGAAAAATCATAATTATGGAATTTTAGAATTATACTTTATGCTATTTCTACGTTTTGACTCCGCTTTTGCTCACCAATATTTTTATATATGACCGTAACTGTCAAATCAATAGAAGATTTAAAATGGACTTAAATATTGTAATAAAAATTGAGCGTTTATTGAAGAAAGGCAGATTTGAATAGTCCGATCTACAGTCGTACATTGTTAATTTGCAATACATATTTCAAACATAGTTGGCTACTTGTTACTTACTCGACTGCTATTCTCAGGCTAGCTATTAGACTATGACGACTCCTAAAGGGCACGTTTAATTAATATTTTAAGCTTAATCTAATTAATATGGTCGGCTGGTCGAGTGGTTAATGCCCTCTAAAGGTTTCGGGGTCGAATCTCAGTAGGGACTGAGTCTCGTTTCAAATACTAATTTTAACAAGAAATGCTCCTAACTATACTATCTAACAATTTTTAACATACATTTTATTTAATGAATGTAAAATTTTTATGAATGAACTTAAAATGTTTACATATTGTGCACAACCATGACTCGTCAATAAATATTCGTATTCGTCAAACAAACATTTGCCGTTACGGAATCGAACCCGGATCGCTTGATGTTTAGACTGCGATACTGAGCACTCGTAATGGCAACATTAATTTTAATGGTGAACACAGTACAACAGAGAAACTAACTGAATATATTTACTTGCAATTTAAATATATCTACTTACAGTGTAATCGTTACTCTTAAGCTCTTTAAAACATTAAAGAGCTTTTATATCTTTAGACTTTGTAGAAATTAACATTTAAGCTATGCGAGTTTCAATTATAGGCAATCTTTGAATTTGTTGCTGAGCCGTTTTAATTTGTATGTGTAATGTTGTACTTACCTTTTTATATTTTTTGAAGTATGTTTGAATCGAAAACTTATTTAGGCGCGTTGAGCGATTTTTAGTAGGGGATAATATTATGGGTTGCTAATATTATGGGTTGCAGGAAATGCTACGACTTGCTGCAAGCTGTATTGTCAATTTAAAAATGTTATACGTACTTACTACTAATTTCAAAATTCAAACAAACCATTGTCATTTATATTTCACGCAAAAAATTAGTCTTGCGATTCAGCGAGGTAATGCAGCCAGCGTTTGTACACTTCCTGTTTCAGAGGATGTCGGTGAAGTTATTATTTGTAAATAAGTGGTTTATAAGTTTTAGTAACCTTTTTTCAAATAGCTTGTGCAGGTTAACACAGTAACTTATTGTTATTTTATAGTTTTAAGTTTTCACTTATATCGGTCTGCCTGATTTTTCCAACAAGTACTTTACAATTGTAATAACTCACAGTCTTGTTTTGCTTAACGTTCATTATCATGAATGCCGAATTCAGAATAATTGCCAGCAAAACTAAACTTGCTAAGTTTTCCGAACATGTATCTCCAAAGTACCTACCTAATATCATTTAATGGAGATCTGCTTACGAGTACCTCTACAGTGATTACACTGTAAATATTGTAATGTGGCCAATCTTGGTCACTTAACGTGCCACTTAACCTACTCGCTACACAAACTGCTGTCTATAGACAGTTCTTATGAGGCTTGAAGGTGTTAAGTAGCTACTTATCTAATTCGTAGCTTCTTTACGAATTGCTAAAGTTGAGTAGTTTGCGAAGACTCGGCTCTACATATAATAATAGTGTCACGTTGCGTGTAATCACAAAAAATAAGCAACTAAGTGCATGGTTGGTATTTGGATAGGTGGCCATTTTTATTTGGAATACGCTGGTGAATCCGGTTGATGTCGTACGGCAGCAGACATAAAATCAAATCACGTCAGGGACTCGAATCAGCAACTACCATCTATGTAATAATGTTAATGGCTACCTACTGAGTCGTTTAGTAGATACTAGACCCAGTGTATGTAGCCTCGGGGGTCGAATTTGAGGCCTCTGACACCTTGGTAAATGATGGTAGCTAGTTGCGGCTTTAAAACAAAGCATTATATGTACTAAATCAAACCCAATACTCTTTGATAGCGGTACCACTAGCCAGCGGAGGCACAACAATATCGAGTTTTCTTATGTGCTTTGAAAGCACGTGAGTGTGGTGGGTATGTTTATTTATTTATTTATTTTCTTTCTTAGGATAGCTAACAGCATTACGACTATATAGATACGGATAATTAAAACTAAAAGCTATTATAAGAGATGATAGCTGTAAATAGATATTGGTATATTGTCTTTCAAAACGGACATAATAAAAAAAAAGTAAAAAATCGGGAGTGGTCTCCCCTTGACTTTCTCGTATACCGGAAACGACTCAAAACTTGATAGAAACCGTATATTTTGATGTCATACATAAGTACATGTTAAATTTTGGTCACCCATCCGAGTACCGACCTCGCACTTGGTTGCTTAACTTTCGTGATCGACGTCTCAAAAGTTGATAGAAACTTAATATTTGGATGTCATACATGCATGTTAAATTTGGTTGCAATAAGTTAAAGCATACTCGAGTTATTGTGCTAACGCACAGACACACAGACATACAGACACACACACATATAATTCCAAAAAAAATATTTTTGGACTCGGGGAGGTCGTGTAAATCCGTCAAAATCTCGCGGTCAAATTTTTTGACGATTACAAGACTTCCTCTATACTATGTATACGAGAAAGTAATAAAAAGTATAAAATACAAAAGGGCCTTCAACTTCTATTAACAAGTTACCACAAGTAAAATGTTGTACTCGTATAATGGTAGCCACTAACACTTACCTACTAAGCGTCATATGCTCTGCATCCACTGTACCCAACCTCTTCTCCTGCTTTCATGTAGAGACTTAGTCAAATCTTTGTTCTACTTTCAAAATGTAAATTGTAGAGCCTTAATCGAATCGAATTCGTTCCGTCACAGTACTGAACATGACTGTTTTTTTTTATTTTCCTTTTTTATTTCCTTTGGAATAAATTTTGAATTCATATTTGGGAGAAATATGAATTCAATTCGATTAAGACACTGGTGCAGGCAGTCACAGTATGCAGTATGCAGAGGCGACGAGACTTTGTATGTGGTTGGAAACATTGCAAAAGATTGCGCAACAAGATATACCGATCAAGTGAAGGACTCGACATCCTCCAGATTCTTTGACGTATCCGATAGTAACAGGTGGACGCAGATCACCGGTTCCAGATATGACCATGATGATGGGAGTTTCTCCCGAGTTCTTGTGGTAAATAAACTGTTGAGAGACTCCATGTACCGTACAATGTTCTGTAACTATAAGTACATTTTCCCTTGACATTGGCGAAATGCGTAATCTTTATGTATCGCGAACTCCATTTAATTAAAGAGAAGAAGAAGAAGACCATGATGAAGACATCATTATTATATATGATATTTCTGTTTGCTTGTGTATTGTATCAATAAATGTTATTTTCTTTCTTGATGTTGACAACGATCCACTGACCTGAGCAAAAAGAGAGAGAATTATAATCTCCTTAATGCAGTCCATAGAGAAAGTACACATAACTGCGTTATTATTTTATAACCAATAAAATTGTGCAGAATGAAAATTGAATGGAGCCTCTGCAGCTCGTGCCATTATTTTCACTTTCAACGAGGTTTTGTTGTAAGCCACAGTCTGTGGTCAGCAGAAACGGGATGTTCGTAAACGCACGCGCGATCCATCCTATGACGCAGAATAAATTTTGGAACACGCTGTAGTTGTTGCGGTAATCCGTAGGGTTTGCATTTTTTATTTTTGGGACGTTATTTATTGCAAAATTTTAGTCATTACTAATTTTATCCTGAAAAATATAAAAAATACGAATGCGAGTACGTTTGTTTGATACGCATTTTATAAACTACTCAATAGATCATCATAAAAGTCCACACATTGTCAAGGATACAGAAAACCACATAGAGTACTACCTTTGATCCTTAGAAAGGACTGTTTCCAGAGTTAAACCCAAAAGGTAACTAAATCTTTCTTTGATGGACACACAAAACAACCTAAAACCAGGACAGACTCTAACTAAATCATCTCACCAGTCCGGGTGTAAAAATAAAGTGACTAAATTATATTTTATTATTATTTTTAATGTTTAAAATATATCGCGACTGCGTTTGACAGCCCTTGTTATACGGAGCATCACGTTCGCGAGTCACATAAAACGTTTTATTCTTTCATATTTTATTTTGGCAACTTTAACGTTAAACTGTATTTGAATGCCGTGTCGCTTTACATTGTAACTGGAAGGCAAATCTACCATAAAACAGACGATTTCGCACAGATCTTATTCTGTTGGAGTTAGAGTGCTTTTTGCTGGTTCCAGGTTGTGTAGAATGTACAGTCCAAAAATGTTTGTTGCAGCCCCTTATACGTTTGTAATAAGAGTGACTTTTAAATAAAGTTTGTGTTGAATGCGAAATTGATTTTATTTGTTATATAAGTAGTTACAAATTATGTTGAAGAATATAGAGGTATTATAATTGAATGTCACAGATGATTCATCAACTAAAATAACATAGTTAAAAGTAGTGGCCTAAATAATAAGTGTAATGGTTGTAAAATGTAGGTACAATCAACACCAGAATTAGGTGACGTGTTTGAAATGTGATTAACCAAATAGATGTTGAAAAATTTGAAATGTGATACTTACAGTATCACATTTCAAATTTTTCAACATCTATTCTCTCTCTCAATTAGATTTAGAAATGATTGTGAGAACATGATGAATTTTGTCAAAGTACCTACCTAACAATCTCTAAGAAATTATATCAACGAAGGTAAGATATTTTTACAAATACCTACGTCGACCATTAAGTTTGGAATTTAGTCCGGAGATCCTATTTTTGCAAAATCACCGCGTTGATCTATTGCTGGTTGGCACCAGTCACACAATCAACAAATTCCATACTTTCACCAAATGCTTTTATAATATTTGTTATTTTTATTCTGTTATACTTACACCTAATCATTATGTTGTTAAGAATAACTTTTCCTTTTCACTAATGAACTAATCTCTGCATCGCTTTTATACGCTTGTAATTGAGTCAGTAGAGAAACCGAGAGATTAGAAGTGTTATAACAATTTAGCAGACACGCTATCGAATTTATGTTACCTATTGTTATTGGTTATAGTATAGTGAGTTTGTTTTTTAATTAAGATATATAGATAGATGGAATATTGTTTATTACACACTACGAGCCTTATCGCGTCATTTACGACCGAAGAAACTGAAAATGAAAACAAATCGTTAATGTTAATCTTCTTCTAAATTAATGGCTTCGCGGGATTACGCATTTAGCCAATATCAAGTGAAAATTGTACGTTATTGTTATATAGATTATACAGCAGATAGAGTTAAATATGTAGTCTCACAACTCGTGTTATTACAACAAGAACTCAGGTGAAAAGGTGGTTGTCGTTAATATCGTAATTTTTTTGTCTGATGACTTCCTTGAATGATTTAGTCAGTATCAGTGCAAAAAGACGGTATCGTTATGTTGCGGTTTGTCTAATTGAAAAAGAACAAAAACAATGCACAGTGGGCGGTCTTATGGATATACAAGTAATTTCTTCCAGACAAGATTTGTGTGTACAGGAAATACGTAGAGTAATATACTAGTGAAGTAGTTGGACACGAACACTGCATAGACTTGAATTTAATTGAAAACACTAGCGAGAGATGCCTACCGAGCTACAGGAACGTACAGGCTTGTACAGGCTAGAGGTAAATGCCTTCTGAAAAATCTTTGTTGATTGAAAAATGTGCCAAATTTAAATTAATTTGAAACACCAGAAAGAAACGTCCTTAGGTGATTAAGGGGCTGAGATGGGACCCATCTCATTGATCACGATGTTTCTTGATTTTTTGTTTCTATTTCATTTGGCTTATTTTTCAAACATTTCGAATCAAAATCATTGGCCTGTATAAATAAATTATTAATTAAAATTGATATCCGTCAACCAATTTATAGTATCTACTAAACTTATACCAAAATGAATTGGTGTTCGTTAGTCTCGCTAAAACTCGAGAACGGCTGGACTGATTTGGCTAATTTTGGTTTTAAAATGTTTGTGAAAGTCCAGGGAAAGTTTAAATGGTGAGAAAATATGGAAAACTTGTGAGGAAAATAGTAAAAACAGCATTATTACTTTCCCATTACTACATTACATTCCAATAAACTGTTCCTACTAGTCAAATATTTGATGTCTCTCCCATCGTTCAGAAATCAATTTCGTTCATCTGTCATTATATAGTCACATATTTAGTGCGCGAGATGTTACTTTTGGCTAATTTTCGATATTAGCAGTGTATTATTTATTTAATGTTTTATCTCGGAAACTAAAGTACCCATTTTAATGAAATTTTGTAAACGAATTTTGCTTGGTCCAACTAAGACTATACAATAGTTTTTATCTTGATAAGTAGTTGATAAGAAGTAGTCACAACCACGTGTGGCGGGTCCTAGTCTTTACAAATAGCCACAGTAGCGAAAGATAGTGAAGGAATTTTAATAAATCTGCCTCTGAAAAAAGGCTTAGCTGTCGTAGAAAAACGAGCACATTACATAGCAAGATTCCATCATATTTTATAACCTCTAACAAATAGTTTGCGACTCAATTTACTCTCAAAGTAAATATGAAGGCTCTCCTATAAAGCCCTATAGCCACGAGGTTAGTTCAAAGGTTCATTTCGGCCTTTCAAGCTAGGTTTATTAGATCCCACGCTTTCGCTGGCGCCGATCTAGGTGGGCCGATAAACAGAAGACCTAACTGTTCGTGACTTTGGAAAAGGCGTTAAGTAATATTTTTGGATTTTGCGATGCGGTTAGAATTTATAATTACCTACGCGGAGTTTTGGGAAGCGTGATTTGAATGAATTAAAATTGATTTTGGATAATATGATAATACCAAGACGGTATTCCACAAATTGCTTTTGAATGACTCGACAAACTGTGGCTACTAGTGTAACGCGAACTAAGAAATTTGGCAACTCGTTTCTTTGTCGCACAATCAAGAAATGGAATTCACTGGCAGCACACGTGTTCACTCCTACCTACAATACTGGGTAATTCAAAAGAGACGTGAAGAAGCACCTTGCAGGTCATCTCTCGTAGTAGTTATCTTGGCATTTGGATTTGCCATCAGCTGGAATGGAGTCATTTGCTTGACCTTTTTATAAAAAAATATTATCCTCATAAAGAATGAAATCAATTCGATATTTACTTGATTGCAATTTTAAGTAAGTATCTTATAATATTGCATTTAAGTAAATGTAATACAGGATTACAACATTAATTTTAACTTCATTTGAGATGCTTCGTTACGCGTGAAAAGTTTTTCCACGAATATCTCATTCGTTTAGTATCACATCTAGCAGGTTTGAAAGTCAAAGATGTAGAAGTATTTGGTCAGCTTATGGTAATATGATTTCTTGACCGCATCACATCAAGATCGTTTTGAACTAATAAGTTATTAGAGCATGCATTTTAATATTATTTACGGAACTTCAGTCAACAGATGCAAGCGAAAGTAACTCTTAACGATGTACTGATAACTTTCATTATCTTTAGAAACGTACATTTTTGGATAGTTAGTATCTTCATTAGTGTAATAACCGTAGTCGAGTGGTTCGCCCATCGGAATTAGCGGAGTACTTTGTGCTTGATTTGGTTGGTAATAACTTATTACTAATAATTATTACTAATAAGGATCCTCCTGTGCTTTTGTGAATGTCTCATTCACAAAAGAACCCGACATTTGGGAAGACACATTCTCGACCCAGACGATATAAAAACAATCCGAACTAGGAATATCTTATCATTTTTAGATAGTGCCCAGCTAAAGGAGTACATGTAAGGCCTCAATAGGACTTACTTGGAGGCTAGTCACTACAGATCTTTATAGGTCGCAGTGACGCAAAAAGCCCCGAATTGTCTAAAATAACAATAAAATACTAATCATAATCATAATCATAATATCTTTATTGCGATACACAGGTTACATAGTTGTTACATTGGTAATTTAGTGTCCATACTGTGATCTGCTATTAAAGAATGCAATGCATTAACATAATATGTTAAATTCATTATTTATTTTAAACATTTCATTCTAATTAATATAATAATTCTAAATTAAATTACATTATTATTAAACTAATAACGATAGGGTTTGTTTTTAAGTCCGCCTGGCAACCAACATCTTATGAAAGTTTGTCGTCAAACAGTATTGTTAACAGCATTTTCTTTTATACAACTAGATGACAAACAAGCTGACGCCCACCTGGTGGTAAGTGGATACCGTCGCCTATGAACATCTGCAATAGAAAGGAAAAAAGCACTTGGTATTGCAGGTGCGTTGTCACCCTGAGGCCTAAGATTAAATGCCCAGTAATTACACTGGCTACCTTTCCCTTCAATCCGAAACACAGCAAACTGTTTCACGGCTGAAACAGGAAAGACGGTGGTACCTACCCAGACGACCCTACATACAGGCTTGCCACCTAGTGTTAATAATATAATAGATTTCCACGCTTACTCTAATTACCCAAAGTAAATATCATTAAGAACTTATGTTATGGATACTAGATAACGGACATTTTTAATCAACATAATAACTTTAGATATTTTAATAAATGACCTTAAATAAATATATAAACAACCATAACTCGCAAACAAATATTTGTTTTCGGCATACAAATATGTATTTGCCGCTACCAGGATTCGAACCCGGACCGCTTGATGTGTAGGCAGCTAAACGATAGATAGGCAGTTCGGTTGATGTTACCCTCGGTGTAATTATCAAATAAACGTCAGGTGAGACCAAAGCCAAGAGATTCCTCTAAGAGTATAAAATTCGCAATAATCTAACATGATGAGACAAAAAAAACTTTTTTTTTAATTTAGAGCTTTTATTTAAATATGCTATAAAAGGAAGAAAATAAAATTAACTTTAAAAAATGTTATAAAAGCTTAAATGTTATGTTGCGAGATTTACTTGCATCAACGATTATTACTATTTATCTCCTTGTATATTCAATCGCAGTTTATCTACACAACTATTTAGTTGTTCTCGACAAGCTTTTATAACAAAATTTATATTAATTTTATTTTCTTCTTTGAAGAACAAAAGCTCGTTATAATTTTTTTATAGAAATATTTTTTTTCCATTTAATCGTATTTTTCTCAGTAAATTTCATTTGATACCTATATCATGCTAGTGCACAGAAATAACTAATCCGGCATCTTAGGCCTTCCAGCATATTGGATTAAGAATGAAGTTACTTAGCATGCATTGTCATCCAAAATACACGTATATGCAAAACTGCAGATCAATCGAATACCAAGAAATGGTCGAATTGCAAAAATTGTGTTTTCCTTATTGCTATTGGCAATATATTACATAAATGTGCCGACTGCACCGAATAAGATTTTCCAAGAAAAACAGTTTATATATATTGCCAGATATGCGGCTTTATGTGTAACCAATCATCCATAACATGATATGAGATAAAAGCCAAGAGATGCCCCATTAATACTAGAAACATCTTTATAATGTAACACTATGAAAAAAAACAAACTTTTACTTTACATTACTAACAACCTCACTAAATAAAAAAGAGTTACATTTTTGTCCCTTAGGAAACTATTAAGATTTTATCGAAACCCCATGATAATAATGAAATAACTCTCGTTAAAGTGCCAGGTGTCAAGTTGAAGCAAGCATTAGCATACAAATTGTGTTGTTTCATAACGTCCCAGGGCTTAATGAGATAAAATCAGTTAAGTGCTCCGTTAATTACTCGCTAAACATGGACCTGCTAAGCGTAATGTTAGCTAACTTAATAAAGAAATTTTACAAATTACTGAGGTAGTTTTACAATATGGAACCCTCTATAATGTTGACCAATAATGAACTGAAAACTACTTCCCTATCTATAAACACTCACCGGCACAGAATCTTGGCCAAGCACTTATTCCGCGGCGACATAAAATTTAATTTAAGTTTTGTGATTTTGTGGATTCAATTTACCTTTAAACCGTTCATTAAAACAAAACAAAAATGGCCTAAGCTCCACTCTAACTGGCACAAGCCGTAACCTTAATCAATCAGGGAGTGACAGAACATAAGGTGCCTATTGCACTCAATATGCTGCGCTTATTAATGTAATATGCCTTGGAACGATACTAGGAGACAGGCAGCTACACCCGCCGGCCAGGCAGTGGAGTGTAAGGTGCACATCAGCTGGAGATGATCGGTTTATCTTCTTAGAAATTTTATCGAACCGCTACCTCACTGGAGTTGAAGTCCGCCAGCGGCTCCAAAACATGAGAGGTGTGAAACTTAGTGAGCGTACAATAAGAAGAAGAATTGAGGAGGTAAATTCAAAGCCAAGCAAGTCAGCGTGTGGTCCAGAATTCCTCAGACAGCGCCGAGTAGGTAGACTTCGATTCGCACGTGAACACGCCAATGTTTGTGTAAATGAGTGATTTTACATTAACATTATTTTCTTAACTTAAACTTCATTAAAGACATTAAAAGCCATCTTAAAACATTAGGTAACACATATTCAACCTATTTACATTAATTTAAGTAACTAAAACAATATTAAACATGAACCATATCGAAAACTTAGCTTGGCCAAGTTTACGTGCCGGTGAGTGTATATCTACATATAAAAATTTCTCTTCTCGCTGTTCGTACTAGCTAATTTGCGAAACCACTAAACCAATTTTATTGAAATTCTATTTGCGTAGTCCAAACTTAGACTATGGGATAGATTTTTGTATTGATAAGTAGGCGAGCCTCTCCAATTGCGTCACGATGTTGCGCCATTGAGTTGATACATTAAAGACCGGGAACCACACGACCACATGACGGCATACAAGATAGAATTTGGAGCTAATTACGCTATTTCAAATACGACGATACCGACGAGATCTAGTCTAAATCGCTACCCTGAGACTAATCTAGACATTACGCCGTCTCCGGACTTATAGCAAAACCCGTTGATGGGCCATGCCTTTAGTTATCTATTAATTCACATTGGGCCTACATAGACTTCGTTATTACATGAAGTATTGTTTTAAATTTACGTGGTCACTATCAATTAAATGTGAGAAAACATGATTTATACCACGTACCTCTATTTTGTGAACTATCCGATATTTCGGCGCAGTTTCATGCGCCATGGTCATGGATGAACTAAAGTCTATGCGAGTTGATGTTTATTGACAGACTAATCTGTCTACCCTCTTTCTAAGTATTTTATTAGGCTCGGCAACCACTGTTCTCATTCCCACTATTCACTCGAAACTGCTGCCTACACACCATACTTATAGTATCCGAACGCGTCACGGCACAACTTTTATTTACCCCGGTTCCACATAAAGTTGACCATACCACATGAAACTGCGCCAAAATATCGGATAATTCACAAAACAGAGGTACCTACTATTTAATATATATTATTTAATACGTAAAGAATATTAGTTTTATAATTTAATTAGTTTAAATAATCTTTTATTCCTGCAACCAACCATATTTATTATGTCAAGAAGAGATAGCTTATTACTCGACTAGAACCGACTACTTTGTGCATGACTGTGCATTTTCCTATTATATATTTTCAGTCAATTTTTGTGTACAGTAAAAGAGTTTTATATTATTGTTAAGCTTAACATCTTAACGCAAAGGCACTTAATTCACAAAATTTAAAATCAAATACACTCGGATAGTAATCAGTAATTTCCTTAAGGACACAAAGTAACAAGAGCGTCAAATACAAGTCTTTTGTCAAATAATATAATTTGATTATTGGTTACTTGATAAAAACATTATTTTCCTTTTCACGGGGTAGCACTTGGGCTTCATCAGGTGAGATGACAATATTATCGATGGTGGAAGCAAGTTTCAGCAAAAAATCTTGCAATCATGTGAAGATTCGACAAAACCCGCAAGTCATTCAAGTCATTCAAGCACAAGGATTGATTTCTCTACAATTGACATATTTGTTGATCGTTGCGACTCAACTTATTGAGCTATGAGAAGATAATTTTCGTTTCTCGATTTCGATAAAGCCCTGTAAGAATCAGTCGCGCTGTCAAACTGTGTTCGTCATATCTACATGGCTACTACAGAAGGCTGGCAACCTGTCACTATTTTGAGGCACTAAGTGACCTATAATGCCAGATGTGGTTTTATGTCTAACAAAATGTTACCTAAACCACTTTTAAACCCTTTTTGGGATGGTTGTATAGTAAGCATATTGATCCTATATATTACACAAGAGATAAGTCCCTGGATCTATGCTGGATTCGAGTCAAGGTGCTTCGCATGGACTTTTAGATTTCCAGCTGCTAGTCCATGTGCTCTACTTTTTTTAAATAACATTAACATTAGCGTCTGACTAACGCAAAATCTGCAAAAATCTGTTGTGTCATTTGCTGACTTTCCGTGTACGAGATGTCAATAATAAGTTCGTTTATCGAGATCTTGATGCATCAATAACGTATGAAGTTTCATTTCTGTACCGTATTTATTTTGTGTAAACACTTTAGTACGATCAGATAGCACAAGCGTTGCGCGAGGTAAATCAAAAACCATTTATCTAAATGAAGAGTAGATTTAAATACTTTTGAATTGTCAGTTTCCTCTACAAGAGATTTCGTTATGATGACTGTACAGTGTACACTGAATAATAATGTGATTATACATGCAGACCTTACTGTGAAAAATAATGCTAGTCTGACGCCTAAGTAACTAAACCAACAAACAAAAAACGACTAGCACGGCAGATGTTACACTGTAAAACTCAGTAATCAGGGACAGGCGCTCTCATTTAGAGTTGCTAATAGTCCACTGTACCATCTCTTTTGGTTGTTCAAATTGCAAACATTTACAGTAGATACCTATAATGATGAATTTAAAAGAACAAGTCACTTCAGAGCAAATCATAGTTAATAACATTTTGAGTTACCGACTCCTTAAGATTATTTCCTGTAAAAGCAAGTACAAACATCTTTAACTCCCTAAAGAGGGTTCAATCCATTATATCTCGAACGGTAATGTGTGCCTATTACCCTTAAAGACTTCCAATTAGAAAGTTACGGAATACCTCGTGCGTGTGACTCTACATGTCCTGCATAAAAACGTTGTGTACAGTCCAATGGACTTGTTTACGATTATAAACCTTGATTAGGGACGTGATTTTTTGTATCATGTGATGAGATTGGGTATCACGTCAGTTGTTTGATATAGCCACAACTGTAGCTTTGCAAAGTGTGCACCATTTCTAATTGCACTTTTTTATCGAAATTAAATGGTTTTCAATTTGACTTTCAAATCGTCCACTCCTATTCTGTGATCGCAAGTCTTAAAGGCAAAAAGCAAAAGGACGCTACGCTGTAGAAAATAATCAAAAGGCAGAAAACCTGAACAAAAGCGATAACGGAGTCACGAATCATTACAATGTTTAAATGTGTAAGAAGGTTAGTTGGCTCCTTGAAAGAGCACACACTCGTTGAAGATGCCATAATTACTCTGCTAATTTACCAATTTTAATTATGCTAGGCGTAATACCTATATATTTGCTTCTTCCATACTTCACGATCCGCTGTCATATGCTTGATATTAACACTTTTATTTGTCCTACCATCCTCTCATATATATTTTTTTACATTTTCATTTTCATCAATCTTTTTGTCACTGGTGCCACTACAAACTACTCGATCTTCCCTGTGTCTATTTTTGTTACTCCATACATATATTATATCTTAGCATACGCATCTCAGTCATGTGTTCTGACTTTCATCTCATGTGACTTTCATCCATCCGTTTTGCTTCCCAACTCTCTGATCCATACAGGACGACAGGTTGGCTTTATATATTTTTCCCTTTAGTTTAAGGGGAATTCGTGAAACGCATATTATCCCAAAATCGACACTATCCTTTTTAAGAAACGAGTACCGCAAAATTTTGACTGTATGATAAATTTGCCATGAACAAATATTATGAGAGCAGTTGAAAGTTCATCAGAAGGAAGTGACGACGATACTTTGAAGATTATTATTTAATGATTTTTTGATTTATAAGTTCTATTGCATAAAATATTAACACTATATCCAATATTTTATTGAACAAAGGCATTGGCCCCGCCCCTAACATGACCCATCTCACTCTGTCAATATTGGAAATATGCGAGAGAGATACTCAGTAGGTACTCGTTTGTTAAAGAAAACAGACTATAGACGTTCTCAATAAATATTTCGCCATTTTATTGGATAAGTTTTTCGATAGCACTTCATCGTGTGCTTGTTATTTTATGTTTATTTGATCTCCGTGTCTTTGACAGGTGATATCTATTGTTTTTCAGTCGATTGGTTTTGGAACGTTAGAAATAATATTTTGACGTTGTGTATTTTCATATACCAAGGTGCTTTTAATAAGGATCTTTTGTTTGAGAAAGTGGAGTGAAATCTCTTTTTTCTATCTTGAATACGGTTACCGAAAACAAAAGTAATTTTAGACAGAATACAAATAAATTTAAGTTTATGGATAAATAATATTTAGCATCGTAAAATACAAAAGTCCATGTAATCATGATATATTGTATCATAATAAGTTTTATCTACACTCATGTCATAATATTCGAATTACGATATCAAAGGTGAACATAAAATGACATACTTTTTAATACAGATAATCAAAATTAAAATTAAAAAAAACAACCTGTAACATAATGACCATTATAACACCGGTTCGACTCATTATGATACAGTTATTTTTCTTAAATACTCGGGAAGGCAAAGGGATCTTACCCATACATTTGTCTTTTCTGTTGTTTTATTTGAATTTATGTATGAGTGTAGATAAAGTAGTGTATGCAACTGCATATAACACGGGTATTAAAACACTCGTTACTATTATGAAACTCGCTGCGCTCGTTTCATAAACTCACACTCGTGTTTTAATACCCTTCATTATATGACAGTTGCATAAACTACTATAATCAACATGTGTATTATTATGTTAACATGTTCATTGATAAATTAAAACATAAGTTAAAAAAAAAGAATATTATCTAATGTTCTGCTAACATATCGATATTAACCATGTTATCCCGTCCAAATAAGCTAATTCGCTTGTGCTAGGAGTGTGTTCGCGTCATTCCGACTTGTGCATGTAATGACTGCTCATGGGGCTTTCAGCCACTACCTGCACAGGATCGGGAGGGAGCCTGATGCCTTAGAGGCTTGCCTTTGACTCCGAACGACGTGAACTCTCGCTGCCGACGCTGGTAAGAGCCATGGTTGACAGCGCGACGTCCTGGGAGGCGGTCGCCTCCTTCTGCGAGCAGGTGATGCTGCAGGAGGCCGCGGAAAGGGCTCGAGAGGAGGACCCCTCGCAGACTCTAGCCGCAGGTGGAGGGTCGGGCGGCGGTGGTACGCCGCTCTCCAACCGCCGAGTCGGGGCGGTGGGTGCTAGAATAGGGTTCTAGCATCCAGCATCCACCATTACCACCATGGCGCTGAGGGTTGTCCGTGAGTACTCGATGGACAACCTCTTTCCCCGTGGGGGCCTGTGAGGCCAAGTGCTCTCCGCCGTGCGAAAGCCTGCGCTACTGCGCTTACTCGTGTGGCGGACAATTAGCACATGAAGAGTACAGTAGGTTTTAGTGGGTAAACGGAGTCCGAACCTGCAGTCCCACATAACCCCTTGGCGGCCCCTTATACTATAAAAAAGTATTCACGTCGGTAGTGTAACAGCACGGGCGGCCGGGGATCGATCTCCGTTCACACAGAAACCGAGTCCACCTGCCTGTACGCTCGGCTACCGACGCTTCAAATGATATTACATAATTAAACAAATTTTTAGTTATGTAAATAAATACACAAAAGCTACATACTACATATAATAGTTACTTACGCTACGATAACTAAAATATAGTAATTATCTTTTCGGTCAAAGTTCTTGTAATTTGAGAGAATATTTTAAAACAGTTAAATTATGATTGAAATTGATATTTTAATTTGAATCAAGTCTAATATAAAAAGTATGTATCTGTAGGTATGTATTCAAAACGGTAAATCAAAAATATGTTTATAAATACTTAGTTTGAAATGTTATTTTAAAATGCCAAAATGTTGTTAATTGTTGTATCTCAATAATTAAGCTAAAGACATACAATCATAACTATATTTTTTGTTTTATTTTGTTTTATGCATCTATTGATTCATGATTATTTATAATATTCAGTTATATTTCCAAGATTTATTTAATAAATATAAAGAATCGTCACTGCAGTTCGTAACTCCGGTAGTCAATAAACTCCAGTTACTACAATTACCAAATGATTTATCACAGCGATAAATATGCGTCTCCCCGTCGCATGTGCAGCACGTACGCCATTGCATTCCTGCATTATTACACGTCAGACAGGTCCAGCCCGCTCACCCCGTGGTACACTTCGGAGCAGACGAGTGCCGGATGCTATAAGGATCATGTGATATTGCACAACCGGTTTTGCGAGCTGAATTATGTTCACGGCTTAAGGAAGCGCCGTTTCGTGTTTGTGTAGGTTATGTGCAGGGTATAAGGGTCATTTTGTATGAGCAAAGGTTTTATCTGTTTACAGTTGTCGATAGAATTTTGATATAGTGTAAGTTTGCTTAGTAATTGCAAAGGTTTCTTGGTGTCACTAGTAATTTCTTTTATACTGTGAGGTGGCAGAATTCAGCCAGCTCCAAATGTGGCGGACAAAAGACACACGTGATTTGGTCACAGTTGATAGGATAAGCACTTAGGTATTTTTACAAACTTTTTGTAGTTATTGTTCATATAGTTATCTGCATTAGACTGTACTAATACGTCTCAAGTGCTTTCTTGGTCTGTTTTTCTGCGAGCTGATTAACGAACCGGAGTTTTTGCTAACGACCGCCTGCTAATGACTCGACTAAGAATTAGTACAGGTATTAGTTATTGTCGAATTAGTGCGAGGCGAAGGAAATTAACTTAGGGATCTTTATTTGTGTCTTCTTTATCTTTTTTTCGATTTTTCTTCGTTACCACTATAAGCGAATATGCGTATTATCCCTTTATGTGCCACACTAAGTTTTTACTGGAAATGTTGGGAGTAAAAGAAAGAAATAAATAAAAATTGTTTATTTAGTGTCACAATATCTAGGTAATACATTGATATATACATTATACAAGTGCGTACAATAATGAAGACACCGAAAATGCATATACTCAGCATAATTGACATTATGCTGAGTATGTATTCTTCTTCAATAAAATAAAAAAAATAAAAAAAAAATGAAGGATACACACTCGACGCTGGACTTCCGTAAATACCCTATTGGGTGAAATCTTTTGAAATGAGGAGAGCCCGATTGGAATTATCAACCGCTACACCTTTTGTGTGTGAAGTCGACCAACCCGCACTTGGCCAGCGTGGTTGACTAAGGCCTAATCGCCCCTAATGTGGGGTAGGCTCGAGCCCCGAGGACATTATATGAGCTGATGATGATGATGACATTCAGAGAGTTCCCTCTTACCTAAGTTTTATAGCTTTTGAGTCGTATACACTTTGTTGAAGTTACCTAAACTAACTCTAC
Organism: Elophila nymphaeata; assembly: GCA_955850985.1. Taxonomy (NCBI): domain Eukaryota; kingdom Metazoa; phylum Arthropoda; class Insecta; order Lepidoptera; family Crambidae; genus Elophila; species Elophila nymphaeata. Next base: position 20,666,668 of record OY039084.1, on the reverse strand, counting down.
CTAAATAATGCTTTAGTTAGGATTTTATATAATTCAATGTCTATTTAATGGACCATATTGCTTGCTATGTTCCAAATAAAAAAATTCAACTCACGTATCAGGTTCACCTGCGGCCGGAAAATTGTTATTACTTTGAAAAGTGAATAAAGTTAAATAGACGTTGGAGTCACGACTTTAAAGGGGAAAATTGATTGATTAATGGCGGCAGTTGAGGACAGTTCAAACATTGAAGACAACTCTTCAACATTTTGCATATGCTTTTACGTTTATTTAAGAGTTCAGTGGCTTTTAATGTGGGGGAAAATAGTTTTTTATTTTTATTTTAAATAGACTGGCTCTTTGACCACTATTACGCCCGATAGAAAGCGATAATGAGGCCCAAGTCCTACACGTCCGCCTAAAAAATGCTTGTTCACTCTGCGGCCTTAAAGGATGTCCACATTATATACATTTTCGCAGTTTCGATTTTCAAAATGGCGGTTATATCCAATGAGTTAAATAGCTTGCCGAACCGCAATGGAAGTCAATAACGTTATATCATAGTATTAGGTAACACTAGTTAATATACCTAGACCATACAACATTACAAGGAATTATAATATTGTTCTGCTCTATTATATGTATGGGGAAATCGACAACTGTTTCGCTTAAATACTTACAACGCAATTAGTTAAATATTAATCTTACAGACATCGTTGTAGAGATGCTTATTTATTAAGTACTGTGGTACAATAGGTACTGGTGCTTGGGCTCGAGAAGTATCTAATAAATAATATATTTCCAATCTTTTTAATGACTTAATTTTAGGAGGGGGTCGATGGTCGTGCGTTCTTGGTTATAATCGGAAACATTAAGCAAATAAATTTTGGTTCCGTACTTAGATCGGTAATCAAAAAATTTTAATCCCGATTTTCTTCTGTGCTTCTAAAGACACGTTAAGCTTGTGGTCCTAAAAAGTCTAGCGCCGCAAACAAGTCGGCGAATTATAAAATTCCGGCTAGCCTAGCCAGAATTTATATTTTTTAAGGGTTTGTTTTTGCACATCATAATTAAGTTCTAATAAAGTAAGTATAACTTCCTTTATAACTCTCAATGATCCTCATGATTTAGAACAATTTCATCTCCATACGCTCTGGAACTTGCAAAATAAAATGCAAATGTAAGAAATTTTATTCCATGAATTATTCAGCTTTAGCACTTTGAACACAAAGTTTGCAAGTATAGACGGCGCTACATTAATATAGAGAAACCCCCATTCAGTGCTAAACATCTGTGTGATCGGTGGGTTATGAACAAGTGTCACCGACCTTAGGGAGCTTAGTACGTAGATTTCTGTGTGATCATCGCCTTTATTAATTTGATTAGTATTGTTTTTTGTAGAAGAAAAGTTCACAATCCCCCATTTATGGAGCAAGTCGATGGGGATTAGTGGAATAACCTTTCCACTACATGTTTTGTGTTTTATCAGGGAAGCTTTTCGCCTTTGTCCAAGCCAATGTTAAGTGACGATAATGCCAAAATTCATTCTAACCCACTGGCTATCTTATAAGTAATTCTAGTAGCAGCATTGTTTAATAAGATAGTGTGAACTATCCAGGCGGACTTAAAAAAACCATACAACTAACATAAACAAACACAAATTTGTATTGTTTAAAAAGTTTTCTGATTGAACCTAAAGGACCTCTATCTTATCTTATGACAAGGCCGTGAGGTTCTTCACGGTACGCTTAGACCCTACGGGTTCTTTTGTGTCTCCCCTTTCTCTCTTGTCGCTCCTTGAATATGTAGGCCAGCCACTACAGGATCTTCAAGTCCATGGACAATATCAGCCCAACCATGTCCATGGGCTTGAAGATCTTGTAGTGCTCTAGCCTTGGATAGGCCATTCAGGTTATTCATTCTAATTTAAATAGGACCTCTAGATCTGGTATACGGCATCGTAGATGTGGTTAATATTTATTTATATAACGCAAGTAAAATAACAAAAACAATGGCGCAGAGAGAAAAGCGTTTAGATCTTTCAATCTTTCAAAATCAATCAGCTACCAATCAACCTGTGTCCGTTCTAGTTTTTTTTCCATTTTTTGCCATCGCTACGAATACTCGGAACTGATCGAATGGCCGAGGTCTTTTTTGCTAACGGCCGCCCATACGCATGTAGTAAGCAAATTGACGGAGTATTTATCGTTATTAAATTTAAGTATTGGAATTACGGTTGAGCAAATATAATCCTAGTCCATGTTATAAACTTAAATTTATAAATCAAACAAATTTAAGCAAATTGCTTAACTTTTTTGTTCGATGACATAGATTACATGACTGTGCTGCTATTATCCTCTTTAATAACTAAATCGAATATTTGAGCCTACGGTTTGCGTTATTTAGATCGAAAGTTCTATGTAATATTGCTGAGGTTTCTTTTTGTCAAAGTGAGCATATATTCTTTGTAGCATGCAAAGAGGTAGTTAAGAAACTAAATATAATTTTCGAGATATAGTAACTATATTATTTGATACTGCCAGCTCAGAGCGCCATTGCGCGTGATCCAGTTATGGTGTGAAATAAATGGTAAAAATAATTTATTTAAGTCCATCCAGGTGAACAACGCACGTGGACCACGGCCAATAGATGCTAATTTAGATAAGACACTAAAATATCTTAAAATATTTATAAATAGCGTCCTTTAAATAGACATATAAATAATGCCTAATACCGCTGCTTCAATGTCACTAAGAAAAATGATATGTTTAATTCGGCCAACGAATTCATTAGCGTTACTTTGTCCTCAATAAACACCGGTCTAATTAAAGATGTGACAGATCAGTTAGTCAAAATGCGAATGCGTATTTTTTATGATATAAAGGTGACAAAAAACCACGGGTTTCGCCGGTTCTAGCGGTTACAAAGTTTGTGATCTCTTGTCATACTATAGAGGCGTATTAATCATAGATATACGTAAGTAATACTATATCTGTGCTATTAATAGCTGTAGCAGAAAATATAAGCACCTATGGTTATATAAAAAAAAACTTATCTCAGGAAGTAGATTGATTGAGAGATTTTATGGATATTTTATATAGGGTCTAATAAAAGATTGTAATTATTCCATTTCATAGTTGGTTTTACAAAGTAATGGGATTCCACTACATACATACTTATATAATGAATTAAACAATCCAGTACGGCACAATCGTCACATTTATTCACTCGAACATAATTTTGTTCTCACTCACTGCTTACACAGAACTACTATAGTTTAAACTCAAAACCTCGCAACACGTGTTAACTGAACGACGACTCGAAACAGACTGACTGCCTTCCACAATCTTTCAAGCCACCTTAATGACGCGCTTCGCTCTGATTGGCTCACGTTACAACCAATAGGGAACGTTCACCAATCAGAGACAAGGACAGTGTTGCCAGTTTACAGACATATAAATCGCAGACATCTCAAAAAGCCAATATTACTTAGTTTTATTTACATAAATTATAATTATACATTTTGTGCTTTTTGCCAGATAATTGCATTAATTTTGCATTTGACTTAATCATGAACATATTTCCTGAAAAGTACTTACGATAAGTCAAAACCACAACTAATATTGACGCAAAATAGCAAAATCATTACATTCGGCCATCCTATTGCGTGCGATCTCCTGACGCACGTATATTATTTTCAACCGACTTCAAAAAAGGAGGAGGTTCTCTATTCGACTGTATGTTTTTTTTTTTTTTTTTTTTTTTTTTTTTTTTTTTTTTGTATGTATGTTCCGCGATTACTCCGTCAATTATGAATCGATTTTGAAGATTCTTTTTTCGTTAGGAAGGACATACTCCAAAGGTGGTCCCGTATAAATTATACCGAAATTGGTTCAGTACTTTTTTGTTAAAATGATAATTTCATTGGGGATGAAATAATAATATCGTCCACGAACACAAAAACAATGTCAATTTTTTTTTTTGAACTTGCCATTACCTAATATGCAATAGTGAAATTTTGGTTAGTAGGTCCAATAGTCAACACATAAACTATGACAAATTATTTTATGAACTTAAGTTAAATAACTAGGTTCATAGTTCATTAACTTACCATTCATTTTGAATGAATTGCAGGCATTTGTAATGAGATATAGGTCTGAGACGTGATATTATTTGTTAACCAACTTAAAAAAAAGAGGAAGTTCTCTATCCGACTGTTTTTTTGTGTTTGTTACCTGATTACTTTTAGTCAATTATGAGTATTACGACTCGATTTTAATGATTCTTTTTTAGGTACGTCAAGATCAGAGATGGCCCGTATAAATTTTATCTATATAAATTCGACCCTTTTTGAACAAATCAGTAATAGCAAAAAAAACGTTTTAGTTAAAGTTTCCATTAAGTTTTAATGAGCGCCTAGTAGGCCTATCCGTTTTCAATAAAATATACTTTATTTCCACTAAAAATAATAAAATAAAATATTTTTAGCAAAAAAATAGGACAACCGACTTCAATAGTACAAATTTAAACTAAAAAGTAAGAAATAAATAATATTTTTATGAATTAGTTGAAAAGAGCGTCATAGAAAACCAAGGAAAGTATTGATACACATTTATAATTCTTTATTTATAATTCATACTCCGATATATTTGGAGTCGGTGCCAGCCTAAGCAAAATAAACTTACCTAATAGATACGAACTTGATTAATCCATTAACTATACATAATAATGAATGATGAAGATTAGAAATAATCGAAAATTGCAAACACTATCCTCCTTGGCTAGCTGGCACCGGCTCCAAATATATCGGAGTATGAATTATAAATAAAGAATTATAAATGTGTATCAATACTTTCCTTGGTTTTCTATGACGCTCTTTTCAACTAATTCATAAAAATATTATTTATTTCTTACTTTTTAGTTTAAATTTGTACTATTGAAGTCGGTTGTCCTATTTTTTTGCTAAAAATATTTTATTTTATACAATTACAAAATAATTAATGACACGAAATCAAACTTATAAAATTACCCTATATAGTTACGAACTAGATAATGCATATCATTACATTCGGCAATTGTTTGAACTCAGAATATCTGATGCATCATCAATAGTTTATTTATGTTCAGATGTGCGATAAAAGTAAATTCATATAATTATCATCTAGATATAACTATAGAAGGTATACAACCCAAAGAGAAATAATTTTACTTTGAATCTGTGCTGTTCAGTACATAGAGAAACATTGTGATTTGACTAAAGTAATAAAATGAAGGATTAATAATAATCTATATGTGCCTTCCATACAATAGAAAAACTGAACACTCATACAGCGGACATGTAAACAGGGAGGCAATGACATTGTTATAGATACTACCGACACATTATCATCTACTACTCATCCAATAATTTATTTGTGTATAAGCCGATAAATATCATGCGTCAAAATATTAATAGACTTTTGAACAAATTATATCTTCTATCATGGACATTTTATAAATTGCTGAACTCAATACGACTTTTACGAGATAGATATATGTTGGAATTGCCTAATTAAGTTTTCACGAATTGATATCACATTTAAAAAAACTTAGTGAACCGTGTATACTCATCGAAGTGACCATCCATTTAAACCTCTACATGAAATAGCTAATGGTATTCTAAATTGAAAAGTATTTCAAAGGTGTTTGGATGTTGTGCCATAGAACTTTTAGAACATAGAATTATAATAATTTGTATACCTCCTTATAACAATAGCTGTGAAATTGACGAGTTATTCTCTAATATAAATACCGTGTTAGGGAATATTTGTTAATACAGCCATTTATTTCAACAAATGTTACATTGTTATTGTCTCCAGTTGGAATTCAAAACACCAGAGTTGTAGTGACAATATTATACATAAAATGAGAGCTTGTACAAGAAAAATACTTGAACTAGCATTATCGGATCATACTGTTAAAAATGTAACAATGTACCTACACGACTCCAATAGTCGTGAAAAATAACGCACTACTATATTTAGTATAATCAGCACACATACATGGCTATGCTCTTGATGTCAACACTTACATGGCTGACGACTAATATAAAACATTAGCACACCTACATGGCCATGTTCTAGATGTCAGCGCACCTACATGGCTGACGACTAACATAAACATTAGCACATCTACATGGCTATGCTCTTGATGTCAGCGCACCTACATGGCTGACGACTAACATAAACATTAGCACATCTACATGGCTATGCTCTTGATGTCAGCGCACCTACATGGCTGCCGACTAATATAAAACATTAGTGCACCTACATGGCTATGTTCTAGATGTCAGCACACCTACATGGCTGACGACCAATATAAAACATTAGCACACCTACATGGTTATGTTCTAGATGTCAGCACACCTACATGGCTGACGACTAATATAAAACATTAGCGCACCTACATGGCTATGTTCTAGATGTCAGCGCACCTACATGGCTGACGACTAATATAAAACATTAGCACACCTACATGGCTATGATCTAGATGTCAGCGCACCTACATGGCTGACGACTAATATAAAACATTAGCGCACCTACATGGCTATGTTCTAGATGTCAGAGTACCTACATGGCTGACGACTAACATTAACATTAACGCACCTACATGGCTATGCTCTAGATGTCAGCGCACCTACATGGCTGACGACTAATATAAAATATTAGCATACCTACATGGTTATATTCTAGATGTCAGCGCACCTACATGGCTGACGACTAATATAAAACATTAGCACACCTACATGGCTATGTTCTAAATGTCAGCGCACCTACATGGCTGACGACTAATATAAAACATTAGCACACCTACATGGCTACGTTCTAGATGTCAGCGCACCTACATGGCTGACGACTAATATAAAACATTAGCACACCTACATGGCTACGTTCTAGATGTCAGCGCACCTACATGGCTGACGACTAATATAAAACATTAGCACACCTACATGGCTATGTTCTAGATGTCAGCGCACCTACATGGCTGACGACTAATATAAAACATTAGCACACCTACATGGCTATGTTCAAGATGTCAGCGCACCTACATGGCTGACGACTAATATAAAACATTAGCACACCTACATGGCTATGATCTAGATGTCAGCGCACCTACATGGCTGACGACTAATATAAAACATTAGCACACCTACATGGCTATGTTCTAGATGTCAGCGCACCTACATGGCTGACGACTAATATAAAACATTAGCACACCTACATGGCTATGATCTAGATGTCAGCGCACCTACATGGCTGACGACTAATATAAAACATTAGCACACCTACATGGCTATGTTCTAGATGTCAGCGCACCTACATCGCTGACGAGTAATATGAAACATTATCACACCTACATGGCTATGTTCTAGATGTCAGCGCATCTATATGGCTGACGACTAATATAAAACATTAGCCACCTACATGGCTATCTTTTCAATGTGAGCCTACAGACAGCCGAGTATAATAACGAATCAATATTAAACCTTCGAAGAAAAATAATGCAGTAGTAAACTTTATGATTTGTACCGTATTTAAAGAACATAATAATCTTGCCTTTGGTTCATATTCTACTTCTATTCTACTATACTTTCAGTATACTACCCACAACTTCTTGATAGTTAATTATTTCATTTAGAACTCTCATAGCACCATCAAGAACTTGATTCAATTAAAATAAAGAAATTAAATTTACTTGCGGTTTTTATCCGGCATAGCTGCGTGCAGAATTCCCACTTCTGAGATATAATGAATTAAACAATCCAGTACGGCACAATCGTCACATTTATTCACTCGAACATAATTTTGTTCTCACTCACTGCTTACACAGAACTACTATAGTTTAAACTCAAAACCTCGCAACACGTGTTAACTGAACGACGACTCGAAACAGACTGACTGCCTTCCACAATCTTTCAAGCCACCTTAATGACGCGCTTCGCTCTGATTGGCTCACGTTACAACCAATAGGGAACGTTCACCAATCAGAGACAAGGACAGTGTTGCCAGTTTACAGACATATAAATCGCAGACATCTCAAAAAGCCAATATTACTTAGTTTTATTTACATAAATTATAATTATACATTTTGTGCTTTTTGCCAGATAATTGCATTAATTTTGCATTTGACTTAATCATGAACATATTTCCTGAAAAGTACTTACGATAAGTCAAAACCACAACTAATATTGACGCAAAATAGCAAAATCATTACACTTACGATCGCGCTCGTAATCCCATGATCGGGGTTGAGCAGAGCTTTAGGAAACATTTCGCTACACATAAATCTACATTGGTCAGTATGGGCTATGCAGTGCCTCAAAGTAGTGACAGGTTGCCAGCCTGTCACTACTTTGCATAAAAGAGGCTCCAAACTCAAAAGTAACAATCCTTCAATAAGTAAACTAACAGAAGCGAACAACTGGGACAATTAAACTGAAAATCATCTCAGCAGTCCACTAGGCCTATTCGCTAACTTTTTTTGATACATGAAAGTGATGATCACCGAGTGAAATACATACTGGGTGTAAAAGACATGAACAGTCAAACGAGAACCATGTATTCTATACAACAAAATAAGACATATTTAAAAAAGAAATATTGCTGGTAAATGATTTTTATTTTTTTTGTGTTAAAAAAAATTTCAAATTGTACCGCGTAATGTAAAGGGCTCAGCTCGCACGTAACTAGCAAAAATGCGATAATTTTGCCAGACGGCGGCCCCGTTCGTTAGTGTCCGTGCGCATCGAATGAGCTACATTGAACGCTAACGTTTTGAAGCCATTTTTTGTTATGAAATACTAAAAAAAATTATAATGTTTCTTTGGACAATAATTAAGAAATAACGTATAGAATACGTTTTCATAAAAACATGAAAAAAAAATTTATGACTTTGACCTTCAATAAAATCGTAACTATCAATTTCCCAGGTATAGTCTAAAGGAAAAAAAAAATGTTATGATGGTGAGCAGAATACATGGTTCTCGTTTGACTGTTCATGTCTTTTACACCCTGTATATGTATACTTTTATATAATGAGATGAAAAAAAAAGCTTGCGGCCCACCTGGTGTTAAGTGGTTACCGTTGCCTATAGACACTTGCAATAATAAGGGTAAATCACTTAACACTGCAAGTGCGTTGCCATCCTGGGGACTAAAGATGATATGCCTTCCATGCCCAGTACCTAATTACACTGACCTTTCCCTTCAAGCTGAAACACAACGAACTGCTTCACGGGAGAAATAAGAAAGGCGGTGGTACCTACCCAGACGACCCTACATGATGGGTCTACCATCTAGTAATCCCTCCATTGCTTTTTTTCACGACACGCTATTGGCACTTGTCGTGCAAAACCAGCAAAGGATACGTAATTCACACGGCGAATATCACTTTCATCTGTCAAAAAAAAATCGGTTGTGGTCTCCCCTTGACTTTCTCGCATACCGGAAACAACAGTTGATAAAAACCTTATATTTTGATGTATATATGCATGTCAAATTTTGGTCACCCATCCGAGTACCGACCACGCACTGGGTTGCTTAACTTTCATGATCGACGACTCAAAAGTTGATAGAAACCTTATATTTTGATGTCATACATGCATGTTGAATTTGGTTGCAATAAGTTAAAGCATGCTCGAGTTATTGTACTAACACACAGACACACACACACAAACATAATTCCAAAAACAGTATTTTTGGACTCAGGGAGGTCCAAAACGTGTAAATCCGAGGTCGATTTTTTTGACGATTACAAGACTTCCTTTATACTACGAATACGAGAAAATAAAAAGTTAGCGAATAGTCCGGCGGGTAAGGTTCCACTATGCTATTAAATTATTCAGACAAACAATAAAAAAATCGATTATAGATTTTTCAGCGTGTAGTAAACAGTGCTCAGATCAAGTTGTCGTAGACGATGTTGAAGGTGAAGCAAAGCACAAAGCAGCGATTTTCGGAGAATCCAACGTTAGTCGACTGCATAGCTCATTTAATATGAATGGGTTCAACATCCACAAATCAACGCCGACTTGCAGGAATACATATTGCAGACCCTGTCTCTTACACGCTGCTGCTACTAATCATACGAACACTTCCCGTGGTTACCGAGACGTGAATAGCGTAGGAGTTTCCCGGCCAAAACAGGTTCCAGCCATTTTATTTATGAGCTAAAACCAACTCTTTTCCATCATGAAAAACGCAATTAACGCCAACATAATAAAAACAAGACGTCGATGTTACAAGTGTAGTTTAAAGAGAAATGGAATGGTAGGTATTCCTTTCTCATGAGTATTCCAGAAATTAATTAAACCTACTCTTCATGTGTATCATCGGTAGATTTACAGTTATTTTTTATATAATAGGTTGGGGAAAAAGTTTCTTCGCATTTTTTAAGAAAATTCAAAACATTTTTTAATATAGTTTATTAACATTTATGTTGAAACTACGTGCTGTCAATGTGGGCACACCTGAATTCAAATTTAAGAATTTGATATCTGTCTGTCTGTGCCAATGTCACTCTACTAAAAAACGTCTTCCTGTATACTTATGAAAAGTATTAAATATCCTAATCCTCAAACCAGTTACTCTTATTTTACTGCCACTGCAACAGGTTATGGGCCTGCGTTTCGAGTAACGAAAAAGCAAAAAGTGAGAAAGCGTAAAGTGCTATGGAAAATCAAAATAATATTCCATCGGCCAAGCAGCCGGCACACAGTTCACCAGGTATTTCCATAAATAAATTAAATGGTCGAAATTTCAATACATGGATTTTTGCAATCGAATGTCTTCTGACTGATCTGGACCTATGGGATGTCACTATAAGACCAGTTGACCAAAATGACCCAGAGGCCAAGAGAAAGGACTCAAAAGCACGAGCAAAAATATGTCTAACATGTGAAGAATCGATATACCCGGTCATAAGATCTTCGAAAACCGCATACGACACATTAAGCTGTCTAAAGAAGGCATACGCCGACAGCGGTCTCACGCGGAGACTTCAGCTTATGAAGAAGCTACTCACCAACAAATTTCATGGGGATATCCAAGGTTACGTAAACACTTCATTAGCTATACAGCAAGAGCTACTTGGAATAGGAGCAGGTGTAGAAGACGAGTTCCTAGGAATAATAATGCTAGCCGGCCTACCGGACAAGTACCAGCCACTCGTCATGACACTTGAACACTCAAATGTCAAGATCAATTCGGAAAATGTAGTGTCAGCACTTCTCAAAGAAGACTTTCGCGTGCACACTACCAGTACCCAAGGACGTGAAGAACCTACAACCTCGGCACTAGTATGCAAACAGAAGAAAAAATTGTTTTGTATATTTTGTAAAAAATCGGGGCATTTAGTTGGGCATTGTAGGAATAAAAACAAACAAGCTTCAGCAAAGGTTTATTCTAACAATACATCAGAATTTACACTTTCATCTTGTTTAAATAATCCTTCACCCACAGGTTCACAAGATTGGTTCCTAGATTCCGGTGCCAGCTCACACATGAGCAACTGGAAATATTGGTTCGAGGATATCTCGCCTCACATTATTCCAATCCACGTTGCGAATAAGAGCCAAATTCTCAGTCAAGGCAGAGGTACTGTAAATATTAATATTTCCGATTATGTATATAAGATCAAAAATGTTTTATATATTCCTGGTCTCGCCACAAACTTGTTGTCTGTAAGCAAATTGGTAAAAAATGGTTACGATGTTTTGTTTACATCGTCAGGCGCAACGATTACTTTGTCAAATAAAAGTCAATCTCCAATGTCAGGGAAAGTCATAGCCACAGCCTCACTCTATAAAGGTATGTACAGGCTAGATGTGGATAAATCAAATGCATTATACACATCTACAAAAGACTCCGCTGAACTTTGGCATAGACGCCTTGGTCATCTGAATACCAACACTATGCGAATATTAAAAAATAAATGTATAGGCATAGATTATAACGATCGATTTACAGAGAAGTGTATTCCTTGCCTACAAGGTAAACTTTCTAAGAAACCTTTCAAAAGTTCCGTTAGTAAATCGAGTAAGGTCCTGGAACTAATTCATTCCGATCTTTGTGGGCCTATGAGCACACACTCATGGGGCGGTGCCCTATATTTGCTAACATTTACAGACGACTTTAGTCGCAAAACTTTTGGATATTTATTAAAATCAAAATCAGAGGTTTATAGTAAGTTTGTAGAGTTTAAGCACTTAGTAGAGAACCAGACTGGCGAACGTATTAAAGTTCTGCGTTCTGATAATGGGCGCGAATATATCAATAAAGATATGAGCACTTTTCTAAAGGAGAACGGTATTGTGCATCAAACCACGGTAGTGTACACACCTAACCAGAATGGTGTCTCTGAACGCTGCAATAGAACCATTATCGAGAAAGCCAGATCTATGCTGAAGGATTGTAATCTTTCATTAGCGTATTGGGGTGAAGCGGTAAATACCGCGATCTACTTAAAGAATCGTACGCCTACACAAGCCTTAAGGAACAAGATTCCCGAAGAAGTTTGGACGAGAAAGAAAATTAATCTCTCTCATCTAAAGGTTTTTGGTTGTGAAGCCCATGTTTTAGTGCCAGAAGAAAAACGATCCAAACTGGATTCTAAAACGCAAACCTGCATCTTCGTAGGCTATTCGACCGAGAGCAAAGGCTATAGGCTTATTGACCCCAAAAATCCTCGCAAAATAATAATAGCGAGAGACGTCGTTTTCATAGAAAACAAAACCGTGACAACCATGTCTAACCCGGAACCTTCATGTAGCGAAATACTTTCCTCCCCATCACAACCACAACAATTCTATGTACCCCTGGATACCGAATCACAACCACAGCCTCCTGTGTCACAACCAGGTACATCATCTGCGACGATGGATACGTCACCTGCAGAATACCTGCCAGATTCAGATGAATGTACGACTCCTGCGGCTTCACCGGTTGTTATCGAGTCTGAACATGTAGAGCCAGAAATTGAATCTCAAAGGAGATATCCAATGAGAGACAGACGTCCACCTCAGAGATATGAGGAAAAGCTCTACATTACCTCAGATCAGGAACCCGAAACCTACAAGGAAGTGATGAATCATCCACAAAAGGAGAAGTGGCTTGACGCTATGAAAGCTGAATTCGATTCTCTTCAGAAGCACGGTACATGGATTCTTGTAGATCGACCTGGTAGAAAAACTACCAAGTGTAAATGGGTCTTTAAAATTAAAAAAGATACCAGTGGAAATGTAACCAAGTACAAGGCAAGACTAGTAGCCAAAGGCTTCACTCAAGTTGCCGGAGTGGACTACGGTGAAACTTTTTCTCCAGTTGCTAGGCTATCCTCTGTACGTCTTTTATTTGCATTCGCTGCTCACCGCGGTTTGACAGTAGACCACCTCGACGTTGAAACTGCATTCTTGAATGGCGATCTAGACGAGGAGATTTTTATGGAGCAGCCCGAAGGCTTCTCTACTGACCCGAAAGAAAAAGTATGTCTTTTAAAGAAAGCCCTCTACGGTTTAAAACAAGCTCCACGTCAATGGAATGTCAAAGTATGTGAGGCTATGCAAAAGCTTTCACTCAAACAGACTGCCAACGAACATTGTCTGTATTATAAACGAGAAGGCAATGATCTTCTTATTGTTGCTGTATTTGTAGACGATTTCTTCATTGTCAGCACCAGCGATAGTATGAAGAATCAGTTTAAAATTGCACTTAAAGAGGCCTTTATTGTCAAAGATCTTGGAACCTGCAAGGATTGTCTTGGCATGAGAATAGAACAAAGTCAAGAAGGTATCTCTCTCGATCAGACAAAGTACATCGAAAAGTTATTGAATAAATTTGGCATGTCAGACGCAATTTCGGTTACCACACCTTTAGAACCCGGCTTAAAACTGGAATTACCTAAGAAGGAGGATGAAAATGCAGATGTCCCGTACCAAGAGCTCATCGGCTCATTAATGTACATTGCGATATGTACAAGACCGGATATAGCCCATGCCGTCTCGTACTTATCTCAATTCAATGCACATTACGGGGGGGTACACTGGAAGGCCGCTAAGCGAGTCCTGAGGTACCTAAAAGGTACCCAAAACCTCAAATTGGTATTTCGTCCCACTGCCCAGTTTTGCCCTATTGGATACGTCGACGCGGACTATGGAAACAATCTTGTGGACCGACGTTCATACACAGGATTCGTCTTCCTAATGAGCGGCTCACCCATTTCTTGGGAAGCTCGCAAGCAGCGAACCGTGGCGCTTTCCACCACAGAGGCCGAGTACATGGCTCTCGCTGATGCCTGCAAGGAGGCCATATACCTTCTGTCGCTCATTAACGAAGTCTTTTCCATCGCTCATCCCATCGACATATACACAGACAATCAAAGCTCGTTAAAACTCGCCCATAATAACACTTACCATTCACGCACGAAACACATTGACATAAGACACCACTTCGTTCGCGACACACTTACAAATCATAACATAAAACTACACTACATACCCACAAACAACATGATAGCCGACATACTCACCAAACCTTTGCCGAAGCTTAAGCATAACAAATGTGCCAGCTCTCTAGGTTTAGGTTAGGTTAGTCGTGTACAGTTTTTTTCTATCGTGTTTTATCTTTGTATGTATTAGTAGTAATGTGTGTACAGTTAGTGTCAAATGGATTTATATAGGGTGTATTTTTTTATTGTGTGTTTAAGTGTTGTATAGTGTTTTTTTTTTTGAGTTAAGATGTTTTGATTTGTCCTTTTACGGTTCACATACAGGGTGTCCACATTGCGGGGGGGTGTTGAAACTACGTGCTGTCAATGTGGGCACACCTGAATTCAAATTTAAGAATTTGATATCTGTCTGTCTGTGCCAATGTCACTCTACTAAAAAACGTCTTCCTGTATACTTATGAAAAGTATTAAATATCCTAATCCTCAAACCAGTTACTCTTATTTTACTGCCACTGCAACAATTTAACTAAAGTATGTAGGTACCATTTTGTTCGATAACTTTTTGCCATCTTGTAGTTAGGGACATGATCCCATTGCTATAGAAATTTTGGGACTTTTTTCAAAATACCGCGACAAGTGGTTTTGGCAGTCCTCTTGTGATGTTAACCTGACACTGCCTAAAGAATTCTGAAGAGACCGAAACAGGTGGAAATCTGAAGGTGCAAGGTCAGCACTATACGGCGGATGCATTAACACCTCCCAGCCAAACTCTCTTAATTTTTGCTGAGTGGCTAAAGATGTGTGAGGTCTAGCGTTATCATGATGAAAAACCACACCCCTTCTGTTGATTAATTCCGGCCGCTTTCTCTCAACTTCTTGCTTTAATCTCATCAGTTGTTCGCAGTAGAGTTCAGAATCGATGGTCCTGCCTGGTGGTAACAGCTCATAATGAATAATGCCCTTCCAATCCCACCACACACACAGCATCACCTTGTTGCGAGTTAACCCGGGTTTCGCCACAGTCTGTGAAGCCTGTCCGGCCTTTGACCACGACTTTTTTCGCACGTTCTTGTCGTACGTGATCCACTTTTCATCACCAGTTATCAGCTTCTTCAAAAATGGTTCGGTTCCATTACGTCGTAATAAAGAATCACAAATGAGTACACGGTTCATTAGGTTTCTTTCAGTGAGCTTGTGAGGTACCCAAATGTCGAGCTTTTTTGTGTACCCAGTTTTTTTCAAATGCGCCAAAACTGTTTTGTGGTCAATTCCCAGTTCTTCAGCTACGTCGTAACTACTGACATGCCGATCTTGCTCCACTTTTTCAAAAATGGCATCCATTTTATCTGTAATAGGGCGACCAGAGCGATGTGCATCTTTGACATCAAAATTTCCGGATTGAAAACGCTTAAACCAAATTTGTGCTACTCTCACAGACACTGCACTAGGTCCATAAACATCGCAAATTTTTTTCGCGGCTTGCGTTGCATTTTTACCTTTTTTGTAGTAAAATTTTAAAATGTATCGAATTTCTTCATTAGATTCACTCATCTTGGCGGTACGAAAAACAAATGAAAATAACACATTTTCCTAATTTGAATTTGGAATTATGTTCTTTAAAATTTAAACTTTCAATGATACCAAAACCAGCCAGATACAAATAGTATAGCCAAAGAGATTTTATTACAAGTTTATACATACTATAATGCGAAAAGTCTTTTTCCCCAACCTAATATATCCCGAGTCATTCAAAGGAGGCGTGAAGAAGCACCTTGCAGGTCGGCAAGGCGTGGGTGGCTAGCGCGGCGGTTTATCTCTCGCGCTAGCTATCTTTGCATTCGGACTCCATTTGTGCTTACCATCAGGTGAAATAAAGTCATTTGCTTGACCTTTTTATTAAAAAAATGAAATAAATATAAAATATTTTTTACTTTTATGGAGAAATCTCGATGGTAATTGCGATGCAGATAATAATAATATTTGAAATATTAAAAAAATAAAAGTGCCCTAATGGGGAAAGGAGCCTATAATGAATGTAAATGTCAGACAGGAGGAAGACATTGATTTGTTGCAGGACTCTATGCTTCATACATGGAGAATTAGAATGACCTAGAATGAATGTAAATGTCATACAGGAGGAAGACATTAATTTGTTGCAGGTCTCTATGCTTCATACATGGAGAATGAGAATGATCTCTGTTCTGCTTGTTAACAGTATAAAAAATCTCTACAATTTTTTTTCCTTAGTTGGGCTGAATTAACTTACCTTTGGATGCAGCTTTTACAGTGTTGCCGTAATCGGTTTGCAACGCGGCAAAGTAAAAAATGAAATGAAAAAAAAGAAAAATGATTTATTTCCAAAACAATTAAACACAATTACATTTCTTGGGAAATCCATACTAGGCAGCAAGCCTGTATCGCGGACATCAAAAGTCCTTTGTTATTCCTCTAGTCAGGAAGGTGCGTCGAATTAAAATGATGGTTCATTAATTGGTTAATTTCTTGAGGATTCTATCCAATCAAAAGCCAGTGTTACTTCTTCACTCAGTATTTGCAAAATTCTGAATGACCAGGTTCACTCAAGGCGGAAGAGACCAAAGAGTATTGAGAGGTAGAGTCTATACCTTTCGTAATATCGATTTATATCTCTTTATGATAATTATTCTGTGTAATTTTTAGGTAAGACAAACTGTATTTACTTAAAACACACCGTCTAAATCTACATGTAATATTGGCGCCCAACGTGGGAGCAGACTAAATCTACATATATCGTTATATGCAAAAATATTCCGAGCAGCCATAACACAATAAGGGTAACTCTGCAAACTCCCTGAAAGCCGAACCGTGTGAGTATAATGTCGTCGTATCAGACGGGGAAATCCGTTCCGAAGTATTAACAAAATATGCTCGCAGCGGTTCCCTCGGTGAGCGACTTATGAGACATGCCTGATATGGAGATGCAGTGCATCTAAAATTTAGTTCGCTATTTGAAATAGAATCTGATTTCAGGTGTTATTTGAATATATTATAATATGTTCGAAATCCTTTCCCTATCAGAATAAAATGTGCTCAGCTCACACCAATTAAATGGAGTGTTGTCTGTCAAAATAGTTGAGATGCTTTTTACTAGCTGTCAAAATATAATTCATCCTTAAATTTTTTATGGCACTACGAATTTGTGCCATCATTAATTATTATAGTCAACTGACTGAATATTAAATGGTTTTGATACGCTTAAAAATCAAAGTCTAGAGATACTTTGGAATCGATGGAGATTCTATTCTATTCTTAATTAATGGCGTCCCGATACTTATACGTACGCGTTTTGCCAATGTCAAGTGAAAATGTAACTAAAGTAACAAAAATTTACCGGTTGATTATTGGAGTTAAAAATGGAATCTCTCAACACGTGTTTTTACAACAAGAACTCGGGAGAAACTCTCGATGGAGATTTTCTGGCATGAAATGCCATCAACTTTTACGAATTTGACACCTAGAAATTATTTGTGAATGGTGTCAACTTCCCTATTACATAGCCAAAATTAAGGGTGAGACACTAGATAAAGTTTCATATATCGCTTTTTAAGCGTTGATTTTTAAAACTAAATGCGAAGGATATATCATTTTGCGGGTTTTACAATGTTATCTCATTTTAGTTCCATAAGTTCTATTATCAAATGATTCACGGAACCAGTGACCCGGTTGTATGAGACAGATGGCAGTTGTGCCTCAACAGTATTACAATCTGAAGTTAGTCGTTAGTTGAGAGTCGGTTTTAATTTATGTAAAATATTAACTTGTCATGGCAACGTTGGTTTTAAGGAAAACAATAGCCTATAAGTGTAAAAACATTTTCCACTTAAAAACAGTAAAGTGGGATAATGGGGTAGAGAAGACCTTTAGCTTTTTAGGTATTTTTAGGTATTAGGTAGGTTACACATAAAGTCACATCTGGCTGTATGGGTCATACAGTACCCCAAAATAGTTATTTAATAGTCTTGGTGTTACCATGTGAAATCAGCTTTTACGTAATCGGTCTTCCGAGTAAGGTCGATTTAGCGACCCTGCACCAACCCTGCACCTGCACTAAAATAACCTATGCGGTGATAATTTACCATAAGATAATTCGTACGGATATTTGTTTCAATATTATGATGTAGCTTTTATTTTTGTTCCAGGTCTTCTTTCCCTTGGCAAAGTGCTGAACTTCTTTCCGGTGGGAGGCGAGCGGGAATGCCAGCCCAGCGGCTACACCATCGCTAGGTCCGGCATCTGTCTCAACCAGTACGATTGCCGTCAGAGGGATGGTAGAGCTGCTGGTGACTGCGCTCACGGACTTGGCGTCTGCTGTGTGTGTGAGTGTTACACGAATGTAACTTTTATGCACCTTCATTATGCTCGGCGATTACCAGTACTTTAAGATGTTTTTTGTTTGATTTGATCGATCGAAACGTTCGGCAAGGTCTTCCCCGGCCCGCATCTCTATTCACTTCCGATTCATCCCTTTCGTCAATCTACTTCACTCATGCTTTCTCCGTGAAGAAAACCATTAATTTGAGGGTCCGCTGCCCTACTTTTTTGAGATTATAAGCATCACAGTACTAAAAGTAAGTTTCCGCGTGTTTATTTGATCAAATCTCAGACGAATTCTTCTTCTTTCGTTTCGACGGCTTCTTATTCGTATGTCCATTAAATTTCTGCCGCCCAGAATTCTGCCACTCGAATTGCAGGATCAGCAGCGTTCCACTGCTCTTCAAGCGTGCAATTAATAGGGCATGCAGAGCAAGATATTAAATGAGCCATGGCTTGCGGGGAGGCCCCACACTCGCACTGGTTGTCCCTGATGTAGCCCCACCTGCACTATTTTCCTTACTGCGACCGACTTGTGTTCTCAATCTGTTCAAAGATTTCCAAGTCGGTCACGGTAGCTTATAGCCAATGGCGAGATTTTCCAACAAGGCTATAGGCGAGTTAGGTACCACTCCCCTCCAGAGTCTGAGTCTAGCCTGCAAGGGGTCTTCAGAATAAGGGTGCACAATGCACATGCTTAAGGAAGCTCTAGCGACTTTTAAGCCGTGTGGGATCGATGGGAAGTCCATACATTGAATGTCTCAGACAACATCTTTACACAAATCTCGACTAAAAATCTTTACACAGCATTGCATTTAATAGAAGAGTGTTTTGTATACTTTCTAATACTTTTCCAAGGGCAATGGAAAAATCTATGTACTTTGGATTGATAAATATATAGTTCTATTGAGAAAGAAGATCAAGAAAGCTTGTAACGACGCACTCTCTCATCTAAACATATTGCGGTTTCGATCGTCAAACTTGTGTGTTACGAGCCATTATAGTAATATTGTTATTTTCAACGTGTCCATTGTTTGGTTCAAGGATTTCTATAAAATATTACTTTACTCGTAAGCAAGAGTGCCTCCGTTTGAAAGTTACATTTGTATTCATGAGAGGATGGCGGGGAATAAAATTATGAGTTAGTATTAGCTAGTGTTTGTGCGGAGTATGCTCTTCTTTTGATTTCTAAAGTAAGATAACTTACTGCATTTGGTCCAAAATGGGACTCCAAAAGTTTTTAATCACAAACTCCTTCCGACTTCTGGAGGTAAAGCCGAATTTTTATCTTAGCGGGGAAAATTTTGGTGTCCATCTCATTTGATGGTAAGTGATATTAAATTATGATGAGGCAGAAGGTGAAAGTGAGCTTCGCCTGAAACCCTCACCTACTTAGGGGACTAGGTCTTTTCATTAACTGTCATGTACAATGGAAGCAGCTTTTGATGAGATAGATAGATTTGAATAGCTAGCGATGCGAATTTAAAATAATCTCCACCACTAACCATATCTGAGTACAAATTTGTATTCCCCTGGCGATCGAACTTCCAGATCCAAATCCGGTGTGAACCACTAGCTATTGCTATAACGGCTAGCTCTCAATTCTTTATGAATACAAGAGAGCGTCCTATTTTACTAAAGCGCAAATATCACGAGTTATTTCGTTACTGCAACTATGTCTAGCCGTGTGATGCCGGCAGAGTTGAATAGCCTCACCCCATATCCTCCAATGCGTATCGTAGAAGGCGACTAATGGATCAGCAAAGGGGTATTGATCAACTTATACTCCGTCCACCAATCCGCATTGTCCACTCCGCTTGTTCATTAAAAAAACCCTGAACCTACTGATCCCTCCTGACCACTAACATTTATAGAAAATGGATTACTCGAACACTAGTCGAGATTTTTATGGTCCAGTAGCGGTTTTATGATATGCACACGACATCTATAAACCAATTCGTATTTTAACATCGTGGCAGCGTAGTAATCCTTAATTCCTCATTGGTTTCGGTGGGTTGTATAAGTTGTCGGGTGCTGCCGGTGGGAAGCGAGGCTTTAAATCCACCAGGGCCCTCGCCTTTTTAAATACTCGGTGACACTATAAAGACCTCCCGTGACCCATAATAGTAGTCATTAAACTGTTGACTGGCTTGTAGACTTTTTATTAACCATTCCGAGAACAATGTCTATATTAAAAGTAGAAAAAGCTTTTTATGATTGTGACAAAAAACAGCCTGCTTTTCTATTAATATCAGCACAATAACAGTAAAAAACAAGTTTGAAAATAAAAGCGAAGTATGGAGGTAAGTGGTTTTTT
Organism: Elophila nymphaeata; assembly: GCA_955850985.1. Classification (NCBI taxonomy): domain Eukaryota; kingdom Metazoa; phylum Arthropoda; class Insecta; order Lepidoptera; family Crambidae; genus Elophila; species Elophila nymphaeata. Next base: position 20,645,541 of record OY039084.1, on the reverse strand, counting down.
AGATCACTGTCCATGTGCTTATCTAGTGATGTGGTGACAATAATACAAAAAAAAGTCATTTGCTGGTTATGTGGAAAGCTCCGTTAGGCGTGTTGTCTCCGTCATCCGGGGGATGACGGAGACAATTTGGTAGGTAAATCTTTTTTAGTACAATAAAGATATTGTCCGCAGCTCGCGGTATTGTAGATTTTATGTAAGGTTATTTATCTAAGTACTTTTTTTATATCCATCTACGGTTTATATTGATCTGAGTACGCACAGTGTACAAAATAATGTGAGCACTCTACCCTTCAATTTTGTCTATGTCGTCAAAGTTTACAAAATTATCGAATTTGGGGCGCCCGATCTGAGGTAGTACCTCCACCTTACAGCAGACCACAGACAAATAACACTACATTTTTGTGGTGTTGTGTTTCTGTTGGTGTGGAGTAAGGATGCCAGAGCTCCACTTCTATTCTTAATTAATGGCATTTGCGATATTTATAGATCACGCATTTGGCCAAAGTCAAGAGAAAATACTAGAAAAATGCACTGAAAAAAATCGACTTGCCTCAAGCGGGACTCGAACCCGCATCTTCCACAATCCGGGCGGAATATTTGCAAAAATATTTCGTTCGGGTCTTAGAAGTGCAAATTTCAAAGATTTGATGAAACAATGTTTACCATAAAAACATAAGCACCAAGCACTGACAAATTTCGACAGCGAAAAGCAGTGTCTCGGTGGCGTAATGGTCAACGCGTCCGCCCGGATTGTGGAAGATGCGGGTTCGAGTCCCGCCTGAGGCAAGTCGATTTTTTTTCAGTGCATTTTTCTAGTATTAATATTTACGCGTTTGTAAACGCAAAAATAAAATTATTCCATCAAGAGAAAATGTTATTAAATTAAAGTACATAACATAAAATTGTACGGTAGATTTGAGTTAAAATGGAGTCTCTCAACACGTGAGGTTACTATACGCCTGTGTTGCAAGCGTTTATAGGCTAAGGTGACTGCTTACCACCAGCAAAGCAGGTCGTATGATTGTCTGCTAACCAAATAAGTTATCAGCTTCGCCCTTATGACACAGGGTTTTTTGGGACAAGCTCTACGTTCTTCTAAATAACTTTTTTAAAGGGAACTGGTTATAGTCTAAAAGTAACAAACACATTCAAATGTTATAATTGTACCCAACCCTCCCAACATCCAGACGGCGCAATATTATGCCGTCGCGTATAGAAGTAATTTGTTTACCGGGTCTTGAGGAATTAAACGTGATAGTGTTCTGAAAACACTGAACCATGATGTTTGCGAATTTTACGTATCTGACTGATATTAACATTTATTAAAGCTTATAATATTCATTTGGTATTTTTGTAACTTTTTCCCAGTTGTAGGAGCCGTTGCCATATAGGTACATACGTCCTCGTATGAGTGTTAATAACATATTTATTATTTGCCTTAAATAATTGTACTAGAATTTTTTATACAAACAAGGAATGTAAAAACGGCTTCCCACAAGATTACATCGATACTAGGCCACTCGTCTGCCGCGAACTTGAGGACTACTTATCTCGCATCTAAGGTCTGATCTGCCAAGCTATAGTTGCTCTTATTCCTTAACCATAAAAGCTTTTTTAAGCTCATCATACGTGTATCCTGTTTACTCGTTATTAAGACCCGTTCTAGTCAGCTGGGGACTTAATCCACTTGACAGCTAATTGGTTCGATAAAATGATCGCTGTTGCCAAATAGTTCACTATAATGGCTTTGTTATGTAATTATGATCGACCATAACAGCTGTTTTTATTACTAAAACATTTGAAGAGTTTGGTGGACGAACTTTCTCATTCCTTGGATGTTGTAAATGCCGAAGGAGGGAGTTACTGAACTTTGTGCAGACCATCGCACCAAGGTTCGCATCGTTACTCACGCGGTGGCGAGTAGGTAAAGGTTGTAGCATACTTATCAATTAGGAAATGGATCAGCATTCACTTCAACTCTTCAAATACTTCTTTGTATGAAACTGTAGGATGTCTAAAGAAGGGGTCCACGTCCGGAAGCCTCCTCGTGGCGGAACTAGGTAACGAGGTGGGGAAACTTTCTCGGCGGGTGTGTGGCTTTTGATGTCAAGAGTGTCGCCTTGGCATTCGAAGTCACATGCCATCGTCATGTTGTTTTTGTTTTCCCACCACGGCTAGTTCCGGTCGGCCCTTTTCAGGGCCACGACCGCGCCCGAAGTCCCCCGGGTGCGGTCCGATGGCTGCTCCCGGTGACATCGTCAGGAGGACGCGCCAGGTCGAGCAGCCGTCGGTGAGGAGGCGGCCTATAAGGCTGGCGTTACTCAGTAGCACCTGTAGGCTGCTGGCAACCAATTGGTGCACAAGGAGTGCCAGCGTTGGGACGGTATCGGTGTAGTTGCGTTCACGTGCGCAGATCCCGAGCCGTCCCGCAATAGCGCACTGGAGGTCAGGCCGGGGAGGATGTTTAGTGGGTATGGAGGGAATGCCTTTACCTCGAGTCCCACATATCCCCTGCGGTTGGCACCACCCCGCAGGGACGATGCGTAAATGCATTTGACCTCCCCGTCAACAAAAAAAAGGATGACCAAAGGAAAGTACTTCCGCTGACCAAGGTGTTCTATGCCCGGGGACCGCGATCCAACAGAGTGTAGTTGGAACTTGTATATAGATATGTATATCGAACACTTTTGGAAACTTCGTTAGCGCGATTCAGGTTCACATACTGATTTTCGAGCTTGTATGAGGAGGTTACTTGTATAGCACCATCTATGAGGAGGCAGCCGAACCGAATTACTTGGCGGCCACAAAACTCCATACTCAGGAACGTATCGACATCGCCTCGCCTCGGGACAAACTAACGAACAGCGGTGCGGTGATCGGTCAACTGGCAGTTCCCGCACTTTCGACTCGTCGTGATCTTAAGGTGCTCGTAAGGTGATTACTGCTAAATTGTTTTTGCTGATCCATCAGTCGCCTTTTACGACAGCCATTGGAGGATATGGGGTGATGCTATTCTACTCTTTCGGCATCACATGGCGATAAACCTTACGAAATTACAACTAATAAAATACCTTATTAGTTTAAACTTAAATTGCAAAAGAATGGCATGGCTTACCCTCATTACATTCCTTTGTGTTTTGCGAATCACTCAAAATTGAAATAAACAGATATTTAGTTACTATTCCATATTGACATTACAAATTACCTATAAATACAGTTTAAACATTGCTTAATGGAATAACGAGTTGAACAAACATAATTAAAGTTATTTCGCTTTTGTTGTACGGTCAGCCCAAAAGGTTTTTTTATAGGCTGAGCGTTTGACCTCAATCTCACTGGAAGAAAAGCGAAGATAAGGCCTAAGATGGTACACGCTCGCCTAAAAGATGCTTGTTCACTCTGGCCTTAAAGATATCCAGATTATATTGATCCGGGAAAACAGACCTCGGAAACGAGTTCCACTCCTTAGCTGTTCGCATAATGAAAGAGGAAGCAACGCGCTTCGTGCGGATGGGAAGTATATCCACAACGTAAGGGTGAAAACCATCCCCGCGCTTGTTCGTCAGGTGGTGGAAAGGGGCTTGGGAGATCAAATTATGAAGTAGTGTGCGGAGGATAATCTCTGAAATGCAACCGATAAAAGACCGGGACGCTAGCTACACGCCTTCAGTGATCAAGGCTCTGGAGATTAGCCTCAGTGAGTTCCTCATTGCCGTTGAGTCTGATTATTTATTAAAAACAACTAGTAGTGTTGTACTATGTAATAAAAAATCATATCAGACGGGAAGTGATGACAAGGTTGATCGAAGCGAGTATAGCACGGAATATTGAGGTGCATCCACTGAGGAACTGGATGTCTTATCACTTATTGATGGAGCACAACAATGCTGTCTCACTTACAATAAGAAGGTGTGATCCAGGCCATGATATACCCAGTCAAAAACAAAAAAGATATACAAAACTGGTACAATTTAGAACCGGTCCAATATTGGTCACTTTCCCTTAAATTGAAATAAACGGTAAGATAAGTCCAATGTCACTGCACTGAAATATACCACTGTAAAATTGTTTTCTTAAATTTTCTTGTCTAGGACAAGGATATTTCTGGAAAGGCAGCTAAATTTGAGGCGAGCTTCCAAGTGCGATTTAATTACGCTACAGAATATTGCAGCTGACCCAAATGTGACATGCAACTAAAATATTGAGCAAATTCTCGCTCTGACGGTACATTGCAGATGCAAGTTAAAATGTAGAGTGATTAAAACATTGCACTGCTAAATATTGTAACGGGAAAAGCGAAACGGTTCTCGATTGTGTTTTTAATCGAACCCAAAGCCGAAGCTTCGAATCGTAATTATCTGAATATTCCCGAGTAAAAGTTCTTTATCCACTGGTTCTCGGAATGTTTTAAACTGAATAATTCCAGATCTAGAATGGTAAGCCGTGGCTGTTCTTGTGCGTATCTTAGACGTAATGTAAAATAAAAGTTAAGAACTTCATTGAATAATATATTGTTGAAGAGAACAATTATTCGTATTTATGTAATTGAAATTGTTGTTTAAGTACTTTTATTTTTTACGATATGTGTACTTCAAACCTGCTGTACAGTCAACAGCACGTCAGGCAATTCGGGTAATCGATTTCGCGCTTTAGAATACACGCGATGGCATGTTAAGGTTGAAAATCAATTGAAGTTTGATAGTTTTGGCCAGTCTTATCTGCTGTTATCTATACGATCACCTTTGTATATAAAAATCTAGTGCAAGATGTTTGTCCACGCTAATCTTCAAAATCACAATCTCGGTTTCAATGAATTTTGTAAACGGATAGTTTCTATCGTGATAAGTAAACCTTTTTTTTTAATTGTAAATTTACACATGGTTCGGTAACATGTATTTCTATAAAAATAATTTAGCTGAAGCAAAAATAAAAAAATGTTAAACCCAAACATATGCGATTTAAATCCGGAAAAGTTTTATTTAATAGTGCGTGCAGTGGTCGCGGGCATATAAAAGAACATTAACCGTGCGATTAACGATAGACACTCATATCATATAATACATTTTATATAAACTGAAGTGCCTCACTGGTTTCAGAAGGTTTCAGTTGATTGCGGTCGTTTTTTTATACTACATTGGTGGCAAACAAGCGTAGGGCCCGCCTGGTCCTAAGCTGTCAACGCAGCTATGAACACTTGCAATATTAGGGGTATCACACGTGCGTTGCCGACCTTGCAGTAACAATTTCACACCCTTCTTGAAGATGTTGAGGGAAATTTTGTAGGCCTTACGAAACTCGACAGGGAGAGTTCATTCCACAACCGCAACGTACGCGGAAGATATTATCTCCTGAACCGCACAGCACGTGTCTTGGTTCCAGTGTGTGAGGAAACGAAGCTGTTAGCATCATGTCAAATAGTTGGGTGTTGTTGAATATTTCAAAAACTCGAGCTCAAATAAAATTGCGTAATCAGCTGTTAAATTTCTATCAACAATAAAGAAATCAATGGAAGTCCGTTCAAAGAAACAATTGAATTAAAATTGGTGTCACTTAGTGTTTGGAAAAGAGCATACAATTTGCATGGAAAGCGATATCCGGTAAATAGACTAGCGAAACTAAAAATAGCCAAATCTAAGTGCAAAGAAAGTGAATTGAGCTTTCACTTCGATATTATCTTTGGCGTAATAAATAAAACAATGCATTTTTTTATTAAAAAGTATGTGCTGAAGATGGAGTGTGAAGTGGAAGTGAAGTTGTTTGGCTAATTAAAAAGCTGTGATTGTTAGCATTGCTTATTACTTTTTAAATCATAATGTGGGGTGACAAGAATGGATAAAGTAAGGAACAAGTATACAGGTTAACTGGGAAGACATTATGGCATCCTCTATTACTAGGTGGTAGACCCATATGTAGGGTCAACTGGGTAGGTGACACCGCCTTTCTTATTTCTGCCGTGAAGCAATTCGCTGTGTTTCAGATTGAAGGGAAAGTAGCCAGTGTAATTATTGGGCATGGAAGGCATATATTCGTTGTCCCCAGGATGGCAACGCATTCACAGTTTTAAGTGATTTACCCTTAATATTGCAAGTGTGCTTAGGCGACGGTAACCACGTAACACCAGGTGGGCCGCAAGCTTGTTTGCCATCTATTAGTTTAAATTAAAGTATAAGAATTTCTAAGAATCTTCTACTATCTAAAGCAAAGGATTAAATCCACTTTATCTCGACACGCTTCAAAGACATGACAAATGACGACAAACCAGCGAAACTAAATTTAAATACAAATACCGCTGGGCCTATTAATAAAAATGCTGGCTGTTATTTTTGTACCTTAATTAATCTGCTCTCTATAAAAACAAACGTAATAAACCCGATGGCCGCCCGTGATTCGCTAACGGGATCGGCAATCAGCTGATGACGTTACGATATATTCCATTACCTCGCCCGCCGGATTGCGTTTTGATTCGATTTCGTTGGTCCCGTGAAAGTAGCTGTGTATTTTTTTGAACAGAAGAAGCAATCAGTGAAATCGGTGTTTTTAAGGTTCCCTACTTCAATAGGAATTGGATTACTTTGTAGTCCGTCTTTCTTAAGTTCATAGAACTAAGATCACCGACATAGCCCAAAGAGGCAGTAGGCACGTTGAGAGGAGTGACGGCCGTTGGGGCGGAAAGGCCCTCGAGTGACTACTCTATAGCGGGAGACACAGCGTTGGTCTGCTAAAGGTCGCGGGCAGCACAAGTCCGGTCAGATTGGAGATTCTTGGGGGAGGCCTATATCCAACAGTGGTCGTCACTCGGCTCAAATGATGACGATAATATCAAATCAGGAGGCAAAATGTCGCCAGCCAAAAAGTTCTTATGAGGAAGCTTTATCGGAGTAATCTTTCCTGACTCTGGAGAAACGAAGATCCTTGTTGGAGTTCTATTTTCATAGAACTTACTCCATGACAGGTTTGATTGTATTACTTTAACTCGCACTCTACGCACATCCTCTATCGTACGCCCAGCTCCTCGCAACGAATTCGATCGAATAATCCTGATAGGTTGTTCTTTCTAAAAAAGGTTAACACTAACGCTGGTCGTCGAGCCGAGTATTGAATATGAATGTCTTCTTTTAATAAATATTCTCCTAAATTTATCTGTCTCTTCTGTCAAAAAATTCATTGAGAAGGGATATACTTACGCTGAATTAACTATTAAATATAACAAGTAGCTTACAAGTTTTTACAAGTAGTTGGTAAATTTAATATTTTATAATTGTATCTCTTGAATGGCATCGCTATCAGTTTTAGGCTTTGTTTTATTTTAGTTTAATGGATGAGATGGCAAACAAGCTTGCGGCCCACCTGATGTTAAGTGGTCACCGCCGCCTGTAGACACTTGCAATATTAAGTGTAAATCACTTAACACCGCAAGTGCGGTTGCCATCCTGGCGACTAAGATGATATGCCCTACATGCCCAGTAATTACACTGGCTACCTTTCCCTTCAATCCGAAACACAGCGAACGGCTGAAATAAGATCACGCAGTGGATCGGCGTCTTCTGTAAATAGTGCCTGTATAAAAGCTGTAAATAGTAGATTAAGTACTAGTTTGATTAAATTAGATTTAGGATTTGCGACCCCGTCGCTAAAAAGGAAGGCAAACGACTCGGAGTCGTCAAGCAAAATGTACCGTTCGGTCGTCTCACACACCGACTCGGTTCATAATGTTGCGGACCTTTCCGACGCCACCATCGCTTCTAGGCGGCGTCAGAAGAAATATAAAAAGAAGAAGGAAGCAAAAACCTCGAACCCCGATTCTGCCTCGGGCTCAGAGTGTTCAGAGTGGGCCAAGCCTTCAGCGGTTCCGAAATCTAAATCCGATTTCAATGGGAAAGGGCTAGGGCGTGGTAGACCCCCTACCGTCGGGGAATACAATGGTGTATCTGTAGCTCCGACTAAAAAGACTGCTATTGACATCGAGGAGGTGTTTACGTCAGACTGCAACGTCATTTTGGAGGTGGCAAGTAAGTCATCCCATCTGAGTGGGGAATACCAGAAGCTTCTTAAGAAAGCGGTGGTTTCCATCCAAGACTCGTTCACTGAAGTGGCCCGAAGGTCGATTACGGAAGATCACCGCATACTCAAGGCCGAGAATGAGGCCCTAAAAAAAGGAATCGCGGAGCTCCGCCAAATGATGACGGAGATGAAAGCCGAAGTCAAGGCCCTTAGGAAGAGAGACAATCGGTCTCCACGGGATGTTATCGCAGTCGACTCAATGGATGTCGTTGAGACGGGAGTAAACGTTAAGAATGTTCCTCTTTCTTTGCCCAGTAACTCTGTAGCTCGGCCGTCTGCCAGTTCAGCTCTGGCAGCCCCAACTGCAGACGCTGCTGATTCAGCCCTCGAAGCTTTCGAGGCCAAAATAATCCGATCTATCGGATTCATGGTGGATGCTCGATTTGAGGGCATCAAGGACCGCCTTCTCCCCGAAAAGAAGTTGAGGCCTCCTCTTGCGGAAAAAAAAGAGAAAGCAACGCGAGCTGTGGAGACGCCGGCCAAAACGCAGCCCACTAGCCAAGCTAAAGCTAGCCAGGTAGCCAAGAAGCCGTATGCCTCTGCCGCGGTTCAATCCACCTCTCGGAAGACCGTGGTGCCTGAAGCGGCACCACCGAAGACTTTGGTCGAGCCGGAGTGGTCAACGGCAGGGTCCAGAAAAAAGAAGCGTAAGAGGCGCGGGAAGAAAAATTCTCCTGCTCTTGAACAGCCTCAATCTGGCCGCCCAGAGGCCAGTTACACGGATGCAGCCAAAAGCAAACAGAAGCGCGACCAGCCCGCTCTGCCGAAGAAGCAGAAGACGTTTTTCCCGAAACTAGCGCCCCCCAAAACGGCTGCGGTGGTCGTGACTCTTGATCCCAAGGCCATTGAAAAAGGTGCCACCTACGGACAAGTGCTCGGGAAGGCACGGCAAACCATCGACCTGGCGCAGATGGATATTGGTAAGATGACGTGCCGCCAGACAGCTGCCGGAGCCCGGATTATAGAGATCCCTGGAACCCACGCCGCAGAAAAAGCGGATCTCCTGGCTTCTAAACTGCAGGAGGCCACCGGCGTGGCAAAAGTCATTCGGCCCACGAAATGTGTCGACCTCAGGGTATCAGGGTTGGACGATTCGATCTCCAAGATTGAGCTAGCTGCGGCCATTGCCAAAAAGGGCGGGTGCAACGCTGACCAAATTAAGGTCGGCGAAATTCGAGATGGTCCGGGTGGCCTAGGAGCCTCCGTTGTTCAGTGCCCAGTCGTCGTTGCCAAAAAGGTTGTGGAGGGGAAGCTCCTAATTGGCTGGAGTTCGGCCCATGTAAGGACGTTGGAGAGTCGCCCTATGCGGTGCTTCCGATGTCTCGGAACGGGCCACACTCGCCAGCGTTGCCCCTCCAAAACAGACCGGAGTGGACTCTGCTTCCGGTGCGGTAAAGATGGACACAAGGGCTCTGATTGCAGCGCCAAGCCCCAGTGCGCCATCTGCGTTTCGTTCAGACGGCCAGCCGATCATGTCATGGGGGGGAGGAGGTGCAACCCTCCCCAGACAAAAGGAAAGGATCCTATCCCAACGAGAAGGGTGGAGTCCTCCCCTGCTGAAGGCTCACTTGCTTCCGATGAGCGAGAGGAGGCTGCAATGGACACTTAATGGACTTGGTCAATTGCAGCTTCCTCCAGGGGAATTTGAATCACGCCGCTAGGGCCCAAGATCTGCTGTTGCAAGTCCTGGCGGAGTGTTCTATTGACATTGCTGTCGTTGCGGAGCCTTATATGGTCCCAAACCAACCTAATTGGGCTGGAGACTCTAATGGCTCCGTTGCTGTCGTAGTCCGGGCTGCCCCGGGTTTCATCGCCCCCATCCTCCGGGAAAGGGGCGCCGGCTACGTTGTTGTGTCGTGGTGCGGGATATCTATTATAGGCGCCTATTTCTCACCCAACAGGCCTCTGGTGGAGTTCGAAAACTTCCTTGGTATCCTGGGAACCGCCGTTAGGAGAAGCGCTCCCACTGAGGTCTTGTTGCTAGGCGACCTAAATGCCAAATCTGTGCTCTGGGGCAACCGGGCCACCGATTCCCGCGGTCGGGCCACGGAGACCTGGGCAATCGCGTGTGGTCTGTCCCTTCTCAATAGAGGAACCGTTCAGACCTGTGTCCGGTATAACGGTGGATCGGTGGTCGACGTTTCGTTCGCGACCTCCGCCCTCGCGCGCAGAATTGTGAATTGGCGAGTCATTACAGGGGTAGAGAATCTTTCGGACCACCGATACATCCGGTTCGAAACACCTGCTCCTCGTCCTCGGGTCTCTCGACTTTCAGACGATGGTCGTGGTCCTCGCTGGGCTTTGAGCCGTCTAGACAAGGAGTTAGCAAAGGAGGCGGCTATTGTCCAAGCCTGGTGCTCCCACCCTATGGACGGCACAGATGTCCACGAGGCTGCGTGTCGTATTCGTGACGCTCTGACGGAAGTGTGCGATGCCTCCATGCCCCGAGCTCGTCTTCCAAATGACCGCCGCGAAGTTTACTGGTGGTCTAGAGATATTGCTGATCTCCGGGCAACCTGCACCTTTAAAAGACGGGCCTACACACGTTGTCGCAGGCGTCGGGTGCGCAATGAGGAGGAGGAGGGCCGTCTGTGTAATGAGTACAGAGAAGCCAAGAAGGCTCTCCAAATGGCCATATCTCGCGCTAAGGAAAGTGCCAGGGAGGAGATGCTTCAGGACCTTGACCGGGATCCGTGGGGGCGGCCATTTAAAACCGCGCGCAATCAGCTCAGAGCACGTGGAGCCCCACTAACAGAGACTATGAGCCCCGAACTTCTGGGTGAAGTTGTTGCAGGACTCTTCCCTCCCGCCACCGAATTCACTCCACCACGTATGGCCCTGCCACAATACGATGCGGTTGGCGGGCAGGATATTCCTCCCTCAATAGAGAACGAAGAGTTTGAGGCAGCCACCGCTCGTCTTAAGGACAAGAAGACTGCACCGGGCCCCGATGGCATTCCGGCCAAAGTGTTGGGTGTGTCCCTCACGCACCTCGGAGACAGACTTCGGGAATTGTTCAACACATGTCTTCGAAGCGGACGATTTCCCAAATTGTGGAAGGATGGTGCGCTGTGCCTACTCCGCAAAGATGGCAGACCACCCGACGACCCATCGGCATATCGTCCGATTATATTGCTTGATGAAGTCGGTAAAGTCTTCGAGAGGATAATTGCTTCTCGACTGGTCCAGCACCTATCCGAGGTCGGCCCTGATCTGTCACCAACACAATACGGGTTTCGAATTGGGCGGTCTACCATTGACGCCCTGTCTGATCTGCGGGACCTTGTGACCCAGGCCACAGAGCAACATGAGCAAGTGTTAGCGGTGTCCCTTGACATTGCTAACGCATTCAATACTCTTCCCTTCGGAGCGATATTAGAGGCCCTGGCATACCACAGGGTCCCAAGCTACTTGCACCGAATAGTAAAGAGTTACCTGGAGGGTCGTGACATTGTGTACGTTGGACAGGGTGGTCAGGCCAGCCGCCATAAGGTATCAAGAGGTGTCCCGCAGGGGTCAGTTCTAGGACCTTTGCTGTGGAATGTGGGATACGATTACGTCCTACGTGGTATCCTCCCCCCATGTGTCAGGTTATTCTGTTACGCCGATGACACGCTCGTCACCACTAGAGGGAGAGACTTGGAAGAGGTGTTGAGGCTAGCCTCAGAGTCCGCCACCTTGGTCATCCAGCGGATAGAATCACTTGGCCTTAAAGTGGCCTTGACGAAAACCGAGGCCCTGCTTTTTCATGGCCGTCGTCGACGCCCCCCGGCCGGATTAGAGGTTGAGGTGAACGGAGTGCGGGTCCCTCTAAGACCCCACTTTAAATATTTGGGTCTGATCATTGACGGTCGCTGGCGCTTCGAAGAACACTTCAGATGCCTTGAACCCCGCCTGATGAGTGCTGCTAATGCTCTTGGTCGTCTTCTCCCAAATGTGGGGGGACCAAGTACCACCTGTCGCCGGCTGTATGCGAACATTGTTCGAAGCATGGCCCTGTACGGAGCCCCAGTCTGGGCTGAAGCTCTTGGTCGTCGTGCGGTTGCGTCTCTCCATAGGTCGCAGCGTGCCATGGCGTTGAGGGCCATTAGAGGATATTGCACAATTTCGCATACAGCGGCATGCATTATCGCAGGCACCCCACCGTGGGAACTGGCTGCCCACGTACTCTCGGCGGCTTACAGGATCCGCATAGAGGCAAGAGCCAGCGACCGCCGAATGGTGGCTGCCGAGAGGGTCGCCGCCTTGGAGGAGGCGACAGACGAAATGTTTCGTTCGTGGTCTCGTGAGCTAGACGACTTACTCCGTGGGTCGACTTCCGACACCCTTCACAGGACGGTTGAAGCAATGAGCCCCTCCTTAACTACATGGGCGAAACGGCGGCATGGGTACCTCTCCTACCACTTGGTACAAATTCTAAGTGGCCATGGCTCATTTGGCCGCTATTTGCACCGCATTGGGAGAGAAGTGGCCCCCCTATGTCACCATTGTGGTGCCGAGCAGGACACCGCCCAGCATACCCTTGAGGTATGCCCCGCGTTCTCTGCACAGCGCAGCCAGCTAGTCTTCGCAATCGGAGATGACCTCTCACTCCAGACGGTGATCTCCACTATGCTGGAAAATAAGAGGTCTTGGGACGCGGTGAGCACCTTCTGCGTCGAGGTCATGACGCAAAAGGAAACGGCGGAGCGAGCCAGGGAGAATGACCCACAGGCCGATCCATGCCGTCGTAAAAGGGCTGGACGGAGAAGGCGGCGTTTTGCTCGCCTCCTTCCTCCCGTCAGTGACCAGCGGGGCCTGGGCCAGGGAAGCCCATACCTCGCATTACACCAGTCATTTCCAGTCGTCGATGTCCAGGATGTCACGGGGCATCGTCGGCCTCCCACACTTTTTGGGGAGGTGAGAGGGGCTCGCCCTAGGCGAGCAAGCACCTACGGGGTCGTGGAAGTTTCCGTAAGGGTTCCCATGGCTCCGTCTGGCAGCGATACATCCGCGGCCGACGCGTTCTCCTCGCCCGATGATGGGGAGGAGGTTGCGGTCGCTGATGTTTTCACGCCAAGGTGCATGTGAGGGACATCGTTGGGTTTTAGTGGGTAGGCCCTGCCTTTTGTAGGGAGAGTCCCACATAACGTTGACGCTACCCCAGGCGTCACGTATGCGTAAAGCATTTCCCAACGTAAAAAAAAAGAAAAAAAAAAAGGTACGTACTGTTAGGAGACCGGCCCTGTCAGTCTTTTTAAAAAAAAACTACACTTACACTTACACTGTTTTATTTAGTGAAAAATCACAAATTCGGTAATGAACACTATTAACTGACACCCCTATTCTATCCGGAGCAGATTCGCCTGCTCGCCGCGAGTTCCAGAGTCTAACTGGCCTTTTAATATAATAAAATAACTAATGATGAATTTTGCAACCTGGCACTTTTGTCTGAGTGGAAAAATACCACTTTACAATAATGCTTATTATGCAGTTGATGCATAGTGACACAGGTTATAACAGCTCCCCCCATTTGACGGAGCTTTATCTCATTAAGATGAAGCGAAGTTAAAAAGAAGTAGAAGATCGAGACGAAATTGGGATGTCAGTTTTACAAAATATAGAATTGAAATTAAGATATAGAAAGTAGAAATAGAACAATATAATTAGCATATTCTATTAGATTTAGTTATTAATTATTAGTTATTATATTGAATATAAAACAAGATTTAAGTATATAAGAACAATGGGTTACATTGTTAAATATGTTATCTCTTTACAATACTATGAGATGACTTAATATAGGATTAGGATTTAGAAATTAAGATTTCTATTGCTTTTCACAAAATCAACTCTTCTTAGTGAGTCGTAAGATTTATGATTGAGATGGAAAGGAGGCAGAGATTTAACAGATTTTTTATCATCTTCGGAACCACTAGAGATGTCCGTCATCTCAATAGAATTTAAAGTTTGGCACTTCTTCTTTGATATTTTTTTATTGTTATGACATTGGTTAAATATTTGGATACAGCATCCAGAATCATTAATCTTACGATTTCTGCAACATTTATATAATTTATATCCACAATATAAAAATAGGCAACCAATTAATATACAGGTAAAAGTAGAATAATAAGTACCGTATTTAATAATATGAGATTCGTTTTCTATCTTGTTTATCTCATCTTCTAAATTATCCATCTGATGAGATGCATATTTTAAAGAGTCAAGATTAATTTGGCTGAGAGAAATTGGCGATAAATGTGGCAATGACATATTGAACATTTCCTTGTTGCAGCAGTCGTCTGCGGTAATATCGAAATTGATATTTAAAGGAGATCTAAGAGTAAAAGAATAAGTGGTAGTAGGTGTTAACTGAATCGTCTTAGAATAACCTATACAGTTTTCAGTTAACTTTACAAATCCAGTTCCAATAATAGAGTGATCGATAATATCGTCATCGCATTTTAAAGTTAACTTGTTTACATGAGATTGAACAAAAATCCATTTGTTATTTCTTAACTTGTGCCAAATATCGATTTCGCCAAATAATATCTTAGAGTTACATTGAGATGGTAAAGATACAATAACTTCGGTTAACAATCTCGATTCACAATTAGGATTAATAATACAAGAGTAAATAGAAGGTTGTTTACAAATAGAATACTCATTACTTATTATCTTACAGCTGTCTAAATTGTCCAACATAGCATAATGCATCCTATCGTCGCTAAGAGCAATAAATGCATTTGAAGGTTGAATCAGAGCAAATGTTTTAAACTGTGACTCATTATGAGGTGTAGGCAAAGGTATATTTTTATATACGACAAACTTATCAGCTGTTATTAGTGGAACTTGTAGGATAAAAACGATCTTATTATTATAGTAATACGAACTAAGTTGAGACACGTCGATAATTGAGTTAATTGTATTAATACTTAATTGAATAGGGAAATCTAACCTTTTGTTTATATGACCACTATGCTTAGATAATTCGTTATAAAGATTTAAAGGGCTTATCACACTAGGATGTAGAATATTTACCTTAGAAAATAATATAGCATTTAGCGTAGTGTCTAGTAAATTAGAAATAGTAAGTAACGAACTTTCGATTATATTTAATAAGCTATTAATACGAGAGACATGAAGTAATAGGTTATCTGTCTTAGTAACTTGAGATAAGATCTCGTTCATATTATTTAACTGAGCGTTTAACTTTATCTCGTTTTGATTTAACTTAAAAATAGTAGAATTAAAATTATTTATGGTAGACTTAACTATGTGTATATTATCTTTCATTAGTTTATATAATTGAGACTCGCTCTTTTGACACGCGTTAATAGCGGCGTCATATTTTCTAGCATCATCGGCGTCTAGAGTGCCGAAAAAGAATTTAAGAATTTCACCACCGAATTCTAGAGATCGTTTGACCCTAGTTGGTAGCTGATTTGAGATAATATGAGATAAAGATTGTAATTTAATAAAATTAGATTGAATTAGTACTTCTATGGGACTCGAGTTGTCCTTGCATTGAATAATATCTTGAGACTGAATTCTATCACATAGATTCTGCGATTTACGCAGTAAAGATTCGATGTTATTAAGATAAGGTTCTAATGAGATAACATCAATATGCGTAACTACTTTCCAGTAATCATTATAGAAGTGAATGTTTGTGGTCGGCTCAAAATAAATACCGGGACTGTTTACTAGAGTAGTTATCTTCGATTCAGCGTGGCATCCATAGGACAAGGTCCTGAAATGATATAATAATAAATTAGGAAGACGTGGCAGGTTTTATCTCATTAGTATGATATTTAACGTGCTTGCGACCTATCTGTAATGTGACGTTGTGTTTATTATGCACTTTAATAATTTTATAAGGGCCTTTCCATATAGGCGATAATGCCTTTCGTAATCTATGGTGATGTTTTAAATACACCATGTCACCTGTTTTATAAGTGACGTCACGAGAATTAGAATCGTAATATTGTTTAGATCTTTGTTTACTATTTATTATGTTTTGAATGGCTTTCTCTCTACTAAAGCGCATCCTGTATTGTAGAGCGCGAATATATTCATTATAAGTAGCATTATTATTTGTTTCGTATAAAGAGTTAGGTATAGTCGGTTTATAACCGTATAGTAATTCGTAAGGAGTAAAGTCAGTGGTACAGTGAGGGGTAGTATTATAAGATAAAATAGCTGTAAATAAATAACAATGCCAATCGTTTTGATTGTCATTGACAAAAGATTTTAGATACTCCTTTAGAGTAGCGTGTGACCTTTCGAGGGCACCGTTGGTTTGGGGATGATATGGGGTAGTAAAAAGAGACTTAATTTTTAAGATTTCGGTTAATTGTTTAAAAAGATCTGAGGTGAAACAGGTACCTAGATCTGTTAATATCATCCTTGGGAAGCCAAATAGAGACATAAAATGAACGAGGTTGCGAGCTATCTCTTCACTTGTAGCAGTAACCATAGGATAAGCACTTGAAAATTTTGTTAGGTCATCTTGTAGAGTCAAGATAAATTTAAATTTTTGGAAACCAGCTTCTGGTAGTGGACCAACAATATCTAGAGCGAGACGTTCAAAAGGTTTAGTAGAGGTAGATGTGATCTCCATTGGAGCTTTATTAGACTTTCTTAGAGGTTTATTAATTTGGCAAAGTTTGCATTTTTTCACATATTGCTCAATATCGGAGCGCATGCCTTTCCAATAATAGGCGGCTTTAATACGATTATACATTCGCTTAGAACCTGGGTGACCAGCAATGGTTGAGTCATGGTTCTCTTTTAAAATTTTAGGCACTTCGACTGGCGTCGGATAGATTAATTGATTTTTATGAATATGTATTTTAATGTTAGTATTATGGAATATATAAGATATCATATTATAGATTTTAGTATAGGTTAGTTTGGAAAAAGGATCAGAAAAATCTGGCATAGCGAGATCAGTGACATCTGAGTAGTCTTGTAAGATTTTATTTCTTAATTCTATTAGTAACTTATAAACATCCTTAAACTTAGTTTCTTCATAGTGATTAATTTTAGTATATAAGAAATAGTAAGTTTTATTTTTATCATTGACAATTTTAATTGTAAGAGGTTCGCGTTCAGAATTTATTAACTCATCTGAAGTGTCGAGTTGCGATAAGATTTCTTCGCAGTGTGGCATAGAGTAGTCAAAGTCCAGAGAGACTGGGCAGACTATTGATTTTAATTTAGTTAAGTGTAGCGATTGGCTACATTCTTCGATTATAGTATTAGATATAGAAAGATTATTAGTAAATTGCTTTTTAAAATATTGTTCATAGCTTAAGTTATTTAGAGTATTTATATCGATTATATTAACGGGACACCGAGATAGTGCATCCGCGTTTGAATTGAGTCGACCTTGCTTATATATTATTTCGTAGTCATACTCTTCGAGTTTTAATCTCCACCGGATTAACCTACTTCCGGGGTCTTTATTATTAAAAAGCCAAACTAAAGGCCTGTGATCGGTAACGATCTTAAATTTTCGGCCATAGACATACGGGCGAAATGTTTTGACGGCAAAAATAATGGCAAGTAACTCCTTTTCCGTCGTAGAGTAGTTACCTTCGGGTCTATTGAGAGTCCTTGAGGCATAGGCTATAGGTTTGTCCTTTCCTATATTGCCTTGTGAAAGTACTGCACCGACAGCGTAGTTAGAAGCATCAGTGGTAATTATAAATGGCGCAGAAAAGTCAGGGTATTGAAGTAAAGGAGCTGAGGTTAATTTATCTTTAAGGATATTGAATGCAGTGTCCTGTTCAATGGACCAATTAAAAGCAACATCTTTCTTTAATAACGAAGTTAGAGGTTTCGTCAGCTTGGAAAAGTTTTCAATGAAGCGGCGATAGTAGCCGACAAGACCAAGAAAGGATTTTATATGTTTAACATTAGTAGGAGTTGGAAATTCGGTGACAGCTTTGACCTTGTCAGGGTTTGGGGAGACACCTTTATCGGTGATGACATGACCAAGATAGGCGACTTCACGTCGAAGAAACTCGCACTTATCTGGCTGTAATTTTAAGTTAAATTTGCGAAGGCGATCAAAAACTAGTTGAAGCTTGGACATATGGCTTTGAAGGTCATGAGAATAAATAATGCAGTCATCGAGATATACATAGGCATGGAGACCTTGAAGTCCAGAAAGAGCCGTATTCATGAGCCTTTGAAAGGTTGTAGGGGCATTCTTTAACCCAAACGGCATTCTGGTGAATTGATAATGTCCAGAACTGCTTGAATTAGTATTGACAGTGAAACCTGTCTTTTGCGCATCATTAGGGTTCATCTTAATTTGATGAAATCCGCTAGATAAATCTAAAGTGGTAAAATATTTTGAGTGACCTAACTGGTCTAAGATATCTGTAATAAGAGGCAGTGGATAGCTTTCGGAAACAGTGACATCATTAAGACGGCGATAATCAATGACTATCCTCCATTTGCGTTTACCGGAGGCGTCCATTTTTTTAGGGACCACCCACACTGGGGCACTCCATGGTGAAATAGAAGGTTCAATAATTTTTTGGTCAAGCATCTTTTGAATTTGAATATCGACTTCCTCCTTATGACATTCTGGGAAGCGATATGACTTGACATGAATAGGAGGCGTATCTCCTGAATTGATACTGTGCTCGATGGCATTAGTATAAGATAAAGGTTCACCTTCGATATGGAAGATATCAGCATATTGTGAACAGCATTCTAAGAGACATTTTTTCTCTTCAAAATTTAAGTGAGAGCACCGAATAAGATCTAAGACTTGTTGTACTCGATTCGACTTAGGAATAGAAAAAGAGTTGATATTATAAGAGTCAGTGGTTGAGTTACATTCGAGAGGTGTCAATTCTGCGTGATAATCTTTGATCTCGATATTAGAATCAGTGGTGTTTAAAATAGTAACATTTATTCTTTTGTTTGGTTTGATTGAGACAATACAATTTGCGACGTAAACACCTTCACATAAGGTTTGATCTAACACCAGACCTACGTTATCGGGATAGAGCTCGGGAGTGTAATTCGATATAGCGCACTCGATAATGGCCTCGGCTCTCGCCGGTATGATATAAGTTGGCTGTACGTAGTTTATTTCTAAATTATGACCATGAATGTTTATTATCTTTAATTCATAATTTATATTAGCCTTATAATATCCGAAGAAGTCGCTGCCGATAATTCCGTCATAGTCTAAGCTGACGTCATCGCTTACGCAGTGAAATTTATAAGAAAGTGTTTCGCTTATTAAGATAAAATCCAACTCGAATGAGCCTAATGTTTCGGAACAAGATTCACTAGTATTTATGCCTTTTAACTTAACAATTTCGAGAGATAAATCAGGCTTTCGATTTAGGCTTGATTGTTTTACTAGACTAATGCTAGCACCAGTATCTAAGAGAAACCTTAAGGGCTTATTAGAATAACTTGAATTTAAATAGATGTAAGGCAAGGATATTTTTGTAATATTTATCTTTGTTTCGTATATAGGAATATTTTTTCCATTACTATTTTTATCGAGATAAATCTCTTGATTTTTGGATGTGACATTAGAAACATTTTGTTTAGATAAAGAAGAGCTCCGTTTTATTAAATAATTGTTTGAAGTAATTTGTTGAGGTCTAGAAATAAGATTATCATCACATGATTTAACATAAGAGTTAGTATAAGGGTTGGTATAAGATTTAGTATAAGATTTAGCATAAGGGTTAGTATAAGATTTAGCATAAGGGTTAGTATAAGATTTAGTATAAGGGTTGGTATAAGATTTAGTATAAGAGTTAGTATTTTTAAGACTCAGCTGCGGTGACTGAGATGAATGAGATTTAGTATGACTCAGCATCTGTGACTGAGATGAATAAGATTTAGTATTTTCAAGACTCAGCTGCGGTGACTGAGATGTAGAGTTAGAATGACTCAGTTGCTTAGACTGAGATGTAGTATTAGTAAGACTCAGATTATCTTTCTGAGATGAAATATTGAAATGACTCGATTGCTTGAACCGAGATGAAGATTTAGAAGATTTCGTGTCGTTTATAATATTTGATTTCGGCAGACACGTAACCGAAATCTTATTTAGTTTAAATTATGGTCTCGGGAATCGAACCCGGACTCATCAACATTGCACACATTTACTGCGCTATCGGCGTTAGGACGCGGTAGCGGCTGACCTACACGTGGTGCTTGTGCAGCGTTCTCACGGCGCTGCATATTGTATTTACGCTTACGGCACTCATTTATCGTGTGACCCACGTTTTTACAATAACTACATGTTACGTGATAATGGTTACTATTTTGATTAGAATAAGGTCTAGAATAAGATTTGTTAGAATAGGAGTTAGGATTTACATGATATGAGCTATGTGTTTGCGACATATTCTTGTTAATATTAAACTTTTTATTTTTATAGCATTCATTAGAATTATGCCCTAATTTATTACAGATTGAGCATTGTTTTAGAGATCTGGTAGAACCAATTTTGGAGAGGTTAAATAATTTTTCCTCTTCAATTGCATGCTGGACCGCCTCGTTCAAGGTCGAGGGGTTTCGACACCTAACTATTGTCGAAATATTGTTATTTAAACCTAACATGAAAGTATTCAGAGCAAGATCTTCCATGGCTGCTATTCTACCTGTAAGCTCTTTGCTATCTTTGCAATTATAATGGATATCAGATTGGATTCTAGTTAAAACATGTTCAATTTTAAGAGAATATTTGGTAACATCCTCATTAGGTAATTGTTTACAATTTTGAAGATCTACTAGTAAATGAGTAGAGTGTTTTTTCTCACCGAATGTGCTTCTAAGAAAATCTTTAATGTCCTCCCATGTAGAAAAACTTTTTAAACTGCAAGCGACTTGGGCTTTGCCTTCAAGTTGAGAAATAATGAATTTACACAGAACATTCTGCTGATCAGCTGTCGCTAAGGACATAGCATTGTCACAGTTAGTAAGAAATGCAGGCAGAGATTCTCGATCTCCATTGTAAGATTTTATAAATTTTGTGAGGACAGACAATGTAATTTTTTCAGACATATTGGACTCTGATTTAAAATTAGTCATTAGAATATAGTAATTACGCTATGTTAGATAATTTAGAATTGATATGGAAATATGATTAAAATTACAATATAAGAATTAGAAATAGTATTTTAAGAGTTATCTAATTATTAGAACACTTGCGAGATTGAAATTTAGGGATTTAGGAATTCACTGCACAGATAAGATTTTGGTACTCACAGAATTAGGACCACTTTCACTATCATCGTAATGCTTCGGTGATCTTGATGTTGGGAACGTGCTCGGGCGGCGGCGCGATGCAGAGGTGAGCACGTGGTGGCGCGTGGTAACACGTGGCGTGTCCGCGTGGCGGAGTGCAGGAACTAGTTGTGGTGGAGACGAGGTTCGGACTCGTCTGATGGTGGTGAGATAGACCTGGTGGTGGCGCGGGCTCGCACTTTAGAGTGGAGGCTGACCGTCGACCAACTGATGGTGTAAGGTTGTGTCAGTAACGTGCAGGTGCGGGCTCACGCTTCAGAGCGGAGACTGATCGTCGACCTGATGCGGTGTGGTGCAGCTGATGCGGGCTTGTCCTAAGGGCAAGTCTTACCGTCGATCAGAGACTTCTTGCAGGGTCTTCGTGGCTCGGGGTTTGGATCTCAAGGTATCAACGGACACCGTTTACGAGATCCCACTTCTGACACCAGTTTGTTAGGAGACCGGCCCTGTCAGTCTTTTTAAAAAAAAACTACACTTACACTTACACTGTTTTATTTAGTGAAAAATCACAAATTCGGTAATGAACACTATTAACTGACACCCCTATTCTATCCGGAGCAGATTCGCCTGCTCGCCGCGAGTTCCAGAGTCTAACTGGCCTTTTAATATAATAAAATAACTAATGATGAATTTTGCAACCTGGCACTTTTGTCTGAGTGGAAAAATACCACTTTACAATAATGCTTATTATGCAGTTGATGCATAGTGACACAGGTTATAACAGTACGTAGTAGTAATTAGTTAAGACGTTTAAATAATGATATAACTTCTTGATAAATTATATTGTACAATTGTTTGTTGTCCTCAATAAATGAAAAAAAAGACGTAAAACAACAAAAAAAATCTGCCATGATGAGTGCTGAACGGATCCCGTTTTTTTGTTTTTCATTGTCTATTTAATTTGGCATCAATTTCAAATAACAACATTATACGTGTATGTTATAGCATCGTCAAAACCATTTGAAGATCTCATCAATATAAATAACTTTTATTATGGAAGCAAATCTGAAATTGCGAAAAAGAAATCTTTATTTGGGATTTCAGAATTGATTGCATAGTGACAGTTGTTAGTATTCATGAGACCTCCCAAGGTTTATTAATGTTTTAAAAATAGCCCTGTAGAATGCTATACAATCTAGCTACGGAAGCTAAGTTTCCAAGTGCGTGGTCCGTACTCGGATGGGTGACCGACATTTTTTAAACTAGATTTTCTTCCGTGCTTCGGAAGGGACGTTAAGCTAGTCCCAGTTGCTGCTAGACACATCAGACACCTAGAGGGTTGGTGTCAGACACACCGTAAAAACTAATGCCAAAACCTATAGCAGTATGTCGATAGCAAGACATTCAGCACCGACCCCAAATAAATTGGGAGCAGGGTAGGAATAAAAGAATCTAATAGCATGTTTCAAAAGTCATCATTAACAGCTCATATGACGCCCCCACCGAGGGGCTCGAGCCTACCCCACATTAGGGGCGATTAGGCCTTCGTCAACCACGCTGGCCAAGTGCGGGTTGGTTGACTTCACACACAGCCTAAGAATTTCTTCATAGGTGTGTGCAGGTTTCCTCACGATGTTTTCCTTCACCGTAAAAGCGTCGATTAAACGTACATGAATTCAAAATTTTAAAACACATTGGTACGTGGCGGGGTTCAAACCGGTGCCTCCTGGGTGGGAGACAACGCGCTTACGCACTACGCCACCGGCGCTTCATTAAACTAAATTAAATATTATTTGAAAAACAAAAAAAAAACCCACTCATGACGAAGCCTGAGACAAGACTCGAGCCCATGACCGAATTTGGGCGAATGTTTTTTCCTTTGAACTACACAGGACTGATGAATCACGTGGAATTTATTCAAGCCCTACATTTCTGATTGCATCTTACTCCTACCCTGTTCCCATTTAGTTGGAGTCGGTGCAGTATGGCTTGACATCGACAATACTGCTACAGGATCTGGCATTAGATTTTTATGGCCGTGTGCCTGACCCCAACCCTCCTTAGGAACGACTGCTATCTTTCACCAGCACCCGGGACCACCAGCTTAACGTGCAGACGAAGGATGGAGGAAAATCGCGTTGAAAAATGTTCAGTCACCCATCCGAGTACCGACCGTGCACTTGCTAGCATAGCCATCTTGATCGTTACCGCGACGCCATCGACCTACTCTCCTTCTGATTGCATCTAATAAAGTCTTAAAACTACAATAACTATTCCAGTCGAGATATCCTGCGGGGGAACAGCTCAGAACAACCTGACGTACTTCATGTCGCCCAGCTTCCCGGAGCTGTCGAGCGGGGCTCGGGACTGCGACATCACGATCGAGAAGACTCATGCCGGCATCACACAGCTCAAGATTGACTTCGTGCATTTTACTATTGTAAGTATTACTTGGACTGCAGGGTTTAATCAAAAGTCGAGCCCAGTACTAATGTACTGGGCTCGACTTTTGGTTGTTGGGTCACTGAAGGTTGTGTTGCTTGTGGGTTTGATGCCTCTTTTATGTAGTCCACTGACCCATGCCAGAAGTGAGTTTTTTTTTATATTACAAGATAGCAAATAAGCTTGCAGTACACCATAAATGGTTACCGTCGCCTAGACACTTGCAACATTAAGGGTAAATCACTTAGCATTTGCCGTCATTGCTTTGCCATCCTGGGGACTAAGATGATATGCCTTCCATGCCCAGTAATTACACTTGCTACCTTTCCCTTAAATTCGAAACACAGCGAACTGCTTCACGGCAAAAATAAGAAAGGCAGTGGTACCTACCCAGACGAACCTACATATGGGTCTACCACTTAGTACTCGTATGTATGTATATACTCCTTCTCAGTACGCTTGCTAAACAATTACTTATAATATTATTAATTACTGTGTGATAAATAAAGCCTTATTATTATTATTATTATTTGAGAGAGTGAGACAAGAGAGTTTAGTTTACACGTTATCTACGAGATCAACCGCCACAACTTGTGTGTAACGCCAACTCTAACACTTGACACGACGACGGGCGCCACGGTGTTATTATCTCAGTAATACGTCAGTTTCAAACCTACTAGCTGACCTCGAAAACTGCTTTTGTTGTGCCATATTTTTTTTTAATTTTAGCTGTATAAATATACTCTACGGTCCATTTTTAAACCTACCAAATATACTCTAAACATTTCATAATAATCGGTCATGCCGTATCGGGGGAGCGCGATTACAAACACTTTGACATAAGATTTTTATATATAAGATTAATTCTCGTCCGATGGAATCAATTGAACTCTTTGGCACTTTGAATTTTCAACAGAATGAAGAATCTTATCTATGAATGCCGAAATCTAACAATTAGAATTTTTATTATTACTGTAAGTAAGATAATCTCATAACGGTAGCCCAGACGGATTAATAGCAAGCCTTAGCACCAACTAAACCGACCACAAATTACTCGAGACGTCTGCGTGGTTTAGTCACTTAACCACTGAAGTGGTTAACGATATTATTATAATAAATAAAAAAACTATCACGAGCCTAATCCCCTAGGAGTGGAACTGAGCTTTACATAACTTTTAGTTACTTATACATAAAGCCTCATCTGGCTGTACGAGCCATTCGTGCCATAAGTACCAGGGTTGCCAGCCTGTCATCTTGCTAATCAACAACATATTACATAAAAATCGATAGTACATTAAAATTCATAGCATGTGCTGCAGCATTTTGTGACTAAGAAAAAAAAATTGTCACTTTATTAAAGTCTAACTCAAAAGCAAATAATTTTAGAAACTGAAAGATAATACTTTGTTCTTACAAATGAATTGCAGAAAATTATTTTCGTTATTCCAATCTACAAACACGGCGGTTGCACAGCTCATCCCAATAATTGCATAAGAACGGAGTGCTTTCGTACAACGCTAATCGCATTTTCTTACCCGGCGCCACTAGCAAGATTAAAACTGCTCGAGCTAATTTGAAGGTGAACTTACCAGAAGCTAACAGTAATTTGATTCTAATGCTGGAATAAATAGAATATGTAAATCCTCGTGCAGAGAGAGCTGCTCTTTTGTAAAATGATGAGGTTTGTAATCTTGAATGTGAATTAGCGATGAGAATTTTGCGACTGGATTAAAGAAAACTTGTGTTTTAAATATGATAGATTAGAGAGCATTCATTAGAAGGAAATAGTTGAGTCACTCGCACCAGTTTGGAGAATAAAGCTCGATCTTAACATCATCACTGGAACACCGAGAGTTTCCCTGTCAAAGATAAAAAATGTAGATGTACCAAACAGTGGGACGAGCGTTAATCGTACCTTCGTAACCATGCCCTACTAGAGCGGTATGTTCCGTAAAAAGTGACAATTTGATCTATGCATAGCTTCCGTCGTTCTTTCTCACAACGTGTCTTCCCCTCCACTTAAAGTTCGCAATTCATTCGGTGACCTTAGTTATCTTGTGGATATCATCATTCTTGAAATGATCGCACAGAGAAACTCCGAGCATATCCAATGGCGAATGGCAATAAAGCGCCATTGCCTCCTTGGGCTTCATCTTATTGTAAACGGGTACGTTTAGGTTCTATAGGTCATCACTAGCTGGTCTTATCTTGACAGATACGAATACATAGTCACAGTACATAGTTATATTTTATATTAAAACTTATTTTACTAGGGGCAGCCTAACCGGACTACGGGGGAATGTGACGAAGACGCCATGATCTTAGGCGAGGGAGACAGCAAACTCGAGTTCTGCGGCCAAAACCACGGACAGCACAGTAAGTTCCCAATCAAACATAACAGAACAAATTTTTCTGAATTAATTATTTGGCAATTCGCTATCAATATGCTAGCTAGGACTAAAATAAATTGCGGGATGGTATGCCGGGCCAATACTCTACACAGGATCTTCTAATTGTTAGTTAGTTTATTGTTAGTAGTTATAGAGTCTGATTACCAATATGAGTCTGACAATAATAGTCATGCCGAACAATAAAATATTACTGTTGCTGTATTTCATTTATTTTGTACCTTTATAACTAAAAAACATCGAATAAATAAAAATAATTATATTTAAATATTATATTTTTTTTATTATTCTGCACAAGTAACCGCTATACTTGGTATGTAAATAAATCATAAATAATCACTGCTACAAACACCTGAAAGGATATTACGGTTTTCCTTGCAGGTCAAAAAATAAACGGATTTTTCATATCAGCTTCATACAGTTCTTTTGCAAAAAAAAATATAACTGACTTGTTTTTGGGCTAAATCGACCTTAATGAGATATTTCAGTATAGTGAAGATTAACAATACCCATATCCATAAAAAAAAAACAATTCTCAAGAATTAAAGTCGCTTAGTTTATGAAGAGCGATTTTCAGCCCACTGTGCGGACTCACCCTGTGCTCGGGATATTACGCGGCTGGTTGGCGCTTAGAACGGCGCCAGGAAGAAATTTGTTATGGCGGAAATTTTGATTGTATTAGATTTTTTGGTTAACTTAATGTATAAATAATATATAAAAAGTCGGTGGCGTAGTGCGTAAGGGCGTTAGGAGACAACGCCCTTACGCACTACGCCACCGATTTGAACTCCGCCACGTACCAATGTGTTTTAAAATTTTGAATTCATTTGTACGTTTATTCGACGCTTTTACAGTGAAGGAAAACATTATGAGGAAATCTGCACATACCCATGAAGAAATTCTTGCGTTGTGTGTGAAGTCGACCAACCCGCACTTGGCCAGCGTGGTTGATAAATGCCTAATCGCCCCTTATGTGGGGTAGGTTTGAGCCCCTCGTTGGGGACATTATATGAGCTGTTGATGATGATGAATTTTATTTTTTTATTGAGAAAAAAAGTCAGGTCTACAAGAGTAGACCTGGCTAAGAAGCCTGGCGCCAACCCAATACTACTCATTAGGAATCGCCACTGCTACGATACATCTTTATCTTTAGCATTCTCTATCTCACTCTTAAGTTATTAGAACACTGAGGCTTTGACGTAATTGGCATCGATCGTGCGATGACACGATGCGTTTTCATTGCGCGATGAATGTAGATAATGATGGAATAATTTTATTTTTGCGTTTACAAACGCGTAAATATAATACTAGAAAAATGCACTGAAAAAAATCGACTTGCCTCAGGCGGGACTCGAACCCGCACCTTCCACAATCCGGGTGGACGCGTTGACCAATTTCGCCACCGAGGCACTGCTTTTCGCTGTCGAAATTTGTCAGTGCTTGGTGCTTATGTTTTTATGGTAAACATCGTTTCATCAAATCCTTGAAATTTGCACTTCCAAGACCCGAACGAAATATTTTTGCAAATATTTGACGCCCAGCTAAGATGAAACTACCTTACATTATGGAATAATTTTATTTTTGCGTTTACAAACGCGTAAATATAATACTAGAAAAATGCACTGAAAAAAATCGACTTGCCTCAGGCGGGACTCGAACCCGCACCTTCCACAATCCGGATTGTGGAAGGTGCGGGTTCGAGTCCCGCCTGAGGCAAGTCGATTTTTTTCAGTGCATTTTTGTAGATAATGATTTAGAAAGATAATGCTTATGTGCGACCGCGATTACTTGAGAGCTTAATCAGTACACTCAGAAGAAATCCTTGTGTGTGAAATGTTGAATTCGTGCGTTATCGTAAGATCATTTGCTAATTAGGACGCCACCTGATGGTTTACTAAAGCATCGAGCTAGATAATTCCAACAGCTTTTCATCCTTCCCCCGCTAGTACAGTTTCACATCAACGAATCACTCTAATAGGATTGAATATTAATATATGCTGGCGTTGAGCGAAAATCCGTGTAACCTGCCACTAAAATTTTCCCTGGGTTGAATCGGAGCTAAATATATGTAGTCAATATTCGGTTCGGATGACGAGTTTGACAGGCGATTTGAACTTCGTGCGTTTGGTTGACAATTTGGTGTGTTAGACATGCGTTAGGTAGGTATATTTTAAAAAAATATAACATGATTAAATACTTAAGAGTTTTACGCCATCTGGTTAGAGTCAGTCAGTAATGCTGCTTATATAGTAAAAGGTATTGTTAATGAGCTCATCAGGTTTGTTTGACAATTTAAATGTTAAAGCACTTTTAATATTAGAAAAAACTAAGATTTTTTTCAGTGCATTTTTTCTAGTATTAAAAATATTTACGCGTTTGTAAACGCAAAAATAAAAATATTTCTTAAAGCACTTTCACAAGTCAGGCCCAGACTCTACCAAAGCGGAGATGTTCGAAGCGGGGAAGAGATGATTTTCAACAAGGGTTTATCCACCAAAGCTGATCGGAGATGCGTATTGAAGACTGGTAGTGGAGATGTGTGCTATGTTTGTTAAGATTGCAGTTTAGTTTGATCTGACACGAAAACCGATTGCGAGGCACAGCTCACATCTCCACTAGCTCGATCGCGCCATACAAATATGATATATCTCCGCACGTAGTATCCACTGAAGCTGAGACGAAATAACGAATTTCTTTTCATACTTCTTGATCAGCCGTCGTCTCAAGTAGTCATAAACATTTTTCCTTATCTTATCATCTTTCACGCAGTATAGTATCCATCCTTTATTCTTTCTTCCTCTCATGCTATACTAGCTACGAATAAAAAATGAATGAACATGTTTATGTTCATTATTTCACCTTCTATTAAAAATACGAGTAACTATCTACTCGTGCATATATTGGTCTTCTATCTAGTATCCATAGCGCAATTAACTCCATAAGGAAAAAAAATCAGGAGACAACAAAAATGCTACGCCGAATGGCTGTTGTATACAATCTGTACAAAAAAAGATTTATGACGAAATGTAGAGTTGGCCAAACCGGCCAACTACAAGGGACAAGTCCCTATACTGAGAGATTAGTGGATTAGTTAGATTTAGTTAGATTAGATAGTGGCAATCATTTCATAACGAAAAGATATAGAAATCCGTGTTCATAGGCCATATTGCTTGGCTATCTACAGGCGCTTTAGCTTGCGCTTACTTAGAGCTACAATATGGCTACGTGATTTGACGTTGTCTTAAGTCAATCCAATACATTTTGTTCTTATCAAACATCGCTATATCGTTTCTATTGGTTACTTTGTAGATAAGGTTAAGCTAAGAAGCCGTAGATAACCAATCAAAATGGGAGATGAAGACGAATTTCGACATTTTATCGATAGGAAACGATTGCCCCATGGTTTCTGAAAAAAAAAGTAAACTGTGGTACAAATTTTATTGGGTAATGTTGAAATATCACTAATGATAGTTTGGATTAAACATTGTGAATAGCCATGTGATGCCAGCAGAGTAGAATAGCTTCACCCCATATCCTCCAATGGGTGTCGTAGAAGGCGACTAATGGATCAGCAAAGGGGTATTGACCATCTTATAATCCGTCCAACAATCCGCATTGGGCAAGCGTAATGGACTACTGCCTAAAGCTCCTTCGATGACAAGGAGAGCCTGATGACTATGAGTTATTGATAAATTAAATTGTCATATTCTAACCAGCATTTAGCGGCGCTCACGTATGTATTTCAATACTCTTAATTGCAGCAAGTTACATTCACAACTCAAAGGGTAAGCCTTAAGTTGCGCCTAGATTGAACTTGATTTAACTTCGAATTAAATTCCTTGCTAATGACAAAAGTTTCGGGAGCTTCTGCGAAACGACATATTAAAGAGCATTAATACCAATTAATTTTTATTTTATCACTGGAATTCATTACTGGCCATTTTCAACTTTATTATGTAAAGCGTAAGAAATATTTCAGAGTAAGAGATACAAATTGTTTTAATATAACCTCTTTCAATTTTACTTCTAAAGGATGTTTTAATTTTAAATTCGTATTTGTGCTTAACCATTTTAAGTACTTTATTTCAACGTGTTTGAAAATTATCTCTCAAAAAGCACGTCTTAAAATTTTATGTAGTTTTTGTGTACTTGACCGAAAGTTGTAGCAAATCTAAAAATTAAACCCTTACGAAAAAACCAGCCAAGTGCGAGTCGGACTCGCACACCGAGGGTTCCGCCGTACAAACGTAGCGGTTTACAATTTATAAACTGCTGTATCTTTTGATCGCGTTAACTTAGAAGTTTGATTTTTTCACTGCTTAAAGGGACAATAGACCTAGGTATTTGGTATAAATTTCAATTTGATACCTTTATTCGTTCGTGAGAAATAAGGTAGTAAGTTTCATTTTATTAAAATATTTTTATTATATTATATAACTAAAAAAATGTGATTTTTGCAATTTTGCCTATATTTGCATTATATGACAATGCTTCATGCCAAATTTCAAGATTCTGAGTTTACGGGAAGTATCCTGTAGGTTTTGATTCCTTTGCGAGTGTCGGAAATTTGTTGAAAATATCGACATAATCGGCTGTATCTTTTGATTGGCTTGGCTTAGAAGTTTGATATTTTCACAGCTTAAAGGGACAATAGACCTGAGTATTTCATGTGAATTTCAGCTTGATACGTCCACGCGTTCTTGAGATAAAGGGTCTTGACAGACAGACAGACAGACGGACAACAAAGTGATCCTATAAGGGTTCCGTTTTTTCCTTTTGAGGTACGGAACCCTAAAAATATCGTGATACAAGTAAGAGTCAAGCGTGGAAGCGTCGTCGGTGGCGTAGTGCGTAAGGGTGTTGTCTCCAACCCGGAAGGCACCGGTTCGATCCCCGCCACGTACCAATGTGTTTTCAAATTTTTAATTCGTATGTACGTTTAATCGACGCTTTTACGGTGAAGGAAAACACCGTGAGGGAACCTGCACACACCTATGAAGAAATTCTTAGGTTGTGTGTGAAGTCGACCTACCCGCACTTGGCCAGCGTGGTTGACTAAGGCCTAATCGCACCCTAGTGTGGGGTAGGCTCGAGACCCTCGGTGGGGACATTATATGAGCTGTTGATGATGATGAAGTAGGCGTCAGATCTCATTTTCAAAATTAAAACGGCACATTTCACAGTCGACAGCAGATAAGAGCGCCTAGACAAGTACCAAACGCTACAAAGCATTTCTGCGAATAACAACGTCATCTCTAACATTGGACACGATGGTGTTTTCTCAGTAAAGGTCACAGCATACTAATCCACTACGAATGGGAACGTCTTATCGTTCGGTCTAGGCATAAACTTAAAGTTCAAAATCTAATGAGAAATAGGACAGTTTGTGGTAAGAAGTTTGGTCTGTCCTCGTCAGTACACAAGAGACATAATTAATCTCCCTTAGGGACATGACATAGAAAGCGCCCCAGGCGCGCGGCCAGGGCACCGTGAAGATAAAATCTATGGCGTGTGGGCGCGCGCACACAAGTCTAAGGCACGTATTATAGAATGAGTCTCAAGAATCAATGCCGACTTGTGCGTCGTACGTCTCTATCACAGTGTGCTTGATAGAAAGATTCTCAAGACATAATTGATTTCTGAGTGTCATTCTGTAATACGGGCATAAGTAAATTTCGTTCGTCGGACTCTATACATTTTATCTTTACGGCCGGCGCCTTGACCACGCACCTTGGGCTCTTTCTATTTTGATTTATTTTAGGACAACCAACAAATCTTACACTATTACAGCTTAAAACTAAGTGCTTAACAATCCTTCTTAGTGCAGACTTAATTATAGGTTGTCACGGCATGCATATCTGGACTCGATGTTACAATAACTTAAGCATATTTGTTCTACGATAAGTTTTTAGGAAGCTAAGAGTTTAACATAAAATAATAAGAACACAATCAGAGCTTGAAGGACCCGAGCGTGAGACAATTTATAATCTCTCGTCTAAACCTTGTCGTCTTGTCAGTAAAAATATCATGTCCCTTTAAGCTCTCTCTTCCTATTCCAGTATACTACACACTACCGACCGGTAGTGAAGTTCGGGAAGATGGCGATCTTCCAAACACGAAGAGTACTCGTCTCTCCATCCGCATGAGAGGAAGCGAGACGCCGCGACTGTGGCTGCTGAGGCTGGCACAGATGCCGCTAGCGTACTCAGCGCCACACGACTGTTTACAGTATTACACTAGTAATAATGGTGAGTTTTATATTGTTTTTATTTAGATCTCCCCTTCAATTATCTTCTTTGAAATTCTCATTAAAATGTGGGTGTCACACATTATAGTGCATCTAGGGAGTGCTTGGCGAGAAGTAGCAACACACCTCATGATGGCGACTGATGAGGTGGAAATATTTTTCATTACGTGTCACGTTGTTTGACCGCGATGGACTCCTAAACTACTTAACCGATTTTAATCAAATTTTTACACCATGTGCAGTTTGATCCAACTTGAAAGATAGGATAGTTTTTAACTTGATAAGTAGTCATCATTTTTTTTACTGCATATTCAATGTTATAGGGTAGTAGTATGAAATTACCACAGCAACAAGTGGCCGGGACAGCTAGTAAATTATAAAATTCTCAACGTCATATACAACACCACAAAACATTTATATCAATGATTCCTCATAACTCATCGTCAATGCTGCTTGTGCATCAAAATAACTTGTCATTAATAAAAACTTTCACTACACAAACTCCACTCTGAGCAATTTTGAATCATCGAAATAAAAATCTTCCTAGGAACGTTTCTTCTCGTTGAGAACGAGAGACTAGAAAAAGTGAAAAAAAATCGCAACTTCTATACCCATTGCGATATGACTCGGTGACTCCGTGGTGGGAACAAACAGGTTTAGCGCCAGAAGGGAGCGGACCTAGGAGTGCTTTATGGGCTCGGACCTTACGTATTTCTTATTTCTTTCAAATATTAAAGAAATATATAAAATAGCACTCTAAAAACTATTAGCTCACAGAAGAGATTACAAATTCGTAGAAAGCTCTGGCTTTTAAATGTGACATTTATTATTCTGCCGTTTTTAACTTGAATCTCGTAGTCAACGTTGGCCTTTCAATGCAAAGTAAAATAATTTAAAATTCTCTATTTTTGTTACTCATAATAATACGGTTATTTTTGTAAGCCATGGATTTAAATTACAACCTGCACTGCTGAGTTGAGTAACTTAAAGTGTAAAATCTGTCCTGGTAGTTGGCTTTTGTGTTAGGAAGAAATAGCTTATAAGTATAAGACCCATAACATTGTAGATACCTATTTTTTTTTAAAAAGAACAATCACCTTCATTTGCTTTGCTGATAAGTAGTAAAGAAAATTCTAATAAATAGTATACTTACATGAGCCTGCCCTAAAGGGATCAGAAAATTTTCAAATTCGAGTATCTAAATTGAAATTAAAAAAAAAACAAGTTATGTTAATTACGAAACCATTTGGAGCTTTGGTCATCTACAAAACTATATATTTTTTTCAAAAATTATTACTTGCTAAATTATGAGATATGTACAGTCAACAGCACGTCAGGCTATACAAAACTGTCAAATTTCTCCAAACGATATTGAACCTAAGGCTATTCCAATATAAAGTGCATAATCGATTGGGAAAATTTGACAGTTTGTGGTAACCCAACGAGCTGTTGTCTGTACTTATTTAAAAAAAAAAAAAATAATGTACCCAAAATGGACAACATAGGATTACTAACAGAAAATGTCTTTGCCATCTATCTTTTTTTTTATTTATGGCCCAAACTTCAAAGATTTGACTAACTGTCAAATCTTTGAAGTTTGGGCCATGTTATCTTTTTTTTTAATTTTGTAGAGCCCAAGACATTAACCCATAAACATCCTACAGCTGCACTTACGTCGTTGTAGAATAAGTATTGAAATTTTAAATTAAAATACTTAGAATCAAAATAACAGAAAATTAAAAAATACGAGTTGAGTCTTTTAATTTATATTTTCCATCCATATAATATAAAAATGCTATTCAAAAATCTGATGTTGTATATTACATACGATCACGCTCGGCTCCTAGTCCCATGAGTCTTGAGCAGTTTTCTTTGGCAGTATAGTGCCATAAAATTCCATTAAAAAAAAAGTTACAATCCTTCAGTAAACAAACAAACAAAAGTCAGCAACCAGGACAGATGTTACACTCAAAATCATCTCAACAGTCCGGGTATCTTAACAAATAAATTAGCAAAGTTCCACAAACGCAGCTTTGCTACAAAACTCAAGCAGGTGACATCTCCAGGTACCATAAAGACGTTTAACTTCGCGAGCAACGGTCGCCACCTCGCTCGCCAGAAGTACAGAGCCTGTGTCAGGAGGAACTTCGGCCGCTGTACTATTAGGTATACTCCTTGCGACCAGCGCTCCTTTAGGATCGGGCCTGGGAGAAGCAGCCCGAATTCTGTGGCTCCTACAATCATCGGTAAGTTGGTCTAGTTTGACATTTTCTTCACGGAAAACATTTTAGGATCATATCACACACAAAAACATAAACATATACAAACATACTCTCATACACACTTTCAGTCACACACTTGTATCAATTTTTTTTAACTTTTCAAGGTGGCTATATTTTTTTTATCATAATTATGATGTTTTTCTGTATTTGTACCTACTTTTGTAAAATTTTGCATCAACAAGTATTTTTTTGGAACTGAATTCAAAAATTCAAAATTTCTTTCAAATATTTTCATACAAGTGTGTGACTGAAAATCATTCAGTCACACAGTTGTATCAACGTATTTTATTAACTTTTCAAAGGGGCTTAATTTTTTTTCATCATAATTATGATGTTTTTGTGTACCTACCTACTTCTGTAAAAAATTGCATCAACAAGTATTTTTTTGGGAACTGAATTCAAGAATTCAAAATTTCTTTATTCATTTAGGTACAAGTTGAGAAAGTCTTGTGATGTATGTGGTGTAGTGGAGGATGTCCAACACTTGTTGATGGAGTGTGTCCGGTGCCACGCAGAGAGGCGGGCGCTGTTTGACAGACTGAACATAAACAGGCAACATATAGGGGTGATCCAAAGTTTATTGGCCGAACCAGCCTCAGAAGGAGCAACTGGCCTTTATGACCTTCTGCGCAGATTGCGGCCGCCTCCTGCGATTTAAATTTGTTACGTAAATGTTTATGTTGTGTGAATGTAATGTAAGGTCCGATAGGACTGACATATCTATTTTAGATAAAAGTCCTGAAACAAATAAATAGAAAAAAAAAAAAAAAGTTGAGAAAGTCAAGTTTGATACCATCGGTTCAAGAGTCTACCAGGAGGTTGGCTGGTAGACTCTAGAACCGAGAGTCTTGTTCTGAGAAGAACCGTCAAAAGTCAAAAAAACAATGATCAGATGAGTACCTAATTCAAAATAATTAATTTTCTTTTCTATCATTCGTAAATATTACATGTAATCCCAGAAATACATATCAAAGTTTCTCTTTATAAAGATCCAATAAAGTGTTATCAAAAGACGTCACTATTCAAAACTATTCAAATGAAAAATAGGATTTTATTCATTCACAGATTGCATGTGGAATATAATTTTCTTATTTCAAACGCTTCAACCGATATTATTTTATTTGCTTGGGCAATTTATTTTGGGCTAGATTATGCAAGAAACAGAATTTGTCCAAGGAGACACTCACAAAGAACTATTTGGTGGCTATTCTATCGAGGAATTTTAATCTTCCTTACTGGAGGATTAAAGTGAAAACATTCTTGCTCCCTCCTGATTCGTTACATTCTGCCTTTTCAAAACTACACGTTCTCGAGCAGTTCACTTTTTCAAGGAAATCGTCCTTACGGCATTATTGCAATATCTCCTTAATTGAAAAATATATATTGTGATATCGTTTGATTGTTTTGGGTTGTTAGCGTGACGTGTGTAAAGCAGTATTTTAATTATAATAAAACAGAGAACGGCCCCGGTGGGTTAGGAGGTTCCGGCACGGGTTTCTACGGACCCGATGGCCAGTTTATCTCCATCATACCGTCCAGCACACCAAGGACCAACTTCACAGAGGATCTGGTAGCAGAGGAGACACAAACACAGAATGGTTTATGAAAACCCTTTAGATCCCTTAAGGCTTATCTATAACTCCCTCTTCCAAGGTGTGGTGAATGAAGTCCACCTTAGTTTAGCATCGTTTGCGTTTGTTCAATTAGTCCTTAGTTAGTTTTTTGATATCCTTAAAATATTTATGTACTTATTTGATTTTGAGATTTTTTAATATGTTCTTTGTGATTGACTTACCTGATCCTCCACTAGAGTGCTTAAATAAGTGATTTTGTTAATTATATATTTTTTTTATATTAAACCTAGTTATGTAACTATGTATATGTAAATATTCAGGGACTATGGAACAGGAGCAATTCATGCCAGTTGGTGACCTAATGCAAGATGAAGAAGGATCAGGCAGTGACCCTTCTATAGCGCCTGTGGTTGTGGAACAGGTTTCTCCGCCCAGTATGGCTTCAAGGGTAAGGATTATTATTAAATGGATCGTATTTTCTGTTTTATTAATTATGCTGAGTATTTTATTGTCATGTTATTACTTGAATAGAATTTTATTACAAGGACGAAAAAAGTCTAGAATGAATCCTTATATGACACGAGACTTGAACCCGTCATCTTTTCCCTTAATATGTAATGTTAAATAGCAAATGGCATTGACGTTATTCAAAAGGTTTAACTCTCGTCTTATGTCAGTATTATTTTTGTTGCTAAATATCAAATATTCATGCATAATATTTCACCGGTAATTGATAAAATATGCAAAATAAAAAAAGGGAATAAAAGTGCTTAACAAAAAATAGTACATTGCTCACCAAAATGGATATTTTCCTAATTAAAAACAACTTTTGGTGAGACTTTACACTTTTTTGATGAGCATTTGTTCTTTTTTGTAGGTTAGTACTGCTGTACCCTAACAGGGTTCATGTTGATACCAAAAATTAATTATTAGACCAATGGAAACACATGATCGCAATAAAGCATTTGAATTTGAATTTAGTATGGTGTTCTTTTAAATACAAGCCATAAAAATACTACAAAGAAATAATTTACATTAATTTTAGTTAAGATGGATCTATATTACTTGTGTATTTTAATAACATGTCATGTAGAACTAATAGTTCCGAATCTAATAAATTAATGAAAAGAAATACTTTTAAACTCCCTTTTAATACTAATAATGGTGCTGATGCCGAAGAACCAAAAATTAAACACTTAATCCTAGAACTTTGGGATCCAGCCAATGCTCGCTTTATCTCCTATTAATACAAATATAACTTGACTATTAAATATAACTATTTTTATGAATTTAACTCGGTTAGTGGGTTTAAAATTTTTTTATAATTCATCCCAACTAAGTATTTCGATTTTTTTTAACCCGCCTTAGTATTCTTTCGACCACATAACTTGAAAAATTAATGCTTGAATAGATATACCAAAAGAGGTTGCTATTTTCCTTTTTTAAATTCACTAAAATCATCGACTAGATTGCCTAATAGACCCCTATCCGTAGTTAGCCTAACCTTAACCCCAACTTAACCCGTTAGATCTGGAGTTTTATCTTCCCATCTTGGCTCTGGGGGCAGAGAAGCTCGGCCAGGACCTTCGAGTGGAATCGCTGGTCTCCTTACGCGCAGCACTACATCCCTGAAGATGAGAACTTCAGATATTACGGCTACGGGAACTTTGGCGTCGGTCTGCAGGGGTATGGGAGGCAGAGGTGTACTGATAGGATCACTATTCCATGCGAGAACGAGTACTTTGTTTCGGTGAGTTGGAATCTAGTTTAAGTGTTAGTATAGTTTAAACGGAATGGAATAATATACATATTGGCCTGACCTATTGAACACGACTAGTCTATGATCCCACAATTTGGTGATCAGACAGCGCCCATTTCTTCACATCCCGCGAACGCGAACATATTGTAGGTCCAATAAGTTTCTCATACGTGGTTGTAAACTATTTAATATGTTTAGCACTAAGTACGACTTTGCTTACTACAAGCTAGTGTATTATATTATCTGTGCTACAAGTATAGCATCCATCAAACTAATTATCACAAGAGCACTTATTTCATAAGTTATTTTTTCTATTTTGTTTAATAATTTATTCATTGTAATATGCATTTTTGTTTTTGCTGTAAGTAGGTAGTCATAGTTATGAATTTCCAACATCGTGTTTATTTACATGCAAGTTACAAGTTAGAGCTTGTAATTTAAACTTTCTATAAAAGTAATTTATGTGTAAATTACTGGCTCTGTGAACCCATGTTCATTCTCATATTGTATAGCTTTGCTTGGGTTTGCTACAACCATCAAATTTTGGTCGCCATAACAGTAATGTTCGTAATTTAACATCGTTGAATGAATTCTGATGTTGGTTGAACCCAGGGAGGTTTGATCCCCAGACATTTGTGCTTGGTTTGGCTGGTGGTAGAACTTGTTTAAGTTTACCTGACTACATACCTAGCTTAAGGAAATAGCGTAGGACCTAGAATGCTACCTTAAGGTATACCATAAAAAGTTCATCCTTCTTCTTTAGTCAGAGAATTTATTTATTTATTTAAATGTCTGATTTCTGATTGGTGAGATAGCTAGTGATAATTTCAAGGCTGAGACGACTAGACCTCTGATTCTGATTCAAGCTTAGGCAGGAATGGTATCAAATAATATAATCAGGAAAAACTCTTGAATTTTTTTAGATACTTGGTATCTCATATAGAATTAAGAGAATACGGAAAAGATCATCATCATATCTATCGAGAGACGTCCACTGTTGGACATAAGCCTGAAAAGATTGACACCGGTCGTTAATTAGACCCAATCTCAGGTGGTGGAGAATAACCTCTTTGAAGGCACATGGGAAGTCCTGAAGAACCTCCAATTCGACAACGATATTAAAAATGTGGGTTGTGGCTAGTCCTAGTGCGTTGCAAGAAGACTTAGGAATTTTGTTTTTAAGAAAGACTAAAATTACGACATTAAGAAATAAAGAGGTGCTATAATTTACAAGCCTTTCCAATATACATTACTCTTCCCTATATTGCTACAAACGCAAGTGGTGTCCTGAATCAGTTGACTAGAAGTTCAAAAGCCTCATGCAATATTCCTTATGTTTTGAGTTAGTTTTGCGCGCTCGTTGAAAGGGGGCTCCCGCGGGATGCAATATTGTTCCAGCCAAGAGCACATCGTCAAGCCTTGCAAGATATATAGGGGCTAGTCACGACGGGTTTACAGCTTTTGATATTGATATTAGAATAACGTTGTAGGTAGTTGGCTCTGACACAATCTTTACACATAATAGGTCTTTAGAAGCCTCCGTTATGTATAAAGATTTTTGAAGAAAACGCATTCTTCCAAAATTCCATACTCGGTAACACCAACCGCTAAGTTCACGGTACTTGTTCGTATGTCTGTAATACATGCTTGACTAATTATAGTAAAAGACATTGAAAAGGAAAGTTACGTCAACAAATTACCAGTTACAATTAAACGGAATCTAGCTCAGGAATCTAGTAAGCCAAACAAGACATCGATTTCACTTTATTTATAATATTTTTTACATAACATTGAATAGTTATAATACTAGGCCTTATACCTTGGATTTTGCATTCGATAATAATCGCATCACTGAAATCTTAGGTGCTAAAGCTTTATAAAATGATTTGCAATTCCAAATGTTAGAATAGCTATGACGAATAACGTTATACATGTGAAAATTAATGCCCCGTAAAGCTTACATTTTAAATTTTAGAAAGTCTTAGATCATATATTAGATCATTTTATATTATTTACTAACTTTTTTCATTTGTTATTTATTATATTACTAGCGACCCGCCCCGGCTTCGCACGGGTGCAATGCTTATGTAAATATGCATGTATTATACATATAAACCTTCCTTAAGAATCACTATATCTATTAAAAAAAACCGCATCATAATCCGTTGCGTAGTTTTAAAGATCTAAGCATACATAGGGACAGACAGACGGCGGATAGCGACTTTGTTTTATACTATGTAGTGATGTAGTTTGGTACTTGAGCGCTATTTCTAATATAAAAATATTAGGAACTAAGTATAGGTTGAAATAATATTATAATTCGTAGATATAAGATTGAATATATTTTGTTTCAAATAAAGAGAAATAAAAACAGGGCAAGTGTAAATTGATTGATTGATGTCCGTTTGTAAGTGAAGACAGATTTTGAAACAGTATCCTCATAGTCAGGAAAAGGCACTATCATAGCAGTAATAACTATAAAAATATTGGTAGTTTTTATTAATTTTTGCTGTTAAATTACATCAACATATTGAAGTACATACAAAGGGCGCGTTAGAAGACGCCGCCGACTCGAATGAAAATCGAAAATTTGTACGAGGACTATTTTACATCAATACTGTCGAGGATCGCATCTATACGCACGGGATGAGACGCGCGGGAGGAGGCAGCGAGCGGGGCGCCGCCATCGGCGCGGTGGCAGCGCTCTAGGGAGTCACCTTGAGAACCTGACCACGCTCGGACCTCGCTTACGGTCGTCTCCAACCGCAAATTGATCGCGCGCGCACCTAACATTTCATTTGTAAAACGGCAATAAATCAGCCCTATCACAAGTAATACAGTCCACTTTTATTTACCACCCGAAGGCCTATCACAAGTAATACAGTCCACTTTTATTTACCATCATTTCTTTGCAAAGATCAGTGGCATACTTATTAAGATTTCTTAATAATTGTAAAAATAAAAATAATAAATTAACAGGGCATCTTTCGGTTCAGGAATTACAAAATTCATTAAATTTAATAATTCGCAAGGCTCAATTGGAAATGTTTCCTGATGAGTATGTCATTCTCAAAACAGGTAAAAAATTGTCTAGCAAAAATCGACTCCTTTCATTGTCTCCATTTTTAGACTCGAATGAGATTATACGAGTGGGTGGCAGGCTCGATAAAGCGGTGTAAAGATTGTTTAGTAAATTGGCTCATTTTTATTCATTTAAAGGAGAGGCTGTCTAGTTTAGAATCTATACTAATAATAAAGCTAAAGAGTTTGTTTGTTTGTTTGTTTGTTTGTTTGTTTGTTTGTTTGTTTGGTTGAACCCTAAGATCTCAGCAACTACTAGCTCAAATTGAAAAATTCTTTTTTCGTTGGATAGTCCATTTATCTAGGAAGGCTATAGGCTATATAACATCACGATACGTCTTATAGGAGCTGAGCATCAATGAAGAATGTTGCAAAAACGGGAGAAAAATATTTCTTTTCAAAGCTTTCACTGCGTGCGCTGCGTAAACGGTTAAAGTTACGTAAAAATCATGTATGACGGAATTGTTCTCCATTAAAATTTCTAAAAAAAAGTCCGCGACAGCATATATCTATCTTTTATGGTTGGCTCACTAGAACCTTTCTTTTTGGTAATCAAATTTGTTTTAAAATAATGCATTATCTGCGATGGTGTTTTTGTATGCATGATATTATTCCTTATCAAAATAAATACATTATTTATCACAAGTATTTAATTTTGCACAAAATTGTTCGTGACTTCATTTGATTTCAATGAATATCTTAAGAAATATCATAGTTTGAAATAAACGGAAAATAAAAAAAATTGATTTTCAGAGATTCCTTTGCGTGCGCTGCGTAAACGGTTAAAG
Organism: Elophila nymphaeata; assembly: GCA_955850985.1. Taxonomy (NCBI): domain Eukaryota; kingdom Metazoa; phylum Arthropoda; class Insecta; order Lepidoptera; family Crambidae; genus Elophila; species Elophila nymphaeata. The sequence goes on along the minus strand of OY039084.1, from coordinate 20,603,678 downwards.
TTACACAAAAATTATGTGTGACGGAATTATTCTCCTTTAAAAGTTCTAAAAACAAGTTACAGACAGCATTTATCTATCTCTTAAGGTTGACTCGCTATAACCTATTTTTGTTAATAAATTTTGTTCTAAAATAATGCTAAAGATGCGAAGGTATTTTTGTAAACATGATATTATTCCTTATCAAAATGAATACATTATTCATCACAAGTATTTAATTTTGTACAAAATTGTTCTTTACATCATTAGATTTAAATGAATATCTTCAGAGATATTACAGTTTTAACATAACTCCGCAGCTAAATAATGATCAAGTACTACGCACGCATCTATACTGAGTTGTTTTTTTGTTTAGTTGAACGCGTTTATCTTAGGAACTACTGATCCCGTCAGATTTGGACGCATTAGAGACTAATAGGTTCAGAGACACCTCCGAGGGAGATGCTCACCGGTCAGGAATCCTCTTTGGAGTGATTCGACCTTAAAGCTTGAGGACCCATCGAGGTCCTCTCCTTTACTAAAAGCCCTGGTGACTTCAAGAAGGTCATCAAAGATAGAATGCAAAAAAAACCGCCTAGGAGTTGAACGCGCGAACGAAGGGTTCCGTGCCATAGATTTTATCAAAAATTTTCAAAAAATATTTGAAATTTAAATTAAATATTATGTTAATATTTCAAGTTTTTACCTGTTATCGTTAATAAGACCGAGAAATAAAACACGATTGTTGTTGAGCCCCCTTAAATATTAATTTCATTTTGATTTAATTACTTATTTTAAAAGTGAATAATATAACTAAATATTCTGTGAATACTTCAAGCGTCTATCTGTTGCCGTTATCAAAATCGACCAAAAAAAGTCACGCTTATTTTATGGGAGCCCCTTCAATATTTATTTTATTCTATTTATTAGTATTTGTTGTTACAGCGGCACCAGAACAGCCGGACAGCGGAGTCTTAGTAATAGGATCCCGTTTTACCCTTTGTGTACAGAATCCTACAAAGGGAACTACTGATTCAAATTGAAAAATTCTATGATTGTCTATTTATCGAGGAACACTATAGGCCAGAGCTTCCCAAACTTATTTTCATAGTGACGCCCTTAGAAATTTTCCAATTTTTACGAGCCCTCCCCCTGTTATAGTAACAGCCAAGTTAAGTACATACCTACAAAAACAAAAACATAGCTTTTTTGGAATTATTTAGGCGTTAACGAATGCGCAAATATTTTAAAATTAGAAAGACTGAAAATAAATTACCATAAAAACATAAAGTAGCACCGACAAATTTCGACGGCGAAAGCAATGTCCCGGTAGCGTAAAGATGCTTATTCGATTTTTTCGCCTGCGCTGGACGGTCGATTTTTTCAGTGTATTTTCTTATTTTAAAAACAGAGCATCTCAAAACCGGGTTCAAGTTTATAAATCGCGACTTACATTTCTTTGTCTACATTTATTTTCGTTCGACTAGCTCGCTAAACTAGCTAGACAGCCATTCTATGTGGATCGTCTCACGACGCCCGCCCCCGGGATAGAACCGCGACACCCCAGGGCGTCGCGACGCACAGTTTAGGAAACCGTGATATAGGCTTATAAACCTCCATAACATCACTCTACGACTAATAGGAGTTGAGCATCAATGAAAAATGTTGCAAAAACGGGAAATCCACGCGGACGAAGTCGCGCGGGCACAGCTAGTACTGAATATAATAAAAGTTGGTTCAAGATAATGTTACTTATGATATGTTACTTTAATTTTTCTTCTTCTTACCCTCGCCTCAATTTATTAGGGGTCAGTGCAATGTTACCACACTGTTATCGGTTTTGGCATAGGTTTTAGATCGGTCACCTACCTGACACCAAACCTTCTTGGGAATTGGAAATGGTTGTGTGTGGTTCTGACACCGCGTGAGTGAATCCTTGTTGGAGTGCCTACACGGTGTTCGGAATCTCCCTCATTCGGATTTTTAACTGACTTCAAAAAAAGGAGGATTTCAATGCGTATTCATCTTTGTTTTTTTTAGGTAGGTATGTTCCCCGATTACTCGTCGAACCAATTTGGAAAATTCTTTTTTGTTTGTAATGGTATACTTTCCAAATAGTCCAATGAAAAAATTATATGAATTAGTCCAGTAATTTTTTTAGAATCTTGAAAATTCGCGGTAGCAAAATGTTTTTTCTTTTTTTTTCAAATTTATGCGTCGATATCTTTGAAAGTTGTAAACCTATTTCAATGATTCTTTTATTGTCTTGAAGATCTTAGTCTTGAGATAGTTGACAGTGTGTCAGTGTTCATCGGAACTATAATATTTTTACTGCTTTTAACTTAAACTTTTATTCCTCCGTTTTTAGTTTGGAATGCGGTTTTTTTATTACACCAAAGGAATGAGAATGGGTAGTTCTATCGTGATCGGAAACTGCAATAGTGAGACTTTATCAGAGAAAAAATTATTCACCTTTGTTAATTTTAGTATGGCTGTCGTTAACCCAACAATAAAAATAAATAATCATTTTTATCTATAGAGCACAACGTACATAACCGGGGTGTGCGATCCGCACCACTGCGGCAGTTCGTTCTGCCCGGGAGGGAGCCAGGACTGCCACGTGGAGACCTCCATCGCCCCCTTCGCGGTGTCAGTGCACTTCGGTCCCCCGGCACCCAAGAGGAACCCTGAGGACAACATCGGCGCTTGCTTGAAGTACACACAGTTGCTTTGTGATCCATGAACTTGATAACTTAAACTCAATTCTTTCTTGCAATTATTATATTAATTGTTTACAATGTTTTCTTTATTCATTGTATGTCTACTAAAGTTGTTTACATCATCTACTACATCCGGCTCGAAGGACCAAATGTTCGATAGCTTAGCGAGTCTTCTTTTATATTTGGATTGTATTTCTTGATCAAAACGAATATTTAGGTTGTAGTATAATAATATTGTAGTAAAATACAGATCTCTTTGACATATCTTTTTTGTATTTGAATTCAAATTAAAGGGAGAGAGATGTTTATAAAACGATTGAATGGACGAATAAATTCTGAATGGGTATAGAGCGAATGAATGTGCGAATGAACGATGATTGATCGCCTGTTGTTTCTCTCGTCGCATGATAGATGGCGTAAACAACATTGTACGTAGCTTATTATAGTTTAACATTGTCTGTACTATATTGTGAATCAGTCTGTAAACTTGCCAAATAAATTAAAGGCCACTGAAGACTCTCTGACCGACGTCCTTTCGCAATATGGTCGATGACAAGAAGCACATAGTGCGCATTATCCTGATCGACTGCATATGGAGCGATTTTACAATTTCGTATTTTTCATAAGTATGAGCAGGCACTCGCTTGTAATTTCATGTACTAAGCTTGACAAATCACTGAAAATATTAATTATTCGGAACATCTATCTAGTTTATCGATTATTTTGAATTTTCATCTGGATTTAGAAGATGAAGATCACCAATAAGTATTTTATAAAATAATAGCGACCCGCTCCGACTACGCACGGATATTTCCAAGAGTACCTAAAAAAAGAGAAAAAAAAAAGAATTTCACCTTTACGCACTATATCTATTGTTGAAAAACTCATTAAAATCTTTACGTAGTTTTAAAGTTCTAAGCGTGCAGACAGAAATAGTGACTTTGTTTTGTACTATGTATAGATTTTTTATTTTAATTATCATCTACACACATATTTAATCCATATTTAAATCATTATGTTCTTACCGGTCGGTGTAAAATGCTTTGATATCGACAATACTGCGAATTTGGCATTAGATTAATTCACATTCAAATATGTTGTAATAAAAACTCTTCTTTTTAGTTTTTAGACTATGAGAGTATTTATTTGCAACAGCTAGTCCTTCAAGCCGGATTTTAAAATTACATCGCATTTATCACCTATTTACTTAAAATCGTCTAGTTTATATTTATTGCAAAACTTTTATCAATGATAGATCTATATTTTAATTAAGTACTAGTCGCATAAAATCGATGTGAAATGAAAAAGCTCTTTATTTAAATGGACTTTGCTAAGTACTTTTAAATAAAATAAGGTATGATTGAAATTTATACCAAATTAAATAGACAACGAAAACCCGCGACCTTCCGCAATACTGGCGACTGCGCTTCCAACTGAGCTTCACAGGACTGTTTAACCACCATGAATTTATCCATGTATTTTGTCTCTGATTACGTCACAAGCCGACGTATGCCTAACAACGTTGCAGATTTAAAATATGCCAAATAACAAGCAAAAATTGTAAAACACTGTAACCCGACTACGGAAAAAAAAGAATGGAACCAAAATTGGGGAAAATCGGGGTTAACAAGGTAAAATCAACTGCACTCAATTTTGATAGAAATCGACAATCAAACATAATTTTGACATGACAGTCGTTGTTCTATTTTTGACCATTTCATTTTGGTTAATAAGGAAAAATTCTCAAACTCCTCCTCTTGTTAAAGTCGGTTAAAATGTTGCCTATGTTACTATAGAATTTTAATAACGAATTCATTGACACCTCAGTCATCAAAATCAGATGAATAATTTAGGCGCTACGGTGGAACATACGTAAATACAAACATACATAGACTGTTAAAATCATTACCTTTCCTTTTGGCTTCGCCGTAGTCGGGTAAAAATTGAAACAAAATCAATTTACTTAGAATAAGATATTCTTTCCTCTTGTTGCTTCTATGAATGCAAAAGCACGAAGACTCAGGTCTCATTGAACTTAGTAATAAGATTTTCAAACTTTCTGAAAGTAGGGACGTGATAAGGTGTATATTTCAATGGGATTTGTTTTTAAACTTAATTATGAGGAACAATAGACGTGCTCATCCATCAAACTTCTTTGTTTACGTTTTACCAAAGCATGATTGGTATATTCAATATAACAGAAATAAGGCACACTCTGAAAGTAGTTTGTTAATAATATGCAAATGAATCAATTTCAGTTATTTATTTTTAAATAGATCATTGTATGTTGTCCTTATAGGTATAGTAATGGCGGTTTTATAGGCAAATGTGTTGAAAACTTGATTACCGTATGGTATTATATTCAATTATTTTTGGGTAAATTTAGAACTATGGTCGGCTTCAACTGAATTTCTCTTTTTCTATTTAATTTGGTATAAATTTCAAAATAATATTTATTTGGAAATATCCAATATTACGTAGATGGAAGCTCCCCAGAATATTTTAACTCATAGGTATGTATTATATTATATTTTAAATAACATCAAATAAAATATTATTGTTATTATTTATTTCACTCCAAGTAACTTTTGAAGGAGTATGTACCTACACGTTTTATTGAATGAGAAACCTTTTAAGGTTGATAGTGAATTAGTACATATATTACTTTTTGTATAAGATGTATTTATTTTATTTATTTATTTATTTGCATGTCATATGGTTTACAAAAGGTGTTACATGTATGTACCTATATATTTAAAATGTTAGATGTTAATTTGTATAAACTAGCTGTTAAGGCAGAGTCATCATAATAATTTATTTATCTTTATTATATCTAATTTATTTATCTAGAATATATTATCTCTAACTTATATAGAATTTCTCGCTCACATTTCGCACACACTTCAAAAAACTGTGCGAAATGCACACACTCCAACACGCGCCTGTTTTGCGCCTAGCGTAGCTTACATGGGCGCTATTTCCGTTGTCAAAAACGAACACGCGAAACCGGTGAAAACGTGAGCGTACGTGTAAAGGCAGCTAGCTAATGTATTATAAATTTATAATCTTTCGGTAAGCCTTATAGCTATTTATTTCTGCTGTGGGAGTTGTAAAGGATCGGGTTTGGTCGTACACCAAATAATTCCGGTTCATTTAGATAGAGTAAAGCTAACGTCACACCACTGACGGGACGTTGACGTGTGCGTGACGAATGTACCGTGAATGACGAATGTACGACGTGGCGGTATAAAGTCTTCGACGTTTCCTATAGTACAACGCTCAGCGTCACGCACACGTCGACGGTGTGGCGTAAGCTTAAGGTCGGTTTTTTAGTTTATGTACCTACTGCCGAAGCAAGTACGTTAAAGGTCGGTATCACAAGTTCTGGTTAGGGGGATCTGGCAGGTAAATTGACAGTTTTGTGTGAACTATCTGCCAGATAAACGATGATATGAGCTTATTTGGAACCTTTGACACTTGACCTGTGAAACAGGCCCTAAATGTGATTTTAAATTAACTTTTATTTATTATATTTATTGCATTATTTCATAAGCCATGAACAAAATTTCGCCTTATTATTAGATGTTTATGTATAAGTTTTGTACATTTCAAAGATGCTTGTAAGTAGATTTGTGCCATTAAGTTTCAATATTTATTTGTAAATAAGAAAACTTTTTTTTAATTTTTGGTTTTTCAACAAAACGTTTGTTGGCCAAAAAATATTGGTAAATTTCTTTATTTGTTCAATTACCGAATGACCATTGACCGTGAAAGGACTGATCAAAGTAAACTCAAACGGTAGTTTGAATAAAACTGGAGTCTCACAACGTACCTATAATATAACTCGAGTGAAACTTGCAGGACTGCAGGACTGCTTGCCAAGAATAGACACAAATTTACCCATGTATGTAATAAATTGAAATATATATTTTTTCCTGTTGTGTTTAAGATATTTTTGACGCATTTTTAACTTGTGTTTATACCAGTTTTGTTTTTTTTGTGAATTTTGTAATTATTGTTAATAAACTTACAAATTGTTTGTTTTCTTTTTATTTAATCAAATCTTACCATTATATTTATCCAATCCAAAATAAAGAGTATAAAAGATAGGCTTTTACTATAACCATATCAAGCAAAACTTAATCGTCCCCGACTGATTTACAGAGTTAATTATAAATCTATGCTTAGCACTGACTTTTCAGGAATTTGTGAGTCAGTTACTTACCCTGTTATACATAGGTCACACTAAAAGTTTCCGGAACTGGCCACTTACATTACATAAACAATATACGTATACGAGAAAGTAAAAAGTAATTACAAAATTTGAAAATGGAACTCTTTGTCTGTAGAATGCAGTTTGTTTCATGCTCAGACCAATGATATTGGTCTGAGGTTTCATCTGAATGTCAGTTGCTTTTACATTGAGGCGCCATTTTAAAATTGGCGTGTCTACATTAACATGGATTTAACTCAGGAAAATTTTCGTACTGTGATTTTCTACGATTTTAAGTGCAATTTGACAGCTAGAACGTCTAACGTCTCGAAGTAGAATAGCTTAATAGATGGGGTTCACTGTTTTGAGCTAGTAGCGCCACTACCAATGAATTTACTATCCTGGCTTGTGTACTAGACTAGCCTTGTGTGGTCGGTGAAGCTAGTATCCGATGGGCTAGTAACTAAGCGTTTTGTTCTTCTGATGACAATCCCGTGATTTCATAGTAAAATTAATTTAAAGATGCCCAAACTAAGTACCGATGCTAATTTAAAATTCATACAATTGTACCTACCGTGAAGAACAATGTCTGTGGAACGTCATTTAGTGTTAGTCTAGTGCGAATTGGCACAGATTTTCTGTTAGATGTGTTGTTTATTTACTCACTGCAATGGTACTGGCATCAATTTACCTAGCTTCATGTACACAGTACTAGCATGTGCCAGGTCAGGACAGTAAGTCAGGATAGTATACAGAAGTTCTAACTTGCTAGCCTAGCTTGAAAAACTGACCTCGCGTATCTCGAGCATTTACTTAATTTATTTGTACTTTTTAAGTTAACTGAATTATTATTGTATACGGCCTACTTTTTTCGTCACCACGCGGTGTAAGTATGATATAGTACGTGCAGAGTTGTACTTGAAGTGAGTAAATTATTTTTACGGCGCGCCGGCCGCCAAGAAAGTAACAAATAGCGTAACTTTCCGACAAAGCTGGCGTATGAATTGGTTTATCAACTAATATGTATTACTTACTTCCTTGGTCGCTATTTCAACGATTGGTGCAGTGGTTAGTAGCTTTATTAAGAATTAACAATAGTATTTATAATTTTTGAGGTACATAAACGATTCTTGTCTATATGTCACTGTAAAAGCCCATAAATAGGTAAGTCTTAGGATTTACCAAGATGAGTTTATAAATATAAGGATTTTATAATTAAATGTTATCTATGGTTCTTATCAACTCCTCTTGGGACTATAATAATAAATAATAATGATATATTTCCACGCTCACACCAATTATCTAGCCCAAAGTAGGTATCATTAAGAACTTGTGATAGGGATACTAGATAACGGACATTTTTGATATACATAATGTATACACTATAAGTGTGATCGTGTGTATGTATGTATGATGGTCAAAGTTGGAAATGAACGATGATCACAGATTAGAACAGTTCTGACATTCGCCATTAAAAGTTACTTAGGAAAATGTTAAGTTTTACCCATAGATTTTTTACTGTGGTACGTATTTTTACAGTAACACTAATGAGGCAACAGAAAAACTAATTAAACTTGATAAAAGATGTACCCTCTTCTAAATATGTCAGGGTACATAATGTTGTCTGCTTAGCTTAAAGATCTTAAATTACTTGTAACATTATGGATTGCAATAAATGATTGAGTACCTATTGAGTATTAAAAGCTTAAGCCTAGATCTCTGATCGGCCGTTTTCATACAACCTTAGATAAATATAATATTATCAACGTCACATAATCAACGTTATCCGCCATAAGTTCCGGGTCACATAAGCAAACATAATTTCATTCCGCCAATATGTTCCAGAGCGTAGATCAAACAGACAAAATGCGCGGATCTCCAGATTAAATTACGGGTCACGGCAGATTAGGCAGCGGTAATACAAGCATTAGCATGTATTAGCGCCATATTCTGAGCATGATTGCATAGTTGACGTCAGCTATGAATAATGATAATAATATAATTTGACATGCATAGGAAAGAAAAGAATGGAACGACAGAAAGCATGAACATTTTTATGTTTCTTAAATCAGTCTTGAATCTACTTTTTGTTACGGGGAAGCTCTTAGTTTTCATCTCACATTATCACCACTTAACCCAGATACTCCTGAAATTATTTATGGTCTCCAAAGTTAGTGATATTTTGATATATGCTTAGTTAAGGTTCTTTTTACTTAGGAAAAATACGAGGAAAATTCCAGCTCACTTGGAAAGTCGGCAAAGTTATGTGTGTTTAAACGCCCAGTAGGAGGATCCACTACTTCACAATAACTACTGCGTAATAAATGGTCGTTATTTGAATTGATATTTTTTTCTTTGGGCGTTAAAACGGCCAGTAGGAGGATCTGGGTTAATTAGGCCAAAGATGGATGCGAGATTCACCCGGAACCCTGATGCTCTTGCTATCGCCACACGCGTAGCCGGTTTGGGGTAAATATTCGAGCGTACTTTTTTGGGCGTCCTATGACCTTTATAAAGAAACTATCATTCATAACAGACTAAACACACGCGTTTTTGAAAATATACCTCGTAGCTTAACCGTATTAAAAAACTAGATAAGAATTAATATTAAAACTTACAAGAATAGCCACATTGAACATCCGACTTGTATGAGCGGCCTAGCCCTGGGAGGCTTGTCCCAGTTTAAATCGCGCTCACAAAACCACTTACTATTAAACGAAATTTTAACGTATCTTTTATCAAAATATCTCATTTTAAAGATATTTACTCCATTTCACAATTTAAGGCACAAAAACTTTACTAACTATTAAATTAAAAAACTGAGACGCCAATATGTCTTTGTCCCGCGTAAAACTGCGCTTCCGATGCTTGCAGTTGACTACTTGTTTTCTATCAGTCAAGCGATGTCACGTCATATTTTGATTTCTGATCAGCCTGAGTGTTAATCGGGCCCCAACTTGTGGGTAGAAAGGACGACGCTTAAGCAAGTTTTAACTCGTTCCCGAGGTAAGTTTTTCGAGAAATGTGTTTTGGTTACCGTGTGTGGTCAGTTCGGTGGCAAGTTTTAGATTATGAACGGAGTGATGTATTGTATCGTCAAGTTAGTATGTTGTAGATAATTGCCTCAGTCTTACGACCTGTAAATATCTACTAAATTAATTAGGTACTCGGGTAATTATAACGAAAAAATACATTTTGTCGTCATTACGGTGGCGTCATTGCGGTGGCGTAGTGAACCACCGGAATGACGCATGAGCCACCGTAATGATATATATCTGTATAATCAATACTATTTATATACTTTAAATATAATAATCTTTCATTTTTTAATATTAATTTTATCCTAAAATACAATTATGTATATCTGACTTAGTTTGGGACTGGAATACTGGATAATGGTTTCATACTGCGTTCTTGTTTTCTTCTCTTAGAACTCTTAGTTTTCTTCTTAGTATTATTGAAGCAATGAATTTATTTCGTTCAGACCCATAATACTTAGTCCATAGAATTTATTAGTATATTTAGTAATAATATTCAGTTAAAAATAAAAATTAGTATTGTTAGTTATTACTAGGTAGGTACTACAGATCCAAGTTAAAAATTACTCTAAATTATGTCTACAAGAACAAGGCAGAGAAAAAGATTCTCCCTATAGCTCAATTGCCTTTTCAAAAAGGAAAATAATATGGGAAAGAAATAGAAAAATTCAATGAGGTATAAGGAGAGAAAGAAAGATACTGCACATATTACTATGCTCAATTATTTTACATAACTTTAACTAAAAATGGACCTGGGAAAGTCCGGATGGTACAACAAAAAATGAGATTGATTTCATCATGTCGACCAAGGCTCGGATATTCAATGATGTCTCTGTGATCAATTCGATTAACACGGGGAGCGATCATCGAATGGTAAGAGGCACATTGAATCTCAACGTCAAATCCGAAAGGTATTGATGAAGTCTACGCTCCGCCCTGAAGCTATCCAGATCCAAAACCCCGAACACTTTCAACTCGAAGTGCAAAATTACTTCGAATACAATGACAGGTACGTGGAAGCTGTCTCTACGGTGGGTTCAAAGCTCTTTAAGACACTCGTCGTCGTCGGCAGCTCACTAAACAGTTCTCCAAGTGGCTATATAGTGTTCGCTAGAGATCTGGCGCTTGGAGAGAGCTTGCTGTCGAAGCTGAAGACAGAGGATGGCAAAATCGTTTCATCGCGACCTGAGCTTTTGACCGAGATTGAAGAAGCTCTTCAGAGGCTATTCAACTCCGTTATACTCGAGGGCAAAACGCCAAACACTTCTTTAAAAAGGGCGATAGGGCCCAAATGAAGAACTATAGACCATCACGCTCCTGAGTCATGTTTATAAGTTGTTTTCGAGGGTTATACGGATCGTCTCGCGTGTAGGTTTGACGATTTACAACCTACCGAACAAGCCGGATTCCGAAAAGGCTTCAGTACCATAGTCACATACATACGTTGCGGCAGGTTATACAGAAGACCAAAGAGCGATAATCTGCCATTATGCTTAGCGTAAAGGTTGGAAGCTCTTCACTGGAAGTGGTAGAGACCATTATATTTACCTGGGACAAACAACCTGGGACGGTTGGTTTACCTGGGATGAATCCAACTCGGCTGGGCAGCGTTCGGGAAGCTACGCGGCATATTCTCGGCCCATCTACCACAGTGTCTCAAGACGTAAGTTTTTAATTCGTGTGTGTTGCCTGTGATAACCTATTGAAGCAAAACGTGGCCGCTTACAATGGGCCTCATAAGAAGGCTCAAGATCACCCAAAGGGTAATGGAGAGGGCTATGCTCGGAGTTTCTCTGCCTGATCACGTAAGAAATGATGAGATCCGCAGGAGAACCAGGTCACCGATATAGCCCAAAGAATTGCGAACCTTAAGTGGCAGGGGGCGGACTACATTGCGAGGAGGACTGACGGCCGCTGGGGTGGAAAGGTCTTTGAGTGGCGACCACGTACCGGGAAACACAGCGTTGGTAGGCCCCCCACAAGGTGGACTGACGATCTGATAAAGGTCGCGGGAAGTCGCTGGATGCGGGCAGCGCAGGACCGACCGGTTTGGAGATCCTTGGGGGAGGCCTATGTCCAACAGTGGGCGTCTCTCGGCTAAAATGATGATGATGATGAACTTTAACTATAACGTAAGAATATGAAGGCTAGCTTAACCAAGATATATTTGTTTTATTTTTGTTACTATGTCATCAATGTTTACTTGCCATCAGTGTACTAGAAAAGTTGATAATAAAAAAAATATTCTTTAAGTACATTACCGCATTTTTATATCAATATTTAAGAAAATTTGCTTAATTAATTAATTGAGTCATTTCAGTGGCTTTTATCATCATTTCGGTGGCACAAAATTTAAAAAATAATATTTCTCCAAAAGTACTGTGTTCTAAAGGGTGCCTCATAAATTATTAGATTCACAGCATCCTAATCTATAATCTAGCGTATTTGGTTCGGGTGATTGGTGAAAAAAAAAAATTGCCACCGTAATGACGTAAAAAAGTCCGCTTTGAAAATTTACCCTTTGATTCCCGGGCGTGGCGGGCGAATTATCGAAAATCTTTGAATGCAGTTTTGTTCTTTATTAAAGGAATGTTTCCTTTAAGTACAATTTTCTATCTCCAGTATTTAGAGTAGGTACTTTCCTTCCAGGTGGCATTGAAAAATTCCATCCTGTATATAAGCTCCAACTACACACAGTTGCACCGCGGTCCCCGGGCATACAACACCTTGCCCGGCGGAAGTACTTCCCTTTGGACTTCCATACTATACTATTGAACTAGCGACCCGCCCCGGCTTCGCACGGGGGCAATACTTATGTAAATATGCATGTATTATACATATAAACCTTCCTTAGGAATCACTCTATCTATTAAAAAAAACCGCATCAAAATCCGTTGCGTCGTTTTAAAGATCTAAGCATACATAGGGACAGACAGACGGCGGAAGCGACTTTGTTTTATACTATGTAGTGATTGTCAGAAGACAACAATCATGCAAAACAGTATTGTTATGATAGCAAGGAGTTTCTCCCGAGTTCTAGTTGTAAAAACACGTGTTGAGAGACTCCATTTTTAACCTCAATCAACCGTAACAATTTTTGTTACTTTAGTTACATTTCCACTTGACATTGGCAAAATGCGTAGGCTTAATGCGACGCGACGCCATTAATTAAGAATAGAATAGAATGATAGCAAATTTTGATAAGATGGTGGAGTTAGAACATACTACGCCTGGCAAAGTGATGGCCAAAGCTCTATACCACATAGTTAAAAAGGATAACACAGAAGTAAAAGAAAATACAAAATGTAGATTAAATTGGTTGAAACTCGCCTCGTACTTGTACACTCTATTTAATTTGTGTTAGATTGAAGATGGGTTATTCTTGTAAATGGAATAAATATGCAATAGTGTAATGTGCCGACTGAAAAATATAGCCCTCCGTTTATCAATATTCTGTCAAAGTTACTAATTGACAAAAACAGATGCGCTATTGAACTGAGATTAGCCTACGATTCAAGATTCGTAACTTGTCTCTATTTCTAACCAATTCACGTGACCCATTAAGTCTCATTTTAAAAACGCTAGTGACTAACTAACGCTAACGTTTTGACCAAGGTTTTTTTTTCAAGGTAGTTGATATCATCCCTCTAAAAGACTAAAGCCCACAAAGGGGTTTCAGACTTAAAAGTCTTTACAGGGGCAGGGGAGCAAGTTATAATAAGAGTATATTAAACGTATAAATATATTCGCTGCAATAGCTGTTTTAAATTCACGATAGCGATGGTAAGAAATTAAGATGGGCGCTCTAGAATAAAATATTAGAGAATATCTTTTATTCTATTCTAGAGTATTTTTTACAGAAAATTGATAAACGGAGGTCTGTTTATCTTTTATAGTTTAAATATTATACCATAACATATTTATTTAAACCATAACATATTAATTAGCCATGTGATGGCAGCAGAGTAGAATAGCATCACCTCATATCCCCCAATGGGTGTCGTAGAAGGCGACTAATGGATCAGCAAAGGGGTATTGGTCACCTTATACCCCGTCCACCAATCCGCATTGATCAAGCGTGGTGGACAGTAGTCCTAGCAGTAGTTTAAGCAATAGCCTAAACCTCCTTTGATGACAAGGAGAGGCCTTGTGTCCCAGCAGTGAGTCTAATTATAAAGGCTGTTATGATGATATTATTAATGCAAAAGATTGTGCACTCTATTCAATTAGTGTTAGGTAAGATTCAGGATCGGCAGTGGGCTAGGCAAAAAAAGCTTGAAAAACTCACGCTTATAAAATTAACCTGTCTGGTAAATTTTATGAGCATGCAGAGTAAGAGTAGAATTATTCATTAATAGCATATCTTTTAAAATACCACCAGAGATACTAAAAGAAATTCTCTACGTTTGCTTCAAATTCCTTTAAAATTAATTGAGTCTACTCTGGTGTAAGTTCGTTGCTCTGTGTCCCAGGTAATTTGTCCAAGCATAGATATCGGGCGTGCGTAACGACTACACGGCCCAGAGCTTGTTTAATCAAACGGTATTGCATTTGCATAACCATGAATATCTTGGAGTGTATTGACTGCAGCGGCCTCATCGGATATGAACAATGCGCATACTGGAATTGACTAAAACAATATCATTAACTATTTGATAGTTAATGACTAGCTTCTGCCCGCAACTTCGTTTGCGCAGGATTGGTATAAATTAAAGCCTAATATTATTCTAATGCATTCTTGTAAAGTTTCATTAAAATCCATTCGTAGTTTTTGCTTGAAAGAGTACGTAACAAACATCCACACGTCACGTACATCCATAAAACTTTCGCTTTTATAATATTATAGTCCGCGCAATATAATAGGCCTGATTTGACACATGTCAAAATATCGTAAATGGTGATGTGACCAAAATAATCGATTATTTACTTACACGAGAAATCGAGTCACAATTATATGAGCTTTAAAATCGTAATTATATCTTGGTTTCAATAATAAATAAAAATCCCACATATCTACGTGTAGACATTCATTTAGTAAAATGATAAAATCAAGTTGTTATTTTAACATCCTTAGTGGTTTGATCAAATCACTTGTGATTTAATCAATTTCCTGTTTTCATTAAAGATACTTGCATTAAAAACATGCAATTCGCTATTTTTGAAAATTTTAAATTTATAATTTAACTCTAAACCTAGAAATCTTTTTTTTCAATTTAGATACAATTTATTCGTATACTGCACCGAATATATTCGTGAAATTAACGATCAATTTAAGTCACTGCACTATCACTAAAGAAAAAAAAGATTAAGAATGTAACTGTTTAATGAAGTTTCAGAACATTATAAAATTACATTTTACTTTAAATATTATGCGAGAAAGAGAGAGAGTTTTTATCTTTTACCTCTTATATCTATGTTCTGTGTTATTTATTTTGCTAAAATATGATTGTATTTTTATTACTGAAAAATGCAATAATTTATTTTTATTCTTTGATTGCGTCTGTTTTGATTGCGTCCCAGTTACATTCTACTGACGTATCTATCTGTCAAAACGGGCCTATTTTATTGCGCGGAATATAGTACGATATTCTTTTAGGCAATTCCACCCGCTGTGGCCTCCCGCTTAACGAATATGTAGTAAGGTTTGTGATATTAGGTAAAACATTAAGGTATGTACATTTTTTTATATATTTTGTGATGGAAAACAAGCTTGCGGCTCACCTGGTGTTCAGTGGTTACCGTCGCCTACAGACACTTGCAAAATTAGGGGTTAATCACTTAACACTGCAAGTGCGTTGCCATCCTGGGGACTAAGTTGATATGCCTTCCATGCCCAGTAATTACACTGGCTATCTTTCACTTCCATCTGAAACACAGCGAACTGCTTCACGGCAGAAATAAGAAAGTGAAGGGTATTTTCTATTTTATTGATTGACCTTGAGAATGAGTAGTGTTCAAATTTTATCCTCAATCAATCTAATTGACGACCAACACCCTAATTGACACCAGACTTTAATACATTATCCACTCAAAGCCAATGTAAAAGACGATACATCAAACTTAAGGAACATTCCCACAGATTTCGCCCGATGAAAGTTTTGCAAGGCCAAAGTTTTATCGTCAGTTTCGATGGGAAAACTTGCGCCGTATAATGTCATAAGCGATATTGAGGACTCTTTTGGATGAGTACTTGAAAAAACCGCGATAGAACGGTTTAAATTTATTTTCTAGGGGCACAAAATTATGTAGAATGAATAGTGCCTTTGTTTTAATTACCTCAACGAAACGATTTATTGACTTTCACAATGTACAAATTGTACCTAAATGAATTAAGAAATTTTTACTTTGACTTTAAACATACGAATATACCAAATAATACTTGTCTGACTCTTCTCTCTTTTCTTCTCTATTGTCTTTTACTTCTTATCTCTTCTCTGTCTTGTGTCTTCTCTCTTCTCTTGTCTTCTTCTATTCACTCTGTCTCTTAATTGGTAATTGCAAGGTCCCAGGTGCAAACTTAACCAGCTTGTTATCTTTCATTGTCATATTTTTATTGTAAATTTCGAGGATAGTATTTTTATATTTGTCGTTATCTAATAGAACAAAATTCCTATTTTGTGCATAAAGAGACAACATTCTTGGATGTACGGCGTCACAGCAACATCCACGTTTCCCGTGGCTCGGCAAGCTAATGAAATATGGACGGCGTTCGTTCACACAGCCTACATTATTAAACTGCAATCACAGTTTGCTGCGACGAAACTAGCTGGAAGAGCTATTACATTATAGGTACACTTACGTTGGTAATTACGGGATGTTGTTCGTGGCAGTTGAAGAATGGAGAGTTTAAAATATATAGGAGATTTTGCTGTCTTTCATAATCTGCCATCGGCTCCTAAGCCATAATCAGATGTTTTGAAGGCTCGCATGTGACACTTATGTAGGAACCTCCAGCGAGAGTACTACAAATAATTCTTATTGCAGGCTAAAACTAGATTCTTGTGTCAAGTTCAGTAATTTGCCAACGTTTGAGACAGTTTTTAATTGTCGCTAAGCAAATTCCTTGATATATGGTCCCTTGGTCCCATTTAATTTTGATAATCTGACGAGTACTTTTTGAGTTATTATTATAAAGTAATGCCTATTTGATTGACATCTATGATATCGTAATCTTTTTACTTGTTAATCTCAAAGATATCGTGACAGTTTCGTGAAAATTTGTATATTTAAACCGCTAAAAAGCAAATAAAATATATTTTTAAAACCGCCTTCAAAATCAAAAAAGCAGAGCAATAAAAATTTTGTTTAAAATCTTTATGTTTTTATGGGGTCGTTGGTGCCAACCTCAATAATTCGAATAAACAGACTGACCGCAAAATAATTTAGATTTTTTTAAACAAAATTTTTGTTTCTGCGTTTTTAGTATTGAAAGCGGTTTTTTTATTTAAATTTTTTTTTCACTAGACATTGGCAAAATGCGTCTAGAAGATAAATGATTATGTAAATGATCCAAATACGTTGGAGTAATATCTGCGCGAATTGTACTTAATTCATATTGATATATCTATTGATCTGTTTTGAAATCAGTTAGCTAAAATAGCTTAGTGCGCGGTCGGTACCCACGGTTCGGTTAACTACTTCATTCCATTTATTTTCATAAAACATTGCATGATTCCACCTTCTTTGTACGATTTAACAAACTGTTGCAAATTATAAGATTGCCGTTTTGCACTATGTCCACGACTAAACTGCCTGGCGGGGAGCCAATGGGGATTCGAGAATAATAAATCAGACTTTTCAGTCCTTTCCTCTTTAGGCTATGTAATTAATTCCATGCGGTCTTATTTGGGTTATTCATCATTGTCTTTGTTTACGATTTCAAAGAACTCTCGCAAATTTAGGGAAATGCCTCGGTCTTGCGTTTTTCGTAATTATCACGAAAGCTGCTTAGCTTTACCAAGTGCAATTTTTCAACTCGATTTTCCACCGTGCCTCAGAATGTACTAGTGGTCTCGGCTGCTGTCACTATGATAATAGTCTTGAAATTATTGAAAATACCAAACTGAAGTGGCTACTGTGACTTCCTTATAACTTAAAAATATTTTTTTTGGAATTATGTCTGTGTCTGTGCGTTAGCACGATAACTCGAGTATGCTTTAACTTATTGCAACCAAATTTAACATGCATGTATGACATCAAAATATAAGGTTTCTGTCAACTTTTGTTAAGCAACCAAGTGCGTGGTCGGTACTCGGATGGGTGACCAAAATTTAACATGCATGTATGACATCAAAATATCAGATCCCGGTATACGATAGAGTCAAGGGGAGACCACTTCCGATTTTTTTTCTTTTGTATATTGTATTGAATTTGTTGGTGTATGTACAATACAGTGTGAATAAATAAAGTCGCCAAGCTTCAAGGTCACACGATTCAATAGTCGGACAAGACTCCGCTCGCCTTTCACCATTTAATTGATAGATCTATTGGCTACGTCAATCCCCGAGAGCTCCACATCCGTAATGTAGACACGATTGTTTTGAATTGGCAGTCAATAGACAGACATTTGCCTGCTGTTTGCGGACCGAGGCCCATAGATGAGCGTAATTGGAATAAGAGTCGACACGTTCCCTCTCCAAACACTATCAGTGGTATAGCAAATACTCCTTACCGTTAGAGTGCTTATACACATCGGCAAATGGAGTCTGTGATGACAAAACGACGAAATCAATGATGTAACGTCCTGAAATACAGCTTTAAAAGTTTTATAATACGGGCATGAAAACAAATTTTGCATTTTATTAGTCATTTACAATATGTTTAATATTTAAACAATTAAAATAATAACAAACATAATCATCAGTTAATTTTCTACCTCTTTTTCTTAGCTCTGCTTTTAAAGCACCGTTATTCATTGACCCGTAACTGTGTATTGCAAAAATATTCATAACAATAATACTACTTTCTGCCTGCGACTTCTTCTGATCAGTATAAATTATATCCTGTATGTTATTCTGATGTATGAGCTAGATTATTGTAAAGTTTTATTAATATCCATTCAGTAGTTTTCGCGTGAAAGAATAACAAACACATCCATCCATACAAACTTTCGCGTTTTTAATATCAAGTGGGATGAAATAAACTCGCGTAGCCCACTACTCACGCTACGTCTTAATTTCTAGGTAAATACTAGAAAAAATGGAATGTTATCAAGACAGATATTTTTGAGCTTTTGTCGTTTTAATTTCTACGTAAGTACTAGAGATTCTTAAGTCAGATATTTTCGTTTACAAATCTTTTTTGTTTTTTTTACCTCTTCTATTTATTCATTACCGATTGAACCTTTTTTCTTTTTTTTTGTCGGGGAGGTCAAATTCATTTACGCATCGTCCCTGCGGGGTAGTGCCAACCGCAGGGGATATGTGGGACTCGAGGTAAAGGCGTTCCCTCCATACCCACTAAACATCCTCCCCGATCTGACCTCCAGTGCGCTATTACGGGACGGCTCGGGATCTGCGCACGCGAGCGCAACTATACCGAGACCGTCCCAACGCTGCCTGTCTAGGCACTCCTTGTCCACTAATTGGTGGCCAGCAGCCCACAGGGGCTACCGACTGACGCCGGCCTTATAGGCCGCCTCCTCGCCGACGGCTGCTCGACCTGGCGCGTCCTCCTGAAGAGGACACCGGGAGCAGCCATCGGACCGCACACGGGGGACTTCGGGCGCGATTACCGATTATGCCTAATGATCTCGTTATTCTTTCTAAAAAGAATAAGACCAAGTAAGTCATAAAAAGTACAGGGAAACTGGCATTATTTCACTAAGATTTGAATGAAAGAAAACGGGATTTAAACCACGTACCTTTGATTTTGGGTTAATCCGATATTCATCCGTGATCATGGCGCATGTAACTGCGCCGAAATATCGGATTAACCCAAAATTAAAGGTATGTATGAAAGAAAACGGGATTTAAAGTGTAGGTTTAAATCCCGTTTTCTTTCATTCAAATGATAGTGACCACGTTAGCTTAAAACAATACATTATTTCACTAAATTTATATTTTAAGATCAATCTGCGTTTGTTTGTACTGTCACGGTTGCCACTATGTCACGAATCGAGTGTAAACAAATGAGAAGGTATTCTATATCAAATCTAAAATATAAGTTTTAAATTATTTAGGTAGCCAATATATCCTTTGTGAAGTAAAAAAATATATGGATTTTTAGGGTTCCGTACCTCAAAAGGAAAAAACGGAACCCTTATAGGATCACGTTGTTGTCCATCTGTCCGTCTGTCTGTCAAGACCCTTTATCTGGGGAACGAGCGGAGGTATCGAGTTAAAATTAAAACCATAACCATATATCTACGGTCCCTTGAAGCTGTGAAAAGATCATACTTCTTAGTTAACGCAAAAAAAGATACGGCCGTTTATGTCGCAAAAAACGTATATTTCGACACTCTCAAGGGAACCAAAATTCATAGGGTATATTGACCTAGAACTATGAAATTTAGCAAGTAATATTGTCATGTACTACAAATACAGAGAAAACTGAAAACTATGCATTTGTAGTAAAATCATATAAAATATAATCTTTATTTAAAGTACGTAATCAATCATCGAGGTATGCGCTTATCTCGGTAACGAACCGAGTTGAAATTCAAACCATATACTCAGGTCTACAGTTCCTTGAAGCTGTGAAAAAATCAAACTTCTTAGTTAACGCAAAAAAAGACGAAAAACTTATATTTCGACACTCTCAAGGTGTTAGGTTCGCAACGTCGCTCAGAGATGGCGCTGAACCGAATACGACAATTCTACATGGCATTTTGATGTACAATGTGATACTATTCATTCTTTTCTCAGTCACCACTTACAAGTCGGGATTAAATTTGAGATTTAAATAAAAAAACAACATTAATTGTGTTACCTGACCAATTTAGGTATGAACTGTAAATATAACCACAATTATAAAACACAATAAGGTTTTAGAAACTGAATCTTGGGAAATGCATTTCCCAAGCGAGTCGACTCGATTCCTGAACTATTTTTAATATGTTGTAACTGCAAATTTCTACGGAACCCTCTGTGGGCGAGTCGGACTCGCACTTGTCCGGTTTTTTTCAGTATGTTAGATAGAGTTCTTTATATTTTAATTATTCCACGCACAGGCTACTACGATGCAGAATTAATTGAAACCTACAATAACCGCAAATATCATTGGCCGAGGTTCACCGATAGAGTGCAATCAGAATTTGCGGCGGGCTCGCCGCCCGGGCGCACTAATGGACAGCGAAGATAAATATTACACGAAGTGAATCTATCTGCGCAGTCACCGCGAAATATCGAATTCAATTTACTATTTTAATTTTTTATCAAAATGAAGGGTTATGATTTTAGCAGTCTATGTATGTATGTATATATTTATATTACTATTCATATAACTTAGATGAATAATGTGTCAATCGATTTGGTCCGAGTAACATGGGCTTTGTTACTCGGACCATAATAACGAAAATAACGAAAAAGTTGCGTGATCCAATCAGAAATGATGGGGTCCGCAGGAGAATCAAGGTCACCGACATAGTCCAAAGAATTGCGAACCTTAAGTGGCAGTGGGCAGCGTACATTGCACATTGCTAGGAGGACTGAAGGCCGCTGGGGCGGAAAGGTCCTCGAGTGGCGACTGCGTACCGGGAAGCGCGGCGTTAGTAGTAGCGTCCCACAAGGTGGACTGACGATCTGGAGAAGGTCGCGGGAAGCCGTTGGATGCGGGCAGCGCAGGACAGATTGGCTTGGAGAACCTTGGGGGAGGCCTATGTCCAACAGTGGGCGTCTCTTGGCTGAAGTGATGATGATGATGAACATAGGCTACATTTTAACCGACTTTCATAATAGGAGGAGTTAATTTTACCTTTTAAATCCCGATTTTAACCTATTTCATTTCTTTCTTGTTTTCCGTAGTCGGAAACAGAACAGTCGGTACAGTTTTTGAAACTGTTCTTTTTTGTTATGCTAACGAACTGAAGGTTCACTTGATGGTAAGGGATCACCGCCGCCCATATTTAATTTAATTTACCCGTTCTACTGAATAATATAATAATATGTATAATATATTTCCACGCTATATATAATTAATGCCTTGATGGACAATAAATATGGGAAAAAAAAATGATATACTTACTAACTCTTATTAACATTGAAATAAATACACATATTCAGCGCTAAAGCCTTCCATTATATTAAACCTAAGTTTGAAATCGAACCGAACTTAATTTATCCGACGATATTTTCCACTTAAATTTAAAGACACATTCCTGAGGTACATATTACCATTCAGTGGGCATGAAATTCTCTGGCAACATTTTTGCACGTCGCTTCCCGTATCTATGAGGTATGCGGAATTTTTGCGCAAATTTTTTCTATACAGTTACCGGAGAATTCTTGTACATTTAAGTAGGACGTTATGTTTAGAACTCGTCCGCTTTGTGAATATCATATGAATATGAGAAAAAAGGTGAAGGTATTTTATAACGGAATTTTGCCTGGATTGAAAAGGATCACCTTACAGAAGATAACTCGTAAAGAATTGTCTTGTATATTCGTAATGAATATTTTTTTTTCATGAAGATATCGAACACAAATGACTCTATTTTACTTTATGGTAAGCAGACGTCCAAACGTGAAGATAGCTAGTTCGAGAGATAAGCCGCCGCGCTAGCTACCCTCACCTTGCCAACCTGCAAGGTGCTTCTTCACGCCTCTTTTGAATGACCCAGGATTGTAGGAAGGAGGGAACACGTGTGCTGGTAGCGAATTCCATTTCTTTATAGATTGCGATATAGAAAAGAGTTGCCATATTCCAGCAAAGGGGAAGGTGGTAGGATTAGGGAAAAAACTTATCTGAACACTCGCCGTGGTACAAACGGTTATACGCGCTCAGTGACGCAACATCGCGTCGCAATTGGAGAAGCTCAAGTCAAGATCGTCTGTCACCTCTTTGTCGCCGATGATGTGGGCCGCGCGGCAATGCAACCTACTAAAAGCATCGAGTAAGTACTTGTCGGAGCCATCGCATAGGTGCGAGCAATACTCTACGCACGACCATATTTGCGTCTTATTAGCAAGCACAGTTGATCAGGCGTAAAACAAAGCCGCACCATGTTCAGGACTCCGAGTTTCTGTGAAGCTGTTTTTATCGCGTAATCTTTCGTATTCAAGTCGCTTCGTACCTCCATACCGAGCAAGGTGACACTGCTCTGTAGCGTCAGTGTTATGCCTTAAAGAGAGGGAAGGGAAAGGAATGGCGACAACTAACCGTAAACCGGAGTTTTCTTAGCATTTTAACCAAACTTAACCAAATTTCTGTACCCATTTGGAAACAAGGTCCAACTTCTGGTTAAGTTCAATGACAAGATTCTCCCTGCAGCACTGGCGTCGTCAAAATAGCCCGCATGCACTGTACTATCGTCTGCATAGCAATGGATGTTCCCAAGAGGAATCATATCATTGATATGCAGAAGAAATAGTGTAGGGGATAAAACGGAGCCCTGATGAACACCGGCATTCAGTGAGATGAACCGTGAACTGCATCCGTCATAGAAGACACGAATCCTATGCTTATACAGGAAGCCGGCCATCCAGGTACAGAGCTGAACAGGCAGACCATACGCCGGAAGCTTGGAAAGAATACTTTTGTGCCAGACCCTGTCAAAAGCTTTGGCGATATCAAGGTGAGAGCTAATGGTGGTCTTGAACAATTATTTCGTCCCGAAATAGTGGTAGGGCTTTTGACGATTTAAAAGTACTTAGCAAAGTCCAATTAAATAAAGAGCTTTTTCATTTTCATTTTCATAACAGGTAACAGCTCATAAAGAAAGTGGACGGTAGAAAAGAGGTAGGAAAAAGAAGGACAGTGGATTAGCTTCTCAAATGTGGAGCAGTACTTTACAGAAAACTATATCCAAATAACTCTACACTTTCGCAGTGATGCTGTTGTAAATTTCTTAAAAAGCAGAGCATATGAGGGAAGTTATTCGATACTGCACAAGCGTTCGAAAGCTGACGGCGTGTCGCTGAAAGTTTTTAATAGAAAATTCAGAATAAAAAAATAAAATCCGTGTCGTACTGACACGTTGCCTGCTGCTCCTTAAAGGTCGCAACACACTTGTCAACTAGGAAAGGGAACGTAACCACATCGCCTCTTTTTAACCGACTTCAAAAAAAGGAGGAGGTTTCGATTGTATTTTTGAATTGTTTTTTATTTCTTTTTTTATAAAAAGGTCAAACAAATGACTCCATTCCGCCTGATAGTGAGCAGAAGTGGAATCCAAATGCAAAAATAGCTGGTGCGAGAGATACACCGCCGCGCTAGCCACGACCTGCAAGGTGCCCACACCTCTTTTGAATGACCCAGGATTGTAGGAAGGAGGGAACACGTGTGCTGGCAGTGAATTCCATTTCTTGATTGTGCGGCAAAGAAACGATTTGCCAAACTTCTTAGTTCGCGTTGGAATGTTAGCCACAGTTCATCGGTGACAACGTAGACCAGCACGCGTAGGCCTTAATAAGAAGGGAGATGGTGGGATTAGGGAAAAAAGCTTATCAGAGCACTCGTCGTGGTACAGAAGGTTGAATGTGCTCAATGACGCAACATCGCATTATGAGTCCTCATAACTCTTAACTGGGTGTACCGATTTCGAAGATTTTTTTAAGGTTTGGAAGCTGGTGCTTATCACGTGGTCCCAATTTGATCTTGAGTTGTTTGTTTTAAAGTTATCTCTAATATTGCCTATTTATTTGACATCGATGATATGTGGATGATATCGTAATCTTATTACTTGTTTGTATAAAAGATCTCGAGTTTCCTGAAAATGTTTATATTTAAAATACTAGAAAGCAAACAAAAATATAAAAAAAAACTACTATTTCAGCCATGAAACAGTTTGCTGTGTTTCGGATTGAAGGGAAAGGTAGCCAGTGTAATTACTGGGCATGGAAGGCATTTCATCTTAATCAAACGACGATCCACTTACGACCAGGTTTGCCGTCAGCTTGTTTGTCATATAATTGTATAAAAAAACGCTAATAATCTCAAAAGGTGTCGATCAGGTAACATTCGGTTACACACAAAGCCACATCTGGCAGTATGGGTCACACAATAACCCAGAATAGCGACAGACCGCCACTCTATCGGCTACAGAAAAAGGGGCAGCGAAATCCTTTAATAAATAAATCAACTGAAGCAAAAGACCAGGATAGATGTTGCATTTAAAATCATATCAGCAGTCCAGGTCCATAAATATATAGAGTCATTTCCTTGTTATAAAATAACCTTTCTCTTCTTGACCTATTACATTTCTTCGCTAGGTATTTTAAAGGCAGAATCGTCTACACGAACAGTCTCAGTATAACACTTTACCTTATTGTCCATTACTGCCAGCTGGTAGACCTAGTTTTTATGAAATCGCAAGCGAAAATGGGCTTTATTATTCCGGGCAAAAGTCGTTCTTACCTCACTGTATATAGATTAAAGTCTTTTAGAGAGCATTGTGGTACGTGCACATTTGCGGAAGCGCTTCTGTTTATTTGTTTACGTGAAAAATAAAATACTGACATGTTAATATGCTGATCTATTTACTTCATATTCGCTAGACCAATAGTTTACAAACCAAACAGACAAAGCAAAAAACAACTAAAGACAATTTAATGTCCGTTTACTATTTAAAGAATATTGTCATCGGAGAGAGACTGATTTAATTAGTCGATAAACATGATCAATGCAAAAATGTTTAATACATTAAAAGAGTAAATATTATGCAGCAAAGATTGGAGTTCCATTATAAGCGCTGAAAGCCGAGGAGCCAGGACTATTATGAGTTCAAATCACAATTTTATTGAGCTCCTCGGTTCAGCGACAGAAATTTAAAATCATAATTATTAAATTCTGTAATTAAATGAACTACCTCTTAACTACCTGGGAGATGAAGAGGTATTAGACATCCTCATTCAGAACTTCCCTTTTAATTTGAGAGTCAGTTTTAGGCCTTTTTATTTAAATCAATATTAATTATTAAAGTATTTTTAATGTCACTGTGTTTAAATTATATCTCATTGTTCACCCTCAAAAACTGAAAATGCCTGCTTCAACTAAAAAACAGCTCACGACGCATTGTAATCAGTGCACAAACATCCACTTCGCGAAATTAAATAGCTACTAAGAAAATGTTCACGACGAGTTGTGGAACATAAAGACCTCGCCTAATGAGCATTTTTGTAATTCAACTCATCTCGCATTAAAAATAAGGTTTGGTTATATGTTCGGAGTTTTCTAGCAGATGTGTGCGGGCCACAAGCAGCGATGGCGGAGGTCGCATGCGGGCGTCACTCGATCACGCACTACCTGCATGTTGCGAGCTTACCTTACGTAACGTAGGGCAAGGGTTACGGAGGTACATTGGCTGGCTTTTGGGTTGCTCTGTTTTATGTAAAAAGTAAAATATTGCTGTACGAAGCTTTCCTTCGTGTGTTTTACTGCGGTGTGCGGAAAACCTGTACAAATTTAGAGGGCGTTCGGGGATAGTTGAAGTTTTTTATCGTTTCTTTTTTAACTTATCAGAAGCTGTTGACCGTCATCTCCTAACTTGAAATGATGTTAAGTGCGAAAATGAATGTGAGTTTTATCTGAAAACTAAACCACTGCGGTAATCCTATACTGACTGTCGGAAAAATGTAGTTAAAACCATTCTTACGCCGAACACTTTGACAACATAGCCCAGTACTTTGAACTCTCCTGTGGTTACTAGAAAAATGCACTGAAAAAAAATCGACTTGCCTCAGGCGGGACTCGAACCCGCGTCTTCCACAATCCGGGCGGAAGGATGGAAGATGCGGGTTCGAGTCCCGCCTGAGGCAAGTCGATTTTTTTCAGTACATGAGTAAAACTGTAAACTAATTCCAATTTAATTAAGAAGATATCTTTGGTCCAGATCTAACAAAATCACTGTTAATTAAAGTAAGTTTATAATATCATGCGAATTCAAAGCATTATTATTCTGTTTCGAGCTGCACTGATAAACTATTCTCTTTGAACGTATAATGCCTTTTTTTGCCAAAACCCTGGTATTTTGCCCGCGGCGGTGTAACCTCAAACGCTTACAACGAAATAAAATAAAAAATATTCCTCTGAGAGAATAGGTTTTGCGGTTTTAAATTGGTAAAAATTTTAACCTCTCTATTCAAGAGTAGATTGGTTTATTAGAAAGGCTTTATTCATTAATCAGTCAAAAAGATACATATAAATAAATTTCATTTCTAAATAAATATTAATAAGTATCTTTTGTATAAAGTACATTAATAAGGAAAAAATCGGGAGTGGTCTCTCCTTGACTTTCTTGTATACCGGAAACGACTCGAAGGTTGATAGAAACCTTATATTTTGATGTCATACTTGTGTGTTAAATTTTGGTCACCCGTCCGAGTATCGACCGCTCACTTGGTTGCTTAACTTTCGTGATCGACGGCTCAAAAGTTGATAGAAACCTTATATTTTGATGTCATACACGCATGTTAAATTTGGTTGCAATAAGTTAAAGTATTCTCGAGTTGTCGTGCTAAGTGCTAACGCACAGACACACAGACATAATTCCAAAAAAATTTTTTTGGTCTCAGGGAGGTCCAAACGTGTAAATCCGTCAAAATCTCGAGGTCGATTTTTTACGATTACAAGACTTCTACTTCGTATACGAGAAAGTGAAAATGGTTAATAATTACATACTTCATTATACATGCTCGTCGGACGAATTGGCAAAGAGACGAAATACAGCATGAGACATGTAAGAGATGTTGTCTAGTTAAGCTAAGAGTCTGCGACGTTTAAGTATAGTGACGAAAAACGTAAAGTGACGAGCTATCAACAGAACCGCTTACAACCTCTGTTCTAATGGATCTATTTTAACACAATTTTTATTCCTTCCTTGTTTATCGTTGCTACCATTCGCTATATTGGCAGTTTGTAACCGATGAAAACATTTTTTAATTACTTGATTGCGATTTCGAATAAACCTTTTGCAGTTTTTTTGGCACGAGTTGCATCGTTTTTAATGCACTTTATCGACTACCGCAACTTAATATATTCGCTAGGCGCGATCTACGATGTGAACTTTTTTTAAATCTCCAAACGTAGTGCTGATATCGTAAATCCTGCAACAAGCTGCGTTTACAGTGAATGGGGAAGAAGGGGAGTTTTTGAAACGAATAAATATGAGCATTAATGACTTATGGCAATGAGACTTCACTTACAATGGACCTGATAAGAATGCTCGAGGTCACCCAAAGGGCAATGGAGAGGGCTATGCTCGGTGTTTCTTTACGAGATCGAATCAGGAATGAGGAGATCCGTAGAAGAACTAAAGCTTACGATATAGCCCAAACAATTTCAAAACTTAAGTGGGTGGGGCACATTGCTCAGAGAGTGGATGGCCGATGGGGCCGAACAGTTCTCGAGTGGCGACCACGCACCGGATGACGCAGTGTGGGTAGGTCCCCCACAAGGTGGACTAACGACCTGATTAAGGCTGCTGGTCATGCCTGGATGCGAGGAGCACAGGATATTTTCCGAGATAATAAGTGGGCTAGTACACTTACTCGCCACGCGCACGCTTTTGGTGCGACAGTTGCACGAGGTTCCGAATCGTCCTCAGTCGGTTTAGAACACTCATGGAATGAGAAGATAGTCTTATTGGTGACCGGGAACTACGCCGCTATGCACACAACATCGACTGTCACTGCACAAATGCCTCCGGGAGTCATCGGCGGCGTTCGGCGATCCTCGGTTGAAGGCTGCTACTCTGCACAACCTTTTCTAGGGCACCAGCGGTGTCTCGCTAACGATAACTAATATAACCTTGTAGAGCCTAAATAAGTAACCTATAAATATACAGCCCTTTTTTATTTACGTCCTGTAGCTAGAACTTTAACAAATGATCCGGCTCAAAGGACTTTATAGGGTCCTAGCTACAAGACGTTGGAGCCTCCAACCAAGGATCGTGGAACTCATTTACGCGCCAACATCAACCATATCCGATAATTATTAATACTCCGCTTCGCCTGAATAGCGGTACTAGTCTTATTCGGCTGGAGGTATGCCATATCGCGATATATTTCCTGGAATCGTTAAAGGTTTTGACGGGACTACGTGGATAGAGAAATTTCGGAATTCTTTGCGGTAATAGAGTGTAGGATATCATGGCAGCAGTCGTTAGAGTTAGGCTCGGCGCAAACGGGCCACCGACCACAGCCACCGGTGCATACGCTTTTCAAACATTTTGTATAGCCTCGGCGCATATGGGTGCTACTACAAAATGTTTGAAATAACGTATGAATTGCTCGTGGTGACCCATCGAATATTTGCTCCGAGCCTCCGAACTTTAATTGCATTCCGAAATGTCTCTGTTATATTAGGCAGGGAATCACGGAAAAAATAATACTCATTGAACGCACAAAATTAAAATTCAAATTATTTATTTGCCTATGAATAAGGTACACTGTAGATGGTAAACATAATAATAAAATCACTTATTCAGCTATTAATGTTAGCATGCAAATATTGGACTGACAAAAATGGGATCGAAAATTGGGATCCAACGAAAATAAATGAATTAATTAACATCAAATCAATCAATCGATAATTAGAATCAAATTTATCAATAAATACACCATCAAATCAAATTATTTCAAACAAACAATATTTTTATAATCACCCAACGTCATTATGACACAATACAATTATTAATTTCTAATTATTATTGTTTAAAATCAAAATATTCCTGCACAGTGTAAAAATTTTATCAATCAGCCAACTGCGTAGGGCGCATTTAAATCTGTTGAATGGCAAGTATTGGATATTTTTAGGTAGTTTGTTATATACCGACATGCATATCCAACAACAGTTCTTCTGAAAAAAAAAAGATTACAACAATACAGCTTACATAAGCTTAGCAAAATTAGGCAACTTTGATAGGTCTCCCTTTTTCCAAATATTCTCCTTATTTTTGGCATTGACCCGAAATAGTGTCTGCATTGTTTATTTATTATTATTTTACTCTATATTCTACTCTAATATAAGCTAACAGCTTACTTACTAACAATGTCAGAAACAACAGAATAATTCAAAACTTTTCACAGGCTACCAATATTAATTACTACATACTATGGATATACGAGTAACATAGTATGTAGTTATTTTAAAAAAGAGTTAAATAAAAATGTTTGTAACTGTTATTTAAAGAGAAAGAAACAATACATTTTAAAAGCATTTCTAAATTTCAAAGCGTAAAACTTTTCACACAAATGGACCACGTATAAAAATAATAAGGTATTGGACATTGCTACGGGCTACGGCGTAGCATGTCGTAGCTACGTGCTGACAGCGCCACGTAGACACGTGACCTTCGAACATAAATATGAAGTGATCATCTTTATTACATTGCGAAGTACTATTTGATTTATCAGTTGTATTCTGTTATATCACTTTAAATGGTACCGCTATACTTAGAAGTATCAAAATTATTAGGTAAAGTTTGTATTATTTTGCATAAAGATGTTATGCTACATATTGTATGCCACTTGTGTGAAATACCTTATCAAAAAAACAAAGATCATTAGAAATTGATCCAGGGGCACAGAAAATAAGGAGTCGCTTATTCGGACAGCTTTTGCTAGCCGTCAGTTTTGAAAACTTTCAACTAATGCAAAATCTCAAATATATATGTACATATGCAAAAAGCACATTATTTAAAAAATAAACCAACTGATTAGCTAAAACCCTTGAAATATAGCAGAAACAGAAAATTTATTGCAGTACAGGAAATAGAAGTTATAGTATAATGATTGTATACGATGTACTTGCACATAAAGAAAGCAACAAATGCACTTACAAAAAATATTAATTGTTCAGGCACCTAGTTTGTAATAACACGATAACACGATAAAAAAACAAACATAGCTCTTCAGGTACATTATTAAGATACACTTATAAATCGATCTCATAAAATATTAAAAGTCAATTTTAGTTCATTTTAGTGTTTTATTGAGAAATACCTAACTTCAGCCTAACTTATTCCTGTGCCAAGATTAAACACCAGAAAACGCCAATTTAACCAACTGCTATTGCTTGCTTCTAATTGCACAGGTTAAAATTATTTTGACGTATTTTGAAACGCAGCGAATAGTCAAACTTCCTACAATTCTTATTTGCACCTTCCTTGATGCGAGGAGCACAGGATATTTTCCGAGATAATAAGTGGGCTAGTACACTTACTCGCCACGCGCACGCTTTTGGTGCGACAGTTGCACGAGGTTCCGAATCGTCCTCAGTCGGTTTAGAACACTCATGGAATGAGAAGATAGTCTTATTGGTGACCGGGAACTACGCCGCTATGCACACAACATCGACTGTCACTGCACAAATGCCTCCGGGAGTCATCGGCGGCGTTCGGCGATCCTCGGTTGAAGGCTGCTACTCTGCACAACCTTTTCTAGGGCACCAGCGGTGTCTCGCTAACGATAACTAATATAACCTTGTAGAGCCTAAATAAGTAACCTATAAATATACAGCCCTTTTTTATTTACGTCCTGTAGCTAGAACTTTAACAAATGATCCGGCTCAAAGGACTTTATAGGGTCCTAGCTACAAGACGTTGGAGCCTCCAACCAAGGATCGTGGAACTCATTTACGCGCCAACATCAACCATATCCGATAATTATTAATACTCCGCTTCGCCTGAATAGCGGTACTAGTCTTATTCGGCTGGAGGTATGCCATATCGCGATATATTTCCTGGAATCGTTAAAGGTTTTGACGGGACTACGTGGATAGAGAAATTTCGGAACCTACAATTCTTATTTGCACCTTCCTTGATGCCCTCAGTTATTACGCGCTTCCACACGTGTGAAAATGAAACAAGCTATTCTATAACAGAGAAAGAGCAGACAAGATGATTTCATTCTAAAGTAATACGAGTTATATTGTGCCATGAATAAAGGATAGGTCGCTCCGCAACGCGGGATGACGCCGACAGATTCGGCGGAATAAAATTACGCGACATAATGTGCGACGGAGGATTATGCTTTTCGCGCATTTTTAGAGTACCTACAGTAATTCAAAAAGATAAAAGAAAACACTCACGCTCCACTTTATTCGTTTGCTGTTTGTTAAGAACTTTTTTACCCCAATTAGGACGAAGTCAAAAGGAAGAGTAATGATTTTAGCAGTCTATGTATACAAGATGTATACATACACTAGCATTTGCCTGCAACTTCCTCCACGTGGAATAGTAGCATTGGGCAGATTTTTTTTTTGTTATAATTTTTTTCATTAATCATACACTATGTTTGCAATAAATATATGTAAGTATAGTAAACATAGACAGATTTGTTTGAACTTCCATACGAACTTTCATCTCCTATTTTATACTCTTAAGGGTAGAAATTCGAGAAATCGTAAAATACATAATTCGTATTTTTTACCGTAAAGGCTTTACCAGTTATCAGTATGAAAATGACGGATTTCCCATACAAACTTTCATACCCTATTTTTCCCTAAGAGTTGAATTTCGAGAAATCCTAAAATCATCATCATCAACAGCTCATATAATGTCCCCACCGAGGGGCTCGAGCCTACCCCACATTAGGGGCGATTAGGCCTTAGTCAACCACGCTGGCCAAGTGCGGGTTGGTCGACTTCACACACAACCTAAGAATTTCGTCATAGGTGTGTGCAGGTTTCCTCACGAGGTTTTCCTTCACCGTAAAAGCGTTGATTAAACGTTCATATTAATTCAAAATTTGAAAACACATTGGCACGTGGCGGATTTCGAACCGCTGCCACCCGGGTGGAAGCACTACGCCACCGCAGCTTCTACAAATCTACAAAACAAATATGTAGTGTTATATGTCTGTGGTCTTCTGTGAGATGGATGTACTATCCCAGTTAGAGCTGCTTTAGTTTCAAGCAGCTAGTCCTCTGTGCCGTACTTAATGTTCGTATTATAGAATGAGTCTCAAGAATCAACGCCGTACTGAGCGTCGTACGTCTCTATTACTTTGTCCTTGATAGAAAGTGACAGACGATTCACAAGACATGCTTGATTACTGAGTGTCATTCAGTAATACGGGCGTAAAACTTGGCTTTATCTCAGGAATGCAATTATAATTGATATTAAAGGATATAACCCTGATTGATGTATTGTTTTTATAGAAGACTAGCTGCCCGGCCACGCGTTGCTGTGGTAATTTCATACTACTGACCTGTAACATTGTATCTGCAGTAAAAAAAAATGACTACTTATCAAGATAAAAACTATCCTATCTCTCAAGTTGGATCAAACTGCACACGGTGTACAAATTTGATTGAAATCGGTTAAGTGGTTTAGGAGTCCATTGAGGACAAACATTGTGACACGAGATTTATATATATTAAGACTAGCTTCCGCCCGCGACTTCGTCCGCGTGGACATTTTACCCCTTTAGGGGTGGAATTTCCAAAAATCCTTTCTTAGTGGATGCCTACGCCATAACATGCATGCCAAATTTCAGCCCGATCCGTCCAGTGGTTCGGGCTGTGCGTTGATAGATCACTATGTCAGTCAGTCAGTCACCTTTGAGTTATATATATTGAGATATTTATTGCTTCATCGAAAGTTTAGTTACTTTTGGGTTTTATGTCCTTTTATGTAGGTGACAGCCTGTGGTAACGGTAACTTATTTTGAGGCACTGGATAGGCCATACTGCCAGATGTGGGTTAGTGTCAAAGCTCTGCTGAACCCCTTTTACGATTATCAACGTCTTCACTTACATGCTTGATTGTCTCTACCATACCACAACCTAATCTGCAAAATAGCGAACTCAATATAATCCACGATGTCCATTAATCTCAAAAGGCTCGCATAAGTCAGACAAATTGTAACATACAAGGACCCTGGACATAAATCAAGGTAACGACAGCAAGTGCCCCGTACGTTTGGCACTCTCCTAAATGCAAATACGGTCCGCAAATCATTTTGGGACGTCTGACGCAGTTATATTCCACAAAGTGCCTGGACTAGTATTTGTCATGTTTCTTGCTTGCAAATTTGACTTTCGAGAGAAACTGTGGCTTTTACGTAATTGCAGCGCTTTGATTAATGTTTGTGTTAAATAATGTTCATAAATATCTGTAAACTTTTTAAAAGGCTTGTTCTACAAACTTTGAAAAAGAGATGTGAAAGGGTTTTTTTTAATATAAAAAAGTCGAGCAAATGACTCCATTCTCTGATGGTAAGCAGAAGTGGAGTCTAAATACGAAGATAGCTAGTGCGAGAGATAAACCGCCGCGCTAGACACCCTCGCCTTGCTGACCTGCAAGGTGCTTCTACACGTCTCTTTTGAATGACCCAGGATTGTAGGAAGGAGGGAACACGTGTGCTGGCAGTGAATTCCATATCTTGATTGTGCGGCAAAGAAACGAGTGTCCAAATTTCTTAGTTCGCGCTGGAATGGTAGCCACAGTTTTTTGATGGCATCGTAGGCCAGGACGCGTAGTCCTTAAAAGGAAGGGAGATGGTGGGATAAGGGAAAAAAGAACCTCAGAACTTGTTGTTATTTAAGTTATCTTTACGGGATAAGAGAGGTTGCCATACCGGGATAGTTGCTAGAGATACAAACACACTTTTTTAGTACAAAAATTGGGAGTAAAGTTGTTCCTCCCAGTCAAGATGGTATAAATACTTAACTCAATTTACACAAAAAAAGAATATACCTAATGAGCGTCGTGACCGAACAGCTAGCCCGATGAGCCACATTCAATGGGTCCGTGGCTGTAATACTGGCTCACGTGTCAGCGGCGGCTTACAGCCGGCTAAGCCGATCACAGGCACAGCGCCGGTAAGGCGATTGCTTTCTACCATAGATCACGCTATGCTTAGACATGACTCATGTTAATATGAGATTACGACGAGCACGTCCCCCAAAAAATGAGCAACATTTAACTAAAAGAAAAAGCTATGTACGTTTATCACCACCTGATTTATAATACCATGTCTTTCCTGTCCATCCAAAGGTTGTCTGGAAGACATCACCCATACACCGATAAGACCGCCCATTATACATTTAATTATTGTTTCAGGTGTTTTTTTTATGTATCTTCCTGATATTAATGATGTAGGTACAATAAAGAATATTCTATCTAAGTTTTCCTTTTATCGACATGCATTCAAAATTATTTTGAAAAAAGATTGAATTTCGAAAAATAAAACGAGCAGACCTTAGACAAAGAATTGGAGCAGACATTATTTTATACTATGTAAAAAAACATTCTAAAAATGTCATATACATCGGGTAAGAAATAAGTTTAGTAAAACATTTTCCGTATGTATGTGGTGCTCGCCGTACTATCCTCTTAACTAATGAGACATTTTTCATTCAACACTGCCAAAAATATTACCTGCTGTTCGAGCCGAATGTCTATGTGACGTCACGACGAGTGAACGCCGAAAGGGGGCGCACAGATCGAGCGAATTAATTGCGCCTATAGCTCAGTAGCACGCACCTTCGTTTTCTTAAGTTCAACCATACATATTTTTATATATCATATTTTGTACACTATAAAAGTAAAACAATTCAATATATTCCAAACGGAGTATTATTCCAAATTCACCTGCTCTTTGTTTTTTACATATCCTTTTACCATTGCGCTTATCTTCAAAGGTGAAGCCTGCTGCAGCTAATCTCGTCAGCATTAGCTATCTTCGCATTTGGACTCCACTTCTGATGCCTCATCTATGTAAGTACTCATATTAATCTTTAGCCTCATCTACAGAGCGCTTAGAGAAGTAGCAAACATTCGAAAGAATGCCAATTTTTTACTACTATCTGACAAGATAGTTGTAAAAAATTGGTATACGTTCAGCAGCATAATGGCACCGCACGATAGTACGGTGTCTTGATGCTGCCGAATGAACTACTTGATTGTTCTTGATGAAATAAATGATAAATCCGTGAAAAATCCGCCATGAGAGCTGCTTTGGCTAAGATAGCTTTAATAGGAATCTGTGTTATCCATAGGATAAGCTCATATAACAATCATATTTTGCTTTCGTTAACAATTCATATATCGCTTTTGATGGTAAAAAAATATTTTAAAACTACAATATTCTACTTTTTAGAATTATTAATCAATGTAGGAAAAATAAGTTTATTATTTGAACAAAATACTTGGATTTTTAAACACTGATATTGTCTACAATTCCTCCCTGAAATCAAAAGTTTCATATTGGTATGTCTCTTAATTATTAACTCTATGGACTATTGACGTGGTATGACAATCATACTCCATATCGACTTTCAATGCCGCTTAGTATCACATATAAAAGATGTCTTTCAAGACTGTATTAGACGTGTAATGATTAGTGTCAATATTGTCGTCGCCTCCAAGACTCTTAGGCGCGATTTAGACCTTAAGGTAAAAGTAATAAGTTTTAGTACTTATACCCTATGCTTTTAAGTTAGTAAAATAAGAACATTGATCTCTTGGCTTTAACTTATCTAATGATAGGTATCCGGAACCGTCAATCAATAAGGGTACCAAAACACTATCTATCTTGTTCTTTATACTGGGTGTAAAAGACATCAACAGTCAAACGAGAACCATGTATTCTATACATCAAAATAAGACATATTTCAAGAAAAATATTGCTAGGAAATGATTTTTATTTTTTGAATTGTAAATTGTACCGCGCAATTCAATTGTCGCGCGCTCAACTCGCACGCAACTCGCAAAACCGCGATAATTTTGCCAGACGGCGGCCCCGTTCTTTAGTGTCCGTGCACATCGAGTGAGCTACATTGAACGCTAACGTTTTGAAGCCATTTTTTGTTATGAAATACTAAAATGTTTCTTTAGACAATAATTAAGAAATAACGTATAGAATACGTTTTCACAAAAAAATTTAAAAAAAATTATGATTTTGACCTTCAATAAAATCGTAACTATCAATTTCCCAGGTATAGTCTAAAGGAAAAAAAATGTTGTGATGGTGAGCAGAATACATGGTTTTCGTTTGACTGTTCATGTCTTTTACACCCTGTATAACATTTAATTTTGTACATTTGTAAGCATTAAAATGATGCTAAATAAAAATGTATATCTACCTACCGCAGACTTGACATTAGACGTATATGGGACATAGCACTGGGAACATTCACTAAAACAATTCACCAAGACAATGCATTATCCTAAGACAGACTTGATACAAGTTCAGTACTTGTGAAACTACTTACCAACGTCAAAGAGCTTATATTATATTATCTAGTCCAACGCGAACTGTATTTATCTAAGGATCGTGACACACTCTCGTCGACTGTCTGTCACAATATTGTCAATGAAAAATGCATTAGTATGCATTTTCATATATCATCATATACAGCCTTTATATTGGGACACAAGGCCTCTCCTTCTCATCGAAGGAGGTTTAGGCAGTAGTCCACCACGCTTGCCCAATGCGGATTGGTGGACGGAGTATAAGGTGATCAATACCCATTTTGCTGGTCCATTAGTCGCTTTCTACGACACCCATTGGAGGATATGGGTGATGCTATTCTACTCTGCCAGCATGACTACATGATTGCTATGCATTATGTATTCTTTTAATTGATTGTTAAAATTGTTTTTTTTTCCAACAACGGCGAAGCCAAGAAGGCTAATATATGTATGTATGATCCTCTGTAGCACCTAAACTATTCATCCGAATTTGATGATTAAGGTGTCAATCGATTCGTTATTATAGTCGAGGTAAAATTGCATTTATTTTAAATGACTAAAATATAATGAGTTGATTTTACCTCGTAAGCCCCGATTATAACCGTTTTGATTCCTTCCTTTATTCCGTAGAAAGGTTAAAGTTTTTTAACTTATTGCTTTTTTTTATTTTTTCGCTTTAATTTTAACACTGTTCTTATCACATACCTACATCTTCAAAGTACAAAATCAATAAAAACAGACATGGTACATGCATCTATCATCAAACCTCAAAACAATTAATTTGGTCATGACTAAGAAATATCTTGAAACAAATAAAGTACCTAAGTCAAGATTTCTAGTTTCGCAACCCGTCAGCAATACAAGCTGCTCGGAAACTGTCGTCCGTATCTAATACAAAGTGACAGCGCTTTTAGCGCTGACTCTTCGCAACACCCACTTACTAGCAATGCAGCTGGTATGGAATTAATCTGTTTCACATTAAGGAGAAATAGACAGTCAAGTATAAATGTTACGACTCTAATGTTCGTATTATAGAATGAGTCTCAAGAAGCAACGCCGTACTGAGAGTGGTACGTCTCTGTCTACTCGTGCTTGATAGAAAGTGACAAACGATTCTCGAGAGATGATTGAATTCTGAGTGTCATTCTGTAATACGGGCCTAAGAATACAGGTTATTAAAAATATAATTTCCGCTTTTCGAAAAAGCAGGGAGATACCTAGATCGCCCCACGGTCGTGGATTCTTCATCACGACTTTAAATTAACATAATTTTGAATATTGTTGAAATTTGTGTTATATATTTTAAGGGATTAAAACTATACTTTAGCCTCAAAAACCAATTTAGGTTTTCTCAAGCACTAACATTTATCTGTGCTACTCTTACCCACAATTCAACATAACCATACAAAACTAATCTAATAAAAACTATTACTACTATTGATCGCCTATAATTTTATTCGTCCTACCCGAATCACAAAATATTAAATCAAAATTTGAAATGTACTCATTACTAAAATTATTATTATTCTAACTAATTCATCCATACCCCACATTAGGGGCGATTAGGCCTTGGTCAACCACGCTGGCCAAGTGCGGGTTGGTCGACTTCACACACAACCTAAAAATTTCTTCATAGGTGTGTGCAGGTTTCCTCACGATGTTTTTCTTCACCATAAAAGCGTCGATTAAACATACATATTAATTCAAAATTTGGAAACACATTGGTACGTGGCGGGGTTAGAACCAGTGCCGCCCGGGTGGGAGACAACGCTCTTACGCACTACGCCACCGACGCTCTTTAACTAAACTAATTATGAAACACATATATTTATATAAAATTGTAATACTATTGTTAAAATCATATCATACTTCTTTATTATTTAATTAATAATCAGATTTCGAAGGAATTCTCGGATTCTCTGTCTTCTTTTTAATATTTTACATAACCCAACTTATCCAAATTACCTTCGTGAGCATTTTGAGTTTGCTCGTCCTCCTGGCATTCTCTGCAGATCGCATCTCCGCACTCTTCTTAAGTTTCTTTCCAATCCTTACCGTACTGATTTCTTCATTGACTCCTTCACTGTTCATGCAGTAAAGCTATGGAATGCCATACCTCCAGCAATACGTGAAATTTCGTCACTTCCTCTCTCTTCAAGAAAAGAGTTAAAGAGCACTACCTTTCTCCATGTTAGATTTATTTCGTATTTTTGTTTTATGTTTAACAATGTTTTATTAGGTACTTATAATGTTCATGTTATATATAATATGTATGTATATATGTATATATGTATATTTTTATATATGTAGATATATACTATATTATACCGTATTTATGGATAATGTATCGCATTATTATTAATGTATTTATATTATTTTTATTTATTTTTATTTATCTGTAGGTATATCTATATGTACACACGAAATTCGCGTCTCGCATCAGTTCTCCTTTCGTAGGTGAGTTGGAAGAGATTTCTATTAGAAATAAGCCACACCTTTTGTACTTTTTATACCAATGTGCTCTCCATTTTTGTATCCGTGTACAATAAATTATTAAATAATAAATATATAATATTGCTGTACCCTAACAGAGGTAGTTGATACCAAAAAATAATTATAAGACCAGTGTAAACACATGATCACAATAAAGCATTCGAACTTGAAATAAAGACTAATTTCACACGGGTGGGATTATTAAGAAATATTTCCAGTCGTGTTTTATTTGGCTTTCGTATATTTCTTACGTACACATACTAATCGGCAACGTAAAGTACTTATTTACTTATAAATCGAAATGCCGCTAAACAGACACTTTGCAAGCTCAATCGTTGTGCCCAAATATCCGCACGTCAATTTGTTTCAAAGTCCAATAGGAATTCGATTCTCCAAAGGGAACTACTTTGGTTAATGGTGTTGGAAATTCAGAATGAAACGCGGTACATCGCATTTTATTGTTATTAGGGCTGCCAAGAGAATTTGGAACTATTTCTCAAAATTTATAAAAATATTTTATTCAGGCACAGTATATTAAGACTTCGATAGACTGTGGTATAACTGTGTCGTGTGATAGCGGCCGCAGAGAATATCTACTACTACAGAACAATATACATAATATGTGTATTAGTGTGGTTTGCGTAAAAAAAAATCTGAATATTCCGATCGTTTGCATTATTTCAATATGATGAGCCTTGAACGTAGAAGATTGATGAGAGATCTGTGCGCTCTTCATTCGATTGCCAACGGTCTCTCTGACAGCAACTTACCGGGGTCATTGAAATTTAGGGTGCCTACTCGATCTGTGCGTAACCAGCAGTTGTTAGTGTTCCCTTATCTAGAAACAATGTTGCAAAAAATAGCCCCTTGAACCGAATGTGTTTATTTTACAATGAACTTTGCTCAGACATAGATATGTTTAATTGTAGCATTCGTGGTTACAAAAACGCACTCATGTCGTTATACAATGCGTGAATATGACTGTTATAAGTATACTGTATCTTTTTAACCGACTTCAAAAAAGGAGGAGGTTATCAATTCGACTGTATGTTTTTTTAAATGTTTGTTACCTCATAACTCGTTACTGGGTGGACCGATTATTAAGATTCTTTTGACCTTTGGAAGCTAGTGCTTGTCATGGGGTCTTATCTCGTCATTTAAATTTTATCGACCTCTGACGAGTAGTTTTTGAGTTATCCCTAATAATGCCTATTTAATTGACATTGATGATATCGTAATTTTATCACTTGTATGTCTAAAAAATAAAGAAAAAAATATTTTTAAATAAAAAAAACCGCATTCAAAACTAAAAACGGGAGGAATAAAAATTTTGTTTATAAAAATCTAAATGTTTATTGAGGTCGGTGCCAACCTCAATATTTGTAATAAACGTTGTCACTTGTATTTGGGACCGACCTCAAAAAACATTTAGATTTTTATAAACAAAATTTTTATTTCTCCCGTTTTTAATTTTGAAGGCGGTTTTTTTTTATTTATTTGTTTTCATATTTTATATTTTTAGAGTTACATAGATGTATAATATAAGTGTTGTGTACAATTTTAATTAACTTATTTATTTATTTATTTATTCCAATTACAAAATACATTTTGTGTCGGAAATACATTCAGGTTAAAATTAAACTATTCTATTAAACAATACAAAAATTATGTCACATCACTTCATTAAAATTGGTCAATCAATTCATTAATGTCATAAAAACTTTTCTCTAACAAGAACTTCTTCAGGCCTTTTCGAAACAATGTAACATCAACAACAGATTTCAAATGTTTGGGCAGACTGTTAAAGATTGGACGTAGGCACGCAGTGTTAATTAAGTATTTTGTAAATGATATATTTTTTTCTGTCTTTTGTCTGTAATTGTACCTTGTAAATAAATAAATATGTATTCATACATAGGTGTCGTAAAAGATGACCAAGAGAAAGGAGATTTGACGAGTTTCTCCAGAGATCCTGTTGTAAAAACACGTGTCTCCAATTTTAACTCCAATCAACCGTACAATTTTTGTTACTTTAGTTACATTTTCACTTGACATTGGCAAAATGCGTACGCTTAATGCGACGCGACGCCATGAATTTAGAATAGAATAGAGTAGAAAACTTTTTTGTAATAATGGGGGAAGAAGAAAAACATGACCGACTCCAAAGAAAAATTGGTAGCAGGCAGGTAAATTATGTTAGTATAGAAAATACTTATGTTTTCTTTGTAAACTTCCATACAAGACATGTACGGACCTAATTATTTGATATTGTCATTTCAAGTAAAAAGTTGTTGAATTATTCTGTCATCTCAAAGTATCCGCCCACACGGCGACTACACAGAGCCGCTGTAATTACAAATGGAGCACTAAAAGGTTATGAATGAATGAATTTATTTATTTCAGACCCATGGCTAATGACGTTATATTTATATAATATCATTGCCCATGGCCTATAAAATTTATTAGTATAGTCGTTAATAATTATACTACACTATTACTACTACAGATTCACTTTTATTACTCCATATTTTGCCAGAAAGTCTTCGCTAAACAGAAATACATTCGATTCAAAAGAAAATATTTTAATATTTTAAATTTCAAAATGTGTGTCATTAAATTTATAAAACAGTAATATGTAAGTACTTTAAACTAAATTTTTGAATTGTGTTATTGTTGAAGGCTACAATATTTACACGTACATTTATCTAGCGCAACGAGTAAAAGTAATTTATGCAAACATCACACTAAATGACTCAACAGGATCGAATCTTTCTGAAAAACCTAAAACTAAATAATTACTTCAAAGGGTATCTGAAACGTTTGATGGCGTGTGATGGCTGTCGGCACCCTGCGGTTCCGAGAGCTGATAGGCATATTTGAGTAGGTACTTGCGACAAGCTGAAAATCTATC
This sequence comes from Elophila nymphaeata, assembly GCA_955850985.1. Lineage (NCBI taxonomy): Eukaryota > Metazoa > Arthropoda > Insecta > Lepidoptera > Crambidae > Elophila > Elophila nymphaeata. The sequence goes on along the minus strand of OY039084.1, from coordinate 20,561,032 downwards.
CTATAACTCTCCTATAATATCCTAACACAGAACTGCAGACCTGGCTGGAAAGTAGTGGAGCTAAGTCAACTCTTATGTCTCCAAAGTTGTATTTTTTTTGCAAAATAATCTCCCTTGAGGTAATCTGAAACATTTAAACCTTTTAATTGAATATATAAAGAGCAAGATAATAAATAAGCCAGTTCATTTAGGCGGTTCTTTAACTGAGACAGATGCTTGCAAAGCGGTTTTTTTGCAACAGTTAGTTTTATCTCGGGCTATGGACGGTTGGGACTATAATCACTTGCGCGCTTCGACAATTGAGAATAACGATAGCAAACGACTATACCATACAATTACTGTGATTTAGATTTAGCTAATCTTCTTATCATGTATTTTTAACCGCCGATGCAAAAAGAGGGGTGTTATAAGTTGGATCTGTCTGTGTATCTGTGTGTCTGTATGTCTGTGTGTCTTTCTGTGGCATCGTAGCTCCAAACGAATGGACCAATTTTAATGCGGTTTTTTGTTTAAAGGCTGACGTGATCGAGATGGTTCTTAGGTATAAATTTATGTCTTGGTTACATAAAATTTTCAATTTTGTAGTTTTTTTTTATGACCTGTGACTCTATGTTGGACATAAGTAAAATTGCAAGCTAACGGGCGTAATTTTTCCTCAATTTGCTTTAAAAGTTCAAAGTTCAAGTTGAAAATAACAAAAAGTTTTAAACAGCAACATGAAATTGTGGTCCAAGAAATTCATTAGGAGACTTTCTGGTAAATTGAAAAACAACAGAACAAGGACGGTGGGTCTCAGTAAGGCGGCCGGCCGTGAAAATCTCATGCCAAATCCTGGGGCAGTATTTTCAATATCAAGACATGTACAGACCCCATAATAATTGGAAGCAGGGTGGATGGCCTAATGTTCTCGGTAGTTTTGAACCCGCGGGAGTCGTAAGAGTCAGCTGAGGGAGTTCTAAGAGATCACTCTTGGTGGTCTGTAATCACCTAGTAAATGAGTGTAAGTGAGTAAAGGTCGTCTGGGTAGGTACCGCCGCCTTTCTTATTTCTGCCGTGAAGCAATTCCCTGTGTTTCGGATTGAAGGGAAAGGTAGCCAGTGTAATTACTGGGCATGGAAGGCATATCATTTTAGTCCCCAGGATGCCAACGCACTTGCAGTGTTAAGTGATTTACCCTTAATATTCCAAGTGTTTATAGGCGACGGTAACCTCTTAACACCAGGTGGGCACTTGTTCCTCGTAGAAAGCCAAGTTTGATAACTGGTTAAGGACAAGGAAAATTAATTCTTCGCAGCTAACCCGGTTATACACACATATGTATAATCACGCTCACAATCCAAAAAGGGATCGAGCAGAGCTTCAGGTAACAGTCGGTTACACACAAAGCCACGCCTGGCAGTATGGGCCATACTGTACCCCAAAATAGTGACAGATTTCCAGCCTGTCGCCTACACAAAACGGGCACCAAACCCAATATCAATAATCCTTTAGCAAACAAACTAACTAATAGTTTATAGTAGGGGAGCCCAGAGTGCTAAATTTGTAGTGTCTCCAGCGGTTAGAAGATCTATTGGATTGCAAAGATTAGATGCTAAATAATAAAAAAGCTCCTATGAAGTTAACCATTTTAGTGGTGGGGAGAGCGTGTATGAATTTTCAAAAATGTAAAAAAAAGTGATGAAAAAAAAATGTTCGAGCGCGTCAGATTTTGGAAGTGTAGATAGCCCACAAACTTGTGTCCACGGAGAAATATTAATTAAGGGATTTGTTAAATCTGACAATTTGAAAGAATTAAAAAAAAGTTCATAGCACAGGCCATTGTTGTAATTTTCTGCAAATTCCGAACGCTCTAAATTTTGCTTATTACACTATTATTGAGCTTTTTTAAGCTCAAAAAGAAAGCTAGTCTATACTTATGAGTTTATTGAGCGAAAAAGCTCAATACAAGTTGGATAAAACACAATTTATTGAAATTTTAAACTGTCATAACTTTTGAATAAATCAACAGATTTTCACGCAGTTGACGGTAATTGATGTATTTTGAGTTGTATAGAGCATATTGAGAATACTATGTGATCAGATTCAAAATTTCATACAAATTTTCAATAAAATTTTAGGTTTTTTTTTATTTTTATAATTAGTTTCTTTATTTATTCAAATTACAAACAGTGAAAAAAAAATAGTTATAAAAGAATATTAAAATTTATTCGTCTTCGTCAGAGGATTCCTCTTCGACCTGTAAATTCAAGTCCGACACATCGTTTTCATCAAAATTTTGGGAATCTGCGGCTGGAAACAATAATGATATTTAATAACAATTTTTATTTATTTCCTGCCGTTTGTACAGCAATAAAAACATACCTGAATCTGAAATTTCTCCAAAAAGGCATCATGGCGGCCGAGAGTAGTGTATAGAATAGACAACACTTTATTTATTATTTTCGATGTTTCGGCTTGTCGAAATCGTCAGATTATAATATTTTTATAATTTTTAAGTAATTTCCTTTGAAAAAAAAAAAAGAACCGCGCTCGAACATTTCAAGGTTACGATTTTTTTTTGCAACTTTGAAATTCTCTCGATCACTTCCGTCACGGTCAAATCGTCAGATTTTTATAATAATATCATTTTCTGTATATTATAAACCTAAATTGTTTTAATCTGACGCGCTCGAGCAGTTCTGAGGTTCGATTTTTTTTTACTAATCTGATCAATGGCTCAGAACATACGACACTATATTGAGGGCTCATACCTGCTGAAAGTACCTAACAAGGTACAAGGATTCTCCCTTACTATTAAACTGCCACGCTTGAACCAATCCCAAAAGCCCCCCTACTATTAAGAGGTCACGGGATTTTTCATTACGATCATGGATACGGTTATATAAAGATATAAAGCCGACGACCAGGATAGATATTATTACAGTCAAAACCATCTCAGCAGGCCGGGTATGATAAGGGCTTCTATTTTTTCTTGTAAAAACTGTTAATTTAATTGGTTTTCTAGGAAGAAAATATTTTCTTCCCAGCTAATCCGGTTATCAAACAAGATTTTTCGTCGTAGAAAACTATTGTCAGGATGGCCATTAAACTATAGCAAAACCTGTAGTAGTATGGCAACGAGATGACGACCGACCCAAAGAAAAATGGAAACAGGGCAGGACAAAGCATGTATGACATGCACATTTGTTTGTAAATTTGTATGTCGATTTTTTGGAATTTTAGTATTCGTCGGATAAGTCGTCGGTCGGAATCTTTATACTTAGGTACACCACTCAGTTTAAATTACGCGTGTTGTAATGCCAGGCTTTTCACCGGCCGAACGTGACCTGTTTGAACGAACGCGATTATATTTAAATATTGCTATAACAAAAATATTAGAACCAAAACGAATCAAATACTTATTCAATATTGTGTTTTGCAAAATGTAGTTTCAAAACAAAAACTTCGTCTAACTTGAAACGGTATTTCGTGATGATTTTATTAAGTTTTTACATGGACAATTATCTTATTCTCTGCTAAAGATGAGCTAAAATTTTAAGGTTGAAGTTGGCTTTTTAATGTTCGCTCTGGAGAACCTGTAACTAGGGCAAGTCTGTATACATTATTAAAAAAAAAGTAAATTTCTGGATAATGGCAAAGTAATTTTATGAAAATAAATTACTAACTATATTTCTGTGAGGTAAACACAAAGAAACAATAATTTGATGATAGGTTGAAAATAATTTCACTTTGAAAAAAAAATTCCATCGTCAATCTCAGTAATAAGTAATAAGCTATGGAATTTTTCTTTGATGTATCAGATTATATTAGTCTCGCAGTAATTAATTATTAGGCCCATGGAGCCAATTGTTTTTGGAAATAGAAAGGTGAGGACGTCAGTTCATCAACCTGTTTTTAAATATCTGGTTTGCATCAAATATTTTTTTTTATAGAAAGGTCAAGCAAATGACTCCATTCCACCTGATGGTAAGCAGAAGTGAAGCCCAAATGAGAAAATAGCTTTTGCGAGAGATAAACCGCCGCGTTCCTACCCTTGCCTTGCCGACCTGCAAGGTGCTTCTTCACGCCTCTTTTGAATGACCCAGGATTGTAGGAAGGAGGGAACACGTGTGCTGGCAGTGAATTCCATTTCTTTATTGTGCGACAAAGAAACGAGTGGCCAAATTTCTTAGTTCGCGTTGGAATGGTAGCCACAGTTTGTCGGTGACAACGTAAGCCAGCACGCGTAGTCCTTAAAAGGAAGGGAGATGGAATTAGGGAAAAAATCTCATCAGCCCACTCGCCGTGGTACAGATGGTAGAATGCGCTCAATATTAGGCTTCATGTGTGGGTATAGAAGAAGATGGGTAGACTGCGTGAAAGATATGGCTAAGAATACTTATAGTGTTAATTTTAAGATGAGCTGATTGAGTAAAATGGTAGAAAAAACACATTACATCGATTCGACACGCTTCATCTTTGTTAAAAAAGTCAGAGGAATTTAATAAAATCTTACATCATATTGAACAGTTTTAAGCAAAGTATTTTGTACCACTGCTGCATGTATTATGAAGTTGAATACGTATTGAATTATTCGAGAAGTTATTCAGACTTTGATCAAGCAGAAGATATGTAAGGGTTCCGCCAAACGGATGTTTTTTGTATATATTTTGTTAGTAAGCAGTTATATAATCTGTAGATACTTACAATGCAAGAGTGTATAAACAAAAACTGACTCTACTCCTCCATAGTACTTTGGAAACCAAATACATCAGCAGAACTACAACCAGACAGTATCAGCACAGCGTAAAAACATACAGTGGTTTGACACCTTTGAAGCTGGGGAAAATGCCTCTTAGTCCAGACAACGTGTAGATAGACATACAGTGGACCAGCGTCTACCGAACCAGTGTATCGCAGTTTGGTGGTCCCTTTCGTTCCGCGTCCCTAACGATTGATCTGTCTAGACGTGCTCGTTGGCTAGCTTTAAGAAACTATATGGACTGTGATGTAGGGTTGGAGATCCTTGGCGGAGGCGTATGTCCAACATTGGTCGTCTGTCGGCTGACATGTTGATAATTGTTATTAATTTAACGAGGTCCTCCTTATTAGAGAGCAAAAATATATTTATCTAAGGAACATTAGCCAATTATTGGGTTCTAAATTATGCCATTATCGGTAGGGTATTTTAGTTTTTGAACTAAGTACAAACAAAATGGCGCAGGATAGTAAAGCTGTGGTCACTTCGTTTTACGTACAGACGTCAGCAGATTAGGCTTCGAGTTTCTCCTGAGTTCTTGTTGTAAAAACACGTGTTGAGAGACTCCATTTTTAACCTCAATCAACCGTACAATTTTTGTTACTTTAGTTACATTTTCACTTGACATTGGCAAAATGCGTACGTTTAACGCGACGCGACGCCATTAATTAAGAATAGAATAGAATAGACTTCGAAAAATGGAAAAAATCCTTCAATATCTTTTCAGCATTATTTTGAACTTCACATTTTGAACTCACTGACTACTTAAAGACTACGCTTTAAGTAGTCAGTGAATGAATAATAACAATGACTTATTTGTTAAAGATAACAGAGACTCACGGTTATTAATAAAGGTACTTAAAACTAATTGTTAGTAGTAAAAAATACAATGACAATTTGATTAGTTATAAGGTAAGACAAATAATTAATTAATTAATTAAATTAAAGTCACTATGGAGCCTAACCTGACTTATGTGCTTTAGTCTGCCGACCGTTCAATTGTGAACGTCAAAAATAAAAATATATTATAATATATCGAATTAATTATGAAAAATTAAGCAATAGTAGTACAATTGAATAAACACAATAAGAATAACGTAAATATTACGTAGAATTGGGGCTACTGGGTAATTAATGATAAAATTAATAGTAATAATACAGTTGCTTCATCATCATAACAGCCTTTATAATTCGACCCACTGCTGGGACACAAGGCCTCTCCTTATCATCGAAGGAGGTTTAGGCAGTAGACCACCACGCTTGCCCAATGCGGATTGGTGGACGGAGTATAATGTGATCAATACCTCTTTGCTGATTCATTTGTCGCCTTCTACGACACCGATTGGAGGATATGGGGTGATGCTATTCTACTCTGTCAGCATCATACGGTAAGTACAGTTGCTTAGTTGGAAAAAATGGTATATTTTACCAATCATTCAAAATAAATTACCAAGACTCATAGTAGGAACTCTGAATTTTAATCAGAAAAAGCCACTGTTCTAAAAAACCAATGAATACATTATTGCCCTGCATGTACGCAAGTCTGTAAGAATACTAAAATTCCGTTGATTGGGCTCTGTGTGCGCACTGTATTACTCGCTACAATGGGCACGTATTCTAAAACCGATCGACATGAATAATTGAACTTATTAAAAAGAAAAGCCGAGTTTAGAACATTAATGCTTGTTGAAGCGGTGAAGGGAATTTTATTTGTATTGATCAGATTTTTCGTATACACGATAGCAAGTCACGTGTAAAGAACTGCAGGAAATTCCTAATTCGATGGATTGGAGCGATTAATGCTCTGAGCAATGCTTCGTTGAGGTTCGTATTAATAATGCTTACTTAAGTACGCGTGCACAAAAAGCAAGACTTAAATAAGGCAAGCGATGATATGACTGATCTAATAAGAAGAGTTCGATGGGGTGCGCTCTTCGTAACGATCATAATAATAATAATTATTTAAGTAAAATTCCGAAATTGTGGTAGGGCTTTTGACGATTTTAAAGTAATTAGCAAAGTCCATTTAAATAAAGGGCTTTTTCATTTCATTTCTGATCACGAAGGTAAGCTACCAAGTGCGCGGTCGGCACTAGGATGGGTGACCGAAATATTTTCAACTCTATTTTCCTCCGTACTTCGGAAAGGCTGTCGAAAGATAGCAGACGTTCTCAAGGAACCCTCCTTGCGCACTAACCCTAGTGCGCATTTTTTTTATTAGCATGGCAGGCGGTCGTAAAAACCAAATGCCATAACTTTTATTGTATTTTCGATATCAAGACATACTGCACCGACCCCAAATAAAAAAGTAAAGATCAGGGTAGGATAAAGAAGCAGAAGTGATGATAAGATTGAGGATGGAAACGTACAACTAACGCAGTGTAAACATTCACTGTACATCCTCGTGAATGGGGCCTTTTATGATCGTAGATAGGTAGATGCACTTAAGAAACCGAAATCAAATCGTTACCGTCCCCGAATATTTTGACATCTGTGACAGCTGTCATGCTGTTACCATTATGTAAATACGTTAGCTAAATTGTTTAGCTAATACTTCTGTGGCTAAACTTTAGTAATTAATATCCAAAGTTTAGCAACATCAGCTGTGTTAACTGTGGACGCAAAGCAAATTTAGCAAAATTTTATTTAGCAACCCGTACATAAATATTTAGCTAAACCGCTAGACTGTAAGTTTTTTACTGAAGAGTTTAGCTAGTCATTGCTAATTTTTAAATTTAGTTTAGCTATTTTCAACCAAATATTTGGTTTGGAATTGCCAAACTAGTTTAGCTATTTTCAACCGTTACTTAACTTTTAGCTATAGTAGCTAAATAAAATCAACTGAAATAGTTTAGCAACAGTAGCTACAGAGTTTAGTAGTCTAGTAGTCACCAAAGTTACTAAAGTGTTTAGTAACTAGGTACTGAAAATTTTATTACTAATTACCAACCATTTTTCTCAGACATGAAGACGGAACCGGAGTTTCTCCCGAGTTCTTGTTCCAGGAACACGTGTTGAGAGACTCCATTTTAAACATAATCTACCGTACAATTGTCGGTTACTTTAATTACATTTTCACTTGATATTGGCGCAATACGTAATCTTTATGTGTCGCGATCGCCATTAATTTTAAAGAAGAAGAAGATACGGAAACGTTTTGGATTTATTTAAGGCCGCTACTACATTGCAGCGCACATTGTGCACGATTTTTACGCCCACGTAATTTTATTAGTAGTGACAACGTCATACGAAAAGGTGGGCTGTCAAGCGAATTTATGCAGCTAAACGTGGGAAATCTAAAAATACTATCTTAAGATCTTATAGACAAACAAGTGATAAGATTACGATATCATCGATGTCTATTAAATAGGCATTATTAAGGATAACTCAAAAAGTACTAGTCAGATGTCGATTGAATTTCAATGGGACCACATGACAAGCACCAGCTTCCAAATGTTAAAAGAATCTTCGAAATCGGTACACCCAGTAAAGAGTTATGAGTTAACAAACATAAACAAATACAAAAGAATTGAGAGCATCCTTTTTCATTTGGTCTTAGAATACGCGATAAGACATCCGAGTGCCTGGACATTCTTCGAAATGCTACAAAGCGTTTCTGCGAATAACAACGCCAATTTTAACATTCGACGCCAGTCGCTATGGTGTTTTCATAATATTCTATTCGTAAAGATAAATGGATAGATTTGGCATTTAACTAGGCTCTAAAAGTGTATAAAAAAGTAAAGTAAAAAAGTAAAAGGTAGTTTTAAAGTATTTATTAAGTTAAAGGACACTTCGAGTGGTTCGCAATACAACTCTTCCGTCATGCAATATTCACGTGTCTGCAGGTCAATGCTGTGTAAGTAATTAATATTGACATCCAATACTATGTTGGCTAATAGAACGCTATGCAGTTCGAAAGACAAATACTGTGTTTAATATTATGTAGAATGTTGGGCGTAACCGACCTATCGGCGAACTTGATGCCTCATTTGTATAGGATTCTGAACTCTATTGCATTTAATTATAAGTTTTCTCTTGTCTTCATCGTCATAACAATATACATCTTTATTATCAATATTGTCAAATTTTTGTAATGTTTGTTGTGTACCTACATCGCTTCTTAAAATTAAGAAGTCTTTTTAATATAATTAATAGTTAAATTAGTGCTACCATTTTAAGAATAACACCTAGAGATGCATCATAATATATTACAGATGTTTACAATGTTGTTTGCAAAAAAAAATCACTACAAAAACAGATACCAAACATTCCCTTTTTAATTTACAAACATGAATTGCCAGTTTGAAATTCACGAACTCGTGGAAGTGACGTCCCTTTGAATTACTTTAAAAATAATACTAGAAATAATTTTCCATAACCATGATTTTATATTACTTTTATTGTTTACTTACTTTGGTAAAAGCGATAGATATGAATTTTCCAAAGAAATTTTGCGACATAGAAGCTGATAGTTTGACGAAACAGTGTTTTTTAAAGGAGGTTTTAGTCTCAATGGCTCATAGCCCTAATCAGTTGGCAGTTGATAAAACAACGAACATTTTGTATTTCAGTTTCGATACCGGCCAAGGGGAATACATGCCAGCGTCATTGAAGATTGAAACAAAAAAATTAACCGTGTTAAAAGGAGTGAAGGACGCTTTTGCTATAGCACATGATCCGATAGGTAAAGACATGTATTTCGCAGGAAGCTATGGAATTTATAAATACAACTCTACTTCCAACAACCTTAGGAGGTTATCAATTAAGGACCTAGACGTGTGGTGGTTATTCGTAAAAAATTATATCTATTTCATTAAATTTCCCAGCTTAAGTGCATACATCTATAGCAATAGAACAATTAAGTACGTGCCTCATTTGAGGTCCAAGACGATGCACCAGTTTGTTTTAGATAATGATGATAATATATTTTTTATTAACACTACTGGTTTATATGGTGTCAAGAACGGGAGTGATGAAGCTATATTATTGAGAGATAATGTCAGATTTCTCGGGATGGCTTTGGACAACAAAGGACAAGTATACGTTTGTAGTGACGATGCTATATACGTTGTTAGTAAGATAGTGCAAAAAGTGAAGAGAATAGTGAACATCCAAGGAGTTCTTGGCCTAGCATTTGATAGAAATAACAACCTGATTTACTCGGATTCTCATGATATAGTCCGGCTGCTTGTTGTATCCAATGAAAATTATTACGATAAGTTAAGCAATATGAGTGTGTGATGTTTTTTTGACGTTATTCGTGTGGTTCGAATACTTATCGGAGTTTTCCTAAACAAGCTTTCTAATGACAATGGTACCGATTTCCCTCCTGTGTGTTGTAGTCGTGACGGAACCAATTTAAAACCAAGTGATCCTAGATAAGGATAGATGAGATCGAATAAGTGGTGTATTGGTCATATATACTGTAACGTTTGTTAGATATATTTCTATAAATGGATCCCCATGTAAGTATTTGCATTAAGCTGTAAAGGAGAGGAAAAATTGTAAGCTCACAAACAATTTTGTCTCTTTATATTATGATTAATAATGAAACCTGTCCTTGTTGTTTAAATAAATATTTCTTTATTCTAAATAAACGTTATTAACATGCGTTTAACTATTGTTGCCCACTAACTGATACTTTAATCATGTCCCAACGAAACCCTTCGGATTTAAATAGATTTACCTGCCACATAAACACGTGGGTCTAATCCAAGCAAATGGTTACACCGTCACAAATTTGTAGGGACAAGATTATCATAAATTGACCCAAAGACAGGTTTGAACAGTAATTCGTAGTGTAAAGATCAGACTTTGGGATTCAAGTGAGAACGTTGACAGACCAAAATCATTAAATAAAAGGTTATTGAAAGTGTGGTTTGATTCTGTTTTTATAATTTAGAATAAATTAACATTAATGGAAAATTAAATACAAAGAACCCATCCAAGTCAACAGAAAAGGGTAACCAAAATACACTGGTCCAAAAATAAATCGGATCGGTAACAAAAACTTCAAAACCTTTCAAAATATTGGATCTAGCCTTATGAAATAAAAAATGTAAGTAAAAGTTTCACTTCCTCCTCATATTTGTAATGAAAGAAATTTTAATGAAAATTTTATTTTAAAAGCAAATAATCTAACTGTTTGCCGACCCGACAACCCTTTGCAAGAATCATTGGATGGTTGAAACACGCATGCGTCAATTTGTTCATGCCCTAAATGTCCCGGGCTAAATCAAAATGAATACTTGTAAGTTCTATAGCTGCAGCAGGGATGTCGGAGATACGTATGCTCCTGAAATGATGGATCAATGACTTTGGGAAGGTGACTGCTTTTAACTATATTTATATTACCCGTTGTAACCGACTTGATTTTATTAAAGGTTTCCTTTAAAGTACAACTTAACCCTTTGACTGGTAAAGAAAAAAATATTTCTCATTGTTATTCAACCTTATCACATAGCGATAAAGTTCAAAATATGGGGGCAATATATCTGCCACTACCAGGCAAGGAGTTGAAGTAAATTCTTCTTTTTCCTAACCTTCTTCCAGTTTATTTTGTGTTTGCTTCAATCAAGGAGCTTATAAGGCTGCAATATGTCGTGCTATTGACATACCGATATAGGTTTAGGAATTTTCTTTTTACGGCCAGTCACCTTCCTGATACCAACCCTCCTTGGGAACTGACTGATAATTAAAATTTGAAGGAGAAGAATAATTAAAGCAGAATAAATGCGATAAAACAAGAGCTCTGAGGAGCACGGGTGGGGTTTGAGAGTAGATGAAGCGAAAATAAGTAAGGATCATAGATTTATTATTACTGACGAAGATTAGCAATAAATCAAATAGGGTGCGACCAAAAAAATACACCGATGTGTGCGTAATGCGCATGTGTGCATGAAAAATAGTACTGCAGTCTGACAGTTGCTGTCTTTTCTATGTGACTGACAGGCCTCCTTAGGCCTTAGGCCCCCTGCGTGTACGTGAAATGGTTTCGTTTATCTATCTCGCTCTAATATACGCGTTAGTATGCTCTTTCTCCTTCACATTGCCTATCTACAGTTTCCTGTACCTATGGTAAGTATAGTGGTGGAAAGAAGTAATCTTTGCCAATTCCTAATGCAGAAAGGCGTGAATCTATGCATGTATTAATTTTAGTGTTTTAATTATCAATGTTAGGGTTTGTGAATGTGTGATGATTCTTTGTCTTGCAAGAGTGACTTGTTACTTCACTTACAGAAAATAAGAAAGCGTTGAAATAAAAATGGCGAACTACGTTGTTTGAAAAAGCGAATGCGTATATTTCTAAAATGAGTACAATATTTTACGAATTAAGGGGTAGGGGTACAATGTGACCAGTATTAGATTCGTGGACCAGTACGATTGCGCGACGTCATATTACGATCCACCAAACGACGCTGATTGGGCACGACGATCCCGTAGTGCGCCTCATCACCGATGGAAGGAGCAACCGGTTTATGTTGTTATAGGTCCGAACAATCAATAAATTAATACTATAACTAGTACTATTCAGAGTGTTCCGATTTACGGACCTCGCGGTGTTATTTTGTTTTGCTGTGTCGGAGTTCGCTTCAGCCCCAATAATTTTCAAATTGGATTGCTTCTTTATTTTAGTAGCCTCGTAGATTAATTACGAGATAGCTTAAACCTATATTTTATACCCTATAGAATGTCGTTGAAATCGTGTCATTTTCTGTTAAAAACTTTTTTTCCAAGGCATTTTCTAAGTGTTAACGATTTAGGAACATCAGTGTGATCTAGTACGGCACATTAGCGGCGAGGCCGCAGAGCCGTTGATTAATTAAGGTCAAATGAAAAACATCTCCAATTTATATACTTTTTTTTATTATAAAATCCTATTGAATGGGACTTGATGAAATACCAAATACCAATATGGTCTGGAATTCTGACGTGAAAATATTATGGAGGAGAAAAGAACAGAGTCGTCTTGTACATTGTAGATGTTATACAGTGACTGATAAGAAAGATAGTCCTTCAGTGGTGGAAGGTTTTTCGTGAATCTGGTTTTATCAGGAAAAATGCTGAGTTAGCTGTCAAGATTTTAAAACATAGACATTGCATTCCGACCTACCTTCTTGAAATATTTATATTGTGTGATGTATTTATTAATCCTTTATTTTTATACAGGACTAAGGCAAAATTGTTGCCACCCAATTTTGAACAATAATTACAAAGCTGGCTGAATAAAAATAAAATCCTTTCTTTGCTTTGCTTTAAGTACAGTCAACAGCACGTCGGGCTATACAAAACTGTCAAATTTCTCTAAACGATTTTCAACCTAAGACTATTCTATATAAAGTGCATAATCGATTAAGAAAATTTGACAGTTTGTGGTAACCCGTGCTGTTGTCTGTACATACCGAGCTCCTTAATTTGTAATCTTTATCAGTCTCATGTCAAGTATCGAAGAGTTTATTTTAAATTGCAAAGAAAACTTTCCTGCAGAACACTAAACTGTAACAGCAGATTACAGTGAGGGAAATCGATGTCGTATATATTTCGTAAGCGACCGGCTGTGATCGACCAACGTTCTTCGAAGCAGGCTGCATTGACACCGTAGGCAACGCAGCTGCAATATTGTTTCTTTTTATGCATTTTCGTCCAGTAGACCTAGATAGATATACGAGTATGTAGCATACCACGTCAGAAGTTCATAGATAGAACTAGCATACGATATCTTAAGACGTATTTAATACATTTTTTATTGTGCTTTGGGGGGTTTTTAAATTGTCATAGTGATGTTTTACTGTTTCAAACTTAAGTTTAATTATATTATTTAACTGCGATCTTCTGCAACATATTGCTCCAGTTCTGACGCCGTATATTCAAGCAGCTAATCCTCTGTGCCCTACCTCTATAATGCTGTTTTCACCGGTAAGAAGAGTTACAAGAAGGGAACACTTGTGCTGGTAGGGAATTCAGATTCTGAGATGCGAGTTATAATATTTATGTTCGAGTTAGAATGATAGCCAAAGTAAGTCACTGGCAACGTAAGCGCCTGCCTTTTATTTTGTTGCAGAAATTACTTTCGGTCGTAAAGCTCGTTTCGGTGTAAATGCCGTCAGAGTTATCGTGCAGTATGAACAAATTAGATTGGTTTGTTTGCGGCGCTCATGCTCGAAGGCGAAGTGGAATAAGTGATTGTCACGAAACCGATGTTACATCACGCACCTGAGCTGAAGCAGATTCTACGTTACTGATTTTATTGTTATTATAAAACTTAATTATTTACATATATACATAATATATCTCTTAAAATCACAACTTAAAATAAATGTATTTAACATTGTGTATGTATTTAACAACAGTAGCGTCGGTGGCGTAGTGCGTAAGAGCGTCGTCTCCCACTCGGGAGGCACTGGTTCGATCCCCGCCACGTACCAATATGTTTTCAAATTTTGAATTCATATGTACGTTTAATCGATGCTTTTACGGTGAAGGAAAACATCGTGAGGAAACCTGCACACACCTATGAAGAAATTCTTAGGTTGTGTGTGAAGTCAACCAACCCGCACTTGGCCAGCGTGGTTGACTAAGGCCTAATCGCCCCTAATGTGGGGTAGGCTCGAGCCCTTCGGTGGGGACATATGAGCTGTTGATGATGATGATTTAACATTGATATAGAGGGGTGGTTAAAGAGTTAAATGAGACACTTATTTTTTTGATTTCATCCTCACAACTTAATGATTTTGATTAAATTTTGATAATTACCTATTAAAAAATAGAGCAACTCACATTTAATTATATCTACAAGTATAAAAAGTCATGTCCGTTTTCTATTTTATATTAACATGTAATAATAGTAAGTCATTACTAAATTGCAAACTTCTCCTCTACCAGCATTATTATAATTGTTATTTTGTTTGAAGTGGCATAGGTAAAATTTTTGTCAATTTAAAAGTACTTAACAATGTACATATAAATAAATAACGTTTGATTTTGATATGATTTTCTGACCTGGTTCCTAGCACAGTAGAGTGCGGCGTGCGCATGATAATGTTATTACTCTATTTCCTCCAATGCAGGAAGATATAAATAACGATTACTGTTGTCGTAACGCACATCATAAAGGTAAGCTGTTCCTTTCATGACAATTTTTCTGTACGTAAAAAGAACGTAAAGTGAAGACAATTTTCATTTATGCTTTCGTTCCCGCTCTTTCCTCTGAGCTACACAGGACTTGTGATATCACGACGAATTTATTCAAAACTTTGGTTTTTCGTTTCTGATTGTTGGCAATCAGTTTAGTTAGAGTTTGCTTTGAAAACATTAAATTAATTTGAAAACATCAAATAAAATTAGAAACATAATTCGCCAGGATCGCGAAAGGTTCTAGGCCATCTCAGGCTTTAACATGACAGGTTTTTTTTGTCTATCGTCCTATATGGTATAATTTTTACGTTTACAAGCGCGTAAAAATACACTGAAAAAAATCGACCTTCCCGCCTGAGACAGGTCGACTTTTTCGGTGTTTTTTTTTTCTAGTATCATCCTTTATTTTATTTAGTGTAAATCTCCAAACATCTCCAGTAACGTTGTAAACGCCATCTGCCTGCAGCCAACAGCAATGAAATGAAAATGCTCATAATACGATTTTACTAAGTTTTTTTAAATCGTCAAAAGCCCTACCACCATTAATCACCAGCAATAATAGTAATTAATACAAGACTTCTATACTACGTATACGAGAAAGTAAAAATTGCCACATTCCGCCATTATACCTTGCGACGTCAAATCCGCAGTCATGATGCCTGATTATCCACAGCCGTGCGTTATTCGCGCAATGTTCTGCAGTGAACCACAAGACTGTGTCACTGTCGCCAACGGTGTTTCCGAACCGATACGACCTCAAAACTCGAGATATCCAAAAAAGATTCCTCTGGCGTTGCAGATGTTCATGGGCGACGGTAATTACTGTTTACCTTCAGGTGAACAGTCTCCTATTTTTTCCAAAAAACCTACCACATAAAGGTATTCAATACCCGTGTTTCTTAGCATTGATAACTAGTATATACTCCAAGATTAATTTTGTTCTTATTACTAGGCCATTACGATTTATCTAATATACAGCGTCTAATTTCTGTAATGTTAGGTAAGATTGCACGATTTATAAGACTTTAGTTAGACACCGAGATTAAGTCCATCAATCCGATGAAGGTAGCAATAAATCTTATCAGCTGTGGATGGCTGTTAATTTGTGGGTGGAAATTGCCCTGGTAGATTTATGCGCCGCTTAACGCCTCTGGAATGCTTTCAGAAAGGTGCTGAAATAGGGAAACTATTAGGAGAACGATTAATTTTGCTGTAAGGAACTAGTTTCTTTCTCATGTTTTCTTTGATTTGTGAAAGCCTGTAGTATCTGCTTGGAATACAGTAATTAAAATTATTAAACGGATCTCATGCTGTCTTTTGATTTTTCTTTGTTGTGGTGCACAGAGAGATCAAATGACCTTGTGAGCTGTTTGTGTAAAGTAAGATTCAGATCGAACAGCTCGCACCGGGCCGGATCAGAAGGCATTTTACAACACGGTAAAACGCACAATATTAAAATTTGCATTCATTGAACCAATTAAAATAAACTGAATTTTAATTTAAAGAAAATAACCATCCAGCAACTGAATATAAAATGTGAGAAAATCTAATATAACTTTAACCTGCAGTTGTACTATTCGTGGCAGATACAGGCTTCTGTCCACAATCCGTCCGGCACTGTCCACCGGCTGTAAACTCCACGAAGTAGTAATATTGACAACGCAGTGACGAGGGAAAATGCGCTCTATTACTACTGTAGGAAGTTTCATTTTGCAACCGACAAGTAATATCGAAGAGATAGCGTGATAAAGTTTTATCTAAGAGTGAGGAGGGTGTGTAGTATTCACAGTTTGGAGGAGTGATTAGATATTCTTTTTTTATTACTATAAAATTTGCTGCCAAATTTATTTAAGTATTGGTAATGATTATTAAAATATACGAGGAGAGTAAGTAAAGCAGATTTAATTTCTTTTCTGGATCTAATTACAATATGATTAGTTAATGTAAATGTGTAATGAAATAATTAGTTATTGAGTGTAAATTGTACTACTACTTTATTTGCTAAGCAAGTGACGTACCAGTACTGTAATCAATAATCAAAAACCAATAAAACATATAATTTTTCTTGGACGGGGAACTCCTTGACCATCAAAATTCTCCTGATGATAAGGTTGAAAATAGAAGCAAATTTTACCTAGAACCCTCAACCACTGATAGCAGTGGCTATCTTATCATGAACTGTCAAAACACAATAATACTGCTAACTCTATTATTGTGGTGACAGATTTTGATAAGGGTGGTAGCTAGCCAGTCGGAGTTAAGGGGAAAATAATAATAATAACAACGTTATTTTAAATATCTGTAGAATCGTCCGCAAATTCCATTCATTATAAAATATCAACCCGCAGTCGTTTGGCCAAAAGCCCGCGACTACGTTGAACTCCCCAGAAATGGGTGGTCATTTGTATAAATAACTAGCTGACCTGACTGATGTATTTAAATATTTTTTTATTTTGTCTCCTCGTACTTCAAGGAATATTAAAAAAAAATAATTAGCGAAATCGGTTCAGCTGCTCTCGAGATTTGCGCTTAGCAACACATTCAGCGATTTATTTTTATATTATACATAATAATTCATTTATTTCAGGTAACACAATGCTTACAAAGATATTAAAATAAACAAAGGGCCCATAGATAAATACCTTAAAACTAACATAACATGATAAGTGGTGACTTCAAATTTATTACCGATTTTCGAACTATCATCACGCGTTAACAATAAGAGTGTAAACTAAAAAAAATGTGCGTGTGAAACTTAACTACTTACACAATAAATTACACGACGCCGTTGTGGTGGAGTGGTCAGTATAGCTGGCTACACATCAAGCGGTCCGGGTTCGAATCCTGGTAGCGGCAAATGTTTATGTGACGAACACGAATGTTTGTTTGCGAGTCATGGTTGTTTATATATTTATTTAAGTTTATTTATAAAAATATCTAAAATTATTATGTATATTAAAAAAAAAATGTCCGTTATCTAGTATCCGTAACACAAGTTCTTAATGATACTTATCTCGGGCTAGATAATTGGTGTGAGCGTGAAAATATATTATTATTATATTATTATATTATAATAAATCAGTATGAAAATATTTCGAATTTTGTATTATTTAGTGCATTAAAAAAATCTTTGAAATAGGTTTTACCAAAATAAAAAAAAACATACAACTCTGAAACTACTGGAGCTATTTTCGTAAAATTCTAGTTTCAGTCTCTTGTTTCAGTATATGAGGAGTTACTCTATAACATGCTCCTACATCATTGGGCTATGTTGCAAGTTAACAGATGTTAAGCTGTGTTCACAGTTTAACGGTGGCCATAAACCGGCGAATGTACTCGTCTGTACCTTTACAGGAGATTTCGTAGTAGTTTTAGTTACGAAAGTGATGCCTTCACTTTTTGTTTAAGGATTAGGATGGGTGACAGAAGATGAAAAAAAAAGATTCTTTCCATTTATGTAAAAAAAACCGCCTTCAAAACTAATAATAATAATATAATAATATATTTCCACGTTCACACCAATTATCTAGCCCAAATTAAGTTTCATTAAGAACTTGTGCTATGGATACTAGATAACGGACAAATATACATAATAATCTAGATATTTCATAAATAAACTTAAATAAATATATAAACAACCATGACTCATGAACAAATATTCGTGTTCATCACACTAACATTTGCCACTACCAGGACTCGAACCCGGACCGCCCGATGTGTAGGCAGCATTAGTGGTCAGTAATAACTAACGAAAACTAAAAGCAGAGAAATAAAAAAATTGTTCATAAAAATCTAAATGTTTTTTTAGAGGTCAGTCCCAAATACAAGTGACAGCGTTTATCCCAAATATCGAGGTTGGCACCGACCTCATAAAAATAGACTTTTAAACAAAATTTTTATTTCCTTTTTTTTAGTTTTTTGGTTTCATTGTTCTCTACTTTATCACTAACATAGTTTGTAAGTATAATTGTTCATTTACTAACATTTTGGACTATGTGGTCTGTAATAAAACATTTTTTTTTATTTTTTTATTTTTTAGTTTTGAATGCAGTTTTTTTTAAATAATTTCTTTTTTCTTTTTAGTGTTTTACGTAAGTATAAAAATTCAGTCAGGAAACTGTCTCGAGATCTGTTAGACAAACAAGTAATAGATAATTATCATCGATGTTAATTAAATAGGCAGAGTTTCTCCTTAGTTCTTGTTGTAGAAACGCGTGTTGAGAGACTCCATTTTTAACCTCAACAACCGTACAATTTTTGTTACATTAGTTACATTTTCACTTGACATTGTCAAAATGCGCACGCTTAATACGACGCGACGCCATTAATTAAGAATAGAATAGAACGTCAGATATCGATCAAATTTAAATGGGACCATACAAGGAGCTTATACTAAAGAATGGAGTCATTACACAAAGTAACAATGTGAAGGCAAAAATTTTGACAATACTTGACATTTCAAATTTCACATTTCTCTTTCTAGAAATTGTCGTCATCTCTTTCTAAACACGACTACATAGAAACAAGATTTCCCCAGTATTTCGCCATCTTTCTAAAACAAAAGTAGAAAAGTAGCTAAAAACTTAACATATTGTATTCAATTATCAGTATTTATTATCGATGAAAGAAATTAATATAATATATTTACTTTTAATGTTTAGGTTTGTATTTTATTTTGAAAATCATCATTGTGATTCTTTCTATAACTTATGGGAAATGAAAGGATTTATGTAATGGCAGCACTCTATTCATGTGTCAATGTCCTGAAATCTCAACATGACATAAATTGTCGTAATTGACTTATTCATAAATATCGACTCGCGATTTTGGTACGGCTTTTTACATTTTAATAACTATAAATAGTGCAAAATGGTGCATCGCTGTATAGTTCGTGGTTGCAGAAGTGAGTGGTATCCAGGATGCAGTCTGAAATTTCACTTGTAAGTGTTATAATTGCATATTATTGTTCACCTAAGTAAAATTGGTTTTTCACATGTAATTCCATATGATTATCGTTATTGGGCGAAACTCCATAGGGGAAAGTAAATTCTGATACTCAGCTTTAATACTATCTGAATTTAATTAATTTTCATACATAAATTACTTATTCAAATATGTGTAAAGAAATTGACTAGGGTGACTAGGATTTCCAGAATTATTATAAAATAATAACCTTTTTCCTTTCAGAAATGGCAATCAAAATTGATATATATATTTTTTTAAGTCTTTGAAATAGCTGTTATATAGATATATATAGTTTATAGATTATGTATATATATATAATACATAAATCGTTCTACCCATTTTTGGTTGGGAACGTTTATTTACAAACAAAACATGTAATTTGTGCAATGTACATTATTTTAATTGAGAAACATATTCAAAATGATTGATTGGATTTTACCAGTGTAATAGCGTATTTTATCTTTCACATTTGCATCTACTAACATGTAACGCAGAGTGCAATATGCACAGTGACCTCAAACTTCACTCGAATTTGGGTTAGTAAAATTGACACAGCATTAATAAAATTGTGACTGTGCTATTCAAGCCTATCAAATGATAGTTTTTAATATGCTAATTACAAGTTAAAAGTGCCTGTATACATAATATTTTCTTTTCTTTTTAGATTTCCGAAAGACCCTAGGCGGATATTACACTATCTTCGCTCTTATCCTTCTGACTTCGTAACTGCGTAACAGGTACAGAAGGTTGATATATATGTATATACGTAGGGCGTTCAATTTAAAGTAAGAATGAGGTACAAACTCTTTGAAACCGAATAAAGTTAATACGGGCTATTCCAAATACATGGTGTGATACGTTGCGTACCGACCAACTTTAGCGTACATGACGCATGTCTGGGGTGAAGCCATGGACAAGCGTGGCGAGTCATTGGCTGTCAGCCTTGATATCGCCAAAGCTTTTGATAGGGTCTGGCACAAAAGTCTTCTCTCCAAGCTTCCGACGTATGGTCTGCCTGCTCAGCTTTGTATCTGGGTGGCTGGCTTCCTGCATGAGCGAAGAATTCTGTCCTCTGCGACGGATGCAGTTCGCGGTTCATCGTGTCAGTGAATTCCGGTGTTCCCCAGGGTTCCGTTTTATCCCCTACACTGTTTCTTCTGCATATCAATGATATGATTCCGCTTGGGAACATCCATTGCTATGCAGACGACAGTACAGTGCATGCGGGCTACTTCGGACACGCAAAGGCTGGACGGGCAGAAACCGTAGAGAGTCGTGAGAATCTTGTCATTGAACTCAACCGAGAGCTCGACCTTGTTTCTCAATGGGGTACAGCTAATCTGGTTGAGTTCAATGCCAAGAAAACTCAGGTGTGCGCGTTTACGGCTAAAACGTCGCCATTCCTTTCCTTTCCCTCTCTCCAGAGCACAACACTAACGCTACAGAGCAGTATCACCTTGCTCGGTATGGAGGTTCGCAGCGACTTGAATCCAAAGGACTACATCGAAAGCGTGATAAAAACAGCTTCACGGAAACTCGGAGTCCTGAACAAGGTGCGGCGTTTCTTCACGCCAAATCAACTTTGCTTGCTATACAAGACGCAAGTACGGTCCTGCGTGGAGTATTGCTCGCACCTGTGGGATGGCTCCGCCAAGTACTTACTTGATGCTTTGGATAGGTTGCAGCGTCGCGCGGCCCGCATCATCGGCGACGAAGAGGTGACTAAAAACCTTGAGCCTCTCCAATTGCGTCGCAATGTTGCGTCATTGAGCGCTTTCTACCGTCTGTACCACGGCGAGTGCTCTGAGGAACTTTTTTCCCTGATCCCACCATCTCCCTTCCTTTTAAGGACTACGCGTGCTGGTCTACGTTGTCACCGACAAACTGTGGCTACCATTCCAACGCGAACTAAGAAATTTGGCAACTCGTTTCTTTGTCGCACAATCAAAAAATGGAATTCACTGCCAGCACACGTGTTCCCTCCTTCCTATAATCCTAGGTCATTCAAAAGAGGCGTGAAGAAGCACCTTGCAGGTCAGCAAGGCGTGGGTGGCTAGCGCGGCAGTTTATCTCTCGCGCCAGCTATCTTCGCATTTGGACTCTACTTCTGCTTACCATCAGGTGGAATAGAGTCCTTTGCTTGACCTTTTTATAAAAAAAAAAAAAATCTTTCTTTATAGTAGAGCGATTTTAAGTTTGTCTTGTACAAAATTAGCTGTAACTTTCTTCTTAGTTGTTTTACAGAATCGATTATTTTGCCAATCATTATAAAGTATTATGAAACATCGATTGATATGAAAGTAATATATTTTAGGTCAATATTTTGTAATTTAGAAGTATCTATGTGAATATGTAACTATATTCTGCGAATATCATTGTACCATATAATAATAAAGGATTTTGTTCTTTTAAGTATCAATATTATGTGTATATATAACTTTGTTTTACATAAATTCTTGAGTCACATATGTAATATATGAATGTTTAGATTGTTATTTATGTTTAGATTTAAAATAGAACAGTTCTTGTGATCAAGTTTTTATTAAGGAATAAACTTAGTGTGTTACAGAATTTATAAAACTACCACTACTACTACTTTATTTATTTTTAATAACTACCCAAAATATACGCATGTAAAACTGTAACTTAAATGAAATTGATAATTATGTATTGACTTGTATTGATGTTTTGAAATCATTACAAAATTGTAAGCTGTGGAGTTCTTCGCCGGAGTCTTTCGCCATTTCTGCTCCATCTCAGCATAATAATTATTATTTCGTCCCGAAATGGTGGTAGGGCTTTTGACGATTTAAAAGTACTTAGCAAAGTCCATTTAATAAAGAGCTTTTTCATTTTTATATTTCGCCAATGTTAAGTGTAAATTTACTTATAGTAACAGACAGTTGTACGGAAGATTAAAACTAATTATTATGAATGTTAATTCTTTGTCATGGTAAACTCAAAAATATTTTAAACTTTGAGTACTAATTAATTTTATTAACTTAACGAAGTCCAAGATTGTCCGTAATTATTTTTTCTGCTATAGGCACCCTACTAGAAAGAGACAGAGCCTCTCTAGAAATGTCAAGAAATGTCAAGGGTTGTCAAAATTTTTGCCCTCACTTTTTTCATTTGACTAATGACTCCATTCTATAGGTAATATAAGCTCCTTGCTCCAAACGTTAAAAGAATCTTCAAAATCGGTACATTCAGTAAAAAATTATGATCTCAATTCAACTGTATTTTTTATGTATTATGAACATACATAAAAAATACAGTTGAATTGAGAACCTCTTCCTTTTTGAAGTCGGTTAAAAAAATGAACAATTCATGTAATCAAAATATTAGATCTTCTCGCTATAGAGCCAGAGCCTGCATTTTTGAACTGATGTAAAGTGCCACTAGTAGTAATTCTAATCCGAAAGTTATCAATTCTTGAGATTTTTTGTTGAAGCATAGTATTTCTTGTAAAGCTGAATCAGTTACCTTTAATAGCTTAAAAAAGGACACTGCATAATTACCTATTTCTATTAAGTAACGTTTCAAAAAACTTGCAGAGCAGTTCAGGCTTATGATACGCCGAGTAACCAAAGTTACCACACACACCTCGCGATATTCTTTATAGAACTCACTTTTCATCTCCCTTCGATTATAGCTGTCTAAACGAATATTTGACAAAAGAGGAATATTATTAACAAATATGATTATTTAAATTAAATCTATGTCACTATAGAAAGCCATGGGTATCTTCACTTCCAGTTTTCCACTAAAATTTGATAGGTAAAATCGAAGGGAGCATCGAAATGAGAGGAGATCTATAAAGAATAAGCAGCCAGACAGGTGATCAACGTTGATCGATGACACCGATCGACGATCGATTGCTTAGTGTGAAAACACCCTTAGTTATATCGACCAATAGCTAACTGTTCACACGCCCTCAGTGGAACCACTGTTCTATCCCCTTAACGATAGAGGCAGTAACGAACTTTCTACACATGTCAAACAAGCCATTAAACACTAGTAAACTTGGGACAATTTTTTTTTGCTAATACCTCCACTGAAATCCCAGGCGGCGACGGCTGTTTGCCGAAAGGTTTTTCGAGCTGTGTGATTTATTGTTTTCATCGTACCCTAAATAAAGAACAAGTTCATGATTTATGATTTTAATCCAGTTTGACCGAACAAATAAATTCTAAAACGTTTATTTATTTTGAGATCTTGTCGCCCGGTAAAAGGCCGCTCATGATTGAGGGTTGTTCCGATAAAAATAATTGTTGAAATGAATTCACGAAATGAATTGATACTCGTATCAGCTGATTTCTGAAGTTCGCAGTTGAGTGAAGAATTGAGCAAAGCTTTGTGTGAATTAAGTGAAACAGACCTGTCTATTTTCGGAATAATGATAAGAATTAAATTATTGAGTGCAGGAAGAGGACTGGTTTCAAAATTTAATGAGTTGTGCACGAACTGTTTTGGAATATTATGACAACTTTGGATATTTCGTGGACATCTCAGGAGTAAGTCGCCGTTCCCGAAAACCCTCTACAGATGGCTTATTACGGTTGGTTTTTAGTGCGTAGGACGGAAGTCAATTTCACAAGGTATGGCACAGTAGGACCTTACCTTAAGCCTTAATATTTTGAACTAATTTAAAAAATATTTTTTACTTTCAATTTCAATTTGAAATTCTAATTTGTCTTGTTAAGCTATTTTTAAAAGATAGGTATCGCGGACATTTTTGAAGATCTATAAAAGAGAAATATACACACGATACATTGTTTGGTTATATCTCAAGGGGATTAGGCAGCGTTTTCTATGAAAACTCTTAGATTTTTGACGGTTTCAATTTGAACCAATTTACACAAAACCTTAACAAATTATGTACCTAAACCTTCCTTGTGAATCACTTTCTATTGGTGAAAACCGCATAAAAATCCGTTCAGCAGTTTTTGAGTTTATCGCTAAAAGACAGACGCGGTGTAAGACTTTAGTTAAAATATGTAGTGATTGTGAGTATATCTGTGTAAATGGGAGAGGATATGTGTGTGTTTGTGTGTGCGTGTGTATACGTAGGTGTGTTATGTGTCCACAACAATAGCAATATCGAATTACTGCTATATTTATTAAATGTGATAAAACGGGATTTATACCACGTACCTCTGTTTTGTGAATTATCCTTTATTTTGACGCAGTTGCATGTCCCATGGTCACCGACGAACAGTTCTCGTAGTGTAAGATTTTTCGTATAAAAAACGTAAATATTGTAGTTGCGTTAAGAGCTCAATTTGTATAGGAAACGTGGATAGCGCCCCTGGCGGAAAGAAGCGCAAATCATGTTTCCCCTACAAATTGAGCTCCCAACGCAACTACAACAGTTACGTTTTTATATTTAAAAACTTACACTACGGGTAATGTTCATCTGGACCATGGCGCATTAAAATTGATTGTGACCACGTAAGTTTAAAACAATACATACTGCTACATGTTTTAGGCAATAGATTTTGACACCAATCTGACACCACCCCTCCTTGGGACCGACTGCTATCTTTCGACAGCACCTGGGACCACCAGCTTAACGTGCCCCGCGAAGTACGGAAGGAAATTGAGTTGAAAAATTTTCGGTCACCCATCCGAGTATCGACCGCGCAAATGGTAGATTAGCTTTCGTGATCGTTACGACGAATGCACGACCGCGGTGCCATCGATCTTCTTGTGTGTGTCTCTAGTGCGTATTTATCTTATAAATATAGTAAAGATATATCGAACAGTGGAGGTACTACCTCGTTAGGGCGCTCCGAATTCTGGCTAGTTGTAATGTGAATGATGATACTGAAAATAAGGGTGTTAATGTTGAGATAACGGCAGATCGACAAAGATATATAAGATACACTTTGGAGAGTGTGCGACGGAATCACATGAATTAATTCCGCCAGCCCCATTTCACTACACGGACACAAGACTCAGGTGAAAATTACCACCTTACTTGTGTTGTTGATGTCTCTACCAGCCACACAAAACGATTTGCTAACTCTTTTATAATGCGAATAGCTAGGAGTGGAACTTGTTGCCTGCCCTTAATACTTATAACTTGGCTGCCTTCAAGGCAAGAGTAAATAGACTATTTTTAGGTAAGCATGTTACATCGTAGGCCACATCTTCGCTAAGATCAGGTGTGAGAGGTCAAATGCTTTCCTATAGTCACTAAAAAAAAGATGGAAGGAAAATTTATGACGTCCACTACCCTGCCAACTCTAAACATTGGGACTTGGGAAGGTAAATGATGATGATAATATATCTTGTTGATGCTTTATCACACAGGCATGTCCAATTTTCAGTTCGTAGATCAAACAATTACAAATGCCATAAAACCCATTATTGCTTGAATTGAAAGAAAACTCGCAGCAATACGCTCTAAAAGCAACCGGCAAAGCAAATAGAAAACAATGATAGTCTGCGATTCGATTTCCCGCCAACTTTACATCCTTTTTTACCGAAGCCTCGGATCGAGAAATCCTTTTACATTTTTATTTCCGCGTTTGTAGTAATATGAAAAAATGGATCGGATGCGATCTGGATTTCTCTTACCGTTTTAGTTTTACGTAAAACGGGAACGTGCTGACTTTGAGCTGTGCTTTATACGTACTTATAGGGTTATAGGTGTAACGTGGTACTATAACATTGTCATGGTATAGTACCATATATATCGTCATTGTTACTGGCAATATTTTTAAAAGTAAATCAAAAAAATTGAAAATCATCCTGACTTTTGGTTCATTTTCGCGCTTTTTGACTCATTCCATAGAGTACAAATAATACTACGGAAAACTCATTCTATTACTGACCGTGTTGTAGCAAACACGATTATCTTTTACAAGGGTTTCGCTCTGGACCTTTGCTTGGGCCATTAATAATAGTACCTTCTAAAATTACTTAAATTATCTCAAGGCACTTTAAAATTAGTGCCTTCTATATACCACATAAATCTTATTTACCATTACGAATAAAAAATAGTGACGAAAACGTGTCTCATTCCCGGACCATACTGACAGTGTTGGACCATAGACGAATTAACGTTACATAGGTACCCAACAAGGTAGCTGATACATAGTGAGTAATTGATGATAACTGATATCAAAGTCTATATACAAAAAAAATGTGTCAGTATTTGATCCCAATGAACTCCGATATTATTCAACATATTTTGATCACTATTTATTTTATTTTCCTGGATTGCTTCCTATATTGAGGCAAGTTACATTATGCCTTCTCCGACTACACAATCAAGGATTTGTTTATTTGATGTCTTCAAATGCGACAGGAGATTATGAGCTCTATTTCTATTACAACACACAAACATTACCCGAGCCGCAATCTTTAAATATCTTTGCAACCAAACGCCAAATACCATTACCTTTTGGAGCACTGACTACACTTAATATTCATGGAAAACCGCCTACCGTTCCATCTCGCTGGTCAAAGGAACTCTACAAGGTGGCTCCTCAAATAAATTCTGGGCGTTCAACGTTGCGTGTTTCCTGCTACAGTTATCAGCCTGCCAAAGTTACGGCGCAACGTATGAGGTATTGAGTGCATCGCTTTCTGGAGTTGGAAATTCATGTTTGTAAATTGCATAATTTTATTCTGCGAGATTCATGACGACTTGTAGGGGCCGTAAAGAATACGCTAATTAAACTCATGGGTGTCGTAAGGCGACTAAGAGAATTTTGACTTTACGTAACACCATCTGTCGTGATAGGTCACCCTAAATAGAATAGAATATAATAAATATCATATATAAATAAATATACTTCCACGCTCATACTAATTATCTAGCCCAAAGTAAGTATCATTAAGAACTTGTGTTATGGATACTAGATAACGGACATTTTTTTTTAAATATACATAATAATTTTTAGATATTTTTATTAATAAACTTAAATAAATGTAGAAACAACCATGACTCGCAAGCAAATATTCGTGTTCGTCACACAAATATTTGCCGCTACCAGGATTCGAACCCAGACCGCTTGATATGTAGGCAGCTATACTGACCACTCAACCACGACGGCGTCGAAGAATATACCTTTATTGGACATCAAGCACTTTAAATAACTAGTTGTGCCATAAATTCTGTCCCTCATATATACATGTCTCGTGTGAAAAGAAAAAATGGGAAGCTAAATTAAAAAACCGGCCAAGTGCGAGTCGGACTCGCACACCGAGGGTTCCGGGAAGTACCTTGTAGGTTTTGATTACGGAAATTCGTCTAAGGTGTCGGTATAAACTGCTGTATCTTTTGATCGCGTTAACTTAGAAGTTTGATTTTTTCACTGCTTAAAGGAACAATACACTTAGGTATTTGGTATAAATTTCAATTTGATACCTTTATTCGTTCGTGAGAAATAAGGTAGTAAGTTTAATTTTATTAAAATATTTTTATTATATTATATAACTAAAAAAATGTGATTTTCGCAATTTTTCCTATATTTGAATTATATGACAATGCTTCATGCCAAATTTCAAGATTCTGAGTTTACGGGAAGTATCCTGTAGGTTTTGATTCCTTTGCGAGTGTCGGAAATTTGTTGAAAATATCGACATATCGGCTGTATCTTTTGATTGGCTTGGCTTAGAAGTTTGATATTTTCACAGCTTAAAGGAACAATAAACCTAGGTATTTGGTATAAATTTCAATTTGATACCTTTGTTCGTTCGTAAGAAATAAGGTAGTAAGTTTCATTTTATTAAAATATTTTTATTATATTATATCACTAAAAAAATGTAATTTTCGCAATTTTTCCTATATTTGCATTATATGACAATGCTTCATGCCAAATTTCAAGATTCTGAGTTTACGGGAAGTATCCTGTAGGTTTTGATTCCTTTGCGAGTGTCGGAAATTTGTCTAAGGTGTCGGTATAAACTGCTGTATCTTTTGATCGCGTTAACTTAGAAGTTTGATTTTTTCACTGCTTAAAGGGACAATAGACCTAGGTATCTGGTATAAATTTGAATTTGATACCTTTATTCGTTCGTGAGAAATAAGGTAGTAAGTTTCATTTTATTAAAATATTTTTATTACATTATATAACTAAAAAAATGTGATTTTCGCAATTTTTCCTATATTTGCATTATATGACAATGCTTCATGCCAAATTTCAAGATTCTGAGTTTACGGGAAGTATCCTGTAGGTTTTGATTCCTTTGCGAGTGTCGGAAATTTGTGAAAATATCGACATAATCGGCTGTATCTTTTGATTGGCTTGGCTTAGAAGTTTGATATTTTCACAGCTTAAAGGGACAATAGACCTGAGTATTTCATGTGAATTTCAGCTTGATACGTCCACGCGTTCTTGAGATAAAGGGTCTTGACAGACAGACAGACAGACAGACAGACAGACAGACAGACAGACGGACGACAAAGTGATCCTATAAGGGTTCCGTTTTTTTCCTTTTGAGGTACGGAACCCTAAAAAGAAAGAATTTGCTTATACGTTTGGCTATGAAGATTATCAAAAATCTTAAAACTATTCCAAATGCCCACTTTTGATTTTTAGAAATTTTTCCAAACATCCTGGTTCTTCATCTATGGCCGCACGTACAATATTAGCTAGGCGGCTGTCTTCACTGTCTGCTTTTAGCGACTCGATATTTTGATGAGGTTTAAATCAGGTTTTCTCTAAAATATTCCATAAGAAATTACCCAAAGGTTTAGGATCAGGACTTGCAGAGGATTAGGATCAATTTTTAGGTTGATTTTACTTTGTGCGCTGGTGTTGAGTTTTGTTCAAATATCTATTGTTTGCAGTTTGTAATGCAGTGTTACGTAGTGGCTTAACTACCTTCTCTAAAATATCGCTTCGATCGTTAGTTGCTCCTGTTTTCACCCTTTGCCTTCGTAGGACAAATCTCACCAAACTATCATAGATGCCAGGTGCTTGCCTCTTTCGACCTTTGGAATTATCTCTGTAGCTTTTTGGGAGCTGTAGTGTATAGACCCTATCGTTATGACGCATAAGCTTTTCTTGAACACTTATTAAATGAGAGATAGTATAGTTAACGAGCCTTTCTCTATGCTCCATCTTATATAGTCTTCGTCTGTGATTTTGATGAGAGCGGCGGAAGAATGGTAGAGAGAATCTACCAACAATCTTTAAAGTGGAAGGAAGAAAACATTACGACGCCCAGAGAAATTTAATCAAAATAATACTGATTCTCGGATATTTCACCTGTCAAAAGTGGTTTGTAATTTATTATTATACTAGTGACCCGCCCCGGCTTAGCATGGGTGGAATGCTTATGTAAATATGCATGTATTATACATATAAACCTTCCTTAAGAATCACTCTATCTATTAAAAAAACCGCATCAAAATCCGTTGCGTAGTTTTAAAGATCTAAGCATACATAAGGACAGACAGACGGCAGAAGCGACTTTGTTTTATATATGTAGTGATAATGTTATATCTTCGTCCGTAGTCTACTGGTTACACGCGCAAGAAAGAAATAATTACATGAGTAACTACTGTATTTTTACACAGTAGACGTGATAATAAAAGTCTGGAATACCATGAGATTGGCACCGACCTCAAATAAATAGTTAGCATATTGACTTTTAGATCGTTTAAAACGTAAAACTTTATTATATAAATAAAGTTTTAAAAAATAATTTTTAAACAGTAATAATCTCAAAAGCAAAACTAAAACCGATGTTCTTTCGCAGCTACGACCCAAAGCTCTTAATTATGAGTGTCGTTTGGTTCTCATCAGGCTCACACGACCTTGTGAATGCCAGGGTTGACACTTCCCAGAATTATTTATTGCGCTCGTTTCCGTAGGGAAGCTGGTGTTGAAATGATTTACTAACAGTAGCTTACTGTACAGTCTGCAAAAGGAAACGAGGGCCGTGTGGCCGAAATTGATTAATTTATGCTTTTAAGAAAAGAGTGCGTCTCATTTGTCAACTTTTTTGGGGTTCACTTTATCACAAAGGATATTACCTACAATTAGGTTGAAGAGTACAGTAGGAAATAAACGGAGGAGACTGAGGTATAGATGGATGATAGCTTTGTAGGGTCGAGCAATAGTTTTATGCTCTATTTTCTTCCGTGCCTCGGAAGGCATGTTACGCTCGAAGAACAATTATTTTCAGGACTAGTTGTAACTAGTAAGCAAGGCTAACAAAATTAATAACATCTTAAGAAGAATAAGTGGACGAAGAATTAAATTGTAATACGTGGGGCGCACTAAAAGAGTCCGGAATGACTAAGAAAAAAATACTATTAAAGGTCAAAAATCACTTTATTGTTTCTCAAAACATTTTCGCTTTGCGTAAATGCACTTTTTCATTCGATTAAACCAAATTTGAAAACTTTTGTGCTACTCTTCCGTGGTGACCTCAGAAACGCGTTTTTCATACTCTTCGAGAGCCTCTTCTCGCTGACCGCGAAATTGGTTCTTAATTTTTGGGAACAGAAAAAAGTCACAACGTGCCAGGTCGGGACTGGATGCAGGATGGCTCATGAATAAGTTCTACGTTTTTCACCTTCGAAAATTCGTTTGTCTGTCTTGCCGTGTGGGAACTAGCATTGTCGTGGTGCAAGATGATACGGCGCTTACGGCTATTTTACGGAGTTCGTCAATAATTTCCGGCAAACAAATGGTCGTGTAGCAGTCACTATTCACGGTACGACGATTCTCTAAAGTAACAGTAACTACGTGTCCAGTTTTATTAAAAAAAAGCAATCATCCGCTTAGATGCACTTTTCACGGGCGCCGCGTTGGTTGGTTTCGGCTCATCTTGAAAGACCCATACGCTCGATTGCTGCTTTTTTTTGCGTTTGTAGCAATAAATCCATGTTTCGTCACCTGTTACTCCCACGCCAAATTTGACGCACCTTCGTTGAATCTGGTAAGAATGGCACTGCACCAAGTGACGCGGTCCGTTTTTTGAGCCTCGGTCAAATTGTGTGGCATCCACCGCTAGCACAGCTTTCTCACACCCAAATGTTTGTGTAGGATTATTTGTATTTGATTCACGCCTATGTCTAAGGATTCGCGAATCTCGTGGTAGGTCACATGCCTGTCTGTTTTAATTATACGGCGCACAGCATCGATGTTTTTGTTATGCCATCGCGAGATTCGTCACTGAGATTGACACGACCGCGCTTGAATCCTGCAAACCAGCTATAAATAGTCGTCTTGCATGGTGCTTCATCGCCAAAAGCAGATTGAAGCCGAGCGATGCTCTATTGAGCTGTCAAATTTCAATTAAAATCGTAGAAAATCATACTACGAAAATTTGCCAGAGTTAAATCCATGTTAATAGAGTTGTAGTAGACACGCATTTTTTAAAATGGCACCATAATGTTTTTTTACTTTGTGGCAAATAATTGACAGTCAGATGAAACAAACTGCATTCTACAGCAAAGAGTTATAGTTTTAAATGTTGCAATTACTTTTTAAATATAAAGTGACCAGTTCCGGAAACTTTTAGTGTGATACTATGCTACAGTTCTATAATACTTGTAACGTATATCATACAATGCGATTAGGTACGCAGAGAAACTTCGAGCATAGCGTTCTTGATTCACCTTCGTCAGTCGAAGGTGAATCAAGAACGCTATGCTCGAGGCCACGTTTTGGTTCCATACATAATCATTGTGAACACACATTACTAACTTTCGTCTTGAGACATTGCGTTAGGTGAGCCAGAACTGCTTGGTTTTTCAATTGACAAATATTCATATTAAAAAGCAAAAGTCTACACCAAACGTACCATAATTCACCAAAATTTGAATCAAGCCTTAGACCGTCTTTCATTACACGCGCTTTGAAACCCAAACCCTTTGCATACAATCCTCACCTTGCAGCGACAAAATAACTCTTATTACAAGCACATAAGCAACAGTGGACAACTCTGGACAATCCAAATGAGGTTGACACATTGCTGAGATTATAAATGGCATGAAGCGACGAGTGTGTTAGTTCGGACTTGTAATGATATTTAGTGGTTAGTTTGGTACCAGTATTAGTTTTCTGTGGTAATTCCATTCTAATTGGGTTCGACCACAAATTTCTCTTTGTGAGGCAGGAGGGATTTCGGTTTTGTCACAACGGAAACACAGTCATTAGTGAGAAGGCAGGTTCTATAGGTTGCTACAATTTTCAGTTTTATTTAAAGATGGACAGGGTTTATTTTTCACTATTTTATATGGTCAGGTTTTGAAAGGGGCTGTGTTGGAGTTCTATTCGATGGGAGGCAAATTAATGTTAGTCATCAATTTTAGTGTGTTAATATGAGTGCAAATAAAAAATCTTAGTAGTTTTGTCTGTCTAGAAATAAGTTTGTTCTTTGGATCAATATATTTGGCTGCTTTCGTTTGGATTCCAGACACAGATTTCATTTTTAAAGTTTGGTTTGCGTTAAGTGGTAGTAGTGTAGCATCCTGTGATTTAGATGATTATGTAGGATCAATCAAAGTTATAATATAACATTGAAAATTATCCAAAGCAGTCAAATTTCTTTAGTTAATATTCAACCTTATTTTATAGCTATTGATTTCAAAGTCTGTGGTTGGCAAACAAGCACTGTCTGCTTGATGGCAGGCAGTTACCGTAGGCTATAAATGTCACTACCACGCTGCCAAGCCTGATTCCATCACCAGCTTTGCAAATCTCTGGTGACCTTACTCACCGACAGATTAGAAAGTTGATTGCGGTCTTGCGTAAGGTAGAGGCCGATTTAAACATCTAATCCGATGTTCTCTATCTCTCAGAATATGTACAAAATATCTAATTTGGACTTTGATCAGCCAGTGATTATTTTTCAGTTCTTTAATATAAAGGAGCCTTAAATAAAACTCTGAACACGACCAAATTTCCACTAATTTAATGAAAACATCAAAGGAAAACTCTAGCTCATAAAATTTAATTAGGCAAGTATTTGCCAAATTGGATCAGTTACTCGGAAAGAACTTTTCAATGTACGATAAAAGAGTTTACTTTTACTTTTTATTCATTTTAACAGGGTTGGTTAATCATAATTTTGTTTTAAAATAAATACATTTATTTTTCTCCATAGACCCCCCCCCGCCGCTTTCCTCTTCCTTCCCCCCGCGTGGGGGCGGGGGGGGGGGGGGGGGAGCGAAAGACAAAGCAGCGAAGACAGTCAGAAGAACCTTCCGGACAAGCGAGGAAAGGAGGGGGTGAATCCTCATGGATACCCTAGGGTTATTTTGGCCGAAAGG
Source organism: Elophila nymphaeata (assembly GCA_955850985.1). Lineage (NCBI taxonomy): Eukaryota > Metazoa > Arthropoda > Insecta > Lepidoptera > Crambidae > Elophila > Elophila nymphaeata. Next base: position 20,526,944 of record OY039084.1, on the reverse strand, counting down.
TGTAAGGTTCCGGCGCTTCCGAGGCCGTCTACCTGACACCACTAAGCGTCACACGTCGCCATCAAATCGTGTAAATTAAGTAATTTACTAACATAAGTTTTAAGTGTTATTTACTAACAAAAATGATATAACAATATGTATGTTAGTTTATAAGGTATTTATTGTATAAATAGTTGTTATGTATGTTAGTCCGTAAGGTATTTATCTATGGGTCATTGTTACCTGATAATAAACAATATTATTATTATTATGTCAGACTTTTACTGTCTAAACACCCCCTTTGCCTATTGCCAAAACGGCTATAAGGCTATCTGAAACAGCCGCCCCCCAGGAGAGAGGGAGGTGCACAGAAAATAAAAACAAAATCGTGGACTATTATATACGTATTTGTTATAGTAATAATCATTTCTGTCGAGGTTCAGTCGAGATAAGTCACAGCGGACTAGCGTCAGAGACAAATAGAACTTCATTTTTGGGATGTTGTATTTCTATCGGTAACTAAAGTTGCCAGGGCTCACCGGGGTTAGGGAAGGGAATTAGCGTCTATATCACAGAAATAAATCAAGATAGAACGGTGAAGTGGGTGTGTCCCGCGTGCCGAAATCTTGTCATATTGACAAGATATCTCAAACGTTCCGTCAGTGCGCGTCGAGACTCGTCACAGAACGTTAACAGTGAGCTCGGTACAAAATGCCTTCTTGTGCAGTTTCCAACTGTCTAAATCATAGTGGAAGTGTCAATCGAGATAAAGGAGGCATATCCTTTCATGGGTAAGTACTTTTTACTATGTTTAAATGCGATTTATTTAGAATAAACACCAAAATTCAATAAACAAGTAAAATAATTCAGTTAGAAAACACAATAGATAAGTTTCACTTCCATTGCTTCACGTGCAATGTGTCCATTTATTGCACCGCATAAAGTAGCAAGCAACGTACACTGAATCAAACGAAACACCCATTTTCGTGTGAAGGAACGAGAACGGGACACGTGTAATTAGTGATGTGCCGGTAGAATGTGGGTCAAAGAATCGAAACTTGATCGAAACAATCGATTTATAAAAAGTGATCTATTTTATTACAATACTTATTATTGTCTATAAAAATATTATAATTTATTATTATAGACCTGAGAAAAGAAAATACGTTATTACCTAGTAATCTACCTCTATAAAATAGCGAAGTGTCCCTCACTGACTATACTCGAAATTTAAATAATGACTACACCAATGAACTTAAAATTTGGCAGATAGGTAGGCAGACAGGTGTGAGACGCGGCAAAGGAATTTGCGACAGGGCCGGATTAAGGAGGTCTAAAGGCTTTTTAAATAGAAACAGTTTAGGTACGAATTTTGTGACAGGGCCGATTAAGAAACTCTTATAGCTATCGTAAGTAAGCTATGACGTTTGAATGAATATGAAACTAGACAAGTACGTTATAATAGTAGTACTAGTAGGTAGGTACCTAGTAATCCACCTTTATAGAAAAACAAAGGGTCTCTGAGTAACTACACTCGAAATCGCAATAAATGCTTCAAGGATGAATTGAAAGTTTGGCAGATAGGTAGGTATAAGATAGATAGGTATGAGACGTCAGCAAAAGATTTTACGACGGGGATTTTAAGGAGGTTATTTTTTCTATTATAGATTTCCGGTGGATCCAAAGACTAAAGAGAAATGGGTGGACGCTACCGGCAGAAAAAATTGGTTTCCAACTAAATACAGCACTATTTGTTCTGCCCATTTTCTGCAAGAAGATTATAAGGAGACCGAAAAATGGAGACGATTACTTCCAACCGCGTTTCCAACAGTTGATGTTTGGCAAACTGAAAGTATGGTAAGTATTCGTTGCTGAGACTACATTCTTAATTGGAAAATTATTAAAACTTATTCATTTATAAAACTTTAAGAGACGCTTATTCAGTATGTACGAGTACAGAATGTGATATTATTCAGATTTAAATGTCAACAGAAAAATCGTCGACACAAAAAAACATAAACTAGAAAAACACCTTCCTGGCGAGGTAAAATGCTTAAAAATTACTGCAATTTATGTATCCTATACTAATATGTTATAGAGATGAAACTGTGTGTTGTTTGTTCAGGTTAATCCCTGCAACCAATGAAACCATTTATAAATTATTTTACTAATAATAAACTTTTATCCCTCATTTTAAAACTGAAGCAAAGCGAGGCTTATAATACGATTGAAACGTATTATAAGCCCTGCTTTGCTTACGATTACGACTACGATTTTAATTGACACGATTACGATTTTAATTGACACGAAATGACTAGTTTAGACTTTAATGAGTAAATTATTACTTGCTGATTCATTAAAAAAAAATTAGAACCGCATAAATAAGTGTACAAAACAAACTTATAGATTTTTTATGTAAATAATGGTGTCATCAAAAGAATCGTCGCCATCCCCTAAAAAACGAAAATTAGTAAAAGAACACCAACTCGAGGTAAAAGTCTTAATCATCGCCTACTTATTACTGTACCATTACCTAGTGTAAGTTTTTTAGTATAAAATGCTTAACTATTTTACTTGGGTTGGGAGCTCAAATTGTATGGGAAATGTGAATTGCACTTTTTTCAATTAAATTAAATCAAACCAAATATCTTTATTGCGTATAAATTTTTCCGCTAGGGGCTAACTTATTACGTTTCTTATACAAATTGAGCTCTTAACGCAACTACAATAGTTACGTATTCTAAACGAAAAACTTACACTGCGGGTACTGATCAAATAATCAAATTTGTTATTGATGCTGTGTCTACCAAAAAGTAGCTCTTGTATGTAAATAACCGGGTCCACATCGGACGATCCATTTTGGATTAACGAATCCGCGACCCGCGTTACAGGATCGTGGAGCTTGAATAGCCGGATCCACACTCATTCAACTTTTTAATTTTTAAAAGTGCCAGTTTTATTTCTTGATAATTGATGTTATTATAATAGCCTTTTTTGTAATTGTGTTATATTGTATTTTGTCCACTGTAATCTCATATTTTCAATTATAAATGATTTATGATAATTAATTTACTTTAACTTTGTTTCAGGCATCGACTTCTAATACTGAACTTGAACTATCACCTAGGAAATTAAAATTGAAAAGACAACTTGATCGTTCAAAACTTTCATTGCATATACAACAGTTAAAAGTAAAAAGACTGCGAGAAAAGAACCGACGGCTAAATAAAAAGATTTGTACCCTTCAAAACATTATCCAAGAACTCAAAGAAAAATTGATTATTAAATAATTATTTTTCCGCCATGTTTTGGCTGGTTGTTTGTTTTTTTATTCAATTACAATAAAAAGAATACTAGCGATGAACATTATAGTGATTGTTCGGTTTTATTCGAAATATCGATTCTTATTTTCGATCTATCGATTAATTAGATTAGACTAAAATGAGTGCACTATCGATTATGAATATGATTGAGTGTCACCTCACTAATTAACTCAATGTGACGTCATCTAGTGGGCGGGGCTTACGAAAAAAGTGACACGCATTGATTGTATGAAAACGAGTTACGATCGCCGTTCTATCTTGATTTATTTCTGTGGTCTATATACTACGGTGACTGCTGACCTACAGGCAGGCCATATGCTTGCTGCCAACCTACTGACATTAAAAAAAAATCAAATTACCTTTTTTTACTCTTGGCCTACTTCTCACATGAAGGTAGATGGATAGATCGTTTATTGCATCATGTGGTACAAAAGATCTGAAAACTAGTACATGGAAAAAACACATTAGCCACATATAAGCTAAACTTATAAAAATTAAATTAAATTATTACAAGTACACACATAAAAATATTGATCGTAAATATTCCTGAAGACAGTAAGGACTTTTACAAATAAAATATTCCTTCAACATTGAGCATAACAATGATTGTTTTTGAATTTCCTTTATTTAATTGGGAAGTTTATTATAAATCATAATGGACATGTAATAGGCGCTAGTTCTTACTATTTCTAGTTTACTAATATACTAGTTTACTCGAGAAAAAGGCGTTCCCTCCACACCCACTAAACATCCTCCCCGGCCTGACTTTCAGTGCGCTATTACGGGATGGCTCGGGATGGCTCTGCGCACGTGAGCGCAACTACACCGAGGCCGTCCCAACGCTGCCCGTCTAGGCACTCCTTGCACCAATTGGTTGCCAGCAGCCACTCCTCCACAGACGGCTACTCGACCTGGCGCGTTCTCCTGACGAGGACACCAGGAGCAGCCATCGGACCGCACCCGGCGGTTCGAGCGCGGTCGTGGCCCTGAAAAGGGCCGTCCGGAAAAAGCCGTGGTGGAAAAACAAAAACAACTCGACGATGACATGTGACTTCGAATGCCAAGGGGACACACTTGACACAAAAGCCACACACCCTCCGAGTTTCCCCACCACGTTACCAGGGTCCGCCCTCTTGATAGCTACCTACCCTACCTTGCGTGATCGTTGCCATCACCTCCTCGACATTTTGATAACACTTATTATGTTAAAAATCCAAATTAACACACAATGTCGACGGGTTAACAAGTTAAAAAACAAACGCCTACTTAGTAATTACCACATCGCATTGGATCAGAGAGGATCATACTTTAATTATTGGCGGATTGCCGCCGGCGCCGGCTCTGTTTCGTTACAACTTCGTCGGAAATTAATTTTGCATTATTAAATTAAAAGCTCAATGTAAAGTGTAATGGATTACGCAATGGGTTTAAAATTTATCGACGTTGGAAGTAAAAAAAGGTTATGGCACCTTTGTTCGTGTTGGGTATTTTAAATTTGCGTATTTTGCTTATTCTACTCAAATGATTTTTTATTTTTAGTTTTGTATTATGCAAAAATTAGTAGCCGAATGAAATTTTAAGATATTTTTGACGCAATATCTCAAAAGGTTGTTATAATTTAAAATTTTAGTGACCCATCCGCTTACCAACCAAAAACTTAGAGGCTTAACTTTTGTATTCGTTGTGTAGAACGCACGGCCGTACTACCAATCTCTTCTCTATACTTTATTATAAAGCTGAAGAGTTTGTTTGTTTAGTTGAACGCGCTCAGGATCTACCGAATGAAATTGAAAAAATATTTTTGTGTAGGGTAGTCCATTTACTGCGGAAAGCTATAAGCTATAACATAAAGCAAAGGACTTAGCAAAGTCCATTTAAATAAAGAGCTTTTTCATTTTCATTTTTATCACGTTACGACCAATAGGAGCGAAACACCAATGAAAAATGTTACAAAAACGGGAAATCCACCCGCACGAAGTCGCGGGCACAGCTAGTTACTTATATTGCAACAGGCTTGCTCGAGAATTGTAATAGTGGTATAAGTTAGAGTGGGTGTTCTCTCAAACCCTCTATAAATCATACGGGAGAAGCAATATTTTCGCTATAATAGATGGGCTAGCTCTCGACCATAATTTCTGGTAAAAGGTCAAAATGAGATCAATGGCTAAGCCCAGTTGAAGTCAGAAAAGAATCAAGATTATTGTAATTATCTCTATTCATTCGTGTTAGAAGTACGGTCGGACTTTTTTTTTATAAAAATGCCAAGCCAATGACTCTGTATTAGGCTCCACGCAAATGTGAACGCCAGAGTGAATAAGCATCTTCTAGGCGAACGTGTACCATCTTTAGCATCATCGTCGCTTTCCATCAGGCATGATTTTTGAAGTTCAAGTACCGCCTATTATATGACGCTTTTGTCTAGACATACAGTGAACCAGCGTCTGACACACGACACCAGTTGTGGCTACTGACCACCTTCGTTTGCGCCGTACTACAAGGCGACGAGACGACGGGGCGCGTGGCAGCCACCAGTGGCAGCCACTGAACACTCGTGGCATCCACTGACCATCACCTTAGTTTGCGCGGGACAAAAGGAATTGGCTCGGTGGCCCATTTGCACGGAGTCTCTTTAGTACCAGGTCATGTCAATGTCACCGCTTGTACGGTAAATAGTTGCCAATACAGTATCCATATAAAAACAAAGAGTTGAGTTGAGAGAGTGTGCAATCATATTTTATTTTTTATTCTTAACACACTGTCGAAAAGTAAAACGAATTTAATGTTGCCATTATTTACATGTTCCTGAATATCAGGGAATAAGAATTAACGAATCGACTGGGGTATAACTTCCAACTTTGCGAATGATAAATGCATGGCCGCCTGTATGCGGTTTAATCAGTGGAATGGTTTCACTAGATAAAGGTATAAACGGATATGTGGGGTTTGTTTGCGTGAGTTTGTGAGAAGTAGGGCAGGTATGAAGACTGAGAATAATTAGTTAATGAAAGTCACTACATACCTTTATTGGTTAGGGAAGCCATTGAAATTGAGAAACCCAAAAATTTTAATTGTGAGGATGGGTTTTATACTGTCGAGCGCTTGGAATCAATGTCGCGTCCGAATAGTGTTGTGTGTAGACATCCAGTTCGAGTGAGTAGTGAGAGTTCGAACAGTGGTACCGGGGCGCCGAGTTCAGTAAAATAGTAGACAAATTTGTCTGCAAATAAAAATCGACTCGCCAAGACTTAAGTTCGTCCATCACCATGACGCATACAATTGCGCCGTAATATCGGAATAGTAACAAAACTGAGGTACCTGGTTTATGACTACCTGGTGTATGACTACTCAGAAACTACCTCAGTCGATTTCTACGACATCCGGGTGTCGTAATAGTAGACTGAGGAGATATCTGAACTCCGCCGACATTCACGCCAAGGGGTCACACGAGCGATGGCGCGTATTAGAATTAGAACAGCAATGAGGGTTGACATCATCACTTTAAACTATTTTTAAACCTATTTATGCTGAAACCAATTCAGATTAGCAGTATGGCTACAAATTTCAACGATTCAAACACGTTGGGACCGAACAAGACGAAGAAAAAGAAGAAGTATAATAGACAATTCATTATTGAGGTATTCAGATTTGTGAAGTGCTTCTCTATCTCCAGCTTTATCTTAACGACACCAGGTGAGATTCCTAGTATCATCGTTGGATAACAATAATAAAAGTAATAAATATAATTATTTAGTGCTTAACCAGCTTAAGACAAAATTATCCAAATACATACAAAGTTTGGATCAACACACACACACACATACAAACACTCCTGCACACCTATGGCACTCACACAGATCTCCACCACACTACACTACACCCACACTACACCACATACTCTCACAATACCTATGACTTGGCTGGAGTAATCCATGTTTCAGTAAAACATAGTACAAAGTAATCAAATTCTTCTGTAAGACTTTCTACCAAATGTATTTTATTTTTTAAGGTCAGAGTGAACAAGTATCTTCTAGGCGAGCGTGTACCAGCTTAGGTCTCAACATCGCTTTCCATCAGGCATGATTGTGGTCAAACGCCCAGCCTATTCAACATAAAAAATGTAGCAACTACCAATAATAGCATAGTAATCAGATTACAACCGTCCCGGTTGTATCTAACTACCTCCTCGCTGCTACCCAACTAACAATTTGGCTCTCTAACCAAATCTTACATCTACAAAAAGTTGGATAAACGATCTATAAAGGTTTTTGCGGTACCTGATTGTTGTATAAAGGCGTTTGATAATACATTTTGGCTCTATAAATTTATACAGCCAAATCGAACTATTAACAGTTGATGTAAAGGTTTACTACGCCACTTCATAGAGCTCTTATTGTCAGGCGTTATAGCAACCTCCAATGTGACTAGTATACTACGATGTAACTCTATAAGAGTGTCGACGGTCGCTCTAATGCGCCTGATTTGCAGTGAAGGTGCTAGACGAACTTTAATGGGACTTTCATTGTAGTAGAGATGAAAACTCAATAATAGCGCATTATTGTGCTATTGTGGGTCTTTTAATCGTCGTCACGGTACACAGTACTATAATGAACACAAAAACTCTACAAAAGAGTAATTGAGTGATAATTATAGCTGAGTTTCAAATTATACTTTTTGAATAGGATTAGTTTTTTAGAACCGCTTTAGTCCCTCTTTTGTACAATGGCAGATTCTAATACCAAACCAAATCCATGCCGTCCAGGCTTACACCCTGGCACATAATCCTTTCAATGTCAAGTACATTGAGAACCAGCGCCTTATAACCGCTGCAACCTGCTCGTACAATAACTTTGAAATATTACCTACACAGTTTTGTTGGAAGTTTAATCAAAACTACCTAATCTAATTTAGTAACCCTTGATTGTGTTCTTCTGTTAATAAATCGCCATCAATATAATAACATCGTTTCGTAAACGCAGGCTGTTCCAGACTTTATCCTTATGGGAAATTAGTAGCAAATAGCTGATAGTTAACTGTGTTATTTTGGTCCAATATATAAGTAGAAAGAGGATAAAATCTGGGTTTAAGTTTCAAGTAAGTGAAAGAAATTATAATCTGGGCGACATGCTGAAACCTGACACTATTTTGACGTTGACTCATTGTTTGATCCATACTTAAAGATGTGGCTTTATATATAACCAAATTTTGCCTTAAGGACGTACACGCTTATCAACTCGGAAAGAGAACGCCTCGTTTTTACTATGAACGCTACGGAGCAGCGAGCGGCAATGAAACGGCTACCATTGCTTATTTTTCATAGTAAAATTAGGCGGTGTGGTTCCAAGCTGATAAATGTGCTAAGATCTTTAAGCTCAGTTCAATGCATTTGGGTTGAAAATCAATTCCACTTATTACATTGTTTGGGCGTTTGCCGTAATAACTACAAATCCAAGTTCCATGGAGCTCAGATTTATATCATTTGAGAACCGTCAAGATACTTTTGCACGATCGAGTAACGAACAGAAGTTTCCTCGTTTACATTTTTGCTACCACAGCCGAGAGATTTATATTTCTGTCCCTTTTATAGAAGGTAGTCCCGTGAAATGGCGTATTTTATTACAAGCCATTATGAGCTTTGATGTCTTCTGTTGTAATTCGAATTTCAAAAAGCCTTTAAAACCTAACTAGACTCGGCATTTTAAAGGGATTCTACAATGATAATTATTTTATTTTATTGCGCTGTGTTTAGTTGCCGGTAATTGAAATTAGGGACAATTTTAATTGAATACAAAAATTGGTGATGCGGATGCGTTACACTTATCTATAGCCAATTAAATTTTGGCACCAAATAAACAAGCCACATACACTCACAAACCACCTCTCTGCTACTCGGTAAACAGCGGCGCAGCAGATGTTCATGTGACTTGGCCGATGTTGGCCCACGTGGCGATGTAGCGTGTATTATATGTATAACGAAATGAAAGATGCAATGCGATGCGAGGTTATTCGCCCAAAATTAGAATGCGCGGTGGATGGCGAAAAAACGGTTAGAAGACCAAAGCGATGTTCGTCTTCATTGCGACCATAGAACAACTGGGCACTTCAACCGCGGAGGTGTCACGTAAACCCCGTGACAGACTATATGCACACTGCTATCAAGGAGGTCGTGTGGAGCATAGCGCCAGTATCAAAATAAATCCATGTAACCGTTCACTTGGTGGCAAAATATTATAACTATAGAAAAACGTGTAAACAAAAGGCATATTTGGAATGAAGATCATAATATAAATAGTCATAATATAAAAAGTCTCAAACAATTTACCTAGAAATTAAATCAACTTCAAATGTCATAAAGGCGGCAGTTGGATAAAAATAGCTTCTAATACTAGAAAAAATACACTGAAAAATTCGACCTGCGTCAACTTAACTGGGAGTCAAATTTTTGCAAAAATATTTCGTTCAGATCTTAGAAGTGCAAATTTCAAAGATTTGATGAAACAATGTTTACCATAAAAACATAAGCACCAAGCACTGACAAATTTCTACAGCGAAAGCAAAGCCTCGGTGGCGTAGTGGTTAACGCAGCCGCCCGGATTGCGAAAGATGCTGGGTTCGATTCCCGTCTGTAGGCAGGTCGATTTTTTGCTGTGTATTTTTTCTAGCGTTAAAAATATTTATGCGTTTGTAAACGCAAAAATTATCAAATATTCAAAATACCATTGGTCAAATTATTTTACGAGCAAGACAACCTTTCACACAATATTTCTACTACCGCTAAAAGCACATCCCATGTCCCATCCTAAGGAGATTTATCGCTGTAGCTTTATCGTGTGCTAATAGAAAAACTAACAGGTTTACTGGCTTCGCAAACAGATACGTGAACCACCACTCAGAAGTCTCCTAAAGCTATCGACTTACTAAGCCTCAGCACTTGCTGTATACTTTTGGGTTAGGTGAGGATAAGGCGTGATAAATGTACGTTACTAAATATTTCTTGAAGTTTTTCCAGTTTATCGAATACAAAATACTTTATAGGGTATTTTATCTAACTTTGATACGTGCTAGGCATTTGAGAAAGAGTTATTTATTAAATCACGCTTTTTTAAACAAAATGGCCGGACTGTAATAACTCTATCTGCGTTTGTGGATCGATATTATATCTACCGACAACTTCATGCTTGCACTTCTGGAACTATGAGAAGGACACGTGTGTTGACAAAAAATCCCATTTCTGGATTTTGCGCTTTAGTTGCCAAATTTCTTTGTTCGTGTTGGAAAGTTAGCCACGATAAGTCAGTAACAAGTCAGACCAGCTCGCATAGTCTTAAAAAGGAAAGGAGAAAATGACATTAGCAAAAAAGTTTACCAGAACACTCGTGGTACAGATGATAGAATGCGCTAGGTGACACAATATCTTGACTTAATTGAAAAAGGTTGAGATTGTTGGTCTCCTTTATACGGCCAATATACAAAGCATTTAACCTAAAATATGTTGAATTTTTATTATTATGAATATTTATAATATCAATTATCGTCATCTTCGCTGTCTATAAAATAAGGGTAATGTGTCTAGTGAGAAAAAACAACTAAGAAAAGCTACAAATTCTGTCACTATTCCAGAAACTGCTTATCGTTTCACATACTCGCAACTGGATCACAAAGACAAAATAAGGAAAGCCAAAACATTTGCTCAATTAACTTTAAGTCGGATGGAGTGGCCCTAACCAGCTACCCGGTAAAACTCCATAAAATCCTCAAAAAGCTAATACACGGCTCCGTTTATTTGAGTTTTGAAGTTTCGCTCCCGACCAATCCACCATTAGTCACGCCCCTGTTTTCAGCAGTCGCCAATTCGGCGTTAAATCGTCGACTCCTGAAGTTTTTAAAATAAACTTCCCAGGTTTTCGGGATCCGTCATGAATATGTGAATTGTTTTACTCACCTTTCCTCTGACTTTTTAAAATCATATGTTAAAATTCATGCAAATCAAAAGAGCTTTGGCGAAGCGCAGTTTCTCTATGAAAAATTCAAGGTTTTGATTTCATTTTTCCTCTCTATATTCTGTGTTATATGTAGTTAGGTGTATTTTAGGGTTTAAAGATACTGGGAATTGATTGAAGGTGACAAATTTTGTATCATCCCAAGTAGTTTTGAATTTGTAGATATACGCATCTAGAAACCTTCGGCATACAAACCCGGGTGCTGGCATCAATATGTCAAAAAATATTATTTGTGATAGGACCTATCTACAGCATAAAAAACGCGGTTTATAATGGGTAGGACCGGCGTTGTTCCGCACTGGGTGAGTCCTACACACGCCGTACGCCTAGCCAGCGTGCGGTATGGTCCGTCAATGGATTTTCATATTCAAGAATCTCGTTTTTTAATTATTACTTTATGCTGTATTGGTCAATTAAGTGTATTTCTGTTTTTCTTTTATTATTTTCCTGTTTAATCAAACATCCCGTTTAAGAAAACAAGTTCTGAAAGACGTCGAAGAGATTCAACGTATATTTTATATGGCCTAGAACATTTTTTCTTCTCTGATTTTATTTTCGTCTTTGTCTATTTCGGCGTTTCCTTGATCCACAAGGGACGAAACAATCATGTTATTTAAATATAGAAAGGTTTTTTTTCTCCATGTTCGCTTACATTTTGGAATAGTATCATTCTAGATGGGGGCGCATTTTCTTACATAACTTTTCAATTCCTATCATTGGAGGTCCGAAAATATTTCTCATACCATTTAAAACCATAATATGAAGTTTTAAATTTTTTTATGAAGAATGATCCTTCATAAAAAAATTTAAAACTTCATATTTAAAAATATAATAATTGAAATTCATAATATCATTAATCATACATTTTTGGGCGAGTCTAGTGTTTTATGCACCTACATGGCTGGGTGATGGGTATGTTAGGGTTATTTTTTTTATGACCAGTGATTATTATGAGCACAAATCGGTAGTAAGACAAAAAATAGGATTTAGAATATTATGTGAGCCAATATGCACCCATTCTAGATATTATGTTTATATTGTGCTTGCAATTTTTCTTTATTTTTGGGTTCAGCAACGGCTTATGCTCTATCTCAATAGGTGGACAAATACAGGCAAAAATTATAATATTTGAATTTATTATTAATTTTAACGTGTATTGCATTACTGTTGAATAGAATGAAAGGCTCCATAATAACTAGATATTATTATGATATTCTGTGAAATGACAATTTTGACAAAGTAGACTTTACTGTGATTTAAATAAAGAAGGTTTTATCTTTAACAGAGCTTTTGTTTTTAACTCAGCTGAAGGTGACGAGCTTCACCCGGAACCATGAACTATTGAGGGTCTGGCTATCCTACAGTAAACTGTATGAACACAAAAGTTTACTTTACAGTATCGTTAAGGCGACAGACATTCATAAGATGATGGTAGTAAGCCAGGCAAACTTAAATTATGTAATGCTACAAACCAAATCGAGAACAAAGTATTTGGGATCAAAACCGGAATCTATGGATCTAGTTGTGCTCAACGAGGAAGGTCAGGATATGCGTCAAGAACATTTTGTGATATTAGACATAAGTATTTAAATTGTGCTGAACCTTCGAAATTAACACAGTTCACTTTTATCTAATTTTATTAATGGAACTTTTTTCGAACAAGATTCTTTGTCTACAACTATTTGACTTATAACTCGACTCTTTCGCGGAATTATTCCGCCGAGATTCCTTAAAAGCCGCTGTAATCGCCTACAGCTTCTCTATATAAGAGTCTGCCCGGCGATATGCACTATGGCGGCTATAGGTTCAGGTTTAATTTCTGTTTTGTAGTGGACTGTATGTAATGTATTAGATGGCAAGCTTTTCCCCAAGAATAAAACTTAAATGATATTACTCACCGGCCACGTAGTTGGATGTTGCACTTCAAAATTATTATAATGTCTTCTTATTCTCAAGCGGGCGTCGCGTCCCGAGTTTTACGCACATGCAGAGCGAGCGGATTTTTTCACAGAATTGATGGAAGACGTCAAAGGTGGCGCAGAGGTTGGTTACGTTTTAGGTGAGGCCCTATGCTCCCACCAAAGAGTTTGCCATCATAATGAAAAGTAATATATAAAAGTAGGAAAACGGCTTCTGGCCGTAACATTCCCCCGCCCTTGAAAGGACCCCTTTCAAAGAGAGGAAAGAAAAACGGAAGTAAAACTTATAGATATGTGAGGAAACTAAAATTATAAAGTATTGCTAACTTTAAATTATAATAAAAGAAACAGCTATTGCGAAGGCAATGAGCAAAGACGAACGACAGGCCGCTTATAGGTACCTGTCGAGGTTTTAACAGAGGCAACACGGATTACACCGTCTTTTCCGGGATAAACATCTGTAATAATGCCCAAAGGCCAATGTATAGGAGGTATGTTATCAGAAAGTATGAGAACAATTGTGCCAACTTTAACAGGGTTTGTCGGAGTATTCCATTTGACGCGACCTTGTAATTGGTGGAGGTAATCTATTCTCCATCGGTTCCAAAACGATTGTACCATACTATCTATAAGTCTGTACCTTTGAACAATATTCATCGAATCCTGTGCGATGTCATACGCGGGAATATGTTTTAGCGGAGAGCTCATTAAAAAATGTGATGGGGTTAAAGCAGAAGGCTCAGACGGATCATCACTTAATATAGTTAAGGGGCGCGAATTAATTATGGATTCAATTTGCACAAGCAACGTCAATAATTCTTCGTAACATAAAAGTTGGTTACCAATAACGCGGTAAAGATGAGTTTTAAAAGCTTTTACATATATCTCATAATGACCACCAAAATGTGGACTTAGGGGCGGATTAAGTTTCCATTGTATCCTTTGCTTAGATAGTTCATTCGCGAAAGGTTCTTTAAAGTTATTAGAGTCAAGAAAGTTGTATAACTCATTTAAATATGCTTTTGCTCCGATGAAGTTTTTGCCGTTGTCCGAATAGACACAGCTCACAGCACCTCTGCGCGATATAAAACGCTTGAAAGCAGCAAGAAAATTATTAGTTGTTAGATCGGATGCAATTTCTATGTGTGTTGCGCGGGTGACCAAGCATACAAAAATGCAGAGATACGCTTTATGCCTATGCTCACCTCTCTTACGTCGAAGGGTGATGTCGATGGGTCCTGCATAATCCACAGCCGTATGTTGAAAAGCTTTGGAAACAGTTACCCTGCATTCGGGTAGGTCGGACATTAAAGGGAACGAAGGTTTTGGCTTTGTCTTAAAACAAAAATTACATTTGTTGATAATGCTACGTACTGTACGTCGTGCGGACAGAATCCAGTATCTTTGACGTAATAATGACATCAGGAGTTGTGGGCCCGTATGACAATTTTCGCGGTGATAATGAGAAATTATCAAATTCACAATATGATCTTTACGAGGAAGAATTATGGGATGTTTTTGTGAAAATTCTAAATCAGCGTTTCGAAGACGACCACCTACCCTGATGACACCATTGTCTAGAAAAGGGTACAATTTCTTTAAAGTTGAGGAACACTGTTTATTATTAAGAAGATTTTTTATATTATCAGGGAAATATATTTGTTGTAAACATTTTAAAAGTTTTATTTCAGCGAAATCTAAATCGGAAGCGGATATTGTATTTGATTGCGGTAAAACTTTTATAAAGCGGTATATATATACTATAATGCGAAGTAGTTTTATCCAAGACGATTTTCGAAGCGCGAGCGTGTATAGAGGATGACATGTACCGTCTTTTGTGGCGGCTAAAAGAGTTATCGTTTTTAATTCAGGAATCTGACTATCTACTTGTGGTACAAAAGGTTGTACAGGCCAGTCTTCTCTAGGAATAGCTGCCCACGGTGGACCATCAAACCATAACGAATGGTTGATCAAGCGAGCGGGAGTCAACCCACGTGATAAACAATCGCATGGTTTTTCAACACCAGATACATGATAGAATTTATCAGGAGAAATTAATTCGGTTATTGATGAAACACGGTTAGCGACAAAAGTTTGAAGTTTATGTGGAGACGTGTTTATCCAAGAGAGAACCACTGTTGGGTCGGAAAATATATAAATGTCATCAATAGGATAGCGGGGTGAATAAATATCTATAACTTGACGCGAAAGCTTTGCTGCGAGATGGGCAGCGCAAAGTTCTAAACGAGCTAAGGTAAAAAGCAAAAAAAGGCAAAGTGAAAACGATTTCAATGGTGCTACCTCAGATTTGGCACACAAAAGTTTTATTATGGGGTCTTTGGAACCATTGGCAATATGTAAATATATAACAGCACCGTATGCTTTCTGACTAGCATCGGCGAACGCTAATAATGTGGCAATACAATTTCGTATAACACCAATGTGCCGTGGAACTTTAATATCGGATAATAAAGGTAATTCTTGTTGATATTGAGCCCATAAATTGACTACTTCTTGCGGTGGAATTTCATCCCAATCTAATTTGAGTGTCCATAAGTGTTGAATTAAAAGTTTGGCATATAAAATAACCGGTTGAGCTAACCCTAAAACATCGAAAAAACGAGCGACAGTCGATAAGATATTACGCTTTGTACATTCGGACTTATTAACTTTAATTATGTAAGCAAAATTATCAGAACTTGGGTACCATTGTGTTCCCAGAATCTTTAAGGTATTAGATTTATCATCGAAATTTATACTATCTGAGTATCTATGAGATGCGGGGATATCATTTAATAACTGTAAAGAGTTACTTGACCATTTCACTATATCGAAGCCACCTGACTTAAAAAAGTTAAGCAGTTGATTTTTCAAGATTAGAGCGTCATCATCTGACATACACGAGTCTGCTACGTCATCCATATAGCATGATCTAATCACGACTTCTGCGGCAAGAGGGTATTTGTATCCCTCGTTGAAAACCATCTGATGTACAGTTCGCATCGCTAAGAATGGACTGCTGCGCAGACCAAAACAAACTCGATTATATTGATACTCTGTAAGCGGGTCGGTAGGATCGAATCTATATAATATCTTCTGATATTTTCGGTCTTGTTCCCTGACCATAATTTGTAAATACATTTGTTTTAAGTCAGCGGAGAAGGCAATAGGGAACAAGCGAAAGTTTAACAAAACAGTAAACAAATCTCTCTGTAAATTACGACCTGTATATAAGATGTCGTTAAGCGATAGAAGGGAACTAGTTTTGCAACTTGCATCCAGAACGGCTCTAATTTTAGTTGTTATTGTATCCTGTTTCACAACTGGATGGTGAGGGATATAATAACCATCCCGTTGGTTATTTTCTACCTTTGATAAATAACCTTTTTCTAAATGTTCGCGTATGATATCATCATAACCCTCGCGTAATTGCGAGCAAGAACTTAACTTTCTTTCTAACGACAAAAAACGTTTACGCGCGATGTCGTACGAATCACCTAGAAGGGAAGGATGCTGCGCGAACGGGAGTGCTACAGTATATCTTCCCGTGGAGTCACGAGAAGTTGTTTCCTGAAATATTTTTTCACACTCCTTATCTTCAGGACTTAAGATTGGATCTAAATTAATTTCTTCCAATTGCCAAAAACGCTGCACCATGCTATTGATGTCATTGGTATTAGCGTAAAAAGAGCAAAATGTATATGAATCTATATAAGAATTATTAAGCATGGTAGTGCCCATTATTATGTAACCAAAGAGAGTTTCAACGGCGGATGGTTGGCCAGGGCACCCCTTTATGTGTTTAGACAGTAATATGTTGTCAAAAATTTCTGCGCTAAGTAAAAGGTCAATTTCACCTGGTTCATACCAGGTATCATCAGCGAGCGGGAGCAAATTTAAATAATTTAAGTTGGACCTATCTATTCGAATATTAGGTAAATCATCTGTAATATAATCCAGAACTAGCGGTTCGATTCTGTAATTAATTTCAGTATTAAATCGAGAACAAATAGTTAGAGCGGTACAGAAGCTAGTGTTTTTGGACAAGTTGCCAATGCCTTTAGTAAGTATATTCAGTTTAGTAAGCGGTAAGTTTAATCTGTTGCAGCAAGATGAGGTTATATAATTATTTTGTGAGCAGGGGTCAATAAGACAGCGAACGTAATGTGTTTCATTACGCGAATCAATAACTTGTAGTTTACAAGTTCCTAGAATTATATATTTTTGTACCGTATTTAATTTGGCGCCGCAAGGGCTGCTAGTATGGTTGTCAATAGAACAGAGAGCGCGCGGCGGCAGCGTCACGCTAGTATCCGCGGAGGAAAGTGGTAAAGTATTATCAGTCTGTTTACTAGTCGATGCCATATTTGTGAGTTGATGCGACGGCGGCGAAGCGTGATTATAATTTTGCGAAATCGAATTAATATTTTTCCCATTATTAGACTGTGATTGTTTTCTACACAGTAGAGAATGATGGGATAAGTTGCAAAAACGACAAGTAGTCGTAGACTTACAAACTGAAAACTTATGCTTATTACTCAAACAGTTCGTACAAAATGAGTTCTGCTTCACAAAATTAAATCGTTCAGATTGACTCATTTTAGCAAAGATAGGACATCTATAAAGCTGATCATGATTAGTTTGTTTGCATAATGCACAACTGCTGTTAGCGATAGACACAAATGTACGAGAATTACGGTTTTGTTTATTATAAGCACTATTATTACGTGAGAATGAAACATTATTTTTAGTAACCAGCTTACTCGCGACAACTGAAGATAAATTTTTAATTTTATTTTGAGGTGTTGTACGTTCTAATATCTTAACTTGACATTGGACAAAAGTAACTAACTCAGTGTACGTAGGAATTTCTTTATCACGGCAAGATAATTCGAAACTCTGAGCAGTTTGAGAATCTAAACGTTTTAATGCTAAATGAAGAAGTATAAAATCTGTCAAGTCAGTGATTTTAAGTTGCTTCAAAGCGGCTACGGAAGCTGAAAACTGTTCAATAAAGAAGTTCAAGCTAGTTGGCGTATTTAAACATTGTTTTAGCTCGAGCAATATATTCAAATAGTGCGTGCCTAGTGTTCTCTTATCTTGGTATTTTTTCACTAAGCTCTGCCACAAATGAGCATAATTTTCTCCTGTAGGTATAATACCAGCGATCACATTAACTGCACTACCAGTCAATTTACCAATTAAATATTGGACGCGCTGAGAATCGGTTAATTGAGTATTTTCATGAATATTCGCTTTAAATGATTCATAAAACAAACACCACTTTTCAGTTTTTCCATCAAAGTCAGGAATATTAATAGGCGGTAATTTTACTGTATTTTTTAATGGTTGTTCACTTTTATTTGAAAATGAAACTGAGGACGATGTTTCTTTAATTTTAGAACGTACGCGCATTATGTGCGAATAAACATCCTCAAATTCAGAACAATACGAAAAATTGGGAACAAAAGCGGGATCTGAGGTTATATTTATTTCATTAATTTCATCAACAATTTGAAAATATTGTTGTTTGACGTCTTTAATCGACTCAGATTGAGACATAAAGGTCTCATTCGATCTAGACTCGAAAGTAGAAATGTTTTTTGACGCATCATATAAACGAGTTACTCTGGCGAAAATAGCTTCTTTTTTCGCTTCCAAAATCTTTAACTTTACATCCATAATTAGAGGCAAAGAAATAAAAGTTGTGCTACGTTTTTAATTATATTTATATGTAGACAATAATAAGCGGTACAGTAATAAGCGGGACAACAAATACAGCGGTTAATCTGACAAAATAAATAACTTATATTTTGAAAGATCAAGAAAATAGTAATGAAGCGTTCTAACAAACAATAATATTACAATATTTTGTTAGAATAAGTAAACAAGTATTTATGATTCTAGCGTATTTTATAGCGTATTTAAGTAGTTATAGAACTATGTAATTGTCGTCTTTTTTATAGCGTGCGAAAAAAATAGCGCAAAACCGTGAACGCAAAATAATTTATGAAGCGGTAATTATGCGATACATGCAAATGTTAACAAAATAGATTATTCGAGGTTTGGAATATGCCGAGCAATGTGACATGTGCAATTTAAATCCAACTATGGCGCGGCAATCGAGCGGTGTTCGCGAAACAATATCGCATCGAACAATAAATATTCCGACAAAACCTATAAAATATGGCACAAGAAAAGCTTGAAGATGATAATTTTAATACGATCCGGCTCGTAAAACCAAAAAATGTGTGTAATCGCCTACAGCTTCTCTATATAAGAGTCTGCCCGGCGATATGCACTATGGCGGCTATAGGTTCAGGTTTAATTTCTGTTTTGTAGTGGACTGTATGTAATGTATTAGATGGCAAGCTTTTCCCCAAGAATAAAACTTAAATGATATTACTCACCGGCCACGTAGTTGGATGTTGCACTTCAAAATTATTATAATGTCTTCTTATTCTCAAGCGGGCGTCGCGTCCCGAGTTTTACGCACATGCAGAGCGAGCGGATTTTTTCACAGAATTGATGGAAGACGTCAAAGGTGGCGCAGAGGTTGGTTACGTTTTAGGTGAGGCCCTATGCTCCCACCAAAGAGTTTGCCATCATAATGAAAAGTAATATATAAAAGTAGGAAAACGGCTTCTGGCCGTAACAGCCGCAAAGAACTTTGCTTTCGGGAATTCCGATGAAAGCCTTCGTTTTAATTAATTAACATATTCAATAGAACTATTTTAAAGAAGTGAAATTATTGAATGTAACCTTCTCTACAATGTGATGTGATGTGATGATGAAACCCGTTTTTTGCAAGCGGACAAAGAGAGATATTTAATTTTCAATGTAGTTCTTTGATCTTTTTTCGTCTTTTCCTTCCACGAAATACAAGAGCAGATAGTAGTTCGCAAACCAAATAATATTATTCTGTAGTATTGTGTTTACGTGGTATTTATGTATTTTTGTTAAAATAAATCTAATATATAACTAATATCCTATTAGTAGTTTTCAATGTAAAAGGCATATAACATTTAAACCACGCGACAAAAAATATTATTACAAAAAAAAACAACTGAAGTTACGTAATTCCTTAAGCCCAATCACGAAATTGGCTATAGATGGTGAGTGAGAGAGTTATAATAAAATCGGGTCCCCACCCTCAGTTACTTAAAGTATCAGTAACAAAGTTTCAATACCGTCGCATTTTAGAAGCAAATATCCCTCGGAATCACTTAATCTTACGGTCATTACCCACAATATTTTAGGAGCTCCCAAAGCTTGTGAAAATCACAGTTAATAAAACTGGAGTAACGGTCTTTACTCCAATATGACGTCCAGGCAATAATCGGAAAGACAGCGTAGAGATGGGAAAAATATAGATATCGGAATCTGGCTTGAATTAATTCAATTTGTCCGTGAGCGAGAAATAAATGAAGTATCATTTAACGTTTATACTGGGTGTAAAAGACATGAACAGTCAAACAAGAACCATGTATTCTATACATCAAAATAAGTCATGTTTCAGAAAAATTATTGCTGGGAAACGATTTTTATTTTTTGGTGTTAAAAAAAATTGCAAATTGTACCGCGCAATGTAAAGGGCTCAACTCGCACGCAACTCGCAAAACCGTGATAATTTTGACAGACGGCGGCCCCGTTCGTTAGTGTCCGTGCGCATCGAGTGAGCTACATTGAACGCTAACGTTTTGAAGCCATTTTTTGTTGTGAAATACAAAAAAAAATGATAATGTTTCTTTGGACAATAATTAAGAAATAACGTATAGAATACGTTTTCATAAAAAAATGAAAAAAAAAATTATGACTTTGACCTTCAATAAAATCGTAACTATCAATTTCCCAGGTATAGTTTATAGGAAAAAAAATGTTATGATGGTGAGCAGAATACATGGTTCTCGTTTGACTGTTCATGTCTTTTACACCCTGTATAAAAATAATAGCATGGGCTGTATTTTGTTGGTTTGTGTAAGTACAGATGTATTTGTATCGAAAGATGTTTTTCTGAAAGGAGATAATTATGGTTCCAAACCAGTGAACGCATATAAAACATGGAAGCAGCCCTTTCATACTAAATTCGATTAAAAATTGCCGCCAAATGTCATACAAATATGAATTACACACATAGCAGACAAATAATCGTTTGACAACTGATCAACAATGATTGACTTGTCAAAATCAAAATAAACTTTATAAGCACCGCCCATTTTGGCATACTTTGTAAGCATTAGGCATACTTTTACGTGGGACCATTTCAGAGCATCAAAGATACTTCCATGTTTTATATGCGTTCACTGTTCCAAACCTTGTTTATTATAACACCCGACGCAAAAAGAGAGGTGCTTTATATGTTTAATTGTGTACCCGTGTATCTGACTGTGGATTCGTATCTCCCAAATATATTATCAGATTTTGATGTGTTTTATTTTTTATTTGAAACGCATTTTGATGAAGAGGGTCCTTGGCTTTATTGATCCAAGAATATTTGTTGAGTCGTTTGAAGATCATCAATTCTGTTATAGTTTATGAAGGAATCTAAATCAGGTGAGATGACAAGCGTTTATAAGGAATACATACATATAAACATGTATAAAACAAACATTGAAATCATTAGGTTCTATCTTGGAAAAGATGAGTACTTCCAACTGAGTGGAGTGAAACCGCACAATTTTTTCATCCAAGTCTTTCATGGACTGCATAAAGAATCTAAACATGTCATGTTCATGCTTTAACTTAATGCAACGAAAAATACAACCTTAAAACTGCCGACACATTTATCGATACGTACACATCACTAATCACGAAAGCGATAACCGTGCCACGGGTCGCAGATGTTGGCGCTCGAACGCGAGATAATTTGTACAAACTAAAACGGGTTAGATGACAACACTGTTTATTAGTCCAACTTTGCTGAAATCTAGACTTATTAGAACATTCTCGAGTTAGCTT
Organism: Elophila nymphaeata; assembly: GCA_955850985.1. Lineage (NCBI taxonomy): Eukaryota > Metazoa > Arthropoda > Insecta > Lepidoptera > Crambidae > Elophila > Elophila nymphaeata. The sequence goes on along the minus strand of OY039084.1, from coordinate 20,504,768 downwards.
ACTACTTCAACTATAAGTAAGCTCTTTGAAATTGCTGAGAATTTTGAGCACTCTCATAAATTTCTTTCAAATAGTTTCCATTATAGAGTATGAGATATTGTAAGCCTATATCCTAATAAAATAAGTTTTAGTGGCTTAAATTTCGGTAGAAACATAATATATACGAAACATGCTTTCGTACTCGTAGTTATCTGCCTATTTACGGAAATCTGGGAAAACCAGAAATGATATACAATTCCTAGGAATCTATTCCGGGCTTATTTCGTGACGACGACGGTATAAACCTTTCAGTCCACAATGTCATTTGCTCTTAGACAATGTCAAATTCCCAAAATGTCAAGCGGTTTCAAAATGTCAAGTTCCCAAAATGTCAAGTTCCCGGAAAGTCAAGTTCCCAAAATGCCATCTTCCCGGAAAGTCAAATTTTTAGTTAGTCTATGAAGATAAGGTAGTTCTCGTTCAATAACAAAAAATCCATAAATCAACATCTTTTTACTTTCTCGTATACGTATAAGTATAGAGGAATTATTGTAATCGTAAAAAAATTCGACCTCGAGATTTTGACGTATTTACATGTTTTGGACCTCCCAGAGTCCAAAAAATTTTTTTTTGGAATTATGTCTGTGTGTGTGTCTGTGCGTTAGCACGATAACTCGAGCATGCTTTAACTTGTTGCAATAAAATTTAACATGCGTGTATGAGATCAAAATATAAGGTTTCTATCAACTTTTGAGCCGTCGATCACGAAAGTTAAGCAACCAAGTGCGTGGTCGGTACTCGGATGGGTGACTAAAATTTAACACGCATGTATGACATCAGAATATAAGGTTTCTATCAACCTTTGAGTCGTTTCCGGTATACGAGAAAGTCAATGGGAGACCACTCCCGTTTTTTTTAATGAGATTGAAATCTACCAATCAATATTTTCGCTTTTAACTATGAAAGTAAAAAAGAACATATATATTTTTAATTTACTTTTTAATAGTTAAATAATGTACCTTATTATTAAACAACCATACTCACAAGTTCCATAATAGCGTGTTGTGTAACACGGCAATGGAAATAACTCGATGATTATCACTTTCAACTGTCAAAAAATTTTAGGGAATAGGCCTACAGGTCCTTCAGTCTTTTTCGACAAACAATAATATAAAAATATATTTTCACGTTGACACCAATTATCTAGCCCGAGTTAAGTATCATTACGAACTTGTGTTACGGATACTAGATAACGTACATTTTTTTTTAATATACATAATAATTTTAAATATTTTTATAAATAACTTAAATAAATATATAAACAACCATGACACGCAAACAAACATTCGTGTGCGTCACACAAACATTTGCCGCTACCAGGATTCAAACCCGGACAGCTTGATGTGTAGTCAGCTATACTGACCACTCCACCACAACGGCGTCAACAATACTTTGAATACTTTAAAAACATATATCGCTACGTTGCAACAGCCCTTTATTCGAATTCAACGTTCTCAATAAGAACACAAACATCAAGAAACATCGTTATTCGTAAAGCTGTGAACATATTGCATGATCGATATCGATAAGTGAGGTATTGCTTAGAGACATATTTTAGCGTAGTTATTGTCACATCTTGTATTTTTGTCACGTCCTCACGTTGAACGCGGTTGTGATAAATGAGCACTTATGTTTTCGATGTTATGACAAAGTCTTGCGTGTTTTATGTTGATAATTGAGTGGCAAAATATTGTAACCGTTTGACATCATATTGGACCATCATTATGTAACTCTAGATAATAAAGAAGATTTACTTTTATTTTTCACGTAATTAATTCGGAAATATAATTAGTTGTTTATATTAGGTTTTATTATATTGTCGATTGCATGTTTCAAAGCGTCGTTGGTACTAAGTTTACACTACGTTACACTACGTTTATGTAAAATGGGGAACTCACAATCACTCCACTTCCATGAACGTAAAAGTAAAATAATTCATAAATTATAAATAATGATGCCTATTAAATATTTTTGACCTTATAATACTTATATTAAATAAATAACACATAGACATTATAAATACATTCTTATGATATAATAAATTTTAACCACACTAAAATTAATTAATTAAAGTGTTTAATTCACTAACACTGACACTAGAGGGAGCACTGATTAAAACCACTTAATTCACACACAGCTTGATATATTCTCGTAAACAATTTCTCATCAGTAAAAAATGTTAGTTTATACTCATGCTTTTAGATAGACGCTTATAATATCGCGATTCAACGTCCTAGTGCTGCCATCTATTGACAACTTATGACAACTATTTCCATATTGGCGCTAACATATCCGCCCACCAAGGACAATGTCCTTTCAAAGCCTTATCCAACAATATTTCAAGTTACTATGTAGTATATAATTTTTTATACATTGATATGTTAAAATAAGTAAGTAGATTAGGTAGGAGGTAACAAACAAAAATATCCTTATGAATCTCAAAACCAAACCAAAAGAACAAAAGAAGAAAACAGAAATAAAGTAATTTCTTAACTAATAACATTAATGACACATAACAATAATTGACTTTTTATTTTCTAGACTAAAGTGTGCAATACATCCAGTTTAGAACCGCCCACCGTGACAGAGTTTAACAAAAATACATTTTACTATTTAGTGAGCACACAAATTTTGCTTACTGGTCTTTTTAATATACCATTTTTGCATTTTATCTTTACTACTCTAGTAATATTATCGGGACCTGGGTATATTTCAATAATTTTGCCTAAGACCCACTTAGCTGGGGGGACATTATCATCTCTAATAACCACTACATCATTTACATTTGGTTGTTCGATTTTACGATTCCATTTATAGCGGTGGTTTAAATTAACAATATATTCCGAGGACCATTTTTTCCAAAAATTACAAACCATCTTTTGACATAACTTCCATCTATCTAGAGCACTTATATTAGCGTTACTGTAATTTTCATCTGTTATATTTATCAATGGTTCTCCAACCAAGAAATGACCTGGTGTAAGTGGGAGAGGGTCACCTGGATCGTCGCTCAAGATCGAAATAGGGCGCGAGTTTAAGCAAGCTTCGATCTGAGTTAATATCGTAGACAACTCTTCGTACGTAAGAGGCGTATCAGCGATAACTTTCTTAAGGTGATTCTTTACACTACGTACTCCAGCCTCCCACAAGCCCCCGAAATTAGGAGCATGTGGGGGGATAAAATGCCAGGTAGTTGACTCAAGTGTCAAATGCTGTATTATTTCACTAGGCCACCCTGAATTTGCGCTTTTAAACATTTCAATCAACTGTTTGTTGGATCCTACAAAATTGGTTCCATTATCACTAAATAGGTCCTGACAATGACCACGCCGAGCAGTGAATCTTCTAAATGCTGCTATAAAACCTTTAGAAGTCAAATCTGAAACTGCTTCCAAATGAACTGCGCGTGTAACCATGCACACAAATAGACATAAATATCCCTTATATGCTTTGGAACCTCTGCCCGGCGAGAATCTAATGTTTATTGGTCCCGCATAGTCAACTCCTGTTGATTTGAATGGCTTGCTTGGCTTCAACCTGGCTTCCGGAATTTGTCCCATTAATTGCGTCCTATTTGCTGATGAATATTTTCGGCATGTAACACAGCTCCTATAGAACGCCTTTACCTGAGTCCTTAGTTTTACTATGTAATATTTTTGTTTTATATGATTAATCATAATTTGTGGTCCCCCATGAAAAGTTTTATAGTGAGCATTCGAAATAATCAATTTTGTTAAATGACTCTTAACAGGCAATATTATGGGATGTTTTTGATCGTAGCTCAGCTCCGATTTATCTATTCTACCGCTCACTCTCAATATTCCTTTAGCATCTAATACAGGACATAAAGTGTGTAATTTGCTTCTTTTTAACACCTGATCGTTTGACTCAATTTGCCATATTTCATCCTTAAAATTCAAATGTTGAACAAGGATGGTTAATTTATGTAACGTGTTATCCATCTCTGCAACCGTTACAAACTCTGGTCTCTTTTGAAGTTGATCTCGCCATAACTTATAATCCAACATTCTCCTACAATATGATCCAATCCTTAGCATTTTCGTCAATGACGAAAACCTTTCAATAAATTCTTCTGTTCCTTCTTTCTTCATGCTTGTTGATAAACACACTGTCTTGTTTGTCTTTTTTTCTAATACAGTTTTTTTGAAGTCTCCTTTGCTATATGTTATTTCCTTCTCTTCCAACCAACTTGGTCCCTTCTTCCATAGATCAAGTTCTACAAAGCTTTTTGTGGTTATGCCTCTAGAAGCACAATCAGCTGGATTGTCTTTAGATTTGACATAGGACCACTTACTACTGTCCATGATGGTTAGTATTTCTGAGACTCGGTTTGCCACAAATGTTTTCCATTTGCTGGGATGACTACTTAACCATGCAAGCACAACAGAAGAGTCTGTCCATGCGTAAACGTTTTCTTTCGCAATATTTAATACTCTTGAAACATCTAGCAGAAGCTTTGCAAGAAGTAATGCTCCGCACAATTCTAAGCGTGGTACTGACACTTGCTTCACAGGAGCTACTTTTGTTTTAGAAGTAACAAGTGTAACATATACTTCTCCTTGTTCGTCGACTACTCTTGTATATACTACGGCCGCATATGCTACATTAGACGCATCGCAGAATCCTTGTAACTCAAAGCTCTTGTCACTTTTGCGTCTTCCAATCCATCTGGGAATTTTATACGCAGAAAGTGTAGTCAATTCTTCGCGATATGCAAGCCATTCTTTAAGAAGTGATTCAGGTAACGCTTGATCCCAATCTATCCCGCAAAGCCAGAGTTTCTGTATGAAAACCTTGGCGGTGGTAATAATAGGCGCTACCAACCCTAAAGGGTCGAATAATCGCGAAATATCCGATATGACTTTACGTTTTGTTACTGGTTCTACTAATGGATGCAGTTTAATTTCATATTCGAATGTATCTTCTGCTCTATTCCAATTTAAACCTAATATTTTTACAGTTTCGTCTATTTTAATACTTACAGACTTATTTTCTCCTTGCATATCTTTTCCCATATACTCTACCACCTTATTAGAATTGCTACTCCATTTTTGAAACTGAAATCCTCCCATTGCCATTAATTTGTTCAATTCCTCAAATACCTCAATTGCTTCTTCTTCATTTTCACAACAGGTCATTAAATCATCCATATATAGGTCGTTTTTAATAATATTAGCTGCTACAGGACATTTATGTCTTTCTTCATCTGCCAATCGATGTAACACCTTCACAGCTAAATATGGCGCACAAGCAGTGCCGAAGGTTAGCGTCAGTAACTGGTAGTGTTTAATTGGTACGTCCATAGTAGGCCTCCATAATATTCGTTGATAATTTATATCCTCTTCATGCACTGACACTTGACGATACATTTTTATCAGATCGGCAATGATACAAATTCGGTGAACCCGCCATTTCAAAAGTAGGTGTTGTAAGTCTTGCTGTAGCTTGGGACCTACAAGTAAATCATCATTAAGCGACACGTTGTTTACGCCTTTACACGACGCATCGAACACTACACGAACCTTTGTTGTGTCTTTATCCTCACGCACCACTGCATGGTGCGGCAAATATACCGCTTTAGTATTTTTTACGTCATCATCGGGAACAAGCTTTAAGTGATTCAAGACCTCGTACTCTTCTATGACTTTATTATAGTCTTCCCATAGCTTTGGATTCTGTGCTAGTTTCCTCTCTAAAGACAGAAACCTCCTTGTAGCTATTTGTAGTAACTGTCCGTACTGACACTGTGGATCATTCATTTTAAAGGGCAGTCGGACAACAAAACGACCGTTTTCGCATCTCGTAGTTGTAGAGTTAAAGATTTCTTCGCATCGTAATTCGTCATTTGTTAACATCTTAATTTTTGGTTCCGGTTCCTGCTCTAGTTCCCAAAATTGTTTTAATAACTCATCTTCTCTAATCTGTGTATGCATACTTATGACTCTCCTTGCTGAAGTTGAACTTGACGATACCTTACCTGAAATAATCCAGCCAAGAACAGTATCCTGAGCAATCAAATTTCTTGTAGGATTTTTGATTACGCCGCTTTTAATAATTTCTCCATATACTTCAGCCCCGAGTAGAACGTCAATTTTACTCGGTGATTTGAATCCTGGGTCAGCTAAAGGCAATCTTTCCAACTCTAGCCAATCAGGTGAATGAACTACCCTAGATGGAAGCATAGATGTAAGTGTACTCAAAACAAAAGCATTTACTGAGATTGATTTATTTGAGTGATGGCGTGATTCTATTTGCAATGATACGATATACTTAACTCGAGTATGACCATCTCCCACTCCTGACACCAAACCATTTATTGGTGTCCGCTTTAGTCCCAATAATTGTACAGTAGCTTCGGTAATAAAGGAAGCTTGTGATCCTTGATCAATCAATGCCCTAATTACATACGATGAACCACAAACAGACTTAACCCTAACCACGGCGGTTGCTAATAACACATCGCATGGTGAAAAGTTTTTTGTAAAATTTGATATTATCTTTGTTTCTTCTGTAGGCTGTGTGTGTGATTGTACACTGTCTCGATCATCATTCTTGATTCCCACGGTTTCTGGTTTTTCGCGTTCCATATGCAATAGTGAGTGATGACGTCGTCCACAACGCCGACAGCTAGTTGATTGGTGACATCTTTTTACTGCATGATTTGGTGCAAGACAATTAAAGCAAAGTCTATTAGATTGAACATAATCAGATCTTTCTTTAGGCGTGTACTTAGCGAATTGCTTGCATTGATAAAGAAGATGTTGACCATTACACATCACGCATAGCATAGGAACTTTCTTCTCTTCTACCGATGAATGAAATGATTTTGTTGATGGCCGAGACGACGTCTTGCCTCCTTCTAACATTTCTATTGTTCGAAATCTGGTTTCCATAAACTTCTTTAACTGTCCCCAAGTTGCTAATTCATCAGAATCGTTGAGGCTAAGTTGATGTTCCCATTGCTTGCGCGATTCTTGATCTAACTTAGAAACCACTAAATGATTTATTATGGCATCCCATGAACTTGTATCAATGTTCAAATTTGATAAAGATTTCAAACACGCCGATGTTGTATCCAAAAGATGTTTGATGGCGCTTGCAGATTCCGAATGTATTATCTTCTGTGAAAAGAGCCGCTTAAGTACTTCATTTGTATTGAATCTTTTATTGTTATAGCGTCTGGTGAGTTGCATCCACGCTTCATCATAGTTTGTCTCGGTTGTAGATAAGTTTTTCAATACATATTCAGCTTCTCCGTGTAAACAACTCTTGAGATAATGTAATTTTTGTACTGAACTCAGACTCGCGTTGTTATGGATAAGAGATATGAACATGTCGCGAAAGGATTGCCATTCTTCGTATCCACCTGAAAACCTTGGTAAATTGATCTGGGGCAATTTTACTTCACAATGAGAAGGGGTCATTTGTGGATTTGAAGATGTCGATGTCCTGTTACACTCCTTCAAATCTTCTTTCATTTTGGTTTTATAATCAAAATATCTTTCCTCAAATTGTTCATACAAATCTTCGGTAAAATATGACAATTCCGCTTGCTCTGATTTATCCACTGTACTCACTATTTTAGTGTGATTATCTTTGAAATTCTGTAATAATGACTCTAATGCTTCAGTTCGTGTCTCAATGTATGATGGAGAAATTCTAGCCTTCGGAGACTTGCAATAGTTAGAGTAAGCCTTGGTAAGAAGCTTTAGAAGCTCCTCTTGATTGAGCAACAAAGATTCAATTTTGGTAGGCATCTTGTCACGACCACTCAAATTGTTTGCTTTTAATTATCTAGGCAATTTAACATATACGAATCAGAAAATCACCAAATAATCTTGAAAATTTTATAAGTCCGAAACACATCGAAATTTTCCTAAGTCCATAGAATAAATTCTTGAAAATTTTACAAGTCCCAAATATCACAAAATATTCTAAGTCCATAGAATAAATTCATGAAAATTTTACAAGTCCTGACCACTTAACACAATTTTTCTAAGTCTATAGAATAACTTCACGAAATTTTTGCAAGTCCCAAATTTAATTGAATTATTCTAAGTTCTTAATGATCACTGCACTTTTTCTAAGTTAATATACTCACAGTTTTAGAGTCCAATTTAGATTCACTTTACCGTTAATTCATATATTCCCGGGTTTTCGGCACCATGTTTAATTCACTAACACTGACACTAGAGGGAGCACTGATTAAAACCACTTAATTCACACACAGCTTGATATATTCTCGTAAACAATTTCTCATCAGTAAAAAATGTTAGTTTATACTCATGCTTTTAGATAGACGCTTATAATATCGCGATTCAACGTCCTAGTGCTGCCATCTATTGACAACTTATGACAACTATTTCCATATTGGCGCTAACAAAAGATAGCCTAACTGACTTGTACCTAACTCACACTCTGTAAAAATACAGTAGCACTTTTTTTAGATTATGACAAAATCTACCCTCTCCTTAGCTCATCATTTATATTGCTGTGCCCATCAGGGTCCATAATTGTGCCTTTACTGTAACTACTTAAGAACCCATGTAAAAATTATGGTATGCAATAAAACATTTGAATTTGAACCGCACGATGTGGATGTCATCCAAAAAAAAAGCAAACACACGATCACTCCATTGGCATCTCTCCAATTTACTTTCATTCTACGCAGCGACTTCTAACCCGTCGTGAAATGGACGTGGGATCGGCAACACACGAACGCGCGGAGCGATTGGAGCTTGGAGCGATGGATTTCGAAATCCAAAACTTTTCGTCACTCCATTCAAGCCACAGATTCCGAACACACGGAACGAATTTGGCTTATTTTGTATAGATGGCATGGCGTGATGCCATGAGTTTCCCACTTAAAAGTGAAATTGAAGCTCTAATCCTCGGGTCTTCTTAAGACGTGTAGTCTTAGAGGATTAGTGCGTTTTCTGAGTATAAATGTTTGTTTGGATTACTTCCTTATGTCGTTGTAAGCATCCTCACATTTTTTAGTAATGTACTCTCTTTCGATCGAAACCCCTTAGAGACTCGACGCGTTAGAAAACACCAAGAGAAAGAGACCGATTTATTGAACAGAAATCATCTAAGTTGGACCAACCAAGGTTACCTTCTTCAAAATCTGTGATGGCATTGTCATCTGCTACCAACAACTATCGTCAACTTTATATCAAAAAGTAATATTTTCCGCTGCTTCGAGCGTAAATCTGCAAATGTAAATATTAGCTACAAAATCTCATTAATATCGTTTTCCAATAAGTATATCAAACAATAAACGCGCAATATCCTTAGGAGGAGCATAGAAAAATAATTATGTCTGTTTGCCCAGTTCCTTTCATATTAGACGATCGATCGTCCGTTGTTATTTCTGGGCGTCGTGCTACATACCCAAAAAGGATTGGGCTCATTTATTTAATATGCATATTTATAGGGAATGACAGTTCTTGAAACATTTTGCTTGTTTCGTCATTTTGGGTTGGGTTGTCACTATAAGTCATAGCAGCTATATCTCTCTGTCGAAGCGTGATAAGTAGATAATTTGTTCACGTGTTGGGATGACCGTAGTCTGACATTCGCAACTGTATGTTACGATTTTTAAATTTGTTTGTTATTAATACGTTTTTATTGTATAATTTTACGCTACACATTGTTACCTTTTTATTTACACCATGAAATATTTTATTTATTATTGAGTGTGTTGTGAACTATTCTCAACTCTTATAGAAATTCCGGCATGTCCACTAAAACAACGGAATTTCGAATGTCAGTGTGTCTCAAGCATGACGCACGCTTCAGAGGTACTTAACTGTGATTGTATACCATGTGACGATATGCTTGTTGACCATTGTTTTAATAATATAAAATAAATTCATTGTTTAAAAATTACGAATTTTCAATAAATCTTTCAAAATCTATTACTGTATTAGCTTCGTCAAATTTTAAGAGATTAAAGTTTTTGTGATTTATTGGATTCATTGTCTGCTGCCGAGCCTTATAATGAAACTGGTTATGATAATAAAAACGTTAATTTGCACTGTTTTATTATTTACTGTAATAAATGTGTAAAAATTTAAGCTTGCATAAAGATAATAGCTTCTTTTCTCTGGCCTAATAATAAACATAATTGCAAGGCAAGCAACAGGCACTTATAATTAAGTTTGATTTTTTGTATACCAGTAAGGGACTTAACAATAAGCTCTTCTAGAAAAATGCACTGAAAAAAATCGACTTGCCTCAGGCGGGACTCGAACCCGCACCTTCCACAATCCGGGTGGACGCGTGCGGGTTCGAGTCCCGCCTGAGGCAAGTCGATTTTTTTCAGTGCATTTTTCTAGTATTATATTTACGCGTTTGTAAACGCAAAAATAAAATTATTCCATAATGTAAGGTAGTTTCATCTTAGCTGGGCGTCAAATATTTGCAAAAATATTTCGTTCGGGTCTTGGAAGTGCAAATTTCAAAAGATTTGATGAAACGATGTTTACCATAAAAACATAAGCACCAAGCACTGACAAATTTCGACAGCGAAAAGCAGTGCCTCGGTGGCGAAATTGGTTAACACGTCCACCCGGATTGTGGAAGGTGCGGGTTCGAGTCCCGCCTGAGGCAAGTCGATTTTTTTCAGTGCATTTTTCTAGTATTATATTTACGCGTTTGTAAACGCAAAAATAAAATTATTCCATAATAAGCTCTTCTTTTTCTTTTAAGTTTTAATATATTATTGAATGTATTTACTAGCCATGCCAGCAGAGTAGAATAGCATCATCACGTATCTTCTAATTGGAGTGTAGGAGATGAGGCGCTGTACCAGGAAAACTCAGCCAACTTGAATAGAAATGTATATTGCTTTAAACTTGTACTATTGGTCTTCACTCGATATGCGTGGGGTGCTCGATACAGTGCAATTATTTGTGAGATGACTGGGGGACGGACGCGTCCGTATGTTGTGGCGGCGCGGTGCAGACAGGGGCGAGGTCAGAGTTGATGCGTCGCACGGCCGCTGTCCTCGGGCCGTTCCGCTGCTGCTCGGGCTTCCTCGAAGTAAAGCCGATAGACATGGGTGCGCGTCTGAGCGCACCATGCACGGCGTCAACAGGACTCGTAGAAGGCGACTAATGGACCAGCAAAGGGGTATTGATCTCCTTATACTCCTATCAATCCGCATTGGATAAGCGTGGTGGACTACTGCCTCAACCTCCTTCGATGACAAGAAGAGGCTTGTCGAGCAGTTGTGTGAGCAGTGGGTCGAATTATAAAGGCTGTTATGATTATGATGAATGTCAGACCGATCTCAAAGTCTGCCGACAATTCGATTCAGTATGCAATATGGAGCTCGCTTTGAGAAAAGCTGATGAGAATTATGTTATACTTGATTAGCAGTCTTCCGTAGTCGAGGAATTCGCTACGAAACAGTATTTCAGTTGAATACAAAAGGAGGACCGCCTAATGTGATTGTCTATAGGGTTGTCACAAACGTTGCGAATCGATAACGATTCACCGGGGCTTAATTGCTCCGCCATAGAGTAGGAAATGTTGCTACAGGGCAATTACAACGCACTGGTATTACAATCAATGCAGGACGTGAACCAGTTTTTATTGTACACTAGTGGTCGCCCGCGGCTTCGCTTGCGACAATGTCGGTTAAATTATAGCCAAAATGTTATTCTGATGAAAGAGCTATAGTATTGTAAGGATAGCATCACCCCATATCTTCCAATAGGTGTCGTAGAAGGCGACTAATGGATCAGCCAAGGGGTATTGATCACCTTATACTCCGTCCACCAATCCGCATTGGGCATGCGTGGTGGACTACTGCCTCAACCTCTTTCGGTGACAAGGAGAGGCCTTGTGTCTCAGCAGTGGGTCGAATTATAAAGGCTGTTATGATGATGAAGCAGCTGTATTACTACTATTAATTTTATCATTAATTACCCAGTAGTCCAAATTCTACAAAATATTTACGTTGTTCTTATTGTAAAGGCTATTTTGATGACGATGATGATTTTTTGCGTGAAAGGGTGATAAATACACATTTATCCATCCATACATTCATACAAACTTTCACGTTTATAACATTAGCGATAATAAAATTGTTCTCCCGGGAGATTATAAAAACAAATTATATAGCTAGCACATGCAGTCTTAAATCAATTTTTTTAACTTCTTCATGCTCACTAACTTATCATAGACATAGACTTTAGGCTACGATAAACACTGGATCGCGTACCTAATCATATTAAAATAACGAGGTATATAAAAACAAAAGTGATATCAAACGGCGCAACCACTATGCCTTAATGATTAGAGAAAATGTTGTTTAACTATGATCGAACATCGCGGGCTCTAGATCCCATTTCAGTAAGCAAACCACAAGAGTACGAAGGTTGATATGTATGAGAAATGGTATTTTTCTGCCTGCTACTTTGCTAGCATGTGGCATACCACCGTCCAAGTCAGCCTACACCCGTAGTAAGTGTTGTAACCGCAAAACGGCCTATATTATCGACGCATTGCGTATTTGCGGCAAACAATAGCGTTGTCTGTGTTGCGGACTTGAATTATTGTAGCGACAACAATTGCTAAAGCACGGATTAGTATTTGTTGAAAACTAAAATATGTAGAAGATAAAACACAAATTAATAATAGACATCATAACATCCTTTATAATTGGATCCACTGCTGGGACACAAGGCCTCTCCTTGTCAACGAAGGAGGCTTAGGCAGTAGTCCACCACGCTTGCCTAATGCGGATCGGTGGACGGAGTATAAGGTAATCAATACCCCTTTGCTGATCCATTAGTCGCCTTTTACGACATTTGGAAGATTGGGGTGATGCTATTCTAATCTGCCACACGGCTGAATATAAAATAAACAAAATACAACTAATTTATTATAAAATTATAACACGTGAATTTTAATTATACTTAATTTGGGCTAGATGATAATATGATTTGATATTATTATTAGCAACCACTATAGTGTACGTATAAGATTCCATAGCCAAGACTAGAATGAATATCCTGAATGGCCTACCGAAGGCCAGAGCACTACAGGCTCTTCAAGCCCATGGACATAGTTAGGCTGATGACCTACATACTCAAGGAGCGACAAGAATAAATGGAAAGGGGAAACACAAAAGACTCCACTGGGTCGAAGTGTTCCGTAAGGAAACTCACAGCCCCATCATAAGATATATACGTATAAATACTTTTTGCATAATTGTTAAGTATATTCAATTTAATTCAATTCTTTATTGCATGTCACAGTACAGTAAAATATGTAGCAATATAAAATAGACACAATAAATTGTGACGCCTTGCAACGGCATCGCAAACAATCAATGTACATTATATCTTTAAACTGTATTTTTTATCGTCAAATTAACCCAGACAGCTGAGATTATTTGGAATGTGACACCTGTCCTGGTTTTAGTTGGTTACATTGTGGTTTGTTACATTTAAGGTTAAGGTTTAATACACCTTTTATATCGGCTCCTATTTTTGAGGCACTGCATGGTCCATACTCCCAGATGTAGCTTTTTTGTGTCACGTATTATTACACAAAAAAGCCAACCTCGCCATGCCGACCTGCAAGGTGCTTCTTCACGCCTCTTTTGAATGACCTTTAATAATAATAATTTATTTTTGTTTGTGACCAATTACTTCTCAGGTTGACTGTACTTTTATGACAAATTTGTTTCTAATATATACTGTAAAAGAAACATTTTTATCGAGTGTTTTAACAAAAAAAAACACAATATTTCGGGCAGCTCAATCGTGAGAAACGAAATATTGTTTGGTACCAATTTGGAAGTAGTGACCTGTGGAGCGAGCCCAACCGCGTAATTAGGACATCCGTTGCTTAGCAACGGTTACGCTAAAATAGTTCTATATGTAAATTCCGGAGGAGTCAAGTGGTGAAGTAAGCAAGCACTGCACGTTTTGGTTTCGAATTCGACCGATTGATCTTGATTTCCTCCGTGCAATCCGTGTTCGAATCCTGATTGGAGCAAGTGTTTGTTGAACACGAACTTATTTTGTTCATGAGTCACAGTCGTTTATGTAGGTATATATTTAAGTGTATTTATAAAAATATCTAAATTATTATGTATATTTATTGTCCGTTATCCAGTAATCATAGGACGAGTCCTTAATTACACTTAATTTAGCTAAGTGATGATGATTGGTGTGAGCGTAGAAAGAAATATATTAATCGAGTGACACCTCGGCGTTGCAATCGTCTGTAGGTTCTGGTGACTGCCTCCTAGTCTAATTATAGGCATACCCTTTACTGTCACAAAATCATATTCCACAATTTCGATTAAAATAATCGAACGCATAGGTAATAATCAGGAAGCAGAATAAAAAAGAATAGAATAGAATATAATATTTATTTATTTTCTCTCACACGTACAATTTTCATTACATGATACATATATTAATTTTTATCGTCAAATTAACCCAGACAGCTGAGATGATTTGGAGTGTGACACCTGTCCTGGTTTTAGTTGGTTGGTTTGTTACATTTAAGGTTTGATACACCTTTTATGTAGGCTCCTATTTTTGAGGCACTGCATGGTTCATACTCCCAGATGTAGCTTTTTTGTGTAAGGTATTGTTACCTAAAGCACTGCTTTAATTTTAATACATTACTAGTACATTTATTTTAGGGCATGAATCTGTGTGTAAGAGACTGGAGCCTGAGATAGGTTTCCAAAAGAAACCCGTAGTACAGGTCTCCAAAATAATCAAACAAATATGTAAACACTAGGGTGTTTAGTTATTTTAGGACTGCCACTATTATGTCATAAGAAAACAAGGTTTTCTTTAATTACCCTTAGAAATAGAAATTATGCTATTCAAAGATTAGGCTTAGTGAGTTATGCCAAGCGTTTTATAGCAAACTACTGTATAGGAAAAGAAAGTACAGGAAAGTACTCATATTTGTCTTAATTACGCTTGTTTGCCAACCACTAATTCCCGACCAATACATCTACAAAAACAATGGCCGTTGTCGAAAATAGTAACTGATCCTTGTATTAACATGGAGGCGTTAGTTAAGTAAACTTAGGAACCACTCAACCACAATTTGAACAAACATTGGTAATTGAATGTAAACTTATGAAGTTAGTTCGGAGACTTATGTCGGGGATAAGCCCAAGCATTGGTGAAAAGGCTGGCAAACAATCGCATAACAATAAATGTAAAAGACAATAAAGCAATGTAACGAATTACTGCCGCAAATATTCCTGGCATATGCTTTAGCTTCGTTGAACGAGTTAGGGTTTACAGTAAGCGTACTAACATGTCTCAACAATTTTAATAAACAAGCTTTGAAACAGATAGGCCCTTCTTTTATTATGATGCGAGGAGGCAGATGTAATAGTCGCTCACGTTCTAATGGACTGCAACGGAGTGGCAATACATATACATGGAGGATCCATCCCGGAAGATGCCCATTTTTTTGACAGGGAGGTCAAATGAATTTATGCATGGTCCCTGCGGGGTGGTGCCAATCGCAGGGGATATGTGGGACTCGAGGTAGAGGCGTTCCCTCCATACCTACTAAACATCCTCCCAGGCCTGACCTTCAGTGCGCTATTACGGGACGACTCGGGATCTGCGCACGTGAGTGCAACTACACCGAGACCGTCCCAACCTTGCCCGTCTAGGCACTCCATGCACCAATTGGTGGCCAGCAGCACCTGGGGGACTTCGGGCGCGGTCGTGGTCCTGAAAAGGGCCGTCCGGAACTATCCGTGGTGGGAAAACAAAAACAACTCGACGATGGCATGTGAGTTCGAAAGCCACACACCCTGCCGAGAAAGTTTCCCCACCACGTTACCAGGGTCCACCATGAGGAGGCTTCATCCCGGAAGATGTCCTGGAAGAGGATGGATTCCAGGGTAGATTCAAGGATCCAGATTCTAGGATGTCTTTAGAGAGATTACTGGGCGAATTCTCGGCATGGGATTTCTTCCCTACTCTCGATGCATCGCATAGCTCGAGCTGTGTAAGTCGGGAAGAAAAAAATAGCTCTCATCCATAGCATGCATTCATAGAATCCTGTCGCATTCAACTAGAGCCCGCATTCTTCCTTAAAAAAACAACGCATAGTTCAATCCGTTTTCATAAATGCTTTGAGATCCGAGAGATTGTGGATTGGTGGATATCAAACACATCCATATCAATGTAGCATAGCACATCTCTGGTGGAAAAGCAGCCTTTTGGCTGGCTGGAGTGATCTAGCCTCTTATACTCCGACGTAAAACAGGCGCAAACGTCATCGAGTTGAGGAAACAGCCTGTACGAAGAAGAAGAGTCAGAATCAAGAACCTACCGATAATACGCTGACGAGAGAAATAGACTAGAGAAAACCATGCAGCGTTCATCTGCCCTGGACAAACTACCAAATGAAGGTTATTATTTCGTTGTTTCGGGACTTTTTGCGTAGCTGCAATCCATTGTGAGCCTCTTATACTCCGACGTATAACAGGCGCAAACGTCATCAAGTTGAGGAAACAGCCTGTACGAAGAAGAAGAGTCAGAATCAAGAACCTACCGATAATACGCTGACGAGAGAAATAGACTAGAGAAAAACATGCAGCTTTCATCTGCCCTGGACAAACTACCAAATGAAGGTTATTATTTCGTTGTTTCGGGACTTTTTGCGTAGCTGCAATCCATTGTGACTAGCCTCCAAGTAAATCCTATTAAGGTCTTACATGTACTCCTTTAGCTCGGCACTGTTTAAAAATGATAAGATTCCCAGCTTGGATTATTTTGTTGTCGTCTGGGTCGAGAATGTGTCTCCCTAAATGTCAGCTTCTCTTGTGAATGACGCTCCTGTTCACGGAATCTGCAAGCATCAGTATCTTTTAGTCTCATGTTGTAGAGATGTCTGTTCGCAAAATGAAGGTGGCAATAAGCCTCAAGTTTGTAGTAACATATGTTGAACTTAGAAACTAATAGTAAATACGTAACGAGGTATGCCGAACTTCTGAATGCACCGGCGGCAATCTAAGTTGCTGTGACGTCACTGCTCAAACTTGTGCTAACTTAGATTAAAATCGATGAAGTGGACAAGCAGTATTAATAGTCAACCTTGACCTTTGACAAGGAACCGGTGTTGATTTTAAGCATAGTTAAAGATATATTAGAAAAAGATACCCTCTACGGGAATTTACCCCCAGGCTAGCAAACCACTAAGGTCCTAACCCTATTAAATATCTCCAGTGTCTCTTTTGTATCTGTAAAGGTCACCTGTGGAAAACAGCGATAGTCACAAAAATAATATTGAACAG
This sequence comes from Elophila nymphaeata, assembly GCA_955850985.1. Taxonomy (NCBI): domain Eukaryota; kingdom Metazoa; phylum Arthropoda; class Insecta; order Lepidoptera; family Crambidae; genus Elophila; species Elophila nymphaeata. Next base: position 20,487,400 of record OY039084.1, on the reverse strand, counting down.
ACTTCTCAACCTCAAAAACTTTTTGGTATCGCTTTTTCGTTTGATCTGATTTTCAAATCACAATGCTGCTAAATAAGTTTTACTTCAAAACGGATTTAGTGGAGCCTTAGGCGCGAAGCACACCGATCTAACGTCTGGCAAGGGCACGGCGCGGACATCATTCAAATACCGTACAAAACACAAGGCAATAAGGTCCTTAATTGAATAAATTCAACGGCCCTCATCGGACGTGCTATAGCACGCCAATTAATGACCTTATTGCCATGTGTTTGGTACGGTATTTGAATGAACCAGAACTGTGTGCTTCGCGCCTTAGGTAAACACATGTACTAACGTCGGGCAGGACGGGCTATGAAGCGCCCCAAAATAATGAAATGTTGCCAGCTTGTCGCTGACATAAAAGAAGCGTCTAACCCAAAAAGTAAGGAGCCATAAGTAAACCAACAACCAGGTCAGATGTTACACTATGTATCACCTCCAGTTCGGGTGCAATATGTATTATAGATACATTAGATATCAAGAAACTTGATACATGACCTTAAAACACAATAGCGAATGTGTAAATTTGACACTTAACAAAGTAGGGTGTCTTCGTCACGCACCACGTCGGGATAATCCGGGGGGTGGGTGCGCCGTCACGAAGGGCTCGCATTATGTCCCGCAGCATAATCTCTTTACATGTTTAATGATGAAATCTGTTTGCTTTTCAAATGTTTTAAGGTCGAATTGGTATTAAAATTTTAATGGGTACAGCTGATAACCAATTAGGAGTAATCACATATATGCATAGTATCACGCCCATAATCCCTAAAGGGTTAAGTAGAGCTTTAGGTAAAATCGGTTACACATTAAGCCACATCAGACAGTGTGGGTCGTACAGTGTCTCAAAATAGTGACGTGTTGCAAGTCTGTCGCCTACATAAAAGGAACATCAAATGCAAGAGAAGTAGAGCTGTATCAAACCGTATGTACTCGTTACTAAGGAACGGGTACACTGATCCAAAGTATCAAATCGTTACTCCAGTATATGTCGTATTCGTATCTATTTAAAATGTCGTTACTAGTATGATCGGATGTGCAATTTTAAGAAAACTAATAACATAACTGCTTGCGATGTAGTAATGAATTACTATGCGCTCGGCTCAATTTGGTCCTATTCGGTCAATTGTCGTGTGGCAAAAACGAGAACCGTATATACGTTTACGGGACATATGCATTGCCCGTTTGCTCTCCTTCCTCACGATGTTCGAAGTAACGAAAATAACGAGTAAGAACACGTTTCTAATGCGTACGTATATGATCAGTACTGAATCCATACAGGTATCAGTAATGTCGTTAATTTCACAGCTCTAAAAAAGTTACTAATGTTTCAGTGAACCAGTAAACAAAATCCGGCAACTTATCCTCAGTGTAAGTTTAATTGGTATAAAAACGTAACTTTAGTAAATTGAGCCCTTAAGGCTCAATTTATATCGAAAAGATGAATCACGCAGCTAGCAGAAAGAATTTTGCTTTGAAAGAAAAAATTGAGCTCTTATGCAACTAAAATAGTTATGCTGTTTTCCTAAAAAAATCTTACACTATGGATAGAAGTTATTACCACCAAATTATCAAGTTACATTATAAAACACCTCAGCTGTTAGGGTGATATGAATAACCAAAATGATTAACATTTTATTACAAACATTCTTGTAGCCTTTTTTTAATGAATAAAAGACGAACCACTAAAGAACATTTCTAGTTGGCGAACCTTACTCGGAGTCTTTCTACCGATTTGAGTCTTTGCGATCACGAGCATTTATATGTTTGTATGCAAAATTGACATATTTTTAGTTGTAAGTTGCTAAAGCGTCTACTTTTTATATTGAGTTAAATTCCTATCCATCCAAAGGATACCTTGACGTGATCGCTTTTAAAAGATAAGGCCGCAATAAAAACGTTTTTTTTTAAATGTACCATCTTTTTGTTGATGACCAACAAAGTTTCTAACAATAAAGACTTATCAAAAATAATTCAAATCTCACTTTTTTGGACCACAAGCTGATAATAACGCAACTTGCTGTCGAATGCAAAGCAGGTCCTTCTGAACACGAAAACTAATAATCAAGTTAAAGTCTCTAAGTATGGGCTTTCATATAAAAGTATTTACAGGAATTCCAGCGTCGAATTAGACGACTGCAATACTAATGAAGACCGGGTGGGACAATGGGCGGAATTTCCAATAAGGCGGCAAATGAAATCTCCGCTTTGTACCGACCAGGGAGGTCACCCTACACTTATATTAATTATTGGATAACTTATTGCTCTTTGTTTCTCTTTTAATTGTAATGTGATCGCCGATTTGTCATTCCTAATGATGTTGGAGCGCTAAAAAATCCAATAAAGTTTACTATTTCATGTCAATAAGGGATCAAGTAATGTAGTGGCTGGTGTTATAAATTAAACACGAGGTTGGGGATGCCAATGCTTGTTATATCCTTACTTAATATTATAAATGCGAAAGTAACTCTGTCTGTCTTTCTGTCTGTCTGTCTGTCTGTCTGTCTGTCTGTCTGTCTGTCTGTTAAGCTTTCACGTCTAAACCACTGAACCGATTTTGATGGAAATTGGTACAAATATAGATTAGATCTCGGGGAAGGACATAGGCTACTTTTTATCGCGAAAAAAAGGTTGTATGGGTTGAAAAAGGGGATGAAAGTTTGTATGGAAGTTCGTCATTTTTGAAGATAGAACCATGAAACTTTGAATTTAGGCACTTAATAAGACAAAAAGAAATATTTGTTCTAAGATTTTTTAAATTTTGACCTGTATGGGAGTGAAATAGTGGATGAAAGTTTGTATGGGACTTCGTCATTGTTAAAGATAAAACCATGATACTTTGAAATTAGGGACTTGATAAGAAATAAAGATCCAATCCAAGATGGCGGTTTTGACTTTTTAATATAATATCGATATGGGTATCACTTTTGTGGTTTTCGGAGGTCCCGTTTAGATCCAAGATGGCGGATGCGACTTTTTGACAATACGTCAATATGGGTATCGTTTTCGTGGTTTTTGGGGGTCCGGATTACGAATAAAGCATCTATAACGAGATCCAATATGGCGGACGTGACTTTTTGACATGATGTCAATACGGGTATCATTTTCGTGGTTTTCGGAGGTCCCGATTCCTAATACACCATCCATTTTGAGATCCAAGATGGCGGACGCGAATTTTTAACATAATGTCAATATGGGTATCGTTTTCGTGGTTTTTGGGGGTCCGGATTACCAATAAAACATCTATTTCGAGATCCAAGATGGCGGACGCGACTTTTTGACAAAATGTCAATATGGGTGTCATTTTCGTGGTTTTCGGGGGTCCCGATTCCGAATACGACATCTATTTTGAGATCCAAGATGGCGGTTGAGACTATTTAATGTAAAATCGATATGGGTATCATTTTCGAGATTTTTGGGGGTTCTGACTCCGAATAAAACATCGATTTTGAGATCCAAGATGGCGGACGCGAATTTTTAACATAATGTCAATATGGGTATCGTTTTCGTGGTTTTTGGGGGTCCGGATTACGAATAAAACATCTATTTCGAGATCCAAGATGGCGGACGCGACTTTTTGACAAAATGTCAATATGGGTGTAATTTTCGTGGTTTTCGGGGGTCCCGATTCCGAATACGATATCTATTTCGAGATCCAAGATGGCGGTTGCGACTATTTAATGTAAAATCGATATGGGTATCATTTTCGAGATTTTTTGGGGTTCTGACTCCGAATAAAACATCGATTTTGAGATCCAAGATGGCGGACGTGACTTTTTAACTTAATAGGAATATGGGTATCATTTTCGAGATTTTTGGGGGTTCTGACTCCGAATAAAACATCGATTTTCAGATCCAAGATGGCGGACGCGAATTTTTAACATAATGTCAATATGGGTATCGTTTTCGTGGTTTTTGGGGGTCCGGATTACGAATAAAACATCTATTTCGAGATCCAAGATGGCGGACGCGACTTTTTGACAAAATGTCAATATGGGTGTCATTTTCGTGGTTTTCGGGGGTCTCGATTCCGAATACGACATCTATTTCGAGATCCAAGATGGCGGTTGCGACTATTTAATGTAAAATCTATATGGGTATCATTTTCGAGATTTTTGGGGGTTCTGACTCCGAATAAAACATCGATTTTCAGATCCAAGATGGCGGACGCGAATTTTTAACATAATGTCAATATGGGTATCGTTTTCGTGGTTTTTGGGGGTCCTGATTCTAAATACATCATCTACGTCGAGATCCAAGATGGCAGATGGGATTTTTTATCATCTACGTCGAGGTCCAAGATGGCAGATGGGACTTTTTAACATAAAAGCGATTTGGGTATCAATTTCGTAGTTTTCGGGGGTCGCGATTCCAAATACGTCATCAATTTCTAGATCCAAGATGGTGGACGCTACTTAACTTATTATTAATATGGATATCATTTTCGTGGTTTACAGGATTCCATTTTGATATCCAAGATGGCGGACGCGAATTTTAAACTTGATATGGGTATCAGTTTTGTAGTTTTCGGAGGTCTCAAAATGGATGCTGTATTCGGAGTCAGGATTCAGAATACAGCATCCATTTTGAGATCCAAGATGGTGGACGTGACTTTTTAGCTTAATCGCTTTCACGCCTAACACCTGAACCGAATTTATTGAAATTTGGTACAAAAATAGAGGAAACCTCGAAATGGAATAAAAGCTACTTACCTTTTTTGTGAAAAAGGGAATGAAGGGGTTGAAATATGAGATGAAAATTTTTATGCGATTCCTCATTACCGAAGATAAGACCATGAAACGCAAATATTGTTCTAGCGTTTTTGAAATATTGACCCATGTGGGGATGAAAGGTTACGAGTAAGTAGCAAAGGATGGAGAAACATAAAATGGTAGATTGTAAAAATGTCATTTACTGTAGTGCACTGCAGTTTGTATGTGTGTTTTTTGCATAATAAGTACCTAGACAAAAAAATGCTGCCTAAAGTAATTATTCCACGCGGACGAAGTCGCGGGCAAAAGCTAGTGTCTTCATATTTTGCAATGTTTGTAGTCTTAGTATGAACCTATTATCTCGGTGTATTTCGGAGCTGAGCAGGCCGGGAAAGAGGGCTAGTTGTAAAAGTGTCAACCTATACAGAGTGAATTTTTCAAGAGGGCCTTCAGGGCCAAATCCTAAACTATAAGATGTATCGAAAATGCTCAAAGGAGTCGCGAACCCGATTTTGATTAAAACAAAAACTGCATCATTGGATTTTTGAAAAATCAATAATCCTAGCTAGGATTCGAACCCAATGATTTTAAAAAATAAAACACAGCCTGTTTTATTACACCATTCGATAGTGTTTTTAATATGCATCGATTTCTGGGAAGTAATGATATGCGGAAAACTAATGGAAAATGTTAAATTTTAATTCATCCACCCGGATTGTGGAAGGTGCGGGTTCGAGTCCCGCCTGAGGCAAGTCGATTTTTTTCAGTGCATTTTTCTAGTATTATATTTACGCGTTTGTAAACGCAAAAATAAAATTATTCCATAATGTAAGGTAGTTTCATCTTAGCTGGGCGTCAAATATTTGCAAAAATATTTCGTTCGGGTCTTGGAAGTGCAAATTTCAAAGATTTGATGAAACGATGTTTACCATAAAAACATAAGCACCAAGCACTGACAAATTTCGACAGCGGAAAGCAGTGCCTCGGTGGCGAAATTGGTCAACGCGTCCACCCGGATTGTGGAAGGTGCGGGTTCGAGTCCCGCCTGAGGCAAGTCGATTTTTTTTCAGTGCATTTTTCTAGTAAAATATTTCTTGTTCCACCTTGGTTGAAGCGATGATCATTATTGTTTTCTAAAACCCAATTATGCAGTTTTTGTTTTCATCAAAATCGGGCTCGTGACTTCTTTGAGCAGTTTTCGATATTCCATATAGTTAGGATTTACCCCTGAAGGCCCACTTGAAAAATTCATTCTGTAACAGGATGTAAAAGACATGAACATTCAAACGAGAACCATGTATTCTGCTCACCATCATAACATTTTTTTTCCTCTAGACTATACCTGGGAAATTGATAGTTAAGATTTTATTGAAGGTCAAAGTCATAATTTTTTTTTCATTTTTTTATGAAAACGTGTTCTATGCGTTATTTCTTAATTATTGTCCAAAGAAACATTATCATTTTTTTTAGTATTTCATAACAAAAAATGGCTTCAAAACGTTAGCGTTCAATGTAGCTCACTCGATCCGCACGGACACTAACGAACGGGACCGCCGTCTGGCAAAACTATCGCGGTTTTGCGAGTTACGTGACCAAAAAATAAACTTCATTTCCCAGCAATATTTTTTTTGAAATATGTCTTATTTTGATGTATAGAATACATGGTTCTCGTTTGACTGTTCATGTCTTTTACACCCAGTATATATACTCAAGAGCAGTCATTAACAATATCTTCATAAAATGGGCATTAATCTAATAAAAATAAAGCATTCCGGATCTGCCATGAAAAATGGTTGGGGGGTTACTTTAAAAATGACGGATTTCACAATAATTTCACACATACAAACTGCCTACCTCTTTTTTACCCCCTTAATTTCGAAAAATCCGGTCTTATCCCTTGCCTACGTCATAAAAGGATCCTCTAGGCCAGTCTTTCTCAAAGTGGGCGATAACGCCCCCTTGTGGGCGTTGGAGACCTAGCGGGGGGCGTTAAGTGATCCAGATAAAAATGGGGGGCGTTGGCGTAGTTTAGGGGGGCATTGGTTGATTTGTAATTTCATTTACTTTATATCGTAAAATTCACTGATATTAAAACTTACCTTACCTACTACTCAATATCGAATAATTAGTATATATTTCTGCCCGGTATGATATAAAAACTAAAAATACTTAACATAGATTTCATAGGATAGCCGTACGCAATCAAGTTGTAACAAGTTTTCGTTAAATAACGCTATTGGTGCAATCCGGTTGCAATTGGCGGGTTCATCGAAACTTGTCCTAAATTTCTCAGTACGATTGAGCGTCGAAAGAGATAAACGAGTTTGTGCCTTACTCCTTCTTACTGACTAAACGCCCCCTTATTAGTAAGGCTATCGGAATCGGAAGCAGTCTCAGGAGGAAGGGAGGTGCAGAAGTTTGTGTAATTAAAGCAATGAAATCGTTGTTTTTAAGTTTTAGGTGTATAAAAAATTGGGGGCGGTGAGAAATAATTCATTTTCATAGGGGGCGGTAAAACAAATAAGTTTGATAATCTCTGCTCTAGGCGTTGATCAATCAGACAGCGAGGACTTTGCCTTTTATATACAGGATGACCCATCCATAGGCGCCTATGGATGGGCCACCCTGTATATATATACATATTAGCGATCCGCTCTCCGGAAGATTTTTGAAAATAAAATATAGCCTATGTTAATCAGTAAAAATGTAGGGAATGTACTTAGGGAATGTAGCATTCTCTTTTACGTCAAGTGGTTGGCAGACAAGCATACTGCTTGGTGGTAAAAAGCCACTGTAAATTATACGCTTTCAACCTCATTGTAACCCTGACGTGACACTCGCGCGATGCCAATTCTAGTCCCCACTCTCAGTAAAAGTTTTTGAGTTTATCCATTCCAAATTTTCAAACATATAAATCTTTTTCCTTTGCGTAGAAGACGGTCCTTAAGGGTATGTTATTTGTTTATATGGACTAATGATATCATGTTTATTATTGATGTTATCCACACCATATTCTAACGACGCTATAATATTGTCATTATGCATAATACTCCGACATATTAATGCACAATGTGGACTAATCAGATCAAATTGTTGGTTGTTTTTTTGGTCGCTAATAATAACAGTTAAGTGTTATTATCCTTTTCCTTCCTTTGTTATGTTTAGCCATTGTTTTCTTTATTTGACTGTTGGACCACTTAAATAAGTTGTGTTGAATATAATTGCCGCCAGCGGGGCCTGGTCATCTCATGTTTTCTTGATTGATGTAAACGTAGGTCTTTTGATTAGTTGTTATCTTTAGATGGACAATTGTATGACACATGCAATAATAATATATAATAATTGTTTTTTTTTGTATACCACACATTGTATTCTTATACCATTGTTAACCGGAGGATCTTAAATGTATGCTTACCACTTATATTGAAAGGAATATCTGTAAGTACCTATCTAACAATAACATAAAATGGTGGTGGGTATCAAAATTTAAATTGCTTAGTTCAATAATATGATTAATTAAATTATAAAGAAAAGCTTTTCACAAGATAAATAATCCAAATGCGTGGGAGTAATAACTACCCAAACTTTACGCATGTTAAAATGTAACTTAAATTATATTGATAATTATTTATTGACTTGTATTGATGTTTTGAAATCATTACGAAATTGTAAGGTGTGGAGTTTCTTTCGCCATTTCTTCTCCATCTCAGCATAAGTAATAATAATTATTCGTCCCGAAATGGTGGTAGGGTTTTGACGATTTAAAAGTACTTAGCAAAGTCCATTTAAATAAAGAGCTTTTTCATTTTCATTTTCAACATCACCATCTCAAGTTTTATTAGGTACTCGTGCCTATATCCATTATTAATGTTCTAATTATGATCATTAACTAGTCCAGCAACATGACCAACAACAAAATCACACTTGCACAACTCCAAGACAAAGTACTAACATTATATTTTCCAGCTGAACATATGCTCCTTTACATTCCAACGTTCCGTACAAATATTATACGAAATAATGACTTTTATTCGCAATAATACAACAAAGAATCCGAACCACCACGGATTATAAAACTCGGGGCAAGTGCCAGTAACGGTAGCGTTATGCGGTGCAAACTGGATTCGTAAAATTGTATTTGTCCTCGTATTGCTAATAAGGGTTATTGCAGACTCGCTTCTTACCGAAGATTTGGAGACAGCATTAATAATTGATAAGAACGTAGAACTTGGTGGTAGAAATTTTTCAACAGCATCATCAGTCTTACCGTCACTTAATAAAATAAAAAGTATTAATGTAAAAATAAATGACTTATGTAACGTAAAATTTATTAATATAATGTACTGTATAAATTAATTCATATAATGTAATAATTAAATAACAGAATGGGCCCAAATCGCAGCACAATGGGTACCCTCTTTTTTATACACAGTGGCTTTTTTGTTATCTACAATTATTATTATTAGCGCTATTGGACTACGCTAATATAATGGGAGCGTTGATTTTTATTGATTTTGGTTTATTATGTTATTTGTTTTATCTTAGCTTTATTATTAACTTATATTTCTATTGTTTATATGTTATTATAGATATTGTGTTTTATGTATTGTTAATTTTTTTAAGGTTGTTTACTATGTTGTTTTTCTGGGTACCCTCGGACGGCTGAAGCCGACGAGGCTGGCCTAATATAATAATAATAAATCATTTATTTGCTGAATATGGTTACATAGGTAGCTGTTAACAATAAGTAGGTTCATTCCAACATATTCTGTCGTTATACGACGTGCAAAATTGTTTTTTATTACTTATCTTAAATTAAATTAAACAACAAATAACTTTAAATCAATCAATAAATACAAATACATTATCTCGTCAGAAAAAAAAATTAAGAAATTATTTTTATATTAGCCAAGAAAAAAGCTGTCAAATTAATGTAAGTAGGTATTTTAAATTACACAATATACATATATTGTCATTTTATGAACAATGCCAATTATTTTACATTTACAATTTCTTTAGCTTTAATAATAATTTTGTCATTTGAATATTTGTGAAAAATAATTTAATACATAAAAGATATTAAAATACAGTATTATGATAACATGTCAAAAAAATTAAGAAATACAATTAATTATTTAAAAGTCATGAAAAAAAAAACCAAATTGTCATTGTCATTTTATGCCAATCATTTTACATTTACAATTTATTCAAGCTATAATCATTTTGTCATTTATATATTCGTCAACAGTATAGTACATTTTAGATAATAAAAAACTATGTAATTTATTTCGAAATTTAGTTAAAGTCAAATCACGAATGTTCTTAGGTAGTTTGTTAAATATTTTTATTGCCATACAATAAGCACTTTTCGATTGCAATGCTAACCTTCTTTGCGGTATAAATAAATTATTTTTATTTCTGCCTCTTCTACTATGGCAATCACTGTTTTCTTTGAAAATGCATTCGTATTTCTTAACAAATACTCCCATTTCAAATATATATAGACAAGGGAGAGGTAGTACATTTAACGTTTTAAATAAAGGTTTACAGCTATCTAAATATTTGGCACCAAAAACAGACCTTACACACTTTTTTTGAGTTCTAAATACTCTTATTATGTCTGTTGAGTTTCCCCACAGTATCACACCATACCGCAGAACAGAAGAGACATAACCATGATATGCTGTAAGAGCAGATTCTTTTCATATTGTTTGTCTAATTCTAGTTCTAAGAACAGATGGTGTGACGATATAAAGAGGTTCAAAAAACTGGGAAGCTCTGGCACAGAATAGGGATCAGTGGAAGAGTTTGGGAGAGACCTTTGCCCAGCAGTAGGATGATAAAGGCTAATAAAAAAATATATAATATAGTATCTTTAAATATAATAGTATAAGAATCTTTGCTACGCCTTATTACAAGGCGTTACATGTACTTAGTCTTATCATTGTCAACTTAAATTCTCTATAACCTATCAAGAATAAAATGCTGTATTTAATAGCTGTAAGAAGAAAGAAGGAAGTAGAACTGGTTCGGAAGTGCTTAGGTATATTTACTTTTCCAATTATAATTATTACACTGAGATACAATCGTTATGGTGGTTGGTCGTCTTGTGTCAAATACAAACTATGATGATGTTATTCCATGAATTGCCGCCGCCTACGTGAATTAGATCCTAGGGTCCTGGGTTAGAGCCCTAGGGCAGTACAAATTTGTACTTTATTTGGTTGATGGTAAGGAATGCCTTTTTTCAAGACCATCATCTTCTCAAAATCTATGGCCATAATAATAATGTTAACATCATTATTGTGTTCCGACAATTAATGATTAGATATCCAGTCCCTCTGTGGTTGATGGCTCCAGGTGAAGATCGTTTCCATCTTCGGGGTTATTGACACCGAAGATATTATTCTATGTCTGAAAGGAGAAATTAGAATGAGTTGCGAATCCATCATAGTAACTTTTTTATTTTTGATAGAGAAGCTTTTGACCTTTTTGATCTCACCTGATGGTAAGGAGGTGGAAGAGAGTCTGACCCGGAAGCCTCAGGAGGAGAAATTTGCATTCCTGCGGAACACACCTGGAACTTCTGGATATGATACCAGTCTGCAAGCCATTTGATCACAGAAGCTGTTAACTGGGCAAGTTCGCGTTATTTCTCTCCCGGACTGCGGGTGAAGGAAGCGGGGAATCGTCATGGAGACCAGGGGGCCTATTCGCTAACTTTTTTTGACAGTTGAAAGTGATGATCACTGAGTGAATTACATATGCATTGCTGTTTTACACGACAAACTTTTATGGCGAGTGTCGTGTAAAACAGCAATGGATATGTAATTCACTCGGTGATCATCTCTTTCAAATGTCAAAAAAGTTAGCGAATAGGCCTACAGTGCATATACCAACCAAAATCAACTTGCATTGATTCTGGCGTTTCTACGAACGAAGTATGACGAGGTGGACTGAGTACCTAGAAAAGTTGGCCAATTCCCTTCGAATCCCCTCAAACGCTTAGCTATAAAAATATAATGTATGCAACTGACATAATACCGAGAAAACACCTTGGTGACCATCGTGTCAATTGTAAGAGAAGTAGTTAAAAGTTGACATTCGTTCGATAGAAATGTTGTATCATTTATCACTTGTATAGGCACTGTTTTGGTATATAACTTTCATTAAAGTACTCGTAGCACGTGTAAAGTAACCCTTAATGGTGTTGGGTACTAGAACGTAACACACTGCATGCAATTGGCTGTGAGAGGATTAAAGCGAAGTCTTTGATAGCAATGTTAAAAGCTGTGAAACTGTTGTTTTGATGTCGGATGTTAGTATTAATACTTAAGGATCTTTAATTGCTGAAGCTTCCGCAGAAGTTTATCAATGTATTTAACGCACATGCGCCAATTCTACCTGCCGCGCTTTCAAAGGAATATCATTCCACCTGGATTTGCCCAGCTTGCAGTAATGTGACTCGTCGCAACAAGATTAACTCCAATACTCCTGTCAGGTCAACACAAGTCCCTTCTCAAGCGGAGTCGCTCAACATGTCATGCGACAATACTGAAATCGTCAGTGCGATTCCAGTTGAAAATTGCAGCACCACGACTGAAAATTTGACTCTCGAAAATATTAGCCGCCTGCTTGACACTAAACTGGAGTCTACATTCCTTGCATTTTCTCAGAGCTTTCGTAAGACTCTTAGGCAAGACATTATAGACGTTGTGCACATGGAGATGAATCCAATAATTCAGAATGTCAAAGAAGAATTCTCAGAAACAACTGACTTTATATGCGAAGAGCAAAGAAAACTCAAGACAGAGTTAGAAAATAAGGATAAACTTATCAAGAAACTAGAATCCGAAAATGTTCATTTGCAAGCTGCTGTAAACAAAATAGAAGAAAAACTAGCAGTAATTGAAAAGACTTCACGAGCTTGCAACGTAGAATTACAGGCTGTACCAGAGACTAGTAATGAGAACGTACTGACTCTGTTTAAAAAGCTTTGTAGTACTATCAACGTGCCTATTGAAGATTCCTCTATACGCTGTTGTCACCGTGTGACCAAAATGGATCAGACGTCTAAACGCCCACGTAATAATAATAATAATAATAATAATAATAAGCCCCCTAAAATCCAACCTTACGTCCGTGCCGAACACCAGGCCACGTGGGGGGCGGACACGTATATAATTGAAACTTATACGGCTAACAAGGTAAAGGTAAACTCTGCGATATGAAAATGGTACTAACAAGAAGTAGAGTTCCCCAGGCGGGTACCAGTGATACTGGAGAATCCCGCCCCGAGCATCGCTCGGGCAGCCCCTCGTACTCTGGGGGGGGGCAACATGTCGCAGCTACCTACCCAGGATATACCTGCTGTGGGTATTACATCAACTACAAATAGTGCAAATAGTACTACACCAACACCGATAATAGGACTGACGGACTCGATTGATAATATACAATCAGCCGTCCCTGCATTGTGTGTTACGCAGGAAGCTAATGCTTTCCAACCTGCGTCCACCAAAGCTGGAAAACCACGCATGCGTATGAAATGGACTACAGAAGTTAATATATTCATCATGCATACATACTATTATATTACTAAGCTAGAAACTGACTTCACAGTATATCGTAAACTTTTATATGAACAATTTACTAAACAGTATCCAGAAGCTAACGTAACAGAACAAAGGATTTCAGATCAAAGAAGGGTCATAATACGAAATAAAATGATTACAGATGATAAATTAGCGCAAATTAAAGAAGAAGTTAGACTAAAATTACAGCAGGAAACAATTGTATCACAACAAATAATTGGCCAGTCAAACCATACAAGTAGTTCAAACACACCATACCCTCAGAATAGTCATTTATGCTTGGCTCCAAACAACACATTGAACATTCAAACACCTGTATATTCATTATCCTCAGAAGAATTACTAAGCCTGCATACAACTGCTTCATTTAACTCAAACGTCGCCACTCAAACCGAAACTACTACTTATTTAATTGAAAATGATATAGAAACTCTTCAAGCACCCCCAATATCAGATACACTTGAACAAAAAATATTAACAAACCTACAAACAACTATAATCGAATACGCGGGTACTGACCCTTCTCATAGACCTAAACTACCAAAACTCAAATACAGTAAACGTCTATTACAGTTAACTAATTTATTTAACAATAGTATACTTAGCCATTTTTTCTCTGAAGAGTCTCAATTGGACGTAGTTATGCAAAAACGTTCCAATCCACAAAGTTGTCAAAATTGAGTTTCTGTGCCCAAGCTAGGTATTTTGGGTCGTTCTATCAAGTGCTCAAGACATTGACTCTCTTAAGACAAAAATCTTCGAAATAATAAATAGGTCCAAGTGATGAAACGAACCAAACAACCTAATCATATTTTAATACAGTGCCAATTATCTTGGATCGTACTGTTTTAATTCCTTTTATACCCAAAAAAATGAAAAGAATGGCTCAGTCATCTTGGAACATTTTGAAAAAAACTGTCCTTTACCCAAAAAAATCAAAATAATGACTCAATCATCTTGGAACATTTTGAAAAAAAACTGTCATTTGAAATATCTATTTCTTTAAAACGTTCCATGTTATTTGTAATGTTTAAGATAGGTCATAGCGGCAAATATAAATGATTCAAATCGCATATAGTTGCGGGAATATAAATTTATCTATTCCTGAAACGATCCATCACTTTTTTTTTGTTCTCAACAAGGTAAGATTTGACATCAATACAACATATTATTTAATTTAGTAGGTAACAAAATGCTTAGGCATCTTGAAATAAATAATTTATTAGCTAGCTATCACCTTTAAGCTAATATTAGAGCCAGTATAAATAAATCTACTTGCAAAATTCGAGGAAATGTCTTTTTGCATAAGAAATTATACTATCTTAGTTAATGTTAATGAAATAAATTACTAAATATAGACACTGATAGTACCAAAAGATTCACAAAAATATTATTATCATCATACACATGTGTGGTCAGAAAACAATAATACACTTTGTTTGGTTTAATGTAACTTCTTTTCAATGTTCCAATTATATTTGAGCCGATTATTGAATAACAAACTTATAAAAATGTATAATGTTATGAAGTCTGGAACGTTCTAACAACAATAATGTAGTAAAAATAATGTCCTTGTGTTAATGTAGTAAATGTTCCATTACATTTGAAAAGATTAACGAATAAAGATTATACAGCTTACCTTGTGACTCATGACTTGTGGAACATTATTAAAAAAATAAATTTAGTGATTATTATTTCTCTTATGTGCTCCAAGTTCCTTTGAACTATTTTATCGGTAAGTAAAATATAAAGTTTGAAAAAGCTAAGTTATATTTGATTTTTATGAGAACATCTTTTGATGAGGATTTTATGGAAGTTAACTTTAAAAGGATAAGAAAAGGAGTAATTTTACCAATAAATAAATCTGTTTACCATAAAAACATAAGCACCAAGCACTGACAAATTTCGACAGCGAAAAGCAGTGCCTCGGTGGCGAAATTGGTCAACGCGTCCACCCGGATTGTGGAAGGTGCGGGTTCGAGTCCCGCCTGAGGCAAGTCGATTTTTTTCAGTGCATTTTTCTAGTATTATATTTACGCGTTTGTAAACGCAAAAATAAAATTATTCCACAATAAATCTGATTTTCAGCACTTGTGGTGTAACGGAAAACCAATTGCTCCAGCTAAATTGGCTGATTTATAATCCATCTATAAATTTATCCCAGCTGATTGCCTTAGTTTTTATAAAAAAATGAAAGCGTCTGAAGAAGTAACAATTACGAAGCTGATTGATTTTGTGGGGGGATGTATTTCGTTCAGAATAATGAACTATGACGATATTCAAGCATAACCCGGCGTCATTGAGGCAGGGTCAATATGACCCTGCACGTTTTGGATTTGAAATATTTTTATGAAACAATTATTGCACACTGTCGTGAATCTCAGTAGATGGAGGTAAGGATCACCCCGCCTCATTGCACACCTGGCTTGAGTTGCCCGATACTCGTGTAACAAGTAAAACTTGCGCAAACCTGCAACAGGGTCAATATAATCCTGCTCAACGACGCCGTTGCTAGTTTGTGCCACAAATTATTTTTATTACTTAGGTGTTTTTAGTTATTTGAATGACCTAGTAAGATATAAAATGGCTGCTTTTGCAGATCTATTGAATTTACGGGAGAAACATCTAGAAACCCTCTGTTACCTAAACATATCTGGAAGGCAAAAAAGATCCAAGACTGTCCTTATACCTAAAAGACAGGAATATTAGTCATATTTTTAAGGCTTGTCATAAGTTTGTATGTAGCGAACATCTAATTTCCTATTGTAATAACTGTAGTGAAAACCCTAAAAAAACAACTGATTATAAGAAAGTTGTTATTTTACATAATGTTGCTATTATTTAATTTCAAAAGTTCCTTATTAAAGATTAAAATTAGCATATCTTAGATTTAAAAAATTAAATTGCATTGACGTTTTTTTTAAGTTTAAGAATATGACAAATTGTTGTTACTAACTTAAACTTCGTTTAGATTTGAATAAAACTGATTAAATATGAAATACATTGTTTTAATTTCAAACTATTCTATTGGTAGGTTTAAAAATCCTAAACAATTATTCATATGAAATAAATATTTTCTGTTATATCAGGTAAAATCATTACATGGTCGTAATGACCCTCCTCAACGATCATGTAGGTATGTACCTTTTTTCCTCCACAATGTGTAACGGACAAGCCTCTATGAGTAGTTATAATCATATTAATAGTAGGTATAATCAAATTAATCAATTAGACAATACTGTATGCATATAAAAATCATAATATTAAGTAAATTAACAAGTATAAGGAAAATAATATTTTAAATTCATTTCGATAGTGTAGTAGGCTACAGAATAATATCTGGAAGATTCCAAAAAAAAAACGGACAATAGAATAGATCGCAGTTTATTGCTCTGTTCCCATGGAATTCAGTCTCAGGCCAGATTAAATAGAAATGAACCTTAAATTGTTGAACGTAAGGAACGAATGTGCAATAGTTAATATTTTTTTGGAAAAAACCCGCGTGGTAATTTTTTTGTGTGTTTGTTTGAGGTAAGTAGGAATGTCATTAGCAAATTTCTCTCGTGTTAACAAGCATTAAGGTTTATAATTGTAGATCATGATGTATGCATACGCTCATAAATGAGGCAAGGGGTGAGGGGGGTTAGGACGATGTGAAAGCGAGAGCCGCGTGCGCTGGGACAGTCTTGGAAGAAATTTTGAGTGTAGTGGTCGGTGTCAAGGTAGCGGCCAGCATCGGTAAGTCATTTTTACTTTTCACTTTTCTGTTTGTTTCTTGCATAAATTATTAAATGTGTTTTTATTTTGCGGAGAATTAAATATCTTGGTTTCTTTAGTATATTTTAATGTTGAGTAAAATTTCTTGCAATTAATGATTAACTTAAATTTAATTTATTTAAATAGTTCATTAGAAAATTTAGAGAATTACTTTAATTTGATATAAACACGGTTCTTTAAAATTATAGCTTTCATTGAATTAAAATATACTTTTATAAATTCCTTTCAGTTAAATAATATATCTCGTTTAAATAATTTATCACAAATTTTAGTGGATTATTTTAAAGGTTTTATTTGCACATCAGTAACTTTTTTTAAAAATAGTTTTCTTCAAATTTAAATATTCTTTTATTAATTCTTTTTCAATTAAATATTTTTATATTTTTTTTTATTTTTTTTTTTGTTTGTTATTTTTTAATATTTGCTTGTTAGTGACTGATCTATTTTCAATTTGGTTACGAAATTCAACTAAATTTGAAATGGATCAATTATTGACATTTTATTTCAATTTTTCTTTCTTTTCTTGTATTTGTTGTTTATTGTGTTTTATGTTCTGTGTTATTCCAAATATAATACTCATTTATCATTGGGCTTAGATTTAAGGGTGGCGGTATATTTGTTCAGTCCGCGAAATTACTTTGCCTATTCTTTTATTTCAAAGCCACCACGGTTCAAATCTCGTGGAAATTAATATTATTTTGTTTTGTTAGGTTTTATTAGCAAGTCATTTGACATAAATTAGTTTATTGTAATTATTTTTACTTAAATTGTGTAAGAGTAGTGGATTGAACTACGTATATTTTATAGATATTAAGGCTAGGTATAAATTAATGATTTATTACTCAAAAGGAGGATAACGTAAATCATTACACCAAGGAAAGAACCCATTAGTTATAGTTAATTAGATATTAAGTTATATCATATATATATTGGGGTATATAACACATACATGACACTGTAAATTTTGTAGCATTTGGATTTATTCAATAGTTCCGAGATGAAATTGTAGAGTAATCTCAAGATTTTAGTTTTAAGTGTTAGGAGAATCTATCCAAATAGCTGAGGTTTTAACCTCTTAGTCACCTTTGCAAAACACATAGGTAACACATTAGTATTAAGATAAAAATGAGTATTATATTGGAAATAAGTTAGTTAAAATTGGGAACACTCATAAATTAGGTGCTGTACTTTGAAGCGTAGTTTAATTAAAAAAAAAATATATATATTAAATAGTAATAATAATAAAACTGTAAAAAAAAAAACATTGCAAGTTACAAAAAAATGTAACTATGGGCTAACAGAGACAGGATTATAAATTTATAAAATAATACTATCTCTGCAAGAAAGATGGCACTTCTTAAATGTTAAGGCTGTTTTTTGTGTTGGAAGCCTATTTTAGTATTTATTTCATTTTATTAAACTTTTCTTTGAAAAGTACAGTTTGCGACTTGCCATTTTGGTTTATTTCGATTTTAAAATTTTGCTCGAAACTATTAAAACACATTTAATGAAGGCTGCTTTAGTTTAGCGAAAGGCAAAACTCAAGGGGAATTGAGGGATAGTCTATTTTAAAATATATATGTATATACCGTCAAGTAGCGGCTAAGTAGTCCTTTATTTATTTGTGTGAATTAAAAATGGTATGGACAAAAAAAGATAAATCAATTGTGGTTGGGGTGGCGTGCCGGTGAGATTTGGTGTAGTTTTAAGTACAAAAAAAAAACTAATTTCATTTTCTTTCAGCTCTACGTGTAATTTTAAATATTAACTTAGGTTAAGAAAAATTTACTAATTAGAAGCACCAATCACTTGTGATCCGGTAACCCTTAATACCACTTCATACCATTTCGCGATTAGACTTAGTTATAAGTAAAATTATTCGTATACGTTAGGAAAGGTGATGGGAAATAATTATGCTTTTTACAGATTCAAGGAAATGTTCCCGATGATCCAGATAGATCTGGGGTCTCCATGCTTGTGGGTTATTAGGTAGTTAAATTGGGGGGGGGGTGTATTTATCTAGCTATTTTCTTTCAGACATAGCTGGAGACCCAAGATCGAGAAGACTACGTAGGTTTGTGCCTTTTATTTAGACTAGCTTGGTCTGAAACATTGCAGTTCTTTTATTTCATAATTGTATTGACAATTTTAATTGTCATTTGAAAATATACTTAAATAAAAATATATATTCGGAACCAAGCAAGTCAGGTCATTTCAAAATTGAGTGATTTTGAGTTTTGTTTTATGACATAGTAAATATATAATTACTCAATTTAAAATGACTATTTGTTTTTATTTTTCTTTTTACTTTAATTGCTTTTCTTTGCTTTGTTTGTTTCGACGTGTCTTTTTCTTTTATGTATTATGTGTTTCTTTTTCGTCTTGTTAGTCCGGATTTTTCGATAAATTTCGTAATATGTGATGTTTTGTAGTTTTATGGGCGTATGTGTACCGTCGTGATAAACCAACAAAAGGTTATTCGGTTCAGTTGGTTCACGTTTTGAGTTTATTTCATACCGAACTTTAATATTAATATTTGATTTGGTTTAGGGTGTAGGTAGATAGTATTCGTTACGCGTAAAAGGACAATATTGGGTTAGGATAAATCTAAACGAAATTAAATGTAATAAGATATTAATTGTGAATACATTAACCCTGTAATAAAACAAAGTAGAACTTATTAACTTGAATTTTACACCAAAACTTTTATTGAATCTTTACTATTATAATATTGAAATAATCTAAACTATAATTTTAACTCTATACTTGAACCTTTATATCTCAATTTACCTACTGTGAATTCCAGATTATTCTAAAAACTATACTTCAACCTTTATAACTCAATTTACCTACTGTGAATTCCAGATTATTCTAAAAACTATACTCAAACTATTATAACCCAATTTATCTACTATGAATTTCAGATCATTCGAGAATTTGTTTTACGACTGTGCTTCACGATATTTAGTTATAAATTCTTTAATATTCTTATGAAAAGCAACATTCAAATAAACTCATATTTCAAGAAATTATAACTATCGAAATTAAACTATGTAATTTTATATTTTCTTTAATAACATTGTAAGTATGGGACAGTTTGGAGACATTTCGTTATGGATATACACCTGGTTTTAGTTTGGGCATAGGTTAAATAAGTCAGTTTAAATGAACGACTTTGCGGACCAAAATAAAACCAATACTCTACACGCAGCTGAGACTATGACTAAATACACTCCACATGCTCCAAAATTAAGCGAGTGATTATTTTGTGCGAGTTCTCTGAACGATACATTACGGTGATCGCGACACGATCAGAATGGATCTAATTCAAATAAAAAAACGGAACTATTTAGATTAAGGAAGGGATGTATTGCAACACAAACAATACATTGCGAATAGCGCTGACTGAATTCACAACTCAGTTCCTTTTCAGAATTTAAATATTCTTGGTTGGAATAATTTTCATTCAAACTTAGGATGTCAGAAGTTTGGTGAACTCAATCTTAATCAATTGCAACCTTACATTTTGGTTTAAAATCACACCACATTCACAATCCATGGCAAAGTGTTGGCAAGCGTTTCTATATTTATAATTTAGGTTTTCTTAATGAGGAACTTCCTGTGGTTTTGGAAGGGGGGAGTGGATTGACATTGGCCTTGTCACTCACCGATTGAAGCGAGGGTGGAGCTTCAACTTCCTCATTTATTTTTTTATGCAATTACTAAAGAACGTTATTAAATTTCGACGTTATAAGTTCTCTTATGCTGTCCATATTTCATTCTCTATATTCTAAAAGAATTTTGGTTACTACTTCACAACATGGGTACTAGACGATATTTGCCTTAGGAAATTCTTAATTTCTGAAACAAATTACTTATATTCTGTCTTGTATATAATTTATATGAGTATTCATATATTCATATAATAAAATATATTGTTTGAAAGGGGGGTTCAGTTACAATTTGGTGCCGTGACCAGGATGAATATAATAAAAAAAAAATAGTAAAGACAGAATATAATAATATATTAACACAGTAGGCTTGAATGGCCTACAATTTGTTGTCCGTGAAATGGAGAGAATTTGGGAGAATGAATTTAATTGGGCGGCTAAGAGAATCGGGGGTGAGGTTTATGATTAAATTAGTAGAAAAAAATGAGTAATAGGAAGTTCTAAAATTCTGAAATATGTTCTTTTAACTTACTAAATACATATTTTATAATTAAATAAAGTTGAATTGTCATTGTCAATAAAACGACTTTTACAGATTTAACTCGCGTGTTTGACATATTGTTATTTTTGCTCAACGTTTCAATCGAAATAATCGAATCATCATATTCAGTATTATATTTGTCATGTCTCCTTGGAGGTGGGCAGCTGTTTAGGAAAAAAACAAATAACGTTAATTCGTATAAAATGTAGTAATTAGTAATTAGGTTCACTGTGAGTTTAGGAATACTTTGTATTCTATATAGTTTATTCAAATTTGTCCATGGCATGTATAAGTGAACGATGATATATTTTCTCTCTTAACATATATATTCTTGAATCAGTAAGACCATTATTTTATTTTACTGTTATATTTTACTTGTAACGATGTATATAAGGAAAAATTTTATTTGGCTGAAATCATTCGCTTTCACCAAACAAAAATTTTGGGGGTGATTGTAACGGACAAGCCTCTATGAGTAGTTATAATCATATTAATAGTAGGTATAATCAAATTAATCAATTAGACAATACTGTATGCATATAAAAATCATAATATTAAGTAAATTAACAAGTATAAGGAAAATAATATTTTAAATTCATTTCGATAGTGTAGTAGGCTACAGAATAATATCTGGAAGATTCCAAAAAAAAAACGGACAATAGAATAGATCGCAGTTTATTGCTCTGTTCCCATGGAATTCAGTCTCAGGCCAGATTAAATAGAAATGAACCTTAAATTGTTGAACGTAAGGAACGAATGTGCAATAGTTAATATTTTTTTGGAAAAAACCCGCGTGGTAATTTTTTTGTGTGTTTGTTTGAGGTAAGTAGGAATGTCATTAGCAAATTTCTCTCGTGTTAACAAGCATTAAGGTTTATAATTGTAGATCATGATGTATGCATACGCTCATAAATGAGGCAAGGGGTGAGGGGGGTTAGGACGATGTGAAAGCGAGAGCCGCGTGCGCTGGGACAGTCTTGGAAGAAATTTTGAGTGTAGTGGTCGGTGTCAAGGTAGCGGCCAGCATCGGTAAGTCATTTTTACTTTTCACTTTTCTGTTTGTTTCTTGCATAAATTATTAAATGTGTTTTTATTTTGCGGAGAATTAAATATCTTGGTTTCTTTAGTATATTTTAATGTTGAGTAAAATTTCTTGCAATTAATGATTAACTTAAATTTAATTTATTTAAATAGTTCATTAGAAAATTTAGAGAATTACTTTAATTTGATATAAACACGGTTCTTTAAAATTATAGCTTTCATTGAATTAAAATATACTTTTATAAATTCCTTTCAGTTAAATAATATATCTCGTTTAAATAATTTATCACAAATTTTAGTGGATTATTTTAAAGGTTTTATTTGCACATCAGTAACTTTTTTTAAAAATAGTTTTCTTCAAATTTAAATATTCTTTTATTAATTCTTTTTCAATTAAATATTTTTATATTTTTTTTTATTTTTTTTTTGTTTGTTATTTTTTAATATTTGCTTGTTAGTGACTGATCTATTTTCAATTTGGTTACGAAATTCAACTAAATTTGAAATGGATCAATTATTGACATTTTATTTCAATTTTTCTTTCTTTTCTTGTATTTGTTGTTTATTGTGTTTTATGTTCTGTGTTATTCCAAATATAATACTCATTTATCATTGGGCTTAGATTTAAGGGTGGCGGTATATTTGTTCAGTCCGCGAAATTACTTTGCCTATTCTTTTATTTCAAAGCCACCACGGTTCAAATCTCGTGGAAATTAATATTATTTTGTTTTGTTAGGTTTTATTAGCAAGTCATTTGACATAAATTAGTTTATTGTAATTATTTTTACTTAAATTGTGTAAGAGTAGTGGATTGAACTACGTATATTTTATAGATATTAAGGCTAGGTATAAATTAATGATTTATTACTCAAAAGGAGGATAACGTAAATCATTACACCAAGGAAAGAACCCATTAGTTATAGTTAATTAGATATTAAGTTATATCATATATATATTGGGGTATATAACACATACATGACACTGTAAATTTTGTAGCATTTGGATTTATTCAATAGTTCCGAGATGAAATTGTAGAGTAATCTCAAGATTTTAGTTTTAAGTGTTAGGAGAATCTATCCAAATAGCTGAGGTTTTAACCTCTTAGTCACCTTTGCAAAACACATAGGTAACACATTAGTATTAAGATAAAAATGAGTATTATATTGGAAATAAGTTAGTTAAAATTGGGAACACTCATAAATTAGGTGCTGTACTTTGAAGCGTAGTTTAATTAAAAAAAAAATATATATATTAAATAGTAATAATAATAAAACTGTAAAAAAAAACATTGCAAGTTACAAAAAATGTAACTATGGGCTAACAGAGACAGGATTATAAATTTATAAAATAATACTATCTCTGCAAGAAAGATGGCACTTCTTAAATGTTAAGGCTGTTTTTTGTGTTGGAAGCCTATTTTAGTATTTATTTCATTTTATTAAACTTTTCTTTGAAAAGTACAGTTTGCGACTTGCCATTTTGGTTTATTTCGATTTTAAAATTTTGCTCGAAACTATTAAAACACATTTAATGAAGGCTGCTTTAGTTTAGCGAAAGGCAAAACTCAAGGGGAATTGAGGGATAGTCTATTTTAAAATATATATGTATATACCGTCAAGTAGCGGCTAAGTAGTCCTTTATTTATTTGTGTGAATTAAAAATGGTATGGACAAAAAAAGATAAATCAATTGTGGTTGGGGTGGCGTGCCGGTGAGATTTGGTGTAGTTTTAAGTACAAAAAAAAACTAATTTCATTTTCTTTCAGCTCTACGTGTAATTTTAAATATTAACTTAGGTTAAGAAAAATTTACTAATTAGAAGCACCAATCACTTGTGATCCGGTAACCCTTAATACCACTTCATACCATTTCGCGATTAGACTTAGTTATAAGTAAAATTATTCGTATACGTTAGGAAAGGTGATGGGAAATAATTATGCTTTTTACAGATTCAAGGAAATGTTCCCGATGATCCAGATAGATCTGGGGTCTCCATGCTTGTGGGTTATTAGGTAGTTAAATTGGGGGGGGTGTATTTATCTAGCTATTTTCTTTCAGACATAGCTGGAGACCCAAGATCGAGAAGACTACGTAGGTTTGTGCCTTTTATTTAGACTAGCTTGGTCTGAAACATTGCAGTTCTTTTATTTCATAATTGTATTGACAATTTTAATTGTCATTTGAAAATATACTTAAATAAAAATATATATTCGGAACCAAGCAAGTCAGGTCATTTCAAAATTGAGTGATTTTGAGTTTTGTTTTATGACATAGTAAATATATAATTACTCAATTTAAAATGACTATTTGTTTTTATTTTTCTTTTTACTTTAATTGCTTTTCTTTGCTTTGTTTGTTTCGACGTGTCTTTTTCTTTTATGTATTATGTGTTTCTTTTTCGTCTTGTTAGTCCGGATTTTTCGATAAATTTCGTAATATGTGATGTTTTGTAGTTTTATGGGCGTATGTGTACCGTCGTGATAAACCAACAAAAGGTTATTCGGTTCAGTTGGTTCACGTTTTGAGTTTATTTCATACCGAACTTTAATATTAATATTTGATTTGGTTTAGGGTGTAGGTAGATAGTATTCGTTACGCGTAAAAGGACAATATTGGGTTAGGATAAATCTAAACGAAATTAAATGTAATAAGATATTAATTGTGAATACATTAACCCTGTAATAAAACAAAGTAGAACTTATTAACTTGAATTTTACACCAAAACTTTTATTGAATCTTTACTATTATAATATTGAAATAATCTAAACTATAATTTTAACTCTATACTTGAACCTTTATATCTCAATTTACCTACTGTGAATTCCAGATTATTCTAAAAACTATACTTCAACCTTTATAACTCAATTTACCTACTGTGAATTCCAGATTATTCTAAAAACTATACTCAAACTATTATAACCCAATTTATCTACTATGAATTTCAGATCATTCGAGAATTTGTTTTACGACTGTGCTTCACGATATTTAGTTATAAATTCTTTAATATTCTTATGAAAAGCAACATTCAAATAAACTCATATTTCAAGAAATTATAACTATCGAAATTAAACTATGTAATTTTATATTTTCTTTAATAACATTGTAAGTATGGGACAGTTTGGAGACATTTCGTTATGGATATACACCTGGTTTTAGTTTGGGCATAGGTTAAATAAGTCAGTTTAAATGAACGACTTTGCGGACCAAAATAAAACCAATACTCTACACGCAGCTGAGACTATGACTAAATACACTCCACATGCTCCAAAATTAAGCGAGTGATTATTTTGTGCGAGTTCTCTGAACGATACATTACGGTGATCGCGACACGATCAGAATGGATCTAATTCAAACAAAAAAACGGAACTATTTAGATTAAGGAAGGGATGTATTGCAACACAAACAATACATTGCGAATAGCGCTGACTGAATTCACAACTCAGTTCCTTTTCAGAATTTAAATATTCTTGGTTGGAATAATTTTCATTCAAACTTAGGATGTCAGAAGTTTGGTGAACTCAATCTTAATCAATTGCAACCTTACATTTTGGTTTAAAATCACACCACATTCACAATCCATGGCAAAGTGTTGGCAAGCGTTTCTATATTTATAATTTAGGTTTTCTTAATGAGGAACTTCCTGTGGTTTTGGAAGGGGGGAGTGGATTGACATTGGCCTTGTCACTCACCGATTGAAGCGAGGGTGGAGCTTCAACTTCCTCATTTATTTTTTTATGCAATTACTAAAGAACGTTATTAAATTTCGACGTTATAAGTTCTCTTATGCTGTCCATATTTCATTCTCTATATTCTAAAAGAATTTTGGTTACTACTTCACAACATGGGTACTAGACGATATTTGCCTTAGGAAATTCTTAATTTCTGAAACAAATTACTTATATTCTGTCTTGTATATAATTTATATGAGTATTCATATATTCATATAATAAAATATATTGTTTGAAAGGGGGGTTCAGTTACAAATGACGCCGGGTTAAAACATGTTTTGATTAAAAAATATGTTACAATTCTTTTTGGTAATATTGTTTAATTTTTTAATATACGTATTTTTAAAATAAATGTTACAATTTCTCAAAATACACCAACTTTGACATTGTGGATCGTTTCTGCAAATTAAGATATGAGACACCTTCATACAAAAAAGCTTTTTTTTAAAACGTTCCAATTACAATTTCCGAAAAATTGTATGATTATTATTATTAAATGTTAATGAAATATATGTAATAAAATAATATTTAAATCAATAGTTTAAGTTGTCCATACTACTCAGCTCAACTCGTTACAACAAAAAAGCGTACCACTAAAACACATAAATGCGTTTTTCTCAGTTTGACCTATGCGTGGGTTGGAACGTTTTTGCATAACTACGTCCAATTAACAGATATACATACTCTTATATACTGTAGTGCTTTAGTTATTTCACAGGAATTGGGCTACAAAATAGGCCTTAATTATACACCACAGCAAAGTAATGAAAAACCAGGTTGGCAAATTAGACTAGAAAAGGATATTTTGCAATTGAGATCAGACATAGGTAGATTAACACAGTATATTAACAATAATAGAACCAAAAAAATATTAGATAGAGTTAAAACAATATTTGCAACTTCAAAAATACACAGCACTCACGAAAATAACAATAATAGACCTGAAGAATACCTAGATACACTGAAGCAAAAGTTAGCATTAAAAGCTCACAGACTTGCTCGATACAAAAAAGGACTTCAAAGAAAAAAGGACAATAGTTTATTTTATGCAAATGAAAAGTTATTTTATAAACGACTTTCTACCGATAAAAATAACTCTTCAACTAGCGGCTCTGAGCAACCTGATATAAAAGAACTAGAGCGATTTTGGGCAGGAATTTGGGAATCAGATACACTACACAATAATGAAGCGAGATGGATAGATGATGAAAAGAAAAGATGGATAGGTATAGAAGAAATGCGTTTTGAGCAAATAACAGAAACAGATATTGGAAACATTACGGCAAAATTACATAACTGGAAATCACCAGGAATAGATAAGATACATAACTTTTGGTTTAAAAAACTTTACAAATTACATAAAGTAATAGCAAAAAATTTAACTGAACTGATACATGGACAACAAAATATTCCTCAATTTATTAGCAAAGGCATTACGTACATGCTACCAAAAGGAAAACACACAACTCAACCATCACAATACAGACCAATAACTTGTTTACCTACAATATACAAAATTCTTACATCAGTTATTACACAAAAAATTACTTGTCATATAGAGAAAAACAACATATTTACTGAGGAGCAGAAAGGTTGCAGGCGTAATCACAGAGGGTGCAAGGAGCAATTAATAATTGACTCATTAATTCACAAGCATGCCATAACAAATAAACGAAATTTACATTGTACATACATAGACTACAAAAAAGCATTTGACAGTGTCCCACATTCATGGTTAATTAACATTTTAGAAATTTATAAAATTAGTCCACTCCTAATAAAATTCCTTACAAACATTATGCCGCTTTGGAAAACGAATTTATTTATAAACAATATTTCAAGTAGAGAAATAACAATTAAAAAAGGAATATACCAAGGTGACTCCTTGAGCCCACTGTGGTTCTGCTTAGCACTTAATCCAATCTCACACATGCTGTGTAATCGTGGGTTAGGATACTTGCTAAAACATGATGATAATGAAACAAATATAAGCCACTTAATTTATATGGATGATATTAAACTTTATTCAAAAACAGCAAAAGATATGAAAATATTAATAGATATTACAGCGGAGTTTAGTAAAGATATAAACATGCAATTTGGTTTAGATAAATGTAAAACTATTCATATAATTAAAGGAAAAATACAACCAGGTGATTACACAGTTGGTGGCGATGAAATAATTTCTGCTATGGAGCCTAACGAATTATACAAATATCTGGGATACCACCAATCTACGTCTCTTCAGCATTCTGTAATAAAAAATACACTCGTGGAGGAATATAAACGAAGAGTTAACGCTATTTGCAAGAGTAAATTAACTGGGAAAAACTTAATCAAAGCTATTAACACCTACGCAGTACCCATATTAACATACTCATTCGGAGTAATAAAATGGACAAAGACAGACATCAACCAAATAGAAATAACCACCAGAACCACACTCACTAGACATAACTACCTTCACCCAAAATCGGCAATAGAAAGAATGACCATAAAAAGACAGCATGGAGGAAGGGGTGTAATTAACTTAGTGGCCCTCTGGACAGACCAACTAAGTAACTTAAAATCATTCTTTTACAACAAACAGACTACTAGTGAAATACACAAGGCTGTAGTACGTAATGATATAAATTACACTCCGTTAAACCTACGTGTTGAATTAGTGTCATCTTTAGTATGTGATACAGAAAAGGCAAAAATAGATCAATGGAAACAAAAAACGCTACATGGTAGACACCCCCACGATCTAGAACAACCTCATATAGATGAAATAGCTTCTAATAAATGGCTTACAGTCGGATCACTGTTCCCAGAAACTGAAGGGTTCATGATCGCTATTCAAGATCAAGTAATCAATACAAAGAATTACAAAAAACACATAATAAAAGATCCTACAGTCACAGATGATAGATGCAGAAAATGTCACTCATATCCTGAAAATATTCAGCATATAACAGGAGCATGTCCTACCCTCGCACAGACAGACTACACACATAGACACAACCAAGTAGCCAATATCATACACCTATCACTAGCCCTCAAACACAAATTAATACCCCATACAAAAACACCCTACTACAAGCATACTCCATGCCCTATCCTAGAAAACAGAACACACAAAATGTACTTTGATCGCGCTGTATTAACCGATAAGACTATACACAATAATAGACCTGACATCATACTACAAGACAAAATTAATAAAACTACATACCTCATTGACATTGCCGTTCCGAACACTCACAATCTACAAAAAACAATAGCAGAAAAGAAACATAAATACAACGACCTCAAAGACGAAGTTTTTAGAATTTGGAAACAGGACAAGGTACACATTATCCCCATTGTACTATCTTCAACTGGCATAATCCCTATACATCTACACCAAAGCCTAAAAACCCTAGATCTGAAACCCAATATATATATCCAGTTACAAAAGGCGGCTATTTTGAATACTTGCCGCATAGTTAGAAAATTTTTGCAAATAGACGACCAAACCATTGAAAATAACCTACAGACAACCATAACCCCTAATTTATAATATATAATATGCTATTGACTTGGCTTAGCCCGTCAATAACATAACAACCAGCACAAGCTGAGAGTTTTAAACAAACAAAAAGTAAATAATAATAATATATTTCCACGCTCACACCAATTATCTAGCCCAAAGTAAGTATCATTAAGAACTTGTGTAATGGATACAAGATAACGGACATTTTTTTTACATAATATTTTTAGATATTTTTATAAATAAACTTAAATAAATATATAAACAACCATGACTCGTCAGCAAATACTCGTGTTCATCACACAAAATTTGCCGCTACCAGGACTCGAACCCGGACCGCTTGTTGTGTAGGCAACTATACTGACCACTCCACCAAGACTTCTTCTTCTTCTTAGAGAGATCTTAGTATCCTTGTCTTCTACTTATCAACGTGATCAGATAATATCCTCAGTATACCGCTTCAACAAACTTCATCGCAGCGATCCCCTTGGCTCTACTCATCTGGGAATCAGCGGTGAACATAGAAGAGTCTTTGTAACTGAGCACCTATCCCCTTCTATGAAGGCTTTGTACGCCGAAACTCGTAGATTAGCAAAAGAATCTAATTTTAAGTATGTATGGATTCGCTATGGGAAACTTTATGTTAGAAAGGATGACTCTTCTAGTGCAGTTTTAATAAAAAATTTAGATTTTCTTAAAAAGTTACTTCATATTTAAATATTGTCACTCAATTATTTTGTATTGGCTATTTACAGACAGTGATGTATTAAATAACAATTTCAATGTTAGAAGTCTTTTATCAGAATGTAAACAGGATTAGATCGAAAACAAACGAAGTTTATTTGAATATATTGAATAATGACTATGATGTTGTTTGCTTAACAGAGACTAATCTCAATAGTTCAGTGTATGATTGTGAAATACTAGACAGTAGATATAACATATATCGTAGAGATCGTCACACTACTAGTATAGACAAAAGAGACGGTGGTGGTGTACTCTTGGCTATTAAGAAAAACTTTAATATAATTCGTCGTAACAGTTGGGATAGTGTAATTGAGGATTTATGGATTAGCATACTAATAGATACCAATTCTTGCAAGGCTATCAATGTTTGTGTCTGTTATCTGCCTCCGTATATTTCGTCTGAGCTTCTAAATGCATTCTATACCTCCTGCATTGATATCATATTGCAGGCAAAGCCGACCGACGAGTTCATTCTTATTGGTGACTTTAACACCCCAAATGTAAACTGGATATTAGGCGATGAGGATGTACATTTCACTCCTATTGAGTCGCTCGACGGTAAGGCTAGTTGTTTGTTGGACTTTATGACGACGTGCAATCTGAAACAATATAACGGCAATCCAAATCAGAATAATCGCTGTCTGGACCTTATTTTATCATCCTTTGATTGCAATGTATGTGTGACCGATCCAATTTGCCAATTGGATGTTCACCATCCACCCTTAGCCATAAGCATCAATTTCCCTACTGCCAGGAAACTCCTTCCGAGAAAGCAATGTGCCAGATTAAACTATAAAAAATGCGACTTTGACCAGTTAAACCGGGATATCACTGAAATAGATTGGTTGAGTTTGCTCTCCTCTGATGATGTGGATAGCGAGATTTGCAATTTTTATTATAAGTTAAAGGAATTGATATCAAAACATACTCCGTTAGTTAAAGCTGATTCTTGTTCTTTCCCATCTTGGTTTGGCAGTGGCCTAAGGCTGTGTTTGAAAGAAAAGCGCAAATACCACAAGTTGTATAAAAAATACAAAAACCCACGAGATTACGATGTTTTTTCCATGTTGCGTTCACGAAGTAAAAAACTCATGGATATTTGTTACAACAATTACATGCGTTCTGTTGAGAATTCGTTGAAAGATAACATTAAGTCTTTTTGGAGTTACGTTCATAGCAGAAAGTCCTCATCTAATAGCATACCCAAAACCATGAAGTTTAACAACCAGGAAGGATCGGGCAGGAAGGAGATATGCGAGCTGTTTGCCGCGTATTTTAATTCTGTTTATGATGACTCCCCAAATAATAATTCAACTCATCTTTGTCCACTTGCTGTTGGTACTGGTCATAACAGTCTCATTTGTTCTGTTGGTGTGTCGGAGGAGGATGTTAGGACCAAAATAAGAAATTTAGACGAGAATAAGGGAGCTGGGCCGGATGGCATACCTCCTCTTCTGGTAAAACGATGTGTCGATAGTATATGTGTTCCATTGTGTATCTTATATAACAAATCTTTAACTCTTGGTGTATTTCCAACACAATGGAAAACAGCTCACATTATTCCCATTTTCAAGTCCGGTGATCGATCGTTGTGTGAGAATTACCGTCCAATTAGCATCTTGTCTTGTTTTGCCAAGTTGTTTGAAACTCTTGTCTACGATTCTCTTTATCACCACTTTAGGTCTATAATAACTCCCAATCAACACGGATTTATTAGAAGCAAATCTACTACTTCGAAACTATTGGAATATAAACATTTTTTATGTGAAACGTTTGCTGAGAGAGGACAAGTAGATTCTGTTTATACAGACTTCTCAAAGGCATTTGATAGAGTTAATCATTGGATACTTTGTCAAAAGATGGAAATATACGGCGTGCATGGAGATTTGCTGCGGTGGGTGAAATCGTACTTATATAGAAGGAGTCAGTTGGTAGCATTAAAGGGTGAGTTTTCTACCTCTTTCACGGTGACATCTGGAGTGCCACAGGGATCCCACTTGGGGCCTCTATTTTTTCTTATTTTCATCAACGACCTGGTGGATCGCTTATCATGCCCATGTTTATTATATGCCGACGACTTAAAGATATATAATTCCATCACAAGTATAGGTGACGCTGTGAAGCTCCAAAGTGACTTGGACTTGATATCGGAATGGTGTCACTTGAACAAGATGTCACTCAACGTCAATAAGTGTTATGTCATAACATTCACCAGGAAAATTAATGTTATTGATTTCAACTATTCTATAAATAATAATAACCTTATTCGAAAATCTGATATTAATGATCTGGGAGTTATTTTTGACAGCGACTTATCTTTTCGCCATCACTATGCACATATTGTGGAGAAGGCGTCGCGCATGTTGGGCTTTATATGGAGAGTGACAACACGCTTTAAAAATGCTTCATCATACATAGCACTTTATTTTGCCCTTGTTCGTAGCGTGTTGGAGTACAATACAACAATTTGGTCGCCATATTACCAGATTCACATCGACAGAATTGAGCGCATTCAAAAGCGGTTCGTTAGGTTGCTTCGTTACAGAATGAATCTTCACCGTTCTCTGGGTTCCTATAGTGACTTATTAGAGAGGTTTCGAATGCTGCCTTTGAGTTGTCGCAGAAAACAACTGGACTTAATGACACTATATAAAATTATTAATAATAAAGTAGATTCACCCTATTTGTTGTCCCAAATCAATTTCAACACTTATAGACGTACTCGTAATCCAAAATTATTTACCATCAAACTTTATCCCAACAATACATCATATTTCAGTCCGCTAGCACGGATGTGTCGTCAGTATAATGAGCTCGTTGGTGGCTGTGATGTTGATATCTTTTGTTACAGTCTTTTTAAATTCAAAAATATTTTATACAAACAGTTACAGTAGGTAGATGGCTTTGCAAGCAACGTTTTGTGATTCCCGTCGGGTTCTTGCAACCACATGGGACTTACCATACAATGCGATTTAGATTGTAATTGTCTTTCTTTGTGTTATTTTTCTGTTAATTTACCGTGTCAAAATAAAATGCTGCTATATATCTTAAAATTTAGTATGTACATATTAAGGGTTTCAACCTAGTTTTAAGTTTTATTTTTTTTTATATCTCTGTATATTTTATGGCTGTTACCTGTTTTGTACATCTTATCAAATAAACAAATAAACAAACAAATAAACAATTCTTGATACGTCAATTTTAAAAATGATATAATAATCTTTCGGAAGCGTCGGTGGCGTAGTGCGTAAGGGCGTTGTCTCCCACCCGGGAGGCACAGGTTCGAACCCCGTCACGTACCAATGTGTTTTAAAATTTTGAATTCATATGTACGTTTAAACAACGCTTTTACGGTGAACCTATGAAGAAATTCTTAGGTTGTGAAGTCGACCAACCCGCACTTGGCCAGCGTTTGACTAAGGCCTAATCGCCCCTAATGTGGGGTAGGCTCGAGCCCCTCGGTGGGGACATTATTTGAGATGATGATGATGATAATGAACTTAATTCGATTTTCATTAGTTCTTCAGAATCACGAGCTGGTGGTCCCGGGTGCTGTCCAAAGATAGCAGGCGTTCCCAAGTAGGGTGTCAGGACGAACCTAAATAAATTGGGAGCTAGGTAGGAGAAAGAGAGAGAAGATCAATAAACTGTAAATAAGTATATCATTCCTATTTTCTTTCTCTCTTTTGAACCCTTTGTAGACCATCGTACCAAGGAGCTACTTGCGCGGGGGTGAGTAAAGATCATAGCAGTGAATTTTGAACCCTTTGTAGACCATCGTACCAAAGAGCTTCTTGCGCGGTGGTGAATAAAGGTCGTAGCAGTAAATTCCGTAGCATTGTTCATGCTACGGAATTCACTGCTACGACCTACGGAACGGCGGCTACGAAACGACTACGTAACGTAGCGTCTTCGTCTCTTTTTAAAAGCTTTTATTTATCTTGCAATGTATGTTTGTTCGCGTGGAATCTTGCAACTGGATTTCGAAGCAGATTTCTTCAACCGATTGAGCTGAAATTTTGTATACACGTTTAGTTTGGATGACAATACACAGTTAGCTGTGTGACGTCATTCTAAATCCAATATGGCGGACTATCCAAGATGGCGAAATAGTTATTTTTAATGCATGCATTTCTAAAATATTGGTATAAAATTTTCATTTGATACCCAATAAACCCTTTAAAAAACCCAGTAAAGAATACGAATATTGATTAAAAAGTAAAAAATAAATTAACTAGATAAATATTACTAAAAAAAGCTTTTATTTTAAATTTAATCGACTAAAATGATAAAAATATACATTAGATAGTAATAAACGCTTGTCGCGAGATTTACTTCGATCTATCCTTTATCTCAATCACAAGTTAATCTCACGACAAGCTTTTAATGTTACTTAAAGTATATTTTTATCATTTTAGTGCATTTTATTTAAATTAAAAGCTTTTTTTTAAAATATTTTTTTTCATGTTAATTTTCATAGTAAAAACAGGCGTTACGATTCCCACGTGTGCTACAACCGATATAGTAACCTGTAGCTAAGCTCCGAAACATCAGTAAGTCAAGGAATGGGGTGCGCTACAACATGACAATATTATAGTACCACGTTACAAATTTATACAAGGTGACTGGAAAGATATTAGCATCCTTTTAAAACAAGCCTGATTGTTTATAGTGCACAAATATGAGGAAAATTATTTGACCGAAAAAAAATGTCTGTTCCGTGCAAAACTGTAACACCTATGCAACTATTGTATAGATGATTTTTAGGTCAATTGATTGGTAAGTGCTATGAATGAATCACGAGTACAGCCTTATTTTAAAGAATGCCAATGTTTTCCTAGTCATCATGTATAGACTGTGGTAAGTACAAGCACCCTGTGGTTCGTGCTCAGACGTTTGTGATTGTATTATGTCCAGAATGATTGGCCAGGAAATCGAAAATATCAACATCAACAACATCATCAACAGCTCATATAATGTCCCCACCGAGGGGCTCGAGCCTACCCCACATTAGCGGCGATTAGGCCTTAGTCAACCACGCTGGCCAAGTGCGGGTTGGTCGACTTCACACACAACCTAAGAATTTCTTCATAGGTGTGTGCAGGTTTCCTCACGATGTTTTCCTTCACCGTAAAAGCGTCGAATCAACGTAAATATAATTTCAAAATTTGAAAACACCATGGTACGTGGCGGGGATCGAATCAGTGCCTTCCGGGTGGGAGACTACGCTCTTACGCATTATGCCACCGACGCTTCTCGGAAAAATGGATCTCTTCAATTACTTGTCTTTATTGTTACGTTTAGAAAAATCTTTTATTCTTTACAAAAGATAATGCAGTAATCGTAATTGAACCGTTGGTGACGAGTGCAGTGCGAGAGCTTCCTTTATTCGCGACGCGATTTCATACTATAATTACAAGTAGACACTTACCTGGCTAATATTATGAACATATCAATAGTGTGCACTTTTGATAGCGGCTGTAAAAGCAGAGCTGTAAAACGATCAAACTGTTGCCTGCGGTTATTGGCTGTGGGTAGTTTGCATCGATTGAACATACTTTTATGAGTGTAATAACTATTGTTATTATCGGCAATCGAAAGCTAATATGGGTTGGCTACTAAAAGTCGTCGAGCATACCGCTTATTTACATTGTAGCTGTAAGAATCAATCAAATACAAAATGTTATTGTTGAAATTATCAATATGTCATTTTGATCTTTCATAATGTTTGAATAGATTGGTATGCCCCTTCCTACTCTAACGCCTATAGACTCTAACCGGTCTAGAGAATGAGCGGTTTGGAATACAGGCTAGAGGACACACCAAGGTCCTCGTCTTTTCAAAAACCCGGTGACGCTGTGAACGCCTTCTGAGGCCACCAACATGTGTCAGTTACAAGAAAAAGCCGGTATTGGAATCAGAGATCCTACAGAAACCCTGAGAAAGAGTAATTATTAAAAAAGGGGATCAAATATTATTTTTAAGAGAATGCGTAATAATAATTTAACGTTAAATATTGTGCCAGAAATAATTCACTCGAAAACAGCCACCTTTCCTCAGTTGAATATGCCACCACTTCAACTCGTATTTCGTAGGACATAAATTTATTGTCTCAAGCAATCTAAATTCCGAAACTGCCGTTGTCGTAATGAATTAGAGACTAACTGAATCTGTTTGTTAGTTTCCTCTGCTCTAATTGTCACGTTGAACGACGAAAATTTGGACTGAAGCGTTACTAATTACCATTAAGACCACGTATAACAAAAGACGGAATTGAAAATTTAGTTAATTTCTTCCCCTGTTTTCGAGGGCGGTGTCAAGATTGTCGTTGGAAGTCGATTGGGGCTTAGGCGATGTTGATGCTATTTTTCGCATTTGACAGTTTTGACATTTTTAGGGTTAGGTAGGCGTCTTTTTTTGTAAATTTTAGGGTTCGGTGCCTCTTGCCGGAGAAGGCAGGCGGCTGTGATCGCTGGTCTTGTCCGGCCCTTAGGTGGTATGCACACAGGTTGGCCTCCGTATGCCCCGGTGCAGTGTACAGGCCCCTCACCTGTAAATTGCCTAGCAATTCCCCAATGGCGTGTCGTCCGGTTCACTGTTAGGCCGGACCAGTCCGGGGGCGTTTTGGTGAAATGTGAAATACCAGAAAATAAAACAAGTTAAGATTTTAAGTTAAAACAAAGTTGCCTCCAAGACTAAAATACGAGGGACATTCCTACTGAACTACGTGACAAAGAAGACGCATATGAGAAAATACTGACTTTTGCGCAAAATTCGTTTGAAAAATGAAAGTGTATTTAGAAGATCCCTCCACTAAATTCATATTCAAACCATGTTCTGACCTCTTTATTAATTTATCGGGCCTTTGACAAGGTAAATTGCTTCCCGGGGACGTTATCGGGAATACCGTACTGACACGGCAAGAATGCGGGGCCAGTGATCAAAGAAAGTGTACGATGCAATCAACCGCGCAATATGTTTTCATGGTATTTTGATTTGATTTCTTTTGCTTCGATTTATTGGTATTTCTTTTGGTATTTTTCATCTTCTATGAAGCGTTGATGAAAATTAAATTGTGTGTCATAATGTGGAGTCGTTTCACTGCCGTTTTTTTTACTTTCAAATGGGTTCACTCTTGGCAAGACCCTGAGCTGGAGGGCTAAGAGGAAGCCGAAGATAAAGCGAGTTTAACTTCAACAGCGTCCTGAATAAATTATTGTATTGAATCCTGAGAGCGTTGTAGGGCCTTTATAGTGTGTAGGGTGTAGTCGAGTCATAGGGTGCTGGTGTATATACCTGGCAGAAAACTTTGAACAGTGTAATTTTAACTTGTTTAATACACCTAGCGAACGTAGCGAAATAAAAAAAAGCTAATAAAATAAACCTAGCCATTTTATCATTAATTGTCACCACCACAATGCTGTTAACAATTTTGTCCTACATCTCAGTGACCAATCGAACATCCTTGTAAAAGCATCATAATAAATTCCCTGCTGATTTGGTTGGTGTGCAAAGCGGAAGGTTGCATGTTTCACGTAGAATCTACTCAAAGCCAATTTGGGCTATCCCGGAATAAGATTAGAATTTAAATTCGAATAGAACACCAGAGCTCCCTAAACTGTAGCTGCACGAACACCAATCCAAACAAAACACAATATTCCAATTCAAAACTGCCGTTAACATTAACAAAATACCGGATAAACTTCGTGAACTCCGTCCGAGATTGGAAAAGCTAATTTTCTTTCAATTATAAACATAAAAGCTCTTGTCCATTAATTTGTTTGAATTGTAAATAGGATGCCGAACTTTGTGCGTTTAGACAGAAACAGGGAGTGACGCTACGCAGTTTCGGTACGTTTCGTACTCCTGCTGCAAAGCCGCAAGGGTGCCCAACGGAATATGAACGGTCGTGTTACATGTCAAGTTTCAATTTGTCTTGCAGGCAATAGCAGTAAGAGCAGGCAAATTTTTATGCCTAAGCTGAACTTTCGTTTAAGAGTCAATCTTCTTTACGCTAGTACCTACTATTAGATTATTCTGTGACACAAGTGGTGTAGATAGTTCTTTCGGTTGCTACTGAATTTGGCTCTAATTATAAACTGTTTGAGTTTTTATTTTTGGTAACACTAACTTATGTGGAAATTTTAATGAACTACTCTGGAATATAAAACCAAGTACGTATTTCATTAGTACCTATAGGATAGCTGACGCTAAGGATATTTTCTCGACACATTTATTATTTTCTATAATGATGTAGACTGATATGGTATAGTCATTATTGTACTCCAGTAAATAAATAAAAAACAAGAGGAAAACAATAATAATAAATAATAAAAAAATCTTTATTTTTCCACCTTAATATTACATGCTTAGCCTTAAATACAAATACCAAAGAAATTAAGCTTAAAACTAGGTAAGCGAAAACACATAATATTTGGGAGGACTGGAGCCTAAACTAGGAAATACCTGTATTTCAGGACTCCAGGAACCTCACCCGAACCATATGGTTATATAAACAGAGCTTCCACAAGATAATTGAGCATGCGTGTAAATTTGTGTTTGTGAGTGTGTGAATATGTATGTATGTGTGAGTGGTTATGTCTGTACTTAGTAACATATCATTATCAACAATCCGAATTAAAAAGGCAGCTTCACAAATAAGTTGTATCACTTTTCACTGTTTGAAATGTCGGCTCCCGAGCCTCGTGCATGATTTTTTCTTTCTTCCCAAGCCTTTTTCGTTTCAAATGCATACCGTCTTCCGCCTTTTACGCCTTCACATTAGCACTTTGTCTCACAATGTTCTCGGAAAATCATCTGCATTTTCCCGTCTTGTCTTGTCATACTTTCAAGCGAAACATAGCTGCGAATTTTGAATACCCACCTTTCTTTTTAAGCGTTACTTTAAAATAATTTAATGCATTTATTCTCAAATTCGTCTATTCTCAAAGCGTCGGTGGCGTAGTGCGTAAGAGCGTCGTCTCCCACCCTGGAGGCACTGGTTCGATCCCCGCCACGTACCAATGTGTTTTTAATTTTTGAATTCTTATGTACGTTTAATCGACACTTTTACGGTGAAGGAAAACATCGTAAGGGCACCTGCACACACCTATGAAGAAATTCTTAGGTTGTGTGTGAAGTCGACCAATCCGCACTTGGCCAGCGTGGTTGACTAAGGCCTAATCGCCCCTAATGTGGGGTAGGCTCGAGCCCCTCGGTGGGGGCATTATATGAGCTGTTGATGATTCTCAAATTATCAATACATTGTTTTCATACTTGAATATGATTTGGTCAAAAATTCAGGCATAATTGCTACATGATAACGTATACTTATTTCTAGTTAGCTACTCTTTTGTATGAATATTTTAGACAACTAAGTTCTTAAATGGTACAAGTAGGTATTGATTAGTAAATATTAAGTATTTTTTCTGTGTTCCATATTATTTAAATAACACAAAAATTTCTACAGCCTAGGCAAGTGGCAAACGATACAAAGTTTTTATTGAACGAAATGACAATTTTTGACTAAGCAACTTTTTCTATGACACGACGGTCGCCATGGAGCTTTCTCAGTATTACGCCAGTTTTATGCATTACATTCTTTTTGGTATTATCGATTGGCCACTTGGCTAGGTTCTTACTTTATTAGCAATAGCACTAGATATAACGCTAGATATTTATACTTATATTATTTTTAGTTATCAAAACTGTAACTTTTTTATTTACTTACAATTTTATACCATTTATTACTCTTAAGGTCACCTACAAAATGATCGATGCGATTTTAGAAATATTCCTACGCTCTTACTTGTCTTTTGCTTTTTGCTTTATATTAAAAGTCTTGAGAATAACTTTGTAAAATACGCAAAAATGTTAAAATAATATTAGCGTCCTATCTTACTAATAATAGACGAACTATAAACAAATATACAATACATAACTTTTCCGATTATTTCTTTGAAATGAAAAGAAGATTCAAGAATCCAACCACGAAGAGACACCGAAATATTTACACATAAGTATCGTACTATTACATACATACATTACAATCATAAAGCCAAAAGGGGTTGAGCAGAGCTTTAGGCAACAATTTTTTACACATAGGGCTATAATAATTGTGCCAATTCATCTTCAAATACAAAAAATTGCAAACTCCACAAATACATTATATATTAAAAATAATATGAACTTTGAAATAAAAAATAATAGATTCGCACCTAAAAATGACATTAAAGATGAAAATCCTGCAGTTTATAACTGTACAAATAGATAGATTCGAAAATGTAAATATGACAAATACGAGCTAGACCTCAGCTTGACCAAAAATTCCACTAACACCGCACAATAAAACTGTCAGGGCACATAATCATTTATACCAGAACCCTTGTTATCGGAAGCGCTTCTAAAAGCCGCTGTACCTCTGTCAATCAAAATTAACGAAACCATGAAATATCATGTCGAATAGTTGGAACCAGAGCATCCATCATTTTAA
The DNA here is from genome assembly GCA_955850985.1 of Elophila nymphaeata. Classification (NCBI taxonomy): domain Eukaryota; kingdom Metazoa; phylum Arthropoda; class Insecta; order Lepidoptera; family Crambidae; genus Elophila; species Elophila nymphaeata. The sequence continues at coordinate 20,446,545 of OY039084.1, read as the reverse complement.
ATAGGATCACCCTTTTAGTTGAGTTATCCTAGCCGTGAAAATTTTGACGTGTAAAGAGACCCAACTCTTAGATACAATGCTTGCAAGATGAGACGTAGTGGAAAGGAATTTAGGAAACATATTTGATACGAAATAAAATTTCATAATAGTCGTATATTTGACCGTTCTAGCCCAAAGAATTGCGAATCAAATGGCAGCTGAGCACACCCGTAATCAAAGACGCAGCATTGGTAGACCCTCACCAGGTGGAACGTCGACCTGGTGGAGGTCAGGGAAGTCGCTGAATGCAGGCAGTGCCGGGCCCATCGGGTGCCTCTAAGACTTCTGGCGGTGTCGAATTAATAAATTCATCACTACTTGAGCTACTTGACGGCATTTTCAAAACAAAACAGTACAGCGAAAAGAAAAAGCGCGCGGAATAATTTTTACTTGTCATAAATTAGCACAAATTTAATAGGCAAAGGCACAAAAAACGGCCAGCATTACCAATAAAGTAAATGAATATTTTATGTGTTTTTGTTACAGATAAATGGTTGTAATTTATTGTCAAAATCAATTAAATTAAAGATTTTAATGTTTATTTATTATATTTTATCTCCCAAAATTAATTTTATTCATAAAATGTTGACCACTCTTTCAGACATAAAAACTGTTTGCTAAAAAAAGTACCGTTCGTTTTTAGATGGAGCATTTAATAAAACACGCGTTTTACTTTATTAAAAAAAAACTCGTGCGTTTTACATTACAATAACGCACAAGTACATAATGAGATACAATACGATATTGAAATCGGTGAATTAAGAGACCCTTTACGAGCAAAAGGTGTTATAAAGAATACACATCACAACCATAGTCATGGATGTTGTAAATAGCGGCTAAGAGAATTTTGACGTAGCATCATCTGTCGTCATAGGTTACTCAGTACGGTGATGGTACGGCGGAGGCACCAACAATAGCATGGCCAAGGAGGAACGACTGTTTAGTAATGGTCATATTACCGACTCTAGGCAGGATTAATGTTGATTTAGCAATCTGCCAACGTCATCTCAGCAATATGGTGGTGAACTTAGTCTACAGGTCAGCAACAGAAATGTGTGTGACCAAAAAAAAAAACTCATTTACATCATTTTCATTACAAAAAACACGTCCCTTGAGATACAATGAAGGGACCAAATTAATTTCGTTATCCGCAAACACCCAGTAATTGTTTAAAACCGAGGTAAATACTTGTTCTGTCCACGATCTCCTCAGACAAGACTTTTTATTAGATTTTTATTATGAATCCCTTGTAGGTACAGAGGGGGACCATTATGTGTAACGGTTTTGGGCTTCGAACGCGTTTAAATTTTGTTTATGGAATTCAATGTGAAAGAAAGTTTGGAACCTCGTCTTTATTGCGATGAATTAAAGTGTATATTACAAGAGCTGTTGGGCTATAACGACATTTGTTAACATTAAGTAGTGCTTTGTTCTAAACAACTTTAGCATTGCTAATGCAAAGTGAGTTCAATTTTGTAAGTGAGAAGGTTGCTTGGAGAAATTACAATGATAATAAAATTGTGCTGATCTGATACTAAGACGTACGATTAGACGCTCTCCGCTTAAAATGAAGCCCACACTGATGAGGCACTTTAACACAGAAGGTAAATTGTTATTATAAATTATCTTCTTTGATTATGGAGTATCGTGCTACAGGTACGCCTGTTCCAACGAAGTAAACTTTATTTTTCTTTCTGGCGGAAACGCAGCCTAAGGCGCCACTAAATTTTGTATTAAAAACGTCGCGATAACGTGAAGGTTGAATCTAAAGAAGCTGATGATCTCCAAATGAATGAATCATAATCATCATAACATCCTTTATAATTCGACCCACTGCTGGGACACAAGGCCTCTCCTTGTCACGAAGGAGGTTTAGGCAGTAGTCCACCACGGTTTGCCCAATGCGGATTGGTGGACGGAGTATAAGGTGATGAATACCCCTTTGCTGATCCATTAGTCTCCTTCTACGACACCCATTGGAGGATATGGGGTGATGCTATTCTACTCTGCCGGCATCACATGGGTAAATGAGTAAACAGATATTCTTGAATTATAGATAAGATTACTCCCGGCCAAGATACCGTTCAAACTGAAAAGTCGAGGACACAGCGGATTAGCCGCTGGAATCTGGAGCAGCCCGAACTGGGGTAGTACCTCCACCTTACAGAAGACCACAGGCAAATAATACTACATTTCTGTGGTGCTGTGTTTCTGTTGGTGAGGAAGGATGCCAGAGCTCTACTGAGTTTGGGAAGGGGTATGGGGTTGGCAACGCTCGAAATACACATCAGTGTTGCGATCGTCTATAGGCTTCAGTGACTGCTTACCACCAGGCAGCCCATGTGCTTGACTGCCAATCATCTTCTATCTTAACATTATATATGTTAAGATTTACGTGTCACGTTGTTTGTCCGCGATGGACTCCTAAACTACTTTAATTAAATTACCGATTTTAATCAAATTTGTACACCGTGTGCAGTTTGACTTGAAATATAGGACAGTTTTTATCTTGATAAGTAGTCCTCTTTTTTTTAAAACCGCAAATTCAATTGTATAGGACAGTAGTATTAAATTACCACAGCAACGCGTGACCGGGGCAGCTAGTATATTATAAATTTCAAAGTCCTATATTCAAAGTAGAGACTTGAAATTTTGCGCATAGGTACCTTATACAGTGTAGGCATCCACTAAGAAAGGATTTTTGGAAATTCCACCCCTAAGGGGGTAAAATGTCTACGCGGACAAAGTCACGGGCGGAAGCTAGATAACAAAAAAAAAAGAAACTTCATCAATATACCTGCTTGGGAACCACATACATACACCACGGTAATGTTATCTATGACATTACCGTGCAGACACAGAGACTTACGTTACACACACAGTATATCAAGAACAGTAATACTTCTTCATACAAACTGACCGTTATCCATTAGAATGTGTGCGTGCGTACTCGGCGCCGTGTACGCACGCACTGTGACGCACACATTGACATAAAATATGGGGGCATAAGGTGGCTGCAGTGCGAGCCGCGCCGTCTCGGTGTGATCGCGCGTTTTTATGTCATTGCACATTCGCTCGCCGCTAGTTCCCGCCCGGCACATTTACGATAGCCCTACGTCAACGCAAGAGTAGGCTAATAACTCGCCGACAGCTCGCAGATAAACTACTACTGTTCTTGGTATACTGTGTTACACATAACAAATTGCCGACCGGAATTTGCGAGAGTGATTCAGTGTACATTCAAACAAAAATTTAAATGTTCGAGCCACAAGCTGAACATTGGACTCTGCGGCTGCGTGGTCAGCAGCGAGGCAACAAACAACTTTCCGCGGATCAGCAACTACGTGCACCGTCGGCTACTTACACCTATGAGAGACATACAAAAACCTATCAATGTGTACATTAGAACAATGTAATATATAAAGTTAATCATTAGCTACAATAAACAGATCTCAACCGTCCGTGTTGGGTCTCACTACCTCACCGCTGCTGTCTGCCAGGGCTACTCCCTGGGGCAGTTCCTATCACCGTCACGCTGCCTGCCAGGGCTACTCCCTGGGGCAGCTCCTTCCTATCAACAAATCCTTGCTGGCCAGCCTTACACCCTGGCTCAGCATCCTCTCCATGTACTTGTGGGAAGCGGCGCCTTACAACCGCCGCGACCTGCTCGTACAAGCACTATCTCTCTAACTTATTTTTAATTTATGTATGTATTTATATTTTTGTAGATATGTGTGTATGCTTATACATAATATTATGTAATTAAAGTATATTTATGTTAGTTTAGTATTATATATGTGGTTTATTTGCCGTGTACACAATTCTCCCGCATATAAACGCGCTAATGTTAGGGTTGGCTGGAAGAGATCTCTTTTAGAGATAAGCTCACCTTTGTTCATGTTTTTTTCTTGCACTCTATTGTAACTGTATTTTGTGTGCACAACAAAGAATATATTTATATAATAATATAACGTTTATTCAGTTAGTTCGAGAGTAGCTCAAGGTTATTTCTAAAAACAGATTTAAATATTATTTTGGGACCATTATAAACATCGATCTCTCAACAGGCATCTACTCATTTATCTTCCGAATTCGTGAAAATTAGTTGAAACGTTCATAAATGCTTTATGAAGCAATCACAAGACGTATTTTGATGAATGACCGAGGCGTAAACACGGCAAGATAAATATTAACGAACGATAACGATTTATCAAATTGAATGGATGTTACATGAATGTACATTTACTAGAAACGATATGGCAAAGGAAAATTGTATTGGAATCACGTAATGTAATTGGCCAGATCTTGAAATGTACGGCATATTATGAAATGCTACTGGACCATAAAAATCTCGACCACTGGTCCAGTAGCCCATTATCTATAAATGGTAGTGGTCAGGAGTGATCAGTAGGTTCAAGGTTATTTTTTATGACCAAGCAGAGTGGACTGTTTGTGGGAGAGTCTGATCTACGTATCTGCGTGATCGGTAGGTAGACGATATGCCCAAGCATTTCATTATTAAGCCAATTATACGATAGGGCCACGACATGTCGGATCGTATAGCACGCCGAATTACAAAACTATTTTGTAATACGGCGTGTTAAAGGATCCGTCTGCGGCATATACTGGGTGTAAAAGACATGAACAGTCAAACGAGAACCATGTATTCTATACATCAAAATAAGACATATTTCAAAAAAATTATTGCTGGGAAATTATTTTTATTTTTTGGTGTAAAAAAAAATTGCAAATTGTACCGCGCAATGTAAAGGGCTCAACTTTTTTTTTTTTTTTTTTACATAGAAAGGGTTCACTCTTGGCAACACTCTGTGCAGGAGAGCTAAGAGGAAGCCGAAGATGGAGCGAGTTTACCCAGAAGATGCCTATTCACTCTAACCTTAAATAGAGCAGGGTTATAACTATTTGGGAATATGGAGGCCGGCAGGGAATTCCACTCGCACGCAACTCGCAAAACCGCGATAATTTTGCCAGACGGCGGCCCCGTTCGTTAGTGTCCGTGCGCATCGAGTGACCTACAATGAACGCTAACGTTTTGAAGCCATTTTTTGTTATGAAATACTAAAAAGAATGATAATGTTTCTTTGGACAATAATTAAGAAATAACGTATAGAATACGTTTTCATAAAAAAATGAAAAAAAAATTATGACTTTGACCTTCAATAAAATCGTAACTATCAATTTCCCAGGTATAGTCTAAAGGAAAAAAAATGATATGATGATGAGCAGAATACATGGTTCTCGTTTGACTGTTCATGTCTTTTACACTCTGTATAAATTGTTAAGTCCCCATCTTCCCTTACTGTTTGTTTTGCTAGTTAAATCCTGCCTTGCCTTGCCAAAACATGATTCATAAATGCATGTACTGTGTTGCAACGTTGTGTACAACAAAGATTATTTTTATTCTCTTCTAAAGTTGTTGAACACCATCCAGTACATAACTTTACATCCCGGGTTGTAATATCGAATATCGGAGCAGAGGATTCCTTGTCAAATTTCCAGTTAGCTATTGATTATCTTCAGGAAGCCATCACTATAAGGAAATTGCCTTTTTATACTATGAAACTGTAGGATAAGCTTTTCATTTATTTGCATGTTTAAAATCGAAAATCTAAATGTTCTTTTTTTATAAAAAGGTCAAAGTAATACCAAGGTTGGCAGCGCGCGAGTGTCACCTCAGTGATGCAAGGATCTATATACCACGGTGACAGCTTACCAGGCAGGCCATATGCTTATCTGACAACATTCTGACATAAAAATATGGTATACGAAAATCTAGATTTTAGTACATTATATACCTACGAAATATTCTTAATTTGAATAACAATATATTTTTTTTTGTATGAGCTGTCAATAATTTGGGGCACAGCCAGGCCCTGACAGTTGTGACTTGTTGTTACTTTAATATACATCTAGTATATTTTGAGATCTGAGTTACAGTATTTTCTCTGGTTGGCAGATTGAGTGTTCCAGTTAATTGACCAGAACTTTCTCACTATATATTTCACAAACTTTTTATCTTCACCATGAAGACTACACAATTATTTCCTAAATTCTTCCTTGATTTCGTAAAAATATGATTAGTTTCAAAAAATTAGCCCTCATACCACACGCACATCTTTATTACGTACCTCTGCTGAACACTTTTAACATTACGATATAAGTGTGGCAGTATGTATGTATGTGTTTACCACCAGATGGTTCAGCGTCACAGAAGATATTTTAGAGTATCAAAAAGACTATAGCTTATTTGACATAGATATACTTTTTACGTTCCTAGTGAGAATCGAATCTTATAAAATGGTCTGACTTTTCTAGTTAATAATAAGAGATCAGAATTTTGATTAATCGGCGGTTAGGCTTTTTAAAATTCTCCGGCGATATTCAGAGGCTGATAAACCGTGTGATGCCGACAGAGTAGAATAGCATCACCCCATATCCTCCAATGGGTGTCGTAGAAGGCGACTAATGGATCAGCAAAGGGGTATTAATCAACCTATACTCCGTCCACCAATCCGCATTGGGCAAGCGTGGTGGACTACTGCCTAAACCTCCTTCGATGACAAGGAGAGGCCTTGTCCCAGCAGTGGGTCGAATCATAAAGGCTGTTATGATGATGATGATTCAGAGGCACTACATGGCTTATAAAAGTTCCTTTCATATGACGATGGAAAATCCATTTACGGACCATTTCGCAAGCTGGCTAGCCGTGCGGCGTGTATGGGACTTCCCAGCGCGGGACTACGTCAGTCCTACTCACTGAGTACCCTCTTAAGCCCTTGTGGGGGCATTTCTGGATCAGCGTACGCCTCGTCACCGAGAACAACCAAAAGTTACCTAAGGCACTACTCAACCTCTTTTAAGACTACGTACGTAAAATCTTACGATTCATTCAAAAAAAAAACGTGAAGAAGCTGCTAGTCGCCAAGACGTATTACATTGAACGAATTCTGAATTAATTACACTGAATAAGTCCTTAACAACATAAATCCAATATCTTTACTTTAGTCTTCCCGTGACTACGAAAGTAATAATCCTTTTCGGCACTTGGTCTCATGTGATTATTAAAATATGCTTATTTATACCGAAAACAACGCATACTTCTCATGGACGATGGGAGAAAAGAGAATAATGTCTAATTTATTGGCATATTCAAACGAAAGAACGAAGTTGCCAATGTCCATAATTCAGTCGAAAATGTCCCAAATCTACGTCGTCATAGAAATCTGTTCCCAACATTAATCGCGGCAGGCTGTTTCACTCCTGAGTGCACCAGGCGTGAAATATCTAATTTCCTTACCCTAATTAATTCTTAGGTCGGTAGTCACTTGCCTGCGGATCATTGTTTATTGAGGCACTGCGGGATCACGGATGCCATTAATAGGGTTAGAACTTGCGAAACTGTAATCAAAATCATTTATGCTATAGTATAATTTGCTTCTCATAGTGGTTGAATTTAAGCAGTCATCAATTTCACACTGCATTGTTTCTAATTTTAGATTGAAAGTAGGATGGCGCCGCTCATGGCTAAAGGCGCATATGTAGAGGCAGGCACGAAGAGGTGGGGCAAGAAGGCAGCAACCAGATTTAAAGACACGAACTTTGTGTATGCTTCGGTATTGGTTGTATTGCCTACTGTTGCTGACTTAGATTTGAACGCTACGATGGATGTGTGTAGTAACAAGAATAGACAAACTGGGGAAGGAGTACATTCGAGAAAGTTTGGAAGTATCACCAGTGTCCGAAAGTCGGCTGATCGAGTTGGGCAGAAGAAGAAAGTATATTACTGACTCCAATAAAAATAGGAGTATGGCAGGCTAATAACGATTATTACAAACTCAAAACTTGATAGAGATGAAGAAATACTTTTTGTAAAATATTATGTAAAAGAAATATTCATTCATGTTCCTTCTTGTCCTTTTAATTTCCAGCAATTTGATCAGTCACGCGGAAACTTCAAAGATTGCCTGTTATTGTGTTTGCAACTTGTATATTGTTAATATTAGTACTCGCTTTTCGTCACACCCGGGAGTTGAAACACGGAGAGAAAGTTTTCATTCAAGTATATTTTTAAATCTCTTTCATATTAGTGTAAAAAAGTTCCTTGGGTACTCGCTCAGCTAGATATGTGTGGCAAGTTTATTGCCGAAGCTGTGAAAATATTTTGCAACATTTATCTAATTGTTTATTATTTCTATAGCCATATTTTAAGCACAGTTCAGTAGCAACATCAAGTAAGATTAAGGAACTTGGCTTCAGGAAGTTTATTGTGTAATTTAGTCAAGGGGTGTACATTATATCTCAGAACACCTGCTCGCAATATTATTATGCCCTCGACATCTCATATGATTTCAAAGGCAACTGTTATCTCAACTAAAGTGTAATGAACAGAACCTCCATAATAATAGTCAAACAATATTAGTTCCTATTACCTCTTAATAAGATTAATCCCTGATGTGGGATCCAAGAATCGAAAGCACGAGCATAGAGAAACTAATTGGATACGTATTCGATTGTAATTCGCCAAGTTAAAGCGCTGCTTATCAGATCGTAAGCTGTATTGTTTGAGTGAGGTTCTGTAGATTATTTTAGGTTTATCACCAATCACACGAATTTTTCCATGGATTTTAACTTTTTCGGTCTAGTAAATGTAATTACATTCCACATATTGGTAAACCGAAGTGGAGTCCTAATGTAAAGATAGCTAGTGCGACAGATAATAAACGCGCCGCACTGGTCATCCTCGCTTGACGACCAAGGTGCTTCTTCAGGCCACTTTTCAATGATCCTGGATTTTAAAAAGGAGAGAACACGTGCGCTAACAGAAAATTCCATTTCTTGAATGTCTAACAAAAAAATGATCAGTAATTTTTTGTTAGACATTGCATGCATGCGGAATGCACTGATCGTTTTTTTTTACATTTGCAACAGCAGGATGTTTATGTATCGATTAGAATAGAATAGAATAGAAACACATTTATTACCAAATCACACACGACGCGCTTACACAACAATACATATAGGCAAATAAATAAAACAATGAGGCGCCGTCGTGGTGGAGTGGTCAGTATAGCTGGCTTCACATCAAGCGGTCCGGGTTCGAATCCTGGTAGCGGCAAATGTTTGTGTGACGAACACGAATGTTTGTTTGCGAGTCATGGTTGTTTATATATTTATTTAAGTTTATTTATAAAAATATCTAAAATTATTATGTATATTAAAAAAAAAATGTCCGTTATCTAGTACACATTTCGGGCTAGATAATTGGTGTGAGCGTGAAAATATATATTATTATTATTATTATAATGAAAGAACTAAACTAATAGTAAAATAATAGTTCAAATAGGTAGGGTATTATAAAATTATTGTGATCGCACGTCGTAGTTCATGGCAACGAGGTCCATACTCAGCTTATTGCTATACTACGACCAGGCGCAGCACAGCGCTGGTTTTCAGTATGGACCCCAAGTGACGATTACATCGAAAGTGTGATGAAAAAAGTTCTATGGAAACTCCCAAGCAAAGTTCGACGTTTTCCACGCCCGATCAACCTTGTGCTTGCTATACAAAACGCAAATAAGGTTCAGCGTTGAATATTGCTCGCATCTACATAGGTGCTAGTAAAAGTGTATCTGGTCTCACTCGCACTTAGGACTTACTAGCTTTTGGATAGGTTGCAGTGTCACACGACCTGCATCGTCGGTGAGACACTATCTTAAGCCTCCACGATTACATCGCGATGTTATACATCTAAGCACGTTCTATCTTATGGAATAATTTTATTTTTGCGTTTACAAACGCGTAAATATAATACTAGAAAAATGCACTGAAAAAAAACGTTCTATCTTCTATCATATGGCGAGTGTTCTGTAGAGTTTTATTCCCTAATCTCACTCTTTCTCTTCTCTTGCTTGCATTGTCACTTACCTTATGTTTTAATTTATTAACATTTAATTAGGTGCATTTTTCTAACATTACCTTCGGAAATTATATGTTTATTCTTAGATGGATAATTGTATGACACATGCCATTAATAGGATATTTTTTTTGTGTTATGATATTGTGTAAATGACTAATGAATTATAGCTATTGGATTTTTTTATTTATTTTTGGTATGCACACATTGTATTCTTATAGATATATTTATTAACCAAAGGATCATAAATGTATGCTTAGCAGCTAAATTGAGCGAAATCTATCTAACAATAACAAAAAATGGTGGTGGGTATCAAGACTTAAATTAATTAGTTCATTAATGTGATTAGTTGAATTGTATAGAAAAGCTTTTACAATATAAATTATTATTATAAATGAACCAAATGCGTTGGTGTTTTTTTAATTATATTATTATTATCTATTGACCTGTAACGATGTTTTGAAATCATTACCATATTGTAAGCTGTGGAGTTTCTTTCGCCATTTCTTCTCCATCTCAGCATAATAATAATTATTTCGTCCCGAAATGGTGGTAGGGTTTTGACGATTTAAAAGTACTTAGCAAAGTCCATTTAAATAAAGAGCTTTTCATTTTCATTTATCGACTTCTCAGTCAAGCTGAGTATTGCCACATGAGTAAATAAGTATTGCTTTGCTATCGCGACTCTTACGTCACTACGCCCCATTTCATATTGTGATCTGTGATGCTGTGACTATACGACACTATCCGTCATTCTCGATAACACGTATTGACTGCTAAGCCATAACCTTTTCCGTTGCCGTAGCGTTGTACCTCAGAATAAAAGCTTTGCATAAAAAAGGAGCCCTCGCTCGTGGTAACAGAGACGTTTTTGCGAAAACCTGCTCCTAAAGTAACGAGCAGTAAGCCTTATCTAAGCTTTTGTAAACTGCATGCAGAATATGTATTTGTCGTTCCGAATGTGGGTCTATGTTTACGTATTGTTGCTTATTTGTACGTAATCCTTCCAACAATCGATATATCAGAACGAAATGGTGATCACGATTCCTATTCACGCGCCCGGATGTCTGAACCTGGTTTGGTTGGTTTTTCTCATCTTGCAATATCATCATCATAATAATTTGTTATCAAAATGTGTGTGTTTTTGAAATACATATCCTTCTGCAGCTTATACCTACTCCTATATAAATCTAAGTATGTATGTAGTTTGAATTGTACATAACGTTACACGCGTAGTATTTCTGATTTAAAATGGATACCCACCTGAAATTCAATCCGCCGTATTTCACACAGGCTGAACATTCGTGAATATCTTATCTTGATTTAAATAATTGATTCGATTATGTTGTCTTGTTTCACTCGCTTCTTCACAAAGGAGTAATATTGGAGACGTGGGATCTGCGTAACGATCACAAAAGCTAAGCTACTAAGTGAGCGGTCGATATTCGGATGGGTAACCGCAATTTTTCAACGCGATTTTCTCCCGTGCTTCGGAAGGCGCGTTAAGCTGGTGGTCCCGACTTCTCGAAATATAGCAGACGTAAACAAGTCATTTCGGAGGCCAGAAATTGGGACTTGTTAAACTCTGAACACCAGAATAGCGAGTACCAGGTTCAACCATTCGAGAAGAAGGCGAATATTGCAGTGATATTAAAAGCTAAAAAGTTAAAATTATTCGTGCTTTTCACACAGACTGATTGGACTTGTGCGCACAGTATTTTTATCTCATAAACGCGGGTGAGCCACGTCTGATTGTAGATACCTAATTAGATTTACCAATGCATTTTCTTTATGTGGAACGGGGAGATCCATTTCATTCGCAAGATGTTTTTACACTGACTGACAATTGTTTTTAAGCATACTATTAATTTATTGGCATAATTATCATTTAGACTAATTTGTTTATTAATGTAACTGGACATATTGTCTACATTATGCATAAACTGGTATGCCTCAAATATGCTTAGGTATCATCATCATCATAAAGTCTTTATAATTTGACTCACTGCTGGGACACAAGGCCTCTCCTTCTCATCGAAGAAGGTTTAGGCAGTAGCCCGCCACGCTTGCCTAATGCGGATTGGTGGAAGGAGTATATGGTGATCAATACCCCTTTGCGGATCCAGTAGTCAAATCCTATGATACCCATTGGAGGATATGAGGTGATGCTAATCTACTCTGCCGGCATCACATGGCTAACATCGCACACACATTATCTAGCCCATATTAAGTATGATTATGAACTGGTGTTATTAATAATTAATGAATATGGTATTGTTAGCTATTTACACATTCGATTACGCTCATAGCCCGAAGCGGGGTTGAACAGAACCTTAGGTACCTAACATTTTGTTACATATCTGGCAGTATGGGCCATACAGTGCCTCCAAATAGTGACAGATTGCCAGCCTATCTCCTAATAAAGTAAATAAGCGGTATTGACTACGGATAAATTTACAAAATAATCTCTATATGTTTGTCAATAAACTTAAATACTACTACATGAGGGGATTAGTGGTAATGAGAAAGCTGACGAACTGGCAAGGAAGGGATCAGAAACCCTTTTGTAGGCCCTGAACCTTTTTTTCCCATTTTCTAAAAGCTTCATCAGCAGAGCCATCAAAGAATATGTCCTAAAGGATTGAGTAAATTCATATATGGGGGCAGCAGACAACAGGCTCGCCTAATCTTTGGTGGGCTTACAGGGCACTATGCCACAAACCACATGCCCAATAACAAGCAAATTTCAACAACATCGAACTGCAGAGCATGTGGACACGACCGGGAATCCATGGGACACCTGATGTGTGACTGCGATTCCATAGCCAGGACTAGAATGAATATCCTGAGTGATCTCTTCAAGGCCAGATCACTATAGCCTCTTCAAGCCCATGGACATAGTTAGGCTGATGGCCTATATAACCAAGAAGCAACAAGAGTAAAAGGAAAGGGGAGACACAAAAGATCCCGCTGGGTCGAAGTGCTCCGTGAGGAAACTCACGGCTCCATCATAAGATAAGATAAGATAAATACTTAAATATTTAAACAACAATTACTCGTGAATAAATGTTCGTGGTCATCACACAAATATTTCCCACTACCGGGGCTCGAACCCGGACCGCTTGATGTGTAGGCAGCGTCACTGACCACTACGGCGTTATAGATTTTCTGAAGAGACCAATGATAAAAGGTGGCGCTGGTGGCCAATATTTTAAATAACCAAATCTCGTTACGGATCAAAGAATGTGAGCGATCAAGCAAATCGGCGTAAATCACGCAGTGAAGCCTCCCGCTGTCATAGAAACGGGTTCACTGAACGACACAATGCCTCCAGGTATGTCGCTGCACTTAAGCCTCATATAAAATTGTAAACGCCTGAAATTAAGCTGCCGTTTCTAAAACGATGCCATTCAAGAAGAAGATGAGTTCGAGGCGGAGACATCATGCTATGTCTTGTCATTACATTTATGACACGACTAGCTGTGCCCGCGCGACTTCGTCCGCGTGGATTTCCCGATTTTGCAACATTTTTCATTGATGCTCAACTCCTATTAGTCGTAGAGTGATGTTATGGAGGTATATAAGCCTATATCACGGACGCCCTGGGGTGTCGCGGTTCTATCCCGGGGGTGGGCGTCGTGAGACGATCCACATAGAATGGCTGTCTAGCTAGCTTAGCGAGCTAGTCGAACGAAAATAAATGTAGACAAAGAAATGTAAGTCGCGATTTCTAAACTTGAACCCGGTTTTGAGAAGCTCTGTTTTTAAAATAAGAACACTGAAAAAAGTCGACTGTCCAGCGCGGGAGAAAAAATCGAATAAGCATCTTTACGCTACCGGGACATTGCTTTCGCCGTCGAAATTTGTCGGTGCTACTTTATGTTTTTATGGTAATTTTTATTCAGTCTTTCTAATTTTAAAATATTTGCGCATTCCTTAACGCCTAAATAATCCCAAAAAAGCTATGTTTTTGTTTTTGTAGGTGTGTACTTAACTTGGCTGTTACTATAACAGGGGGAGGGCTCGTAAAAATTGGAAAATTCCTAAGGGCGTCACTATGAAAATAAGTTTGGGAAGCTCTGGCCTATAGTGTTCCTCGATAAATAGACAATACATAGAATTTTTCAATTTGAATCAGTAGTTCCCCTTTGTAGGATTCTGTACCCAAAGGGTAAAACGGGATCCTATTACTAAGACTCTGCTGTCCGGCTGTTCTGGTGCCGCTGTAACAACAAATATTAATAAATAGAATAAAATAAATATTGAAGGGGCTCCCATAAAATAAGCGTGACTTTTTTTGGTCGATTTTGATAACGGCAACAGATAGACGCTTGAAGTATTCATAGAATATTTAGTTATATTATTCACTTTTAAAATAAGTAATTAGATCAAAATGAAATTAATATTTAAGGGGGCTCAACAACAAACGTGTTTTATTTCTCGGTCTTATTAACGATAACAGGTAGAAACTTGAAATATTAACAAAATATTTAATTTAAATTTCAAATAATTTTTGGAGATTTTTGATAAAATCTATGGCACGGAACCCTTCGTTCGCGCGTTCGACTCCTTCTAGGCGGTTTTTTTTTGCAGGCTATCTTTGATGACCTTCTTGAAGTCACCAGGGCTTTTAGTAAAGGAGAGGACCTCGATGGGTCCTCAAGCTTTAAGGTCGAATCACTCCAAAGAGGATTCCTGACCGGTGAGCATCTCCCTCGGAGGTGTCTCTGAACCTATTAGTCTCTAATGCGTTCGAATCTGACGGGATCAGTAGTTCCTAAGATAACCGCGATCAACTAAACAAAAAAAACAACTCAGTATAGATGCGTGCGTAGTACTTGATCATTATTTAGCTGCGGAGTTATGTTAAAACTGTAATATCTCTGAAGATATTCATTGAAATCTAATGATGGAAAGAACAATTTTGTACAAAATTAAATACTTGTGATGAATAAAGTATAAATTTTGATAAGGAATAATATGATTTTTACAAAAATACCTTCGCATCTAACGCAATTTTAGAACAAATTTTATTAACTAAAATAGGTTATAGCGAGTCAACCTTAAGAGATAGATAAATGGTGTCTGGAACTTTTTTTTAGAACTTTTAAAGGAAAATAATTCCGTCATACATGATTTTTGCGTAACTTTAACTGTTTACCCAGCGCACGTAACAAAAGCTCTGAAAATCAAAATTTATTATTTTCCGTTTATTTGAAACTATGATATCTCTTAAGATATTCATTGAAATCAAATGAGGTCATTAACAATTTTGTTCAAAATTAAATGCTTGTGATAAATAATGTATTTATTTTGATAAGGAATAATATCATGCATACAAAAACACCATCGCAGATAAAGCATTATTTTAAAACAAATTTGATTACCAAAAAGAAAGGTTATAGTGAGCTAACTATAAAAGATAAACATATGCTATCGCGGACTTTTTTTTAGAAAATTTAATGGAGAATAAATCTGTCATACATATTTTTTCCGTAACTTTAACCGTTTACGCAGCGCACGCAGGGAAAGCTTTGAAAATAAATATTTTTCTCCCGTTTTTGCAACATTCTTCATTAATGCTCAGCTCCTATTGGACGTACCTTGATGTTATATAGCCTATAGCCTTCCTAGATAAATGGACTATCCAACGGAAAAATAATTTTTCAATTTGAGTCAGTAGTTGCTGAGATCCTAGGGTTCAACCAAACAAACAAACAAACAAACTCTTCAGCTTTATTATTAGTATATAGATTTAAGCAAAGTGACACTTTGTAGAAAAATTAATTCATAATTTTTTTTCTTTTAATTTTTATACCTAGCCTGCTTGCCTTCACTTCACCGAAGTTGATGATGACAAAGTCGATGGTGAAGGTGAAGGTTCTTCGTAACGATCACGAAAGTTAAGCTGCCAAGTGCGCGGTCGGTACTTGGATGGGTGACCGATTTTTAAAACAAAATTATTGTTCTCTGTGTTTTGAAAGGCACATTGCGCTGGTGGGTGCTGTGGAAAGAAAACACTCGTTCCTAAGGAGGGTTGGTGTCAGGCACACGGCCGTAAATCTAATACTGAAACCTTTAGCAGTATTGTCGATATCAATACTTACTGCACCGATCACAAATAAACTGAGAGCAGGGTAGGAGAAAGAAGGACAAAGGCTAGCTTCATCCGGGATCTGG
This sequence comes from Elophila nymphaeata, assembly GCA_955850985.1. NCBI lineage: Eukaryota > Metazoa > Arthropoda > Insecta > Lepidoptera > Crambidae > Elophila > Elophila nymphaeata. The sequence goes on along the minus strand of OY039084.1, from coordinate 20,430,392 downwards.
AAATTCGCATTTTTATGTAGCACAACCAAGAAATGAAATTATCTGCCGCACACGTGTTCCCTCTCCTTATTTACATTTAGACCAAGACCATCCAACTTGTTATCTACTCTAGTATAGCAATACATAAATGTTACGTTTCTATCTCGTATCGTCAATTTTTTATATAATTACGTTGAGCAAATGACATTAGCCATGTGATGCCGGCAGAGTAGAATAGCATCATCCCATATCCTCCAATCAGTGTCGTAGAAGGCGACTGATGGATCAGCAAAGGGGTATTGACCACCTTATACTCCTTCCACCAATCCGCATTGGGCAAGGTCGACTCCTGTCTAAACCTCCTCAAGGAGAGGCCTTGTGTCCCAGCAGTGGGTCGAATTATAAAGGCTGTTATGATGATAGCACATGATTCACCTGATCCATCCCACATGATTGTTAGCAGAAGTGGATTCCAACTAAAGGTGGTCGAGATAGTGCCAGAGATATACGCGGTGCAGTAGCCACCATCACCTTGCGGACTTGCAAGGTGCTTCTTCACGCCTCTTTTGAATGACCCATGATTGTAAGAAGGAGGGAACAGGGGCGCTGGCAGTGAATTCCATATCTTGACTGTGCGAGATAGAAATGTGTTGCCAAATTTCATTGGAATGGAAGCTACAGTCTGTCGGTAGAACCTTAAACCAGCACGCATAGTCCTTAAAAAGAAGGGAGATGGTGATATTAGAAAAATGACGCTAATTCGCGACGTGATTGGAGAGGCTCAAGATGGTTGGTCAGCTCTTTCGCCGATGATGCGGGTCGCGCGACGCTGCAACCTATCCAAAGCATCGAGTAAGTACTTGGCGGAGCCACGAGCAGTAGTCAACGCAGGTATTTATTTCTTCTAACGAGTTGCCGAATTTCTTAATTTGCGTCTAAATGGCGGTATATTAACAATAATCCGTAAAACGTACCTTAACAGACAGAACAGAGTCTATTTTAACTATCTGTTGCGCAGTTTTGCAAGCTTGTCACGAACCACCCAACAGCTCGCCTCAAACGATCCAATGGACTACTTTAATCCTCTCTTTAGTCAAGATAATGACAGCACCCGAACAATTGTTGGAAGGCTTTAAAATATTCAAAGGCTACAGTGCTTGCACAATAATTAATGATTTGGGACCGTATCAGAGGGACCCAGCAGGATTAATAGGTATTTACCGAGGATTTACCGTTGTTTACGAGTACCCTTTAGATAATAAAGCACTAGACACTGTTCGAGTTAGCGTGAATTTTAGCACATTGCGTTTCACATTTGGCGTTTTTACACCTGTGGGATGGGTTGGTGCTTTTTGATAGTTTTCTTGGTTTATTTTCTTCCTTTCCTTTACATTTTGAACTCTTTTAAAATTTCTTCTTGTTTGTGTCGGCTATTTAAAGTAGGGAGGTATTATGACTCGCTATCATGAAAAGGGAATCGATACTGGTATAGTATTTAGACGAGAAGCTAGAAATAAATCTATACTTTAACTTAACGTTTCTTTCTGTCGCCATGGTCTCTAGTAACCATGCCCTGCGTGGTTCAGTTACGAGAGTTGCCATGCTAGCAAAAGGTTACGGTTTCAAGATCTGTGTTATGTCAACTTATATACTGCTGCTCATTAGTTTTCTGCTGTACAATAGTTCTTGTATTAACAAAACGGTCAAGCCACATATTTTTACTAGGGTTTACTTTGTGAAGTTAGGGCTTGTAAAGGTAGGGCGTGTAGAGTTAGAGGCTTGTGTCTACATGAGATCTGTTAACTTTTTACAGTGCGAGCCATTATGGTCAAGTTTTTGCTTTGTATTAGAAACACAATCAATTAGATGCAAAAAAAATGTGTGAAAGAACTTTACAGTTAACAAAAAACCTTTTTTTGTTAACTGTAAAGTTTTAGATAATCTGAGAAAAGAGATAAAGATTTCACCAAAAAATATAAATAATATCTTAATATCATTTTTATGTAGCTGCTACGGTTAAGGTACTTCCCCTTATTGCCCCCTGAAAGTTTCCACCATGTAGGTATATTATTTAATATTTTCTAGGAAAATCTTGAAATCCAAAGGAATTCCATTTCACATCGGTAATATTGATTTAAAAAAAAAATTATCGACAAGAAGTGCATCGTGAGCTCGTACAAATATATCGGTGACAGCAATAAATAAGTCAGTTCATGACAAATATACTGTCCTGTCGTTGAACCAGAAAATATGAGTTTAAACTCCCTATTTGTGCTATGAGTATGCTTTTATACGTTCTTTGATATTTCGATTCTTAATTATTTATTACTAGTGTAAAGTTAAAGTCGCTCGCGTCTTTGTCAATGTGGTAATTCACTACATAGTATAAAACAAAGTCGCTTCCGCCGTCTGTCTGTCCCTATGTATGCTTAGATCTTTAAAACTATGCAACGGATTTTGATGCGGTTTTTTTAATAGAGTGATTCTTAAGGAAGGTTTATATGTATAATACATGCATATTTACATAAGCATTGCACCCGTGCGAAGCCGGGGCGGGTCGCTAGTTTAAAATATAATAACAATAATATATTTCCACGCTCACACCAATTATCTAGCCCAAAGTAAGTAAGAGCTTGTGTTATGGATACTAGATAACGGACATTTTTAATAATTTTAAATATTTTAATAAATAAACTTACATAAATATATAAACAACTATAACTCGCAAACAAATATTCGTCTTCGTTACACAAATATTTGCCGCTACCAGGATTCGAACCCGGACCGCTTGATACGTAGGCAGCTATACTGACCACTCCACCAGGACGGCGTCAAACTCATATATATCCCCTAAAACACCAAAGCATTGCTATCCTCTTTATTATTATTTCTGTGGTCGAAGTGCACCGTGAGGAGAGTCACGGCTTCATCATAAGATAAGAGAAGATTGTACGCTGTGTCATAAGCCGGCTACCGGCATCTCGGCGACAGCAAGTCTCCCACTGAAGTCTAACACAACGCCATCATCTATGTGTGCGTGTAGGAACTCTGTTTTGCTACGGCCGCACACATCGCGATAACATTCGTGCGATAATCTTCGCCTTCGGCCTACCGCGAATGTGCATGGCCACACATTGCGCGCTGTAAAGTCTGTCGCGATGTTACGCAAAAAACAAAATGGACGCCGCGGTCGGCCTATATTTTAGGGCAATTATTTTTTATTCTGTCAGGAATTATTGTTTCTGAAAAAAGCAAGGCTAAACAATATTGACTCACACTCCTAATTGCTAATAAGTTCCAAAATCGTGTCGATATTCCAATCTATGGTAGAAAACTATTTTAAACCAATACGTCCGATGCGCACGATATCTGTGCGCCGACTGAAGACCACGAAGTGTGGCCACGCAAGCGAAGGACATCGCGATAAAAACGCTTTGATGTGCGCCAGTTTACCGACAACGGCGCGATGTCCTTGCGACTTCGCACGAAGTGCCGAAGTATTCGCGAATACTTGGCTAGACACATCGCGATAACGCGAATATTCGCGACAGCGCGATGTGTGCGGCCGCAGCATTTGAAATTACAACGAGTCGGTGTGTAGTGTCGGTCCAATGAAGAATATAGCTGTTGTTGTCTCGTATCGATGCCGAATGAAGACACGCCCATATTTATCCCGCTGTTACTGCTTCCTTAATATAAAGGTGCAAAGAAAACAACCGTTTAATTTCACATGTTTAATGAACAATATTTCAAATAATTTGTTTTTGTATTGTTCAAAATTGTAAATGTATATATAGAACGCTATACAATAAGATACAAGCCCTGTTTACTCACTGTGTAAGCCTTATTTCCTACGCCGCAAATTTTCCACCGAGACACTGTTGGTAGCGATATAGAAGACAGCATATGATATGGTTAATTACTTAACTTATTAAATTATTTTCGAATAACCTTTTTTATTTGGAGGTTATATAATTATTTATTAATGGCCTTACCGGCCGTACATCGGCAACACATCAAGAGTGATTTTTTAACTTTATCGACCTTATTTCGTGACAATAGAAGCGGTTATTGAATTTCAAACTTAAAAGAGCTCGAAAAAAGACTCCGACACCATGTTGGAGGAAGCGGATAATAAAAAATGGTTGTCTGTAAAGTCAGTTTATGGACGATAATTTTACGTGATAACGTCATACACAAGGCGAACGCTTAGGCCGATCGTGCCTCGGCCTAAGCGTTCGCCTTGTGTATGACGTTATCACGTAAAATTATTGCTTGTTTCGCGCTCTCGCTTGCACGCTCGGCTCAGGCGGAACGTGACAATGAGTCATGCTTTTTCGTCGTCTTTGGCGTTCATCGATTTATAAGACGTTACACGTCAAAAACTGTCGCTGTTGATGTGGTGTCGATAGTACACAGTGTCGTGAATGGAAAGTATTTGGTATACCATCAGTCGAAAATAATGAAAATGACACATTTTTATGCAACTCTGTTATTTTATTTTTAAGGACAAAAGACTTTAATTAATAAATTTCAATTATTTTTATTTTAAAATAGGTCGTTGTGTGATGTCTGTGTAGTTTTTTGTTTATATCGTACCGTTTTTGTAAAGTAAACTTTATTACCATAAGATAGAACTCAATTTTAGTTCTCAAATTATTTAAGGATTTTTTTTCTATTGTAACGATTCAGAAGGTGATTCCAATAAAGCTACATTCGAGGTGTGAGTTGTTTCTGTTACATACTGCGAACACAATATATACATGTGTTCGCAGGTTACATATAAGAAACTTATATTATGACTTTTTAAGATGTTTGTAATTAGATGAGTGACTATATAACCTTTATTTATTGATAGGTACACAGCTAGATAACTCGTTTTAAGTAAAAATGGTGGATTAATATTCACCGTTTATGAGCGTGATTGTTTCTACATATTATTATTATCTTAGTAGATAAGTTAGAGCCAATCACTCATCAAGTAGACCATATGAAGACATCTACTACTCTATTGCTTCATGGTGCAACTTCTTTTTCACTGAACAATACATATAAACAACCATCAAACAAAATCACAGAGTTACATAACAATTTTTCGTCGATAAAAATATTAATGGTAAAGTTATAACAAGCTTCATTGCAAAAAATATTGGAAATTTAATTACCTAGTTAAAAGACTTTCTTGACATTTCAGTTCAAGTTAAATTTTATGAAGTATAAAAAGCAAGAAACTTTATCAAAGGACAACGGGAGATTCGTGTGGACCCCGTCCCCACCCTCCAACGGTCATAGGATGTATTAAATTGTTTTCTAAAAAAAGATTTATTTTTCAAATTTTTTTTGCAAGTATTTTTGCTTAACCTTATAATCAATGACAAAGTTCCGGGTAATCTGCACATGATGGTTGGTTGGGCTGCAATAGGCGACAACGACCACCAGTCTTCTCTACCTCTAATGTGGCATGCCACATGCATGTTTGGCTTCCATGTGCATCGCAAAGATTTTTCATTCTGGAGATGGTACTTTCGGGTAATCCAGCTTAGGCGCGTTCGTAAGAGCCCCTATAAGATATAAGACTATCTCTGCAGTAACTCTGCAGATCCTTAACACGTTGACTATCCAGGCCAAATCGAATTAACTCTTAATGACGTCCATAAGTGTTTAATTTTTTTTTTATAATAAAAACTTGTCGGATCATTTGATATTTATATACTTCAATATCTAGCTTAGACGTCCTTATGATATTTTTTAATGTAACTGAGACGTTTATGAAAATAAAAGACATTGATTTCGTATACCCACTTGCGTCACATGTGATGCATGAACGTGGGATTAGGTATATAATTGTATCATATGTGATGCAGGGACAGTTGACGTGCTAAACATTCCCTCAAAAGCACAAGGGTGAATTTCAACAGGTCCAAAAAAAATCTCATTTCCGTGGACTTTTTTATCTTAAAGTTTTTTTAAAAACTAAATTGCGGGTTTTAAAGTTTTTGATAATGTATGTATTCTTCCTCAATATCTAGCAGATAACATAAAAAACAAACGAGATATACAAGATTAAAAATTTCGTGCCACGGCGATGAAACATGCGTGCTCGGCAATGAAACAAGCCTCCACGGCAATGAAAGAACTATGCCACGGGAATGAACGCATCCACGGAAATGAAAATCTATATTCAACATAAAATCCCTACTAATATTATAGCTTTTACATCTAAACCACTGAACCGATTTTGATGAAATTTGTTAACATATAGACTAGAGCTCGGGGAAGAACTTGGGCTACTTTGGCTTGAAGGGGTTGAAATAGGGGATGAAAGTTTGTATGGCAGTTCGTCATTTTCGAAGATAGAACCATTAAACTTTGAATTTAGGCACTTCTTATGAAAAAAATGAATATTTGATCAAAAATTTTTGAAATTTTGACCTGTTAGGGGGTGAAATGGGGGATGAAAGTTTGTATGGAATTCGTCATTGTTAAAGACGAAACCATGAAACTTTGCATGTAGGCACTTGATAAGAAATAAATAAATATTTGTTCTAGCGTTTTTGATATATTTACCCATGTGGGGATGAAAGTTCGTAAGGAAATAAAAACAAAGTCACACATTCACGTCTAACACACCACACACTAAACATTGTCAATATGGGTATCGGTTTCGTGGTTATTGTGGGTCCGGATTACGAATAAATGTATTTCGAGATCCAAGATGGCGGTTGCGACTTTTTAATATAAGATCGATATGGGTATAATTTTAATGGTTTTTGGGGGTCCCGATTCCCAATACAACACCCATTTGAGATCCAAGATGGCGGGCGCGACTTTTAAACAATGTCAATATTGGTATCGTTTTCGTGGTTTCTGTGGGTCCGGATTACGAAAAAAGCATCTATTTCGAGATCTAAGATGGCGGACGCAACTTTTTGACAAAATGTCAATATGGGTATCATTTTCATGATTTTCGGGGGACCCGATTCCGAATACGAAATCTATTTCGAGATCCAAGATGGCGGTTGCGACTTTTAAATATAAGATCAATATAGGTATCATTTTTATGGTATTCGGGGGGTCCCGATTCCCAATACAACATCCATTTTGAGACCCAAGATGGCGGACGCGACTTTTTAACATAATGTCAATATTGGTATCATTTTCGTGGTTTTTGTGGGTCCGGTTTACGAATAAAACATCTATTTCGAGATCAAAGATGGCAGACGCGACTTTTTGACAAAATGTCAATATGGGTATCAGTTTCGTGGTTTTCGGGGGTCCCGATTCCGAATACGACATCTATTTCGAGATCTAAGATGGCGGTTGCGACTTTTTAATATAAAATCGAAATGGGTATTATTTTTATGGTTTTCGGGGTCCCGATTCCCAATACAACATCCATTCTGAGAACCAAGATGGCGGACGCGACTTTTTGATTTAATATCAATATGGGTATCTATTTGGTGGTTTTTGGAGGTTCTGACTCCGAATACAACATCTATTTTGATATCCAAGATGGCGGACGTGACTTTTTACTCAAAAGCAATATAAGTATAATTTTTGAGGTTTTCGGCGGTCTTGATTCCGAATACAACTTTTATTTCGAGATCCAAGATGGCGGATACGCCTTTTGGATATAAAATCGATCATTTTCTTAGTTTTCGGGAACACAACATCCATTTTGAGATGCAAGATGTTGGACGCTACTTATTAACTTAATCGCTTTTACGCCATACTCCCGAACCGACTCTGATGAAATTTGGTACAAAAATAGACTAAACCTCGAAATTGAATAAAACCTACTTTTTTGTAAAAAAAAGGGAATGAAGGGGTTGAAATAAGAGATTAAATATTTTTATGAGATTCCTCATTACCAAAGATAAGACCATGAAATTTTAAATAGCATGCAAAAAATATGCAGATATTTGTTTTAGCGTTTTTTGAAATATTGACCCATGTGGGGATGAAATAGGGGATGGAAGGTCGCATGAAAGTTAGCAAAAGATGGAAAAACAAAAAAGGTAGTTTGTAAAAATGTATTATAATCTATTTACAGTAATGCACAGCAGTTTGTATGGGTATCTTTTGCAAAATAAGTGCCCAAAAAAATGAAAATGCTACCCAAAGTAACTATTCCACGCTGACGAAGTCTAGCACGCGGGCAAAAGCTAGTTTTATATATGTACTTACTTGAGTATTATCGTCATCATTTTGAAAGTAACTCCTTCTATCTGTCTGTTATGCTTTCACGCTTAAATCACCGAACCTATTTTGATAAAATTTGGAATATACATGGATTAGACTTTAGGAAATATAGGTTATCCCTTACACCGACCCACGCAAGCGCAGCTGCAGGAGAAAAGCCAGCATTTGGTATTCAGTTTCATTATCAAAAAAATCTTTAATGCCATTATAACTTTTTGTAATTAAAAACTGTTTTGGTGATTCTCAAAACTGATTAATTTTTCAGTATTTTTAATTTATTTTTGGGATATGGTTATATATTTTTATCAACATTGTATGTGGGGCAGAGGCGTATAATTTCAATTTTGAGTTTATTTTCATATACATATGTATATTGTTGCGGTCAATACTCGGCACTACCTGTATTACAGGTAAAGATGTATTTTTTGCCTTATCTTATCATGACAATAAAAACATAAGTCACGGAAATGAAACACCTGGCCACGGAAATGAAACACCTGGCCACGGCAATGAAACTAAATTGTGTTACAAGGCATGGCAATGAAATTTTTTTCATTTCCGTGTCTTTTTTTTCATTGCCATAGCAAATTTGGACCACGGAAACCACAGCAATGAAAGCATGGCGATGAAAATCAAGGCAAAAATATAAAATAACAAAAAAACTATTAGTTATTCGAGGTAATAAACACTTCACAAATAAACAGATGAGAAATGGCATTCTATTGAAAACTCAATCATGAGGACAAACTTATTCATATAGAAGTTATACCTATCCACGGCGATGAAAAAAAAAATGACGACAACATAAAAAATGGAATACTTTTATTTATAGCACAAAAACGCATGCACTTGTGTTCGTCCTTCCGCGTCGAGTACTTAGGCGACACTAATATGCAACGCTTAGCGCACAAGGAGGGGGCCGCAAGTTGTTAGATAAAACAATATTCTTAAAAATGTTTAGGACATGGCGATGAAAGTTTGTTCTGGGACAAATGCATTTAGAATAACCATTCGTTGTATTGTTTAATAATTTGAATAAATGTATTCCGTAACAATACTTTAACTATTCACGCATCAAATAAAACTAAATTTCAATATAAATAATCAATAGATTTTTAGCAATGAGGTATAATATACATCAAGGTGACGTGTGGACAAACACGGCAATGAAAGATTTGGAGGTTTAATATTTTTTTTTGAAGTACCTATTATTCCTATTATTAAAATATTTAGTGCCCCACATAGATAACTATTTCATTTATCTATAAAAAAAATAAGAACGTTATAGCTTTGTTTTTTAATACCGATTTCATCGATGCCACGCAATTTTTGGTCCCGGGAAATTCACCCACAAGAGCCATCCCCTTGGAAATTTTACATTTTTACAGATGTTTTTCTTTTCCTCTGGCGACTCTCGCATACGTCGAGCTACCTACTCAACGACGTAGTGTACCCCTAAATGGATTTACAATCGCAATGCTCAGTAAACTGCGTTGCAGTAAAAAAAAGAATCTAAACGACTAGACGATTTGAAGTGCATTTAAAAATATGTTGGAGAGTGGGGACATTATTCCCATAGTCCTTGTAATTGTAAAAAGTTCTAACCAAGTCTAATCACAATAAAACTTGTTTAGTAGAGACTTTACGTCACGTCAACGCAATGACGACTTAAACAATACATCTTTCTCGTGGTCCTCTTGATCTGCTTTCAATTTATATACATTTAAGCAACAACACGCTTGATAAACGACAGGTTTAAATAGGGAATGGGTTGCAAAATGGCTTCTGTAGTGGGAATCTCTAAGTCAGCAAATCCTGGACTTTAGAACTAGCCAAGATGAAAATAGAAATAGAAGTTACTGCGTTGCAAGTTGCAAACCTAGTCCTTATTTGAACGGGTGGTAAAGAGAATGATAAAATATTTGTAATATGGTAATGCTAAGCTTACGTGATTCAAGAGTTTGATGCATCGATTTAGCGAACGGCCAAGCTCATAATAACTCGATTTTATGATTTTTAGGAAAAGTTTTCGAGTAAGTACCTATCTAATATTCGAGTAAAGGGCATTCGAGATTTCAATTATCGATACCGAGATGATTAATAACCAAGGGTAACATAATTATTTTCGGATTATTTATTTATAAATATTATATTTATAGGTTATAATGGTTGTTTCCAAATCTTCGTTTTGGTCCAAATGGGCCATAATAATTAGTTGTTGAGGTTAGACGTTACGCTCACTGAGATGCAGGTACTTTAAAGGGGTCGTCACTATGAAGTTCGAGGTAGGCAAGAAGGTAAAATGTACACGTCATTCAACTATCATTGAATATATCAGAATCTTTTAAAATCTATATTTCTCATTCATAATACGTTATAGCTAATGAGTTTTGAAAGTGGTTAGCATGGTATCTGAGTTTTTACTAGTCGAAATTACAACTGTCATCTTTTGACTTAAATTATTTATTCATCTCATCATTACTAGCTTGTGCCAGCTGTTTTCTCGATAAAATTTGGAGAACGCTGTTTAAGTCATTACGCATTCTTATCACATAGATATTTTACCATTCTCATCTCAAGGGCATTTAATGCAAATTAAATCGGCTTATATTAAAATTTTCTCGAACCAAAAGCTACGTGATTTCAAATTATACCAACCAAACCCTTCCGATTATTGGTACAAGATAGTTTATTGTACACGATTAGTGTACGTTAGCCCTAATTTATATACATTTTTTTATTTTCATAAACTTAAATTCCGTGCTATCTACATAACATTAAATTTATTGCATTTTATGCGTATCTAATTTATAATATTTTTGTGTTTTATTATAAAATAAACAACCTGACAAATTTAACACTGTTTTAAACGAAAACATCAAAAATATTTAGTATCAATTTTACATAGCAACATTTTCATTATAAAAATCTTATAAGGGTCCCTGAATTTAGACATAAAAGTTATTTTGTAAAATTTTACAAATAAAATTTAATATTGCCAACGCTACGTAGCCAAAAAAGATTTAGTTTGCATTTAACAAAAAGTTTCAAGTACTGTCACGAGGACTTGAACGAATGACAAAATGCAACATCATTCATCCTAATATTAAATTTTAAAAGAAAAGATAAAACTGTTATTTCGAGAAACAATTTCTTTGAATACTATCTAACCTTAAATACTTACGTCTATCATAAACATATTCGCATTATATACAATTAAAACAAATAGGTATAAAACACCGATAATGAAAGAAGGTGCCGATGATATGTTTTCTAGTGATTGTATATAACTGTTAAGATATAAAATTGTTAACGCTACTTAATTTTGTATTTACAATATTATTGATAATTTACTTATTTTAATAGAGCGAGAACTTGTTATGGTTTCATAGTTAAATGGACGCTTATTTATAACAATTTGTTTAATATTGATATTGAATTATTTGTCAAGTGATACTTTAATACATTCTGAATTAATTCTTAAAACGATCCAAAATCTGACTATACAAACATTTTCTTTTTTGCTGACTATAACAAAACATTCAGCTTAGATCACAGCCGTGATTGAAAAAAGTTGATACTGTTTGTGTTTACTAATATTGTAAGTAAACCCTATATATTTAAAGTATGATTTTCATAATAGGTCAGATTAAACTTCAATTTCTAGAATATCATCGAGGACACCATCCTAATCGTTCTAAGCATTGTTGCTTATACAAAAGGCAAGGACTGTACTTACTTTAAATAATGGTTGTCATTTAATTACTACTTCATCCTTATTACATCGTATATCACGTCAGACTTTATTGTGAGAGGTGATATAAAGGGTAAGGGTATATTTAGTAACTTGGACTTACTTGCTGAAAACTAAATCTGCGAGACATTCCATTGGGACTTTATTATACATGATAATGGTACTCTTTTGGTATTTCCAAATTCCTTATTATAAGTGTATCCAGAAAAAGAGGAACAGAGCCTCTGACTGAATGTGCAAACATTCGATAATTTTCGTTAGGAAGAAGAAAAATATAGGTCAAGTTAAACTTAATCTCCATTAAATGCGTTTCATTTGTTATAGTTTTAAAATCAATTTCAACTAAATCAACATATTAATTAAAGTATCTAGTGTTACAGAATAAGAGTCATTCCGCTAAGTGGAAAATATTGTCTGGTTGTACATTGTAAATTTTAATGTATTTATTAGTTATGCAACCGAAACAAGTTCTCACTGAAATTCTAATGGACAGTAAATATACCTGACTATGAGTTTGACGAAATACAAGTCCTGATTAATGTGGTATCTATTTGTAATAGTGATATTGCCAGTTTGACTAGATTATTCAATTTCTTGGAAGTATAACATCTATTGCCGTAAGAGGTGTGGTATTAGGTATCGATATTTTAACTAAAAGTTTCGCCTCTTTTTCAGTTATTAACTGTGTTTTTATGGGTCACGGAATTTTATCGAAATTAAATATATATTTATTTCGCATATCAGTATTACCAATCCCTAAAATTTCTCATTTTGGTTCATTTCAGCCGGTATTGCACAAAATTACTTCCTGCTCCACTTATGGCTATATTTTGTATCCCTTTATTTAAGCCTGACGCTTTTAACCCTTTTCCAAAAATGGAAAAAGGAATTTGAAAAATTCAAACGAAACACTAATTTGGTCTTTATTTTCCTTGCATTTTTGGCTCAACACAGAGTGTGCCGTGTTCATTAGTCTTTGCTAATTTAAACTTGACTCCTAGTTGGCTAAGATTTATGAAAACTTTATAAAATTATAGCAATTACCTCACGATATTATGTTTTATTTACAACTCATATTAATAGCTTTCATGTGTCCACTTAGCACCTGATCCGATATGCTGAACAATTATTTTAAGTTTTTGCTTCTCGACAATCTAATTTTAAATTTGCCTTACTAAGAGTATTACTTGTTGTACTACTTTGGCATTAAGAGCCATTGTACAACTGCTACTTGCTCTTCGTGTTATTGTATCAAAACTCACTTATTCTCTAAATCCAACGTTGAAATTGCTTAAACCACAGTATTAAACTTCACGAAACTGAAATATTGAAGTCAGGAATATTCTTTAGTCAATTCAATACTTTGTAGGTCAGTATTTGTCTTTAAGGATTTAGTTTGAATACACTTTCCAGAGTTGCAGTAATGTAGTTATAAAATGAACATAGTTTTGATGATCATGTTCCGTAGTACGGTTCACATTTTGAAGTATATGTAGTGGCATTTGTCATATATAATAAGTGAATAATTTAGTCAAATTGACTTAACTTATATTATCAAGTTAGTGATAGGCAACTATACTAAATGTATGTGAAAAATTTGTGCCTTATTTTACGATAGCTACCTTACATCTATCACGGCCTTCGTATGCTTGATAAAACATTATTATAATAGTCCAATAAAGTACAGTTACAGCATTGCATTATAAAGGCAATCCTTTATCTCCATTAGCGACATTTAGTCCCATAAAAGCAGTACGCTATCTCACTTTAGTTTCTGTAATATAATGTCTCAAATAGTCTATATTAAGCCTTACGTAATAAAAAATAAGATCTTTTTATTGCTCGTTCCACCGAACGTAAAAGTGGGATCATATAAAATTATGTTGTCTTCAATCTCGACAGGTTTTATTTTTCAACTTTACTACCTTGAAACATCATACTACTCGTTAAAAATTTAAGAAGGGACAGTGTTACCAGTTTAGGAAAGAAATCCTTAGTTCACTATTGGTCTCGTTGATTTTATGTTTAATTTAGCAGTAGCATTACATATAAGTTAATGTTATGTTGAAGCCGACGATTTTCTCTTTTCTATCTTATTATCACGCAATTTACCCTCATCTAACGATTCTATCTTATGATCTCTCAGTAAAGGAGTTCTGGCGTCGGTTTTATCGTCGCTCTTATTTATATATCTCTCGTTCTTGTAATTATTTGCTCTTACAGTGTTGTCACTTTCGACTGATTCTTGTCTACTTGATGTTTTACTGCTGCTTCTTTCACTGCCTGAATGTTTATCTTCGTTTTTTTCTCCATGAAATGCCATATTGTCGAAGCACTGTGCAGGCACAATATTGACGGATTTCATCATTGGCAATGCGATTGCTAAAGCGGGGCTTGTGTCACGAGGACTGGGTGTAAGTCGAGTTGTGACTGAGAGATCCATACCAGGCATCAGTGTTGCGACTGCTAGAAATAGCAATAGTAATATTAGTAAATGTTCCTGTGAATTAAATTTCGTTTTCGATAGTAGGTTCAGTAGTTTAGCAAAACATGCAAACTGCATGCTTAGTTAGATTCTTTTTAATATAAATTAAAATTTTATTATAAAAGGGGGTCTAATATTTTACAGTAAAGATAAAAAAAAGGTTTAATAATGATTAAGAAATTAAATGCTTATTACTAGACATAAAAGACACAGACAATTCTAAACATACAGTTTTCCAAATTGGAGTTTTACAAAAGCATCTGAAATAATCGTATAATCTAAACTAAAACTAGATTTATTATTGTCTTTAGTAAACTCCAACAGGTAAAAATAGTAAAAACAGAACACGGGTACATCTAAAACACATATTATTATAAATTATTATTTGTGTTAGTGTATTTAAAATTTATTTAATTGTGTACCACAGTGTTGGGCTGTGAGAGTGAGGCAACTATTGGCGTTGTATTGTTTTGATTAATTGTAGTTGTTTGATGGAATGGTACTCTAGGGCAGTAGCCTGAAAAAAACCATGAGTTTGTATAAGAAACTAACACAGATCGTAAAATAGCAAACAAAAATCATACACTGAACTTAAAAATTACTACACATGAATTTACGGCACTGAAATCAATTGAAAATATGAGGAACATTACCACAACAACATTAAGAGGGTTTAAGGATGTAAGTAGTCTAGTTAAAACTACGACGACACCGAGAACAAGCGGCAAAGCAGCTATCATGGATGGGCTTCATGGCACACAAGAAAATAACCTCGAACCTTGCTCCCTTATCGAAGCGAATGGACCTAGCCGGCTCCATTGGTGCTGCTGAAGATACTGCCTGTTTGTGCAATGATGATGAGTAAAATGACGATGATTTGTTAGTGATGGCTAAAGATTTAGTAGCATTCCTTTAAGCTAAGTCCGTGGGTGCAGGCGATATATAAAGCCCGTTTGTAGACTCAACGGCGCCGGTTCGTGTGTTGCTTTCTAAAGCATGTTTAAATTTTTTCTTTTGCAGTTGTTTGGTGTTGTTTGGATCATAGCCTCAAGCTCGCTACGATCACCATCTGTGGACGATTACATTGCATAAGCTAAGGTTATGATTTTAACAGACATTATTGGGTTATTGTTACATTGAGTATAAGAGATAACAGTCCCAATTTATTTAATTCATGAATTCTGAATTCACAATAACAAAAGCGTTTAGATATATCGCAGTAGTAAAGGTCTTTATCGAGTAGTAATATTCTATTTATCCATTAGGTGATATTATTCATTAAGAGGAATATTCATTGAATTTATAATTGAAGAATCATTTCAGATTCATGATCGTAAAGCTTTTGGGACTCTCGTCTCTGACAAGTTTTATATTAGTCATTTGAATTTAAATTATTATTATCTGCTGTGAAGTATTGTTATAGATTATTGTAGTCGTTTTTGATTAAAGATACATATGAAAATATGATGATTTTCAACATGATTTAATAATTCAAAAGCTGTTTTTATCTTGTTATTAATGAAATTCATGTTAATGATTTTGAAACGATCAACATTATTAATTTCCAAAGTACATAATGTTCATTGTTTCCAATTTTATTGATTTAATGTTAAATTTGCAGTAATTTCCTTGTGCCTTTGATCTAATATTCATTAATTTTGGTGAAGAAAATTGTTTAATTATTCAGTCTTCACTTTTTTCAAAAGTGTTAAGTAAATAAAAGTTTTCTACGATGTGAATTCAAACATTTAGTGAAAAACTACTAGTGAATTAATGATGCACCTTAAATACCTGTTTTTAAGAAACATTTTATAATAAATTTTGGATATATACAGTGTCACAAATTGGCGTCTAAAGTTGGCTTTACATAGTATATAACAATTTTAATCGATAGTAGTTAGTCCACTTCAAGTTACTAGAAATATTTAAGCCATTGTTATAATGTGTTCCAGTCATCAACAATCAAGTTTTAAGACTTATTTCTTAGTAACTTCAAAGCAAGTAAGAAGGTGCTGAGATGTTAATGAAAGTTACAGATATCTTACCCATATTAGGCCCTATCATATCTTTTGGATGGTTAGTTTTAATTGCATTCATTCTACGATTTACTGCTTGTGGGCCCATTCCTGGTGGCAAGGGTCCGGTTCCTGGTTGTCCTGGAGCTCCTGGTGTACCTGTTTGAATTTGAAAGATGGTACAATTTCAAGCATTTCAATCTTTTTATCTAACTTTAATGAATATTTGAATAAATACGTCAGACCAGGGATATGATAAAATAAGAGTGGTTTGAATGCCGGATTTGAATCCTTCCCTCCCGTCAGCAACTTTCTCCTTTTGAAATTTGTCATGTGTATTGCAGTGTTTGGTCTTGATAGCACTTTTTTAACCGACTCAAAATAAAAAAGTAGGTTATCAATTCGACCAGTATGTATGTTACATTGTCAGAATAGCACAGTTTTTGTATATGCTAGTCTATACCAGCTTCTAAACACTGGTGCCAAATTTCACCAGTGATTGTATGTTTGTGTGTTAGTCCACTTTTTTTTTATCTAAAAACTCTTTAGTTTTTGACATATACGTGGACAAATACAGGATGTAAAAGACATGAACAGTCAAACGAGAACCATGTATTCTGCTCACCATCATAACATTTTTTTTCCTTTAGACTATACCTGGGAAATTGATAGTGACGATTTTATTGAAGGTCAAAGTCATAATTTTTTTTTTCATTTTTTTATGAAAACGTATTCTATACGTTATTTATTAATTATTGTCCAAAGAAATATTATCATTTTTTTTAGTATTTCATAACAAAAAATGGCTTCAAAACGTTAGCGTTCAATGTAGCTCACTCGATGCGCACGGACACTAACGAACGGGGCCGCCGTCTGGCAAAATTATCGCGGTTTTGCGAGTTGCGTGCGAGTTGAGCCCTTTACATTGCGCGGTACAATTTGCAATTTTTTTTTTTCACTAAAAAATAAAAATCACTTCCCAGCAATATTTTTTTTGAAATATGTCTTATTTTGATGTATAGAATACATGGTTTTCGTTTGACTGTTCATGTCTTTTACACCCAGTATAAAAGTCATATATGATAACTTTTATTAGGTCGGTGCCAGCCTTAATTGAAAACAAATAATTACATAACTACTGTTTATTTACAGTAGGTATGAAAATAAACAGAAATCTCGAATATCATGAGGCAAAAATTAATTATCATATAAATTTTAGATCGTTAAAAAACTTAAAACTTTTATTTCTCCCTTTTCATTAGTTTTAAAGTCGGTTTTGTAAAATTATGTTCATTTTGTAAAATTATTTATTTTATTTATCTATTTGATTTGTTGAATAATCTGTAATAACAGGATTATTAAAGCTGACTGGTCGGCTTTAATAATCCTGAATGACTGTTCTGACAAATGGTGGCAGGAATTGGATAATATGCAATTTGATATTAAATAATAAGCATTTTTGAGTTTCTCCCGAGTTCTTGTCCTAAAAACAAGTGTTGAGAAACTAAATTTTCAACTCCAATCCGCACATTATTTTTACTCTTCTTACATTTTCTCTTGACATTGGCAAAATGCGTACGTATTAAGCAGGTGACGTCATTAAATAAGAATAGAATAGAATAGAATATGCATTTCTTTTACTTGGACATTTACATTTATGTTGGGAGACTGTTTATAATGGTATATATTTATAAAGATTCAAGGTAATTATTGTACTCACGCATAGGAGGCCTCGTCGGCTCGACGTTGATGACTCGTCGTCGCTTTTTAGGCAGTTTTGCCCTAGCTTGCGTATGTGAATAGTACATAGCAAAGTTGGACACAATGACAGGCACGGGTAGAGCTATCGTCAATACCTGTGGATTGGAATATTGCGTTAAAAATACAAGTATGATGGACTGATGAAACATGGTAGCTACAACAGTATTGAGGTACCAAAAAAGTGCTGCTTAAGGAGCGCCGTACGGGTTACAGAAACGCATAGTAATAAAACATTAGCATGAACCTACCAACAATTACTTCTATTCAATTATTCAAATTAATACTATTATAATAGAACTAACAATAGGTTTTTGCGCTAATATTTCAATCGGAATAGAGTAATTCTGTAAACCAGAAACGCTGTTATAAAAGTAATCATATCATTTGACATAGACATTAGCAAAATATTAGCAAAATTTAATTCGCATTTTAGATGCCAAAAATGAATTACTACTTCAAATACAATACGAAATAGAGATAAAATTACTAAATTTAACGAAAAACCCGAAGCTCTAAATAAAAATAACGTTGAAAAAGGGATTTTATACCAATTTATTCTGCATCAAGCAAACGTTAATTTGCATTTTAATTTACCTCAATGAAGATGTATTACAAAAATACATTATACGTTTTTGTCGGTATAGATGAATTTATTTTGTTCTCTTTTTTAATTAGAACAACCAGAAAATGTGGATTAAATGACATTATTTATTACCGACACATTTATTCGGGTCTCACTGTAAATCAATAAGGAATTTGGGTCTGTTCGTTTACAACGAAAAATTTATTATTCATACGATTTGGTCTAAAATGTAAATTATTCGCAAGCTTTTTCGTTATCTACAGTAAAATGTTGTCGTTTAAGTGCTTTATGATTATGATTTCATATTAATGCTAAAAGGGTACGATGCGATACTATAACTCAACGAAGAAATTTCTACTGTAACCCATCGGTGGATACGAATTTCCAGCTTAATTATAAGTTGGACATAGATAGGAGTCTCAGAAAATTGGTAAGGTACGCTAAGGGTGACTTAATATAGAGTTAAATTATGAGACCGCGTAATTAATCATGTGCTGTGTTTGAAATTATGATATGAAATTTTCTCTAACGATGTTGTGTAAGTCTATATTATGAAGTTAGTTAAGATAAATTTCGTTACTACTAATCCTTTACCACATTTAAATGTTTAGATACATGAATTCTGATTAACATGAATAAATTTATTAATGAAATTCTAGGTTGTAATCTTATCAATACTTACACCAGCCAACGCACACAAGGCACCAACAAACATTCCCACATAAGTCTTCGGCGCCATATCACCATAGCCCACAGTTGTCATGGTAACTAGCGCCCACCACAGCCCGAGAGGAATGCTATTAAAGTCATTGTGAGGATTTGTCTGTATCCTCTCCGCGTAATACACCAAACTAGCAAAGATCACAATACCCAGCACTAAGAAAAACACCAATAATGTCAATTCTTTGGCGGACGCTCGGAAGGTCTGGATCAAAATCTTGAGACCTGACGAATGTCTCGTCAGCTTGAACAGCCTCATGATTCTGATTATGGAGAAAAACTCCAAAATGTCTGCATTCTCGACGTGGGAAGCGTATTTTTGAAGGATGAGGTCGATGTAGAAACTCATTGTGGCGATGTAATCGATGATGTTAACGGAAGATTTGACGAACTCGCACTTATTGGGGGATGATATGAATCTCACTAGGATCTCGAGAGTAAACCAAGCGTTACACACACACTCAATGTAAAAGAAAGCAATGTGCGCATTCGTTTGTACTTTGTCCAGTGCCCAACTCTGCGTGTGATTCGCCGTCGTCACACTATAGTTTCTGATTACTGGTACTCTCATATCTGGATGAGTTTTTAGGCAAAACGATATAATAGAGACGCATATGAAAAATACTGATATCACCCCGATAATCTGAAAAGAAAACATTGGTGTTAACTGGTATGAAATTTTATTTTAATTAAACATACACAAAGCTATAATATAAACGAGGTATAAACTTATCAGATTAGGAATGCCCGTTCCTGAAAGGTCTATGTTAGACATTTATAGAGCTGAATTTAATTAAATATTATGCTGTTAAAGGGATGTTGTCATGATAATAATCTTAACTAAGTTAACTTCGCACCCAAAGGTGTAATTTACATGATATCAATATTAACGATGTAAATTAAAATTTGGAGCGACGAAGGAAAATCAAGTATGGTAATAATATTTCAATTTTGATAGTATAATTTCTGGCACTATTAAAAAGCGTATCCGACAAATTTCGTATGATAATGTCAAGCGAGAAATTCCAGATTGTCGCTAATGCAAAGACTGTGTTAAAGAATTTTTATTATCATACATTTAAATTATTCATATTCAGTTCTTTTGAAAAGGACTAAGTAGAACTGAATCTTGTTTACTCAACTCAAAGGATTACAATTTTGCATTCAGCTTATTTTAAATAATGAACTCCCAGTTTGATCTGGGTGTCATTTATATTTGACGTAAGTATTTCCTCTGTAATGCTTATTTATTTTAGATAGCATATATGAAATTCCATGCAAGTCAAGATTATAATTTTATAAGTGTATAGTAAATAATTATTGTTAACGTTACATTGAATACTATTGCAATCTTTGCTTTACCCAAACAAAAAATTACACTGATTAACAACATTCAATGGATGATAAAAATAATAGACATTTTAAAATGATGATTGTGAGCATGCAAACCAAAAACACGAAAGAAGATTTACACCATGTAAATAACTAGATTTAAAAGAATATCTTACAAAAGTTATGAGTGTGACTTTTGACATGACTTTATTTATTGAAGAATAAAAAGATCCCAATAAAATTAATACAATAGATGAATTATAGAAAGACAAAATGTTGCTGATTGACGATAGAAACGATTTGAAAATAATGAAATTGGACAGAATGGGGGTAAAGGCATTAAAGATAAATATGGAAATAAAAATAACGATGGCGATAGTCTTACTTTAGCAGCATTAGAGCTATACGGTTCATCAAAAAGCGACCACATTTGCGGTTTTAGCTGCTGCCACCATGAAACCGTGCCATTGTAGTAGTCTTCCTCAAAACCAAACTTCCTCGCCACCTCCTCATCAGAAGGCTTCTCGGTGTCCAGATCTAAGCGGTCTAGCACAGCTAATGTCTCCTGGGTGTCTCGATGCTGGGAACAAAATAGAAGTCCGTTAAAATGAGAAACAAAAAAATATTTTCATTTGGTAGAAAGTACCTTGATAATGAGGGTGGTAGTGAAAAACTAAATGCCTATTTACCTCCACCCTTAAGATCTTCAAGTTCTAATGATTAAAAAAGTAACATAGTGCATATTTTATGTTCAAAAATCTTCGTGCGTGTGTGTGTCGCGGATTTAGCTCTTGTTATATTTGGCATAAGAATTGAATTATCAATGGTACCCGTGTGTTTTCTATGTTAAAGTTATTGTATGATAAAGTTATTTTCTATGTTAATATTAAATGTTATTGTTACATATATAAAGTCTAAGACATTGGAGACGGCGAAATAGGACGCATTTTCGTTAATATTATAGTATATCGTATGACCTTGGTACCAAGTGTGCTACATCTTAGCTACTTTTGTTTGCGTAGGTTAATTTCTCGTTAGCCTAAGATAATATCACAGCTTGTAACAGATGTGCGTAATGTGATTATAATAGTGTTGATTTAGTATTTGTATATTGTTTGTAGTGAAAGCTTGGACGGTAGATTGACCTCTGCTAAGAGGTTGGTATATCATTGTTTTAAGCTATTTCATAAGACTATATTATAAGAGTATGTAGACTATTGCAAGGATATTACTGTCATCCATGTTATAATAGCTAGTACCTATAGTCAGTAGTTTCTTTCAGAAGTATTTTCTTCTATTGAACTGTTTCACAAGATAACAAGAGTCCTTTTCTGTACAATAAGTTTTCCTCGTTTGTGTTTCTAATAAGTTTCTGAATCAAGTTGAACAATTAACTATGGGACAATATGTATATAAAAGCAGTTTATTCCGCTTCATGAAATCAAGTAACATTTTGCGGCGAGTGTTACATAAATCATTATGGATATCTATCGGATTCACAATTTACCTATTTATTTTATTATTATTATATATTTTTATGTCACAGCACTTTTTATACTTTATTTACTTCTTATTATTGAAAATGTTTCTATAATTTTTTTTTAATGAATCCTTTATTTATGTTTTTTTATATAATTATAATAAATTTAAACATAAAACACTGTTTTTCAACTCCACTATAATATTTGTTTGTACCTATGAAATTGCTGTTTTATTTTCTTGTACCTTAACTTGCAATTTCTTTAATTCAATAGTTGCTTTAGGATCTTATAATTATTAATATTTTTCCAACTACAAATTTTACAATATTGTTGTCTGTAATTAAATTATATTTCTATTGTTAACTTCTGAAAAAAAACTTTTTAATCTTGTCATGAATGTTGAATTGACGATTTGATTCCTACTAACTCATGGGCAGACTTGTTTTTTCATAAATTAATGCTAGACTTAGCCAAGAGTTGTTCGCTTATTTCCTCCAAATTTTGTAACATTACGACTTATAGCTAAAAGAAATTAAGTAATAGGGAAAACGCCAATTTTTATACTTTATTTTATTTTTTAAATTATACATTTAAAGAATTATAATTTTACTACATGCAAATCCGTATATAGTCCTCATTCATAATAATAATATAAAACTGAAACAGCTACTAAGTTAAAGAAGTTACACAGTAAATAGTGTGTCAGAAAAAAACGGCAATTTCATAGGTAAAGGACCTAATATTAGGTATATTTTTGTTGCTTTTAAATGCACGTAGGTAGTTTTTATTATTTCGTTGTTTTCATAAGCCTTATGCCATTTGCTTCATTTTAAACTGCATCATTTTTATTTTACTTTGTCTGTGTGTCGACCGTCTTGGAAATCAGCCATATGTACGGCAGTCTGACATGACTTTGTGAAAAAAAAATCCTAACAGGATAAGTTGACTAAAATGTACGACAGCGTTATATCCAATTCTGCTATTAAACAATGAGCTCCTGCTACTGACGTCAAATGAAATCAATAACGTTTTCCAACAGTAATTTCCACGCAAATATTTATGCAGCAATTAATATAGAATTTAATTTATTTGGACTACTGTTGTAAATGTTTCAAAGGGAAACGAAACAAATTCAATTTCGGCATAACCGCATTACGGTTCAATAAAGTTATAAATTCCAATAAAAATGTTTAAATTTTAATACAACGGTGAAAAACTTCGTGTAAAATAAACCACTCTATATTTTGCTACTACATGTTAAACGTCAATTTTATATGTTACTAGCGCTCACAGTGAACGCATATGTTTTATGCGTTCACTGAGCGCTCCACCCGCGACAGCCGCGTCCGCGTAGAGTTTTTTTTAATCAAATAGGCTAAATATTTTTTAAGTTTATTCGTTACAAACATACAGATGTTTCCTCTTAATAATATTAGTATAGATGAACGCTCCCACACTAGTTCAATTAGTACAATTTGTATTGTTTAATATTTTCCAAACATCAGTTAAAATCTCATTGTTTGCCATCTCGTAGTATAAAAAAAAAATTTAAGTGGCAATTAGCAGGGCACATAGGACTGAGGGCCGTTGGGGTCTACTCTCGTTCCTCGAATAGCCGCCGTGTACCGGTAAGTAGTAAATAAATTGGGAAGTCTGGCTCACATCATTTCATCCTCACCGCTCGCAAGCTCGCTACGTCGCACTTCGTGCGCCGTCGGATGAAACGATGTGAGCCAGCCTTCCCAATTTATTTTTATGGAAGTCGGTCGATATTGATTTAATTCAGATTTGATTTTATACCGTTTCGGTGGGTCAGTGCAGACAGCTCTTGCTATGGATGGACACATCAACGGGGTCGCGAGAAGTTGTGAAATTTAATTTACGAAAATTGTACGAATGCTATCTCGAGACTATGATTTTTATGACGAAAAAAGTATCATCAAATTTTTTAACAAATTTCGAAAGTATCAACGCATAAAGTTGCAACTGTTGGAAAAAATCGTTATTGAGACTGTGTATTTTCACGATACTAAAAAAACAAGGTACTGAACCGAATCTTGTTGAAAAGAACGAAAACTGTTAATGTTGAAGGGGAAAAAAACTCACCTGAATTCTTTTCACGTTCCACACTGACTTTATAAGTTTGATATCTACTTAATAAAAGTTATTGAATACCACTTACAACTTAAACTACTCAAAAATAGAGTAGTTTAGAAATAGCTCAACAGTCCCTGATCTCAGAGCTTCCTTGCTGAAGCCAACCGGCAGGCCGAAACCAGGTCCGTAGTTGGGCAGCAATTAGGCAAATCAAACAGAGACTGGTTTGAACATGAAAAATCTGCTAGTTTTATACAAACAATATGCTGATCACAATATCAATATTGTAATGTGTGTGTACACAAAATATTAGTCAGAAGTCCTAAATCGTCAAAATTAGTGCAATTGATGGAAATATGAAATAAATTATTAATTATATTGATAAACATATTTAATGCATCGCATGCAAATCTAAAGCGAATGCAATTTTAATAAATTATTAAAGTGTGGGTTCAGTATTAATATTTTATTTATTTTAAATGTTAGTTGCTGAAGGTAGTATGTTAATTTATGTGAAATGTAATTCACCATGCTTGCCCAGTACAGTTTGGTAGACGGTGGTGATAAGGTGATCAATACCCCTTTGCTAAACCAACGGTGGCCTTCTACGACACCCATTGGAGGATATGGGTCGATGCTATGCTACTCTGCCCTTATCGCACTGTTGATTTATCTACAGTCAACAGTACCTACGTTGGAGTATAAGGTGATCAATACCCCTTTGCTAAACCAACGGTTGCCTTCTACGACACCCTTAGGAGGATATGGGTTGATGTTCTTTTACTCTGGCAGCATCACACGGATCATATTTGCAATATGATAACTAATAATTATTTGTGAAATGTGTTTTATAAAATGTAATAATTGGTAAAATCAGTTACCTAGTTATTTAGTTTACGGATCCCTAAACTGATATGCTATAAGTTGCTCCAATATTATGTTATTGCAAAATATTTGTAATTCAATAAAACTGTTTATTCACAAAATAATTGCTGAATGGTGGCATACGCATGTGTGTTATTATTTACATGTAGTGTGTAAAATCTATAGCGAAATTGGGTATAAAACTTCCTTCTAACCAATTTCAGTCACAGTCATCGGAGGATTCGCTAAATACTTAATAGTGAATTGTTAAGTGATTTTAATTCTCTCGCTGAAACTTATTCTGCCTCAACTGCATCGAAATGTACGTAAGTCTAATTTTCTTATTTTTATTACTTACAACAAATTAGGATAATTTCCGCAACATACTTCACTATGGAAATATATCTTGACTTGTTGTCGTCTTACTTTATTTGTACAATGCGCTTTACCATTAGAATTATTTAATAATTCTTATGGTTTTAGTGATTGTATGAGACAACATGAACTTAAAATAATTCTTTATCTTTGTTTTTTATCCTACAGGTCAGACTCAAAGCTTAAACGCAACGCACATGCTCTATACTCCGACTCGGAGCAGCAAACATCGGACGTAGAAGAAGACTACGTTGTTGAAGCGCCGAAAAAACCAAAAAGTTCCAAGAAGACCTCCTACAAAGAATCGAAATCAAGGGCGTCCAAAAAGTTATCCAAGTATGTATACTTATCAAAAATATTTTTAGTTTTAGTTATTTTATCCAACAAACTATACAGTTTTTTATACGATTCGTAATTGCTTGCGTTGCGTGGTATCACTCTGCACTTTATTTTTAACCGTAAGTCGCATTACACTCGTTCGACATTTACGCTGCTCACTTTGTACATAGCTGAAAATGGTTAGCTATCAATAAATCCGTCGGGTTCTATGAACGTAAAAATTACAGTATAGGTTCACGCTCGTTACATCAATCGCGTTGCAAGGAGCTATAAATCGTAGCAGGATAACAATCAATACATCCATTGCGTTGCATGTGCAGTGCTGTAGGTTAACTCTCGTTACGTCCATCGCAATGTACAGATATGTAAATCTCATCTGGTTAAACGGATCGGACGGATCGTAGGTACTTCACATCACACGTAACTGTAGATATTATAGGTTGACGTTAGCTGTTATAGGTACTTACCATTCTCGTTACAAAGAGGCGAAGTGGTTGAAATGGTAGTGCTATTGCTTATTGGTAGTGCTATAACATTTTTTTTGGGAGACCCGTGCTAATTCTGATTTTAACCACTATTGTATAATTAAGGAGCTGACTTTAGAGACGTGGTCCTGACATTGTGTTTGTAATATAAGGCTACGAATAAACCAATCAATCGCGCGAGCTGCCAAATGTGTGAAGTTCGAGTAGTCTTTCAAGTTTTTGAAAATATCCAATTTCATTCCCTAAGAACCATCTGAAATGAAATAGGTAAAGTCGTTCTAAAGTTATAGAGTAAATGGGAAATTATATATTCTAAATCTACTTATATAGACATCAAATTATGTCACAAGCTCTTGATGGTATATTGTTTGTATTTAGAATTCAATAATTATTGGTAGCTAATTATGAATTCACATTAATAAATTCTGATTGTTACAGAAAATCGAACGACGATCTAGCATCGTCCTTGTTTGGAGCCTCCGCCGAAACAAAGGCTGCCAATCGTTCAGCAACACCTCTGTGGTCGTCACTGGCGCGTCGTGTCCCGGGCGGTGTGCTGCGGCATCTCGAGGTGCATGATACAGGTGACATATTTTTTGACGTGAAGGTGTACAATACGGGCGAAATAGAAGACATTGAACCCATTAATAGAGCAAATAAGTGGAGTGCTCAGCTCCGTCTAAGGGTTGAGCCGGATGATCCACTCTGGGAGCAATTAAAAAGACTATGCGGCGAAGCTAAGAAAAGATTTAAAAAAGAAGCAATTTTTTATCCTGATAAACAGGTGTAAGAAATTAAATAACAACTCGTATTTTAAAAAAATCTTATAATAACTAATCTAGGTGGTTGGTAGACAACTACTTTTTCTGCTATGGGTGAAACTATCTGTTCAGACTACTTAGTAATGATATAGTGCAGTATCTAGTAGTGTAGTACATTACAAATTAAATAATATTTTTCCGGTTTTGCTCAGTAGGTACATTTTCTGTTAATATCAAATAATTAATCTAAGCGGTAGAAAACTATAGTTCTTCTGCTATGGGTAAATATTTCTAAAATAACGACAAAGTGTAAATCGATAACGGTGTCATAACTATATTTGACGTGAAGGTGTACAATACGTGTAAAATAGAAGACACAATCTATTAATAGAACAAATAAGTGGAGTGCTCAGCTACCTCTAAGGGTTGAGCCTGATAAAGATTGTGCGGCGAAGCTAAGAAAAGATTTAAAAAGAAGCAATTTTTTACCCTGATAAACAGGCATGAGAAATTAAATAATATTTCGTAGTTTTTTAAAATCATAAAATAACTAATCTATGTGGTAGATAACTAGTTCTTCTGCTATGGGTGAAACTATTTATTGTTCAGTTTGTCATCAGTCTATTCGAAGTAAGGCTTTTCCAGGTCACTTGCGCAGTATTAGACATAAAAGCAATAGTGCAGTATTTATTAATACGAGAATTACAAAAATTTCTTCAGCATTCAAAGGTCGTATAGGTTCATATCGTATAAGTGCTGAGCGAGAGCATCGTATAGACGGTAGCAACGTAGCTGCTACATCTGCAGACCAATATTTGCGGTGTGTTGCCTCGGATATACGTGTGCTACTTGAGACGGCAATTAATAATCACATTAATATCAAAGTAAATTTTGAACTCTTTGTCAAAGTAATTTTACCCAAGGATGATACAATGGAAATCAAGTCCTTTGCTACTGAAAATATTTCACTACATCAAAACTTTAGTTTTGATGATTTAGTAGATACTGTTTCCGATATCATAACTAAAAAGATTGAGGAATTTCAGGAAAAAGGTAGCGGATGGTCTCTTTTGAATATTTTATATCTCGAAACTAACATTAATAAATATACTCCACTGAAAGGGTCAAGCTATTTGAAATTGCCAACCAAAATACAATCAAAACATGCTTGTGTTAACATAAAAAATAACGATGACTATTGCTTCGCGTGGACTGTTATTGCTGCTTTATATCCAGTTAAAAAAAATAGCGAAAGAGTATCATCGTACCCTCATTTTAGTACTGTGTTAAACCTAAGTGACATGTCATTTCCTGTTTCGTTCAAAGATATAAAAATATTTGAAAATAATAATCTAAATATTAGTGTTAACATATACGGATTAGATAGCAAAATAAATATAACTGGACCATTGTATAAAACTAAATTGCGAAAAAAATTTCATGTGAACATGCTTTTTTTACAGAATGGTTCTAAATCTCATTACTGTCTTATAAAAGATATGTCAAAATTAGTTAGAAGTCAAGTAACTAGTCATCATGGTAAAATATTTTTCTGTGATGATTGTTTGATATTTTTCAAAACTAGAGAAAAATATGAAAATCATGATTGTGGTGGAGTCGTAACTATTTTACCAGAAAAAAACACTATATTACAATTTAAAAATTTTCAATTTAAACAGTATATGCCATTTGTTATATATGCAGATTTTGAAACCTTATTAGAAACATGTATTGATAATCAGGGTATTTATACAAAACATACGCATCAACATATTCCCGCTTCATTTGCATACTATATTGTTTGTAATTATGATAGTTCTTTTAACTGTTTAAAATCTTATCGCGGTCCGGACTGCTCTTCAAAGTTTGTAAATTATTTACAATTAGATGTAAAGAGAATTTACGGTATTATTCAATCAGCATCCAAAAGTCCCATGCCAATATTATTTAGTGAAACTGACTCAAAAAATTTTGAAAGTGCAGAGTATTGTCATTTATGTTCTAACTTATTAATCTTTGATAAAGTAAGAGATCATTGTCATTTCACAGGCAAATACAGAGGTGCTGCCCATTCATTTTGTAATCTTAATTTTCGAGTTCCTAAATTCATTCCAATTTTTTTTCACAATTTATCCGGTTACGATTGCCATTTATTTATACGTGAACTAAGCACTATTCCGGGGCATATTAAAGTTATCCCTAAAAGCAAAGAAAACTATATTTCATTTACCAAATTTATCCAACTCTCAGAACAAGACTTTGTCGCGATACGTTTTGTAGATTCTTTTAAATTTTTAGGAACAAGCTTAGAAAAATTAGCTAAAACTCTTAATAAACACGATTTTATTCATTTACGTGATAACTGTATGAGTGAAGATCAGTTTTCATTGTTGTGTAGGAAAGGTATATATCCATACGAATATATGTCTTCGTGGGATGTCTACAAAGAAAGAAGTCTACCAGATATAGATAAATTTTATAGTAGTCTCACGAATGAGTCTATTAGCTTAAGTGATTATGAACATGCAGTCAATGTTTGGAAAACGTTTGAAATAAAAAATTTAGGAGAATACACTGACTTGTATGTCAAAACTGATGTTCTATTACTAGCTGATATATTTCAAAAGTTCCGCAAAACATGTAAACAAAATTATGATTTAGATCCTGCTTTCTATGTTACAGCACCTAGTCTTAGTTTCGATGCGATGCTTTTAAAGACAAGAGTAAAATTAGAATTATTATCTGACTTGGAAATAATCCGCATGATCCAACAGGGCATTCGTGGAGGTATTTGTTTATGTTCCAAAAGATATTCTCGGTGTAATAATAAATATGAGCCCAATTTCGATTCGACAAAACCTAATAATTATTTAATATACTTGGATTGCAACAATCTGTACGGTTATGCTATGTGTAGTTATTTGCCATATGCTGATTTTAAATTACTTGATGAAAACCAATTTAACCAACTTAATATAATGAGCATTCCCAACAATAATGACTATGGTTATATTCTAGAAGTAGATCTTGAATATCCTGAAAGTTTACATAACTTACATAATGACCTTCCATTTTGTGCACAAAATTTTATACTACCTGGCTCTAAACATAAAAAATTAATTCCTAATTTATATGACAAATATAATTACGTAATTCACTATGTACATTTAAAAGTTTGTCTTGATCATGGATTAAAGCTCAAAAAAATTCATAAGGTATTAGCATTTAAACAAAGTCCATATTTAAAACAATATATTGATTTGAATACAAAATTAAGACAAAACTCAGTTTCTCTTTTCGAACAAGACTTTTTCAAGCTTTTAAATAATAGCATTTTTGGGAAAACGTTGGAAGATACTGAACGCAGAGTTGACGTAAAACTTGTTAGTACCTGGCGTGACGATCGTAACACTACGAAAAAACATTATTCTGCAGAACAATTGATAGCCCGGCCCAACTTCCATAGTTCAGCCGTGTTTGACGAAAATTTGGTAGCCATTCAGTTGAAACGAGATAAAGTATTTTTAAATAAACCAATATACATCGGCTTCACTGTTTTAGACCTTTCAAAAAGTCACATGTATGATTTCCATTACTCCATTATGAAAAATTTTTACAAAGAAAATTTGTCATTGTGCTACACGGACACTGACAGTTTGTTATATTCCATACAAACGGATGACTTTTATAGCGATATGAGAGATCATTTTATTTCTTATTTTGATAGTAGTAATTATCCTCCCAATAATCGTTTTAACATAATTCCAAAAAACAACAAAATTCCCGGTTTATTTAAAGATGAATTAGGCGGTCAAATTTTGTTAGAATTTGTAGGATTACGATCCAAACTATACAGCATTAGAACTAATGATTATGAGATAAAAAAAGCAAAGGGTGTTAAAAAGCCTGTCACGAAAGGATTAACGTTTTCTGACTATACAAACTGCCTTTCCACTGGAAAGGAACTCAGAGGTAAAAATGTTCTTTTCAAAACAATCAAACATCACATTTTTACTAGAGAACAGAATAAAGTAGCATTATCCAGAAAAGATGACAAGCGATTTATATCCAGCGATAATATTTCAACCATAGCATGGGGGCATTATTCTATTACTATATAGACTGTGAAGTGCATCAGATAGTTAAACCCATAGTTTAAACTCATTACTTATTATTGTATATTAATTTTATTTTTACAAATAAATCAAATTAATGTTCATGCTAATAATGTAACATTGTGTTTTGAAATAATTCAAAAAGATATTAGAGTAATGACTTATTTTTGTAAAAAAAAAAAAATATTACAATCTAAACTTAATTTATATTGATGTTGAAAACGTGTCATTGTGTTTAAAATTGTTTAAATAAATACATTACTTTGCATTACATTTTGTCGTTTAATTTATATCCGTTTAATGTTTACCTATAAGTAATGAATGACCTACATAATGTAATTTGATAACGAAATTTTCGAAACAGTTAACACGCGTCAGATCGAATTACAATAATGTAAGTAGTGCAAAATCAAATCATTTATGTGCTGACTCTACTTATGTTGCAATTACAGAATCAGCAATTTAACTTTGCATGTAGAAACTGCGAGGTAGATCAAATGACACCAACACAATTTGTAAATCTTGCAAAAATACTTTTGTTTATACGTAAGCATAGTGCTGGTATAAAAGGTTGGCATTTAAATTTTAAACTTATATTTCATCATATCGTTGGGTGGAAAGACTGAAAAGTAATCGAAAATCATGTCGTCGCAAATGGTAAGTAATTTCTAGCTTTGAACACAATTTGTCTTGTTATTATTGTTTTTAATAAATACTAAAGTAATCAATATTAATTCCAGAATCGTCACGATCAAGAAAACTTGGACGAGCTCCAACTTTTTGACCAACAACCACCGCTATTTTATCAAGATGCCCAAGACACCCAGTGCTACGAAGATGTTTTGAGGGAACCAGAGTTTGCTTCCAAATTGCTTCGGGCACGGGCAAGAGTAACCAAGAAAAGCAACTACATCAAACATAACCACCGACGTCAACAATCATATGTAATTAAAGAAGAGCCGACAAATGGAAGGCGACTGGTCAAAATTCAAATAATAGACATATCGGAATCTAGAATGGACCACAAAAAGAAAGATGTAATATTAGCTGCTCAATATGTGATCAAAGATGACGACGATACAATAATGGATGAAACCGAAAAACTGGTAAATAATATATCCAAAAAAATGTGTGGCTATAGCTACAGTTTTTAGATTATTATATGGACGTCCATAAAATTGTCGTAAAACTGTAGCTATAACATATTGTGTTGTGATTGTGTTACAGATTTCATCTTTAAACCATTATTGAATCATCGTCGATACGTTTCTTTTGGTTCTTACATCAAATTCTCAAGTGGATTTATTTACTTTGACATTTTGTCTAAGTGAAAACCACAGAGAGACATCATATCATTGTTCTTATTATCTTCTAATTCTATAATGTACGATTGTACGTATTCACGAAAATGTGTTAGTATAAATAGCTTTTTAACAAACTGTGTGTTGTTTTAGATGACGTTATTAATAAATAAAAAATCTTAAAATTGATGTTTCATTCTGAGAAATTGGATTGGTACAAATAAAAGTATATATATTATTTAAATGTATTTATTATCATTACATTAAATTATTGTCTAAGCACCATTTTTTTATACACAACGCATTTTTTAATGCACAATGTTTTTTATGAGAAAAACAGTTGAAAATAAAATTATTTTTACAATACATTTCACTAAGAGTATCTAGATTGGGTATACCATTATCTGTGATATCTACAATATTTCTATGGCCACATAATTCCTGTACCCACTTGATTTTTTCTAGTCCTTTCACTATAATTTTTTGATCGTTTAAATATGGTTTTATGATTCGACGAAATTCTCTGTAATCGATGTAGCCCTCACTCCAACGATAGCCTCTATTTCTTTCTATCCACTTCACATGTTTTCTTTCTGTATCAGTGAGAGTGAAAAATGAGTGAGGAGGTTTTATTGAAAATACTTGTGTGTGCTCTTTTGTGGCTATTGCTAATTCCTTTACTACGAATTCATTATCTTTATTTTTAAATCCTTGCACATCTATGATAATTTTGTTGTTCATGATATTTTCTTAACAATATTACTTAAAGGTCTGTACTCAAATATACAATCGTTTAAAATCAGACAATATGCGGCTGTCTGATCTGGTATTTCCACATCTGTTTCAATTTCAATTCGCACGTCTATTGATCCTTTCAAGGATTCGTGTTGACGAGAACAGTCAATAACAAATAACGGAGCAACGTCTCTAAATTCTTTCAAAGTCATCAACGGCTCCGATCGGCGTCCGTAATAACACTGTTGAAATCGTGCATATTGCTCATATAATAAAGAAAACTTATCGTCTGAAAAGCTGACATTCAGTCCTTCGTATGGAAAGTAAGTTGAGTTTAAAAAGACCCTTACATCACGAACATGACAATGATCGAATTCTGCCATTGACATTTCAGAATTATGTTTGCGATTAGTCTGCAAAGCAATAATGACAAATCGAGGTTTTTCGATTTGTGACGAAGTTTTAATCGACCATGTATGTTTGCGAGTTTGTGGTATCAATGGATATTCATACAAATCCCAATTACGATACGTTAGTGTGATAGCTCGATCTTTTTCTAAGTGTTTCAATAAATTTAACCTTTCGCGATCGGCCACTTTAACATGTGGAACTCGCCAAACAATTTTGTTGATGATAATGTCGTCCACCACCTCTCCAGGCTTTAATTTTAAAGCGTTAAGATTTGTGTTACATCTTAATAATATCAACTCATGTTTACAGTTAATTATGATTTTCTCGTAATCTTCAGCGAAGCCCAATATTTTATTTAACGGAATTGATGTTGAAAATGATCCATCTTTAAGATTATTTGTTCCATTGACAGACCATCCCCATACTTTAGCAGATTTAGACTCATTTTCATTTAACGATAAATAAGATTTAATGGTCGTTGTAATACCGGCATTTTTCACTTTGTCTATTTCAACTCCGTTTAATTCATAGCGGATATCTTGAAATAAAAACAACGCAGGATTATTCACAAAGTTGACACTTGACACTTTTGCTTTAGTTGTTGTGTTATACACATTTACTTTGCCCTCAATATATAAAGTGCTGAGTGACGGCAACACGTACAAGTCTTGTTGGTTGATAGGTATTCGTATTTCATCATTCTTGTTAAAACTTGTTACGTATGGTTTATACGAATGATATTCAAAACTTTCTATACTGTTATCGTGGACTGCCGCTTGAGAAATATTTAAAATATTCATTTTAACAAGCCGAT
Source organism: Elophila nymphaeata (assembly GCA_955850985.1). Taxonomy (NCBI): domain Eukaryota; kingdom Metazoa; phylum Arthropoda; class Insecta; order Lepidoptera; family Crambidae; genus Elophila; species Elophila nymphaeata. Next base: position 20,395,783 of record OY039084.1, on the reverse strand, counting down.
TAGCTTAAGGAATTCTTTGTTGCTTTTTGTCAGCTTCTTTTTCATATGGAGGGGTGCTTCTTTTCGAAGGGTTCTTTTAGAACTGAATTGGAGGCATGGTGTAAAGCTGTTTTTATTAAAGTTTATCATTTTTTTCTGAAGTGTAAATACAACTGCACTTCTTCACCACGCAAATTGATCTGTCTATTTTCTGCATCTAACAACCTTATATTGATTGCACTAATTGCATTTTGGTTAACCGGAAAATAAATTAGGTTCTTAGGTACTTCAATAATTCGATAACCAGGCGGCACATTTGGAACAAATTCATAAATTATATGACTTGCTTTCCCATTCACGAATGATCCACTGACTACATCGCATTCTATGCGTATTATGGTAGTTGATAAAATATTAACAGGATACTGAGATTCTCTATTTATGTTAGCCTTTATTGTTTCCATACCAAAACCCAAAATTTTACCCATCGAATCATTTTTGTCAAAGTAAACGTCTTTGGAACAGAAAATATTAGTTTTCAGTGTATTATTATTACAAGTCAATTTTAATTCAGTATTTTTAACATTGTTTTTTAAAAAATCACAAATATCTTGAAGTTCATATGCTCCTTCAGGAATTTCTACGACTTCATTTTTACCATAATAAAACTTATTATTTCTTTCGTCTATATTAGGGATCGAATTAAATGTAGAAAAATACAAGAGTCCGCACTCATACTCTCCACGTAATTCTAAAGTGGGTGAATAGTTTGTTATTAACGAAGCTCCTTTCCCAGTTATGGATACAGTGAAAGACATTTTTAAAATGATGAATTTTTTTATTTCGTTCTCTTTATAAATTAGTTTTCCAATAATCTCTTAAAAACTTCAAACAGAGGTGACCACAGTTCATAGAATCAAAAGTTTGATATTGCACATAATTATAGCTTATTGACGTCTCTTTTAAATACTTGATTAGTTCTAAGGGTGGTTTTAAGTTGCCAAAACTATTGTAGTATTCAGAGTAATCATTTTGTTTAACGTAGGCTACCCAATGAGTTCCAGGATTTTCAGAACTATCCAAATTTAGTATAGCACATTCTATTTTTCTAGGTTTCAAAGGTAATGCATCTCTCATAAAAACACCACGGAAAAATGGAATATCGGACGCATGCTCTATTATATCTACATTGGTAAGAGCTCGTCTAGGTAGCCGTCTAATTAGTTTTTTGGAGGATTTAAATATAAGCCTGCTCCTTTTTTATGAGGCTTAAGATACAATCCTTTGCCAAGAGTAACTGCCTCCATCATTTTGTTATGCCGTTGAGATTCTTGATAATTTTTTTGAGCCATCTTGGAATCATTTACAGCTTTTGCGATACCTGCTGCACCTCCAGCTAAGGAGCCTAAAGCTGACAGTCCGGCAAATATTGGTATTAGAGGTAATACTCCACCACATTTAGGAATAGGAATACACCGCGGGAAACGCACTCCTTTTTTATTAGAAAATAGTTTTTTTGCTGCCGCATATGCATATTTTATAGCTGAGCTATTGTCCTTGGATTTGATTTTTTTTAATTGTGATTTAATTTTATTTACTACAGACATAAATGAACGTACACCAGCTCCCGCTTTTAGTTTTGCTTTCATTGCATTTTTCACTATCCATGAGGCAACTTTTTCATTTTTGCCAGAATCTTTTGATTTCAATCTTTTTTTAGCCATATTTAAGAGTTCTAGATCAGCTTTATGTCGGACGTCCAAATCACTATTATTATAAGCAATATCGTGATACATACAAGCTTCGTCAAGTTGGTTTATACCCCGATCACCTCTCAGTAACCGTTTCTGCAGTTTTGTACCAGGGCCACAAAATTGATAACCAGGTAAATGTAACTCAAACGGCAAATTATTAATTACGCTGTTAATAATACCACTGCCTTTGCTCATTGATACTCGTAGAGTGATTGTATTATGTTAAAGTATTAGATTTATATTAAGAAATCAACGAAGTTTTGTCAACCCAACTATTCTCTTTATCACTAAGCCCTAACCATTTTACATATACTTTATTTCCTTTTCTTTTTAAAATTTTCTCGATGAGATAAATATCAGGAAACTTAGTTTTCTGTATTTCATACTCATAAAAAGATCCCAATATTCTTTGTTTATGTTTATCTTCTAAGTGATAGGTTGGTGGATTCGTTTGATTAACCTTTACAACTTTAAATATTTCGGTTGACCAATTAGGCGTGTAACCTTTGTAAAATTCACCTTTGTATTTACTAATGCGAACATAATCTCCAACATGGTACTTGGGTTTCCGGTCTTTATTACAATAATATGTTTCAATAATATTATTCCTAACAACCATCTGGTTTGATTGATTAACATCAATAGGCCTAAATTTTGTTATTCGATGAATAGTACTATTATAACTTTTTACTACGTCTTTTAAGTTTTTTTGTACCCATTGAAATTTACCACATATGCTAAACAATTTGTACAGATGACATTTTATTGTCCTTATTACTCGTTCTACAATGGATGCTTTTTTTATAGAGTAGGTAGAATAATGTTTTATATTGAACTCTTTTAATAATTGTCTAAAATTATTATTATAAAACTCACTCCCTAAATCAGTTTGCAAATGCTTAGGTTTTCGCATTGAACTGCATAATATATTTTGCATGGCATTTGTAACAGATATTTTGTCTTTTGACTTCAAGGGATTGACCCAAACATATTTTGATAAAGTGTCAATTACAACTAAAACATATTTATAACCTTTATTAATACGATGATATTTCTGAAGATCCATAAGATCAGCTTGCCACAAATCATCTAAACCTTTTATAACTGTACTTCGACGAGGGAAATTCTTTCTTGCTGCTCGGTGCAGTTCATTGACTATATCGTTTTTACTCATTTTTATTTGATTTTACTTGAATCATGCTATCTATTTCCGCTTTTGAATAGAACATAGAAATGAGACGATTTGTAGTTGTTGTTTCAAGGTTCCTTAAGTAGAGTTGGACGCGTGTATTTACGTTCTTTATTTCACTTCTGAGCTCTTGAATAGCTTTATCCATGTATGCTTTATTTACCGCTTCGTCATCTTTGTCTGGCGCAGACAGACCTTTTAGTTTTGATGACCTCAAATCAAAGTCTCCTGACTCATTTTTTATTAGTGAATCGTCCAAAGTATTAATATATTCTGATAATCGTAATCTTTTATGCACGTGATGACCAAATTTATCTATATTCATGTTAATGTTAATGCGTTGCTTACTTTAAGTGTACTGGTTTTTTTTTCGTTGAATGATCTTTATATTTTGTTAATGATACCAGCTTCATGCAATTCTTCAATTATGGCAATAATTTCATTCTCTAAGCCTGTGTTACCTGCATCGCGTGATGCAATTAATAATTTTAAGCGTTCTACCAATTCATTAGGATCGTCCCAATAGATGTAATCAGTATCTTTCTTCACTGTTTTATTAAGTTTGATACCTTTGCCTTGTTTGATCTCCTTTCCACTATCTATATGTTTTCTAGAAAATTGGAATAATGGTTTTATGACACTCATATATTTAAATCCTTTGTTGCATTTAATTGGTTTGGTTGGATCACAATCACATCTGTGAGCGTTAGTATCTAATAATAGTGATTTATAATTGTTTAAATCAACATCGGTGATTACATCTAAGTTTGGTTTCTTTTTAAACAATAGTTCTTTTAATCCAATTGTTTTTTTAAAAACACGATTTCCTATTTTGAGAATATGTCCATCATCATAAACCATGGTTTTACCGAGCCAAAGTTTTCCGCGTTCTTTTCTTATTCCAAAAGGTATGTCATCAATCATGGCTTCAGATGAAACAGACCATGACAAAGATTGAGGAGATTGTAAGGATTGAAATGAACTGTCGCTAATGTTGTGCTCACCAGAAGTTTGTTTCACGAGAGTTTGGTTTTGACTATCGTAATCAGCGTCATCTTGTTCACTTACAGCTTCATTGAAATCCTCACTAGAGGAACACGAAGTATCGGTTTTATTTTCCTTTATTTTTTTAAAAACATGTGTATACTCGGGTTCTTCTTCATTTTTTTCATAATTTTTTTGTGCTAACAATTTTAAGGGGTCGACTATCGGCTTAAATATTGTATCTAAATTTGAATTTTTCATATTTTCAGCTTCTTTTATCATATCAACCTTTCTTTTTATAGCTGCAGCAGATTTTACAATTTGTTCTTTGAGATCCGTTTCCATTTTAGTTACTATTCTAATCGGAGTCACCAATGGGAATGGTTTATTATTAACATTACAAGCATTTAAGTATCGATCCGCTATTCGTCTACCACTATAAATGTATCAAATGCTTTTCTGTAACATCCATTATTTCGTTCACAGTCTTTGTTTATAACTAAATAACTATATGGTTTATTCCATATAGTTGAACACATCTCTCGAAATTTAGACCATGACATATCAGGCCCCACATGCTCATCATAGACGTGTTTCAAATTTATGTCATCTTGCTTAAATAAAATAATTAGATTTGAATTGTCCCTTACTAGTTGTTTGGGTATTTTAGTATAAGTCTGATTAATATAAAAGCAATCAACATTCTTATGACGTCCCATGGCAAAATAATCTCGGATATTGTTTTGATTTTCACAGGCTACATCATCAAATATAATAATTGAATTCGGCAAAGCTTCATGTGGACTTAAAATCTCACTATTATGGTTATATTTATTAAATTGTGTATCTGTAACTAAGTCAAGTACTTTCTCTAAATACACATATTTAGGTTGATATAACGACTTTGAATAAACATAAAGATTACGAAATCGTAAACCATCTTTGTGTAACAATAAACTAATAACTAAGTTGGTCTTTCCACAATTTGACGGTCCACATACAATACACCGTATAGAATTAGGTAATAAATTGCCATGTCTCCTTGGCTCATTTGATGATGCGGGACATACACAGTCTAACTTTAGTGACTGTTTTTGTTTAACAAATTTCATAATAGTGTTTTAAAAACTACAACTTGACTGCATTGTTTCGAAGGTTACAACAAAATGATCTTATATTTCATCGTAAAACATTTAAATAAGCTTCGCGATATAAATTCATTTGTGGTGTAGGTCTTGTCTAGGGGTCTGGATTAAATCAATATCGACTGACTTTCATAATAATAAATTGGGAAGTTTGGCTCACATCGTTTCATCCGACGGTGCACGAAGTGCGACGTAGCGAGCTTGCGAGCGGTGAGGATGAAATGATGTGAGCCAGACTTCCCAATTTATTTACTACTCCGGTAGACGTAGCATTGATCAAGGTTGCGGGAAGCCACTGGATGTGGGTAGCGCAGGACCTATCGGTTTCGACATCCTTGCGGGAGGCCTATGCCCAACATTGGGTGACTCTTGGCTGATATCACAGCAAACCACACTCTATTTATTCATGGTGGATATCGAAACTAATTGAAATATTAAATTTATTAAAATAATCAATAGCTCTTAATTAAAATAAACTTACTGCTTCGTCACTTCGTCAGCGATCTCAACTATTATTTATTACGTAATTTTTAATTTCTTCAAAAGTTTGATTCGTGCGCGTTCGCGGGGCAGCGTAATTTTATTTATTTTCTTTTTTTTTGCGACTCGCGGCTTTGGATCGCGGAGATCGCGGATCTTTTGGCGCGCGGAGGGATCATTGCGTTAGAGTTATAAAACTCAACAATTCATTTAAATAGTTATATATTCAGGTAGTTATAATATAAACGTTTTAACAAATTTAACCTAAGTGAATAAAATGGAGTTTGCAGCGTGGAAGTACGTATTTTAATGTTGGAAAGAAGCGAATTTTCACTGCCAAATTCCATAAAACGCAAGCTTAACAAGGAAATGTGCTGTAAAGCTATAAAAAGCTTCCAAAAAAGTGCAATGCTAAACATTCGATGTCAGCGAAGTACGTTTAAAGTATTCTCTTTGTTTGCAGTTTTCAGTTATACGGGAAAATGCAAGACTCGTACGGGTTTTAGAGTGTGTGCAATTTTGTTTAAGGATAGCAAACATACTGACGAACCGCGATTCTGGAGGTAAGTGCTATAAAATGCGGGATGTTGGGATTGTGATTCTACCCGACACGCGAAGCAAAAAAGGTTATGGTTTTAGCGGTCTATGTATGTTTGTATTCACGTATGTTCCTCCGTAGCGCCTAAAGTATTCATCATTTCGTTATTTCGCTATTGACTAAGCTTGTAGGCGACTTGGATTTTAATCTGTAAGTTTACAAGTGTAATTATTGAATAAATAAATAAATCTGATTTTGATGAATAAGGTGTCAATCGAATAGTTATTTTAGTCCGGGTAACATAGGTCACATTTTAATCAACTTTAACAATAGGAGGATTCTGTTTTACCTTGTAAACTACGATGTTAGCCGATTTCATTCCTTTTTTCCGTATTCGCGTTAAAGTGCTTTACACTTTTTGCTTATTATGTTATAGGGTTGAGGGAGACAGGTGTTTTATTTTTATTTTATGTGATGTGGATGCTGAGTAATTTAGAGTGTAACATATATCCAGGACCCGTTGACAAAGTAACTAATAGAAACGAAAATGAAGTTTATAAGAACAAAATGTTTGGGATTGGCTTCAGCCGACGCTAAATCGGTTCACTATCCATTTGCATAAAAATATCTTGGCATATGGTTATTTATAGTAATGATACTTACGCATAAAATATTTAGTCATATCAAACTTAGCATAATTGTTTTAACCATAATTACAATCAGCATAATCATGTTTAAGCATAACATTCAGAACCGTAATTTTAAAAAGGCATAATGGTATCAAACCATATTTTATATTAGCATAATCATCTCCTACCTATCACTCAGCCATGTAGATACATAAAACACTAGACTCTCCCAAAAGCAATGCACTCCGCCTGGTCATAAAAAATAACCCTAACCTACCCATCACTCAGCCATGTAAGTGCATATAACACTAGACTCTCGACAAAATACTATTATTTGATAAACACTATGCCACAATATACAACATGTAAACTAAATAACCAACACCCTGAATACAGGTGGTTTGGGATCGGCTTCCGAGTTGATTTCAATAATTTTTTTTTTAAAAAAGGTTTTTATTAAAAAAAAAACAAAAAGTACCCAGAAAATATTGTACAACATTTTCTGGGTACTTTTTGATTCGGAAGCCGATCCCAAACAACCTGTATTCAGGGTGCTGGTTATTTAGTTTACATGTTGTATATGCTGCCAAAAATCAATTATGCCAAAGTATTATTATGCAAAAAGATATGCCAAATTCGTTATGCCAAACTATTTTAGGAATAAGTACATTATGTCAACGAAAGGGATCGCTGGAGAGGTGAAAAGTTGTATGTTTCATACTAGAGCAAATTTTTTGTCTCGTGCCTTTAAATCACTCACTGCGCTCGGTAGTCTATTTATGAATCACGCTATGCTCGTGATTCAATTCTAGACTACTTCGCTGGTTCGTGATTTAACATCGGAACTCGCAGCAAAAAATAACTTTGCTCACTTGTTGAGCAAATAACTATAAACCTTTGCAAACTTGTACTCTGAAATTATAACTCGTAAGTAGGTTACCTCTCATTGCGTATGCATTAACAACGGCAGAACAGCACTCGGCACAATGAAGTAGCTCTCGAATAAGTTTATATTTTAGAAGTACCGTCTCCTGTGTTAATTAACGTTTTTAATGAATAATCCAAATTAAAACCTCACGGGGCGCTGCAAAATGGAACCCGGAGTACTTTGGTGAAAAATTTAATTTACCCACGACAGTTTATTTTGGTTATGCGATCTTTTTCTTTATAACGATCACGAAAGTTAAGCTACCAAGTGCGCGGTCGGTACGCGGATGGGTGACTGAAAATTTTCAACTCTATTTTTCTCCGTGCTGCGTAAGGCATAACTAACACATCTATACATATAAATAAAATTGGAGTGTCTGTTTGTAATATTGAAATAACTGTTTTTTACTACATGCATATGGATATATATATATAAGGTACATACACCAAAATAACTTTTTTTACAATTTTTGTCTGTCTGTCTGTTTGTTCCGGATAATCTCTGAAACGGCTGGACCTATTTTTACGAGACTTTTTTTGGCAGGTAGCTGGTGTAATAAGGAGTAACTTAGGCTACTTTTCTTTTTTTTCTTTTGGTAAATTCTACGCGGATGAAGTCGCAGGCACAGCTAGTCCCAAATAAATTTGGAGCATGGTGGGAGAGAGAAGTAGAAGAAGCGATTTATTTATTTTCATTGTTTGTTTTTCACAATAAGACAAAGTTTGGCGTGCTAATAGTAACTTCTAATTTTTTTTCAGATTAATCACATCTTTGTCCATCTGAAAATACTCCATGTTCCACGATTTTTCATAGAAATTCGTATAAGTATAATAAGTTGACATAAAACCTGAAACTTTGCTTATTCAAATCTGTTTATCGGTAGTAACAAGTTTTAAAAGCAAAAACATTCTCTAGTAGTGAAATGCGAAACAAATACCACTGTAGCACGAAGTAAGCTTAAAACGAATAAGGAACATTATTTACTGTTACTGCAATTTAATACGAACTTTAATCTACCAGAAACATGACTCAAAACTACGTTATTAGGTTAGCAAGCAAAGTTTCTAGTTATTTATTAGATAAAGTTGTAAACACATTTTGTTTCGCACAGAATATTCAACGGAGAAGTGGAAGAATTTGAACATAGTTTATTTTTGACGCCGTCTTGGTGGAGTGCTCAGTATAGCTGCCTACACATCAAGCGGTACGGGTTCGAATCCTGGTAGCGGCAAATGTTTGTGTGACGAACACGAATATTAATAAGCGATCGGACAGAGCTTCAGGTAAGATTCGGTTACACACAAAGCCACATCTGGCAGTATGGGCAATGCAGTATCTTCACCAAAAAGTAACAATCCTTCAGTAAACAATCTAACACAAAAACCAAAGACCAGGACAGATTTTACACTCAAAATCATCTCAGGAGTCCGAGTATTCCTTATTCTTATTCTTCTTTTCTCTCTTTAGCCATAGTAAATTATTTCTTTCTTTCTTTTTCGCTTCGTGTAACTTAGTAACTAATAAAGGCAATAAAACCAAAGAAACGGCTAAACAAAAACTATCGAAATCACTATGCGGGTCAAATCCAAAGTTTCAAACCAATCTCGCTCGGTACAAAATTTAATAAGTTAGCCGGCATGTGCTGCTCATAAAAACTGGACACGTCTCGTGCCATGGGGGAAGGAGACAGTAAAACCTCTGAGAACCAAGTAAACACTTTGACAGTATGTTAAGCTTTGAAAGTTTTCACCGTATTTAAATTCCTCTGGTCGTGTTTTTGAAATTGAACTGATCCTAAACGGTTGGACAAATTTTGATGATTTTTTTAAAAGTTCAAGCGGATTTAAGAACGGTTTTAGATTCACAATTCGATCCGCTAGCACGTTTTGTTTATACTTTTTTAACAGTACAACGTATGTCGGACCACTAGTTTCTTATGAATGTTATCCGTTATTATAATCTTTACTTTTTTTATAACGTTTACAGAAGATGTTTAAATATTTCAAATTAGTAGGAAATTTTCAGCACAGCACAGTACCTATACTTAAATGTGTATTGTTCACTCTCATGTTGCATCTTAAAATGCACTACTGTTGTTTGTGTTGACTGTGTCTGATATCTAATACGATTAGTACGTAACAGTTGGGGTATTGTTTTATTGTAGAAAGATCCAAAGCCGAGAGATAAGTTACGACATAGTTTGTGGGTGGCCTTTCTTCTAAACCCTCATAGTTTATATTGGCCAAGTCCCCTCTTAGAAACATCTGGCATTTTATTTCTGTTATCTATTAAAGATTTTAGAAGAGATTTAAGATTTTCTCTTACCCAAACCTTAGCTTGTAGATTTAAGGTTTTAAATTTAGGTAAAAATATAATACGGCTTAGTAAACTTTTTGTTCTATGTTTATTTTATTCAATCATTGTAAATCACGACGCATCAAAATTTAACAATTTTATTTGAATCATTTTCATTTTCAAAATTTTGGAACGATATAACTAGATTTTTTTTCTTTTTCTTATTTTGCATTTTGATAGTCACCTGCTTAATTGTTAACAGTATCACTAACATTCATGGGTTAACTGGAAGAGATCTCTTTCAGAGATAAGTCCGCCTTTGCAAACTGTGTAACATAAGTTTTTAATGTATTTTTAAGTGCAATAAAGAGTATAACAATTATATTTGCTGACGTATATTTTTTGTTATATTAAATTTGGTTTATTTGCAGAAAAGCAGACTTTTTTATATTACAAATATTACCCACAGCTCTGTAGACCCCCTTTGGGTATATTAAGATAAATTGAAGAAAAAGTTTTGGGAGGTATAATGTGCAGCCACCTGTGGCAAATACAGGCTTTATAATGCAAAACATTATACCTATAGTTTAAAACAGAACTAGCAAATCTCAAACCACCTGGCAAACCAATGTCAATTAAACTTTCACTTATGACTATCATAACAGTAATCTAACCGTTATAACACTTAAAGCAACTTATAGCACTAAAAGCAACAAAATGCACGCTACAAAGTAACCGAAAGCGAGTAATCCTCGTATAAAGCTAAGACGGTACCGTCTCAGGCTCAGTCGCAGTTGCGGATTCCTTTGTTTCATATAACTTTGTTAGTGATTTCTCTCCACCGTATTTAATGCTGTCTCCTCTAAAAGAAACTGTAATTAACTATTACAGGGTTGGATTTAGATGTTCGCGTTATCTTATTTTTAATTACTATTTACGTGGGCCGCAGCAAGTTATTACAGCGTCATCAGAGATTTTTAAGAAGATCAGAACCCTAGTTGATTCTCTAGACTGTCAGGCAAACTTCTAGACATGTATCTCCCGCGAGGGTGTCTCGTCTAGAGTGATGAATAGGGTTACTCGTATGTGGAAGTCACCAGTTCTTAACGGCTGGTTTACCCACTTAAAACTGTCAGATCCCTTTACTCCGCATATTGCCTCTGCGCGAAAGCGTATAGTCATCCGCACGTACCGCGGCCTCATTAGGCCTCTACTCTACCTAAGGGAAAATTGGCTAGGGCATATCCTTTCGACTGTGGAAGATTTTTGAACTGTCAGATGAGTGATTGATGTCAACTGTGATGGCGGATTTCAGCCACGTCACAGGCAAGGGTTTTTTATGGTTCGAATTTTAAAAAAACTGTAATAACTCCAGTTCTACTAAGAATTAAGGCTTTCTTTTCTTGATTTTTGTTCTTAAATTATTTCTCTACCTATTTCTTTAAATCTATACAACCGTAATATAATATTTTTATTGTTATGTTATATATTACATAAGGTAATCTGTGTATTTGAAATTCTATGTATATAAGAAAATGATAGGAAATGTTAAATAATAAGTAGCATTTAATTTCATCATCATAACATAATGTAACAAGTCTGTTACAAACAATAAATATAAATATAATAAATAAAAAACGCGATAACTTCAAATACCCTCACTTTTGAACGCAAATTTTAACCATAGATTGTTTGTTTTTTTTTTCTCTAAACACTGTTGCAATGAATGTGTATCATACATCCAAGTTCTTAATAAACACATTCCCGACCTTATCGCTTTAACAAAGCTAATGAATTGTTTGAGATAAGCCACGAAATACGACACCTCTTAAGTGGCGGAAATCCGCCATCTCACAGATAGGGTTAGATTTTTAAATGGCGTTAAGTGGCGGAAATCCGCCACTTCACAGACGAGCGGATGGAAATCGATAGAGCCCTGTTCCTTCGCTCGCCGCCCCAACTACTGTAACTCTAGTGTCGCGTACATCCTTCTCCATCTTCCAGTTCGTCTACGTGGCTTGGCGCCGCAAGGGGATCATTCTCCTGCTTCTGTACTGCAGCCTCATTGTGAAGCATGGCTTGCTCACAGAAGGAGGCAACTACCTCCCAGGACGGCTCGCTGTCGACATTAGCTTTGACAATAGTCGACAGTGAGAGGTCAGTACCACATATTGCAACAACGAAGGAGCGGTAGGGTGCCACTAAGGTCAGACATCAGCTGTTAGTGGCGTTGCGTCACTGTACCCAGTGCCTTGTTAATGTTCGCGGAAAGATGGTCTGATAAAGGCAGCAGGTAGCTGCCGGCCGCAGGGCAAGATGGATCAGGTTGAAGATCGCAGAGAAGGCCTGTGTTTCAGCGAAAATGATGATTCTTAATTTACATCTAGTTTTTCACTATGTCTTATTATGGAGATCGACTAATAAGTAAACCATTTATTTTAATACGTGTAATACTTATAAATATACTCGTCTACGCCTGCGGCGATATTTCATTATGTTCTCAAGCTTAGAGCCTTGATCCATCTCTGTCAGCCGTAATGGTTTCGCGGTAGGATTGTTGCATTTTATACTATTTTCTCAGCGAATGTTACAATGCAGACAACGGATTTACTTATTTGTTAAAGCCGGGAACTTGCTCTTTATTACCGGACAGCTTTGAGCATTCTACTTGACAAAATTATCAAATTCCTTTGCTTTTCCTAGATACTAATGAAATTTTAAGTTTGAGACGCTCAAAATTTAAGTCAGATGTGTCAGATAAATTTATGTGGATGTTAAAAAACTCAATCTCGATAATTTCCTCAAATATTCACATTATTTTTAATCTATCTTTTTACACTAAATGTAATTTTTTAAATAGATTAGTTTAACTGATTTTAACATATGATGAACTGATTATATAATATGCCAAACACAATGTAACATCTTATTTAACACACAATATATAGAGGCACGCAGGTAACCGCGTCACCAAGTTAACGGGCGCGTCTTTCCGAGAAACGCTAGTGGCTGCGTGGGGAGCATTATGCTGCTGGTTTTCATTACCATTTTAAGTAGGAATAAAGTAACGATATTAATTTATTTTATCAGAATTTACGTATCACAATTAAGTAATAAAAAATCAACATATTTATTGAACTCTGTGTTAGGAATTTTGGTATTTAAAAGATATTTGAAAACGTAACGTTGTAATTGAATTTTTTGACTTCTTTTAATTTATCTTATTATAAAACTCATAAAAATGGAAATAAATTAACGAAGTTATATATTTTCTACGTCTACAGGACATGCTTTCACAAAAAGTTTGCACATAAGTATGTCCAATGTTCATTGCACACTTGCACAGTAATGAACATTTGCAACCTTCAAAATCTCACATTTCCTCTAACTAAAACACATTTGCATATTTTTATTCAATTTTCGTTTTAATCACGTTTTACTTTTAAACCGTGGAAATAAAATTAGTTGTTTTAAGTTTTTACAATAAATGCAACGTAAAATATAGTCTACATTTCAACTTTGCAAGAAATACAGACACAATATTTACATACGTGAGTGGGCGCGCGGTGAGACTGGCGGTGAGTAATTTAGTACCACCTGGTAGTAAAAACTACTTCCTCTAGCAGACTCCTATGCACTGATGGTGTCCGTCCATCCTTTCACTACGAGTTCTGAACAAAAGCCGGGGCAGCAAAATGCTCATAGCGTTGACGCGGTCTAGGGTTAATTATGTGCAATAAATTATTCGGTCAAAGACAAAACAGTAACAAACCCAATGACATAGAAATACTATAGAAATAGTATTTCTACATAGAAATACTATAGAAATAGTATTTCTATGTCATTGCACAAACCTCAGATGAATCAAAAAACAAAAACCGGACAGATGTTACGCTTGTATATCAACAGTCCGGCAAATTATAATTATAAAAAAAAAATATAACTAACGCCATGTCCTGGCTTCACACGGGTGGACTATTTTATTTTTTAAGCATTTTGGTATAAGCGTAGAGAGAATTTCTCATTTTAATTTGGGAACATTTGTATATTTATTATGAATAAACTCAATAACTACTGGACTGATTTTGATAAAAGGTACAAATATTGAAAGATAGGAAAAGACAAAGGCTACCTTTTATTGCGAAAAAAAGTGGTTGAAATAAGGGATGAAAATTTGTATGCAAGGTCGACATTTCCGAAGACAGGACCATGAAACTTCGAGTTTAGACACTTGATAAGAAATAAATAAATATTTTGTTCTAGAGTTTTTAAAATTTTGACCTGTGTGGGGATGAAATAGGGGATGAAAGGTAGCTTATATGGTTTCTAAACATCTAATCTATATTTGTACCAAATTCATCAAAAATAGGTTTAGTATATATAGTTTTTGGGTTTATTCGTTACAAACATACAATTTTTTCTTTTTTATAATATTATTAGAATAGATAATACTTAGTAAAGCAGGTCAGTAAAGCCCTCCTTGATAATAAAAAAAATAGCTTAAAGTAACAATGATACACATACCTAATGAATTGAAATATAATATTATATATATAGTCCGAAATTCAACATGGAGGCAGATCTTCTCGCAAAACTACACATAAGGACAAAGTAAAAATTCGCTTACAAAAACCTGTCTCATGATACAACAAATTGCTGGTGAGCCAAAGAAAGTTTTTTATTCAACTCTTTCCTTTCGTAAATAAAACTTTAAGTTAAGGGTTATTATTTTAGGCTCGCCGCCACTCGGATAATATCTTGGTTGGTTTCTAGAACTTTTTCGCTAGATGGAATTCGGTACGTTGGAATGCCATATAGGATCTTTATTTTGGGCGAAAACTTACCGTACCTTCCAAATTCAGTTACGAGAAAATTAGGGAGGGACCACGTCGTGTCGATAATCATGTACTAAGAATACTAAATTATAATAATTATTACGTATTTAAATGTTTGAAAATACCAAATAATATAAAAATCATGCTGATACAGGATCTGATCATGACAGGACTTTTTATGTTTTTTTTTTAAATTATATTTATCGTGGTACAAGTTTTAAGCATTTAAAATCATGCCAAGTACCTAAAATTATAACCAAAAACAATGTTGTCATATTCAAGTAATTACAAAACTTTCCATCGGTTGTCACATATTCTTAAGACTGGTTACGACAAAATCTAGGCTAGAAAAAGCTTAAATATAGATTTTTTTAACAGAGACGTTCTTTGCCGTCATCAACTGATACTAAGTAATGGTAATGCCAAATGTGGAAATGATTCGCCGGTAAGCATTAGCAGTAAGGGACTGACTACGTTATCACTAACTATGGGCAGATAATTGTAAAGTAGATATTACAATAGTGTTTATTATATTATTATCACTAATTATTAAAATACTTGAACATATGAATTATGACGCCTTCCAAATAAATACTATAAGAACAGTAAAGGGAGGATAAAACTTGCTGAGTTTTTTGTTGATTTGCTCAGAACAATGCCTTCTATTAGACTCTTGCACCGATGGCATCAAATTTGACTTTCATAAGCGTACAAATTGTAGCCTAAATTAATAAAGACATTTTGACTTTGTTTTTGTTAGCAATATTGTTATTTGCTTTGGATAAGATGGTGGTATTTTTAACCGACTTCAAAAAAGGAGGAGGTTATCAATTCGGCTTTATGTTTTTTTATTGTTTGTTACCTCATAACTCGTTACTGGGTGGACCGATGTTTGAGATTCTTTTAACCTTTGGAAGCTAGTGCTTGTCATGGGGTCCCATTTAAATTTTATCGACATCTGACAAATAGTTTTTGAGTTATCCCTAATAATGCCTATTTAATTGACATTGATGATATCGTAATTTTATCACTGTGTGTCTAAAAGATTTTGAGGTAGTTTCCTGAAAATTTCTATACTTAAAACACTGAAAAGCAGAAAAAAAAATTAAATAAAAAAAACCGCCTTCGAAATAAAAACGGGAGAAATAAAAATTTTGTTTATAAAAATCTAAATGTTTTTTGAGGTCGGTGCCAACCTCAATATTTGTAATAAACGTTGTCACTTGTATTTGGGACCGACCTCAAAAAACATTTAGATTTTTATAAACAAAATTTTTATTTCTCCCGTTTTTATTTTGAAAGCGGTTTTTTTTATTTAAATTTTGTTAACAACATTGTTATTTGCTTTGATAAGACGACAAAACCAAAGAGATTATAAAGTGGATACAGGTGATGTGAGTTGACTATAGTTTTTTGTAAGGTGAAGGTATTTCCTTAGGACGGGCGTTCCTAACTAGAACGGCACAAACGCTCGACCGCCTTTTCCTTCACCTATCATGAAATAATCTTAAACCAATATCTATATGAATCCACAAATATCAAGGTTGGAGATCAATTTAAGGCTACACTCGTCACAGCTTTGGAATGAATATGCAATTCTGGACTGAGAGTCTGTCTACATGCTATAGTTTCAATTTACAATATCAAAAGGAATGGTTATGGATAACTCTTGGTACACTGTGAAATGGATATTCTGTGTGGGCCTCACAATTTATATCGAAAGGTGTAGTCAGTTTCTATGTCCAAAGCTATATGTATTATGTAAGCTAATGTATTATCTAATTAACATCATGGGAAAATGCAATGACCCGTAGTACCATCTTTATGCAGCATAATTATGTTAATCACATCAAGTTATAGTTATATATGAAATAATATTTTTATGATATTTCCAAGACATTTCAATTAACGTTTTTCGTTTTGACGGGTGGTTGACATTACATTTTGCGTTTTCACGTCAACAAGCATAATTTAATAAACATTGACCAACACAGTGTATTAGGCTTTATGCTGTGCTATTAAGATTGGTTTCTATAAAGATTACTAACCTAGATACGACATTCTGCCGCTCGATTTGTCACACATGGACATACAAATCACTACGTTAAGTTCCTTACATTTTACTAAATCTCCTAAGCAAGGAGATCATTTGATATTTTTGTACTGATATCCTTTAAGCGATATAAACTATTATCAAAGGTTTCTGTTGGCGGTTTTAACTTAAAGAAGAAATACCGTCAAGTAACGTAGTTAGTAGTATCAATCATTTATTGATGATTTCCAAAATAAAAAAGGAAAATATTCAAGTTCGCTTTGATATAAAGCAGTAAAAAGGCGCCAAATAATAAGAAAGAAACAGATTATCATTATTTGAGATAATAATTCCATATTTACCAACGGTAATACAAGAACTATAAGTGAGAAATTCTAGGAAACATTTTCATTTGTTAGAAGGATAATTTGCAAAGAAAGAAACCGAATATAAATTGCTCTTTAACGAGATAATGTAATTAGGTTCACGATAGCCAAATAGAATTTAGTGCCGAATTTATCACACAGCTTTAATCCTTAACGCGTTTGCCATTAAGTTTAATCTGGAGCATCACACCTTCCTTCTACATCCAGGAATATCTCAAATTCGGATGGTCTTTGTTATGTCTTGTTTCTATATTGCTAATTAGTGTACCGTTGCGTTCGCTCCCGCCCAAAGGAAAGAACAGTTACTTACATTAAGAACTTTGTGTTTTCAGACAATATTCGCGTTGAACAACGTTTATTCGTGGAAGCCGTAATAAAATTTCAGCTGGTCGTTTTTGTCCTCTCTGTCTAGTGTTTAAACATGGACAAGAATGTTGGTTTTTTCACCTCAGTTGTTACGTGTAAACTGCGCAGCTTATTAAGTTGGTGACGTAAGTATTTATGTAGGTGCGTTAGGGTATTAAGGATTATACATATATACAGGTTGTAAAAGATTTGAACAGTCAAACGAGAACCATGTATTCTGCTCACCATCGTAACATTTTTTTTTTCTTTAGACTATACCTGGGAAATTGATAGTTACGATTTTATTGAAAGTCAAAGTCATATTTTTTTATCATTTTTTTATGAAAACATATTCAAAACATTATTTCTTAATTATTGTCCAAAGAAACATTATCATTTTTTTAGTATTTCATAACAAAACAATGGCTTCAAAACGTTAGCGTTCAATAGTTGCGCACGGACACAAACGAACGGGGCCGCCCGCCCCGTCTGGCAAAATTATCGCGGTTTTGCGAGTTGAGTTAGATTTTATTCTGGTTTTTAATTCAACATTCTTGTTAAATATCCAACATTCTTCAATTTTATAACGTTAGTTTACTTATTTACTTGAACCTTTACTATATATGTTAGCACCATTCACTTATTTGCCTAAATTGAAGAAGACTTAATGTAAAAATAACTTGCGTCATGAAAAGAGGCGAGCCAGGGGTAGTGCCTGGTACTTGTGACCCCAGGTGTAGGTTTACCGGGCCCATTTACATTGCAACAACGCTCACCGTTCACTACCCCAGCTTCCCTTTCGAACTATACATTATTCTGATTATATATTACTATATTTGACGCTATATACTACAAAGTATATAGCGTTATATCCAAGAAATCACAAAGTATATTGATGGGTATAAAAACTATCATACCTTGTTCTCCGATGCTTACACCTCGCTGACCCAAACGTAACTGAGCTGTCGCTTCGCAGCGGCCATCTTTTATACAACCGACCACGTGGCGTGGCTTAGCCACGTGCTATTTTAACTACAACTTTTATCGTGTTAAACTATTAATTATTATTATTTTTTAATAAAAATCTAATTGAATATGATAAATACATATTTTAAATACATATCTATACTAATAATATAAAGAGGAAAGATTTATATGTCTGTGACGAATAAACTCGAAAACTACTGGACCGATTCTAAAAATCCTTTCAGCATTAGAATGGTACATTATTCCTGATTGAAATAATGTTTTCAAATCCATATAAATAATAAATGTCTCAAATTAGAACAAATCAGTTAACAAGGTTCACTTCCTGTTTATCAGTTACAAAATGTAAGTAAAATCAATACATTTCCCAAATAATACAACTACCATAATTAAATGGATGAAAAATCATTCGAAAAAGGCTTAATATAAAAAAATAATAATTCAATAATATTACGACCTATAACCATACTTCACAAGCGCTATACATTGCGCGGTACAATTTGCGTTTTTTTTTTAACACCAAAAAATAAAATTCATTTCCCAACAATAATTTTTTGAAATGTTTCTTATTTTGATGTATAGAATACGTGGTTCTCGTTTAACTGTTCATGTCTATTACACCCTGTATATTAAAAATGTTAGGGATGGAATATTTTTAATGTATAAACAATATATTGACTAATTTTACTTTAAAATATCTACAACGTATATATCGTTCCTCATAAATTTAATTTTGTGCTTTATCGATACATTTTCTGTAAGATTTTTTTGAACGTATTCTTGTAGGTTGTTCTTCCATTTCGATTTTCGACGTGAAGTAAATACCTTCTTTACCATGGGACAAGAATTTTGAGTGAGCTCTGGTATTTCTTTTCATTCTTCATAATCTAAATCTAATGGTATTGGATGCTTCAACAGCAAATATTTATTTGATGTGGAGGATACCTGGCGATCAACTCCAAACTTGAATCAAGTCTGGAAATCCAATTTTTCATCTTTTATATAGTAGTAGGAAATGCACCTACCTGTGTATAGGTCATCCAGCAGCAGGGCTCAACTTGATTGGCATCCAGGCCCCAAAACTCCAGTTCTTCCTCAAACAGCGGCCCGCAGACATCCGTTGGATAGTGAAGTTTGCCCGTTCTGGTGAAAAAGAAGATATATTTAATAATAGTAAAGCACTGCAGGAGCTGCATCCTTTAACATTACCTAAAATAATAAAAAAAAAAACGCAAAATTATCGTAGCTAATCTTCCGTCCTAACGAGGCGGGTGTGAAATGATAAAGAATTGCTGAGAAAATGCGTATTAATGAGGCAAAATACAGTAACTATTCTAGACAGATTACTGAATTTCGTCGGATATGAATACTGTCACTTCAAACCTTCACGTATTCCCTCATTTCGAGAACGAAAGAGGAGTGAACAAGCATCTTGCAGGTCGGCAAAGCGAGGTTGGCTAGCGCGGCGGTTTACCTCTCACACCAACTATCTTCTGCTTCCCATCAGGCGGAATGGAGTCATTTGCTTGTCCTTTACTCATTCCTTACTGCACAGAATCATAGTTATAATGCATTTCTATTTTTATGGATCTCATGATCCATAAAGCAGCTCATATGATTCAACAGCTTATATTAATGTCCCCACCGAGGGGCTCGAACCAACCCCACATTTAGGGCCGATTAGGCCTTAGTCAACCACGCTGGCCAAGTGCGGGTTGGTTGACTTCACACACAACCTAGGAATTTCTTCATAGGTGTGTGTGCAGGTTTCCTCACGATGTTTTCCTTCACCGTAAAAGCGTCGATTAAACGTACATATGAATTCAAAATTTGAAAACACATTGGTACGTGGCGGGGATCGAACCAGTGCCTCCCGGGTGGGAGACGACGCTCTTACGCACTACGCCACCGACGTTTTTTATGGATACTAAAGAATAAACTATTTTATTCATAACTGTGCATTCAAACTTAGGTAGGAAATAAATGCGCCTTACCAATAAATACCCACATAACTTTGTATATCTATCACAATAGGAATTTGAACTTGGGCCTTCTGGTTCTATGAATGCGACCGACGAAAGGTCAGATAACTTTATAAGAATTCCGCGTGTTTATGCAAAATCTAATAAAATGCAAAGTCAGCTTTCATATAAAAATATGGTATTGCTTAATCAGAATATTGATGTAGCTAAAGATGATTATTTTATAAAAATCATTAGTAATTGCTGAAGGAGTTTAAAAGGTTTAGGGAGTACACTCAGGTTCACTTTTGCATTATAGACGTTTAGTTGATAATATTAGAACTAATTTCTTATAGAGGTTGAGAGATGAAGAACATTTTTCCATACTGTCCTCTCTCAACTATCTAAATAGGATCTCACTTATTCGCTCTTCGAATTTAGGAGTCTTTTTCCCACGTCGCTTGGATGTTCACGTAGTCGTTTTTTTTCTAAGGTATTGTTGAAATTGACGCGGTTTTGATTCAAGTTTAATACCCACATCAACTAACTTATATGTAGAACACGAAACCCAAAATATCTAATGAGCGAGCGAAGTTAGGTCTGATTTCATTACGAAAATACCAAGGACGACTACACAACATTGCATGTTAAGAAATGGTGTTTTGAATACTAAATAATAAATTATAACCAGTGCAAACCACACGATATTAGAAGCTTTATGGATCAACAGGTAATACGATTAACTGATCAAACAACCATTGAACAAATTTCTGTACGTGGGAAAGTCGCAGCAAACAGATCGATATGGTCAGATTTGTAAGAACTCTAGATAAGAGTGTAAATGATGACCTGATAATATAATTGTCGTGTTATCACCTGTATATAATTATTCATCATCCGATTAATCTCTCTAACTTACAAAAAACAGAAATCAAATATAATAATAGCAAGCTCTAGATCGGCAATCTGAAAGAGAAAGCATACTAACGGGCATATTAGAGCGAGATGAATAGACGAGACCATTTCACGTACACACTGGTGACTTACGTCGGCCTCTCAGTGTGTTTGAACACACAGCAACAACAACTGTGCATTGTGCTGTACTATTTTTCACGCACACACGCACATTGCTGCATTTGGTTATTGGATTCTCTCTAGTTGACTGATTGCCGATTTATAAACGTAAGTAATTATAAATCTGTGATAGAAACCAACACGCCCTTGGACTAAAGTTAGTCATGGTTTGAAACTGATGCTGTCACTTTTATTTGCTGAATGAAAGATAGAGTTAGCATCAGTTTGAGTTTCTCCCGAGTTCTTGCTGTAAAAACACGTGTTGAGAGACTCCATTTTTAACCTCAATCTACCTTACGATTGTCTGTTACTTTAAAGTACATTTTCACTTGACATTGGCGAAATGCGTTACATATCGCGAACGCGATTAATTAAAACAAAAGAAGCATCAGTTTTAAACCTCTAACGGGGATATTGTCCCAGCTACATGTCGCCTGCTGCTGGTGTTTGTGGCAGCAGTCGGCCACGAACTTGTATCTTTATGCTACGTGTGCAGGCGCTTTAAATTCGAGGCTACTACGCTGTGAATTATACTGTGGCCTACGCCTTAAGGTTGTAGCAGAAAGGGATCGTTATCGTCTCGCCTTTCGCCTCGCCATCCTCCAGGCGTCAACGTAACGTAAGCACGTAACCAATACGGATCACCATCTCCGGTACGTCGACTCGGCTACGGTTAGGCGTCGCCACGCGTACGGCTCGCCGACTGCTAATTGACGGCTAGGTACATAGATTAATAATTACTGACGTTTATAAATTGGCAATGAATCTACTGGGACTAGACCGAAAAAATGCACCTATGTGTGAGTAATGCGTAGGTGTGTGTAAAAAATAGTACTGCAGCCTGACTGTTACTGTCTTTTCTACGTGACTGACAGGCCGACTTAGGCCGCCTGCGTGTACGTGAAATGGTCTCGTCTATCTATCTTGCTCTAATAAACGCGTATGCTCTCTCTCTCTTTCACATTGCCAATCTACTATATCTATGGCTAGGCACCATTTCAATCAGTTTCAAACTCAATAAAACACGCTCGGAACATGACTGTACGTTGTCTTGTGAATGAAAGCACGTTCGGCAACTATAGTGTACTGCAGACAGGTCGCGGGAGGGGTGAGAGGGGGACGCGTGGTCAAAGAGACGTAGACTCGCTTACGGATAGACGTAAGCGCGTGTACAGAAAGACGTAAGCGAGGGGACGACGAGTCTTCAGCGCGGGATACACACGTTGGTCACGCACCGCATATGACTTGTCCCGAATATGTGAACTGGTCCTGGTATGTGAACTTGTCCCGAAGCGAGGCGATGTCGTTACGTTGCTTATTAGTGAACGTAACAGTATGGAGTTTCATACAAAGGATACTAAACTGCTCGAGCTAAGACATACTGATCTGTTTCAGAGTTTATATGTGTGCTGTCACCTTTATAAAGGCTAAACGCAGAATTAACTAGATAAAAAATGGCGCCGTTAATTAATATAAACGAGTGGTTCTGTTCAAATTTAATCCTCTTATCTGAGTTTTTCACTATAAAACTCTATTACGGTAATCCTGCGAAGATTTTTAAAAAGGTTTTCCGTGTAATTATTTCGTTATTGCACTTGAAATATACGATTTTTATTCATCAAATTAGCAGCAAGCCTTTTCCCACTAATTTACGACATTTGAATTTATTATTTTGCATTTTGCCATTCTTTTGTCGTCGTGTGGTAGTGGTCGTATTGAATACTAACATGTTTGTGTGCGTAGGCCTGTTGTACGCAGCCGGACTAAGATAATGTTGATCTTACGTAACGACATCTATCGTAATAAGTCACCCGAATGCTGGAGGGTGTCCACCAACAATAGTACGCCCACGGAGTGTTGACATCTGGTAGGATAAATCTTGTTTACTAATGTGTTCGCTGAGTCCAAATTTTAAGAGCAGCGTAGGAAAATTAAAGATGACTTTGGAATAGAACGTTTTTATTGAATTTTTTAAATACAGATTACTACTGGCGCTAGCAATACATAAAGAACAACATTGTGTATGTATGTATGTGTGTTGTGTGTGCCCAAAGATGTCTGTGTGTCACAAGGCTACGAATATGAGACAAAAAGAAATACGTATCGAATTCCATTAAAGTCCCAGAGTGTTAAATTCACCAGCAAAAGGATGATGGCGCTATTTTTAAGAAAGATGATTTACGGCTAATCGTTAAAACACATTTTACGACAGCGGATCTTACAGCCAACGACAATAGACTCCTGATACAAAACCTTATCCACCTAATCTAATACAGAACAGTTTTTAATAAAACCTCCTTTGATCTAGGATCTCATTCAAACGAAATCCCCGTCCGACGCCTTGCCTTACTCATAAATCCACCTCGAAGTAGGCCTAAATAAGTAACATTTTTTATTTTGACACATCACAAAGAAGCCTCGCTGAATTGAAAAACTCCAGTGTATTTTTTGCTTAGTCCCCCTGGTGGATCTTGCTTTTAAAGATGTGAATTTTTTATTAGATATTTAAATATGTTCGATGGAAAATTTCTTGAGTGAGCCGAGAAAGTTTGACTGTGAGTTTTATGTGTAACGCAATAACGGCGAGAATCGAGTGTGTTCAATATAGATAATTTGTTCGAAAGGTTCTACGGTGTTTCCGCTCATGTTTACATAAAATTCTAAAGTAAACACACGTAGTTTTGAAAAACACGATGCATTCAGCGTAAAGGACAAGATCAAAGCAATTGGTATAACCATACTTTACAATTACAATGTAAATGGCCTGGTCAACTCATGACAGGATCTGATTGGTTACAACAAATGGCAAATCTAGTGGAAAAAAAGTACAAAAGTAGTAGCACAACTTTCATCATCAATAACTTTGCACCAATAATATCTAAAAATGTTGAATTAAGGACTCTTTTAAATAAAAAGCAGTATGCACCGAAAAAAACTGTGAACATGAACTCATATGAAGTTGAAAGAGCACAGAATTTCAAAAAGTGCCCATGGCTGAATATTAGAAAAGTTTCCGAACTGTTCTTACCATTTAGTAAGACCTTGCTTTCTGCCAATAGAAACGTGTTGAATTTAAAACAGTCACGAGTTTCACCAAGATAAGCATCTTTGGTATATTATGTAGGAGTTTTTTGATCCTCACGTTGTGAAATCACTTTCGCAAAGGGAAGCTAAGGTAAATGTTTGGGATTAGAATATTTTATTACCTCGCCGCTAAAGAAAGGTCATGCTTGTATCCTTCTGCACATAAAGCTTAAAATATATCCCTCAGGAGCTTCAAATGTTTTATTACATTTTACATGAAAATGTTTGTGAATTTATCGACAAAGATAAGAAAAAGTAATCGCAGGTATAGCGAAAGGTCGTTGTTTTTGAGAACACGTCTGCAGAAGTATTTTGGAAAAAACTATATTTAACATATTTGGAAACCCTTCTGATGTTTTTAAATAAAATTTGTAAACAGAAATGCCCAACTAGTGTAAAACTATTTGAAAAATAGAAATATTTGAGCATGACTAAGTCTATGGGTTTCCCAAACCCTTTGTGGTGGGTCAATGTGCCTATGTATCTTAGCAGTTAGAAGAGACTGCACCAGTTCAATTTTCTTAGTCTTACTTCATTCTATTTTATACATACTTAAATGATTCTGGAACAAATAAATATTGGAGCTTACATATTGAAAAATTGTGTCAGAAAAATTTGAGCATGATAATTTAGGTTTACATAATAACATGGAAATAATACCTGTAATAGTTGAGGACCTGCGCGAATACCCCTGGGTGCCTGTCGAAGAAGTACTCGTTGAGAACTGGATCGTAGTTCGCGAGGGCCTCCGTCAACCGGGATAGCCGCGTTGCTGGGATTTTCTTTAGCGTCGCTTTGTACGTCTCGTGACGGATGCCTCCCACGTTGAGAACCACGCGGTTCTCCGCGTCCATGTTTAGGAGATTCATTTCTGGAACAACCAACAAGGTCAAGATAAAAATAAATCTGAAGCAAATTTTGCTAGAGATCCTATAATATATATAGTATATCTATAAACAGATCCGTAGCACAAAACCAAATGTGAAGATGTACTAAAGCAAGAAAATGACCTATAAATATCGTTATTTGATCAATTTTTATACCGTAAGCAAACGGTCCACAAAACGGCAAACGGTCACCGTAACTTGTAAACCCTTTTAATAACTAAGTGTCAGATCACTTTGTTCATTCTAAACGCTTCAATTTTCCAGTGAGGCTCTGGAATAGTTAAATTTCGAGCTTAAATCGTCGTCTCTTTACAGGAAACAGATTTGGATCATACATTAATCATTTTGTGAATTCTCGAGCAAGAGTGTTATTAAGATGCAAGATGGAATTCAATAAGCTTTAACATATAAATCATAGCCTTTATTGAAAAAGTAGTATAAGGAGAACATCTATTACTATAATAAGTTCAATAAATTTGTCACGGTCTAAACCGTCTTTCAATATACTTACGTTGATTTTTAATAAAAAATCCATACATAACAAAGCATCACATAACTATCAACTATAATAATTAAATATTCTATACTAATGTTAACTTTTACTTATTTTAAAACAAATATAAACACAGCAATTGTTATTTGAATCAACTTGTTTTGATCTGTCTACTAATGACAGTTCTCATGTCGGCTGACGCCGATACCCGCTTCTAAATTATATTATTTATAATAATGATTCTGACTACCCTCCATTTTAAAAATATCTCGAACTTTGTATACAAGCCTTTTGGCCCATCTAATTTGTGCCATAAATTAATTAAATAACTAATATATTTTAACTTGTATTTTCTGCCCATGGAAAATCTGATAAACATTTTAAATTATTTTTGTTTACATGTTTTACTGCAGCAACCATAGATACAGGTACTCTATATAAACAGTCCTTTGGTTATGGTTGCATTATTCATTAAACGGAACTCCCACTACAAATTTTTGGGAAAGTTCCAGAACAATTCTAGTATATAAACTGTAGCTCGGAGAAACTGGGTCTCTTCTTCCATTTTCTCCAGCTACAGTTAATATTCAGTAAATATCTGTATCTAGTGTGCGATCCCCGAACTAGGGTGAGTGTGTGTTCTTAACCTATCATTTTAACGTTTTGCATCTAGCTTTTTAATAATTTAGTAAACCTAGTGTTAAATCGCAATTTCATTTAATTAACGTCTTAATTATTATTTAAATTCCTTGCACTAATAGATATGGTAACCTTAATTTGGATAGGTACTTTTTAGTGGTAAATTTGCAAAACGTTATTTATGATTATTTTGATATTTAATTCCTATACATTATACTGAGGTTGTAATCATGTGAAACGTTCCACTAAATGGGCCGTGGACAGATCACAATCCACAGCTATATTCTTTTAACAATTAATCTATGTAAAATTATTTTCTATGAGACCGCTAAGAAGGGTGCGTTTAGAAATCTATCGAGTTGAATAACTATTTTAATTTAATATGTTGCTAAAAAGTAAATACTTGAAATTAACTGTTCTTTCTTTAAATAGTATATAGTGACCACATGTTGACCTTTGCTCGACCTTTACCCCCTATAATTTTTTGATCACTTTATCACCCTTGTAGTTCTTTTATTAATTATTTTATTAAAACATTTCAATTGTAGCTTCGTCCCTTTATACCCTAACCTTAGCCGGTCGACTTTAGCGAACACCTGTTCATATCTTTCTAAATAACATTTCAGGGATCCTATCTACGGGCAGCCGCCTACCCTGCTGCTCCGCTGCTGTGCTTCGAGCCACCCTACCGGCCGAAGCTGAACCCACGCCGACCACGCTGGTAGTCGACGTGCCTGGTTCCTGCCGCTTCCTGCGCTAACCGCCGAAGCTAAGTCTCTCTTTCTAAAGTACGAGAACCCCAGTGCGAAAGCCTGTGTTAAGTTTAACTAATCTTTTATTTCTCTCTTTTCTGCACATCTGGCCGTGCTTCCCACGGTCAGAGCGTGTCAAATTCGATGTAAAAGATAGTTTGACAACGACAACTTTTTTATTATTATCAATTATTACTGCTAAAATTTTCCGGAGTTTGGACTTAATTATACCATTCAAATTGTTCTCTACTGCAGTTATAACAAACGTAGTACACTAAAAGGGATTTAATTTACTTTGTTTAATCTCCAGGACTAAATTGGACGAGCTTGTATGGACGTTCCTTGATGTCGTATGAAGTTACACAGAAATAAATAATTGCTCACCCAAAAATACTTTGCCTCTGACATTTTGAAAGGGTTGTCCTAAAGTTTAGAACTGGCTGTAATCATGACCCCTAGCAAGAGCGGTCATGAAGAAAATAATTATGAAAGACTTGTTCAAAGCCAGAATTGTGGTGGCTCTATAATTATACAACTTTTGATAATGACCGAAACTTTCATGGAAATGTATGATTGTGAGTGCTTTTCGTTTTGTTTGTAGTGAAGAGAATATGATACATTGTTTTTCATATCGTGTTCCTCTTTGAGAAAATTATAAGGCGCTTATTTGTTTGGCACTCGATTTTCGGTTAATGGTAGGTTAATAAAGTAGTCCATAGCTCCATTAATAAAAATCGATATTGAGGCAATTACCAAATGTAGTGGACTTTATCAAGCAATCAAACATTAAAATTATTACTGTTCTTTATTTTATAAACCATGAGAGTCCAGAAGCTTATGCTAATTTGTTGTCTATGTATATAAGCCCGAACTGTAGAGATGCTTTAGAGTGGAATATATGTCCTGGTTGTTTGGTTTTTGTTTGTTGGATTACTGAAGCATTGTTACTTTTTTGGGTTAGGTTAGGTTAACTTGTCTGGGGTGCTATGTTCCGAGATCTCCCCGCGGTGCACCCTGGGCCAACGTCTGGTGCCTCCACAGATGGCTGACATCGGAACACGGAAAGGAATTTTCAGGACCTGTGGACCTTTGGATCGTGATTTTTGCTGATAGGCTGTTGGGTCGCCTTGTGCGGAACTAGGAGGTTGGACGCTCTTGACACGCCTCTGCTGTCAGAAGTGGCGGATGGATGCGACCTTTGATTTGGTTTTCTGCGGTGGTGTCATGGGAGGCAGAAGAGGTGAAGCTCAATTCATCTTCAGCCTTATCGTCACTTACTATCATGTGAAATGCAGGTTAAATGAAAACGAAAAAGCTCTATATTTAAATGGACTTTGCTAAGTACTTTTAAATCGTCAAAACCCTACCACCATTTCGGGACGAAATAATAATTATTATGCTGAGATGGAGAATGGCGAAAGAAACTCCACAGCTTACGATTTCGTAATGAATTCAAAACATCAATACAAGTCAATAAATAATTATCAATACAATTTAAGTTACAGTTTTACATGCGTAAATTTTGGGTAGTTATTACTCCCACGCATTTGGATTATTTATCTTGTGAAAGCTTTTCTATATAATTCATATTAATGAACTAAGTAATTTAAATTTTGATACCCACCACCATTTTATGTTATTGTTAGATAGGTAAACTATGTTATAAAAATACAATATGTGCTATAAAAAATCCAATAATGTATTAGTTATTTACACAATATTATTCACGAAGACAAAGTCATCCTATTAATTGCACGTGTCATACAATTGTCCATCTAATGATAACAACTAACTATAAGACCTACGTTTACATGAAACAAGTAAACATGAGATGACCAGGCCAAGAGCTATCCTGACAAGAATAAAAAGTCTGCATATAATTTCAGATTTGAATTATATATTATTAGAATGAACTACATTAATGTATTTTTTTCTTGTAATCAAATTTCTCAATTTCTTATGTGAAACTGTTGTTATACCATATATTTGTTTTGTTTTATGTTATCTACTACTGTTAGTCACAAGGGAAGAAGCGGATCATTGCCATCACGAGAATTTTTTGATTACATACTGGGAAGTCCGACCAACATAATTGTATCTAAGACTAGCTGTGCCCGCGACTTCGTCCGCGTAGAATTTACCAAAAGAAAAAAAAGTAGCTTAAGTTACTCCTTATTACACCAGCTACCTGCCAAAAAAAGTCCTGTCAAAATCGGTCTAGCCGTTTCAGAGTTTAGCCGGAACAAACAGACAGACGGACAAAAATTGTAAAAAATGTTATTTTGGTGTATGTACCTTATATTTATTCATATGCATGGAGTAAAAAACGGTTATTTCAAAATTACAAACAGACACTCCAATTTTATTTATATGTATATATAGATGTATAGATTACTGAAATAAACGCATTTATTATTATTATAATTAGAAGGGCACACGTTTTGCTATTTTTGGCGTATCATCATTACAAAATTTATAAGTCGACACACAAAGCCTCTCCTTTTCATCGAAGGAGGCAGTAGTCCACCACGGCTGCACAGTGCGGATTGGTGGATGGAGTATAAGGTCTACCTCTTTGCTGATCTATTAGTCGCGTTCTACGACACCCATTGGAAGGTAAGGAGTGATGCTACTCTACTCTGCCAGCATGACACGGCCTATTTTCGCGTAGACAATATTTTAAAATACCCGCTTTGCTCCTTTGGGAATTCAGCGTATCTTTGAACCATTACTCACAACTGCGCTTAAACATTTTCCAATTACTTATAAATGAGCGGCCTTTTGTAAGCCGTACGTAAGTAAATTAAAATTACGCGTTTCCCTTAAAGTAATTTATTTACGGTATTTACGATATTCATTTACCGTAATTAATAAAGGAGAAAATCGTCATACTAAGATGGGATGGTGACTGAATAATTCTATTTAGTTCGTTAGATAGAACGCTAAAAATATTGGAAATTTTATTTTATCACGTAAGCATATAATGACCGTGAAACAGTCCGTTGAAAATGTTGAAATGTCTTGTGATGCACTTTTAACGAAAGCGTAACGCCAAAAGCCGCCTCGCCTGAACTTGGATACTTTATATCTTTTTACTTTCTCGTATTACGTAGTATAGAGGAAGTCTTGCAATAGTCAAAAAATTCGATCTCGAGATTTTGACGGATTTACAACTACTTGAGTCCAAAAATACCGTTTTTGAAATTATGTCTGTGTTTGTGTATCTTTGCGTTAGCACGAAAACTTTATGCTTTAACTTATTGCAACCAAATTTAACATGCATATATGACATCAAAATATAAGGTTTCTATCAACTTTTGAGTCGTTTCCGGTATACGACAAAGTCAAGGGGAGACCACTCCCGATTTTTTAATATTTATTGGTTCGAATAAAAATATCTAATAGTAAAAATACGTGTTTAATATTTTTGGCAATCTATCCGACGGAATTTTTAGAAATAGTCCTATTATTATTATAAACGCGAAAGTTTTGTATGGATGTCTGCATGTATGTTTGTTACTCTTTCACGCAAAAACTACTGAATGATTTTTTTATAAAACTTTACAATAATATACCTCGTACATCAGAATATTTTTATCCAGTCATCATCTCTATTGCATACAATTTTCTTAAAACGTTCTGGAGCTTTCTTAAAACGCGGGTGCTGCATAGAAAAATGGATACCGTGGTATAACTACTTGAAGTTCGTGCCATCGTGGGGAAGTGTCAGACTTCAGAAGTAGATAAAGACTTTGGTACCATGTCGTAGCAACGCCTGTATTTATACAGCAATAGTTGCTACTGGTAAGTAGTTATAAATAATTATTATGACAAGGTACTAAAGCTTAATCTAATTCTGATTCCGAACCATTACAGAACACCGCTATCTGGTAACCAACTCTTTATAGGGTTGTAGTTGTTTTATTGGTGCACTGGAATAAATAAATACAAAACGAAAAGTATTTCCCTGAATATTTTTCAATTGTGTGTTCTATTCTAAGAATGTCAGGGCTGTTTATTGCGTGACTTACTCGCAAACTCCCAGAAGCCTCCTTACACTATGAAGAAGAGCACACCGCTACGGTGACCGGCTCTGACCCCTCCTCCTCGTGAGCTCGATGTAGCCGCCTTCAAGTCTGCTGATCTTCACGTGTGGTGACATCGCTGCCGGCCGAGGAATTAATCCTGGCGACAAGAGGAAAGGTATATCAAGCTATTTATAATTACTAGTCAAACCGGCTAGGGTTTGCTATGGCTCAATATGATTTTAAATATTATACAGGCCATATTTTAATAGTTAGTAACAAAAAAATCTTATGAACTATTTTAGTAACTTAATTTCAATAATGATTGTAAAAAATGATGATGATGAATGATTGAAACACCGACAGAATAATTGTCTAAACTCTAGGCATGTATTTATTAATTGCAATTGCAACAGATTACTAAGTAGTGCGACTGGTGCGCCATGTATACATACACTCTTGGATTGGCTATCTTCGCATTTGGGTTCCACTTCCTACGATCATCGTAGCAAGCATGCTAATTTTTATAAAAAAAATTTGCAAAATTTCAGGACTTTAGGTTAATGCATCATAAACTTTCCAAGATTTGCGAACAATATACGAAGCTGTATTCTTATGAACAGATATTGTTATCCGTTGCAATTTGCATGCTACTTTACTGAAACCTATAGGTCTCGGGACCTTAACCCTAAATTATTTTCACTTCAAGTGTACAGCAATAATACTTCTTATTACAACCATGTAAGCATGTCCCGCCTTTACAATGATCTGACTAAAGAACATACCGATAATAGATGTCATTAATTTTCGCTCGGGTGTTTTCAAGAAAAAAAAAAAAACAAAAAAGAAAACAAAAAAAAAACAAGAGGTATATTTCTATATATTTGTGTTAAATTTGTAATTTTCTTTTAATTTTAATGTTTAACTCATTGAAAATTTAATTTAAAAAGGATGTACGTTTTGGAGTGCAGTTTAAAGTTGTAATGGTAAGTTAGTGAACTATGAAGCATTAAAACTTGAAGAGAACCTAGTTATTTAACTTAAGTTCATAAAATAATTTGTCATAGTTTATGTGTTGACTATTGGACCTACTAACCAAAATTTCACTATTGCATATTAGGTAATGGCAAGTTAAAAAAAAATTGACATTATTTTTGTGTTCGTGGACGATATCATTATTTCATCCCCAATGAAATTATCATTTGAACAAAAAAGTACTCCACCAATTTCGGTATAATTTATACGGGATCACCTTTGAAATATGACCTTCCTAACAAAAAAAGAATTATCAAAATCGATTCATAACATTCACACGGCGTAATCGCGGAACATACATACAAAAAAAAAACATACAGTCGAATAGAGAACCTCCTCCTTTTTTGAAGTCGGTTGAAAATCACGAAAGACATCATTTTCGTTTGCCATATTTGCATAGTACAAGTACTTATGTAAAATATACCGACTCCGCAAGCAGTTACGGACCCTCGCAGCATCACATCATTAGCGTAAATGATGATAACATGCAAAATTACCTATCGTGTTTGCGAACTTGTGTGGGTATATGAAAAAATATCTCATTTCGGAGTCAATTCTAACATACGCAGTTGTTATGATAAAAAGTTTCATAAAGGTAAATTGTGTATGCCTCATTTTCTTGTTACAGACGAAATAAAAGAATGAGTTATTACTCGTTTATTAATGTTTCATTAGGAAGTAATTTTTCAAGACTTGCGTTGAAATTATTCAGACCAGGTTTCAGTTCAGGAGTTTCAGTTTGTGGATCATATCTTATAAAATATGGTTGAGTCAACTTATAAAGATCCTAATAAACTTTCTAATAAATATTTTTTTAAATTTGAAAATACATTATAATTTTTTTTTATTTTTTGTAGGTCTTTTATATTATTTGAAATACTGTGTCTATGTATGGAGGCAGAAGAAACACCGCTAATTATCTAAAGAAATGCAATTACAGTACACTGGGCCCGTTACCTGGCCAATCCGGGTTCACTACAGGATGTCCACGGTCCACGTCCGGAAGCCTCCTCGTGGGGGACCCTGGTAACGTGGTGGGGAAACTTTCTCGGCGGTTGTGTGGCTTTTGATGTTTGATTTGTGTCCCCTTGGCATTCGAAATCACATGCCATCGTCGAGTTGTTTTTGTTTTCCCACCACGGCTAGTTCCTGACGGCCCTTTTCAGGGCCACGACCGCGCAGTCCGATGGCTGCTCACGGTGTCCTAGTCAGGAGGACGCGCCAGGTCGAGCAGCCGTCGGTGGAGGAGTGGCTGATGGCCACCAATTGGTGTAAGGAGTGCGTAGACGGGCAGCGTTGGGATGGTCTCGGTGTAGTTGCGCTCACGTACGCAGATCCCGAGCCGTCCCGTAATAGCGCACTGAAGGTCAGGCCGGGGAGGATGTTTAGTGGGTATGGAGGGAACGCCTTTACCTCGAGTCCCACATATCCCCTGCGGTTGGCACCACCCCACAGGGACGATGCGTAAATATGCATTTGACCTCCCCGTCAACAAAAAAAAAATAAGGATGTCCACTGTAGACTTCCTGGGAGACGAGTCTAGTCGAAGTCGGACGAGCTAGGGGACTAGCCGCTCGAACTCGCCCGAAATGGGTAGTATCTCAGAAGACCACAGTATATGGCAAAGACACACTACATTGTGATGTTGTGTAACGACACATTGTGCGATGATTATATCACTGCAATAGTACATTTATTATCTAGGGCGGTAAAACAAAGAATGTCTTTGATCGCAGGAATTAGACGATTCATATAGCTGGGGATATTTTTACCGCCCGAGGTAAGTATAAAATTTTATTTCACCCCCTGACCAAGAAGTGGGATTTTCCGTACGCACATCGTGCGGAAATTGCCACTTTCTGGTCAGGTATGGCATGAAATACTTTTCTATCTACTATGTATTAACACTATTAGCAATACAATGTATCGAGGTGTGTGTCCTCTTACTACTTTTCAATACAAAAGTAATTAGCTGTCCATAATGACACACCTTTTGTAATTTTCGGTGGGACACCCTTTTAATGTCCGGAATCGCTTAGTAGGCGACGTGACCTCAATATTTACGTTAACAATTCGAGCTGACGGGCGAAGTTTACGTTCTAAGTGAACTACACACGTGATCTGTTTTGATTAGGGGAAAAGTTTCGACTTTAAGGGGCAATGATTACTTTTACCGTCTACTAGGCTATTAGAAACCTTAATACCTACTTCACGCTCACACCAATCATATACTAACTTAAATTAAGTATCATCAGGAACTTGTGTTAAGGATACTAGATTAGCGGGCATAATGAATCAGATACTTTTATAGACTAATTAAGTAAGCCACCATAACTCGTGAACAAAATGTTCTTGTTCAACATATATAAACTATTGCTCCTACCTGAATTCAAACCCGGACCGCTTGATGTGTAGGCTTCGAATCAACATTATTAATATAGTCCAAATTCGTCTAACCGATTTTCTTATGTTTGATAGGCACCTATTGTGAAGCGAAGATGAGGCCTAAGATAGTACACGCTCGCCTAGAAGATGCTTGTACACTCTGGCCTTAAAGATATCTAGATTATATTGATCCGGAAAAACAGACCTTGGCAAAGAGTTCCACTCCTTAGCTGTTCGCATAATGAAACAGGAAGCAAAGCGCTTCGTGCAGATGGGAGTTATATCTGCAACGTAAGGTGGAAGCCTTTGCCGCGCCTGGTCGTCCGGTGGTGGAAAGGGGCTGGGGGATCAAATTATGGAGAACCTTCGCATGCTCTCCGAAATACAACCGATAAAAGACCGAGAGGCAAGCTACATGTCATCGGTGCTCAAGGCTCTGGAGATTAGCCTCAGCGAGTGCCTCACTGCCAATGAGTCGCCTCGCTCTGTGCTCCACCGAATCCAGTGCATCCAACTGATAACATGCAGATCCGACCTAAAGGTGACAACAGTACTCCATGCAGGAACGTACTTTGGGTTCGATTAAGGCTTAGGAGCTGCTCAGATGTAAAATATCGTTTCACCTTTGAAAGAATGCCAAGTTTTTTGGCTGCAGTTTCAGCAATGGATTCGATGTAGCGACCGAAATTGAGATTAGCAGAGATATCTAGATCCAAGAGGTCCAGATAGTCGCTGACCAGAACGGAGCCATTACGGAAAGTCGGAGTTAGATGAAATGCCGTTTTACCTAGAAGAGATGTGCCTGCGTTTTGGACGGATTGAACCCAACCAAGTTGGCCTCACACATAGGGAAAGAGCTTCCAGGGTTGCATTCACTCCCTCCACCATCGCTTCCCTCAAAGATCGGACATCGGCATCAAACAAGTATGTCTCCGAAACTGTGCTGCCGTCCGCGTACCCAAAGATGAATGAAATATGATATAAAATAAAAAATAACTATAGCTAATACAATAAGTAATGTTAAAATCGAATAGTCAATGCCATGCCTAACAATGTGTGGACGGACAGGCAACATTTTAGGTAACAGTTTCCAGATATAACAACATGAAGCATCAGCAAGCATTGCCGACTACGCATGGAGCTCGTAATTTTTGTCGACGTGGCGTCATATCGGACGAAAAACGAATCAAAGTAACGTAATATCGAAGTGGGGGACTAAAATCAGAGATAACGTCGTCACAGAGTAACGCATATTATGTCAAAGTTCAGTTTTTGATGTGTATAACTTTTTTGGATTTTCCAAAATTCTGTGCAATGCAGTGTTTTCTTAAAGGGTTTGCGACACAAAGGCATTAAAAACTTTCTAAGATTTTATTTCAGCTAAGGTGCAGCTGAGCTTATTAAGAATTTGCTTAAAGACATTCCTGCTGCCTCATTTTGTTGAAGAACTAAGTCTGCTTTGTAATAAAATACTGTGTATAGTTAACAAGAGCCAGTTGCCAGTTCAAAAGAAATAAGGAACACAGAGTATATAAACTTTAACTGCAGACCACGTTGTGAACTAATCATCGAAGCTAAATTTCACGCGCGCGGATTCGGACAATTTTCGGTAGGAAATCGTCGAACGTCCTCTGGTTCCGCGAGGAACCAACTACGATTGAGCGGTTAAAGTAATGTACAATTCACGGCAAACATAAATGTCTCCAGAGTAGAAAATGTCCATTAGAATATCCGAAAATATAATTTTTGGAGAGAGATTAAAATTGTTAAAATTTTTGCTGACTATGTATTGGTGGATTATTAATTAGTATGTATTTCATCAAGCTTTTGTTAGACGTAATGATCAGAAATCATCTTCTATTTTTATCATGCAGCAAACGTACCATCGTTTTGAATAATTATTTATTTATTTATTTAACAATTCATGTATATGTCACCGGAAAATAACAAGAACCGTAAGTTTATAAATTTCCTAGTAAATTGATAAACTTTCGTAGGATTCTAAACGAGAGATAAATTGTATTATTTTACGTCCAAATTTATCAATTTGCGACATCTCGTGGTAAATTTATAAACTAACGGATATCCATTCGTAAGATTCTTGGTCTTATCGCTATATGGGCGATCTCTTCGCTGTAACGCTGTCTACACATTGGGCGGTCCGGGTTCGAGTCCTGGTAGTGTCAAATATTAGTGTGATGTACGCGAATATTTGTTCTCGAGTCATGGATGTTTGTATATTTATTTAAGCTTATTTATGAAATATTTAGATTATTATATCTAGTATCCACAGCACAAGTTCTTAATGATACTTAATTTGGGCTAGATAATTAGTGTCAGTGTGGAAATATATTAATATGTACCTACTATACCAAAAATTAAAATAAATGAGAAAAGATTTATGGATAAGTCAGATTTGTGAGGTGGGATGTAAAGATGGGTGCGAAGATGTAATCATTGGAACAGGGAACATTGGGAAACCTGGAGAAAGAGAAACGCTCGCAAAGGTAGACATGATAGGATGAATAAAGGATCTTGAAAGGAATACTATTTCGCTAACTGACAGACAGAAAACCAACACAGCGAAACAGCAGTGTTATTTTTGACTTTAAAATACCACATAAAATGGTGGAGATACAGTAATAAAATATCATAATAAATTTTATTATCATAAGAATCTTAATTATAAGAAATTATAACACTCTATAAAAGTATAACTGCATCTCCCTGGACTGGAATATCAATGTCTCGTTATTAATGTACTTTTCTGTTTTGCTTGTATCCATCACCAAATGATGATAAGTAAAGTAAAATTTTAAATATAAAGAAATACATTTGAGTTCGAAAACTATGCCTGAATCGTCTAATTCACAATTAACTACGCAAAAAACTCTTCTTAAGCGAGGAAAATTAATCGTGAAACTCCCTCGTAATTTCGCCTTCAGTGGGGCGTTCTTGTATCGCTTTGCTCTCCAAAGTTTATGCTCCAAAATAAAGGGCCAAGCTTGATTAACTAAGTTTCGCTGATATCGAGGACATGAGATGCCACTTTTATCGGCTGTAGAGGTACCTTTTTATACGTATGCGATGGGGTGGTTTTGTTCACCGAAAAACAATTTAACTTTTCAGACCTGGAGTTGGAAACCATTCATATACATTAGCTTTTGGTTAGTTAGTTTCAAGTGTGGTTTCTTTGTTAAATCTTATATATGTACGTCTTAAATTATACTATGGGTTTTTTCACTAACGTATAGATTTGTGACGAACGTATATGGGTGGGTTTGAAGCACAAAATCATTGTAGTGGACCAAGTAAGGTTTCTTGGGGAACACCTGTTGCACTTTTTTATACTACGAGATACCAAACAAGCTTGCGGCCCACTGGTATTAAGTGGTTACCGTGGCCTATAGACACTTGCAATATTAAGGGTAAATTACTTAACACTGCAAGTGCGTTGCCATCCTGGGGACTAAGATGATAAGCCTTCTATGCCCAGTAATTACACTGGCTACCTTTCCCTTGAATCCAAAACACAGCAAATTGCTTCACGGCACAAATAAGAAAGGCGGTGGTACCTACCCAGACGACCCTTCATATCTACTACCTAGTAAACTTGGCAGAACTTTCACACTTATAAAAATTCAATTGAACTGTTTGTCCCAGGTAAACATAATCGTCGACAACTTCCAGTGTAGAGCTTCCAACCTTTACAGAAGTGGGTGCAACATGGAAATTAGACGTGATTTCGTCTTATCTATAATTATTTTAAGATAATAAAAAAAACGATATCGTTTAAACCATCTTCTAGATTTACTATCACTCTGTAAAAATTTTCTGTACTTCATCCATCTGATCCTATATATTACGAAGCTTTCCCTACATCGGGAGCTTTAATTTCTCTTGGGTCGATAATATGTTTTCCCAGATGGATACTTCGTTTACAGATGAGGGTTACTTAATCGCCCAAGAGCATAGGGGTTTCCTGCGCACAATTTATTTCGGAACTTATATTTTATTCACAAAATATAATAGTCTTACACGAATATGTCTCGTTTCAAGACGTAGGGCGGCCTGCCTCGTTATCTTGCTGATTTCTGTAAGATTTGCTAGACTGTGTAAATTCCCTGAAGTTGCGTTTTCTACAAATACTTATATTGATTTTTACCTTTTTTATATGCTTACTAGCTTTTGCTCGCGAGTACGTCCGCGTGGAATAGTTACTTTGGGTAGCATTTTTATATTTTTAAGGTACTAATTTTGCAAATAATGCACATAAAAACTGCTGTAGATTACTGTTAATAACTCATTTTAATACATTTTTATAAACAACGTTGTTTGTTTTACCATCCTTTGCTAACTTCCATATGATCTTTCATTTCCTATTTCATCTTCATCCCCACAGGTGTATCAAAATTTCAAAAACACTTTAACGTTTTATTACTTCTTATCACGTACTTGGTTTTATCTTCAATGATGAGGAAACCCATACCAACTTTCATCTTTTATGTACTTATATTTTTGGGTTTACAAACCCGTAAATAATTTTATAACTAGATTTTTTTAAAGTTTTTACGTGTTTGTATACGCAAAATTAATTCCATTTTAACTGGGCGTCAAATATCTGCAAAAATATTTCGTTCGGATCTTAGAAGTGCAAATTTCTAAGATTTGATAAAACAATGTTTACCATAAAAACTTAAGCACCAAGCACTGACAAATTTCGACGGCGAAAGCAGTGTCTAAGTGTCGTAGTGGTTAACGCAGCCGCCTGGATTGCGGAAGATGCTGGGTTCGATTCCCGCCTGGGGCAGGTAGATTTTTTCAGTGTATTTTTCTAGTTTTAAAACTATTAACGCTTTGAAAACGCACAAATAATTCCATGAATTAGTTTATTATAAAATCCAATAAGGTTTTTATATAAAAACCTCTATCTTTATTTTATATAAAAATATCTAATTAGTTTTTGGAAATAAGCCGCCAAAAATAAGCCCTACCGCTAACAAGGTACCTCAGGATCTGAAGCTGATAGGCAAACCATCATACTGTTCATTCTGATATCCTCCAATAATGAAGTATTGTTCACAAAAATATAGGGTTCGGCACTCTCAAGTAAACTTCATCGGGGGGGAAAGTTTTGTTAATGAATTTTTCGAGTGACACCGTATTTAGAAGTTTCAGAATCAACTTTTCCAATTTCACGATGACAGGGAGCAATAGCAAAAAGAATGAGAAGACAACATTCGCCTTGGGTTTCTTCGAGAAAGATTTTATCCGAAACATCAGAAAATAGCATAAATATAATAATAAATGCATAAATGGAAGGTGGATTCATAAATTGGCTTGTAGAAAAAGTCAAAAATTTAATTCAAAAAGTTATTTATTTCAGAAGTTTAGTACCATGGTCA
The DNA here is from genome assembly GCA_955850985.1 of Elophila nymphaeata. Lineage (NCBI taxonomy): Eukaryota > Metazoa > Arthropoda > Insecta > Lepidoptera > Crambidae > Elophila > Elophila nymphaeata. Next base: position 20,355,537 of record OY039084.1, on the reverse strand, counting down.
TATCAACGCAAGCGCTTATTCTTATTCAGTAATAGTTGTCACCATTATGTATGATTGACTATTATGACATGGTACTAAAGTGTTAATTTACATCTACGTTGACCGTATATACTTATAAATCGTCAAACACCTCTACTACTGTACAGATCACCGCAGAATCGGGGATCCCAAATGAATACCACCAGATCGCTTACGGATCAAACGGCTATTTTGTGAAATGGTTCACGCTACTACTTATATAGAGAAACGTGGCCTAAGTAGAAAAGAAATAAAGCTTAAAATAATAAATTTTGGTTTAATTTTAGTTTATTTTGTAACTAATCTAAACTTAGATTGCACTTTGGGTACCAAAGTAATCTGATACAAGGAACCTAATTGTCGGTATTAACTAGGGATTCGTAAGTTGTGAATGTTTAAGCGGATTCCGCAATAAATTTTCATTATTAATCCGTTGTTTATGGAAGCAATTTTTAGCTGGTGTGTGGTCGGTCTGGGTTCTGTCCCATGAGGTCTATACTTTATCGTGTATTAAGATTGTTTAGGCTTAGACTTTAGGGTCCATATTCATAAATAGCTCCTAATACTAATTCCGAGAACGATCCCTGCTGGTACGCTCTCAGCATCTTGGCATTGTCATTATTTAACAAATCATTACTGAGAGCGTAATTAAGATCGTGAACATAAGAGAATCAGAAATTTTATAATATGTTTCTGTTGATGAGTTAGACTGCTAGAGCTGCACAGGCTATGGGCGGGGACTAGGGTTGCGGGTAGCGCGCGGGTGTCACGTTTATAGGCTACGTTGCAAGCGTCTATAGGATACGGTGCCTGCTTACCACCATGTAGGCCGTATGCTTGTCTGCCAGCCAAATAATATAAAAAAACAACCCAAGTTGAATGAAGACTGAGTGTATGTTTCGTTGACGCTATACAGAAAAATGTCACAATTGAAATTTTATAACGCTATAGGATCCAGCTCAATATATGACCGTATCTCTAGAAAATATTGTTCATATTTCTTGAAGGTTTTCACCCTTTCGCTACGGGTTTCAACTATAGTTGATTTTGCATAGACTCTAAAAAAAGATTTATTATAAAATCTGTGTCTATGGCATAACGGTTTTAACGGCGTAAATTCAAAATTGACATGTTGGTATTTCCTTTAATCGTAGCAATCGTAGATTGAGAATAGAGAGCTACTAAAGAATAATAATTATTAGAGTGAGAAAGCTTATATGTCTGACATATATGGGAGAGCAGGACAAAACATTTTTTTTGTCTCTGTTTGCGTATCGGATTTTTATGTTTGCCACCATTGCTTTGGTGGCAGACAAGTGCGTGTGCTTTGATATTTCTCATCATTTTAAGTGATTTTATGTCAGTTTTAACAATCTAATCATTCTAATACGCAGTATTTTGTGTGATTTCGTTTGTAGTAATGGTGATTTGTTGTATATTTGGCTGTAAAAGCCAATACTTAGTATATTGTTGTAGCTATAGTTATAGTATGTAGATACATTGCTATCTCGCTTAGGTGTACGCTGATGACTTATCTATACTCTATTCTTAATCTACGCCTTTAATGCATTTAGAGAGTGCTTAGCGAGAAATATATGACAACATAACTCATGATGGCGACCGAAGCGCCATCAGCTTGAATTTCTGCGAATACAAACTGATTTTGTTATATTATCACAGTCAATATAAGTTCTTATTCTATATTCGTTCTATAGTTATGTGATGCTGGCAGAGTTGAATAGCATCACCCTATATCCTCCAATGGATGTCGAAGAACGCGACTAATGGATCAGCAAAGAGGTATTGATCACCTTATACTCTGTCCACCAATCCGCATTGGTCAAGCGTGGTGGACTTCTGCCTAAAATAATGCAGGTCAACTATAAGCCCCACTGCTGGTAATAGGTCACTCAACATATTAAAAACACATGAGGAGTTCAGAATTGTTACTTTCTTACACTGGTCAAGATACATACAAGTGTTACTGGTAAGGTAATTACATTTAATGTCATTAATATTAAAAAAAAACTGTTGATTCATTTCTTAACTGTAATTGATTTTTCTATAGAATTTAACATCTTTTTTCACTTATATTGGCACTGGAATCCAAATGCGAAGAAAGTTAATGTAGCACAAACCCATTGCAATAACTGTGAAAGGGGCGGAGAATTATAGGAAAAATTAAACTCTGTGTGAAATAAATGAAAATGAAAAATGCTCTGAAGCGAGCCAAGGAAGTCATTTGGGAAATGACACTGACGTTTGTAATCGTCATTTATTTTCATAATCACGACCTATGTAGAGTAAGTTTTTCATAACTTTAGTTGTTGGAGACAACTGGCATTTACACTTACAGTGTTGCCAGAGAATTTCGTTTCACATGAAAATGTTTTCTATGTTTTCATAGCTTTAAGAAAAATTGTTGTATGAGCTATATAATAGAATAGAAAGAAACTTTATTGTACATATCGGCGTTACACAATCAATTTACATGAAGACGTTTACATAAAATTGTACAATGGGCTTATTTCTGAGAGGGATCTCTTCCAGGCAACCTTAGGACATTATTGTAAAGTTTCACTAAAACCCATTCAGTAGCGTGAAAGATACATCCATCTAAACATCCATACAACTTTTCGCGTTTATAATATTAGTAGGTTATGCTAAGTTTTACCCTCCAATTTAAAACTAAACCTCTTGGTACCTAGGCAGCGTTACTGACTACATCAAAACGATGTCAATTATTAAGTTAGTGCAACAAAATACTCAGAATTCAAACGAAGTTTTCGATTAATCATCATCATCATCATCAACAGCTCATATAATGTCCCCACCTCGGGCTCGAGCCTACCCCACATTAGGGTTGACTTCACACACAACCTAAGAATTTCTTCATAGGTGTGTGCAGGTTTCGTCATGATGTTTTCCTTCACCGTAAAAGCGTCGATTAAACGTACATATGAATTCAAAATTTGAAAACACATTAGTACGTGGCGGGTACCCCATCTGTAGAATGTGTGGTGAGGAGGAAGAAAGCATGGAGCACGTACTATGTGACTGCGATGCACTAACCAACAGGCGACTAAGGGTCCTAGGTTTAGCTTACCCTAAAACAGAGGACTTTATAGACCTTATCCCCGCCAACATCGTGAAACTCATACAAAGTGTTTTCGATGTTGGCGGGGATGGGTGATAAGGAAAGGGGAAGCACAAAAGATCCCATAGGGTCGAAGTGCTCTGAGATACAGCCTCAGCCCCTTATTTAAGAATAATAAGATCTTTGCATTAACGAGAAAGAAGAAGAAATAAGAAAGATTGAACATTGTGAAAAAAACCTTTGAGGTCAGCGCTAAGATGCAAAGTAGTTTGATCTCGTAAAGCATAATAAAGTGAAGCGAAGTTTGATGGTTAAACTTTACCGTGCAGAAGCGAGAGAATTAAAAAATAGTCAGAGACTTGTTAACTGACTTCCAGTAAGAGTTAACATGCAAGTTATATTTTTCTTGGCACAGTTACAACTGGCTGCTTGAAACTACTTCGGCATAGGTAAGTTGATTAAAAATAATTAAAAATGGGCGGTACTTTTCAATTTTACTTATTTATTTTTAGGAACACTAATATGTTTATTAAATGCAAGGAGCGTTAATATGGATGGATGTAGAAGAAGACTGAAGTAAAGATGGATAGTCTGTATGAAAGATTATATGGCAAAGAAGGGTGTGTTACTCTCTCTCACTCTTGCATTACCACATCACATACATACAGACACATTAGCTGTCTCAAATTCATTGGCAGGCGATACTATTATTGTAGTTTGGTACTTGTTATTGACTTTCTTATTTTTATTGTTCAACAGAAAGTTGCCTTAACAAACCCCAATAGTATTGTACAACGATACGAAGGCACTGGTTTCTGTAACACAGATTGGCCTATCTCAGAAGTCAGGGCTACATTTACACCAAAAGTCCCTAGATATCCTGCGTGTCCAATGTAATAATGCTTTAAGAATGCTGTGTTGGGACTGCCTCGGTACTGTAGTGCATCCTAGATGTTTGCGTGAGCCCGAACGGGCGGCTTTCACGCGATAATACGAAAGAAAACAGCTTCTCTGCTAAGAATAGTGATAGAAGGTCACAGCAGCATTCTAAGAACAGAAGCGGAGAATTACAGTTCTCCCTTTTTTTTAGAAATTGGTCGGAACTATACTAACACTAGGTTATAAGTCATTTGTTGCTAACACTACTGTGGATTGATTTTGAACTATACTAACACTAGGTTATAAGTCATTTGTTGCTAACACTACTGTGGATTGATTTTGGCCTTAAATGAAACATTATTTTGTGTTTTATTTATTTATGTGTTGGTGATTGTTCAAATAAACATATTTTCATTTTTCATTTATGTGACGGCTGATTGAGAAGGGATAAAGAGTAGAAATATGACGTGGAACACAAATAAAAATTGGGCAAAGCAGGCAAGTCATGACAAATTTTAGATTCCTGATTCAAATTTAGTGTTTTGGTACTTTCTGAAAGCTAGATTTTACAAATACAATTATATTTATTTTTTTAATAACTAGCTGTCCCTGCCACGCGTTGCTGTGGTAATCTCATACTACTGTCATATAACATTGCATTTGCAGGAAAAAAAATGAGATGACTAGTTATCAAGATAAAAACTATTCTATCTTTCAAGTTGGATCAAACTGCACACGGTGTACAAACTTGATTAAAATCAATTAAGCAGTTTAGGAGTCCATCGCGGACAAACAACGTGACACGTAATTTATATATTTAAGATTAATATAGACAGCAAGACTGTCACAAGAGACAATATTATACAACATAATTGAAAAGCCACTAGAAAGCTGTATTAAAATGGAATTAGCAATCAAAACTCAATTATTCCGATATATCAAATGAATATTCCAACATGCAAAAAATCCGTTCAAAAGATGCAAATTTTCTTCTTAGCGGGCTAATTTGCTCAAACGCCCCTTTATAAACTTTCCGTGATCATAATGAATTTGCGAGACCGAGTGACAGATTGACAAATGAGATAATTTAAACTGTATTTGATCGATTGGCCTTCAAACCTCGAGTTTACTGATGAAACGTGAATTGAGGGCGGCGCCGTTAATCATGCTTGAGAAAGGTTTCAGATGTGGATCGTTCGACGTAATGACGCGAACAGGTTTGAAATTACTTTGTTGTTAGTACGTCGAAATTTCGCAAATGTGGCTACTAAATGTCATTTGAAGCTCCTCGCTGTGCATAAAGGTTCAAGTTTGTAGCCGATTATACGCTGCGGCAGCAGGCGACGACGCGTCGCCGTGACACTACGGTTTCTATGTGTTTATGCTATGTCTATTCTGACAACATGTCGCTAGCTACGGAAGGTATAATGTTGTCTTGGGCCTGTCACACACTCGACGAGTGGCGTGGGAAGTAGCGAGGAAAGGAGGCAGACATGTAGTGTGGCCACGTTACTCGTCATGCCGCACGTCATGCTCCTCGTCCTGCCCATCGCTCCCTATTTTGTCGGTTTTTTGTGCGCGAGTCAAAGGACCGGCAATACGAGCGCGAGTGTCTGGCCACACTATCGCGCGTTCGCAGTCTGCATCGAGCGCTCACACAACATTATAACTTGTACTTACAACGTTCTTTTGCGATGAATAGATGTCATTCACCATCTTCGTTGGCGAGGACGATGACGACGATATATATTTCTTTGTATGACATTGATATAATTAGCTATTCTAAAAATGCATAGTGCACACGCTGCCACAATTTTTTCGTCCATTGTAGCCAAAGGCAAATGACAAGTGAGGAGCGACGCGATTAATTGCGCGAGTAGTGTGTGGGCAGATAGGGTAACATCGTAACAGCGCCAGGAGTAGTGCGATGAGCAGCGTGAGGAGCATAGTGCGGCAGGCCCGAGCGCATATTTGCACGAGCGCTATACATAATAAACAGACTACTTTTGCGGTTCGTTGCAAAGTGTTTCGAAACGTTGCTAAGTGTTACAAAACGCTGCAGTGTTACGAAAATCTGCAAAGCGTTACGAAGCGTTGGGCAATAATAACAAAATATCAATACACGCGAGTAAAGTCCTGTGCTTAATCCCAAAAGGGGTTGAGCAGAGCTTAAGGTAACATTTGGTTACACATAAAGCCACATCTGGCAGTATAGGCCACACACTACCTCGAAATAGCCTGTCGCAAACACAAAAAGGGTTATCAAACCCTAAAGTAACTCAACCTTCAGTTAGTTAACAAAGAAAAGTCAAAACAACCAGGACAGACATTTCACTCTAAAATACTCAGCAGTCTGGGTAAATTTGCTTTTAAGTTTATTAAAAAACGCTCATCATTACAACATCACCAACAGCTCATATAATGTCCCCACCGAAGGGCTCGAGCCTACCCCACGATTAGGCCTTAGTCAACCACCAAGTGCGGGTTAGTCGACTTCACACACAACCTAAGAATTTCTTCATAGGTGTGTGCAGGTTTCCTCACGATGTTTTCCTTTACCGTTAAAGCGTCGATTAAACGTGCATATAAATTCAAAACTTGAAAACATATTGGTACACGGCGGGGTTCGAACCGGTGCCTCCCGAGTGGAAGACACCGCCCTTACGCACTATGCCACCGACGCTTCAATGCTGCATTGCTACACCAGTCTGTACAATATTCTTTTTAATCTCACTTATCCATCCTATCTCAAAGATTGCTTTCAATTCCTACATGAATCTCATACCCGGTTGTTGAGGCCTTCGGAGAACTTGAGTTTGAAAATTTGGCATTCCACTGCTTTTCTTGACCAATCTTTTATGGTGCAATCAGCACGTTTATGGAAAGCTTTGCCAATCGCAATAAGGAAAACAATCCTTACACACTTTTAAGAGATGAGAATACACTATTTGTCATTTTTATGTGAATCCATGTGTGTACACTGTATTTTAAGCTGTTCTTAGTATATGTATAAATTGATATATGTATTTTATTATGTTTATATATGTATACATTTGTGTGTATGTTATGTTTAATTAAATACATTTTGTTTTTGATAAATTATTATCACTGTTTGTATTACTTATTTCTTTTGGGAATAATTTTTAATTACTACACCGCCAACCCCATTAATGTTCTATTGCTATTTAAATTTATCCAAAGGTTGCCTGAAAGAAATTGCTTTTTAGTGATAAGGCCGCCCATTGCACAATCACTCGTTGAACTATGTCTGTACCTTTTTACTTTCTCGTATACATAGTATAGAGGTAGTCTTGTATTCGTCAAAAAATTCGACCTCGAGATTTTGACGGATTTGCACGTTTTGGACGTCCAAAAATACCGTTAATTATGTCTTTGTGTGTCTGTGCGTTTGCACGATAACTCGAGCGAGCTCTAACTTATTGAAACCAAATTTAACAAAAGTGTATGACATCAAAATATAAGGTTTCTATCAAATTTTGAGTCGTGTCCGGTATACGAGAAAGTCTAGGGGAGACCACTCCCGATTTTTACTTTCTCGTATACGTAGTATAGAGGAAGTCTTGTTTCTTCCTTTGTTGTACAATAAAGTTTATTTATTCCAACGAATTAGGATTTCTAATTCGTTGATTTATTCACTCACTCATTCATTCATCACCCGATATCGAGAATACATTGACAGCCCCTCGTAGATGACGATCGCATTTCGTTTTTTAAAATATCGAAATAAAAATAGTTTTGTCATTATCATCAATTAAACGATCTTTATTAACAGCGGGGTATTACACTGAAGCCCATTCGTGACTGCGAGAAATATTCGAGCGTGCTTATCGCTTATCTGTGGACAATCTGCACGATATTTGGTAATTAACAGTTCTGTTATATTACTGCGCCATCTAGGGCTGACAAAACTAAATTCCAACGTTATTACAAGGGTGGGAAATGTGCACATGCGAATTCACAATCGGAACACAAAACTCACGTTTTATTCTAGAAATATCGGCGTAATTCGAATGGCGCCTGAGGGCAAAATCAATCAATGCATATTTTTTTATAAGGAGGTCAAGCAAATGACTCCATTCCGCTTGATGGATTTGGTTTTCTTAGTATTTATTGGAGTATAGTGGAAATAAAAATAAAATTGAAAAATCTTGTCATGGTCATGTCTTCAGATATTTTTATCAAACACATACATTTTCAAAACATTTCAAAGGATGGCAAAAATAAAAATTAACATGTAACGTATAGGCATCGTCAAAACTGTAATGTCGGCTTTTCACGGAGGTATCACATCAGAAATTGACATGCGAAAATAAATCCGAGTGTTAGAGTATTAGTTTAAAGTTTTATTCGAAAATAAATCGATGAAATTGAGTTTCAACCTGTACAGTACAGTTATTCGTTAAGAATGAAAGATCATCGCCATCCTTATTTCCAATAACAATCATCATCATCATATCCACCGAGAGACGCCGGGCAAAGGACAAAGGCCTTCCACAAGCATCTCTAATCCGGTCGGTCCTTTTTTTTGTTGACGGGGAGGTCAAATGCATTTACGCATCGTCCCTGCGGGGTGGTGCCAGCAGGGGATATGTGGTACTCGAGGTAAAGGCGTTCTCTCCATACCCACTAAACATCCTCCCCGGCCAGACCTTCAGTGCGCTATTACGGGACGGCTCGGTATCTGCCCACGCGAGCGCAACTACACCGAGATTATCCAACGCTGCCCGTCTAGGCACTCCTTGTGCACCAATTGGTGGCCAGCAGCCCACAGGGGCTACCGACTAACGCCAGCCTCTGTGGGCCGCTGGCCGACGCCGGCCTTATAGGCCGCCTCCTCACCGACGGCTGCTCGACCTGGCGCGTCCTCCTGACGAGAACACCGGGAGCAGCCATCGGACCGCACCAGGCGGACATTCTGCTCGGTCGTAGCCCTGAAAAGAGCCGTCTGGAACTAGCCGAAGAAAACAAAAACAACTCGACGAAGGCATGTAACTTCGAATGCCAGGCTTCCGGAAGTGGACGCCATGTCTCTAGTTTCCCGCCGAGAAAGTTTCCCCAGCACGTAACCAGGGTCCGCCACGAGGAAGCTTCGGGACGTGGACCCCAATCCGGTCGGTCCTACGCTGCCCACATCCAGCGGCTTCCCATACACGAGAGTAAATGTATCTTATCTAGCTGTATTATATCAAATCTGGTCTGAATTTTATCCACAAAAAGCCCAATCTACCATGATGGTGCCAAAAATTTAAATATAAGAAGAATTGCGTCTTTCATTGCTTCACGCTTTTTCATTCAATCAATTATTTAAATTCCATTCAATTTTACAATTAATTAATAAAATCATTGTTTAATACTCGAGGGAAATAAATTAGCTTATTTACTCGAATTTTGATTCAATTACTCCTTCTTTAAATACAATGTCTTTTTCAGGCGGTTTTCTTTTTATTTTCCTCGTCACCCCATCTAGATTACGACAGTAACTGGAAAATATTATTATGAGTTGTTGTAATAAATTTGATCCTTGCCTCCTTACAATTATTCTTCGTTCCCCTGAGCCGAGCGCTAAATTTTTACATAATACTCTAGCACAGTGACAGGGGAAATTCATTCTTTTGTACGAAATATGTAAAGCGGAAAATTAAAAATATAGAATGTAATTGACGACCGATGAAACGAATTACGAATTATATATGTGATGTAATCGTAAAATTGTAGAAATAGAAAGATTATAAATTGCTGTCTTAAATAGCGTGAGTAAAATTCGGGAAAGAAACAATAATTTATACTAAAATTTTGAATATATTTTTATTAAAAATCTTGATTTTTTCATTCCTAAACAGATTATAGCTTTAATTGACGCGATTTTCAATATTTCATGAACAAAGAATATAATAAATAATAATATTTTTTCATTTGCAAGAATATGGTACAGTTCATTTGTTACAGACAAGCAATTTACCAACATATCCTGTTGAAGTAATCAACGCGCAAATGATGTACAGAATTTTCTATTAGTGAAAGCAATATTTCACATTGTTGTCGATATCAAGACTTAATTTACCGACCTCAAATAAATTAAGAAAAACTAACCTGAACAGCTCCTCAAGTCATAAAAAAAATAAAAAAAAATTTTGACGTGAACGCAGCCTGAAAGTAACGATGCACGATGATGTGTTTTCCAAACACCCTTTTTATGTGGTCATAAATATAATAACGTCAACCACCCTGTTGCATGAATTCCATAAAAGTAAGCAACGCCCAACAATCAGGGGATGACTTCTAAATTTCCCTGAGCGATAATGTTTAGACTATTGTAGGTATTAAGGTCTTCGCACACTCATCATCTCGGAAATGGAACGCCTCGTTTTATTATGAAAAAGGAGCAATGTGCTACGGTTCGTAGCCATTCCAAAGCCGCCGATCCGTAGCGTTCATAGTAAAAAAGAGGCGTTCCCTTTCATAACTGATAAGTGTGCTACGACCTTAAATTGCAAAGTAAACATATATTTAGTAAAAGTATGTGTATTAGTAAATATATGAAAAATACCTTTTAAACTGTCAATTTTTTTTGTGATTTTGTATTCGTATCAACAATATTATTTTGAAGTATACCCAAGCAAGCAAGCAAGGTCACCACAAGCTATCAAATCTAATAGTCTTTGAATTCTAGGTTAAGTTTGAAAATTTTCAGTTTTTCAATGATAATGAAATTCTGACAATATTCCATTATATAGGGGTCGAATTGATAACATTCTTTTTTTTACGTTGGTTAGATAATGTTCGACATAGGTTCGCCTTGCACCAGAACAATTATCCACTCATGTCAATATTTAATTTCGAAATGAATAGAAGAGTGGACAATAAGTCTGATAATGAATCAATCAAATAAAAAATATTGCAATCGAACTTCGTGCCTAATGACTGGCCCATTGAAAAGTTTTGATGTTAATATGAAACTAGATTACAGGCCAAAGGTCAAAGCTACATTGATCCTTATTATTATTAACGTTTAGTTTTATATTCAGTCATCTGATTAGTGCTTTGGCTTTAATGTAGGTACTAAGAGAGATTTGATATACAAACAATTGGAAAACTGACACAGTTTATGTACTCCGACTGTACCTACATATTAGTTTCACGAACATTTATACTATATCAAGAATAAAATGACTCACCTGATAATGGAGGGTCTGGGCGCAATTTTTACGTTCACCCGAAAAGGGGATTCACTTTTAGAGATCTGAAAAAGAAAAAAATAATTAAATATAATGAGTTCATTAAGGACAGAGCTTTAGGAAAAAATGTTTTGAACTCAAGTGGAAGAGAAGGAAAAATATTTTATTTTGTTTAGATACTAATGCCTCACATTTAGAAATAGCAAGTAATAATTTTATTTTCTTCTGCTGTTTTACATACATATTATTTTCCGTAAAACCTCATTTGAGTTCTAACATTAAGACCACAGCGTAAAACATATAGCGGTTCGACTCCTTTCAAGTTGAAGAAAATCCTGCTTCCGCCTTGACAGCGTGCATTAGACATATAGTGAACCAGCGTCTAACGAACGAGTGTATGGCAGTTTGGTTGGAAGGCGAAAACCTTGGAGGGTCCTCAAGCCTGTAGGTCGGACGTTCCTAGGGGATTACTGAATAAATATATATCGAAAATATAAGATCGTTCTTTCACAATCATGGCTAACTTTGAGAGAGACAAGAGACAAAGAAAATCATTACTGCAGCGCTTTAACAATGTTATTAATTACCTTTTATAATTTAAGGAATTGTGTACCTATTCCCGAAAGCAATTTAAATTTTAAGCTTTTAAAAAATTATAACAATCTCTGGTCGTTCCTACAAAATATAATTAATTTTCTAAATATAGAAAGAAAATGCTATCCACCACGCTTGCTCAATGCGGATTTGTGGACGGAGTATAAGGTGATCAATACCTTGCTGATCCATTAGTCGTCTTCTACGACACCCATTCAGGGATATGGGGTGATGCTATTCTACTCTGCCGGCATCACATGGCTGAGTCAGTAGAGCATGAGACTCCTTGTTATTTGTAAGACTTTCAAATGAAAGAAAATATATTTTCCCACCCAAGTTTTATTACGGTGATAAACTTACATATTACCTATATGTATAGGTCATAAGGTCAAATTTACGACAAAACTTCTTAATTCATTTACAAGTATCGAAAAAGTTACATAAAATAAGCTTACTAAGAGTAACCTATATTTAATATAACAAGAATGTATGAGGACAATGCACGAAAAACCTTCACTGAACTTATCTAAAAAATATTGCTATATATCAATGAAATACTAATTCAAGAATCTTAATTAAAATTTTACCACTTAAATTAAGTACATGAAGAGTTTTGCTGTAAGTTATTCTAATCAAACTTTCTGATGATGATTAAATCAAAACTTTTTATTTCGATAACTTCGAATTCGATAATTTCGAATAAATCATCTCGAAAGCTTCTTACAAAACATTTGGGCATACAAGTATTATCACACACATAACACATTCTCACATTCTTAACTATCCATATTTGTATACTCTGCTAAACTACTTTCACTGACACTTGTAATGTCACTTAAAACTTCCATCTTGTAAATTTGACCGACCATTGACCCAACACCTTCATCGCTATTATCTGAAGAGCTCGTTTCGAGGAAAGGTGCCACATTATTCTTCACCGTGTCAATACCTTCTTCTGGACCATTCTGTTCATTATCAATTATTGCATTGTAGTTGCAATAGCCCACACTTGGAATTCCAGCGACTGCCATCTGATTAGCAGGGATACTTGGTACGAAGCAACCAGCTACTGAAGTACACGCTGGACGTTGTGGAAGAGATGTATTCACATACGGTACAAAGTCTTGATGAATTATTGTATTAACCATGTTATTTGCTTGATAATTTACATTCTGAGCTGCAGTATAACGCACTGGAGCCACATTGAAGCTATTAGAAGCATTAGAAATACCATTCTGAACCATATTGAAGATATTTGCATTCTGAACCACATTTATGACATTTGCATTACCATTCTCTTCTGATATTTTCTTATCTTTCATTCTTCGGTTCTGAAACCAAACTTTTATTGTTTTTTCAGAAAGATTCAGGGTATCTGCTATTTTCTTTCGCCTATTCTGTTCTAGGTATCTGTTTAAAAGGTATTCTGCTTCTAATATCTTCATCTGAGCTTCGGCAAACACTGTCCTATTGCGTTTGCGTTTATGCACACCGTTCGGCGTAGTTGTGTTCTTCACTGATAATTTGTATAATCCATTCACCAAAACAGCTTCTCCATTGGGTAGAATAATTTGTTGGTGTTTTGAGCCATTTTCTGTAATATCCGGAATAATTCCTGATCCTCTAATGGGGTTTATAGTTGAAATCGGATTGAATACTTGCGATTGGGCGAAGTGGTTAACAAAGTTATCAGTGCTCTCACTGGCGGCGTTGGGATTTACAAGGTTGTAGTTGAGTGCAACTTGTTCGCAATAAGTTGATGTGGATGTGGATGGTGCGGCATACTGCTGTAAATAAAGATAAATAAAGGGTATTTCGATTTTTTCTACAACTTATTGATTTATAACATAATAATGTAAGTATTACACAGGGTGTAAAAGACATGAACAGTCAAACGAGAACCATGTATTCTGCTCACCAACATAACATATTTTCTCCTTTAGACTATAACTTGGGAAATTGATAGTTACGATTTTATTGAAGGTCAAAGTCATACTTTTTTTTTTCGTTTTTTATATGAAAACATATTCTAAACATTATTTCTTAATTATTGTTCAAAGAAATATTATTAATTTTATAAGTATTTCATAACAAAAAATGGCTTCAAAACGTTAGCGTTCAATGTAGCTCACTCGATGCGCACGGACACAAACGATTGGGGGCGCCGCCGTCTGGCTAAATTATCGCGGTTTTGCGAGTTGCGTGCGAGTTGAGCGCTTTACGTTGCGCAGTACAATTTGCAATATTTTTAACACTAAAAAATAAAAATCACTTCCCAGCAATTATTTTTTGAAATGTGTCTTATTTTGATGTATGGAATACTTGGTTCTCGTTTGACTGTTCATGTTTTTTACAGCCTGTATGTAACTGAATTTAGTTTGTTTGAAGGAGAAATAAGCAAAAGGAAAAATATTTGTTATAATATTTAAAGTTTGGCGTAGGTATATCACTATAATAAAGAATTCAGTAAAATGGATAATGCCCATAAGTTTAGTTTAACTGAGTTACAAGTCAATAATGCTTATAATGGATACTTTTTTATTAAAATTAAATGCAAATCCATTAAAAGAGTTTTCACTGGTATTAAAATACAAAGTGACTTACTTGATGTTGATAAAACTCAGGAACTGATAGGTTGCCATGATCTTGTTGATAAAGATATTGTCTTTCTTCGCTACCGTAATTTGGATTCATTGTAACTATTTAAACTGGTTACAGAACTGAGTCTATTTGCTTTCGAAAAAAGGATACGAATGAGAATTTGACACCTAGGTAGCCCCTTTTATACAGCCTACTGTTATTATCGATATCAAATCATTAGGCGTAAGTAAATGATTTTTTTTCAAACAGTACAAGCTCATTAAGAAAGTACTCTGAGTTTTCAAAGCAAAATCTTAATTAAGGGCTTTTATAAAAATATTTAGGAGTGACAAACATTGACAATAGATTCCCACAAATCATAATGGTTTCATATGTTATTTATTTAAAGCTAATTAAAAGCCTATCGTTTAAAGAAAAAAACACGGACGTTCACCACAACAAATTTATCTCAGAATTAACTGTTCAGTTTAGTTTTAAAATAATCGAGTTCAAATGCATGAGAATTAAACCAAATCTCTTGCATAAAATAGAAATTTGAATAATTACTCGCATGATAAAAAATCTTTATCAAAACAATTAAATTGTAAAAAATATTCCTTGTTTAATTTGCTGCATGGATTCTCAACAAATAAAATATTTTCTGTTCAGTAGAATTTTATTATTATTTCATCATTATTCTTCCGAATTTTGAGCGCTTAGCTGTCCAAGTTGGATAGTGCCCTTTAAGGTCATGAATTGAGTTTCCTTATATACTATTGTAAGTTGTCAATTAAGCTTAATAGACATTATTATGAGTATTTAGAGACAATTTACAGATTGGAAATATAAGTCAGTATTTCTAAGTAGATATCACTTTACACATTTCTTCGTCGCGGGCGGTCCGGGTTTGAGTCCTGGTAGTGGCAAATGTTAGTGTGATGAACACGAATATTTGTTCACGAGCCATGGTTGTTTATATATTTATTTCAGTTTATTCATGAAATTTGTAGATTATTAATGTATATTGTCCGATAACTAGTATCCATAGCACAAGTTGTTAATGATACTCAATTAGGGGCTACATAATTGGTGTGAGCGTGGAAATATATTATCATTATTACTTTCATAGTTGTACACACAGAGGTAGGACCAAATGAGAGAGTTAACAACGCACAAATGGGATCGATGGGGACTTTTGACCTTTTGAAAGAGCATCTGCAATGACGTATTCATGACTTGTACAAAATTCCAACTTGTTCGGAATCAATCAGCACTTTTTATCCTCGTCGTTGGCTCGTCAGTATATAAAGAATTAAAGATATTACTATTATTACAGCGTACAGCAAAAGTTACTAAGATTAATTATTTTAAGGCTAATCTAAATTACTTTTCCTTTATAAAGAGGCTTGTATCTTTACAGGCTTTTAAAAATGTTACACTAAAAATACATCAGAGAAAAATCGCGTAGCCGCCATACCTTTTGTTGATGTGACAGTTTCTTAGCAAGGAAACTGCTAATTAGTATCATCAATTTCGTTAGATCTCCACCTTTACTTTCTAAGGTTTAAGGCTTATTATCGTGTGCAGATGACCGGTTTATACAGATGTCCTTATCCATTACTGTCGGGGATGAAAATTGATCGTTTGGTGAAGTGATTTAGTGGACAGAATTTCAAATGGAACATGATGGATTTTAGGTGGATTAATATGAATATTGAGGAATGACAATTAAGGGGAAGATTGTAGAAGACATGGATGGATTCTATAAGAAACCATATGGAAGAAAAGGGAGTAGATGATTGGCCGATAGATAATAATGGATGGACCGAAGGTAAGAGAAATGAAGAAGAAAAGAGTTTGGAATGGACGATTTAGTTGGGCAGCACGCAACAGGTACATTTTGCTATCCATATAACCAGAACATTTCCCTAGCTTATTAAAATCAGCCCCGTTCTGCGGTAATGGGGTTAACACACCTTTAAAACAAACAAAGCAGTCTATTAAAATCATCATTAACTACGGATTCCGTGCAAACATAGTTCTCCGTCGAACAGAATGTACACGCGTAACCGACAGACAAACAAACAATGCTTCATTTAACTCAAACAACGGACTACAACGAGAACATAAACAATTTTCGTACAAACATACTGAAGTTCCGTGCGGAATAATTTTCGAACTGCATATTGATGCGATGTTTAAATACAGTCCTGGAGTCGATACTGTTATGATATTCAATTGCTTTGTCTACTCTCCATTTTACAGACCTTGTTGAGCCCGTCTTCAGAGGTAGATCTCTTCTTTAATTTGCTTTTTCTCATCGTCTGCTGAATGTTCAGTTTATTCCAACTAGTTACCTGACGTCAAGACGGAGGCTGTCTTCTGCCGTGAGTAATTCCATTTTTCAACAACTTCATCATCATTATCACAACAGCCTTTATGATTCGACCCACTGCTGGGACACAAGGCCTCTCCTAATCATCGAAGGAGGTATAGGCAGTCCACCACGCTTGCCCAATGCGGATTGGTGGACGGAGTATATGGTGATGAATACTCCTTTTCTGATCTCTCTATTAGTCGCCTTCTACGCCACCCAGAAAATTTATGTGTTATAATTTATGTCATTGTGCATCACAACTTTCTGCTGTTTCCGTCACTAAAATACCAGCCTTCGTCTTTTACTACTTTTACATTTCCGGTTCATGAGGGGAATTCGAACATTTCTGTTTTTCATCGAAAGTGGTGATGACTTTGTATGAAGATTTATGGGAAGCTTTCTGCTATTTTTACATTTCTTTTTTCAAGGCCAAAAGATGATGTGTGCACTAAATTATTGTGTTATTGTGTATTTCAATAAACCATTTTTATTTCTCTTGACCCTTCGGCCAATGAGGGACATCCGAGCATTTTTCTCTAGCATCTATCTTTTTGATCAACTTTTCTGTTAAGGTCATCGCCTTTTACCATTTACATTCGTTACGAGAAGACTCTAAGGAATGAACAGTTTCTACACATAAAATTTCTCAATGCGCCAGCGTGATGGTGTTACAGGTCTGAACTCACTAAGTGTTATGTTTGGAGGGTTGTGCTGGGACATATGGCGATAACAATGATATACAGTCCATTATATTATTGATTGGAAGTCCAATCTAAACAATATAAATGAACTTACATATACATGCCAATAATATAATATATGCCGAAGTAGCAGCAAATTAAATTAAGCAAGCCTCTTAAGTTAACTACTGGATATTCCCCGAAAGGGAATTGGTAAAAGGCTTGGCTAACCCCGAAATACACTGGAGTGAGATACTATAAAAACAATTGGGTGGTCTCCTGGGAAAAGCTGGGAAGTTAATCAATTGCCTTTAAGCTAAATTGAAATATCACGATGGTAAAGTAAAAATTTAACATGCGAATACTCTATTTATAATACTTAGGATTTATACCCCGCCAGATAAGCAAA
The DNA here is from genome assembly GCA_955850985.1 of Elophila nymphaeata. Lineage (NCBI taxonomy): Eukaryota > Metazoa > Arthropoda > Insecta > Lepidoptera > Crambidae > Elophila > Elophila nymphaeata. The sequence goes on along the minus strand of OY039084.1, from coordinate 20,337,707 downwards.
TCTTCTCTTTTCGGTATAAACTTAGTTGGCAACTTTATTACTTATTACGTGTAAACTTATATGGCTTTACCCATACGGCTGAGATGATTTTTAGTGTAACATTTGTACTGGTTATGTTTACTGAAGGATTGTTACTTTTTGGGTTTTCTACCCCTTTTATGTAGGCAGCAGGCTGGCAACCTGTCACTATTTGGAAGCACTACATGGCATATATTGCTATATGTGGCTTAATGTGTAACGGACTATTGCCTAAGGCTCAACTTTCTTGGGACTACGTGCGTGATCTTATGTTTATATGCATGTTATATGCCGTTTATTCCATTTTGAACCACAATATTTACTAATATTGGATTAGGCCATAGAGTAATCAATATGCAAGCTGCGAGAACGTTACAAGGCGAAGTTTGTACAAACCTCAAACGGTCCTTCTAGCACAGTCTCAGAACATGAATAAAAAATGTTTGTATGCTTATCAAACTTTACAATTTTATTATTCTTTGTGAATAGGACAAGAGTAACGAATATGTTTAATCACAGGTTTATTTATTTTATTTGTTTCTGTCAAGATTTTCTGACAGTACACTTACGACTTCCCTCATTAATTTGAATCATTCCTGTCCATCCTGAAGTTTTCTGGAAGAGATCGTTCACATAGCAATGTTGTTTTATTATTGTTCCTAATTATAAATGGTATACAAAAAATATTATTCTATTCTATAGTTGAGTAGGCCTAATATTGGCTACGTAAAGTCGATGAAAGCACACAAAGGACTGAGTATACCCACAAAATGGGCCAAACTTGTATTTCGGGTGAGCCCTTTCCATCAATATAATACGGTTGTCCGTCTACCCTCAATTTTTCACCCAATTGTCGAAACGTCGAGTATAAAAAGGTGCTTTGAATGTCGCAAAATACCCGCTTTATTGTGTTTACATGCTGGGGTGAATGTGTAAAACCGATACAAGACCAGAGGTGAGGTTAGAACGATGAACAAAAAACAGCGGGCCACCTTAATAATGACAAATTCAGAGTTAAGCTTTTATTTTGACTGAATAATGCTGGCGTCCGTAAATGGACTTTGCAGCGTCACCTGGTTGTTGAGGCGAAGACCAGCTACGCAAATATTCTGATCAGCCAGCTGCAATTTCTTACAGTATTCTTATCTAAATCAAGCGTTCAAGCGATAAGTTTTGCGTTCGCTGTAATGTATAGCGTTACTTAGACAAAAGTACACCATTCGGACTGCATCGACCTGAACACATGAGCGCTCCCAGCTATAATCAAAAATCAATGTGACAGTAGTGACAACGTGTAGATCGTCCAACGTCAGGTCATGAGTAGCTACACCCTCTAACGCAGAACGTGAACGCATGACTGTCTTCTGTCTAATCTCTTAGACGGTCTACATGTTCCTACTATTATTGTCACCATAGTTTTCGAAGATAGCAAGAACCGAGCGAACTCGGTTGACCGACGCGATTAGAGTATAATACAACTAACGCCAAACTGACCGCGTGAACGCTTGACCAAGTGACCGTCTTCTGTTTGATAGACTTCTCAGTATCAGCAATGACTCACACAGACATAATGTGCATGTACATCCAGACCAAAATCCTCGCATTCGTGAGATAAAAATACAATCTAATGTTATCTAGAATTATGTCCAAATTTAAAATTCTGTGCATTAAATCACTGCAATAAACGATCAATTTTATTTATTTATTTATTTATTTAGGTACACCAACAGCTCACATATTAAATTAATACAAAATAGAAATATTTCAAAGGGTTACATTCTGATATATGGGCCAATTACAGGCATACTCAACTTTTTTTTAAAACAGTACTTTTATAAAAATATTAAACTAATTAAAGTTAAAGCAAATTACAATTGGGATTAAAACAATATAAAATGTGAGATTAAAGAAAATAATATAAAAATATTAAACTAATTAAAGTTAAAGCAAATTACAATTGGGATTAAAACAATATAAAATGTGAGATTAAAGAAAATAATATAATTTTCATTATTGGTTGGCCGTATGATGCCGGCAGAGTAGAATAGCATCACCACATATCCTCCAGTGGGTGTCGTAGAAGGCGACTAATGGATCAGCAGGTATTGACCACTTTGTCTCCGTCCATCAATCCGCATTGGGCAAGCGTGGTGGACTACTGCCTTAACCTCCTTCGATAACAAAGAGATGCCTTGAGTCCCAGCATCCAGGGTCGAATTAAAAAGACTGCTGTGATGATTATTGCACAAGGAAGTCTTTATAACTTGGTCTCGTGTACATGATTATACTCTATAAAGTTCCCGTAAATAAGGCGGATATTCCTACGAGATCGATGATACTAATTAGTAGTTTTCTTCCGAAGGAACTGTCACATCAACAAAAGTTATAGGGTTCGGGTGATTTTTCTCTCATGAATTTTTAGCGTAACCTTTTTAGGAACTTGTACCTTGCAAGTGTCTTTATAGAGAAGAAGTAACTTAGATCATCCCAAAAATGTACTCGTACCTCTCTTAGGTATTGCTTAATAGTCATATTGTTATGATAAGAATTGCTTCTTCTTGTTCATCGTTATGAAATGAGCTAAAAGTGTAGTTCCAATGTGAATTAAAATCCAAAGGAAGGAAAATAAAATTTTACAATGGTTTGGTTTCATTGTTCACTGTTTCGTTGCTTTATTTTATATGTACCTAAGTAATTGATTTGTAAGTTAGGTTTATAACAGAATTTTTTTTTCGCAGAACCTTCCCGCTTTGCTCTAAAGAGCGACCGATGTCGCAGAAAAGCTGCCTAATTCATAAAACATTTCAGAACTAGGTATAACTATTGAACAACATTGTCCTATATCTGACAAAACATTGCAACGTTGTTTGCATGTTCAAAACCCAATTCTGACACCCAGTTTATTTTACACGTCATTTCTGATGCCAGTTGGAAAGACATGACAAAGCTTTCATGGCGAATCACTGCGGGGCTCATGCAGCACCGGCGAGGTTGAAAGGTCACGACGTGAGGTCATAACACCTAATATTTTTATACGGTGAAACAGTTGTATACGCTCAGCTATATCGAAAGTTGGACTGATATTGTAGCATGGAGTTAAAAGTTAGTAACGAGATTTTAAAAACTGAGCTCCGTTTTGAGTTCTTCTTCTAAAATTATTTAATATGATCGGATGGAAATAGACGCTAGAGGAAAAAAGGTCTTTAGTACCGCAGTCTATAGACCTTTTTAACCAGATTTTCGTAGCGATCACGAAAGCTAAGCTTCCAAATGCGCGGTCGGTATGTGGATGGGCGACCGACAATGTTTCAACCGTGCGTCGGACTAACATCGAAATCGCGAAAAAAAATCTGGTGTTCCACTCATTTTGGGTGCGTGGGAACTTTTGTATGAAACAGCTGATTTTTTTGCGATTTCGATTTTGGCCCACAAGGGGCCCATAGCAAGAGTCGTTTGACTGACACTTACACACGATGAAATATTTGAGACGGTTAAAAAATTACGGTGTCTAGTAGTGGCGGACAACAGCCACCGGTGTTCTGGAGCCTTTTATGGACTCCGACACAGAAATTTTCCTCACGCTACTCACGTTAATACGCAGACGTACAAACGGTTAAATGAGAGAGAGTGAGAAAGGGATGGAGAAGCAGCGACCGTGGTTAGTGTCAGCGCCATGTGTGGGCGTGGCGACCACCAGTATTGAGTAGTGAACTACACGTGTGTGACAGCTTAAACAAAATATAATGAAAAAGCTTTTGCAATGCTTGTCACTGGCTGTAGTCGGTGGCCCGTTTGCGCCGAGTCTAAATAATGATGTATATTTGCAATGACTATTCTATTCATTAAATTGAAATCGGATAACATTCCTCTATCTTTAGTAAGAATTACAAATAAGAAGGTATTTGTAACATACAAAAAAGCATTACTTTAAATTGACAATTATTTGCTAATTGAATTTATCTTTTAAATTAATTTTGTCTATCGACCTTACGGTGCTGGCACTGCAAGATCGAATAAATTGTTTTCATTTCGATACTTACATTATACAAACGCCGTAGTAAGTTATATTTACAAACACGACATTTCTAACAAGTCATCTCGTTACCGCATATGCTACGCAGAGGGGGTCAAGGTCGTGGTATATTTAGCTCGCGGAGGTCTTTAGCGAAAATACGTAGATGATGCTTATTTTTAATGATGAACTGAAAATAATGGCTTATTATATTGCAAAGCTTATTGGTTCAAAGCAGAAGTGAAACATACTTATATACGATCACAAGAAGGGTTAAGCACAGAGACAAAGGTAACATTTTGTTACGTATAACATACATACATGTTACAAATAAAATGCTAGAAAGCCACATTTAGCAGTATGGGCCATGCAGTACCTCAAAATAGGGTCAGGTTGCCAGCCTGTCGCCTACATAATTTTGATTATTTTGCTTTTTGGCGACTTACTATTTTTCTTTTCTTTATTTAGGTATTTTGAATTTAGTATTCATTTTGTATTTGAATTTTCCTTTTTTACTTTCTCGTAACGTAGTCTAAAGTTAGTCTTGTAATCGTCAAAAAATTCGACCTCGAGATTTTGACGGATTTACACGTTTTGGACCTCCCTGAGTACAAAAATATTTTTTTTGGAATTATGTCTGTGTTTGTGTCTGTGTGTTAGCACGATAACTCGAGCATGCTTTAACTTATTGTAACCAAATTTAACATACGTGTATGACATCAAAATATTTTATAAGGTTTATATCTAATTTTGAGCCATCGATCACGAAAGTTAAGCAACCAAGTGTGCTGTCGGTACTTGGATGGGTGACCAAAATTTAACACGCATGTATGACATCAAAATATAAGGTTTTTATTAACCTTTGAGTCGTTTCCGGTATACGAGAAAGTCAAGGGGAGACCACTCCCGATTTTTTTACTGTTAACTAATAATTTTCGAATTGCCATTTAAGTAAAATAATGTATAGTAGCTAATGTGATTAATATTGTGATTATTTTTTTACTGGATTTGTTGGCGCTTTGGTGCATTACGGTGAGCCAGCAAGTTACACTTTTAAATAAATAAAAGGGGCACCCAAGCCAAAAAGGTAAACAGCCAAACAAAAGCCATCAACCAAGACAGATGTTACACTCAAAATCATCTCAGCAGAACGAGTAAGTGGAATTAAAGTGAAAGACGACGGATAAAGAGAAAAAGTAATGAATGAAGTCGTTTATTTTCTTTCCACGGTGGTAACATGAGAACTTCAGAGGTCTACCCTCGATGTGGACTAGATGGAGTTTATGTGACAATTTTTAATCTTAAGCAGCAGATTTAGGCCCTCCGCAAAATTCTGTGTCACATAGGATCTTACAGGACTATCCGCACATGCGGTAAAAAAATCGCGCGAAAAAATCTGTGGTTTGATGCAAATTGAACGCGATATTATTTCCGCACGAATATTTTATCGCTGTGTAGACAGGGGCCTTAATTATCACGTAAAACTATAAGTACTTAAAATATATTTTGCTTAGCATTCAACATTGACTATCATTAAGAGCTTGTGATAAGGATACTAGATGGAGGACAAATAAACTGATAATTTAGATCTTTTTTAAAAATAAACTTGTTTAAATAAATAACCAAAACTCGTTGATAATGTTCAAATTAAACAAAATCATAACCTACAGTCAATAATTAATATGTTAAAGGTTTAAAACTCACTGTAACATGCACGAAACCTCATTTATAATTTTAATAGGCGATATTCCTGCCAAAGATAATTTAAAATCCACCGTATTGTTTAATCATTTACGTTTATTGTCTTAAATGACAAATTATACTTTATTTTTCAGACGTTAAATGATAGTTCTTGTCTTTTAATTCTTGTCTTTGTTAAATGATAGTCCGAGTTCTTGTTATAATAACACGTATTGTGAAGCTCAATTTTCAACTAAATCTACCGTATCATTTATTGTTAATTTACTTTAGATTTCACTTGACATTGGGTAAATGCGAAATAAATAATTGTCACGAAGCTATTAATGAAGAATAGAATAGAAGTGATAGTTTAATTACTAAAGGTATCTGCCTACCACACCGTATCATACTTGCTTATTGATATTATTATGAAACAACGTCCACTAGACCGGTCTGTCAGCAACCGTGCACATAGCGTATCATGACCGGAGCGTCAACATAAAGTCAACGAGAATATTTTTCTGGTGCCGACACGATACGTGCACGGTGCACGTACACGATGGACCTATTAACCTATGGATGGATAATATGAATCCACACAACGAATACTTTTTGCACGTGGATAGCGGGTACAGTCATGGTGTTGATACCTTCTAGTGGGCATGGTAGTTTGTATCATGTTACCTTCCGAACACGTTCCTATTACGGAGAAGGTATGATACGTTGTAGTGCGTAGACATCTTTAGTCCGACTGTAAACGACATTGAGTCCGTTGTTGTATGGGTTCTAAATCCTTTATTCTAAGAACAAATTGTTAAAGCTTTAGTGCTTACACGACACAATATTTAATCAACATACAGAAACCAATAACGAGTACTTCAAAAAGCCACAATCAATCGCAGAAAGGGTCACAATATTCATCCAGCCATACCGAAACACTAAGAAGAAAAAAGTGAAAATACAAAAGATAGCAACAAAAAATCAAATATATTATCTCTCAGCGAATGATCAATGTATTGTTACGATTCACTCAACGATATAACTCCGTAATGGGCCATTTGAAGACAAAAGCGTTATAAACGATCGTTTGAGCGCTACGGCGTTTGTGTATTATGACGTCACGTTACTCTGTCACGTTCTTAAGACGGAGAGGCGGTGCGTATTTTTGTTCTTACATTAACTTCTTGGAACGAGACATTTACACACATTGGTACAGGAAAAATGGCTCTTAGTACGATTGCTAAAGGTTCCAGTCAGATGCTAAAATATTAAGCCGAGTGAACAAATCGAATGAAAGTACCAACGTGAATATAAAGAATCAATTATATTATAGACGAATACAGGAATGTAATAGGAAATTTAAGGCTAAAGCTGGTAGATGCACATTTATCCGCCAAATTAAACCAGCACTATAATTATGAATAAACAATTTATTTATTTATTTATTATCCGAGCCAAATGCGCCGAATGAGTAGAAAATATAAAAATAGTAAATTTTAGAATTATTTATATGAAATTCTTCTTCCGAAGAATCCCTGAAATCTTTTGGCTGAATTCGGATGACGTTTGATGACAATGCCAGATTCAGCGAGGGTGAACCGGGAGATATCGTTGACTTGACCGATGCGCCCACATTCATTCTATTCACATATAATTACAGTGCGACAGGTGAACAGGAATTAGAAATGATTTTTTCGGCGCCAGTTCGGCGCATTCGGCCCTTTTGGTACTGTCGAACCTTTGGTAAACAAATTAACATCGATAGCGAGTGAAGATAGTGTTGTACGTCATGCATGTCATTCTCTTAATTTCCACGTGAGTAATGGGTGAGATGGTCTGCAAAGGTTTCAGGATCTTACTCAGTCCTTCTTTCACACCAACGGGATGAAAAGGGATAGTCCTCTTCATGCCCGGGAACTAATTATGGCACGTAATTTTATAACAAATCTAATTCGATGTAAATATTGAAGATGCAAATTACATTCATAAATATTGCACAATCCAATGTATCTATTAGTAATTCCAATAGTACAGATGTAAATCTTCTCTTTGATCATCTTGAATACTGACAGTTAAAATTATAGATTAGAATTGCGTTCAATATTATGTGAAACCGAAAGCTACTCCTTTTCTGAGTAAAAGAAGCAATAATTACACAGAATTAAAGCCATTTGGGAATTTATAGGACTATAACATTTTGTAATAGCCCGTTTTCGAGAAAAGCCCCGATTTGAAGCAAAACTGCCTCGTGATACGGCAGTATCATTGTAATGCCGGGGATTGTGGCGATATAATGAATGTGATTCGCATTACTTTGCAGAATTCTTTCAACGTTGAATAAGTTCTCTGTAGTAAATACTTGGTTACTCCTCGTATCATTTTTGAACATAAACGTATCGTGGTTCTCAAAATCAAGTAACTTGGTTTTTTATTGACATTTGCATGGCTTTTATAGTATTACCGGAGATAATCATTTATCAGTCTTGTAGGTGTTCATTTCAAGTTGAAGACTCCGAAATTATAAAGTAGATAGTGCAATTTACTCATTGACATTTATTTCTAATTGGTGTAATGATAAAACTTAAAACCTTTGAAATAAGGTTTTTTTTTATACTTTTATGATTAATGATTAAGCAGTTAAATTTTTTTGTCGTTAATAAATCTACATCATCTCACACTAATATGTGTTCAATTGCCCTGATCTTTTCAGATTAGCTGCATGTGATGTGAACGAGCATCGGGTTGGTTATTTGTCTAAGTTTGTCATTATTGTGTGAAAGACTTCATCGTTTCTCACTGTAACTATCGTGTTCACCTCTAACATCAGTATTTGTAATTACCACATCTTCGATAATTTAATTTGATGCAATAACACGTCTACCCGTCTTCAGAGTTGACAAGGCTGCTTCTACAAATGAAATTATGTGTGATTGTAATATCCTAAAATAGTTCAGTGCACACTGATTTATTGTCGAGTTACATGAAAAACAAAAATGGATATTTCATCTATAAAAAAATACGCGCAAGAAATGTATACATTCCAATATTCTCCGTTGAAAAAATAGCTGGTATTGGAATCAACGACTTTGTAAAATTGGTCGTGGTGACTGAACAATTGGTTTCAACTATTTCGTTTATTGACCGTTTACTGCCTCACCTTGGGGAGTTCATTTGTTTGGATCACTGTTGCTATGGTAAAGGTACAGGCAACGTATGAGTTTTGATATAATAGTACCAATATAGCCCTTATTGAAACGTGTTAAGGTCTCTACTGAGTGACTTATGAAGTATGATGAAAGACTCGGTTATCGACTTCCGTGTGATGTAATGTCAAATTTTGAGATTGGGGGTTACGTTCAATAAATTATTCTGAGATTGTTTGTGTTACATTAAATTTAGTGCGAGTAGTCGTCCAAGTTAGATTAAGTGGACTAAAATATTAGGGATGGAAATGCTTTAACATTGGATTGGAGGATTTCATTATTCTATAAAAAATGGTGATAATAGTTGGCTTCATGAAAATCTTCATTGGAAACTATCCTGAAATATAAGATATGCATTTTTTACGCTGTTGTATTGAGTACAATACTAGTTTTGCTGTTATTTTCTATCTTATTTGAATTTGCAACATTAGTATCGGAATAATGAGTTTATGATAATAATAATAATAATAATATTTAGAAATATAATTTTGTATGTATTTTAAATGAAATAAAGGAGATAATAATATTATATTTCCACGCTCACACCAATTATCTAGCCCAAAGTAAGTATCTTTAAGAACTTGTGTTATGGATACTAGATAACGGACAAATATACTTAATAATCTAGATATTTTTATAAATAAACATAAATAAATATATAAACAACCATGACTCATGAACAAATGCTCGTGTTCATCACACTAACATTTGCCACTACCAGGACTCGAACCCGGACCGCCCGATGTGTAGACAGCGTTACTGACCACTCCACCACGGCGGCCATCATGATATGATCTAGCCATATGATCTACACAAATTATCTATTTAGGATTTTTATAAATTTTCAACAAAACCGTTCACTGATAGACAAGACACATCTGATAGACACACTGATAGACAAGATACAGATGACATTATAAAATTATTCTGAGACTATTTTTTTTCACGTTGTCTTATATTAGAAGTTGTGTATAGGAAAAGTGATGAATGAGTGCATTATAGGAAGATTGAAGGTAACACCAGTTGTAAGAGAATTGAGAGTTAATTGATGTGTAATAAGAAGAGACGAACAGGATGGATGAATATAGCAGGATACAGAAAAAAAAGTGGACGGACTGTGTTAAAAATGTTGTAGCAAATAATAATAAAAATAATGATAATAATAAATATATATTTTTTTTTCACAATTAGGCACTTATATAACTTTGGTAGGCATATTATTATACTTATTGGCCTCACATATATCCCGTATTGTGAAGACTGGTGCCTATTGTAGGTTCTGAAAGAACCTGTATTACAGGTCACCAGGGTCTCAAATAACTGAAATAATCTTGAGACCACTACTGATGACTAAAGCAGAGGAAAACATTATTTGGAACACACATACATTATTATTTGGAACACGGCTGATGAACGATGCTACCTGGTTTTATATAGTAACAATTTTTCTTTTAAATATTTTTTTTTATGGAAAAAAGAGACTTTTTATTGTTAATGGGGAGGTCAAATGCATTTACGCATCATCCCTGCGGGGTAGTGCCAACCTTAGGGGATATGTGGGACTCGAGGTAAAGGCGTTCCCTCCATACCCACTAAACATCCGCCTCAGCCTGACTTTCAGCGCGCTATTACTGGACGGCTCGGGATCTGCGCACGTGAGCGCAACTACACCGAGACCGCCCTAACGCTGTCTAGGTACTCCTTGCACCAATATGGGGGCAGCCCATAGGGGCTACCGAATCTCCTCCACCGACGGCTGCTCGACCTGGCGCGTCCTCCTGACGAGGACACCGGGAGTAGCCATCGGATCGCACCAGGGGACTTCGGACGCGGTCGTGGCCCTGAAAAGGGCCGTCTGGAACTAGCCGTGGAGGGAGAACAAAAAAACTCGACGATGGCATGTGACTTCGAATGCCAAGGGGGCACACTTGTCATCAAAAGCCACACACCCGCCGAGAAAGTTTCCACACCATGTTACCAGCGTCGCCACGAGGAGGCTTCCGAACGTGGACCATGGAAAAAGAGACCCAACGAGCAGACGGTTCACCTGATCATATGTGATCACCGCTGCCAATGGACATCTGTAACACCAGAGGAATTCAAAATTTGCTGCCAGCCTTTAAGGAAGGAATAATAGATTTTTTTAGAAGATTTGAAGGTCGTATTGCTTGGGGAATACTGCTGGCAACAGTTTTTCCACAGTCTTGTGGTCCGCAGTTTATATTACTCCTTTGCAAAACAAGAGAGTAGAATAAGGAGATGTACGAGTATAAAGAAACATGAACCCTAATTGTTTTACAAAACGCTAAGAACCGATTGAAGCTAAATAAAACCACTTTCATCCTTCGTTATAAGTACTTGGGTCATAATAAAACGTTAAAATTTTACAATGGGGCTACCGTACCATATCATAAAGGCTAGCAGGTTAATGAGAAAGTTAAATGAAGTTTTAAAACTAAGAGAGTTTTTATATAAAACGCCATAAAAGAACTTATCAAACTCGTAATGAGGAAATATAAAAGGGCAATTAAGGTTTAAGCTGAAATGGATAACATATTTTACTTTCTTTTCTTTCGCTTTTTTTAATTTGAAAACGTAATGGCATTTTATATTGTAATATGAAATTTGTATTTCTTACCACTCAGTATTTCCATTCGGATTTAATAGACCGGCATTGAAGATTGAACTACAATAAATGTATAACGTTTGATTAAATGTCGCGGTTGTGCGTTCTTAGTGTTGATCGCAAAAGGCAAGCTTCATAGTGCGCGGTTGGTTCCCTGATGGGTGAGTAAAGACGTTCTCAAATAATCTGTGGATGATTAATAATATCCAAACACAATTGATTTTAACTGTCTCGCGGTAGATCTACCGAGTGGGGATTGAGAGGTTAAAGAAGAGTGTTTCAATACTAAGTGTAGAGCAAGTGTTCATAGGGATTTCTCCACTGGTCACGTGCTCACATGCAATCTGTTGAGCGGCAGATTACGCGGTGACATAGGAGCAGATTTGCCTTTCCGCGTCTTCATTCCGGGAAACTTTGTACGAGAGTTCTGCTCGGGTGCTCAAAAACCGACGACATACTACGGAGCCCAGTGTGTGCCTACGCAACAGGTGACAGAGTTTGCTAGCGGGACATGCTCGCTACGTTGACTTTTCGGTGTACTGTATTGTGTTTTCTATACAAAATAAGCTTGCACACAATATTATCATCTCCAGCTCCGCACTAGACAAACGAAGCATTATGAAGTAGCATAACCGTCTAAGCACCGACGCTTCATCAATAATTACCTTTATACCATTACAACCATTTTCTGAAGATCAAAGGGAGTTCGAACTACGCACATGATTATGGTAATGGGCATTCATCTTGGCACAAGTCAGTTGGAAACTGCTTTAACTGTCTTAGATTAAGACGATTTGATAGATTTATTAAGTGGGTTAATATCAGAGCAAACATTCGAGGCTAGAAATGATACATCAGAGGAAGGTTAAGTAAACAACATTGACGGTGGAGTAATTTTGTTAAGTCTGCGATCTATATTAAATCGGGCGTTACCATCTTATATAAGAAAAGCTCAATCACGGAATGTTTTCATTAGCGAAGGAGAATAAGAAGTGTTAAAATAAATGTACACGCGAAGGTTACAATTTCAGCTGTTCTGCTATAATCAGCCAAGTTCAATCGTTAGATTCTTTGAAATTTTTAATAAAGAACACTCGGTGCAAAAAACAATTTCTATTATTATTAATTTTAATAAATTTAAATATATCGACATAGTTTGACTAAATTGTTTGTGTAAGTTTATTTTAAAAATGGAGTTAGTATTTCGTTTAGTGCACCGTGAATACCCTAACAATACATTCATGATGATTTCAATATTGTCCGTCTAAAATAAATAATAGTGGTGGATACAAGTAGCCATTCCTTTCCAGAAAACATTTGGATGAACAGGACTTGTATCAAGAAATTATTGTGCGATTTAATTGAACCTGGTTTAGGTTAGGTTCTCAGATTATTTTCTTATTATCTCAATATTTATACGTCAACGCCATTTCAACCGAGAGACCACTATTGGAAATAGGCCTCTCTCAAAGATCTCCAAACCTACGCTGCTCGGTCCTGCACTGCCCGCATCCAGCGGCTTCCCGCGACCTTTCCCAGATCGTCAGTCCACCTTGTGAGACGCTACTACTAACGCTTTCCCGGTACGTGGTCGCCACTAGAGGACCTTTGCGCCCCTACGCCGTCTGTCCTCCTCGCAATGTGCCCTTGCCACCGCCACTTAAAGTTCGCAATTCTTTGACTACATAAAAATTTTCCCACATTTTAGTCTCTTCATATACGAAGGCAACTTTGTTAAGACATAAATTTGCTGATATTATTTTATTCAGATCTTTTATACGTTTTTTGTACCACACCGTTTGATTGTGTGAGAGATTTCATCATTCTGAACGCAACCGTTTCACTATCAACTTCCTTGTGGTTTCTTGTCACGTTCTTTAGCAGTCGCGTGATTTTTATTGGGTTCAAATATTTTTATTCTAGCAACGGGGAAAGTGACTTACTTCTTTCTACAATAGATTCTTGTTTTGACGTGACAACGTCTTATAATTCGATAGAGCCGGCTGCATGCACGAAAAAACATGACGTCATGCGGCGTTACCTCGCTCTGAATCTAATTCTCTAATTTGAATTTGGAATTATGTTCTTTAAAATTTAAACTTTCAATGATACCAAAACCAGCCAGATACAAATAGTATAGACAAAGAGATTTTATTACAAGTTTATTCATACTATAATGCGAAATCTATTAAACAAATGAAATTATTTTTTTCTTTTGAAAAATGCTACCATTCCATCAGTATTTTCTTAAGACGTTGTCACGTTCAACTATCGTCAGTAAACCGACTTTACAGACAACCAATTTTTTATATAACAAGTAAGACAATCAAGCATACAGAGAACCCACTGATATGCGATCACGAAATAACGTGAATAATAATTGATTAAACCATCTCGGATATTAAAAGGCTAACTTTATCTTACGAACCATGGGTATCTTTCCTTCCACTTTCTCCTTTATGTAGTAGGAGTTCGGTCAGGCGCTATAACTAAGGGAAAATTATAATTCTATCTAGGCAATTTAATCAAAATCGTTCCAGTAGTTTCGAAGCTTATTCAATGCAAAAAAATAAGCAAATCTTTCCTCTTTTTAATAAAGATTACATAATAAATTAAGGAAGCGTCTGTGGCGTAGTGCGTAAGGCGTTGCCTCCCACCCGGGAGGTACCGGTTCGAACCCCGCCACGTACCAATGTATTTTTAAATTTTGAATTCATATAATTATGTACGTTTAATCGACGCTTTTAAGGTGAAGGAAAACATCGCGAGGAAACCTGCACACACCTATGAAAAAATTCTTAGGTTGTGCGTAAAGCCGACCAACCCGCACTTGGCCATCGTGGTTGACTAAGGCCTAATTGCCCCGAATGTGGTGTAGGCTCGAGCCCCTCGGTGGGGACAATATAATTATGAGCTGTTAGTGGTGTGTTACTAATACTTACATAAAGACTATAAATTGTAGATAGAATACTAAAATAGATTACTGAAAACACTGTAGATCGGTAATATAAAAGAGAAACAGCATACTAACGTATATAAAAGAGCGAGATGGCCTCGCAAAGAGTAGAGGAGTATACAAACCTGACCACTAACTTTTCTCATGACTCAAGTCATAAGGATCGAAGTTTACGAAAGCAAACAAACATAATACACTAAACTACGAAAAGGCAGTGCTATTTGGCTATGCTGTGAATAATAATACACCATCCACATTATAATCACCTAATCCCATTTTTGCAACCTAATCCCAATTCCCTCCGTTACTAAATTAGCAAGCATGAAAGCATAAATAATCAATATCAAACCAACGTTAAATCCTCCATCAATGTAATAGAAAAACTTTTGTGGTTTATTTAACACGTTGGCACAGTGGTATAATAAAAACTTGATATCGAAATTGCTGCGAGAATATTTCTTTTTCGTTATTAATTTGAGCCTGTGGTTCCTACTATCGTTGTGCCAGACACTGCCTTGTACAAGCCATTATTTGATTTGCTCGTCATTCGACACAGTTTTCTAAATTGTAAAAACAAAGCAAAGCTTTCCACCTTTCCTTTTATACCTAGGCACATTTTTATTTGTAAATAATCCATTTTATCGATTACGTCTAGCCATTGTCTGCAATACTGTAACTTAAACTTTGAGGCTTCTTCACTCAGAATAAGGTCACTAATGATTTGAACATTGTTTTTGTACCTATTTGAAATATATACGTTCCTTTCAAATTTTGTTATCTTTTAGTTTTTGTAGAAAACATTGGGCTTCTTAAAATTTACTTAACTGGTATGAAGTGACGATTGGCTAGCAAAGATATCCGAATGACCATTTAAAAGAGAAGGTAAATCACAAACACAGCTTTCCTAAGTGAGCTCGAGATAAATGGGAACCAGTTTCTAAATCAATTTATTATTCATTTCGACATAGGACTTACTAATGTTATATGTTTCAAATGATACTGTTACAGACTAAATTTCTATTTAAGCTGTTTGTATTCTAGAAAGGTGTGCAAATTTTGAAGAGATAAAACTTTTACTTAATCTAGTTGAAGATGAAGAAGCCGACGGAATTGAAGATTAAATTACGCTAACGAAATGATGAATTCATTGAGAGTAACGAAGAATAGACATCTTAGAGTTTATATCCTTAATAGTTACTGAATTGCTCTTGAATTAATAATGAAATCTTGATTAAAGTAATTTATTACTAACTATGCAGCATTTACGACATTTAAAAATATGTCACATAGGTATTTCTTTCCAAGCTTTCGATTTGTTGTATAATATACAAGAAAATACTTTTTAAGGGCAGATGAGCTCAGTGTTTATTGAAATCATTTTACACTTCGAAAATCACAACAATTGTATCCATAAATTAGAAAAAAAACTTGCCAAGTTATTCTGTAAGAATATAAACAGGTGATTTGAAAGACTTAGGTTAGTTAAAAGACAATTTTATAATCTGCGAATTAAAACAGAGGATTGAAATATTCGTGACCACTCGCGCCATCTTTAAACCTATACGGCTTAGAACTGTAGAAATCTTACTCGTACAGAGAAATAAGACACATCGAAAAGATAATCAAAGTTAAAGGTCTTTCAGACCAGCAGTGCAAGCATGAAGTTGTCGATGAACATCATTATCGGTGATGGATAAACGAATAATATGATTGTCAATTATGTTAAATTCAACCGGAACTGTGAAATTACTTTTGATTGTTACCATTGTTAACATTCATTGAAATAACATCTTCAACCAACTATCATTCAACTAATCTATTCTAAACTATATTCTTTCCTCAAAACTTTACCCAAAATAATCAGGGATCCCGAAGCCCAATCGCAGTGTTTCCAAAATCCGAACTTCAAAAGTCATTTTGTCGAAACCGTATTCCTGTTCCATCTCTTATTTTCGAATGATTCCACGTACTGCGTTCGGTCTCCCGAAATAAATCTATGATTTATTCAACGATTCACTTTATGCTCCCCAGCGACGTTGGTTTTGGGTTTGACAGGAGCGAGTGTGTGTTTGTTTGGGAACTACGGTTATTTATCTATGTTTGAAAGCTTGTACGGAGTTAGTGTTGCAATCCCTTCGGAAACAAAGGGACGGGAGATGAGTTTTAAGACAGCGGGAAACTTTTGATGGGCATCTGACATCGAGTCTACGTAAACAAGAAACTATGTCTACTTCATTTCTTTCGAAGTAAAGAGTATAAATAAAAATATTTCTGGGGTATCTGGAAAGGACTATGGACTTAAACAGGATACATTTTGTTTTATTGGTCAGTGAGCTGTTCGTATGGAGAAATAAAAAATATATTTTACAATTTTTATGACAGCGTATTAATTATATTATTATGACCATGTGGGTAGGTAGGTGCATGCGTAGGTATCCGCTTGTTGTACCATGGTACCAAAAATCCTTTATATCGCCGCAGAGAGATAGCACTACTTTTCAACCGGGTTCCTAAAAGGAGAGAAATCACTGCGCCATTAACCATAATAATATTTTAGCTAGAATTTTATTTGAAAGAGTGTAAACTTTCGATATATGTCATGAAAATTTAGTCTTATAGTTGTTTCAGAATAATGAAACTTCTTCTTCTTATTTGAATTATATGGCGATCGTGACACATTAAGATTACGTATTTCGCCAATGTCAAGTGAAAATATATTATAAAGTTAACAGATAAATGTACGGTAGATTGATTTAAAAATAGAGTCTTTTTACGACAAGAACTCGGGAGAAACTCGCAAAATAATAAATAATTACTGGGACGGTGCTAAAATAGCTTTTCCTTATGAAAATAGAATTTGAAGAAAATAAGGATGTAAATTAACATTTTAATATTGCTGTTTCTTCGCAGCAAATCCAATAAGAGTATTCTGATTTCCAATAGCAATTACGTCCGTAGTTAATTAAATGTGATTTGTTTCAACTCTCCGTTTGAAGATGTCTCGTCTGATGCAAAACTTTGCCATCAAGGGTGCTTCTAAAACTGTTACGGGATGTGATAGTATACTATTCAGAGTTTAGCCAAGTTCAGAGCACATCCAACCGATTCATTAATTAAATTGGAGTTGGCAAGCGCAGGTACTAAGGTTCTCATACAGATGGTTGAGATGGTGTATTTTGGTAATTGTTTGAGCATGGTAATGTCATTAGCGCGAGTTTTAAGTGAGTTTGGGCGTATCTGCTGTCGTAAGCTTGGTATTGGTAGGTGGATAGATGGCGCTGCTTATATTAGGGAAAGTGTTAAAGTAAATCTACCATACGGAGTATAAAATAAAATATTGGAACTATGTACTAAATAAAATTTTATACCAGCGATTTCATCTTTAATATTCGATGAGATATGCGTAACAAAACTTAGCTGGTGAGTATTTGTATAAATATATCATCAGATGTTGACGATGTCATTTCTTCCATATTGTAAGGCAGTTAAGGCATACGTCAGCTTGTAATAAGGAACGACAAATTAAGAATATTCGTCGTATTCTTGTAGGCCTGTGTTGCTCAATTGGAACATCAATCATACGAATTGCATCAAATTTCATCATTCACTTTTTTGAAACATCTCAAATCGTCGTCAAAACTTGAAGAATAAGTTAGTTTGTTAATCACAAACAAAAAAAATAATTATATTAAAGATAGACCTCGTGCCTTTAACTAGGAAGACTGTTCAAAGGATAAGGTCATTTTTCTTGACAAAATATTATTATAAAATTGTATATAAGCCTTCGTTTGCATTGTTTAATTGCAGTATCTTAATTCATAACATTTTTTATGGGATTTATTGAGCAGCTTAAACATACTTAAAATGACATAAATTCAACAGAAAAAAATCCAATACAGATTCAAACACACGTAAAAATTACACGAATTTTTACTGAGCATTAATTCAAATCTCCCACAAAATGCTAATTTATACGTTATGTGTAGGTAATAACCTCCAAAATAGGTTGTTTGCCCCCGAACTCGTCCCATTTATGTCCTGAATTTTGTAATTCTCTCACATTGTTAAATCTGTTTTTGGGTCATTTGCCCGTTGGCCGAAATCCTTTGGAAGGGCTCATATTTTTCTACACCCACCCCTATCTTGCTAAACCACTCTAATTATGCTTTATTCTGTAAAATGACATTGTACTGTTCGCAGCCGCTAATATGAATATTTTCTTGTGTTCTGGTTGAGGCATTATACTGTAATGATGATGTTTTTAGGGTTCCGTACCCAAAAGGTAAAACTGGACCCTATTACTAAGATTCCGCTCTCCGTCCGTCCATCCAAGGTCAAAGTAAAAATTTCTTTATTCATTTAGGTACAATTTTGTACACTTATGAAAGTCAATCATAATAATAATTAATCTTAATAATAATTAATTTTAATAATATAATTAAACTTATAATAAATAAAATAATCCGTATATTACCAGGCTGTATCTCCTGAACCGTGATAGTTAGATAGTTGAAATTTTCACATCATTATGATGTATTTCTGTTGCTGCTATAACAACAAATACTAATAAACTGAAAATAATAAATGTTTAAGGGGGCTCCCACAAAACAAACGTGATTATTTTTGCTCGATATTGATAATGGCAACAGGTAGACGCTTGAAATATTCACAGAATATTAAGTTATGTATTCACTTTAAAAATAAATAATAAAATTAAAATAAAACAAGTATTTAAGGGGGGCACCCATACAACAGACATGATTTTTTTACAGATAATGGTGCGGGACCGCTCGTACGCGAGTCCGACTCACACTTAGCCGGTTTTTTAGCTCGTTTCTGTACATTTCTTCCATAAGACTCTAGACAGACGGATTGCATTTGCATACGAATAAATTTATGCCTGTGTTTCATTAGGTATTATAATGTGTTTTAACTCCACCTATCCGCATTGGGCAAGCGTGGTGGACTACTGCCTAAACCTCCTTTGATGACAAGGAGAGGCCTTGTGTCCCACCAGTGGGTCGAATTATGAAGGCTCTTACGTGTTTTAACAAAGCCTTTATTTCCTAGCTGTGCTCATAAAGGAAATTTCTCTTGTTGTTAGAGCTGTAAGCCATCTGCAATTTGGCAGTGGGAGTGCTTTCCATCTGTCCGAAGCCTAAGTATCACCATCGAGTTATTTTGAAGTACATTTTTGGTTTATTATAGTTTTTAAGATGTAGGGCACAGCGGTTTTTGTTGGTTGGCAAACAGCACACTGCCTGCATATTTGCTACGAAATTTTACGTTCCTTCAGTAAACAACCAAACAAACAAATGTTACTCTTAAAATCATCTTAAGATGATAAATCATCATCTTAAGAGTAACATTTGAATCATAAATCGGTCTGTACTTTTAAAAGTACAGACCGATTTATGATTAAGTATTAGTATATCATTAAATTTAGGTAAACAACAAGTGATCCATAACATCAAAAAGTTTAAGAAACCCTGCCTGCTATAGACGGATGTAGCACTGATGAGTCACTTCCGCGCTGCCAACCAAAACTCATCCCTTCCCCGTGAAAATCTGGAAACCATACTAGTTATCTGACTGCAGTCTTCTGCAAGGGGTATACCACTCAAATTTAGGTGTCCTATATTTGAGTGGCTGATTCGATGTTCATTACTTATCCTAAACTTTGAATTTAGAATACCTCTTATGCGGTGATTTTTAGTCTATTGATTCGCCCATTGTAGACACGGTACCGTGCTTCACTACCACATTATCTAAGTCAGCTGCCATAAAGATAAACTTCTATTGCTCAGTTCTGGCATAGAGCGGTAAGATACCAGATCCTCAGTTTGTTTGTAGATTATGCGTAAAGTGTGATTCCATCTTGAGTTTTATCTTAATTTGACTCCTGTCGACATGGATACCAAGCGCTTCTCTGTCGTAAAATAAAATTAACAATTTCAAATTTTCACCATTTATTTTTAATTTAATAAGAGAGAAATGAGCTACAAACAGAAATTAAATTAGACCCACACAAAAGTAAATACATGGAACTGGGACTTAATCTAATTTCAGTTTTACATCAAAGTCGCCACGGCATGCAAAGTGAACAACTTTATAAATAACTAGCTTTTGCCCGCCACTTCGTCCGCGTAGAATAGTTACTTCGGGCAGCATTTAATTTTTCTTATGACGGATTTCCATACTAACTTTTCACCCCCTTTTCACCCCCTTAGAGGGTGAATTTCCAAAAATCCTTTCTTATTGCACCCCTGGCCCTTATAAGGTACCTACGTACCAAATTTGGAATCTCTAGACCCAGTGGTTTGGGCTGTGCGTTGATATGTCAGTCAGTATTAATTTTTATATTTAAATAATTATAGGAATTTAGGAGAGAAAAAAACATGGGGTTGAGTAGACAAAAACGAAGATACAAAATACGTTTACAATGGTTTAATTAACTTCATTAAGCAAACTAAATTTTAATTTACTTTATAATATAATACGTACAACTTAAATTATGCAAAACCAACCGTGCAAATGACAAGACATCTTTTCTAAATTGTGCAGGTGTCTTTAAAATAATTATCAAAACCCGTAAATTTCCAGGTAGGTACATAGTGGTGTAAATTTGCTTTGAATCAAATAGTATTATCGAATTGTCCAATACCAATACTCATCCAATTCTATATCAGCAAGTAATATCTGTAACTAATTAACCAAAACAACATACAGTTCAGGTTGAAAATGATTATATTCCAAGAGGGTGCAAATCGAAAGCTAATTATTTGCGGCATTCGCTAGAATGGGCTCGAGTATTATAAGCGAGGAATGCTTCATTTGCCCAGGTATCGATGCATTTCGCTGCCAAAAGTACGTAATAGAATTCGTAAATTCAATTAGGAAGTATGCCTCGAATTCCAGTTTTAATTTAAAAGCTATTACGTTGTAAATCCAATGAGCGCCGAAAAACGTTTTGGACACTTTCATCGTTCAATTAAACAGTTTAAGTACAGTTGTTACAACGTGTCTTAATAGTCCAGAGTAGGCTAAAAGTCATTGAGTCAATCCATTTAAGATTTTAGAAGGATAACGATAACTACTAAAATTGCTTTAGTTAAAGCGATCTTATTCGGTTCTGCTGAGAGTAGAGTTTACAAAAAAAAACCGTTACATCTAAAGTGTACTCATTTGTACGTAATTTGCTCACCTTTTGGCATGTTGCCTCCATACTCCTTCAAAGGTCTCTTTTGTAGATGAAAAGTACATAAAGATAGCACTGATGTCGTTAAGAGATTGCCAAACCACGATGTGGTTTTTGGCAGCCATTCAAATAACTCGCCAAGTTACTTTGAGATTTGAATGTTACATTAACTCGAATGAATAAATATTATAAGAAAAATTTGACGAAGTGATGATTTAATATGGCCTATGTAACCTATGTTTGCGAACGATGTTCGTTCATATTAGAAAAGGTAAACAAAGACAAAAGGTAAACTAAGTCAAATTGTACATTATGGACATTGTGGAATCGAGAATCACATTAGGAGCAAGTTACTCTACTCATCTCATTATAGCAAGAACTTAGAGTA
Source organism: Elophila nymphaeata (assembly GCA_955850985.1). Lineage (NCBI taxonomy): Eukaryota > Metazoa > Arthropoda > Insecta > Lepidoptera > Crambidae > Elophila > Elophila nymphaeata. The sequence continues at coordinate 20,315,626 of OY039084.1, read as the reverse complement.
ATCTATACATATATACTGGGTGTAAAAGACATGAACAGTCAAACGAGAACCATGTATTCTATACATCAAAATAAGACATATTTCAAAAAAAATATTGCTCGGAAATGATTTTTATTTTTAGGTGTTAAAAAAAATTGCAAATTGTACCGCGCAATGTAAAGGGCTCAACTCGCACGCAACTCGCAAAACCGCGATAATTTTGACAGACGTCGGCCCCGTTCGTTGGTGTCCGTGCGCTTCGAGTGAGCTACATTGAACGCTAACGTTTTGAAGCCATTTTTTGTTATTAAATATTTAAAAAAATGATAATGATTCTTTGGACGACAATTAAGAAATAACGTATAAAATACGTTTTAATAAAAAAATGAAAAAAAAAATTATGACTTTGACCTTCAATAAAATCGTAACTATCAATTTCCCAGGTATAGTTTAAAGGAAGAAAATGTTATGATGGTGAGCAGAATACATGGTTCTCGTTTGACTGTTCATGTCTTTTACACCCTGTATACAGTAGGCATCCACTAAGAAAGGATTTTTGGAAATTCCACCTCTAAGGGGGTAAAATGTCCACGCGGACGAAGTCGCGGGCGGAAGCTAGTTTAGAATTATAGCACAATTTGGATTACAGGCATATTGATTTTTGAATTTTCTCTTAGAATTAAACAAAAAACTTTTTTCACGAAGCCCACGTTCTTATTAATGGAATATTGTCAGACGCTGGCACATCAAGAGGCAATACAATCAAATTTAGTACAAGTAAGTTCATTCGAGATTCAAACGTTATTTTGCGATTCCTGCATCAAACTAAACTTCAGATCTTTTTGTACAATCGGCGAGGGCACGTTAATTGACCCAATTCTCATACGCCACGTGTGAAAAGTTCACTTGGGAAATTTGGCGTCATCTAAAAATTTTCGGAACACGCTAACAAGTCCTCAGGCTTAGTAAAATTTACTTTCCTAATTATGTCTGTGGACGTCCAGAGTTTGCAAGTGTTTAATATATTAGGTATTAAATTTGTGCCTTCATAATAATTTAAATAAATATTACGAGAGGTAGGGTAGGTACCTTACATTCACCTTGAATTTATGGCTGGAGAAATATTCCATTGTTAGAGCTACAAGCAGAACAATCGACCGCGGCTGTCAGCAGCTACGTGCAGTATTGGCAGTTTATAACAATACAGCAGACCTTTTGAAGGAGGCGTGAAGAAGAACCTTGCAAGACTGAGTTATGAGTAGCTGATGCGGCTTGTATAAATACTCTTCCACACTTGACATCTTTTGACCTGATCCTTCTTCAAACTATTTTCGATTTGGCTTACTATCGTTCGCCTAGGTCTTTGCCAACTCCGACGGAGTCGTGATATTTCCGCAAGGGTTCCTATGGTCCCGTCTGACAGTGACACATCCGAAGCCGACGGTTCTCCTCGTCCGACGACGGGGAGGAGGTGGCGGTCGTAAGATGTTCTCGCGTCAAAGTGCATAGGGGACATCGTTGCGTTTTAGTTGGTAGTCCCACATAACGTTCACGTCATTTCGTCAATCTCCTTTTATTCACTCTTTCTGATAAACTAATTATTATTGAGCATCCTTTTCTAAATTCTTGTTTCCCTGTCTTCTTTCAAACAACGCCTCTCTCTTATCAAGTCATTATAAAACTCACTACGGTCAAGGGTTTTATTTTTACCGCATTTATTCTGCTTTCATACCGCTTCTATACCCAACTTTCGCCTACGTACATCAGTCTTGGAACCAGCACAATTATGCATCGCTAGACTTTATCAAATACAAAAAAAAACTAATGGACACAACGGTGTCAGTATTAAACAGTAAATAGTCTAAATCAGCTTCAGCGACACGTTAATAATTCAAACAACCGGCCGGGTTAATTAACATGCCAACTTACTGTCGCAGATTCAGGTCATTGCTCGTACTCGGAGAATTTTTTCGAGTCCATGAGCGGTGAGCTAAAAAGTGGGATTTCTGGAAACAGGTCATTCGAACTTAAGGAGATAACAGGCAGTACTCTTTGTATATAGGTGGAATATAATATTCGTGTAAAATGGTGTAAGCCCGAGGCCTTTTGACCAGAAGTCGGTTCAAATTCAAAAACATTTTTTTTATTCATTTAGGTAGGTACAATTTGTATACTTATGAAAGTCAATTTATTTTTTTATTTTTATGAAAGTAAAGTTTGAATTTAGTTGGTAAGAGAATTCAACAACAATGCTTTTATAAACTACTAGATGACAAACAAGCTGACGACACACCTGGTGCTAAGTGGATACCGTCGCTTATAAACACCTGCAATAACAAGGAAAAATCACTTGGTATTGCAGGTTCGTTGTCATCCTGAGGCCTAAGATGAAACCTTTGCCCGGTAATTACACTGGCTACCTTTACCTTCAATCCGAAATATAGCAAGCTGTTTGACGGCTGAAATAGTAAGGCGGTGGTACCTTTTTTTTTGTTGACGGGGAGGTCAAATGCATTTACGTCGGGGATATGTGGAACTCTAGGTAAAGGCGTTCCCTCCATACCCACTAAACATCCTCCCCGGCCTGACTTTCAGTGCGCTATGACGGGACGGCTCGGGATCTGCGCATGAGAGCGCAACTACACCGAAACCGTCCCAACGCTGCCCGTCTAGGCTCTCCTTGCACCAATTAGTGGCCAGCAGCCACTCCTCTACCGACGGCTGCTCGACTTGGCGCGTCCTCCTGACAAGGACACCGGGAGCAGCCATCGGACTGCACCCGGGGGACTTCGAGCGCGGTTTTGGCCCTGAAAAGACCCAAAACTAGTCGTGGTAGGAAAACAAAAATAACTCGACGATGGCATGTGACTTCGAATGCCAAGGGGACATACTTGACATCAAGAGCTACCGAGAAAGTTTCCCCACCATGTTACCAGGGTCCGCCACGAGGAGGCTTCCGAACGTCGACCCCAAGGCGGTGGTACGTACCCAGACGACCCTACATACAGTCTTCTACTTCCACGATTGGTGAGGTTGTAGCAAAAGGGGTGTAGGACAGAATAATTTCAACGGATTTAGTATGGAGCCAGGTCTTTGTTTATTTGGGTGTTTTTATATGGAATTTCAACTTCATGTTGTGATATAAACTGATTGAACTCTTACCAACTACCCATCGCGGAGCGGGCAGTGAGCCGTAAGTGCGGCGTGGCCTCGCCGTGGCCGAGTCGAAGTAGTGTCACGGATGATCCGGTTCCGTTACGTAGTTGACGTCTGTTGGACGGCACGGCGAAAGGCGATACGTGTCCGTTCTTTGTCCGCAGTGTTATATGTGCCTTTAGGCCTACCTGTCCGCGTAAACCTCACGTCATGCGCACACTATCGTTAATTGATGATTGCTGCCATCTAGTGCAGAAACAGTTAAAACTATGTCCACGAAGCCGCAACATCTGGAATAATTTTATTTTTGCGTAAATATTTTAATAATAGAAAAATGCACTGAAAAAAATCGACTTGCCTCTGGCGGGAATCGAACCCACATCTTCCGCAATCCGGGCGGCTGCGTTGACTATCACGCCACCGAGAGACTGCTTTTCGCTGTCGAAATTTGTCAGTGCTTGGTGCTTATGTTTTTATGGTAAACATTGTTTCATCAAATGTTTGAAATTTGCACTTCTAAGACCCCAACGAAATATTCTTGCAAATATTTAACGCCCAGTTAAGATGAAACTACCTTACATCATGGAATAATTATATTTTTGCGTTTACAAATGTGTAAAAAAAGAAAAGAAAAAAGGTACCAATTACGTTAATTTAATTTAAGATTATCATTCGTCGTTCGTCAGTTGTCGAGAGTGGTGGTGTTACAACTTTTTCGAGAATTACGGAAATAATACCATACTAGACTTTTTCGTAAGTGTCACAAGTGCTAATTTCGTGTGCAAAAGTGTAATAATGTCGGGCAAATCTACGCCTCCGCTAACAAACAAGGATAAATTTTCGTCAAATCCAGACCTACCTTCAATGGTTGATAAAGAGTATGTAAACATACGGAAACGTAAGCAACCTGAATGGGACCAAAGCATGATGGATTTAATTGAAAAAAAATTCCATGAGCAGTTTACAGGTTGGGATAAAAAAATCTGTGAGACAATCAATAAAAGTGTTACGTTGGCGGTGAATCTTGCTATCGCTTCAGAGCTTAGTAATATCTCAACCACATTATCTATAATATTCAAAAACTAAATGATGACAATTCAAGTATTAAGAAATCATTATCAGAAACTTGTTCACGCCTTACTGAGATGGAGAAATCATTGATATTCACAGCTGAGCGACATGACATCTTTGAGACGCGTCTGTCAAAAATTGAATGCAGCGAAAATCAAACAATGGTATTGCCGGCGCAGATAGCTTGTTTGGAACATAAAATATTAATATTAGAGCAACAATCTAGGCAATGTAACATTGAGATATGTAATCTGCCAGAAAGAAAAGGTGAAAATCTGGTGAAATTATTAGAAAGTATGGGCAACGTCATCAAGCACCCAGTACGCACTCCAGATGTCATTTCAATACATCGAGTGCCCCACGCCGATCAGAAGAACCCTTATCCAAAAAACATTATCGTCAAATTCGCCACTAGATTACTGAGAGATAACTTTATCTCTGCCTACCGCGCCTCAAAAGGACTGGACTCCAACCTCCTGTCTATTACCGGCTCGCCTCACAGAATATTTGTAAACGAACACTTGACGCTAAGTAATAAACAATTATTTCGTCAGTGTCGAGAAGCTGCGAAGAAGTATGAATACAAGTACGTCTGGGTTAAGCATGGTACTATACTGGTGCGAAAAACTGATACATCTCCTGTTATTGCTGTGCGTGTACCTAGTGATATTGATAAATTTAAGTAATGTTAAAATAATTCACTTATTTGATATTGTTTCATGTCTCAAAACTATATTGTGGACGTGGTATGTTTGGTTTTATACAAATACTATAACAATAATTATTATACGGGTAATTTAAAAAACATAAAATTTGTTCTTCTCTCAATGCAAGGTAGAATTATAACGCCAATTATTAATATTATATTTTATATACTTTTCAAGCGCGCACAGCTTACTCTTTGTCTGATAGATAATTTAAAAAAATACTATAATAAAAAAACAACAACTAGTAGATTCAATAAATACTCTATAAAACTATTGCTTTATAATTCAACACCTTACAAATATGGATAAACAAGTACTATCGGTGTTTTATCAAAACTGCAGAGGACTGCGAACTAAATTAAATTTCCTTCACATGAACATTTTACTGCATAACTATGACATAATCATCCTAACCGAGACTTGGTTGCACTGTGATATATTTGATGATGAATACATTGATGCGCGTTATCGTGTATTCCGATGTGACAGAGATCGATTGAGTAGCGGGCGGCACGACGGAGGTGGCGTGTTAGTGGCTGTCCTCCGCGAACTGCCGGTCAGCGCTCGCGCTCCTGCGCTCGGTACTATGCCGCTCCCGCCACCCTTCCCCCCCATTGTTGACCATGTCCTACTCGAGTTGCGTACACGCAATTATTGTTGTGTTATTAGTGCTACGTACATTCCTCCAAATCTTAGCTCAGAAATTTATAAATCATTCTGTGATTATCTCGAACATGTCTTACAATCGTCTGATATTAATAATATCATTGTGGCAGGAGACTACAATTTACCATCATTAGAATGGAAGACTTGTGACCCGTACACTAAACCTGTTTTTAGCAATAACAATTCTCAATCCATGCTAATTATAAACTTAATATCCCTATTAAACTGCACTCAAATAAACAATATAAAAAATATTAACAACCGAATTTTGGATCTTTTCTTAACAGACATTTTGGATTGTAATATCTTTCCTGCACCAGTTCCGCTAGTGCCTCCGGACCAACATCATCCACCATACTACGTACTCGTTCCACTTAATAAACAAATAAAAACACAACATATGACACCTCGAATACAATTTAATTTCAAAAATACAGATTATGATCAGATCAATAAAGAACTAAATGTGATCGACTGGGGAGCTTTATTAAAACAAAAAAGCGCTGAAGACGCGGTGAGCATATTTTATGAAGTAATTTTTTCCTTGATAAAAAAATATATTCCTACTAAGGTCATTAAAAACTCTAATTTTCCGTGTTGGTTTACGCCGGCTTTGACACATATTTTCAAGAACAAAAAAAGTAGTTGGATAAAGTGGAAGAAGTACCAAAATATTTCAGACAAGGAAACGTTCAGAATGTACAGGAATAGGTTCAAGTTGGAAGCTAAGAAATGTTACAAGAAATATTTGACAAGTGTAGAAAACAGCATTCGAGATAACATTAAGTATTTTTGGAACTTTGTTAACAATCACAAAAGTAAATTAAATATTATTGATAATGTCTTTTACAAATCTGTCTTCACCAATGATCCTATAGAAAAATGTAAACTATTTTCAGACTTCTTTCAATCGGTATTTGAACGCTCTGACATGATAAACAATTCCGACCCCAACGATATGGTAGCTTACGAGTGTGAGTCCGATCTGGTTATTACCAATGTGGAGGTTACGGAAAGGGATGTCTTAAGGGAACTTCGCGGTCTTGATGTCTCTAAAAGTGCAGGTCTGGATAGCCTTCCCCCTGTATTCCTAAAGTCTACTGCTGGCGCAATCTGTAAGCCTCTTCAATATATATTTAATCTGTGTCTGCAGGAAGGTATCTTCCCTAGGATTTGGAAAGAGGCTCGAATTGTGCCAGTACACAAGGGTGGATTAAGATCGGATGTAGAAAATTATCGTCCGATATCCATTTTGCCCGCACTGTCGAAGCTTTTCGAAAGACTGGTCCACAGCATCATCTACCCATTGCTACACAGGGTCATCATTGAACAACAGCATGGTTTTGTTAAGAAGCGCTCTACAACCACAAACTTAGTAATTTATACTACTTACATATTTGAAGGCTTTGATGATAATAAACAGACTGATAGCATTTATACGGATTTTCGAAAGGCGTTCGACAGAGTGGACCACAAGATTCTTTTAGAAAAACTAGCATTTAATGGTATCAGAGGAAATTTGTTGCGTTGGTTCAAGTCTTATATCTCAAATCGATTGCAAAAAGTAGTAATAAATGGATATGAATCTGATTTTGTCTCTATCAGCTCCGGCGTGCCTCAAGGATCAATATTAGGTCCTTTGATGTTCATTCTTTTCATCAATGACATACACAAATGTTTTAAATTTTGTAACTTCTTACTTTATGCTGATGACTTGAAAATTTTTCACACGATTGAAAGTAACGATGATCAACATAGATTCCAGGAAGACTTGGACCGTTTCTCAGAATACTGCCTTACCAATAAACTTAGTCTTAATCTAAACAAATGTAAATCAATTAACTTCACAAAAAAAAAATCCACTAGATATTATCCCTATAGCCTTTGTGGCACTGAGATCATTAACGTAGACTCGATTGGAGATCTCGGTATAACACTTGATAGGAAACTACACTTAAACATACACATCGATAATATTATCAGCAAAGCTTATAAAATGTACGGTTTTGTTTTTCGTTCATGTTCTAAATTCATACAGTCCTCCACTTTTCTTTACATTTATAAATCATTAATTCGTTCTCAGCTTGAGTATGCTGTGCCCGTTTGGAATCCCTATTATGATAAGTATGTCCATGCAATTGAGTCTGTGCAAAAGAAATATCTTAGACGCCTGCATTATAAATTATCTCGAAGCAAATTATCGTATAATTATCTGCTAAAAAAATACAATTTAAATACACTCAATTCTAGACGGATGCAACTTGAAACTAAGCTACTGTTTGATCTTTGTAATAATAATTATGATTGTATACCACTTATTAACAAAATAGGATATAAGACACCTAGCAGAACGCTGTGCCGAAGGAAACAACCTCTCTTTGCTACTAAATTATGTCGCACAAATGCCGGCAAGCGTTCACCGATGTATCGCTTAGTGAATACTTTCAACGTCCATTTTAATACTTTAGACATGTCAACTCGTGCTAATATCTTTAAGAGACAGTTACTGTCGAATATTAATAATATTGATTAGTTTAAACTTTATATCTACATTAACCTTAATACCTACCTAAAGAATTATTTGTCCTTATTTTAGTCGTTATGTAAGTTTCTACTATAATAATTTAATTGTTAAAGTTGTTATTATCACCACATCGTAATGTTTTCAAGTAATCTGTGGTTATTGTTGTTGGTGGTACAATTAACTTAATTATTGGATAACATTTAAGGAATATACATTGTACGCACTGTTTTTTAACCCAAATAAACGAAAAAAAAAAAAAAAAAAAAATATTGTTATTTTCAAAATTTTATTGCTATAATTGCATGTGTTTATTATAATATTGCCTTGGGGGTGGTGCCTGGAGACCTGTACTACGGGTTTCTTTTGGAAACCTATCTCAGGCTCCAGTCTCTCACACACAGGTTCATGCCCTAAAATAAATGTTTCCATGTAATGAAAATTGTAACATGTGTGAGAGAAAATAAATAAATTATTCTATTCTATTCTAGTCATCAAAAGTGTTTCCAGACATTTATCACAACACAAGCTCCAACCTCAGCAAACATAATCAATGTAAACACCTAATGAAATCTCAGAGATAACAAGATTCTCGAAAACTTGTAACGTAATTAAAGGAAGTTCGGAACGACGGTTACTCTGATTGAACGTTAATTAGATGCCGCCGCCATCTAGTGGCAACTCATTAGAACTTTGTGCATAGGAACATTGGAGATTAACGGGGTGTACGAATAGACCGCGTTAGGTGCTGACTTCCACAAGTACATCGAAAGCATGATAAAACAGCGTCACGGAAACTCGCATTCCTGAATAAGTTGAGGCGTTTTTCACGCCCAATCAACTGTTTTACATGACGCAAGTGGGGTTCTGCGTAGAGAAATTATGCCCGCACATCTGGGATAGCTCTGCCAAGTACTGGGTCGATGGTTTGGATAGGTCGCGGAGGCAGGTTAAAAACATAAAACTACTTTTTAGATAGTACATTGAAATATTTAGAGAATTTACAGTTTTAATTTAGACAGAGATTGGATGGAAAAACTATACAATAAACCAAATACTATTTGCAATATATCTGTCATAAATAAACACAATATAAAAATATCAGACATAAAAAACGAATTTTAATAAATAATACTTTTATTACTGTCATAAACATTTTAATTTGGACACTAAATTTACATTTATACAGTAACTGATTCATACAATATCGGAGCCTTTCATAAGTCTTCCAAGACCCTATTACGAGAAACAGTCAACAAATCTTGAAATAAAACGTCACCAATGAAATATAAAGGAGTTAAAAATGAATCGAACCTTTCATTCATTAAAGTCTGGTAAAAGCTTATTGGTCTCAGTAAAATTCGTAGGAATATAAAATTCTTTTGATCGTCAGATACATTTCAGTGGCTTTGACCCGAGAATGAAATGAGAATTAATTGGAAAAGGAATAATCTTTTACAATATCGATAAAGTTTTACTTTGAAAGGAGTATTAACGATGGCTTTATGAACACGTTTGTTTGGAAAAGATTGTTAAGGTTCCGCTGATTTTTTTATTGTTCAAACGGTCTAGAAGCGACAAACGTTAATCTACATGACCAAAAATCTAATTACATTAGCGAATTCTAATTCAAATCACGTCTTTGTGTCAGACTCAACTGAGGTCAACGTTCCAATGTTTTTTATTGTATGTAGGCTGAGCGTTCGGCCATAATCGTGCCTGATGGAAAGCAAGCATGAGACCTAAGATGGTATACGCTCGCCTAGAAGATGCTTGTCACTCGTGAACAAGGACTGACTAGAAACAGATAACACTAAAAATGTTACGACAAGTTCTTTAGCTTACGCCATAAATCGGACCGTTGCATCGTTTGGCTTGACCGAGCTGTGTATACGATATTTTAATAGACGATTGCAACGAACGGTAGAAATGGTACGCCACTGAAAACGGACTCGACGCGGTTTACTGTGTAGTTTATGTGTCGGCAATTCATGAGTAACAAATTTTGAAATATACTATATATATTTAGATATTTCCAAATTTCGTCTTGATCTGTATCCTTATGATTGTCAAAGTTTAAGTCAAAATTACTTTATTCATTTAGGTACAATTTGTACACTTATGAAAGTCAATCATGATGCCTCGAACCGATTGCAGTCAACCTGGAGGATTGTGTAACAACCATCGAAATGTGTATATTTATAATTTCAGTAAGATCATCACTAAATTTTTCACATATTAGTTCAACTGTACGATAGTTGTACTGCGTTGTTTGTGTATTAAGTATGTTTTTGTGTTACCATTTATTATGTATAAAAAATTCACCCTCGAGAGCTCTGCTGACAAACTAAGTAACATGAAATATTTTTTGCGTTTACAAACGCGTAAATATTTTTAAAACTAGAAATAATACACTGAAAATAAAGAAGCAGGTCGATTTTTTCTTCAGTGTATTATTCCTAGTTTTAATCTTAGTAATAGTTTGGCAGAATGTTATTTTTTTATCCACTGTATGCATAATGGTAAACAAATAAAAAAAAACCTAATAAGCAAAGTGATTTGGCAGGTAAGAATAGCATCACCCCATATCCTCCAATGGGTATTGATCACCTTATATTCCGCCCACCAATCCGCATTGGGCAAGCGCGGTGGACTACTGACTAAACCTCTTGAGATAACAAAGAGAGGCCTTGGTCCCCACAGTGGGTCAAATTAAAAAGGTTGTTTTGATGTGATGATGAAAGTGATTTGCAAAATAATCGCGGCAGTTTTCATCAATTTAAAAGTTCAATAAATTTAAACATTCATTTGAAAGTTCTTATGAAAACGCTTGTGCTATTAAAATATTGTGAGACGTGAATTGGGAATGAGAACATTGCAATTAATACAGAGTAGTACAATTAATATTATTTTGATAAATAGTTTTATTTTCCTACGTCGCGTCAGTAGCTAACAAGGACTTTTAGACACTTCTCCACTTAATTTTTGAAGAATCAAGTAACTTTAGATAAACGACATCTGCATACTTTAAAACAAGTGTTAAGCGAATCCACTTCAAAACATACGTCCACAGTACCTGTAAAGTTATATAATAAATTTACTTGCCACGCTGCACTTATCTTGTTTGAGTCACACAGCGGAAGACATGTCAGTTTATTCAATTCGAGACGAGAAAATAGAACGCCACCGCCATTTAGATTAAGTTGCAAACGATATTGTGGAGATTAGAATGGAAACTGTGTTGCTAGAGGCTAGATTCGTTTGAATGCGATCGTGAAAACTTTACACAATCTTACCTTATCACGGGGATGTGAGTGTCTTCACGGTACACTTTGACCCATCGCAGTATTCTTTATCACATGTTTCTTTATCTTCCTCTTTTTGTTCTCTGGATACATAGACCAATAGCTCAACTATATCCATGAGGTTAAAGAGCCTGTACTGTTTTAGCTCTGCTCAAGCCATTCCCCGGTGATTCATGCTAGTCCTGACTAAAGAGTTACAATCACATCGCGTTCTGTTAATTCAATATCATATCCAACTTTGTTGGTAGAGCAATTTTGTTGAAGTAAGTTGGCAAATTAAGAAGCATCGGTGGCGAAGTGTGTAATAGCGTTGTCTCTCACCCGAGAGGTACTGGTTCGAACCCCACCACGTTCCAATGTGTTTTCAAATTTTGAATTCATATGTATGTTTAATTGGCGCTTATACAGTGAAGAATTACCGTGAGGAAACCTGCACACACCTATGAAGAAATTCCAAGGTTGTGTGTGAAGTCGACCAACCCGCACTTGGCCGGCGTGGTTGACTAAGACCTAATCATTGCCCTATTGTGGGGTAGGCTCGAGCCCCTCGGTACCTATATGAGCTGTTGATGATGAAGTTGGCAAATCAGATTCTCATGCCTGAGACCTTAATTCTTGCTATAACATGGTGGTCATCAGCGTACTACCAACCGTAAATGTATCCCTATTAATTTGCTCAATTTCAGAAAACACCAAGGAATGGTCTTCACAGTACAGATGAAAGTCTATGTCCTATTTTTTTTAGATTCTCCTTTCACAAGGTTTGGCGTTTTTTAAAATAAATAATTGAGTATTGCTAACAATGTTTATTCGCACATTGATACTAACAAAATATGAAATGTTACGATAACCTATGAGTCAAGCAGATATTATTGCTGCACGACTAATAAATATATACTACTCTGCACACCATTTGCTGTCTCGCACCTGTTATTATCTTGTTATAATTTAAACAATTCCCTGTTTTGTTTGCAATTCGGGAAATGTTAATTCTGCCTAATTTCTAATATGTCAAGGATGGTTTCAGATCAGTGGAACGGTCGCTTCGGCATACGCACTTAAGGTAGCCATCCACGCTCATGTTTACCTGACAGGTTTAACTGTTCAGGTGAACAGTTCAGGTAAACATGAGCGTATATGGTATGGAAACCTGCGCAGTTGTGTGGCATACACGCTCATGTTAGTTAAAACTCTCCTGAATAGTTAAAACTGTCATGTAAACCTGAGCGTGGGTGGCCTGCTTTAAACGCGCATTACATTTCGCGCTTCAAAAATCCGGACTGGCGTACAAACCCAACGTTATTACCAGACGTATAGATTTCAAATTAGCTTACCAGAGTTCAAAGCATTTCCGATAATCATATTGTGGCTGTGGCTATATTTATAGAGGTTTCGAAGTTAAAGCTAACAATATTTACAGTATGGAAGATAAGAGCGGGAGGCAAAATCGTTACTCTAAATAATTAAATTGATGTGTTGGAAATTGCGACTTCAAAAGTAAAACCTACCTAGCTAGTATAGATTTAAATTTTAATGTTCCAAATGGATTTTAGCCAAAGAAACAGAAGAATAAATATTGAACCATTGAGCGCGTTCTACATACTGTCTGTAACACGGCGAGTGCTCTGAGGAGCTTTGTTCCCTAATCCCACCAAATCCTTTCCTTTTACGGTTTCACCAACAAACTGAGGCTACCTTTCCAACACGAGCTAAGAAATTTGGCAACTCGTTTCTCTGTCGCACAATCAAGAAATGGAATAAACAATTTATTTCTAATAAAATCTACTGCAAAGCTAGAAAACTAACACCCCATAAAAACAACACAAGAAATATTTTATCAAATCAACAAGTGTAGCAAGCGAGAAGAATCAGTTAAGAGGCACCACTAAATCATACTATATACCTAATAAGTGGTAGCTGAACCACCCTTCTGTCCTCGTTACTAGTCCAAAGGAAACTGAGCTGTAACTTCTGCAGGCACAGTTGAATATCCTGTACCGCGCGCAGACAACGGAGGGTGTTTCTTGACATAACTGGGTTATTCCCATTTGTGTTTTGAATGTTCATTATTATGTATTTTTCGTTTCTCTCACCAGATGGTGCTCGGAACGTTGAAGGAGTCCGCTTCTGAATTAGGACTAATTTATGGTTTCTTGGGCCGCGTCGTTTGAAATGGCAAGAAGGAAAATGGGTCCTATTCTGCCTCTTTACCTTTATCGTAAGTACTTGATTTAAGTACGGCCGTACTCGGAACAAGAGCTCGGTGTATTTATATGTAAATATTGGTCGATTGCGATACTAGAGGTTTCCGGATTCAATCTGCAAAAGCCATTATTATGAGAACCAAATAACGACGACTCAACAAACGATACATACACGACTTAAAAAGAAAAACGGTTTTGAATATTTTAAAATATACCTAGACATAAACTCACGATCTACACATACTTCTTTCACTTCACCTAGTTTCATCAATGTCACATCCTGTTTTTAGGATGTTCTCGATTCCATCAACAAATGTTTGCCTAGTTCTTCCCAGTATCTTCACATAATTTTATTTCATATATCCTTTTCATCAATCAACTTCCACTCATACTTTCTTTTATTCTTTTAACATGACCAAACCATTTAAGTATCCCTTTCACTAATTCTTGTCACTATGTCTTCTTTCAAACCACATCTCTCTCTTATGACGTCATTGTATTAACTGTTACTTAATTTTAACCCAGCCACATTCCTAAAGGCTTTCTTTCGCATTTATTCTGATTTCATCTATCTTCCCCCATACGCAACTTTCACTTTCATACATTAGTGTTGAGACCAGCACACCGTCATGCATAACCAGTCGTGACTCTTTAGACACGTTCTGACTGTTCACAAAAGCGTGCAAAGTCCCATCCACAATGTTCCCGTCTTTCACTCATTTCCCTATGTCGATATACTTTGATATGGAATTTAAAGCATTAGTCAGCAACAAGATAGCATTGGTCGAAAAAATTTCTGTTTGTACCGCTGGCTTCATTTCATATACAAGATTCTGCGAACAACAATAATAAAATGTTTAAAAATAATTTGGAAATGGTGATCGTAAACAGAATTTTATTTTAAATCTTAAATAAATTCTGATTCTATTAGATTACGAAGAAAAAGATTTATGGCAAACCAAACTACAAAACTAACAATAAACATAAAGGTATAAATATGTATATAAACATTTTGACGTAGTAAAACAGACGCAACTTTGATTGAAGGCAATAAATCTTGGAATGTTTTTATAAATAAAGAAACATTGGGCCATGATATACATACATTCACAAGTTTCAAAACCTAATTATAAATTGAACATAATAACTAACTTAAAATGCATAATAATACTAATTAATACTTCTATAATAAAAGCTTATTGTGGAAAAATGTAATTCAAGATTTTCAATTCCATTTCGTTTGTTGAACAAACTATATCCAGATAAACTAATTTTAAGGTATCAAATTGCCATTATAAATGATTTAAATCATGGAAGTAAATTTAGTGTTGCAATCGAAATCATAGCTAAGAAAAACTGATCAAGGGCAGGACACATCGCTAGAATGGATACGATCCAATGGCACCAAGAGAGCCTAGAGTGAAGTCCCAAAGCTGGTAAGCGACGAAGCCAACTGGCGAACCATTTGGTGAACTATATAAGGCGATACAAATGCAATGACTGGAGTTGCGGGATCAAAATCGCCAGGAATGAGGAAGAGCTAAAGCTGGATCATAATAGGCCCCTTTGATGATAATGAAATCTATACAGGCACCATTTACACATGTAGATTTCTTTACTGACTTGTAATGATAAGTACCTAAATATCACTC
Organism: Elophila nymphaeata; assembly: GCA_955850985.1. Taxonomy (NCBI): domain Eukaryota; kingdom Metazoa; phylum Arthropoda; class Insecta; order Lepidoptera; family Crambidae; genus Elophila; species Elophila nymphaeata. The sequence continues at coordinate 20,300,365 of OY039084.1, read as the reverse complement.
TCAATTTATCATTATTTCAGCAGAAAGACGCCACTGCTGGACATGCATTCTGCCCAAAGGTGAAGCTACTTTTCCTTTACAGAAGACAGCAATCCTTTTTTATTGCCTAACTGAAGTAGTAGAAAATAAACTGCTTATAAGATATAATATGCATAGGATGATAACGATTGTCTAATTTGAATGAAGACAATTTTTCAAGCTGTTATTTCTTTTTCAAGTAAATATTCTAATATAAGTAAAGTAAATAAATTTACCATTAAAAACGACAAACTCCAAATTTATTTAGGTAATGTCTTAATTTATTTTTATGCACTAAATAATAATGTAATTACACTTATAAACACTAAGAAAAGCAGTGTAGCAAATTTAAAATTTATTAACGAATAAAAACTGGCACAGCGTCATATTGTTCTCATTTCAAATTTAAGAAAGTTTTGTTGAATGCTAAATTTTACTTCAAGTAGGCCGAGAGAACACTTTGTCAGTTAATATATATTCAAAAGATTTTCCCTCAACTCCTTTAAGTATTTATTTTGGCGTTCGTCCTCCGTGAGATTACATTGGCCATAAATAAAGCAATTTTGGGGGAACAGTGCGGTTTTATTTGAGGCAGCCAGATGTTCGAGTCCGTTCGAGATGAGAAAAATGGTTTTGTAATTCGCTTGTAAACTTGAGCATCCATTGTGCCAATAATGTGACGAAAAGACTTTTGTAATTTGCTTTTGACACCAATGTGTATCTTATTAGATAGGAATGCAGATAGGCAGGCATATCTGTGTGTAATGTATTTAATATGTGTGTGTGTATCTACAATAACCTACCAGATTGTCTTAAATTGGAAAATAGTTCACTGCTTAAAACGAAATTGACTAAATGGTTACAGACAAGATGCTATTATAGTGTAAAAGAGTATATGGACAGGAATAGAATTCTTGACGACTAAAATATTTGCACACCTGCATGCAGGTTGAATACATATGTACTTCCATAATTTTTAAACATCTTGTAAACTGTGTTCTATGCAAATAAATGATATTATTATTATAAGGCTGCGCTATAAAAAAATGTATTCATAATATAATAAATAATATGTAACATAATAATACTATTATTTAATATTATTTAAGTTATATCGATGGGTCCTATGTATATGGGCCAAACTAGCAATTTGGCTATTTTTACTTTTTTATGGTAAACGCATCATATCGATATAATTAATTATGTGAGCTATTAAAAAAGAAAGATTTCTGCATAGAAACACGATTTTTTATTACAGTATAATGGCCTATGTAACATGAATTTAAACGTACAAGGTCCTAAGAGTAGTTAGAGACTTTTACGCGGGGAGTTCCCACGCTTTTGCGTGATTAAACGCCGCGTAAAAGTCTCTAAAGTTTATAGTTTGGACAAATCAGTAACTAGTAAGTAGTAAGAATAAATAAAAAAATCGGACAAGTGCGAGTCGGACTCGCCCACCGAGGGTTCCGTACAAATTAGTATTTTTTTTTTGCGGCAGAAACGGCCGGATCTTTTTTTGCGTTAACTTGGAAGTTTGATTTTTTCATAGCTTCAAGGGACTGTAGACTTGAGTATATTGTTTTAATTTGAACACGATACCTCTACGTATTCCCGAGATAAAGGCAAACATCAATGATTGATTACGTACTTTAAATAAAGACTATATTTTTTATGATTTAAATACAAATATATAGTTTTCAGAGTTTTACCTGTGGTATAAGACGATATTACTTGCCAGAAGTTCTAGGTCAACGGGAAGTACCCTATGAATTTTAATTCCCTTGAGCGAAATATGCGTTTTTTGCGGCATAAACGGCTGTATTATTTTTGCGTCAACTAAAAAGTTTGATTTTTTCATAGCTTCAAGGGACCATAGACCTGAATATATGGTTTTAATTTCAACTCGATACCTCCACTCGTTCCCGAGATAAATGGTCTTGACACACAGACGAACAAAGACGAAACTAGTGGTATGCAAGACGATGTTTTTAAACACCATTCGTTGTGGGCCAAAGATTATAAAAACTGCAATGAGTAAATTTTCTGATACAATTAGGCTTACTTTAGTTAATAACAGATGTCGACATGATCACCATAAAACATCTATTGACGCAGAAATTATCAAAAATGTGCTGGACTGGACCACGTCAAGACTTTTGAACCGGTTGATTCACATTATTGTCGCAAAAACAGTTCCTAATAAGCTTTATTTAGATGGTTCTTTAAGTTTTATCCGAATATGAAAAAATCTTTAATCAGCCAGTACGAACAAGAAGGCAAATAGCCGATAGGCCTACAGATATTCATCTGCAACTATGTTACAATCACCTGTTATCAACACAATCTTCCAAGAAGAAAAACTTGCTTGATGTAATGTCGAAAAAATATTATCCCACCTGCATACCACAGTTATTATGAAAATTTACTAGCATCTTATTAATGAAGACTTATTAAGAATTACTAGTAATATTGATTTTGGTAATTTTATTACTTGTTAAACTACAGAGATTTTTTTTATTTTGCTTACACCAGATAGGTTTTCAATTTTGTTATTTTTTGTAATTTTATTAAAACAATAATAATGTAAAGTACATTATTAGTTAATTTATTTTATTAATCAAACTAAGATCTCCAGTAACAGTTTCCATCTTACTTTTTTTGTTATTTTTTACCATGAAAATACCAAAAAGACGAAATACGGGTCCATAAGTGTAGTTTTAAGGCTAATTCAATTTTTATTTCAATAAATGAATAAAACTATTGCGAGTTTTTTTTATTATTCAAATGATCTAACTGACAACTCAGTCCGTTGGTTAGCAGATTGTAAAAGGTATAAGTGCCAATGTGACATAAATAACTAAAATTACACATCTAAATGGCTTATAATATTCTAATTAATGAATATTATCAACTATTGCAATTGTTACTTGTTTTATGGGTAAAAAATATATACTTTTTGCTAATTAGCGTAATACGCGTATAATGGCCAATATGGCACATTGGCCCTTTTAGGCTGTTTTTAAAGAAAAATGATTTTAACAAAAACTAACGTAGAAGGGCCAATATGACGAAAACAAAACCCCGGTATATATATGTATAAAATACTATAGTATAAATGAGGAGGGTAATTGTCTTAGCAAACAAGCAAAAAATCGAAAACTTCGGTTTTATCAATCTGAAGTTATAGTAAATTTAAACTTTGGAAGCCTCTCCTGTAAAATTGTAATTTTGCATTTTGGCCCATATACATAGGACCCATCGATATGCTAAATTTGTGATTAAATTTTTATTACCATACCAATTTTCTAGCTTTTCACAGTATAACCAAACTAAATTGCATACAATATTTTTTTCAAATAAAGAGTAGGTATAATGGTTTTCGCACATTTATCTTTTTACTATTATCATCTGATCTTTATGTATAACATTTGAGAATGTTCTTAACATAGTGAAAAATCTTTAACTTGTGTTTTCCTGTTTTTCAAAATTCAAAAACTTACAAAACAACTTTGAATGTGTGACTAATTCTGAAAATTACCTCTGGGATGGCTCGGCTAAGTACTTACTATATAAAGCATCTAGTGGTGGATGTGAATGGTTCACCCTTGTTTGTCGAAAATCACTATCACTAAGTAAAATTCTACCAATTAAATATAATATTCGGTCAAATGAATAATTATGCAAAATGACTTTATTGTAACTAAAATTAGCTGAAACGATTTTCGAATGAAATGAATGAATGAATGAAAATGAATGAATGAAAAAGCTCTTTATTTAAATGGACTTTGCTAAGTACTTTTTTTCGACTAAACGTTGTTATACAAATCAAGGGTAAACCGTTTTAGATAGGATGCAACTACGCGCGACCAGCATAGGCAATGTAGACATGACTAACAGTCTTTAGATTCTACAATTTCATGCGTGTAATTCAGAAAGTGAAATGCCCGTAGTAATCGACTAAGTAGAAGTCTAGAATTTCAATTAGTTTGGAAGTAAAGTTTGCTATGCAAATTGTATTCCAATAACATTAGTTCCTTAAGTTTGTTAGTACGTGACAGAGGAAGGCGCGAGACGCTATAACAGGGATAGACGAGAAGTAAATGAGATCAGGCAAGAGTTGAGAATAAAACACCTACACTTTTGATTACGCCTGTGATCTATTAATCCGCTCACCGGTTTCATCATCATTTCAGCCGAGAGCCGCCAACTGTTGGACATAAGCCTCCCTCAAAGATCTCTAAAGGTCTTGTCGACCAATTTCACCCAGAAGTAGTTTTTAAACAGTTCTACTTTACTTAAATTACTGTAATCCACCTGATGGCAAGCTGAAGTTAGTACCAAATACAAGGATAATTCTTCTTATTTTTCATATCGCTCTTGGCAGAGGGGTCATGGTCGGCATGAGGGAGTGCTATTGGTTGAAACGCGTCCGATTTTCTTTTGTGCATTCATGAAACACGCCACTCACAGGAGATTTTATCTGGTCAATTGATCACATTATCGCCTCTCAGCCTACTACCGTCTACTCTTGACAAAGATACTTAATGCAAGCGATATGCGCCGCAGTAACAATCCTCGCCTTGGCGATCAGCAAGATGCTTCTTTTCGACTCTTATGAATAATAATAATAAGAAGGGAGAAGCTTAGTTTGAGGTTTGGGATTTTGAGCCCATTAGGTCTTCTTATTCGTCTTCGTGTGGGATGTTTCCCCAACTCGATGACTATGCGCCAGTTTTGCTTCGGAGGGTGAGAGGCTGGATCACTATAGCCACCTCAACTCTTCCAGGAAGTCTCCCAGCGCTTTGACGTCTCTAAAGATATCCTGTAGTCCATCTGTATGGCCCAGGTAGCGTGCCCGGTGTATTGTCAATGCGTTGCTTTTAACCCGGCGTCATGGGGGTGGAAAATTGTTACATGGACGTGGGGGCTGGGTCATCATTACCCGGATAAGTAATGTGAATATTTCGGTGAATATTTCGGTGTATATTTCAGATTTTTTTTATTTTTTATCTACATTAATTTACAGTTCATAAAGTAGTAAAAAAAACTAAAATCATAATGAAAATAGAAACTTTTATTAATAGGAATAAGGCTTTAAAAATATACACTAAAAATTTGCTTTACTTTAGCAAAACTTAACGTAAATAGAACATTAATCAGCTTTTAATTTTAATAGTCTTAAAAAACTACATAGAATAGAATATTATAGAATCACATTTATTCAGATTTTTAAGTCGGTGGTAAAACTTTTTTACACTAAATACAGCCATGGGTCATATTTACCCTTTTTCCGTTGCAACACTTGTAACTTCCAACTCGGTTGTCGCTCGACTGATTTCGCGGCAAATACTTGTAGAGTACCCAGCCCCCATGACGCCGGGGTAAACGTGAGTGGCTGTTTCTTCTGACGCCATGTATCCTCTGCATAGGATAGCGCTGTCTGTTATGCCTAAGCTCCAGTAGGTCTTTGCGTCATGTATCTCTACATGTTTGCGTGATCGGTAGAAGTATATTAATCCCTGGACGATTATTAATATCCAGACACAATTGATTTTAATTGTGTTCTCGCGCTCCTGAGCGCGAACGGGGCTTAACGAGTTAAAACACCATACGCTAGCTCATAACTCAAGACTAACGTAATAAACTGTGTGACCTACCTTCGTATACCGAAGCGGAAATCGTAAAGGAAAGCATTAAAAAGCTGCAGATATTTTATATAGCGCCAAATCATCTTACGACTTGCATAAAGGAAGTCATGAGAGATGTTTGTATGATGTTGTTTTGGGTCGTATAGCGTTGAATATATAAAATATGCGTGGAAGTTTATAGAAAGATTCGTGATGAAATGTGTTGTATACGAAATACTATATTTATTTTATTTTTTGTTTCATTTGTTGCAAGCGTTTTATCTTGTTTGCGATAAACATATCATCATCATCATCAACAGCTCATATAATGTACCCACCGAGGGGCTCGAGCCTACCCCACATTGGGGGCGATTAGGCCTTGTCAACCACGCTGGCCAAGTGCGGGTTGGTCGACTTCACACACAACCTAAGAATTTCTTCATAGGTGTGTGGTTTCCTCACGATGTTTTCCTTCACCGTAAAAGCGTCGATTAAACGTATATTTATGAATTCAAAATTTGAAAACATATTGGTACGTGGCGGGGATCGAATCAGTGCCTCCCGGGTGGGAGACGACGCTCTTATGCACTACGCCATCGACGCTTTTTTTCGATACACATATAGATACCTTTTATTGTAAACAACATTTAACAAACAAGTGTGTAAGACAGTATTCCTTTTCCTAATTATCTCATTGTGTTTGTATCTAGTTGTACTTAATGTAAATATAATTTAGGTCACACTTGAGAGAGGAGAGTACTGGAGTGCTGTGATACCGGCTTCAGACCGTTTCAGGCATCTGTCTCTTACAATCTTCTTTTACTTTTTTTATTTAGTGATATCACGATGTGTAATGCACCTACATAAGATTGTGGAGAAAAATAAACAGTATTTAGTATTTATTTATTGATACTATGTGTTAAATTCTATCTACTGGCCAAGGATGGAGCCGTATTGTCCAGTGATTTTGAACACGAATATTTGTTCACGAGTCATGGTTGTTTATATATTTATTTAAGTTTATTTATGAAATATCGATATTATAAATGTATATTTGTCCGTTATCTAGAATCCATAGCACAAGTTCTTAATAATACTTAATTTGGGCTTGACAATTGGTGTGAGCGTGAAAACATATTATTATTTATGTAAATTTATTTATAAAAATATCTCATTTATTACGTATATTTGTCCATTACCTAGTGTTCATATTTTTTTTGATAAATAGTCCATCCGCAAGTAATTGGTGCTAGCATAGATATGTGTATGTTTATTATATTATTATAATAATAGTCAGTTTATTAATATTAGATAAGGAACAATGAAATTAATTTGCTGTAAACAAAATTTTGCTCCAAAACTATAAAATGTTTTTATTAGGTATAATTTTGAATTTGAAACTCTACTTCATAATAATAATTGGCTTAAGAAATGAAACAAATGACTATCGCTAAACGCTAAAAGGTTTGCCAAGTACCAACATTAGAGTACCTACTTAATCGTATACTAAAATTTTAAGCATTTGACTAAGAGAAATGACTGTGATATTAATATTAACTTATTTTCTATTAGTTAAAAATCTAACTAATATTCGAAGCCGCTCTAATTATTTACGCTGCAACAACCTGTCATTTTTAACCGACTTCAAAAAAGAAGGAGGTTATAAATTCGACTGTATGTTCTATTTTTTTAATGTTTGTTACCTCATAACTCGTTACTGGGTGGACCAATTTTTAAGATTCTTTTGACCTTTGGAAGCTAGTGCTTGTCATCGGGTCCCATTTAAATTTTATCGACATCTAACAAGTAGTTTTTGAGTTATCCTTAATAATGCCTAATTAATTGACATCGATGATATCGTAGTTTTACCACTTGTGTGTCTAAAAGATCTTGAGATAGTTTCCTGAAAATTTCTATACTTAAAACACTAAAAAGCAGGAAAAAAAAATTAAGTAATAAAAAAAACCGCCTTCAAAACTAAAAACTAAAAAAAATAATTTATTTATAAAAATCTAAATGTTTTTGAGGTCGGTGCCAACCTCAATATTTGTAATAAACGTTGTCACTTGTATTTGGGACCGACCTCAAAAAACATTTAGATTTTTATAAACAAATTTTTTTTTCTAGTTACTTAATCAAACACTTTTCTTCACTCACGAGCCTACTATTGACAATTCAACACCTTATGCGTTCACTGACTTTACTACATGTCATAAGAGTTAGGAGCTGTCAAATATAAAATATTATAGGTCATGATTGTACTTGGAGTTTCTCCCGAGTTCTTGTTGCAAGAACACGTGTTGAGAGCCTCCATTTTAACCTCAATCTACCGTACAATTGTCGGTTACTATAAGTACATTTTCACTTGATATTGGCGCAATGCGTAATCTTTATGTGTCGCGATCGCCAAGAAGAAGAATGATTGTACCTTCTTTCGACGCTAACTTTATAAAAACATTTCAACTGCAAAATAAAGCTGTTTAAAATAATAAAACATATTGTTTAATTGTTGGTAGTTATCTACCCATAATACGAAACTCACGTGAAATATTGGCACGTCGGAATAGCGTTGAATTAAATGAAAACTTTCGGGTCACGAATGTACCATTTAACCCTAATTCAACCCTGTTAAAACTTATTCCACCAAATCGTAATTGACCTTTTAAAGAGCTCCATGAATATGTTTTGCACTATTTATTAAACATAGTTTTCATGGACCAGCCACGTTTCAATTTAAAATGATACTGCTTTCATAATTGCAACTATTAAGGAAATAATTGCGTATTTGCATTATGTGGGATAGAGATATTAGTGACTTCCTTTGCCTTAATAAAGGAACATAGAAAACTGTTTTACAGGAGAAGCGGATGTTTAAAAGCAGGGATATGAGCTGCATAAGAGAGGTAAAAGACAGTAATGGGTAAGCAAACAGCATATGTTTGCCAACTGCTGAACATGCGCCTCCCTCATTTAGTGTCTTATGCCCGTATTACAGGATGACACTCAGAAATCAACCATGTCTTGAGAATCGTTTGTCACTTTCTATCAAGCACAAAGTGATAGAGACGTACGTCGCTCAAGTCGGCGTTGATTCTTGAGACCCCTTCTATAATACGTACCTGAAAGTGTCTCTAAATGAATATAACTATTCTTTTAATACTTACGTTAACTTACATAAGTGTAATGTTATCTATTATATTACAATTTTATTGAGTAAATGAACAGAAAATAGAAAACTACGACTTCATTCACAAATATCATCAAAATATACTATGCAAGCATCTTTAGGCTACTGGTGCTAAATAATAAGCTGACTCTATCCTATTCTATTTCTAGCCCAAATAACATAAAAAAAGCTTTAAACAAAAATTGCACAATAGCATATTGCTTTTATCTTAACAGGAAAACAGAACGTGCTGAAAACTCAACATGATAGAAGTAATCAATCAACACATTAACATTATACCTAAGTAAAAAAGAATCTATAAAATTTCTTACGTTCTTCTAAAAATAAATGTTAGATTGATACTTGACGATTGATCCCATCAATTCAGACTGCATTGCAAAAAATTATAAATAAAACAAACAAAATATATTTAAAGCTTACTGAAACAATGTTTATTTCTTTTAAACTTTAATGCATTAAGACGGTATAAAGGGCGGACTTGATGCTTAACAGTGTTCTATACCAGCCAACCTAAAATATCATTTTAAAACCAGTCAAAGTTAGATGAGTGAGATACAGTGTAGAAGGCTGGATATGATTAATGAAGAAATTTTTAGTTAAACACAGAAAAGTAAAATGCATATTTATATAATTACTAGCTGACCCGGCAAACGTTATTTTGCTTAAATTACTAAAATGGCTATAAAAAAAATAGGGGTTGGTGATAAAAAAGTAAAAATTTAGGGTTGTATGTATTTTTAATGCCACATAATAAAAACAAAAACAAAAAATTTCGTCCAAAAATTAAGGTTGAACAACCCTTATCACTCAGGGGTATGGAAAATAGATAGTAGCCGATTCCTATCCGAGTATTTGTACGCTATCTAGTATCCATAACACAATCCAAATGCTACATCAGCAAAGCCATTAGAGACCACGTCTTCAAAAGACACTGTATGGAATGGAAACTGTCACCTGGTATGAAACACTCCAAATCCTTCTTAGGTGAATGCCCAAGAGGATGGAGTAAATCCATATTTGGAGGCAACAGACAACAGGCCCGCCTAATCTTGGGTGGACTCACAGGGCACTACGCCACAAACCACATGCTCAACAAAATGCAAATTTCGACAACACCAAATTGCAGAGCATGTGGGCATAACCAGGAATCCATGGAACACCTACTATGTGACTGTGATTCCATAGCCAGGACTAGACTAAATATCCTGGGATTGGCTTAACCAAAGCCTGAAGACTACAGGCTCTTCAAGCCCATGGATATAGTTAGACTAATGGCTTGCTTATTCAAGGAGCGACAAGAGTGAACGAGACTGGGGAGACACAAAAGATCCCATTGGGTCGAAGTGCACCGTGGGGAAACTCACGGCCCCTACATAAGATAAGATAAGATAAGATCCATAACACAAGTTCGTAATGATACTTAATTAGGGCTAGATAATTGGTGTGAGCGTGAAAATATATAATTATCATTCATATTTAAATTGGAAAAATTTTCGTATTTAAAAATTCATTTGCCCCAATTTTGTATTCTAACAATCGACTTTCCCGCTTGCAATAGTCACGAGTATTTTTGCGAAATTGGTCTGCTCAAAGCACTCGCATTCAAAAGCTTGGCTATTGTGCGCTCAAAATTCGGATTCTCTTTTACGATGTTGTTATGTTTGTTTGTTCTTTCGTTCTCGTATTTATGAATAGCAATTTTCTTTTGTGCGCAAGTTTTTGTAATAACAACTTGATTGCTGTAAGGATAAAGATCGTAATTGTTTACTTTCGTCTGCGTGATTGTTTACAAACATCGTGCTAATTCGTAAAAATATTTACCTGAGAATTTATTATTGTTTATTAATTATTGTATATAATTTATTATTATACCTTTAAACAAGTATTTCATGCAAAGGAAAAATAAAGATATTTGGCGGTACAAAAACTTTTGGATTGCTAGTATCAAGCCCTACAAGTTCACTTCTTGATAAAGAGTTTTTCGTAGAGTTCAAGGGATATTTTTACTGTTAAAAAATATGGCAGTCGGGAAAACAACTATACGTCCGGGAACCGCATGTGGGACCTGGACTGTGGAAGTGATAACGACGATAATCCAATATCCTGAAAAAATAATTTTATTTAAAAATTACTGACTAAATTATTGGATGAGCAATATTCTTTTTATCGTGTGGTTACCTTATAGGTTAGCTTGGTGTCTACCGGCGTCGAGCGATCGGTGCGAGTGCACACGATCACTGACAATACGATGCCACGAAAAGGACGACATGACGTCCACTTCGTCGTGAATGGGGAGTGAAGAGAATTACACAACCTTTCCCTTCAATCCGAAACACAGCGGAATGCTTCACGGCAGAAATAAGAAAGGCGGTGGTACCTACTCAGATGACCCTACATAAGGGTCTGTCATCTAGTTTACCAACACATTATCTATTACACTAGTTTTCTTTGCATTTAATTACTGGGCATGGAAGGCATTCATCTTAGTCCTCAGGATGGCAACGCATTTGCAGTTTTTAATTATTTACCCTTAATATTGCAAATGTCTATAGGCGACGGTAACCACATTACACCAGGTGAACCGCAAGCTTGTTTGCCATGACGTAGTATTAAAAAAAAAAAATTTAGACTACTTTCTGCTTACGAAGAGTGTTCAAAAATCTCACAGTCATACTTTATTATTCTTTAATGTCAATCTAAATATAATCACTGGAGTGCTTAAAAGCTTCATGAATAATAATGGCTTTTGTCGCTTTGCCATTAATTTATTCATAAGATTAAAAGGTAAATAGGTTTGTTTATACAAGTATTATTTTAATATTTAAACTTAAGAACTATATTCCATTTGGTTTATTCTCATTTAGATCTGCTAATATGTGGAAAGTTGTGAAATGAACATATTTATCAACTGGCTTAGATCTCTTATTAAATTTATTACCTGTGTTAGACCTCGCTCCTTTCTAAGATCATTAAAGACATATAGTCTGTATAAGTACTGTGAATCAGGCTATAACCTCTCCAAATAAAATCCTAAGTCAAAATTATTTTTATAATCTGGTAACTGTTTTGAAATACGATTTCGAAACTAATTGTGAACCTTTATGTTTTAGTCAAGTTTTAATGCTTTGCATACTTCCTTTGTATCTATTCAATTAATACAAATCTGCTAGGTACTAGAAGAGATCTTTCTTATTGATAAGGCTGCCCATCGTACAATTTAACTGACGACATTCTGCATCATTATGTATGTGTTAGTTTAGAAACATATGGCTCATTGTGTGACTCTAAAATATGCACTATATTGCGTTTGAGAATCTTAAGTCACGAAAGTAAATAAAGTAACTATTATATATATGATTGATAATGTCATTACTTAGGTATTCCAGTAAGATTATGTGTGTATTAAAAATATATAAAGCAAACAAAGTCAGCTCAGACCCGTAGTTAGAACAATGCATTATTAGTTGACTCTGTAATTTTTCATGTAAATATATCCAGTAGATTGCGTTAACAAAACAAACACTACACAAACAAAGCGATAACAAGAAAAAAAGAAAGTCAATAAGAACCAAAACAGCGGAACTTTAGAAATAAAAACTACTTGGAAATATTACGAAACTTCTATAGGTACTTAAGACACTATTGGAAAAGGTATGGCATAAAAAGTCGAGTTGTAATTCACTATCGGGAACTTTTATACGAAAAGTTGAGTCGGCTCAGCCCTACTGATTTTCGAACCGAAAATCTAAGCAATAAATCCAGACAGCTCCCAAGTAAGGCCCCCGTTGATTTATCACAGTGTTTGCACCTGGCAGGGATACGCAGCATATAGGTATGGAAATGGAAACATTTATACAATGGTATTAGCATATTGTAACATACATGCATACCACAGAGCAACAGAATACAAGAGAGTGCGACCGAACACGGTATGCCCAAATGGGCCAACACTGTACCATGGCGCCACCAGTCGCATTGAGTAAATATTTTGTGTTATTAGCAAAATGCCAACTTAGAGCGTTGTCTTCCACCCGGGAGGCACTGGTTCTAACCCCGCCACGTACCAATGTGTTTTAATTTTTTTAATTCATAATTGTACGTTTAATCGACGCTTTTACGGTGAAGGAAAACATCGTGAGGAAATCTCCACTCACATATGAGGAAATTCTTAGGATGTGTGTGAAGCCGACCAACCCGCACTTGGCCAGCGTGGTTGACTAAGGCCTAATCGATGCTAATGTTGGGTAGGCTCGAGCCCCTCGGAGGGGAAATTATATGAGCTGTTGATGATGAATATTATTAAGAGGAAAGATTTGTGTGTTTGCTAATGGTTTGCAATGAAAAAACTCAAAAACGACTGCACCGATTTCAAAAATTGTTTTACCTACAGGTACTTATTATAGAATGAGTCTCAAGAATCAAGGCTGGCTTGAGCGTCGTACCTCTCTATCACTTTATGCTTGATAGGCAGTATCAAAAAGATTCTTAAGACATAATTGATTTCTGAGTGTCGTTCTGTAATACGGGCCTTAGAATGCTACATTATTCATGAAACTGTGGCCTTACCTTTCCCTTCTTACATCCTTTACACGCACGCTTTCTCGAGTACGATTTACTGTTTCAAGCGTGATAGAGCGAAGTACGTGTCTTTACACGTGGTTCATAAGCTCAAGAACTATTGGACCGATTTTAAACATTCCTTTCCTAATAGATTACTTCTTTTTTACTTAGTAACATTGAGTATATTTTATTCACAAAAAGAAAATCCACACTAATGAATTATTTTTTAAAACACAAATATATTACTGAAATGTATTATTATTAACAATTTTTATTTTAAAAAACCTAACGAAACTAAACAAATATGCTATGACTAAATACCGCTCGCTCTTTTTATTAAAATTTACATTTAAATCAGTACACGTGAATAAATGTTCATGTTCAGCAAGTAAGATGATCAAATGAAAACCTTGGAAAGTACTAATTGTTGACGTTCACGTATAAAATTTGAAAAAAAAGTCTAAAGCTAATTAAGAAACCATACAGAATGATTTTATTAAATAATATTTTATACTATAAAAAAGTATTACGAAAAAGGAAACAAGCTCAGCGTATTTATTCTTCATTTAACACAATTGATACAATAAAAAAATAGTTGAGTATGGGTTTTCGTTACCTAAAAAACCCCGAACTCAACCAAACCCAAACACCATTTAAAATTATCATTTTAGTTATTATTTATTTGTTTCGCTTTCATCAATCAATTTAATTTAATTAAATTCGGAAAACCAACAGCTATACAAATAAAAACATGTATAAATCCAAACTAGTAATAAGTAGCTAATTAAAGGTTTTCTCCTACTTATATACTCTTTATTGCACATAAAAATACATAATAACAAATTGTCAGATACCTAGTTTGCAAGCGAGAACTTATCTCTGAAATGAATGAAAAAGCTCTTTATTTAAATGGACTTTGCTAAGTACTTTTAAATCGTCAAAAGCCCTACCACCATTTCGACGAAATAATTATTTTTCTTAAATAATTATTAGTATGCTGAGACGGAGAAGAAATGGCGAAAGAAACTCCGCAGCTTACAATTTCGTAATGATTTCAAAACATCATTACATGTCCATAGATATATCAATATGAATGAATAAATTACAATTTTAAATGCGTAAATTTGGGCAGATTTTACTCCCACGCATTTGGATCATTTAAATAATCATTTAACTTGTAATAAGCTTTTTTATATAATTTAGATTTTACAGTTTTTTTAAATTTATTAATAGGCAAGTCTCTAATATTCTTCGGAAGCTTATTGTAAAAACGTATACATTGGCCCATAAAGGAATTGCTTATTCTGTGGAGATGAGTTTTATATACAACCAAATCGTGTTTCTTCCTAGTATTTACATTGTGCGTATGACATTTCTCGGAAAAATTCATAATATTTTTCTTTACATATAGTAAGTTTTCCAGTATATATTGTGATGACACAGTCAGAATATTTATCTCCTTGAACTTTTCTCTGAGGGAGTCACGCGGACCCAGTTGATAAATTGCTCTAACAGCCCGTTTTTGCAGCACAAAGATGGTATTAATATCTGCAGCACTCCCCCAGAGAAGAATTCCATATGACATTATGCTGTGAAAATAACTAAAATAAACTATTCTAGCGGTATCTACATCGGTAAGCCGCCTAATAGTTTTAACTGCGTATGCCGCAGAACTTAGTTTACCCGAAAGTTTTACAATATGTGGACCCCATTGTAGTTTGGAGTCTAACATTACTCCTAAGAAAGTTGTTGTTTCCACAGGTTTCAATTCAACTCCATTTATTTGTACATTAGTTTCTACACGTCTCACATTCGGCGTAGTAAACTTAACTACTTTGGTTTTTTTTTCATTAAGCAACAAGTTATTAACATTAAACCAATAAACTACTACTCTAAAAGAGATCTCTTCCAGTCAACCCATAAATGTGTGTTATAATATTTATGTGGTATAATATTTGTTCCTCATATAGCAACACATTACTTAAATGCGTACAGAGCTTACAATGATTTATAAATAAAATAGGTATATAGTAAAATTAAAATAGGAGAGAAAAAAAATATACGAACAAGAAAATTTAGAATTAGAAATACTCACTGACGCACTGTCTAATCACCA
Organism: Elophila nymphaeata; assembly: GCA_955850985.1. Taxonomy (NCBI): domain Eukaryota; kingdom Metazoa; phylum Arthropoda; class Insecta; order Lepidoptera; family Crambidae; genus Elophila; species Elophila nymphaeata. Next base: position 20,284,857 of record OY039084.1, on the reverse strand, counting down.
ATCGCTTAAACTACTGCAACTGATATTAAAAAGATCTAAGATAATACTTACATTTTGTCTTTGATGCGACAGCACTGGAGTGAGTAAATGTAAAGTAGCTTACCTGTAAAAAAGATTTTTTTTTATTAAAATGATTATATTTATTAAAATCAAAAGGTATTTTCAAATAAGATTACTAAAGTCTAGTTATCTCAACAGAACAATCGATGACAATCCAAGACTTTTGTCGAAATTTTACAATGAATACCAAGGTAGGTACTTAATTCTAAAACAACCGAAACTATTTCAGCGAGTGTAGTAGCTCTAGGTATAATAAACTTACTTGATTACAAAACTTAGAACTACCGAAATACTTTCGTTTGGGTTTCGACATCCATTCGGTTCCAATCTTTTATGGGCAAGACCATGATGACTTTTACTAGCTGATTTCTACGAAACATAAAATATTTCTATTCAACTGAACTTAGTCGTAACATTATTTTAATTATTAAAATATTGTAATTATTAAGGCCAGTGTATGTCCGCAGTGTGGCGAAATTTTAAGTTTCTCATTATTTTCACTCCTGACAAAGCATAAACAAAATATATAATAGTACATTGTTCACCGCGGGACGCAAGTGCCAGAGATGGTTGGGCCGTCCACCTGCTGGGGATCCAGTAATTAAAATTATCAAAACTTGCTTACTTGACAACCCACCACACAGCAAGACCTAATGACACCGTGAGCTGCGTTTGCATAAATCGGAACCCTTCAAAATAATAATTAAAGTGACGGTAGATTTAACTATTTCATAAATTATGACAACCTACATCTTTAGTCATCCCGTGACCACGAATGCCGCAAAGTGTTACGTACGTCGCGCAATAATAACAATATGTAAAATCTAATTACACGCGAGTTAAATCCGTAAAATTTATATTGCTCAGATATAATTCGCGGTTAAATAATACTGAAAAGATAATTATGAAAAAAAAAACTTTTACTAACTCATTGTTTATTTTTATGGTAATATTTCCTTGTCATTAGAAGTTTGTACAGTTATGAATTTCGAAGCAATTATTTAGCCTTAAACTGGCTGATAAGGTCAAAATTAATAACTTTCGTTCTTTAAGTAATTTAAAACTTTTCCATTCAACATCTAAGTATTATGAAAGTTTGCGTAAACTTTCCAAGTCTAAAAAGATTTTAGTTTAATAAAACATAATTTCTACAGCGATTATTATAATCAAGCTAGTAAGTTGTTTCTGATTTAATTACAAGATGGAAAATTCCTTCGGTAAAAGCAAAGTCACCCTTTTCCATTTTGTATACAAAAGGCAGTCCTGGCCTTTTATGTTCGTATTATAGAATAAGTTTTAAGAATGAACGCCGACTTGAGCGTCCTACGTCTCTATCACTTTGTACGTGATAGAAAGTGACAAACGATTCTCAAGACATGTTTGACTTCTGAGTGTCATTGTGTAATACGGGCCTTAGACATTTTGAATTTTAGGTTTTTGTTCGGATCTTAGAAGTGAAAATTTCAAAGATTTGATTAAATTTTTTTGATGTTTAGTTTTGGTACTAAATATGAAAATATTAGTTGCTAGCGAGTATAGATTGCATTATGAGTTTTAGTGGCAAGCTTTGTCTTTTTTACATGACTACGGTGAAGGCTAAAGGAAGTTTTAAGGATTGAGCAGTCTATGTATGTTTGTTTGTCTTTACGTATGTTCTAACATAGCGCCTAAACTATGCATCCGATTTTGCTAAATGAGATGTCTATCGATTCGTCATTTCAATCTTTTTTAACAATAACATGAATCGAATTTACCTTTTAAACCACGATTTTAATAGTAGTTTATGCAACTGTCATATAATGAAGGGTATTAAAACACGAGTGTGAGTTTATGAAACGAGTTCAGCGAGTTTCATAATAGTAACGAGTGTTTTAATACCCGTGTTATATGCAGTTGCATACACTACTTTATCTTCACTAATGCAATTAATCAAACAACAAGAGTAAAAGCTGACAATAGTTTATTTATAATAATTGTTCAAATTTTGGATGGCACAATTTTGAAAGGTAATGTTAATTATTGATTCAGCAGCTGTAGCGGTCGCGGGGCAAGCAGTAGAGCTCGTAGACGGAGTCGGAATATTTATAATCACTTCATTCGTCTTGTTTTCTATACTGTTCAAGATCGTATTTGAGACTTGAATTTTATTCATTAAAGACTCATCAATGTAGCTTTCAGCCACAGTAGAAGACTTCCACCCCCCGTGCCGTTTCAGTGCGGTCAAATCACCACCGCTAGAAGGGTTGCCGAGGTGCGCCGGAAGCAATGCCCCGTGTACAACGCTGGGTTAGGCAGATTCAAAAAACTTGCGATAGTTTTTCCCAGAGCACCAAATTTATTAATACCAGTTCTTTGATCGACGCACTTCCCCGATCTATAGCTCAAGAAAAAGGCAGGGTTTCGACAGGGGGTGGGTCTAAGTTCCATGTATTTTTTACATACGGCATAGCAGTTGCCCGTCACAACGAAAGAACTATCTATTTTCGTTTTTGTTTTCGAAACTTTCACCATGATTGTACCGTTGTCTATGTTAGAGACTTCATCGAACTGGATGTTGTATAGCTCTTGCCTTCGGCATGCCCCCATTATGCCGAATATTAGTGCAACCTGTAACAATAAACGATATAATAAGCTTGAGGTACATAGCCAAGGCAAAAACTATGAATTATGAAGTAGTAAAGTGTAGGTACCTACTACCTAATTTATACACAAAGCGCTTAAAAACGGAGTGTCTAGATAACTTGCGTGTGTAGTACGTAAGTACTAGGTAGATTAAATAACAGAACTAAAATACACTTACCTTTTCAAAAAGATACAAAATATCTGGTGAATTTCCCTTATGTCCTTCTGAATTGCGTTTCAGGAACGCTATGACTTTTGAATACTTCGTGATATCAATATTGTTGTAGATATTCAGTGTGGACTTGAGCATAGAATATTTAGCCCACATAGAAGATGGCTTGAATTTGTCGGAGAGGTCTTTGAGATACGCAAGAATAACATTTTCAGAAAATGATGTAGTTTTCTTTTCGATCTTCCATGCCATAAAGTTATTTTATTCTTTTTCATATAATTTTCTAGATTTTTCTGGCAAGAGATTGTGAGTTACTTCTGTTGCCAATTCTAGAATATCCGGAGGCGTACATATTATATATCGTCGCTGTCCATTTTTAACTTTTAATTTGTATTTCAAAAACAATACACACTGCGAAACATTAAATTCACGCGTAAGTGTATTGTCACAGTGAACTTGCCGCCATTAAAATCTAACCAATGAGAGCACAGCTGCGCGCGCAGGGCCAATCAGGAGCGAGCGCGCGCTGTTCAGTTTTCACGTATAACCCAACTATTTTCAAAAGCCAGCCTAATATAAAAATTTTAATACAACTTGTCTGAGGATTTTGACATATGGTTCGCCAGGTTAATTGGTCGCGTTTTATTGATGTTGTAATGAGATTTTACGATATCGATGTGGATATTATACCATCATGTGAAATTGCTTAAATTGAGTGTTTTGTTGTCTGCGCTATAACAGTAGTAATTATAAATCAAGTATGGGAAACATAAGTAGAATGTTGTAAACACTAATGTTGTAAACATTAGTGTAGATAAACGATTTTATTCCTTTCTTTTCTTTGTTTTTCTACCGTACATAGTAAGCGGGTTAATTTTTTTTTACTTTTTTTTTGCTTGTTTTGTTATTACATACATACATTCTAAATACATAATCGATCATTTGAAATTATTACATCAGTGGCTACAGTTTTAGTGCACTGTTTAGCTATAAAGGGATAATTATTCAACTTTAATTTTGCCTTACTAATTACCACCTTATTCACCTTATCTTACTAGTAATCTTATCGTCAAAACAACACCTTTGTCTTATTTACGAGAGCGATTAAATAAGAATTACTCATTAAGTAATTAATGTACTGCTGAGATGATTTCGAGTGTAACATCTGTCCTGGTTGGCTGCTGTTGGTTTATTTACTGAAGATCATAGATACGTTTTGGGTTTAGGTCCCCTTTTATGTAGGCGACAGGGTGTCACTATTTGTAAGCACTGCATGACCTGTACTGCCGATATGGCTCTAATGTTACCTAAGACTCTGCTCAATCCCTCAGGACTACGGGGCCGCGTGATCGTATATATATAGGATTATTGGCAAAACACCAACAACCAAACCATTTGAACATCACATTAACACAAACAATTTTTCAAATCAGCTGTTTCATACTAGTGATGCAACGGAAGTGTCTTAACGGAAGCAGAAACGGAAACAGATGTCAAAAGTAAATTTTAGCAGAAGCGGAAGCGGAAACGGAAGCGGAAGCAGAAGTGTGAATACTATGAAGAAAACGCACAAAAACACAAACTTTTTTTGGATGTTTGATAGGCTGAGCGTTTGTCCACAACCTCACCTGATGGAAAGCGAAGATGAGGCCTAAGATGGTACACGCTAGCCTAGAAGATGCCTGTTTATCTGGCCTTGAATATCCAGAGTATATAGATCCGGAAAAACGGACTTTGGCAATAAGTTCCATTCCTTAGTTATTCGGATAACGAAAGAGGAAGCAAAGCGTTTCGCGCCGATGGGAGGTATATCCACAACCGTGAAAGCCTTCGCGAAAGTCTGTTGTAAAGGGGCGGGGGGGATGAAATTATGAAGAACCTCCGCCCACTTCGAAATGCAACCGATAAAAGACCGAGAGGCAAGCAAGCTACACTGGAGATTAGCCTCAGTGAGTGCCTCACTGCCAATGAGTCTCCTCGCTCGGTGCTCCATCGATTCCAGTGCATCCAACTGACATCGTGCAGATTCGTCCCAAAAGTGACAACAGATAAAGGGGGCTCGATAAAGGCTTAGGAGCTGCTCAAATGGAAAATACCGTTTCACTTTTGAAAGAATGCCAAGTTTTTTGACTGAGTTTTCAGCAATGGAGTTGACTCATCATCATCATCAAAACCCACTGCTGGGACACAAGGCTTCTCCTTGTTATCGAAGGAGGTTTAGGCAGTAGCCCACCACGCTTACCCAATGCGGATTGGAGGAGGAAGTATAAGGTGATCAAATACCGTTTTGCTGATCCATTATTTGCCTTGTACGACACCCATTGGAGGATATGGGGTGATGCTAGTCTCTGGCATCACATGGCTATCTGCAAGATTTCTTTATGTCAAATTTAACTTAATAAATGAATTTGTAATTCAGAAAATAAGAAAGGGTGTAGCAATTTTTGAGTGCTTTTATATGGAACTTCAACTAACATAATTTCAATAAAATAAATTAAGTACAAAAACGATAATATTTCGAAAATTTCGTTATCTATTTTTGGCTCCCATGCAGGGAGCCAAAAATAGATAACGAAATTTTTGTTCCCCTTCCACACACTTAATGAGCTAATAAATAAAATGGGAAAGTGCGAGTTTAATTATTTTTTTATAATAAGTACCTACATGATTTATTATGAGGAATCAGTTTCCAGTATATGTGTATGCACAAAAAACAAAATTATTACGAAAACATTATGAAACAATACATTATATATAGCCTTATTGTTACTATAAAGTAATTAATCTGTGCCTGTTACTGTGCTTTATAACCTGTCAATCATAGTGTAAGTGTTAATTCTTAAGGCTCATTAAAGGTATCGCAACTGGCCCGGCATATTTTATGACGACAGCCCTATACCGTCCTACACGCGTAGGCTACCGCGCTCCTCTTTGTAATTTCCGTTTAGAGTTCTGTTATAAAGTTTGCGGAAGCAGAAACGGAAACGGAAGTGAAAAAACTTGCGGAACTTCTGCAGAAGCGGAAGCAGAAGCAGAGTTCTGTTGCAACACTATTTCATACATTTTGATTCGTAGGTTTTGGAGTTTTGTATAGAACCGCTGATACTTTTTTTTCACGATTACAGAGTTGCTTCCTTAGTATTTTTGTTTGTTTTAATAAGATTTTCAAATGGTTTCAAGGTTGTTGGTGTTTTACATATATTTAGAATTATAACTATTACTATAAATCTACATAACTGTTACTATTTAACTTACTTTGTTATCTATTCTGTTTACCATACATGTGATTTTTGATGAATTTTGCTTCGTCTATAAGTTTGTTTACCTTTGTTGTATTATCTCTGTTTGCTTGTTCCTCTTCAATAATTTAATGATGGCAAATATTTGTTGATTTTTTTGGTCATTAAAGTTCATAATGAGGATCTTATGCACTGCAGATAAATTTAATGTTATGTGAGGTAATAGCTGCTAAGCTTCTTGGTGTTTTATTACTTTTCATACGACCGATGGCGATGTGCGCTGAAATTTCTATTTTAATATCATGTTTATGATCGTGCGAAGACTTTCCTGCGCTATTTAATATGCCAGTATTCAATTTCCTCTTTACAAGACTAGTCTCCTATAATAGTAAAACTTTACCAACAATACTACTTTAAAATTAAATCGCCACCGTAAGCTTGATTATAACTTGATAAAGACACAGGAATATTTTCTAGTTTGTTTTTGATAGTAAAGTTTATAATTTTGTTCATTTTATAAAGATTTAAAATCATGTGGTCTCCCTTGACTTTCTCGTATACTGGAAACGACTCAAAGGTTGATAGAAACCTTATATTTTGATGTACACGTATGTTAAATTTGGTTGCAATAAGTTAAAGCATGCTCGAGTTATCGTGCTAACGCACAGACACACACACAGGCACACAGGCGCACACACAGACATAATTCCAAAAAAAATATTTTTGGACTCAGGGAGGTCCAAAACGTGTAAATCCGTTAAAATCTCGAGTTTAAATTTTTTCACGATTACATGACTTCCTCTATACTCACTACGTACGAGAAAGTAAAAATACCAAAAGCAACGTTTCCCAACTTTAATGAAATTTTGCCATAATCATAATTCAATAATGAAATTTTTCTAGTACGTTTATACCGTTTTTACCAATATGCATATTCTGATCAATATAGGTTTTGCACAGTAAAGGAAATGGCATAATGACTGTCTTCTTCAAGCCAATAAAAGTCTGTTTCATTAAGACAATATAATACCAAGGGATTCTATCGCTACACCTTTCACGAGCATATTTTTATACCGTCACTCCCATCTCATATTTCTAGTGCTAGGTAAATCGGACAAACTATTCAGAAAATCTGTGTCTCATCAAATATAATTGGATCCAGACCTAGTTTAAGGTCAGGGAAATATACGCCGTAAATATAGACTGCTTATTTCTTTATTGCTTTAAACAGCAGAATTAGATGACCGAAGAAGTCTGTCCAGAAAAGTATGATTGATTTATATTACGCGTATTTTTTTTTAATTTTTTTTTTATTTATTTAGTATACCAACGATTGCTACATTCATATTACAATTGAGTACTTAGAATTAAACTTAATCTAAATGCACAATCAATTAAAGGTATACATCACATGCACAAAAAAAAGTTTGCTACAAAAAAAAGTAAAAAGAAAACAATTAATTACACCTACAAGATATATCTAGACAATGATAACACAAGATTACATCCAAGTAAGATAGAACTTATCAATAGAATCAGAGGCACTCCAACAGTGTACGCTTGAACGTAGGAAGGGACATAAAATGTACATCCACGGATCCACTATTCGCGTTATACAATTTTCCAATTCTTGATACCGGAGAGTTATATTATTGATTATTTACCCGGACTGCTGAGATGATTTTGAGTTGTTGGTTTTTGTTTGTTTGTTTATTGAGGAATTGGTTTGGTGTCCTTTTCATGTTGGCAACCTTTCACTATTTGAAGGCACTGCAATACTCATACTGCTAGATGTTACTTATGATTTATTGATTTAGCAATTTGTTTTTGATGTATCTGTTATCCGGAGCTTCCATATAATTGGTGTAAGGTAGTTTTGATTTTTTTCATCAACTTTAGCTTTGTAGGATTAACTGGCATGCGGTTGCTGGCAATAGTAGCGCTGTATTTAAGTCCACCTATCTAGATACCACCATCTCACCTAAGTTCACCTCCATAAGAATAGTTCTAATTGTTATATTCAGGGAATAAGATAATGTATCTCTTAACATGGCACCTAATGCTATGAATGTCAGATCCTTTCGCAACGTAGAAAGGAAAAAAAAATCAACAATCACAATAGGCTAATAAAAGAAATAGTATAAAGTTTAATCGAGATAGGAATAAAATGAAAATCTTACTAGGTTATTAAAATTAAAATAAGAAAAGACTAGAATAACTATTAGAAAATTAAAAAGTAAGAGATGAAATTCATTTCAATTCTGTTTAAATAATATTTAATAACATGGCGTAATTGGACTAGAGCGAGCAATTCAAATTAAAATACTTATTCAAATATACCATCTGCAAATGTTAGTTCGTGAGAAATGGACTATATCAACTCCAGGGATCAGCGTTGATTGCGCTACAGTAAGAAATGTAAGTTTTTTAAAGTAAATAGTGCTTGTTCGCTGCTGTGAAAGAGAAAACGTTTAGAGGTGACAAATTAGCAAAAAACTTTATTAAATTAGTCGAGGATGTTTTTTGTCTTTGACGTAGAAGACCTTGATATTTGTCTTACCTGATAGGAACTGATAACCAAAACCGAAACTGGAAGCAAGGTTCACCAGAGAGCCTAGACAAGGAGCAATCGACACAAATCGTTTCTACGAGTAACAACAACACTAACATTTGACACCATGGTTGTTTCGCATTGTTATATCAGTGTCATAAATATTCTACTCGTTAAGCGTTTAACACAATCGATTGACAACTTGTCTAGGCCCTCTGAAACCCTCAACCATAGATGGATTGGCTATCTTATTATTACCTTTATTCTTGTCATATTACATTTGCAAGATATTATATTCGCCAATGATTACAATCGCAAGTAATAATATTCTCAAAATATTAGAAGTACAATCAAACGCAAAATTGAATTTATTTAAAATTTTACTCATTAAGGATACCTATGTTGGTATTTATGGAGTGATTATATTCTCTGTCTAAGTATTAGACGAATACTACGTCTACGAGGATCGCCTGGTACAATCCCTTAGGGGTTCCTGTGAACCCTTCAGTTCTAAAGGACAATTTAACATAACAACATATTATTTAGTCTCACTTAAGAATGTCTAGGAATTTCCATTTACTAATATTAATTTCAGTTTCTTTACCCATGTTACTATTCTTACCTTCTTAATAGATAATAATAAAATCTTAATTGTAATGATACTGATTCAAGTTCACTAATGAAAGGTAAGGATAGTAGAATTTCAAAATTGATGCATTATTACGTACACCCACGAAATGAATATTATAATCGATTTTTACATTTCTGTATTGAATTTGCTTTTAAATAATTTTGAAGTTTTATATTTGATCATCTACTTCTGATGTTGACTGTACCATGGCACAGCAACTCCAGCACTTCCTTTAGGTACAAAAGGTCCAAGTTGCAAAATGTCCAGGTCGCTATAGATGGTAATAATAAGACCTTCATTATATTTTCTTATTTTCTGCATATAAAGCACAGAACACAAAAAGAGGTCTAAAGGAAATAATTTCTTATGCTACTGAAACGAAGTAGGTACACGCAAAAGAAGTCGCAGGGCTACCGCACTAGTTAAATAACAATAAAATAAAAAATTTAAAAACCCGACTAAAATAACAACCGAACAGGTGCTAAGTACCATTATGTTTGAAGAATTATTCTGATAAGGAACTAAAGTGTTAAGCTGCAGCCGTACCTCTGTTTGCTTGAAGAAATCCGCGTCAGAATTATAGAACGAGAAATACACAAAATAACTTCAACCAATCTGCTATTGAAAACTCACGAAGCTTAATGATTAAAAGCAACAAAAATTGCATCACCAATTTATTTTGGCGCTTACCGCCTTTGCTTTAAGACTTAAATTTTATCAGCGTCCGTGCTATTGTTTCGCGATATCAAGCCTCTTATTGTTAACAGAGGGAACAATGCCCCAAGAAGCGTCTCGAGATTTCGTCTTTTAACGCTCGAACCGAGCTGAATGTGAAGATGCGCTTAAATATTTCCACTAATCGCATTAAATAGCGTTAAATTACTGGATAAGGTCGTATTAAAGGAGTGTTCTAAGGCATTATAATCATTGTATTATCCAACATATCGCAGAAATAACGCACGCCCACAAAGTAGTTTGCTTGGAAATTGGCTTCTGAATCGATTTCAATTGAGCTTTGTATTATAATTTCGAAATAATTTTACCCAAATTTTATTTGAAATTAATTTCATCCCAGATACAAGGTGACTTTCACCATGGTTTATTTCAGTTATTTTCACAGCATAATGTCGTATGGAATTATTCTCTGGGGGAGTGCTGCAGATATTAATACCATCTTTGTTCTGCAAAAACGGACTGTTAGAGCAATCTATCAACTAGGCTCCCTCAGACAAAGGTTCAAGGATAAATATTCTAACTGTGTCATCACAATATATGACAATATGATAAGCTTCCGATGAGTATTAGAGATTTGCCTATAAACAAATTTAAAAAAAATGTTAAATCGAAATTATATAAAAAGCATTGCAAAGCATTCCATGATGTAATATTCTACGTTATACGTTATATAATATTCTACGTCTTTCTTTTCCATATATTACGTTTAAATTGATATGTATGACATGTGTTTATCACAAAAATAAGTATACTCGTACACATACCCGACTATTGGGGTACTCTTTACCTGGTCCTTATTTTAAATATTTTCGAAACGTTTTAAGTCTTTACTTACTTCCGGGTAACACATAGATATTGTCAAACTCTAATCAAGAAGTTAAACAACATAATATTGACCCGATAATTAAAAAGTAAAACCAATAAAATTTATTCTATCAGCTACTTTTCCAGGCTTTGCAATACAGATGTTTTACAACCAGTCAAAGTTAGTTAAGTCACTCTGTTTGTTACTTCTGAACATCAAAGTTGTTAGGAGTACTGTAGAACGACATTCAGTGGCTTAAGAACTTTATACGAAATATTTCGGCTAGCATTCACAAAAGAAAACTGTATAGTAAAGGGAGGTATATTGGTGATATAAGTAATTTGGTGATATTTTTTAAACTGACAACCACACTATTCCCTATGAGAGCACATTCATGAGACAATGCTAGGGCGTTGCTACGAGTGTGAGGTAGATATTTATAAATTACGCGCTCCGCTCTAACGTTCCTCTGTTTAGTATACAAACTTTTTCGACAATTTTGTACCTGTAGCGCCATTTTTCAATGAATGCCGGCTACGCTTTCGTATTTTGGATAAAATAAATTTATTTAATTAGTGTTTCAAAGTAATTATTATTCAAACTGTTCAATAAACTAATTAATATTGAATTAAAACCATAGTGAAGTCGTGTCTGTGTCAAAGTAAGTGTTTATTCCTTATTTTGTAACCCTTGTTTCTTAGTGTTTTCGTCAACATTTTGGATACGTTTTTGGGTGGTTTACTTTAGATTTATTTGGTGCTTGTATTAAAAATAAAGTCGAGAAGTCAAGTACACACTTCGAAAGGTTTTATTTTGATGTATCCGTAAAATGGGTTATCAGTTGAATTTAAGGTTTTTTTTTTTAATCGCCAAATTACCTACTTCTAGATTGGCAATGGAGGAAGGGAGAAAATATAGGAAGTATAATCAGCAACATCTACAAAAAGTTGTCAGTCTCGTCAGAAATTAAGGTAAAACCATAAAGCTACTAAGGAAGCAGACGTCCCATGAAGCACCTTGTAACATTACCTTGGAAATGAAGAGTATTCTATAAGGGGGAGGTCACTGTCTTGCAATTTAGGGTTGAAGCTTCTGCCCCAAAAGTGACAAAAAGCAAAACTCGCGAGGGAGACAATGATTGGGAATGCGGGATCTGTGAAGCCTTATACTCCACTGAAGCAAAAAAGAATGGAGCAAAATAGATCCAGTGTTCTTACTGTCTTACTCCATACCACGAGATTTGCGTATTTCTCGAAGACGCTAATCCCGAAGAACAGCTATACTGCACATGCGATCGTTGCCTTTAATAATTTACTAAAGGATCATACATATTTTTTTTATTACAAGTATAAAGTATGTAATTTAAAATAGTTCACCAAATTACCTATCCACTATCACCAATCTACCGACCCGTGTCACCAACATACCTTTGACTTCTTGGGAATTTAATTAACATTTTTTCTTCAAAGTGTTGAATTATTATTACGTAAACTGTATTAATTATTTATTTTAAGTAATTAACAATGTAAATAAATAAAATTCACTTTTTGTTTCATTGTTGATTTCGTATAAAATTAGTATTATTATTTTTTATCACCAACATACCTTCCTTTACCCTATCGAAATAACGAGAAATTCTCTATTTATGTAGAAGTCATTGAAGCGCACCAGCTTTCAATACTTTCCAGCGTATATTTGCCTCACGGTCCATAAGGCGAAGTGCAGATGTGTGTGCAGTGACTCGTGTAAATAAATTCTAGTTATTAAGTACGCTAGAATCAGATGGTGGTCAATGGTAATGTAATATAACCATTCACATTGTTAGAACCTCCAAAATTACAAAAATACTTCATATTTATAAAAAAAAAGAAAATGCAAACATCAAAAGAATTTTAATTGTCTTATGTATAAATGGAGAAAAAAATTGTGAACTGAATAATTAGTAAATAATAAAACGGTTTGTAAATAAACGAAAAACTAAATGTTTTTAATTCGATTATAGTAAATAATTACGGGAAAACAAAATAACATTAATATTGTTTTTTTCTTTTGTGATTGTTTTTTGTGTGTACATAAATTGTTCAATAAATAAAATAATAAATAAAAATATACAATCCACCTTGTTGTTTTACAACAGGATCGTTTGAAATCGCGTACAACGAATTTCTTGACATGTGAGACGCGTTTTACACAAAAAGATGATGGAATTTCTTGGAATTGACTCCCTGTTCTGTTCACTGTATTGTTTTTTCTCATACAAGTGGTATATGTAATCTACTTTGTTTTTAAATATCTGTTGATAGCGTCGAAGAAGCGTCGGTGGCGTAGTGCGTAAGGGCGTTGTCTCCCACCCGGGAGGTACCGGTTCAAACCCCGCCACGTACCAATTTATTTAAAAAAAAAATAATAACATATGTATGTTTAATCGACGCTTTTACGGTGAAGGAAAACATCGCGAGGAAACGTGCACACACCTGTAAAAAAATCTTAGGTTGTGTGTGAAGTCGTGCAATCCTCACTTGGCCAGCGTGGTTGACTAGGGCCTAATCGCCCCTAATATGGGGTAGGGTCGAGCCCCTCGGTAGGGACACTATAATGAGCTGTTGTTGATGATGATGATCTATTGATAGCCACAAATATTTAGAAAAAGAAAAAATCTTACTCTATAGTTATAATTTGTTTACACGCCACGCATCCTCAATCTGAACGTAGCTTAAGATAAAGGGATACAAAGGTCAGAATAGCAATTCTATTTCCTGATTCAAAGATGACTTCTATCTATAAAATACTGTTTCTTTAATAAATAAATGGTAAAATTTGGAACAAGTTGGGAAGTGACTGCCTGATAGAAGACAGAAGTCAAGATAAGGCTAAATTTTCGTAATGATGTGCTTTAATTAAGAGCACGAGGATATTTTTTGTTTTTTTGTTGTGTGTTTTCAGCTGTGTATGTATAACTGGTTACTGTTGTATTTTACTCTATACTTAGAAGGGAAATTCGTCTTTATGTTGATGGTATTTAAAATGATATTAGAGAATGTTGGCTGAAGCCACAAATCGTGTTTGCTTTGAAATGTTATCGTAAGCGTCCACAAGCTTCTAGTTGTAATATTGTTTACCAACGTCGAAAAATAACAGTGTTAGGTTTTGTGATTTTAAGCGTTGGTTTTCATTCCGAAGTGCTATTTGAATAACAATTGTTTTTGCTTAAAATCAAATGATAATAACAGTCATATTATAAACTTTATTAATTAGTGGATGATTACACTGAAAGCGTGATAAAAAAGCTCGGTATTCTGAACAAGGTGCGAGGTTTATTCACGCCTGATACTCGGTGCTTGCAATACAAGAAGCAAGTACGGTTCCGTCTAGAGTATTGGTCGCACCTGGAATGACTACGCCATTTCCTTACAAGATAATATTTCAATAGATTGCTACCTTGAGCGACTACAATCACGTCAAGATGTTGGGTTCAGCGCGTTCTATAATATTTTCCACATTGAGTGTTATATTTAGTTAAGGCTTTTAGCATTAAAATTTAGTACAGTCATGTAAGGAATTACTAGTGACGGTTGGAAAATGGTGGTTTTGCGAATAAGACATTTTTTTTAGAATCTTACTTACTCATGCGGTAAAAAAGTCAGTTTCATTCTTTGAATCTCCCGCAAAAGGTCTTCTCCGCTTGCTTATGAAAAATTACCATTATTTTCCAAAAAACACAAAACCTCATATTTTGGAGTGATAAATATGTAAGTAGTATTGAGGTATACCAATCTGTATTCCGTATATATTTTTTTATATGGAAAGCTTAATTCCAAGAATATAATGTAATATACATTATTGTTAGGCCGACATCTGTTATTCGGATACTGTCCTAATGATATCAGATTTTCCATGTTTCCAATTAACTCCAATATGCCTTTTCTTCGTCCTAATAACATTTTCATTAACTAATCAGACCATCTCATTACTGTTAATTAAGTTTAGCAAACGCTATTTTTTAGATTATAATTGACGGTAATTAACGGGGAATGAGTTGAATAATTAAAATTAATCATTACGATGTTAATGATGATGACGGAACTAGAAATAATACGCACATGAATAATAATATATTCCGTGGAAAGGTTAGTATAGTATGCGATCGTTGTGATTTATTCAGTAATGGATAAGATTTTGGTTTGTATTGTACTGGCTATCTAGGCCACGAGTTGCTATTGTAACTTTATGTTGTTGTCTTTACATTTAATTAGCAATAACAAAAAATATTGGTTGTCTGTAAAGTCGGTTTACGGGCGATAATTTTATGTGATAACGTCATACACTAGACGAACGCTTAGACCGATCGTGATACGTCAAAAGCCCTACCACCATATCGGGACGAAATAATTATTATTATGCTGAGATGGAGAAGAAATGGCGAAAGAAACTCCACAGCTTACAATTTCGTAATGATTTCAAAACATCAATACAATTAATAAATAATTATCAATATAATTTAAGTTACAGTTTTATATGCGTAAATTTTGGGTAGTTACTACTTCCACGCATTTGGACTATTTATCTTGTAAAAAGCTTTCCTATATAATAAATATTATAATTTAAATTCGTCACACAAACATTTACCGCTACCAGGATTCGAACGTGGACCGCTTGATGTGTATGCAGCTATACTGACCACTCCGCAACGATGGCGTCCATAAATTCATAATGTCATGCCTCCGACTGCATGCTACAATATTGAACAAAAGTTCTAAAAACTACCATTAATATATTTTAAGTTTACCTTTGACATTTGATCTTGTTTCCATCTTTTCAGTTGGCTAACTGTATTTTTATGCAAGCAGGTTTTTAAGTTTTTTAAATTTATTTATTTTTGATCCCTAATAATGACTATTTTGAGCTGTTCGCTACCGTCTACGTTTCACAATGTTTCCTTTTAAAAAGTTAAAAGGAAAGAGGAGTTTGAATCTGGTAGACTTCATCATCATCCGAGAGACGCCATCCCCCAAGGATGTCCAACCCGATCAATCCTGTGCTCGTTGGTCCACCTTGATAGACTTACTTTAAGAAAATTTGCGTTAATTATTTATGGAAAAATGTATGAAAAATGTCACACACGACTGAGTGAATTGCATGTATATTGTTCATTTCAATATATTGTGTTACTTTCAGTGACTCTAATAGAAGAAAGAAGATTTATTTACGTCAAAATGTTAACCATCGTAACTTGTACGAGAATTTCTCAGAAAATTCATTACAGTTCTGTTATGAAAACACCCATATTTCATAAGGCGTTTGCTGCCATGAATCATATTCATTCCGACACCTAATTCTTTGCAGTCGTCACATACATTGTGCGGGGAGTTTAGGCTTTTAGGATGACACTTTTATAAGGTTATGTTTTCCTTCTTAGCGACGATTGCTCCTAATTGTTTTCAATATTTAATGACACCTTCATAATCCTTTTCCTATTTTCTTCCAATTAAAAGCACAATTAACATGTTTACATACCATAATTATGTTATTAACCTTGTACTTGAGTTTAAGCAGCTCATTAATAATTAGTACGAATAAATTGCATAATAAAGCTTAGGGGTAGTGCCTTAATGTTTCGGCTATTTAAAGGTAGTTGACAGAATAAAGTTACCATTAATATATTGGTTAGCCAAAGTGAAACACGTGTCTGCTACTTCATTACCTGTTTAACAATATGCCGATTTCAAATTGCAATTGTTCTGGGAAACAACCTGATTCGCAGGAGCGGTATGCTCACCAGCGTCTGTTGCGGAGTCATCGGAAGGTACGTTATCATATTGAACTCTAGCATCTTAATTATGAGGTTCTGTTTTATTGCGTTACATAATATAGGTTCGATCTTCGACATTGCAATTAAATGCACAATAATTAGCTCAATGTTGCAGATATTAATCTGCAGAAGTATAATTGACTCTGAAATTTAGAAAATCTTCAAAATTAAAAATGACTAATTTGTCTTTATTTTCTTTTCAGAACCCAGTCCTTTCAAGTTCGTCATCCTCGACATTCTGTGATTGCAGTTCAAACGACTCAATCACCAGTGTATCTCAAAACACTAGAGGAAGAAAAAATCAAAATTCTAGCCCCAAAGCCAAAGTTTACCAGTTTGTATCAGCCACTGGTGAAGTTTTCTACGTCACGCAGGCCTATCGTTTACCGTCAAGAGAGGAATTGAGAAAATTGAAAGTTCAAGTGCAGAAGAGACTTCGATTCCAAACAGTATTCACAGACGCCCACGAGAAAAAGTTGGAAGAGGAATTCGCTTCCTCTCGCTGTTTGGGGCGGAGACGACGACACTACATTGCAAAGACGTTAAATTTGAGTGAGAGGAATGTTGTATTATGGTTCCATAGACGTAATGTTCAATATAATAACTCTTTACCAAGAACTCGATCACGAACACACTTATAATTGCGCTGTCTTAAGTTTTAAAAAAATGTTCTGTTCCTACTACAAAGACTGAAGAATCTAGTGTAAATATTGTAAAGTGTAAAAGCTGAGACTGCAACAGTATTATGTATTACTTGTAAATTCTTAAATAGCTTAAATAATTAAGAATTTGTAGTGGTTCCAGTTAAATATTGTATTTTATCTTGACTTAATAATGACGTCACGTCAACACAGTTAACACGATTGAGTGTGCTGCTCAGATATTTTTTAATTTATCGAAAAGTCGTACATATTCGCTTACAGTTTCGTTGTGACCGGATTAACTGCAAGTTTTCATAAGTGTGGTGTTAAAATTCACGTTGATTTACGGAGTATTTTTATGTTAAATCATTCGAGTTTAATTTTACTTGAAGTGTAAATTTTATCACTACCTCCCAACGATTAATAAAAGTCAAGGTTTCTCAAAGTTTTCAACATGATGAAATGTGCGAGCTGCCTTAATGAAGCGCGTGACCTGGCTCAATGCAGCGTGTGTATGCGCACGTACGATTTCTCGTGCGCTGGCGTTACTGAAAGCGGATACAGAAGGTTGGGTGATAGAAAAGCTTCTTGGAAATGTCCTGGTTGTAAGACGGGTGCGGCCCCAAAGTCAAACCTGTCCACTCCTTCGTCTCCCATACCGCATGTTATAGATGGAGACATGATAATGAGTGAAATAAAAAAATTAGCTGAGCAGATTTCTTCTCTTTCATCCGTCAGTCAGGATATTAAAATTATAAAAGAGGACATCCAGCAACTGAAGATATCTGTTGAATATGCCCATGATTTGTCAAACGCATGCAATGACAGGATTAGTGGCTTGGAGGAGAGGATTTCTTCTTTGGAAGGCCAGCATGAGGATACTGCCTCTCTCAGTCAAAGGATTTCTCAGTTGGAAGATATTATAAAGGTAAAAGACCAGGTGGACCGCCTGAACAACGTTGAAATCAAAGGGGTTCCTTTTAAGAACTCTGAAAACCTATTTGACGTTGTCTCCAGGATTGGGTCTTTCATTGAATGTAACGTTGTTAAGACAGATGTCAATTACATAGTACGGGTGCCTACACGCAACGATTCAAAGAATAAAAACATTATTGTGGCATTTCAAAACAGATACCAAAAGGAGAATTTTGTTGCGTGTGCCAGGGCGAAAAAAAATCTATTGGCATCAAATATTGGGTTCAGTTCAGATGTAAAAATTTATATTAACGACCATCTTACTCAAGATAATAAAAGTCTATTAAATAAGACTAAATTAATTGCGAGAGAACGCGGATACGAGTTCATCTGGGTAAAGAACTGTAAAATTTTTTTAAGACGCAATCCGACATCACCTATTATATATATCAAATCGGAGTTAGACTTGAAAAAACTTTAAAGTGGACTTTATTTACTATTAGTGTCTCTTTATTATTTTTTACATGTGTAGTTTATAAGTTTACCTATAGTGCAGTTAACGTAATTAAAATTAAATTTACTACGATGCTTAACAGTTTGAAAACCACTGGCATGTATACTCCTATTGTATATGCGTTGAAGTCATTATTATGCCACGGCCAACATTTGTACGCGCTGCGGCGCACGCGACGCACGTCGACTACATCACTTTTAATCAATGCCCTTTCTTCTGTATCGCAACATATGATTAGTGTATGTGATTCCTCTAAAATAAGTAATGTGTTTGTTAGGATAACGTTATTATTAATATGCTACGTAATGCGTGTTTCGTATTGTATTGCCGGTGATCTGTTGTGCAGTTTGGTTTTCTATATCGTTTTAATACGCGGTTACGGAATGGTTTTTGTGCGGGTGTTCTTGAAGTGTTTAATCTTATTGAATAGTAATATGTTAATACTACGTAGGGTAGATAGCTTACTATTATCTTTAGAACATATGAATAGTAATACACTTTATATACTACGTAAGGTAGATGACTTCCTTAGCTTACTATTCTCGTTAGAACATATTATTTGCATAATTTTATTTATTTTTAATACTTGTTGCTTAACTTATTTACATACATATATTACAATTTTCATACTTACAAAATGTTATTATCAAAATACGTTCAAAACTATTATAGAATATTCCTATAGCCGGCGTGATAATTGTTCCTATCCACATTATATTTTTTATTATTTAATTATTTTATTTAAAAGTCTAAATTTTATATATCAATGGATTCAATAACAATTTTTTATCAAAACGTCAGGGGTTTACGCACGAAAGCTGGTATTTTTTACAGAAACATATTGTGTAATTCGTATGATGTTATTGCCATAACCGAGACCTGGTTAACGGATAGTTTATTAAATAGCGAACTCTTTGATGATAGATACCTGGTGTGGCGACGTGATAGGAATTATTCGAGGACAGGTCAGTCATTGGGGGGCGGTGTGCTGGTAGCGGTTAAACGAAGTTTGGTGGCGGATGAGAGGACCGATTGGTGCTCCTCTGCTGAGGATATATGGTTGTCAATAAACATTCGTGGGCCACGAGGTGTATGTAAATTGCACATATGCTGTGTTTATATATGTATGCAGGCTAGGGGAAATACGCTGATGGAACAGTTAGTTGATTTCTCTAATAAATGTACGGATAACGTTTTAAATAATTCTGATGACCTATTTATATTGTTAGGCGATTTTAACTTACCGAATATATCATGGCAATGTTCTGACGGTCACAGTTTAATCCCCACAAATATTTCAAATACCTATCAAACATTATTTTTTGACAATATGATAACTTGTAATTTACTTCAGTACAACAACATACATAATAAAAATCAAAGAATACTTGACCTAGTTTTTAGTAATGTTGAATTGTCAATCAGTAATGTGATTGATCCTCTAGTACCTGAGGATCTGCATCACCCAGCTATCTGTACAACATTGAACATTCATAGAGAGAGACACATAAAAATTGCTCCTAGAAGAATTTATTTATTTAAAAAAGCTGATTACGCTGCTATTAACAGCGAACTTGGCAATATTAACTGGTCGAAGTTTTTCTCAGAACTTTCTTTGGAAGAGTGTATCGATAAATTTTATAATCTATTATATGCCTTACGCGACAAGCACATTCCACTCAAAAAATCCTCGACTGGTTCTCGCTACCCTCCGTGGTTCAGTGCTGCTCTAATTAAAATTTTAAAAGAAAAGGATAAATATCGTATCAAATACTTAAAATATAAAAATTTATACGATTATTTATCATTCCAGACGTTAAGAAATCGTGCAAAAATAGTTGAACAGGAGTGTCATTCTAAGTATATTTCTGACACTGAAAATGATATTAAAAACAATCCAAAACGTTTTTGGACTTATATAAAACGCAAACGAGAACATAACACATATCCAACAAAAATGACTTATAAGGATCGTATATCGGCATCTGCTCATGATGTCTGTAACTTATTCGCAGATTACTTTCATTCAACATTTCAGCCAGAAAACGTCAGCACAAATTCTTTCATGTCTCCCGAACCTCAAACATCTACTGATCTGAACACAATACACATAAACAAAGATGAACTTTTAAATGCTTTGCGGAGATTAGATATTAACAAATCCGCAGGTTCTGATAATATTCCTCCAATATTCATAGTTAACTGTGCAAGCAATCTAGCGACTCCTCTTGCGTTTTTGTATCGGTATTCTATTAACTGTGGATTAGTTCCATCTATATGGAAGTCGGCTCTGGTTACTCCAATACATAAAAATGGACCTAAAAATAACGTGGAAAATTATAGACCTATTTCCAAATTATGTATCTTCGCAAAGGTATTTGAAAAAATTGTATACCAGCAAATGTACTATTCTTTGAAACACATCTTTGATGAATCCCAGCATGGTTTCTTAAATGGTAAGTCGACTACATCAAATTTATTACTTTGTCATGACTTCATTACTGCACATATGTCTTCTAGCGTACAGGTGGACGTCGTTTACACCGACTATAGTAAGTGCTTCGATAAAATTAATCATGCTGTGCTACTGCAGAAGCTCAAACTTATGGGTGTACACGGTGACCTTTTTCGGTGGTTTAAGTCGTATGTGCATAATAGATGCCAAACAGTGGTTTTAAACGGCTATACGTCAGCTACATTATTTATTCCCTCGGGGGTACCACAGGGCTCTCTTCTAGGGCCTTTATTGTTTGCAATATTTATTAATGACATTTCCTTATATTTTAAGCATAGTAAAATTCTCCTATATGCTGACGATATGAAAATACTACTCCCAATCACCTCTGATTTAGATTGTCATAAGCTTCAGGATGATCTACAGAGTTTTATTAGATATTGTGAGATTAACAGACTTAACCTTAACATTTCTAAATGTTATATATGCTCTTACAGTAGAAAACCACATACTATAACTTTTGATTACTACATAGATGGCATCAGTTTGTCAAGGGTCAACACTATGCGGGATCTTGGAATAATTTTTGACTCTAAGTTACTTTTCGATAGTCACATAGATTACATCACAACTAAAGCTAGAAAAGCCCTCGGTTTTGTTTTGCGTATGTCGTCCGAGTTTAATAGTTTAAAAACGATTAAAATTTTATATTGTGCTTTCGTGCGTAGTCACCTAGAATATGCATCACAAGTGTGGAACCCTATGTATAATGTGTATATTTCACGCCTAGAGGCTGTACAAAAAAAGTTTCTTCGCCATTTACAATATAAGTGTCGTAGAAATTTCGCAGGATATACTGAACGCTGCAGGCATTTTCATTTTCTACCTTTGCAAAAGCGAAGGGAAATGTCTGACTTGATATTTGTTCTCAAGATCTTTCAGGGCGACATAGACTCTCCTGAGCTGTTAAGCTTGTTTAATATCAATGCACCTTCAAAAACAACCCGTCACTCGAAATTATTGCATGTGCCGTTGTCCTCGACAAGATACAGGTCGAATACATTTACAATCAGAGCTTCCAAACTGTACAATAAGATTAGTGGCGATATAGACATAGATTTATTTTGTACCTCAAAAACTAAATTTAAGAAATTGTATAGTGGTATGTTCTTCGACTTATAAGCATCGATTTTTTTCTCTCTCTTTATAGATATATGTTACTTCATTTTTAATTCTATATGTGAAAACTTGTAATTGGCTTTACTTTAATACATTTATTTTAATATAGATACTCAAGCAGCTGTAAGTTTTCCAAACATTGTAAAAATAAATAAAATAAATAAAATACAGATTGTGAGAATTTAATTCTTTATTTATGTTGTTTGAAAACTGTATTTCTATTTTCAATAAAGTTTAAAATTTATGGAATTCTTTGTTTTCTTTAAACTCTATATATTTCTATTATATTATTGTACATACAATATTAGGGGTGGCAATCACAAATCTAATTTCTATAATGTTCATTGGATATAATTTTACTTAGTCTAAATACACTTCCTATAACAACATTACGTATACTAGAAAAATAGACTGAAAAAAATCCCGCATCTCCCGCATCTTGCGCAATCTTGGCGGCTACGTTCCGCAGGACATTCTGCGAACTGGACATTTTGCGAATTGGACATTCTGCGCCTAAACGGGACGGCGAGATCTAGGTGAGTGTACCTTTAAATATCTTCATCAACAGCTCATATAATGTCCCCACCGAGGGGCTCGAGCCTACCCCACATTAGGGGCGATTAGGCCTTGGGGTCCACGTCCGGAAGCCTCCTCGTGGCGGACCCTGGTAACGTGGTGCGGAAACTTTCTCGGCAGGTGTGTTGCTTTTGATGTTAAGTCCCTTTGGCATTCGAAGTCACATGCCATCGTCGAGTTGTTTTTGATTTCCCACCACGGCTAGTTCTGGACGGCCCTTTTCAGGGCCACGACCGTGCCCGAAATCCCCCGGGTGCGGTCCGTTGGCTGTTCCCGGTATCCTTGGCAGGAGGACGCGCCAGGTCGAGCAGCCGTCGGTGAGGAGGCGGCCTATAAGGCCGGCGTCGGCCAGCGGCCCACAGGGGCTAGCGTTAGTCGGTAGCCACTGTGGGCTGCTGGCCACCAATTGGTGCACAAGGAGTGTCTAGACGACCTAGAAGTGCGGCAGCGTATGGACGGTCTCGGTGTAGTTGTGCTCACGTGCGCAGATCCCGAGCCGTCCCGCAATAGCGCACTGGAGTTCAGGCTGGGGAGGATGTTTAGCGGGTATGAAGGGAACGCCTTTACCTGGAGTCCTGGATCCCCTGCGGTTGGCACCACCCCGCAGGGACGATGCGTCAATGCATTTGACCTCCCCGTAAACAAAAAAAACCCAAAAAAACAAAAAGGGGCGATTAGGCCTTAGTCAACCACGCTGGCCAAGTGCGGGTTGGTCGACTTCACACACAACCTAAGAATTTCTTCATAGGTGTGTGCAGGTTTCCTCATTCTTTCTTTCTCTTCACCGTAAAAGCGAATTAAAGCAAATTTTGATTTTAATCGATAAACGTACGTATTATGAATTCAAAGTTTGAAAACACAATGGTACGTAGCGGGAATTGAACCAGTGCCTCCCGGGTGGGAAACGACGCTCTTACGCACTACGCCACCGACGCTTTCTATTAATTACTTATACGAGGTTATAAGTTAAGGATTCTACAACGGTGATTAGCGCCTTTACTTCCACGGCCTATCGAAGGGTTGTTTTAGTTTTACACACCACAGAAACACGAAAGATAGCCGTCGTTACCAAGGTGGGTAAAATGTAAAAATCTAATGCTGAAACCGTTGGTATTGTTTGATATCAAGATGTACTGCTCCGACCCCAGTAAAAAAGGGAGTAGGGTAGAGGAAAGAACAAAGACTGTTAATTGCATTATTCCGCTCCGACGATTATTGATAAGATGGCCTATAGTGGTCTCTCGGTGATTGAAGTCACTTCCACCTTTAGCCACGTCAAGAGACATGTCCCAAATACAAGTGACAACATTTATTCCAAATATTGAGGTTCGCACCGACCTTAAAAAAAACATTTAGATTCTTATAAACAAAACTTTTATTTCTCCGTTTTTAGTTTTGAAGGCGATTTTATTTAATTAAATAAATTTTTGCTTTTTATTTTTTGAAGTATACGAAGTAATAAGTGGAGTTAAATATTTATAAAAATCGCAACTCAAAGTTATCATTAATTTAAGTTAAGACAGGATTTTTGCCGTTATTTTTCGGAATAACAAAATATCCTCAAGATCTAACGCTATAAAACTTTGACCTCTAATAAAATAAAAAAACTTTGAAATTGGCTAACAACTTTCGAAGATATCGACGCATAAAGTTGGAACACTTGAAAAAAAAACATTTTTTTTACGATTCTAAAAAAACAATTTTTTCTGACAATTTTTTTCATGATACTAAATGCCAACTATTCCACACCGAACAAAAAAAAGAATCACTTAAATCGGAACAGAAATCTCGGCGTAGTCGGTGTAAATACATAAAAAAAACATACTAACCGAATTGAGAACCTCCTCGTGGGTTAAAAAAAGGATTCGATTATGACAAAGAAAAAAATTTTTTATTTTCGAAATTAGCACCTTTAACTTTCCTTTATATTAGGTTCGGTTTACTCTTTGACCTTGAAGCCTATCGACGTAGACCACACGGATAGAGGTTGACGTCAGGTAGACGATATGTCTAAAAATATTTTGCCAATACTATGCAGTAACGGTAGTGCTCTGTGAAAATGTATGGTTTTGACGACTAAAAAATAAAAAACATTTAGCGAAGTCCAAACAAAGAATTTTTTAATATTTTTTGTTAACAAAGAAACTCTTTCCTTCATCTTCTTTGATAATATATTTTAAAAAGAATAGTCGTTCATAGAAAAGAATACAACAACTTTTATTTGTACATCACAGTACTATTAAAGATAAAAAAAATAAGAATAGTTCAAGCGTCAGATGGTTTTAATGCAGGTTCCTAAAAACCAAAATTTTTCAATAAAATGTCAAACTTATACTACGTTAAATTAAAAGTCTATTTTAACAATAAAACAAAAAAAAAACTTTTAAAGATCTTCCGAATACAAATTTTTGAAAACTTTTTATCAAAGAGCTATCGCCAATAATTTTCTAGAGAAGTCATAAATTTCAGTTTCTTCCTTCTTCCATTTAAAACTTTCATATCAGACGGAAAGTATTTCCTTTGAATAAATTGGCCCCTTAAAAGTTGGCAATTAAAAACTCGAAGAATGTTCCTAGAAATTGTTGTCACTCGTTCCAATTCTAAACTTTACTATTTTGTTTACACAAAAATAATTATCACTGAGATAGGTTTGCCACTTTTTCTAGATAAACCAATTCCCAAAGCATCTAATGACATAATTTGCTTTATTGTAAGTAAACTCGTTAGGTTCATTTACATAAGAGCCATTTAGAACCCTAAATACACCACCACTATTTAAATAACATTTTTGGAGCAACGACATCAGTCGTGTTACGTTATTTAAAATACCCAGATTGGTACGATCGTTCACCATGTCAAATTTAAATCTGACTCAGGCCACGGAAGAGGCTCAGATGCCGGACCAATACTATGTAAATTCTAACCCGAGCACAGCTTCTTGTCAGACGGTACGTAATTTGTTTTATCAGTTTCCTCAGTTTTATGGCAAAGTTGGACTTCTAGTATTTTATAATCTATCTACTCTCCTGTTTGACTGTGCTAATTTTGACAAAGATGTAATTAAATTATTTGGATTCTGTTCAAATTAGAAGCACCCTTCATACGCTTTGAAATATCGTTTTCGATTGTGTGTTGGTCATGAAGCTGCAGCAAATCGTCTAAAGTTCACGGTTTGTTATATTTAAGCGCCCGATAGGAGGTCTTAACAAATGTCATGTGCCTATTTCTCTGCTGTTTTACTGAAAAATTAACTTGGCTGGAATTTACAAATTTACAATTAACACATCTTTGAGTCTTCATAAATAGTACATAGTTAATTCATCTATATTAGATTTCGTGTTTTTTTTTCAATCACTGCCTTCTAAACTGTGTCGTTAAAATGATTCTCAAAAATTGCCTCGAAACTTATGTTCTTTTTGTTACAGAATGGTCAAGCACAAAATGAGGATGCAGCTTATCAAAGTAAGCCAGCCAATTCAATGCGCACTGTATATAATGGTCCCTATCACAATACAGCTGCTGTTCCGCTTAGTGGTGAATCAAACCTACATTTAGTTGAAAATGAAAACTTTACCGGCTTTGGTTTTGCGCAACAATATGCAATCGGAAATATGGAAGAAAACAAACCGAGAGCAGTAATCAAACCTATATTCTACAGAGAATTCAATTTGGAAACTGGACAGCATTTTTTTGCAACCTCAGCAGATAATGAGATGGCAAAAGGATCATTCAAGCAAAGTGTAAATGAAAAACCTAAGCGTAATCGTACAGTGTTTACTGAAGCGCACAAGAATAGATTGAAAGAAGAGTTCAATTTAAACAGGTACCTTGATCAGCGTCGTCGTCAAAACATCGCAGAATCTTTGGGCCTATCAGAGAAGACAGTTAAAGTTTGGTTCCAAAACCAGAGAATGAAAGAAAAAAGGGACAGACACGAATCTGTTGCATGTGGTGTTTGTAGTGACGACGATGTGGAACTTGATATTAGTTCCCCTGAAAGTACACCTATGCAATTATCTCCTATACTACCTTATCCTAGCACATCTGGGTGTCAAATATCATCAAACTACCCAATGGATCAACGTTACAATTTAAGGTATTTACCAATTCGCGGATCACCAGCATCAGAGGGTTACTCAAACGTTCTTGAGCCTGTGGAAGATCTTTCCAGTGATTTCGACAGTGAAACCTCATTTAACAGTCCCTGTGAAGAATTGACTAGTCTCACCGTCAATCTTATCCCTAACCCAAAAGGTGAAAATGTACCGATAGAAACCACTCCCCCTGATAACGGTGAAGGTGAAGTTGCTAATTGCAATGTATTTAGTATTGCACGGTATATGAATTTAGATGACTGATTGATTTTCACTTCAATATCATGATTTCATTGTATTTTGTAATTTGTCTTTTACTATGTAAAATATTTGACTGGATTTTACAAATGGTTTGATACTATTTTAATCCAAGGTGTTTGTTTTGGTAATTATTAGAACAAGATAAATTTATGTGATTATAAACACAGTTGTCTTTATTTTTCTATGTCTATTTTATTTTATACAAAACTAACTTAGTAATCAAATTAAGCACTGCCTCTGTGTTTAATTTGATTACCAAGTTAGTTAATTAAACCTGCTAATTAATATACCATCCAAAAGAAGATTTACATCCATCATCATCTAAACATAAGGATACACAGGGTGTAAAAGACATGAACAGTCAAACGAGAACCATGTATTCTGCTCACCATCATAATTTCCCCCCCCTTAAACTATACCTGGGAAATTGATAGTTACGATTTTATTGAAGTTCAAAGTCATAATTTTTTTTTCATTTTTTTTATGAAAACGTATTCTATACGTTATTTCTTAATTATTTTCCAAAGAAACATTATCATTTTATTTAGTATTTTATAACAAAAAATGGCTTCAAAACGTTAGCGTTCGATGTAGCTCACTCGATGCGCACGGACACTAACGAACGGGGCCGCCGTCTGTCAAAATTATCGCGGTTTTGCGAGTTGCGTGGGAGTTGAGCCCTTTACATTGCGCGGTACAATTTGCAATTTTTTTAACACCAAAAAATAAAAATCATTTCCGAGCAATAATTTTTTTGAAATATGTCTTATTTTGATGTATAGAATACATGGTTCTCGTTTGACTGTTCATGTCTTTTACACCCAGTATTAATCTGAATTGACATCAGATGCAGTATGGAAAAGACCTAGGCGAACGTTTTCGACAACATCTTTAAAAATACGTAATATTAAAAGTACTGAGTGCTGTGAAAGAAATATGTAAGGATCATAGTTCGAGAAAAGATCAATATTTCTATTATCAATCTTAGATAAATTATTTCCAAAAAAGTGCCAGTGCATTCAAATAAGATGCAAACCCCGATTTTAGTCGCATAGATTATTTGTCATTATTACGGGTAGCAATTCTCTGTGTACAAATATAGGATTACAATTATTAATACTATACCAACGATTTATTTAATTGGTAGGGAAAACATTCCAGATGTTTGTGAGAAAACTGCGACGGGATTATTGACTGACCAACTTTTGGATATTATGTACAAGGTTTTATGTACTTATATGCTCTAAAAATAAGAAAATACACTTTAAAATTAATCAAACACATTAATTTATTACATCACACAATTTTAATGATAAAAGATAAATCAAAGTAAATCTCGTGTGTAGGTAGTAAATTTATGGTTTTGATTAAATTTAAACTACATTTTTAGCCAACTTCAAAAAAGAACGAGTTTCTCGATTCGATTGTGTATTTATTTTTATGTTAGCTCATAACTTTTAAGGTGCTTGTCATTTGGTCCCATTTGAATTTGAGCGACTTTTGACGAGTAGTTTTTGAAGCATCCATATTACGCCGTATTTGAATGAGATGACATAATTCCACTTTATGAATTGTTTGTCTAAATCAATGACGTAGGAATTCAATGGACGTGCCCTACCGACTAAAAAAGCGTGCCGGTTAAGCACACAAAATGGCTGACTGGCAGCTGGTATAGTGCTGTTCGGTAGTATCTTGCTATATCGATAAAATTATTTCGTGAAATATTTCGTGATAAAATTATTTCGTGAAATAATTTTATTGCCATAAAGTTAGCTTATCAATATGAAATGAATGCACAGATATCGGAAACTGTAGATGGGCAATGTGAAAGAAAAAGAGTATACTAACACGTATATTATAATGAGATAGACAGACGAGATCATTTCACGTATACGCAGGCGGCCTAGGTCGGCCTGTCACTCACGTAGAAAAGACAGCAACTGTCAGACTGCAGCACAATTTTTCACGCACACATGAGCATTACTCACACATTGGGGCATTTTTGGTCTCACCTTATTCGATTAATTGCCAATCTATAAACATCAGTAATTATAAAGCTATCATGACACCCTTAGTTCAAATTCCCGGGGCGCAGTGAAGATTAAATGAATGGCGGCCTAGGAACGAAAGATACTTTGCTTCGCGGGCACACGCCCGCTCACCATACATTTTCACGGCGCGCGCCCGGTGAGCTATAATATCTCCCTTATTGCAACAAGAACTCGGGTGAAACTCCCTGTGTGCTTGGGAAGGTTAAGCTGGTGGGTAGTTGTAAGGTTGGCTGGCGGGAGCCAATATCTAACTAAAGCAACGGTTAAAATTAAACACACCAAAGATATTTTGCTAAAATAATAAAACAAAATAATAGGACATAAATGAATATATTTATTATTAATTTGACTAAACAACCAAACTCAAACTCAAATTTCTTTATTCATTTAGTAGTACAATTTGTAGACATATGAAAGTCAAGTTTAATGCCATCGGTTCAATAATCTACCAGGAGGCCTTGTTCTGAGAAGAACCGGCAAGAAACTCAGCAAGTTTTATCCTCCCTTTGCAGTTTTCATAGTATTGCCACTAAAAGAGATGACGGTATAGCACCATCTCGCAGTCTACCGACATCAAGAGTCCTGTTGAATGCCGTTTCATTAAAATGTAGAGAGCATATAAAAATGTGCTTTGAGTATGGTCTTAAATTTTCCACTCCTATTGCTTCTATCCAGATTTTCTTCCTATATTCACTTCTTGGTAACCTAAAAAAAAAACAAAAACCTATGAGATAGAGATGAAAATTTAAATCTTAATATTTTTGGTTTGGTATTAACATTTTTTTAAATTTATTGTTATGACCTTTAGCTGCATGAAGCCATTATAATTAATAAGGTTCAAAGAATTCTAAAACATAAATAATAAAAATTAATTAAACACTTTCCAAGTTTAAAGAGTAAAAAACCTTAAGGACACTATGAACCAGTATTTTTTTATAAATCCTCCTTTATAAAATCGTATAAGGATCGTATCGTATAAGTATAATTATCCGATATTAAGATGCTATTTTAAAGGTACTCCATTTGCCCCTAAGCCCCCTCAAATATAAAATGGTCATGATTAGTATTATCGTCAATTACTTTCGATAATTTGAGAACAACACTAGTTGTCAAATTCAACAATTTTCTTAGCTTGAAAATATCCAAATTAAAGCATAATCTTGAACTGAAATCCACAAGGGTGGAATCATATGGATCAATTAAATTGTGAAATAATTCAAAGTGCCCATAAATGTTAAAAATCTTTACTATTTACTTGAAAATTAAACTTTGCTGATTTTTGTCTTTCCTTGAACCACACCTTATTCCACTACACTTAGGCATCATGACGGAATGTTCTTTCACAACTTCGTGTAATTTAAACGAAAAGATCTCCAGAAACAGAAAGATAAATGTTAATTTTGTTAATGTTTACATCGCGTTGACAAATGAAGTACCCAAAACTAAGTGACAGGTATGTCACACAATATGGCTGCCTGGCCGCAAAATATATAAATAAATAACTATAGCTTTATAAAATAGGCCGAGTCCAAAGAATTCCGCATCCGCATCAATAAAAAACCGCATCTAAAACTAAAACCGAAGAAATTATAATTTTATGTTTAAAAATAAATTAAATGATAGAAATTAACAACATAATCTTCAGAGATCTTCAAATGGTTTATGGGTTGTTGATGTTGTAACGTGGTACTATAACATTGTCATGTTATAGTACCATCTTCATTATTACTGGCAATATTTTTAAAAAGTAAATTCAATCAAATTCAAAATCATCATGACGTTTGGTTCATTTTCGCGCTTTTTGACTCATTCTACTCCTGATCGTGTCTCATTAAATACATTTGAAATTACAAGGGTCTCGCTCTGGACCTAAGCTTGGGCCATAATAATAGTACCCCTACAAATACGTAAATACCTACTTAAATTATCTCAAGGCACTATAAAATTACTGCCATATACCATTACCATATACCATATTTATTTTCCATTACCAATTAAAATAGTGACGAAAATGTCACTCATTCCTGGACCATACTAACAGTGATGGACCTATATACGACACAACGTTACAATGTTATACCAATAACCCTGTATACGCGTAGATAAAAAATATTGGTTTACTATTTCCAAAATACGATGATTAACTAACATCGTATTTTTATTTTCGTTTATAAGAGCAAAATTGACATTATCAAAGCATTCCTTTAAAATACTTTACCTAGCAAAACAAATAAATTGATGTTAGGCACTTAATTAAATTCAAAATAAACAAACAAGCATCATTAGCCGTCCTACTTTCAATACAATTTTAATTCTTTGAAAAACTAATAACAAATACAAACTGAGACAAAAAGATAGATAAAGATATTTTGATTGAGACAATTATTGTGATTATCGAAGATAACACTTATAACAAACAACATAGGGCTTAATATACTTTAAACAACACGAAATAGAATGTGCTAAGTATTTATGTACTGGTCAGAGAGTTTTACATTTTAAAAACGACATGAAGTAGATTGTACTGTGAGCACCTCAATGGAAAAAAATTACAAATGGAAAAAAATTACTACCCTATTTCTTATCCGGCTTTTACGACATTTTAGATTTTTTTAACATATTACAACTACGTGTACGTTTTTCTTTTACAATTCTAGATTTTTCGAAATAAATTTGTATATAATTATGCTGTAACCCTTAAAAAATAATTTCTTCAATTTCTGAAATTGTGGCAGAAAAGTGTGCAAAGCCACGAAGACATCCGTGAAGAAAAAAAAAAGGTGTTTGGCGGGAAATCATGGCGTCTGGATGTCGATCTTTATTTCGATAATTCAAAATTGCTTCTGAGTGGATTTTGTACAGTGAAAGTGGTGTCGTTTTGTTGCATAAACATCCGTGTTGACGAACAGTTATGAGGAAACATTGAAATAAAGGTTTTGTGTATGTGGCGTTGAGAATTGTATAGTGGTTGGAAATCCCACTATACAATTCTCATCAGTCACCATCATGAGGTCTGTACCATGCATTTCTCGCCAAGCACTCCCTAGATGCATTAAAAAGTGTGGCATCCACATTTTAATGCAAAAATCAAGAAAGAAGATGAAACTGAAGACTTGGCTGTATGGGCTAGATCCCTTTGCCGTCCCGTAACAGGGAAAATTTTACCAAAAAAAAGAAAAAAAAGAAGTTTTTTTTCCTGTCTTTGAGAGCGGTAGTAGCAGCCACAGATTAATATAAGTAGCAGCCGGCCGGCGCCCGTTTTTATTTTGATAATTTGTGAATTTTACACATTTTTACGAGAAAGTAATCGCTAGTAATTGTTTCTAAAATTTTGTAGAAACACATTAAAATAGTAATTCGATATTTCATTGATGTTTTTTTCGTTTCAGGTTAGCGCACCGTTAGTATCAATTTACAAATTTTATAATTTAAAGATGGATCTGTTCTTGTAAGTAAAATATTGTAGTTACTGCAGCGTTTCGCTTGTTGTTCTCGGGTTCTTATCTATATTTTGGTATTTTTCAGATTTTGTCGTTGGGTCGTTGGTGACACAATTAATGCGCAAGCGTCATTGGCAAATTTCATGTCTTTTTAAAAAATTTCGTAATAAAATTGGTAAGCCTAATTACTGTAACGACGTTTTTGAAACTTAATCTGTTGTTTGTTCGAAGCGTCACGTTAATTTAATGATAACTTTTCAGTTTAAATTTGGTGCGAGCATATGGAGCTTTCTTCGGGTTCCCTACACGTCTCATGTTTCCTTTTGACTCCTGTATTGGTATGTATTGTTCATATTCTTAACGTACAAGAGGCTTATGATGAAAGAACGGCGTTTTTGCCGTTATTTATGGAAGAAAATGCAGTTAGGTAACCTAGGTATACTAATTGTCCTAGAATGTCCTGTATTGAGTTTAGGTACGTGTTAGTGCTACCTGAAGCTTTGTCTCGGTTAGCACTACGTAGTACAGAAGGTATTTTGAATAATTCTCCAGTATTTTTCTTGAAAATTCACCATTTAGGTTTAGATCTAACTCATGACCTAAGTCCTTCTGTGTAGCATTTTAGTGTGAGATTTGGCTATGAATAGCTTCATTAGATAGTGCCCTACGTTACGTATAGGTTTGTTTTTGATTTTAATGAGTAATTTTGTTTAAAAAATAAATAGTAAGTATTGAACCTAACTTATTACTTAGCATGTCCTAGGTCATTATGTTATAGGTAGGGTCTGCATTAATTTCCCTGAGTCGTATACTACATTATAAACGATTTTTTTATAGAATTACGTTCAATAATTTACTTGGAAGACATGGATATTAGTTTTAGATTGAAACATTATTTGAGCCTGTTGGAACCTAATTCTTGCTATTGATAGATGATAGTAAGTTAGGTTACTTACTTTCATCAACTACCAAGAGCAAAGTTACAACCTAAACTGCCTCATTTATATAAAAAATATATATATAATATTTCCGCAACTTCCTTGCCCTAGTAATGGTACTACTAGATAGGTAAATGGCTGTTAGCCGAAGCCAGCGGCAAGTGACATCTTCAATAATTTATTTTTCAGCTGTCTTTTTTTTTCTAGAAACTAATTAAATATTTAAATTTTAAACACCACACATAAACAACTCAAAGCACAGACCTTCGTCAAGATCCTTTAATTTTTGTATAACAATACCTTTTAAAATATTGTTAATTTTGGTGATCTCAATTCAGCGTATTGTTTTGTGTAAACAAAGAAGGCATAAATTATTATTGTATCGGTGTTGTCATCGGCAACCAAGCTCAATAAAAATCCTATAACCTCCATCAATTTATTTTTATTTTCCAACAATTGAGGTTACACGATTACGATTTTTAAAAACACACACATATATCATAAACATCACGTGATCGCCTTGCCGCATCCTCTTAATTTGACGAAGTTTTGGTAGTAGGCTTTGGTGAAATTAAAAGGCGGATCGTATGCTTTTATACCATAAAAATTTCACTATCCCTTTATAGCTCCCTCAAGCTGAGCCTTTAGAGGCACCCTCAGGTATACCACACCTTTTCAATCAGAATCTTGCAGAGACAATAATTGTGAGACTCCTATCGATGATACCTATCGACTGGGAACCCAAAAACGGCATGTACGCTGTATAGGCAAGAAGACCCACCAACGTCTTCAGATTCTTAAAAATCTCTATCGACGCTGTTCGGTCGTCTGCGGCCAACCACCACTTGACTTTTGGTATATAAAATTAAGTATGCCAATTTTTCGATGGAAACATTAAGCGAAATATAACACGCAAGCTAGACTTGCCTTCTGCCCATAAAGGGCAAGCAGCACAACTTGACAGACTTTTTTATTCAGATTTTTTTATTACTTCGTTCCATTTAGACTTATCACAGTCTTCAAACACTTTTTGCGATTGCGAGTACTTTTATTTTGGCCATTCTTAAAAATGTTTTCAAATTGGTTGATAAACTTTCATCGAGATCTTGTCCGTCCATCTCCTCCATTCATTTCCCATCCATAATTATAAGTCTATCCTTCTCGTCAATCCATTTTTATATGAATGATTTTTTAAGACGGCTAAACCATTTGCGTATCCCTTTGTCAATTCATCTTTCATTCAAAACGTAATGGTTATGGTTAATTTAATTAATTTCACATAAAACTAGGTATACACTAGACGTATTTCGTGTTACTCTGACTATCGGTTAACACTCGTACTCAAAAGAAAACTAGTAAGTATACTCGCAAAGAAATATAGAAAAACTGTTCCGTGAATGTGTGTAATCGATTACAAATAACCGGCTCACCTTCCATTCATCTAAAACGTAATTTATCTCTGTCAACCCTCAATATTGGTATTCAACTATATCCTCGGAGAAGATATTAGTGAAGGAACATTAAGCTCTTTATTAATCAAAGCTAATTCAACATAATACCGAGTAAGTCAAAACTTACATTGTGAAGCGTTTCAATTGCTATGAAACAGTGAGAAAATATGTTCTTATTTTTTTTTCATATAACTGGGGCCTATTGATCTTCATCTCACGTGATGGTACTGAAATGATGACAGAAAAAGATATAAGCTATACGCGGGATTCTCAAATCGCAAATTAAGTGCCTAGAACTTGTATTATGGATACTAGATAACACATAAGTATACATAATGAAGTAGAAAAGAAGACAGATTTTTTTTATAAAAATACATTTACATGACCACGAGTAGTAAATTAAATGTTCGTATTAACACACAAACATTTGCTTCTACCAGGATTCGAACCCAGATCGCTTGATGTATAGGCAGCGTTCCTGACCACTCCACCACGACGACAAAATGCATAAAGTGAGTTCAACTTATAAATACTGACTAATATTCCAATCGGTAAATGTCTCTAAATACATGTAATAATATCTATTAAGCTTAATTGACTACTTACAATAGTATAAAAGGAAAATCGAATACTTGATCTTATGGTGCACTGTCGATTTTAGACACCTTAGTGGTCAAAAATGGGAAATCCTAAAGACATAGGAAGAACAAGGATAAATTTAAATATGGGATAAAATTTAAAATACTCCGCAAAATGGAAAATATCATATTTAGAATCCATGTAGTAACTAATCAAGGAATAATTTTATAATGTAAGTATAACATTATAAAATTATTCATAAAGCATTTTTTAACATGAACTCTGATCAGCGAGGAATCAAATATAATATTTTCGAGGCGTTTTGTTTAAATTTCGGCTCCATTGTAACACAAATATTTTTGAACGAAACAGAATCTTAAATTTAGCGAAATGGTGGTTATCAGGAGCATCCATTTTTTTTTCTTTCAGCGGAAATTAATAAAATTTGTATTGAAATAAAGAATAATCAAATAAAATATTGTGGAAATGTATTGTAAATATTTGCGACTCTTCAATATTTTATAATTGCACATAATTATCATTTTTCTTTGAAAGCTCAAAATACTTTCCTAATGAGCTTGTGTTGTTGGTAAAATGTAAGTTTACTAGCACTTATTGATTTTAGATAGATAATAACAGTAGGTAGTATATAAGGTCTATTTCGGGGTCAATTTCTTATTCGTATCCTTGTTTCCGAAGACAAATATACTCAGTGCCGTTTTTAACCCGTCTTAATAATTAAGATGAATCCAATCTACCGTAACGAAGAAAGACAGTGTCATTATGAAGAAGATCAAGGCAACCCACCAGTTCTTCAGTTTTATCTAGATCAAGTACGTCACTTTATATTTTAAAACCATTAAAAACTCTTTTTAATGGATTTGCATTAAATTATAATACATATATTTTTTGTAAATTTCTTAATCAACGAATATTTTTAACTTAGTATTATTTTCAGTACTATGTATTCTTATTCAAAAATGGCAACCTTAAAATAACTTTCAACTAACAAAAAATCTCTGTTTATGCATATTTCTTCTTCATATTTATCTTTATTAAAATAAAAATAAATCTAGTGGTCTTTAGTCCACCACACTTTCTTTGTGCTGAATTCTGTCATCTCACTGGAGACATGTCACACCATTTTATGTGACGGAT
The DNA here is from genome assembly GCA_955850985.1 of Elophila nymphaeata. NCBI lineage: Eukaryota > Metazoa > Arthropoda > Insecta > Lepidoptera > Crambidae > Elophila > Elophila nymphaeata. The sequence continues at coordinate 20,247,981 of OY039084.1, read as the reverse complement.
CAATAACTAAGATTTATAGAAAAAAGACAGACCCTTTACTTATCTTTAACTCTTATTTACAGCAGTATGCCGCACCATCCACATCGACTTATTGTGAACAAGCCTACCCCATTGCACGCAACTACAATCTAATGGACCCAAACACTGGTGTAAGCAATGACAATTGTGCTAACCATTTAGCTGAACTTCTAATAATCAACCCAAATTCAACACAAAACCATCGCATTGGAGAACCGGTAATCAATACGGGCATTGTGGAAAATGGCTCAAAATATCAACAAATTATTCTACCTAATGGAGAAGTTATTTTAGAGAATTGATTATATAAAATATCAGTGAGAAACACAACTACGGCAAATGGTGTAAATAAACACAAACAGTGTTTTCCGAAGCTCGTATAAAGAAATTAGAAGCAGAATACATTTGCAACAGATATTTAGAACAAAGTAGGCGTAAGAAAATAGCAGACGTTCCGAATCTTTCCGAAAAAACAGTAAAGGTGTGGTTTCGGAATCGCAGAATGAAAGATAAGAAAATATCAGGAGAGAATGGTACCACAAATGCCAATATATTTAGTGTGGTTCAGAATAGCACTTCTAATATTTATTGTCTATATGGCTCCAGTATATTATACTGCAGCTCAGAATACAAACGGAGATGTAATTTATCAACGAAATGATATCTTTGATATAGTAGTCCTTCAAGAGTTTGTGCAGTATATGAATACACCTATTCAACAGCTTCCAGCGTGTATTTCAGCCGCTGGTTGCTTCTCACCAATTGTCCCTGCTAATCAGATGGAAATCGATGCGATTCCAGGCGTGGGTTATAGAAACTACAATGCATCAATTGCTAATAAACAAAGTGGTCTAGAACAAACCACTAACAGAGTAAAGAATAAAACTGTACCTTTCCTCGAGACAATCTCTTCAGATAATAGTGACGAAGGTGTTGAGTCAATGATCGCTCAAGATTACAAGAAAGAACATTTAAGTGATATTACAAGTATTGGTGAATGTAGTTTAGCTGATCACAGAGATTTAGATAGTTAAGATACTGCAAAACAATTTTATTATTTGTAAGTCCGAATGTCTTCTAAGAATATTTTCAGCTGATTGTTATCGAAATAAGACATTTTGAAATTATTAACTTGTTCTTATTAATGAATTTACTTTACAGCCAATTGTAATATTGTAAATTTTTAAGTACTTACCTACGGATTCTTAAATACTTTTTTGTGTTGTTTTTATTCCAGTTTTGTTTTTAATTAATATTCCATTGATATTTCATAGTAATGCTTGTTAGCTTAGTTCTGTGCGGGTTTTTTGTACACTATCTGATAACTACCATTCGATGCACTCATAAGTTTTTTCTCTATAAATTTGTCTTTCCTTGTAAATTAAAAAATAAGTTTTATCTTATGTATTTTTTTTTATTTTATGTACCTTTCTAATTTTATTAGTTTAATAAATCTGTCTTATGAAAATATACTTCCTTTCATTTGCACTTCTAACAAATAACAAACATACCTTAACAATTATTTATGGTAAAGTCAACACACGTTATGCTAAATAAAAATTACTAAAACCATATCAAAAAAATCGGGAGTGGTCTCCTCTTGACTTTCTCATATACTGGAAACGACTCAAAAGTTGATAGAAACCTTATATTTGATGCATGTTAAATTTTGGTCACCCATCCGAGTAAAGACCGCGCACTTGGTTTTTTTTTATATTACGAGATGGCAAATAAGCTTGCGGCCCACCTGGTTGCTTAACTTTCGTGATCGACGACTCAAAAGTTGATAGAAATCTTATATTTTGAGGTTTTACCGCATGTTAAATTTGGTTGTAATAAGATAAAGCATACTCGAGTTATCGTGCTAACGCACAGACATACAGACACACAGGCACACAGACACACACAGACATAATTCCAAAAACAGGTTAATATATCTCGTATACGTAAATAAAAAATACACTGTATAAGATTGTTACTAATTCATTTCTTGTTCAATTAGGAATATTATTTAAAACCCCGGATCGCTTTATGTATTGGTTGTTACTGACCATTCTACCATAAAGAAGAAACGCGTAAAGTTTTTCTACTTATAAATACAGACTAATATTCCAATTTGTAAATTGTCTCTAAATACTCGTAATAATGTATATTAAGCTTAATTGACACCTTACAATTGTATAAAAGGAAACTAATTCATGATATACAGGGCACTATGCAGGTTAGACACCGAAGCGTTCAAAATTAAGATTTTCTAAGGACATAGGGAAAACAAGGATAAATTTAAGTAATGGACGAATTGTAAATAAATAAATAATTATTGTGAATTATTAGTAAATGTACATTTTTTAAAGTTTTAATTAAAAATAAAATAATTATTAATGCTTGGCCCAATTCGTCTTATAATGTTGGCAGCTTGTCCGCAGAATGGCATGGAATGGCAGAATGTCCGCAAAATATCATAATTATGATATTTACCAACTTTCTGCGTGGATTCATAATATTATTAAGAATCTAACAAGGAATATTAAATGTAATATAAGAGTATTTCTTTTGAATAAAGTATTTTACCAGACGATTTTTTCATTTTATTACTTACCAATTACTCTCTTCAGCGATTATATAACAAATTTTTGATGAGATTTTTTTAACTCTCATGCTTTGGAACTCAATTATCTTAAAACTAAACTGAATCGTTAACTTAGAGATATGCTTGTTATCATGAACGTGTTACATGTTTTATCTTTAAACGAAAGTTTTTCAAACTTATTTTAAATAAACAACTTAAGAATCCAATAAGATAATAAGCCAAATCTATTGTAAATATTTGTCACTCTTAAATATTTTAATAAAAGCCATTAATTAACATTTTTCTTGAAAAGCTCGTTGTACTTTCTTAATGAGCTTACATTGTTTGAAAAAAATAAATTTACTCAGGCCTAATGATTTTAGATTGATAATAACAGTACATTGTATATAAGGGACAATCTCGGGGTCAAATTCTCAATTGTATCCTTGTTTTCAAAAACAAATAGACTTAGTGCTATTTTTAACCAAACTTAACAATCACGATGAATCCAAACTACGGTAGCGAAGAAATAGAATATCTTTATAAACAAGAGCAAGGAAATCCATCAGTTACACAGTTTTGTCAGGGTTTATTCATTATCCTGTGGTTTTATCAAGATCAAGTAAGTTATTTTATATTTTAAAACCTATTTTTATTGGATATATGTATTCATCATCATCATGTCGGCCGATAGACGTCCACTGTTGGACATAAGCCTCCCCCAAGGATCTCCAAACCGATCGGTCCTGCGCTTCCCGCATCCAACGGCTTCCTGCGACCTTCTTGGGGCGGAAAGGTTCTTGAATGGCGGCCGCGTACCGGGAGACGCAGCGTTGGTAGGCCCCCCACAAGGTGGACCGACAATCATCCGCAGGATATGTATTAATCATAACTAATTATTTAGAACAACGTAGACTAAGTTTTATTGCAATATATTTTTTTACTAAATTCTTTGTTCTGTTCTGAATTCATTCGTATTTCTTATTTAAATATTGCTACTACGGAAATTATTTTCTTCTTTTGCATATATCTTAATATTATTGTATCGAACGAAATAAATCTAAAAATATGAAGTAACAAATTACGAATCATTAAGTAAGTGTTATAGAAAAAGGAAATACCCTGACTTATCTTTATTCTTTATTTACAGTAGTATGCCGCACCATCCACGTCAACTTATTGCAAACAAGCCTACCCCATTGCTTGAAACAATAATCTTGTGGATACCAACGCCAGTGTGAACACTGATAATTTTATTAATAATTTCGCTGAACTTCAAACAGTTAATCCGAATTCAACACAAAATAATTCCATTGGAAAATTAGGAATCAAACCGGATGTCTTGGAAAATGACTCAAAATACCAACAAATTATTCTACCTAATGGAAAAGTTTTTTCGTGAATGGGATATACATAGAAATTATTGGTGAGAACTTAGAGTATATATTACAATATATACTCTAAGGGTGAGAAACACAACTAGGCCAAATGGTGTAAATAAATACAAAAATAATAGAACACTGTTTGCCGTTCAAATGGAGATCTTAGAAGCGGAGTAACTTTTCAATTGATTTTGAGAAAATAGCAAATAATCTTCCCGAGAAAACAGCGAAGCTGTGGTTTCAGAACCGCATAATAGAAAAGAAAGAAAACATATGAGATAAGAAAACATCAGATGAAAATGGTACTACTAATCCAAATATCTTCAATTAGGTTCAAAATAGTACTTCTAATGCAAATATTTTCAATATGGATCTAGTGCATATACTGCAGCTCAGAATACACACGAAGATTTAATGTATCCACAAAATATTATCGTTGATAAACTCATTACGAGTTTGTACCGTATACAAATACATAATACATCCCATCATACGTATTACATCTGTTCAACAGCTTCCAGCGTTTATTTCAGCAGCTGGTGGCTTCCCAACATTTTTCCTTGCTAATCAGATGGGAATCGATGCAATAATAAGTATGGAATATTGCAACTACGATGCTTTAATTGCCAATGAACAGAAAGATCCAGGAGAAGCCATTGACGCAGTGAAGGATAATACTGTGAAGAATTATAAGAATAATGCCTTTCCTCAAAACAAGCTTTTCAAATAATAGATACGCAGGTGTTGGGTTAATGGTCGGTCAAATTTACAAGATTGAAGATTTAAGTGATGTTACGAGTGTCAGTGAATGTAGTATAATTAAAATACTCGTACAGATTTAGATCGTTAAGATTCTTTGTTACCGTAGTTTGGATACATCGTGATTGTTGAAACTGGTTAAAACATCACTGACTCTATTTGTATTTGTAAACATTGATACAAATGAGAATTTTACCCCGAGATAGTCCCTACTAGGTAGGTACATGATGTTAATATTAATCTAAATTATTAGGTGTGAATAAACTGCAAACAATTTAAAGATCTTTGAGAAAGTACACCGTGCCAAGCTAGGAATATGTACAATACATTACCATTATTGAGTCTTGAAATAAAATTTGTACTATGATTTCATGAATGTAACCTTGTATGTTTAATAAAACTTGGGAAATAAATTTTATTTTTTCATTCGCGTTTTTAACAAATAAGTAACACCTTTATAATAATATTACTGATAAACAACAACTATAAATTGTAGCTTAACAAAACCAAAAGTACTTAAGAAACTATGCATGAAAGTAAATTATTTATTTCTCAGTAACTTTTGCTCGCAACTTCGTATGCGTCGGTGAACGCATATATGCTTTCACTGGTATGCGTGGAATTTAGAACCAAGTAGTTACTTTCATCACAACAGCCTTTATAATTCGACCCACTGCTGGGACACAAGGCCTCTCCTTGCTATCGGAGGAGGTTAAGGCAGTAGTCCACCACGCTTGCCCAATGCGGATTGGTGGACGGAGTATAAGGTGATCAATACCCCTTTGCTGATCCATTAGTCGCTATTTTGGACACCCAATGGAGGATATAGGGTGATGCTATTCTACTTTGCCGGCATCACGCGGCCACGTAGTTACTTTACTTTTATTTTATTTTCCGCAAAGGCAGCTAACTGTAACTAATAGACTTGTAACTGGTAGATAAGCAGCATTTATTTCTATGACATTTGACAATTTGATAGGTACACATTCCTACAAACTTAATTTTCATAATCGATTGCTTATATAGTTTCGTACTTGTCACGTTATTAAAGCAAAGAGGCGATATATTTCCACTTTGCACAACTGGTAGTGCATAAGGTAATAAGCAGACTTGCTCAGAACACTACTATGACATCGCATGGTTATGTTCACAGAACACAGAAACCTCTTTATGCTGTGTTCTGTGGTTATGTTACCTCTTTCTGTGTTCTGTGGTCGGTCGTTACTTTGGAATATATTTTCCATTTGCACCACTGGTAGTGCGTAAAGTGATAAGGAATTCCCCAAGGTACTTCCGGCACCATTTGGTTATGTTAATTGGGATCGAGTGATTGCTGATTATGACGAATCCCTTCGCCGAATACGGTACTTGACTGAGTACTATTTTTAATTTATTTAATAACCCTAACTCCTAATGAAAATATGGAAGTTAAATCGTATTACTAATGGCTTATAATTAGGTATAACTTTGTACAATTTGCGCTCGTTAAAATTCATAGATAATTAAGGAGACCTCAGCCAATCAAGTAGATATAAGTAAGTTACTTTTTCCATGATCAATTAAATTACCTTTCTTTGTAAAGTGCTTAACATTAATTTTTGGTGACGCATAACAATTGAGTTGTGAAGTGACGTTTTATAAATTAAAGCATTTTCATGTCCCTCAAGGAATGTAGTTAGCGTTTAGTTTGAGCATTTACTTAAAGCATAAATATAAGCAGCTCCATAACTCTATGAACCTGAAATACATTATCAAACATACCGAATTCGACGTCTACAGTAAATATTAAATAATTAAAGTTGATGTGAACTTGCATTCAACTTTCAAACAATTACCGATGTTACACTAATCTCAGCAGTCGGGGTTTATTAATAAAAAACAAAAGAATATCGAAAATAAGTATTTTATTTTTATTTTATTACTATACACGGAGATTAAAACGCACCGCGCCGCAATATGCTGCGCGATTGGTGAGCAGCTAATTTTTGTGTGTAATACTCGTATATACCAGTTTTAATCTCAGTGTTTCACGTAATATCCGACGAAATAGTCGACCCGCTGGACCTTACCAACCCAAGGTCATGACCCCAAACGGCTGGAATATGGGGCGTAACAAAAATAACCACTGCAGAACTAACGTGAAACTGTGTGAAAAAAATAGCCACATACCGCAAGGAAATCATAATGAGTGAGGGAACCGGGTGAAAGAAATAAAGAGATTTCAACATAACATGACCTTTTTTGGCTCTTCAAATGGCTTCACAATAATTCTTAAAGATTTGTAAAAATGTCCGCGCGCTAATTTTTCTTTAAAGCTGCATGCGGCTGCCGTGACGTCATCGTACTCACCCTTGCTTGAGCGTCGTACAGAAGATGGAAGGATGAGTCGCGCGCGCGTCTTTATTTTCGAGACTTTGTTATAGTTATAGATAACGGACAATTTTAATAACCTAATAATAATTTTGGATATTTTTATCCACAAACTTAAATTAATAAATATTTCTAAGGTGAACGTCGCCGCGTCGGGGGACTGCTAATGAAATTAAGCCAAAATACAAATAAAAATAATTTCATAAATGATGCCGGCAGAATAAAATAGCATCATTCTATATCCTCCCATGGGTATCGTAGAAGGCGACTAAGGCGACAAATAAAATACTTCTTTTCGTTTTTAAATTTAGTTAAATATCATTTGCCACGTTTTTAAATCATTATATCCTATCCTGGTGTCATCCTATCAGTCGGACACCCTATTGCAAAACGTCTAAACAGGTCTAGTCGCGGGACACTAGGTGAGCCCGAGTTTCATACACTCACTTGGGACATTCTGGTCAAGGATGTCGCATTACATGAAACGCGTATTCAACGCGGGTGACGCGCGCGCAAAGCTTACATATGTGACTTCCCTTAACAAAAGCGGCATTTTCCTCGACTTCAAAGTAGGGTTGCTGAGGATTCCTCTTCCGCTTCCACATAATGCGGAAGTTCCGCAATATTTTGAGTTCCTCAACCGTTACCGCATCCTAATAAATAAACATAAAAAATTCCTCTTCCGCTATCGCTTCCTCAAAATTTAAAAGGAATTTAAGAGGAATTACACTGCGCATGCGCGTATCCATGGCAACGCACACGCCGCAGCACGATGCCGTGCCGAGCCGAACGGTCAGCGAGCGCGCCATCCCCTCCCGCCACCCGCGCTTTTCCTTGGTTGGACTTGATATAGCGTTGTTTTGCGCGCGTACGCATCGCAAACGTAATAATTTGTCTCTAACCCATTCAAAAATATTGTTTTATCGAAAATCGAAATGAGACCGAAGTGTAGTGCTATATGGACGTACTTTATTGAAGTAGATGAAGAGACTGTGAGTTGTAAGTTGTTCAGTTAAACTTATTCAAGGAAAGGGTGCGGGACTTCTGGGCTACGAAGTTTTGTTTTACAAAGAACTTTCGAGCCGTCGATCATGAAAGTTAAGCAACCAAGTGCGCGGTCGGTACTCGGGTGACCAAAATTTAACACGCATATATGACATCAAAATATAAGATTTCTATCAACCTTTGAGTCGTTTCCGGTATACGAGAAAGTCAAGGGAAGACCACTCCCGATTTTTACTTTCTCGTATACGTAGTAAATTAAATAATCAACACCCTGAATACAGGTGGTTGGGGATCGTCTTCTGAGTCAATATTTTAAAAAAAGTTTAAAAAAAAAAACAAAAAAAGAAAACAAAATGTACCCAGAAAATATTGTAAGTACAACATTTTCTGGGTACTTTATTTATTTTTCAAAAAAAAAGTTTTTTTTTTTAATTTTTGAAATCAACTCAGAAGCCGATCACAAACCACCTGTATGCAGGATGTTGGTTATTTAGGACTGGACCGATTTTGATGAAATGTTTTTGTATGTGTTCCAGGAGATTCGTGAATGGTTTAGCTTCACAGTGTAAAATAAATACTAGCGGACCCGACAGACGTTGTCCTGTACACACTCAATAATTAATTAGAAGAACCTTTTTTCAGTGCAATATGTATATTATATATTTCATATCATCCTCTTCCGCTTCCTCATCCGCATCCTCTTCCTCAAAAAATATCCTCATCCTCATCCGCATCCTCTAAATTTGTGCTTGATACTTCCTCTTCCTCCTCCTCTTCCTCATAATCACTTCCTCAACAACCCTACTTCAAAGGCGTCAAACCATTGGATGTATATATTACGCTGTGGTTTTATGGCCAGCCGTCTATTTGAATCCCTGATTGGGAATCTGCTGTGAGTGGTTTACTCGTCATCGCGCGTGTACTTTTCTGCTGTTGTTGCACAGGGTTCACAACCTCCCTCAATTGTTTTTACGGCTAGTTCTTCAGGTCTAAGATCTACACCGATTCCCAATATTTCTAATGGTGTTGAATTAATAATTAGCAAAACAAGGAGATTGTTTAATATTATTGATTTATCCAGCAAAACTGAAGGGCTTATTATCATCATGCTATCAGCACTTCACATTCAATATCGAGCCAACACTTTATTACATTATATTGACGAAATTTCATTAACAGTATCATGCTTGTGTAACGAAATACAAAGTAACGCTACGGCTTCGTTTTCATGAGATAGGGTACAGCTTATGAACTTAAGTAAGTTCTAGACACACCAAGGTCTTTTGATGCTGTATAGACAGATATAGCTTGTACATCCCTCGCGCCTACCTCGACCGCATATAATATATGAACCAACGAAGTAGCCATTTTTGTCAACCGGTTTATCTAATCGAAGTATTTATTGGTTTTTAGCGTGATCTTTAGTGATGTTCGTTTCTCGCGGTACAGTCAGCTCGTTTACTAAACATTCATAACTTGGGTACCTATAAAGAGAGAGTAAAAAGGCTGATTAGCACGAGGCACCTTTGCCCACATCACCACTTAAAACCAAGTGAGAGGATATACAAATGCTTGTATTAGTAATAAAATATTAAATTGCTTTCAGATGTGCGACTCTGATTTTGCAAAAGATTGCGGGATAAACAAATTATAAATACCTTGCAAGCTAAGCGATTTACTTGCAAAATTACTTTAATTATGACAATTATAATTAAAGTTAATAGCGTTACTTAGATCACTTATAAAGAAACATGTCAGCTGACAAGTCATTTATTCACAACCGTTGATTTGATAGCAGTGGTAATTTATATCACTGAATTCCCATGTTTTTGATTTTGTGTGTAGTTAATAGATCATACACTATAAGACAAATCGATTTCAAAAATATTATTATTAGATATGATCATGTGTTCTATGTGATCATCAGTAGGTACGTCACTCCAGATATACACGAAGTCTCAAATTTCATCGGTAGATTTCGAACTTTATGAAAACGCAAATACTATTTAATTCTCAATTTTAAAATTATAAATTTTTGGTCAGACAGGTATAATAAATGAAAAGCTGCATTTATTATGAAATTTGTATTAGCCGAAGAAAAATATAAAATGATAAGTATTTAATTTTTCTACATTTCTACTTTATAAGGCTTTTTATCACTAAGATTTTAAAAAAGCGGTATACATTTTTCAAGATTGATTTCTCATGGGTGATAAGCAGAAATGCAGAATTCTGTAAGTTATTTTTTAAAAGATGTTATTTCAGAAATCATTCCAATAGGAATATTTAAAAATGCATTATGTGTCACAAAAATGTTTAGGAAGCCCTAATTAAGGTTTTTAATGAAAACTCGACACCACTTTACTAACGACGTTGTATTGTTTTGCATTTTCGATTCACCCGTTCCTAATGATTTAAAAAATATGTCAGCAAGTAGTATAAAATGGGATACGTCTATAGCTAAGTGATCAGTCGTATCTAAGGTTTCAATGTTCAAATACTTGAGAGCTGGTGTTCCGATATTCATGTCAAATTCTACTAGTAGCCAGTGATTATAATGGATTCTAACTATATCGCTGAAAGTGAAGAGTGTGAAATTCAAGAAAGTCAGGATTTTGCATCACTTCCACCGCCTATCGCTCCTCAATTCATCCAAGAACAAGTAAGTCATTTAAAAGCTTAGGAAAATAGTTCACTCAGTTAATTATATAGGGCCTAGACGCGTACAATATAAACATAGTACTTATCGAAATACTATGTACCTTGACTCAACGATTTGACTGCCTTGTTTCAATATAATTAACTGAGTGAATAATGCAACGCGAAAGCTTAAAATATAATTTAGGTAAAGAATATGAATCTCTAAATAAAAATGCAATTATGTTATAAGAAACAAAAAAAGAACTGAAAACTTACATGAAAATAACGTCCCTAAATGATCGTAAAATAAAAATGATTATATCACCAACATCATCAGCAAAAAATTATGATTAGGTCCATGCAATTATCCACATAATACTAATTTGTTTTTTCTTTTCCAGCAAAATGTCATACCTTCAACGACTACATCTTATACCTATCAAGTATATCCAGCCAATGCTGCTGCCTACAGCCAAATGAACCTTAACAATGCCAATATCAACAATGTCGCAGTTAATAATTTAAATGATATGGCAATAAATAAAGGAAATACCTTGCAATACAACAATCAAAATGGAGGAGGCCCCGGTATCACTGTGGATGTAACCAGAAATAATTCTAACTATCAACAAATAATGCTGCCCAATGGTGAATTTGTGTCAATGAATGTGCTATATAACATAGCAGGTAACGCTTATCCACCAAATGGCATCAAACGCAAAAGGATCAGAACAGTATTTTCTGAAGCTCAAACGAAGTCATTAGAAGCAGAATACGCTTTTAACAGATATTTGGACCAAAACCGCCGCAGAAGAATTGCACAAAGCTTAAATTTGGCTGAAAAAACAGTCAAAGTATGGTTCCAGAATCATAGAATGAAAGACAAGAAAGCGTTTGACGAAAGTGTGTCAAGCAGCGAATCTGTAAACGCTTTTATGGGCCAAGGATCTTATCAGAACGTTTATAGAAATTACATGCCGCAACATTTTAATATACTGGATTCTGCTGGTGTGCCTCAACCAATGGTTCCTCGTCCAGCTTATCAAGCTTACAACCTACCGTCATACTCCGAAGCTGTCGGGTACAACCCACCGATCAATATGAACAACCACCCTCAGGGGAACATGGGTATTACTGCAAACTTAAGTAACTTTAGCAACGCATGCAGCACATCTAATTCCAATGAAATGAACGCAGTGATTGGTGCAATAGATAATACTTCTGTCTCTCTCTACGACTCGAGTCCATCAAACAACAGTGAAGATGATCTCGGTTTGATGAATAATCAAATTTTTGGGGTCAACAATGTAAACGAGCTTTCAGATCTTAATGGTGTTATATAATTATCCAAGATGTTCTTTGTTTACATTGAAGTTTTGTATTCTCTTTTTTTTTCTTTATGTGTACTTAATGTGTAAGTTAATTTTATTTGGGAAATATTAAACCGCAACTAAGAAATCCAGAATGACTGGCTTAAAATACATAATAGGTGACTAATAATTTATTATTCGCTCGCTAATAATTTGTTACTAATAATTTATTAGTCGCTTATTCTGGATTTTTTTGTCGCCTACTTATTTGCATAGGCTTAGGTTAGGTTAATATGCTGACCAGTTAAATAAGATCCATTTTATTTGTAGTATATTGTAGATAACATGCTTTTTCTTGAATGCAATCAATGCGCTTCCTAGATTTCTGTAATTATTGTATCTTTTCTACAATTGATTTGTCTTTTTCATATGATACTTACTTCTTTCTTATTTTTCCCACATTACAATTAAATTTAATGTAAAAAAAATTACAACATATTTCTCGTAATAAAGATTATGCTAAAAGCCATTATACTTTCTTTTATTAATAACATATTTGAAATAACCCAAAATTTTAAATGTCCTGTAACGGACAAGCCTCTATTATCAGTTGTAGGTATAAGCAAACTAATCAGTTAGACAATACTGTATGCATATAAAAATCATAATGTTAAGTAAATTAACAAGTATAAGGAAAATAATATTTTAATTTCATTTCGATAGTGTAGTAGGCTACAAAATAATATCTGGAAGATTCCACAAAAAAAAAAGACAATAGTTCGCAGTTTATGACTGTTCCCACACTTACAGTCTCAGGCCAGGTTAAATAGAAATGAACCTTAAATTGTTGAACGTAAGGAACGATTATGGAACGGTAAAATCCTTTTTTGGGAAAAACCCGCGCGTCGTTTTTTTTGTTGTTGTTTTGCTTGAGGTAAGTAGGAATGTGATTAGCAAATTTCTCTCGTTTTAACAAGCATTAAGATTTATAATTGTAGATGATAATATATGCATACGCCCATAAGTTAGGGAAATAGGGCGTTGGTTCGAGACGACGTAGAAACAAAAACTTGCGAACAGTGGACAGTTAGTCTTGAATTTTTAAGTAAAGTGGTCAGGTGGCAAGGCGGGCACTGCGCGGAGTCTGGAGGAGATTTTTAAGTGGAGTGGTTTAGTGATTTGGCGGCCGGCATGGATTCAAGGAAATGTTCCCGATGATCCAGATAGATCTGGGGTCTCCATGCTTATGGGTTATTAGGTAGTTAAATTGGGGGTGTATTTTATAGCTATTTTCTTCCAGAAATAGCTGGAGACCCAAGATCGAGAAGACTACGTAGGTTTGTGCTTTTTGTTTAGACTAGCTTGGTTTGAAATATTGCAGTCCTATTATTTCATAATTGTATTGACAATTTTGTTTGTCATTTGAAAATATACATAAATATAAAGTATATATATTCGGAACCAAGCAAGTCAGGTCATTTCAAAATTGAGTGATTTAGTGTTTTGATATAATTTAGGACAAAGTAAATAATGTAATTACTCAATTTAAAATGACTATTTAATTTATTTTCTTTCTGCTTTCATTTGTATTGATGTCTTCTGTTGCATGTATTATGTGTTTCTTTTTTTGTCTTTTTATTCCGGATTATTCGATAAATTTCATAATATGTGATGTTTTGTAGTTTTATGGGCGTATGTGTACCGTCGTGATAAACCAACAAAAAGTTATTCGGTTCAGTTGGTTCACGTTTTGAGTTTATTTCATACCGAACTTTAATATCAATATTTTATTTGGTTTAGGGTATAGGAAGATAGTATTCGTTACGCGTAAAAGGACAATATGGTTAGGATAAATCTAAACGACATAAAACATAATTAGATATTAATTGTGATTACATTAACCCTGTAACAAAATAAAGTAGAACTTATTAACTTGAATTTCTTTACCAAAACTTTTATTGAATCTTTACTATTAAAATATTGAAATAATCTAAACTATAATTTTAACTCTATACTTAAACCTTTATATCTCAATTTACCTACTGTCAATTCCAGATTATTCTAAAAACTATACTTCAACCTTTATATCTCAATTTACCTACTCTGAATTCCAGATTATTCTAAAAACTATACTTCAACCTTTACAACTCAATTTACCTACTGTGAATTCCAGATTATTCTAAAAACTATACTCAAACTATTATAACCCAATTTATCTACTATGAATTTCAGATCATTCGAGAATTTGTTTTATGACTGTGCTTCATGATAGTTAGTTATAAATTCTTTAATATTCTTATGTAGAACAACTTTCAAATAAACTCATATTTCAAGAAATTATAACTATCGAAATTAAACTATGTAATTTTATATTTTCTTTAATAACATTGTAAGTATGGGACAGTTTGGAGACATTTCGTTATGGATATACACCTGGTTTTAGTTTGGGCATAGGTTAAATAAGTCAGTTTAAATGAACGACTTTGCGTACCAAAATAAAACCAATACTCTACACGCAGCTGAGACTATGACTAAATACACTCCACATGCTCCAAAATTAAGCGAGTGATTGTTTTGTGCGAGTTCTCTGAACGATACATTACGGTGATCGCGACACGATCAGAATGGATCTAATTCAAACAAAAAAACGGAATTATTTAGATTAAGGAAGGGATGTATTGCAACACAAACAATACATTGCGAATAGCGCTGGCTGAACTCACAACTCAGTTCCTTTTCAGAATTTAAATATTCTTGGTTGGAATAATTTTCATTCAAACTTAGGATGTCAGAAGTTTGGTGAACTCAATCTTAATCAATTGCAATCTTACATTTTGGTTTAAAATCACACCACATTCACAATCCATGGCAAAGTGTTGGCAAGCGTTTCTATATTTATAATTTAGGTTTTCTTAATGAGGAACTTCCTGTGGTTTTGGAAGGGGGGAGTGGATTGACATTGGCCTTGTCACTCACCGATTGAAGCGAGGATGGAGCTTCAACTTCCTTATTTATTTTTTATGCAATTACTAAAGAACGTTATTAAATTTCGACGTTATAAGTTCTCTTATGCTGTCCATATTTCATTCTCTATATTCTAAAAGAATTTTGGTTACTACTTCACAACATGGGTACTAGACAATATTGGCCTTAGGAAATTCTTAATTCCTGAAAACAAATTACTTATATTCTGTCTTGTATAAATTTTATATAGGTATTCATATATTAAAATATTTTGTTTAAAGGGGGGTGCAGTTACAATTTGGTGCCGTGACCAGGATAATATTATTTTAAAAAAAAAATTTAAGACAGAATATAATATTTACACAGTAGGCTTGAAAAGCCTACAATTTGTTGTCCGTGAAATGGAGAGAATTTAGGAGAGTGAAATTAATTGGGCGGCTAAGAGA
Organism: Elophila nymphaeata; assembly: GCA_955850985.1. NCBI lineage: Eukaryota > Metazoa > Arthropoda > Insecta > Lepidoptera > Crambidae > Elophila > Elophila nymphaeata. The sequence goes on along the minus strand of OY039084.1, from coordinate 20,232,518 downwards.
ATCGGGGGTGAGGTTTATGATTAAATTAGTAGAAAAAAATGTGTGATAGGAAATTCTAAAATTCTGAAATATGTTTTTTTAACTTATTAAATACATTTTTTATAATTAAATAAAGTTGAATTGTCATTGTCAATAAAACCGACTGTTACAGATTTAACTCGCGTGTTTGACATATTGTTATTTTTGCTCAACGTTTCAATCGAAATGATCGAATCATCATATTCAGTATGATATTTGTCATGTCTCCTTGGAGGTGGGCAGCTGTTTAGGAAAAAACAAATAACGTTAATTCATATAAAATGTAGTAATTAGGTTCGCTGTGAGTTTAGGAATACTTTGTATTCTATATAGTTTATTAAAATTTGCCCATGGCATGTATAAGTGAACGATGATTTATTTTCTCTCTTAACATATATATTCTTGAATCAGTAAGACCATTATTTTCTTTTACTGCCATATTTTACTTGTTACGATGTAAATAAGGAAAAATTTTATTTGGCTGAAATCATTCGCTTTCACCAAACAAAAATTTTGGGGGTGATTGTAACGGACAAGCCTCTATTATCAGTTGTAGGTATAAGCAAACTAATCAGTTAGACAATACTGTATGCATATAAAAATCATAATGTTAAGTAAATTAACAAGTATAAGGAAAATAATATTTTAATTTCATTTCGATAGTGTAGTAGGCTACAAAATAATATCTGGAAGATTCCACAAAAAAAAAAGACAATAGTTCGCAGTTTATGACTGTTCCCACACTTACAGTCTCAGGCCAGGTTAAATAGAAATGAACCTTAAATTGTTGAACGTAAGGAACGATTATGGAACGGTAAAATCCTTTTTTGGGAAAAACCCGCGCGTCGTTTTTTTTGTTGTTGTTTTGCTTGAGGTAAGTAGGAATGTGATTAGCAAATTTCTCTCGTTTTAACAAGCATTAAGATTTATAATTGTAGATGATAATATATGCATACGCCCATAAGTTAGGGAAATAGGGCGTTGGTTCGAGACGACGTAGAAACAAAAACTTGCGAACAGTGGACAGTTAGTCTTGAATTTTTAAGTAAAGTGGTCAGGTGGCAAGGCGGGCACTGCGCGGAGTCTGGAGGAGATTTTTAAGTGGAGTGGTTTAGTGATTTGGCGGCCGGCATGGATTCAAGGAAATGTTCCCGATGATCCAGATAGATCTGGGGTCTCCATGCTTATGGGTTATTAGGTAGTTAAATTGGGGGTGTATTTTATAGCTATTTTCTTCCAGAAATAGCTGGAGACCCAAGATCGAGAAGACTACGTAGGTTTGTGCTTTTTGTTTAGACTAGCTTGGTTTGAAATATTGCAGTCCTATTATTTCATAATTGTATTGACAATTTTGTTTGTCATTTGAAAATATACATAAATATAAAGTATATATATTCGGAACCAAGCAAGTCAGGTCATTTCAAAATTGAGTGATTTAGTGTTTTGATATAATTTAGGACAAAGTAAATAATGTAATTACTCAATTTAAAATGACTATTTAATTTATTTTCTTTCTGCTTTCATTTGTATTGATGTCTTCTGTTGCATGTATTATGTGTTTCTTTTTTTGTCTTTTTATTCCGGATTATTCGATAAATTTCATAATATGTGATGTTTTGTAGTTTTATGGGCGTATGTGTACCGTCGTGATAAACCAACAAAAAGTTATTCGGTTCAGTTGGTTCACGTTTTGAGTTTATTTCATACCGAACTTTAATATCAATATTTTATTTGGTTTAGGGTATAGGAAGATAGTATTCGTTACGCGTAAAAGGACAATATGGTTAGGATAAATCTAAACGACATAAAACATAATTAGATATTAATTGTGATTACATTAACCCTGTAACAAAATAAAGTAGAACTTATTAACTTGAATTTCTTTACCAAAACTTTTATTGAATCTTTACTATTAAAATATTGAAATAATCTAAACTATAATTTTAACTCTATACTTAAACCTTTATATCTCAATTTACCTACTGTCAATTCCAGATTATTCTAAAAACTATACTTCAACCTTTATATCTCAATTTACCTACTCTGAATTCCAGATTATTCTAAAAACTATACTTCAACCTTTACAACTCAATTTACCTACTGTGAATTCCAGATTATTCTAAAAACTATACTCAAACTATTATAACCCAATTTATCTACTATGAATTTCAGATCATTCGAGAATTTGTTTTATGACTGTGCTTCATGATAGTTAGTTATAAATTCTTTAATATTCTTATGTAGAACAACTTTCAAATAAACTCATATTTCAAGAAATTATAACTATCGAAATTAAACTATGTAATTTTATATTTTCTTTAATAACATTGTAAGTATGGGGACAGTTTGGAGACATTTCGTTATGGATATACACCTGGTTTTAGTTTGGGCATAGGTTAAATAAGTCAGTTTAAATGAACGACTTTGCGTACCAAAATAAAACCAATACTCTACACGCAGCTGAGACTATGACTAAATACACTCCACATGCTCCAAAATTAAGCGAGTGATTGTTTTGTGCGAGTTCTCTGAACGATACATTACGGTGATCGCGACACGATCAGAATGGATCTAATTCAAACAAAAAAACGGAATTATTTAGATTAAGGAAGGGATGTATTGCAACACAAACAATACATTGCGAATAGCGCTGGCTGAACTCACAACTCAGTTCCTTTTCAGAATTTAAATATTCTTGGTTGGAATAATTTTCATTCAAACTTAGGATGTCAGAAGTTTGGTGAACTCAATCTTAATCAATTGCAATCTTACATTTTGGTTTAAAATCACACCACATTCACAATCCATGGCAAAGTGTTGGCAAGCGTTTCTATATTTATAATTTAGGTTTTCTTAATGAGGAACTTCCTGTGGTTTTGGAAGGGGGGAGTGGATTGACATTGGCCTTGTCACTCACCGATTGAAGCGAGGATGGAGCTTCAACTTCCTTATTTATTTTTTATGCAATTACTAAAGAACGTTATTAAATTTCGACGTTATAAGTTCTCTTATGCTGTCCATATTTCATTCTCTATATTCTAAAAGAATTTTGGTTACTACTTCACAACATGGGTACTAGACAATATTGGCCTTAGGAAATTCTTAATTCCTGAAAACAAATTACTTATATTCTGTCTTGTATAAATTTTATATAGGTATTCATATATTAAAATATTTTGTTTAAAGGGGGGTGCAGTTACAGTCCTATAAGTTTTATGAAAAGTATGAAAACGTAACTAAAAAATACGAGTTGGACAAAGTATTAACACTGTCGGATTATATTATCATTATTTAGCAACCTAGGAAACGTCGGTGGCCTGCGTACCAATGTGTTTTCAAATTTTGAATTCATATGTACGTTTAATCGATGCTTTTACGGTGACGGAAAACATCGTGATGAAACCTACGCACACCTAAGAAGAAATTCTTAGGTTTTGTGTGAAGCCGACCAACCCGCACTTAGCCAGCGTGGTTGACTAAGGCCTAATCGTCCGTAATGTGGAGTAGGCTCGAGCCCCTCGATGATTTAGCAACCTAACTGACAATTTTATGTGGTGTCATCATCGGAACATTAATACTTTTTTTTGCCATATCACCTTTCACACAATCTACTCATTTTCTTCTACGGTCTTTCGCTGTCTCACTCTTCACACACCCAACACCTGTTCTCATTGCCTTTTTTTTCTTTTTATGGAAAATGGGATAAACGAACAGACGGTTTACCTGGTGGTAAGTGATCACTGCCGCCCACGGAAATTTGCACCACAAGAGGAAGAGCAATTGTGTTTATGGCCTTTCCGGTAAGAATACATTCTTTATTTCAAGATGTCCAATTTTAATGCCCATATCGTATACAGATACGATATGGGCATTAAAATTGGACATCTTGAAATAAAGAATGTATTCTTCGCGAACAGTCGCGAAAACAGTCGCGAAAACTCTTGGCGAAAATGTGAAAAACGAACGGTTGTGGACAACAAGGTATCAGCAATTAATATAATCCGCTTTAACATGACTGTTTCTTATTATTCTTTCTGGTTGATGGTAAACATGACTGTTACTTCTCATTCGTTATGGTTGATATAACTTTCGATCCTCGAAAGCAGTCATTCCTCACTTTGTCTAAATTAGGGTCTAAATAAAAATTATATAAGAAGCGAAACATATGAATATAGAAATATTATAAATCAGCAAAATACGTAATCTATTCAGACATATTTATGTCCACAAAATCAAATGAATAACCTGTCATTTTATTTTCTACTGGCCTTATAGTTTAGCCTGTGTGAGGAAATTGCCTAATTCTATCAAACAAAACTAACGCTTGTTTACTCTGAGAATAAGATGGAAAATCTTTTGCGTACACCAAACACGTCATGTGGTGAGGCGTCCTAATCTATTGGGCGTACAAATATACGGAAAAAATCTGCAGATAAGGGCAGCTCCTCAAACACGTATCACGATGAATCTCTGTTAACAAGATTATTTAGGAGTTTTATCGATGATAACGTTTTTGGACGATGTGGCTTTACTTACTGTGTTAATGATAATCTTATCCTTGTCTCTCAAGGGGACAATCAGGCATACCTTCTAATTGACAATTACAAATTAAATCTCTAGGTGAGTTATAAAGCTGTGTTTCATCCGAGTTCTTATTGCAATAACGTGATCCAAGATACAATATTTACCTCAGTCTCCCTTACAATTTATTGTTGCTTTAAAAACACTTACACTTAACATGAGCTAAGTGCGTAATATTTAAGTGTCACGAGGCTATTGTCGACTACGCTAATATATATGAGAAATATATATATATTAAGTATGAAATTGCCGTTTTGTATAGAGAACTTAACGAAAATAAATTTTTCCATATAAACATATTTGCCATTTTTTAAGGAACCACAAATGTAAATTTTGTGTAATTTTGTGGATATGTTTAGACAACATTAAGCTATAGGATACTTAGAGAAAATAATTGAGAATTTATACATGTAAAAAATTATTCATATTTTTATTACGGAGACGGGCACCTCTTAGGACGAGCTGTTCTTGAAGATGTATTACTAGTGAAAAAAATAAAAATAAGAATAAAACTTTATACATAAATATAATGTCCATGTAATGAAGTTTAAAATAGAAAAAGAATAATGGACATAGCTATTGTATCAAAGGAATTATTCACTAATGAATAATGAGGAAAAAATCGGCAATTTCATACTTTAACCCCTATTATTTCTATTTGAATTTGACAGAAGAACTTTCATAATATGCTCGAATGATTATGGGTGTTTTGTTGATAATAATTGCTTACCGTGTTTAGTTCAGAAACTGGTTTGTCAAATAGAACTTACCTGAAATAAAACAAAGTTAAATCAATAATATAATTACATGTAAAATAAGCATTAAATACTAGAAAAATTATATTATATTTGCAAAAATATTTCTTTCGGGTCTTAGAAGTGCAAATTTCAAAGATTTGATGAGACAATGTTTACCATAAAAAACATAAGCACCAAGCACTGACAAATTTCGACAGCGAAAGCAGTGTCTCGGTGGAATGGTCAACGCAGCCGCCCGGATTGCGGATGATGCGGGTTCGATTTCCGCCTGAGGCAAGTCGATTTTTTTCACTGCATTTTTCTAGTATAAAAATATTCGCAAAAACGCAAAAATAAAATTATTCCATAAGCATTAAATAATACTTATTAATACTAATGTTAGGTAAACATGATCTTATAAATCTGCTATGTTATGACTACGTATACAATAAAGTATGTTTCTATTCTATTCTACTTTCTCGTTTCATAATGCATTATCGTGATATTTACTAATGCAATAGCCCAACCGAATCGTTAGTGCTTCCTTATGTTTTCACGTCGGCATGTTGTCAAGTTGTTATCAAAATATATGGGGATGGAAATGATTGGGATGTTAATAGGTTGTAAATCGCGTGATAATGTCCCAGGATGACACTGTTGCTGTTACTGGTCACTCCAAGACAGTGAAATACAAAACCTTCATATACGACACACTGTTATGGTAGCAGTATTATATAAAAATCGACAGGGGTAGAGATATAAAAATAACCATTGCCATATAAAAACCCTAAGAAAGCAGTAATCTGGTTAACATAAATTCGCTATATTTGTTTGAATAACAACCCTTAGGTACTTTGAGTTTTATATTATGTTTGCACGCTCAATAGATTCCGATGTTTTCTCGCTTGTTTACGTACAGTTTTCTATTTTAATTTCTCGTGAAATATTTTAACGAATATTATGTTCTATACTATTATTCCTAAGGTTGAGTCCAGACTATACCTATAACGTGGTACGGAGCATATCATGTTTTACTGATGTGGACGATATTGTCTGTTTGTGTCTTTAAGGTTGCAATGTTAAGCAGTGTTAAATTGTGTGGACATGTTGTATAGCATATAGCATAGGTTATGTCCCGTGTTAGCGTGTTACTCAGTCTGGACCTACCGTAAGGCGTGTAATTGAGTTATAAGTATGTTATTAAGGTAGATATTAGGTAGAAATAACTGTTTACCGTAATTATGCTAAAGTAATTAGCATAATTACGGTAAACAGTTATTTGAATTTCTGGTCACGAGAACTACTGCTATGCAGTTTGGCAGATATAAATATTTAAAACTGTAACTGTGAATCTATAAATAAAAAAATGAAGAATGTAGAAAAATATCGTTTTAAAATATTACAGTCAATTTTAGTCAAGGTAGGGCACAACGGACTAAGGTAGTACCTCCACCTTACAGTAGAACACAGTCAAGTAAAACTACATTTGAGTTTCTGTTGGTAAGTAAGGTCACTAAAGCTCCACGGGGTAGGCAAGGGAACTAAGGGTCGGTAGCGCGCGTTATATCAGTGTTGCAAACATAGATATAGGAAACTGTAGATCGGCAATGTAAAAGAGAAAGAGCATACTAACGCGTATATTAGAGCGAGACAGATAGACGAGACCATTTCACGTACACGCAGGCCGCCTAAATCGGCCTGTCAGTCACGTAGAAAAGACAACAACTGTCAGACTGCAGTTCAATTTTTCACGCACACATGCGCATTACTGACACATTGGTGCATTTTTTTGTCTCGCCCTGTTCGATTCATTGCCAATCTATAAACGTTAGTAATTATAAATCTATGGTTGCAACCACAGAACAAATAAAAAAGGTTAGAAGTCGTATCAAGCGATGTTAATACCAGAGCCAGTGTCGCCACACGCGACATATAATATTTTTTCATTAACAGTATATTTGTACTTACCGGTGAAAAGTAATGTCTCCATTAGTAAGATTATGAGTCTTACTTTGCTTCCTGCCAGTTAAAATAGCACAAGACGGTGTTTAAGATTTATTTTAAAAATATTTTTCTTCTTCGTAAAGGATCGAATATGAGTGTTTACTCATAACCAGCAGCGCGCGCGCCCCGCCTACTTACGACTTCTAACCTCTTTTATTTGTTCTGTGGTTGCAACCGTCTATACGGCCTAACTACGGTGCCTGCTAACCAGGCAGGCCGTATTCTTGTCTGCGAACCACTTGACGTAAAAAAACACCTAATCAATAATACATACAAAAGATGTCTGCTTGTCTAGAACTTCCAAAAGTTCTGTTGCGTCCTCCAGACTCACGCCGAGAACACCCGAGAAGCGTGAATGTGATTAGTTTCTCGCCTTCTCGTTCTCGGGCTCGACTGTTCTCCGCTAGGTGTCGGTTTTTTGGCCCGCTTCAAAGGGTTTCTCGGGCGAGAAAAGAGAAGCGTATCACATTCAAATTTGGTTTCAGTGTGACGTGATTCACAAACCTCGTTCTATTTCAATGAATTTGTGTCATTATCGCCTGGGCCTTCCTTTTTCATAATATTAATTTTTATTACAACATTCACAAGATTCTAGTATTCTAATGCACACAATACCAAAGCTGCTGCACTGTCAAATGCCCATTTCGCATAACGATCAAGAACGCAAATGAGAAGTTCGCGTGTAGATACCATCTCGTTTCTCGGATCAAGTCTCGGCGAAAAGTCTCGCTGAGACTTCTCGCGTGAGTCTGTAGGGCCTATGTACTGGAACGCAAATCTGAAGTTGCTCTCGCGGAATCGTATCAAGTATAGCTGGGTAGACAGAGAAGTGAGGGTAGCGGAGGTGAGTGCGTGATAATAATAAAAAAATATTTTCATATTCAAGTGTGGAGACGGGACTCGAACTCGCAACCTGTCCCGATCTAGGAGACAGATCTTCCAACCGAGCTTCACTGGAATATCAGATCACGACATTTTTACTTTCTCGCATACGTAGTATAGAGGAAGTCTTCTAATCGTCAAAAAATTTGGCCTCGAGATTTTGACGGATTTACACGTTTTGGACCTCTGGAGTCCAAAAACATTTTTTTCAAATTATGTCTGTGTCTGTGTGTCTGTATGTCTGTGTGTCTGTGCGTTAACACGATAACTCGAGTATGCTTTAACTTAGTGCAACCAAATTTAACATGCATGTATGACATCAAAATATAAAGTTTCTATCAACTTTTGAGACGTCAATCACGAAAGTTAAGCAACCAAGTGCGAGGTCGGTACTTGGATGGGTGAGCAAAATTTAACATGCATGTATGACATCAAAATATAAGGTTTCTATCAAGTTGTGAGTCGTTTCCGGTATACGAGAAAGTCAAGGGGAGACCACTCTCGATTTTTTTTCTAGTTTTTGATGTTGCCATCATGGAAACACGTTCCATGCAAATCATGCACTCGCTTTCAAATCTCAGTAAAGCATTTATTCCAACGAAAAAGAAAATAGTTTCTGCAACATTCTGACAAAACATTAAGGTACGTATTTTATAAATAGTTAACACGTGGCCATTTGTCGGCCAGATCCGCCCATAAAACTGGATTTCAAAGAAATATCTGGATCAAAATAAATACAGTTCCGAACACCGAGGAAATACATTCAGATTGGAGTATTTGAACCGGTAACCCACTCAGGTAGTATCACGGTGTGTTTGTGGATATGTAAAAAGCTTAGGAATAATTTGATGTATGAAAGAATACTACTTAAACCAATGATATAATATTTTAAATATAATATCATTGACTTAAACCGTTTTCATAATATTAGGGGTTTAAGTATGAAATTGCCGTTTTGTATGGAGAATTTAACGAAAATTAATTTTTCCATATAAATATATTTGTGATTTTTTAAGGAACCACAAATCTTAATTTTATGTAATTTTGTGGATATATTTAGACAACATTAAGCTATAGGATACATAGAGAAAAAAATTGCGAATTGATATCTGTAAAATAATATTCATATTTTTATAACGGAGACGGGCACCTCTTAGGACGAGCTGTTTTTAAAGATGTATTTCTAATGAAAAAAATAAAAATAAAAATAAAATTTTATACGTAAATATAAGTCCTTGTAATATAATAGAAGTTTAAAATAAAAAAAGAATAATGGACATAGCTATTGTATTATAGGAATTATACACTAATGAATATGTAATGAGGAAAAAAATCGGCAATTTCATTCTTTAACCCCTATTATATTGACATCTGAAGCTGACGCGCTGTTGAATTTTTTTAATTTACAATACATACTTACTTAACATCACGTGAATCACGCTCACAATCCCATGAATAGGGATCGAAAACTCGCAGCTCATTCAATCCCGCAGGATTGATATGCGGAATCACTCATCCCGCGCGGGATGCGTGATCCCGCATCTTTGAAATTATGTTATAAAATCAATTGAAACTACAGATTTTTGTGTAAAACTCAACTAAACATTTCTTACATTAAGCAACAGAAATTATTTCATTTGATTTAATTAGGTGTAAGTAAAAAAAGCGTCGGTGACGTAGTGCGTAAGAACTTCGTCTCTCACTCGGGAGACACTGGTTCGATCCCCGCCACGTACCAATGTGTTTTCAAATTTTGAATTCCTATGTACGTTTAATCGACGCTTTTACGGTGAAGGAAAACATCGTGAGGAAACCTGCACACACCTATGAAGAAATTCTTAGGTTGTGTGTGAAGTCGACCAATCCGCACTTGGCCAGCGTGGTTGACTAAGGCCTAATCGTCCCTAATGTGGGGTAGGCTCGAGCCCCTCGGTGGGGACATTATATGAGCTGATGATGAGGTGTAAGTTTGTCATAGTTTAATAGTTTTTTTTTTCATATTACCCTTACTCCTAACAGTAGTTACATATTTTTAATTCAGTCTTATTAATTTATTGACTAATAATCAAATCACAACTTCCTCTTAGATGCTATGATTTGGTGCCATTTTTATAATTTGCAGGATCCGCGGATGAGCTATATGTTTCATTAAATTCCATTAAGTAGTTTTAGATGAAAAAGTAACAAATATACATCCATCCATCCATACAAACTTTCGTGTTTATAATATTAGTAGGATTACAGTAAGTAGGCCGCTGTCATTGTAGGTACTGTAAATGCTTACGCTGTACATTTAATTATTAAGTAACATCTATACTTTGTCTCGTACATTCGTATTATGTATGTGTGTAGAAGAAAGTAGATACGAATATTTAGAATAACTCTCAACTTAGCCTGGCACTTATCGAAAACTCGGTACTTATTTAGTGATAGGATTACTATCCTTTTCAGTCGGCTGTATCACTAACTCGATGAGTAAGCTTTCATAAGTCCCTAATCCGTCACGCTCCATAAATACCTTTCATAACCTTCCAAGCCTTAAGTTCGAGTATAAAACTGTATACTCTGTTAATTTAGAAACGATTAATATCAAAGACTTAAAGACGTAATTACATTGCTATAGAATTTCATTTCGTATGTAGCTACTCGATATCTGAAGATTCTTATTAGAGTTTGTAGAGTGAATTTTTTCGTAGTTTCACCTAGGTTTTGTTGAAAAAAACGTGTTGAGAGACTCCATTGTTAAATCCAATCTACCGTACAGTTTAGTGTGGAGTAATTATTTTCACTCGACATTGGCTAAAAGCATAATGCGACGCTATAATCTAAGATTACAATAGTCTGCAGAGTCCTTAAATTTTACATACTTCTTCAATTCATCTATTTGAACAAGTTAGTCGAGCTATCCAACCAATTGTCAAATAAACATTTGTGTCTATCTATAAGTCAAGCCGAATACACTAAATGTTACTGGCCACTTGAATTGTAGTCCTGCAGTAGTACTCCAATAATAGTCAGTATTACTGGCCACTCTACCAAGATCATCGTCGTAATTCTGGTATTTGGCTTCTCAAAAGTAATGCCGATGACATTTAAGAAATCACATCTTATTAAGTAACCTTGATGTTGTTATAATATTAGTAAAACATTGACACTGAAAGATCAACGTAAACCTTATCATCGAGGCATAATGCTCAAAGAATAATTTCCTCAAGATTTTTAACTTATCAACGGTGGTGATAATCTGTTGCAAGTATTAAGTGATGTTGAATCTCCTAAAAGAAAGATAAAGCATTATAGAAAGGTTTCAAGAAAGAAATTAAAACTGAAATAGGGGAGACAAGGGCTAAGTGTAACTTTGTTACTTTTTTAGGTTCTAGAAATTAGTAAACGAAATGAGCACAGATTTAATAATACAAGGAGATAGACCAAGCCGGCGTTTAACTTGTGACTACTGTATGCCCAGTGGGCATACAATACCGCCACTTCGCCTTCCGATAAAGTCGAGTGAATACGTAACTCAGCAATTTGACCGATCTCCTTTGCGGCTGTGCTTTACTTTTAATGCTTCGCAGTCCTTAAGATGCGCGCAATGAATAGTGTATATTACGCATGCTCAACGAAAACCATGTTATGTAGTACGGCCGCTGATCGCGACACTCGGTCTTCCTATGAACTCGGCGAATTGACCGATCTCCTTAGATTGATATATCTGTGAGAATGAGAGTGTTATTTGTTGCAAAATTGCCTACCTTAACTTTCAATGTTTTAAAATTTTGGCCCTTACACAGTCACGAAATAAAAAAAATCATGTGACTCAATGATTTTTTTTATTTGGTGGACCGTCCGACACTATATCAGTAAACACCTATAATTATTTACTCCGTAATTAAAATTGCAATTTTGTGGTAAAAGTGCAAGTTTAGGCTTGAGTTTGGTGTAATTTTTTAGCCAGTGACCTGTTCTATCTAGTGGTGAAATTGTTTTTTTTACTCCACTCAGTTTGTGCCAGTAAGATGTAATCTTTCTAATCACAGCAAATACAGATATCCGAGTTGGTACACAAGTGAAATAATATATTACATAAAATTGAAGTACAAGCATTTGAAACGGTATAAACTTGAAAAAAAGGAATTTAATAGAGAGATGTTTCAATATTATAGGTGGCATGTCAAGGGTCTAATTGACAATGCTTTCAAGCAGCACATGAATTTGACGCAAAAAAATATAATCGAGGACCCAGTACAATTCTGGACTTATGTTAAGGATAGGAGGAGGGACCGGAGACCTGTTGGTTCCTATTCGCACCGTGGTAAAGAAGTGGTTGGCCAGGCCGCGGCTGACGCTTTCGCAGAATATTTCAACTCAGTATTTAATACTGAGATACCTCGTTTGTGTCACACTGAGGCTGCTCGAGCAGGGCATAACTGTGCAGATGCCACTATTGTTTCGGTCGGTGAAGTCGATGAGGCGGATTGGAAGCGAGCACTAAGGCGGCTTAAAACGAGATCATCTCCTGGACCCGATAAAATACCCGTATTTTTTGTAAAAGATTGTAGGTCGATCCTCATGACACCGCTGTTATTTCTCTATAACTTAGCCTTAAATAGCTCTAAGTATCCAGAGACTTGGAAATTGTCAAGAGTAACCCCAGTTCCAAAGGGTGACGCAGGGAATAATGTTTCTGGTTTCAGACCAATTGCAGTTCTCTCGGTCTTCGCCAAAATCTTTGAGATCATATTGTGCGGCCACATCGACGCGCAGATTCGTGACTCCCTGCATGACTGCCAACATGGATTTCGGAAAGCTCGATCTATCGTTTCTAATCTCATTGCTCATGTGGATTATGCATATGCTGAAATGGATGCTGGGAGACAGGTAGATACTGCCTATTTTGATTTCAAAAAGGCTTTCGACCTAGTCGACAATGACATCCTACTACAAAAGTTGGCAAAGATGGGGTTCGCACCTAAATTGTTGGAATTTTTCTCCAGCTACCTGCGGGATCGATGTCAGCTCGTGAGAGTCGATGGTTTTGAGTCAAATACCTACCATACAAGATCCGGTGTAAGCCAAGGTAGTACCCTGGGACCACTGCTGTTTCTCCTTTTCATTAACGATTTGCCAAATTGTGTTGGTTCTTCGAAGTGTCTTCTGTTTGCAGACGATCTTAAGTTGTGTTTAGGATTCGAAACTATGGCCGGCTCTGTAGCTCTTCAAGCGGATATCCACGCTGTAGCTGAATGGAGTAGGTTTAATCGCCTTCCTTTCAATTGTGACAAATGTAAAGTGATTACGCATACACGAAAACGCAATCCTCTTATCAATGGGTACAGGCTGTATGATGAGCCCTTAGAAAGGGTTAGTGACATTAGAGACCTAGGATTAATAATGGACTCTAAATTGGACTTTCATAAGCATGTTACGACAATTTGCAAAGCTGCAAGCAAAACCTTGGGCTTTGTAATGAGAGTTTCTGCCCAGTTTGACGATCCGAGTGTTGGAACGGCACTATACAACGCGTATGTCCGCAGTAAGCTCGAGTTTGGTGCAGTTGTTTGGGATCCGTATGAAGACAAGTATTGTCTTATGGTTGAGAGGGTGCAGAGGAAGTATGCTCGTTGGCTGTACAGGAAAAAATTTGGTTACTATCCATATTTGTACCCATCTCTTTTTGTTCTGGGCATGGTTGATATGGATAGTCTCAAATTCAGAAGAACAGTCCAGCTCTGTAAGTACTATCTGGACATAATACGTGGCAGAGTAGATTGTTCTACAATATTGGGGCAGTTGGCGCTATCGGCACCTAGGCAACTGAGCTGGAACGATGAGGGAACTGTTGCGCCGCGAAGACGCCCGCGACTGCTGCAACGGATTCAGACGCGCACAGCTTACGCCGCACATGCACCTACTACCCGTGCACTAAATTATATTGGAGACATGCTCATCCATGACTATGGCATTGACCTTTTTGCTGACCACTTCGGAGTATTAATAAGGAAAGCTTTTGAATATGTAAATAGTAATCAATAGTTATATGAATTCTTTTGTGTAAAATTTATTGACATTTATTTTAATTATTATTTGACATGTATCACTTCTTATAATTGTATTATTTCTTTTGACTTGGACTGATATCCAAAAGCTGTAATGTACCTGTTATTATTATTATTATTCTTCTGACTGTAATAATTTTGCAAACTGGCGCTTTGGGAAACTGTAAGCCAGTTTGTCCTCGTATGAATGAATAAATAAATAAATAAATAAAATAAAATGTAGCTCATTAATTTACTTGATAAAACCAGAAACACAACTATATATACCTCACACCATTATTGTTGGTAATATTATACAACTACTACTGAATATCTTGTTACGACAGATAATCATATTCACATTACCATTCACCTATTCATCGACAAATTACTTGTACAACACTAAACCTTAAAGGCAAGGCATTATAATAACAAGAAAAGATAGGGCGACCTTTTTTATCGTCGAAATGGGCAATCAACGTTGAAATCTAGGCCAGGTTATCCCCTGTCGCATATTGACTAGTCAATTTTGCCCTATCTACCCTTTCATCGAAAACCTTCTATATCCACGCAGACAATGCTGTCGGTGTACTATAGAAAAGAGCAAATTTAACCGTATCGTAATGGATCGAAAGCTTATTTTGCATTGATAACACGCATGATTTGGAAATTGAATTAACAAAGTCAATATTACAAAAATAGACCACGGTCTCTCCGTGTAAACAATCGTTTAAGCGAGGCTTGTGTAAATAAAGAAAATAGATTCTATTTTTATGCTAACATAATTTATTTTTGATTGTGCAGTGGATGTAATTCCCGTGATTTCTATGGCTATGGTAATTTGTTTTAGGCGAAAGGTTTGCAACTATTTTGAGGCCATTCTAGGTGTGGTTTTTTAATTATATCCATATGTTATTTAAACATTTACTCAACTCTATATATGACAATGTATATTTGATGTGATTATTATTTATTTTAATTATTGTCATACATTTCATAATACTCAATTCTTTTTCTTCTAGGTTTAATTGATCGGACAGGAAACGATTTTTTAGTTAGGTTTTAAGATAATATAAGGCGGTAGGTGGAAAAGCATTCCATCTGCTCAACAGATTGAGGAAAGGGCTTGGTAAGGACATTCGCTTTCATGGAGACAAACTTGGCAGTAACTAACCAAGCGGACTTTTAAAACTTTTAATAAGCGTTTCTTAAATAATTTTATTTGAGGATTTTTCCTGTGTAATCGATGTTTTTTAAGGGAAATCTTACCACTAAATATTAAAGCAACTTACTTTTGAAACCATTGGAAACTTATGAGATAACAATTCTGGTACTTATCATAAGGTTGACAATCGTATCGACATCGACAATCGTAAATAAGTTGTCTTTATTATAAGGTTGACAATCCAACGCAAATCACTAAGTTTCCTCATTCTGTCTTTTCTCTCCACATTGAGAGAAGACTTTAGCTGTACTTATATAATTTAATGTTAGCAAATTTAATTCAGAATCCAACCCATTATCCTCAAGTTTCAAGTTTATTTTAAGCCTTCGCTGTGGAGATTTCAAAACAGCTACAAATTTGCATTTCTTCGGTTTCTTTGTTTGCTTTTGAAAGTAATTTACACCACACAATGTTTATTCTTTACTTTCTTGCGAAAGTCTGGTGTTCTATTTTATTCGATGCGAAGAGAATAATAATATTGTGGATTCAATGCCTGTCGAATCCGCATTTTTTTTCTATTAATATTTTTCTTTTTCACTTTAGTTTTTTAGAGTACAGTTACTAGCAATAATAAATATATCCACATTTGACAGTTTGACTCTTATTGTGTAGAAAATAAATGAATTAATAATTATTGTTCATGTCTGTAGTTATTAGGTACATTATTTTGATAAATATTTATACTGAATTAGTTTGTAGAAAGCTTAAATTCGACGTCACGAATTGTACATCAACATGTGTAAATATTCCGTTTATCTAATCATGTGACGTCAACAAGTAAAGAAGAAAGAGTATTGGTTTCAAGCAGGTGGCCAGTCGTAAAAATGCCAAAATTTAAGTATAGCATTATTGTTGACATCAAGATCGCCCTCAAGTAAGAAGGAAAGAGAATAAATAGGAAACCATTATCAGTCACTCTATTACAGACTTTTTCTTCTTCTTAATATTATGACTTCGCGGTAAGAATTTAGCCAATGTCTAGTGAAAGTAGTATTTAAATATACATAGAAATTGTACAGTAGATTGAATTAAAAGTAGAGTCTCACAATAAATGTTTTTCGACAAGTACTCGGGAGAAACTCTATTACAGACTGCTTAAAGATTAATAAAATAGACACATAGACTAATGTAACAGAATAAAAATATGTGTAAGCTGCTCGCACTCGGCAGAAAATTGAAAAAATATTTTTTTGTAATAATCTTTTCACCCAATTCGAACAGCAAATCATTATCGTCATCACTAAAGAAAAATGTTACTTCTAAACCGTTTTCTATTTCTGCGTGCTTTAAACTGAGGCTGTCAGCGCAAAAGTGGCCTAACCCTCAAGTGGCTTAGGCCACTTATAAAGTTTACGTTGAGAGAAAAAAATCAATGGAAAAAGAACTTTTGCAACGCCATCTATTGACGCTTGGTGAAACAAGAGATAGGCCGATTTTGAATTAAATTTTAACACATTTTTATTTAATTGTAGAAGATTAATCACAATATGAAAAATTGAGGGTTAGGCCACTTTTGATTGAGGGTTAGGCCACTTTTGCGCTGACCGCCTCAACTGAACTTGCGATATAACAATCACCAAATTTAAGCGACTAAGAATGCTCTTATGACAAGGATAGGATAGATTTGAAATTGTTTTCTTCAAAACTTTATATTACTTCGAAAGTTAAATAGGTACTCATAATAACTAAACAAATAATATATATATGTATATATTTAAATTAAATGACGCCTCACAAATTGTAATTAAGTTGACAATTCACACACAACGCACAAAATAATTATCGACTAGAAAATATTCTCTTCAAGCACATTTAAACTGCTGGGGACTATCAAAGTCATTAGTTTCCTTTATGAGCACTCCCAATTTACGACCTAATTACACTTGGCTTGTGTCTCAATTTAACATTGTAAGTTAGAAGCAGCTAACTATGTAGGTACAGTGAACTACAAATACATGGGCATGGTAAAGTCAGCCATCGTCATCATTTGCTAGCAATGCACCCAATTTTAATTAGGGTGGGTGTAATTGTGAACATTTTTCTAAATAATATTTGACTGATGACCGGTCGTCTACCAGACGTTACTCCTTGGGTATGTTATGGTCAGATACGACACCGCTGAGGTTCAGACAAGCACAGCATTTTATTAGTGCTATTCGATTTTGAAGTCTGTTACGTCTGTATAAAGATGGCACAGAGTTTTGAGCAAAGAGCTTAGTTTGTACTTTTACTATACAACTAAAATGAAAGAAAACATTAAAGACAATATAAATAACGACCAATTTCCTTCGAATACGACATTTATTTTTTTCTACATAAAGGTAAAAATAGCCATGTGATGCCGGAGGAGTAAAACAGCATCACCCAATATCCTCCAATGGGTGTCGTAGAAGGCGACTAATGGATCAGCAAAGGAGTATTGATCCTCTTATACTCCATCCACCAATCCGCATTGGGCAAGCTTGGTGGAATACTGCCTAAACCTCCTTCGATGACAAGGCTCTCCTTGTGCCCCTGTGCGTCAAATTAAGGCTGTTTAAATTAAAGGTAAAAGTACTCCAATATTGGACCAGCTTCAAAATTGTACCCTATTGAGTTAATCATTATAACAGCCTTTTTAATTCGACCCACTACTGGGACACATGTCCTCTCCTTGTTATCGAAGGAGGTTTAGGTAGTAGTTCACCACACTTGCCCAATGTACGACGTAATAGAAACGTACGACGTAATTAAGCTCAAGTCGTCGTTGATTCTTGAGATTCATTATGTAATACCCAGCTGCTTTTGGTTTTGATGCTGCTTTTGAGTAGGCAACAGGCTGGAAACCTGTCACTATTTTGGGGGTACTATATTTCCCATACTGCCAGATGTGGCTTCATGTGCAACCAAATGTTACCTAAGGGTCTGTTCAACGCCTTTTGGGATCAATAGCGTGGGTTTATGTATGTTTATGTAAACTCTCGAGGAAAATAGTATTTCTACTAAATTATTTTTTCATCTACAAAGTTTGTATTTACAGAGTCCGCCACAAGTGGCTACGCGATATAAAATTTACTCATATTTTCTCTAGGTTTATTATTCCTGTGTATAAACAAGATAATGAAATAAGGGATCCTTTGTCTAACGTTAACCGTGTGGAAAATTAGACAGTGAGGTAGGGTAGAGGGAAATAATCTAATATTTATGCCAAGATCAAATTCAGTCGCTTGCCCCAGAATTACGTGCAGTCGTAATGAGATGACGTTTATGTGGGATCTGTTTGATGAGTCTTAAGGTACAAAAGAAATTATACGGGACCTCGTCTCAGGCACTTCTCATAACAGGACTCGTTATTTATTTAATTTGGTAAGCATAAATTTAAATACATGCAAAATAAAATTAGGAACAATATGCAAAGAGGAAAATTTTAAAAGTTAGGTGAGTGCTCGAGCTAAAGGACTCCACAGACGGCAGCTATAATGTAAAGCTGCACATCCATAGTACGATACATCTCAATACATCTTTATATAGAAGTCTTCAGCAGACAACACTCGAGAGCTATAATGTATATTTTTAATTAACTCTCATGTAGAAAATAGTTTAATTTGTATGTGTACGTACATAGATTAAGATTCGATGAAGCTGACATGTCGCTTCGTGACAAAAGCACCTAAATGAACTAGATTAAAAAAAAAAAATTTTTACATCTTCGTACCGTACGTACGAAAATATACATTTTACATCTCGATACATCCTAATACATTTCCATATTACGTTAAATCTCATTCGAACAGGGTGTTAAAAACATTCAATAAAACAATGTTTTCGGTGGAAAAAATCTGTGATAGACAACAAATTGAGAATTGTGTAATTCGTTGGTGATAAACAATTAAAAATACAACCTGTTTAAGATTTTTAGTAGTCGGAAAGAGCGTCGATTGAGATGCATAGCAATGGAATGTAGAAAAAGATACATTACTTTACCTTTTATTGTTGACGGGGAGATCAAATGCATTTACGCATCGTCCCTGCGGGGTGGGGCCAACCGCAGGGGATAACCTCCATACCCACTAAACATCCTCCCCGGCCTGACCTCCAGTGCGCTATTTGCGGGATAGCTGGGGATCTGCGCACGTGAGCGCAACTACACCGAGACCGTCCCAACGCTGCCCGTCTAGGCACTCCTTGTGCACCAATTAGTGGCCAGCAGCCCACAGGGGCTACCGACTAACGCCAGCCCCTGTGGGCCGCTGGCCGACGCTGGCCTTATAGGCCGCCTCCTCACCGACGGCTGCTCGACCCGGCGCGTCCTCCTGACGAGGACACCAGGAGCAGCCATCGGACCGCACCCGGGGGACTTCGGGCGCGGTCGTGGCCCTGAAAAGGGCCGTCAGGAACTAGCCGTGGTGGGAAAACAAAAACAACTCGACAATGGCATGTGACTTCGAATGCCAAGGGGACTTGACAACAAAAGCCACACACCCGTTGAGAAAGATTCCCCATCACGTTACCAGGGTCCGCCACGAGGAGACTTCCGGACGTGAACCCCTAGGACATATCGTCTACCTACCGATCACACAGATACATAGATTAGTCTCTCGCACAAATAGTCCACTCCGTTTGGTCATAAAAAGATAACATTGAATCTACTGATCACTCCTGACCACTACCATTTTTAGATAAACAGCTACTCGATTAGTGGTCGAGATTTTATTGGTCCAGTAGCATTTCATGATATGCCGCACATTTCATGATCTGGCCAATTATACGATCGGGCCATGACAAATACACATGTCTCTGTGACCCCATGCACACATAGACATTGCTTGCAGAGCATACATAGTCCACTAGCTGGGAAAACTGGCGTGTACGACCGAAAAATGGCCGCGAGCTCGAATTTCAATCTATTTTCAAATTATTATTTCAAATATCTGATTGCATTTAACAATGTTATATTATCGTTATTGTGTCTAGCATTATGAGTAAGTATATGAAATAAGTATGATTTCAAAAACATTATACAAATCCTCAAAAAATTACCAAATTATTTGGTATCCCTTTTTAATATTTTATGATATCCAAATTTTTTCACTTATTAAGACTCTATAGCGGTTTATAATTGTTTATTTTCTATTGGATTTTTTTTTTCGCTAAGTATTGTTTGCCATTATAACGCTTGTATTACACCTGGAAGATAGCTCCAAGCTGCGTTTACGTAGAACTGATTCATAAGATTCTCCTCGCTTACTAAAATATCTCTATAGCAGTTTTAATCAAAAAATTATCTTCCTATAATATATAATTTCTTTGCAAAGTCTGTTCACATCTCTTCAAAATTAGGTCTGAAAAACCCACAAAGTTTGATTTTGATGTAAATCGAGTTCATACCCTTATCATCAGGCAGGTGAGATGAAGGTACAGAGTTTTCCTGATAAGTATTTAAAAAAACTGTTTCTGATCAAACCTAATCACAGCAGTAGAAGGAAAAGATTTTTATGTCTTATATGGCATAATAAAGTGTCATGAAATCGCGTTTACTCACTTGCCGGGCAATTAGGTATAGTGGCATAATTGTCGTTTATTTGATCACCGAACCATAAAATGAGATTTATAGAGCTTATGGACTAAATGATAAAAGAGGGGCTTAGTGTAATGTCTGGGCAGTATGAGCAATAGGCGATATGAGTAGAAAAAATGTCTTGCGTGTGGTAAAGAAAAGTTTTTCTTGAAAAGGTCAAGGAAATGACTCCATTCCACCTGATGGTAAGCAGAAGTGGAGTCCAAATGCGAAGATAGCTGGTACGAGAGATAAACTTCACATCTCTTTCGTATGAGCCAGGATTGTAGGAAGGAGGGAACACGTGTGCTGGCAGTGAATTCCATTTCTTGATTGTGCGACAAAGAAACGAGTTGCCAAATTTCTTAGTTCGCGTTGGAATAGTAGCCACAGTTTGTCGGTAACAACGTAGACCAGCACGCGTAGTCCTTAGAAGGAAAGGATATGGTGGGATTAGGGGAAAAAGTTCTACGGTTCTACAAACGTTTACGGTAGAATGCGCTCAATGACGCAACATTGCGACGCAATTAACCAATCCTTATCCTTACTAATATTATAAATGCGAAAGTAACTCTGTCTGTCTGTCTGTCTGTCTTTCTGTCTGTCTGTCTGTCTGTCTGTCTGTCTGTTAAGCTTTCACGTCTAAACCACTGAACAGATTTTGATGAAAATTGGTACAAATATAGATTAGATCTCGGGGACGGACATAGGCTACTTTTTATTGCGAAAAAAGGGTTGTATGGGTTGAAAAAGGGGATGAAAGTTTGTATGGAAGTTCGTCATTTTTGAAGATAGAACCATGAAACTTTGAATTTAGGCACTTAATAAGACATAAAGAAATATTTGTTCTAAGATTTTTTGAATTTTGACCTGTATGGGGGTGAAATAGTGGATGAAAGTTTGTATGGGACTTCGTCATTGTTAAAGATAAAACCATGATACTTTGAAATTAGGGACTTAATTAGAAAGAAAGAAATATTAGTTCTAGGATTTTTGAAATTTAGACCCGTGTGGGGATGAAATTGGGGATGAAAATTTGTATGGAAGTTCGTCATGGTTAAAGATAAAACCATGAAACTTTGAATTTAGACACTTGATAAGAAATAAAGATCCAATCCAAGATGACGGTTGTGACTTTTTAATATAATATCGATATGGGTATCACTTTAGTGGTTTTCGGAGGTCCCGATTTGATCCAAGATGGCGGACGCGACTTTTTGACAAAATGTCAATATGGGTATCGTTTTCGTGGTTTTTGGGGGTCCGGATTACGAATAAAGCATCTATAACGAGATCCAATATGGCAGACGTGACTTTTTGACAAGATGTCAATACGGGTATCATTTTCGTGGTTTTCGGAGGTCCCGATTCCTAATACACCATCCATTTTGAGATCCAAGATGGCGGACGCGAATTTTTAACATAATGTCAATATGGGTATCGTTTTCGTGGTTTTGGGGGTCCGGATTACGAATAAAACATCTATTTCGAGATCCAAGATGGCGGATGCGACTTTTTGACAAAATGTCAATATGGGTGTCATTTTCGTGGTTTTCGGGGGTCCCGATTCCGAATACGACATTTATTTCGAGATCCAAGATGGCGGTTGAGACTATTTAATGTAAAATCGATATGGGTATCATTTTCGAGATTTTTGGGGGTTCTGACTCCGAATAAAACATCGATTTTGAGATCCAAGATGGCGGACGCGAATTTTTAACATAATGTCAATATGGGTATCGTTTTCGTGGTTTTGGGGGTCCGGATTACGAATAAAACATCTATTTCGAGATCCAAGATGGCGGATGCGACTTTTTGACAAAATGTCAATATGGGTGTCATTTTCGTGGTTTTCGGGGGTCCCGATTCCGAATACGACATTTATTTCGAGATCCAAGAGTGCGGTTGAGACTATTTAATGTAAAATCGATATGGGTATCATTTTCGAGATTTTTGGGGGTTCTGACTCCGAATAAAACATCGATTTTGAGATCCAAGATGGCGGACGCGAATTTTTAACATAATGTCAATATGGGTATCGTTTTCGTGGTTTTTGGGGGTCCGGATTACGAATAAAACATCTATTTCGAGATCCAAGATGGCGGACGCGACTTTTTGACAAAATGTCAATATGGGTGTAATTTTCGTGGTTTTTGGGGGTCCCGATTCCGAATACGACATCTATTTCGAGATCCAAGATGGCGGTTGCGACTATTTAATGTAAAATTGATATGGGTATCATTTTCGAGATTTTTGGGGGTTCTGACTCCGAATAAAACATCGATTTTGAGATCCAAGATGGCGGACGTGACTTTTTACCTTAATAGGAATATGGGTATCATTTTCGAGGTTTTCGGGGGTCCTGATTCCAAATACATCATCAAGATGGCAGATGGGATTTTTTATCATCTACGTCGAGGTCCAATATGGCAGATGGGACTTTTTAACATAAAAGCGATTTGGGTATCAGTTTCGTAGTTTTCGGGGGTCGCGATTCCAAATACGGCATCAATTTCTAGATCCAAGATGGTGGATGCTACTTAACTTATTATTAATATGGATATCATTTTCGTGGTTTACAGGGTTCCATTTTGATATCCAAGATGGCGGACGCGAATTTTAAACTTGATATGGGTATCAGTTTAGTAGTTTTTGGAGGTCTCAAAATGGATGCTGTATTCGGAGTCAGGATTCAGAATACAGCATCCATTTTGAGATCCAAGATGGTGGACGTGACTTTTTAGCTTAATCGCTTTCACGCCTAACACCTGAACCGAATTTATTGAAATTTGGTACAAAAATAGACGAAACCTCGAAATGGAATAAAAGCTACTTACCTTTTTTGTGAAAAAGGGAATGAAGGGGTTGGTTGAGATGAAAATTTTTATGCGATTCCTCATTACCGAAGATAAAACCATGAAACGCAAATATTGTTCTAGCGTTTTTGAAATATTGACCCATGTGGGGATGAAAGGTTGCGAGTAAGTAGCAAAGGATGGAGAAACATAAAATGGTAGATTGTAAAAATGCCATTTACTGTAGTGGACTGCAGTTTGTATGTGTGTTTTTTGCATAATAAGTACCTACACAAAAAAATGCTTCCTAAAGTAATTATTCCACGCGGACGAAGTCGCGGGTAAAAGCTAGTTTAGATTATAAAACAATAATAATAACGTACAAACCAATGAGGCAGTCGATGGTGGCACGGACGTGCGTTCTGCGTAACGATCACCGAAGCTGAGCTACCAAGCTAATCAGTACTCGGGTGACCGATGTTTTTCAACTCGATTTTCCTCTGTGCTTTAAGGCACGTTAAGCTGGTGGTCGCGGCTATTTATTGTCGAAAGATAGCAGTAAGTAAATGCAAGTCACTTCAGAGGACAGGAATGGCGACTTCCAGGCTAACCTATACCAGGTTACCCACTCGAAGAAGAAGAACGCACAAAGAATTCCGGGCCTTAAGTGGCAGGTGGCCATGGCACATTGCATTTAATGTGGCTAACAATGGACCTCATAAGAAGGTTCAAGGTCACTCAAAGAGCAAAGGAGAGGTTTATGTCTGGAGTTTGCCTGCGCGATCATATCACAAATTATCAGATCCGCACAAGAACCAAGGTCATCGACATACCCCAAAGAATTTTGCACCTTAAGTGGCAGTGGACAATAGGCAGGTTATATAGGAGACGGTCGTCGAGGCTTAAAGGTACTTGAGTCGCGGCCGCGTATCGGGAGATGTAGCATTGGCAGGCCCCGCACAAGGTAGACCAATAATCTGCTAGAGGTCGCGGGAAGCCGCTTGATGCGCAATACCGATTGAGGTGGAAATCCTTGGGGGAACCTATGTCTTTTGCCTGAAATTACGAAGATGATGGAATAACGCTTTGTGTTTGTGGTGTTTTGTTGTCGATGGAAAAGAGAAACCGTTCACTGACCTACCACACCGCTGGCTAGACAATACGACTAGGCGTGGGACTTGCCCAGTAATTATTTATAAAACACTGGCGTTCCGTCTGCAAATTCATCCGCGTAGAGTTATTTTTTTTAAATACTAGCCTATGTCACTCAGCATGTTAATGGTAAAAGAAATTTAGAAATCGATCTAGTATCTTTTGGATTTATAGTTATTTAGTGTTAGAAACATTCAACTAAAATGTTAAGAGCAGTTCCACATTATCCGATCCGAAATCGGTATCGGCTGCAGATACCGATATCGGATATCGTACTGTCAAATTTCATAAATTTGTCTTGACATTAGCTTCCCATACCGATATTGTATCGGATAATGTGGAACTGCTCTAAATGTCAAAGCTAAGGGATCTCCATATTACCTAAAATAAATTGTCTAAATTGCTGCGCACGTCAAATAATGACTACAGCGCACGTCAAGTAATTTTCATGGGGATATCTAATTAAAAATAAATAAATACAGCCTATGTTGCTCGCTCTTGTAATGTAGCTTTCTTTTGGTGTTAGAATTTTTAAAATGGGTTTAATGGTTTATGCGTGAAAGCGTAATAAACAAACTCACTTTCGCATTTATAGTATTAGTTAAATGGTTAATCAAACATAATTAAATTTAAAAACAAAATACTTACTTATTTACTACCGTAATTGTTTGCTTTTTACAAGCGGATCGTTCAAATGAATAATAAGAATTATTTAATATAATAATAATGTTTATTTCTCCTCACAAATATATGCAGGTACAAAGTAAATAGGTAGCAAAATACAATGATTTTAGTGAGGAGCTGGTGTTTGAAATGGGTTTCGTAACCTGTATTACAAATCACCAGGTCTCCACCCCACGGATACATTCAATTATCAATTGTTTTATAAAATAATGTAGTATTCCAATTTACCCACTGGTATAAAAAAAATATAAGACGTATTGTCTCACGAGGAAAATCATTTTTTTAATGTTTATTTCGCTTGTCCGTGTGTATGTTTGTATGTGTTTGTGTGTTTAAGTAATGTGTGTTTAGTTTTTGAAATATAATTTAAATAGAGTAAACCGTTCTCAAGAGAAACAAAATCACTATTTTTAATTATTTCCTATTTTCCTATTTATTTATTTATTAGCAAATCTTCTGTAGACGGGTAGCTCAATTTTTGCAACCATTCCCTTACTACCGTTTTACATTTACTTTTTGGTAATGCTATTACATATGTATATTCGATAGTTATTAGCGTATTACTTACCAACTTATTGCACATAACTACACACACAAGTACCGAACTGAATACTAAGCTTTACACTCGGACTGTACCTTATTATTTGTGTAACAGGATTTAAAATCGAACAGCAATGTGAAACCTGCTCTGCTCTGTGAACCGTTGTGGTTAATTCAAATTTCAATAAGAGAACGTAACTGCGTGCGTTACTATTCTCAAGTTTATTAGTTGTGTTGTAGACAAACTGTGGCCTTATGTACCATTCCAACGGGAACTAAGAAATATGGCAATCAATCATTTCTATAACTCATAATTAAGAAATTATATTTACTGGCAGCACACGTTTTCCTTCGTAATCCTTTTTTTACGTTGGGAAATGCGTTATGCATACGTCACGCTCGGGGTTACGTCAACGTTATGTGGGACTCTCCCTACAATACGCAGGGCCTACCCACTAAAACCCAACGATGTCCCTCACATGCACCTTGGCGCGATAACATCAGCGACCGCAACCTCCTCCCCGTCATCGGACGAGGAGAACGCGTCGGCCGCGGATGTATCGCTACCATGGGAACCCTTGCGGAAACTTACATGACATAATATATTATCTCTCACACTCACATAAATATTACTCACATATATTAAGACTCTATTTACCTGATGGTAGAATAAAGGCATTTGCTAGACTGTTTCATGATTGGTAAAAAATTACTTTATTAAAACTTTCGCAATAGAATTGAGAACTAAATTAAATAAATGAACTGCTTCTTACGCTGTGGTGAAAGTCAGGTCTCTTAGCAACCAAACCGAGCAGGCAATTAAATCTCTTGCAAGCAATCCAATGGTAAACCAACAATGGGACACAGTTAGTTATAAATAAGAGTACATAATAGAAACTTTTTCTTAAGATATTTAAAAGCATTCCTTTAACAAAAACAAGTTTCCTTTCAGTAGAATAAAACGTTGGAATAAAGACCTTACCCTCTTATATTTAGGCATATAATAACCGTTTATATCCACTTCAAAAATATTATCCACCTACTGACCTTTTGGCCTTTCACTCAGTCATTGACCAGGCTCATAAAGCCACCCCAATTGCAACCTTCGAGCGTAATCATAAAACTCTATTCAGATTGCAAAGTATATCAACTCCACGGAACTATGGACTGAAAGAGCGATTCTTTGCCAACCCTTACATAAGCCAAGCAATTACGCGGAGGACTGTAGACTTTATTTTTATGGTGATTATGGTTGAAAGTCGTGTCGTTCCTCGTGTAATTGAGGTTGTACGTGTAAACCACACGAGAACATTTTATTGTAAGCCAGCACGCAAATGTTGGAGAAATATTGATTTGTTTTGTTGGGTCGTCTTGTGGGTGGGCTTAAATGGATATGGAACAAATATCGACGCAGTTTACACTATAAAGTAATATGTGAGGGCTGACGTTTAATCTACCACCATTAATAGTAAAATAAAACAGCTACAGTTAACTCAAAAAATATTTTTAAGCAAAAAAAAGCCGCCTTCAAAACTAAAAACGGAGAAATAAAAATCCTGTTTATAAAAATCAATGTTTTTTTGAGTTTGGTCCCAAATACAAGTAACAACGTTTATTGCAAATATTGAAGTTGGCACCGACCTCAAAAAACATTAAGATTTATATACACGAGATCTTTTAGACACACAAGTGATATGATTACGATGTCATCGATGTCATTTAAATAGGCATTATTAGAGATAACTCAAAAACTACTCATCAGATGTCAATCAAATTTGAATGCGACCACATGAAAAGGACCAGCTTCCAAAGTTCGAAAGAATCTTCAAAATCGGTACACCCAGTAAAGAGTTAAGAGGTAACCAACATAAAAAACCCTACAGTCGAATTGATAAACTCCGTTTTTTGGCATGGCTAAAAGGGTCTGTTTGGAAAATCTGGAAAGATTGCAACATTTCCGTAAAAACAAAAACTCTTTGATCTTTTTTGAGATCTTATGTTTGAGAAAGATGTTGCGTATCCCGTGGACAGCATATCGGACTAACGTCTCCATATTACGAGAACGGAAAATCTCGTGGCTGTCGTCCGAGTGTCTACGCAGAAACCTAGAATACTTCGATCAGATTGCAAGAAAAGACGGTGACAACCACCGGTGAGAATCATTAGTGTGTCAAACATTTTCAAATTGAATCAAACTAATTACCATTAATATTTTATGTGATTAATGTCTCAAGTGAAGAAATGTGTAATAATGAACGCACACGCGACAAATCGTTGGTTCCCTGTTTTTAATTAATAAAAATGTTTAAATACATACTTTCATTTCAAAATTTCACTTAAACTTAATTATTACCGTTTAACCTTAAACATAATTATTAAATACTTAATTTCTCTAAAAACATAATCTGCCATTTTTACTTTCTCGCATACGTAGTATAGAGGAAGTCTTGTAATCGTCAAAAAATTCGACCTCGAGATTTTGACGGATTTACATGTTTTGGACCTCCCTGAGTCCAAAAATATTTTTTTTTGGAATTATGTCTGTGTGTGTGTCTGTGTGTCTGTGCTGTGTCTGTGTGTCACTATAACTCGAGCATGCTTTAACTTATTGCAACCAAATTTAACATTCGTGTATAAAATCAAAATATATCAAAATTTGAGCCATCGATCACGAAAGTTAAGCAACCAAGTGCGCGGTCGGTACTCGGATGGGTGACCAAAATTTAACATGCAGGTATGACATCAACATATAAGGTTTCTATCAAACTATGAGTCGTTTCCGGTATACGAGAAAGTCAAGGGGAGACCGCTCCCGATTTTTTATCTTTTATATTTTAGGGTAGGTATGTCACACCCCATCCCTGTAGCAGGGTCAATGATTTTTTTAAATCTAGCAGTCTTCATATGCATCACTTTGTTTAGCCATCCTTTAATTAAGAGAATGTATTTGTTGCCTAAACACACTTGAAGGCACGTGATTAATGATAATATTCATAACATGTCGCGAAGGCTTGAAATTTATTAATGATTCTCATGCCATGTTTACATCAATTCATTATTTACATTCTTTGTTGTAGTGCTTGAGTGATTGCATTTTTAACGTAACAGCATATGGGCGTTAATACAATAAATAAAAGATGGGAGTTTCTCCCGAGTTCTTGTCTTAAAAACACGTGTTGAGAGACTCCATTTTTAATAACCTCAATCAACCGTACAATTTTTGTTACTTTAGTTATATTTCCACTTGACATTGGCAAAATGCGTACGCTTAATGCGACGCGATGCTATTAATTAAGAATAGAATAGAATAGAAATAAAAGATGTAAAAAATATTTAATTATACATACATTTATACATATATTTTTTATGTATTATGCAATTGTACATAATTTAACGCCGTCGTGGTGGAGGGGTCAGTAACGCTGCCTACACGCCGGGCGGTCCGGGGTCGAGTCCTGGTAGTGGCAAATGTTAGTGTGATAAACACGAATATTTGTAGTCATAATTGTTTATATATTTATTTAAGTTTATTTATTAAATGTCTAGATTATTATGTATATTTGTCGGTTATCTAGTATCTATAACACAAGTTCTTAAAGATATTTAATCTGGGCTAGATAATTGGCGTGAGCGTAGAAATATATTATATTATTATAATTATATGTGTATCCAGGTACTGTCACTCATTACCAAAGAGTGTCCGTAGATAGCTTATGTTTATCTATTTTAAGATTAGGTACTATTATTACTAACACAATAATACAATATTTCAGGTACAACTCATAGTATTAAGACTATGAGTGTTACCTGAAAATTGTTTGTATTATTTTAAATAATTTCTAATGTATAAGTATTGTATTTAAATATTTAAACTTGTATCACCTTTTTTAACAAAAGTCAAAGGTTAAATAATTTAATCAAATACTGTCCATCCTAAAGTTTTTTTTATGTTAAGTGGTTGGCAGACAGACAATGGTCTGCCTGGTGGTAGACAGCCACCGTAGCCTATAGACGCTTGAAACAATGACGTGACACTCGCGCACTATCAACCCTAGTCCCCTTCCCGTGGAGCTCTGGCAACCTTACTCACCAACAGAAACACAACACCACAAATGTAGTGTTATTTGACTGTGGTCTTCTGTAAGGTTCCACGAACCAACCCCAGTTCGGTATGCTCCCAATTTGAGCAGCTAGTCTGCTTTGCCCTTCATAGAGTAAGTTTACTGGAAGAGATCGCTCTTTGCGATAAGGCAGCCTATTGAAACATTCATCGTGTTAATTTTAGTGTCTTGTTTTTAATTGGTTGGTGCATAGATATAGGAAACTGTAGATCGACAATGTAAAAGAGAAAGAGCATACTAACGCGTATATTAGAGCGAGATAGATAGACGAGACCATTTCACGTACACTCAGGGGGGCTAAGGAGGCCTGCCAGTCACGTAGAAAAGACAGCAACTGTCAGAC
The DNA here is from genome assembly GCA_955850985.1 of Elophila nymphaeata. NCBI lineage: Eukaryota > Metazoa > Arthropoda > Insecta > Lepidoptera > Crambidae > Elophila > Elophila nymphaeata. The sequence goes on along the minus strand of OY039084.1, from coordinate 20,201,865 downwards.
TGCACTTACCATTTTTCATGCACACATGCGCAATACGCACACATCGATGTATTTTTTTGGTCTAACGCTAGTCGATCATGTCAATCTATAAACGTCAGTAATAATAAATTTATGGGTTGGTGTATAATAAAGTGTATATAAATAAATAAGAATCAATTGATCTTCAATTGCCGCGCAATTGTCAATGAGCAGAGTCAAAAACATCTCCGCAGCCTCTGTAAAAACGAATACACTTAAAATAACGAGTATAAAATATGAAATATGTAAAACATAATCTTGTGTGCGCGTTAATACAGAAAAAGAGATTCAATCTCAGAAAATAACAACGAAAATAAAAAAGCGGCAAGCAGCAATCACTTTTTTCCCTCTAAGAAATTGCTTATCAAATATAAATCCTTAACGCGGTCTCTGCCACATGTGGAGAACAATAAACAATATCTCGAATGATATATCGTTAGTCCAGTGAAACATGAGTGATTTATTTGTTACCGATTCTTGACTAGTAGAAAACGTATAAAGATTATCGTTACAAGCCATTTATTTTTTAAATTGCGTTACACATGAATGTTAACTAATGTCACTGTCAATTTTTCAATTTGAGGGAATAATAGCTACTGTTCCGATCAGGTGTAGTATAAAAGAACATTTTTGGTCACCCACCCGAGTACAATCATGCAATTAGTAGCCGAGTTTAGCTACTAGATCATGCTACGCAAGAATGCGTCACCATCGACTTCCTCGACGCTAACGAAGTCATACTAGAGCCCTTTTTTACTTATTAGTAACAGAGCCCTAAAACGACCACTCATCCTGAATACAAAGACGTTAAATTTTATCTAACACAGACCTCCACGAAACTTTCCAATGACATGTTTATTCGTGTTGCGTGCTACATACAATTTATTCAGTTTAGCTCGCAGCTATTGCTGTCAAGTTAATTTAGGTAAGTCTGTCAGTGTTCGTCTATCTGATAATTGTTGTTTAATCATGACACTGACAAGTTTCTTAGTAAAATTACCTCTGATGTGTTCTTGTCATGTCATTCACTCATGTGTGAGGTTGGGTGTTGCCAAAATCTTAGCTACCATCTCGATATCTCTGTCACAGGTTATTGTATGATTCCGTATTATAACATCGGGAGTGGTCTCCCCTTGACTTTCTCGTATAACAGAAACGACTCAAAAGTTGATAGAAAGCTTATATTTTGATGCATGTTAAATTTTGGTCACCCATCCGAGTACCGACCGCGCACTTGCTTGCTTAACTTTCGTGATATAATATTCAAAAGTTGATAGAAACCTTATATTTATCTGTCATACATGCATGTTAACTTTGGTTGCAATAAGTTAAAGTATACTCCAGTTTTCGTGCTAACGCACAGACATACACACAGACATACAGACACACACACAGATATAATTCCAAAAACGGTATTTTTGGACTCGGGGAGGTCGAAAACGTGTAAATCCGTCAAAATCTCGAGGTCGAATTTTTTGACCATTACAAGACTTTCTCTATACTACGCATACAAGAAAGTAATAAAAGGGCTCCTCATATCATAAAATGCCGCGATGGCTACTGGACCATAAAAATCTCTACCACTGGTCGTATATACCATATAAAAACTGTAGTAGGAGTGATCGATTTAATGTTATATTTATGACTAAGCCGGGTAGACTATGTCCAACATTGGGCGATTCTTGGCTGATATGATGCGTTAGGCTGTTTGTGGGAGATTCTAATGTCTTATGCACCTTTGCCATCGGCACATTTCATAATGCCGTTTCTGCATACGGACTACGTCGTTTGTAAAGTACGGAATTATTCAAATTGCCTATGACATCTTCAACTTATAATAAACCTTGCAATCCTAGGTCATTCAAATGAGGTGAAAAGCAATTTGCAGGTCAGAGGGCCTAGAAAATCGCAACCAATATTCAATAAAAATAACGAAATAGCAAGCTTTCAATAAACAATATAAGTCACTGCAGTTTATAGAAATCAGTGTGTGTCTTAGTTAATTAAATTTGCTTTAGTGTTTGTGCTAACCAAACAAAAACGACCGGGTCAATTTGCAGCGATAACATCTGACGGTCATTTAACGGAAGCAATTTTAAGCCATATTACGACGGTATAGGATTTACTAGATTTACTAGGATTTCCTTAATTATTTTCGTACCGAAACCGTGGTAGGGTTTTTGTTGATATAAAAGTACTTAGCAAAGTCCGTTAAAAATATTTTGATTGGTATTGGTTTTTTCACTGTGTTTAAGAATATAGAGACGGATTAAAGAAGGGAAATAATTGGTATTTTTCTCGCCTCAAAAAATAATAATGCTGAACATAAAAACGCTTTCACAAGGCCTTTTAATCACTGAGAGACTTGGTTATCAATTATGAAATAATATTACCCTACCCCAAAGGCCCCCCACAAGATGTATGTTAGGGCATGAGTATTCTTACCAGCTCTTTAATCCATTGTCTCTTTTGTTCCATGTTACTATAGATTTCATATCTTCTTTAAAGTTATATGAAGTGAAACCGAAGTTTGCGTCTTATTTATCCATCTTGTGATTTTATTATTTATAATTATGTAAGTTCTATCCGGCTCGAAGGACCAAAATGTACGGCACAGGACTGTAAATGCTGGGGGCTTTGATGGTGGTGACTGTGTAAATAAATGTACTGTATTATGGTTTAAAGTGATTTACTGAATCAACTATAATTAATGGGAGACCGATCGCTCGCGACGGTGGGTCTAAGCGGAATGATCGACCGGTCAGCTCCTCAAACACCCCTCGCTCCTCCGCCCACGCAACGTCATGAATTGCACGACGTCCGTGCGTGGACAATAAGTTTACAGAAGAAATAAAATGACGTTAATATACCAACTATACTCTTATGAAAGAGTTCTTGTGGGTACATTACCTAATAACTTGATTTCATATAACCAACTTAGTTTTTTAAGCTTAAAATCTAGCTTAATATTTCGTCGGTACGATCGATCAAATATAATCCTACCCCATTGCAAAACAAAGGAAATTACATTTTGTAGTATTTGTCAAGTCAGTCTTTAACGCTGTTAATACTTCGTTGGTACAATCGACCAAAAACAATCCTGAGCCATTGCAAAATAAAGAAAATGACATTTTGCCAACGAATTTTTTTTTTTTTTTTTTTTTTTTTTTTTTTTTTTTTTTTTTTTTTCTGAGGTTTTTGTTGTTTTGTCAGTTTTTTTAATGGTTTTTTGGACTTAGGATCTATTACAGCTTTCCTAATGTCTGTGGCCTACATGCGTCTCAGGGCTAATGACTACACCTTATGACAACATGTAGGCCGCAAGTTTTACAATGTTATATTTATTGCTTACAATGTTATATAGAAGCAGTTCCTCAAGCTGCTTATAGTATATTATATTTTATGGTATTGTGTTGTATTTAAAGTATTCTTGTTACATAGTGTGGGCTTATAATTAAGTTTACTACAATTTAAAAATATTGTTGTGTGTGTTTGTGTTGTTTATAAGGGTGTTTATGTTATGTTGTGTGTGTAGTTTGTTACATTTGAGGGTTTACAAGTCTTTAGGTTGACATTTATGCTTACTTATTGTTATGTACAGATAGGTTTATTTGTAGTTGGCTTAATCTGTTATAAAGGTTTGTATATTTTTGATATTTGTTGTTTTGTTTACTCTACATGTTGTTTTTGTTGTTTATTATTAGGTTTTTGGTGGGGTTAGTGCGTTTGTTATTGTTGGTTTTTACTTGTTTTATATTTTTTTGTATTTTTCATTTGCGGTTTGGTTGTTTGTTATATTATAATTTATTTATTTATTTTGGTGGTTTATTGTTTTATTAATGGTTTGTATATTGGTTGTTCTTTGTGTATATTTTTATTTGGTTATTTACTTGTTGTGTTTAGAGTTTTAATTTTATTCAGTTGGTTTGATTTAATGGTTTTTATGTTGTTTTATGTTGTGAATTGTTGTGAATTGATATTGGGTTGTCGAGCCAGACATAAACTGGTGATATCCAGTATCAATTCATATTTATTTGCTTAGATTTTGTTTTACATTGTTTATTTATGAGTTATTTATTGTTGCTTGTTAGTTTGTTATATTTTTTATTGGTGTTTTTTAGGTTTGAATTTAGTTTTTGGTTGTTATCATTTGTTGTTCTTTTATTATTGTGTTGTTTTGTTTTATTGATAATATATATTGGGTATTGGATGATTCTATTGCTTGTTTTGTTTCATTATTTTGTTTGTTGTTGTTGAAAGTATTGTTATGATTGTTATGTTTAAGATTTAAATTTTGTAATATTAATAATTTATTTATTTATTTATTTTGGTGGTTTATTGTTTTATTAATGGTTTGTATATTGATTGTTCTTTGTGTATATTTTTATTTGGTTATTTACTTGTTGTGTTTAGAATTTTAATTTTGTTCAGTTGGTTTGATTTAATGGTTTTTATGTTATTTTATGTTGTGAATTGATATTGGGTTTTCGAGCCAGACGTAAACTGGTGATATCCAGTATCAATTCATATTTATTTGCTTAGATTTTGTTTTACATTGTTTATTTATGAGTTATTTATTGTTGCTTGTTAGTTTGTTATATTTTTTATTGGTGTTTTTTAGGTTTGAATTTAGTTTTTGGTTGTTATCATTTGTTGTTCTTTTATTATTGTGTTGTTTTGTTTTATTGATGATATATATTGGGTATTGGATGATTCTATTGCTTGTTTGTTTCATTATTTTGTTTGTTGCTGTTGATCGTATTGTTATGATTGTTATGTTTAAGATTTAAATTTTGTAATATTAATAATTTATTTATTTATTTTGGTGGTTCATTGTTTTATTAATGGTTTGTATATTGGTTGTTCTTTGTGTATATTTTATTTGGATATTTGCTTGTTGTGTTTAGAATTTTAATTTTGTTCAGTTGGTTTGATTTGATGGTTCTTATGTTATTTTATGTTGTGAATTGATATTGGGTTGTCGAGCCAGACATAAACTGGTGATATCCAGTATCAATTCATATTTATTTGCTTAGATTTTGTTTTGTATTGTTTATTTATACTAGTTATTTATTGTTGCTTGTTAGTTTGTTATATTTTTATTGATGTTTTTTTTTTTTAGGTTTGGATTTAGTTTTTAGTTGTTGTCGTTTGTTGTTGTTTTATTATTATGTTGTTTTGTTTGTTAATGATATATATTGGGTATTGAATGATTCTATTGCTTATTTTGTTTCATTATTTTGTTTGTTGTTGTTGGAAATATTGTTACGATTGTTATGTTTTAAGTTTTATATTTTGTTTAGTTGATTTAACAGTTCTTTTGTTATTTTATGTTATTTTATGTTATGAATTTATTTGATACTGGGCTGTCAAGCTAGAACGAAACTGGTGATATTCAGTATCGATTCATGTTTATTTTTGTTTTAATTTTGTTTTATATTGTTTATTTTATGAATTATTTATTATTGTTGTGATTGTTATGTTTAAGGTTTTAGTTTTATTCAGTTGATTTGGGAATCTTTTGTTATTTTATGTTATGAATTGAGTTGATATTGAACTGTCGGGCCAGAAGTAAACTGGCGATGTTCAGTATCAGTTCATGTTTATTTTGTTTTGTTTTATTTTAATTTTGTTTTATATTGTTTATTTTGGGACTTATTTATTGTTGTTTGTTAGTTTGTTATATTTTTTTGGTGTTTTTAGGTTTATATTTAGTTTTTAGTTGTTGTAATTATTTGTTGTTCTTTTGTTATTGTGTTGTTCTGTTTTGTTAATGGTATTTATTTGGTATTAATTAATTCTACTGGGTATTTTGTTTTCGTTATTATTTTTATTTCTTATTGTTGAAGATATTGTTGTGAAATTTATGTTTGTGTTTTTGCTGGTTGTTTTGTTATGTTTGCTATTTGTTGTTATGTTGTGTGTGTAGTTTTTATTGTTGTTATGTTAAGGATTTAGTAGTTTTGGGTTGACATTTGTGCTTTCTTATTGCTAAATAGAAATGGATTGTTTATAGTTGCTTTTATATGTTATAAAAGTTTGTTATATTTTATCTATTTGCTGTTTTTGTTTATTTTATATGTTGTTTTGTATGTTTTCTGCATTTTCCGCATTTTTCAGCATTTTCCGCATTTTCCGCATTTTTCAGCATTTTTCAGCATTTTCCGCATTTTCCGCATTTTCAGCATTTTCAGCATTTTCCGCATTTTCAGCATTTTCCGCATTTTCAGCATTTTCCACATCCGCGCTGATCCGCTTTTTCCGCGTCCGCGTTTTCCGCGTTTTCCGCGTTTTCCGCATCCGCATTTTCCGCGTCCGCATTTTCCGCGTTTTCCGCACCCGTGCTGATCCGCTTTTTCCGCTTCCGCATTTTCCGCATCCGCAATCTGCTTCCGCGTTTTCCGCATCCGCGTTTTCCGCGTTTTTTGGACTTGTGTTTTTATTTGGGATTTTACAATGTTATGTTTGAGATTTAGGTTTTGTTGATTGATTATTTTGAGTGGATGTTTATATTGTGCGTTTATATTTGTATTTAGGTTTGATTTAGGTTTGATTGAATTCTTTTAGTGTTTTTATTATGTTTTTTAGGTGATTTTGGAAAGTTTCAAGTATTTGTTCTCTTTTGTGGTATAGGGTTATACTCTTGATATCTATATTGTTTACTGTGCAGATGTATGTTAATTTGTTTCTTGTGTTTTCGTATTTAGGGCAGTCAAACAGTAGGTGGTTTATTGTTTGAATTTGTGGGTTGGTTGGTTCACTACATGGGCAGTTTGGGTCTTGTGTTATTTTAAATCGGTGTAGGTATTTTTTGTGATATCCGTGTCCTGATATAAATTGTGTTATCTCAAAGTTTGGTTTTATTTTGTTAGTGAAATTTTTGAGGTCTTCATAGTTTGGAAAAGTTTCTTTGGTGTATTTGCAGTTATTTTCGTTGTTATACATGTTTTTAATTTGTTCGTGCATTTTTTCATAGTTAATTCTTTTGATGTATGATAGTGGGAATTTATTATATGTTGGTGTTTCATTAGAGTTTGCGACTTGTTTTGCGTGTGTGTCTGCTAGCTCGTTTCCTTGTATATTATTGTGGGCTTTAACCCAGATGAAAAGGATTTCTTTTTTGTTTTGTGTTTCTATTTGGTGGACGATTTTTTGTATATTTGCTGTGTGTATATTTTGCGAGTTGGGGTTTAGCATGTCTTGTAGTGCAGATTTGGAGTCAGTTATTACAGCAGCATTGATTTGTTTGAGTTGTACCCATTTGCATGCTTCACGTATTGCAATTTGTTCTGCTTGGAAGTTGGTACATACATTATGTAGTTTAATTGTTATTGTGTTTGTTTCTCCTCTTTCATTTTGGATTACTGCAGCTGCTCCTACCCCTCCTTCTTCATTTTTGCTTCCATCTGTGTATATATGGTGTGTTATATTTGCGTGGTTTACTAGTATATTTGATAGTTCTTCTTGGCTGTCGGCCTGCTTATATTGTATGGGTTTTCTGAGAGATGGGTGGAGTTTTAGATGTGGTTTGATTGGTTGTTCCATTGTTAATTCTTCTGTTGATATTGTTGTTTTATTTGTTATTCTTGTTTGTTCATTGTTGGCTATTGCTTTAAGTTGGTCGTTTATTGGTGGGAGTTCTGTTAATGTTATAGATAGTGGTGTGTTTAATGTTTTGAATCCTTTGACTATTTGTATGGCAATGTTCCTTTGAAGTGATGTTAAGAGTTTATTTATATATTTGTATTGAAGTGCTTCTTGCCATATTGAGGCTCCATAGGATATTATGGGTATTATAACTTGATTATATAGGATTTTTATGTTTTCCGAGTGTAGTCCCCATGTGGGCTTGACGTACATTTTAAGTTTATTATAAATGTTTTTTACTTTGCTTAATGTGTTTTTGACATGGTCTGTAAATTTGAGTTTATTATCAATGTGTATTCCTAGGTATTTTATTATTTTTTCATTTGGTATTGTTTGGTCGTTTATTTTGATGTTCATTTTCTTTGCTTTGTTGGTGAAGGCTATTAGTTGTGTTTTTTCAGTGCTGAAGGTTAATTTATTTTTGTGCCCCCATACGGTGATTGAATTGATTGTTCTGTTTATTATTTGTTCTAGTTGTTTAGTATCTTTGTGTGTTCCAATTATTAATATATCATCTGCATATGCTTGTATTTTTATTGCTGTGTTGGTTGTTTTATTTAGTAGTTCATCTAGTAGGAGGTTCCACATTAGTGGGCCACATACAGAGCCTTGTATGCAGCCACGCGTTGTTTTTCTGTTTATTTCTTCGTCGGCTAGTCTTATTAGTACTTCTCTGTTATTTGTGTAGTTCATCATTGTGTTATATATATTTTTGGGGCATTTGTAGTTTTTTAGTTGTTGAAAAATTGCTGGCCACCAGGCATTGTCGAAGGCTCCTTTTATATCTAGGGAGACAATCGCGACTTGTAGGTTTTGTTTTTTGGCTTTTTTGATTATGTTTAGGGCGTTGGTTATTGCTGTTATAGTTGAGTTTTGTGTTTTGAAGCCGTATTGTCTTTTGTTGTCTAGTTTGTTAATATAGATGTGGTGGGTTATTCGTTCATGTAATAGTTTTTCGTAGAGTTTTCCAAATACTGGGATTAATCCTATTGGTCTGTATGCAGTTGTTTGATCGTATTTTTGTTTATTTGGTTTGGGTATTATTTTTGCAACTGCTTTTTTCCATTCATCAGGGAAATATTCTAGTTCGAGTGCTCTGTTGATTATTTTGGTGATTATATTTGGATAGGTTTCTGTAAATCTTAAGCAGATGTCTGCTGTGAGTCCGTCGTGTCCAGGGGCCTTTTTTGGGCTCATTATTCTGAGATTTTCTAAGATTTCATGTGTTGTGAAGGGTGGGTCATTATTGGTATTTGGTGGTTCACTTGCATAATTTCTTATGTGTGCTTGAATGTCGTTGTCTTGTGTATCTTCTGGGTATAATGCATTTATTAAGATGGTACCAGTTTCCTTAGCTGTTTTTGTGTATGTTCCGTCAGGTTTCTTTAGAGTGGATGGTGGTTGGTTTAGGGGTTTTGTTTTTATTAGTTTATTTGTTATGGTCCACACGTCGTCAGGTCCTTGCATGTTGCAGAAGTTCTTGAAGTTTTCAGTTAGCGTTTTCTGGATTGTTAGTGTGTATTCATTTTTGGTTTTTTCTCTTTCATTTATTATGCTTTCTAGGTTTATGCCTCTTTTCTTTGCTCTTGATAGTTCGTGATGACTTTTGATTACTTTCTTTTTGAGTTCGTCTAGTTGTTGTGTCCACCAGTGTGGTTTGTTTTTGTTTTGTTGGTGCTTGGGTATTTTGTTACGGCAGATTTTATGTATTATTTTGGTGAGTTTTTTAACGTATTCGTTTAATTGTTGTCTATTCATGTTTGATATTTCATTTATGATTTGTGTGCTGTCTCCTATTTGTCTTTCAGTTTCTTCTTGAAATTCTTTAATTCTGCCTTCACTCCAAAAGTTTGTGTTAGTTGTGTTGTATTTCCATGTTGAATTTTTTATGTTTTTGGTTATTTGTTGGTTAGGGTTTGTTCCAAGATCTATGTTGAATTTAATTGCAAAGTGGTCAGACACTGTGCAGATTTCTTTGTCGATTTTCCATTCGTTTATGTTTATATTTTGGTGGTTGTTTGTTGTGATTGTTAAGTCTATGTTTGATGTTCTTAGTTTTTTATGTGTTACTGTTTGATAGGTATAGGAGTCAGGGTCATTTTTGTTTATTATTATTAGTCCATTTCTAATAGCTAGGTTTTCTATTTGTTCACCTCTTTTGTTATTTTTAATTGATCCCCATGTAGTGTTCCATGCGTTAAAGTCTCCTGTTATTATATGTGTGTCATTTTGGTTGTTACTTATGAATTGTTCTAGTTGGTTTATGGTATTATTGTGGTCTATTTTGGGTTCTACGTAGATTGAGTGTAGAAAGATGTTATGTCCTTGTTTGTTTTTTAGCATTATTGTTGTTGTGTTGTTTGTGGTATTTTGATTTTCTAATAGTGCGCAGAATTTGTTATTTTTAATTGCAATTGCTGTTTTGACTCTGTTTTGTTTAGTGTTTATTTCATTATATTTTTGATATACAGTATATCCATTTATTGGTTTTACATGTGCTGTATTGCCTGTGTATGGTTCTGTTAAGAATATTATATCTATTTGATTTTTAGTTGTGTACGCTATAACTTCGTTGTGTGCTTGGTAGCTTTTATTATAATTTAATTGTACGCATTTAATTGTTGTCATTTTTATTTATTATAGTTGCTTGCTTTTTAGGGAATTAATTTGTTTAGTTATTTGCTTACCTTGTTAACAGATTATGCCACTTGTTGTCCTGATACTAGTTGTTCTATGGGCGGGAGATACAATGTAGCAAGAGTTTATAATATTTAAGCTAGTTTCAAAGAAGATATATAGTCTAGAGTTACACAATTTCAGTAGTTGTTATATTCTAGTTATAAACTTATTCTAGTTACTTATCTAATGTTGTGTTCTTCTTCCCTTTGCGTTTCTTCGCTGTTCTGTTGTTGTGTTGTAGTTTGATATTTTGATTGGTATTTTCTTTTGTCTTCAGTTCTTCTTTTTGATTTGTTTAGTTGTGTTGGTAGTTCTGGCTTGGATTTAGGTTTGTTCTTAGATTTATTATTGTGTTGTATTGTAGTTTAATGTTTGACTTGTATATTCCTTTATTTCGGTTCGCGTTATTGGGTTGTTTGTCTTCTTGGTAGTTCTGATTTGAATTAGTTAGTAGTTGTTCCTTGATCTATGTGTTCTTTGATTTCTGTGCTGTTCTGTTTCAGGAGTAGTTTTCGTGATCTAATACTTCCGCGTTATGTTACTTTCGTTTTTGCTTTCTTCAGTTTGTGCAGTTGTTGTTGTTGTTCTCTTTTCCTCACAGGTTATTTGTTATTTTGCACTTATTGTTCACTCACTCACTTGTTATATTTGAGTTTATTTGGATTTTTTCCGCAGGTTTCTGCAGCCCGTATCTGCAGAAGCTTCCGCGATTTTCCGCGTCCACTTGTTCCGCGTTTTCCGCGTCCGTACTGATCCGTTTTTTCCGCGTCCGCGTTTTCCGCGTTTTCCGTGTTTTCCGCGTCCGCACTCTTCCGCAATGCTCACCTTTCACTCACTCTTTCACAATCTGCACCTTACACACTTTTCTGCTTTTTCCGCGTTTTCAGCGTTTTCCGCGTTTTCAGCGTTTTCCGCGTTTTCAGCGTTTTCCGCGTTTGCAGCGTTTTCCGCGTTTTCAGCGTTTTCCGCGTTTTCAGCGTTTTCCGCGTTTTCCGCGTCCGCACTCTTCCGCAATCCTCACCTTTCACTCGCCCTTTCACAATCTGCACCTTCCGCACTTTTCCGCGTTTTCAGCGTTTTCCGCGTTTTCAGCGTTTTCCGCGTTTTCAGCGTTTTCCGCGTCCGCACCCTTCCGCAATCCTTACCTTTCACTCGCCCTTTCACAATTTGCACCTTCCGCACTTTTCCGCGTTTTCAGCGTTTTCCGCGTTTTCAGCGTTTTCCGCGTTTTCAGCGTTTTCCGCGTTTTCAGCGTTTTCCGCGTCCGCACTCTTCCGCAAACCTCACCTTTCACTCGTCCTTTCACAATCTGCACCTTCCGCACTTTTCCGCGTTTTCAGCGTTTTCCGCGTTTTCAGCGTTTTCCGCGTTTTCAGCGTTTTCCGCGTTTTCAGCGTTTTCCGCGTTTTCAGCGTTTTCCGCGTCCGCACTCTTCCGCAATCCTCACCTTTCACTCGCCCTTTCACAATCTGCACCTTCCGCACTTTTCCGCGTTTTCAGCGTTTTCCGCGTTTTCAGCGTTTTCCGCGTTTTCAGCGTTTTCCGCGTTTTCCGCGTTTTCAGCGTCCGCACTCTTCCGCAATCCTCACCTTTCACTCGCCCTTTCACAATCTGCACCTTCCGCACTTTTCCGCGTTTTCAGCGTTTTCCGCGTTTTCAGCGTTTTCCGCGTTTTCAGCGTTTTCCGCTTTTTTCCGCGTCCGCACTCTTCCGCAAACCTCACCTTTCACTCGCCCTTTCACAATCTGTACCTTCCGCACTTTTCCGCGTTTTCAGCGTTTTCCGCGTTTTCAGCGTTTTCCGCGTTTTCCGCGTTTTCCGCGTTCGCACTCTTCCGCAATCCTTACCTTTCACTCGCCCTTTCACAATTTGCACCTTCCGCACTTTTCCGCGTTTTCAGCGTTTTCCGCGTTTTCAGCGTTTTCCGCGTTTTCAGCGTTTTCCGCGTTTTTCCGCGTCCGCACCCTTCCGCAAACCTCACCTTTCACTCGCCCTCTCACAATCTGCACCTTCCGCACTTTTCCGCGTTTTCAGCGTTTTCCGCGTTTTCAGCGTTTTCCGCGTTTTCCGCGTTTTCCGCGTCCGCACTCTTCCGCAATCCTTACCTTTCACTCGCCCTTTCACAATTTGCACCTTCCGCACTTTTCCGCGTTTTCAGCGTTTTCCGCGTTTTCAGCGTTTTCCGCGTTTTTCCGCGTCCGCACTCTTCCGCAAAACTCACCTTTCACTCGCCCTTTCACAATCTGCACCTTCCGCACTTTTCCGCGTTTTCCGCGTTTTCAGCGTTTTCCGCGTTTTCAGCGTTTTCCGCGTTTTCAGCGTTTTCCGCTTCCGCACTCTCACTCACTCACTGTTTCACAATCCTCACTTTCCGCACTGATCCGCTTTTTCCGCGTCCGCGTTTTCCGCGTTTTCAGCGTTTTCCGCGTTTTCAGCGTTTTCCGCGTTTTCAGCGTTTTCCGCGTTTTCAGCGTTTTCAGCGTTTTCCGCTTCCGCACTCTCACTCACTCACTGTTTCACAATCCGCAATTTCCGCACTGATCCGCGTTTTCCGCAAACACACTGATCCGCTTTTTCAGCGTTTTCCGCGTTTTCCGCTTCCGCGTTTTCCGCATCCGCTTTTTCCGCTTCCGCGTTTTCCGCGTTTTCCGCTTCCGCGTTTTCCGCGTTTTCCGCGTTTTCCGCATCCGCACCAGCGGAGCTCCGGTGGACGCGTGCGCTCTCGACGACGGCTCGAGAGCGTGTCTGCCAACGAATTAGGAATGATAAATTCGTTGCATTTTGCAGTCTTTGTCAATTCGATAGAAGCCAGTTTTTGACGCTGTTAATACTTCGTAGGTACGATCGATCAAAATTAATCCTGACCCATTGGAAAATAAAGGCAATGACATTTTAAGTCTTTGTTAAGACAATAAAAGTTATTCTTTAACGCTGTTAATACTTCGTAGGTACGATCGATCAAAAATAATCCTTAACCATTGTAAAATAAAGGCAATTACATTTTACAGTCTTTGTCAAATCAATTAAAGCTAGTTTGATAGATTCTACCGTTGTTCATAATTCTATTTGCTCAATAGTACTAAAGTATCTAGCTGTAAAATTTCGAATAAAGGGACGTCTATTTTTGGTAATATCGATGTAGCCCAACTTGGCAGTCCAATATCGGCTACTATCTCCAATATATAATTACTTGTTATTGGTAGGTCTTTATAACCGAGAAGTTTTCCATTTTAAATAATGAAAACCTTACGTTGAATGGTTCTAAACGATTGATATTGAAAATTGCTATTAGCTTAATGTACGCTAAATTGAAATGGTACATTTAATAATGTTGCATATACAAAGCATTGCCAATGACATGGCATTCCAAATGGGAAATGACAAAGAATAATAAAAAACCAAAAGATTCCGGGTAGGCTCGGCCATTAGTGTATATTACTAGGAAGGATGTAAATGAGTAAATTCTGTTAACTATATTAATGTTCTAAACAGTAGTGAATTCTGCTTTCAAATCTGATGTTTCCAATGAATCAAACAGCAGTTTCTTATTAAATGATCCCTGGAAACTGCCCACGCTACTTTGATTTGCTTCTTGATATTATTAGTGACTAAGGTTAGTTCTGCTATATCTCAAAATTTGGCTGAGTGATTTAGCTTATTTCAACCATGCTGATGTAGCAATAGATATTATTAAATTTTTAATTAAGATACCTATAGATAAATGAGTGAATGTTGATTTAACCCTTAACTAGGCGCATTAAAAAAATCACCCAATTAGGCGCATGGGGTCTTGAGTGACCCCAAAAAAACATTGGGAAAGGAATGCCAAAAATAAATAAAACTTAATGTATTTTATAGTAATTAATAAAGTTTTTTAATATAATTAACTTTAAGAAACGAAAACATAGCTGGAACATTATATTTAATAATAATAAAAAAAAATGTAACCTCTCTTTAAAATATTTTTTTTTGGCATGGCCGAGAGCAACTTAAAAAAAATAATAATCAGTCTCATTAGCGGAATCTTCTGTTCTGCATCCGATGCAGTAAACCCTCGAGTTTTGCTGACAAACAAATTTATGACACTTGAACCATTTTGTTGGCACTTTTTTTGTCGTCCTTTCTAAGACATGATGAACAGCGCCCGCGCTTAGCTGTCGATTGTTGGACCGTCTCTTCCACATCATGACCTTCACGGAGCCGTTTTTTTTGTTGTCATTGGTACAGCACGTAGTTGTATGCGACGTTTTTGGGGATCCTCCACAAGTGCTGCTGCCAATTTCTTCAAAAAAATCCGTCTTGCATATGTGATACCATACCATTTCTTGCATACTCTTTGACTCCCGGTAAGTGAAGAATAATATTTTGTGCTCGGGTCCTTGCTGTGTTCGATGGTGGTACTTAAGACCATTTCAGTTTCGGGCCATTTCTCTGAGTATGTCGAAATAAAAAATAGTTAGGTACCTTCCGATGGTTCAGAGATATCTTGAATATCTTCAGACTCTTCAATTTCGCTTTCTGAATCATGAGTAGGTACTAGGTATCAATAGCGGTATCGTTTACCTTTTCGTCTACAGAATCCGAACCAGCTACATCTTGCTCTTCATCGGACATTTGCTCCAGCCATTGCAATATTTATTATTCGTTTGACATTTCAAATCAGTAAAAAACTGGAAAAAAAGATCAAAAGAAGCTCAAAAATACAAGAAGCAATTACGCAGTATAGAAATACACACTTACAAAGAAAAACATTATACAATATATTAATATAAACTAAAAGAAAATACAAAAGTAAAAACTTACCTCCGCCAAAAAATGTTACGTAACTGGTCGCATGGGGTCAGCGCTCAAGAGAGCAGCGATACATGCCCACGCGTTAATGTTCTGGACGAGACTAATTTGCGTACCCCACGGGAAGTGAGGAAGCTAGAAAGAGCGTGGGCGCGATCTAAACACTGTAAATCAAGTTTTTTTTCAATTTCAAGGGGCCCTGACCCCATGCGCCTAATTAAGGGTTAACAAAGAAGAGTGTAGTTGCGCCGTAAATGATTTAGAATGCCAGTCTTCTTTGTACAGACAACAGCACGTTCGGTTACCACAAACTGTCAAATTTTCCCAATCGATTATACACTTTATATTAAATATTTTTAGGTTGAAAATAGTTTGGAGAAATTTGACAGTTTTGTATAGCCCGACGTGCTGTTGACTGTGCATGGTTTAATTCTAAACTTTTTTTCATTAAACTTTGATTTTAATCGACGCTATCGTGGTGAAGTGGTCAGTAATGCTGCCTACACATCGGGCGGTCCGGGTTCGAGTCCTGGTAGTGGCATATGTTAGTGTGATGAACACGAACATTTGTTCACGAGCCATGGTTGTTTATATATTTATTTAAGCTTATTTATGAAATATCTAGATTATAATGTATACTTTCCGTTATCTAGTATCCATAGCACAAGATCTTAGTGATACTTAATTTGGGCTAGATAATTGGTGTGAGCGTGGAAATTATTATTATTATTATTCTTTATTACCACATATCTTTCAAACGGCTGTACGGATTTCTATATTTAAGGTATCGTTAGATTTGTCTTGACAGCCCAAGTGTTTTTAGGTAAGTGATGTTAAAAAACCGGCCAAGTGCGAGTCGGACTCGCACACCGAGGGTTCCTCGGTATAAACTGCTGTATCTTTTGATCGCGTTAACTTAGAAGTTTGATTTTTTCACTGCTTAAAGGGACAATAGACCTAGGTATTTGGTATAAATTTCAATTTGATACCTTTATTCGTTCGTGAGAAATAAGGTAGTAAGTTTCATTTTATTAAAATATTTTTATTATATTATATATCTAAAAAAATGTGATTTTCGCAATTTTTCCTATATTTGCATTATATGACAATGCTTCATGCCAAATTTCAAGATTCTGAGTTTACGGGAAGTATCCTGTAGGTTTTGATTCCTTTGCGAGTGTCGGAAATTTGTTGAAAATATCGACATAATCGGCTGTATCTTTTGATTGGCTTGGCTTAGAAGTTTGATATTTTCACAGCTTAAAGAGACAATAGACCTGAGTATTTCATGTGAATTTCAGCTTGATACGTCCACGCGTTCTTGAGATAAAGGGTCTTGACAGACAGACAGACGGACAACAAAGTGATCCTATAAGGGTTCCGTTTTTTCCTTTTGAGGTACGGAACCCTAAAAAACAACATAGTGGCTGTGAGGTCCTATTATTAGTAGTAAGAAAAAACTCTAGAATTCATCAATGTGGATATCGAATTAAAGGGATATAAGGATTTTAAAAAGGTACATCGTGACCAAATTAAATAAAAAAAAAAAATATAAATTTATAAAACCCGCCTACATAAAAAGACAATTAGTCAACTGAAAAGATGGAAACAAAATCAAATATTTAAGGCAAACTTAAAACATATTGATGGTAGTTTTTAGACCTTTTGTTCAACATAGTAACATGCAGTCGGAGGCATAGAATTTATTAATAAGTCATTCATAATGTCATAAAAATTCTTAAAGGCTTTTAGTTCTTTTTACGACGGAGGAAAACCTTATTCAAAAAATTTTGGTCCCCTACCCGCGCATTTAGTAACATATCTTATCTAATGGTTGTTGATAATGCTCGACAGCACCTTCCCAAATAAAGTGCGTTGGAGTGAAGTGTGTGATCATTATATACTTGTTAACGATTATTATCAAGTACAACCTTTTCAACTTTGATACCATACAATACAAGACAACTTCTAATTTTATCCATTTGCGACAAGAACAGGCTTTTATCCATAAAAAAGGTATTGAATTTCAGACTCATGAATGAGGCCATCCCATTAACTTTTTCTCGGAAGAATCTCTTGAGGAATCGTTGACCTTTAAAGGTATGAATTACACTATCCAACCAATGTTACAATCTTGAAGAAAACTGCCATGTTTTTATAGATATTTTTTGTCCGTCTTCGGGAATGGCTACGAACTAAAATCATTATATTAACTAGCTGACCTACCACGCGTTCCTTTGGTTAATAGCAATAAAAACTATTAATGTCAATAATTGAGATAAAAAGAGTCTATAGTCATATTAATCAAGTCATTAAAATTAGAAATCCGTAAAATTCAACTTTTTAATTCTATCATTATGTTTTCACTATCATCACTAACCCGTAAAACCCTCGCCAGTTCCGCCACGTTAATCCTGTCAAAATCAATCCTTGTTTTGACTAATCCCCACAGCTTATGTGAGGAGAATATACAATGTGATCACAAGAATAACAGTGTGAAATTATTATGGCCTTGTTGCTTAAAGGTTATGGCATACTTATCAATTCACAAAGGGATTGTAATCGTATCGCCTTTCGTCTCGCCGCGCGCTACCAAATTTGATGAGCAGTTACTCGGCTACGGCGTAGGCTTTACTAAAAATGAAAAGAAAAGTAACAAATTCATTAAAACTTTTTTTTTATAAAAAGGTCAAGCAAATGACTCCATTCCACCTGATGATAAGCAGTGGAGTCTAAATGCAAAGATAGCTAGTGCGAGAGATAAACTGCCGCGCTAGCCACCCTCGCCTTGCCGACCTGCAAGGTCCTTCACGCCTCTTTTGAATGACCCGACCCGGGATTGTAGGAAGGAGGGAACACATGTGCTGGCAGTGAATTCCATTTCTTGACTGTGTGACAAAGAAACGAATTGCCGAATTTCTTAGTTCGCGTTGGAATGGTAGCCACAGTATGTCCTTTAAAGGAAGGGAGATGGTGGGATTAGGGAAAAAGAGCTTGTCCTGAGGCGAGGCGATGTCGTTACGTTGCTGATAAGTGTGCGTTACTAGTTTTATAGGTATCTACTGAAGCGATGGTTACCAAAATTATGTAGTTTTGTAATAGGTTAGTGTATGATAAAAAAACCTTTTCTCTCAAAACGCAAAATTTTATCCAAAAACGCAGAATTCGGGTCGGGACGCAGCGCAATATTTCTGTAAAACCTATTATATAGCCGTACTATCCTCTTAAAAACTAAGCCCTATATTGTACTACTTCCTATGTAAAATATGTTTAGGGAAAGCTATAAAAGTATTTTGCATAGTTAATGCATCCTGAACTCACGGTGTATAAAAATTGCCATGATTTGATGATGTGGGGAGGAATAAATAAATTTATTATGAGACAAAAACGAATGCGGCAGCCGAGTTCATTGCATTGGAAAGAGGGGAGTCATGATCGTGCCCAGGACGTGTGACCCAGGCAGGCTAAGGAGACCCCCCACTCTGGTGACAAGGCGCACGTAAATTGCGCAGATCCCAGAGTGTCCCCATAAGGCCTTAGGAGGGTACCGGTGGGTTTTAGTGGAGTAGGACTGGCGCTATTCCGCGCCAATGAGTCTCACACACGCCGTGCGCCCAGTCAGCGTGCGGTATGGATTTCCCATCGACACAAAAAAAGGCTAAGGAGACCCCTGATGATGCACCGGCACTCCCCTTAAATAACCTGGCTTCTCTCTCTGCCTATCCATATTTGATACAATCCCGCGGGAGCCGCTTCAGATACGTGTCCAAGTACAGAGCTTCTGGAGGTTTTTTTTTATACCATATTGGTGGCAAACAAGCATACGATCCGCCTGATGGTAAGTGGTCACCGCAGCCTATGGACACTTAAAATACCAGGGGTATCACACGTGCGTTGCCGACCTAGCAAAAACTTTTTCACACCTTTCTTGAAGACACCCATGTTGTAGTCCTTAGGGAAAAACTCGACAGGGAGTTCATTCCACAACCGAAGCGTACGTACGTACGAACCGAAGGTTCTAGACAAACCTAGGTCTTTTAGCTGGAATACCCCTCGCGCCTACCTCTATCGCATACAAACTAATGTTATAGCCATTTTTCGTTAATTAGTTTTGAAAATCAAGAAATTCATTAGTTTTTATAGCGTGGTCTGTGGGGATGTTTGCTTCCTAGGGAACAGTCAGCTTTTATTACTTTCAAATTCCAAATTCCAAACATCAAACACTCTTACTCACTTGCGCGATTCGTATTCCAATCAACCACAACAAGGTTTTAAACTCATTGCCTCTCAATATACTCAATAAATAAACAAACTTGGACCTCTGTGAAGGACGAGTTCACGACGCATCTCACAAACTTTCGTCATAGTACTTTGAACTTTTGTCTTTACGTCGTAAAATTGAATATTGATCTAGAAATTTAGCAGTTCGTATAACTTCTGTAACGCCTGTTTAGCATGAATAGAGCGGCAGTTCACAATGACAGCCGATCGATTTGACGATGCATATTTACCGTAGACAATACCTCTACCAAAAGCACTACCTTTTCATAATGCAAGAGTATAGTAGCCGAATTCATCAGCTAAAGGAACTAGCTATCTCAAATCCAACCTGGGTAAGATGGTGATATAAGGCAGACACCAAATGAAGTGGCACTAATACACACCAACCTTACTTGGAAATGCCAGGTGGTGCTCTGCACAGGATTCAGAAACTATCTCATAATCTTTAACAACACACGCGGGATAAGGGAGGGTAGTGCTTAGTGACCAGGATACAATGGTATTTATGTTATTACTAAGACTATTTTATGTTTAAGAAATCGTTATGTCTACGCCTGTTGCAGAAAGGCTTGTTTGTATTATGTACGTTGATCTACTTAGGAGCCCAAGTTTGACTTAAATCTAAGCGATTTCTTCCAATATAATAGCATAATGGATATGTAATGTGTATGAATATCTTTGGATAATCATTGAACTGGGCCGCCCGAGATCTGCCTTAACTTGCCAATCACACAGATAGTATTTTTGTGCATTAGATATTAGACTCTCCCAGAAACAGTCAAAAAAATATAAACCTGATCACTTCTAAGTACTAAAAAATATAACTATTTTTAAAAAAATAATTACCTGACGTGTGGTCGAGAGTTTTATGGTCCAGTAGCCACCTAAGCCGTAATTGCATACTCGCCAATATACTATCGGACTTAACTCATGATACCATAAGATATTCGTTATAACCTTAACACCTGTAAACTCATATGATCCGCAACATCAGACTAGTTTACAGCGTTTGTCTTATTAATCAACGACACGGCCAGCTGCTATTATTATTGGATTAGCGAGTCACTGTTGAATACACTATGATTAATGTGCCTGAACACAATGTGCCGTTAACTTTGCGGAAAGACTTTTATTAGGAATATTAATTTAGTAACGTATACCGGTCTGTGTTAAGCCAATTGATTTAAATGTTTTTCATTTGTTCCTATTCTTATTTAAAATCGCAAAGTTTCTATTAAAATCAAAACCGTACGTTATTTTAAGAGACTGCACCTTATAGCTTCAGTTTACGCATTTCCAATGTTACTAGTTTTGAATCTTTATCACATCACCGACGTATGTTACGTAGAACGTGCAAAGTGTCAAATAATAACAAATAATAAAATGTAGATTAAATGTAAATGTAGACAAAGGAAATATGTATATGACATTGACAGAAAAAACTTGATGAATGGCATATAAATTATTTTCTATTTTCTTCTGAGGTAGAGTTATCACTGCAGTTTTTAAACGCAATGAGTTATGGGCTGTTATTGGAATGCAATCGTCTTTTAAAAAGACAATGATAAAATGATTAATTATAACATTCTATATCATAATTATATATATTATCTATACTAATATTATAAAGCTGAAGAGTTTGTTTGGTTGATCGCGCTAATCTCAGGAACAGTAGTTCCTGAGATTTAAATTGAATAATTATTTTTGTGTTGGATAGCCCATTTATTGACAAAGGCTATAAGCTATATTTAAAAAAAAACTCCACGCGGCAAAGTTGCGGGTAGATAAATAAACGTTTACTGACGGAATCCGTAATCCTACAGAGAACAAAGATAAAGTCCTAACCAATATTACTTATTTAAATTACCACATAAAAGTGCTAATTGAAATATGTTCAATAGTGATTAGTGGAAAATAACACTAACTATACATAGGTCACTAGTTTTAGTCTTCGAAATCAAACCACTATCACTTTAGGGATAACCAATGAAATGATACTAAACCAGGTTAAAAGTTGCCTGTATGAGGGTTGTGATCAGAGTAGATAAAGCAAAATTATATCTACTAAGGAGCCCAATTTGGACTTAAATCTAAGTGCTTACATAAATTATGCCAGAATATGTGATATTTACTTTTTAATGCTCAAAAAGCGTATTCAGAAATAGTTCGAATGGGGCCGATTGACTTACGAAAGCTAGGTCCAGGGTCAAAGATAAATATTTAATAGCTCCCAATACTAATACTTTGACTTGCCAAAGGGAACCTTAATACATACGACTGAAGGCACCTCTGTTAACAAACTAACAAAAAGTATGTTTGTGTACCAAAACCTGCTCCAAATCTATTGATCCAATTTCGTGCGAATGTAAGTGATTGAAAAAAGGTACCTAAGATTCTGATTTAATATTTATTTATAGAACGAAAATAGGAGAGAGAAAGTACAGATAGCGTCGTAGACTTTTTTTTATAAAAAAAAAAACCTGATGTTAAGCAGAAGTGGAGTCCAAATTTGATGATAACTGGCGCGAGAGATAAACTGCCGCGCTAGTCACCCTCGCCTTGCCAACCTGCAAGGTGCTTCTTCACGCCTCCTTTGAATGACCCAGGATTGTAGGAAGGAGGGAACACGTGTGCTGGTAGTGAATTACATTTCTTGATTGTGCGACAAAGAAACGAGTTGCCAAATTTCTTAGTTCGCGTTGGAATGGTAGCCACAGTTTGTCGGTGACAACGTAGACCAGCACGCGTAGTCCTTAGAAGGAAAGGAGATGGTGGGATTAGGGAAAAAATCTCCTCAGAGCACTCGCCGTGGTACAGACGGTAGAACGCACTCAATGATGCAACATCGTGACGCAATTGGTAAGCCTCAATATGTTTGTTAACCTCTTCGTCGCCGATGATGCATTCATCTGAAAGATAGCGTCAAACTGCATTTTCGTAAAAGTGCGCCATAAGATTCTCCTCGCTTTACAAAACTATAAGTGCAAATTAAAATATCTCTCTGTACTTAGTGGTTTTAATATATAATTTCTTTGCAAAGTCTCGTCACATCGCTTATAAATTAGGTTCTTCTTCTTCTTTAAATAAATGGCGTCCGCGATTTATAACGCATTTCGCCAATGTCAAGTAAAAATGCACTTAGAGTAACAAACAATTGTACGGTAGATTAAGATTAAAAATGGAGTCTCTCAACAGCAACAACTCGGGAGAAACTCCATAGATTAGGTTTAAAAAATCCAAGAAATGTGACAATTTTGACGTAAATCGAGTGCACGCCCTTAAGTATATTAACTTATTTTTATAGTTTTAAATTTTAATGTTGAATTAATTTTTAATTATTCATTACGCAATTTATTTCATTGGAATATTATTATTAATTGAATTAGATTGATTGACTTTACTTACTTATTTTTATTTTATTTACTATAATATTAAGAATGGACATTGTATCAAAATATGGATGATATCGGAAATAAATGGAATTGAATTAAGTAACTACGTAACGATAGTGGTTCAGCAGCGTCGCTTCCACGACTCGGCTATAGCGAGGCAACGCCGCGCTGACGGCTTTCGTGAGCTTCTCCAGGGTCAGGCAATGATGTTACGTAGCTGATTAGTCTGCATTACGGTATGGAGTTTCTTACAAAGACTAAGACCCGTATTACAGAACGACACTCAGAAATCAATCATGTCTTTAGAATCGTTTGTCACTTTCTATCAAGCACAAAGTGATAGAGACGTACGACGCTCAAGTCGGCTTTGACTCTTGAGACTCATTCTATAATACGTGCCTAAATGAGTCGAGTTTTAAAGAAATAACATTGCTCACGTGTTGAATAAATATCTATTGGTCTATTAGTGGTCGTCGTCATGTGTTTTCTTCTGTCATCCTTCATGATTAGTTGCCATTTCAGCTAATGCTAATAAGGTATACAATTTCAAATTTCTAATTCACAATATTGTAAGGGAAGACGTCTTAAATCACATTTTTTATGTGTGTGTGTGTGTGTGTGTGTGTGTGTATACATATGGTTAATAATTAATCATATATATACACACACACACACACACACACACACACACACATAAAAAATGTCATAATTCAAATGTTCAAGTCTATAATAATAATTATTATAGACTTGAACATTTGAATTATAGCTCTTTCCAAATCAATGCTATGAAAACTGTAAAGGGAGGATAAAACATGTTGAGTTTCTTGCTGGTTATTCTCAGAATAAGGCCTCCTGGTAGACTCTTGAACCGATGGCATCAAATTGACTTTCATAGGTGTACAAATTGTACCTAAATAAATAAAGAAATTTTGACTTGATTTGACTTTAAGGAGGTTAAAACATCCTTCTTGGCTGTATCATCTTTTACATCGTCAATTCATCTTTTTAATCGACTCCAAAGGAGGAGGTTCTGAACTCGACTGTATGCTTTTTTATGTGTGTTTTACTTCATAACTTTTTACTGGGTATACCGATTTTGATAATTCTTTTTACATTTGAAAGCTGGTGCTTGTCACTTGGTCTTATTTAAATTTAAGCGAGATCAGAAGAATAGTTTCTGAGTTATCCTTCTTATTGCGTATTTAATTGATGACGATGGTATCCTTCTCATTTTATTACTTGTTTGTCTAAAAGATCTACAAATTTAGAAATAAAAAAATATTTTTAAAAATTAAACGTTTTTGAGGTCAGCGCCAACCTCAATATTTGGAATAAGCGTATGCATTTGTCTCTGGGACCGATCTCAAAAAAATATTTAGATTTCTTTAAACATATTTTTTTTTTATTTCTGCGTTTTTGTTTTGAAGGCGTTTTTCTTATTTAAAAATAATTTTCTTCAGTCTTCTTCCCTCTATGTCCATTCACATTCTTTCTTTGACATATTACGGCAGATTTTGCGAATAGAGCCAAGTTGAGAGAGAGTAAAAATTAGTTCATCATACATCATCAAGACATCGTGTATGTTTATCCGCTATCATAACGTAAGCTCATTCTAGAGAATTGATGTAAGCATGTGAAAAACACATATACCGCCTAACGGTTACACCTGTAGACTTCAGTTTGTTCGGAAGCTTTAAAAGGAGTCATCTTAATTACGATTAAAATAGCAGAAAACGAGATTATACTGCCTTTTTTTTTAATTTTTCGCATCTTTCGAACAAAGAATACCGAAAAAACAAAGGTACAATACCTAAATATCTTTTTCATATATTTTGTTAGTAACCATGTAAGTTAAGGTTAACTATTAGAAGCAAATTTTCAATGCAATTCCCCTCCTTCCCAATTCATTCAATCAAGTATAGTCTTTTTAGCTTTTAGTAATACAACTGTAGATTAATTATAAATAGGCCTAAGTTATGACGTCAACTACAAAAAAATTACTGACGCTCCCTAAGAATATCACAATAAAAAAATATTTGTAATTAGAGTAATTTGGCATTGTCCATGACCTATTTCAAAGACTAAATCATTATTACAATCTTCCAGAATACTAAACTATTATGAGAAATTCCTAAAACTAAATTAAAACTTAAAAGAAAGATTAAAGACTGCATAAAAAATATTATTAAATCCTAACGGCCAGTTGCACCAACTTTTTTGTTCTAAAATTTTGTAATTTTTTAAAACTAAATTATGATTATATTGAAACTGGCGTCCGAATTTTAAAATAATATTGCTGACCTAGTGACGTAAGTACGAAGCTTGGCAGATAGCTTCGTATCGTGGTGTTCCCCTGTTACCTTTTTACTACAGACAGTGTATTAAAATTAATGACTATTTTTAATAACATGTAAAACCTATTTCTATGTTCAAGTAGTAACTGATAACTCGTACTCCAACTGATACCGCAAATTAAAAATATTTCATGGAAATTCAACTAATAATGCGGTTTATTTTATTGTACTTAGCTTGTAAATCTTTCAGCAAAAAATTGTATAGATGTAATAAATTTTCAATTCACTCCAAAACATTTCAAGATAAAGTGCTTAGAGAATTCTCATAAGTGTATTTTATTAAAACATTAAATTAATACTATAAAGTATAATAAAATATTTTTTTTTAATAAAGCAATTTACAATGTGTCATTTTAAAATAAAGTAATGTTATTAATAATACCTATAGGCTAAAGTTTCACTAAATTCTCATTTGCAAATTTACTAGAATGACCGCACAATTTAAAATAGTTCACATAATAAAATGTCCTTACCTTGTAAAAGTAGTTTTGTAAAGCTTAAGCCGGTCTAACGTTGATACAGTTATTCACAATTAATTAACGCGTTTCAATTATTCAGTTTTAACACGAAACTTTATAATAAAAATAACACACAATAATCATAAACAACTCCACTTATTACCCAAAAACGGAATAGTTTTCGGTGTCACGCAACCGGGTTATTTAATTCCACCTCGAACTGTTGGTTTCTTACATTGGACCCGAACAACCGCACTGCGAAACAGGCATGAAATATTCACAGCGTAACTATTGAAAACCGGGCAGAAAAAAACTTTGATGACAAACTGTTAGTTTCTTAAGCTTTACTCAACTTTTCAAATTTAGAAACCGAATGCCATTTTCAAATTTGAGACGCGGCACGGACCAGTCGTGATTGTACGCCCGCGTTTCGTCTCGCACTGAAACTTCAGAGGTCTTACGCATGCGTTAACAAGTGTGACCGATACCTAGGCACATTTCATTTTGTAATGAACCGGAAAAACGCACGCATTTCACTTTCAACCTTAACATTTCGGGATTAAAGTAAGCTTTTGTGTAAAGAACCTTTCAAAGGGTGAGTTGGGGCTTCCAAAACGGCTGTCTCTCTCTAGTGTATGCATTTTAATTGAACACGAACGTGTGGTATATTAACTGCTTTGTTGGGCATTGTGTTGATGTATCAGAAAATATGTTGGGCCACTTTCAGATTAAAAGAAGGTTGTAAAGTTGTGATGGGAATTGTAACATTTGTGTGCTGTTTACAAAGTTAATAAATTCTTTTAACTAATGTACTATTTCATGTTTGGTGGGCATGGAATTCAAAGTGAACACCTGCCCACGCTAAAATAGTGACAATAAATATGTATTGAGTTAGTTAGTATAACAAAATGTATTGAAAATTTTAAAAATGTTGAATTCGCTTGAAATTCTGTTTGGCATGATTCAAAATGTTTGAAAGTTATAAACGAAAGTCAAAAGAACCTATCACGATAAAAGCACACATGAGGACTCTTGAGGAGTTCGGTGTAGCTCAGAGAAAAGGCATGTGCCTAGATCGCGAAAGGTCATGGGTTCGAGTCCCGTGTCATGCTTTATCATGACAGCATTGTTTCCTGTCTTTGGAGTTCTATTTAATAAAGTATAAATTTCAAGAATGTCAAAAATAGTTTTGTATTCATGCAATTACACTCATAATTCCAATTGTCGTCAACTAAAAGATTGCTCACGCGTAACAGGTAAGCATAGTCGATTTAGTTCGTTGTTTGTATTTAGGTATAAATTTCAAGAATGTCAAAAATAGTTTTGTATTCATGCAATTACACTCATAATTCCAATTGTCGTCAACTAAAAGATTGCTCACGCGTAACAGGTAAGCATAGTCGATTTAGTTCGTTGTTTGTATTTAGAGTGTTTGTATTGGAATAACAAAGTGAAATGCATTCGCTAAAGCTTTTGTGGACAGCGGAAAATTATTAAAAATTGGATCAGACGAAGGACGACAGTTAAATAAATCGTACCGGACACTAGAAAAAATCAGTGATATGCCCTAAACTTTGACGAACTGTGTCTTGATTTAAAAAAGTAGAGTCGCTTATAAGGAACTACTGAATAACCGCTGGAAATAAAAGTAAGTACAGCATCTTGGTTTCGAATTGTCTATTCGCTTGATGGAGTCACGTGAAATATCCAGCGCAAGTATCAGTTCCATATATTTTTTATGATTTATATTATAGTTGCCGCCAATAGAAATTGGCTTTGTCCAGCCGTAAAGCTCAAATATATCAGAAATCATACACTGTTTTTTGTTTCTTTCTACTGTCACGATAGCGGGAGCGATTTTGACAATTGAAACAAGTTTTCTAGCTTTTTTGACAGAAAAGGCTAAAGCGATTGTGATTGTAGAAATAGAATGGATCGAACCAGTGCCCACCGGGAGTCACTGGTTCGATCCCCGCTACGTACCAATGTGTTTTCAAATTTTGAATTCATATGTACGTTTAATCGACGCTTTTACGGTGAAGGAAAGGTCGCGATGTTGCGTCATTGAGCGCATTCTACTGACTGTACCACGGCGAGTGCTCTGAGGAGCTTTTTTGCCCTAATCCCACTATCTCCCTTCCTTTTAAGGACTACGCGTGTCAACTGTGGCTACCATTTGAGCTAAGAAGTTTGGCAACTCGTTTCTCTGTTACACAATCAAGAAATGGGATTCACTGCCAGCACACGTGTTCCCTCCTTCCTACAATCCTGGGTCATGCAAAAGAGTCGTGAAGAAGTAAATTGCAGGTCGGCAAGGCGAGGGTGGCTAGCGCGGCGGTTTATCTCTCGAAGTAGCTATCTTCGCATTTGGACTCCACTTCTGCTTACCATAAGGTGGAATGGAGTCATTTGCTTGACTTTTTATTGAACAGAAAATTCTTCTTCTCTTCGTGTCATTCTCGCAAGAGTGGTCGTGGTCAACGTGTAGGTTTGGGGTTGATGTTGTCTTACGATATCCCGCCATTTTTCTGTGATTGTGGTGTTCTTGGTACACATTGCAGAGGATCTCCCACTGAACTTTTAATTAAATCGGTCCATAGTATGGGTGACTAGGTGTAGTACCCTCCACTCTGCCTTGCACGATGAGGCGCCCAATGGACTTTGCATTACGTCTTGAGACGTGTCCAAAGTATTTTAAAATCGAAGTTCGAACTATATTAGACAGCCGCTTCTTGATACCGAGTTCTTGAGTATGGAAATGTTTCTGCGAAACTGGGTCCAGGACACTCGAAGCATTCTTCTCCAGCGCCAGATTTCCAGAGCATCTATCTTCAACTTCTCGATTTCACGCAACTTCCATGTTTCGGCAGCGTACAAAAGTATGGGGAAAACCAGTGTATTTAACCAGTTTTATAAGCAAATAATCTATATAAATAAAAATGAATCGCCGAAACGTATGTACGCGTATAATTTCAGAACGACTGCACAAAATTTAATAATTTTTTTTTGATGTTTGTTATTTTCAAGACAAGGTTTGCGTATTTCTTTTATGTACGGAAAGACTATGGTTAACAAAATAAGCTAAGATTAGTATTGATATTCATTCATATTGAATTACCGTATTCTGTTTCATTATTTTCATTAGATACTGAGACCTGTGCGAAGCCGGGGCGGGCAGCATGTTCAAAATAAATAGAGTTTAGGGAAACATTGCTAAAAATACAATCAACCTACTAAACTTTCAATATTGGTACACAAAGTAGGCTCTTTTTTCTGACGCTACTCGATTTGAGTGCTCTCCATCGATTCGCAACTCGAGTTGCTGAAGTGAGCTGTTCAGCCGATATGTTGTTTTACAAAGTGAAAATTTATTTTCGGATTGGAAAACTGGTTAAATTATACTGAAGTGCGTGTTTCAAAATAAATATCGTAATAATGGAGTACAGTAAGAAGAGTGTAGGTAGAATTTTGAAGCGTAGAAAACAACGGATTAGCTGTTTGATATAGTTACTGAAGCGCCTATTCTGGGGATTTCTTCAACTTGAATTTTATATAAGTGATGTCTTTCAAATGAGTCTGTCCTACCTGATATTAAGCAGACGTGAAGTTCAAATACAACTACTGTGAGAGCAAATATACGTGACGCATTAGCCATCGATTACCTTGTCTTGCTTGCTTGCAATTCTTCACCCTTCATTTGAATGAGCCAAGATTGTAAGAAGGAGGGAATACCTGTGCTGGCAAAGAGTTTCCATTTCTTTATTGTACGGATGTAAATGACTTGCCAAATAATTTTTTACTTTTAGTTTGTGAAATTATAGGGAATCAATGCAATACTGACTGTGTATCTACGATTTTATAACCCAGGACTGACATTAGACGGCATTAGTATTTTGGGAATGGGCTAAGTGCAGAACACTACTGTATGAAGTCCAAAGGGAAGTACTATCGCCGGGAAAAGTATTGTATGCCCGAGGACCGTGGCCCGACTGTCAGTAGTTGGAACTTGTATATATAATATAGCGAGCACCTTTGGAAACTTCGTTGACGCAATTCAGGTTCCCATACTAATTATCGCGCTTGTATGTGCACTGTTGTATAGCGCCATCCATATGTTCTTTAAGGAAGCAGCATTGACCACCACACTACAAACTCATATGACCCATTGATACATAAAGTTTTGTAGCGTCTTGGTGGAGTGGTCAGTATAGCTGCCTACACATCAAGCGAGTCCTGGTAGCGGCAAATATTTGTGTGATGAACACGAGTATTTGTTGACGAGTCATGGTTGTTTATATATTTATTTAAGTTTATTTATAAATTTATCTAAAAATATTATGTAAATAAAAAATGTCCGTTATCTAGTATCTATAACACAAGTTCTTTTGGGCTAGATAATTGGCGTGTGCGTGGAAATATATTATTATTATATTATATAACTATGTTCTATAATTACCTATATATTCAAGAAACCGGGGAAAGGGGAGACGCAAAAGTTCAGATTAAGATACCTTACAGAAGAACGGAGTCAAATAAATACTGAAAAGCAACGTTTTTTATAAAAAGTCGATTTTGGCTAAAATCAAAACATTACCTCAGTTAAAATCAACACTCCCAGTTTACCACATCTTAAGGTACCCAGAGCACGACGCAGTAGGAAGGACACTAGTGTTGGGGTCCACATCCGGAAGCCTCCTCGTGGCGGACCCTGGTAACGTGGTGGAGAAACTTTCTCGGCGGGTGTGTGGCTTTTGATGTCAAGTGTGTTCCCTTGGCATTCGAAGTCACATGCCATTGTCGAGTGGCGGATTTACAAATTTGCCGCCAGTACGCTAATAAAGTTTTGCCGTCCCTACTTACTTCTCAAATTTAAGACCAAATTGTTCCATCGAGCATATGCCTAGTTCACAATCATTTGAGTGAAAGAATAACAAACACACAACCAGACATCTATGCATCCATACAGGCTTTCGCGTTTATAATAATAAGTAGGATTCACGCGATACGGTTGACTAATTATGTAATTATGTGATTAATTTTTCATCTATATTTTTGGTTATTGATCTCGCATACACCCATACATAAATAGGTATATTTACTATTGATTTATATTCACATAAATGAAGCATATTGAAGAGCGGAATCCTCTCAGTACAGGTTTATAAAAACTTAAAGAGAGAATTCCCCCAACAAATTATGTACATTTTAGTTACAAATAAATATTTTCATTTTCATTTCATTTTCATATTAATTATATTTTGCAACTTTGTTGTGCTTAATCTTCCTCTTTACATCAGCTTTTTTCCCTTTATTAAAAAAAAATTCGTGGGTCGTATTCTCTGTGTACATACATAATTAAAATTTGGGCCAAATTTGCCGCCCACTAAAATGTGCCGCCCTACGCTCCAACTTACTCAGCCTACTGGTAAATCCGCTACTGGTTGCAAGCGTCTATACTATAAGCTACGGTGGACGGTGACTGTTTACAACCAGGCAGGCCGTATGCTTCTCAAGCAATCAAATAACATAATAAAATATTCTCGGCATTTTTTTTAAATGCCACTTTGTATTAAAAAATATGCCGCTTTTGTTTCCATTGTGCGAATTACACTTTACTTGTTTTTATAAATTTAATTCTAAGCTAAGTTAAAAAAAAAGTTTTGTTTCAATTTTTATTCTGCCAACACACCTGCCTTACCCAAATAATTATCTTGATGTAATGGGAAAAGTTGTATCTGTTGCAGTCAATACTACAGTACCGAAAATTAGATATAGTTTCTAATATTAGGTATTAGCTTCTGCACGCGACTTCCTTTGCGCCGGATTAGTATAAATTACAGCCTTTAAGTTATTCTTATGTATGAGCTATATTATTGCAAATCTTCATTAAAATTCATTTAGTAGTTTTTATACACCCATCCATACAAACTTTTGACTTTATAATAAGTAGGATGAGATGGGCGGATTGTGATTATTTTTAAAATGTGTGACACCATACACTTTTCTATACTTCTGTAAAGAAGATATGGCCCAAAGGTCTATTCAAACATAAACTCAAATTTCTTTATTTATTTAGGTACAATTTGTACACTTATGAAAGACAAATCTGATGCTATATATTTGTATTGTACACTTATGAAAGTCAAATTTGATGCCATCGGTCCAAGAGTCTACCAGGAGGCCTTGTCTGAGAAGAAGAAGATATGATTGAAGTTGATACCAAGTTGAATAGAAAACCGAAAAACATGGAAAAAAATCTTGTCATAGATAAGTGCTGAGACGGGACTTGAACCCGCGACCTTTCGCTATCCGGGGACTGCTCTTCCAACTGAGCTACACAGGACTGTTTGACCACGACGAATTTAGCCATGTTTTTCGTTTTTTAAATTACGTCATCAAGCTGACGTATGACTAACTATAGAACTATATTTCAAAAAAAAGAAGTTGCGTCCTACCAATAAGGTAGTCGGATACAAGCTTTTTTTTAAAAAAAAAAATAGGTCGAGCAAATAACTCCATTCCACCTGATGGTAAGCATAAGTGGAGTTCTATGACAACGTATTTCCTTGATTACCCATAGCTATCTCCGACACCTAGACTAACAGATACCAAAATAAAAGCCCTCAAAATTTTAATTATTCCCTAACGCTTATAGGATATTTCTATTTAGAATTAAAAAAATACAAGAAAATTAAATATTCTTTTGACCATATTAAGCAGAAACTTCGTTCAATAACGTATTTCTTGGTCCACCTGCGACATCAGGTATTTTAATTATTCTTGAAACGAAAAGATTATTATCAAATAATTTATTTCGAAAGTTCCTTTTGGCGCGCTTCTTTGATCTACGCCTGAAATTTTTTATTTAGAAAACTTTTAAAACCGTTACATTGTAATTAATGGCCATTACGATAATTAGTTTTTATCAACGCTTTTATTTTTTAATTAATGATTATCGGTACATGAGTACCTATTAGGTGTATCTTTATATGGGGTCGACGTTCGGAAGCCTCCTTGTGGCGGACCCTGGTAACGTAGTGGGGAAACTTTATCGGCAGGGCTTTTGATGTCAAGCGTCCCTTGGCATTCGAAGTCACATGGCATCACGACCGCGCCAGGCATCCCGAGGGTGCGGTTCGATGGCTGCTCCCGGTGTCCTCGAGCAGCCGTCGCCGTCGGTGAGGAGGCGGCCTATAAGGCCGGCGTCAGCCAGCGGCCCACAGGGGCTGGCGTTAGTCGGTAGCCTCTGGGGGTTGCTAACCACCAATTGGTGCACAAGAAGTGCCTTGACGGGCAGCGTTGGGATGGTCTCGGATCCCGAGCCGTCCCGCAATAGCGCATTGGAGGTCAGGCCGGGGAGGATGTTTAGTAGGTATGGATGGAACGCCTTTACCTCGAGTCCCAAATATCCCCTGCGGTTGGCACCACCACGCAGGGACGATGGGTAAATGCATTTGACCTCCCCGACAAAAAAAAAGGTGTATCTTTATTTAGAACATTCTTCAAAACGTGAGTTTGGATCTGAACTCGTCCTAAACCTCAAATCATAAAAGAACAGTTGGATCGGTTTTGATTTAAACCCCGCGTGAACGATCGGTACAACCCGATTACCTGGTCTCATCAAAAAAATTAAAATCAAATAAATTAAGAAACTAAAACAAAAATGTCAACCACGCTGGCCAAGTGCGGGTTGGTCGACTTCACACACAACCTAAGAATTTCTTCATAGGTGTGTGCATAGATTTCCTCACGATGTTTCCTTTGCGTCGAATAAACGTACATATGAATTCACATTTTGAAAACACATTAGTACGTGGCGGGGTTCGAACTTACGCACTACGCCACCGACGCTTCCTGTTCGCCACATGTTCTTAATAATACTTAATTTGGGCTAGTTAAGTTCTGTCTAAATACCGCAGTATCTCAAAACGAAAGTTTTTGACCAGTGTGTGTTGCCAATGATGACTTAATGGCAGTGAGACGTGGTCACTTACAATGGGCCTGATAAGAAAGCTCAAGGTCACCCAAAGGGCAATGGAGAGGACTATGCTCGGTGTTTCTGGCAGGTATAACTTATAACATAAATAAGAGGGGTCTCTTTTTGCGTCGGGGGTTAAAAATAAAGGCAATAAAAACATTTCACAATAATCATTTTCCTACTCTGCTCCTAATTTATTTGTGGTCGGTGCAGTATGCCTTGATACCGGCAATACTGTTTATAATAATAATTATAATACATTTCCACGCTCACACCAATTATCTAGCCTAAAGTGAGTATCATTAAGAACTTGTGTTATAAATACTAGATAACGGACATTATTTTTTTTTATTCATAATATTTTTAGATCTTATATATAAAATTTCCATGTCACAATGTTAGTTACCGTACTCCTCCGAAACGGCTTGACCGATTTTCATGAAACCTTGTATGCGTATTCAGTAGGTCTGCGAATCGGCTACTATCTGTTTTCCATACCCCTAAATGATAAGGGTTGTACCCTTATTTTTTTTTTAAATTTTTGGATGAAATTTTTGTTTTTTATTTTTTTCTTATATGGCATTAAAAAATACATACAACCCTAAATTTTTACTTTTTTATCACCAACCCCTATTTTTTTATAGCCAGTATAGTATTACAGTATATACAGTATAGTATTTTTATAAATAAACTTAAATAAATAGATAAACAACACAAATATTTGCCGCTACCAGGACTCGAACCTGGACCGCTTGATGTGTAGGCAATAGTTTTTTACGGCCGTGTGGTTGACACCATCCTTGGGAACGAGTGCTATCTTTCGACAGCATCTGGGACCACCAGCTTAACGTGCCTTCCGAAACGGAGGATAATCGATTTGAAAAATTTTCGGTTTGTACCGCAGTACTGACCGCGCACTTGGTTGCATAACTTTCGTGATCGTTACTTAGAACGCACGACCGCGGCGCCAACGACCTCCTCAGGAATATTTCACAATAGTAACCCCAATAAAGTCAAAAGAGCTCATTTATACTTCCGTAAATCAAAACTAAATGTGGCAACTCCTCATAAGTTTTTCGCAAAGCGTTCTATTAAAAGCTGCCAGAGAAAAGTCTCGAAGCTTCACAAGTCCAAGAACTTTGCAAACAATGCTTAGTCGTACTTTTCTTTGAAACCAGTTTATTGTTGCTGTTGCTCTGATTTTTTGTCGGACATCTATTTTTACTTGCTTATTTTTAATTTCGCGGACTGTACGTTGGCGCACGTGGCTTTTCCATGATTCCCGTGTTTTGAAAGATTTTTCTTGATGCAAGTTTGGCGTGCTTTCAATGGCGCCAATCAGATTTTCGTTTCATAACAATCCGTAAGGACGTTCAGATGAAGAATCATGTTTTAAAGGTTTTTTGTTGGCTGAGAAATTTATAGTGGGATTACCACCTCATTGGTCACCATCATGAAGTTGTGGCAGCCAAGTAACTCGGCTACCTCCTCATAGATGGCGACATACTACAGTGGCTCCAAGGAGCTTATACTAAGAATGGAGTCATTAGTCAAATTAACAAAGTGAGGGCAAAAATTTTGACAATACTTGACATTTCAAATTTCACATTTCTCTTTCTAGAAATTGTCGTCATCTCTTTCTAAACACGACTACATAGAAACAAGATTTCCCCAGTATTTCGCCATCTTTCTAAAACAAAAGTAGAAAAGTAGCTAAAAACTTAACATATTGTATTCAATTATCAGTATTTATTATCAATGAAAGAAATAAATATAATATATTGACTTTTAACGTTTAGGTTTGTATTTCAATCAACTGGTGTATCATTGTGTTTTTTCCATAACTTATGGGAAATTAAGGGATTTATATAATGACAGCTTTGTCTTCATACGTCAATCACGTTGATGTCCCGAAATCTCAACATGACATATTGATAGGTATCGACTCGCGATTTTGGTACGGCTTTTTACATTTTAATAACTATAAATAGTGCAAAATGGTGCATCGTTGTATAGTTCGTGGTTGCAGAAGTGAGTGGTATCCAGGATGCAGTGTGAAATTTCACTTGTAAGTGTTATAATTGCATATTATTGTTCACCTAAGTAAAATTGGTTTTTCACATGTAATTCCATATGATTATCGTTATTGGGCGAAACTCCATAGGGGAAAGTAATTTCTGATACTCGGCTTTCATACTATCTGAATTTAATTAATTTTCATACATAAATTACTTATTCAAATATGTGTAAACAAATTGACTAGGGTGACTAGGATTTTTATAAAATAATAACCTTTTTCCGACCGATATATATAGATTATTTATATAGTTTATAGATTATGTATATATATAATACATAAATCGTTCTACCCATTTTTGGTTGGGAACGTTTATTTACAAACAAAACATGTAATTTGTGCAATGTACATTATTTTAATTGAGAAACATATTCAAAATGATTGATTGTATTTTACCAGTGTAATAGTGTATTTTATCTTTCACATTTGCATCTACTAACATGTAACGCAGAGTGCAATATGCACAGCGACCTCAAACTTCACTCGAATTTGGGTTAGTAAATTTGACACAGCATTAATAAAATTGTGACTGCATTCAAGCCTATCAAATGATAGTTTTTAATATGCTAATTACAAGTTAAAAGTGCCTGTATACATAAAATTTTCTTTTCTTTTTAGATTTACGAAAGACCCTAGGCGACGGCAAATGTGGTTGTCTAATGTGCCTTTAAAAACAATATTTTATGAAAGTTCAAAAATATGTAGCCTGCACTTTCAAGGCACTGATTACATAGGCAACTGCTTACGTCAAACTGCATGCCCTTTTTTCAAAAACACGGACACTCCTGAAATGGTTAGTAAAATTTTTGCTTGATAATATATTTCACTAGCCTCAGCCTGCAACTTTATCCTCGTTTCCTTCAAAATTGCAACAGAGAGGAATTAAAATTCGTCTAAAGACAGTATTTAAATTCAGGTTTTGAAATACCTGAATGCCAACATTCATCTAAACTCGTTCTGCTGTTTTTGGGCGTTTGGACAAATTTCCCGAAGTACATACAATCTTTCGTATTCATATTAGTATAAAAAATATTTGGTATAAGGAATAATCTTTTATATTGTATGTATCTAACTAAATTGAATTGATAATTATTTATTGACTTGTATTGATGTTTTGAAATCATTACAAAATTGTAAGCTGTGGAGTTCTTTGCCGGAGTCTTTCGCCATTTCTGCTCCATCTCAGCATAATTATTATTATTTCGTCCCGAAATGGTGGTAGGGCTTTTGACGATTTAAAAGTACTTAGCAAAGTCCATTTAAATAAAGAGCTTTTTCATTTTCATATTTCGCCAATGTTAAGTGTAAATTTACTTATAGTAACAGACAGTTGTACGGAAGACTGAGTTAAAATTGGAGTCTCTCAACACGTGTTTTTACAACAAGACCTCGGGAGAAACTGAAAAAAAAGAATAAAATAATATTTATGAGTTGTCATGACATGAGATAAGCTATAGTATACTAAACTATAAAAATGCCTCTTAAAACCTAGAGTTATAGAAGCGATAAATTTTATTTTATTTTATTTTATATTCATAGGTGAATAAACAGTTTTATCAATGAACTTAGTGATACAGTTAATACTATCAAACCAATTACAGATTCACACTTATAGAATTATAAATTCCCGAAATTCGGCTGCTGATTTTTTTCCCGGGAGGCTAAAATAGATAACATTACCGTGCTAAAGGGCAACCAGGAAAAAAAAGTTTAAAGTAATTATTATGAATGTTAATTCTTTGTCATGGTAAACTCAAAATTATTTTAAACTTTGAGTACTAATTAATTTTATTAACTTAACGAAGTCCAAGATTGTCCGTGATTAATTTGTGCTATAGGCACCCTACTAGAAAGAGACAGAGCCTCTCTAGAAATGTCAAGAAATGTCAAGGGTTGTCAAAATTTTTGCCCTCACTTTTTTCATTTGAGTAATGACTCCATTCTTAATTTTATCTTCATGAGTGGCTCATAGAGCGACAATTAGTGTGGGAACCTGAATCGCGCAAACAAAGTTTCCGAAAAAGCTAGATATATATAAAAGTTCCAACTACACGTAATTACCTTACCGACACGTACGCCGTAGGGAAGCTAGGCGGTCGAGAGACTCCCCACGGGGGAGATGCTCGGTCGCCCAGTTATCCCCTAGGAACGTTCGACCTACAGACTTGAGGACCCCCAAGGTGACGCAGAAAATGTCATCAGAGACAATCTGCAATAGAATTAAAAAAAACACGTAATTCTGTAGACTTGATGACTTACAAAAAAAACAGATTGTGTTAGTTCACTAAAATAACAATAGCTTTCACGTGTCTTGCGAGATTGATACCAAATTGAGGTGATAAGTGACAAACTGCACTTTAACCGTGCTTATTTCACATGTAATGCGACTAACTTCGGTATACATTAGGACGAAATTCAATTACGCTTTCAAAGATTATCCAAGATTACTGTCGGGTTCGATTCATTTCTTTACGAAAACGTGGGTTGAGCTCACATTCAATATATCGGTTAATAACTCTTAGTCAATTGGTATTACCTTCTCTGAGAGAGTTTCTTTTGTTCATTTTGCTGAGAGTGGTTTTTAATTCAGTTAGAATGTTCCAGATTTCTTCTTTTAAATCGAGATGTCTTACTTCATAACAATATCAATGTAAGATATTATGCTGTGAGTTCGTATTCTTTTTAACCGACTTCAAAAATGGAGGAGGAACTTTATTAGATTTTTTTATGTTTTTTACCTCATAACTCTTTACTGGTTGTATCGATTTTGAAGATTCTTTCGACCATTGGAAGCCGGTGCTTGTCATGTGGTCTATTAAATTTGATTGACATCTGACCAGTAGTTATCCCTAATAAGGCCTAATAAATTGACGTCGATGATATCGTAATAGTTCTATTCCTTGTTTGTCTAAAAGATCTTGAGATAGAGTCCTGAAAAGGTCTGTACTTAAAACACTAAAAAGCAAAAAAAATATATTATTAAATAAAAAAACTGCCTTCAAAAATAAAACATTTTTTGAAG
The DNA here is from genome assembly GCA_955850985.1 of Elophila nymphaeata. Taxonomy (NCBI): domain Eukaryota; kingdom Metazoa; phylum Arthropoda; class Insecta; order Lepidoptera; family Crambidae; genus Elophila; species Elophila nymphaeata. Next base: position 20,163,168 of record OY039084.1, on the reverse strand, counting down.
CCAACCTCAGTATTTAGAATAAACATTGTCACTTGTATTTGGAAGCCAAGCTTAGCTCAAAAAAACATAAAGTCGGGATATTAATAACTAAGAAATAATTTGAATCATTATATACACAGAGTAACATACAATAATACATTATACTTTTTAAGTGATCACGTAAAAACTTCATAAAGAGGGCCTTATTAGAAGGGCTCTGCACACACGGCGGCGGTAGAACAATTCAAAGTGTTGTAAAATAATTGTTGAAAATGTGAAATTAAAGAAAACGTCTGTTTACTGTTGGTATTTATTTTGAAGTAAATATGATAGTCAAAAAGAATTGTAACTTAAGTATTTTAAAATTGACACTAAATTAGATTATAAAAGAGTATATATTACAACATCCCCCCTTAATCTAAATTTAGGTACAAACTTAAGTCTCAAAAACCAAATACATAACTATCCCATAAAAAACATAAACAATAAGTAACCAACATTATAAATATCTATAAAATATATAGGTCAAGTAACTACAATTATCAAGTTATACCCATGCAAGTTACACATTTATTATGAGCTATACGCCCTAATGGTTTCGTCATTACATCCGCAGGCATTTCTGTACTCTTAATAAACTTTAAACCTATAATATTTTCAGATACTTTTTCTCTTATAAAATGGTACTTAGTATCGATATGTTTTGATCTGTTATGATAAACAGGATTGCCCGCTATACTTTGAGCACTTTGACTATCAGTATATATAGTTATACAGTTAGGTTTATGACCACATACCTCAGATATAAAGCGCCTTAAATATACAGCTTCCTTAGCAGCGTCTGTGAGAGCCATGTATTCTGCTTCTGCTGACGACAGTGCAACAGTCGGCTGTTTTTTAGAAGCCCAGGATACTGGTCCATTTGCTAATTGGAAGTGATATCCCGTATATGAACGTCGGTCCATTTTACAGTTTGCCCAATCTGCATCTGTATATCCGACAAGAGGCTTATCAGACTTCCTATAAGTAATAGAGTAATCAATAGTTTCCTTCAGATATTGAAGAACTCGCTTTGCGGCGATCCAATGAGTCTTAGTATAACAGGTATTGAATTGACTCAAGTAACTAGTCGCAAAGGCAATGTCTGGCCTTGTATTTACAGCCAAGAACATTAAACAACCAATCAAACTCTGGTAAGGATACATTTCATTGGATTGCTTACCGTCTTTGTCTTCATCTTCTAATTTATTATTTGACAAAGGTGTACTAAATCCTTTACATTGTTCCATATTGAACTTTTTCAGTAGATTCAAAATGAACGTTTTTTGGTTTATTCGTATTTCATCTTCATTTTGAAAAACATTAATTCCCAAATAATAACTTAAATTTCCTAAATCTTTTATTGTGAAATATTTTTGCAAGTCATTTTTGACAATGTCAAAATGAATATCTTTTTCATAAAATACTATTATGTCATCTACGTAGAAAGCTAAGATGACAAGGTCTGAACCAAAAAGTTTTATGAACACACAAGGCTCCGATGGTATTTTAGTGAAACCCAGTTTAATTAACGTTTCACTTAGCTTATTATACCAACACCTAGGTGCCTGCTTAAGTCCATAGAGAGACTTTTGCAACAAACAAACTTTGTTTTCTTGCCCTTTTACTGCAAATCCTTGTGGCTGATGCATGTATACTTCCTCGGATAGATCTCCATTGAGGAATGCAGTCTCCACATCCAAGTGTCTCATCTTGAGACCAAGATTTGTCGCAAGTGCCATAAGTGTTCGTAAAGATGAATGTCGAACAACAGGCGCAAACGTGTCTTTGTAGTCGATACCTTCGACCTGACTATAGCCTTTTATTACAAGTCGTGCTTTGTATTTGACGACATTACCATGTGCATCCATCTTCACCTTATACACCCATTTACTTTGTATTAACTTCTTATCAGGTTTGTCTACTAACCTCCACGTTTTCAATTTTATCAGAGACTGATACTCACTTTGCATTGCAACCTGCCATTTACAAGAATCATCAGAGTTCATTGCCTCAAAATAGCTTGTAGGTTCTGAGTATTCTGTGTCTAAGATATTATAAGAAAAATAATCGGGTGGTTTTCGAACTCTTGAAGGATACCTTTGCCCTTCTTCTGATAATGGCAAATTGAGTGGAGTATCTACAACGTCTTCCCCCCTTAGTGGACATACCGTAGATGGATCACTGTTGTCTGGAGCTTCAAAATCAGTTGAAGTCCCAGGCAAAGGACTACTCACTTCCCTATTGACAATGTCAGGGTCTTCAGAAACAATCGGAAGTTGTTCATCCCTTGACAATTGCAAAGTAGGTCCGAGGTGAATATTATTTTCATGTCCTTCACTAGACTTCAAAGGAGTGAAGCAATCCTCAAAGAAAGTGACATCTCTAGCCTTAACTAATTTCTTGGGGTACCTAGCATCTCTAAAATAATAACTATTTACATCTTGACAATAACCTACAAATATACATTCTTGTGCTTTCACGTCAAACTTTGTCCTATGACAAGAAGGTGTATGCACTAAAGCTCGACATCCGAATACTTTTAAATGTGTCAGATTAGGCTTAGTGCCATACCATTTTTCGAAAGGTGTTAGCGAACGACCTAAAGCACGGTGAGTTGACTTATTTTTTAAATATACAGCAGTTTCAACAGCATCTTGCCAATAAGAAAAAGGCAGTGCACTGCTTGCTAACATGGAACGCGACTTTTCCACAATAGAGCGTATAGTACGTTCGGCTACTCCATTTGACTGCGGAGAATAAGGTACCGTCGTTTGATGTACTATACCATGGGAAGAGAAATAATTTGTTAATTCTTGATTAACAAACTCTGTTCCGTTGTCAGTCCTCACATTTTTTAATTTAGCCCCAGTCTGACGTTCGACTAATAAATGAAAGTGTTTAAACTTTTCTTTCACATCTGCTTTCGATGACAAGAAATAAACAAATATTTTACGCGAAAAATCGTCAATTAAAACTAAGCAATATTTACTGCCTTGGAACGAAGTTGTATTCGTCGGTCCAAATAAATCGCAGTGTATCAGCTCTAGTAAAGAAGATGCCTTATCATACACAATCTTCTTGAAAGGTTTTCGCGATTGTTTACCTTCCACACAAGCTATACAATTATTTCTATCTACAGTCTTATAATCAATACCTACATTACTATTTTTTAATATATCCATACCAATTCTGCATAGGTGTCCTAAGCGCCTGTGCCACAATTCATATTTGGATATAGTTTCAACCGCACACGAATCGTACACAGTGTTGCAAGGGGAATTTACAGTACAGTTTAATTTGTACAGCCCTCTGCTAACTGAACCACTCAAAACAGATTCTCCTGTAAAAGAAAAAGTATCGCTTCTAAAAATATAACAACCATTCTTATCAAACAAAATAGAGAATCCTTTCTCGACACATTTATGTACAGATAAAAGGTTACTTTTTAACTTAGGGATATATATAACATTATTAATACTATTTACATTTGATGAAGTAGCTATAGAAATGTCACCGAAACCAACACAACTAACTCTTTCTCCGTTAGCAACAGTAACACTTACAGAGTCTTTCGGTTTATAGGTCGTAAACCAGTCCTTCCTAAAAGTCATATGTTGTGAAGCGCCAGAGTCAATAATCCAGTGGTCCACGGAATCGCCATCATTTACGCCAAGTGCTTGCTGTGACGTTGACTCCTTTGATTTTTTCAAACTTCTCAACGGACAATCTGGCCTTTTGTGTCCTGGCTCTTTACAATCATAACATACTATTGGCTTTTTCTTTTTCGGTTTATTACGACGGGTTACATCAGACCGTAAAGCGGTTCCATCGGTTTTTGAAAACTGACCTTTTGACATTTCATTTAGAAGTTTTTCTTTCACCAAATCTGTAGTAATTTCGACATTACTATTTTCCAAAGCCATTACGAGTGGATCAAATTTTGGGGTTAAGCCTCCTAATAAGATTGCTGCTAATGATGAATCTTCAATTATTTTCCCTATGTCAGCTAAACTTTGAGCAGTACTCATAACCGAATGAATATATTTCTCAATATCATCATAATCATCAAGACAAAGTCTATATAGCCTGCGCTCTAAAGCTAACTTGCGTCCCATTCCTCTATCCTCGTAAGCCTTTTGTAAAGCTAACCAAGCTTCTGATGCTGTCTTAGCATTGGTTACATGTATGATAGCAGAATCATCTACCGTCATGCAAATTGAAGTAAGTGCCTTCCTATCTTTTCTTGTTTTAAGAGGATCGGGTGTGGTATCTCCAGTAGGATAACCGTCGACTGCTTCCCATAAGTCCTCGTGTAATAAATAATTACGCATTCTAAACTTCCATCTACTGTAGTCATCTCTATTGCGTAAAACTATAGAAGGCAAATTAGTGGAATGATTTTCTCTTACCATATAGTCGCCTCGTGACATTTGGTACAACGAAAAATTATCACCGACTTCAAGAAATATCACCACACAATTTCCAGATATTAATATTTACTTTAATCCACTTTAAAGCTTCGTGCTGATAACGATTGTTGTAAAATAATTGTTGAAAATGTGAAATTAAAGAAAACGTCTGTTTACTGTTGGTATTTATTTTGAAGTAAATATGATAGCCAAAAAGAATTGTAACTTAAGTATTTTAAAATTGACACTAAATTAGATTATAAAAGAGTATATATTACAACACAAAGCCGAGCACAGTAAGAGCACAATAGAGCACAATAAGAGTGGAATACTTAAAGACGAAACTAGTGTGATTTAGCGGTGTTTGTAGTCTGAGGGCGTTATAGAGCGAAGATTACGCTCATGAGATGACCCCAGATATTGAATCAAGATTTCAGAAAATGGTACGTATAATAAATACGTACATGATGGTATTCCATGGTAATAAATATCATTATTATCATTACAGCCTTTCTTATTGGACCCATTGCTGGGACACAAGGCCTCTCCTTGTCATCGAAGGAGGGTTAGGCAGTAGTCCACCACGCTTGCCCAATGCGGATTGGTGGACGGAGTACAAGGTGATCAACACCCCTTTGCTGATCCATTAGTCGCCTTCTACGACACTCATTGGAGGATATGGGGTGAAGCTATTCTACTCTGCCGGCATTACACGGCTTATACGAGGTGATCAACACCCCTTTGCTGATCCATCAGTCGCCTTCTACGACACTCATTGGAGAATTTTTCGAGCTCTATTAAACATCGCCTTCTCCTACCCCGCTCACGATTTATTTGGATTCGGTGCAATATGACCTTGATATTGACAGTTACTCCTATAGGTTTTGGTAATAGATTTTATAGTCGGCTGCCTACCTGACACCAACCCTCCGTGGGAACGACTGTTATCATTCAACGGCACCTGGGACCACCAGCTTAACGTGCCGACGAAGCACGGAGGAAAATCGATTTGAAAAATTTTCGGTCACCCATCCGAGTACCGATCGCACACTTGGTAGCTTGACTTTCGTAATCTTTACGAACAACGCACGAACGCGAAAATACTGACCTCCTATTTAACCAAGAGGTATATCATTGAATAATTGTTGAGCTTAATAGATTTTCTGCTAACTAATAGATTTGAAGAAGAAAAATAGAGGTCTGCCTACCAATATTTATTTTAGATCCACTTTACTTAGCTTGGTATATCTGTTTTTTTTTTCACTTCTGTTCCTAATCGTTTTAGTCTATTTTCCTTATTAGTAGAATGGAAGAAGAACAAAATAAACCACTGTCTTGAATTAAAATTGAGCACATTTGTAGCTTAGATCGAAATCACTGTACAGTACTTGGTCTTCTGAAAAGATTTCCGTTGCTGTGTTACTAAGCGTTGTATGTAAAATAAATGCAGTGTAAAGCCACGTTATACGGAAGATTTTAACGTAGAAAAGTGTCATAGTTAAAGTTGAAGAAACGAAAAGAACTGAAAAAGGTTTTAATGCTATATGCTTGGTAAAGAAGTACAGAGCCTGACCGATGGCCAGCATTCACCTTAATAGACTTATTATTATGCAAGGGGCTGAGGCCGTGTCTCAGAGCACTTCGAACCTATGGGATCTTTTGTCCTTCCCCTTTCCTTACCACCCATCCCCGCCAGCATCGAAAACATTTTGTATAAGTTTCACGATGTTGGCGGGAGTAAGGTCTATTAAGTCCTCTGGTTTAGGATAACCTAAGCCCAGGACCTTTAGTCGCCTATTGGCTAGTGCATCGCAGTCACATAGTATGTGCTTCATGCTTTCTTCATCCTCGCCACACATTCTACAGATGGGGTCATCAGCTTTGCCTATTGTACACAGGTGTTTAGTGGCAAATAGACAACTGCAACACCGGAGTTAACTCAGCTGCCAATCCTTACCCCATCCCCTACCCAGTGGAGCTCTGGTAACCTGGCTCAAACAACAGAAAGACAAACCTCGAAGGTGTAGAGTAATTTCAATGTGGTCTCCTGTAAGGTGGAGAGACTGGCTTAGTTTGGGCGTTCCGAATTCGAGATACTAATATTATTAGCTGTGCCCATGCTCTAAAACTCTGTGACTGATAATTTAAATCTCGACCTCCGGCCGAGTTGCCTATTGCCTAAAAATGGTAATGGTCACCTTTCTACTCTGCCATGTAGGTTGCATAAAACACTAGAATCTCCCAAAAACAGTGCACTCCGCCTGGTCATAAAAAAAATAACTCTAACCTACCCAGTGGCCGACCTGACCACTACCATTTTTAGGCAATAGGCAACTCGGCCGGAGGTCGACATTTTTATGGTCCAGCAGCCACCTAAGCCGTATGATGCCGGCAGAGTAGAATAGCATCACCCCATATCCTGCAATGGCTGTGGTAGAAGGCGACTAACAGATCAGTAAAGGGGTATTGATTACATTATACTCCGTACACAAATCCGCATTGTGCAAGCGTGCTGGACTACTGCCTAGACCTCCTTCAATGACAAGGAGAGGCCTTGTGTCCCAGCCAATTATAAAGGCTTTTATGATGACCATCATCATCGTTTACCTGCCCTGCTCCGCAATTTTATTTGGGGTCGGCGTAATATGTTATCTTCTTCCACTATCCTCGATCAGCCGTCAGCTCAATATTATAAAAAAGTAGGTATATTTAATGAACCTAATTTTTTTTCCGCACATACCAATTATCTAGCCCAAAGTAAGTGTGTAAGTATATAGTTAGAACTTGTGTTATGGATACTAGATAACTGTCATTTTTAATATACATAATAATTCTAGATATTTTTATAAATAAACTTTTATAAATATATAAACAACCATGACTCGCAAACAAATATTCGTGTTTGTCACACAAATATTTGCCGCTACCAGGATTCGAACCCGGACCGCTTGATGTGTAGGCAGCTATACTGACCACTCCACCACGACGGCGTCAATATCATCATTCACACAGTCTCTCCATCTTTCCTTTTGTCTTCCTCTCCCTCTGTATCCATGCACATTCATTCTCATTACTCTCTTTTTACACGCTCATCAGCACTTCTCATTGTATGCCCATACCATGCCAATCTGTTACCTCTCAGTCTTTCTTCCACTGGTGCTAATTGCAAACTTCCTCTTCTGTACTCATTCCTCACTTTGTCCATTTTTGTTACTCCGCACATCCATCGTAGCATTTTCATCTCAGTCATATGTAGTCGATTTTCATCCGTCCGCTTTATAGCTAAGTATTGAATTTAAAAAAAAATAATGAGCAGGATCTTTTTTTTCCATGTTTTTCGTTTTCTATTTAATTTAATATCAATTTCAATCATAACTATACTTGCCAAACAAAAAAATAAAATCAATATTTCAAATATAGCAAAAATGTCTAACTTAACTGATCGACGGTATTTGTAAAAATATCTCATCGGGTGTTAAAGATGTAAATCTGCAACAAACGACAGCAGCAAAAAAACGAAAGACATGGCTAAATTCGTCGTGGTCAAACAGTCCTGTGCAGCTCAGTTGGAAGAGCAGTCGCCCGGATAGCGAAAGGTCGCGGGTTCAAGTCCCGTCTCAGCACTTATCCATGTCAGGATTTTTTTCCCATGTTTTTCGTTTTCTATTTAATTTGGTTTCATTTTCAATCATAACTAAACTTGCCAAACAAAAAATAAAAACAACCTTTGTGCTTATTCACGCAGAATAGCGTTTTCTATGTCTTTGCATTTTTTCATAGGCCCACGACCGCATTCTAAAGCTGAATTTTTAACCAGTATACCTACGCCTTTGGCAGCATTTAGGCAAGAACAAATGAAACGGCTAATGAGTGGAGCAAAGAAGCCAATTACTGAGCCCGACTGGGTGTAACGATAAGATTCTCGCTTTAAATATTTACATGCTTGGCGTAGGCAGAATGTGTAGTAGGCAATTTGTTTCAACCCACTATGGTTTGCGTATACATGAAATTGTTCATAAGTATGCTATTTTAGGATGTACTTGTAGGTGTAAGAAAATATGAATTAAATATATTGAACGTACTAAAGGCCCTTCCCCAATTAAAAATATGAATACTATGACTATCTCAATGATGAAAGCCATTACAACGAAAATTATTCACACGTCATTATAGTAATTGTAATAAATTAATTTGTGTAAGCACATCTTTATTTCTTTAATAGTATAAAGAGTAAAAATTTGTATGTTTTAAACTAATAAACTCAAAAATTACTACACTGATTTTAAAAAAATATTTCAATTAGAATGCAGCATTATTCCTGAGTGATATAGGTTATAATTGATTTGCAGACGATGTCGCGGGCAGAGCTATAATATAGTGGTATAAGGTATAAAGGTGTAACAGTAAATAACATCGGAAGTGGTCTCCCCTTGACTTTCTCGTGTACCGGAAACGACTCAAAAGATGATAGAAACCTTATATTTTGATGTCAGACATGCAAGTTAAATTTTTTATCAACCATCCGAGTACCGACCGCGCACTTGGTTGCTTAACTTTCGTGATCGACGTCTCAAAAGTTGATAGAAACTTTATATTTTGATGTCATACATGCATGTTAAATTTGGTTGCAATAAGTTAAAGCATACTCTAGTTATCGTGCTAACGCACAGACACACAGACACACAAACATAATTCTAAAAAAAAAATTTTTTGAACTCAGGGAGTAAACATGTAAATCCGAAAACATGTAAATCCGTCAAAATCTCGAGGTCAAATTATTTGACGATTACAAGACTTCCTCTATACTACGTATACGAGAAAGTAAAAACGAGTTGGCTGTAGACACGCCAGCACACACGAAAGAAATAAATTTCTATAATAATAATAAATATAAAAAGTATCGCACTTGACTTGACCAGCAAAACCCCTGGTCAGCGGCCGTGACGCGATGTGTTCCAAATTTAAAAAGTAACTTCCGTTCGTCTCGCCCGATCGCACTTTTCTTACACCAGCCTTCTCCCCAAGTCAAGCGTGTTTTATTTCAAAAAGCACATAGGGCTTGCAAAATAATTAATTGACGATAACTTAATAATTGAGTGTAACCTGTCTTGGTTGTTGGCTTTTGTTTGTTTACTGAAGGTTGTTAATTTTTTGTTTTAAATTTATTGATGATTTGGAGTATAACATCTGAGAACTAGTTGTTGTTTGTTAATTTACTGAGATTGTTATTTTTTGGGTTTGGTTCCCTTTTATATCGGCGACAGGCTGGCAACCTGTCTGGCAGATGTGGCTTTATGTGTAACAAAGTGTTACCTAAAGCTCTGCACCCCTGATTGGATTGCTAGCGTGATCGTATATATGTCTGTAAATTAATAATTTATTGATGATTTTGAGTGTAACATCTGTCTCTCTTGCTGTCCGTTTGTTCACTGGAGGATTGTTATTATTTTGTTTTGGCAAGTCTTTTATGCAGGCGCAACCTGTTGTCTAAGGCTCTGCTCATCACGCTTAGGACTATGGGCTATGTAATAATAATTAAATATTATTAAAGTATCAATAAATGTAAAAATAGTAATACATTTTGACACTGTACAGTTTCTTATTAACCCTAGCTCACTAACCTTAATTTCGAGTAACGTGGTCACTAACAATTCGTAATTTTTACGAAGAATGAAAGCATCAGTAGTCAATTAAATTGAATTTTATTTTTGACACAAAATTACCTCATTTAGTCTTAGTTTCCTCTTCATGAAATTATATAAATGGTTTGAGAAATAACCTATATAGAATAATGATCGCATATTGAATCAACATGCTCCATGCAAATTGCCTCTATGCATCCTTTGCAGAAGCTCGTGGTCATACTAACGAGGTCATACATAAAACTAAAAAAAAGCCTCAAATAACCAGATAACATGAAATAAGTTTTATAGTAAATAAAGAAGAGGAACTATTACGTAATATAATAACCATAAAAGTGATATATTTCATAGTAATTATTGTAAAATTCACAACTTTTGAAAAAAAGTTACGCGGTTACTAACCATCGTAATTTTTACGACCATCACACGATATAGTATAAATAACTAATTAGCGTTCACCCGCAATGAGTGATTGCGTGTCACTTATGATGCGATTTAGGAAGGTACTAGAACTGTGCGGGTTGGTGGAGGGCGGGATCTTAACGAACCACTAAATGCAGAAGGTACACGTCGTAATTTTTACGAAAGGTTAGTGATCTAGGGTTAAATAAATAATAGACATTCTAACTAATCCTGGTTCTAATTTAAACTCACACATGTGCCACTATGGCAAAGTTCAAACGTTCCACGTTAATTGGGATGTTACGGTAGCCGTAACTTTGTTAGCTGGACACGTAGTTAGAACGGTTAACGTGGACCAGTCTGGAGTTATCAACAAAGGGGTGTTGTAAACTTTCGCATCGTTTCTTTTCCCTCCTACCTTGCATTTTGGGTAGGTGCATAGGGTCGGCGAAGATGGAGGCAAATGAAAATGAAAAGACTCTTTATTTAAATGGACTTTGCTAAGTCCTTTTAAATCGTCAAAAGCCCTGCCACCATTTCGGGACGAATAATGATTAATATGCTGAGATGGAGAAGAAATGGCGAAAGAAACTCCACAGCTTACAATTTCTTAATGATTTCAAAACATCAATACAAGGCAATAAATAATTATCAATATATTGTAAATACTCTAAATAATAAATCTAAGAGAACATTAATTATCAATATCATATAAGTTACAGTTTTACATGCGTAAATTTTGTGTAGTTATTACTCAATATAATCCAAATGCGTGGGATTTGGATTATATTGATTTTGATTTGTATTTATCTTGTGAAAAGCTTTTCTATATAATTCAATTAATCATATCAATGAACTAAGTAATTTAAATTTTGATACCCACCACCATTTTATGTTATTGTTAGATAGGTACTTACAGACATTCCTTTCAATGGCAATCGATAATATTCATCTCGGATGAACAAAAGGGGAAGCGAGAAGCTACGCAGCATATTCTCGGCCATACTGCAGTGTCTCAAGACGAAAGTCTTTAATACGTGTGTGTTGCCAGTGATGACCTAAGGAACTGAAACGTGACCGCTTACAATGGGCCTCATAAGAAGGCTCAAGGCCACTCAAAGCGCAATGGAGTGGGCTATGCTGGAGTTTCTCTATTATCATATTAGATATGACGAGATCGGTAGTACTAAGGTCACCGACATAGCTCAAAGATTTCGAAGTGTTCGTGGACGACTACAAATCTTTTTCAAATATAATAGTTATTAGCTTGTAAATTGTTAACTATTCTTATTTGTGTAATTGGGTTAACCACGTGTAATTATGGTAAATAAATAAAGCTATGTTATGGTAAAAAAATACTGTTTTTAAATACTTCTCTACCAGGAGCCGAGGATTTGAAAATAAAAAAAGCAGTTTTGGTAAACGGATTCCTTGTTCAATATCCATCGCATTGCTGAGACAATGTCATGAAAGCCCTACAACAAAATTCACTTCAAAACAGAAGTTGATTCAACACAGGGCCACTTGACCTCTTTCTCGCATAATAAATTATTCGTTTCCAATTCTTATGCGGCTCACTTCACGAAAGATTAATCCGAAAGGCCGAAATGTGACCCAGTTTTAAGTGAGGGAAACTGTGGCCTCAAAACGAATGTTATAGTAAATCAAAATCTACCACTTACGACACGGAGCAAGTGACTTTATTTTTAGCCGACTACGGCAAAGCCAAAAGGAAGGGTAATGATTTTAGCAGTCTATGTTTGTATTTACGGATGTGTGGAAAATTCTATTTTTTTTTTTTGCAAAATAGCTTTTTATATCGAATTTTGAAAAAGAAAACGTTTAGATTTTTTCCTTTTATCAAAAACATTCTAATACATCATAAACATCGGATTAGAAATAGGGCTAGGAAAACATTTCTCCGTTTGTATAGAGACGTGAGCGCCGTACTATCCTCTTAAGGAATGTTAGTATGTATTTCTTGTTATTTATTTCTTTATCAACCCCAAAGGTAAGAGCAATAAGTTACGCAGTACCGTACTTGCGGTAAAATGTACAGTTCCAGTGGGATAGATTCAACATTCCAAAATCGTGATGCATGAAGGTCACGGACCTAAGCGAGTATGGCTGATGCAGCGCATATAATTATTATGTCTTGCAGTTGCACCAGCTATCTTTGCATTTGGAATCCATTTCTACTTACTATCAGCTCGATAGGAGTCATTTGCTAAACGTTCTTATTATGTATATAAAGGCGCGTGTTATTATCTATCCTAAATGTTTTATTAGAGCGGGTATCCCCGAATGTAGTTGTGACTGTCATGACGGTTGACATTATGGCATATGTCAACTCTAATCCAACACAATTTAAGTAGTACCCAGGTATTTTGTATTGGAAACGAGCTTCAGCATCACACTAGTGTGTACCCAATATGTCAGTACTACTATTTTACTCTTACGTAGTTCGACACAACGTAACACAGCGCAAGCAAGAGGCCTCTTCCTCAGCGATCCGACATATATAAAAACTAGCTTTCGCCTGCGGCTTCATCAGCGTGGACATTTTACCCCCTTAGGGGTGGAATTTCCAAAAATCCTTTCTTAACGTATGCTTACGTCATAGCATCTACCTGCATGCCAAATTTCAGCCCGATCCGTCCAGTGATTTGGGCTGAGCGTTGATAGAACACTATGTCAGTCAGTCAGTCACCTTTGATTTATATTTATTTAGATTTTCATTCACATCCGTTCAGCTTGTCTAGCGGAATTGAGTAAGTAACAACATGCATCTTAAATTTGACATATTATATAATAGTAGCACTATGATAAGATGTATAATGATTATACAACAGATGGTCTTAGTGTTACAAGCGATCACTGTCAGATAACCGTTTATTACAGATTTAACTAAAGTTCAGGTTAAATTTGTGAGGGAGGATGTGGATATTGAATAAAGAGTCAATATTAAAGTAAAGTATGACATTGTATTAATATCAGAAGATAAAAGAATAGAAAGCAAAAGTAGCAATGAGCAAATTTTAAGTGTAGAGTTAAGATTAGAAAATAGTCTAGAGAAAAAACCTATTGAAAGTTCAGTCGAATATTGTAAAATAAACTGACACTACATCGGTCTTTACTGTTCACAGTCCACACAACTTATTATAAGTCGAAAATTGTCCGTCCCTTAAGAAGTTTAGTTTGGATGACTTAACAAGTCCTTAACTTGAGTGGACATCGGATGGACATGCGGGGAATAATATGAGCTAAATAGAATTGTAGTTTAACTTTCGACCTGATAGTTCCCTTCGATCCCCTATAGGACTAGTTTTTCGGACAATTTGATCGTATTGATTTGTGAGAGGGATTACGTTATTTGATAATAGGGATGAGACCCAAATATATTAATCTTTGATGTGACTAGTTAATATAGAGGTCCTCAAACTTTTTGATCTAATAATAATTCAACTAATCACATCGAAATTATCATACCGTTTATAGGTACACTGTGAGAACTGAGAACACAATGAATTCGCTCTAGGCCAGCCACTAGCCGCAAGAAAAAAATATTTAGGTGCAGAACATTTTTTCTGAACTTTCAAGATCGGGGTGCAAAATTTTTAATTAACTGGATGTGGGCCAATCCTAGAAAGTAAATCTTCAACAACACATAATATACAAGCAATGCATAGAAGAAACTTTGAGTCATAATCCTATAACCGACACAATTGAGAGCTCGGAGCACCTAGAAAAACAGGTAAAAGAACTTAATGATACCATCCTACTACGCTGTTTCTTTTGCATATCAATGATATGATTCCTCTTGGGAACATCCATTGCTATGCAGACGACAGTGCAGTGCATGCGGGCTACTTCGGACACGCAAAGGCTGTACGAGCAGAAACCGTAGATAGTCGTGAGAATCTTGTCATTGAACTCAACCGAGAGCTCGACCTTGTTTCTCAATGGGGTACAGCAAATCTGGTTAAGTTGAATGCGAAGAAAACTCAGGTGTGCGCGTTTACGGCCAAAACGTCGCCATTCCTTTCCCTTCCCTCTCTCCAGAGCACAACACTAACGCTACAGAGCAGTATCACCTTGCTCGGTATGGAGGTTCGTAGCGACTTGAATCCGAAGGACTACATCGAAAGCGTGATAAAAACAGCTTCACGGAAACTCGGAGTCCTGAACAAGGTACGGCGTTTCTTCACGCCAAATCAACTTTGCTTGCTATACAAGACGCAAGTACGGTCTTGTGTGGAGTATTGCTTAAGTAATTTATTTTTGTTATTTTCATTATAAATAGTCCACGTGGAATTTCGAGTGACATCAGCGCCGCACAAGCTATCGTACGATGCGACGAAATAGTGGTGGGGCGCGCCTTTGTTGCAGCGGTGTGCGCTCAACAGAACTCAGTCTAGTCTGAGTGCGGACGTTTCTATGGTTGTATTAGGAATGCTTGTGGAAGCTATGTCCGATGGTTGTGTGATAATAGTTAGAGAGAAGTGAAGGCGAGTGCCCTAGGTAAACCTACACACTGGGTCACAAGTCCCAGGCACTACTCTGGTTTTCCTTTTTGTGATAAATTGACTCTGCATTGGTATGTGAGATGATGATTCGAGATAAATCCTGACGATATCCCCGACATATATAAATATTTGATTATGTTTAAGCCGTGTGATGCCGGTAGGGTAGAATAGCATCACCTCATATCCTCCAATAGGTGTAGCAGAAGGCGACTAATGGATCAGCAAAGTGGTATTGATCATCTTATACTCCGTGCACGTCGCATTAGGCAAGCGTGGTGCAATACTGCCTAAACCCCTTTTCTTTGACACGGAGAGGCCTTGTGTACCAGCAGTGGGTCAACTTATAAAGGCTGTTATGATGATGATTATGTTTAACTGTATAAATATTTTATTGTTTAGAATAAATACATGTAGGATGGTAACTCCGGCATCCTATTGCATGAGTGCAAGTAAGAGATGATGAATTAGCGTTACGTGAAAGTGTAAAAGTGTTAAATTCGTTTAAAATAAAACAAGTTTAATAGTGATTTTCGCGTTTATCTCACCGCCCCAATTCTACATACATAATAATGTTCTATAGCTATTTCTATTCTTAATGATTCTTTAATTGGATTATAATTGGTGTGAATGGGTATACCATAGTGTTTTTAATATTTAGAGATCTGGTGTAGATTTCGTACTTCAATTGCAGAGCCCAAAATAAATCGAAGTTACGGAAGAAATCTGAACCAAAGAAACGAAAAATACCTTCAAGATTTCACCTGACCCATCGTAATTCTAACTACCCCCAAGAGACATGCGAAGTTAATGATGGGAAAAATTTCCATGAACGTGAATGGCATAATCATTAGGAAAAAATCAATGGCATTAACCCTCCGTGCACCACGTGGGGCTTAATAGACCCCCGTCACACAAATATTGCTGTAAACTTTTAAAAATTCGCGCAGCGTTTCTTTGCTTTGAGTAGCTGGATTTGTAATATTACCATGCCACTTGGTGACAGTGGTTTAGTTATCGCGTCGCCGAAGGATCAAACAGACATGCACAAAGTGTGTTCGGGTCCCACAGACACCACGTTATTGGGGACGTCGTCTAAATTACTGCATAATTTATGTAGTAACTTTCTTTTTTATAATATTTGTATTTATTTCAACTTGATTATCATTTACTAACAGCTAGGTACAACAATTTATGAGAGGTTTTAAATTAATTTTTATTGTAGAAGTTAGGCTAAAGAGGATGATAGGTATGTAAATAAATACTTTATTGTAGAAAATTTTAAATGTTCATTACTATACTTGGTTTTGCTTTATTATTACTCCTAAACAGACAAAAAACAGTCTTTTTTTGAATAAAGTAAACAAATAAATAATCACTAATTACACTTTCCTTGGCACTATAACTTATTCTTTTGGTTTCTGACAAACCTTACATGAAAAATTACACTGAAAAAAATCGACTTGCCTCAGGCGGGACACTAACCCGCATCTTCCGCAATCCGGGCGGCTGCGTTGACCAATTACGCCACCACCGAGACACTGCTTTTCGCTGTCGAAATCTGTCAGTGCTTGGTGCTTATATTTTTATGGTAAACATTGTTTCATCAAATCTTTGAAATTTGCACTGCTAAGACCCGAATGAAAAATGTATTTTTGCAAATACTTGACGCGCAGTTAAGATGAAACTACCTTACATTATGGCATAATTTTATTTTTGCGTTTACAAACGCGTAAATATTAATACTAGAAAAATAGTCGATTTTTTCAGTGTAATTTTTATGGTTTGCGATGTAGCTTATATGCACGCACGGAGGGTTAAATGTTCTATCTATTTATAAAGGCAAAGAAAACTAATGACCACTAATTATAATATGTAACTCAGTTTTCTGCAAAACTGTTGATTGAAAAGACTAAAATTTTAAGTTTTTTAATACAATAATTTTGGTATTAGTACATACGTCCATTGGCAAGTCATTGAGGAATTCGGTGGCGCCATGTTCGTGCGATCTTCGTAACGACAATAAAAGGTAAGCTGCCAAGTGCGCGGTCGATATGTATAAGATATCTTTGTGCAGAATTTCAATTATCTAGGGTCAGTGGTTTGGGCTGTGCGTTGATAACTCAGTCAGGACTTTAAATGTTATATATATGTTACAGGCAAACCCGATTTTAAGATGAACAAGTTTTCTCTAGGCCAAACCAGTTCACTAACCTACCCATTACTCAGTCATGTAGGTGTATAAACCACATGGCTCTCCCAAAAAAACTGTGCACTCAGCCTGGTCATAAAAAAATAACCCTAACCTACCCATCACTCAGCCACTAGATATCTCCAAATCGCAAAAATGACTTATTGGTTTGGCCTAAGAATAACCTAGTTTGTCCTAAATTCGGGTTTAGCCGGTAACATAATATAGATTATTTTAAGATGTTTGAAATTCTTACTTACCAAATAAAATAATGATGTAATGAAGTGTTTCTGATCACCTACTTACTTAAATTTTCACTATAACCAATCGCAATGTCGCCAATATTTGGTGTCGGATTTTGATTGGACTAGATAGCAAAGGCTTCGGTTCGAGATTTAATTATGTAAAAGCTCTGAGCCTTAACGAGGCTTTACGAGAAGTACTATTTCAGTATTCGTATTATTGATGGGTAACAGTTCAAAGACAGTAAACAAAATTTAATTTCTAACTATCAAATGAAATGATAGAGGAAACCCAAACTGATTCTATTGAGATTGCGTATGTGTTTATCATTCTTTGTAGTGAAATTTCACACCCAGCATTTAAAAAGAGGCTTTTAAAACACATACCCACACAGGCACTTTAAACATATACATACAAAGACATAGTTGGTCCAGGATATCGATCTTTGCTTCGATAATTCAAAATTGCTTCGGAGTGGATTTTGCCCAGTGAAAAAAGGTGTCATTTCGTTGCATAAGCATCCGTGTTGACGATCAGCTATGAGGAATTATTGAAATAAAGGTTTTGTGGTGTGACGTTGAGAATTATATAGTGGGTGGAAATCCCACAATACAATTCTCACCAGTCACCATCATGAGGTCTGTTGCCATGCATTTCTTTCCAAGCACTCCCTAGATGCTTTAAAACGTGTGACACCCACATTTTATTGCGAAAATCAAGAAAGGAGATATAAAACTGAAGACTTGGCTGTATGGGTGCCTTTGCCGTCTGGTAATAGGGAAAATTTAAGACAAAAATAAATGCTGTGTCTTGGAGGACACTGTTTCTCTCTCTTTGTATCTTTGTATCAAGGTTACTCAAGGTCAATATCTACACAAACCACCTTGGCTGACCCACGTTCATAAGATTAAAAAACTATACGTAGTTTGAGAGAAGCAATAAAACGAAGGAAGTCTCCGTCAATTTGTTTATTTAAACAACAAAATGGGACACAATAAAAATATTTTTAATTTAGAAATCCGTCACACAATCACTTTCAATTTCAACCTTATATTGATATTCATATGACTCATCTGAACTCTGCCACTTTCATCGACTTAAGTTTACGATTTAGAAAAATATACTAGACCTAGTTTTAGAATCAATACACCTATAACAGCCCCTCTAAATCTTTTCTTGATCCATTAATATTCGTATCCAATGTCTTAAGAGCTTAAGATGATTCAGAAACAACAGCTGAAGTTAAAGTTGATATTCAGTAGGCAGTGGATGACAATAAACATTTATATACAAGTTATAGAGAAGACAACGTTCTTAGGAAACTAGCGCGTAATCTTTTGTTGAGAAATAATACGAATTAGACCACAGTAATCTCTTATAACACTCAAAACAACGGTTCTTCCAAGGTATCTTAACTTCTGAGGCAGTTACAAAATTTACAACAAAATTATATCTACGTATTTTTAGAACACAATGATACTTATATGTAGGGTTCAGATTTATGTACTTACAAGTTGGGATCGATATTTATATCGAGTAGGTACATAATATAATACAAATAATTTACAAACGGTAACATTATAGTTCATCTATCATTAATTGATGAATGTATTGCGAATTTTACAAATGTCATCTAATCAGATTAAAACAATAACTTAGGTACATTATCATATAAAGCAATTTCATATTTTGAAGATTAATTACATAAAACATAATTTCGGTAAACAATATTTGTTTGACTAAAATGCATATTTGCAAATAATACCATTTAATAAATATATTATTCATCAACATAATTATGGCATTACTCAAAGCCGAGCTCTTCGTATAAAATTTCAAAAATTCAACTGTATTATATTTAACAGAAGGGAATGTAATATTGGGGATATATTGATTTTGTAACAGCGTACATAACCTACATAAAATAATTATCATTATCATCAGTGCTATACTTTACTGAGAAATAGCCTTCCATCTTAGTGGTGGACCACTGCCTAAACCTTCTTCGATGACAAGGAGAGGCCTTGTGTCCCAGCAGTGGGCTAAATTATAAGGGCTGTTATGATTAAACATGATCAAATATAAAATGACTGATTCACATTTAACAAACTATTTTTAGGGTGTGGTCAGATTGAACGTTGCAATCTTTGCATCCCAGAGTTTTGGGGTATGTTACTCAAACTTAAGAAACTGTGTGTCAGTGTATTTAGACAAAGATAAACATCTTTATTAAAAATTCCAACTTTTTTATGTTCCTGGTCTTACTGATAAGTTATGATAAAAGCTAGCATATCATATTAAAATATCTAAACCAAATATCCTGGACTTTGGTTAGTTTTACTGCTGTTGTCTGCTAAATTCACAAAGAAATTATAATGTTCGGAGCTAAATTAAAAGTAAAAATATTTTAAATCATTTAAAACTCTATATAAAAGTTTTAACGTTTTATTTCAGTTTGAAATTAAATATTTTTCCAATTATTGACTTAGAATTGAATTGAAATTCAGGTTAATCACAACTTTGCTAAGTAAGCAGTAAAATCTCCACCATTGAAACATACTTTCAACAAGGAAACACACCGTTTACATACAATTTGATGTATCAAAAAAAAAACATACAAAAGTAATCTTATGCAATAACATTTTGAAAATAATTATCAATGCAGATCAACTAAAATATGCTAGAAATAAGATAAAATACAATAGTAGTCTAAAAAAGATAATTACAAATGCTTTACTTTCAGAAGAGACAGAATTTCCAGTAATACCTAAGTTAAGTAGGTACCTATTCAATATGTCAACAGCCGCATATAACACTAAAGTAAAAACGTGATACATGATTTCATTTTTCTTTTCTCAATGTGGAAAATCTTTGGCACGGTCGTGAATTAAGAACCATTTATTGGAACTGTTCGTTTATCATTATTTTTTAACAGTTTTCAATTGCTTTTTAATCACAGATTCTAATCAATAGTTTTGGCACAAGTTGTTACTTCAATTATTAAGTTAATTTTTAAATAGGCCAAATATAAGTTCTGTTGTTTAATGTATTAAAATTTAAGTAAATTTCCAATAAAAATACTCGAGGAAGTGATACTGGGGGTATTTTCGATTCATCGAATCAACATGTTGTATTGTAATTAAAACCATAATTCTTATATACCTACTTATAATAATTATTACATTTTAAAGTTCAACGTAATGTAATTATCTCAATCAGTTTGCCCGGCTCATATAGAAATGACGTTAAAAGTAAAAAACTAAATTCTGACTATAAAATATCTTTCACTTTTATAATCTACGACCATTATGCTCCATACCAATTGCTACTTTGAGAAAACTTTTCCCGGGAGTAGGTACTGAATTAACAATTCTGAAAATTTTAAAACTAGAAATAATAGGGGTTAAAGTATGAAATTGCCGATTTTTTCCTCATAATTTATTAGTGTATAATTCCTTGAATGCAATAGCTATGCCCATTATTCTTTTTTTATTTTAAACTTCATTACAAGGACTTATATTTATGTAAAAAAAAATATTCTAATTTTTATTTTTTTCACTAGAAATACATCTCCAAAAACAGCTCATCCTAAGAAGTATCCGTCTCCATTATAAAATTATGAATATTTTTGTACAGTTATGAATTATCAATTTTTTTCTCTAAGTATCCTTTAGCTTAATGTTGTCTTAATATATCCACAAAATTACATAAAATTTAGATTTGTGGTTCCTTAAAAAATCACAAATATATTTGTATGAAAAATGAATTTTCGTTAAATTCTTCATACAAAACGGCAATTTCATACTTAAACCCCTAATAATACACTGAAAATAGTCGACATGCCCCAGGCGGGAATCGAATGCGTTAGTTAACGCAGCACCTGATTTTTTCAGTGAGCATTTTCTAGTTTTATCAATATTTACGCGTCTGTAAACCCAAAAATTATTCCATAATTCTGAAATTATCTGCCGGTTCTAAGAATATGACTTTGATGAACATAATGAAGATAATCTTATTAGTCAGGTTATTTTTTATGACCAATCGGCGCAGAGTGGAACAAGGTGTCATCTAGAAAAATTGACGAAGAAATATACAGGCTGTAAAAGACATGAACACTCAAACGAGAACCATGTATTCTGCTCACCATCATAACATTTTTCTTCCTTTAGAAATTGATAGTTACGATTTTATTGAAGGTCAAAGTCATAATTTTTTTTATGAAAACGTATTCTATACGTTATTTCTTACTCACTCATATCATCACTTTTTTTAGTATTTCATAACAAAAAATGGCTTCAAAATGTTAGCGTTCAATGTAGCTCACTCGATGCGCACGGACACTAACGAACGGGGCCGCCGTCTGGCAAAATTATCGCGGTTTTGCGAGTTGCGTGCGAGTTGAGCCCATTACATTGCGCGGTACATTTTGAAATTATTTTTAACACCAAAAAATAAAAATCATTTCCCAGCAATTTTTTTTTAAATATGTCTTATTTTGATGTATAGAATACATGGTTCTCGTTTGACTGTTCATGTCTTTTACACCCAGTATAATGTACACTTCGTAGTTTTGAGTTTAGAGCCATGTGAAGACTATCCTTTATCTGGTCAGATCGCAATTAACTAATGAACATTTGGTAAACAATGTCGTCAATTATATTAATTTTCATATTGGTCATTTTTAAATAAACAGGATAAACTTATTTCTAAAACGTACTCAAACGTATGTAATGAACGAACAAATCTATGTATTCCCTGCGAATAGCCTATAGTTGATCATGATACTATAAAATCACGATTCAACATTTTAAACAGACTTAAATATACTGCTAAAATCATAATCCTTCCTTATGGCTAAGCGTAGTCGGGTAGAAAGAACTAAAATATCAATCGATTTTGTTGTTCAACGCACAATAAAAATAAAGATTTTCGGTAACGATATTTACTAAATCATATTTTTTTATTTAACATACTTATTTTCATCCTAAAGATAAAAAACGTCACGACATGAAAAATTCACAGCTAAGTAACCGTTGTACTTAACTTTGATAAATGGGACTTGAAGATTGTTCCCAATTTCACAAAGCTTATTCATTTCAAGAAAATATTATTTTTGCCAAATTGAATGGATGTATAAATAGAAACTCCTAATACACAGATTGAAGTATCCAGGGATCCAATTATATTTTACGTAATCCATAAATATAGTTGAATAACCATTATTATTAAAGTAAATAAATAAAGGAAGAATTGTCGAAATCTTACTTTATGGTCCAAAAAATATTTTATTACTATAACGTGATAACTTTTACTAGCTGGTAGGCCTGTACCTATGTCTGCGACTGCTGGTCTTCATCGGCACTAAAGTGGTCTGGTCCAGCACGGCTCTTAGTGCCAGTCGGCACAGGCCACCTCGTCTGAGGATTGCTTAGTACCCTAGCGCAAACGTCTGAGGCGCGTCGCCCAGTCCGGACCGGCCCGGAGGCGTTTTGGTGAAATGGCGCACACTAGGTGCGCCGATCACAAAACGTCCCCATAAGGGTTTAGAAGGGTACCGGTGGGTTTTAGCGAAGTAGGCCCGGCGCTGTTCCACGCCGATGAGTCCCGCACACGCTGTATGCCCAGCCAGCGTGCGGTATGGTCCGTAAATGGATTTCCCATCGTCACAAAAAAGGCCTGTACCTATGTAGGGTCAACTGGGTAGGTACCACCACCTTTCCTATTTCAGCCGTGAAACTGTTTACTGTGTTTCGGATTGAAGGAAAAGGAAAATGGAAGGCATTTCATCTTAGGCCTCAGGGTATTGCAAGTGATTTTTCCTTGTTATTACAGGTGTTTATGTAGGCAACGGTATCCAGTTACTACCAGCTTGTTTGCCGTCAAGTTGCATAAAAAATGTTAAAATATTTATCATAACGATAAATATACTGAGCTTATAACTAATCACATAATTGACTAGAGTAAATTCCTGATTGGAATGGAATCATATTTACGATCTTTCATTACCGATTTGATAATATTGCTGATCTGATTTTGGATCTGTGAGGGTTTACCTTGTATTCAAAGAGCTGAAACAAGGTAGTCAATATACATTGCTTTTAATGGTTCACCCTTGTTTGGTATAACAACGTTTAGTCGAAAATCATTTCTTCGAACAACGTTTAAGAAAATAATCACTTTGTATAATATCGATTGACATAATTTTCATTTCATCGAATGTTCATTTGCGATAACAACGTTTGCGCTATTGATCAAAAAGTATAATGTTCATTTGATGTATTGTTCAGGTGGTATAATTTTCATTTCATCGAATGTTCATTTGCGATAACAACATTTGCGCTATTGATCAAAAAGTATAATGTTCATTTGATGTATTATTCAGGTGGTATAATTTTCATTTCATCGAATGTTCAATTGAACAATAGGTTAGCGAGGAGCGAAGCGACGAGCGAGTTAGGTTCACATGAACAAAGCGCACGAGCCGAGCGAGCGAAGCGAGCGTGCCGCGGCAGCGGCCGGCGAGTGCCAGAAGCGACTTTAAGGCGTTTTCACTGAATTATTACTGAACTGAATATTCGATACGATCTTTCGACCAAATCATTATTAGTCTAGTTAAACATTAGGTTAAATAAAATTAGTGCATTTGAAAATTCGGTGAAATGACATTATGTCAAATAAATAATTATGCTAAATAAAATTCTACCAATTAAACATTAGGTTAAATAAAATTAGTGCAAATGAAAATTCGGTGAAATGACATTTTATCAAATAAATAATTATGCTAAATAAAATTCTACCAATTAAATATTCGGTCAAATGAATAATTATGCGAAATGACTTTATTGCAACTAAAATTAGACGAAACGATTTTCGAGCAAACGTTGTTATACCAAACAAGGGTAAACCGAGTTTAATATGTCAAGATTATCATTAGTGAATTGACTGATATTAAACTAAATCTGAAGTTTGTTCGCGAGAACTACAAACCAGTTTATTTTTATCAACGTAGAATTATACATTTCGAGATAAAGATACCTCTTTATGGCAACGCTGCACTTATCAGCACAATTTAATGGTATTTCATGACTGCGTAGTAGTTATAGAAATATTTGCATGTGGAGCACTTTTTTCTAGTACGGAATGGAAGTCATTGGCTCAGGAATAGAAAAACATATTAGTAGCTACTAATTTAGAGTGACAACCACAAACTTTTGTAGCCAGCGAAAAATACCGTTTATTGGTAATTTCACATATAGCTGTTATTTTATTTCTAATTACTTTATAGTTTTGCTGAGTGTACTGTTTTATAAACGTTATAATATCATTGCAACTATAGACTATTTACAGGGACTAACAATTAGTATTCTAACTAAATAACAAAATTTCACAAAAGTCAAATATTAAAAAATTACCTACATAATGTTATCATCATTTAATCTTCACAAATAGTCATTTAATGTTACAATATAATCACTGTCACGTCTTTCATTTACAAAATATACAAAACATTTTTATGTAAACTACCATCTACCCTAGTTTGGTCAAGACGAAGAAAATTTGCCTCCTCACCAACGCCGTCTCTGCTATACCCTCTCCTTATTTAATTAGTAACAATATTGGAGTATCAGATTTTTTTATTTGACAAATTGATTTAATTAAGTACATTTAATTGTTTAACTACACATTTTAATTTGATAAAATTTAGCTTAATCTTACAATTCATTTGAAAAATAATCCTAGTGGGAGACATTCGTTTCACTAATTTGGGGTTTCACAACTAGAAAAAGACATCGTACAGGTAACATTTATTTAGTAATTGAAATCCAACAAATTAATACGAATTATTATTAGGACTGTTATCATTCGAACTACTAATTAGACTAGTATCAACTGTTTTCATATCAATAACATTAGAATTAATTTCATCTTTACAAGATCCGCTTTCTAAAGTGCTGTATGCATCATTAACTACATTGTGATTGCCAATTTCTTCACTACTATTTACATTAACATGATCAGAAAGCCTATCTAAATTTTCACAACTCTTTGCTGAATTTTCTACGGTACTATCACGTGCTGAGCTTTCAGAGATGGATTCTCTCTTCTCCACTATCACTTCTACTCTAGGCTTAAAACTATCATTTTCTTTCTTATCATATAGATCTGGTGGTCTTACAGTAGATAGGGTACTGGATAGAAAAGACGACTGTAGGTTGTATCCGGGTAAGAGTTTTGGTTGCAACGGTAGCATTAGATCTAACGAGCCGGTGGTTGCGGGTCTCGGTTGCAGGGGTGGGGCAGTCATCAATGGTGGTTGCAATGACGCTAGGGATATGGCTCCGGACTGCGTGTTGACTATTGGACTCTCAACTGTAAAGATAACATTCATGTGAGGCTATAATAAGCTAAAACTAGCACTAGGTATTGCTGATTGTCTAATGCATGCATTACCCTAATATTATCGCGAAGCATATTTATTTGGATTATAAAATTTATTACCATTAGCAATTTAGTAAATGAAATATTTTAATGTATTTGTAAACGTTTGACGTGAATAGATATAAAAAATATCAAGAAACAAACTAAAGTTTACTATCGTGAAAAAAATAGTTTTTAAGCTGGGTGAATACAAAATAATGTTTTAGACTAATTCATTATAAAACAACTACTTGTCAAGAGAAATTATTGTTTTAAAAATACTTGTATTTATTTTGCTGCATAATGTTTTTACGGACAATAAGCTATTAATTTTTTTTAGTTTTAGCCAATATAATATTTTAATGTTCATTCCGGGATAAAGGAACAAACGGGAAAACGAATTTCCATGCAGGATTATGGCATAAGCATATAACATTCAAATCTACATGTGTAAGATATAGCAAAGATAGCATGATGTATCTCACGGATTACATTGTCGAGTCAGGATCGCTAACAATTACTTCGTGATAGTCATTTTTTGAAAGTTTCCGCGAAATATTTGGAAATATTCAAAGATTAATGGTATGGTATACTAATGTTTCGAAACGTTAACTTTTTTTTATAAAGAATAGTGTGTACGGGAAACTGGCGACATTTTGAAAGTTCATTAAAATAATAAAATCTTCAATTCATTATCAATATCTATTATTACTAATATTATAAAGAGAAAAGATTTGTATGTTTGTAAAGAATGAATTCAAAAACCACTGAACCGTTTTCAAACCTTCTGTGACCATTAAAATGCTATATTATTCTTGAGTTAAATTAGCTGTATTTGATAAAACAACTCCACGCGGTCAAAGTCGCAGGTCAAACTCTAGCATATTTATATAACTAAAATTACTACTTATAAATAACTAGTTAATATTTCACTGAGTTTCAAAAATGAGAGTGAATATTTCCTACCAATAAATTAAACTTCTGTGCATCATTCAAAGTGTCTGTAATAAGGTTATTGTTTTAAATCATTATGACTCAACAATTTGCCGTGTATCCATGCAAGAATGTATAGCTATACAAATCCCTGTCTTTTGTATGTCCTAGGGTATCTTACGAAGCAAACTATAGAATGCGTTTTGGCGGAGAGCTTTCTGAAGATTTTATTATTATAACGTGGGTTTTACCAATAGGTGCTCTTGCTTGTAACGGCTGAGCTGTGGTCGCTGGTGGGCGGAGTAAGTTCGGTGGACCTTGAAGTGCTAGGCTTATCATGTTCATCCCGTTCACTCCTGAAATTATTTAAATAATGAAGTTTAGATACTAATCAAACTGAATTATGCAATATAATAATAACAACTTTTTTATATTATAACTAGCTGACCCCGCAAACGTTGTTTTGCCTTATAAATAAAAAAAAATTAAGGGTGAACAACCCTTATCACTAAGGGGTATGAAAAATAGATGTTAGCCGATTCTCAGACCTACTCAATATGCTCACAAAATTTCATGAGAATTGGTCAAGCCGTTTCGGAGGAGTACGGGAACGAACATTGTGGACACGAGAATTTTATATATAAGAAGAGGCAAGTAAATCATATCATAAAGAGGCAAGTAAATCATGTTTGAGATTATTTTTGTTCACAACTGTTTGAAATTACTTTGATTTAAAAATGCAAATCGACAATAACAAATCGCATCAAAACAATGTAACTGGCGACTTCAAAAATATGTTATCATAGCTCATATATGCATATCTCTGGGCTTATTTTGTGAGGTCTCTCCTGGTGACACTGACATGTCGCCAGTCTAAAGGCATCAGCACTGCAAGCGACCAAAGGCAGGTTTATATTGTCAGCATCGAAGAATTTCTCACTAGTTCGCCTGCCAACCTAATCAGGATTGCATCGATTGAAGGATCCCTCAGTAAAAAAAGTTTATAGCATCATTGTAAGTTGAAAAGAACTCGCAGTGAACTTAGGTATCCTTACAATTTACTTACTGTACCTAACTGAAATAAAATACTTTACATTGTCGGTCTGTATAGTAAAATTACAAACTAAAACAAAGATATTTTTTTTTCACATAGGAGCGTGCATTCATTGAAGTACTAATAATATTTTTTTCGCAGTATTGTTGTTAGATACACGTGTCTATGTGACCCCATACACACAT
Organism: Elophila nymphaeata; assembly: GCA_955850985.1. Lineage (NCBI taxonomy): Eukaryota > Metazoa > Arthropoda > Insecta > Lepidoptera > Crambidae > Elophila > Elophila nymphaeata. Next base: position 20,135,147 of record OY039084.1, on the reverse strand, counting down.
AAACATTGCTGGCAGAGCGATAGGTCCACTAGCTGGACCCGGGGTGTGCAATCGAAAAATGGCCGCGAGCTCGGAATTAGACCATTTTTCAAACAATGAATAAAAATATCTGATTGCATTTAACAATGTTTTAATTTTCGTTATTATCTCTTGCATTATGTGTATTATAATATAGTTAGTATAGCATAATTTCAAAAACACTGTAAAAATCCTTATCCTTAAACCTTACCATTTTTTTTTATATCTTTTTTACTTTCTTGTAACGTAGTATAGAGGAAGTCTTGTCTTTTTTGACGGAAGCAAAAGGATTATTATCTCTAAAGAGATCGTCAAAAAATTCGACTTCGAGATAATGACGGTATACACGTTTTGGACCTCCCTGAGCCCAAAAATATTTTTTTTTGGAATTATGTCTGCGTGTGTGTCTGTGCGTTAGCACGATAACTCGAGCATGCTTTAACTTATTTCAACCAAATTTAACATACGTGTAAAACATCAAAATATCAGGTTTTTATCAAATTTTGAGCCGTCGATCACGAAAGTTAAGCAACCAAGTGCACGGTCGGTACTTGTATGCGTGACCAAAATTTAACACGCATGTATGATATTAAAATATACGGTTTCTATCAACCTTTGAGTCGTTTCCGATATACGAGAAAGTCAAAGGGAGACCTCTCCCGGTTTTTAATATATTATCTCAATTTTTTACTTATTTAAGCTCTTTAGTAGTTTATGGTAGTATTTTGTTATTGGAAAACCATGGTTTGCAAAGAATTTTTGGCCATTATAATTTTGGTATTTCATCTGAAAGATAGCTCCGAACTGCATTTTCATAAAACTGCGCCAGAATATTTCCCTCACTTTACAAAACCATAAGTGTAAATGAAAAAATATCTCTATTAAAATAAATGATATATTATAGGAAGATTAATTCTTGATTTAAACCGCTTTGCAAAGTCTGTTCACTTGCTTCTAAATTAGGCCTTAAAAATCCACAAAATATAACAATTTTGACTTGAATCGAGTGCACGCCCCAAAAAGCTCTATCTTCGTGGCACGCCCAAACTATTTTACCAGGGAATATACCGCCATCTACAAGGTTCCTGTGGCATTAATTCAAACTTCGATACTCACCAAACTTGTTACTTCCCGGAGATAAGTCTTTCAGCACTACAGGATGTTTCACAGCGTTCACGCGACGATTGGAGGCGCTGGCATCGCGTCTGGCGTTTCTTCGGGGTTGCTCCACGGGCAGCACCCGGCGCCTCTTCTTAGGTAGTTTTGACCGCGCCTGGCGAGAGATGGCGTTGATTACATAAATTGATTCGGTGTTAAAAACGAGTGTAAATATATTTTTTAAATTGAAGTTCATAGCTAGTAGGACTCAATGATTTACTTTTTCATAATAAAAAAATTAAGTCTATGTTGAGGTATTTATTTGAATTGAACATAATATATTTATAGTAGGCATAAAATGAAGTTAACAACTAAGTTCTTATATACAAATCTAGGCAACTGGAGCAACGATTCTGTATTTACGATTTTGTGTTATTTGGATGTGTGTGCATTGAGAGATCAAATTGCAAATTTGTGAATGGTATATTGTAGGTTTTAGTAGAGGTCGTGAAACAATTGTGTCCTGAGTATTGTAAAGAAATACATAAAAAGACCCAGCCCGAAATATGTGATCTCTCAGTTCTCACAAAGCACACTCTACATCTGAGAAAATGTAGAAGGTGCTTTGTGAGAACTGAGAGAGAGAAAGATCATGTTTAAACTTCTATTAAGTTTAAACATGATCTTGACTAATGGATTCTTAGTATTAATTTATTTAAAACAAATCTGCTATAAAACACGTTAAAACAGCGTCGTTTACAAAAAGGCATTAGGCCACCACACACAGTCACCATAGCCTATTATAGACCACAGAACACAGAAAGAGGTAGAGACGCTCTCAGTACTGGCATGCCCGCGCGCGACCAAACTTAGGCTGTTTCCCTACACTGTGGAGTTCTGGCGACCGTTCTCAACATAACACGACACAATTTAGTTTTATTGGACTAAGTTATTTTTCATAGCCATCTAGTATTACTGTCTCTTTCTGAAGCAAGTGTGTGTCGTTAAAGCCAAGTGTGGGAGATACTGAACCCTGTGAAGACCTTCACAGCAAGGGATCACTCACGCTGTATCAGTAAAACACAACAGAATTCACAAGAATGACAAAATGTATGCACTGACTCCAAATAACCCCTATTTGGAAGGTAGGAAGAATTAGAATAAAAAAAAACTGATTATTCATTATGATTAAAATACAAATAAAATTAATCTTGAAACATTTGTACCTACAACAAAATTATAAAATGATGTAAATTATTCGCGTACCTATTAGATAGTTATGGAAATAACTTATTTTATAAATTTTATTCATTTAGGGAACCAGCCGCGTTTAAAAAATAGTAGATTAACACGTATAACAAATAAATAACAGTTTTCCCTAATTGTATAAAGGTCAAAATAAGTTTGTTAGAAAGAATTAGAAAATGAACTGAAAATTAAAGATTTCTTAAGCAATTCAATGGTCTTAGGACATTAGTGAGTCCTCTTAGCTTGTAAGGAAAAGTTCCCTAGAGGATTTATGGTCGGCGAGCATCTTCCGGAGTCTCTGTACCTATTAGTCTCTTGGGCTTTTCAGCCGGATGGAGTCTGTAATGTAATATAGAGACTGCTTTTAAAAATCTGGTTGAGAAAAGGCACAGTAGACAAGGCGTCGAATTTTGGGCACAAAACTGGAGTAGTACCTCCACCTTACAGAAGACCACAGTCGAATAGCACTACATTTTTGTGGTGTTGTGTTTCTGTTGGTGAGTAAGGTTGCCAGAGCTCCACGGGAAGGGGACTAGGGTTGGCAGCGTAAGTATCACATCAGTTTTGCAAGTGTCTATAGGCTACGATAACTGCTTAGCACCAGGCAGGCCGTATGATTATCTGCCAATCAAATAACATAAAATATCCATATTTTTCTTCTAAGGGAATATCTGTAAGTACCTATCTAACAATAACATAAAATGGTGGTGGCCGGGTATCAATTTTTAAATTGCTTAGTTCAATAATATGATTAATTGAATTATGTAGAAAAGCTTTTCACATGATAAATAATCCAAATGCGTGGGAGTAATAACTACCCAAAATTTACGCATGTTAAAATGTAACTTAAATTATATTGATAATCATTTATTGACTTGTGTTGATGTTTTGAAATCATTGCGAAACTGTAAGCTGTGGAGTTTCTTTCGCCATTTCTTCTCCATCTCAGCATAATAATAATTATTCGTCCCGAAATGGTGGTAGGGCTTTTGACGATTTAAAACTACTTAGCAAAGTCCATTTAAATAAAGAGCTTTCTTTTTCATTTTCATTTTCTTCCTTACGCGCCAGCTAATTTCTCGAAAGCTTATGTGGAACGTTAGCAGAGCTATAAAGTATTACCGCTTCTTTATTACAATAACAAACATAGCTTTCCCAATCCTAAGCTAGATTAACTTACAAACAAACAGTCTGTACAAACAGGATGTAATCAAATTATCTCGCCGCGAATATATCAAGGAAAACGTACTTTTGACATTTCGGCATCCTTATTGCCTTAATAATAAAGGTGGATATAGACCAGAGCATTTCCATGTAATGTTAAGTTCGAACAAATGGTACAAATACAAGAATTACTCAGTTTCCTAAAGCATTTCCGTGTAATTTAACTCGCATGCGACTTTGTTCAACGTATTCTCATACGTATTTTCTTTCTACCTTGCGTACAATTTTGTTTAAAATGTCCATCTCCCATCACCCGCAGTGTGTAACTTGATGCCGATTTCACTGAAGAGCCTTTCACTGGAAAACCAATAGTCGGTTCTTTGAACATTAGTGTGAATGTGCGAATGGTTATAAGTCAAAGTCAAAATTTCTTTATTCATTTTGGTACAATTTGTACACTTATGACAGTCAATTTTGATGCCATCGGTTCAAGAGTTCAAGAGTAAGATAACTAACTATTATTAGGTTAAGGTTCTTTTTTATGACAAGCGGAAGTGAATTTTTGTAACTGATATTTGGGAAACCGTCTATAGATTTTTGGGCGAAATGCAATTCTGGATCGAGTAAGGGTCAAGTAAGGATCGAAAAGGGAACGCCTTTTTTTACTATGTACGCTACGGGACCGTGGCTACGAAATGGTTCTTTTTTATAGTAAAAATAGGCGATAAGTGTGCTATAAAACCTTTATGGGTACAGTCCGTCAACCGCGCTCGTGCCTTTGCTCTATAAAATGTTACAAAACGCTCAATGGCTTTTAAAATCAGGTTGTAACAAAACATCGCGCGCCATGTTCGAGTGTATGTTACAAGTAAATGCTATAGTCTATATCCACCCTATGAATCAGTTGCTGTCAAAATTGAGACCGTGTTATTTTTCATAGCTTTACAAAGAAATAGATTCTACATTTCCCAAAGGGTTGACGTAAATGTAATATTCAAGAGGTGTCTTTGAGTGTTTCTTTTGGGGGATTGTCAGCGTCTCTTAAAGGCGGAAATGTTGTTATCTAATTCATTCATTTATTATGAAAAGGAGCAGACACAGGCCAACTCGCACCAGTAATAAATTTAATTTTATGACTTAGAATTCTTATCAACGTTTGTAAAATCAAAAACGGCCACGTTCTTTTCAATTGCGTGTTAAAATTGAACAGCAATCAGCTACTTTTATTGTTTCATTTAGTTTAACCCTTTGTTCCCGATGGGGTGTGACATACCCCAGTCTAATGAAAAGTGCAAGCAATCTAAATGAAATAAAACTAAATTAATATTGTATGTGATTCATGTCTCAAATAAAGAAATGTGTAATAATAAACACATTCGCGACAAATTTTCGGTGCTTTGTATTCAAAATTTTTAAGTACGTTTCATTTAAAAATTTTACTTAAACTTATTTACTGTCTATTTATAATTACTAAATACTTAATTTCCTCATAAAAGATAATCTGCTATTTTTGTCACTTTTATATTTTGGGGTACGTCAAACCCCACCCAGCACTGGACGTGGCTTTTAGTCACCTAGTACTAGTAGCAGGGTTAAATTGAGTTTTAGCCAAAAGTTACCAGACCTGACCTGACCAGAAAGTGGCATTTTGACGTGTAGAGTGAACAGAAAATCCGTATCCTGGTCAGGGGTTGACATATTTTTTTTTTATTTACCTCGGGCGGTAAAAAAGAAAGCTTCCGACCGCTTATTAATCGCCCTCACACAAATATATCAATCTAAGAAGATCGGTCGAATCGCCAAGTTTATATGAAGACCGAGTGTCGCGATCAGCCCCCGTACTACATACTATGGTTCTAGTTGAGCATGCCTTATTATACACTATTCATTGCGCGCGTTATGAGGACTGCGAAGCAATGAAAGCTAAGCACATCCGCAATGGAGATCGGTCAAATTGCTGAGTTCATAGGAAGTCCAAGCCGTGTCCGAGTGACGCGATCAGCGGCCATACTACATAAAATGGTTCTAGTTGAGCATGTCCTAATATACACGATTGATTGCGCGCGCATTAAGGACTGCGAAGCAATAAAAGTTAAGCACAGCCGCAATATAATACAATTTGTAAGATAGTAACGCATACCTAATTTTAAGCGATTGTGTTTTTATGAATAAAAGTCGGAGTATTTGTTTAAATATTGTTTTTTAAATAAAAATCTAAGTTTTTCGGTTCTTACGTGTGAAAGTTATTCCATTACTTGATAAATAACTGATTCACTGCAATGATTGCATGTTACAGTGGAACAGGACGGCATTTTGAAAGAAAAACGAATATTTCTTTCTGACTTACGTACGTATTCACTCGCCATTATCGAACGACGAACTGGCGCACTGGGCATACACTTGTCACAAGTTAAACGCCGGCTCAGCCTATCTCCTTGTTTTATTAAATCTGTGCGCTCTCACCATCAGCTCGTCAAATAAGTGCGATCTGAGTCATTCATTGATTTACCGCACATAGGTAATAAATGTACTATAATATTCCTTTATCGCTCTTGAAATAGTGTCTTTCGCATGCCTAGGGGCGAATTTCTGTGTGAGTTTTCATAAAAATACTATGATGCAGTGGAATTAGGAACTAGAGAGGTATCTGTATCGTAAGGTTATTGCAAAATGTAAGAAAAAGTTAACTAGCTTCCTTTATAAGAACCTAATTTATTTTTCATAAAACCTAAAATATTTTTTAATGTTTTCTTTGTGTGTTTTTTTGGGAAAAAATATAATAAATTGTAATTTACACATATCACGCTTTTCGCTACACTGAAAAAGAATACATTGTTTTGACCAAGAAATTAAACTTTATTAACATTAACTCTTCATCATGCGTCAAAAAGCTCCCAGCTTAGTAGATACCAGTTCTTAATTTACGGACTTTTTAATAGTTAAAATTGAGTTGTTAACTCAATAAGCCCGCAATCATTAGTCTTCCGACTGTGGTTCCTCTTAATCCCTTGATTTGTGGGCGAGTTACCGCGACTTAAGTAGCCGTCTCCCAAGTTAATTTGCTTTGAGCCACTTGAAAATTTTGAAGTTTTCCTTCGTCTTTAAAGTTTGTCATTGCTCTCTGGAATTGAAACTTAATATCTGTGTGGTAAGGCTACGTTACGTGAGAATCACTACAAGTTTAGGAGGGTGTGCCTATCAGACTCTCCCAAAAAGAATCTACCCTGCTTTGTCAGAAAAAAATATCCCTGAAAATACTAATCACTCCTGATTTCACCTTTTTACTTTCTCGTATACGTAGTATAGATAAAGTCTTGTAATCCTCAAAAAATTCGACCTCGAGATTTTAACGGATTTACACGTTTTAGACCTCCCTGAGTCCAAATCGTAAAATACCGTTTTTGGAATTATGTCTGTTATCGTTATCGTGCTAACGCACAGACACACTCTGTGCGTTAGCACGATAACTCGAGTATCCTTTAACTTATTGCAACCAAATTTAACATGCATGTACGAGATCAAAATATAAGGTTTCTATCAACTTTTGAGTCGTTTCCGGTATACGAGAAAGTCAAGGGGAGACCACTCCCGATATTTTTGAAAATGGGTTACTCGACCATTGTACGAGATTTTCATGGTCTAGTTCAGCTACGTAAGCTGAAATTGCATCGTTTCGTGATTACGCCGAGGTATTTGTTAAATTACGGAATCATACAAATTGCCAGCGATATAGACATGGGCAGTAAAGTGATAAATTTTAATGTGATTAAAGAGAAAAACCTAGATGTATTCTGTGATGCCGGCAGAGTAGAATAGCATCACCCCATATCCTCCAATGGCTGTCGTAGAATGCCATTTGGCAAGCGCTGTGGACTACTACTTGCACCGACACCAAATATATTAGGACTAGAGTCCCAAAGAACAAAAAGAGACTTAAAGAGGAGAGGAAGGAAAAGAATAAGGAACTGTGACAATTTATTTCTGAAGCACGTGTATTTTATCTTATTTAGATCTAATGTGCGCAACCTTGCTCCGAAGTCGTATCAATCTACCGACTTCATTCAATTTAAAATCAATCATTGGCGACCTTCCACTGGTGCATGTTTCATAATAAATTAAATTTTCAACATGAGGAAGTTACTTTAAACTAAGGAGTTTCTTGTGTGCTCTCATGATGTCGCTAGATAGGGCGTATCATAGCATTTAGGTGGCATATTATTTTTTCACTCATTACTTTTTTACTATGTAAGAAATTATTTATTTGATCATCAAATAATCTTATCTTAATCTCGACTCATAAGTCTTGTTCAGGTAAAATTAGCGGGTACGGCCGCAGTGGCGGAAGTGATAGTTTTAAACGAAATTCTTTATTAAATTTACATGTCTATTGTCATATTATCTGTGGAATATTTTAGTGACCGCTAGCGCCATCTTGATGTGCGTTGATAGATCACTATGTCAGTTAGTCACCTTTTAATTAAGTTATATATAGTTCCTCAAGAGCTGAACTATATATAACTTAATTAAAAGGTGACTAACTGACATAGTGATCTATCAACGCACATCCCAAACCACTGGACGGATCGGGCTGAAATCTGGCATGCAGGTAGATGTTATGACGTAGGCATCCGCTAAGAAAGGATTTTTGGAAATTCCACCCCTAAGGGGGTAAAATGTCCACGCGGACGAAGTTGCGGGCGGAAGCTAGTTGTACATAAAGGTGAGTTTATGATAAGTGGCGCGTGTAGTAAATTTCGGTCATGAAAAAAAAACGTGCTAATATTTTCAGGGCAGGTTATCTTACACAAATAGTCAAATCCATCACGAGAGATGGCGCCAGCTTTACACTAGACATACTTATCATACATATACATACATACTATCACGTTCATACAGAAAATACACACGTAAAGCCACGTCTGGTAGTATGGACTATGCAGTGCCTTAAAATAGTGACAGGTTGCCAGTCTGTCGCCTACATAAAAGGGGCTTCAAACCTATTTACCTACAAAACCTAAAATAACCAAAAGTCAACAACCATCTAAAACATATCAGCAGTTTGATACCAAAGATATATATATACATACATTCTCTCGTTCATCAGAAAAATTAAAAGGTTTGTGCTCCCAAGCTGCTAATTACGAAAATTAATTTAATCTCATTTAAAAGAAGCTTCAAAGGAATTACGCCGCTGAATTAAATAGGTGCTGGCAAATTTGATTCTCATCTCAATCATGTTAAGTGAATTGAGCAGTTTTTCACATTTTTTCCTGCCAGCGTCGATATAATTATTGGCGCGCAAACATGTTTGCGCGCGTTAAATTTTAGGTCTCACATATTTTTTGCACCAACTCGGTGAGGGTCGGGTGGTTGTCGAAAATTAGTTTCTGGCATTTCGGCGGCGTTTCATTATTGCTTCTATGTTTCGATAAATTATTGATAATAGGTACAAAAATGTAGTGTTGCCTGTGCTCTTCTGTAACTACCCAAGTTCGGGCGTTCCACATTTTGAGCGACTATTTGCTTTGCCTTACCTCAACTCTAACAAATCAGCAACATATTTTTAGCAATAAGGCCATAACTAACAATTTGAATCTTCGCCTAACTTATTAAGTGTCTGTCTCATAACTTCTGATTGAGAAATAATTGGCAGTTAAATTGACAGGATTGTATGGACTATCTATCAAGTAAACGCTAATCGGAACCTATTTGGAAGTTGTGAAACTGGTGTTAAATCTGAAATTATTTTTTCAGGTGCCTAGCCGTATGCTTCTAGACGAATAAAATGTTATACACCTATCTAAACCAATCATAGGTATCTATGTCAAACTCAAATACCCCCACAATGAAAAGAGCAATATCTCACACAATCATAGTCCCATAAAAAGTTTCTAACAGTCGAAAGTATACCGCGGAAAATCGCCTTTACCGCACCGGAATAAGGATGGACCGCTCTCATTAACTTTTGCCGTGGCATCATTAGGCGTCTTCTTACATGTCTGTGATAAAAATGAGCACTTAATGCTGCAACGTCACGTAGAGAAGACGTCTGTCAGTACAAGTCATAAGCGTAAAGCGTTTAACATCATAATTTTAACCGACTTAAAAAAAGAAGGAGGTTCTCAATTCGACTGTATGTATTTTATTATCATATCTCTTTACTGGGTGTACCGATTTTAGAGATTCTTATAACGTTTAGAAGCTGGTGATTGTAATGTGGTCCCAATTAAATTTGATCGACATCTGACGAATACTATTTGAGTTATCCCTAATAATGCCTATTTAAATCGACATTGATGATATCGTAATTCTTATAACTTGTTTGTCGCAAAGACATCGAGGTAGTTTCCTAAAAATTTCTAAAAAAAATTATTTTCAAATAAAAAATCAAATAAATCTAAACGTGTTTTTGAGGTCGGTGCCTACCTCAATATTTAAAACAAACGTTGTCATTTGTATTTACACCGACCTCAAAAATTATTTAGACGTTTTCAAACAAAATTTATATTTCTCCGTTTATTTTTTTAAGAATATTATTGACTACCCTCCTCCCAATGTTATTTGGGTTGGCGTAAAACCCCAACCCTTCTCTATCAACTGTCATCTCAGCCTTCTTCGAAATCATCTTTCACACATGCAAGTCTCCATCTTTTCTTCAGTCTTCTTCTCCTTTTGTGTCTATCCATATTCCTTCTCCAAGCATCCATAACCATATTACCGAGGAATATTGGGCTTTAACCATCTCCATGGTCAAGTATTTTCTTTTTAATAAAGCCTATGTCACTCAAGAATATTATATCATTTTAATTTTAAAAGATTTTTTTTAATTGGTCCGATCGTTTTAGAGTTTATTCGTTACAAACACAAATCTTCCAAAGTTATATAATCGTCACCATTAATGTTAAATAACACAAACAAACTTTCAAAGTTGAGGTGTACCTATGCTTGCGCTTCTGGTTTAAATGTATTTATAACCTGATATTCCGTGAAAATAAAAGATGAGAAACTTCTTCATCTTATGACTTGAACTCACAAACAGTCAGGCTTTTTATTTTTTCAGGGCTTTCTCAGACTTCTATTCACGTCATAAATATGTCGCCATGAGTTGGCAGAGGCGTTTCTGACAAAGTACCCCGGCCTATGAGAAGGGCAACTTATTACGGAGGCCCCTAGGGGAAAAGGGCCAATTTTAAAGGATAATTTTTGGTAATCTCTTTAGAAAGCCCTACGCAAATAAGGGATTGGCGGTGTAAGTCGATCCAATTTGGTTTTAAAGGCCGTTTCTTGTTGTAAAGGTCATTGTGGTTTTGTTTGGACTTGTGTTGAATTGTAATTTCTTTTTAGGGATTATTTGCAGTACTTACGAGTGTACGAAGAGATAAAACGACAAAGTTGTAAACGCTAGGAAAAGTCGTATAATATTTAGCTATTTTATTACTGAAACATTGATTTTGGGTGTTTTATTTGGCATGATTAGATTAATATGTTTGAAGTGTATAACAAAGTAAACAGAAAATGAAAAGCAATAAAAGAAACCCTGTCAGCTTGTGACATAATAAGAGATGAACGACATGGATAATTCATATAAATTCGTTATTAAACACTCCTGTGACGGTGGCCAGAAGCGTCGGTGGCGTAGTGTTTAAGCGTAAGAGCGTTGCTTTCTAACCGGGAGGCACCGGTTAGAGCCCCGCCACGTAGAAATGTATTTTCAAATTTTGAATTCATATATTATGTACATTTGACCGACGCTTTTACGGTGAAGGAAAACATCGTGAGGAAACCTGCACACACCTACGAAGAAATTCTTAGGCTGTGAGTGAAGCCCACCAACCCGCGCTTGGCCAGCGTGGTTGACTAAGGCCTAATCGCCCCTAATGTGGGATAGGCTCGAGCCCCTCGGTGTGGACATTATATGAGCTGTTAATGATGATGAAACACTCCTGTGTGGCTCTGTTAGAATAGCAGTCTCCCAAATTGCGAAAGGTCGCGGGTTGATGTCTCTGTCATCTTTATCATGACAGATATTTTTTCCTTGTTTTTCATATTAAATCTATACTAACATTATAAAGTCGAAGAGTTTGTTTGTTTGAACGCGCTAATATCAGGAACTACTAATTCAAATTGAAAAAATATTTTTGTGTTGGATAGTCCATTTATCGAAGAAGGCTATAGGCACAGCTAGTTTGGAATAAATTTTAATCATATTTGTATTACTGCTAATTTGAAATGATATTTGGAAAATTCCACTCTTATTCATATTACGGTCAATAAAATACATTAAATTATCTCAAATACTTATTTTTGTCCAAGACGCGCATTCTGGGTTAGCTGGAAGGATATCTCTTGTAGCTGGAAGAGAGATAAGTACGCCCATTTCGTTACTCATGTTATCATAAGTTTGTGAAATATCTGTGATAAAATGTTATAGTCATTTATATTACTTATTTTTTCGTGATTGCCTTGATTGACAGGCAATCACGAAAACGTTAGTTTCTCAATAATTTTTCAAACTTATATTGCTTTTACCACTAAACTAATTGATTTTTATTTTTTTAACCACATACGCTTACGTGAGTAATTTTCAGTAAAATGAGTGTAAAGCAAGATGCAAGATAATTCACGAAACCTAATTAATCATATTTTATAAGCCGAATAAAGATTTCCTTCTTTCTTTCTTTCTTATTTGTTATTTTAGATTTGATGTCAATTCGTTCTTGTTTATTACCTCATTACCTCAATATACCATTTGCGTGGATTGTACCATTATGCATAACACCGTCCAAAAGAGAATAAATATAAATTTTAATAATAACCCTGCATATTCATAAAGAACGTTGCACAAATTAGAATTTTACTTTAAGTTTATGTTAACAAGGTTGATTTCTCTTGTGCAGTTTAGCTGTAAAGATTTGGGTTCAAAGTTTACATTGTCCCCTGAAGGATCATTAAATCTTAATATGAGGTAGCTTCCTCGCGAACTTAATTGCTTTTAGAGTGGGTTCATGGGATATAAGATCGACTAAGTGTCGAAATTATGGTCCGATATTGGGTTCGATTTTTGTTGAGTCGTAATGCGTGCTCGACAATGCGTTAAATCGAATTTCATATCCTCGAGCAATATTCGATTGCGGTCCAAACATTCGCAAAATCTCGCATCGCTAGCAAAAATAATCTTTTCAAATTTTCTAGCAAACGACAGTTGTGTATGGTGTCAGGTCAGTTGCGAATGTTATATGGACCACTATAGAGTTTTTTTTTTATGTTACTAGATGGCAAACAAGCTTGCGGCCCACCTGATGTTAAGTAGTCACCGCCGCCTATAGACACTTGCAATATTAAGTGTAAATCACTTAACACCGCAAGTGCGTTTGCCATCCTGGAGACTAAGATGATATGCCCTCCATGCCCAGTAATTACACTGGCTACCTTTCCCTTCAATCCGAAAAACAGCGAACTGCTTCACGGCAGAAATAAGAAAGGAGGTGGTACCTACCCAGACGACCCTACATATGGGTCTACCGCCTAGTAAATTCTTTCTTCGTAGACATAGACTTCGGAAAGGACTGCTTCTCCTTCGAGTGGTTAACCTGGTATGGGTTAGCGTGATGTCAGAGTTTTACAAGTTGCCATTTCCATTTTAGCGCAAAGAATTGTGAACCATAAGTGGGAGTGGGCAAGGCACATTTCTAGGAGGACCGACGGCCGCTGGGGCGGAATGGTCTTGCGTACCGGGAGACGCAGCGTAGGGAGGACTGATGATCTGGTAAAGGTCGCAGGAAGAAGCTAGATACGGGCAGCGCAGGTCTGATTAGGTTGGAGCTCCTTACGGGAGGCTTATATCCAACAGTGAACTTCTCTCACCTGATATGATGATTTCCATTTTAGGGACTACTGGTAGTCTTGTAGATGCTTTAGAAGTGTATCATCTGTTCTTGTTGTCGGTTTGTATTCGTTGGTTCCCTGGTAACCTGTAACTATTTTGAAGTACCTACTGTACAACCTATACTGCTGGATTTTTCTTTCCACTTTGTTAACAATTATTGTGTTTAATGCACCAGCCTGTGGTGTAACTTTACATCAAAAGCTTACCACGCCGTCAGAGTCCAATATAATAATGCGTTCTGGGTGCTTTTAGGGTGGCAGCGCTCTAGTAGTGCATCCGGGATGTTCGCTTTGAGGTGCGTTGATTGTTACTATAAGACTATGCGCAAACGATATGCTTCATTAGTGCGCAGGGTGCATGGCAGGCCTAACAGCGTCCTGAACATGATTGCAAGTACACTTGACTGTGCTCCTTAGTTAATCGTTACTGTGCCATATCAAGTGGCAGAGTACAAACACAAAGAATGCATAACATTAAGAATGTCAGTATATTTACTAACATAGATTATAAGCAATATTGTTACTAACAAAATGAGATGTACACAAAAATTACTTGTATAAATAAATATTATTATTAAGAGAATAACACCCGTATTCACAAACATTACTATGAGATCTCTCGACTCTTGGATAAGAAACGAACCAATCACAGAGCTCTATTAAACGCAATGGCATTGAATAGAGCTCTCTGATTGGTCCGAGAGAGTCCGGAGAATACGGGTGTTAGTGTGTCTCTAAGTGGTTGAATGTTCTAGGTGATGCTTGCTTTCGTCATCATCTTTTACAGTTGAGATGAATATGATAATTAATCTAAGTGGTCACTTTTTAACCGACTTCCCAACAGGAGGAGGTTCTGTATTCGTCTGTATGTATATTTTTTTTTATGTATGTACACCGATATCTCCGTCATTTGTGGACCGATTTTCAAAATTCTTTTTTACCGCAATAATAAGATGCCTCCGCTAAATGGAATTCTTTGCCATCACACGTGTTCTCTCCTTCTTGTAATTCCACCTTACAATCACTTACTATCAGATGATTCCATCGCCAGGACTAGATTGAATATCCTGGGAATGGCCTACCCAAGGCCAGAGCACTACAGGCTCTTCAAGCACATGGACATAGCTTAATGGCCTACTAGGAGTGACAAGAGTTAAAGGAAAGAGAGATACAAATGATCCCGCTGGGTTGAAGTGCACCGTGAGGAAACTTACGTCCCGTTATAAGATAAAATATTATCAGATGACTTGAAGGCCAAAGCTTCTCAGGCAACTTAAAAATAGTATCGACTACTTTACTTCTTTCCCTTCCAAAGATTCATACGTTACTCCGAACCGAATACGTTACTAGCTTAGATAAATTACATGCCACATTTGGTTGATAAAAAGCAGCGATTAATACACTCCAGTGTCGCAAATTGCCGAACATATGTGACACTCCGTTACATTTACCTCTGTCACCTCAGTACGTTGCCTACAAATCACTTTCAAGAGGCTAATTTAATCAAAGGTGGCGCAGATTGCCGCCGTCTTTAATTTACGACCGTCTAATAGACTCAGGCCCTTACCATTGGTGCATTATTGGGAATTCGATTATTAAACAGTAGGTGAGAAAGTATCTAATATAATTTTACGTTATCTTATTGGTCCCCGCTTGGTAGATATCTACCGCGCGGCAATTAAAAACAATTGTGTCTGGATTTTATTAACGATCCACAGATCACGCTTAAATTTAAAAATTATAGTTTTAAATAAACTGGCTAACTTGATATAACTTCACGTTCCATTCTCACGTACAGTGCATTGGTAACTCATATTTAATTCGAGTCAGTGAAAAATTTAATGATATTCGTAGACTTGATTGTGTTAACAGCATAGACTTATTTTGTAGTACTTTAACTTCTGTAAATTAAATCCTGGCAGAGGATAACTTGGTCTAGTGTATTTTTGTAAAGTTACTCTAGGCATTTTTTTTTTTGTAAAGTAGTTTAAGAATTTTTTTGGGTTTCTCAATGCTATCTTTTTGTATAGTAGTGTACGAATTTATTTAGGTTTATTAACGCTCCTTTTTTGTATGATAATAGTGTAAGAATTTATTTAGGTTTTTCAATGCTATCTGTTTTGTATAGTAGTGTAAGAATTTAGTTAGGTTACTGTTAAATATGAACAAATCCCAAATGAAATAACTTTGAAAACTTAAAAGTAATAAATTGTTATTTAATGTTTTTTTCAAAAAGTGCTGAGTCTATTTCGACAAAAATATGGCACCACCTCTGCGTAACAAATAAACAAAATAGCAAACGGTCAAATAGTAACTCCTCCTTATTTGAAATTCATGAAAATAATCGATGCTTACATAAAATACTCGTTAAGAAGCTTACCAAAAGGAAACCTAAAGGCATTGTAAACTTCTGGCTATTTATGTTTGATATAAAAACGTTTTATTGGCTTCTCGTAGTAGGGGTTTGCCTTCTCACAGATTGTGTTAGGGACCTATAAAAATGTCAAAGGCGGTTATTTCCGCTACAGTAAGTCAACTTTTTCCTCGTTTTTTCTTAAGTATATTTTTTGTTCAATACAATACCACGAGCATTATCGATAAAAGAAATATTGTTTAAGGATCCGTCAAATAAAAGTGCAGAGATCACTTCTTTCCACTTTACCTACATAATTGCTTTCGTTTCATCTAATATCATCACAGACTTCAGACACGTTCGGCGATTTCAACTATTTAGGACTTTAAACCGTTTTCGATTTGGTTGTGAAACGTTCACCGCGGCTGTCTATTGTTTGCCCGATAAATATAAGCAATAATACTCAAATGCCCGAATTTTACTTGACCGAATTGTTTGTTTACTATAAAAGTTGTGACATACTCTTGTTTGCTCGTACATTAGATTCCATAATGATACGAGTGCCATACGTTATCCATTTTATTTGTGGAGTTGCTCGTTGCCATGTGGTGTGTTTGCGTGTGTCAGGAGGGAATAAAATCAAAAACTTGACTTGGTCGACGTCATTGTAATTAAGAGACAGAATAACTTAATACTAGCTTATTTATATTAATTCGTGTATTACGTAGTTACACCGATACACACATAAAACATAATATTACTTACATGTAAACACATGAAATAATTAAACATCAGCATTTGATGTGACCCACTTCGTTCAATATTTTAATTAAATGATTTCATACTATATCACGCTTTTACGGTGAAGGAAAACATCGTGAGGAAACCTGCACACACCTATGAAGAAATTCTTAGGTTGTGTGTGAACTCGACCAACCCGCACTTGGCCAGCACTAAGGCCTAATCGCCCCTAATGTGGGGTAGGCTCGAGCCCCTCGGTGGGGACATTATATGAGCTGTTGATGATGATGATGATACTATATCACAATTAATTGCAATAATATTATTTAACAGAATATTACAACGCCATACTAAATTAATTGTCCGTACAAAATTAACCTAACGCTTTGTCCTAAACAGCGATTGGATTTAACCAAACCTAAACCTATTGATCGTTTAGTTTAAACCGATTTTATAATTTTTTTCTAGAAGCAATTTCGATGGCAAATGATGTTAAGGCATATGATAATAACGGCTTACAATGATGATAACGAATGATGTTATTGAAATTGACTTTATGGGAAACAAAGTTTCTAGCACGTGACTAATATATTATAGTAAACAATGAGTATGGCATATGAAATTATAAGAAACAATATTATGTCTGTTGACCAGCATAGCAGCCCGTTCACCGCGTTCGGTTTTTTTTCTTTCAGATTATTTTTTTCGATAATCTCCTTTCATCACTTTAGATGAACAAACCATCTGAACTTCCATTCCTCTATCCTTGTGATGCCATATTTCGAAATACACATTTCCAGTAAATGTGATAACAAGAAATATACAAATTTAAAAAACTACATTATACCCAGTTAGTTTTATAAACCGTATTCAAATTAAGAATTTCCTTATTAAAAATACATCAGACACGACAGATTAATAAAGCAAATAGACATAAAAATCAACAAAATTGAAATTAATCATTGTTTAAAAAAATAAACTTGAAAATAGATTCTCCGAAACCATTTGTACACACTTCAATGGACTGAAAACTTAAGTTTGAATGTTATTGCCGATCCGACCATTAGTTCGAGTTACCAGCGCTGAAATAATCACATGAATATTCTGATAACTTCAGACTTCGTAGCGTTGATTTCTTGCTTCAATCGCTTTGTAACTTGGTATATATTCTTCGTACAACATTTTTGAAGAGGTGTTAGACCAGAGCGGAATTAGACCTTCAGGATTGTAGCCCCCGCCTGTCTTGTGTGAAGTTCCACTACATTTAAGCAGACCATAGACAAAAAAGAATCCTACTTCATTTTTAATCTACTACAAAAAAGGAGAAGGTTCTCAATCCAATTGTATGTGTTTTATGTGTGTTATGGTACTCCCACACTGCTGTTAAAAAATGATTACAAAACATTTTCTAACACTGATACCTACATTTAGTAACACGTGTTTGTGAGTAAATGTAGGTACTTATCTGTGTTAGAAAATGTTTGTAAACATTTTATAACAGCATTGTGGGAGCACCATAACTCATGTGTGTTACCTCATGACTTTTTACTGGGTGCATCGATTTTAATAATTCTTTGAACGTTTCGAAGCTGGTGCTAATCTTGTGATCCCATTCAAATAGTAGTTTTTATGTTATCCCTAATAATCCGTATTTAATTGACATCGTTGATATTGTTCTTATTTTATAACTTGTTTGTCTAAAAGATATCGAGGCAGTTTCCTGAAACTTTCTATATTTACGACACTAAAAACCAAAAATAAATTATTTTCAAATAAAAGATAAACCACCTTCAAAACTAATTCCTTCTAGACCGAGGTAAAACTAGCGTGTGACGAACACTCCAGCTATAGACCGCTTACGTATGTTTGTACCGTATTATCGTTGTACCTCTCGATCAGATTTATATGAATGATGTATGTAATCGACACCCCCTTGTAAACGATCGAGTGCTCGATTGATTAATGAACATATAACTCGACTCGTCAAACAACGGTGATCCATAGAACGGATCAAGCGATCATTTTGTTTAGGAATCAAATGGATGCCATTTGAACTGACTTAACCCAGCTAGATTGATCGGGATTCCATTTGAGGCGAACTTTGAGTTGGTTACAACGTACATGTTGCTTGGTGTTTTGTCTACTATAGTCCGCGCAATCAGAAGCCCGTTTTGACAGCTGTCAAAATATCGTAAGTGGTAATGTGACCAAACTAATTGATTACTTACGTAATCGTAATAATTTGAGAATGTGATTTAATAATAATTATAACACAAGAAAACTCGAGTAAAAATAGCAATAAGGAAACGATGCTTGAATAAAAAAATATAATTACTAATACGCTTCTAAATATTTTGGATTATAAATTATTTTGAAATATAAATGTGCCGGACGGGAACGAGTGGCGAGCGAATGTGCAATGACATAAAAACGCGCGATCACACCGAGACGGCGAGACCACCTTATGCCCCCATATTTTTATGTCAATGTGTGCGTCACAGAGCGTGCGTACAAGGCGCCGAGTACGCACGCACACATTCTAATGGATAGCGGCCAGTTTGTATGAAGACGTATCACTGTTCTTGTTATACTGTGACATGACTGAACTTTTTAAGCATACCTTTGTAAATTATTATCACCACATCTTCTTGACTTACTTATTTTAAGGTTATCACACAAAAATTAGTATTATCGTTTTGTAGGTAAAACAATTCTTTTGAAAGTCAACTGAATTACATAAGGTTTCTTTGTAACCCGATGAGTACTTATAAGAATACGCACATATTTTCCTTTAATAACAATGAAACGTATTATTATAAAAAATGTTATATTTTTCGAACATTGTTGTTCTTGACACTTTTATTAACACAAGTTTTTCGAAGCTGTGTCGTAATTTCGTATTTACTAAGGCAATTCTGAAACCTAATTTAGCTCAATAAGGTGGCAACAAGGCGATAATCTACAAACGACAGATGTTATCAATACCGTAGCCTAGTACTAAGTAAATAGAGTTCATTGTTGCAAAAGAACTACACCCAGTTTTCGAAAGACAAAGGAAAAACGATACTTAAATTGAACGTGACTTTTATTTGAGTTCAAGCTTTTTTCTAGAATAATATCTAGATTATCTTATCACTATACAAGTATGGAATACGTAAAAGAAGATTCCAACGTTTTCCAGATTTAACTATTATTTCAAATCATTGCTATAACATTACGACGAAGGCGTACACAAAGAATAATAGTTCGTTTTTATTGCACAAACAAATAATTCAGGAAAGTAATTTTTAAACTGGAAAATAATAAAAATATTTCTACAGATTTTTGTTATTATTCTTCATTTATGAATTAATGTGTATTTAACATTAATATGGTATGCTTATCTATACTAATATTATAAAGAGGAAAGGTTTGTATGTTTGTAACAAATATACTCAAAAACTACTTAACAGACATCAAAAAAGTTCTCACCCTTAAAATGCTACATTATTCTTGAATAACATAAGCTATATTTAATTTTTAAAAAACCACGCGGTCAAAGTCGCGGGCGGAGCGTTAGTTCGTAATATTGTAATAAAAGAACGAAGAAAAAGGTGCGAAAGTAAATTGAAGTTGTTTAATGAAATTGAATAGGTACTCGTAGCTTTATAAAAAAAATGTGTCTTTGTTAATGCAAAGTCGTTAAATTTTATTTGTCTATTAGTTTCAAAAAGTTTAAAACTCTTATAAAATAATAAAAAAAAACTTTAGCTATGAAAGTTGATTTGATGTTGATATGAATCATCGAACAAATACTCAATAGAGGCTAAAATGTCATTTATTTTGTTCGGAATTATTTCAGCCAAATCACAGCAACGAGTAGCGAGTACTGCGTTCTAATCGGTTGGTACAAAATTACCTTAGTGATAAAGGTCATATCACTTTTATCAGTTCAGAAAGGGAACGGAATCGCATTGCATAAGTTCCGTAGCCGCCATTCCGTAGGGTTCGTAGTAAAAAGACGCGTTTCCTTTCCAAACTGATAACTGTGCTGAGATCTTTAGGAAGTCAGTCTGGGCTTTATCATCACTTACCATCAAGTGAGATCATCTTCAAGATGATAACAATGAAATAAAAGCTTCGCAATCCTCTTTAAAATTTCACGAATATGTCGACAGATGTTTCTAAAATCAACACTCGAATTTCAACTTCACTCTGACAGAATCGTATTAAATTTCTAAGTAGATTTTATTTTATTAAACGGGCTACCCGAACTTTTATAAGAAACTAGTGACTTTTTACAGGTATCCACTTTTTAATTAAAATCTGAACAAGAGTGTCCTCAGCACAGTTTCAAGGTTACACGGGAAAGTTGTGGCTTTTGTCTTAATATTGGATAGTATTATCCAACGGAATCTATGCCTATTTTAATTTTAAGTACCTCATTAATAATATCCCAGTTGACGCAACCCTTTGTGGAATCCTCCATTTAGTTCGTTCTATCATGAAAGGAGATAATCTGATATTTTTTCTGGGTATAAAATCGCCAACTTTTTTCAAAGATATTGAAAACTGTTGAAAAAATGTAAAGTTGTTAATAAGAGTATAATAAGAGTGACAAACAATTGTGCCTGGTCTTCTTCCTTTTGTGCTGTGGTTAAATTTGCAATGTAAACTTGGTGTCAGGGTTTAACAAGACATAAATTTTGAATTCTGACGTGAAAAATTCTATACCTTTGGAATGCTAAAGAAGAGTTATCTCTTACCCTCAAAAGAGCACCCACTCGATTTTCCTCCAGAGTAAAGATTACACACACTTATCAGCTTAGAACCGTAACGCCCCTTTTTACTATGACAAAAGGCGATACGCTACGTTCTGTAGTCGTTTCGTTGGCCAATGTATACGTTTTTACAATAAGCTTCCAAAGAATATTAAAGATTTGCCTGTTAACAAATTAAAAAAAAAACTGTTAAAACGAAATTATACAAAAAATCTTATTTCAAGAAAAATGATTATTTAAATGAACCAAATGCGTGGGGTTAAAATACTGCCCAAAATTTACTCATTCAAAATTGTAATTTAATTATATTGATATACCTATTGAAACCATTACGAAATTGTAAGCTGTGAAGTTTTTCAAATAGTTTGAAACACAAAAATTACACAATTATGTGGGTATATACAAACATGAATATCTTTTGGCCTTAATCTGTGGATCATTAATAAATTTCTAGACACAGTTGCTTTTAATTGTCTGGCGGTAGATATCTACCGATCGGGGACCAAAAGGTTAAAGAAACCTAACAAAAACTAACTTAGCCTTAAAATTTTTGTAAAATATACTACAAAAAACAAAAAAAAAACAAACAAAGTTTCTTTCGCCATTTCTTCTCATATTAATGTCAGATTATTTAAGTAACATAATTATTTCGTCCCGAAATGGTGGTAAGGCTTTTGACGATTTAAAAGTACCTACTTAGCAAAGTCAATTTAAATAAAAAGCTTTTTCATTTTATTTCATAGCCACCTTTCCACAGCGTTAATAATAAATAAAGAGGCATTCCCTTTCTGGGCTCATAAATGTGCTATGACATTTACTCTGGAGGAAAATCGAGTTGATGCTCTTTTGTTCACCCATTCGAGCACCGACCGCGAACTTATTAGGTTACTGAGAGTAAGAGATCAAAATCAAAAAATCAAAATCAAAAAGTTCTTTATTTAAATTGACTTAAGACTAAGTGCTTTTAAATCGTCATAGTGAGGAAATACATGAAATTAAAATTTAACAACAACAATCAACATTACAAAGATTACAATTTTTTATTTAAATAAACCGTTATTGTGCAATTTATTCACTCCCATGCTTTTTTATCAGTAATATAATCATTAATTGTATAATAAGCTTTTTTAATCAGCTTTGTTTTTATTAATGTTTTAAATTTGTTAATAGGTAGTGCCCTTATATCAGTTGGCAGTTTGTTATAAAAGCGTATACATTGCCCCATAAAAGAATTGTTTATTTTGTGGAGACGGGTAGTGTGTCCAACAAGATTATGCTTCTGCCTTGTATTTACATTATGTGTATCACATCTTTCACTAAATTGCGTAATATTTTTTCTTACATACAGTAGATTTTCAAATATATATTGTGAAGGTACGGTTAGAATATTCACCTCCTTAAACTTTTCTCTGAGTGAAAATCGAGGGCCTAGTTGGTAAATAGCTCTTACGGCTCTTTTTTGCAAAATAAAAATAGTATTAATTTCAGCAGCGTTACCCCAAAGAATAATTCCATAAGACATTATACTATGGAAGTAACTGAAGTAAACAATTCTAGCCGTATCGACATCAGTAAGCCGCCTAATAGTTTTAACTGCATATGCTGCAGAACTCAGTTTACCTGATATTTTCTTAATGTGTGGACCCCATTGCAATTTATTGTCTAACATTATGCCTAGGAAAACCGCCGACTGAGTAGGAATCAATTCTATACCATTTAAATGAACATTGGTATCTACTTGCCTTACATTGGGCGTAGAAAACTTCATTAATTTAGTTTTATTTTCATTTAATAATAAATTGTTAACAGTAAACCAATGTACAACTTTTGTTAGTGCATTGTTAACTTCGTCATAATTTCTCAATTGTCTATTTATTTTAAATATCAAAGAAGTATCATCAGCGAACAATACAATATCTTGATTTTCCTTTACATGGTACGGCAAATCATTTATATAAATTAAAAACAAAAACGGACCAAGAATTGAACCTTGTGGTACACCTATAGTTACTTTAGATCCAGAAGATTTTGTTCCGTTAATATCAACCTTCTGAATTCTGTTACCCAGATAGGAAGTCAGAAGGTCGAGAGCCTTGTTCCTAACGCCATAGTGGTGTAATTTTCTGACAAGAATATCATGATTTACACAGTCAAAAGCCTTAGATAAATCACAAAAAATACCCAGAGCGTCTTTTAACTCTTCCCAGGCTACAAAAATATCTTTAATTAATTCTATTCCCGCATCTATAGTAGATCGACCCCTCCTAAAACCGAACTGTTTTTTATGAAGTAAATTGTGTTTATTGAAATGTTCCAATAATTGACCAAGCATTAATTTTTCAAAAATTTTACTTATGGTGGGCAATATAGAAACAGGTCTGAAATTCGTAGGGTCAGATGTATCACCAGCTTTAAACAACGGTATTACTTTACTGTGTTTCATCAAGTCAGGAAACACACCTGAAGCCACACAACCGTTAAATATAACTACCAAATATGGTGCAATTATGTCTATTATGGATGCAATGGTTTTAACTGACAGCCCCCAAATATCCGTAGTTTTCTTAATATCAATAGTTTTGAATGTATTTACAATGTCTTTATAAGTAACTGTGGTAAATTCAAAGTCAGTTACGCATTTTAAAATATTTTGCTTAATAAGTTGTTCAGCAGAAGCTGGAGACGACTTGAGAGTTTTGGTTGTGGTAATTGGTATATCAGAAAAGAACTTTTCAAACTCAGTCGCAACTTTCAAATCGTCTCTGACATCTATATTGTTAATTTTTAAATTAAAATCTTGACTACGTGGAGAAACTCTGCCAGTCTCACTGTTAATAATATTCCAAGTAGTTTTAACTTTATTATTCGAGATTTTTATTTTATTTTTCAAATAAATAGACTTTGCAGTGGAACAGGCTCGCTTAAATATTTTAGAGTAATTTTTGACATAGTTCTTAAAAACAGGATCGTAATTAAAAGGCTTTTCACTATATAATTCATATAACCTATTTCGGCTCTTGAAGATACCTGTGGTTGCCCACGCACTAAACGTAAAGCGATCACTAATTGTAACTTTTTTAACTTTGAAAATTTCTGCAAATTCTTTATTAATTAGATTAAAAAAGGAGTTGTATAATTTATCAGAACAATTGTCATAGGGCAACCAAGGCAACCTTGCAATTAGATTACTTTTAAATTTTTCTATTCGACGTTCATTTACAGGTATAAAATTTATGTTTGTTCTTTGCACAGCAGTTTTTCTCCTATGGAACGATACCAGCTGCCCACAGTGATCAGAGTGTAACATACTAATTACCGAACTTTGCTTTGGTTTCTTATTGGTAAAGACATTATCAATGCAAGTAGCACTAGTGGCAGTTACTCTTGTTGGTTCGTAAAAAACATTATTTAAATCATATGACTTGAATAGATTTAAAAAGTTACAAGTCATGGTATTTGTATCTAATATATTTATATTAAAGTCTCCACAGACAACAATTGTTTTACGGCTATTACTAATTTTAAATAAGGCGTCTTCCATAATTTTAAAAAATGCTTCGAAAGGGGCACAAGGGGGCTTGTATACACTCATAACAATAAATTGCTCAAATTCGATACATGCTATCTCTGTAACTCGCTCAACTGATAAACCGACAAGATCATTTCTCTCTTTGACTTTTATATTCTTTCTGGTTATTATTAATGAACCACCGTGAATAAAATTAACTCTGCTGAACGAGCTAGCAACCTGGTGGTTGTTGAAGTTGAACATGAACTCATGGCCCTTTAACCAATGTTCTGTAATACATAAAATATCAATATTATTAGAGTTCATAAACAACTCTAACTCTAAATTTTTACCCTTTATTCCCTGAATGTTTTGATGTACCAGGGAGATACAGCTATTATTTCTACTAATTTTTATTTTATTAATAACATTTAATGCCAGATTATTATTGCCAGAGGTATCCTCTTTTGTCTTAATCTCTAATTTAAAGAAGCTGGAATTTCTTCAAAGGTGTCAATAAATGTCAAGTTATTGGATTGCCTTAAAGAGGTAGTATTGTTAGCCAATGAATTTGCTGGGTTATTAATCAAAAATAATAGCGATTTTGCTATTTCATTTTTATATAAATTAAAAAGAAAATAACTATTTTCGTTTAAATATAAATTTCTAATAAAAATATTAGAGTCAATTATGTCAATTTTTTTATTATAAAATGTCATAGTATGCATTTTACTATTACACTTATATACACATTTTCATTATTTGACAAGGAATTACTGTAAGGTAACGTCAGTAAAATTATCTTTTTGACATTTAGATTTTCTAAAGATACGAAATACTTTTTAATTGAGTTGGAACTCACATTACCCCGTCTGCCTACAAAAATAATTAAAGTTGAATCAGAGGGGTATTCTTTGGAGGTCACTCTATCAAGGATCTGTGAAAAACTGGCACCGGGCATACAATAGTTTGTTACAATTTTTCCTGTCTGATTATATATTATTTGACCCATAGATTTACCTATTTCATCACTAAACATGAATAGGTTACAACTTTTTGAATTACTGTGTTTAACAACATTCCTAACCTCATCAAGGGCCACAGGTGATTGCAACTCACTAACTGATGAACTGCAATCATTCTGTTGTTTCAACAGGCCTGGTGGTTGAATAACCTTGTTGATTATGTTCTCTGTACAAGTACATAAGCGCTTTTTATTTAACGATTCAAATCGTTCCGCATTATAATTACATAGGTATAACAGTCCTTAATGGATGCGTTATTTATAATTATGCAGCCTACTGTTAGTACCTAAAGTTTAGCTTTTTTATTTTTTTAAATTAATGGCGTTCGCGATACGTAGAGATTACGCATTTCTCCAATGTCAAGTGAAAATGTGCTCGGGAGAAACTACCAAGCTTATATTCTTTTATATCACGACGTTGACAGTTAAACATTTACACTAAAAAGAACTTTACGGGAGTTTCTCTCGAGTTCTTGTTGTAAAAACACGTGTTGAGAGACTCCATTTTTAACCCAAATCAACCGTACAATTTTTGGTACTTTAGTTACATATTCACTCGACATTGGCAAAATGCGTACGCTTAATGCGACGCGACGCCATTAATTAAGAATAACATAGAAAATAATTTTACATATTGCTTAGTCAAACTAATTTGCAGAACGATCTTTCTTCGCTCAGCCTACCCTAAAAACTATCACTAACAAAGTTCAAATTCCGAAATTTATATCCCACAAATGTAATTGATTTCAATCCGATGTTATTGGTTACCTTCGTCACGATATCGATGATAAGTGTTAGCCAATAAAACGGTGGAGATTTATTAAATGTTTCAATTCCACCTTTTTACTGGAAAACGCCGGGAGAGTATTAATATTATTTATGTCACGATTCATCTGGATTGGATGAGTAAGTTCGTAAAATTACGTTAGTAAAGGTAATAAGAACAAGGAATTCTTATTAATAAGCGGCTTGACGGTATTTTTTCTTATTTTATGCTTGACAGGGATATGCTTAACCTTTACCCCACCTGATGGTGGGTAAGTGACGATAAAGGCGAAGATGGAACACTGAACCACAGAGGCAATGACATAAAAAAAAACTTAGTAACTATTGTGCATCTGAAAAAAGTTTTACAAAACAACGTTAAGATTTTGTTTTTATATAGAGCAACAGCAAATTTTATCGTTATAGGACCTACAGACTCACGCGAGAAGTCTCGGCGAGACTTTTCGCCGAGACTTAACCCGAGAAACGAGATGGTATCTTCATTCACGCAACCTTCTCACTTGCGTTCTCGATCGTTATGCGAAACGGACAACTTTGACAGTGCAGCAGCAGTATTATGTGCATTAGCATACTCCAATCTTGTGAATGTTAGAATCAAAAATAATATTAAGGCAAAAAGATGGCCCAGGCGATGGTGAATGACACAAATTCATCGAAATAGAACAAGGTTTGTAAATCTTATTTCAAACCACTGTCCACGTCGCACTGAAACCGAATGAGAATGCGATACGCTTCTCTTTTCTCGCCCGAGAAATCCTTCGAGAACGAGAAGGCGAGAACCTTTATTCGTAGACCTATTCACATTCACGCTTCTCGGCTGTTCTCGGGGGTTCTCGGCGTAAGTCTGGAGGGCCCATTATGTTTTCTGTGGTTTTTATGTCTTATAGTCTCGGACGAATAATCTACCGCCTGAGGTTATGGTAATATAAGTATATACCTAGCTATAGTAAGTCTTCCAGTTGTCAGCAATATGAAAAACTTAGCATTGGAAACTCTAATTGGCTAATGTATTATCTAAGCAAACCATTGTCATTTGTTTATTATATGAAAGTTTATTTATACTTCAATAAAATAAAATAAAATATACTAAAAATTCAATTCATCTTTTCTTAAATCGTCCTTTCTCGCTATATCCATGGACAATTAGACATTCATGCTCCTTCCATTTATAAACATATAGGTATCTAAACATAAAAAGAGAATTAAAAGTTGTGCACTCAAACTAAAATAGTCGATCACCCGACACCAGTGCTAAGGGCGCTATTAAAATCATTGGCCTGAAAAACTGTTCCTTCGTTTCACAGAAAATTATTCTGTGTTTGTGTAGATTACGCTGAGCCATTGAAAGGATGGTAATGGGGCTTTTATTCTGGTTTAAGCTAAAAACTGGAATAATTCCGAGAAAGGATTCAAAGTATCGAATAAATTTTGCATTCCGTTACGAAGTGGAAAAGTACCAAGTTGTGGAATAAAATCGATAACCTTTGCGTAGTTGACTTAATCGAATTATCTTTTTCGAAGCTATAGTTAGTCAGTAACTATCTAATACTGAGGATTGATATCTTTCGAAAAGTAAAGCTTGTCATCTGTACTCCATTTTAAGATTGGGAATGAGGTACGGAATTATTTCGAGAAAAATTTGAAAATAATTTCTTTTTCGTCGCCTTCATAATTAAATGCTACTTTCCGTGGAGGTCGAAAATACTTTCGCCATGTTTTATTCGTACCAATAGCAAAAGTTAATCAAATAAGTACTCGGATGAGTAAACAAATTGAATTCGATTCGATTTTCCTCAGGCTTCTATCTAAAGTTAGTAGATTTACAATGACGTTAAAATTATAGACGGGTTATAGGTGCACGAAAAAAATTGTATCTTATAGTGGCGCAAAAGTAGTCGTATATCTACGTAATGTTATTTATTTATATACTTCGCGAAAAGAAAGTGACAAATGATTAGGCAAACCTGTTATTAGAAAGAGATAAATATACCTCATGAGTTACCCATCGATTGCTGCTTAGCGCTCATTTTTAATTCGAATTTAAATGGGTTCACACTTCAATCTAAGCATTGGACACCGCTTACCTCATAAACGAAATCTCCAGTAATTGCATTACAGCCGCAGCAACACGGCTATAAAAGCAATTGCCCGAAGGTATTTCCTATGAATATTCAGATCTCATTTGCTCAACCACTTTGTATGGTTAAGGTAATTGCTGAGGGCATAGCTTAGGTCAATATTCGCACGAAATTGCTTTTAGCAGCTGACTAATGAGAACATATTAAACAACTGAAATTACAACACGTTAGTGATATATATCAGTTGATATAGCGGCATCATAAAAAAGGCGAGCCCGGACCGCAGACGTTTTAAAGTGTAAAATCTGTCTAGGTTGTTGGCTGTTGTTTGATGGTTCACTGAAGTTCACTTTTTTTTACGCCCAAACCAATTATCTAGCCCAAATTAAGTATCAATATGAACTTGGGTTATGGATACTAGATAACGGACATAATAATCTAGATATTTCATAAATAAACTTAAATAAATATATAAACAACCATGGCTCGTGAACAAACATTCATGTTCATCACACTAACATTTGCCACTACCAGGACTCGACCCCGGACCGCCCGATGTGTAGGCAGCATTACTACTGACCACTCCACCACGACAGCGACAAAAACTTACTTTTGAATTTTTGTTAAAAAGTTACTTTTGAATTTAATGGCTCTTTTATTTAGTCACTGGATGGGGGTGTAACTTGGATCGTAAAATTTTTCCTAAGTGTAAATGGCACACACACTACGTAAGTATTTACACACAATTTCCCTTTTCATAAATGTGTTTAGTCTATTTTGACTTCGCCTAACTTTTTGTCACCTTATCGTAACTTCCCTAAAGCGACATCAGGCACAACGATTCTTCATCACCGTCATTTCACCCGAGAGACGCAACTGTTGGGCTTTAAAATCCTTGAGAAAGGCCTATTCCCCTTGGGGAATCTCAAAGCCGATTACTCCTACGATACCCGTATCCAGTGGGTTCCCGCGACCTTTACCAGATTGAAAGTTTTCTAATCCCTACTATTAACAATTACTAAATTGTAATTTGCTCAAAGTCCAAACGCACAAGAGTATAACGCCTAATCGTTTTACAAACAAGTATTTCATGCATGCTTACTTATTTGCACGCACACAGTCATGCAAATAATCTGACTTCTGATCTGATTGTTATTGCTAATGACGTCCATGTTTCCAACAGCAAATTAATTAAATTAAATTATATGATAGAATCCTTTTGATAAGTCTCCAGCAGACCGAGTCTAAGTGAAATTTCTTTGGTGCACTTTGCCCCAATTTAACTTGTGCACTGAAACATTTCATTATTGCACAAGTCTGGAAATTTCGATAGCTTGAATTCTTATGAAATGTAGAGTGTAACTGATATGTATTTGTATCAAACCACCTTTGGTTCACTGAAATTTATTTTCATAGTGAATTTATGTAAGCATATTATTATTATGATAGTAAATATTTACAATAAACTTAAATTTTGAGTATCCCGTAAAAAGAATAGGTACAAAATTAGATAAAGACTTTAGTGCCATGTCATATGTACGCCAGCGTTTGTACGGTACTAATTGCCACTTTTAGGTACTAATAAATAATTATTATGAGAAGGTACAACCTATTTCTGATGCTGACCTTCTTGCTTGTTATTATATCTTCTTTTCTACTAGTTCTTCTTCCAATTCTCAAAAATGTCGCGGGATCATTTTCATTTTCGTCGCAATCACGACACATGAATATTTTCTACATTTTTTCGTAAGAATATTTTATGATTCCGAATTTACTTGGTATACTCATCAAACATTTCAAACTCCTCTTAACCCGTCGAAATTAAAAAGTTAACCTTTTCCTTCCCAAATCTACAAGCGTACTAATGTGACTTCATAAAAACACTAATGTCCTCCATCTCTCGCAGACCGCGTTCCATTATTAATTGGAAGGAGTATAACGATCCTGTTCATTTGGCAGCATGCCAGTAAAACTGTTCGTAACGTGACTGAGGAAATCCCCTAAAAGCTTAATTTAAGTGACATCGAGAATCATAAAGTAAAATGAGCGAATAATACTCAGGAAAGTGATTAATTAGGAGATAAATTGATGGGTATTTTTATAAAGATTTGTCCCTTTTTATTTGAAAAAGATAAAGGGCAAGCTATCGGAAATAACATAGCCAATCTTTCAGTTTGTGTGATAGCGCAAATAACTTTTAATCCCAATTTTTCACGATCTCATAAAATTCCTACGACATTTTGTGGTAAAATGTGCTAGATGCCTGGTTCTAACGCTTTAGACATAATTAATTACATCGCTTAGTAAGGGGAAATTTCTTGCAGAAAGTAAAATAGCGAAAAAAATATTCAACATCTCAATTCACTGTCCTCAATTTTGTATACCCTACAGATACTTTCTAAATATCTTCCGTCTTTCGTCTTATATATTCGATCTTTCCCATTTTGTCTTCCACCTCTCAAATGTCGCCTTCAAATTACCACCTTTCACATTCCATCTTCTACCTTCTATTTTCCATCTTTCGTCTTCTTTTTTTGTCTTCTATCCATCGGCTGCCTTCCACTCGCCCACTTTCGGCCTTGTATCTTCCACCTTTCACTTTTCAACTTTCAACTTCCACGCTTACAATTTCCACCTTCTGATCCAACCTTACAGCGTCGGTGAAGTCGAAAAACCCACACTTGGTCAGCGTGTTTGTCTAGGGCCTAATCGCCCCTAATGTGGGGTAGGCATTGTATGAGCTGTTGAGGATACCACCTTCCATTATCATTTGAAATAAAAATTTGTGTGCAAATTTTATTGACCTTTCTTACTTCAAGAGTTCATAATAAAATAATATTCTTACTTGGTATCTATGTCAGTGTTTTTACAGCTTCGCAGTCCAGTCACGCCGTTATGAATATTCTACACAATACTTCTCAAGGAAACATCCAAAGGGAATACTGAAAATTTGATTGTATTGTCACAGAATATGGTTTTTGTCGCCGCCAGTCCTCCTCGCAATGTGCCCTGTCCACTGCCACTTTATTTTATACATAAATTAGACATAAATATTTATCCATAAATATGAAATCGAACAAGGACAAAAATAATGATTATATACTAACATTTGGTCCTTCGAGCCGGTTTTCGAGCACATATGGATGTCAACTGAATGGAGTAACCCTAGTCACCCAGATTCCACATTTTCAAAGGATACTATATCACCATTAAATGCAATGACTCTACAGAGATAGGTCCCGGCTATTGTGAGTGAGACCGTCAAATAGTCCTCGTTAATCATAATGAAAATAACATCATATCTGTCTACTATAAATCTGGTTAATATATTATAACGAATGAATTTACTTGACAGTGTCATTAGTTTACAAGCACTTAGAAAGTAATTAAGGTTAATGTAAAGTATATCTCAATAATTTAGAGGTATCTGGCTCGAAGGACCAATGAAAAGAAGCGAAATGTACTGAAGTAGAAGTTGCTGAGGTTCATATCCGTTAATGTCCCACCAGTGGGTCGAATTATAAAGGCAGTTATGATGATTTCATTTAAAAAACATACCAAATTATATTTTCAAATATTATTTTTTTACAATTTGTAATATTATTAGTAGTAGTATTATGAATAGAAAAAAGGAATAATATTTACCTATTTATTGAAGGTGCGTCAAATTCGCGAAACTCTAATATGTTTGTGCGCCAAAAGTCAAAATGAATAAAATTTATCTAACAAACAATACTGTTGACACCTTAAAAGCTGCATGCAAAGCTCTTTGGGAGCAAACTAATAGTTAACCGACCATGTCACAAAGCGCTTTGTGCACTTCTATTTAATTCGAATACCTACAGGGAATTTGATATCGTCCAGCGAAGTTCCGATGGCGAATGAAAAAGAATATTCATTTTGCAACGCATTTTTACTTTCTCGTATACGTAGTATAGAGGAAGTCTTGTAATCGTCAAGAAATTCGACCTGGAGATTTTGACGGATTTACACGTTTTGGACCTCCCTGAGTCCAAAAATATTTTTTTTTGAATTATGTCTGTGTGTGTTTCGGTGCGTCAGCACGATACCTCGAGCATGCTTTAACTTATTGCAACCAAATTTAGCAAGATGTATGACATCAAAATTCTATCAACTTTTCAGCCGTCGATCACGAAAGTTAAGCAACCAAAGTGCACGGTCGGTATTCGGATGGTTGACCAAAATTTAACATGCATACAATGTATGACATCAAAATATAAGGGGGTAAAAAAAATTATGAGACATGTAAGGATGAGTCGTTTCCGGTATACGAGAAAGTCAAGGGGAGACCACTCCCGATTACTTACTGTAAAAACCGGTCAGCAAAAGCTAAAGAGAATGAAGCCTTACTAACGGAACCTTATCACGTTATTAACACAGAGGGACAGGCTATATTACCATTCATGCCGAAACACAATTATGTTGTCAAAGCCTGATTTACACAAGCTAAGTAACAAGTCAGTAACAGGCATCAGTGCTGGTGTCGAGAACTGACCAGTTGACCAAACCGTTCACATGTAGTCAGGAAGAATATGGAAGTCAGTGCACAGGCGACATAGGTTTTGGATTACATTTCTACGGCCGTGTGCTTGACACCAACTCTCCTTGGGAACGACTGCTATCTTTCCACAGCACCCGGGACCAGCTTAACGTGCCTTCCGAAGCACGGAGGAAAAACTAGTTGTAAAATTTTCGGTCACCCATCCGAGTACTGACCGCGCGCACTTGGTAGCTTAACTTTCGTGATCGTTACAAAGAACGCACGACTGTGGCGCCATCAACTTCCTCGCGCTTTTGTTGAGTTACTTAAAAGAAATGATAATGGTAAATTTTATTCAACACCGTAATGAACAGATTTTTTTTTCTTTTGATATGCTAATTTTTCGGACTTAAAACATACTTGTACAGGAAAATAGGCATGGTTCTAAAGGGCCTCGCGCCCTTATTAAAACAGCAATTTGTTTTCTGCAGACGAAAATAAGGACTAGGGTCTGCCAGGAAACCATTAAAAAGGTTAAAGAGTTGAGATACCTTTTTTAATCACTTTTGTATTTTTTTTTAAATTACGATTAATGTTATCAGCTTATATAAATTGTAACACCCATTAACTCAGTTTAACTATATTAGTCTAGTGGTTTATGGAAATCAAGTTTAAATATCACCGAATTGCTGGAGGGACGTTGGTGGGACATTTTTTAATTTCGCCTCTCTAGCTTTCACATTAGCCAAAACAATAGTTTTGGTTTTTGGCGGGAAACCATGGCGTCTGGATGTCGATCTTTATTTCGATAATTAATACAAAATTGCTTCAGAGTGGATTTTTGTGCAGTGAAAGTGGTGTCGTTTCGTTGCATAAGCATCCGTGTTGACGAACAGTTATGAGAGGAATCATTGGAATAAAGATTTTGTGTATGTGGCGTTGACAATTCTATAGAGATTGGAAATCCCGAAGCGTCGGTGGCGTAGTGCGTAAGAGCGTCGTCTCCTATCCGGGAGGCACTGGTTCGATCCCCGCCGCGTACCAATGTTTTTTCAAATTTTGAATTCATATGTACGTTTAGTCGACGCTTTTACGGTGAAAGAAAACATCGTGAGGAAACCTGCACACACCCATGAAGAATGCACATACAGGGCGCTATATTGTATATAACTAGCACCTAAGTGCAATTTATATATTTAAAACAATGTACTGCAATGCAGCACGCAATAAATAATTTAAATTTGAATTTTTCTTTTTAATTTGAGCCTAAATTACAGTGCAACAAAATAGGTAAAAGAAAGCTCTTGAGGCTGAAGTTCTTAAATGAACAAGAAACAGCAAAAAACAAGCAAAAATATTGAGTAGAATTAAAAGCATAATTTGAAAATTTTAAAGAACAAAGCAGCGAGACATAATTTTAATCGCGAACTAGGGAACAACGAAAGGCATGCCGCATGAGCGACTCAGCGCGCCGAGGAATGCTTGCCGCTGGTACATCCGAGAGATATTTCTAGATATTCGCAATTTAATTACTAAAAGGATTGCTCTTTCCTCAACACTGCTCAGTTGCCAATTTTATTGGGATAGCCTTTGGCTGACTAAAGGCCAGGTATCAGCACACTTATTGTCTCTTTTTCCAGTAGCCATTCCCTTTCAGTGTTGATAAGTGTACTGCGACCTTAATGCTGGCAGCGCTAGATGGCCTTCGTAACGTCACCATATTTTTGAGAAGTCGAGTACCTTTGTTTACCCTCTAGCCTATAATGTGAACTGTTTTTTAAAGGATTATCTAATTTAACTTACTTGATAAGCTTCAGCGGTGTGGCGAACCTCTTTGTATTTTATATGTTTTTATTTTGTATTCTTTTTTACCCTTGAATTATTTGTCGTTGTCATGGTGATGTGAACTTGTTATATCGGTTTTTCCTATTAAATTTGTATGCTGTATTTTGAAAAGGCATCTTTATTTAATTTATTCATTTAATTTCTCAACAAGTGGTGTCAGAAGTATTTCAGTTTAAAAGTGCTCACGTATTTAATTGAAATTCATTTTATTTTTATTTATTTTTGCTAATGGTGAAAACTAGGGCTCAGGCAAAGAATATGGCAGATAGTGGTAGCGCACGTTCCTCCACGTCAAATTCATCAGTCGTCGCCCAGCGTGCTGCGTTAGAAGCGCAACATGCTCGGCGTATGGCAGAAATGGAGTTGAACAGGATACAAGCTGAGCGTGAGGAACGCGAACGCGCCGCGACAGCTGAGCGAGAGGAACGAGAGCGCGTCGCGGCTGCAGAACGCGCAGTTGCGGACGCGGAGTTACGAGCTGAGATTGCTGCTCTAGAAGTGCGCTCCAGCCGCGCTAGCCATACCAGTCGCACCGCCAGCCGAGCTTCAGCGCAACATGTCGAAAATTGGGTAAAGTCTCATTCTAGTATTAAAGACTGTACTCAATTTCAGGTCGCACCTAACGACCGTGCCTCGGCCCAAGGAGGACAGTTTCCATACCTTGCCGGGGCCACATGCTCCCCGCCGGCGTCGCTGCCAGATCAGCGGAACGCCCCAAAGGTTGGGAGCGCTTATGCGGACGTCACGACCACTACACATGCACGCTTAGGCACACACCCAAGTAGTCAAAATAATAATTGTAATAGTTACACAAATAAACCATACGAAAACATTACACAATTCACGGAAGCCATCAAGAGCCTCGCGCGGACCGGACGGAGGGTGAGTGATCTTCCTATGTTTTCCGGCTCGCCCACAGATTGGCTCTGCTTCCGTAAAAGTTACGAGCGGACTAGAGCTCATTTTGAGGACGCGGACAACCTAGTCCGTTTATCCACTGCTCTACGGGGAGCAGCACGTGAAGCCGTAGCAACGCTCTTGATCGCGTGTGACGACCCGCGAGAGGTGATGACAGCTTTGGAACAGCAATTCGGTAATCCGAAAATTGTTGTTCTAAACGCCTTGTCTGAGGTGAAAGCTTTACCGAAGATTGGAAATTTTGACTCCAGTAGAGACCTTAACTATGTTGCCTGTAAAGTCCGTAACTGTGTCAATACCATCAAGTTACTAAATCATTTTGAATATTTGGCTAGTCCGGAGCTCGTGAATACCATTCTCGGTAAGCTTTCTCCCCTTCTTAGGGAAAAATGGGTAGAGTTTGCATTCTCTCGTCAGCATTCTCGTAATTTTAAGTTAGAACTTCTCTCAGACTTCCTCGACCACGAGGCTCACATTCATATTAAGTTCGGTATTTTGAATGATTTTATACCTCGCGATAAGGGGCGTCAAGAGAAGTCTCAATTTTTAGAGTTTAAAGAAAATACGAGTACAAACTCCAAAGAAATTTCTTTTAAAGACAAGCCGAAGCCTTCGTATTCATGTGCCTTTTGTCAATCTTATAGTCATGAGATTTCAGCTTGTCCGCGTTTCCTTTCGTTGTCAGTCGATAGGCGAGATAAATGGGTTACGGATAACAAGGTTTGTAGGAAGTGCTTGGTTAAGGGTGGCCATAGGTATGCAATTTGTAAGACGACTTGTACTGTGGCATCTTGTAAGAACCGTCGTCACCACACATTACTTCACGGGAACGACGTGACCAACTATAACGTTAACACGAGTGATGACGGTGACGCTATGCAAGATCGAGATAACCCTGTAGCATCTACGCCGTTTCCGTCCCCGCGGAAGGAAAATGTAGATATTGAGGATCAGGCTATTGTTGGGACTACCTCAACGCCAGTCCCATCTTCTCTTCGGCCTTTGCTAAAAGTGCTACCTGTAACTGTCTGTGGACCTGCCGGAAGCGTCGAGACTTACGCTTTGTTGGACGACGGTTCTACGGGGACTTTCATCGATGCGGATGTTGCTACCCGAATAGGTGCAAAAGGCCCGGCGGGACATATACGTTTAGATTGCGTTGGAGGTTTGTCCCGAGATAGCACTGTTAATTACGTAGATTTTAAGATTAGAGGTAAGTATTCATCCGATACCTTTGTAATATCTAAGGCACGTTCTATTAAGAATTTAGGTTTAGTATCTCAAACCGCTACCCGTGATAGTTAACGTGATTATTTATATTTAAGGGATTTGTCCGAGGAGCTATGTTACGATGTTGCTAAGCCTATGTTGATAATAGGTATTGATAATTGGCACCTTACTGTTCCCCAGGAGACCAGAAAGGGGTCAAAGTCGCAACCTGTGGCTATAAGGACGGTTTTAGGTTGGGTTCTGTTTGGTTTCTCGAGTAGCAAAACTAAACCTATAGATTATGCAACTGCATGTCATGTAACTTCTTTTGATTTTTCTGACCCTAAACATGAGCTAGAGAGCCTCATTAAGGAGCAGTACAAATTGGACGCCTTAGGTATTACAAAACATGAACCACGCAGCACTGATGACCAACGCGCTCTCCAAATTTTAACACGCACAGCTCGCAGGCTGCCGTCTGGGCGTTTTGAGGTTGGACTGTTGTGGAAGGAGGATAATCCTCGCATGCCTGACAGCTATCCTTTAGCATTATCCAGGTTTCATAGCCTCGAACGGAAGATGCTCAAGGATCCACTTTATGCTGAACGTTATCGGAAAAATATTCATGACACTTTAAGCAAAGGTTATGCCGAAGACTGCACAGGCCAGACGCCGGGGCCGATTTGTTGGTACTTGCCACACTTTGGTGTGATAAATCCCAACAAGCCGGCCAAACTCCGTGTAGTCCATGACGCCGCTGCTAAGGCCCATGGCGTGTCACTAAACTCATTTTTGTTGACCGGCCCTGATTTACTTCGCGCCCTCCTCGGAATTTTGATGCGGTTCAGGGAGGGGAAAATAGCATTGACTGCGGATATTCAGGAGATGTTTCCTCAAGTCAAAATTAAGGAGCGTGACCGGGACGCCCAACGTTTTCTTTGGCGCGACAGTCCAGCAGAACCAGTAAAAACATATCGTATGTCGTCGATGATGTTTGGAGCCTGCTCTAGCCCGGCTACCGCGATGTTTATTACCAACTTGAACGCATCTGAATTTCGGGAAGAGTTTCCGGAGGCTGTGAGTGCAATAGAAAGTGACACGTATATGGATGATTATATCGGAAGTGTTGACAGTGCAACGCACGCGGCTCGTTTGGCGGCTGATATTACGACGGTTCACAGTCGTGGTGGGTTTAAGATGCGCGATTGGGTATCTAATAATCCGAAGTCTTTATGTGTGCTGCCAAACGAGTTAGGTTAGGTTAGGTTAGGTTTGGTTCCCCAGTCGGGATGTAATTAGTTGTGTGTGTGAGGATTGAGGGCCACTTTGTCATATTCTCTTAAAAATGTACCTATGATTTAGTGTGCGTTCTAAAAGAAATGTGAAAGCCTGAAACGACTTTGTGAAACCTTTGAAAGGCGAGTTATAGGCTGAAAGGTTGGGCCCTCAATCCTCTATGTGAGGATTGAGAGCCCACCTTGTTACCAAAAATAAACAAAATTGATTTATTTTCAGACATTGTCCACTTATCCAATGCGTTAGTTAAAAAATGTGAAATTTTGTGGAACCGAGAGCTTGCTCCAACTCCTCCTGGTTTTATAGAAATGACCTTAATAATGTTTGGGCCCTCAGTCCTCCATCTGTTTCTTGTTTTTCTTTATTATGTATTGTGTAGGCATAATTTGACAAAGCTAAGGTATTCTGTTTTTGTGAAAAAAAATGTGAAATAAATTGACACTAAGAGTAATTTGAAAGACTCATTTATTATTGCAGAAAACAATATTTTAATTTTTATTGTATAAATAATTTTTCACTAAGTAAGATTTGACAGCAGGGTGGCCATAAATTCTAATTATGTCAAAAACTACCGTTGTTGGCACAGACTAATTAGGATTATCGAATAATTTTTTTTAAATTTTCCCTATTACGGGACGGCAAAGGCATCTAGCCCATACATCCATGGCTTAAGTTTTCTGTCTTCTTTTTGTTGATTTTCACATTAAAATGTGGGTGTGCTGCGGGTGAGCTTGGCGAGAAATGCATGGCAACAGACCTCATGATGACGACTCATGAGCTGGAAATCCCACTATAAAATACTCAACGTCAATGTGCGTGTGGTATGAGGGCTCATTTTTTTAAACTAATCATATTTTTACGAAATCAAGGAAGAATTTAGGAAATAATTGTGTTATCTTCATGGTGAAGATAAAAAAATTGTGAAATATATAGTGAGAAAGTTCTGGTCAATTAACTGGAACACTCAATCTGCCAAGCAGAGAAAATACTGTAACTCAGATCTCAAAATATACTAGATGTATGTTTAACATTTGCATGTGGAAAAATTGTGTTGAATTTCTGAAACCTATTCACAAATATTCAAAAGATTTTAACGGTTTATTAGGATTTGGTAAAGGTTTGTTTAGAACACTCAATTCTCTTATGGTGCAGACGGAGTGTTCAAAAACTTACCAACTTCAGTTAAATAAATCGTTAATATTCTTACTTTTATTTACGAGCACAACTTAAGAGTCAATTTGTGACCAAAAACCTTCACATAAAACGTAATAGTTAGAGAGTAAATAAAAAAATACTTTCTTTTCAACATCCCGTTGGAGAGCTCCGTATTTTAGGGTTTATTTACATAACCCGAACTTATATACAAACGGATGCCACATCAGAAATTGTGAAAATGTTATCACTAAAGTTTTGACACGTTGTCTATTTCTGAGATTGTTTAATTTTAACAATAATCAACTTTATTACATTTGCATACGAAAAATGGCTAGGGTGACATATTTTTTTCCGGACACATTTTTTCTGTACCCTCACCATTACGCACTAACTATTTATTTTATAATAGGAAAGGGATATTGGTCAACTATTAAGTGTTTCGTTTTCGTATGTGTTGAGAGTAGAATGAAATTATTGCGTAAACATTTAATTAAGGCTCCAAAAAATATTTAATCCCTGAAGAACGGTATTTTGCGCTGCGTTCTGTGTTTCTTTTTCTTTCTTAATTTTGAAATGGCATTTTACCCACTGAGACGGTACGGCGCGGCATGGAACGCTTCAGTTTGCCGCGGCATCTTATGGCCCGCACAATAATATATTATAAACATAATAAAATTCAATGTAGAAAAAATACACTGAAAAAATTCGACATGCCTCAGGCGGAAATCAAACCCAGTATTTTCCGCAATCCGGGCGGCTGCGTTAACCACTACGCCACCAGGGCACTACTTTCGCTGTCGAAATTTGTCAATGCTTAGTGCTTATATCTTATGTATTCTAAGATCCGAACGAAATATTTTTGCGAATATTTGACACCCAGTTAAGATGAAACTACCTTATATTATAGAGTATTTTTTGCATTTACAGACGCGTAAATAGTTTTAAAACTAAAAAAATACAACATACGATTTTTTTCAGTGCATTTTTTCTAGCATTAAAAAAATTTACGCGTTTGTAAACGCAAAAATAAATTGTTCCATAAAAAAATACACTGAAAAAAATCAGAGATTTTTTTATTTATGTAGATAACAATTATGAAATACCGCATGATGAATTACTGCTACACATCTTTTATTTTGTCTTGCATGAAATTACAAGATAAATTGAAAAAGTGTCTACCACGTTTTTTTTACCGTTTAAGAATGTAAAATCTTTCAAGTTCGCTTTTGCTTAGAGTACCTATACTGTACTGCCTTACCTTTGGGACGGATCTGCTCAATATCAGCTAGATGCACTGGACTTGTTGGAGCACCATGCCAAGAGACTCATCGGAAATGACACACTCATTGAGGCTAATCTCCAGAGCCTCGACCACCGACGACGTGTTGCTTGCCTCTCGGTTTTTAATCGGTTTCATTTCGGAGTGTGTGTGGAAGTTTTAACTTAGATAGATTTATCGCTCCGTCCCTTTCTGGCACCGGGAGACCAGAACAGCGAGGGCTTTCACATTATGTAGTTGATATTCCTTCCATTCGCATAAAGCGATTTGCTTTCGCTTTCATTATAGGAACAGCTAAGGAATGGAACTCTGGCGGGGTCTGTTTTCCCGGATTAGTATAATCTGGACATCTTTAAGGCCAAAGTGAAAAAACATATTTTAGGCGACCACCTTAGACATAAATAGCATAAAAAATGTATACGAGTACAAAAAAATATTTTATTTTATGAATGCATGGTCACCCTAAATACATTTCTACAATAGAAATATATTAAAGTTGATTATTGTTAAAATTAAACAATCTCAGAAATAGACAACGTGTCAAAACTTTAGTGATAACATTTTCACAATTTCTGATGTGGCATCCGTTTGTATATAAGTTCGGGTTATGTAAATAAACCCTAAAATACGGAGCTCTCCAACGGGATGTTGAAAAGAAAGTATTTTTTTATTTACTCTCTAACTATTACGTTTTATGTGAAGGTTTTTGGTCACAAATTGACTCTTAAGTTGTGCTCGTAAAGCAAAGTAAGAATATTAACGATTTATTTAACTGAAGTTGGTAAGTTTTTGAACACTCCGTCTGCACCATATGAGAATTGAGTGTTCTAAACAAACCTTTACCAAATCCTAATAAGACGCGATAAGGGGCGTCAAGAGAAGTCTCAATTTTTAGAGTTTAAAGAAAATACGAGTACAAACTCCAAAGAAATTTCTTTTAAAGACAAGCCGAAGCCTTCGTATTCATGTGCCTTTTGTCAATCTTATAGTCATGAGATTTCAGCTTGTCCGCGTTTCCTTTCGTTGTCAGTCGATAGGCGAGATAAATGGGTTACGGATAACAAGGTTTGTAGGAAGTGCTTGGTTAAGGGTGGCCATAGGTATGCAATTTGTAAGACGACTTGTACTGTGGCATCTTGTAAGAACCGTCGTCACCACACATTACTTCACGGGAACGACGTGACCAACTATAACGTTAACACGAGTGATGACGGTGACGCTATGCAAGATCGAGATAACCCTGTAGCATCTACGTCGTTTCCGTCCCCGCGGAAGGAAAATGTAGATATTGAGGATCAGGCTATTGTTGGGACTACCTCAACGCCAGTCCCATCTTCTCTTCGGCCTTTGCTAAAAGTGCTACCTGTAACTGTCTGTGGACCTGCCGGAAGCGTCGAGACTTACGCTTTGTTGGACGACGGTTCTACGGGGACTTTCATCGATGCGGATGTTGCTACCCGAATAGGTGCAAAAGGCCCGGCGGGACATATACGTTTAGATTGCGTTGGAGGTTTGTCCCGAGATAGCACTGTTAATTACGTAGATTTTAAGATTAGAGGTAAGTATTCATCCGATACCTTTGTAATATCTAAGGCACGTTCTATTAAGAATTTAGGTTTAGTATCTCAAACCGCTACCCGTGATAGTTAACGTGATTATTTATATTTAAG
Organism: Elophila nymphaeata; assembly: GCA_955850985.1. Taxonomy (NCBI): domain Eukaryota; kingdom Metazoa; phylum Arthropoda; class Insecta; order Lepidoptera; family Crambidae; genus Elophila; species Elophila nymphaeata. The sequence continues at coordinate 20,092,611 of OY039084.1, read as the reverse complement.
GGATTTGTCCGAGGAGCTATGTTACGATGTTGCTAAGCCTATGTTGATAATAGGTATTGATAATTGGCACCTTACTGTTCCCCAGGAGACCAGAAAGGGGTCAAAGTCGCAACCTGTGGCTATAAGGACGGTTTTAGGTTGGGTTCTGTTTGGTTTCTCGAGTAGCAAAACTAAACCTATAGATTATGCAACTGCATGTCATGTAACTTCTTTTGATTTTTCTGACCCTAAACATGAGCTAGAGAGCCTCATTAAGGAGCAGTACAAATTGGACGCCTTAGGTATTACAAAACATGAACCACGCAGCACTGATGACCAACGCGCTCTCCAAATTTTAACACGCACAGCTCGCAGGCTGCCGTCTGGGCGTTTTGAGGTTGGACTGTTGTGGAAGGAGGATAATCCTCGCATGCCTGACAGCTATCCTTTAGCATTATCCAGGTTTCATAGCCTCGAACGGAAGATGCTCAAGGATCCACTTTATGCTGAACGTTATCGGAAAAATATTCATGACACTTTAAGCAAAGGTTATGCCGAAGACTGCACAGGCCAGACGCCGGGGCCGATTTGTTGGTACTTGCCACACTTTGGTGTGATAAATCCCAACAAGCCGGCCAAACTCCGTGTAGTCCATGACGCCGCTGCTAAGGCCCATGGCGTGTCACTAAACTCATTTTTGTTGACCGGCCCTGATTTACTTCGCGCCCTCCTCGGAATTTTGATGCGGTTCAGGGAGGGGAAAATAGCATTGACTGCGGATATTCAGGAGATGTTTCCTCAAGTCAAAATTAAGGAGCGTGACCGGGACGCCCAACGTTTTCTTTGGCGCGACAGTCCAGCAGAACCAGTAAAAACATATCGTATGTCGTCGATGATGTTTGGAGCCTGCTCTAGCCCGGCTACCGCGATGTTTATTACCAACTTGAACGCATCTGAATTTCGGGAAGAGTTTCCGGAGGCTGTGAGTGCAATAGAAAGTGACACGTATATGGATGATTATATCGGAAGTGTTGACAGTGCAACGCACGCGGCTCGTTTGGCGGCTGATATTACGACGGTTCACAGTCGTGGTGGGTTTAAGATGCGCGATTGGGTATCTAATAATCCGAAGTCTTTATGTGTGCTGCCAAACGAGTTAGGTTAGGTTAGGTTAGGTTTGGTTCCCCAGTCGGGATGTAATTAGTTGTGTGTGTGAGGATTGAGGGCCACTTTGTCATATTCTCTTAAAAATGTACCTATGATTTAGTGTGCGTTCTAAAAGAAATGTGAAAGCCTGAAACGACTTTGTGAAACCTTTGAAAGGCGAGTTATAGGCTGAAAGGTTGGGCCCTCAATCCTCTATGTGAGGATTGAGAGCCCACCTTGTTACCAAAAATAAACAAAATTGATTTATTTTCAGACATTGTCCACTTATCCAATGCGTTAGTTAAAAAATGTGAAATTTTGTGGAACCGAGAGCTTGCTCCAACTCCTCCTGGTTTTATAGAAATGACCTTAATAATGTTTGGGCCCTCAGTCCTCCATCTGTTTCTTGTTTTTCTTTATTATGTATTGTGTAGGCATAATTTGACAAAGCTAAGGTATTCTGTTTTTGTGAAAAAAAATGTGAAATAAATTGACACTAAGAGTAATTTGAAAGACTCATTTATTATTGCAGAAAACAATATTTTAATTTTTATTGTATAAATAATTTTTCACTAAGTAAGATTTGACAGCAGGGTGGCCATAAATTCTAATTATGTCAAAAACTACCGTTGTTGGCACAGACTAATTAGGATTATCGAATAATTTTTTTTAAATTTTCCCTATTACGGGACGGCAAAGGCATCTAGCCCATACATCCATGGCTTAAGTTTTCTGTCTTCTTTTTGTTGATTTTCACATTAAAATGTGGGTGTGCTGCGGGTGAGCTTGGCGAGAAATGCATGGCAACAGACCTCATGATGACGACTCATGAGCTGGAAATCCCACTATAAAATACTCAACGTCAATGTGCGTGTGGTATGAGGGCTCATTTTTTTAAACTAATCATATTTTTACGAAATCAAGGAAGAATTTAGGAAATAATTGTGTTATCTTCATGGTGAAGATAAAAAAATTGTGAAATATATAGTGAGAAAGTTCTGGTCAATTAACTGGAACACTCAATCTGCCAAGCAGAGAAAATACTGTAACTCAGATCTCAAAATATACTAGATGTATGTTTAACATTTGCATGTGGAAAAATTGTGTTGAATTTCTGAAACCTATTCACAAATATTCAAAAGATTTTAACGGTTTATTAGGATTTGGTAAAGGTTTGTTTAGAACACTCAATTCTCTTATGGTGCAGACGGAGTGTTCAAAAACTTACCAACTTCAGTTAAATAAATCGTTAATATTCTTACTTTTATTTACGAGCACAACTTAAGAGTCAATTTGTGACCAAAAACCTTCACATAAAACGTAATAGTTAGAGAGTAAATAAAAAAATACTTTCTTTTCAACATCCCGTTGGAGAGCTCCGTATTTTAGGGTTTATTTACATAACCCGAACTTATATACAAACGGATGCCACATCAGAAATTGTGAAAATGTTATCACTAAAGTTTTGACACGTTGTCTATTTCTGAGATTGTTTAATTTTAACAATAATCAACTTTATTACATTTGCATACGAAAAATGGCTAGGGTGACATATTTTTTTCCGGACACATTTTTTCTGTACCCTCACCATTACGCACTAACTATTTATTTTATAATAGGAAAGGGATATTGGTCAACTATTAAGTGTTTCGTTTTCGTATGTGTTGAGAGTAGAATGAAATTATTGCGTAAACATTTAATTAAGGCTCCAAAAAATATTTAATCCCTGAAGAACGGTATTTTGCGCTGCGTTCTGTGTTTCTTTTTCTTTCTTAATTTTGAAATGGCATTTTACCCACTGAGACGGTACGGCGCGGCATGGAACGCTTCAGTTTGCCGCGGCATCTTATGGCCCGCACAATAATATATTATAAACATAATAAAATTCAATGTAGAAAAAATACACTGAAAAAATTCGACATGCCTCAGGCGGAAATCAAACCCAGTATTTTCCGCAATCCGGGCGGCTGCGTTAACCACTACGCCACCAGGGCACTACTTTCGCTGTCGAAATTTGTCAATGCTTAGTGCTTATATCTTATGTATTCTAAGATCCGAACGAAATATTTTTGCGAATATTTGACACCCAGTTAAGATGAAACTACCTTATATTATAGAGTATTTTTTGCATTTACAGACGCGTAAATAGTTTTAAAACTAAAAAAATACAACATACGATTTTTTTCAGTGCATTTTTTCTAGCATTAAAAAAATTTACGCGTTTGTAAACGCAAAAATAAATTGTTCCATAAAAAAATACACTGAAAAAAATCAGAGATTTTTTTATTTATGTAGATAACAATTATGAAATACCGCATGATGAATTACTGCTACACATCTTTTATTTTGTCTTGCATGAAATTACAAGATAAATTGAAAAAGTGTCTACCACGTTTTTTTTACCGTTTAAGAATGTAAAATCTTTCAAGTTCGCTTTTGCTTAGAGTACCTATACTGTACTGCCTTACCTTTGGGACGGATCTGCTCAATATCAGCTAGATGCACTGGACTTGTTGGAGCACCATGCCAAGAGACTCATCGGAAATGACACACTCATTGAGGCTAATCTCCAGAGCCTCGACCACCGACGACGTGTTGCTTGCCTCTCGGTTTTTAATCGGTTTCATTTCGGAGTGTGTGTGGAAGTTTTAACTTAGATAGATTTATCGCTCCGTCCCTTTCTGGCACCGGGAGACCAGAACAGCGAGGGCTTTCACATTATGTAGTTGATATTCCTTCCATTCGCATAAAGCGATTTGCTTTCGCTTTCATTATAGGAACAGCTAAGGAATGGAACTCTGGCGGGGTCTGTTTTCCCGGATTAGTATAATCTGGACATCTTTAAGGCCAAAGTGAAAAAACATATTTTAGGCGACCACCTTAGACATAAATAGCATAAAAAATGTATACGAGTACAAAAAAATATTTTATTTTATGAATGCATGGTCACCCTAAATACATTTCTACAATAGAAATATATTAAAGTTGATTATTGTTAAAATTAAACAATCTCAGAAATAGACAACGTGTCAAAACTTTAGTGATAACATTTTCACAATTTCTGATGTGGCATCCGTTTGTATATAAGTTCGGGTTATGTAAATAAACCCTAAAATACGGAGCTCTCCAACGGGATGTTGAAAAGAAAGTATTTTTTTATTTACTCTCTAACTATTACGTTTTATGTGAAGGTTTTTGGTCACAAATTGACTCTTAAGTTGTGCTCGTAAAGCAAAGTAAGAATATTAACGATTTATTTAACTGAAGTTGGTAAGTTTTTGAACACTCCGTCTGCACCATATGAGAATTGAGTGTTCTAAACAAACCTTTACCAAATCCTAATAAACCGTTAAAATCTTTTGAATATTTGTGAACAGGTTTCAGAAATTCAACACAATTTTTCCACATGCAAATGTTAAACATACATCTAGTATATTTTGAGATCTGAGTTACAGTATTTTCTCTGGTTGGCAGATTGAGTGTTCCAGTTAATTGACCAGAACTTTCTCACTATATATTTCACAATTTTTTTATCTTCACCATGAAGATAACACAATTATTTCCTAAATTCTTCCTTGATTTCGTAAAAATATGATTAGTTTAAAAAAAATGAGCCCTCATACCACACGCACATCAACGTCATACACACCAGTCACACCACAAAACCCTTATATCAATGATTCCTCAAGTCAAGACCTGATCGTCAAGCTTATGCATCGAAACAACACCAATTTCACTGCACAAAATCCACACCGAAGCAATTTTGAATTATCAAAACAAAGATCGACATCCAGACGCCGTGGTTTCCTACTAAACACAACTGAATAAGTCGTAGTATAATAGTAATATATTTTATGCTACAGTTTTTTTTAAATATGTTTTTTTAAATTAAATTTTGCCTTGGGAAGGAAAAAGGATCTAGCCCATACAGCCTTGTTTTCAGTACTTTATTCTTGAAGTTTACATTCAAATGTAACTGTCACATATTTTCCACAACAACACCCGAACGGACGCTACAACAGTGCGATAACTCAGCTGACTGTGTATTGAGCAGAGCTCATGAATAATATAGTGTTTTCAAAATACTGAGAGGACGGTAAATTTAATTTATTTTTATTTTGGCGAGAATAGACTTTTATTAGCAAGATTGGCCTCTTTTAGGATGTCCAGTGATGTAAACACTATTTTATTGGTCTTTGCTCCTTGAAGTTATCATTTCTTTATAAAATCGCGTTAACCTAATAAACAAATTACAATTTTCGTGCAAAAAGGTAAATATATTTTATTTATAATCACGCCATTCCGCGCGTTAAAAAGTGTCAACGACTGCTGGTCCAGAGGCGACTTTAGCTATGGTGCAGGGTGTGCACACGGCCGCAGTGGTCTTACGGACACCGAGCGCCACACGCCACGCGCCTTGGATCTGGCGAATCGGGCAACTTGGTCCTAACTTAAGGCCACCACGTTCACTCATCTAGACTGGACTTTTTCTATTGGGTTTGTTTCAACTGCATCTAATAAAAACCATGGCAACATTAGATGAGCTTCGAGCTTCGTCAAAAATCACGTCAAAAAAGCACGTAGAATAAAAGGATATTTTTTAATGCGATGTTGTCCCTGTATGCCAGTGGCAAACAATTCGAACATTTACTGTAATATTAATAATGCAATAAAGAGAATAGAATTGTTTCTACATTTTTTTTTTGTTTCATTCAGTATTTTTCAATGATAAAAACCTATTTTGAGCCCATGACAAAAATTAATGGCATCAAAAATTATAATTTATGAATTTTTTGTAGATAATTTTCCTAGAGTAAGTAGTATACAAGTTCTCAAACTTAGTGGCGCCAAGTTTTTTTACACCACGATGCGTGAAAGTGAAGACAAAGTAAAAATCTTTAAAAATTTTAGGGAAAATTTATAATCTTTATTGAGTTTTGTTTAAAAACGACAGATATTCTGGGATTTTAATGGTTTTGTTGATTAGCATATTCAAATAAAAAAATCAGAAATGTTAGAAAAAGTGTAGTAGCAGATAAAATCCCAAGGTGTGGCAGTTTTCGAAGCCTATGTCAATGTTTTTTTTATTAAAATGAAAGTGGAGTTATATTTTTTGCTTTTGGTGCCCGCTTATCGTTGAGTTTTGCACACGTTATTGTAGGTATAGACATTTTAACATGGATACGTTTCGGCATTTTAGTTTGTTAGCGCGCTTACCAAACAAGAGAAAATATAATTTTCTACAGCTGATTGTGACTCTATTTAGAGTCAACAGAACAAAATAGTATCCTAAACTGTCATATTTCTTCAATCGATTTTCAATATAATGCCCTATCATTAGAGTTAATTATCCATTGGGGAAAGACAGTTGGTGGTAAATAAGTGTGCTGTCATTGAATCGTAAGGGTTTTGTGGTGTGACTGCATTTCCAGCTGATGCGGTCTGTTGCCATGCATTTCTCGCCAAATACTTCCTAGATGTATTACGATGTGTGACATCCACATTTTAATGTGAAAATCAACAAAAAGAAGACAGAAAACTTAAGCCATGGATGTATGGGCTAGATGCCTTTGCCGTCCCGTAATAGGGAAAATTTAAAAATGTTTATTCGAAAATCCTAACTAGTCTGTGCCAACAACGGTCGTTTTTGACATAATTAGAATTTGTGGCCACCCTGCTGTCAAATCTTACTTGGTGAAAAATTATTTATACAATAAAAATTCAAATATTGTATTCTGCAATAATAAATGAGTCTTTCAAATTACTCTTTATGTCAATTTATTTCACATTTTTTTTTCACAAAAACAGAATATATTAGCTTTGTCAAATTATGCCTACACAATACATAATAAAGAAAAACAAGAAACAGATGGAGGATTGAGGGCCCAAACATTATCAAGGTCATTTCTATAAAACCAGGAGGAGTTGGAGCAAGCTCTCGGTTCCACAAAATTTCACATTTTTTAACTAACGCATTGGATAAGCAGACAATGTCTGAAAGTAAACCAATTTTGTTTATTTTTGGTAACAAATTTTTGCAAGCGTGAGGATTGAGGGCCCACTTTGAATTGCAGTATACCAAATACTATAGCGTTATGCGCTGATATCTTTAACTTCACAGTTTTTTTTAACGTAGCGTTAGATTTTGATATAAAAAGTTTTTCTGTAGAGTGTTTAGTTTACTAGTTACAGGTGGGCCCTCAATCCTCACATAGAGGATTGAGGGCCCAACCTTTCAGCCTATAACTCGCCTTTCAAAGGTTTCACAAAGTCGTTTCAGGCTTTCACATTTCTTTTAGAACGCACACTAAATCATAGGTACATTTTTAAGAGAATATGACAAAGTGGCCCTCAATCCTCACACACACAATTAGTTTTAGTTCTAAGTTGTGTAGTCAGTCGCCTGATAATTTCACGAAGCGTACTGTTTTAGCGCAGGTTATGCGTATTTTCGATCCACTTGGTCTTCTCGCGCCTATTGTAGTTAGAGGACGCATTTTATTTCAAAGTTTGTGGCGTAAGAGTTTGCACTGGGACGACGAGATACCCGAGACAGACCAACGCGTGTGGAGAGAGTGGTTTGCTAGTTTAGCGTCGTTATCTGATGTGGAGATCCCGCGGTGCTATAATCTTTGTGATAATAAAGTTGTTGATTTAGAGCTGCACGTGTTTTGCGATGCCAGCGAATTAGCGCATGTTGCAGTTGCCTACTGGCGGTTTACTTTTGAGACTGGTAATGTACGTCTCGCCTTAATTATGAGCAAAGCACGTGTGTCTCCTCTCAAACCCGTCTCCATTCCACGGTTGGAATTACAAGCCGCATTATTAGCCGTTCGTCTTAGTGCGACCATTTGTAGTAGTCATAGGTATAAACCAGCTCGTCGTTTTTTCTGGTCTGACTCGATGACTGTTTTGGGCTGGCTACGTAATGATGCCAGAAAGTTTAAGCCCTTTGTCGCTCACCGCGTTGGCGAAATTTTGGAATCAAGCGCCCTAGGTGAATGGCGTTGGGTTCCCAGCGACCTTAACGTCGCGGATGATGCTACAAGGGGGAAGTGTAAGTCTCTGTCTATCGAGTCACGCTGGATAGTTGGTCCGACGTTTATATTATCTCCTCCTTGCGATTGGCCGGCGGAATCGTCGATAAGTTCTACATCATCGCTAGGAGAAGATGAATTAAAACCTAGTTATAAGGCTCATCGTAATATTTCATCAAAACCTCATGTAAGTTCACCTCATCCACCGTGCGAAGTCATTCTTTTTAATGAAACCTTTCATTTGCCTTTACCAGCAGTTGTAGATGCAACTCATTTTAGCTCTTGGCAGAGATTAGTTAGAGCCACTGCTAGACTGCATCAATTCATCGCGCGCATTTTTAAAAGTCGGCATCATAATTTTGTAAATCCAATGTTGGACGATATAGTTTCCAATTTCTTTCCCCGTGAGATTATCGTCCCTGCTCCTGCCACAGATCTCATATCATTAAATGTGGAAGCCATCCGCCGCGCAGAAAGGCACGTTTTACGTCAGTGTCAAATAAACACCTTCCAGAAGGAGCTTGTTAGTCTGAGCCGTGGTCAGCAGTTACCCACCAAGAGCCGCCTGGCCAATTTATCTCCCGCTCTGACTGAGGAAGGTCTAATTGTTCTCCACAGCCGAATATCTGCTGCACCTGGAGTATCGAGAGAAGCAGCGCGACCGATAATTTTATGTGGAAAGGAGCCCGCTGTGCGCCTATTAATACGTCATTTTCACATCAAGTTTGCTCATGCCAACACGGAGATCGTACTTAATGAGCAGCAATATTGGATCCTTGGCGTGAGAAATGCCGTAAAATCTGTCGCCCGAAGCTGCCAACTATGCAAATTGCTGCGAGCGCCTTTATTGACACCTCCTATGGGCGACTTACCGGAGGACCGTCTCGCTCATCACAAGCGTCCTTTCTCCATTGTGGGCGTAGATTATTTTGGTCCTATGCAAGTTGCGATTGGGCGGCGACGAGAAAAGAGATGGGTGGCTTTGTTCACGTGTTTGGTCACGAGGGCGATCCATTTGGAGGTGGTCTACAGTTTGTCGGCTGATGCCGCAATTATGTGTATCCGCCGATTTATTGCACGCCGCGGATCACCGAGTACTATATGGTCAGACAACGGGACAGCGTTTGTGGGTGCAAATCGTCAGCTACGAGCGCTATATGATCGCGCGGTCTCAGACTTCACCACGGATCAGAGGATTGAGTGGCGGTTCATCCCCCCTTCGGCTCCGTTTATGGGTGGAGCGTGGGAAAGAATGGTCAGGACGGTGAAAACGGCGCTCAGTGCAACGCTAAGAGAGCGAGCGCCGTCAGATGAGATCCTGCAAACGCTCTTGTTGGAAGCAGAGGCCGTAGTGAACGCACGGCCACTTGCGCACGTACCACCCGATCCTGATTGTCCAGAGGCACTGACGCCTAACCATTTCTTGCTTGGAGAGTCGTCAGGGCGGCCGTTTCCCGTAGAACTTGCGGACTCGGATCTTTGTGGCAGAAGCGGTTGGCGGAAAGCCTTGAGGCTTGCTGATCATTTTTGGCGTAGGTGGGTCTCTGAATACCTACCAACCTTAGCTCCTCGCCGCGTCCCAGGGACCGTTGCGTTGATCAAGCCAGGGGACCCGGTTCTTATTGGGGACGGTGATCTCCCAAGAGGAACCTGGCCTCGAGGAGTGGTCGAAGCCACGTACCCAGGTCGAGACGGTATAGTCAGGGTGGTAGATATCAGGACTGCTGGTGGGGTCCTGAGGCGACCATTAAAAAAGGTTGTCCGTCTTTAAAAAAGGGGAGCATGTGGCGAACCTCTTTGTATTTTATATGTTTTTATTTTGTATTCTTTTTTACCCTTGAATTATTTGTCGTTGTCATGGTGATGTGAACTTGTTATATCGGTTTTTCCTATTAAATTTGTATGCTGTATTTTGAAAAGGCATCTTTATTTAATTTATTCATTTAATTTCTCAACAAGCGGCTTCAAAATTTATTTATTAGATTTATATTTGGCTTACGCAAATATGATCACGTGTCCGATTTCTGCAGTAAACTCAAGTGGTTGCCTATCCGACTTCGCCGGAATGTACATTTCCTTTCCCTGCTTTACAATATCCTTTTTGACCGTGCAACTCCTATCTACCTCATGGAATGTTTTGCGTTCGTGAATGATACTCTTTCGCGAATCCTGAAATCATCGGAGAACTTGAGAATAACAGTCTATTTTAGTATTTTATTTCTAGTGTTATATACAAAGGGTTATTATCTTCGTATACCTTTTAGTAATTCGTATAAAAAGGTAAAACAAAAAGGTCTCGCAGAGGTACGTCATCTCATAAAAGTTTTTAAATATTCTCAGTGTAATTAATCAATAAATGTAGTTTGACATGTGAGCAATTTGCTTGTGTAGGGCGCAGTGAACCATGATCGACATACTATGCAGTAATCAAACTGTGAACATATTATGCATGCCTGGTTAGTTTAATCACACTCTTGAGTCACTTTGTGTGATTTTTACATGCTATATTATAAAGTAGATCAATGGTGGCGTTATATGTATAAATCGCAAAAATAAAGCAACAAACTTCATGTTCTTTATTCGAATGGTTAAACGGATATAAGAAAAATGTTCTCTTAGATTTGCTCGAGCACTACCTATACATCTTACTTAGTAATTATATTATCTGTGGTATTATACATCTGTAGAGTTTGTTTGGTAGAATACGCAAATTTCAGGAGCTACTGTTTGAAATTGAAAAAATAATTTTGTGTTGGATCGTCATATTAAGGAGGAAGGCTATATAAAAACCAACACTAACGCGAGCGAAGCCGTGGGCGACAACTAGTATTAAATAAAACTACTTTATCAGATTTAACGGTATTTGAGTTTCATATTTTGTTATTTTTGCCCGACGTGAAAGGACCTTCCCGTATCTACGAACACTGAAAAGTGTCTATGTGACACTTCACGCAAAAATAACATTTTGTGAAAACCCAATTACACGCCAGTCAAATCTGTAAAAATAGCTTTATTTAATATGATTAAAAAATTTATACCGACTTATCGGTCAAAAAATATAAAAATATTTAAATAAGTCGGTGTAACAAAAAAAATCTATAAAAACGACTTCATATAGGGTATTACTCCTTAAGAGACAGATGTGAGCTTTTTTCATTTTTGCTAAAGATAAGACAAATTGAATAACCCTGGAAACACCAGTAATATCCAGAAATCAAACTAAATTATGCAAACCCAATAATCACGTAAAAAAATAACTGTAGCTTTTAAAATAATGAACGACAATAATAGTCGTAGATTAAATTTAATTCCGAATCCGCTCACGTAAGCAATGTTGGTCCAATATTTGATCAAGCGAGCCAAATGAACCAGTCAATAAACTTTATAAAAGATTCACTAGCAATTCGCCCTCTACGATGGATTATATTAAAACTTAAATGAGCAACAAATGCTCGCTTTTTTGCTGTTCTCCAACAAAGGTTGACGTTTTATATCTGAATATTTGAATTTTCCGATTTGAATACAAAATAAATGACAACGATGTATTGTTTGGTCATGGAAAGTAAAGGTTCATTTGTTTTTATTGCGATTATTTTCGTGACTATATATACGTGATAGACTCGTTTTAAGTGATCAATATCAAATTGTAAAGAGAGAATTATTGAAATCAAGTTTTTAAAGCAGTAAGTACCTACTTTTTTTAATCAAGTTCAGTATTTAAAAACGGAGAAATAAAAATTCTGGTTATAAAAATCTTAATGTTTTTTGAGGCCATCTCAAATACAAGTGACAACGTTTATTCCAAATATTGAGGTTAACACTGACCTTAAAAAAACAATTAGATTTTTATACACAGAATTTTTATTTCTCTGTTTTTATTTATGAAGGCGGTTATTTTTTACTTAAAAATGATTTATTTTTTACTTTTTAGTGTTTTAAGTATATAAATTTTCAGGAAACTATCTCGAGAGAGGAGATCGAGATGGTTTCCTGAAAATTTTAGGCACACAAGTGATAATATCATCGATGTCAACTAAATGGGCATTTTTAAGGATAACTCAAAAACTACTCTTCAGATGTAAATAAAATTTAAATGGAACCAAATGACAAGCACGAGCTTCCAAAGATCGAAAGAATCTTTAAAATCGGTATAGCCAGTAAAGAGTTATGAGGTAACAACAAACATAAAAAAACCGGCCAAGTGCGAGTCGGACTCGCACACCGAGGGTTCCTCGGTATAAACTGCTGTATCCTTTGATCGCGTTAACTTAGAAGTTTGATTTTTTCACTGCTTAAAGGAACAATAGACTTAGGTAGGTATTTGATATAAATTTCAATTTGATACCTTTATTAGTTCGTGAGAAATAAGGTAGTAAGTTTCATTTTATTAAAATATTTTTATTATATTATATAACTAAAAAAAATGTGATTTTCGCAATTTTTCCTATATTTGCATTATATGACAATGCTTCATGCCAAATTTCAAGATTCTGAGTTTACGGGAAGTATCCTGTAGGTTTTGATTCCTTTGCGAGTGTCGGAAATTTATTGAAAATATCGACATAATCGGCTGTATCTTTTGATTGGCTTGGCTTAGAAGTTTGATATTTTCACAGCTTAAAGGGACAATAGACCTGAGTATTTCGTGTGAATTTTAGCTTGATACGTCCACGCGTTCTGGAGATAAAGGGTCTTGACAGACAGACAGACGGACAACAAAGTGATCCTATAAGGGTTCCGTTTTTTCCTTTTGAGGTACGGAACCCTAAAAACAAAAACAATAGTTTTACAGTAAACATCAAACTAGGCAGTTCCTCGGTGGTGAAGCTGCTTCCTCTGGGATAAAAGGAGACATGTCAACTGCATAGATAAATGTTTAAACAAATTAACTACACTTTGTATCAGTATTTAAGTAATTACTTATTGCTAAGTTTCCAAACGATGTCGAGTAATTAGTTTTACTCAAGAAAGTACTTTCTTTTCTCTATAAATACGGGTTTAAAAGATGGCCTTAATCACTAATCACAGCTTAAAGGGAAAATAGACCTGAGTATTTCATGTGAATTTCAGCTTGATACGTCCACGCGTTCTTGAGATAAAGGGTCTTGACAGACAGACAGACAGACAGACAGACGGACAACAAAGTGATCCTATAAGGGTTCCGTTTTTTCCTTTTGAGGTACGGAACCCTAAAAATAGTCGAATTGATAACCTCCTCCTTTTTGAAGTCGGTTGAAAAAAGATTTTCAATATTAATATTTTCAATCAATAAATGGATAGAATGGCAATGCTTCGTCGGCACGTTAAGCTCGTCCCGGGTACTGTCAAGAGATAAGAGTCGTTCCCAAGTAGGAAGAAGAAACAATCGTCTATAAACAAGACTAGGTGGTAGACCACATGTAGGGTCGTCTGGGTAGGTACCACCGCCTTTCTTATTTCTGCCGTATAGCAGTTCGCTATTTCGGATTGAAGGGTAAGCCAGTGTAATTACTGGATATGGAAAGCATATCATCTTAGTCCCCAGGATGACAACGCACTTACAGGGTTAAGTGATTTACCCTTAATATTGCAAGTAGGCGACGGTAACCACTTAACACCAGGTGGGCAGCAAGCTCGTTTGTCATCTCGAATTAAAAATAAGAAACAATACATTTTCTCTGAGACTACTTTTCTCATTAGTTCACTTAACGTTTCTGTGAACATAACATATTTTTTTATGAGCATACTACGTGACTCTCTTATTTACAGTATAGATAAACACTATCTTTATGAGTAACAAGATCAAACTATGAATAATTTATAGCAGAAGTTTCATCCTTTTTCGACAAAGTTTTTCGTTGTTATCAAGCTGCACCCGGGGCTGTTTATAGTGCCACAGTTTGGGATGATTACGTCTATGTGAAGTGAGTGATAAAAGTCTAATAAGGCCCGTATTACAGAATGACACTCAGAAATGCATCATGTCTTGAGAATCGTTTGTCACTTTCTATCAAGCACAAATAGATAGAGACGTATAACGCTCAGTATGGCGTTGATTTTTGAGACTGATTCTAACTATAATACGAACATATTATAAGCTTAATTTTTATTTTTGCTTGAGTGGTCATCTTCGTTATCATATCACCCGTAAAAAGCCTCTGCTTGGGTGGAATTGTGAATTAATTTTATTAACCCATAACTGAGAAGCGTCAGTGGCGTAGTGCGTAAGAGCGTTGTCTTCCACCCGGGAGGCACCGTGAAGAAATTCTTAGGTTGTGTGTGAAATCGACCAACCCGCACTTGGCCAGCGTGCTTGACTAAGGCCTAATCGTCCCTAATGTGGGGTAGGCTCGAGCCCCTTGGTGGGACATTATATGAACTGTTTATGATGAATCTATAACTTATCGTTAACAAAGACCAACACCGTCTAGTGTAGTATTAGGCTTAGAACTTGAAGTGTCGGCTTAAGGGGTTTTTTCAAGGCACATCGATGCCACATAATTGCCCGTGTTCCTCTCTTTGCCAAGCTGAATTTGGTAAAAATCTAATTCAATAACTTATAATATTCGTTTAAGAAATGAAATGGCTTCCAAAGTTTTATATTTAAGCCTGTATTGTTTTCCAAAGACTTACAATGAAGATACTTAAAGACATTGTTCTTGCGGTGACCGCCATAACACAAATTCTATTGGCAATAATATAATACTCGTAATTTCGAAGGGAATTTTTACAAAAATTTTGTGCCTCGACTGAAGTCGATTTATGTTTGTTTTATAAATATTTTATTCCAAGTGCTCAAATTCTCATATCCAATTCTTCAATCAAAACTTTTATAAAAAGAAAGGTAAATAACATGAAGTATTTCTTTATAGCAACTAAGGCGTCACTCCCAAATGCCACCAGGGCCGGAGTGGCGTCAAATAATCGAAGTGACAATTTGCTTCCAATCGGCATAGCAATATTGTGGAGCAGACATCTTTAGGTTATAGCTTAGGAAGATCATTTTGGATCTGCGATTGTATATAAAGAGTTCTAATGAAGAAATTTGTAGCAAAGGCGGGCAAGTAGTTTGCATTGGGTTTTTACGTTTCAGAATATTAATAATTCTATCACTTAATAGTCTCTTGATGAGCAAATGGATGGGTGGCTTAAAGCTCTTGGTAAGAGATCATCATAAATGACCAATTACTAACTAAGCCCTTTGCAACGGGCTTTAGGCAATGGATTTCTGCTCTATCTATTCTTAGTTGCATAATTTAAATTTCTTTAAAATTGTTAGATATTATCCATCGAAATAAAAGCTCGATTATTTATTTAAATTGAAAATGTTTTGAAAGGAATAATATTTATTCGAACAAGCTGAAGTGTAAAAAAACTATTAAGTCTAATATTTGAAATATAATTGCATGTTAATAAAATAAATTGATACTCATGGAGAGTATCAATTTATTTTATTTGACCATAAATCTTTTTCTAAAAGTTTATGTAAACAATCGTCTTCGTTTAAAGATAATTTATTGTTAGGAACATAATTTTAATAAAAATAATGGTAAATACAGTAGATACAAGAGCCATATTCGCCTTATGCGGGAAAAAATGTTTGTTTACTAAATTAAATAAGCTAAGTTGTAACACATCGTTACCGTTTTCCCTTTTTTTGTGTCATTCTAATTACTATGTTTCCTATGAATGATACTAGTAACGCCATCTGTTGGTTGCTATCGAAAGTGTCTCGTCGCACAACTATGGATTTCCATTGACAGCAGATAAGTTTAATAAGTATTTTTTTTAACAACATCATCACAATTTTGTAATGTAATATTTAGAAAAATATAAGGGTTTACTCTTGAATTTTGATTAATTTCAGTGTTAGAAATTTGGTGTTTCAGGTTTATCTAAAAAGCTATTCGATTGTTTTTTTTTTAATATTTGTGTCATGACGTTTTGAGTAGCTTCCGCTTGGATGGGACATTTCCGTTCCACTGTCACTTTATACAGAATTACTTGCTGGGAGTTTATTGCTCCCTTTTGATTTTCTACTTTATTTTATTTTTTATTAAAAAGATAAACATTGATGTAAGTTGGAGGGCTATCGGTCGCAACGCCATTTGCAAACATGACAAGCATTTGAATCTCAGATCACAAACAATTGTGTTTTTGTGTTTTTTTTTTAATATACACTTTTGTTAATTTTTACAACTAAGGTTAGTGTTTTATTTACATCCACAACATTACTTCTTTCTTGTTTTGTGAGTAAAACAAGTGGCGCCCTTCACACTCCACAGTTTGATCTTGGAGCGCCCGAGAACCCACGAGCTAGCAAAATCAAACCGGAGAGAGGGCTTTACCAACTTATAGTGATACAATTGGCGCCTCAACGGGTGGGGCTCTTGAAACAAAGCTCAGCTGTGAAGTGTGTCTCCTTTTTTTTTTTTTTTTACTTTCCTTCTCATTTGTTTAATACCATTTTGTGTCAAAATTAATCAATATATTATTTATGTGTCAAGGGTATAGATGTAAGAGAGGATTCTGTAGATGATTTAAGAAAACTGTTAAGCTCTGATAAAGGTGTCACCAATAATAAACTTAGTAGACAATATTTACTATCCTTATAACTAACCACATGTTGAAATTAAATTATGTCAGGATAAACAATGTTATTTTGAAAAGTGATCATTTGAGCTGTAAGAGAGAATGTCTCGTCACTGTGTAATTTTAAGAATGGAACGTGTAAGTGTCACCAATGATGAGCAACGTAAAACCAGAATTAACTTATTCTCTCACGCATTTCATGTCTGTCAAAACATTGAAAGTGGTCAAAGTACTGTGGAAACAGCCATAGTTATTTAAAAAGGGGCTATACTTCTGACCAAGAGTGGAAGGATCATTTAAAGTTTGTTAAGTCTTTCCTTTCTAATCAAGTCTTGCTTGTTAGTCCTTTGTTTGACCATTTCTCTGATAGTGTTAGACCTTTTGCTACAATTAATATTTTGGACATTCTTGATAAAATTAATATAATGTTAGCTTCCTCAGCATTAGAAAAGTTCTTATAAATAATATTTTATTATTAATATTAATAATATTTTTTATTAATAGTATTTTTTTACGTAAATACATTTTCTTAGACAATAATAACAATTTTGTGTCAGTTTCTGCTATAGGTCATCAGAGATCAGTTTTTTTTTTATTGGCTATTTTTTTGTTAGTCAAGTTCATTTTTTTAAGCATTATTCCAAATGCACTGACCCTGTTTTCGGTGTATATTTTTTGGCAATAATGGACCGCTGTCCTTTTTTTTTATAAAAGTACCCTCAATACTGGATTTCTACTGTTTATTGTGGCGTCATGTCTTATTTTATCTCAACTTTTCATTAGGATGCTTGATATTTGGCACATAGTTAGCCTCAAGCGTTTAAATGTAGAAATTAGAGCGGTTAGTAACTCTTAAAATAAGCCTTTGCTATTCTATAGATTAGAGCGGTTAGTAACTCTTAAAATAAGCCCTTACTATTCTTTATTCCATATGTTAGAGCGGTTAAGTAACTCTTTAAATAAGCCTTATACAAATGTGGACATTGGAGCGGTTAGTAACTCTTAAAATAAGCCCTTACTATTTTTTATTCCATATCTTAGAGCGGTTAAGTAACTCTTTAAATAAGCCTTATACTAATGTGGATTTTAGAGCGGTTAGTAACTCTTTAAATAAGCCTTATGCTAATCTACAAATTTATTGTAGAACTTCTTTTCTTAGGAGTATATAAGACATGACTTCATAGTAATTTTAGTGGTAATCTATGTATATTTGCGTCATTGCCTGTGAACATCTTTATTTTAGCAGTAATTGCACGAGTCCTAGTTTAACTATTATTCTAGGAACTTGGCATGTTAAGGACATTGAAGGCACACCCTGAGGCTGTGTTTCCTGCTGTTTAATTTTCAGATGGATGCTGGTGAAGTTTTTTTTTTTTCTTTTTTTCATTACAGAGAGGGTATTGTAACACATCGTTACCGTTTTCCCTTTTTTTGTGTCATTCTAATTACTATGTTTCCTATGAATGATACTAGTAACGCCATCTGTTGGTTGCTATCGAAAGTGTCTCGTCGCACAACTATGGATTTCCATTGACAGCAGATAAGTTTAATAAGTATTTTTTTTAACAACATCATCACAATTTTGTAATGTAATATTTAGAAAAAAATAAGGGTTTACTCTTGAATTTTGATTAATTTCAGTGTTAGAAATTTGGTGTTTCAGGTTTATCTAAAAAGCTATTCGATTGTTTTTTTTTAATATTTGTGTCATGACGTTTTGAGTAGCTTCCGCTTGGATGGGACATTTCCGTTCCACTGTCACTTTATACAGAATTACTTGCTGGGAGTTTATTGCTCCCTTTTGATTTTCTACTTTATTTTATTTTTTATTAAAAAGATAAACATTGATGTAAGTTGGAGGGCTATCGGTCGCAACGCCATTTGCAAACATGACAAGCATTTGAATCTCAGATCACAAACAAGTGTGATTTTTTTTTAGAGATGCTAGCTTAAAACAATACATTTTGGAAAACCTGATGTGTGTTTGTCGTCATCATGTCACTGCGTGTCAATGCACCAAATTTAAATTTTTCTCTTGTTATGGGTAAGCATCAGCCGAACAATTTTTAAGTTTGATAATGTGTAAAAGTGTTTGTTTATTCAGTGTCATTGTAGGTTCCGCCTTTTCTTTTCAGTGCGAAGAGGTTCTTTGTTATTTTGAGTACGATTAACAGTGCATTGCATGTATGTTTTAGGCATAAAGCCCTGCGCTGGCTTGTTAAGAGTCTGCGGGCTGCTCAATACTACTGATTGGGGAACCAGGCGACGCTGGCTGCTGCATTGGCTATGAGGTTTTGACTCGCAAACAAATGTTTTCTGCATTGGCAATTTTTAACAATTGTCGACAAATTGAAGGACGGTATTTATGAACCTTTTTGTTATAATCTCAGTAATTTATTAATGTTAAATAGACGTTTGCCTCATTATCGGTGACACCTTTATCTCCGTCAATTTTTTTCTTTTCACTTAGGCATCAAACAGTTAGAAATAATTTTAAGTATGTCGTAAACTATGTAATGTTGAAATTCAAAGCAATTTGTTCCACCTTATAAGAATGACCCTTGCGAGGTTGTACTCATTTAGCATGGTATTACTTTATCTATGGTTGTACTAACATAATCTTAAGTACGTGAAGGCTTGTTTTTGGAGTCTCCTGACTTCCATCAATGTTTTTTGTTTTTGTGTTTTTTTTTTTTAATATACACTTTTGTTTATTTTTACAACTAAGGTTAGTGTTTTATTTACATCCACAACATTACTTCTTTCTTGTTTTGTGAGTAAAACAAGTGGCGCCCTTCACACTCCACAGTTTGATCTTGGAGCGCCCGAGAACCCACGAGCTAGCAAAATCAAACCGCAGAGAGGGCTTTACCAACTTATAGTGTTACAAAGTCTTGGTTCATGATGAACTTCTTCTTTATTTAAAAAAAACTATTTATCCTTAAGAATTAGGGAGTCACTCTTTATAGATTTGTAAATGATTAATTATGAATAAATATGATAATTATTATAAAATAATGAGGCACTGGATTTCAACAGAAATTGACAATCAGACAACATTTTGGCATGAGAGTCGTAGTTCCATTTTTTGGCAACAACAACAAGAGTTTGTGTACAAACTTCAAAGGGATTTAATTAAATCGGTTTAAATCAAGGTTACAAAGAAAAATTCTCAAATTCCTCCTCTTGTTAAAGTGGGTTAAAATGTAACCTATGTTTTCCGAACCATAATAAGGAATTGATTGACACCTCACTCATCAAAATCAGATAAATAGGTTAGGCGCTACGGAGGAACATACGTAAATACAAACATAATATACATACATAGACTGCTAAAATCATTACCCTTTCTTTTGGCTTCGCCGTAGTCTGGTAAACATAGACTGCATAGTCGTTATTCGTAGACAGAATCCCACGTTCAAATTATCAACCATTTAGAAACGGAAACCATTAAAATGTTATCCCTTAACAAAATCATTCCATTCAATTTGCTAACCTAATTTATGACTTTTTTATGAGAATTGCAATTGAAAACAAAGGGATGTAACGTAATGAAATTTAAAGCTCAGTAGAGATTCATTTCGAGATTCTTAACCCTTTGATTGTTCTTCAAATATGAGACAGCTATTGTTCTTGGGTGATCTAACAGATTTGCTTCCTCTCTTGTACTGGTCACTTTAGTAATTTTTCAACTGACTTGCTCATAAAACCGCATTTCCTGCATCGTTCTCAGTTTCGTAATGGCGTCCATTACGCACCCGTGCAGTGGTCAATATTAAGGTCATAACACACTTATTAGTTTGGAACCGTACCGCCTATTTATATGAAAAAGAGGTGAATATGCTACGGTCCGTAGCCGTTTCCTAGCCGCTGTTCCATAGCGTTCTTAGTAAAAAAGAGGCGTTTCCTTTACGAGGTGATAAGTGTGCTGAGACCTTTATGGATAATTCATAAAAATCTCTAAAGCAAAATATACTAAGTCTTTTACTTCACAGATTTTTTATTTGGAATAGAATTAATATTTATTCAGCACACAAATGTACAATTATTATCAGTATACAAGTACATACAATTATTATAAAATACAATATTTAAGATACAAATAATTTATATTATATTGTAATGCTGAATTGGAGTCCAACCCAGCATATGCTGGGCGTCTTAAACGCCAGGACGCTGGTCTTCCGTGGACACCATATTCGTGGGAGAACGACTGCACGCTGCGCCGCACCGTATTGAGACAAACGATGACAATACTAATACCAGTTGGAAAATAAAACAAAAAATTGTTTGTTTTAACCTTCCGGTTTGGACCCTTGCGCCGACCATAAGTCATCGCGCGCAGTCGGTGATTCCGCAAGAAGTCTGGGTTTTAGAAGATAATTTATTATTGATACTGTTAAAATAATTTTTTATTACATTTATAAACAATATCATGAAATATATGCAGTCAATACATTTCATAAAATGTTTAAAAAATTTAATAAAAAAGTAATTTAACAGTACTTATAAATAATAAATTTAATAAAAACATTAGTTGGTAAATCTATTTAATATGCACTTTATACTTTAATAGTCAGAGAATTCTCAATTTTTTAGACATCTTACAAAAAACAAAGCTATAAATCATCATCAAGCATCAATAACTAAACAAAATAAAAATTTCTTTCTCAATTTTAATTTTTAACATATTTACCACCTTTGGTTCTAATGAGTATGATACAAATATCATGTAATACTTACTCAGCGCATAATATTTTTCATGAGATTTTTAAAGTACCTACACAACCAGCCGCGCACATTAAAAGAAAACTTGCGATTGCGACAACCTCGCAATGAAGGGACGTAATACAAAATTTATTTTATTTAAAAGCAATAAAGTGAAATTAATTGATGGCGGTAGTTTTGTTTACCCTTTGTCTAAGCCTGAATTAAGGAAACGCGTAAAAAACGACAGAGAACACAAGTGCTAAGAAACTTCAATATACCCTCCAACTTTATTTCTATACTGGAAATTTTATGACTTTGTGGTTACATTCCTATTCGAATAACCTATAAACAAGAGTGCAGATGGCTGAATCTGTATTATTTAGATTCCATTCGACCCTACTTGGTTGTAGTAAAATTGGTTTTTGCAGAGCAGTTGAACCGTTGACTAAGCAAGAAACAAGAAAACCGTAAAACATATTGTTTAATACAAAAAGGTCAAGCGATGATTCTAAATAAATTTCAGAAATAATGTTCATGGTTTTATTAGCGCTTATATGATACGAATACAACCATTTGAGTGTTATTCGAAATCTAATAATGTATAGGACTTTACGTATTTATTCAAGATGAACAAGCAGTTCGCGGGGGTTGTAAGGTGCCGCTTCCCACAAATACATGGAGAGGTCTACGAAGTACCTACTCCTCTTTGAGAAAGCCATGAATCTATGTTTTTTTTATACTACGAGATGGCAAACAAGCTTGCGGCCCACCTGGTTTTAAGTGGTTACCGTCGCCTTTAGACACTTGCAATAATATGGGTAAATCACTTAACACTGCAAGTGCGTTGCCATCTTGGGGATAAGATGATATGCCTTCCATGCCCAGTAATTACACTGGCTACCTTTCCCTTCAATCCGAAACACAGCGAACTGCTTCACGGCAGAAATAAAAAAATAGATGTTAATTTTGTTTTCTAAGCAATCTGTCAGGTATTCAAACAATTGTAAACCAATATAATATAATATACAATATTCGAATACGTTTATTAAATAAGTATACAACTCATCAATACCTCATAGAGAAACTTCCATTTTTCTGGTTTATTCAGAAATATCAGGAGTTATGAAATCAGGCGATAATTAATATCATAGACACGGGGATAAACATTGTGATTGATACAACAATTAATTTTTTAAGAAGCGTAGAAAGGGAATCCAGTGGCCTATTGAAGTTGGATGGAATTCCATATTAGAGTGGTTAAGGCTACGTCTTAAAATGTCAAAAACCGACGGTTATAGACAAAGGTTATATAATAATCGCCTGTTTTGTGTTGATGAACTCCAGTCTTAGTCTACTTTGACGAATACCATCGTAAAATAATGGTTTCCTTTCGTGTACAGTATGCTTGGTACATGGTAGAGTAAGCGAGGACCTACCTATAGTAACATAGTCATAAAAATAGTATAATGTTATAAAGAAATATGAATAATATTTAATAACACTTTGTTTTTCAAACATTTTAAAAGAAAAATAGGTATTATAGAAATATCGTGCTTTTCGTGCTGTATAGATTTCCTGGCGCGAATTGTGCGAGAGGGAGCGTTGCAGGTCATGAACGAAAATGGGTATATTTTTTTAGATAAAATTGCGTTTTGAGAGAAAACTTTTTCACGCACTATCCTTTTACAAAACTATATGATGTTCTCTTAGATTTGCGCGAGCACTACACATTATAAATAAAACAACTTTTACGGATTTAACTCGCGTGTAATTAGATTTTACATTTATTGTGAGCGCTAAACCTAGTTATAAGGTTTGTATATTCTACTCAACACAAATTTGAGTATCACCATAGGTCGGAATATTTTGATATTAGCGTCTGTTGAAAAGGAGATAGAGATCCTATGGGAATCACTGCATTCTACAATCAACGAGAGTAAAACAGCAACTCACCTTTAGCAGCCACACCGACCCAGTACTACCCGGGCAATGTACGCCAGAGCAGACCTCTTCCTCGTTCTCAACAGCCCTCGAAGATGGAGCGATATTTTGAAGGACCAGCCTTGACTGAGCATCCGCCAAGACAGCGGGTGGTATGCGTATACTTCACAACAGTATATATGAAGCACTAAAGACACTGCACTATAGGTTCACAGCGCGAGCGGTGGGTCGAAAGTAGTCGAAAGTACGTAAACCCTAAGAATAGCGGTGAGAAACCTCCCAGGTCGTGAAGGTTCCAGAAAGCGGGAAAAACCGGGATCAGCGCGTACGCAGCCGGTCGAGTCGCCGTCAATTCGTAGACTGTAGAATGCAGCGGTATATTGAGCGATCACTCCTATAAACTAATATGTGGGTAATATTGAAATTCATATTGAAGGCTAACAGTTAGCATGAACATTGCCCCCGGCCTTAAAACCTTCGGTTTTAATGAAAATGTAATTGAATATGAACAACGGGTAGGGGACAAGTAACTTAAGGTTAAGTCATTGAGATGGTAGCGTACAAAGACGCACGACTGGTCGTTTATAAACGCCCGTCGAAGTCTTTACAGAGGCAACTCTTATGATACCGTCCTTGCCTGGATAAGCAGCAACTACGACGCCAAGAGGCCAATGAAGCGGAGAAATATTGTCAGTAACAATGAGTACAACGGAACCGATACAGATCGGGTTAGAAGCGGTATTCCACTTTGTTCTGGACTGCAACAAGTGTAAATATTCTTGCTTCCATCGCTTCGCGAATGATTGTAACATTTGATCCAGTAAAGAATAGCGATTGCGTAAATTATTAGAATCTAATGACACGTCATAGGTAGGCAATTGTTTTAATGGGCTTGACATTAAAAAATGTGCAGGCGTTAACGCACTAGGTTCCGATGGATCATCACTAAGCAGCGTAAGTGGTCTTGAATTTATCACACATTCGATCTGTGTGAGCACAGTCAAGAGCTCCTCGTATGTAAGTAGCTGCGTACCTATAACTCTATAAAGATGCGTTTTAAAAGCCTTAATATAAATTTCATAATGACCACCAAAGTGTGGACTACGCGGCGGGTTAAGTTTCCACTCGATTCGATTGTTGACAAGTTCATTAGCGAAAGACGATTGGAAGTTTTCAGAATCTAAGAATTTGTAGATTTCAGAAAAACTATTTTTAGCACCAATAAAATTGGTTCCTCTATCCGAATACATGCAAGATACTGCACCGCGGCGAGATAGAAAACGTTTAAGTGCGGATAAGAAGGCATTAGTGGTTAAATCAGATGCTATTTCTACATGCACGGCTCGTGTCACCAAACACGCAAAAACGCATAAGTAACATTTTATGGAGCGAACACCACGCTTCCTATAGGGAATTATATTTATAGGGCCACAGTAGTCGACGGCAGTGTGAGTAAATGCCTTCGTTTCATTTACTCTGCAAGCAGGCAAGTCAGCCATCATAGGATAAGTAGGCTTAGGGTTCACTTTAAAGCAAAAGTTACATTTATGAATGCAAGTTCTAACAAGTCTTCTGCATGACAGAATCCAGTACCTCTGTCGCAGAATGGACATGAGAGCCACAGAACCTGTGTGACAATTAGAGCGGTGATAATGTATAATAATAAGCTCGACTACCTTGTCTTTACGAGGAAGTAGCACAGGGTGTCGTTGCTCGAAAGACAAGTCAGCGTGACGTAGTCGGCCACCAACCCTTACAAGGTTATTGGTGTCAAGGAAAGGAGCTAGGCGATTAATTGCGGGAGAACAACGATTGTTTCGTTGAAGAGAATTTATTTCACAAGCGAAGTAAGTATATTGAACAGCCTTTAATATTTCAATTTCAGCAGTTTGCATTTCACTGGCTGAAATTCTACTATTAGAGCGGGGAAGTTTTTTAATAAAGCGTAGAACATAAACTGTAGAGCGGAGCATCAACAGCCAAGAGGATACTCGCTGCGATAGCAAAAGGAGCGGATGAGTAGCATCATTTAAAATAGCGGTTAATGCAACTTTAGTTTCAGGTAAGTCAGCGGGAATATAATTATTTTCTATAGCGGTAATAGGCCAACTAGAATAATCTTTACTCAACCAGGACGGTCCAGTATACCAGGGAGTATAGTTAAGTATTTGTGCAGGTGACAACCCTCGCGACAAACAATCACTAATGTTGTCCTCTCCTGGCACATGATAAAAATAATAAGCGGGAAGTGAATTCAAAATTTTGGTAACACGGGTAGCAACAAAGGTTTTGAATTTATGAGGCGAACCGTGGACCCAATGAAGAGCGACCATAGAATCTGATAAGCAATAAACCTTATCAATTTTATGACGTGATTCTATCATATTTATGACATGTCGAACCAGCTTCGACATCAACAGAATTGCACAAAGCTCAAGCCTTGCGACAGACTGAACAAGCAATGGTGCCACCTTGGATTTGGCACATACAAGTCTAACAGAAATTAATTCGTTTAAAGCGGATACAGAACGAGTATACACTACACAACCGTAAGCTCGCTCGCTAGCATCGGCAAAGGCGATTATCGAAATATTTGAATTTTCATAAACTTCAAGGTGACGCGGTATACGTAATTGTTCTAGGCAAGGTAGTTCTGTAATGTAATTTGTCCATATTTTTAAAATATCAGCGGGCGGTTGTTCATCCCAATCAATTTTCAAAATAAACAATTGTTGGAGAATAAGTTTAGCAAATAAGATTACTGGTGCTATGACACCCAGAACGTCGAACTGACGAGCAATAACAGAAAGAATGTTTCGCTTGGTACATGGGCGTGGAGTAAGCGAGACAGAAATTTTAAACTCGTCGGTAACTGGAGACCACTTCACACCCAGCACCTTCAAGTCATCACAGTCACTAAATGGAACATCAACTGAGTACCGGTGAGAGCTTGGCAGTGACTCAAGCAATTCAGGTGAATTGCTGGACCACTTTACTAGGTCAAAGCCTCCGGCCTTGAACATCCCTAACAACTCATTTCGGAGGCGTAAGGAGTCCCGGACGGAGGGCATGGAGAAACAAATGTCATCCGTGTAACAATTGTTAGTAGCGACCTGAGCAGCTAGCGGGAACGAGTCGCGTTCATCCTGACAAAGTTGTCTTACCACACGGATCGCTAAGAAAGGGCTACAGCTCAAACCGAAGCAAACGCGGTTAAAACAGTACGTAGTAATCGGTTCACTAGAATCAAAGCGGTATAAAAACTTCATATATTTACGAAACCTTTCGTTAACTGAGACCTGCAAGTACATTTGTTTTATGTCTGAAGTGAAAGCTATTTTGTATATACGAAAATCAATTAATATAGACAATAAATTATTTTGTAAGTTAGGTCCCGTATGTAAAACTTCATTCAACGAGACATTCGAGTCTGTCTTGGCACTAGCGTCCATTACCATGCGTATCTTAGTAGTAGTTTTATCATGTCGTAGTACAGCATGGTGCGGTATGAAGTAACCTGAATGATCACCAGTGTCAATAACGCGAGAGATATAATTTTTATCAATATATTCGCGGATAATATTGTCGTATTCTTGGCGTAATTCAACACTAGCATTAAGTTTACGTTCCAGTGACAGGAATCGTTTTTTAGCGGTACAGTATGAATCACCCAAGGTGGAGGGATCATCCGAGAAAGGTAATGCGACAGAATAGCGGCCTGTGCTATCGCGCTTAGTATTATTAACAAAAATATTTTCGCACTCCCTTTCAGCCGAACTCAAGATAGGCTGACAAGGCAATACCTCCTCGAGCTGCCAAAAGGTTTGCAAAGTTTTGTCTAAGTTTGAATCAGTTTGTATAACAGCGGTTAAAGAAATAGAATTGTTATGAGCGGTGTTTACGGTATATGTATTACCTAGAATCATGTAACCAAAAATTGTATCAAAAGCGGTAGGCATGCCCGGTGGCCCGGTAACACGGCCTTGTAGTAAAATATCGGCGAAAAATGAAGCGCCTATGAGAATTTCAACCTCACCGGGAGAATGAAACTCATCATCAGCGAGACGAATATTTTGTAAATAAGAAAATAAAGTTTTGTCAATATTAACAGTCGGCAGATCGTCTGTAATGCGGTCAATAACACACACATCTATCGATATTGATATGTCATTAAAACGAGAAAATAAAACTAATTTTGTTGATCCCCTAATTGGATTAGGAGATGAACCAATGCCCTTGACAACAGCGCGCGGTAATTTATTAAAAGAAAGATTTAAGTTTTGACAGCATTTTGTAGTTATAAAGTTAGATTGAGAACCGGGATCGATAATTGCACGAACACAATTCAAATTGCCGCGCGAATCAGCTGCGTATACCTTGACTGTACCAAGTAAACAAGTAGTATCGTTTTTACTGAGCGGCGGCGACATATTACACAACGAAATATTTTGCGCGTTTGTGTTATCCTTCTCAGTAACAGGTTTCTGTCGCACGGCGTCATATGCGCAAGGAGTGGCGGTGGAGAAGCGTGTACGCTCCCGTGAGCCGACATCATGACTCACGTCAGCAGCGCGCGGGGCCGGCGGCTGCGCGGGATGTGACGGCGGCGCACCGCCGGCGCCGAGCGGGGCTCGTTTGCGACATAACAGCGTGTGATGTCTTGACGCACAATTTCGACAAAGACTATTTGAGTTACAAGTTGTAATTAAATGAGTTAAGCTTAAACAATTGGTGCATCCATTGTGAGATTTCACAACGTTATAGCGGTCTTCTATTGATAAATTTTTAAATGTCGTACAAAGAAACAATTTATTATGCGAATTTTGTTTACAAAACGCGCAGCGGCTATAATAATTACCGAAAGAAGTGTGAGTAGCGGCTACTAAAGAATGAGTAGGTTTATTACGAATTTGATATAAATTTTGTTTAGAAGTGACGGTATTCATGGACGAAGTGCGATCTAGTACCTTACATTGTTCGCGCACAAAGGCAACCAAATCATCGTATGAAGGAAAAGATGAGTCACGCTTATGCATTTCAAACTGACGAGCGGTTTCTGTATCGAGTTTTTTAAATGCGAGGTAAAATAAAATAAAATCCGATAAATTATTTAAATTTAGAGATTTAAGACTAGAAACAGCTCCACAAAATTTTTCCAAAAAGGATTCAAAATATTTAGTATTGGCGGAATTAAAACATTTAAAATTAAACATTTCATCTAAATACGCGGAAGCGAGACAACGCTTGTCTTCATATTTGTCGACTAGCGTCCGCCATATTATGTTGTAGTTAGTGGCGTTCGGTGTGATTCCCGCACAAACGGAAAGTGCCCGGCCAGACAGCTTACCAATCAAGTACTGCATACGTTCATGGTCAGTTAAGTCAGAGTTATTGTGAATCGTATTTTTAAATGATTCGTAAAACATAGGCCACTTAATAGGGTCACCAGAAAATCCTATCAAATCTAGCTTAGGCAGTTTTACAGCTGGTTTTTTATAACAACTATTTTTGGTGTCTGTAGAATCCGACTTGATTGTTACTGCCGATGCAGACAACTTAGTTAAGGTGCGTTTACAAAAACAATAAAGTTCTTCAAATGCATTGACACTTTGATAATTAGGTTCAGAGTCAGGCTTTAATTGCAGTTCAGCATCAATTATTTGATCAGTAATTTCCTTAAACTCTGAGCGTAAATACTCTAAGGACTCAGTACTAGCAAGGAATATTTCCGTAGATGATTCATCAGAAAATGCGTGTGTAGCCTCGCTATAGATTTTTTGTAAGCGGGAAAATAAATTATTGCGTTTAGCATTATATTTTTTCAAGTCCATTTCTAACTTTTCAATTCCCTTTAAACCACCTGCACTTCCAGGCGGCATTATGAGCTATAATATAGGTAATAATAGACAAAGTGTGAAACGTCTGATTTGCGAAATGTGTCTGCAACACTGTGCAACGATAGGAGCAAGAATGTTCGGTGGCGTGATTATTTGCAATCTACCTTTTATTTACTTATTGCGTAAATACAAAAATATGTGTAATTAAGTTATTTAAAGCGTAAGCGATGTAGTAAAATAGATATTAGGTTCAATGAATGCGGCTCGAAGGCCAAAAGAACGGTGTGAGCGCTAAACTTAGTTATAAGGTTTGTATATTCTACTCAACACAAATTTGAGTATCACCATAGGTCGGAATATTTTGATATTAGCGTCTGTTGAAAAGGAGATAGAGATCCTATGGGAATCACTGCATTCTACAATCAACGAGAGTAAAACAGCAACTCACCTTTAGCAGCCACACCGACCCAGTACTACCCGGGCAATGTACGCCAGAGCAGACCTCTTCCTCGTTCTCAACAGCCCTCGAAGATGGAGCGATATTTTGAAGGACCAGCCTTGACTGAGCATCCGCCAAGACAGCGGGTGGTATGCGTATACTTCACAACAGTATATATGAAGCACTAAAGACACTGCACTATAGGTTCACAGCGCTAGCGGTGGGTTGAAAGTACGTAAACCCTAAGAATAGCGGTGAGAAACCTCCCAGGTCGTGAAGGTTCCAGAAAGCGGGAAAAACCGGGATCAGCGCGTACGCAGCCGGTCGAGTCGCCGTCAATTCGTAGACTGTAGAATGCAGCGGTATATTGAGCGATCACTCCTATAAACTAATATGTGGGTAATATTGAAATTCATATTGAAGGCTAACAGTTAGCATGAACATTTATTATTGCCCGACGTTTCGTAACATTTTTCAGCGTTCGTGGTCACGGGATGACTAAAGCTGTAGGTTGTCAAATTTTATGAAATAGTTAAATCTACCGTCTACGCGGACGAAGTCACGGGGTTATTATAAAGAAACAATTACTCTTGACAAAATTTTATTCAACAGAATAATTTTAAGCTAAAAAATATATGTGTATATTATTATTACGGCTATAAATATTTCCTACATAATATAATCTGTCTGTAGCCTATTCAGTTTAGTAAAATATTAAGTGAGCGAATAAAAATTTTATACCTCATTTAGATGCCCACTCGGTATTTGTTAGTCGCTGAATTTAGTATTTCCAAATAAAAACTAGCTTAGAAGGGTAACAGAACGTAATATTAGCATAATATTAATAAATTTAAATTTTATTATGAAACAACTTAAGCATACGTACATACAACGACGCTGTTAATCGCAGGAAGAGTTGAGCGGAGTCTTAGATAACATTTGGTAACACAAAAGTCACATCTGGCAATGGACCATGGTGAAACATCAACATAGTAAAAAGGGCATAAGGTTCAAAAAGCAACAAAACAACAAATTAAAGCCAACATGATTTAGAGTGTAACATGTATCCTGGTTGGATGCGTTACACTCTTAATCATTTTAGCATTCCGGGAGGTTATTAAACCACGTTTGCAAAATATAAAGATTGCATTTTTTAATAACGAGTAGACCTTAGTGGGTCCAAAAGCCTGTAAGGCGAATTTCTTAGGAGAGGTTGTAGCCAGCGTGTCTCTCTCTACTGCAAAAGAGGCCAACGATTAAATAAGGACCAAACATTTCATTATACTCAAAATAAGCAAACAAATTTTTCTTTACAATTTCACGGACTACTTAAAATTTGTTCTCTTAATTGCTCCATCATGCCCAATCATTTAATTAACTGCTCCAATAAGTCTTACGGGACTATTTACGAGCGAAATCTTTAACGAAGCAAAAACATTGCCTAGCCCCTCGACTACGCTGAGTTCTAAAGAGCCCCTAATTGGAGGAGGCTGGTTCCTTGAAACTCGCGTACAGGAGGCACCCAAATATGCACAAGATTTTACGTCATACTTTTTTATTCGAGTAAAGTAACCAAAATTATGGAATAGTATCCCAAATATGGAATACCAGCCTTTCGCCTAAAATATGGTTAAGCGAAGAATCATCTTGCGTCATGCCAGTGAACAGGTGCCGCCAATGAGACCTGGTTATCTCATGTTTTCTTGAACTTTTTATTTTTATTTGATGTAAATGTAGACAATGTAATTATTTATTCTTAGATGGATAATTGTATGACACATGCAATTAATAGGATAATTTTGTTTGTGTTATGATATTGTATAAATAACTAATGTATTAGATATTGGATTTTTTTTTGGTATGCCACACATTGTATTCTTATAGGTACATTTATTAACCAGTGAATCATAAACGTATGCTTAGCACCTAAATGAAAGGAATCTATCTAACATTAACACAAAATGGTGGTGGATATCGAAGGTTAAATTGATTAGTTCATTAATGTGATTAATTGAATGTAGAAAAGCTTTTACAAGATAAATTATTATTATAAATGAGCCAAATGCGTGGGAGTAATAACTGCCCAAAATTTACGCATGTAAAACTGTAATTTTAATTATATTGTTATCATCTATTGACCCATAATGATGTTCTGAAATCATTACCAAATTGTAAGGTGTGGAGTTTCTTTCACCATTTCTTCTCCATCTCAGCACAATAATAATTATTTCGTCCCGAAATGGTTGTAGGGTTTTGACGATTTAAATGTACTTAGCAAAGTCCATTTAAATAAAGAGCTTTTTCATTTTCATTTTCGTCTTCATAACGTAAAAAGTTAGACACTATTCTAACTTTTTATGTTAAGCGGCTTATATGTTATACTGCCTGCCTGGTGGAGAGCATTTACCGTAGCCTATAGGCGCCTGCAACAATGACGTGACACGCGCGCTGCCAACCCTAGTCCCCTTTCCTACCCCATGGAGCTCTGGCGACCTTACTTACCAACAGAAACACAACACGACAAAAATGTTGTGTGATATGTGGTCTTCCGTAAGGTAGTGTAGTACCCTAACTCGACTAATGTTAATTTGCAACCCTCCGCAACAGCTTTTACATTATTTCCATTCATCAAGGTTAATACAAATCTAAATATAATAATGAGAAAGTCTGACATTGACATAATTAATGATACTATATTTTGTTACTTTCCTCTACGTGACCATTGAACTAACTACGTAAGATAAATTTGGACAATTAAAGATGACTGACGTAAACAAGACACATCAGAGACCAAATATGAAAAATTCCCCACGCGATAACAAGATTAGGAGCTTGTCTCACCAGGTTCCAAGTAAGTTACCACTAGCGTTTATAAACGTAAACGTAACGTTAGGTCCTGTAGGGGGTCCAAAAACCATTTTTTTGTTGACGGGGAGGTCCCTGCGGGGTGGTGCCAACCACAGGGGATATGTGGGACTCAAGGTAAAGGCGTTCCCTCCATACCCACTAAACATCCTCCCCGGCCTGACCTTCAGTGCGCTATTACGGGACGGCTCGGGATCTGCGCACGTGAGCGCAACCACACCGAGACTATGGGTTCCAAATACCTTAAGTGTGGGTCCAAGAAATAAGGCACAGATTACGTTACGATATTTTTATTAATGATAAAAGACATTAATTTTAGTAGTAATTTGACAATTGTGTGTCACACGGTCCGCAATAGAATGAGTCGTTAGCGGGTAACTGAGCCAAATGTTAAGGATAATTTTGTATTTGATTGAAATAATTTTTTAAAATATTGCCAGTAACTTAAGAAATTATTAAAGAGGTGCAATAACATGACAATGTTAATAATACCACGTTACAATTTGACAGATAGCCCATACAAATTCATTGATTAAACTGTCAGATAAATCCTAATCAGAACCCGTGAAACCAACCCTAAATGATGATTTGCAAATTGATTTTTATTTATTTGTAAGTAGTTACTGTAAATAATTCAGCAGAAACAGAACATTTGGTTACACATAAAGCCGCATCTTGAAAATAATTATGGGCTATATAGGACCTCAAAATAGTGATAGGTTGGCAGCCAATTGCCTACATTTCTGTGTTCTGTGGCCTACATATAATAGGCGTAAATCACAAAGTAACTAAACCTTCAGTAAACCATCAAAAAATATTTCCCAAACGATTTCTTTTTCAAAATTTTCTATTTGATGTTCTGAAGCCACTTTCTCGTAGAAATTTTGTTTTTAGAAAAGGTTTTGAAACTTTAGCGGGCAAATTAAAGTGTCTTGATGAGCTATTTCGTGGCACCTGGGTCTGGGCTTGCTATACGAAATAATCTCAGTAGTCGAAATATAACAATACAATATATTGTCCAGTAAATACAAACGAAGTGTAACCGTTCATATCCGGGAAGGATATTGCACGGTTTGCTGTAACTGTTGGCTTCACTATATAGCCGTTAACTCTCAATACTGGTATTTGCAGCAAGGGCTTGGATAAAGTGTTGGATAATACAATTTTCCTTGCTATTAGAGAATGAAAATAAGAAATATTTTTTCCACAAACACAACTTTTGTGTCTTAACTAATATAATAATACAAAAGTTTTAAGTTTAATATTTATTCTGTCTAGAGTTCTTTTCAGTACGTAGTTCTTTTTATTACATTTTCACACTTATAACTGTCTTCATGGCCCCCACCTGTCTCTATTTTAACATAATAATAGCGGCGTTGCCTGTCAAGTCAGTTGAGATACTTTTTATTAGCTGTCAAAACAAAAATTTTTCTTTTTTTGTATGGCATAACGATTTTCTGACGTCATAAATTCTTATAGTTTTCTGACTGAATATAAATTCATTTAATAATCAAATTCTAGAAATAATTAGAAATGATGGAGATTTTCTGGCATAAAATGCCATCGCCTTTTACGAAATTAACACTTTATAGATATTTGTGAATGGTGTCAGTATTCCTATTCTAGGCAATCACGCTCGTAATTCCAAAAAGGGCTAAGCAGAAATTTATGTTACATTACGTGCAGACTAAAAGAGCTACTTTTATTTTAAACTTTGTATAGATAATATGTTATCCATTAAATTATAATTAGGTTTGCATGATAATAGTGTCTAAAATACAAGCCCTAAATCATATTTGACTCGCTTTATATGTATAAACTGAGTGGGCGTGGTAAAATATAATCAAATTATTACAATAAATAGTTTCTAAACAAATAATATTATAAACGCTACGCTTCTGACAGTGTCACCAAAGCTATATTGTTTATTAAAATACTTTTGAACTTTAAAATCAATAGCAAAGACATCGGGCGATATTACTTTGGATATTGAAGTTCAATATATCTTTTCAACGTTTAGCGTTATACATTAAGTAGGTACAAGCAACGGCAGATAAATAGCAACACTAACAACTTATAATCGACTTCATCGTGAAGTAGAGGTAAGTAATTGGTGGTTTTCAATAATTTAGCCAATTAGGTAGTTATCTTAGCTAAGGTAGCGAAGGAATTGGACCACTTACGGTTGGCATCCTTTATACAACTTTGGTCCCCGACCTAACCCCTCAGCATTCAGTGTTTTATGCTACGTTGAGCGTTTAATGTGGTATTATATATCATTACATAGAAATTAAAATTTCACAAAATGTTGTTTAAATTAAGTCACCACAACCAGGATCGGGAAAATTAACAGAAAATTTACGGCTAATGTAAATCACCACCATCGTAACAGCCTTTAAAACCACTGCTGGGACACAATGCCCTTTGGCATCGAAGGAGGTTTAGGCAGTAGTCCAACGCGCTTACAAAATGCGGATTGGTGGACGGAGTATAAGGTGACCAATACCCCTTTGCTGATCCATCAGTCGCCTTCTACGATACCCATTGGAGGAAATGGGGTGATGTTATTCTACTCTGCCGGCATCACATGGCGAATGTTAATGCAGCACATTTATTAAGACCAACAGCTAGATATTTCGTTCAAGCTTTGCGATTATAATAAGTAATAAATATATTAATAAATGAATGTTATGTTAAATATATAAATCATAAGTAAAAGTAAATAATATAAGAAGTAAAATTGAATTTGTATCTCACGAAGTTATAATTTAATTACATTCACAAATAATTATCTAAATTCTTATAAGATTTCTCAAATCGTGATTTCCATTAACTGTTTTAAAGTTCATAGAAATATCAATTTAAATTAAATTAATTTATCCTACAAAATGAACAAGTTATTTCGGGAGCCGTTATTCGCTTACGATTAAAACACAACTTAGCTCGGCTATGAAACTGGAATATTTTCGGAAGAATTTCATTTACATTTCTAAAATTCGTATTAGATATATTTCCTTAAAATTTGGCAGGGATTATAATTATCTGACTTCAAAGATTATTAAGGTTTAGGAAATTGTTTTGAACTAGAAGTTTCTGTACACGCCAATATAATTATGGAGTCGAATTAGCTTGATTACCGTTGAATTAATTTTAGAGATTGATTGTAGCGACTAAACACCAAAATATACAAAGTATGACGCTCATAACCCCAAAATGGTTGAGCAAAACTTTAGGTAATTTAAGGCTAAACATAAAGTCACATCTGGCAGCGTGGGTCAGGTATTACTTCAAAATAATGACATGTTGCCAACCTGTCGCTTACATAAAGGGTATCAAAAGTTACGCCTGCATCCACAAACAATACTTGTAGCAGTAAAAAACAATGTTATGCGAAATAAGGCATTGAAACTTCTAAGCAGTCCGGGTATTGATGAAGATGAACAAAATTGAGAGACAGGTCAAAATATAGTTATTACGGATGATTTTTCCGAAGACTTTAGTGTACAAAAAAAATTAAATAAAAAGAAACCGCTTTCAAAACTAAAAACGGGAGATATAAAAATTTCAACGTTTATTACAAATATTGAGGTTGGCACTGACCTCAAAAAAAATTACATTTTTATAAACAAAATTTTTATATTTCCCGTTTTTTAGTTTTGAAGGCGGTTTTTTTTATTTCATTTTTTTTCTGCTTTTTAGTGTTTAAAGTATAGAAAATTTCAGGAAACTACCTCAAGACAAGTGATAAAATTACGATATCATCAATGTCAATTAAATAGGCATTATTAGGGATAGCTCAAAAACTACTTGTCAGAAGTCGATAAAATTTAAATGGGGCCCGATGACAAGCACTAGCTTCCAAAGGTCAAAAAAACTTGAAAATCGGTCCACCCAGTAACGAGTTATGAGGTAACAAATATTAAAAAAAAAAAAACATACAGTCCAATTGATAACCTCCTCCTTTTTTGAAGTCGGTTAATAAAAGAGTTAGTTATGCTAGTTCTAAAAAAATCACTTGAAATAATGAATTTGAGCAAAGTTCGATACGAAATAATTTCAGGGTGCGATACACACACCCTTTTTACGTTCGGAATTAGTGGCTTGAACGTTAGGTGGGACTCTACCTACTTAAGGGCTACTTCAGGGCCTACCCATGAAAACCCAATGATGTCCCTCCCATGCAACTTGGCGCGAAAACATCAATGACCGCCACTTCCTCCCGATGAGGAGACCCCGTTGGCCGCAGATGTATCGCTGCCGGATGGGACTTTATGTTTAGCCTTAAATTACCTAAAGTTTTCCTCGCGCCGTGTTATCGCTCTGCTAGCTCTAAACATCTTGTAAACATTTCCGTGTAACCATTGTGTATCAAAGACAATATACTCGCGTTGGTGTCTATAACTGACTTTCATTTCATAGCACCTTCTGATGAGTCTGATCAGGTCGCCTATACACCTATACTAGGGAAGGCTCGACCTGACAAACCCTTGTGGAAACTTCCACGACCCCGTTGGTGGATACGCACACCCCTATGCCATCTTTAAGATAAATTCCGAATACTGTGTTAAGACAAAGACACTCTTTTCAAGTAACGAATCGATTGCTTGTAGCTAAAATCGGGTCTTATTATTAATACTAATTTGGTTCCCATTGAAATCCAAATAAGTCCACTAAATTATGTTCTTAGCGATATCTGCTTTTACCGCCTCTGTGTCTAGCATTTCAATAAACGGGATTAGTCTTAATATCCAAAGTTCAATATAAGGGAAGTACAAAATTCTCGGTTTGATTAGGCATATTGCTGTATCAACAGCATTTTTGTGTTCCGACAGTTAATAATAAAATAGTCAATCTCTCAGTGGTTGTGGGTTCCGTGACGTTTGATCGTTATTTACCATCTGGTATAGACCAAGGGCATCCTTATTAAGATAATCACTCAATTTTGACTAAGCAACATCTGCCGATTCCAGTCCAATTATAACCATGGACCTTGAAGACCCTGGAGTAATATAGCTTTGGATAATAAACAAACCACTTGGTTTGTTATTTGAAAAAGCAGCATGGAAGTAAGCTATAATCAGTAACAAACTTCGACCCTTACTACGACTTGCTACGAGGTAATACGCTGCTACAAGCAACGAGTTACAATACCCATGTACGCAGCTACGAAGAATACTACGCCGCTACGTAGATTGCTACGCAGCTACGAGCTACTTTTATATGGATCATAAAATAAGTAAACCCATGTAAACGAAATATTTGCAAGTCTTATGAAGTTCAATTTTAAACCTTAATTGCGTTTAGTATAAATTCACAGCATACTATAAAACAAAAGGAATATTTATCTTGGTACTTTGTACTAGAACAAATTATGGGTATCTAAGAAGCGTGGTACCGTTTGATGTGGCTACGCAGATCCATAATTTATGCGTTGATCCGATTACTTAAGGTATAAACTAAACACAGATTTAAAAAAATTCTATTGTATATTTATACTCATTTGCATAAGGAAATTTTTGTTTACTTTCATTTCTTATTATTATTGTTTATCAGTATGTAAAATTTATTGCAGTGTAATAACAAAAAATTTAATTCAAGATATTCTTTCCTATAAATTTTGCGTTGTTAAAATACTAATTTACTAAATTAAGAACGCATGACCCTGTGCTTGAAAAGAACAGAATATAGAATAGAATATCTTTATTTGCGTAATACTGTGTTAGACAGTGATGGTAAAAGAAGAAGTTGAAGAAAAAAAGAAAATTATTTTAGTATATTATTTTTATTCGTAGTTAGCTGATGTGCTTATAGTATTTTTAATGTTACGTTCGCAGTTGCGTCTTAATTGAGTCATTCGTAAGATATACATTCATCAAAAAAGACAAGTGAACGTACGTTATAGAGTATCGCCGCAATTGAGGATTACTTTTTTTACTTTCTTCGATCGTTATTGGTTCTTTCTTTTTTAATTTCATTGTTTGAGTATGTAATTTTTCTATTTTTTTTATTAAGCATATAATAGTTTCCTATAAAATGTGTAACAGCGTTATAGATAAAAATGTACTTGATCCCTAAACACTTTTGATGGGTGTATATGTATAGATATTATCTCACATTTGT
This sequence comes from Elophila nymphaeata, assembly GCA_955850985.1. NCBI lineage: Eukaryota > Metazoa > Arthropoda > Insecta > Lepidoptera > Crambidae > Elophila > Elophila nymphaeata. The sequence continues at coordinate 20,053,966 of OY039084.1, read as the reverse complement.
AAGATGAAAATGCTATATGTAATAAGCCAGGAGGTCAGGCGCTGCGGTCGTGGATTTTTGTAACGATAACGAAGGCTAAGATACAAAGTACGCAGTGAATACTCTGATGGGTCACACAAAAAAGTTTCAACACGATATTCCTTCGTGCTTTTAAAAAGAACGTTAAACTGGTGGTCCAGACATCTGTCGAAAGATAGCAGTCGTTCCCAAGGAGGAACGGTGCCAAGCAGGCGCTCAGGCGCAAAATCAAATGCCTAAACTTATAATAGCAGTATTGTCGATATCAGGGGTCCCACTCGCTGAGGAGCCTCCTTGTGGCGGACAATGGTCCTCGTGCAACGGCTCCCCGTTTGTGAGGAGGGTTGCACGCGGAACGGCTGACGCCTCAGCGCAAACAGCCGTTCCCGTTGTCTTCAATGGAAGACGCTTCAGCTTGAGCGGCTGATGGTATCGGAGGCCGGCAGCCCACAGGGGCTGGCGGCAGTCGGTAGAACCTGTGGGCTGCTAGCCACAAATTGGTCCAATGGAGGGCCCTGATGGGCAGCACTGGTGACGGTCTTGGAATAGTTGCATTTATGCAGATCCCGAGCCGTCCCCATCATAACGCACAGGCGTCAGGCGAGGAGGATGTTTAGTGGGTAGCGAGGGTCTTTACCTCGAGCCCCACATATCCCCTGCGGTTGGCACCGACCCGCAGGGACGATGCGTAAAAAGCATTTGACCTCGTCGTAAAAAAAAATAGAAGTATTGCTGATATCAAGACAACTACACCGAAATAAATAGGGATATTTCTACTTTTAACTGAAAGACTTGCTATACAATAACTTCATCACGTCGTAATTCCTCTGAAATTATTTACGGACATTCATAACAGACATTTATTTTGCCTTATCACGCAAAATAATAATGTAACTAAGTTAATTACTTTCAGGTAAAATCCACCTTATGATTGTTGTAATAAGACGAACAGAAAACTAAGTACTCTATCATTAAACAACGAAAATATACAAATAGGAACATAGTGGTAAGTATATGATGGCTTACTATTCATTAAAAAAAATTCCCTACCCTGCTTAGACATTTATTTCTGGTCGGTGCAGTAGGCATTGATATCGACAATACTGCTGAAGGATTTCGTATTAAATTTATGCGGCCTACCGCCTGCCTGGCACCACTCCTTGAGAACAACTACTATTTTTCGACAGCAGACGGGAGCACCACCTTAACGTGCTTTCCGAAGAATGGAGGAAAATTGTATTGAACATTTTGCGTTCACCCATCATTCACCCATCATTTCGTAATCGTTATTAAGAACGGATGACCGCGGTGCCATCACTACCTCAATTTTTTATATATTTATCACCAGCTAATAGTTGAATGAGCTAATTATAATAATAATAAAAATAATAATAATCACCAGCTAATAGTTGAATGAATAAGAATATTTTACTTATTTTATTTGAATTTGAAAAGTAACATTTTAGACAAACCACAGGTATATCATATACCTTATTGACATGTATACCATTTTTAATTTAAAATACATACAATACACTGCTTCACAAATTTCTACTGTATAAATTTTACAAAGGACTTTAATACATCCAAGCTTTAACTTTCCACACTATTCCTGAACCATTTTACATGTAAATGCTGGCGCAATACAGCAGAAGATTTAATATCTCATGTCGTAAGTAACCTCCATATACTGACACTTCACACATTTACAGCTTTCAAATTGCTACGCCGCTACGATTTTCCGTGCTACAGTGCTACGAAGCTACGGAAGTTGAAATTAGTTTCGTGAATTACGAAGGCTTGATTTATAGTGTGTTTGCTGGGGCCGCACTTGCGCCTATCGTCCCGAAGTAATGCGTGGCGATACTTCGTACGATACACGCAAGTGCGGCCCTAGCAAAAGTTATCGCGATAAAGGATGTGGCATTTCTTTATTTGCACGAACTATCGTGCAATAATCCAAGATGGCCGAAATAATTTCCAGACGTGTAAATTGCGTAGTATTACTATCTTCTTTGCGTTTAACTATGGATAATCACTTTCTTTACTTCTAAATTGTGTGCTAATAATTACGTAATGCATTTATTAAAAAAAATAACTCAGCCGTATCGTATACTTAGTCACCCGTACGCGTCTGAACTAATGGAGAACAACCTCCGAAATGAACAACGCATGTCTGACCACGCAGCGCGATAGGTTAGCGCGCTAAAACCCTGACGTACCGCCTCCCGGCCGATAACGCACAAGCAACCCGAATATTCGCGACGATAGCCGATAACGGCCGGTCACATCTGCGTGTATCGTGTCCTAGCACGAAGCTTCGTAACGATAGGCGCAAGTGCGGCCGCAGCATGAGTGAGACAATTCATTGCTGTTGTAGGACGCGCAATGATTAAGTGAATTACCGCTAGCCGATGAACGTTTCGCCGAAAAATCTGTAGACTGTTGGAGATCTTTCATTATTAGTATGCAGTTTTTATAACAGGTATTTCTAAAAACTCGTACAACTAACTTATCAGCGTAGATTAATTCGTTAAACCATTCTGAGCTCGCTCTTGTAAATGTTTATTGGAAAAAAGTAGTGGGTTAATAGCTGAAGATAAAACTTGACTAACTGGAGATTGTTAAGAAGGCCAGGACCTTGATAGGTCTTCTAGCCTCAAGGCAAACAGGTGGAGGATATCTAGTCGACATGTATCTCACAGGAGTCTCACTATCATAGGAGCGGCAGACCTAAAGGTGCCTCTAATAGTCAAATGGTTTAAAGCAAGTCCCGCGATGCCGTGTCCCATAATCATTTCGGCCTAAAGAGGTCCACTGTAAACTTACGAGTCTTGCAAAGACACAACTTCCAGGGTGATGCCTTATACGTTTGTATATGTCGTTGTTCGATCTTATGATTGGCCAATTATTTATGACCAAGCACAGTGGACGGTTTGTGGGAGAGTATAATGTTCTATGCCAAGGTAGAGCAGAGCAGACTAGCCGCTTGAATTTTGGAGCGCCTGAGCCTTACAGAAGACCACAGTCAAATTACACAACATTTTTGTCGTGTTGCGTTTCTGTTGGTGAGTAAGGTTGCCAGAGTGCCAAGTGTTGCGACAGTGTTGCAAGCGTCTATAGTCAGCCTATAGCCTAGTTAGTCTATAGCCAACCAAATAAATAAATATAAAATGCACCTTCATGATATCTCTGTGTAGGTTCAGGCAGATCTTGATTGGTCCAGTCCAGTCTACGGACGAATCATTTCGATAGCATGTAAATCTTTCTTGTATTTACAACAGGAGTGTCATAAAAATACATTATTGGAGTAATTAGTTGATATCGAAGGTACATAAAATAGTGAATGATGGCGAGAAATTAACTGCGAACATCTCAAACATCCCCACTTTTACTTTTTATGAGTGTCATAAATAGTACATTATATTTACGGTTCACTACGGAATACAGGCCATTCTACGTGAGGAGATTTCCAGTTTTAAGCTGACCTGGACTAATAATAATAAATCGTTATTTCAGGCAACAACGTGAGTATAGAACAAACAACATATAGGTCCATATAAAACATACCTTAAAGACTAACATGCATGGAAGAGATTGACTTCGACATTATAATTTTTGTGATCCATGTTAGTTGACCATTTATTTAATTGCTCAGCTTGTTTGGATGCTGGACTGACATTATCACAGGGTTCATAATGTTCCTTAGACCAATACTAGTCTGTAACCTTCAAAAGCACTCTAAACTCTATTCGAGGAGTATTTAGAAAAAAATATTTTTGCAGAGGTTTTTTACTGAACAAGAATCACAGATAACTATTTATTTAGTTTTTTTTATCTGTTTATACGATATGCAATCAGGTGTTTACTATGAGCAGATTTGTTTAGCTACTCGATGTCAGGAAGAGTAAGTCCTCCAGCGAAGACAACTACTCTATTGTTCACCATACTATTATATTATACGATATATTTTCTTTTGGGGCGTTTTTTATGTCTTCTTGTAATTAGCCCACTCGCCAGTTCGTTGGGATGCCTTTCCAATTTTCTACGGTAGTTCTCTCGTACAGTTTGGATTTCTTCCAACACCGTGTTCACTTCCAAGTGTTTATGGATTTCGTTGCTAGTTGTAAACCATGGAGCGTCGCTTAGTGATCTCAATATTGTATTTTGCATCCTTTGTAATTTTGTGATACTAGAATTACTAGTACTTCCCCATAGTTGTATTCCATACTGGTTTTAAGACGGTCTTATACAGGGTGTAAAAGACATGAGCAGTCAAACGAGAACCATGTAAGTATTCTATACATCAAAATAAGACACATTTCATAAAATAATTGCTGGGAAATGATTTTAATTTTTTTGGTATTAAAAATATTGCAAATTGTTCTGCGCAACGTAAAGCGCTCAAGTCGCACGCAACTTGCAAAACCGTGATATTTTTGCCAGACGGCGCGGCGGCCCCGTTCGTTTGTGTCCGTGCACATCGAGTGAGCTACATTGAACGCTAACGTTTTGAAGCCATTTTTTGTTATGATATACTAAAAAAATGATAATGTTTCTTTGGACAATAATCAAGAAATAATTTTTAGAATATGTTTTCATAAAATATGAAGAAAAAAATTATGACTTTGACCTTCAATAAAATCGTAACTATCAATTTCCCAGGTATAGTCTAAATGAAGAAAAATGTTATGATGGTGAGCAGAATACATGGTTTTCCTTTGACTGTTCATGTCTTTTACACCCGTTATATCAGAAGTTTATTGTCTATAGACAGCTTGCCATGTCTTTTCAGTAACCAGTGAAGATTTCTGTACTTAATGTTGAGTTCTTGTCTCTTGGTTTTAATATGATGGTTCCATGTTAATCTTCGATCAAGATGTAGGCCAAGGTAACGCACTGTTTCACAGTGAGGAAGTGTTACATCTTCAAGTGTACTGGTGGGCAGTTTTCTTTTCTAAGGGTGAAAGTAACCTGCACAGATTTCGATGCGTTTGCCTTTATTCCCCACTTTTTTAGCCAATCAACAAATTTGTTTTATAAATAAAAAACGGTAATTATAACGAACAAAGGGTAATATTATTACTGAAATCACTTATTATTATTACCTGAAAACTGCATCAAAATTGGTCATCAAAAATTAAAAATAAGTCTTGTAGCATGTAGTTACAAGACTTATTTTAGTAACTCTGCGAGCGTACACTTTTTTATTTCTTTTAGTTAAAAAAACAATAAATATACATTACATATATAGTTAACTAAAAACATTCTCAGGAATATCTAATGCCTTAGTATCTCTTTTTAAGATCCATAACATTTCATCTGGACTGCTGAAATAATTAAAAGTACAACAGAATGTAACAAAGTTTGTAACTTTTTGAGTTAGATGATCCTTCAATTCCTAAATGGCCCATACTGCCAGATCAAACGTATCGTGTCTTTTCATACATTGCCCACTGTTTCTGATAGTTTACGCTAGAGGCGCTAGTGGGCAATGTATGAAAAGAGACGATACGTTTGATCGAGCACGAAAACTAACAAACTCATACTAGGGGTACTGGCTTTGTAGCAGTTCTAAACAAAAGAAAAAAAAAACTTCTAACCTTTACACAATGGCCCATGAAAATATTAAAATTCAACTCCCGTGAATTTATGACAGTATCCTTGTTCCGTAGGCAATTCGCACTAATTGTTCCGTCAGATCTAATTCCTAGCAATGTCTTTGACAGCCAGACAATTGAGCACTTTCTTTAGTTAGTTATGCCACCCTTTCAAAGGAATCGGTGTAATTTTTTACTGTCGTATTCAGAGAATTGAATTGTAAAAGGATTTTTTTATGCTTGGCAGGTAAGCTCTTGGTCTTGGATTATAATAAAGTCAAAGTTGAATTATGAAACTTGTGACCCTGTTTACAATGTGGTTTTCAAATTTACGTGATGGGAAGTTATGATAATAATAATAATATTTTCCACGATTACAAATACCTGTAAATATATATATATAATTGTGTATATATATACATAATTGTGTTTTCGTATGTCTATGTAAAACTTGGTTGATGTGCAATAAAGCTATATTCTATTCTATTCTATTCTGTACCTACATAATTTAAAAATACAATTAATAAACATAATAGTCGCCGTCGTGGTGGAGTGGTCAGTATAGCTGGCTTCACATCAAGCGGTCCGGGTTCGAATCCTGGTAGCGGCAAATGTTTGTGTGACGAACACGAATGTTTGTTTGCGAGTCATGGTTGTTTATATATTTTATTTAAGTTTATTTATAAAAATATCTAAAATTATTATGTATATTTAAAAAAAAAAATGTCCGTTATCTAGTATCCGTAACACAAGTTCTTAATGATACTTACTTCGGGCTAGATAATTGGTGTGAGCGTGGAAATATATTATATTATTATTATTATTATATTATTATTATTATATGAACAACCAGGACGCGAGAACAAATGTTCGTATTTATCGTAAAAATATTTGCCCCTACATGGAGTCAAACCCGGACCGATCGACTTGTAGAAAGCGTTACTGACCATTCCAAAAAGACAGCGTGAATTTGACGGTATTAAGCCTGATGAAAAAATACTCACCCAAACTTGTTATGTTATATATTTATTTATGAACTAAGTGTGTTAATTTATTTACTATTCGCTAAGAACGTGTAATATTTTGTTACGTGAAACTCAACGCTACTTATTTTTTCTTTATTTCCAATAATTATTATTACCATCACAATACAAATAGACACCAATAAATTGTCAACCGAAATCCAACACCGGCATAATTTAATTTGGCTTTGTCTCTGACAATAAGTTCTGAAATTTCCGCTCGATTTGTAGGCAGCGTTATTGACCACTCCACCACGACGGCGTTAACTATAATTATGATAAGGGCAAAGGCGAAAGTGGGCTTCGTGAGTGAGTGGATAGGACTTCGATGTGGACTCTTACCCAACCGACTTTTTCCAGCTTCGGCCGTCGGTCTCGTTGTTTTGGTGTAATGGCGCACACCGATGGGCCGATCCCAAAATGCCCCCATAAGTTTTAGCGGAGTAGGACCGGCGTTATTCCGCACCGGTGAGTCTCGCTCACGCCGTAGGCCAAGAGAGCGGTATGGTTCGTCGTTACAAAAAAGGGGGAGTCTGTCTCGTGGAATTAATAGTCGGCCTATTATCCGAATAAACTCCTACCCCGAATAAATAATCGAAAAAAAAATGTTCAGTGGCTAGCAGGTAGTTTATCATATCATCTGTTTACTCCTTCTCTGTTCCTTCCTTCCCTCCTTCTCCTTATTTTTTTCTCTGTATTAATCATCTATCACATACACTTCATCACCTACACTTGTTATTATGCATATTGTATCTATGTATGTTTATTCCATATTTATATATGCATGCGTTCATTAGTATTTATTTGTCTTATCTATATATAAGTTTATACTTATATTTACCAATATTTATTTATATGTGTTTATACTTATATAGTATTATATTTACATAAATGTATTTATACATCTTTATACATATAGATATAGTATTATTAATATTTATAACTTTTATGTATTAGACCGTACACCAACAACTTCCATTATTTTAGTTAGTCTTTCCTGTCCATCCAAAGGTTGTCTGGAAGAGATCGCTCATTAGCGATAAGACCGCCCATTGTACATTTTTTTTGTATTGTTCATATTTAACTGTTCCTATTTTTTATTGGTGTGCAATAAAGATTATTCTATTCTATTCTGTTTACGATACTTAAGGCCCTGGGAGGTTTCGAGGTAGGGCACAGTGGACCAGCCGCTAAAATTTGGAGTGACTGAAATAGGGTAGTACCACCACCTTACAGAAGATCAGCATAAAATAAAAAATGATTTTTTGTAGTGTTGTGTATCCGTTGGTATGTACGGTTGTCAGAGAACCACTGGGTAGGGAAGTCAGTCAGTGTTTCCAACGTCTGCACAAGGCAGGCTGTATGCTTGTATGCCAACTAAATAACATAAAAACAGATTGCTGTTGGCCACTCTCTTCCTCTCCTCTTTTTCTTCTCTCTCTTTCACTCCTCTTTTTATACTAAAAAAGTGGAGCTTCAAAATCGATACACAGTTTTATACCTAAAGCAGTTTTACGAGCGACAGAAGACTTTAATTTAAATATATAATTTAATAAATTTCATAATCGAATGTATTTATCATTAGTAATTCAAATACTACGTTGGCGATCTAATTTAGATTCAAAGCAAAATTCAACAAATTCACACGAATCTGCTTCTATTTGAAACGTTGACCTTTCGCTGGTCTAGCCCCAGCTATAAAAGTATGTAGGTCAAACGGAGCCCTAATTCGTATCTGGGATACAATGATAGTGCATTTGAGTTTAATAAAAAAATATGAACAACTCAATAACGATGTTGTGACTCTAAATTGTTAACACAAATAAGGGTTTTTGTTTCGTTATCTGTTATATATAATTCCCGTGTCACGATGTTTGTCTAGGATTAAGTCCGAAACTAACAATTCGATTTATATATTTTTTTTTTGTTTTTAAATGTTTGTTTTGTTCCAACTTGAGGGATAGGATAGTTTTTATCTTAATAAGTTGTCCTCATTTTTTTAGTGAAAATTCAATGTTAAAGGACAGTAGTATGAAATTATCACAGCAACGCGTGGCCGGGACAGCTAGTGTATAATATAAAAAAATGTATTTTTCCTTCACGAAAATGGCTCTGAGAGCTTAGTTAGTGGAACTTGTTTCGAGCTCTGTTATACGGATTTTTCATATTAAATTACGAAAACGGTAAGACGATATTATTTAGTATGAATAATAGTAACAAAAACTTGTAGTTCTAACGTTGAAAAAATGATTATTAAATTCTACTTCTCTTTCACTTTCTCGTATACGTAGTATGGAGGAAGTTTTGTAATCGTAAAAAATTCGACCTCGAGATTTTGACGGATTTACAAGTTTTGGACCTCCCTGAGTCCAAAAATACCGTTTTTGTAATTATGTCTGTGTGTGTCTGTGCGTTATCACGATAACTCGAGTATGCTTTAACTTATCGCAACCAAATTTAACATGCATGTATAACATCTAAATATAAGGTTTCTATCAACTTTTGAGTCATTTCCGGTAAACGGAAAGTCAAGAGGAGACAATAATTTTGTTACTAAATGACTGATCTTATTATTTAAATAAGAATAATTATTATAGATTTACAAAGAATATACATCAGTTCTTTCTATGATTATATCAGAAATTATGAGATTCGTGACACAGGAGAACCAATAACGCCCAAGGAACTGCGAACCTAAGTGGCAGCGGGTAGGGCAAATTGCGAGGAGCACTGACAGCCGTTGGGGCAGATAGGTCCTCGAATGGAGACAACGTACCGGGAAACGCACTTAGGCCCCCCACAAGATGGAACAAGCGACAATCTAATCAAGGTCGTGGGAATCCGCCAGAAGTGGGTATGCTCCTTGGAGGAGGTCTATGTGCAACAGTGGGCATCTCGTCCTTTCTCGTCCAAAAACACAGGTACACAGAATTCATCTGCACCATCTGTAATAGTCAATCCAAAAAACCAGACTCGCTTCCTCGCGTCACCGGGGAGCGGCCAAGAGTTGTTTAGAAACGACAAGACGCTGGGTGACTTCCTGGTGGATAAAGAAATCTGTACCACGCTCCTTGACGCAAAATAGTTGTACAATTTGTGGAGTTGCAGATCGTGCCCCGTACGGAGAAGAAGAAGCTGCGGCACTTGGGTGGTTGTAGGTTACCCAGCTCGCCACAGATAGGTAGGTGGGTTCTAATTAAACAATTGAAATTAGATAGATTGTTTATTCCTAACTTCCGTGGCCATCACACGTCCTGGTCTTGAGGTAGGTAGTCAAGGGAACACTGGCCTGAACCGTAGGTCGTAGCGGTGGTAGCTCCTCTTCATCCAACAGCCCTCCAGGTCTCCAATTATTCTAGCCGTCTAGACAGCCTGTAGTGTCAGCGTATAGCCAGCTGCCAATTAGCTTAGCCAATTGGTAATTATGGTAAGGCGTAGGTAGTTCCTGGAATGGCAGAGAAGAAGAGGCTTAGGGAATGTTCTCGAACCTAGGCGTACGGTCAAAAGGTCACAGTGTCCCAGAAAGTAGGAAAGCGGACAGTACTAGCGCTAGACAGTAATTTACATTGAATAGACACACCTTACAATTTTAAGCACTTCTAATAAAATATATGGAAACTTACCCCAGCGGGATTTCACTATAATTACGAACTGTTTTAGCAGTATTAGAGTATGTATGTATTAAGATATAAAGAGCGCTTGACACGGCCACCTCTTTCGATGCGATTATCTGGTCTGGTCTGCGAAGAAATCGAAGACGCCCGAACCCGAACCGGTTTAGCCAGATCGTGAATCGACGAACTCAAGTTTAGAGATGCGCAAGCTCAATAGAACTTACAATAACACGTACTGAGAATTCCGTATATTAATAAGTTAATTATAGTTTAAGTATAAGTATTAGATTTAAGTTCGTAGTTATTTAATTATTTTTATTGTAATATTTACTGTATTAGAATTAAGTGTAGTCAATAATAGAAATGTAAGGTTTATTTAGATATTAGTTGTTTATTGCCTTTTTTTTCAATTAACCTATAGTGCATATTAAGGTACAACGTTACAAAGCTCAGCAAGACAATCGATACAGACCTGAGTTCGATACCGTCAACACTAATCTTGATAACTTTAACGATTGATTGCAATATTCATATTCTTCTTTTGTTCTATTTTTACAACAGCGCGTCTATCTCAGAAACTTAGTCGAACTAGAATTGATAGTACAGTTTTTATTGTTGATATTTCTCGGATACTAGGTAATATTTTGGCTGTTGTTTCTAAGTTGAAATATTGATAGTAAATAGTTTTCCAATACTTCTCGCGACGTTTCGTTTTACCAGACTATTTGGAGAACATTTGAAAGCTTTTTGCCATTTCATATCTGACACCTGATGAAACTTTTCATCATTTCCTTTTGATGTTAAACTTCAAAATAAACCAAGGAGGGTTTGGTCTCAGGCAGGCGGCTTGCGATAATCTCTAATCTCAAAACCTAATAGTAGTGTATCCATAGCAAGACATAATGACCCCAAGTCTCGTAATTTGGGAGCAGTGTAGGAGAATTTTAAACATCAAAATCAATGCATCGTTAACTAAAGCACCTGTCAAACACCAATGCACCTCCTGTACTTTTAAGAACCTCCTGTGCTTTTGTGAATCTCCTGTGCTTTTGTGAACCTCCTGTGCTTTTGTGAACCTCCTGTGCTTTTGAGAACCTCCTGTGCTCGAGTCCCAGGCTTGGACTCAAATAAGGCTTAGGGTTCAGGGCTTAAAGACTCATTGAGTTGTTACCTGATTGACCTGAGTCGAGTTCCTTATAAAGAGCTTAAAAACCTCGAGTCCTTTCGTCACTAATTATTAGGTACAACAGATACTGTTTTTATTCAAAGATAAATTTGCCTCTTTGTAACAAAAAGTTTATATTTGAAGTTAAAGAGAGTTAGGGAAAAGCGGATTAGCCACCCAAATTTATTTCGAATTTATAAGTTGTTTCCTTCCCTCACTCACTTTTCTAGAAACCTGAGAGCAAACGCTTCAAAGCGTTTCTACGTATAACAACGCCAACTCTCTTTGACACGACGGTCGTCGTGGTGTTTTCTCAGTGGTACGTTAATTTCATACAGTTTCATACATTATATTCTTTTCGTTAAGTGTTCGATGGAATCAATTGGCCCATTGGCTAGGATTCAGCTCTCTCTCTCTTTCCTACAGCTTCCAGAAATACTCTTTAAATAATTATTTGTTCAACGAATAAGCCAAGTTATTTTTTTGTTGCGAGTGCCAATTTTAAATCACGATCCAGAGAAGTAGTCTCAAAATAGACTACTGAGCGCAGGGAGTGACTTTAAGGCACGAGACAAAAAATTTGCTCTCATGTGAATCATACAACTTTTCACCTCTCCAGCGAGAAAATTGTTATAGGTGAAAGAAACAAGACAATACTTTATTGCATGTTCATTATTTTAAAAATAAGTATTAAAAATTTTAGTAAAATTGCTATAAATTACTAAGACTGAACGTTACAGTCTTGTTCGGAGCTCGCAGCAAAACGCGTTTTTGCTTCGAGATTTTACGAAGCAGAAGAGGTCTTTTGGTGCTGGAGAGGTAAAAAAAATATTGCCCTCGTGTGAAGCATACAGCTTTTCACCTCTCCAACGTGAAAATTGTTGTAGGTGAGAAACGCAAGACATATTTAAATACATTTATATTAGACTAAAAATTATTATTGAAAATAAAAAAAGTACAATTACTACAATTGAATCCCGCAGCAAAAACAGTAAAAAGCATTTTGCTTCGAGATTTGAAAAAGCAAAACAGCTCTTTTACTGTTGTAGTGGTGAAAAAAGTATTCTCTCTGTAAATTTTAAAACTAAGTATGGCTGTCTCAACGGGCTGCGACTTGTAACGATCAGGTATATTTAGAATATTCCTTCGCTGCGGCTTCCGTTCGATAGGATTTCTCGCTTGATTACCTTCGAGTTGTTCATAGCGTTTGAAAGCCCTATTTATTTTTAGTGTAGTCATGTATAAGCTGTGTAGAGTGATGAGCGTTTATAGTATAGCCAGTCTAAGTAGCATATATGTCGCAGCCATGTCATATAACACGCCATTATTACAAAAAGGAGCGCCGGACTGTAAAACGTCGCCGTTATGTAATGCGGATAATCCATGTTCAGCCGGATTGTCATAGTAATGCGTTCTAGAAAGCGGCGTCCAACGTTTAGCGATGTCTGTAAGATACTATGTAGGATGACTATAAATTAATGACGAAGCCGAACAATACGCCGTATCAGAAAACTGTGCGCTGGATTTGTGTGTGTGTAAGAGGTGTGTGACACTACAGTACACCAAGAACAGTAGGTTATCTGCGGGCTGTCGGTGAGTTATTAGCCTTCTCTGCGTTGACGCTAGGGCTATCGTAAATGTGCCGTGCGGGAACGAGCGGCGACCGAATGTGCAATGATATAAAAACGCGCGATCACACCGAGACGGCGAGACCACCTTATGCCCGCATATTTTTATGTCATGTGTGCGTCGCAGTGCGAGCGTACACGGCGCCGAGTACGCATGCACACATTCTAATCGATAGCGGCCAGTTTGTATGAAGACGTATTACTGTTATTGGTATACTGTGGTGACACTCCGCTTGGTTATAAAAAAATAATAACCTGAACATACCAATAATAAACGGTCTCCATTCGAATATACTGACTAATTTTGATAGAATCCACTATAGACTTAACGTCAAACTGTTTTAATTAATATCAGTCTGTATAATCGAACGGATATCACCATTATTATTAGTAAGTTCGGGTTATTTTTTCATGGACAAGCGGATTGGAATCTTTGTTACCAGAATTATGCCACCATTTTTGTTGCTATGATCATGCAGCGCTACTTGCGGTGATAAGTGGAACTAAAATTCTTAGTACGCCCGGCCGCTTTGACGAATGCGAAGTTTTCATACAATACGTCGTACTTAATTTCAGGCAAATTGTAATCCGATGAACATGAGGGAGCCGCATTACATAACGGCGACGATTTACAATCTGGCGCGCCTTTTTGTAATACAGCGTGTTATACGATCAGCATGCGACACATTTATTGATATGTGACTTTTATATTCAACTAGCTGACCCTATAAATTTAAATAAATGTATAAAAAACCATAAATAAACTTAAATAAATATATAAACAACCATAACTCGCAAACAAATATTCGTGTTCGTCAAACAAATATTTGCCACAGCAGGATTCGAACCCGAACTTGATGTGTAGGCAACTAACTGACCGCTCCACCACGACGGCGTCTAAATAATTTGTTGACGCATGCTTTTATACCATGTTTATTTTATACCGTTTTTATACGACAACTTATGTCATCGGTTTATATTTTATGGTTGCATTAAAGAGGTGTACAAAGCAAGACGGGATTATTTATATCTTTCCATAATTCGACAATCCTACGACAGTTTATTTTAAGCTTATTTTAACATTATTGTTTAATTTGTCTACCCTATACATATTATTATTTATATCAGCTTCTGTTAACAGATAACAGTCATTCCCAAGGAGGGTTGGTAACAGGCAAACACTAGGCCGCAACAATCTAATGACAGAACCTTCAGCAGTATTGTCGATATCAAGACATACTGCCCCAAAATAAATTGCGAGCAAAGTAGGAGAAAGAAAGATCGACAAACGCATTTGTGCTTGTCTTATATTTTGTGCTTTTGCCCGCGACTTCGTTCGCGTAGAATAGTTACTTCAGGCAGCATTTAAAATTTCTTAGTATTTCTTCTAACCCAAGCTCCATATACAGATTTTCATGGATTTTACTTTAAAAAATGACGGATTTCCAACTTCCATCCCTTATTTTACCCCCTTAGGGTTTGAATTTTCAAAAATCCTGAAATACGTCATTCTTAGTTTCTAACTAAGTAGAAATACCAATTTTTATGGATTTAGCTTCAAAACTGACGGATTTCCATACAAACTTTTTACCCCCTTTTCACCACCTTAGAGGGTGAATTTCCAAAAATCCTTTCTTAGTGCACCCCTACACCTCATAAGGAATCTACGTGCCAAATTTGGAATCTCTAGACCCAGCTGCTTGGGCTGTGCGTTGATATGTCAGTCAGTCAATCAGTATTAATTTTTTTTATATATAGATGTCGAATTTTACAGTAATATTTTGTTTTGCTGTCTATGCTCGCACTGCATTTCCCAATATTATTTGTGGTCGATGTAAAACATTTTTAGTACTAAAGTTGCCAAGTATTTTCCTTTTTAATAACTAGGTGACGAGTCAGTGGAACATGAGAATGTGCTCGAAATTTAAATTGGTGAAATATAACCGTAGCGACTGCGATTTGATTTCACAGATTTCTTCCACGCAAGCTCTGCATGCACTCGGCAAAATATCCGTCGCCATTTTATTAATTTAAATTTGGAACACGCCCCGCAACTGGCAACTGGAATGTCGAAATTGAATTTATGATTATGAACGAATTATTCACAGAATTTTGAACTTTTACTATTAGATAAGTGAATATTAGTCCAAATAAAGAACTTGCTATTTTTACTAGAATTACGTAAAGTTACGTAATGTTTACACCGTACTACGGGAAACACGAAAACTTAATCATTTAACGAATGGTAGTAAAGCGTTGAAGGATGTTAAGCTAATAAAGTTAGTTCAAAAAATATTTTTTGTTTTTTTTTATTAATTCTTCTTTGAAGGATACCTTTAGCGATTATAGCTATCAAGCAGGATCGTGGCATCAAAATTACAATAGTTAATATAACCAAAGCAGTTGTTATAACGACTGTTAGGAATTAAAATAATGGTTCGATCCAATCCCATTGCGCTCTAACAAAAATCATACTCTTTTAGCGATTGGCCAAACTTTGTTTCCTAATCGAACAAGCGATTTTAATATTAATAAAATACACTCGAGACTAATCAAAGCAAACAGATGTTGTAACAGTGATCTGTGCATGCAATTATGAACCTTAATCTGGTATTACTAAACTTGCTTTCATTTTCCACTAGTATACCCAATCGATTCAGTCCCATATGTTACCGAATTAAAAAAGCTATTCCTTTAAACGTCATCTCGGAAACCGCACGTAAAATATTACTAGCGTTCTTTCGAATACTGAATATTTACATTGGGAATATGTCTGTGTCATTCAAGTACAGAATGTATCGCTTTAGTGTACAATATAACAAGAGCAATCACACGCACCGAAGTCCCAAAGGCAATATACTTTTCCTTTGCCTTTTGTAAAGGATTGAATTTGTGATTTTTTAAGCGTAATACACACAAAACGCAGGTATGGGTCGTATCGGGTCCGTAGCAGGTCTACCATTAGTCTATATACAATAGCATACTATCTGCTAACTACTGAGCGTTCAGATTGATCTATATTCTATATGAATAACAGTATACTGTCCATGTCGGTTCGGCCGCGGTTAGACTAAGGGTCTTTATAAAGTCACGCTGGTTTGCGCCCGTGTGAAATGTCAGACTTATGTTTGTTAATATGTAATATTATTTATTACCTCATATATTTCAAATGGCATAATGTATTTCTATAATTAAGGTATCGTTAGATTTTTTAGTATAGGACCAACAATCGGGCCGATTTTTAACCGACTACAAGGAATGGGTTATGTTTTCCGCGCGTATCTTGTAGGTGTGTTAATATGTAATATTATTTATTACCTCATTATATTTCAAGCGGCTGAACGGAGTTCTATAATTAAGGTATCGTTAGATTTGTCTTGATATCCCCAGTGTTCTTAGGTAAGTAATGTTGAAAAAAAAAACGATAAAGTGACGGTAAGGTGCTATTAGAAGTGAAAAAAAAAATATTTCTTTACAATTCATTAATACAGTAATGTATCAAATTAAAGGGCTTATCATAAGGATTTTAAAAAGGCATATTATGACCGTATTATACAAGGTGTTTGGTACATGGGGTATGAAGCCGGCACCTACCCATGCTAACATAGTCATATAAATACTATGGTGATATCAAAAACTTTAAATTGTAAAAAAACAATGAATTCTCCATACGAATAGTTCGATCAAAAAAATAAAATGTGTGGGAAAATTAAAAAACACTTTTACAATTTTGAGTTTTTAATATCACCTTTGTATTTATATGACTATGTTAGCATGGGTAAGTGCGGCTTCATACCCCATGTACCAAACACCTTGTATAACTAAAGAGATATAAAAAAAAAAAGATAATTAGTCAACTAAAATGATGGAAATAAGGTCAATAATTAAAGATATTGGTAGTAGATGGCAGTTTGATGGTAAATTTATTAAGTGGCATACCACAACATTTATGACTCCTTTTAGTTTTAAATAGGGTTTTGCGATGAGTGGCCACTTTATACATAAACCTAAGTTATAACTTAATGGAAGAACATAAATGAGTGTACAGTAGTCCAATAAATATAATCCGTTTAACATTTTTAAAACTAATCTGAAATGATATGTAAAAGTTCTTTATTTAAATGGACTTTGCTAAGTACTTCTAAATCGTCAGTTTTAAAGGAAATTCAAAAACAATCAATGTTTTGCTCAATGTTCAAGGATTATATAATTTGTAAAAGTCTTTACTGTCTTCAGGAATGTTGAATATTTTTATGTGTGTGCTTGTAATAATTAAATTTATTTTTTATAATTTAAGCTAATATTTGAAATTCCTCAGGTCAGCTCTTAGTTTTAAGATCTTTTGTACCACATGAAGCTATAAACGATCTATCTATTAATAGGCGGAGATGGAGAAGAAATTGCGAAAGAAATTTATCAGCTTCCAATTTCGCAATGATTTCAAAATGTCATTATCGGTTATTTTAGATTATCAATATGAATATGAATAGGGTAAAAAACTGGTTTATAAATTAAAAAATTTAATGTAATGGTGGCGCTAATTGACCTTTTTTATGACGATGGAAATTCCATTTAGGGACCGCACCACAACGTTGGTTAGACGATGTCGCGTGTGGGACTTCACGTCGCCTTGACATTGACATCGGTCCTACCCACTTAAAACCATCGGTACCTTCATGCTTTTTGTCTTTGTGGGTCGTTCGGGATCGGCGTATCGGTTTCCGAGTATTTAATGTTCGAGCCAAAGGCATTCGATTTCATGTAAGCGGGTACCCGTCATATTATTATCAACATGGCTATTAGACAAGAGATAAATTTCTCGACACCCGTCTCGAGTCCTGTGTCCTATAAGTGGTACTGTCCGAGTCACAAACGAAGACTAGGTGGTAGACCTATATGTAGGGTCGTCTGGGTAGGTACCACCGCCTTTCTTATTTCTGCCGTGAAGCAGTTCGCTGTGTTTCGGATTGAAGGGAAAGGTAGCCAGTGTAATTACTGGGCATGGAGGGCATATCATCTTAGTCCCCAGGATGGCAAACGCACTTGCAGTGTTAAGTGATTTAGACTTAAAGGCGGTGGTGACCACTTAACATAAGGTGGGCCGTAAGCTTATTTGCCATCTCGTAACATAAAAAAAGAGCACGATGAAAAATGAAACTTTTGCAATCGTTCTCGAAGAATGTAATTAGCGCTGTTATTGTTAACAATATAATTCACGATCTTAAAATGCTACAACAATATAAAAGCATTTTCGCATTTCCCACCCAAATTCGACTAATTAAGTAGTCCAGTTACCCAAAATCGCATTAGAATATTCTCGCCTTACCCGCAAACTTTAATGTGTATCACTCATGGCGAGCGACGCTGAAATGCATAAAAGTTTTTAATTAATTCTGATTATGTTATTACGATGGAGGTTTTGCAACTAATTCTCGT
This sequence comes from Elophila nymphaeata, assembly GCA_955850985.1. NCBI lineage: Eukaryota > Metazoa > Arthropoda > Insecta > Lepidoptera > Crambidae > Elophila > Elophila nymphaeata. The sequence goes on along the minus strand of OY039084.1, from coordinate 20,035,483 downwards.
TTACAAACTTTGCGGCGAAAAAGATTTTCTAATTTAATGCTCCTTTGTTTTTTGCAAATATAATTTATGTCGACATCGCCGAACTTGTGTGAGGACCGTAATGAGAAGAAGCGAAATAGATATTCTTAGCAAGTGGAATGAAGCGATCTGTGCTTTAACAAATAGCCGAGACCTATTAAGGGACAAAAACGTTTACAAACTGCGACCTTTCGAAGCGTATCAAACGAGATACAGTTGCGATATATTCTCTCTAATGCTATAATATAGTAAGTATCATTTAGACTTTTTGAAGTAATTTAGCAACTTGAAATTCAATAACTTTTAAATTGTTAGTCAAGTAGTTACGTGAAGTATTCTTAAGTAATATTTTATATGCCAATGTCACTTTGTTTGTTACGCTTTCACGACTAAATACTCAACCGATCATTATGCAATTTCGGACACACAATTTCAGACATATTGTGTACGGAAACACGACATATGATTTGACAAAAAAAAACTGTTCCTCTGGAACAAAAATTATTTTTTCACAAAATCTATGTTCTGTTTCACAAAATCTGTGTTAACGCCGGCAATCGCTACTGTAATTATAAGCAGTAAAGTATAATGGGGAGTAAATAAATAACAAATTGATGAAACAATTTAGGATGTATCGATATAGCTAGTGATGCACTTAAGTCACATCACTTCATCGCCGGCCGCAAGCCGAGCAGTCTAGCCGCTGGCGAGAGAGCTGTCATTTCCCTCCTACAGTTTGAGGTCTAATTGCCTAGTTATTTCCTATCATATTCTTTTTATGTTAGTTAGCCCATTCTGCCTTTATTTTTAATTTGAAGCCTTCCGAAGATTTTAGTCCATTTTAGTTCCGGAACATTACTTAAAAAATAATAATAATAGGAAGCCTGTATGCTGTATATATGTCGCAAGCGTATCGTTGTATTAAAAAACGGTGCGACGGATTGAAGTCTGTGAGAGCAACGTGTCCAATAATTTAGTTGACAATTCTCACAACACTACAATCGTGTCGGACCGTTTTGTAATACGGCGTGTTCTAGACATATACACAGCCTCAATATCAATGTTTACCTAGGTATATGTATTATCTATTTATATTTCTTTTGTCGTATAGTGAGTCGTAGAGTGAAATATTCTTAAATTGGTTAGAGTCGTCGTAGAGTGTAAAAACTTTACAGAATAAAAGAATTTTCTTTATTTATGTAGCTTACTCGGGTCCAGTTATGAAAAATACTGGGTGTAAAAGACATGAACAGTCAAACGAGAACCATGTATTCTATACATCAAAATAAGACATATTTCAAAAAAATTATTGCTGGGAAATGATTTTTATTTTTTGGTGTTAAAAAAAATTGCAAATTGTACCGCACAATGTAAAGGGCTCAACTCGCACGCAACTCGCAAAACCGCGTTAATTTTGACAGACGGCGGCACCGTTTGTTAGTGACCGTGCGCATCGAGTGAGCTACATTGAACGCTAACGTGTTGAAGCCATTTTTTGTTATGAAATACTAAAAAATTTTTTAATGTTTCTTTGGACAATAATTAAGAAATAACGTATAGAATAAGTTTTCATAAAAAATGAAAAAAAAAATCTGACTTTGACCTTCAATAAAATCGTAACTATCATTTTCCCAGGTATAGTTTAAAGGAAAAAAAATGTTATGATGGTGAGCAGAATACATGGTTCTCGTTTGACTGTTCATGTCTTCTACACCCTGTATATTGGGTTAAAATGCCTTTAATAACTTATGAAAAATTTAAACTGTACAAGTAATTTGCATATGAGAAGACTTAAAGTGTTCTTGTTTTTAATGCATTTTTAAGATAGTTAAATCGATTCCTTTGTAAAGATACGCATTAAAATTCACTTCAAATTATGCATCTTATGTTACAAAATTTTGGTATAGCTTGTTAATATAGTTCTTTTTAATGTAAAAAAAATCTAGCTGATTAAAATAACCGAAAAATATCTTAACATAGCACTTACTTGCGTGTGGGAATAGAACATTGAGAAGTTGGAGACGATGACAGGCACTGGAAGAGCAATAGTGAGCACGCCCGCCAGTGCGCATAGAGCTCCCACGAACATGCCCAGGTAGGTCTTGGGCGCCATGTCACCGTAGCCCACCGTGGTCATGGTGACTATAGCCCACCACAGCCCCAGTGGGATGGACTTGAATTGATTGTCTGGATTATCCTGCGGAGAGAAATATTAATGTTAATTAACGGGAGTAGCATCTGGTATTTGTTAAGTTAAGCGTCGGTGGCGTAGTGCGTGAGAGCGTTGTCTCCCACCCGGGTGGCACTGGTTCGATCCCCGCCACATACCAATATGTTTTTAAATGTTGAATTCATATGTACGTTTAATCGACGCTTTTACGGTGAAGGAAAACATCGCGAGGAAACCTGCACACACCTATGAAGAAATTCTTAGTTTGTGTGTGAAGTCGACCAACCCGCACTTGGCCAGCATGGTTGACTAAGGCCTAATCGCCCCTAATGTGGGGTAGGCTCGAACCCCGTGGGGACATTATATGAGCTGTTGATGATCTGGTATTTAGAACGCCGGTTCTGAAAAATAATTACATCATTAATTTTACCAACGGACTTCGAGAAGGAGGAGTTTCTCAATTCGACTGCATTTTTATTCTCTTTTTATGTGTGTTAGCTCATAACTCTTTACTGGGTGTACTAATCCTGAAGATTCTTTTAATGTTTGGAAGCTGGTGCTTGTCATGTAGTCACATTTAAAATTGATCAACATCTGAGGAGTGGTTTTTGAGTTATCCCTAATAATGCCTGTTTAATTGACGTCGATGATACCGTAATAGTTTTATTCAAAACAAATATATTTATTGCGTATTACATAAAATTTTCAAGGGTTTTATACATAGGCTCTAGTTCCTGTGATACCCCGTAGGGGCCCTGCAACCATTAATTACTTAAAAACTAAAATCATATTAACTCATATTACTTGTTTGTTAAAAAGATCTCGAGATAGTTTCCTGAAAATTACTAAAAAACAAAAAAATATATTATTGTTAAACAAAAAACAACACAACTTAAAACGGAGAAATAAGAACTTTGTTAAAAAAAATCTAAATGGTTTTTTTTAACGTCGGTGCCAACCTCAATTGTCACTTGTATATGGGGCGATTTTTTTTACTAAAAAATATTTATTTTATTTTATGTGGTTGGCAGAAGATAAGCATACAGCCCGTCTGGTGCTAAGCAGTTACCGTAGCCTATAGACGCTTGCAACGCAACACTCCGTGGAGCTCTGGCGACCTTCCTCACCAACAGAAACACAATACCACAAAAATGTTGTGTTATTTGACTGTGATCTTCTGTAAGGTGGAGGTACTACCCCAGTACGGACTGCTCCATAGATTTATTATTACTGACGTTTATAGATTGGCAATGAATCGACTAGGGTGAGACCAAAAAAATACACCTATGTGTGAGTGATAAATAGTACTGCAGTCTGACAGTTGCTGTCTTTTCTACGTGACTGACAGGCCTCCTTAGGCCCCCCTGAGTGTACGTGAAATGGTCTCGTCTATCTATCTCGCTCTAATATACGCGTTAGTATGCTCTTTCTCTTTTACATTGCTGATCTTTTCTATATCTATGGCCTGCTCCATATTTGAACGGCTAGTCCGCTGTAACTTAACTCATTTAATTTCAGTATACAGTGCATGTAAATCAAAATACATTATAATAGAAAACATGAGAGTGAAAACAATATATTTTCAGCATTTATAAAATAGTCACGTGGGTTTTTTGGTAATCTAAAATTGTATATCAAAGTAATTCCATCATTCACCTACTCCATAAGAAACTTGCATCGAAATAATCTCATAAACTGTGCTTGATGCAGAGGTATCTAGGAAAGTTTCTGAACCGTTAATACTTTTTCCCTATGACTGGGTCGATGACTGGTATTGTCCAAGGATCTCTGGCTACTTAACCAGTGTTCCTTGGTTCAAATTTCAGTATGGTAAATGTTTGCGAGACAAACACAAACATTGCTTCAAGCGCCATTGCTTTTGTGTATTTGGGCTCACAATGATTGAAGAACACCCTTCTGGGTCTCCCCAGAGGCCCAGTCATTGTAATACACGCACAGTTTACTAACAAAAGTGTTGCACAATTATATATAACAAACTAAACAAAATACTTAAACTATATCCAATGAATTTATACATGTGCAAAAACACATTAACGAAATGGTTGGGAACAATTCCCTACGACGAAATCGAAAACCTTTTAATGAGAATTGCTTGAAACAAATGCTAATGTTGAATCACATAGATAATAAAACACGCACGCACGCATGCACGCACAGATAGACCGACACATACAGACACACGCACACACACAAACACACACACGCACACACACACAAACGCACGCACACACACACACACACACGCACGCACACACACACGTATAGTTTAACATAGTACTTCTGATATTTATTTATTTTAGTTTTTAATTGCTAATATTTTTGTAATCTACTGTTATTCATAAGGGAAGTAAGAAGGGCGGGTCATTTCCATTACAAGTATCATTGATTACTTACAGGGAAGTCCCAGCATTGTAATAAGGATTACTGAAATAAACGAATTTAATTTTTATTTTATTTTTAAATATAATATACATACTATTATAAATAGGTAGGCATAGTACTATAGAGGAAAAGTATAATGTAATTAGAGTTAAACAGCGTCATCTTATTGAATTTATAAAATGTTTGCAATGCCTCACAAGACCCATAATTGTTACCTTAAACCTACTTTAATATTTTTACCATCTGTATGTCCATCGTGAGGAAACCTGCACACACCTATGAAGAAATTCTTAGGTTGTGTGTGAAGTCGACTAACCCGCACTTGGCCAGCATTGTTGACTAAGGCTGAATCGCCCCTAATGTGGGATAGGCTCGAGCCCCTCGGTGGGGACATTATATGAGCTGTTGATGATGATGATGTCCATTATGGAGTAATAAACAATTTGATTTGATTTTCAAACAAGTAAAAAAAAACTTTAATCCGACTAGGGATGGAAGTAAGCAATGAAATCAGTTTAAATCCGGGTTCACGAAGTAAATTCTATTGTTAAAGTCAGTTTAAATGTAGCCTTTGTTACTCACACTATAATAACGAATCGACCGACTTATTCATCAAAATCGAATGAATAGTTTAGGCGTTATGGAGGAACATAGGTATATACATAGACTGCTTGAATAACCCTTCCTTCGGCTTCGCCGTTTTCCGGTAAAATACAATATGAATGGTTGGAGAAAAGAGAATTGAGTAATAACTACAGCTTTGCCTTCTGGAAACAGACTTTTGCACTTATTCGTACTCTCAATCTCTATCGAGATCATCATTTAAGTATCCTTCGCAGATGGAGTTAATAATACATTTTTTTTCTATAACTTGAAAAGATTATTTTCTACTTGTTATTTATGCAACAAATTAAAAAAACTAAACTTTAAGTTGCCTGTTAATTATAATTTGCTGCCCTAAGCGGGACCAGATGACAACTACTTGGTGCCCAAAATGGCACCAATAATGGATTTACTAAGTAACTACCTGCATTCAATTTTGTATTATTCATTTCAAATTCAAATGTTTTATTGCATACCATAATTTTTACATGGGTTCTTAAGTAGTTACAGTAAAGGCAATTATGGACCCTGATGGGCATAGCAATATAAATGACGAGCTGAGGAGAGGGCAGATTTTTTCATAATCTTAACAAAGTGCTACTGTATTTTTACAGTGTGAGTTAGGTACAAGTCAGTAAGGTAAAATCTTTAATTAATTAATTGTAGTGTTAAAAATTTATTATATCATAAGAATGTACTTATAATGTCTATATGCTATTTATTTAATATAAGTCTTTGATCAAAAAATATTTTATCTACACTCATGTCATAATATTCGAATTACGATATCAAAGGTGAACATAAAATGACATACTTTTTAATACAGATAATCAAAATTAAAATTAAAAAAAACAACCTGTAACATAATGACCATTATAATACCGGTTCGACTCATTATGATACAGTTATTTTTCTTAAATACTCGGGAAGGCAAAGGGATCTAACCCATACAAAAAAAAAATCTGTTGTTTTATTTGAATTTATGTATGAGTGTAGATAAAGTAGTGTATGCAACTGCATATAACACGGGTATTAAAACACTCGTTACTATTATGAAACTCGCTGCGCTCGTTTCATAAACTCACACTCGTGTTTTAATACCCTTCATTATATGACAGTTGCATAAACTACTATAATAGGAATCATTATTTATAATTTATGAATTATTTTACTTTGTTCAGTTCAATGACATGAATATTAAAATAAAAACATTACGCCACCGAGACACTGTGGCGTAATTGGTCAACGCAGCCGCCCGGATTGCGGAAGATGCGGGTTCGAGTCCCGCCTGAGGCAAGTCGATTTTTTTCAGTGCATTTTTCTAGTATTAATATTTACGCGTTTGTAAACGCCAAAATAAAATTATTCCATAAAAACATTAGTATCAGGTGGCGCTAAGCTTATAAATAAATAAAAATAATAAGCGCTGGCAATAGGCGCCAAATTATTATCATGTGGACATTTTTGTTCAAGTTTACAAAAGATAACATTGAAATTAAAATATAATTGCGTGAACCGTATTCCAAAGGGAAATTATTCATAAAATGTTTGCATATTGAAACACTGGAAATTGAAATGAAGAGTAAGTTGGGTATCTGCTTCGTGTAATGCAGCTAAATATTAAAAAATAATTAAATTAGTCGTATGTGAGACAGCAATAGTTGTGATAGTTGCATTTTAACTGGTTGGTTATATAGAAACAAAATTAAACTAAGTTGTTCAACCAATCCTTACAGGGTTTCGAAAATGCCTCACAAATAAAATATAACAATGTATTTGTTCAATCCTAGTTCATTCACAGGAGGTGTGAAATAACTTCGTTTAGGTTGAGAGTGGCTTGTACGGCGCTAAAATTATATCTCATACAATTAAAAACAATAAACTCTTCTGATAAATTCATATTATAAAGTAACCTCCTTAAAAGTATTCAAAAAGTAATTCTAAACTCATTATAAGTTTTAAATACTCGTATCTAAAGAATGGCTAAAAAGTTTAAATGATTTTGACGAATTTAGAATAAGTAGGTATAGAGTGCTCGTGAGCAATGAACTGCGACAAATTAATGAGCAATGTAATGAACGGATGTTTACGAATCGTGAATTTCTTATTACTTCTATACATGTATTATAAAGAGGAAAGATTTGTATGTTTGTAATGAATAAATTCAAAAACTACTAAACCAATTTTGATGAAATTCGGTACAATAATAGATTAGATGCTGAGAAACCATATGAGCTACCTCCTCTTTGTCCCATACTTCATCCTAACACAGGATTCATGACCTATTATTTATTCCCACACAGTTCATATTATCAGAAAAGATAGAACAAATAATTATTTATTTCTTATTAAGTCTCTTAATTCTAAGTTTCATGGTTTTATCTTCACAAATTACTAACTTCCATACAAATTTTCATCCGATATTTCAACCACTTCAAGCCTTTTTTCACAATAAATTTGTCCTTTCCTAAGGTTCAATCATTATTTGTACAAAAATTTGATCAAAATCGGTCGAGTAGTTTTTGAGTTTATTCGTTACAAACATACAAATCTTTCCAATTATAAAAATGAATGAATCCCTCTTCTCTTATCCCAGACTGTTAAAAACAAGTTGTCCACCCGTGCAAAGCCGGGACGTGCCGCTAGTATTTTATATTTTGACACTATCCTAGTCCGGTCTAAGTGGAACGCTTTGGAATTCTTGTCTAAACCAAATATTTAGTGTGTTACTATTATGTGTATCTACGGAAATGATACTAGTGCATCATGGATACATTGGCAAAGGTTTTTTTTTCTTTTCTTTATCTTTACGGGTTCACTGCTCTTGGCTTTCATCTTACCTGACAATAAGTGATCATAAAGTCGTAAGTGGAAGTGAAATTGGTTTAGAATCCTCAAACACTGTGGGATTGTCATTAAAATTTGTGTGGAATTGTATTCCTCTCATAAGAAGGCTCAGGGTCACCCAAAGGGCAATAGAGAGGGCTATGCTCGGAGTTTCTCTGCGCGATTACATCAGAAATGATGAGATGAGCTCCGTGTGAGATGGAGACCAAGGTCCCCGATATAGCCCAAAGAATTGCGAACCTTAAGTGGCAGTGGGCAGGGCACATTGCGAGAAGGACTGACGGCCGCTGGGGCGGAAAGGTCCTCGAATGGCGACCACGTACCGCGAAACGCAGCGTTGGTAGGCAATGTGGACTGTCGTAAATAATAATAATAATAATAATATATTTTCACGCTCACACCAATTATCTAGCCCGAAGTAAGTATCATTAAGAACTTGTGTTACGGATACTAGATAACGGACATTTTTTTTTTAATATACATAATAATTTTAGATATTTTTATAAATAAACTTAAATAAATATATAAACAACCATGACTCGCAAACAAACATTCGTGTTCGTCACACAAACACTTGCCGCTACCAGGACTCGAACCCGGACCGCTTGATGTGAAGCCAGCTATACTGACCACTCCACCACGACGGCGTAAAAAGGTCGTGGGAAGCCTGCTGGATGCTGGCAGCGCAGGATTGACCGGTTTGGAGATCCTTGAGGGAGGCCTATGTCCAACAGTGGGCGTCTCTCGGCTGAAATAATGAATGATGCTTCTTATTATTACATAGCACAACAATGATGTCAATATTATTGTTATTAACTTTGATAAGCCACGCGTGTAGTTAAGGTGACTTTAATCTACTACTCCACTGCGGCGCACGGGGAGGCTACAAATTGTGTGTTTCTTCGCACGCTTCGTTTTGTATGAAAATGGTAGTGATAACATCCACTGCAACACACGGACACGCCACGCATGAAATGATCATTTTCATACATAGTCTCTCCCATCACCGCAATGGAAGATACGCTTAGCAGCAGCTTCAATCCCGTGTGAAGTTTCGTGCGTAGCGTGCGAGTTGCAGTTGACGTACCACATTTATTTTCTTGCAAAGCGAAGCTAGATAAAATATAAAAAAAGAACTTATATTCTTCGTGCGCAGCAGTGGGGTTGTTGCTTTATTCTTGAAATTCCAAAACTAGGCCGTGGAATATTGAAAATATCTCAGTGAAATATAACCCATAAATTTTCCCCACCATTTTCTGGTCAGTCCATTTTGATCGGTTCGCAGCGAAGCTGAACCCAGAGATTTTCTTCGAGTGTAATAAATAACGCATTGTTCAGTGGAGCGGACTAGTTTTGCAAAAGGTCCAAGGTTTAATTCCGATAAAGGAGTACGTGTTGTAACAACTCGGGGATAATATGCATAAGGTTATGTAGTTTAGATAGCAGCCTAAATTTTGTTTTATGATAACATAACGAATGGATTTAATTTATTACGATCATAATCTGAAAAGGGGTTAAGCAGAACCTTAGGTAACATTTGGTTACGTATAAAGTCACATCTGGCAATATTAAAAAGTAAAATATAGAAAAAACTACAAGATTTAGAATCTTATGTAACCCCGACATAAATTTTCAAGCTAAAAACCATCTCGATCACGTCAGCTTTCAAACAAAAACCGCATCAAAAGTGGTCTATTCGTTTAGGAGCTACGATGCCACAGACAGACACACAGACATACAGATACACAGACAGGTCAAACTTATAACACCCCTCTTTATGCGGCGGGGGTTAAAAATACTCTTTAATACGCATACAGAAGATAAAATTAAGCGAAAAGAAAAATGTTTGCGAGAGAGTAGATAGTTAAACAACAATATAATAGAGAAAGAATATGTAAGTTTAATTGCCGGCTAACAGAGAGCCAAAGTAAGTAAAGTAAGGTGGTGTACAGACAGAGCAACTTTAGTTGAAGACACTATAAAATAAAATAAAAATTTTCGTCGAAGCACAGTCTATAATATAAGTTCAATAGGTTTACCCTTGTTTGGTATAACAACGTTTGCTCGAAAATCGTTTCGTCTAATTTTAGTTGCAATAAAGTCATTTCGCATAATTATTCATTTGACCGAATATTTAATTGGTAGAATTTTATTTAGCATAATTATTTATTTGACATAATGTCATTTCACCGAATTTTCATTTGCACTAATTTTATTTAACCTAATGTTTAATTGGTAGAATTTTATTTAGCATAATTATTTATTTGACATAATGTCATTTCACCGAATTTTCAAATGCACTAATTTTATTTAACCTAATGTTTAACTAGACTAATAATGATTTGGTCGAAAGATCGTATCGAATATTCAGTTCAGTAATAATTCAGTGAAAACGCCCTAAAGTCGCTTCTGGCACTCGCCGGCCGCTGCCGCGGCACGCTCGCTTCGCTCGCTCGGCTCGTGCGCTTTGTTCATGTCAACCTAACTCGCTCGTCGCTTCGCTCCTCGCTAACCTATTGTTCAATTGAACATTCGATGAAATGAAAATTATACCACCTGAATAATACATCAAATGAACATTATACTTTTTGATCAATAGCGCAAATGTTGTTATCGCAAATGAACATTCGATGAAATGAAAATTATACCACCTGAACAATACATCAAATTAACATTATACTTTTTGATCAATAGCGCAAACGTTGTTATCGCAAATGAACATTCGATGAAATGAAAATTATGTCAATCGATATTATACAAAGTGATTATTTTCTTAAACGTTGTTTGAAGAAATGATTTTCGACTAAACGTTGTTATACCAAACAAGGGTGAACCGTTCTATATAACAGTCAGCCAACGGGCACGTACACAAGGCAATCGTGTTATTAACGTAAATAGACAAGGATGTAAATTGTTTTAAGTATAACATTTTGAGTTCGAGCATGTGTGTGTCTCTGAGATGTGAACGCAATTAAAACACTCAACTTATTATTTATATCACATAATGCCGCTTGTTAAGGCAGCTTAGAAAAAGCCACAAGTTTAATTAGTTGCAATCTCCGAGCAAGATTTACAAAGAAATTAGCATTCAACGCTACTATCTGCTACGCAAAAGATTTATTTGAACGCATCTCCTGAAGCATATCTCGACTATGCTGAACTACTTCTGAACTAGGTTAGTTGCCAAATGAAACAGAATATATTATATACGCTTTTAGCGGAACTGTACTTGATTATTATATTTAATTTGACTAGTACAATTGTACTTAACAACCAAAATGCTTACAGTCTGCAAGAGTAAATTAACAACTCATTTCTTTTCATATCACAGGAGTTGCAAACAATCATAGAGCCTGGTAGGTGTGATGGTAAGGTCACCAGCCTATAGACACTTGCAACCTTTGAAAGCTTGGTAGCAGGATCGTATCACCATAAAAGAGTTGATTTAATACAGTCTTGTGTAGCATGGAAGGTATCATGCTTATTAGGTAGTGAATGGCAAGGTACCGTTTTCAAACCCAAATGAATTCAGTTGTGATTTGACTTACTAATACGCTCATATCTAATCTATCTAAGATAGGACACAAAACTTGGTGTTCTAAAGAAGAACCTCCACCATAGCAATAGAAGACTCCCATTGAGTATCTTTTCGCAGTATTACCATCATGCAGGCCGTATGCACTGACCAGACTACGCTCGCTCGAAACAGTTCCCAAAGAAATACAAAATTTACTAGCTCCTATATCACGTCCGTCATCTGTTACTCTTTTATTTACGCTCGGATATACGAAAAACACGACGCATTTATCACTGTCACTCTATAAAGGTTAGACAAAGATAAATATGTTTCAGTGGCGGATGACCGTGACGTCGTCAAATGCATAGCCTACAATTCGGTGAAGTAGATAACAATTTATTATTACTTTGAACTTAAGTGAAAACTTCTTGTGCTGTTATTGGAAATGATTTTCACAAATGACTTCATTATTTCTTACTGCAGATTTTTCCCTGTCAGAATCAACTCAGGTCCTTAGGTGAATTATGAAGTGTATCGGTATGGTTTGGGGGATGGCAGTGACTTGAAATCAAAGGATTACATCGAAAGCGTGATAAGAACAGCTTCACGGAAACTCGGAGTCCTGAACAAGGTGGACCATTTCTTCACGCCTGATCAACTGTATTTGCTATACAGACGCAAGTACAGTCCTGCGTGGAGTATTGCTCACACCTGTGGCATGGCTCCGCCAAGTACTTACTCGATGCTTTGGATAGATTGCAGCATCGCGTGACCCGCATCATCGGCGACGAAGAGGTCCGGCCATCTTGAGCATCTCCAATTGCGTCATTGAGCGTCTGTACCACAGCGAGTGCTCTGAGGAGCTTTTTCCCTTATGCTACCATCTCCTTTCTTTATAAGGACTATGCGTGCTGGTTTACGGTGTAAAGAAAATTGGCAACTCGTCTCTTTGTCACACAATCAAGAAATGGAATTCACAGCAGACTGCCTACAATCCTGGGTCATTGAACAGATTTGGTTCATAGTTGAAGTTGTTTATTTAGTTGCTAATGTTAATATTAAGTTTTATTTAATGTGTGTGTGTTACAGTAACAGCTCATAGCATAATTTTTCTCCCACATACGCCTCAATTTATCAGATAAAACGTTCATTGAGAAACGTTCATCATTGAAAGACGTTCATATGGAAGCATTGAAAAATAATGTACTAACGTATGTATGGAAGCTCGTCTTTGTTCTTTGACAACCTTTAGATCCAAATACCCAAATGCTTTTATTTTCTTCAAATTTTCAATTTATTTCGTAGATGTTAAGTTTAAAGTCTGCTGGGCAAATACAAAAGCTTGTGGTTAACCTGACGTATAGCTGAGTGCACACTATTTCAGATTTTCTGAAATATTAAATAAGCTAAGACATAGGTAATCTACTGTAACGTTGTATAGAGTAAAAAATGTTTGAGCTCGCGATATAATTACTTGGATGAAGCCAAAATAGGCAGCGTTACTCATCTCCTAGTTAATTATGAAATGTAAATTGCCCTGAAAATTCGATTCAGTGGAGCAGAAACTTTATATTTAAATTTGACGAGAGTTTATCAACAAATGAACGAGTGAATTGAATTGCTATTTACAATTCGACATTATTTACATCATCATAGAATTTAATCGACGAATCCAACTCGGCTCAGTAGCGTTGTACGGCGGCTATGTTCGAAGTTTTTCTGCGTGATCACATCCAAAATGATGAGATCCGCAGGAGACCCAAGATCACTAGTATAGCTCAAATAATTGCGAACCTTAAGTGGCAGTGGGTAGGGCACATTGTGAGTGCACGTAGTGCGACAAGTACCTATAGCCGTTGAAGCGGAAGGGTCCTGGAATGGCGGCCGCGTAACAGTATCTTATAAAGGTTGTAGAATGGCAGCATGCTGGCATCGCAGGACCGATCCGGCTTGAGATCCTTGGTGGAGGCCTATTCTCAACAGTAGAAGTCTCTTTGTTGTGACGATGATCCTTTATTACACTTAAAATCCAATTATATTTAGAAATATAATCCAAGATTATATTTCTAAATATAATTTTTACACTACCAAATATAACATCTAAAATACAAAAATGCAGTTCCCTGTTGGTGGAAAAATTAGGGTCCCGGCCACCGGTCGTTAAGGATCCAGAAGGAACCTTCTCACTACACGGGCCGCGCCTACAAGTACTGCCTTCTGCATCTGACTCTTGATCCAACCACCTAACCCGAACCTTTTAAGGAATTTATTGAGGCTCTTGGCTATCAAGCCATGGACAGATATGACTAAGGAGCAATAATTACTGAATCGATATCACACAGGTCAAGACCTCAATCAAGATATTTTGATGATTATTATTATTATATTAGGATTGCTAAGGCGTTTAAATAGCCGCGATTTCAGTGAAAAAAAATAACTTACGGATCTTTTAATGTACCAACAGACAACTACTTATTCCAACCATGGCCCGAGTTATTTGGTGTCGGTGTCATCATACAGCTATAGGTTTTGTCATAGTAGTATGTCCGTGTGCCTTCCTCGCACCTAACTCCTTGGAAATGCTGTTGTTGGAGCAATCGGTTTACTAACCTAAGTGACCGCTTAGTGGAATGTCTGCACGGGGTTCAGGAACTCCCTCAATCAGCTTTTACGATACCCACAGAATGAAAGTCCTGTTAATCGATTCCCGTATGTTCGGCTATATCTATCCCTCTTACTCGCACTTAAATGATTATGATAAGATTGAAAGAGAAGGATAGATCCGAAAATACGTACTTGATCTTACAGAGTAGTACTACAAATAACGACAACATGCGATATTACTGATAAAAACAAAGTGCATGTTATCGAATGTAATAAACTGTTAAGTAGTGGATATTTTAGGGAAATTATTAAATAGGGAATACTTAATTCAAAAAGTAACTTAACCATAATTTTTGTTAGTGCTAATTACAGATTTATATTTTATAATTTTTTAAGTTACAAATATGCGTATATTTTTGTGTGTTTGTACCCAGTTCATACAACATTTTAAGTTACTATTGTAAATGAACACTCTACCAACCAACTATATCTTCGTTAAGATTGTGGAGATAATTTAATTCGTCTTCAAAATGTTTATTCAATAATTTTAAAAGTAAACTTACATATTACACGACTATTGAATAATAGAGGCTTAATAATTTATTCATACGTTACTCCGTCCGGTCTGTACCAGATTTAGTAGGTTTATATCGTTGCTCCCCGATGAGAGATTGTCAGATCCATATTAATGTCGAAAACGAGATATTTATAAGAATTTGTGTCGTGTTACTGCTGTCTCTTTTCAAGCTATTAGATTTTTAATTTAATATAGCTACCCGCGTTTAGATTAAAAATCCGGCTCGAAGGACCAATGCAATTTGTTTGAGTGTGATTGTGGCGTGATCTTTATTTGATAACCAAGTGGCAGTAGAATATTAACTGTACAATATTGGTTGAGTGTTTTAAGTAAAAAAAAACATGTTTGGCATATGTTATGAATTATAATTATTATTATACTACAATATAAATTATGAAGCTTATGTAGCTCGCTAAGCCGGCACACTTAGAATAGTTATTGTGATACCAAGGCCTTAGAAGAACACTTTCTGATCGGCTTGATACTTTGACATTACGTAGAGATGTGGCATCACTCTGCATCTTATATCGTCTGTATCACGGGGAGTGTTCTGAGGAGTTGTTCGGACTTTTACCAGCTGCTGCATTCCGCCATCGTTCCTCGCGACGATAAAATCCATCCCCACAGTCTTGATGCTTGGCTATCCACAACCGTGCGTTTTTCGCGCAATTTCCTACCGCGGACCACAAGACTGTGGAACCAACTTTCGCCAGCGGTGTTCCCGAACCGATACGACCTGGACATCTTCAAAAAAAGAGCGTATTCCTTCCATAAAGGCCGGCAACGCATTTGCGATGCCTCTGGTGTTGCAAGTGTCCATGGGCGGCGGTGATCACTTACCATCAGGTGAACCGTCTACTCGTTTGTCCCCTTTTGCATAAAAAAAGAACACATCAAATTTGAATTTGGATATCATCATCATGTCATTCATGGTGGACAAAGGCTTCCCCAAAAAACCTCCACTCCAAAGAATTCGAATATACAACGACAATATTTATAGTTTTTTTTAGTAACAAAATATTTGGTTCTGTGATTAAAACTTAGATTTATGACGAAATGTTTCTCATTTAAGCGTTGTAAAGTGCCTTCTGAAGCAATATGTTTTCCTCTTTTATACATCTCGATTAGACGGTGACTCTTTACTTTGTCACTCACGCAGTCTAATTATGCTTCAGCCTTCCTGTCCATGTATAATATTCATGTCCAACACCCGTTTTGTAATATGCTTATCATAGTTATCATCTCTTCTCATTACATGTCCATAGGCTAGCAAATAGAGTGATAGTTAACAATCTTTCACTCTTTCGGCTATTAGCGCGACTTTCAAATTTTATCTTATATAAGTTCTCATTCGCATATTATTGTTAATTCATACTTCACAACTTTAGTGAAGAAAATTTATTGTAATTTATTTTTTTATTTCAAAGGCATCACTTGTGTATGCATAAATACATTGTAACCGTATTTATTTATTAAACTCATTCATCATAAAAATAACATATCAAAGAAACATCAACACGAAACCATTCTTCGATTGAAAAACAAAAATACATTGCCAACCAACATAGCAAATAATATTATTTCGAAGAAAAATCTGTAGACTAAACAAAAACGAATTGCACGTGAAACCGCTGTAAGGTCAGTACAATAGCTGAAACAATGCCACGGAAATTTCTATGGACTTGTTTTGGTGCTGTCAACTCGAAGTTGAAACAAAAAGCTGTATTCACATTTTCTTATAATACCTTTATTTACCTTTAAGGCTATTATACTAAGAGCCTGTTTCATAGGATTCAAGTAGCTGACGCCACACCGCGGACGTCGACGGAACGACGGCGTGACGTTGAGCGTTGTATATGTCGTGACCCGATCGTATGATTGGTCAGATCATGAGATACTTGGGCATATCGTCTACTTACCGATCACAGAGATACGTAGATTAGACTCTCCCACAAACAGTCCACTCCGCTTGATCATATAAAAAAAATAACCTTGAACCTACTGATCAGTCCTGACCACTACCATTTTCAGATAATAGGCTACTCGACCAGTGCTCGAGATTTTTATGTAGCATTTCATGATATGCCGCACATTTCATGATCTGGCCACGACATGATTAATAGGTAGACAATATGCCCAAGTATTTCTTGATCTGCCAATTATACCATCGGGCCACGACATATCTACTGCGACGTCCTGTGGAGCGGGACGTTGCGGTGTGACGTCTTCGAATTTTCTTCTATCAAAACGCGGACGTGTGCGTAACGCTAAGAAAACGAGACGTTGGCTTAATTCTAAAACATGTCATTATGCGTGTTGTTTCATTATTTGCATACAGTTGGGCTCTAGCTAAAAAATCTCGATTAAAATTTCAATAATATTAAGTTAAAAGTTTCAACAACAGAAATAAAAAAAGAAATAAATAACTAATTTAAATTAGTTAAACCGACTTCAAACTGTAATTTATTTAATTAATAACTTGTTAGTTATAATTAAAATAATAATGTGTAAAACACTGTAACTCCACCACAGAATAAAAAAAGGAATGACATTGGTTTAAATCGGCGCTTACAAGGTAAAACCAACTCCTCCTACTGTTAAAGTCGGTTAAAATGTAGCCTATGTTACTGGGGCTATAATAACGAATCGATTGACATATCTATACATCTATACATATAAATAAAATTGGAGTGTCTGTTTGTAATATTGAAATAACCGTTTTTTACTACATGCATATGAATTTATTAAGTCGATTTATTATTTCAAATTACTTTATTATTGTCTAAGTTGTACTTAAAGTCTTGCTTACAATATAATTCTCATAATAAGTTTCACAAACAAAAACAAACATCTTAACGTTCATATTTAAGTTCCTAAAACTTGAGACTTCAAGTGCCGTGCTCAACAAAGGTCTGGAGTTACACAGAATATTTAGGTATAGTATTTACATAATGTTCACGCTTGATGAAATTAGAATGGCCATTTTGTTATGGAATTTAGTTTCGCAATATGTTGGTTACCGATATGTAGAGTTCCTTTTAAGGGTTTCGTTCAAAGGAAATAATGAATCCTTCTATGTATCGATATTCCTTTTCATCCGTGGATACTTCAATAGATCACTTCATCAGATGAATACTCTCAAGTTGAAATTAATGTGAAATACTCAGGTCCGTAATCTTCCAGATTAGAGCTATGAAAAAATTAATTCAATCAAAAGATTGAGCTCAATCGAAACATTAAGAGTGCCTCCCATTGACCTAAACACATTTCCCCTTACTGCTAAACATGGACATTTGCTGTATGAAAGACAGAGTTAGCATCAGTTTTAGTCCACGTTTTGTTATAAGGAGGTTTATATTCGGCAAGTAGCAATATCTAATAACATAAAATGGCAAAAGGTTTAGCACAGATGTTTGAAAATGCCAGAGATGACTCTGTAGCTGTATGAGTTAATATAATCTTTACTAAAGTTGGACGACTTCAAAAACTGTTTAGTTTTTTATTTGTACCATCCAATGGTTAACTGTCGAACTATTCCACATCACGTGTTTTTCAGTCACGTGAGTACAGTGAACGTGACACGCAAACTAATTGACATTCGAATTGTTTTACTGCCTGAAATGGTTTGCAAACAAAGATTTAAATTGGCCCCTATATTTTACGTCACTAGCAATACGAGGCAATACAAAAGCGGGACATCGTTATTCATAGCTGGTGATATTTTTAATTTATCACCGACATTTTGGAGTTAATTTGCGTTGATCATACTTTTTAGGGTTCCGTACCTCAAAAGAAAAAACGGAACCCTTATAGGATCACTTTGTTGTCCGTCTGTCTGTCTGTCTGTCTGTCAAGACCCTTTATCTCAAGAACGCGTGGACGTATCAAGCTGAAATTCACACGAAATACTCAGGTCTATTGTCCCTTTAAGCTGTGAAAATATTAAACTTCTAAACCAAGAAACTAGAAAAATGCACTGAAAAAAATCGACTTGCCTCAGGCGGGACTTTACCATAAAAACATAAGCACTAAGCACTGACAAATTTCGACAGCGAAAAGCAGTGCCTCGGTGGCGAAATTGGTCAACGCGTCCACCCGGATTGTGGAAGGTGTGGGTGGTTCGACTCCCGCCTGAGGCAAGTCGATTTTTTTTTCAGTGCATTTTTCTAGTATGGTATTTACGCGTTTGTAAACGCAAAAATAAAAATTATTCCATAATGTAATGTAGTTTCATCTTAGCTGGGCGTCAAATATTTGCAAAATTATTTCGTTCGGGTCTTGGAAGTGCAAATTTCAAAGATTTGATGAAACGATGTTTACCATAAAAACATAAGCACCAAGTACTGACAAATTTCGACAGCGAAAAGCAGTGCCTCGGTGGCGAAATTGGTCAACGCGTCCACCCGGATTGTGGAAGGTGCGGGTTCGAGTCCCGCCTGAGGCAAGTCGATTTTTTTCAGTGCATTTTTCTAGTATTATATTTACGCGTTTGTAAACGCAAAAATAAAAATTATTCCATCTTCTAAACCAAGCCAATCAAAAGATACAGCCGATTATGTCGATATTTTCAACAAATTTCCGACACTCGCAAAGGAATCAAAACCTACAGGATACTTCCCGTAAACTCAGAATCTTGAAATTTGGCATGAAGCATTGTCATATAATGTAAATATAGGAAAAATTGCGAAAATTACATTTTTTTAGTTATATAATCTAATAAAAATATTTTAATAAAATGAAACTTACTACCTTATTTCTCACGAACGAATAAAGGTATCAAATTGAAATTTATACCAAATATTGTCCCTTTAAGCAGTGAAAAAAATCAAACTTCTAAGTTAACGCAATCAAAAGATACAGCAGTTTATACCGACACCTTAGACGAATTTCCGTCACACGCTAGGGAATGCTACGTTTGTACGGCGGAACCCTCGGTGTGCGAGTCCGACTCGCACTTGGCCGGTTTTTTTTCTTTAAAGTTCAAATTCAAAAGTATTTTTATTACCCCATCACAATAGGTACATAATGGTAGGTAATTCTAGTCTAGGTGACAATAGGTTAGATCTAAATTTACGAGGGACTGGTGCCTGAAATAGAGTTTCGGGAGAAATCTGTGCTACATGTCACCAGGCCCCACCCTTAGACAACAAACAGTTGAAATATCCCAGTTTGCATAATTTAACGAAAAAAAGAGAGCATTGTGTTGTTATTCTACAGAGATGGTGATATTAAAAAAGTACTCTTGATTATGACGCGACCGAGAAACTCATCCGTCCCTTAAAGTAACTGCTCACTCAAACTTACTATACTCCTATACCACCTCTAAATCACTCTAAATAAAACCCAAGTACACACAGACAATGCAAAGTTTACACACACAAAATATCACACTCACACGCACTCATTCTAACACACATACACAGTATACTGTGTATGTGCGCACGCACTCATTCTAAGACACATACACAGTATATTGATATTTTGTCTGTGTAAACTTTGCATTGTCTGTGTGTACTTGGGTTTTATTTAGAGTGATTTAGAGGTGGTATAGGAGTGTAGTAAGTTTGAGTGAGCAGTTACTTTAAGGGACGGATGAGTTTCTCGGTCGCGTCATAATCAAGAGTCTTAAAGTGTGGGTAATGTTAAAGACGGGTTAAAGGGCATTATTATTGCATTGTTTCGGGGCTATTTACGGCACTACGACCTAAAGATCAGTTGTGACTAACCTCCAAGTAAGTCCTATTGACGCCTTACGTGAACTCCTTTATTTGAGCACTGTATAAAAATGATATAGCAATACCGATGTATTACTCCACAGACACACACACAGACATATTTTTTTGGACTGAGGGAGGTCCAAAACATGTAAATCCGTCAAAATCTCGAGGTTGAATTTTTTGACCATTACAAGACTTCCTCTGTACTACGTATACGAGAAAGTAAAAATGAAAGTGAACATAAGGGAAATGACGATTATGAACATAAGGGAAATGATGATTATAATGACATAGACACTGACAATGAATCTATAAATAAAAATATTGAACTAAATATCCGATAACATTGCCTACAGAAGCTTATGACATGTCACATATTGACCCTTTTAAGCTTAGTGAACACATTATCCCAACATTAAATTGAAATTAATTATTAACATCAGTGCCTAGACATTTTAAATGGAACTAGCTAATGGAGTAGGTATACAGTCTAATGAAGATATTAAATTTTGGATTGGACGTCTCATCTGTAACCTCGGTAACAGATGTCTGTTGAACGGACCTAATGAGATAATTTTAACAAGGTCTGACTTCATTACTTAATATGTTACGGCGCTTTTCTCAGCAACGGCAGGTTTTAGTGATATTGAGCCTGGTGTATGCTTTGATGCTGAGATTTGACCTCAGAATGGTCATAAGAAATTCATTAAAAGGGCAAAGAAAGGTTGTGCTCAGAGTGTCCGTTTGTGATTCAAAAAGGGATGAGGAGTTCGGAAAACAATCTAATTCAAGCCCAAGGAGTTAAAAATTTATTTGATGAGGGGGACAGTGGTTTTTATTATCTTAGTTATTATTTAAAATAAAATTGTCTTGGCAGGCTTGTCTTCTTCCAAATTAAGAAACCGATATTTAATGTAATTGACATTAAAAAGAACCTTCATTATCGTACTCATTCCATTCGTTCATGTACCTACTTTCAATTGCGATTCCGAACTTCGTGTGGGTATCCGCAAATGAATTAGAGTAGGGGCACTATTGAATTTTAGTTGTATTTTCTTTCTCTTCAGAATTTTCGTTTCAGAGAAGTATAGTAGGCCTCCTGACGTGCCTGATCTTTTCCAGTGTGACGTATGCTCGCACGTCTACGAGTAGAAAGTCATTTAAACGGCATACAAATCTGACAACAGGAGGGGCCGCCGATGACATATCCAGATAAACCGACACCTACCAGTGCTCTAGAAATGTAATTTTGGAAGTGCTGTCGTGTTCAGTTTAATTATCGAACAGTTTGATAGCCAATTAACTTTCGTTCAACGACTGAATTTCATGGTATACACGTTTGAAGAGCTGCGAGTGTTCCCTGACGCGTTCGTACGGAATCAAAAGCGGGGTAATTGCTTCGTTACCAAGCCTTGTACGTGAATTAATGGGTAGCAGTGAATTTTTCTCTAAAATTATTTAAATAAGGAGGCAAGCAACTAAGCGTGTTAAGCGCGAAATTTAATAAGGTGAGTACAGTTGTGGGAATCACGGTAACAAAACTAAGTGGCTTAACTAAGACAACTCGAATTTATTTACAACTTAGATCACAACTAAGTCTGAGGTGGAACTTTTTAAACAGGGGATACTGGCATAATGTCTTGCTCTCTCACAATAGGGTCGTTGATGTCGTTCATAAATCATTACAATGTTCAAAGCCTATCTTGGACCAACTGAAAGTAATTACGGACTTGTCTCTCCAAAGTTTGCATTCAACGCGTCTTTCAATTCTTGGCACATGTGGCCAGACGAAATGAGAGTTTAGAAAAACTTATGATCCCAGGTTGCGCGGAAGGAAAGAGAAGTAGGGGGAACATCTTTCAGGTGGATAGTGTTAAGACTTAATCCAAAATGGACGAGATACGAGCCACCTGGAAAGAAATAGTGAGGAGTGTCTGTGGTTATCACATCCTTAAGTAATGAGTTTTTCCAGGAAAATCCAGGAGAGGAGACCACGTTTAGCGTAGTATCGGACGCCCTGCGAACCGCTGGTCTGGTGATCTTAGGAGGACTGCTGGCAGCGCCTGGATGCGGGAAGCCCACGGTTAAAACGATGGCGTGAAATGACAGAGGCCTACGTTCAGCCATGGACGGACACAGGTTGTTGACTTGACTTGACATGTTATGCCAGAAAAACTCATTGTTTCAAATTATCTCTGCTTTTAAAGCTTATCAAAATCATTTACTTTTGCAAACTGCAGTAAATCACTGAGTTAGCGGAATGCTGTAATCTACTATAATTTCCGACGACTGCTTACCATCGAGGGCACCGTTAAGAAACAACCTTATTCAAGCTAAAAATAACTAAACTCGCATAGAACGGCACATCTCAGATTTATATAAAGAAAAAACTAAACGCCTGCAAAATTGGACTTTATAATCATAATGTCAAGGCGCACCCATTTTCAGGTACTGTAACTTAATGTTTTCAACCTTTACTGTTAGCACGTAACCTTCCTTATCTAATTTCGCTGACGACACCCGAAATGAAGTGTCAAGTGAGCCACTATAAAAGTTTATGCGACTTCTTGGAGCACTTAATGAAGGCAAAATGCTGTATAAGAAGTTTAGTTTAGTTGTAAGGATAAATATTTTAAAAACGAGCTAGAGGTTAGGTTAAAACGTGTTTAAATTGCATAATAGCGTGAATATTTTACAGTTACTATAAATTTATACGACTAAGTCTACGTGTCAGCGAAAATACTTTTAACTTCAAATTTTATAGTTTCTCCCGAGTTCTTGTTGTAAAAACACGTGTTGAGAGACTCCATTTTAACCAAAATCTAAAGTACAATTTTTTTGTAACTATAATTAAGTTTTCGAGATTTTGACATTGGCAAAATGCATAATCTTTAGGATTTGCGAATGCCATTAATTAAGAATAGAATAGAACTTCTTTGTTTCTTATGTATTTTTTATGTTTTTCCTTACATTTCGCTCTTATTTCACAACATAACAACAGTAGGTTAGATAAGAGTATTAAATTAATCATTGTATTTACCCGAGAGTCATTTTAATTGTAGATCTAAAGTTTTCGCCCTAAAGCGATAAAGAAGACACATTTCATCCAGTATTATTACGCTGGAAAGTAAAAAAAAACACAACTAAGTACATGCCTATTACTTAATTTTTAGTTACTCCCCCAAGTTCATAACCCAATTTGTACACTCTTAACTTCTGTCACAGTGTCGCGAATAGCGCAAGTAATATAATCTAATTGCAGCTTTCTTCTCCCAAATTAAGTTGTCGTTACATAGAAGTCTTTATTTTATAATGTTACCGTTTCACTCCAACATCGTTCTACCAATCACTACGAAAAACGCACGTATTGTAGGGAAGGTTTTTTGGGCTATCCTATTGGTTGCAGCTCTCCACCAGATGCAGCATATCAAATTCTACATCGTTCAACAAGTCTTTATATCAGTTAATACAGTCAGCCAACGGGCACGTCTAGAGATGGCAATCGTGAGGGGTTCGCGGGACGAGAGAGGCGTGGTGGTGTCACGAACTGCCATACACAAATTTGGTAGACGCTGGTCCACTGCATGTCTACTACGCTGTATAGACAGAAGCAGCTTTTTCTTGACCTTTAAAAGTCGGACCACTGTATGATTTTACGCTGTGGTTCAACCATGTTGTTAATCTATTTAAAAAGTCAAAAAATATAATAAATTCACTAAATTAAAACACGGTTTTTGATCTCAAGTATGTCTTCTAAACCTCAAAAACTCAAATCAAAATTCTGCCGCTGCACCACCGGTACACATAATAAATTCTTTATTAATCATCATCAACAGCTCATACAATGTCCCCACCGAGGGGCTCGAGCTACTCCACATTAGGGGCGATTAGACCGTAGTCAACCACCCTGGCCAAGTGCGGGTTGGTCGACTTCACACACAGCCTAAGAATTTCTTCATAGGCGTGTGCAGGTATCCTCACGATGATTTCCTTCACCGTAAAAGCATCGATTAAACTTACGTATGAATTCAAAAATGCGGGGTTCGTATCGGTGCCTCCCGGCTGAGAGTCAACGCGCTTACGCACTACGCCAACGTCGCTTTTCCTCAACCGACATTATTTTTATGCTTATATTAGATTACATTCTGAGTTCCACATCACACCGCAAAGATAGCAAGACCTATAGAAAATATATTGGGAGCAGCTGTCCTAAGGTATCTATTGTAACCGAGTCAAGAATCATACCACCCTTAATATTTTTATGTTAAAAATATTTATTATTTAAAAAAATGGCAATAACCCTATTGAATCTAAGGAAGAGGAAATGTAAGGAATCCAATTAGACATTGAAATAAATATGGTGTGACAGTTCCACTTCGAGCTGGCTTAAGCACGGTATATAATGTGACTTCTCCTAATTTGGAGTATAATATTTCACCCCTTGTAATGTAACTTTAAGTCGACAGCCATTTGCAAGGCATTTAAATTAGTTCGGCTATCCCTTTTCAAATGAATAAGGGTAGGAAATGCAAAATATTTTCTCTTGGCCAATTGTTGGCATGAGATTTTAATGAAATATTTAATATATATACATACACAAATAGCCAATAATATAAGGCAAATGAGTTTATGGACTTACGAGGATAATGATCATGCATTGAGGTGTTAATATATTATAAAGTTACATACTAGAAAAGATACAGTTGAAAATCATTGATTTGCTAGTGGGTAACCCGAGCTACTCTGAACAGTAACCTTTTTTTGACAGCGACACACAGATGCTCACGAACAGATGCTTACGGACAGATGCTCACGAATCACCACCTGTAATGCTTGCCTTGTATATGGTTTGTAGTCTCGTATATTATTGTTGTAATTTTTTGTTGTTAAGTATTAAGTGCCTTTAGTGTTAGTGTTGCCAAAATAAAAATTATTCATTCATAATCCCAAAAAGTATTGAGTATAGCCTTAGGTAACTAAGTAGCTTTTGATTAGTTTTGAAATAGTGACAGGTTGCCAGCTTGTCTGCTACATTAAGGAGCATCAAAGTGACCTCTGAATCTGGCCTCCTTGTAGACTCGAGGAAATGAAATGAAATGAAAAGCTCGTTATTTAGATTTACTTTGTTAAGAACTGTTCAAAATCATCTAAATCGCTACCACCATTTTAAGACGAGAAGAGGGAAGTAATTATTATTATGCTGAGATGGAGGAGAAATGGCGAAAGAAACTCCACAGCTTACAATTTTGTAATGATTTCAAAACATCAGTACAGGTCAATAAATAATTATCAATATAATTTAAGTTACAGTTATACATGCGTAAATTTTGTCCAGTTATTACTCCCACGCTCTAAGATCAGATCGTGAACCGATGGCATAAATTTTGACTTGCATAAGTGTATATTGTACCTATAAAGAAATGTTGAGATTTATTGAATTCCAATAACCGTGGACAAAATAGAATTACACTCTAATGGCCAGTTTCAATATTCAATTCACAGGTACAGATCAACCTTCCAGGGTACGTCGAGTTTAAAATTACAAATGTATTTTGTCTTCACTCTTGAAAGTATACGAGTACGTAGTGGCACAGTATGCTTTGAATAACCTCATCTAAGTTACTCACCTGAGATTTTTCAGCGTAATACACGAGGCTTGCAAATATCACTATGCCAAGCACCAGAAAGAACACCAATAAAGTCAGCTCCTTCGCCGAAGCCTTGAAGGTGTGCACCAAAATTTTCAACCCTGGACTGTGCCGCGTCAACTTGAACAGCCTCAGGATCTTTATTATAGATATAAATTCCAAAATGTCTGCTTTGTCTACGTATTGTTTCACCACAGTCAGTTCCACTAGCACGTCCATATAGAAACTAAGCGTCGCAATAAAATCTATAATGTTCACTGGGGATTTCACAAACTCTATTATGTTTGGCGCTACCTGAAACAATGGAAAGTGTATTTTAGTGTTCAGTTGTTAAAGATCAAACAATATCAAAGGTATTAAATTTGACATTCTGACGTTTCGTTGTCTGGGCAATCTAATAATGCTGTTTTTGATGGCCATCAAAAGGTGAACTATTATAAGTGGCCTACCAAAAGCTATTCTAGAGTCTCAAAGAATCATTTTGATATGCCCTAAGGCATTCCTTCACAGGCATGAATGACACCAGAAAGCTTAACTGACTATTCCTCTGAATCTTCAATAACATCTTTCCTAGTATGTAAATATAGTAAATCTATAAATATTAAAAATTGAAAATAATGCAGTTTGTTTGCTACATGTGAGGTTTTCAAGTCACTAATTACTAACGATAGATGATGGACCTATTAGTAAAATCGAAATAATAGTGTTAGTACTAGTATAGTATTATATTATCTGTGGTGTTAGTAAGAAATATAAACTCACAAAAACAATAATCTTTTTACTTACACTGCTGGTAATATTTACACAACTTCAATATAACCTAACTAACAGCAGAACTACATTTGTATTCAAAATGTGTCTTCTATTCATATAGAATCGTATTGGACAAAGTCTAGATTTCAATGTTAGCCTAGTACCAGTTCGCAAGCAATAACTTATTATTATATTAACCCGTGCGGAACAGACTACTTGGAGTATGGTTGCTGTTCGTAACTCCTTGTAACTTGTTACTTTGAACTTCAAAACTGTTCAATTAGGTATCATGGAAGAACACTCTGATGTATAACAAGAGTGACGTGCAGTCCATTTCAACAATGTATAATTATTAGCAGAAGGCAATGATAATAAAGTCCGAATACATACATTTTGGCAACATTTGGTTACACATAAAGCCATGTAGTGGCTCAAAATAGTGACAGGTTGCCGGCCTGTAGACATGAAACCCAAGAGAAAATGGACACGAAACCGAAAAAGTAAACCTTCAGACCAGAACAGATGTTACACTGTTAATCGCCCCAGCAGTCTTGAATGTATTCGGTAAATCGTATTGACAAATTTATTTTTCCTTTCCTCTCACTGTATTCCACTGAACAAGTCCATTAACGGATTTGATTAAATATCTTGTTCCAGGCTAATCCATCTCTTGATCTCCAATGTGATTTCGTAATTGCTCATCTCTCACAATGTGATAATGCACAAAGAATATTCCAGATTTATTTTATTTTACTTAAAACGTTTTAGCAAAAATGGACTTTAAAATCACGCAAAAACAGTCGTTAATTGCTATCAGGATTAGGTGTTACCAGGTGTTACAGAGATCGGCTTCAGCGATTCAGAATGATCGACTTGGAAAGCAGACGAATGTTGCTAGACATTAACAACATTATCTGCCCGCTCAGAGATGTCGGAATCAAAACTTCCTTCCGCTATACTCGTAATTGTGAAATTATTTGCACTTTCACATCGATACTACTTCTTTTTATATGTATCACGATTTTGGTGAAATTTTTGAAATTTCTAACTAGATCAGTAAAAACCATAGATTTTTAATAATGATGTTTATAGATTGGCAATGAATCGACTGGGGCGAGACCAAAAAAAAATGCACCTTTAAGTGAGTAATTGCAACTGTAGTACTATTCTTAATTAAATTAATATACGCGTTAGTATGGTGTTTCTCTTTCACATTGCCGATCTATGTATAGTTTCCTATTTCTATGGTAAAACCGTAGGCAAATTTTTGAGCCTACAAGTTTAAATGTAACGGTTTTTGTGGGTAGCTTTAGGGCCGCCTAAACGAAGCAAGTCATTTAAATGCTTGTGGTGTAAAAACTATGGAAATGTATCATTTTATAAAGGTTTTTTGTTAAACTATATATCCTTTTATAAATTAAAGGGAAGCCATTAAAAAGACTTACATAATGTTTATTTTTTCAAACTATAACGCGCAATATTCATTTTTTCTTACATTTCGAACTTTGATCTTAAAATAAACAATAAATTGTAAGGTTAAAGTATACTAAATTATATAAATTCTGATAGCTTATATTATACAGATTTCAACAATATAAGTTTTATATATATCTTTCATACAATTTTTCGGAGGAATCGTCATTTCATTAGGACGCGGCGTTATAGAGCGAGACCACCCACGTCGATTTGACAGATGTCCTTAATTACGACTTAAGGCTATCGACAGCGCAGGGGTTACAAGGAATTCAGTATCAAAGTGAAATTGCAATCTTGTGCATAACTCTGTTGAAAATGTAATAATATTATAGACATCATGATCATAACAGCCTTTATAATTCGACCCACTGCTGCGACACAAGGCCTCTTCTTGTCATCGAAGGAGATTTAGGCAGTAGTCAGACACGCTAGCCCAACGCGGATTGGTGGACGGAGTATAAGGTGATCAATACCCGTTTGCTGATCCATTAGTCGCCTTCTTCGACACCCATTGGAGGATATGGGGTGATGCTATTCTACTCTGCCGGCATCACATGGCTAATATATAGTGATTGTGAGTTATATAGGTAATCTTACGATAATTTTCTTTACCACTGTAAAACAGAATTACATGCTTATTTAGTTTGTCTATAAAGGTTGGGCAATTAGTTTAAATTAAATATGCTTGGATCTTTTGTCACGATTTATTGTAACCAACCGAATACAAAATATGTAAAAGTATGTTGTACAGGTAAATACAAGAACATTGGCTTTCACATTGAACCTGACTCCTCGATTTAATTTAAGAATTAATTTGGTTTTGTAAATCCGTAGCGATGTGCCGAAGTGATTCAATTTCGCCAGCAAAATTATTGGCATAAGGGTGCTAAGCCGAAGATTATTCTTGATACAACTGAAGCAGCTGACGTCCAAATGAGAAAGCTGCAAGCTGAAAAATGCCAAACTTTATCGGTGGCCGTTGCCAAAGCCTTCGTTTCATTGAATTTTGTACCGTTTGGAGCATACATTTGGCGTTACTCCAACAGTGGAAAAACTCATTAACACATGACCTATTCACGTTGCTGCTTATGGTTTTATTTATAATTTATTGTACACCAACAAATTTTATTTGAAGTATTTCTAATTGTCATTATTCGCCTGTCGTGCTCCTAATTTTATGTAAACGTTAAAAAGTCGCCCACGCGGCAAACTGTTACGCCAGCTCCAAGAGAAACGAGAGGAAATAGCGAAGTCCGGGTATTAAATTGTTAAAACAAGGCTCAATTATATTTCGATAAAGGTAAACCTTTGCTATTTAAACATAATTATTTCGACAAATTTTATTTTTTAATTACACCTTTGCCCGGGATGAATTTCAAAAGGCTAATGGTAGGCTTATTATACCCTTGATTCCTATTAGAGATTCAACGTGATTACTAATTTCTAAATATACAATTTTGTTGAATAAATAGCCAGTAAAATACTTTTGTAATTAATTGTTAATTTTACTCATGGGATACTGTAAAGCGAAGTGCTGAATTATGGTACAAAATCATTATTTATATAGGATTTTGACAGAGAAATAGAATATAAATTTTATTTGGTGGAATGCCAATGAATGCTTTGGGACAGTTAACTGTAGGTTGTCTGATGATCTCAATGATCGATAATCGCATGGATAAATGGCAGTTTTATTGTCGTACGTAAAACTTTCCTTGTGGTTAGTAGGAAGGTTTGGAGGGTTGAAAAGGATGCTATAGAGTAGGGAAAGGTTGTGATTATTCACGCTGGCATATCACATGTCCAGTCGAACGTCCGGCCCGTTGCGGCAGCACAAAAAAATTGTTCCGTTGAACATCCAAACTGCTACCACAATAATAATATAGAGATTTAAATTTTGGTCATCCATCCGAGTACCGACCACGCACTTGGTTGCTTAACTTTCGTGATCGACGGCTCAAGTTGATAGAAACCTTACATTTTTATGTCATATACGTATGTTAAATTTGGTTGCAATAAGTCAAAACATGTTCGAATTGTCGTGCTAACGCACAGACACACACACATAATTCCAAAAACGGTATTTTTGGACTTCAAAACGTGTAAATCCGTCAAAATTCGAGGCCTAATTTTTTGAGGATTACAAGACTTCTTCTATACTACGTACAAGAATGTAAAAACAGTGTCAGTGAGTAGGATTAGGTAGAGTAATATAATATGTTTGTATGGCAAATAAGCTATTTTTTAGCGTCACCCAATGTGACCGACTAAAGTCCGAATCTACGTTTCGGGTCCACTGTAGCGTGAGTCCGTTTAGTCAAAGAAAAATAAATACGACCCAAGTTATTATGTAAATACATTTAAATCCTTTGTGATGTTGTACGCATTAAACCGAAAATGTGTATGAACAATTTTAAGCAATCAAATGTGTAGATTTCAAAGGGTTCTATGGTTATTCGCGTTAGTAAACAAGGTTCGTGAACTCAGAAATTCAGACACCACTTTGTTTCGAACTAAATATAGCTTTTATTATGAGTACTAGACTAGAGATATAAAAACTTAAATATTATACCATCCATCATGCTGATAATCCCAAAAGAAATGAAAAATAACAATCTCTTTACATTATCTAAATTTTAAAGCACGCATTAAAAATAAGGGATTTAACATTCTTCGTTGTAAAATAATATACATACATGCGTTCACGCTCATAAGGCTCTGCTAGCACAGTGTAATACTTGATTTGAACTGGTTGTATTTTCCTTTCCTAAATGGGTATATATGAAGTGAAACAACAATTTGATGGTTTGGCAGTACAATGTTTATTTAGGGTGGACAATATTCTGTTTGTTGCACTAGAAAAGTTATTTACTTACAATTTACATATTCCAAATAATATACCTTTGTGAGAATTCTCTTCCTTGAAAATACCTAGTTTACACAAGTTAGATTTTACACAATTTAGACCTTCTAACTTATATATCTAATAGTAAAATACAACCATAAAAATAATGAAAGGTAGGGTCCTGGAGTCTGCTCTGATCGTTAACGAGTGGAATTTGGGTATTACTATGTATAAATTATTAGTAAACGCGTTATGAGACAACCTACTGCAGAGTATTTGTAGAACTCTTCGACAGTCAGCCGCTACCGTTTGGTTAGTGTGGTGTACCTGGATCAGTGCGTTGTGTCTTGGCTCTGATAGATCAGCCACTAGTTAGCTCTCTCTATATATTGTAGTTCACCGGTCACTTTTCCAAATTGATCTCACAACTCCAAACTCTGGTTCTGCGCAGGTTTCTATACCCGCCGACTATATTTGTAATGGAAATTTGGGTCTCTAAACCCGTACCGACGACCCTGAAGATGTGTCATAATAAAACAACATCAATAAATGTTACACTACTCATTATAAAACCCCAAGAGGGAGTTGGAACCACAACTTGTCCAAAAACTAATATAAAACAACGGCAAATCTTTGAGCAATTACGAAACCCGACCAACAGTACTTAGAATATGATCTCTCGAGATGTGAATTATTCATAATTTAAACAAATAGATCATTCATTGCCTAAAATTTCGAACCTGACAAAATATAATTACCTTAGTAGGTAGTCAGGCAATTTTTACAAGATGAGGCGGTTTTTACAACCGAATTTACTAATTTACTGTAACACAAAATCAAGGCAATCACAGAATTTACTTTTAACTTTCAGAATAATTGAACAAACGATAAGAGTTTTATAGTTACCTTTCGGGTGAATTATTAACTCCTTAACGGTTATTTATCCGTTCCAGGATATTATGTAAATACGGAATTATCTTCCTTCCAAATTAGAAAATAGTTCTCCTTCGTTAATATAATCCTCGCATATGTTAATATGACGAAGATGTTTAATGTTCCTCAAAAATAAATTCAGCCTTGAATTTGAAATTCGAAATGCGAATGAATAATCTGACAAGCAAAAACAAACGTCCCTGATTGGTCGGCCTACCTATGGTTTTTTTAACATCTGAGGCAAAGGAAAGTGAGTCCATACATCCGAATGAACGAAAAAATTCTTGTCAATACGAATCTTTGCGAATAACTACTTTGAATGAATTTTGAACAACTAATATGATCCCCGTAAGCCTAACGTCACCTAAATAATGACGAGACTATAGAAAACGCTCTAACGCGCCCCAATTCAAAAACAAAGTGCAAAAATTCTATACAGAGACCCCCAAGGTCTAATATCGAACTGAAACATGATACAACTTATCAAGACAAGAAACTTTCGTCTGAACTATTTCTTTTTTTTTTTTTTTTTTTTTATAAGTCGCTGGGTATAGAATTTATCACTTTGCCTAAATGTCAAACTTAATGCGAAACGGAACGTAATGTCACTTGTCAGATGACGATGTTGACTTTGACAAATTGATAAATAAACAATGCTACAACAGCCATAGATAACATTTCGTAACACATAAAGCCACATCGGGCGGTAT
The DNA here is from genome assembly GCA_955850985.1 of Elophila nymphaeata. Classification (NCBI taxonomy): domain Eukaryota; kingdom Metazoa; phylum Arthropoda; class Insecta; order Lepidoptera; family Crambidae; genus Elophila; species Elophila nymphaeata. The sequence continues at coordinate 20,002,662 of OY039084.1, read as the reverse complement.
AGGCCATGCAGTGCCCTTAAATAGTGACAGGTTACCAGCCTGAAAAAGAGGCACCAGACCTGGAAAGTAACTATCCTTCAGCAGTCCGGCTAAAATAAAATACTATTGTCGTCGAAAAGTAAATATTGTTAAAATACGGTTTTTATTTAAACAAATATTAATAACGATACGAGATGACAAAGTTCAAATTCGGAGAGAACACATCAAAATCTAAGAAATGGTCCATTGTTAAAGCTTCCGGAAAATGTTCGTGGTGAAAAACTGAGGAAGGAAAATTATATATCAAATGGCTCTCGCCGATCTAAATCTTACGGCTTATCGAAGGATAAGTCTGGCTTACCTCTAGACATCTTACACGGTTGAAAACTATCCATACCTATTTCTTGTGATATGAATACAAATTCTTAGATATGAATTGATAAATAAGAAGAGTGGAAATCTTAGAATTTATTACATTTAAGTACCGTGCGTGTGCCGGGTACGTCATGTCGAGAGGGGCAGGAGAAGTGATTGGGACTTATAATCCAGGTGCTGCTTTAACTCTATAACCGTACCCATCAAAGGCTTTAAGTAACAGTACCCAGGGGTACTGCAGTATCCCAGTAAATAAATGTTTTTTACATAATTATTATTATACACATTTATTAATAATCAACATAGATAGACTTTCATGACACTTATTACAGTCTCACATAATAGTATTAGGCCTAAATAAAAGTGACTTATTTTAACTGTTTTGGCAAATCTTTGTCTGGGGCTCTAAAGAAAGGAAAATTTGTCTAAAAAAACATCGTCCAGATTTGATCCTGAAGCGACTGGACCGGTTTTTCCCCTAATATACCTCCAATTTTTTATTACATGGAGATGCAAATGGTACTGGAGCACCTTACTCGCATTTTTCCACGACCAAGAGGACTCGCGCCCGTTGGACGGTTTGACGTAACCATTCATCGCGTACGCGGTAGCGCAAAAAAATCCGTTGTGAAAGTAAGAAGTAATCGCAAATTTTCTAATATTTTTTTATTTGTACCCCAGAGAATATTTTTTTATTTGTACCCCAGTGTCCGCAATGTTTGCGCACGCACACACAGATGGTTTCCACACCGTGTTGCGGCGACGCGTCGCATCGTTGATGCTGCGTGCGCGTGGGAGCACCAACAGCATCCTGAATGTTCTGAGCGATAAGCCAGACTGCTTCCTTCTGCGACACTGGGTTCAAACACAAGTGCGTGTGCCGGGTGCCCCCGACCGAGGCAGGTACTTAAATTAATAGTCTTATCCTTTTTTATTTTTTTATTTTTATTTTATCTATTATTAGTATCTATTATTTTACCTTTTCAGTGTTATTTCTTTATTTGTAATTTATTGTAATTATGTTTTAATTTTAATTCAATTTCATTAATTAATTATGTTATTAAGAATTTATGGACACTCGCTGTCTGAAATAAACTGATTTTATTTATTATTTTATAGTACGGTTCAAGGTTAAGGTCACAGCACACTTATCAGTTCTGAACAATACCGTTTCATTTTCTATGAAAGAGAGCTGCGCTATTACAGTATAGATATACGAAAATTTATCTATATATTTGTAAAGAAAATAGATTTCTTTCAGTTTGAATTTCGCTTTGGTAAAACCGAAACATTCGTACCATACTATTTGTTATATGGTACGAATGTTTCGGTTTTACCAAACGAGCTACGACAAGAATATAATGATTATGATGACTAGATCTTAGCTAAAGAAAGAGCACTTAATAATACTTTGAAATCACATCACTATAACAAAATACACTATGATAAAAAAAGAAAGAATAAAGAATTTAAGATTGGAGATATGCTATATGTAGAAAATGGAAACAAACTTAATATGAAAAAGCTAGATGAATTGAGAATTAGAAGCAAGAAATAGTAAATTGTAAAAAAAACTCTGCACTAGGCTAGCCTGTACGAGGTTAACTAATAGATAAGAAATAAAATCGGGAGTGGTCTCCCCTTGACTTTCTCGTACCTATACCGAAAACGACTCAAAAGTTGATGATGATGATGATAGAAACCTTATATTTTGATGTCATACATGCATGTTAAATTTTGGTCACCCATCCGAGTACTTACCGCGCACTTGGTTGCTTAACTTTCGTGATCGACGACTAAAAAGTTAATAGAAACCTTATATTTTGATGTTATACAAGCGTGTTAAATGTGGTTGTAATAATTTAAAGCCTACTCGAGTTATCGTGCTAACGCAGAGACACACACAGACATAATTCCAAAAAGTGTAAATCCGTCAAAATCTCGAGGTCGACTTTTTTGACGATTATAAGACTTCCTCTATACCACGTATACGAGATAGTAAGAAATATTAATACGGAATGAGAATCTCCTTCTTTTCTGAAGTTTGTTAAAAATTCAGAACCTAGTCAAAATCAAAAAGCTTTTTTTAATAAACCTTGTTAAATACTTTTAAATTCACAAACGTATTGGTCCTTCAAACCGGATGCTGGTAGTAAAAGACTATACTTCCCCTCACAAAAGTAGTATCAAAATGTTGTCTTTAACACGAAATGCCAATCAAAACTTAAGCCAATTTACATTGTTTTTAAGCCTAACTGAATGCCAGAACGAAATAAAATTTCACGTTGGCGTAGCCTGGATTATTTAAGTACTTTATCATAAGATTTGGATGAATTTCATATAAATCTTGACTTCAATATTGTTTAGGCACTTAAGTATTAAGCTGTCGGATTGGATTGCTTAAAGTTAGCGATGGGCCTGTTGTAGGCAAAGATAAGTTGAATATTTTATAAGAACACTTAATTTAACATGGCTTATAAAATAATACAAAAGGAAGAAAAGTAAACATTTTAGTTAAGTATATCTGCTTTCAGCTCAAAGCTTATAAAATCACTGTTCTCCGATTGAATGGTTCGCCCGAAATACTTCTAACTAAGCGATGCCAGTATTGGTTTGAATAATTGAATGGTAGGAATCTTTTGTTTGTAAGTTCAGGGTTAATACAAATCGGATGTGATGAACGGGAATATTAAGTTTATTTGTAATTCAATCTTATATTTTATAGATGTTTAATGTCTTATCTAGTATCTATTGTCCAAGAGTTAATTGATAGTTAACCCTTAATTTGGCAACGAAATAAAAGTTGTAAATGCATAATTTTGATGAATGTTAGGTGTCAAGGGTATCCTAATAAGTCCTAAAAAAATATGTCAAAAAATCCTATATTGCCCACAGCTGGGAAAATTCGTGTCCGCCACAGCGGACATTGCCAAAGACGTCACAATTGACGGGTTGATATGTATGTCCGCTGTAGCGGGCATTGCCAAATAGTAGATGAAATAAAAAAAATCATTTTTTTTTGTTTTTTATTATGAAATATCACAAAAAGATAAACAATTATTTTTGGCAAGTAAAAAAAAGAAATTATGTTAATGTTTAAAAGGTGTGAAAGTCTAAAGAACAATTTCTTGGATATATCCCAGTGATGTAGCAACGTCGAGTTAGGCACTTGATGCTATAATTTGACTCATTTAGATCTTGCAAAATCGGGGTCACAGGCCTAAAATCAGACAAAGCAAGTAATGTTGGACTTTCAGATGGCTGGTTTTCGATTTCATCGTTATCAGATAAGCTCATTTTTAGATTGGCAAGAGAAGAAGCGATAGAGGGTGCCGTAGAAGAATAATTTGAGTTAGTTGCAGCACATTCAAGCTTTTCAGACTCCGAATCGGATTTATCACTTGCGTCTGAGGAAGCGTATTCTTTAGGGACTAAAGCCAATATTCTTGATGCATGCACAGGCTGTTGACAAGCGAAAAACAAAAAAAAAATAAGTAACCCCCCATAACCGCAAAACAAACCAAATTTGACGATGTTCGCCACAGCGGACAAAGTTATTTTTAAGAGTATTTGTATGTAATTGGCAATGTTCGCTGTGACGGACAAAGAGGTTAAGCGTGTAAAAAATCACTAAAACACGTTTAAAATATTAGGTATTTCAGCTAAACATTATCACATACGTATATTCTAATACAAATTAAAAAAAACAATGAGTTTTTATTCGCAAAAACATTGAAAAAATAATTATTTTACCTTGTCAAAAACAGACGACCACTTCCTCGTCGGCATTTTGTTCACGATTGACAGATATAGTATTGTCAATGTAATATTTTACTTTCTACCACCTTTTTTATAGACTGGCCCAGGAATAATCGTGTAGAATGAAATAAAATAATGTTTACAACGCACAACATTTTTTTTTAAACATTATGTCCGCCCCACCGGACAAATTCAAATTAAGGGTTAATGATACTTTATAAAAATAGGGACAATGTAAGCTTGAAAATATTGTTTGGATATAATGACTTGTTCTGTTCAAAAAGGAGAAAACATGTTATCCACGAAGTCCCCAACTCAAAAACTGTCAATCGGTTGAAGAAATCTGCATCCAAATCGAGTTGCAAGATTCCATCCGAACAAACATACATTGCAAGTTAAATAAATGCTTTTAAAAATTTGTTTGCCGACGTCGTCAGCGGGCATTTTGAAACGTTGGTCAATAAGAAGCAATAAATTAAATGTCGCTATCGTCGCCGCTGCGTAGCCCGCAGTTTTTGTAACCGTGGTCTTAAGGAGAGACATCAGTCCTATTTTATTGTTTTTCTGTAGGTGGAGAGTACTTTCTCGGGATGATCTCAACAAATTCGAGCATTTAATCCGCTGAGCCCTAATCCTAATCTGCCTTTCTTAAACATTACATCTAGATAATTTCCTGAAACGGATAATTCATTGCAAGCGCTCAAATCTCTACAAACGCCATAAATTAATACAATCATCTTAGTGCCAGTGAAATGAGTAGAACCTTGTTGAATTTCGTCCGTCTTCTTGGAGAATGAATTAATTAACCTGAGCCTCTAGGTATAGCAAACTTATAGGGCTCATGGCTGTTCAATTCATGAGCGTAAATGTAAGTTATTGGCGCTAATTAAATGGACCTAAAGACCTGTTTCACGTTAAGATATCATGAAGGAGTGAGCTGTACATCAAGAGGTCCAGAATCCTGGGATGGACAAAAGTTTGTATCATCATCATGTCAGCCGAAAGTCCAATGTTGGACATAGGTCTCTCTCAATTATCTCCAACCCATTCGCTACTGCACTTCCCGCATCTAGCGGCTATTAAAGTCTTTGTAAACACAAAACAAAAATATTATATAATTAACGCTTAATAACAAGCTTTGTAAATGCTCCTAGCAAATTGGGTCTAAGATAATGACTAGATCCGTTTCCTGTTCTGATGTTCGGTCGCCATTGCTACTGTATGTACTGTGACTGTGTTTAACTGTGTATCTAAATAAATCCAGTTTAATCTATTTGGCAATTCATTTCTCCAATCAACTCTCCATCTCGTCCACCAACTCTACGTCTCTCGGTACGTCGCCGAAATTCAACGAACTTTCCGCTTGAACAGTTGCCAGTCCTTTGTTTATGTCGACTTAGGAAAACATATTTGCTGTAATCCTCTCAAAACCACTTAAGCTGTAAGTTTTTTGAACAATGCTGGTGTCTTCTTTGCTGTAAGTCTACAAAAAACGAGTATTTTTGATGCATTTGTTGCTTACGCCATTCTAGCGGTCAGCAGCCATGTCGTTTTTCTGAGCAAAATGTTCAAACAGAGGCTTACGCGTGTGGGATAAGTTTTTTTTTTAACTGAAGACACTAAAGACACTATTATCACGTATAATCGATATGCGTGATAGCAGTATCTTGTTTGTTTGTTTTGTTTCTATTTTAATTTCTAAATATTATGCTGTTATATAACGTTATTCACTGGGTTATTCTGATACCAACACTATGGATTCCGGTCCGAAATAAATTTATTTTATTTTATTTAATAACATCAATGCAAGATAAAACCTCACTGTAGCTTATTCTATTAAGGTTCTCTTAATTTAAAAACTCAGGAGTGGTCTCCCCTTGACTTTCTCGTATACCGGAAACGACTCAAAATTTGATAGAAACCTTATATTTTGATGTCATACACGTATGTTAAATTTGGTTGCAATAAGTTAAAGCATGCTCGAGTTATCGTGCTAACGCACAGAAACACACACAGACATAATTCCAAAAAAAAAAATTGCACTCAGGAGGTCCAAAACGTGTAAATCCGTCAAAATCTCGAAGTCGAATTTTTTGATGATTACAAGACTTCCTCTATACTACGTTACGAGAAAGTAAAAAGTATGTCATTTACAACCGTAGATTGAGAGTAGAGTATAGATAAGTCATCGGCGTACACCTAAGCGAGATAGCAATGTATCTACATACTATACCTATAGCTACAACAATAGACTAAGTATTGAAAGAAAGAAAGAAAGAAAACATATTTATTAGAAGCATTAATAAGCATAACATACACATAGAAACACAAATAAAATCAATATAACAAAAATGCAACTAAATGGTCGACACTCAGCCTTATGCCGCGACATTAAAATGCCTCGGCGCTGATTTTCAGTGGGACCATAAAAAAGAGAGAAAGGACGCTACATACGGACACAGATAAATAGAAAATAATGGAATAAATATGTAATATTAATACGATACGAACTAAATAATAATATATAAAAATAATTATACATAGAAACTTTACTTTCAACATGGACCTACAATATCAATTACTAAACTAACACAATAACAAAAATAAAACATTAAATCAATATTAAAATTAAATTCAAAGTGATTGTTGGATATTCAGATTTGTAATTCAAAAATAAATTTTCTTTGTTGATTTTTAAACGAACTAGTGTTATTACAATTCCGAATAGGCGGAGGTAAATTGTTCCAACACTGAAGCAGCAGCAGGCTAGTATTGGCTTATAAACAACAATTCACCATTACTACAAACGAAATCACACAAAATACAGCGTATTAGAATGATTAGATTGTTAAAACTGACATAAAATCACTTAAAATGATGAGAAATATCAAAGCATAGCAACATAAAAATCCGATACGCAAACAGAGACAAAAAAAAATGTTTTGTCCTGCTCTCCCGTATATTATATCAGACATATAAGCTTTCTCACTCTAATAATTATTATTCTTTAGTAGCTCATCTATACTCTATTCTCAATCTACGTTTACAACATCTAAGAAGTTCTAAAGATAATAGTAATATTATAAAAACTAGTATAAACTCCTTGCAGGTTACGTCGGGCCAAATAGTTTCGACTGAGGTGGTTACAGCGTTTTATAAATCCATATAAAATACTTGTTTGCTGTTAGCCACAAAAACACTGGTAAGTGAGTAGCTTTTGCGTAATGAATATTTTAATGGTCTCGTAGGCATCCCGTGACCACGAACGCTGCAAATCCGTAAAAGATGTTTTATTTACAATTAAACTTTTTTAAAATTAAAAAAATATTTATTATTTAAAAAGTTTTTTGGCTCTGGTGAACATTAAAATTTTATGTTTTGAGGCTCACAGCAAATACGTTTGCCTACGTCGATGTGTACGATAATTTATTATTTGCATGTTATCTACTAAAAATGCATCAGTTTTGACTGTATCATTTCAGTGTAAATTGCAACAGCAACTATACAGTTTATACCTACGCACAAACATTTGTAGGTATATGATATTATTACGCAAAGAGACGATAAAATCTTCTCGGTATCACTAACCTTCTCGTCGATGTAAAACTCATCCTACAATTTCCCAACATCAATAGAACGTAAACTCCCATGTATTAACCACATATGCTTCTTCTAACAGATATTTCGTTTTGCGTCTGCGGATAAGTTTAGAGTTTCACCCAGTTTAGTAAATAGCTGAGAAAGCGAGCTTTGATGTCTGAGATGTGGCTTGGGATACTTTTCGTTTGCATTTGAAAGTTTTCAAGATTCTAAATAGATTTTTAAGGCGAGTATTTAGTACTTTCCAACTTATTTGTGCGCAATGATGAAATATGTAAAATGTGTACCAAAATTAAATTCGTGAGTGAAATTTGAACATAAACTAGCATGCTTACCTGTATACATAATATTATTAATAGCTGGTAGACCTGTATGTAGGGTCTTATGGGTCGTATGACGTTTCATATTTCAGCGGTGAAACAGTTTGATGTGTTTCGGATTAAAGGGAAAGGGGTTAATTTTTCGTTCATTTTCGCCTTTTATTCGGTACCTTTCACTCAAAATGAAGTGTCTGAACCCAAAAGGACACAAGCGCTGAATGAATTAATTATTGAACCGATGCAATTATGTTGCATATTAGCATTTAGCATCTTTCACTTCCACTCGGAATAATAATAATAATAATAATATATATTTCCACGCTCACACCAATTATCTAGCCCAAAGTAAGTATCATTAAGAACTTGTGTTATGGATACTAGATAACGGACTTTTTTTTTTTTTTTTAAATATACATAATATATTAGATATTTTTATAAATAAACTTAAATAAATATATAAACAACCATGACTCGTCAACAAATACTCGTGTTCATCACACAAATATTTGCTGCTACCAGGACTCGAACCCGGACCGCTTGATGTGTAGGCAGCTATACTGACCACTCCACCACGACGGCGTGAATGAACGATAAATGAACAGTATGAACACTGAGTGAACGTTCACTCGGATTCGGTCATTTTGTTTTGAGTCTTGTAGAAGAAAACGCGGCAAAATGGTCTTTTTTCGACGACGTACTGAAAGAAAAGAGGATATGAATGTTCTTTTCTATTTCATGTGGTCTAATATAGCAAAGACAGCAATGAGCAGCAGCCTGCACCATGTGGAAACTGATAGTGCGTGGTCGTGATCCTCAGCAAACCAGCAAGAAGAAGAACCAACAAACAAGTTAATAACCAGGATAGGTGATACAACTTTAAAACATTTTATCAGACCAATACTTACCATAGATGTTTATCGATAATAAAATTGGAACCTTCGATGTCTGTTTCTGCTCCATTTCACCGCACTCAAAGCTTTTCTTGAACATTGTCCGTAGATACTTCAATTCAATCCATTACTCCCAAATTTATAGCTCTATTGCCTTCAAAGTGCACTCAATAAAATCATTTACTCTCTTCCGCAACTCCAAAACTACTCGGTGGAGGTAATAAATTACATCTGATGCAGTTGGCGGTAGTCCCGAAACAATTTAACTTAATTTTAAGTTATCATTAAAATATGAAATACGGAGGTGAAGTTTGTAACGTGATTTAAAATTTAACAAGTTTTGTTAGCAATTGCCATGGAATTTATTTAAACTACTGCCAATGTACGAAGGTTCAATCAATCTAATATGTGTTTAATTATGTGCATTTCAGATACATTTTACCATAACTACCGGATCAAGTCCCAGACAGTGCGGTGCTCAGCAAGCTGATGCTAGTCACTACTAAGTGCATCTACCGCTTATTACTCAACAAGTACAAAGATATCTACTATATATTTCATTCAATTCATTTATATGTGAAATTCAGGTTAATTTTACAATGATTGGTGTTAAGGTTTATTAGTTTCACTACATTTTTACCTTTGAGGTATACAAATATTTTAGTACAATTGAAAAAAATACACAATTATCATAAAAGTCATAAAAAGTCAAGACTGGTAAATTTAAGTAAATAATTTAAAGTAAAGAAATCAGATTGAGTAATAAGTATAAGGTTTAGAAGCGACGTCAGCTCTAAGCTCCGTAGGTATTTCTACCATATAAAAAGCCTGGGCTGATGATGACGATAATTACTACATAATCATATACAACATGTAAACTAAATAACCAACACCCTGAATACAGGTGGTTTGGGATCGGCTTCCGAGTTGATTTCAATATTTTTTTTTGAAAAAAAAAAACGTTTTTTTTTTTAAATAAGATATTGAAATCAACTCGGAAGCCGATCCCAAACCACCTGTATTCGGGGTGTTGGTTATTTAGTTTACATGTTGTATACATAATTAAACATAATCACTACGTAATACTTAATTTACACTCATGACTGAACTTGGGTCTTGAAGAATTGAAATAGATCACATACTCAAATGGATACATCAAACTGACGTTACCACATCAATCTATAATACACCGTATTACGTCACAGAAAAGGTTTCCTGTCCCTAAAAAGGCACAGTCAGTTACACGAGACTGCAGACAAAGAGGCCTCGATTTGTCAGTCTCATCCTGTACTGTGATTATGTACACTTCGTTTTGTATTCCATATGTTAGGTTTGAAAGCATCAGAATTATGCTACTGGATACGACAAAATAATCCAATGGTTCACGCTGGGTTTCAATAACTTCTCTACCAATAGTTAGAATTGCTAGAACGGACTGGGAACTAACTGGACAGATGTGGAACATTATAGATGACCCATATATGTCCACTTGCTGGCTTAGCTTTCATAATCGTAACAAAGAATGAACGACCATGGTGCCGTCGACCAACTCGAGAAAATTGGCAATTGGTAAACCTTTTGCTGCTATCGAAAAATAGCCGTCGTTCTCAAGGAGGCTTGACGTCAGGCAGGCGACTAGCCATAAAAATCTAAAGCTAATTTATGCACTATTTTCGATATCAAGAGACATACTGCACCGACTACAAATATTTCGAAAGCAGGGTAGGAAAAAGAAAATCGGCATTTTTCTCGGTTTAAACCGACGTAATATTGCTACGAGAATGACAACCTTGACTAAATTTTCAATTAAAGCAGAGTCAAAGTCAAATGACGACTGATTTCCTTTGCGTTTGTAACATGAGTTTACAGTTGAAATGGATATATTTCTCTACTGCACTGCGAGCAGTAACGTTCGACAAAATCGACTAATTTGAGAGAGAGTCGTGCCATAAATTCCATCCCTCATACAAACATGTCTAGTCTAAAGGTAAACATGTCATGTCTGGTATATAAGGATTTTTATCAACTTATATGTGGAGATTTGTTAATGGCTTTTAATTTTTAAGTAAATATTCAATTGTTAATAATGCCGTAAATCTTCCTTAAGGAATAAAATAAAAAATAAAATAAGTAAAGATAAAAAAATTAAGTGAAATTTAAAAAGCAGGTATTTTATACGTTTGACTATGTAGATATCATAAATGTTTAAACTTTTGAAAACGACCACCTTTAGCTTTACACATCTCTCCAAACGTCCCGGTTATCCCGGTTATCTACGGCCGGGTGCGCATTTTCTTACATAACTTTTCAATTCCTATCATTGGAGATCCGAAAATATTTCTCATACCATTTAAAACCATAGTGATCATTCTTCATAACAAATCATTCTACATAACTTCATAAAACATAATCATTGAAATTCATAATATCATTAATCATACATTTTCAGGCGAGTCTAGTGTTTTATGCACCTACATGGCTGGGTGATGGGTAGGTTAGGGTTATTTTTGTTATGACCAGGCGGAGTGCACTGTTTTTGTAAGCAACAAGGTAGTAACAGTATTAATAAAAAAAATATAATTACTAACTGTTATGAGCTCCGTTGGTAGTAATAAAAATGTATGAATAGAAAAAGTATGAAAAATTATAAAGAGTGATTATTATGAACACAAATCGGTAGTAAGACAAAGAATAGGATTTAGAATATAATGTGAGCCAATATGGACCCTCTATGGCCGCCCGTACCACATCCAACGAAATCGAGGCGGCTGTATTCACTAAGTCTGCTTTTAGCAACTCGATAAATCGATGAGGTTTTGGGCAGGCCTTCTCCTCCAAATATTCCATAAGCAATAATCGAAAGGATTAAGATCAGGACTTCTCAAGAACTCAGGGTCAATCTTCAGATGTGATAAAATCGGTTAAATTCACGTCTAACCAGCGCTGGGTTGATTTGGCTTTGTGCGCTGGTTCTGAGTCTTGCTGAAATATCCATTCAATTTTCTCCGTTGAAAGTCCAACAAATTTTCTGCGTTATTTTTAATTGTTTTAGCAAGTTAAAAATCTCGTCAGGTGTTTTTCTTACTTTTATTTGTGTAACGCAATCACTGCGGATTGATTCTCTGTGGTACCCCACTTCATCAATACACAGCTGTGCATGTGTTAAATTGAAATGAATAATTATCATCATCATAGAAGCCTTTATACTTCGACCCATTTCTGGGACACATTCCTTTCCTTGTCATCGAAGGAGGATTAGGCACCTCGTTTTCCCAATGCGGATTGGTGGACGGAGTACAAGGTGATCAACACTCCTTTGCTGATCCATTAGTCGCCTTCTACGATACCCATTGGACGATGGATATGGAGTGATGCTATTCTACTCTGCCGGCATCACATGGCTTATGAATAGTATAGTATAAAACTATATTTATATTATATTAAGTAGGTTTATACTGTTTTATGAATAATATACAACCTACTAAATATAATGATATCAAATGCAGCCATCTTATTTCTTAGAAAATACCCTCATATAAGTTGGGAAGTTGGGACAAATCTTATGGCAAGATTAGGCATAGTAATAAATGAACTGATTTGTCAATCGATATTATGTCCACTGTCAACTTCATGCTTGCAGCTGCTCAGAAAATTTAATCAAGAATTTGGCTTTCACATCTAGTATTACCTATTTCTACAATGAGATCCTTCCTGATTTTACAGCGGCCGATATATTACGCAACACGCAAATAGAAATGGAGGTTGTAAAAACTCCGAATTTCTCTCTGGGAGGCCACAATCGCAAACTGTACGTGTTTTTTTATGGTTGTTTAGCTTATATTCTTTGAGTGCTTTTTCGTATAAAATTTTGGGTTGGCATCTTGTGTCATATATTAAGGTCAGCGAAAGACCTTTAGTTTCTAAAATAACTTGCTGAAATAGAATTCGGTATAAGCTAAAGTAGCAGGCTGTGTCTTTGTTACAAAGAGTTGTTCGAAAACTTGTCGACGATGTTTCGTGATATCTTATTTTGGGATGAATAAAATTATTTTTAGTGTTATATCACTTCATTCGGTAGAACAGAAGAGTAGTTTAAATTATGTTGAATTAGGTTACTCCGCGACCACCCTGCAAATATCCAGGCGACGAATAAGAATTAAAAATGCCACTTCTTTAGAAGTTAGAGGTTTATAAAAATTATATTCTATGTGTATAAAAATGAATACTGACTGACTGATTGACTGACTGACATATCAACGCACAGCACAGATCCAGGGGTGCACTAAGAAAGGATTTTTGGAAATTCACCCTCTAAGGGGGTGAAAAGGGGGTGAAAAGTTAGTATGGAAATCCGTCATTTTTAAAGTACAACCCATAAAAATTGGTACATGGCCTTTCAGTTACAAATTAAGAAAGAGTTATTTTAAGATTTTTGGAAATTCAATCCCTAAGGGGGTAAAATAGGGGATGAAAGTTTGTATGGAAATCCGTCATTTTTTAAGTAAAATCCATGAAAATTTGTAGTAATAGTGCGCTTGGGTTAGAAGAAATAATAAGAAAATTTAAATGCTACCCGAAGTAACTATTCAACGCAGACGAAGTCGCGGGCAAAAGCTAGTATAAATATTTAATTTATATCTGCTCTTAGTGTTTACAAAAACAAATAATCCTAATTAATAAGACGCAAAAAATTATAATATTACAACTGATACGAGGATAACGTACTAGTATAAACAGCTGCCTGCGTCTTTCACCCCGAAGAATTAATCTAGTGATACTGTTAACATTTAAACATATACATAAGTAGGTAAAATACAGTAAAATATTACAATACTTATGTATTTCTTCGTTAAGTACAAGTAAAAAGAAAAGAAAACCTATATTTTATACCGACATTTAAATTAAATGCATGCATGTTTATGGCGTTTGTGATTGACGCTTTTCTAGAGCTGTCTGATGTGCGATCGTAGTGCATATTTTGGACTTGTTAGGCTGTGTAAGGGCTGTTATATGTGCCTTCCAAAACGCAATGTTTTGGAGGGCACATATAACAGCCCTTTATGTTTACGAAGAATTGTGTACATGATAAAAAGGCGACAAATAATTGTAGTATAGTAACATTTTGCGAACTGGACATTTTAAGAATTGGACATTCTGCGATTTGGACATTCTGCGAACTGGACATACTGCAAACTGGACATATTGCGACCGTTGGACATTTTGCGAATTGGACATTTTGGGCCTAAACCGATCCGATTTGGTTACGTGCTTCCGTTAAGTTGACGCCTGGTGGACGGCGAGGCGATACGGTTACGATCCCTTTCGAAGTTGATATGTGTACGAAGTTACATATATAATTGTAGGTATATGTATCATGTTTACATACCTTTGTGAATTTCAAAGTATGTCAGCTATTGGTTAAATACCTTCAACATAAAGAAAAAGATGTAACAATTTTGTCTTAACTTCTAAAAAAGGCCAATATGAACCGATGCCACATATTTATAATACCATGGTAAACAACTAAATGAATGAACAATCTACACAATTTGCCATCTATGTAAAATAATTAACGCCCAATCAATGATTACCCAACCACAATCCCATAGCCATACATGTTCTCTCAATTACATTACATTGCAACCGGATGGTCAATTCCCACAGCCCTTTCTCCTAATAGAGCCCGGAATAAGTGAAAGTAACGAACAACAAACAATTTACGGAACATTGTTACTTAGGCCGTATTATTCAGGACCTGGAGAAAACATAAAATATGTCTTCGTAGATTTTTTTCTGTACAAAGTTTTTATTTTCAGAAATATCATTTTGGAAGTGAAACTTCTTTAGAATCGTTGTGATTTTAAAAATTCGATGAAACGTAAATGCAACACGAAAATTTTTTTCAGTCCCAGATGTGAAGATTTTTTGTGTTGTGCTATATTAAATTACATTAAATTTAATTGTTCATGGCTAGGACAAAATATTACAGCTTCTTTTCTTACAATCATCAAAACGTTTCTTCCTAATTACCCAAAACATAATTATTCAGACACGAAATTAGAACAAATAGATTTTTTTACACACATATTTAAGGTAAATAATTATGTTGTTACAAATAATAAGTTAAACCGAGCGCTGACAATGTAATTTTTTAAAGTTTATTGTAAGTAATTGTAATAATTATTATTATCGAAATTAAATGACAAACATAAGTTAATAAGAAAATTTATAAGAAGACGACTAATACAATACTGATTGTATTATGAAATAAATTATTATCGATTATTCATTTCTATTCATAATTAATGTCCTTGCGACACAATGTAGATTACACATTTTCCCAATTTCAAAATGTTTATAAGGTAACAATAAATGGTACGGTAGATTGAGTTAAAAATGGACACGTTGTATTACTACAAGAACTCAAGAGAAACTCCAAATTATTATTGAGATCCAAAACAGTTCGTTTTATTCCGACATTTTTGCAATCTTAATACCTTGTTCAATAAAAAGTATACTGTGTATGTAACAATTTTTACTTTCTCGTATACTTATAGAGGAAGTCTTGTAATCGTCAAGAAATTCGACCTCGAGATTTTGACGGCTGTACATTACACGTTTTGAACTTCCTTGAGTCCAAAAATATTTTTTTTTGGAATTATGTGTGTGTGTGTGTGTGTGTGTGTTTGTGTGTGTGTGCGTGTGTGTGTGTGTGTGTGCGTGTGTCTGTGTGTGTGTGCGCGCGTGTGTGTGTGTGCGCGTGTGCGTGTGTGTGTGCGCGTGTGCGTGTGCGTGCGCGTGTGTGTGTGTGTGTGTGCGTGCGTGCGAGTGTTTGTGTGTGTGTGTGTTTGTGTGTGTGTGTGTGTGTGTGTGTGTGTGTGTGTGTGTGTGTGTGGTGTGTGTGTGTGTATGTCAGTGTGTCTGTGCGTTAGCACGATAACTCGAGTATGCTTTATGTGTAATAAAGAGTATCGATCTACATCATAGAAATATTACTATCATTTTAAAGTATAACCTTTTACCGTTAAAAGTTGTTTGTTTGTGTCAGTATAAATGGTATAAGAGTCGAAGGCTGAAAAAATTTAGGCCGAATGTTAGCACAGATTAAAAATGTTCAGTAGGTCAACTGCGACTGATTGTGAAAGAACTGGCGAAGTTGAAGGTCGAGAATTGAACACTGCAGCTGAGGCGACAGAAAAAGCTTTGAAAAAATTCTATTGTGTTTTATGCAAACGCTCTCTCGATGGGGGGCTTTCACATGGCACCAATACACCAATAGTCTTTTTATTTAAATCAGAGGTTTTTTAACCTATCATCATTTATCGGGTCGACGTAATTTGTTCACTAATAACCCTATAGCCTCACTATAATGTTAACATTAGCTTCTGAATCGATTACAATGAAAGTTCGGCAGATCTCCATTAGGGTTAGTAGCACGCGAGTGTCTTGCCCGCGTTGAAAGCATCTTTTGGTTATGGTGGCTGTTTACCACCAGGCAGGCCGTATACTTGTCTTCCAGTAATTCGACATAAAAAAAAATAATATTTTAATATTGACTCAAAGTTAATTGAAATATACCATGAATAATTTTATACCTGAAATCGAGTTTATCTGATAATAAAGTTTACAAAAACAGTGCGATATAAAAAAAATACATAACGACATCACACAATGATTTATTTTAAAATAAAAATGACACAAATTGATTTATGAAATCAAGCACTAAACAGAAGAAAAGTTTGTTGTTGTTTTAAAATATAATTATTATAAAAAGTTATCCTACTGCCTCTGACTGTTCTATGGAACTGTTCGCTTAAGAAAGACTCTATTGTCAATTAAAGTCTACGAGAACTCTCAAAGCTCCCCAACATGTGGAGAGCCTTCTCGGATGAAGATCAATTGCCCGAGGAACACTTATAGCGTTGGCAAGATTGATTTTTTAAACAAAGGAAATCTGGGCACATTAATAGTTGTATAGAATATTATTTTCCTTTTCAGTGTGTTTTGAGTACTGGAGTAATTCGCTAATGAAGTGTTTTTTTTAATTACTTTATTGGGTAGTATTCTGAGGGTTGTGTAAATTACGTGTTTAAAACCCCTTTCTGTGAATCAGGTATATCGATACCGTTACCGAAAATACGCAGTAGTATGTAGATATTGAAGACATACCTATTCTACACTCATTTTATTTCTATTTTGTGTGTCCATTCGCTCGAGGCCCGGAAGATATTGCTTTGCAATAAGTATCTTTGTTTTCATTTTTCTCCGGTCAAAAATAAAATAATCTTCCGCACAATACAGACGAGCACCTTCCAATTAACGAATTGAAATTTAATTGATTCTATTCCTTGCGACAAACTCCACAAAACTTGTAACAAAAGGAATGAAAAGTTCCTTGCTTGTTTCCAGCAATTAAAAATTAATTACACTGAAAACAGGAATCGTAATGAAGGTTTTCGGGCTCAAAGCGGAGGAAATGTTTTGTTATGCTCCAGTAATTTGTTCGGGTGTTCGGTTATCGCATATTCTTCGTACACGGACATTTTTACGTGAAATATTTGCGCGGTTTTTTATTGTTTTTGGAGACCTGGCTATTTGTTTTGGGGTATTTGTGCCATAGACTTTGTATATAGACTTATCGGCGCTAAGTAAAATGTGGGTAATAGGGGTTAAAGTATGAAATTGCCGATTTTTTCCTCATTATTCATTAGTGTATAATTCCTTTAATACAATAGCTATGTCCATTATTCTTTTTTTATTTTAAACTTCATTACAAGGACATATATTTATGTATCAAATTTTTTTGTTATTATTTCACTAGAAATACAACTTCCAAAATACCTCGTTCTAAGAGGTGCCCGTCTCCGTTATAAAAATATGAATATTTTTTTACAGGTATAAATTTTCAATTTTTATCTCTAAGCATCCTATAGCTTAATGTTGTCTAAACATATCCACAAAATTACAGAAAATTCAGATTTGTGGTTCCTTAAAAAATGGCAAATATGTTTGTATGGAGAAATGAATTTTCGTTAAATTCACTATACAAAACGGCAATTTCATACTTAAATCCCTAATATAAAGCCGCTGCTTCATTAGAAAGCACGCTGTGCACGATGTACGTGCCCACGTTAGCTGCATCTATCCGCTTTTTGCCGCAGCTCCATTGCAGTGTACGCTGTGCCCGATATCCACACCAACGTTGCATGCATGTATTCTCTTGACCGCCCACGCAGGTTGACGTTGTGTCACTAATAAAATTACGTGGGCGTGGAAATCGTGCATAGCGTGTGCCGCTGTGGAGTAGCGGCTTTAAGTCCACGTGGCATTTCCACTAGTTATAAAATTCAATACACAGATAAGATCACGAATACAACACCTGCATGGATTGACTCACGCAGTTCAACGCAGCACACGCTAAGCACATGGCGCACTCGACGTAGCCGTGGGCGTGTTTCAACAATCGTGGCCCGGATGGATCCACTCAAGTACCGTGCATAGCTAGTGTGTGTGTAGCGTGGGCAGCATTGACATGTGTGGGTGACATATCCGATACACGCGTGTACCAATGACGTCATTTCATGCGCAGAGTATCCATGGCTTGCTGTGAATGTTATCACTACCATTTCTATACAAAGCGCAGCTTAACACAGGTGCGGTTTTACCCTCCTTGAGAATTGCAAAACGTACAGATTTCATTCTCTAACAAAGGATAAATTTTATTTGTCCTTAATTGTAATGACAAAGGGAAAATATAAAGTTGAAAATATATTTTTCATTTGCCTACAATGTAAACAGAATGTTCTGATATTTTCGTTTACAGAAGTTTTTAATTAACGGATGGACCACCTGAGTATTAATTTCATTGGAACGAAAATAACGTACGAAATATTGTTGTTAGAATTGGAATAGCCATTTTGTCGAAAATTCGACAAATGTTACATATTACTACTTATCGCTTTATACCTTGAAGAATAAAACAATTAAGAGACACAAAAACATTCATTTGTAGAAACGGTTTCGAGCGTTTACTGCAAACAAAACGAGATGTACCAATCAGAGCGAATACCGGCTAAGCCAAAGTACACCAGTTCAGGCACGTACGTAAAGGGCCTGTAGTCACGTCTACAGTCCTCGCACGTTTCAGGTAGTGCAGGTTTTTTTTATATGGTTAGCGGACAAGCATACTGCCTGCCTGGTGGTAAGCAGACACCGTAGCCTATAGACGCTTCCAACACTGACGTGACACACGCACTGCCAACCCTAATCCCCTTACCTGCCCCGTGGAGATCTGGAAACCTTACTCACCAATAGAACAACAACACTATAAAATAATAGTTAAAAAAAACTAAAAACACGGTTTTATATTTGATCAGACTAAAAAGTGAAAAATAACTTTTTAGTATAGAAACTAACTGATGAACGAAAAGTATAATTTTTATACAACATGTAAATTAAATAACCAACACCCTGAATACAGGTGGTTTGGGATCGGCTTCTGAGTTGATTTCAATATTTTTTTTTAAAAAAAGGTTTTTTTTGTTGAAAAAAAAAAACAAAAAGTACCTAGAAAATATTGTACTTACAACATTTTCTGGGTACTTTTGTTTTTTTTTTCAAAAAAATTAAAACTTTTTTTTTTAAAAATTATTGAAATCAACTCAGAAGCCGATCCCAAACCACCTGTATTTAGGATGTTGGTTATTTAATTTACATGTTGTATAGAGAAAAGCGTGGGGTGCTCAATAACATTAGTTCTTGAAAATATTCGATCGGTACAACTAAATTGAGCACCCCACGCTTTTCTCTAAATAATAATATTTTTTTTATAAAATGGGTTGATTTTTATGGTCCATTACTTCACGATCGGCCCACGACATGATACACATGCATAGGACGTTATGTTACAGCTTACATAACGTCCTATGCACGTCAATTCGTATGCTTGTAGTATTTTATGAATCTTAGCGTTCGTTTAGGGTTCATGCGACGACGACGCAGAGCTCTCAAAAGAGAAAATTATACTTTACAGCCAAAGCTATTCTACTAAATTTCCTTTCACGAAAACTATTCTAATGAAATAACACAAGATTACGCCCCATTTGCAGCGGCACGTTAAAAGCAGCCGAGCTCCGCGGGAAACCAACACGCGAAATATGCGAAAATAAGGGGAAACAAAGGAAGTTCTTAATAAATTATTTCTTGGAACCTAATTCAACGAACCGTGAGAAGGCTTAATGTGTTGTAGAGAAGAACAATGCCTTTTAAAAGTGTATATTAATAAATCAGAAACGCAAAAAAACGCAGATCACTGAGTGAAGTGGTATCTCAAAGTTGGAATTATATGCAGTTGTTATTGGATTGTTTTAAAAACACAAAAGCTTTTGATGCTTACTTTAGGAATATTCTACAACATACTACTTTCTGGAGTAATTTTTATCTTACAGAGATTGTAGAAAATACACTGAAAGTATATAATTATTTTTAATTTCGGTTTATTTTCTGATTTTATAAAAATGTTTAAACGCAATAATAATTCCATGTTACAGAGATTGTTTTTATTCATTATGATTTTTAATGAGTTAAATGTTACAGGATCTAATTTAAGACTCAAATCTTGTAATAATTTTATAAATAATTTGTAAAATAATGGTGTGAGTTTCAATGTAATTAGTTATTTGAGAATAAATAAGAAAAATGTGACAAGTATTTGTTAATTTATTAGTGTCTTTGGATTGCTGATGTTTAAGAGTCACTTGTCTATAAGTTTACTTAAAGACAAGTGACTTAAACATGGTTTAAGGCTTTTATCTCATCTGAAGATAACAATGTTGGAATGGGTTGGTGGACTGGGAATCTGTAGGGATGTCGGACGCCGACCAGGTGGACTGAAGATATTTTTTATGCTATTTGGTTGTCTGTCAACCAAAAAACCATATTTTAGTTCTTAGGCGATATAAAGGCTTCTAAGATAAAATACAGTTTTAAAAACCGCTGTCATCTATGATTTATCTATTAACAACCTTTTTGTGGCTTGGGAGGATTTTACGTATTGCAACAGTTTTTATTACAGCCAAAGCCATAAATGCAGATTCGACAGTATTACTAAATAACTTATTTTTTGATACAGAGTTATAATCCACATATTTTAATTACAGCATCTATATACTCTCTTAATGCTACTTTGAACACAACATAATTACTGTTCGTAATTCTCAAAACATTAACGTGCGTGTATCGAGTTTCTGTTTTCAACTTCGCATTAAGCTCGTGAACATGTTAAAACCAATACATTTGTTGATTGTTTATTAATGTTAAAGTTATTCGTAATGTTTGTTGTAACAACTCATTAATTCGGGGTTCTTGGTTCACGATAATACGGTCATGTGGTGTGATAATTGTTATCAGGTGATTTTTGTTGTACCTTGTGGTACAAAAATCACCTTTTGTTTTTGTACCACTTACATAACCTATGGACACTTCCAACATTAGGGTGTTTCACGTGCTCTACAAGCATTGCCTTTATATCTTAATCAGCCTCATTACAGCTGGGAGACGTTCACTGTTGGACATAGGCTATCCCAAAGGATCTTCAAACCAGTCCGTCCTGCACTGCCCGCATCCAGCGGCTGACCGCGACCTTTAACAGATAGTCAGTCCACCTTTTGGGGGCCTACCCCTACACTACGTTTACCGGTACGTGGTCGCCACTCGGAGACCTTTCCGCCTCAACAGCCGTCAGTCCTCCTCGCAATGTGCCCTGCCTACTGCCACTCTAGGTTCTTCCAAGGATTTTTCGAAGAATTACAGAGGTAATAATATTTTATTATTATCTGCTATGTTATCAAAAGAATCTACTTACATATTTATTTCAAGTTATAAGAAACAATAATTAAGTAAGACGTTGTCAATATAATTATCACCTATTCATATGATTGGTCGTAATGAATAAGCTCATTAGATATAATTATGCTTGGCTAAGATTATTTGAGTAAACACACCATCAATACCAAAATTAGTTCGGTAACTAATTATGGTAGCAAATAATTAATAAGGTGGATTAATCTATATTTGTAGATATGTGTTAGGAATTAATAATTCACATATTTATTAATTAACTTGCACTCCACCTTCGACTTCGTCCGCATGGATTTTTTTTAAATCAAATTATAGCCCATACTTATCAGGGATAATGTAGGATTCTAAATGTAAAAGAATTTTTCAAATCGGTTCAGTAGATTCGGAGCCTATTCGATGCAAACAAATAATCAGATATTTCTTCTTTATAATATTAGTATAGTATAGTATAATTATACTCTTACATTAAAATTATTGCCATCAGCATTCTGTACTAAGAAACTTGTTTTGTTACAGAAGATGAGGTTACATTGATTTACGGAGAGAGTAGCTCAATATGAGTAGAGATCGTCTAATCTAGAACTGAACGCCCCTCCATTGTCTTACTCTTACATGCACAATCAGAGATGCAACCCACATAAATTAGCTGTAGTCTTTAGTCATTCAGTTCATTCATAGTTAGCACTATCAACTAATACTAATTATAAATAAAACTAATTGATTTTATAATACAAATTTATTACATTAACAATAAAAAAAAACAACAACACTAACTATATAAAAGGAAAAAAAAGGTATAAAAGAAAACTAAAATTATGGAGTGAAATCTAGCGTGGGTTCTTTCCTACTACGTCACTGGGAGTAAAAGGGAGGTAGATAAGGTGAGGAACGATACCGTCCTGTAGGGAAGGCGTGTCCTGGCGGGTAGCAGTTGGGCAGACGGTAGGGTGGACTGGGAGCAGCAACAACGGGAGCAGGAAGTGGGCGGCAGCGTGGAGTTGCAGGAGGAAAGGGCAGTGGTCTTCGGGTGAGGTAGACAGCAGCAGAAGTTCAGATAGATGGTATAGATAGAGTTATCAGTCTAGCTCCATGTAATTTTCAGCGGTGTTAACGCTTTGTTCTGTTGCGGACCCTGACTGTTTCATGGACTACGATCCTCCACGAGGACTGTATGCTTCATCATCACTACATTAGTCAACGAGATGAGGCAGTCAGGGTTCATAGAAACTTCAATTCACGCTATCCGTGACAACACAAATGGGGCAGCACGCTTCGATCACTCATAAAAGGACCGTCAGCATAAAGTTTAAAGTTCAGTTTTAGATTAGACGATCTCTACTTACATTAGAAGAAGTTTAAAAATAGCACAAGTGGGAAAGATTGAAAGGTACCAAATTGACAATATAGGCATGAGAATGAATTTCGATGGACATAGATGGAGAGGAATACTGAAGAAAAGATGGATAGACTATGTGAAAGGTGACACGAAAAAGAAGGGTGTTAATTTTGAGATGACGACTGATCGAGGATATTGGAAGATGAAAATATAACACAACGACCACTAATAAAGTTGGGAGCAGAACAGGCAAATGACCATAAGACACATACACATGCTAAAAAAATACAATGTCAACGTAAAAAATATAAACATTAAAGAATTTAAATAAATGTATCTGTCGTCTTCAAGTGTCATTTAATTTCACTTGATGACGACGAACACATTTATTAAGTTTTTATAAGTTCAGAGTTCTTTTTTGAACCAGCTTAACTCGCCTTCCAAGGCAGAGCAAATCGATGTTACATTGGTCAACTTTTATGACCCCTACTTCAAACCCTTGATCCAGGATCCAATATCCATCCCCCAGATCCAAATCACAGACGAGAGGGCTGGGCCGATGCCGCAATTCTGGGAGCTAAGTGTTGGAAAAGATCCGCACACACCACTTATGCCCCAGAGCTAAGGGATTGTCTCTTGGGTCTATTCTACAAGTATTACATTGCGTAGTGCAATGACTAAGTGTATTTATAGTTAGTAAGCTACATTTACGTGGAAAGTAACTGACATAACCCCGCGGTTATTGTTCAATACTTTTTAACCATTTTCACGTCTTGTGTATGTTAGCATTTTTGACGTGACAACGTCTTATAATTCGATAGAGCCGGCTGCACGCACGAAAAAACATGACGTCATGCGGCGTTACCTCGCTCTGAATCTAATTCTCTAATTTGAATTTGGAATTATGTTCTTTAAAATTTAAACTTTCAATGATACCAAAACCAGCCGGATACAAATAGTATAGCCAAAGAGATTTTATTACAAGTTTATTCATACTATAATGCAAAATCTATTAAACAAATGAAATTAAATTTTTCTTTTGAAAAATGCTACCATTCCATCAGTATTTTCTTAAGACGTTGTCACGTTCAACTATCGTCAGTAAACCGACTTTACAGACAACCAATTTTTTGACAAAAAAAGTTATAAGGTACACAAGAAAATCTAGACATTCAATATCCTTGGGGAAACCGAGCAGAACAAGAACTCTTCATCGAATTTGACACGTATTTGGTACCGTGCAAAAACTGCAAGAATTCTTTCTTAAACGGTACCCAAGCAAATCTAGACCTTATGCGACGTCATAATAAAATACACATCACCTTGCTCCACTTAAAGAGCATTCTCGACATTTCCTTTTAATTTACACGGTCGCATTCCAATTAGTCCGTAGGGTGTTTTCAACAGCGTATGTCGCACGTCGCTGGCAGAAGACGGACACTTTTGTGTGCGTATAAAGAGCTTATTCCCGTCAGCTGTTACTGTCATGAACAGCCGGTGCAATACAAATAAACCTTTACTGTCATTCAGACAAGGCTTGAGATTAAATTGAATTTTAAGGTGAATTTGCTACTATTATATTTCAAAATGTCTCTGGTCAAGAGCATTGGGTATTGCACCGATCTGTTGTGTTTTCTCCTTACGGCCAATGTATTTCTCCAAAACGGGTACTTCAATTTTGAGCGACTAATATTACGCTCTACCATTTAGTTTACAAACAAATAAAAAACATGTCTGAAGTTGTTTTGCTTCAATACCAAAACTGGAACAAACAAGCCATCTCTCGGGCACTTAAGAGCTTGCTAGTTCAGTATACGAGCAATTGAATCTACATGGAACACATTACTAAAAGGATTGGCCCATTATTTTTCTACGATTTAAGTAAAATTTGTTTTTAAGATAATTCATAATAAGTTTTTTACAATTGGTCTACAATGCAGGAAATAGTAGTAATAACGATCGCAATCGTGGCCTAATGGTTCACCCATCGAATTCAAATCCATTAGTTCCGATTTGATCCTCAGGGACGTATAAATTTGTGGCCAGATTGGTTGCTCTCATCTGTTGGTAAATTTTAATGTCTGAAAGATTCACGGAACCCTTAACAACTGAGGACCTAGATAAACTATTACCAATATCTGTCATAACATAACAAAGCTGATAATAACTAATTGTTATGGTGACAAATATTGGTAAGAGTTGGTAGCTTTAGTTAGCACAGCTGACTATCCTCTCGAATTGGGATCAGCCCGAATTGGGATAATTCGCACGCTGTCAACCCTAATCCCCTTCCCTACCCCGTAGAGGTCTGGCGACCTTACTCCCCAACAGAAACACAACACCACAAAAATGTATTGTTATTTGCCTGTTAATAGAGGATTCCAAGTTCATCGCTTTCACAGTTTTAAAATTATTACGTTTTTCATCGGACTGGGGTATGTCACACCCCACCTGGTACAGGGGGGTTAAATTTTTTTTTTTATAATCGAGCGAAAATCTTCGAAATACGCAATTCTACAGAATTCTCACTCCACGCAAAATTGCTTTACAGTTTCGACATATAATAAAACAATAGGAAATAAGGCTAATGTCATCTACAGCAACCTATTACTATACCAATTCTAAAAAGCTTTAAGGCTTCAAATTATTGTTGTGCGCTTCGTATTAAAATTAAATTTTAATTTGAACCCCTCATCGTGGTGGTGTGTTGGTAACGCAGTTGGAACTAAAAATATATCTAATAAATAAAAATATCTTGATTTTTAAGGTGATGTAAAATTAGTCTCAACTTTATTAAAACCATCGCCGTGTCGTTTATTTGTTTATTTTTTTTTAATAAAACTCACATATATATCGTTCAAAACAATTGCAGCGTTTCTCCGAAACGTTATGTTGAATTTAATTTTAAAATATTACGCAAGTCATGAGCCAACACGCTAAAAGGCACCGAAGGTGGAATTTTTCATTTTAGAATTCGCAGTAATAAAATGGAATATGTGGGGTTCAACGCCATTTGTCTTTTTCATTGGCTTTGAAAATATGATATTGCTTGGTAGCAGGATGACATGTTTAAAATTAAATACGAAATATGAATTATTGTGTAAAATGGAATTGGAAACTTACCCTTTACAGCTGATCCTATTCAGGACATTGAAAGAGCGGAAGACGAAAATTTCTACCTCACCGGTCATTATCACTCGATCTCTTACTGTTCACACAATCGAAGTGAACAGCGGTCCAGGATATAATGGTAGATTTACACAAGGTAAGTAACTGACTCGCAAATTCGAAGACAGTCAGTATTGACTCGGTACTGACGTAGTGTTAGTTAATTTGGAATCAGTACAGCGCTGTAGCTTGAGCGCTGACTTTAATATTCCCGCTTACTGACTACATATAAACGGTGTGATCAGGTCTTAGCGCCAGCATTGATGCCTTAGTTACTCTTTGTAATTTTGCCTTAATTCGTTACAAATATTTATCAGTCGTGGCCGTATGACACCGGCAGAGTACAATATCATCATCCCATATCCTCCAGTGAGTGTCGTAGAAGGCGACTAATGGATCAGCAAAGGGGTGTTGATCACCTTATACTCCGCACCAATCCGCATTGAGCAAGCGTGGTAGACTACTGCCTAAACCTCCTTCGTTGCTGCAATGCTGAGATGACTGCTGATAAATCACACTTAGAAAATTGGGAAAAGGGCAGGAAAATTATGATGTAATTATCGGTCACCATTTAAATTACATTATAAATATAATAGTCACGCCTTTTCATACAGGGGTAGGCAGACACTACTTGTTTGCAATTGCTACGGTCCTTAGAGCCCTCACCCACGGCGACTTTTTGTAGCGATGCTGTCGCGCTTTTCGTTAACGCGCAACACCATCACTACTTACGCGCGTTAGTCGCATTTGCAACGCGCTACAAAAGATGCCTACGCGCTACTAACGCAGGTCGAGTGAGCTGTTGCCCGTCACGTACGCAAAATGGAGTCGTTCGACACAGTAACATTTATTATGGCAATTCAAAACCGTCCTGTATATGGGACTCGGCGATAGAAGTGCGACAGTAGAGCGTTTGCGCGTTAGAATCGTGCTTATGTGGGCGGGGGCACACAGGTAGCGACCTCATAGCGACTGTATCGATGCGAACGTGCGATAGCATCACTACAAAAAGTCGCCGTGGGCGAGGGCCCTTACATATTTCTTTCGCTTCATCTACTTTCATCACAGTCCTCTTCATGTTACACAAATGAGACAGACAGACACACACACACACACACACACATACACACACACACACACACACGCACACAAACACACACATACACACACACACATACATGAGCTAACATACTGGTACTGCACGAATCCAATGTCTGGCGAGGCTGGTAATCTGTCATACAGGTCTCCTAGTACAGATACCAGTCTCTCACATAGCATCAATACATATTGAATAGAATATGTTGTTTTGTTACTTTTATTTTGTGGCTATGTGAGAAAGAAACAATAAATTAATATTATTTACTTTTTGTTTATTAAAACTCTCAGCTTGTGCAACTCTATTATTATTATTATTCCATTTTATTTCATTTAAAATACATACAAAATTATATTTCTAAACATTTTTTTTTACAATGTATAACACTAAAAAATATAACATAAAGTACTGTTGACCTGGCTTTTTCAAGACGTTCTCGATTTGATCGATAAACGTTCGCCTAGATCTTTCTCGTCCTACATCTCCGTTCGCTTTCCATTCATATATCCTCTTCGTCAATCTACTTTCACACTTTCTTTCTACGTGACCGAACCATTTGAGCATCCCTTTCCCGATTCTTGTCACTAAGTCACAAACACACACACAAACACACACACACATACACACACGTATAGTTTAACATAGTACTTCTGACATTTTTTTTAAGTTTGTAATTGCCAGTATTTTTGTAATCTACTGTTATTCATGAGGAAAGTAGCGGGTCACTCCCATTACAAGTATCATTGATTACTTACAGGGAAGTCCCAGCAATGTTTTGTAATAAGGATTACTGAAATAAACGAATTTTATTTATTTATTTATTTAAGTATATATTTCTTTTGTTTAAAGAATATTTATTTCTCATTAAAAACCATTACAGTCACTTACATGAGAAATTAGACAAAAATGTGGGTAGACAATCCAGTAGTTCACACAATACATATTCAAATTTTATATCTTCTGTCAAACCATTAAAGATCAATTATAGTGGCCCTGATGCTTAGTATTTGCTTAGCAACTCCAGGCCGTGTGAGGCTGTGCATCTCGCCCATAACAATTTTAGTGGGTGACAGAGTGATTTTATAGTAATATTATTCCAGAATAAATTTTCTGTCACTACCAAGAGCTTTCAATATAGACGTGACTAGTCTGACCTAGATTAGCGTTCAACCGCTTAGTTAACTATAATTACTTAAGCGTTCTTATTAAAATCTTCTGTTATTTTGACTTAACAACAAAATCTATTAAATTCAAAATATACAATGGCAGAACAAAAAGCTCAAAATTTAATCTAACTTTCATAAATACTAAGTTTTGGCTGAATATTTAATAAAGTCTAAATGAAAGGTATTGAAATCAGAAGGTTCAGTGAAATATTTAAGTCATTTTCAAGATATTCACACTTTCTCGTCTCGTATCGTAATCGACTTATTTTGTTTGTAACGAAAATAACTTGGCACGTTCTCTTGAACGTATAATTATTTTAAGCATTATAAATTCACAAATATACTAAAAATCGTTGAGCACTGGTTAAGTACCTCCATTTTTGCTTATACTGAACTGACGTTTTTATTTTAGGTACCAAGATAATAAACTTTTTGCGATGTAGTTCCCTGTCATGAATAGGACTAACTACCCCTTCTCATTCCGTGGATGTTGTTGAGTTTGAGTTATAAATGGTGTAACTAACCCGACTTTGTTTTATGTATTTAGATTACCTAATAGTTATTTACCGTTTAATTCAATCCTCCATTACATTTACGTTTTTTACTCAAAATAAACCAGTTTAAAAATATTAAAATGGGTCACCCAAAAAAAGCGTAGATAGCGTAGTGGGTAAGGGCGTTGTCTCCCACCCGGGAGGCACCGGTTCGAACCCCGTCACGTACCAATATGCTTTTCAAACTTTGAATTCATATGTACATTAATCGACGCCTCTACTGTGAAGGAAAACATCGTGAGGAAACCTGCACACACCTATGAAGAAATTCTTAGCCTGTGTGTAAAAAGTCGATCAACCCGCACTGGGTCAGCGTGGTTGATTAAGCCCTAATCGCCCCTAATGTGGGGTAGGCTCGAGCTCCTCGGTGGGGACAGTATATGATCTGTTGATGGGGCGCTCATAAGCAGTAGAACTAAAGTCCCTTGCACTTGGCCGTTTCTTTATTTTACTTCTTGTGAAAATTGAGTTCACAGTGAGGGTTACATAGTTTCAGATTTTCAGCGTATCGACTGCATTAGACCTTAATGTAGATCGACTGGGACATGAAGCTGATTGGTAGTCCAATTCGGCTACATATTATAGTGATTGTGTTTTGTTTTATTGTTTATATTGTGTATTTACCAAGTAACTATTGTATTTACATTAATTTGCCGAATAAAAGTTTTTCTTTTTTCCTTTCTTTAGATCGAGAAACCTCATCACAATGAGGGCCGTACTAAGGTGTTTTTTGAGGGGCTTTTGGATATGATATAAAAACACATATGAGATAAAAACACTTACCACAGATCTCACCAACAGCTCGATAGTAAACCAAACATTGCATACTAGTTCTATATAGAAGAATGCAGTGTGAGGCTGCCCATCATCATCGTGCCACATTGATGTTTCTCTTATAAAAGTGTAGTTTGCAGTGGCATTGTAGTACGAGGCCATCGTTGGAACCGCCACTCGGAGATCTGGGTGCGTCTTCAGGCAGAAAGAGAGGACTGACACGCAGATGAAGAAGACGGATATAGCTGATATCACCTGTGGAAGAGAGAAAGAGATAGCTTTTAAGACAAGAAAAAAAGTAACGACAAATATTTAGGTGGAGTGGTTAGTAACGCTGGTTACACATCAAGCGGTTTGAAATCCCGGTATAGGCAAATGTTTGTGTGATGATCACGAACATATTCTTCAGGAGTCGTTGTTGTTTATATTTAATTATTATGTATATTTCTCTATTACAGTCAAAGCAAAAGTTTTTTATGATACTCAATTTGGACTCGATAATTGGTGAGAGTAGAAATATTACTATAAATGCAAAGGTCATCGTCTTATCTTATCACAGGATCTTTTCTGGTTTCAAAAGTGAAAACCAGAAAATATCCTGTCGTGATCAAGTGTGACGTCTGATTTTTACAAATACCGTCGCGTCAGCTACGAGCCATACTTTGACATAGTTTTTCCTAGTTTTTACATTTCTATGTATGTAATTTAGTTCGAAGTATTAGGAAAAGAACACAAATGACCGAAGTTGCAATGAGCAAACTGACAATAATATGGCAAGATATAAACATTTCCAACAACACTAAAATGAAACTGGTTCGAACTCTTGTGTTTTCCATTACGGCGTTGAGTCTTGGACAATTCGTGCATCTGAAAGAATGAAAATAGATGCGTTGGAGATATGGTGCTGAAGGCGTATGCTGCGAATTCCGTGGACGACAAATGAACAAATAAATCAATTCTCGATCAACTGAACGTCAAATCTAAAAGCTATTTCGGTCACTGAGGCCCTGATAACCTGGAAAAGCTGATACTGGTGAGTAAAGTAGAGGGGAAAAGTCCGCGCGGGCAATCAATTGCCCGCTGGTCAGACCAAGTTCAATCCCTCATAGGCCTCCCTATTACAACCGCCCTGAGACAGGCCGAAGATAGAAGTGCATGAAATAGCACGACCTTCAGCAACGAAGAGCGCGACAAGAAAGAAAGAGAATTTGGTTAATTTTTCAAACAAATCTAATCATCCAACCAAGGATAATGTCGTAAATGTGGTCTAATAATAGTTAACCAACCGGAATTAAATTCATTGGAGCGATCCCCGGGGACTATAAATTCTTGCTCGGGTTTCGTCAGTGCTACTAACGACGACGACAACTGGATTTAATTCTGCCTCTCTAGATACCACTATCGTATCACAGTCTCCAACCATAATAATATTGTGTTGTAGCATTATTGTGGTCCAATAATTAACTATAAGATCCAGCCAGTGTCTGAGTGGTGGAGTAGACTGGTGAATCTCGTTTACACCTTCAGACTTATCCACTTACTGTCAGGTGTAAAAAGGCTAAAAGCTTCCCTCACAATGAAGAAAGAAAATTTTCAATAAAAAGATATTCACTTCGAAGAGAAAATCTTACATTTTCATTCAGTTGTAGATGGAACGATTCTCACGGTAAACATTTTTAGGCCCAAAGCAGATATAAATTTACCTTAAATCCTTTTCTCCTCTTATTTTATTTGTTACGGGACTCCAAACACTTTACATTCCTTAGGGAAAACCTGCGTTCATTCCGCAGTTTTCCAATAATAAGGTTGGGAAAGGTTTATTACCTCGCAATGGAATCTGTGCTTTATTAAAGATACGGACAGTTCTTGTTACGAAAGGAGATCAGGGATAGTAAATAAGAATCACGCTTTGATTGAAGATGAGAGATATCAGGGATTTAGCCAGTGATCCAAATTCGTGATCTGGTCAAAGGTATGTGGCCAATTATGAGATGTTAATGAGTTGAATATTGCATACAAAAGTCTTGTTTTTCCGGCGTTGGGGTCAGTGAATCGAGTCGGTAGCTTTATCCTCATCCGAAGTGTCATATTTATTTATTTCTCCACATCAGTCTTATGTCGTGATTACAGGAAGCATCAATATGGTTGTTTAGTAATGTCCATTTTGTTGCTGGTGACACACTTGCTGAAAGTGATTACTATATAGACTCTAGACAGCAATGGCTGGGCAGACCCTTAAACCGACAATTGGCAATATACTATATTTCTATGCTCTCACTAATTATCTAGTCCAAAGTAAGTATTATTAAGAACTTGTGTTATGGATACCTACTAGACAACGGAGATTTTAAATATACAAAATACCATTAGATATTTTTATAAATAAACTGAAATAAATATATAAACAACCATGACTCGCAAACAAATATTCGTGTTCGTCACACAAATTTTTGCCGCTATACTAACCATTCCATAACAGTTATACTAACCATTCCACCACGACGGCGTCGAAAGGATAGCTATAGATACCAATAAACTCTCTTTGAGTTTATGAAATGTAAATTCTGGTCTCAATTCTAAGCTAGAGAGCAAACCATTTAAATATAAGATGAGAGAATAACTAGAATGTTTGCAGTTGGTTGTCTTGGTGCTTAGAGGGCGCCACCCTACCTCCCAGTGGACACTGCACGGACCATTAGAAACAGCAGCTTAGGAAATTGAACTCTTATGGGTTCGCAAGCTCGGTTGTTTACAGAACGAGTCTTAAGTTACATGAGCATAGTGTACATAAATATCCAGTAAAATAATTCGTAAACCATGTTGAAGGTATGGAGCTATTGGACGAAGTCGCTCGGTGACATTTTTAGGCTACAAGACTTTCCTCGAGAAGGTCCCTCAGAGAAAACTTCTACTGAGAGAAAAACAAAACCAAAAAAGTTGCTATTATCTTCTGAAAGGTGAAAGTATTTTTAAGACCGGCAACTATGCCCCTCCTCCCTCACATCCCCGTTCCTTCATTACGTAAAAACAAATAGAGTAGCTACTGCATAACATTGGTTTTCTATTGTATACTTAGTTAGTTTATTCAAATGTATATGTAAAAAACAAAGCCACAGTTGCTTGCTATGCAAATATCAATTGCAGTTTCTGCTTAGCAATCACGTGTGTTGTAACAATGCTTCTGAGAATTTTGTTACGTAGATCCCAAGTTTCACGTTAATATGAAAACAAGGCAACAAACATAAGAATACGATATTGTTTAATAATAGAGAGATTAAAACCCAAGTATTCCATGGATTCACCGTGCGGTTTGGGTTGGACTTGCAACCCAAGTGTACTTTTAAAACTCCATACACATTGCGTCTTTTTACAGGTTCAGTTTCTTTTTACAAATTCGATTCACTCTCGATGCAGCATCTATACATAGGTTCTCAAAATGGGCAATAAAGCACCCTTGTGAGCGGTGAAGATTTTCAGGGGGCAGTAGAGGACCGAGAGAAAATTTAGGGGTATTGAGATACCATATAATCGTGGTAACAGCCGTTTTAAATTCGCGACATATATGATAAATAAAATTAAGCTAGGGGCTCTAGAATAAATGGGCGGTGTGAAAACAAATTTGAGAAAGTATGATCTATACAGTCGCAAATAGTCGTACCTACACACGCATTGCAGCAGCAGATGCAGTTGCAACTCAGTAGCTGGCCGAGTAAATCAGTTATAAAATTCGATGTTTTCGATTATTTTTTTGGTGTCAATTTGCAGAAATTTTTGATGCTATTACTTGAATATTATGTCATATATACAGATGCTTAAAAATTAATATCGAACTAAGTCCTTTTTATAGAAGGTTAACCCTTAATTGGTATCGTAAATTTGACTAATGTAACTGGTATCGTGGGGGCAGCGCGGCCCCCAATTGAAATTAGCTTCTAGAATTTAAATGTCCGCAATTTTATTCAAGTAGTATTTCAAAACTATAAATGACAAAATTGTTTTATTAACCCATATATGCCCGTAACTATTTAGGTCGTGAAAATTTCTAATATTCACAAATGTTGCTCAAAATAGGAACAAATAAAGGAATGTCACTTCATTTTTTAATTTTAATTTTGGAAAAACGGGTTTTTAGACTGGGTCGCTAACGACCCACTGGGATAATAGGTGTCCTAAAATGAATGACATAAAATTTACTAGTAAAATTTAAAGGATATCACATTATGAAATCAAAAATAAATAAAGTTATTAAATTATGAGTGGTATTGTTGAAAACACTTATCGTGGAGACTTACTGCTCAATTTTTACACATTTTGTTGGTTTTGTTCATACAAAAAAACACATCGAAGTCTTCTTGGCTTAGGTAGGTACATAGTGGAATATGTCCAATATTGTGTGTCCGAACAGCAGAAGTATTGATCGCCTGGTCGTTTTTGATGGTCTTGGTCACCTTGAGTCGACCCGTACTTCAGAAGTAAAGCTGTAGTCAAGGGCAATTTTTTTCTGTGAAAATTGAATGCCAAACAGCGCCAACGAACATAACTCGTTGGACAACGGTGAGCCCATTGACTCCGCCAGAAATGTTGCGCTGTTGACTGCGACTTCAGAACAGAATAGGCATATACCACTATTTGCCCCTGACACTTATAGGATATACACCAACATTGGGGTTCAGGCGATCAACTCCATCCAAATTATAGCGGTTGTATTGAACAGCTATCATATCGAGCTGCGGTAATGTGATTGTGGATTTTGAGGCAGCTAAATAACGCGTTGCTGGTTTCAAAGGTTTGATTGCGTATTTGCTGAATAGGAGAGTAACCCATAACACATAGTGGAAAAACCACACTGTTATCGTGTCAACGAACCGCTGCTATAACAGCTTTTTCTTCAAACGTGTAATCAAAGAACCCTAGTAAAGTAAGGTAGGGTATTATCCCAGTGGGTTGTTTGCGACCCAAAAATTTTTACGACGCTCTTATACAAGAAAAACAGCTTGGTAAATTATTGAACATACTTATTTATCATCGATTATTTATGTAACAAGCATGTTACTATAATTTTGTTTTATGAATATACGTAAAAAAATTAATACATCCATTTTTCGTAACTCCGGACACAGAAAATTTACTCCAATTAGTATTCAAAAACTGTAACAGCTCTCAAAATAAACTATAGCACTTAAGTAACTCGTAAATCACTTTTAAACGTTTTTTATACTTTCAAGTAATTGACGAAGTAAACTAAGTATCACTTATTAGGTTATTTAAAAATATCTACCCATTTAAAGGTAGTTACTAACTTTGGGTCGCTAACGACCCAATGGGATAATATAGGTTAAATTAATAAGTTTTTAGGCATAACACTTCTTTTTACTTATTTACTACAAGAGATCACAAAAATTGGACAACTTTTTGGTATTGTTTTTCTAACATTATAAAACTCTAAAAAATAATATTATTTTGAAAGTCTTTAGCTAACATATGTATGTTTTCTAATGCTTTGTGAAATAAGCTTTTAAAAAAACGGAAATATACCTCTAATTAACGTTTTAGAAGAAAATCAACACAAAATTATGTATCCTAGGGGCTAGGGAACATTATAAGTCAACTTAGTTCAGTCTTGACGACTATCACATAGTTCTTTTCTGCTACTAAGCACACTTGCAAATAAAATACAGGTTCTTCTTCACTCTCTGAAGAACATGCTTCAAATTTGGGCCCAGATCCTCACTGCTCTCTTAATCGTGTGGTGGCTACTCTTCACAATCGCTAATTCAATTATTGTCGCTGATTTGATCTTTTGGGTGGCCACCAAGCACTGATTTGGAGTCAAAATCCTCGTTCAATGTGTCTTCTACTGTTTTAAAACTTAAAGGTCTCGCCATCGTGTCAAAATAAGTTAAAAACATATGAACAAATGAAATAAAATATTAACTAAAAACTTACGTAACTGGTATCGTGGGGGCCGCGTGGCCTCCAAAACGTACGTACCTCCACTGTGGTAAAAGCTATAGCGTCCAACTTCCGGCGCCCTCTACGAGTAGCAATGTATTAGGTTGGGGAAAAAGTCTTTTCGCATTATAGTATGTATAAACTTGTAATAAAATCTCTTTGGCTATACTATTTGTATCTGGCTGGTTTTGGTATCATCGAAAGTTTAAATTTTAAAGAACATAATTCCAAATTCAAATTTAAGGGTTAAATATATGATATTTGCGGCTAATTTAGCAATTTTTAGAAGCGCATGAATTGTGGCTGACTAATTAATTTAGAAGGCAGGTCCAATTTTTAGAGGACAATATTGATAATTATTAGAAGTTCGATTAATTACATGCCTTTTTGAAAAAGCGAAGAGATACAATCGCGATGCATACGCGATAGAGCATCGATGTAAACGTGATACAGTATCGATACAAACGCAACAAAAGTAGCAGTGCGTGGCTGAGGGCTTAGTGGCCAATCGATTGCGTTGAGCACTGAACGAAAATTATATTATGTATTATTAATGCTATGATTTTTTTATGTTAAGTGGTTGGCAGAAAAGCATACGGCCTGCCTGGTAGTAAGCAGAACCGTAGCCTATACACGCATGCAACACTGACTTGACACTTGCGGGCTGCCAACCCTAGTCCCCTTTCTTACCCGTGGAGCTCTCTCAACCTTACTCACCAACAGAAACACACCACCACAAAAATGTAGTGTTATTTGACTGTGGTCTTCTGTAAGGTGGATGTACTACCCCAGTTCGGGTTGCACTAGATTCGAGCAACCCGAACTAGTCATAACATTTTGCAAATAATTAAAATTGTGTGCATTTCAGTCTAATGTATACGTAAAATTTCATAGCAAAATTTGATCTTTATACTCACAGGATCAACTATACAAAAAAAAAATGTTTTTTTTATTACATAAATCTAAAATCGACGCCATGGTTCCTTAGAACAGATTTCGCTATCTCTCATATTTTCTGACTTTTCCCTACTGACCCATTTGAAAATGAAAATGAAAATTAAAAAGCTCTTTATTTAAATGGACTTTGCTAAGTACTTTTAAATCGTCAAAAGCCCTACCACCATTTCGGGACGAATAATTATTATTATGCTGAGATGGAGAAGAAATGGCGAAAGAAACTCCACAGCTTACAATTTCGTAATGATTTCATAACATCAATACAAGTCAATAAATAATTATCAATATAATTTAAGTTACATTTTAATATGCGTAAATTTTGGGTAGTTATTACTCCCACGCATTTGGATTATTTATCTTGTGAAAAGCTTTTCTATATAATTTAATTAATCATATTATTTAACTAAGCAATTTAAATTTTGATACCCACCACCATTTTATGTTATTGTTAGATAGGTACTTACAGATATTCCTTTCAATTTAAGTGGTAAGCATACATTTTAGATCCTCCGGTTAACAATGTTATAAGAATACAATGAGTGGTATAAAAAAAAACCAATAATGCATTAGTTATTTACACAATATTATTAACGAAGACAAAATTTTAATTCCTATTATTGCATGTGTTATACAATTGTCCATCTAAAGATAACAACTAACTATAAGACCTACGTTTACATTTGGATTGACCATTCTGTATTATAAGAACAAATGAAAGATGATCTGTAACTAGAGCCTTTCTGATATTCAAGCTTCGGAACACAAAACCTTTGTCACTAATGGACAATCCATTTCAATTTATAGAAAAAACGCATGTCACTTGCACACTATCGCAATACGTATTGAATCCCATTATCGCCGGAAGGTCCATTATTTAGACTGATGTCTGGGCGAAGACTGCGATAATCTTAATTGATTGATTGATTTCCACCACTTTCTTTGTTTTCCTGTGTTCCGCATTCGATATTCGACATTATACTCAAGGGGAAAAGCTCAACTTCCTGAACTGAATTTCAGGACGTAAAAATTTGATTTATTTTTAACTAAAAAAAACCTCCTTCAAAAGTCTCAAATACAAGTGACAAGGTTTATTCCAAATATTGAAGTTGACACCTCAAAAAAGCGTTTACATTTTATTCTCCGTTTTTATTTTTAAAGGCGGTTTTTTTGTTTAAAAATACTTAATTTTTTGTTTATTATTGTTTTAAGTATAGAAATTTTCAGGAAACTATCTCGAGATGTTTTAAACAAACAAGTAATTGTACTATTACATTATGTTCGATGTCAATTAAATATGCATTATTGGCAAGCACCAGATTTCAAACTTTAAAAGAATCTTCAAAAGAAAGAGTTATGAGGTAACACACATAAAAAATACAGGCTAATTGGGAACCTTGTTTTTTAAAGTCGGTTAAAAATCCCTACCGCTAACAACCGAACACAAAATGTTACCCCCGGGAACCGGACATGGCACCTCTGGATCTGAAGCTGGTGGGCAAACTATCACACTGTTAATTCTCAAAACGTAAACTCCAACAAAGTAGTATTGATCCCAAAAATATGTCGTTTGGCACTCTTAAGTAAACTCTCTAATAAAGAGATAACTCAAAAACTACTTGTCAGGTGTCGATCAAATTTAAATGGGACTACATGACAAGCACCTACTACGCACATAAAAAATACAGTCAAATTGAGAACCTTTTTTGAAGTCGGTTAAAAGCACTTTTCATTTTAGCTACAGGAATATCAGTCAGTGATCTATTATTCTGACCTTTGTTGGCGTAAATGTATTGTATCTGATTGATTATATGTAATACAGAATTCTTATGTTATTGATTGAAGGGAAATCAAGTGGAATTGATACATCTTCAATAATATCACATCATATTAGCAGAGGTTATTTATTGGGTCGTTATAGAAGTTTAATATAAGATATTTGACTATGTAGTATGTACATAATCTTCATAATATACTTCTTCTTTTTCCTCGCTTCCTCATGACTGAGGGTCGTTACCACTTGAGGTCGTCATTTTGTGCACCAACGCTCTCCACTCCACACGGTCTTCCGCCTTCCGGATTGACGTCTGTAGAGTTCCCTGGCAGGCTTCCTTCACTGTATCGGTCCACCGGGTCGGTGATCTTCCACGACTCCTTTTTCCTTCCACGTGGCCAACCACAATAAGCTTTTCCAAGCTATCTGGTTCACGTCTAGCCACGTGACCGAAGTACTGCAGGATCCGCTGGAGGCAAATGGTCGATAAGCGGCACTTGATCTGTAGTTCGGCCAGGATCGACGCATTGGTGCGATGTAGAATATTAGGTCCCTGACTAGGTCCCTGACTTATTGCGACATTTTGCAGCGATTTAAACTCGATTCTGTCTCGATGCAGCATCGATACAATCGCTAATCGTCGACACGGAAGCAGGGATACAATAGCGAAGTAGTCAGTAGCTAGCACAGAAATAATAATAAAGAGGATAGAATTGTTTTGGTTCGCATTTACTACCGGAACCAGTGTCGCCGCTTTATCCCCTCTACTTACTATTAATGCACGCACGCAAAAGAACGAAACCGTACTACGCAATCACGCCGACAATTTACAATTATGAACCTTTAAGAGACAGCGTTGAGTAACACTCATCAAAAGTCACACTCACACTTACACAACGTCGCTCTTCATTGATTGCGTCGGCATTATAGCTGTTATCATGTCCGTCCGTATCGTGTCTGTACCATGATTTTTTGTGCTAGAGAAGGGATATCGAAAATAACAATATTTTGCTCCGTATACTTTAAAACGCTCTGCGTTTTTAAAGGCCTGTGCATGAGTAATGGTTATGAAGTTTTATGTTTATAACATATAGACCAATATTTCATAGTGAAAGATTTTTGCAAAGTGTATTTTGATAAAAACATCATTATTACATTAAAATAATACATTCCAGTGAAATGTGATCCCCTTATTAGTGTAACACACTCTGGATGAGTTTCTGCAATTACCAATGCCTCAAAACACCATTTTAAGGTATTTTATCACACCGACGATACTGAACGTTTTGCGTCGATACTATATCATGTTTGCATCGCAACTGTTTCACATAGGCTAGCTACCACATAAATAATAATAAAGAGGCTAGAAGTGCCGTAGTCGCGTGTTGCGTCGCGACGGTTCGAGCAGCACTGAGCCGCAAGTCACGCGCTTGTTCCCTAAAAAGACACAATTGCGGCACCAAGGTCACGCGACTACGGCACTTCTAGCCTCTTTATTATTATTTATGTGGTAGCTAGGCTATGTGAAACAGTT
The DNA here is from genome assembly GCA_955850985.1 of Elophila nymphaeata. Classification (NCBI taxonomy): domain Eukaryota; kingdom Metazoa; phylum Arthropoda; class Insecta; order Lepidoptera; family Crambidae; genus Elophila; species Elophila nymphaeata. The sequence continues at coordinate 19,962,573 of OY039084.1, read as the reverse complement.
GCGATGCAAACATGATATAGTATCGACGCAAAACGTTCAGTATTTCGTGGACAGTCAACCAAGTTGGGCTTCAGTATATATTTGGACTTGGAACGAGACATACACTGAATCAGGGTTTCCCTGTGGGCATTATCTCAGGGGCGTCGGGACGCGATCCACGTAGGCTGTCTGTGTTAGGACATGAATATCGGAATCTCGGAATATCGGAATCTCGGAGCGCAAGTTCCGATATTACGATTTCGGAACTTGCACTACGGAATTGGCCAAATATTCCTGTTTCAGTTTTTAATTTAATTTGTATGTTAAGTTAAGGTTAGTCGCAAAAATGACATTAATTCCTAAGGGCGTCACAATAAAAATAAGCTTAGAAAACCCTGCACTAAATAACAATGAAAGATAAAAGTTTCTTCTTAAGCTTAGTCCAGTCTCACTTTTAGGCTGCCACGGCATGCATGTGGACTGGTGACAGGTTGGATGGAGATTTTCATACCCTATTTCTTATCAGATCTGGTATGATGTATAAGAATTTTTATAATAAAAATGACCAATCTTTGTCTGTCTTTTTCTTTTTTAAAAATTCGACCTACATCAAAAATTAATAATGAAAAAAATATATTTTTTAACGAAGACAAACGATTAGTTAAGTATGTTGGAAACATTCTTGACACGTCAACTGTCCCTGCATTACATATGATACAATTATATACCCAATCCCACGTTCATGCATCACATGTGACACAAGTGGGTATACGAAATCAATGTCTTTTATTTTCATAAACGACTCACTTACATTAAAAAATATCACAAGGACGTCTAAGCTAGATAGCTAGATATTGAGGTATATAAATATCAAATGATCTGACAAGTTTTTATTATAAAAAATAATTAAGCACTAATGGACGTCATTAGGAGTTAATTCGATTTGGCCTGGACAGTCAACGTGTTAAATATCATTAACGTCGAATATGAATAGGAAAACGTTGTCTTCATTTGTGTTATTTTTTATGAAAACGGTGCTCCTCCGTTGTAAAACTAATAATAATAATATAAATTTCCACGCTCACACAAAAAATACTACTAATTAACAGAACATACTACAGATTAAAGACTAAAATTAAATAAATTATTTAATTTTAGTTCGCTTCTTTTCGCTTATCAGAGAAGATGTCTGTATCGCAGTGTATCAAGATAATTATGAGTGAATGAATGAATGAATAAACGTTAATTTGGCAAAAAAAAAAATACAATTAAAAAGTAACAAAAAAGAAATACACGTAAAGTTTTTTAGCCAAATAGGTCCCCCCCGCTCAGCTTATGCCGAGACACAGAGTGCTTCGACGCTGGTATTCTGCGGATACCTTGATAATTACAGACTACACATACCATAATACATATACAAAATAGCGTTAGCCAATGCGCAAACAGTAAGGCTCTTTTGGGTGTCAGTGTTAGTGAATAAAAAAAATAAAATAAAAATACACAAAAAAAATATTTAATAAAAGGTAGAGTAGAGATTACTATTTAGTTATTGTATAAAATACGAGTATAAGTAAATAAATATAAAAATGTTATGACGATGCGTTACTCGGCTTTTTGAGCGTCCAGTAAATATTTTCTATATTTTATTTTAAATGTTCCTATACTAAAACTGTGTCTCAAAGGAGGAGGGATGTTATTCCAGCACTTCGAAGCCGAGTATCGAAAACTTCCACGGAATGCGGCAGTATTGAAAGTTGGACAATTAATTTGATCTTTCAATCGTTGTCGTTTAGTAAACTGCAATTTATTAAATAAATAGGGTGGGTTCTTATCTTTTATAACACCGAAGAGCAAACTTGCAAAATGTAGTTTGCGACGGGTTTCCATGTTCAAGAGATTGTTACTATTTAAGTACGGCGTTATATGCGATCTCGGGGGTACAGGAAAACAAAATCTGACGCAAGAGTTTTGAAGGCGTTGTATCATTCTCTTAGTGCGAGCTAGCAGGCACGTTCCAACCACTGAATCTGCATAGTTCAGCTTTGACAATATAAGTGACTCACAGAGACGAATTCTAACATCCACACTTAAATACTGTCGCACCTGGTACAACACTCTCAGCCTGTAATAGCACTGTTGAACAACATCGCCTATGTGCTTCTCAAACTTCAATTTCCCATCCATCCAGACACCAAGGTTTCTAACTTCTTCGACTCGCTCGATCTCCACGTCATTCAATTTGATTTCTGGTGCACCACTGTAAATTTGATTAATTTGAGTCTCGGAGCCCAGAACCATGAACTTGCTCTTACCTGGGTTTAAGACCAAACCATTAGCTTCCGACCATTTAGCTATGTTTTTAAGGTCCAAGTTGATCTGCTGTCTATATGCTGTCTTATATTTAAATAAAGCTGAGTCCATTAAAACATTACCAAAGGCACTTTTAAGGTGCCTTTGTAAAAAAAATGTTTTTAATTTACATCAAATTTGCCAGTCTATTCGTAATTTTTGCCGTTAGTTCATTTATTGCTCGTTGACGCATAAATTTAAAAATGACTTTATTTTGTAAATATCTTTTCTCACTTTTCATTCGTGTACGGTCGAAATAGAATCGTGACCCATAACCTTTTCTTAATTAAACCGACATTTGACGAAGACAGCGAAAAGTCGATTTCCACTGTGATAAATTTTTGTACTACTCAAATGATTTTGAATGTAACGTCAGTTTCGCCAGGGCTCATAGACAAGGGGTCCACGTTTGGAAGCCTCTTCGTGGCGGACCCTGGTAACGTGTTGTGGAAACTTTCTCGGCGGGTGTGTGGCTTTTGATGTCAAGTGTGTCCCCTTGGCATTCGAAGTCACATGCCATCGTCGAGTTGTTTTTGTTTTCCCATCGCGGCTAGGTCCGAACGGACCTTTCAGGGCGACGACCGCGCCCGAAGTCCCCCGGGTGCGTTCCGATGGCTGCTCCCGGTGTCCTCGTCAGGAGGACGTGCCAGGTCGAGCAGCCGGAGGTGAGGTAGACAAAGTAACAAAAAGAAACGATAACGAAGTACGAAATTTACTATTGACTTAAGACATCGTTAAATCACGTGGATAATCGTAGCTCTAAGTAAGTGGTAGCGCAAGCTAAGACACTGTAGATAACCAAGTAATATGGGCTATGATAACGAAATTCGATATCACGTTATGAATCTAATGGCCACTTGTCTGTTGAATTTTAGCCGTCTATCCATGTTTGTATTTACGTGTGTTCCTTCTAAGCGCCTAAACTGTTCATTTAATTTTGATGAATAAGGTGTCAATCGATTAGTTATTTTAGTTCGCGTAACATAGGATAAATTTAACCGACTTTAAAAATATGAGGAGTAAACTTTTGTTGTTTTACCTTAGGACCACGTTTTTGACCGATTTAATTTTATCTTTTTTACGTAGTCTGGTAACAACTCGTAATAAAATGTTAAGTGATATAGAAAACATTGGTATTATTATAAAGCGAGTCACAGACTGCGCAGATACTATAAGATATCTGTATCTGATAAGATATATGTATGAATAAATTCTTAGGTTGTGAAGTCAACCAACCCGCACTTGGCCAGCGTGGTTGACTAAGGCCTAATCACCTCTAATGTGGGGTAGGCTCGAGCCCCTCGGTGGAGACATTATATGCACTGTTGATGATCTGTATCTGAGCGCATATCTTTAAATTTCACTCTCCTTATAATTCAAAGAACTAACACACACAGCGCAGATGAGATATATTTCATCGTAAACTATCTCCAAATACTGAGCTACATCGAAAGATGCCTGCCTGCGTATACACAGATATCCACAGAAACAAATATGGCGTAGGATTTTACCTGCAGATATGTACCTACAAGATGTGATTCTTCCTGGCACTACCACGGAGGATTTCCTAATTTTTTTGGGGTACGTATTCATGAAAAAAATGTAGGTAGGTACTTCAATTTACTCGCCAACTTATTGTAAGAGCCCATACACAAACAATCGGCACCTAAAAAGTTCCACTAAGTTTTAAGGATATCGAGTAAGTACAATATTTCGTATATCATCGTATCTGCGCAGTGTGTGATACTTTCAGATATTCATATTTTGATATGCAGATAAAATATTATCGTATCTATCTCCGCTGTGTGTGACTCCCTTAAAACATTAACAGAAATATTGGTCGTAAACTAGGTTTTACAGCAGAGGTTCGAAATCATATAAGTTGTACTTAAATTATGGGGAGTCTCATCAATAATGTCAAGCTTAAATTGATGTTCTTTTACCATAAAAGAAAATAAATTTAAACTTGGCACCGACAGAAAATAAAATCTACCAACGAAGGTAAATTAACGTACTTAAAAACCACTTGTTTATTTATTTTTTGGAATTACGCCTGTTTTCATAAAGATAAAATTTTCCATCATCCAATCCCATTCGTGGTCCATTATCTTTTTCATTACAAAAATGGCCTCTTAGTATTCGACGGCGTTATTAATATTTAGAGAAAGATTTTTTGTATTCATAATGGTTTGAATTTTCCTACCACGGTTTTCATTTACATCTAGCGTAGAATAGAATAAAATCATTTATTGCACAACTATTACAAATTGACCTTTCTGCTAGATTCTACTGCATACAGAGAGTAATATCAGTCATCCTTGTAGGGTATACAATGTGAAAATTAAAATTATGTTATAGTAATTTTAAGCACACATTATTATATTATTATTATTGTTCGATAAGGCCAAAAAGGATTATTTTTGGTCTATAAAGAAAAGAAAAATGTCAGAATAAGTTGCCTAGCAACGCGAGTTTATATGGTTGATTTTAAGTTGATTTTAAGACTGTTTTTACGTTTTTCTTAATTTTATCTTTTTATAATTTTTTATTTAGAATTACATTCTCCAAGTTGCTATTGCTCCGCCTCTGTTCACAATTATTATCAATTAAACAACAATAAAAAACTATCTAGTGTCACATAAACGATATTTTTATTTATCAGAAACATGTGCATGCTATAAATCTTAGATATGTATAGCATACACATGTTTCTGACAAATAAAATTATCTTTATCTTTAAATACCAATTTAGTTTTCCCGGGCACTAGAATTGACCTATTCTGTGCTACTTTCATTTATTATTCAACTTATCATACAAAATAAAACTAATAAAAACTAAATACTTTTGTTTACGTGACTAATATTGTTCGCCTATATTATTAATACGTTGTCAATTTAATGCAGTATAACATTATTCTATTAATTATCATGTCAATAAGTGTAATAATGAGTGTAATAATGGGACGTAAGGGGTCCCACATAACATCTTTCGGGTCCCAAGCCAACCTCCCCTGCAAGCGGTGCGTCCTGCTGTATAACAGACGAGGCTCTGGCGAAACCACCCACCAACCCGCACTGGACCAGCGTGGTGGGTTATGGTCCAAACCCCCTACATGATAAACACAACATTGCCTCGGCCCCCAGTTCCCGGTAGCCCTGCTATTCCAGGCCAAGGCGGCGGTCTCGGTTACGGCAGGGCAGGGGGTGCTAAGAATCTCCGGGCTACGGTAGGCCGCCAGACAACACTAAACTTGGCGACATATAACGGTCGCACGCTACGGCTCGACTCGCATTTAGCACAACTCGAGGAGGAGCTGAAGCACATAAGATGGCACGTGCTCGGGCTGAGCGAAATCCGCAGAGAGGGCGAGGACACGCTGACCCTAGAGTCTGGCCATCTTATGTACTTCAGAGAGGGAGATAATCCGTCACAGGGCGGCGTCGGGTTCCTGGTCAACAAAGTCCTCACTGACAACGTTATTGAAATCTCCAGTGTGTCGACGAGGGTTGCGTACCTCATTATAAAATTAACCAGAAAGTACAGCTTAAAGGTTATACAAGTGTACGCTCCAACGTCGACATACTCGGATGATATCGTAGAAGAGATGTACGAAGACATCTCTCGAGCATTACACACCACCACCAAGGCTCACTTTAACGTTGTCATGGGGGACTTCAACGCTAAAGTGGGAGTACAGACTTGCAGCGAATCCATGTTAGGATCATACGGCTACGGGAGTAGGAATCATAGGGGGCAAATGCTCGTCAATTTCTTAGAACGCGAGGGGCTTTTCTTAATGAATTCGTTCTTTAAGAAACAACCCCAGAGGAAATGGACGTGGCGGAGCCCCGATACTATGACCAAGAATGAGATTGACTTCATCATATCGGACAAGAAGCGCATATTCAGGGATGTCTCAGTGATCAACAGGTTTAAAACCGGAAGTGATCACCGACTTCTAAGAGGCACTCTGAATATTGATTTTAAGCTCGAACGTTCTCGATTGATGAAGTCCACGCTCCGGCCAAATCTACTCCAATCGGTCGTTGGTTCTGACGCATTCCAACTGAAATTAGAAAATCGATTTGCTGCCTTGGAAACCACAATTGACGTTGACATCGACGAGGAACTCGACCAAGTGGTAGATATCCTTCGGGACGAGGGTACAAAACTCTGTGAGCTGCGACGTACGGGCAAGCGGTCTAAGCTTTCGAAAGAGACTCTGGATCTAATGGACAAGCGGCGAAACGATCCACTAGTCACTTCGTCAGAACAACGGGCTCTGAATAAGTCGATCACCAAGCTGATAAGACGCGACCTCCGACGCTCCAATACACTCTCGATACAGAAAGCAATTGAGCAGAACCGGGGGTCCAAAGTCTTCGTACAACAGCTTGGAAGGAGCCACCTGACGAAGCTGACCAAAACAAATGGAGAAGTCGTCACGTCGAAACCGGAGATTCTTTCGGAAGTTTTTACTTACTATAGCCAGTTATACGCGTCGCACTCGCCTCACCCCACGCCGGATGAGAGGGATTCAAGAGCCACATTAACCCGTCATGTGACGGAAGATCTTCCCGACATCGGCCTAGAGGAGATCGAGGCGGCTCTTGGGCAACTTAAAAATGGAAAAGCCCCGGGGGAGGATGGAGTCACAACCGAGCTTCTGAAAGCTGCCGGCAAACCGGTGCTGAAGGAGCTCCGGCGTATATTTAACTCTGTTCTTTTCTCCGGGAGAACTCCAAAAGCGTGGCACCGGAGCTTGGTCGTATTGTTCTTCAAGAAAGGCGACAAGACCTTACTGAAGCACTATCGACCAATTTCACTCCTGAGTCACATCTATAAGTTGTTTTCGAGAGTCATCTCGAATCGCCTTGCACGAAGACTTGACGAAGCTCAACCTGTAGAGCAGGCCGGGTTCCGACGGAGTTATAGCACCATAGACCACATTCACACAATGAGGCAGGTTATACAGAAGACCAAAGAGTATAACCAGCCCCTGTGCATGGCGTTTGTGGACTATGAGAAAGCTTTTGACTCCGTCGAGACCTGGTCTGTTCTTGAGGCCTTACAGAGGTGCCAAGTTGATTGGCGATATATCGAGGTACTGAGATGTCTATATCACGCCGCTAATATGTCCGTCGTACTCCAGAATGGCCAGACCGAGCCTGTCCTGCTGCGCCGTGGTGTAAGGCAAGGGGATATAATATCCCCGAAACTCTTCTCCGCTGCGCTGCAGGACATGTTTGGAACTCTCAACTGGAAAAAACGCGGAATAAATATTAATGGCGAGTACATCTCACACCTTCGATTCGCAGACGACATCGTCATCCTGGCTGAAACCCTGCAAGACCTACAGGAGATGGTGAGCAGCCTGGCTGAATCTTCCAAACGCGTCGGTCTCCGGATGAATTTGGATAAAACCAAGGTCATGTTCAACGAGCTCGTTGATCCGGGACCGGTCGCTGTTAATGGAGTACCTCTCGAAGTTGTTCAGGAATATGTCTATCTAGGACAAACGCTCCGATTAGGCAGAAACAACTTCGAGAGAGAAGCCAACAGAAGAATTCAGTTAGGCTGGGCAGCATTTCATAAGCTTCGTCAAGTCTTCTCGTCGCCCATCCCTCAATGTCTCAAGTCGAAAGTCTTCGACCAGTGCGTCCTCCCAGTTATGACATACGGCGCCGAGACGTGGACACTCACGGCTGGACTAGTCCACCAGTTTAAAGTCGCTCAGAGAGCTATGGAAAGGGCTATGCTCGGAGTATCTCTGAAGGACCGCATCAGAAATGATGTAATCCGACAGAGAACCAGAGTCACCGACATTGCCCACCGAATTAGCAAACTGAAGTGGCAGTGGGCTGGTCACATTAGCCGCAGAACTGACGGCCGTTGGAGCCGTAAAGTTCTTGAGTGGAGACCGCGACTCGGTAAACGTAGTGTAGGACGACCTGCGACAAGATGGGATGATGATATGCGTAGGCTGGCTGGAGTGAGCTGGATGAGAGTGGCCGAAAATCGGGAGCAGTGGCGTGCATTAGGGGAGACCTATGTCCAGCAGTGGACGAACACGGGTTGATGATGATGATGAAGTGTAATAAAGGTAATGAAAATCATATTCCTACATTCCTTCACATAAAACTCATTACATATTTTTTACGTGCTAGCTCATCATAATGTAGGTATTCGTTAAGTTCATACTTGTACCACAAATAGTAGACGGAAGGAAAAATAATATTTAAATAAACCTATCAAAAACAAAAAAGCAGCATGCATTATTCATGAAATAATTTAGTTTCGGTTTCAAAATTCACATAGGTTCTAACGACTAGACTCAATTGACATTTTTGTAACATACCTATAACAATATGAAACACATTTATCGATGTATTGTTTTAAGCTAACGTGGTCAGTATCATTTGAATGAAAGAAAACGGGATTTAAACCACGTACCTTTGATTTTTGGTTATTCCGATATTGCGGGTTCATCCGTAGTCATGGCGCATGTAACTGCGCCGAAATATCGGATTAACCAAAAATCAAAGGTACGTGGTTTAAATCCCGTTTTCTTTCATTCAAACATTTATCGATTATGTGTTATTCCCATCAGTACAAATCATACCGACTAAGCAGCGATGTACTTAGTAACTATGAACTTAAACTAATACATAAATTAAATCCTATTATAGTATACGAGTAAGTGGCTAGCTTGGTTCTAAAGGCTGACTGTACGGCAAATTATGTTACCGACCCAAAACTTGGTGTTTTGATAACAATCTTAGAAGTTCGGAGCCTCTTTCAAATTAAGTTAAGCTTCGCTATGTTCCAGTTAATGAGATAATTTAAGTGGTAGGTTTAAGCAAATACTTTACTGGCGCTCCGCACATGACTTCATCCGTGTGGGTATTTTTAGTAATTATAGCTTATCCTTCCTCGATAAATAGGCTTATCCAACGTTTTTTATTCAAATGCTTTCATCAACAGCTCATATAATGTACCCCACATTATGAGCGATTAGCCCTTAGTCAACCACGCTGGCCAAGTGCGGGTTGGTTGACTTCACACACATCCTAAGAATTTCTTCATAGGTGTGTGCAGGTTTCCTCGCGATGTTTTGCTTCACCGTAAAAGCGTCGATTAAACGTACATATGGATTCAAAATTTTAAAACACATTGGTACGTGGCGGGGTTCGAATCGGTGCCTCCTGGGTGGGAGATAAAGCCCTTACGCACTAAGCCACCGACGCTTCGATGTTTTAAATTGAAATTGTTTATTTGCATTTGAACAAGGTACACAGAAGATGGTCAGGTAACATTTAATTCAACTTATTCAGTCATATACAGATAGCATGCAAAATTATGCCTATCAGTAAGATTTTAAATTAATTGCATTATTTTGATCCCAATAACATTACAAAATGTAAAAAAAAATAAAAACAATTGCATGAAATAATAATCACTAGAGAATTTATAAATTATGTCAAACTTATTACAATAATTCATGAAGTAGTCAAACAGATATAAATAATTTTATCACAATAATTCTTGTCATAAGAATTCAAATATTCATTAATAGAATAAAAAAAACTTTCACTCACCCAGTTGTACAGTGCTCGTTTAATTATAATTTTAATCTTCTATTATAATCCTGTTCAATTTAATACTGTTTAAATATTTAAAAAATATTGGAATTGATGAAAGCTGTGTGATTTTTGAGAAAGTGCAGAAAAATATTCGTCTGATCCATAATAGTCTAATACTTCTGCTTCCTCTTGTTCTTCTTGGTAATGTTTATCTTCTTTTTTACCTGGGTGCATGTATATTCTCCTAACAGTGATGGATCAGAGGTCTCCTCGGTAATAGATACCTAACATATGAATCTTCTTCTGATAGCCATTCAACATTGGAGCAAGACTTTGTCTCACCTAATTTTATGATAAAAATTTGTCGTTTAGCTGAAAAACGCAAAAAAGCATTTTTTGTTCAAACTTTGGCCTTAGGAATATGGAAAATTGTTTCATGTATATTTAACAATCGCAAGGTTGGTAAAGAATGGCAGAACTTTCTTTGTACTTAACGGAGGCAAACCAATATACGACCCATTTCAAACATGAACCTTTCTCACAGATTTATCTCAAATAATATATCTCTTTTTGCATTATAAAAAATCTCATTTCGCACAGATCCTGAAGTTAAATGAATTTCACTCTTGTTTCTAATTACCTCAGAATGAATAATGGCCACGAAATCTTAATTTAGTTCGGGGTTAATCAGAGATCTGTCTTTTCGAAATCTTAAATACGTTCAGTTGCAGAAGTTGATGAACGCTTTAAAACAAATAACTGTGTGAAAGCTAACCGACTTAAAATTTAAAAAAAAGTACTTTCAAAAGTGCTCGAAATCGCCGATCATGTTTTTTCATGTCAGTTGGTTGAGAGACAGGAAAGAGAGTGGCAAGCAGCCACCGTGGCCTATAGACACTTGCAATACTGACGTCACCAGACGTGACACTCGCGATACCAACCCTTTTTTTTTGTTTTCGACGAGGTCAAATGCATTTACGCATCGTCCCTGCGGGGTGGTGCCAACCGCAGGGGATATGTGGGACTCGAGGTAAAGGCGTTCCCTCCATACCCACTCAACATCCTCCCCGGCCTGACCTCCAGTGCGCTATTGCGGGACGGCTCGGGATCTGCGCACGTGAGCGCAACTACACCGAGACCGTCCCAACGCTGCCCGTCTAGGCACTCCTTGTGCACCAATTGGTGGCCAGCAGCTCACAGGGGCTACCGACTGACGCCAGCCCCTGTGGGCCGCTGGCCGACGCCGGCCTTATAGGCCGCCTCCTCACCGACGGCTGCTCAACCTGGCGCGTCCTCCTGACGAGGATACCAGGAGCAGCCATCGGACCGCACCAGGGGGACTTCGGGCGCGGTCATGACCCTGAAAAGGACCGTCCGGAAGTAGCCGTGGTGGGAAAACCAAAACAACTCGACGATGGCATGTGACTTCGAATGCCAAGGGGACTTGACATCAAAGCCACACACCCGCCGATAAAGTTTCCCCACCACGTTACCAGGGCCCGCCACGAGGAGGCTTCCGGATGTGGACCCCTGCCAACCCTAGTCCCCTTGCCTACCCTGTAGAGCTCTGGCGACCAAAAGGATAAGACTGTAATGTATATTGACATTTATTATGTGTATCTGCTACCTAACCTAAAATCTTAGGGTCTTTAACAGGTTTTTGTTCGGTACAATGTACCGAACACTTACAAGTAGGTAATTAGGTAAACTTAGCAATTAAGTAAACTTCACTGTAAGGGAGATGATATAGAATGCGCCCGGGGTGGTGAAAATGGCGAACGAGTGGGCGTGCGCCCGCAACGCTAAGTATATTTCGTTCGTTGGGTGTCATACATTTTATCTTCATCAACCCTGGCCGCGCGCCCGGGGTGCAATCTATAACATCTCCCTATGTGGCAGTTTTAAAAGTAATATAAATCGCGATGCGCGCGACACATAATAAACGTATAGCATAGAAAGTTATTATAGAATTTATTAAAAATAATAATTATCAATATCAAAGCACTCAGACTTCATTATTTATCAAATAACCAGACACTACCTCGCCAGTTCCCATTACGTGTATCTGGCAGATAGTCCATTAAATTACGTAAATTTATCTGCTAGATATCTCTTAACCAGTACCTTTAACGAGTCATTACAAGCTAAATAAGAGTTATTAGTTGAAGTTTAAAAAATCTAATAATATATAAATATTTCGCTTCTATTTCAAAACAATACCAATGAGACCTGGTCATCTCATGATTTCTTGAACTTTTAATTTTTATTTGATGTAAATGTAGACAATGTAGTTATTTATTATTAGATGGATAATTGTATGACACATGCAATTAATAGGATAATTTTGTTTGTGTTCTGATATGTGTGGCATACCAAAAATAAATCAAATACCTAATACATTAGTTATTTAATAATGTATTAGGTATTGGATTTATTTTTGGTATGCCACACATTGTATTCTATAGGTATATTAATTAACCAGTGGATCATAAATGTATGCTTAGCACCTAAATTGATAGGAATCTATCTAACATTAACACAAAATGGTGGTAGGTATCAAAGGTTAAATTAATTAGTTCATTAATGTGATTAATTGAATTATATAGAAAAGCATTTACAAGATAAATTATTATTATAAATGAGCCAAATGCGTGGGAGTAATAACAAAATTTTCGCATGTAAAACTATAATTTTAATTATATTATTATTATCTATTGACCTGTAATGATGTTTTGAAAACATTACCTAATTGTAAGCAGTGGAGTTTCTTTCGTCATTTGTTCTCCATCTCATTATTTCGTCCCGAAATGGTAGTTTTGCCGATTTAAAAGTACTTAGCAAAGTCCATTTAAATAAAGAGATTTTTCATTTTCATTTTCTTTTTAACAATTACCGCTCTAGCCAAAGTCAACTTTCAACAAATATAATCTATAAATTGCTTTCCGATATCAAAACAGAAACAAATAAAAACCCGTCTAGAGAAACTCACATTTATCGGTGCAAACAAGAAATTGTTTGTTCAAGCCCGATTTCTCAAAGCGACATCCGAGCAAGGTATCGATAGTACTATTCGATTGATTCAATTTGGTATCAAATGAAAATAAAAATCGATACCTAATATATATATACATATAATATACACTCACAGACATTTTCTAGTCCAAATTATGTATCATTCGGAACTTATGTTATAGATACTAGATGACGGACAAAATTTAGGTATATAATAATTTAGATATTTTATAAATAAACTTAAATAAATATATAAACCACGATATCATCTGCAAAGCGAAGGTGAGTCATATATCGTGGTTATGGCTGAGACTTTGGAAGACCTGGGCACAATGCTCGACGATCTCTGTAGAGTCTTCCAACAAGAGGGTCTTAAAATAAACATGGATAAGACGAAAATAATGTCGAATTTCCATGTCGCATCCACTCCTGTAAGGATTGGAAGCTCTACACTGGAAGTTGTCGACGATTATGTTTACCTGGGACAAACAGTCCAACTGCGTAAGTCCAACTTCCAGAAAGAGGTCAATCGGCGAATCCAACTCGGCTGGGCAGCGTTCGGGAAGCTACGAGGCATATTCTCGGCCCATCTACCGCAGTGTCTCAAGACGAAAGTCTTTAATTTGTGTGTGTTGCCAGTGATGACTTATGGAACCGAAACGTGGCCGCTTACAATGGGCCTCATAACAAGCCTCAAGGTCACCCATAGGGCAATGGAGAGAGCTATGCTCGGAGTTTCTCTGCGTGATCATATCAGAAATGATGAGATCCGCAGGAGAACAAAGGTCACCGACATAGGCCAAAGAATTGCGAACCTGAAGTGGCAGTGGGCACATTGCGAGGAGGATTGACGGCCGTTGGGGCGGAAAGGTCCTCGAGTGGCGACCACGTACCAGGAAACGCAGCGTTGGTAGGCCCCCCACAAGGTGGACTGACGATCTAGTAAAGGTCGCGGGAAGCCGCTGGATGCGGGCAGCGCAGGACCGACCGGTTTGGAGATCCTTGGGGAAGGCCTATGTCCAACAGTGGCCGTCTCTCGGCTGAAATGATGAAATATATAAATAACCATGACTAGTGAAGAGATGTTTAGATGATGTAGTAGGCAGAGCTAGTGACAACTCTACCGCGACGGCGACAAATTAGAATCTACATCTCAATACTATAACGTTAATTACCTCTTAAGAGCTGTAGATAGATATTAAATATCTGTAAATAGGAGTATCTAAGGAAGGTAGGGCAATAGCCACTCATATTTGATGTGCGTGAACTGGGTAGTGCATTGCAAGGAGTAGGCAAGTGGACTAGGGTTGGCAGCGCGATCGTCTATAATAAAGACTCTAACTACCAGGCAAGCCGTATGCAACATAAAAAAAAACTTATAAAAGACAGCATTTTAATAATTCTATATGATTGCAGCGTAGTGTTTCTGACTTGCTGAGTTCCTTGCCGGTTCTTCTCAGAACATGGCCTCCTGGTAGACTCTTGAACCGATGGCATCAAAATTGACTTTCATTAGTGTACAAATTGTCATAAATGAATAATGAAATTTTGAGTTTGTCGGCGAGTAAGGTTGCCAGAGCTACACACGATGACGTTAGGACTGGAAACGCTAATGTGGCTTCACACATCAGTGTTCTAACAATATCACCGTATAAATAGCAGTTACAGTAGCGTATACGATTATCGTAAACGCTACCGTAATTAAACAGGCGGGCCTTATGCCTGTTTGCAAACCACCTACCGGCGAGTTTAGATACTATCTGTTGGAACATATCTACTATGAACACTTTGGTCACAAACTTCGATAAGATTTTTTTTTATGTATCGAGATGGCAAACAAGCTTGCGGCCCACCTGATGTGAAGTGGTCACCGTCGCCTATAGACACTTGCAATATTAAGTGTAAATCACTAAACACCGCAAGTGCGTTTGCCATCCTGGGGACTAAGGTAATCTCTCCATGCCCAGTAATTACACTGGCTACCTTTCCCTTCAATCCGAAACACAGCGAACTGCTTCACGGCAGAAATAAGAAAGGCGGTGGTACCTACCCAGACGACCCTACATATGGGTCTACCACCTAGTAAATGATGATATTGATGATAGATAGCAAAGCATATTAAATATGCTTGGCTATCTTTTAAATTTTAAAACTAACCCTACCAGCACCCAACTGTCACCCACCAAATAATAACAACAAAATAATAAAGATTTTCCTGTCTTTAACCGACAACATTCTAGATATTGGAAAACCGATAGTTAATTTAAATTATCTAACGTAACAAGCCTTCGCCCCAAAGCGAAATCCCCCGCCAACATCTTCATCGGATAACTATTTGGGAATCTTGCAAACTGTGTTTGGAAAATATTAATCATTGCGACTTATTTCCTAACATTCCCTTTTTTATTTAAAGTTGTGAAATATAGACTGTGTTCGCGGGTTTTCAGCTGTGAGTGTGTAGCGGGCAATATATGGCCAGCCAAGTTGAAGGCAAATTTCGGATGGTATAGATAGCTAAGTATAAGAGTAAGAATTTACAAATTTAGAATGTTATAATTAACCCATTAAGGCATGATTTTTTTTAAAAAGTCAAATTTTTAGCATCGAATTAATACAATAATTCTTTATATTTAGAAAGTAAATTGTATTGCATAGAACTAAAAATACTTAATTTCTTAATTCTATGACCCTTGATGAAAATTGCGGAAGCAATTCTTATCGTTATAAAAGCAAAGTTCTAAATTTTTCACAGGTTATGAAAGTTTTTCCACAGCTTGGACGTATCAGACCCCAAATTGGGAAATATTCGAACCCGTTAAATCTGACGTCACGAGTAGTATGATTGCGATTTTTCATCAGACGCAGATGGTGATCTACCTCCTTTCTTGTTTATGGATAGACCAGGGATACAGATATTTCGCGAAATCAATCTTGAAGTCATTAAAACAGACTTTTTATAACCTTTTGGTTCATATCTGATGAAACCACCATCATACATCATTACTACCCCAAGGTTAAATTAGTAATTTGCTATAATGTACTTATACGTAATCATCAAAATCCCCGTTTTTAAATACCTACTTGACCGGTACTGAGAAGCATTTTCGAACAGCAACCGGCTTAAAGCTTTTGGTGAAAAGCTGAGAAAAGTATCGATGAAAACAATTTTAGCCACCCATCCGAGAAAAAAACCGCGAATCTAATTCAATCACTAAACGCAAGCTCGTAGAGTAGTCAATCCTTAAAGATCACTTTACATGTGAGTGCAGACTGAAATATTCCTAGCAATTTGCATATGTACTTGGGTAATTGTATGATCAAACCACTTTATTTTTCATTTCAAACAACAATGCATGATGGAGAGAGGTCATTACTCATCTGTGGCTGAGGGTAAACAGCTTACGGGCTTGCCTCCGACGCCAGTGACAGGGCAATTTTTTTACTCTGCAAAAAATGAGGACCATAGCCCCGAAACGAGATCAAGGAGGTTCTCGCGTGTAGAGTCAGCACAAGTTGATGACCAAACACAGAATTATTGTTCTCTTAGATTTTAGCGAGCACTACATATATTAAATGAAACGATTTTTACGAATTTAACTTGCATTTATTTGGTTTTAACAATGATCATGAGAAAGATGTAAGTGGTCAAGTCGTGTTTTAAAGTTGAAGTCAGTACCGGCCAACTTTATTTTTTTTTCCTGTCGAGTAAATTACATATATATCTAACTAGTTTCTGTCCGCAACTTCGTCTGCGCAGTAGCAGTTAAAATTATAGCCTATATGGTATTTTGATGTATAAGCTATATTATTGTAAAGTTTCATTAAAATCCACTCAGTAGTTTTTGCGTGAAAGAGTAACAAGTCACACATCATTGTTACTTATTTAAGCATTAACACCGGCAAATTGTACACAGTTAAAGCAATGAAACTCTATTCTATTCATCCAGAGATCCATCCATACATCTATACATCCATACAAACTTCGAATTTATAATATTAGTAGGAGGATCGTGTTTCTGTCTTTTGCATTTACTGGGTAATAGATATCGTTTATAATATAATCCTAATATATATAAATAAATTACGTGTCACGTTGTTTGTCCGCGATGGACTCCTATACTACTTAACCGATTTTAATATCTTGATAAGTAGTCATATTTTTTTTACTGCAGATACAATGTTATAGGTCGGTCAGTATGAAATTACCACAGCAACGCGTGGCCGGGAAAGCTAGTAATGTATGAATTTTAGAATTATGAGCAGTTGTAACAAAGTGCAGTATTCTGAAATTTCATAGTTGATTTTATAGAAATTTAACTAAACTCTGTTAATTTTTAATTTGTTAAATATGTATGGGTTATTCTCAGAATAAACAAATTTATAAACAACTTTACTTTTTAATGAAAAAGATTATTTTGTAAATATGAATATTGATCGAAACGGTAACTGTTCGACAAGACGACCGAAAACCAATCGTTCGAAATTTATTTTGCAAAATACCAGTGTGGTCCCAGTTCTCAAACACGTGGATATTCTGCCAAATATGAAATTTTAAATATATTTCCAATGTTCTGTTGACCGTACAATAACACTATTGGTTGCGATTTGTTTGTTTGGTCAGCCAAACGTATTTGAGATCTCTTCGTATTTTTACCAATGACATAAAATTTCCAAATGAATTGTTGTGACATATTTCCTCACAAACAAATGATTTGGAAATTTTTATATTTACAATCTGAAACAAATACGCTACACGTTTTTATTGCCACAAGGTTGTTCCATCCCCATGACACCACCAAAATGATACCTGCTGTGCCAATTTGGTCCAAGGGGCACGGGGGAAGGGGTTAGCACCGTCCACTACTCCCTGGGCATTTAGTAACATTAAGCTCAACTCCTCAGCTCATCATTTATATTGCTGTGCCCGTCAGGGTCCATAATTGTGCCTTTACTTTAACTACTTAAGAACCCATGTAAAAATTATGGTATGCAATAAAACATTTGAATTTGAATTTGAAGGGAAGTAATTAATTTGAAGGGACGCAATCTATAATGTAACATAGTGTTGGTATAGTTATAAGGTCTCCGTCCATTACACAGGCTCGGTATAGGTAGTAACCATTCCGTAACAGTCACAAAAAGCTGCCTGCACTCATGATCTAATACGCGTCTGTACGTTGTTGAAACCAAGACTAGAAACGCGTACTGTAGAATGTGGTTACTTCCATCAATTTTTAAAATTAAATGGCTATATTTTCTAAAATAAAAGCGATTGTGATGGAGTTTGGGTATTTTGTTAACTTAAACTTGTTTCGGAATATGTTTTGTGTGATTGAAACGTAGTGATTTTATTTGACGGGTCAGTGGCAGTAACTCCCAGCGTAGATAGGATCCTCATACGTGGGGCGCACTAAAAGTTTCCGGAATGAATAAGAAAAAAATACTATTAAAGGTCAAAAATTAATTTATTGTTTCCCTTTGCGTAAATGCACTTTTTCATTCGATTAAACCAATTTTGAAAACCTTTGCTTACTAGGCATGCCTTATGCTGTCAACAAAATAACAAAAAAAAACCTATAACCTTTTTTAGATTTTTTTGTTTAAATTTTCCTGTCTTGTTGAAACTTGTAAAAAGCTCGGAACTGCTAAAAAGTAATCCTGCACAGCGCCTAAACACAATCTGAAGTTGAAGTAAAGTTAGTTTCACAAAGCAAACATCCGCTTAACGCTCGAAGAATATTTTAAATCTACCTCGTGATTAATGCAAGATTCATCGCTTAAGTAAATGACTCGTGAATTTACCTTTTGTAATGAATATCTTACTGTAAGAGAAGTGCTCAGGAGACGTTTGATCGTAAGTCAACTGAGGGTGATTAATTTATCACTACAATGTAGAGGCAAATGAAGACAATTTATCCCGTTAGTACATTTAATTTTGACATCAGATTTTACTAGATGGTAGACCCATATGTAGGGTCGTCTGGGTGGTACCACCGCCTTTCTTATTCTGCCGTGAAGCAGTTCGCTGTGTTTCGGATTGAAGGGAAAGGTAGCCAGTGTAATTACCGGGCATGGAAGGCATATCATCTTAGTCCCCAGGATGGCGACGCACATATAAATGTAGTGTTAAGTGATTTACCCTTGATATTGCAACTGTCTATAGACGACGGTATCCATTTAACACCAGGTGGGCCGTAAGCTTGTTTGCCATCCCGTAATATAAAAAAATCATACAAATCCAACATTTAAGTAAGGTATTAATTAAATTTGCGAAGTACGTAAGGGCGTTGTCTCCCACCCGGGAAGCACCGGTTCGTTCCACGCCACGTACCAATGTGTTTTCAAATTTTGAATTCATATGTACGTTTTATAGACGCTTTTACGGTGAAGGAAAACATCGTGAGGAAACCTGCACACATCTATGAAGAAATTCTTAGGTTGGGTGTAAAGTCGACTAACCCACACTTGGCTAGCGTGGTTCACTAGGCCCTAATCGCCCCTAATGTGGGGTAGGCTCGAGCCCCTCGGTGGGGATATTATATGAGCTGTTGAATATCACGTCAGTTATGCAGCCGTCTATAGGCTGCGGTGGCTGCTTACTCCCAGAAAGGCCGTATGCTTGTCTGTCAACCACTTGACATTTGTTTTATGTTATATCGTAAAATAGTTATATTAATCACCGAGATGTTTTTTCTATGAGATCTAGACATAAAACAAGAAATTAAAAGTAAAAGACTTTTTAAAAACAAGCATTTAAGACGAATTATACGAGCCGAAACTTGAAGGGGTTGCGTCGTTTCATTACAGAGATCCTATGACCACCGTCCAGATTCATCATCAGACCCTAGTTACCATTGAAAGACAATCTACTCGTCAAGACGATTTAAACGAGCCCAAACTCGATGAGTTTGTGTTTTTTCAGTCCAAAGTTCCTATAGCCACCTACCAGCTCCAACTCAATCGGTAACCGGGAAGTGGATCTAATTTAATTTGCAAGACTTGATGACAAACATCGGGACAGGTGAAATTAAATAAAAGCTTTAATGACTTCGCACGCTACTCACTTCGTGTGAAAGTACAGTCGACAGCGCAGGTCACACTGCCTGCAAGCGAGGCTAGGCAAAGGAAACTACACAAACTAGGTGAAGCTTTGGCTAGCTTAACTATGGTGGGTTCGAGCGGAAAACGAGTGTGGAAAGACGTCCGAAAATGATCAAGCGATTGTCGGATATATCGTTCACGTGATTTGAATGGGTGACGTAGCTTATCACTGTAGTTCGCGGTTTGAACTGTACTAAGTGAAACCAATGTTATCTATCTAAATATACATAACTCAAAGGTGACTGACTGGCTGACTGACATAGTGATCTATCAACGCACAGCCCTGGGCTGAAATTTGGCATGCAGGTAGATGTTATGACATAGGCATCCGCTATGAAAGTTTTGGAAATTCCACCCCTAAGGGGGTAAAATGTCCTCGCGGGCGGAAGCTAGTTAAATTACAAAAGAAGAAGATATAAAAAACGTTCCAATGGGAACATCTTTCTCCTATCAATCTGTGTTAAGCAATCAAGAAAACATTTGACATTTTAGATTGCGCGGCATAAATTTTAACGCAAATTACTGAGAACGTAACATATCTAGTATAATTATGTATAATATCATTGATTACTTGAAAAAGAAAAAAGGAAAGTACAGTCGACACGTTTAGACACTCTTGTAAATGTCAATTTTACTTTAGTTAATTTAGAAGGCAGTCTACTTCATGCCAAATTAATTCCGTTTGCAAATCCGTTGACGCGTGATTAAGTAACAGACGTTGAAGAAAATTCGCAAACTTTGACATTTATATAACGTTACTTTTTGTAGGTAATATTTGCATTCAATACTATGAAAAATGTAACGGGACGAACCGACTTGCTGAGTTTTCTTCTCAGTCAAAGTCAAAATGATGTTTGACGATTCCTATTGAAATCGAGTGCCGTTTTATAATAATTACGTAGTTAAGTCACAGTGTTTTACACGTTTTGCTTATTAAATTTGGTAAGATCTATTTTCAAGGGTTTGCCCTTGTTTGGTATAACAACGTTTGCTCGAAAATCGTTTCGTCTAATTTTAGTTGCAACAAAGTCATTTCGCATAATTATTCATTTGACCGAATATTTAATTGGTAGAATTTTATTTAGCATAATTATTTATTTGACATAATGTCATTTCACCGAATTTTCATTTGCACTAATTTTATTTAACATAATGTTCAATTGGTAGAATTTTATTTAGCATAATTATTTATTTGACCTAATGTCATTTCACCGAATTTTCAAATGCACTAATTTTATTTAACCTAATGTCTAACTAGACTAATAATGATTTGGTCGAAAGATCGTATCGAATATTCAGTTCAGTAATAATTCAGTGAAAACGCCCTAAAGTCGCTTCTGGCACTCGCCGGCCGCTGCCGCGGCACGCTCGCTTCGCTCGCTCGGCTCGTACGCTTTATTCTTGTCAACCTAACTCGCTCGTCGCTTCGCTCCTCGCTAACCTATTGTTCAATTGAACATTCGATGAAATGAAAATTATACCACCTGAATAATACATCAATGGGGAAGAAAACGCAAAACTTTTTTA
The DNA here is from genome assembly GCA_955850985.1 of Elophila nymphaeata. Classification (NCBI taxonomy): domain Eukaryota; kingdom Metazoa; phylum Arthropoda; class Insecta; order Lepidoptera; family Crambidae; genus Elophila; species Elophila nymphaeata. The sequence goes on along the minus strand of OY039084.1, from coordinate 19,941,021 downwards.
CAGAGGGCGCTGTGTGTTTGTTACCTGTCAAAGTCTGTTGTGAACAACAACATCAGTGATATAAACACAGTTCACTTAAAAATTAATGTTTTTAAAATTATTGTATGTATGTACATACATTAAATGTCTTTTGAAATAATTATCTGTCACTTGTGTGCTGGACAATTTTTTTTCTATTCCATTCTAAAAATATTAATATAAGTATAAATGTGTTTACTGGAACACACCTGTTTGTCTGGAAGTAGTTTCAAAATCAGATTCTTTGAAATGCTTGCTGCATATTCTGGAGTACTTAGTAGCTTTAAAATTTACCCTTCTCAAAGCCTTTTGCCACTTTTTCCTGAGAAACAAATCTGTAGAAAACTTGTGTGTACCGGTTTCTACGCATTGGAAAGCTACACATCGTCCCATATTTCTGTTTATCTAGAAATACTAAGAAATCCCAATGAAATGTACTGAGTTTGACACTTCCTTTGGAACAAACACTCAGCGCCACCTAGGAGAAACTAGTTGACAGTTGTCTTCCCCATTGAACATTATACTTTTTGATCAATAGCGCAAATGGTGTTATCGCAAATGAACATTCGATGAAATGAAAATTATACCACCTGAACAATACATCAAATGAACATTATACTTTTTGATCAATAGCGCAAACGTTGTTATCGCAAATGAATATTCGATGAAATGAAAATTATGTCAATCGATATTATACAAAGTAATTATTTTCTTAAACGTTGTTCGAAGAAATGATTTTCGACTAAACGTTGTTATACCAAACAAGGGTGAACCATTTTCAAGAACACTAATTCGTGTGTAGGAGGTCCAGTTTCATAAGATATTTTTCAAAATTTATGATGATCGTTCGAGAACTACAGGTTACCCTATATCGTTGTCGTAGACAAACAGCTTTTCCTCTAAATAAAATATTATAAGACTGAAGATAGAGTTTCAAAAAACGTTACATTTAATGCTAAGCAAGAAACAGCTCCAATTAAGAATAAGACTCCAATTAGCTAATGTCACTTAGGACCTTGCTGATCTCCGACTTAAGTAAATATCTCGTTTAACTGTCAGGTTTAAACTTAGATATCTCGCGGAAACGCTGAGCTTAAGTGAAAAGTAACAAGTCGTAAAAAGTTTTTGCTAATAGCAAAGTTGACAGTGAGAATAATATTTTTGAAATATTCATCAAATTAAATGTAATAAACTCTTGAAACGAAATTCCTCTGTATTTCTGTGTATGCCAATCAAGTACTGGGCTACATTTTCAAATACTTCAAATAGGTAATTAAATTAGATAAAAAGGGATTTAAACCACGTACCTTTCTTTTTTATTATTCTAAGCAATTATCAGATCGTTTTTGTCGACGGAATGTATTTTATATAAACACATGACGTACATAGGGCCACGTCATGGTTACGTGGAAGTCTCCAGCAGTAGTGGCAGGCATACCAGCAACCGTCGGTAATCCTTCGCTCCTCATGTCGACCATTGCCACGCGGCAACATAAACACTACCGTACTGCATGTCTGCCGTCGTCCTTGTCACACCCCTGTTCCCCCAAGGGGAAGAGGACATCCGCCATCAGGCCAGAACATTGTTAAGTCAGCGACGGGGCCATACCGTGGTTGGAGTGCAGCGTACTGCCCTCTTCTATGATTCGTACGTCTCCGGCGGGTTCGCGCTGCGAGAGGGTCTCTCGGACCCGTTCCGCGGCCTTTCGGCAAACGTGATGGACTAGGTACTGCCTAAACCTCCTTCTATGACAAGGAGAGGCCTTATGTCCCAGCAGTGGGTCGAATTATAAAGGCTGTTATGATGATGCTGTGACCGCACTGAGCAAATTAACAGCGTGTGCAGCGCAGTGTCATCTGAATCAACACAGTGATGACAGCGGAGACTCGGCTCCCTCCCAATCCTATGCAGGTAGTGTCTGAAGTATCCATGCCCAGACAATCCCTGCATAAGCCTATATGAGAGGGTGCCGTGTCGCCGATGCACCCATTCAGTCAGGTGTGGCCGGCTTCCCGTAATGGTCCAGTGGCCACTCACTGGTACTTCCAGTCGTCGGCAATTGGCAGACCTAACAAATAAGTAAATAAATTGCTTGCACTATGATCACCGACAAAGTATCGAAATAACCCCAAAAAAAGGTAAGTGATTTTAATCCCGTTTTATCTAATTCAAGTGACCACATAACTTTAAAACAAGACTTCAAAGCTCACGATTGACGCCGTTGGTGGAGTGGTCAGTAACGCTGCCTACACATCGGGCGGTCCGGGTTCGAGTCCCGGCAGTGGCAAATGTTAGTGTGATGAACACGAATATTTGTTCACGAGTCATGGTTGTTTACATATTTATTTAAGTTTATTTTTGAAATATCTAGATTATTATGTATATTTGTCCGTTATCTAGTATCCATAGCACAAGTTCTTAATGATACTTAATTTGGGCTAGATAATTGGTGTGAGCGTGGAAATATATTATTATTATTAATAATAATAGTTAGAATAGAATATCCTGAGGTACACGTTAAAACTATTAATATGTCAACTATCCATTCCGTAATGAGTCTCCAATTTGGGACGCAGTTTTCGTTTAAAAATACAGAAACAATACTTCCTGGCTGAAAGCAAGGGTTTTATTTTAATCCTGATATATAGCGAGCTGTACGCGGCAACTGTTGGTGCTAAAACGGCGCTTTGTGATTTGATTAATGAACTAGATATATTTTTATGGGGAAACCGTGTGAGCCTGTCTTTTGAAATGTTTTCGGATTTTTTTACAGATAAGAACCTTCTCTGTAATCCTGACAGAGCTGGGTATTTTTTACTCCTAGGAGACGAGATAAAAAAGTATTTTTATTTCGTTGCATAGGACGATTTCTTTTTGGCAAATTTAAACACTTAGTTTTCGAGACGAATGTTATTAATGTTTGTGTGTTTAAAGATTTATTTATAAAAAAAACTACAAAGGCAAAAAAGACGTAATATAGTTTGATAGATGCAACACTCAATAGATAAACGTGAAAAAACTCCTCAGAAAAACAGACCTCGAGGATTTACACGTTTTGGACCTCCCTGAGTCCGAAAAACCCGTTTTTGGAATTATGTCTGTGTCTGTGTGTCTGTGCTTTAGCACGATAACTCGAGTATGCTTTAACTTATTGCAACCAAATTCAACATGCATGTATGACACATAAATAAAAGGTTAATGTTTTAAAGGTGACAAGCAAGCACAGAGCTTATCTGACAGTTAAGCGTTGATCGTAACCTATAGACGTTTGAAACACCTTGAAGTTGTCAACCCTTTGGCGGGTTTCAAACAAGACCTGTTAATAACTTAACCCAGGAGAAGTGACTATACCTGAGCATGGTTTTTTTCCCTAATCTCACCATCTCCCTTCTTTTTAAGGACAAGCTGTGGTTTACGTTGTCACCGACAAACCGGTGACTACCATTCCAACGCGAATTAAGAATTTGGAAAATTTGGAAACGAGTTTCTTCGCTGCACAATCAAGAAATGGGAGTCACTGCCAGCACACCTCCTTCCTACAATCCTAGGTCATTCTAAAGAGGCGTGAAGTAGCACCTTGCAGGTCGACAAGCGAGATTGGCTAGCGCGGCGGTTTATCTCTCGCACCAGCTATCTTCGCATTTGGACTCCACTTCTGCTTACCATCAGGTGGAATGGAGGGTTTTGCTGGACCTTTTTATAAAAAAGGTGGTCAAAATTATGCTCATACACACGCGTGTGAGAATGTACTGTCAGCATCAGAAGTACAAACACTGCACTTGACATTATTATTGTGTCGTATTATCAATACCATGCTGACGTACAATTTTTTTTCATTGTATAAAAATGTATTACTTCAACTTTAGTGCAATAAACTCTCTTTACTGTGACGGTCGCGTTTCTTTACCAATCCCGTAGCACAACATTCGTAACAGTCACTCGTAACTTGTCAACATTAACTTATCAACAATATCTTACTTGTAAGGGCAGCATCTCTTACATTGCTTCGAGCCATTAATGAAGTGCTCGTACATTCACAATAGAGTGGCAACTAATGTATGATTGATAGTTAAAATCGTGGGTTTTAGTACCATAAAAATACTGAGCCATAAAATGGTACAACATTAAATGAAATAGATTTTAAAATTTCCCCCCCGCCAATAAATTACAACCGTTGGCACTTCGACAAAAATACGTATCTCAAATTCAGCAACAGTCAGCAAATTTTGGATAAATGGATACGAATTTAAAAGCTTTAACTTGAATCTCGTGAAAAGTTTCTAGCAAAGACGTGTGTTTTATCGTAGCGTAACGCAGAGCACGAGAAAATGGTGCAGTGAAAGCGTTGGTGGTATTTCCTTGAAGACCAACTAAACTACGAAATATCAAGCTATTTAGCTTTAAAGATGTTCATGCTTTCAGCTTTGGTTGCTCTTTCTTGAACTCTTTATTGCTTTCTGTAGTTTTAGATGTTAAATATTTTTTTAAGATGGTAAATAAGTTTAGAGAACCCTTTAAAAGAACTATAATTATAATAACATTGGTAACGTGCCTATACTCAGCGAGACCCTTATGTTTCTTTTCAATCAAATAACTATTAAAGTAGTAGAATAGGTAATGTCTTCTTTTGAGATGAGTACATCATAAATAGATCTAAAGTATAAGACCAATTTTTATCGAACATTAATTCAGAGAGAGTCATTGGGACCCTCTGTGACTTAATGGCCGACGAAGGTCAACCAATAAGCGAGCCGTTTTCATATGAAATCTTTTTTAAATTCTATAGAACAAATTTAGAACAAGCTTCCTAAAATATTTTGTCCCAACGATCAGTCGGAACAAGGATCATTACAATAGGGGGAAAAGAGAATAATTATTTATGCAGCATTTTAGCAACCCTTCCTTAAACGAGCAACTTGAATAATCATCCTACCACCCGGTTTTAATTCATTCGGCGTGTTTTTTGAGCTCGCGTCCAAATTCTCACTGACCAAATTAAAAAAGATATAGTTTGCTATTCTTCATTTCGGTATAAATACAACTTGATTTATTTATTATTTTTGTAGTATTTCAATTGTTTTTTAACGATCGTAATTGTGTACTTATAAAATTAAAAGGCAGCCTTTGTCAGAATCGTTCCCAAAACATTTAGAATCAGAATACATAAGCATCGCAGGCGGTCGTATAATTACAAAATGGGGCGGCGGATTGTAATGTGTGAGAATCATAGATAAAGGAAACGTAAGTAATTATAAATCTTCTTCTTCTCTTCTTCTTCTTCAACCCTGTTTGATCCACTGCTGGGCATAGGTCTCCTCATGGTTCTTTTAGAGTGCCCGGTCTTGTGCCACTCTTATCCACTACCGACCCACCGTCTTTGTGATGTCGTCGGTCCATCTTGCTGGCGGATGTCCGACGCTTCTTTTGAATGCTGTCGGCCGTCATGATAAAATTTTGTGGCTCCACCTTTCGTCGTTTCGATGACATATGTGTCCCGCCTACCGCCATTTGCGCTGGGCCACGGACCGCGCTACATCGCTCACACCGGTCCTCCTTCGTATCACAGTATTAGGTATACGGTCTTTCAGCGTAAATCTATGGTGAGAATTGTTAACCAAATAAAACCGTTTGTTGATAAATTCGTAGTAGATTCTATCAATATTAGTTATCGAATGGAGATCGCTTATTATTGGTAGGTTAGGGTTATTTTTTTATGACCAAGTGGACAGGAATGATTGTCACTCATCATTACAATCCTCCACACCGTTTTATAATACGGCGTGTTATACGATCCGCCTGCTACACATACATACGCTCCTTATCCCAAAAGGAGTTATGTTATAGATATAAAGTTATAGATATTAAGCTATAGATTACATTTGGTTCCTCATAAAACTACTCGTAGATCTGGCAGTCTCTTCTTCGGCGTTACCCTCTTGACAGAGTGGTCATGGTCATCATATCTGGTGTGGTGGCAAGCTTCTCAAACAATAGGTGACCTCCCGCTCGCTCTTGTGCCTTCAACTTTTCCCAACAGGACAAGTCGTTCCACAGACGTATGATATGTCCAAAGAATTTGAGAATACCATTTTGGATAGAAGAAAGACACTGTTTAATGCCAGGAGTCATGTTCCTCAAATAATGCAGGCTACTTACTATAAAAGAGCATCAAACGGTAAAGTAACAAACTATCAATAAGCCAACAAATAAAATTCAACAAACAAAATCCAACAACCAGAACAGATGTGACAATCTTTCATCTCAGGTCTTAAAAAAAGGCTTGTATTTAATTTCACCTACAAAAAAGAATAAATGCTCACAAGAGAGTGTAAATTCTCGCCAAAAGTTGTATTTGGATTGATGATACTAAATTTATTCCCTAAAAAAACTTCCATTAACAATAGTATAACTAACACTAATGTGGCGATAAGTTACAAAAATCACCAAATACTCTAACTGCCATTGAAAAGCCGAAATCAATTCCGAGTACCCGATATTCAATATTCCATTGAACAATCAATTGGAAAACGAATGATCGTTCCACAAACGTTTTCATTCGATTTGAAAGTTCATTTCAATTCGAGTGCGCACTTGTGAATCACATTTGGTCCGGCTCTTAGGGAAGCAATCCATTAGTACGTTTGAATGGTAGGGGATGCCCTGCGACCCATTTGCATCGGCAAAATATGTCGTTTATCTTGAGGTTAATCACTGAGTCCGCCTTAGGGTTAAGAAGTTGATAGACTTTGACAAGTGACTAACCGCTGACCTACTTCGGTGATCATTATCATTAGTTTTATACAACGTGTTTATATCCTATTCCGATAAACAGGGGTTATCTGAAAAAAAAATACGTTAGCTAAATTTTTAGCTAATACTTCTATGGCTAAACTTTAATAATTAATATCCAAAGTTTAACAACGTCAGCTAAATAGTTTTAACTGTGGACGCAAAGCAAATTAAGCAAAATTTTATTTAGTAACCCGTACATAAATATTTAGCTAAACCGCTAGACCGTAAGCTTTTTACTGAGGAGTTTAGCTCGTCATTGCTAATCTTTAATTTTAGTTTAGCTAATTTCAACCAAATATTTGGTTGTGAATTACCAAAGTAGTTTAGCTATTTTCAACCGCTACTTAACATTTAGCTATAGCAGCTAAATAAAATCAACTGAAATAGTTAAGCAACAGTAGCTACAGAGTTTAGTAGTCACCAAAGTTACGAAAGTGTTTAGTAACTAGGTACTTAAAATTTTGTTACTAATTGCCAATCATTTTTCTCACTACAATACGAGAGGGACATGTAGCACAAATGAAAGACGAGAATGGACAAGAAAGGTGATGAAGTTAAGGACCGGTCCCCCGGGAAAACGCTACAAAGGAAGACCCCTCTCGAGATGGCAAGACGAGATCACCAGGCAGGTAATGCCTGGATACAGGAAGCCCAGACTAGGGATCGCTGGGAATCTTTGGTGGAGGCCTTCACCCGAGGAGGGGTTATTGAAATCAAACTCGATACTTAGCGTATAAGACACAATAAAAATAAATAATAAAGAAAAGCACTGAAAAAAATCTACCTGCCCCAGGCGGGAATCGAACCCAGCATCTTTCGCAATCAGGGCGGCAGCGTTATTTTTTCTAGTTTTAAAAATATTTACGTGTTTGTAAACCCAAAAATTATTCCATAAAAAATAAATAGGATAACACTAGGTTAAGCTTAAGTATAAATTTAAACTACGAAAATTGTAGAATAATAAAATAAATTATTTTTATTTTATTATTCTACAATTCAAAAGAATAAAAAAGTCTGTGTGATAAATGCTTATTTTCGGAGTAATTAATATTTTTTATGTACATTCATCATCATCAGCATTTCAGCCGAGAGACGGCTACTGTTGGGCATAGGCCTACCCCAAGGATCTGCCGATCGGTCCTGCGCTTTTCGACCAACAAACAAAAGCCAACATCCAAGAAGATGTTACACTGATAAACTTCTTAGCAGTCCAGGCAATTAATGTCATTTACAAGAATATCGAAATACAAATATAGTTATAAAAGGGGTTAGCGATGTTCGGACTATCGCCAATTGTGTTTCCGTTCACGCCACAATACCAACTGTGAGCGCTAAACCTAGTTATAAGGTTTGTATATTCTACTCAACACAAATTTGAGTATCACCATAGGTCGGAATATTTTGATATTAGCGTCTGTTGAAAAGGAGATAGAGATCCTATGGGAATCACTGCATTCTACAATCAACGAGAGTAAAACAGCAACTCACCTTTAGCAGCCACACCGACCCAGTACTACCCGGGCAATGTACGCCAGAGCAGACCTCTTCCTCGTTCTCAACAGCCCTCGAAGATGGAGCGATATTTTGAAGGACCAGCCTTGACTGAGCATCCGCCAAGACAGCGGGTGGTATGCGTATACTTCACAACAGTATATATGAAGCACTAAAGACACTGCACTATAGGTTCACAGCGCTAGCGGTGGGTCGAAAGTACGTAAACCCTAAGAATAGCGGTGAGAAACCTCCCAGGTCGTGAAGGTTCCAGAAAGCGGGAAAAACCGGGATCAGCGAGTACGCAGCCGGTCGAGTCGCCGTCAATTCGTAGACTGTAGAATGCAGCGGTATATTGAGCGATCACTCTTATAAACTAATATGTGGGTAATATTAAAATTCATATTGAAGGCTAACAGTTAGCATGAACATTGCCCCCGGCCTTAAAACCTTCGGTTTTAATGAAAATGTAATTGAATATGAACAACGGGTAGGGGACAAGTAACTTAAGGTTAAGTCATTGAGATGGTAGCGTACAAAGACGCACGACTGGTCGTTTATAAACGCCCGTCGAAGTCTTTACAGAGGCAACTCTTATGATACCGTCCTTGCCTGGATAAGCAGCAACTACGACGCCAAGAGGCCAATGAAGCGGAGAAATATTGTCAGTAACAATGAGTACAACGGAACCGATACAGATCGGGTTAGAAGCGGTATTCCACTTTGTTCTGGACTGCAACAAGTGTAAATATTCTTGCTTCCATCGCTTCGCGAATGATTGCAACATTTGATCCAGTAAAGAATAGCGATTGCGTAAATTATTAGAATCTAATGACACGTCATAGGTAGGCAATTGTTTTAATGGGCTTGACATTAAAAAATGTGCAGGCGTTAACACACTAGGTTCCGATGGATCATCACTAAGCAGCGTAAGTGGTCTTGAATTTATCACACATTCGATCTGTGTGAGCACAGTCAAGAGCTCCTCGTATGTAAGTAGCTGCGTACCTATAACTCTATAAAGATGCGTTTTAAAAGCCTTAATATAAATTTCATAATGACCACCAAAGTGTGGACTACGCGGCGGGTTAAGTTTCCACTCGATTCGATTGTTGACAAGTTCATTAGCGAAAGACGATTGGAAGTTTTCAGAATCTAAGAATTTGTAGATTTCAGAAAAACTATTTTTAGCACCAATAAAATTGGTTCCTCTATCCGAATACATGCAAGATACTGCACCGCGGCGAGATAGAAAACGTTTAAGTGCGGATAAGAAGGCATTAGTGGTTAAATCAGATGCTATTTCTACATGCACGGCTCGTGTCACCAAACACGCAAAAACGCATAAGTAACATTTTATGGAGCGAACACCACGCTTCCTATAGGGAATTATATTAATAGGGCCACAGTAGTCGACGGCAGTGTGAGTAAATGCCTTCGTTTCATTTACTCTGCAAGCAGGCAAGTCAGCCATCATAGGATAAGTAGGCTTAGGGTTCACTTTAAAGCAAAAGTTACATTTATGAATGCACGTTCTAACAAGTCTTCTGCATGACAGAATCCAGTACCTCTGTCGCAGAATGGACATGAGAGCCACAGAACCTGTGTGACAATTAGAGCGGTGATAATGTATAATAATAAGCTCGACTACCTTGTCTTTACGAGGAAGTAGCACAGGGTGTCGTTGCTCGAAAGACAAGTCAGCGTGACGTAGTCGGCCACCAACCCTTACAAGGTTATTGGTGTCAAGGAAAGGAGCTAGGCGATTAATTGCGGGAGAACAACGATTGTTTCGTTGAAGAGAATTTATTTCACAAGCGAAGTAAGTATATTGAACAGCCTTTAATATTTCAATTTCAGCAGTTTGCATTTCACTGGCTGAAATTCTACTATTAGAGCGGGGAAGTTTTTTAATAAAGCGTAGAACATAAACTGTAGAGCGGAGCATCAACAGCCAAGAGGATACTCGCTGCGATAGCAAAAGGAGCGGATGAGTAGCATCATTTAAAATAGCGGTTAATGCAACTTTAGTTTCAGGTAAGTCAGCGGGATTATAATTATTTTCTATAGCGGTAATAGGCCAACTAGAATAATCTTTACTCAACCAGGACGGTCCAGTATACCAGGGAGTATAGTTAAGTATTTGTGCAGGTGACAACCCTCGCGACAAACAATCACTAATGTTGTCCTCTCCTGGCACATGATAAAAATAATAAGCGGGAAGTGAATTCAAAATTTTGGTAACACGGGTAGCAACAAAGGTTTTGAATTTATGAGGCGAACCGTGGACCCAATGAAGAGCGACCATAGAATCTGATAAGCAATAAACCTTATCAATTTTATGACGTGATTCTATCATATTTATGACATGTCGAACCAGCTTCGACATCAACAGAATTGCACAAAGCTCAAGCCTTGCGACAGACTGAACAAGCAATGGTGCCACCTTGGATTTGGCACATACAAGTCTAACAGAAATTAATTCGTTTAAAGCGGATACAGAACGAACATACACTACACAACCGTAAGCTCGCTCGCTAGCATCGGCAAAGGCGATTATCGAAATATTTGAATTTTCATAAACTTCAAGGTGACGCGGTATACGTAATTGTTCTAGGCAAGGTAGTTCTGTAATGTAATTTGTCCATATTTTTAAAATGTCAGCGGGCGGTTGTTCATCCCAATCAATTTTTAACATAAACAATTGTTGGAGAATAAGTTTAGCAAATAAGATTACTGGTGCTATGACACCCAGAACGTCGAACTGACGAGCAATAACAGAAAGAATGTTTCGCTTGGTACATGGGCGTGGAGTAAGCGAGACAGAAATTTTAAACTCGTCGGTAACTGGAGACCACTTCACACCCAGCACCTTCAAGTCATCACAGTCACTAAATGGAACATCAACTGAGTACCGGTGAGAGCTTGGCAGTGAATCAAGCAATTCAGGTGAATTGCTGGACCACTTTACTAGGTCAAAGCCTCCGGCCTTGAACATCCCTAACAACTCATTTCGGAGGCGTAAGGAGTCCCGGACGCAGGGCATGGAGAAACAAATGTCATCCGTGTAACAATTGTTAGTAGCGACCTGAGCAGCTAGCGGGAACGAGTCGCGTTCATCCTGACAAAGTTGTCTTACCACACGGATCGCTAAGAAAGGGCTACAGCTCAAACCGAAGCAAACGCGGTTAAAACAGTACGTAGTAATCGGTTCACTAGAATCAAAGCGGTATAAAAACTTCATATATTTACGAAACCTTTCGTTAACTGAGACCTGCAAGTACATTTGTTTTATGTCTGAAGTGAAAGCTATTTTGTATATACGAAAATCAATTAATATAGACAGTAAATTATTTTGTAAGTTAGGTCCCGTATGTAAAACTTCATTCAACGAGACATTCGAGTCTGTCTTGGCACTAGCGTCCATTACCATGCGTATCTTAGTAGTAGTTTTATCATGTCGTAGTACAGCATGGTGCGGTATGAAGTAACCTGAATGATCACCAGTGTCAATTACGCGAGAGATATAATTTTTATCAATATATTCGCGGATAATATTGTCGTATTCTTGGCGTAATTCAACACTAGCATTAAGTTTGCGTTCCAGTGACAGGAATCGTTTTTTAGCGGTACAGTATGAATCACCCAAGGTGGAGGGATCATCCGAGAAAGGTAATGCGACAGAATAGCGGCCTGTGCTATCGCGCTTAGTATTATTAACAAAAATATTTTCGCACTCCCTTTCAGCCGAACTCAAGATAGGCTGACAAGGCAATACCTCCTCAAGCTGCCAAAAGGTTTGCAAAGTTTTGTCTAAGTTTGAATCAGTTTGTATAACAGCGGTTAAAGAAATAGAATTGTTATGAGCGGTGTTTACGGTATATGTATTACCTAGAATCATGTAACCAAAAATTGTATCAAAAGCGGTAGGCATGCCCGGTGGCCCGGTAACACGGCCTTGTAGTAAAATATCGGCGAAAAATGAAGCGCCTATGAGAATTTCAACCTCACCGGGAGAATGAAACTCATCATCAGCGAGACGAATATTTTGTAAATAAGAAAATAAAGTTTTGTCAATATTAACAGTCGGCAGATCGTCTGTAATGCGGTCAATAACACACACATCTATCGATATTGATATGTCATTAAAACGAGAAAATAAAACTAATTTTGTTGATCCCCTAATTGGATTAGGAGATGAACCAATGCCCTTGACAACAGCGCGCGGTAATTTATTAAAAGAAAGATTTAAGTTTTGACAGCATTTTGTAGTTATAAAGTTAGATTGAGAACCGGGATCGATAATTGCACGAACACAATTCAAATTGCCGCGCGAATCAGCTGCGTATACCTTGACTGTACCAAGTAAACAAGTAGTATCGTTTTTACTGAGCGGCGGCGACATATTACACAACGAAATATTTTGCGCGTTTGTGTTATCCTTCTCAGTAACAGGTTTCTGTCGCACGGCGTCATATGCGCAAGGAGTGGCGGTGGAGAAGCGTGTACGCTCCCGTGAGCCGACATCATGACTCACGTCAGCAGCGCGCGGGGCCGGCGGCTGCGCGGGATGTGACGGCGGCGCACCGCCGGCGCCGAGCGGGGCTCGTTTGCGACATAACAGCGTGTGATGTCTTGACGCACAATTTCGACAAAGACTATTTGAGTTACAAGTTGTAATTAAATGAGTTAAGCTTAAACAATTGGTGCATCCATTGTGAGATTTCACAACGTTATAGCGGTCTTCTATTGATAAATTTTTAAATGTCGTACAAAGAAACAATTTATTATGCGAATTTTGTTTACAAAACGCGCAGCGGCTATAATAATTACCGAAAGAAGTGTGAGTAGCGGCTACTAAAGAATGAGTAGGTTTATTACGAATTTGATATAAATTTTGTTTAGAAGTGACGGTATTCATGGACGAAGTGCGATCTAGTACCTTACATTGTTCGCGCACAAAGGCAACCAAATCATCGTATGAAGGAAAAGATGAGTCACGCTTATGCATTTCAAACTGACGAGCGGTTTCTGTATCGAGTTTTTTAAATGCGAGGTAAAATAAAATAAAATCCGATAAATTATTTAAATTTAGAGATTTAAGACTAGAAACAGCTCCACAAAATTTTTCCAAAAAGGATTCAAAATATTTAGTATTGGCGGAATTAAAACATTTAAAATTAAACATTTCATCTAAATACGCGGAAGCGAGACAACGCTTGTCTTCATATTTGTCGACTAGCGTCCGCCATATTATGTTGTAGTTAGTGGCGTTCGGTGTGATTCCCGCACAAACGGAAAGTGCCCGGCCAGACAGCTTACCAATCAAGTACTGCATCCGTTCATGGTCAGTTAAGTCAGAGTTATTGTGAATCGTATTTTTAAATGATTCGTAAAACATAGGCCACTTAATAGGGTCACCAGAAAATCCTATCAAATCTAGCTTAGGCAGTTTTACAGCTGGTTTTTTATAACAACTATTTTTGGTGTCTGTAGAATCCGACTTGATTGTTGCTGCCGATGCAGACAACTTAGTTAAGGTGCGTTTACAAAAACAATAAAGTTCTTCAAATGCATTGACACTTTGATAATTAGGTTCAGAGTCAGGCTTTAATTGCAGTTCAGCATCAATTATTTGATCAGTAATTTCCTTAAACTCTGAGCGTAAATACTCTAAAGACTCAGTACTAGCAAGGAATATTTCCGTAGATGATTCATCAGAAAATGCGTGTGTAGCCTCGCTATAGATTTTTTGTAAGCGGGAAAATAAATTATTGCGTTTAGCATTATATTTTTTCAAGTCCATTTCTAACTTTTCAATTCCCTTTAAACCACCTGCACTTCCAGGCGGCATTATGAGCTATAATATAGGTAATAATAGACAAAGTGTGAAACGTCTGATTTGCGAAATGTGTCTGCAACACTGTGCAACGATAGGAGCAAGAATGTTCGGTGGCGTGATTATTTGCAATCTACCTTTTATTTACTTATTGCGTAAATACAAAAAATATGTGTAATTAAGTTATTTAAAGCGTAAGCGATGTAGTAAAATAGATATTAGGTTCAATGAATCCGGCTCGAAGGCCAAAAGAACGGTGTGAGCGCTAAACCTAGTTATAAGGTTTGTATATTCTACTCAACACAAATTTGAGTATCACCATAGGTCGGAATATTTTGATATTAGCGTCTGTTGAAAAGGAGATAGAGATCCTATGGGAATCACTGCATTCTACAATCAACGAGAGTAAAACAGCAACTCACCTTTAGCAGCCACACCGACCCAGTACTACCCGGGCAATGTACGCCAGAGCAGACCTCTTCCTCGTTCTCAACAGCCCTCGAAGATGGAGCGATATTTTGAAGGACCAGCCTTGACTGAGCATCCGCCAAGACAGCGGGTGGTATGCGTATACTTCACAACAGTATATATGAAGCACTAAAGACACTGCACTATAGGTTCACAGCGCTAGCGGTGGGTCGAAAGTACGTAAACCCTAAGAATAGCGGTGAGAAACCTCCCAGGTCGTGAAGGTTCCAGAAAGCGGGAAAAACCGGGATCAGCGAGTACGCAGCCGGTCGAGTCGCCGTCAATTCGTAGACTGTAGAATGCAGCGGTATATTGAGCGATCACTCTTATAAACTAATATGTGGGTAATATTAAAATTCATATTGAAGGCTAACAGTTAGCATGAACACCAACCAATCAACAAACCGTTATCTAAATTGCCACATTGTCAATTCCATGTTCGAGGAAGAAGCGGAAATTCGTTGCCAGATTTCCAATTCGGCGAACAATTCTTATTTCACGCAAATAAAATCGAAAAGGGAGAACTTGTTTAATTATTTCCGGCGCGCGTGAAAAGAGAATGCGACAAAATGAGAATTTGTTTCGGATGTGACTGTGGCACATTTTCCATGCTTGATTAATCAGTTCCTCTGTATAGATGTATGCGAAATCAGAATGTTGTGTTATATTCAACTTTTCAAAAGGTACAGACAAATACTTAGAACCCCGACTTGTGACATGATTTCGGGTTACAATATTTTACCTGCTAGTAAAAGTAAAAGTTACTGAATTATTTTTTAATGCCCGGTGTGGCATTGGGCTTAAAAAATGTCATCATTCGGACTTAGCACGTTAACTGTCCACTTATATTTTCAAAAACAGCCATAGTCCCATTTCTTTTTTTGCTTAGAAATCATTAAATACTTGTAAACATCAAGAAAAGGTCAATACAGGGGAGGGGGTAGTCTCTAAACCCTATTTCATAAATGACCCACATGTACGTCATGGGCCTACAAGCCCGTAATATCCTTCAGTGACAGATTTACGTTCATTGTCCAAAAAAAGGATTCCTAATGTTATTTGTGCAAAAAACCTATGTGCCTTGAAAGTTTCAATGATCCTATATAATAAAGTCATGTATAACCATACAGGGCCATAGTAATACAAAAAAATAAATAGTTCGACCGCTCAGTGAGGTTTTATTTAACCCATTAGTAAACGTAAACGTAATCAGAGCCCATTTTATAATTTCAGAGCAGTGACCATCATAAATATCATAGACGTCTTGTTCGACCCAAAAATGACCCACTTGTGAGTCGTGGACAGTGAACGTGTTAAAGCTACGTTAAATGTTGGCGACCTTGCTCATAGTGAATGGAGCATTCCGTGCCTGCAAAGTATATTCAGAAAACAGAAAACGAGAAAACTCATATTATTATTTAAATAATGAAATTACCTAAAAGATGAACGTTTTGAAAAAAACTCCGCTATTTCGTTAAGACTAATTTTCAATATTTTTTTTATATACACAAAAATATACAAATTTTAAAATGTTTTCTTATTGATTTGTTGTGTAAGTAGTCTAGTTCATAAGTATATTTTGAAAAAAATACTTTCTTATTGTGATGATGATGATGATTACATCACTTCATACCTACAAGTAGTAATTATTCCAATTCGAGACCTAATTGTCAATCAAGGTAATGTTAACAAGTAATTATCTATGTTCTCATTTTCTGCACTGATTATAAAAGTAGAAATGTAAAAAGAAAAAACATTAATAACATAAAAAAAAGAATTCCGTAGCAGTCAGTGCCTTCTTTAATCAATGTAGAGTACAAAATACTCCACATTTAATAACATTTATTTATAGCCAAAATTTATTAAGATTTTTTCAAGTGAAGAAATTAAAGGACCACTATAAATCCTGTTGAAGTTTTACAGAAATCTTGCCAAGTCTTTGATATCGCAATTGAAAAGGTTTCTCTCGCTTTAGGATTATAAGTATTTTAATTTAAGGCTTACTGCAGAAATGAAACGCTTATCTCACTTTCTTAAAATGAAACTTTACTGAGACAATTTCTAGTGGCATCTTTGAATTATTTCCGAGTGATTTTTGTGTATTATTAATTGACTATCGCGTTTTCCATTAAACTAATTTGGTTTCTTTTATATTTATTAGATACAAACGAAACTAAATTAAAATAAAATTAGCGCCGGAGTCGTCTGTTCTTAGGCTAGCTTAACGACCACGAGAGTTAAGCTAGCAACTGCGCAGTCGGTACTTAGATGGGAGACCGAAAATTTTTCAAATTGATTTTCCTCTGTGCTTCGTCGGCAGGTTAAGCTGGTGGTCCCAGGTGCTGTCGAAAGATAGCAGTCGTCCCCAAGGAGGGTTGGTGTCAGGCACACGGCCATAAAAAACTAATGCCAAATCCTTAAGCAGTATTGTCCATATCAAGACAAACTGCACAGACCCCAAATAAATGGGGAGCAGGGTAGGAGAATAATATTTTTATTTAACAAACGCATGTGAGTCATAATTTTTTGCTTAATATACTTACATGCAAATGTGTATATCAGTGCTCCCACACTGACTCAATAAAAGACAGTGTGCATATATTACCTACACAGTCATTGTTCACCCAAATATTACAATAAGATCTATCAGTACAAAAGTATTGCTTTCGAAATTAAAACTAGAGTGCGCGAAACTCTGGCCACTGCTAGAGATTAGGTTACAACAACATTACTACTTAAAGACAAAAATATTCCATCCATACATATACCTTATTATTCTATTCTAAACACCAGTAACGCTGTAAATTAATGAAAGAAAAATAAAACTGGAAGAGGAGCCAAAAGAAGATACTTACTCACCCCAATATATTCAAAGTCAACAAGCAACACAAAATTTCCCTCTGTAGACAGAAACATAAACAAAGAAGTCAAACAATGTTATTTTACTGGGGTACCTTAAGCCTAAAACAATTTCAAAGTAAATTTCTTATTAGCGAAAAAAACAAATTTCTTTTGAAAAGCATACGACGGTAATTTTACTCGTAATATGACGATGGAGTTGAATGTAAATATTGAACTGAAAGAAAAGGACACAATTTATAAATACAAGTACAAATGTTTTTATACTTACCGCTATTGAAGAATTGAAATATTCAGCAAGATTAGGAAAGGGGGTGAGGTTGGGACCAATATCAAGATGAGATTATTTGCTATACCTACTCTATTATCAAAAAATTAACTAGATCAAAATATTTCTAAAAAAAAGGTTTTATTTAAAATTAAAGTCACTAAAATGATAAAAATAAACTTTAAATAGAAATAAAAGCTTCTCACGAGTTTTACTTGAGATTAAGATAAACGATAGATCGAAGTGAATCTCGCGACAAGCTTTTATTGCTATTCAAGTTTATTTTTATCATTTTAGTGAATTTAATTTAAAATAAAACCTTTTTTAGAAATATTTATTCTTGACCATTTATTTTTTACGTTTTAGCAATATTCATATTCTTCTCAGTAAACCCTTTCATTTGATACCCATATTGTAGAAAATAACTATTCCTCCATCTTGGATGGTCCGCCACCTATTGTAATTAGAATGACGTCACATAGCTTATTGTGTATTGTCATCCAAACTAAACATGTGTACAAAATTTCAGCTCAATCGGTTGAAGAAATCTCCTTCAAAATCCAGTTGCAAAATTCCACCCGAACAAACATACATTGCAAGTTAAATAGAAGCTTTTAAAAATATCAGCTACCATTTAGAACGTGATATTAAAAGATAGCATTACCGACACTAACGTCATTCTCTATCTAGAAACTGAAAGTTTTAGTCATCGACAAAAATTTAAAACCACGATAAAATAAACTTACTTAACTACGACATTCTATAAAGTGGGGGTTCTTCTCCAAGCGACTAGTCCACTGTACCCACTTCTCTTAATTTTGTGAGCAAATATTTCATACTGTTACCCCAGACAACGTAGAATCAATCCGTTGTAAAGTAGAAAGAAGACTTCTTTTCATTAAATTTCAAAACTACGTTACGTCACATCATAAAGGTTTGAGACATCAATAAGACTTTGTAGATGTAGCAATTAGGGTTATGAAAAATTTCTGTCATTACGACTATGAACCATGAATATTACAGTTATAAGTTAAAGTGGACCTAGATAAGATCCTTGAGGCATCCTAATAAAAAATTGTGTGCGTGTAACCTTTACGCGCGATTGAAGTAAAACTTCTTTGACGTAGATTACTGAAATGATTAAATTTTAACTTAAAAAAAAAAAATATGACAGATACTTACGACCAATCGAAATTACTATTTTTAAATAGCGGAAACTACACAGACTATAGAATACTGAGCGTTACTTCCGTTAGAAAAATCTGAGTTACCCCCTAGTCGCGCCTAAAGAAGTTTTACTTCAAAAACATTATATTGATATGAGGTTAAATAATCTAATGACTACTACTATATTAAATTACGTTTAACTATTTGATTTACGTATTTCCAAACCTTAACTCCGATAATCATTTCCAATTAAGCCCTTTAATAAAAGGGTTGGGACCCATTCCAAAATTATTTCTCTAACAAAACAATATCTTTCAATGGGAATTGAATTTAAGTGATAAACAGAGCGATCAATTAATTTATCACAAAAGAAGGGTTATTGAATTCCCGAGCTTTCAATACAAGATTTTTCAATAATTAATGATTAAACGAGCTTACCTGAAGTGAAGTTCAATCATAATTATACGAAGGCTAGCGTTTCGCCACATACACACTATATTGAGGGTATTTCGAAAATATTTAACTTATTTTTTCTTTAAGACGGTAGTTGTAGTCCATGTCGCCCCGCCATAGTTCGCCGGCTCTCATTTAGTTTAGAGATTAGTATACATCTGAGTACCTACTATTTACTTTGCGACACCTCAGGGATTCATAAGGGAGGGAGGGATGCTAATCTCTTCGGACGAAGCCTTCGTATAATTATGATTGAACTTCACTTCAGGTAAGCTCGTTTAATCATTAATTATACTCGGCTTCGTCCTCAAGATTAGCATAATAAGACAACATGTAGACTTTTAGAGCAGTGTCGTAAAGTAAATTTCATCAATTGTTGTGAAATAATAAACATTGATTCTATTATTGATACGAAACTATATTTATTTCTAAATCATATTCATATAATGTATAATCAACGATTGTCAATAATCAAATTCAAAAAATTAAATCATTCTATCGCTAATTAGGACAGATTTTTAAGAATTATTTATTATTATTCTTGCAAAAGAATCATTGCTATCCCTATTGGTTACAATAGTTGATCTATTATAATATTAGGTTGGGGAAAAAGTCTTTTCGCATTATAGTATGTATAAACTTGTAATAAAATCTCTTTGGCTATACTATTTGTATCTGGCTGGTTTTGGTATCATTGAAAGTTTAAATTTTAAAGAACATAATTCCAAATTCAAATTAGGAAAATGTGTGATTTTCATTTGTTTTTCGTACCGCCAAGATGAGTGAATCTAATGAAGAAATGCGATACATTTTAAAATTTTACTACAAAAAAGGTAAAAATGCAACGCAAGCCGCGAAAAAAATTTGCGATGTTTATGGACCTAGTGCAGTGTCTGTGAGAGTAGCACAAATTTGGTTTAAGCGTTTTCAATCCGGAAATTTTGATGTCAAAGATGCACGTCGCTCTGGTCGCCCTATTACAGATAAAATGGATGCCATTTTTGAAAAAGCGGAGCAAGATCGGCATGTCAGTAGTTACGACGTAGCTGAAGAACTGGGAATTGACCACAAAACAGTTTTGGCGCATTTGAAAAAAACTGGGTACACAAAAAAGCTCGACATTTGGGTACCTCACGAGCTCACTGAAAGAAACCTAATGAACCGTGTACTCATTTGTGATTCTTTATTACGACGTAATGAAACCGAACCATTTTTGAAGAAGCTGATAACTGGTGATGAAAAGTGGATCACGTACGACAAGAACGTGCGAAAAAGGTCGTGGTCAAAGGCCGGTCAGGCTTCACAGACTGTGGCGAAACCCGGGTTAACTCGCAACAAGGTGATGCTGTGTGTGTGTGGTGGGATTGGAAGGGCATTATTCATTATGAGCTGTTACCACCAGGCAGGACCATCGATTCTGAACTCTACTGCGAACAACTGATGAGATTAAAGCAAGAAGTTGAGAGAAAGCGGCCGGAATTAATCAACAGAAGGTGTGTTGTTTTTCATCATGATAACGCTAGACCTCACACATCTTTAGCCACTCAGCAAAAATTAAGAGAGTTTGGCTGGGAGGTGTTAATGCTTCCGCCGTATAGTCCTGACCTTGCACCTTCAGATTTCCACCTGTTTCGGTCTCTTCAGAATTCTTTAGGCAGTGTCAGGTTAACATCACGAGAGGACTGCCAAAACCACTTGTCGCGGTATTTTGACCAGAAGTCCCAAAATTTCTATAGCAATGGGATCATGTCCCTACCTACAAGATGGCAAAAAGTTATCGAACAAAATGGTACCTACATACTTTAGTTAAATGTAAATAAACTATATTAAAAAATGTTTTGAATTTTCTTAAAAAATGCGAAGAAACTTTTTCCCCAACCTATTATTTAAAAAATGTGTTAGAGGAACCACTCCAACCTGCAGTGTTCCTGATGGTTTCTATACTGAGCCCTAGTCGGTGCGCCATTGATGTGGCTGCGTGCCGAGTACTATGGGCACTAAACATTGAAATATCAATACCACTTTCACTTAATACATTCTTAATCCACCTACTAAGTGTCTGGGTAGAAACAGTCCTGTGAGGTTTCTTGAAACTTATGAAAAGATTTTTAATATCATTACGGAGAGGTTCAGTTTTGGTTAAGTAATCTATTAATGTTCTTGCCGGACAAATATTTGGTTGTTCGACGAAAAAAGGTAAACATAACAAAGGTTGCAGAGAGCCTGCTCTAGAAGTCTTAATTTGATCAGGTATTTTTATACAAACCTTGTCAGGGAAAATGTCAATATTTTCAATTATTATAGTATTTTGGAAAAGGTTTGTACCCGATGAGCTGTGACCAAGGCCAACAAGGTGATTAATTTTTTAGAAATTATATCTAATGAAATATCTTCATTGGGATACCAATTTTTTAAAAAATCCAGTACAATAGACGTATCCCAAGTGATATTATAACGAGGCAATGGAGGCCGCAGTCGATAGACTCCTTTAAGGAACCTCTTGATTCTATCATCGTTACTAATGTTGTGCCCTAAAATCAGAGCTAATGCTGATCTACAACTATTAAGAGTGCTATATAGAGCACCTTCGTTGTATAATTTTGTAAAAAAATAAATAATATTAGGTACTGATGCTTCAAATATATCTACGTTATTAATTAAACAAAACTGGTGCCATTTCTTAAGATAAACGTCATATTGTTTAAATGAATTATTAGAAATGGATGCCAACATTACATTTATAGATGACGGGGGGAGACTTCTGTTCAGCCATGCTGCCCTGACAAGACTGCGGCAACCAGTGTAAGCTTGGTGTGGATGCTGTGATGTCTGGAATTACAAATAATCAAATTATCTATTGGTTTTAGTATAATCGGTTCCGATAACAAGATACTCTGAAACAAAGGGTACCATGATTGGGTGGGCCACATGGGAACCACCATGATACCCGTAGCTCTGTCTGAAATAACTTTTCTTAATGTTTTTAGTATCATAGAAAAAGGAGGGAACGCGTAGAAATAAAATTTGTTCCAAGATATAGTAAAAGCGTTCACTGCATAACAATCCGGATCACGGTGCCATGATACGTACTTATTACATTTTTTGTTTATTCTGCTAGCGAACAAATCAATATTAGGAGTGCCAAACTGTGTAACAATTCTTTGAAAAGCTGTATTTGTAAGTTCCCATTCTATGTCAGGGTGAATTCGTCTGGATTCAAAGTCTGCTTTCTTGTTATCAGCCGATCTAATGTAAGAGGCAAATACATGTAAACCACGGCATTCACACCACTGCCATAATTTTTTGGTGACAGAGGTCAAGTGTGGAAACTGTATCCCATCCATGCGGTTGATATAAGAGATAGCAGTCGTGTTATCGATACGTAATAATATCTCACAGTCTCTTAAATGTTTTGCAAATATTTTTAACCCTATAAATGCTGCCATTATTTCAAGATAATTAATATGGTTATTAATTTCGTCTTTACTCCATAACCCGCTTGCTGTCTCTTCTCCACACGCTGCTCCCCATCCCGTTGTTGAGGCATCCGTATAAATTTCTACGCAGTATATCTCAGTTTTTATTTTGTTTACGGAAAATCTAATAGCATGTTTCCACCACAAAAGATCAGGTATTATTGATTCAGGTAGATATATGTATCTATCATAGTTATCATAAGCCTTTTTTAAATTTAAATATTTAAGGCGCTCAAAGTTCTTAGTATAAAGCCAACCATAATCAATGGCTGGGCATGAGGAAACCAATAAACCGACAAATTGTGCAAAATCTCGTATTTTACACGTCCTTGTATTTAAATTTATAAATCTATTTATCTTGTTATATACTTTTACGACTTTATCTGGAGTCAAACTTGAAATTTATTTGAATCTATTTGGAAACCTAAAAACGTACATATCTGACTAGGTATTAAACAGCTTTTTTCTTCATTTAGTAAAAAGCCCAAGGACTCTAATAATGTCTTGGTCAAATTAATATTATTAAGGCAATGCTTAAAGGATTTCCCAATTAAAAAATAGTCGTCTAGATATATGGTCGATACTTGTCCTGCCATACGTAGTAACCGCGCAGCGGGTTTCATTATTTTAGTGAATATAAAAGGTGCCGTGTTGAGGCCAAAAGGTAAAACATTAAATTCGTACAATTTTTTGTTGTACTGGAAGCGTAAATACTTTTTTGAGTCTGAATGTACTTTTAGTAAAAAGTACGCATCTTTAAGGTCTAATTTTGCCATAAAGCAATTTTTATTAATCAGCTTTAATGTCGTGCGCAAGTCTTCTAATTTAAAATGATGCGTGTTAATAAATTTGTTTAAGTTTTTTAAATTAAGGATAAATCTAAATTTACCGTTAGGTTTCGGTATTAAAAAAATGCTGGACAAGAATTGACCATCACAATGTGTGCACTCAGAAATAGCATCTATTGATATTAGACTATTTATAGCTTCATCAAAGTGTTGCTTTTCCTGAACTGAACAATGAGGTATTCTTGGTGGGCAAGTTTGACGAACCGGCGTTGTAAAGGGAATTTTGTAACCTTGTATGTATGACAAAACCGTTTGGTCCTGAGTAATCATAGACCATTGATTATAGAACAGAGATAATCTACCAGCGTACTTGCTTACCGATTCTAGCGGCGCGTGTTGTTCTGCCGAGGCTGCGACTGCTTGTATGAGCTCGACGGCCGATTCCTCGGAGGAGGCACCGGCTCCTTCGTTTTCTTCGTTTTCGGGGCTCCAGGCCCCGGCGGTTTTTTGGGAGGAAACGACGCTTTCCAGTTTTTTGACGAACCGGGAATAGGCTTATTCTTGTTTTGTATTTGTTTCGGCAAGGGGACCGACGCCTTTAGTTCTGCTCCAGACTTATTAATTGCTTTTGCAACTTTTATGGTCTCCAGTAGGTTATCGCCAAAAAGAAAATTCGTTAATTTTGTGTTCTGGAGCTGTTCTTTCATATCCTTTTTCAAGGTAGAAAGAATAAAGTTACGTCTGGTCACAGAGTCGTTGTATTGGCAGTCGCAGAGATTGCGAGTTGCATCCATAATAAGTTTTATTAAATATGTATCTTTAGTCGAAGCCGAAAAAAGATGTGACAATACTTCACTTAAGCAAGATAGGGTAGTTGCTAATTGTTTCTGTCTATTTTCTATATATTTGTCGCGCTTAGCTACTATATCCGTTAAAGCGGCCTTAATCTCTGCGTTTAGCTGAGGAGCATCAAAAAGCTTACAGTTATTTGGTATTAGATACCTTTCACAGAGTTCCTTGCGACCTTCTTTAGTTATTCCAACAGTTGAGTAATGTTGCAATCGAACGGCTAAATCGGAATTAATATCCTTGCCATATTTTGTCTCGATTGTGGGGTCACAACCAAGAATATCCATTATATCTTTGTCAAGAATTGGTTCAGCAACGTCTGGCGCCGCTGCCAAGGAAGCGCTAGTGGTAGGTTCACCTAGCGACATGATATCATTCGATTCCATCAACTGTTGTGACGCATCAATAATTGGATCCGATGGTTCCACGTCTATTACGGACAAGTCCTCTTCGAGGTTCTCGTCTGGAATTGTAAGAAAAAGGAATCTTGTATTGAATACCATATTTAGTTAATAAACAGTCCTAGTATACTGTTTGAAAAACTAAATTTACGGGCGGTGACAGCTCCAAAGAGAAGCACGCAAACCCACGGTATATACCTACTTATGGTAAAATAAAGGCATCACTTTTATTACATTTGAGTGGTGGTATAAAATTAGAAGTAAAGGGATAGCCCGTTGACTACCCGCGGTACTTTTTATGGTACGAAACAAGCCCTCGTCTTGTTTGCAATACCGTAATTATTACACCAATAGCATTGTTATTATTAGCCTACAATATTTTAGATATATAAAAAAACTAACCTTCTTTTTCCTTTGGAGGTCCGTCCGAAGAAGAAGTTGACAAGCACCGCGTCTTCCGACGTATTTTCCTTTCTAATTTGCGTAACTTTTTACTTAAGTACTCGAAATCATCTTGAGACTTACGTTTAGGCATTTTAAATTTTAAATTCAAACCGAACTATTACTTATTTCTGCGTGAGCAAGGGTACGTGTGTACTGGCGAAGCACTAAAACGCGAATGAGAGCCGGCGAACTATGGCGGGGCGACATGGACTACAACTACCGTCTTAAAGAAAAAATAAGTTAAATATTTTCGAAATACCCTCAATATAGTGTGTATGTGGCGAAACGCTAGGCGATACTACATGTTGTCTTATTATGCTAATCTTGAGGACGAAGCCGAGTATAATGTAATTTGGAGTCCGATAAAGATTTATTTTAATTTAAATGAAACATTAACTTTTCATTGACTCAAGTCAATAGTACGAGATTCTACCCATAGGTCTCAAAAATCAAGCAACTAAAAGCGTGTTTGGAACTCCTCTGGCTAGTAAATTTGTTCATCTTAAATTGTCCCTCACGTTTAGAATGCGGGTTGCGCTTGTTCCGCCTGTTGTTGGAAGATATGGATATGGTAGTCCATAAAATTAAAATAAGTCACGATACAAGTCAAATATGGTCTGAAAATTAAACGGCGTGTTGTAAAGTTCACATTAAGTATAAAATAATAAAGTTATAATTATTGCGTTTTTACCGTCAATGCTAAAAAAATAGATTTAGAAGAAAATTTAAAATTTGTTAATGACGCAAGTGAATCCCCAGTGCTCGTTTGCATCGACAATTTTTTTGTTGAAATTATTCAAATGGACTGACGACATATTGAATGACGAGGGAAATCCTTGGATGTGGGCTTATTAGGGTGAAAGAATTCACTGTAGGTATTTTGGGGACGTCTGCGTGCAGTAGATGATGTGTGCTGACTATGATGATGAAATATTTGTTGATAACTTTCATTGAGTGTTATAGAGTAGATAACTGTTGTCATTTTTAACCGACTTCCCAACAGGAGGAGGTTCTGTATTCGTCTGTATGTATTTTTTTTTTTTTTTATGTATGTACACCGATATCTCCGTCATTTGTGGACCGATTTTCGAAATTCTTTTTTTATTCAATAGTGTTTACTCTCGAGGTGGTCCCATTGTCACCAAGTCAGGATCTGATGATGGGAAGCCAGGAAAATCGCGGGCAACCCTCAAATTTTATAGGCATATACGTTTTTCATATTTTTTCTAAAGCTATACTAGCATTTGCGTCTGGTAGTCACCATCTCATGTTGATGAGCTGATGATGGAAGGTAAATGTATGTTCACCGATATCTCTGTCATTTGTTGACCGATTTTCAAAATTCTATTTTTATTCAATAGTGTATACTCCTGAGGTGGTCCCATTGTCACCAAGTCAGGATCTGATGATGCAAAGCTAGGAAAATTGAGGGCAACGTTCGAAAAACAACTGAAAGTGAGGGTTATTCTTATTTTTGATAGAGCAATTCTAGTATGATTGCGTCTGGTAGTCATCTCATGTTGATGAGCTGATGATGGATGGTAAAACTCCTAAATTGTTAGGAGTTTGTTGTTGATTATTTAAATATTAAAGGTACCTAAAGACCGATAGTTGTGTTCTTTTAGATAATTTAGGTGAGCTGATGATGAAACAAAAAAACTCCTTAACGGTTAGGAGTTGGATGATAATTCTTTAAATATTAAAGGTACCCAAAGAGCGATAGTTGTATTCTTTCAAGTTATTCAGGTGAGCTGATCATGGAAGGAAAAACTCCTTAACGGTTAGGAGTTCGATGATAATTCTTTAAATATTATAGGCACGTAAAGACCGCTAGTTATATTTTTTCAAGTTAATCAGGTGAGCCGATGATGGAAGGAATAACTCCTTAACTTTTAGGAGTTGGTTGATGATTATTTAAGTATAAAAGGTACCTAAAGAGCGATAGTTGTATTCTTTCGGGCTATTCAGGTGATGATGGAAGGAGAAACTCCATATCGTTTAAGACTTGGATGATAATTCTTTAAATATTAAAGGTAGGTACCTAAAGACCGATAGGTGTATTCTGTCAGCTTGTTAGGTGAGCTGATGATGGAAGGCAAAGTACCGTAATAGTTAGTATTTGGATGTTAAACTTTTAAATGTTACAGGTACGTATAGATAGACCGATAGTTGTATTAACCATGCAGTGCCTCCAAATAGTGACAGGTTGCCAGCCTGTCGCCTACATAAAAGTGGCACAAAACCCAAAAAGTGATCCGCCGAATGGCAACGCACTTCACGGCACTTCTAATGTTAAGTGATTTACCCTTTATATTGCAAGTGTCTATAGGCGACGGAACCACTTAACACCGGGTGGGCCGCAAGTTTGTTCGCCATCTCGTATATAAAAAAACAACATGCATTCACACTAAAAATAGAAAAATAAACAACTTTTAAAAAAAAAGTCCAACCGACTTCAAAAAGTATAAAAATAACATATGATTAAAATGTGTGCTAGGTACCTGCTGTACTGTTTGAAGTCGGTGCCAAGCCAACTAGGTATTCTATAGGTCCGCCTGACACATCACACTCATTCATCACACCATCCCGCGATTGCGACCGAACGTGCTAGCTTGGGTGATGAGGGGCTCGTTATGCTGAACGATTGGCATAGCTTGGCACCGAGTTCAAACAGTACAGCAGGTACCTAGCACACATTTTAATCATATGTTATTTTTATACTTTTTGAAGTCGGTTGGACTTTTTTTTTAAAAGTTGTTTATTTAAAGTAACGTTCTCTAAAGTCCCCCAAAAGTTTCCAGAGCAAATTCACATTAATTTCCATAACATGATGTACAGTCGACCAAATTGAATCATGACCCACCTTAAGATCGTTTTCCTACAGTCACTCAATACAAAGTAGGTTGAAATTCGCTTGAACATACATTTCTTAAGTAACGAACCTGTTATCAATTTATTAGACACTGACATTGTCTAATAAATATGGCCTTTTAAAAAAATTTCAACTACTACTTGACATCTGACACATAACGTAATTTTATTTTTAAAAATATAATAGTTATTCGTTTTTCTCAATAGTGAAAAGAGTTTAGATTATGAACGGGATCTTATTTGAAATTCTAATTGAGACTTTAGTGCAGTGATAACAAAGATTAAAATTGCATAGATCTGTGACCCGTAATGACACATTATTATTCATATTTAAAACGTACTAAGTGCAACACGCATGATAGCGAAGAAAACCTAACTAAATTTATGATTGTAAAGGAATGATCGGCCAAGTGGGTCATGATTCAGTTGGTTCGACTGTACATACAACAGCACATAATTTTCCCAATTAATTATGTACTTTATATGAAATACATTTAAGTTGAAAATTGATTGGAGACATTTTACAGTTTTGTATTGATGTTCTGTTGACTGGACATAGGTATATTTCTATTGAAAAACAAAAAATACGCCCAAATTCGCATTCTTCGTGATATGCGCGTTTGTAAGACATAAGTGCTGATTTTCTGAGCTCAACCTAAAACTCAAATTGCTATTCGCTTACCTTAAATCGTTTCAATAATAGATTAAATTAAACTATATCAAAGACCAAACGACCCATCCAAATAAATTTGTAGACACGTATACCAAATTAATGGATAATTAAAGTGACGATTCAAGACGTACTGCTAGAACAAATTCGCAATTAAAATGCAAATGCGCTAACAGTCAGTAGGGTCATTTGTTCAAAGACAGATATAACACTAATTGCTTCAAAAGTAAAAGGTTATAGCTTTAGAGACGAAGATAGTGAGAAATGTCTCCAGCGCGGGGGGACGTGACAAAACTCACTTGCTCAGATGAAATAATATGTTTACCACCTACAGCTTGCTCAGTTCGTTTCTGTAATTGCTGTCCAATTAAAGGTGTAATTGGGGTTATGTTTGATGTCTCCATTTTCAATTACATTTCCACATTTCTCATTCATAATGCTAATTTCGCAAGCTCTCTCGAGATGGGTTGCTTTAATGGATTATTTGGTGTTACTTGCTCGTTAAATGTAATTTTGATAAAGAATTAAATGGCAGTAATAATAATTTGATTTATAAGAATAAAGTTTTCCTAATTTTATGATCAGATTAAATTTATGATACCTAACCTTCTAATCAAGGTCACTCATACAAAGTGTTACAAAATAACCAATAAAAAATACTATAATAAATTACTGAAAACAAAATAGTATTAACACTAGTAAGCTGTCATTGCAGAGAACCTGAGTTAGCATAGGTTATATTGGAATTAATTTCGCGTTTACTAACGCGCAAATATTTTTATCTTAGACAAAATACACTGAAAAAATCGACTGTCCAGAACGGGAATCGAAGCATTTGTGAGTGCTTGGTACTTATGTTTTTATGGTAACGTTGTTTCATCAAATCTTCGAAGTTCGAAATTCTGAGATCTGAAAAAAGTATTTTTATATTTGATGTCCAGTTAAGATGAAACTATTACCTTTTGGAGCATTTTTATAACACCGTGTAAGTAAACACTACTTTGTCATATTTAATACTCATAAAACTTAACTATAACTTTGCAAGCATTAATCATTGAATATAATATATAACAACAAAGATAAAAACAAAAAAACACAACTCACATGGCAGGATAGCCTGGAGGATAGGAGGCCTGATTAAAGGAGGATTTTTAATTCTTCTTCTATTGATCAGATAATTTGCTTCCCTCTTCCCTAATAGTATGTGATGGTCAAATTAAATATGTAAAAGTCGTTTTATTTTCACATGGAAATCTCATTCACTGACTGTCGGCCGATTTTATCGACAAATTTGGTAGCAGGTGTTTGGTTTTCAATTGGTTTTCACAATACGGTGTGAGTTAAGTGGACTGTTAAAACTTTTCGTATAAAGTCTTGCCCATTTGTCAATAAAAAAAATTGTCAATAATAAAAACCACAAAATTTATCCAACACCCTCGCAACAGTTAGGCTCGAGCTCTTAGCGACTTAGCACACATGGCAATGCTGAAGTGTTTAGTTGTGTTCACAATAATTTTACCAGCATTTTCAGGTCTACTAATGGACGGCACTTATAGTTTAAAGGATGTGGAATGTTCAAAGTATTTTCACAAACGAGATGAGTTCAGAAACGTTTCAAACGTAAGCTTCCCGGCGGTATATTCTTTTTCAACCGACTTCAAAAAGGAGGAGGTTATCAATTCGACTGTATGTTTTTTTTTTTTACCTCTATAGAGCCGTGTTGGTGTTTTTAAATTCACTCTATTAAGAGAAGGCAGAAGGGTCTAACTGGATGTGGGCAGCGCAAGAACGATCGCGTTGGTAATGAATGATCTGTGTACAACAGTGGACGTCTCCCAGCTGATACGATGAAGGGGCTCTATCCCATAGACATACCTTCAGTAATTTTCTTCTTTCTCTATGGAGCCATTGTCACGATGTTGCTCGCTCCAACACGTAAACGATGGTTGGTGGAAAAGTTAGTGGCTGAATTTTATCATTCTTCTAAAAGTCCTAAGCAACAGAAATCAGGTGCTCGTATTATGAGATTTTCTTACTATTTTTTATCTTTTTCTGCGAAAAACACAATAAAATAAAAATCTTTGAAGAAGGCAGTCGGTTTTGTAACGTCACTTTTTCTTTCAATTATTAAAAGCTCTCGTTCCGCCCCTCACTAGACCAGACGTTCCATTTTCCCAGTTGCCGGTAACGCGGGATATGAGTACTTTGGCACAAAACCTGTAGTGCCTTTGTGCTTCTCGAATGAAAAATGAATGATAATGAAACTGCTTTCTGGTGATCCTTTGTCTGTGAATTTATTGGTAGGGTTTCCAATATTACCTTTGGGTTCATTGTAAATAGTCGGTTTACCTTAAAATGTATCCAGTAATGGGTAGAGTTATTCTAACGGATTTGAGTAAATAATTCCAGTTCACATTGTGATGGAAATAAATCTGAATGCTTTATGAAGACAGAAAAAGGATTTTCTGAATCCTTCTCTATTTCACTATCCATTAATAAGATTGGCCAGTTTAATTCCCCGTTCCTATTACTAATAGAATTTAATACGTTTTACGAAAAACATAGGTATTATTCCTCAGCCTAAGATAGGTTGATCGCATTTACGATTCAGCCCTCCGGGAATGAGCCATGTTTCAGATGAAATCGAAGACATACCCAATGTAATTAATGGAGATGGAACAAAATATCCATTTTCAATATTACTTATGAACATTTTTTTTTATCAAATCGTAAAGTTTTAAAAGACAAAATATTAATAAACTAGGCACAAACTACGAAGCTTTGGTGGCGTAGTGCGTAAGAGCGTTGTCTCCCACCTGGGAGGCACCGGTTCGAACCCCGCCACGCACCACGCGTTTGCAAATTTTGACGGGGTTGGTCGTCAAAATTTGAAAACATGTGGCACTTGGCCAGCGTGGTTGACTAAGGCTTAATCGCCCCCAATGTGGGGTAGGCTCGAGCCCCTCGGTGGGGACATTATATGAGCTGTTGATGATGCAACTACTAGTGACATAGTATGTAAATTAATGAATATAATTATAATAGAAGACATTTGTTAGGATCGTAGTAAGTGGAAAGAAGTGGTCACTAATCCACCTTTATGAGAGAAAGCCATGACTTTGTGTATGTATGTAACAGTAATAATGTAGCAAATAGAAAAAAAACTCTGTATAGATTCGCTGATATAGGAAATGCACCTACTAATAAGAACTGGTGCTTTAATTCGCTCTCGAGGTTATACTTTCGTGAAAATCTCAAAGGATGTTCACGACGTAATTTTTACGACTGTAAGTCACACGTCGGGTTGTTCTCATAAAACTTTCACGCAAGGTCTTGGGTACAATTCCGGAGTCGGTAAAATGTATCATGTTAGACTTTCTGTCTAGTTATAGGCGTCGTCCTATTTGGCGACAATCGTATAATGACGCGATGCGTTCTCATCGCATGATAAATTCAGGTTTCTTCAGTGTCTTAATTGAAGCTTGCAAGTCATCGCATGAACACAGAATACGCTCAATAACAAACATACGATGAGTTTGATCGTGCGATCATGCAATCAAAGCTACAGATATCTTTAGTGTCCTAATTGGGCACGTGTCATTGCGCGAGCACGAGCCATACGGGGACAAGTGACGATCGGCATCGCATGATGGGCATTGCGCGATTCATTAAGGTGGTATCAGACGGTTAATTTTTTCTTCATTTTTGCCTTTCATTCGGTACCTTTCACTCGAAATGAAGCGTCTCAGCCCAAAATGAAACACAAGTGCTGAACCGATCCAGAAGTGTAGGATATTGGCATTGAGCATCTTCCACTCCCACTCGGAATGAACGATAAATGAACAGTTTGAACACAGAAAGAACGTTCACTCGGATTCGGTAATTTTGTTTCAAGTGTTGTAGAAGAAAACGTCGCGGCAAAATAATCTTCTTTCAACGACAAATTGAAAGGAAATGGAGGCAAATGTTCTTTTCTAATTCTTTCCAGTTCGACCTTTATTCTTTTTTATTTCTTAGTTACTTCATTTTTATTTCATTCCATGTTCCCACACATGGAATGAAATAAAAATGAAGCATTCACTGGAGTGAACCACCTTTAGGACACCCTGTTGAACCATTGTAACATCTCTTTCATCGCACGTTGAAAACGCATCGTTGACGCCTTATTAGTTAAAAAATATATATCATTTAATTTGGTAAAGTTTACAAACATCGTAAGAAATACAAGTATTATTAACAAGATCATCTTACCTTAGCGGGCGGTGAGCTAGAAGGCTCGTCAAATAAGGCCCAAACTTTAGGCTTGGTCCGTTGCCAAGCGCCAAGCTCTCCAGCCAAATACGCCTCTTCATAACCGAAAAGTCTTGCGATTTCCTCTTCTGAGGGCTTTTCACTGTCGATGTCGAGTTTGTCCAATATGGCCAAGGTATTCTGTGGACAATTGGAAAAAATATCGTTTAATAGCCACAGAAAACTTGACCGCGCTTAGCTAGTAACTAAATAAGAGTACTGTTTATATTAGAATAGCTCTTGCCCACGGCATCGGTCGCATAGATTTTTTTTATGTTACGAGATGGCAAACAAGCTTGCGGCCCACCTGATATTAAGTGGTCACCGCCGCCTATAGACACTTGCAATATTAAGAGGAAATCACTTAACACCGCAAGTGCGTTTGCCATCCTGGGGACTAAGATGATATGCCCTCCATGCCCACTGCCCAGTAATTACACTAGCTACCTTTCCCTTCGATCCAAAACACAGCGAACTGCTTCACGGCAGAAATAAGAAAGGCGGTGGTATCTACCCAGACGACCCTACATATGGGTCTACCATCTAGTATAGATGTTGTTTCCTCGTGAAATAGTTAATTTATCCCACAGAAACATATTAGGATCAAAAATATCTGATGTTTCAATGCTCCTGTGTGTGGAATTCCATCAGATTTCGTTGAACTGTGTCACGTGAATAAATATCTAAACTTCCAAATAAATAGTAGGATTGATTCCATTAGATTTCATTGAAGGGTTGGGTCGAACAATTTCATAGATAAAGTTGGCTAACAAAACCAAGTTTCTAAATGTTTGGACACAATGTGATGGATTCAATAATGTGTAAGCAGATAGCCTCGAGTATTTTGGGAGACTGAACTCGTTCAAATTCGTAACACAGCCATCCCGGGTGAGATGCGGATGCGGCCGGAATATTTATATTTTTCGCATAAAGTAACGTGTTCTTGGGAATTCTTGTTAGAAAAATTGTGAAGTAGAAAGGCGGAAGAAATTTTTGCAGTGTTAGCTTAAAATATCTATGTAATTTATAATTTTTAAGTGTCGTCTCCGATGGTATGGCCAAATAAGTAGGAAGCCGTCTGAATATGTGGGAACAGATTCCTCAGCCTCAATGTACAAGGTCCCAGAATGCGTATTAGCAGGAAGAAAATTTGAATTGTCATTGATAAGAATTGTTGTGGTGAAATTATTTATTTGATTTGTTCATGAATTGTGGTAATAAGTTTGACATAATTTATAGTCTCTAGCGATTATTATTTAATTTAATTATTATTTAATTTTTTTGTAAGTATTTTTATTTAATTATTTTTACATTCTGTAATTTTATTGGGATCTAAATAATGCAATTAATTTTGAAACTTACCCATAGGTACTGCCATAATTTTGCATGATATCTGTTTATGGCTGAATAAGTTGAACTTAATGTTAACTGGCCATCTTTTGTGTACCTTGTTCAAATGCAAATAAACAATTTCATTTCATTGCAGTATTTTCCTTAGCATTTTGTTTAAAAAATGTAAGTACGTTTCTCCAGTGACGGTTTGGGTGGCCATTTTGAAAATCAATTTCTTCCTGTAATTTAAAAAAAAAGTACTCTGCCAACCTTTTTACTATTTCTACTCAATCTCCCACAATTTTTTGTTACAAATGAAGAGATCATCACTCAAAACACCTGCACTTAAATAGTGAATAGTCACCTCAGTGGGACAAGTACTTAAATACAATAAAATTATACGTTTAATCTAAATATTTTTTTCTATGATTTTTTTATTCAATGGGAAAATGTGAACAGAAGAAACATGCGACCTTTCTTACATTAATTATAACATTGTTATTAGGTACGTAAAGAAGTTTTGTCTCAAAAATGGTTTCTCCTTTAGTTACAAAAGTTCCATAAAGTTTCATATAAATGATTCACTTTACGCGGAGTATGGTTTGCGATAAAGTATACAAATCTCCGAAAACAATACTTAGAAACTTCCAGAATTTTCTCCTTGTCCTTGCTGTGCTTACAAGACAGTCGACAAATGAGGACACTCACGCTTATAGACACTTTAATGCTTTGTAATAAGAGTGAATTTTGGACCGGTTTGGCTTGATACAATACCGATTGTACATACAAAACTTTGGATTATATTCCTTGTCTTCAATCAGTCTTGTGAAACTTTCGCAACATTTCTGTTTTTACTTTTAATCAAGATTTTTTCATTAAAATCCGAGTCTAGAAGTTTCAGAGTTTTTTTGCTACCCATACATTATTCCCAGTAGTCGTTCTTGCTTTCAACAGGAATTAGATGCAAAAGTACCGAGTTCAATCCCCAGGTTTTTTTATATAAAAAGGTAAAGCAAATGACTCAATTCCATCTGATAGTAAGCAGAAGTGGAGTCCAAATACGAAGATAGCTAGTGCGAGAGATAAACCGCCACGCTATCCACCCTCACCTTACCGACCTGCAAGGTGCTTCTTCACGCCTCTTTTGAATGACCCAGGATTGTAGGAAGGAGGGAACACGTGCGCTGGCAGTGAATTCCATTTCTTGATTGTGCGACAAAGAAACGAGTTGCCAAAATTCTTAGTTCGCGTTGGAATGGTCGCCAATTTGTCGGTGACACCGTTACCAGCACGCGTAGTCCTTGAAGGAAGAGAGATGGTGGGATTAGAGAAAAAAGCTCCTCAGAGCACTAGCCGTGGTACAGACGGTAGAATGCGCTCAATGACGCAACATCGCGACGCAATTGGAGAGTCTCAAGATGTTTAGTCACCTCTTCGTCGCCGATGATGATGTTTATGATGGGTTTGACTTGTTTTAAATCCAAAAAGATCCTGGAAATGCGGCCGCGTACCAGGAGATTTTGGTAAGTCCCCACAAGATGGACTGACGATCTGGTGACGGTCACGGGAAGCCGTTGGATGATGCGGCCAGTTCGGCCATTTGGGTTGGACGTTCTTAGAGGAGACCTATGTCCAACCGTGAGCATCTCTCGGTTGACGTAATGATTAAATTTGTTTAGTTTTGATTGATTTATGTATTAGCTAGCATATAGATTTAAATATAGTATGTATTGAAAACAATGAGTGAGCAATCAAAATTTAATTTAATATTATTATCACTATAGTGAACCCACATTTGCATCCTGAATATTCAATAAATCATGTTGTAATTTAAGCTAAAGAACTACTTTCTTACATCTGCTTTATACTTTGTAAATAAATAATTTCAATTTCTTTAAACCCCGCATAACCGGCATAGTAAACACCTAATTCTACTAGACACTTCTGAATAATTAGGTTCTTCCTCCAATGTCTCTCCACAGTAGTAGTTAATTGCTGGACCCTTTATAATTGTATTATAGTCATTACTAACCCCAGTACCCATATCAGCTGGAGTAACTGACACAAAAACGGTTTCTGCGGTAAAAACATTGCCTGCACTAACCTCTAGTGAGAGAATAATGTGGGAACATATTATCAAAGTAATGAAAGCTGGCGTGATATCTCGCACAGCTGCAGACCTTTCCTTGGGTGCTAAGATGAAGTTTGTGTGTTTAATATGAAAGTTTTTAAGGACAATTTTGTTATTAAAATTTTATTGTCAAATTAAATTCATATAGATCTCCTTCGTGGTCTAGTGACTCGCCCAATGGAATTAAATCCAGAGGTTCGGGGTTTGATTTAGCAGTACCTCAAATACTCATGGCGACAAAGTCCAAAGAATTTCAAACTTAATCTGGCAGTGGGCAGGGCACATCGCGAGGAGGACTTGACTGCCGTTGGGGCGAAAATGTCCTCAAGTGGCGACTGGGAGACGCAGCGTTGGTAGCCGCGTATGCGGGCAGAGCAGTACCGGGTTGGAAGTAATCGGGTTGGAGATCCTTAAAGGCCTATATTTAACACTGGGCGTCTCTCGGCTGAAGTGACATGACTCGTTGATTGTACGAAATTACTGCCGATACAAAATTACGAGCATTATATCGCAGAGAACTTGGGTAATTTAATTGATACCATCAAATGCACATACTGAATTTGAGCTGAAATTACTTTAAACTGACGCATGCAATTACACTACTTAGGTATCGCAGTACCTTTCGAAAAGGTCAACGAAGACAGTAATTAATTAAAAACAAACAACTGCTCAAAAAATATCATTTTTTAAAAACGTGCACAATGGCCTAAAACTTTAACACACGACACGAATAAGCAAGGGCTGTCCCTTAAAATTAAATTGCATAAAAATTAACCCTTTCACAACCTCGTTTACTTGACACAATATTTGCAGATACGTAAGCAAAAAGTATATAATGTATTTTTAATATCAAAATAAATGCTAATGAACGCAACCCTGATATTCCACGGGCGCGATACCCTTTGATCAAGGCCTGTGTTTAGCGAGATAATTAACTTACCCACCACGAGCTATTTAATAAATAGTCAACAGGCCCTTGGCTGCTTATTAGCATGCAAAATAGACCTTATACATATTAACGTGGTAATATTCGCTTTCAATATTACGCGAGCAGACGACAGTAATAGGCAATGATTACATTATCAACACTTTTTTATTAAAAAGTCTAGGAAAGCATCTAGCAAATATGTCCAACCTAAGACACATCCTCCTCTTACCATCAAGGATGTGGTGACCAAGTACAAAGTCCACTAGTGCGAGAGATAATTTTCCGCACTTACCACTATGCTGCAAGGTGTATTATCTTCGCGCCTCTCTTGAATCGTCCAGGATTGTAAGACGGAGGGAAAACGTTTGGAGCAAATTTTATTTATACTTATTTTATCATCTCTACAAGGGTTACGACTTCGCAATTTTGCCCGACGGT
This sequence comes from Elophila nymphaeata, assembly GCA_955850985.1. Taxonomy (NCBI): domain Eukaryota; kingdom Metazoa; phylum Arthropoda; class Insecta; order Lepidoptera; family Crambidae; genus Elophila; species Elophila nymphaeata. The sequence continues at coordinate 19,903,047 of OY039084.1, read as the reverse complement.
AAGCGGCCACCAGAGCCTCAAGATGCTTTCAATACCACCTACAGTAGTAGCAACTTTCTCAAATTATTTCCACGTAAAATGTAGTATATATGTACCGGCTATTCTGAATTCCCAGACAACTATATACACTATGCAAGCAATATTGGTCTGTCTGCTTTCTACTGTAACTACGAAACGTAGGTACTTCACTGGATTGACTAATAGTGGGTTTCAATAACTTATCTATAAGATTAAAAAAAAATGCACTGAAAAAAATCGAATTGCCCTAGGCGGAAAAGTCGATTTATTTCAGTGCATTTTTTCTTGCCTTAAAAACATTTACGAGTTTGTAAACACAAAAAATTCCATAACTCATCTATAACTTTAATTATTAGGTTTTTGACTTTTTGACAGATATCCCAATTAAAATATGTCAAAATTCTACCGCTACTAAGTGACACTGTCGGTATTTAAGTTATAGAAACGCAGCATAAAGAGTTTCTTCAGAGTTCTTGTAAAAAGAGTTGAGAGTGTTTAGAGATCCCATTGTTATTCAATCTGTCGTAATATTTTAGTGTAGAATATCAATTTGTACTCTACATTAGCTAAATGCTTGATGCAGAGCCATAACGCAGCATAAGTCGGTTATAAAAAATGCGATATCTTTTAAAATATTTGAGCAAACATTTTAAAGTAAAATAAATTAAAATTTCCAGTAAGCACTATAAAGTTGTTTAAAATACAGATTTATTTGCAAAATAGTGTTTTACTAAAATACATAAATTAATACGTATATTACGCGCTCGTTGCTAAGAAAACTGGAGTTATTCCTAGCAAAATAAAACCAAAATCCCGAAATTCAATTTGACTCTGTGAGAGTAGTACCAGATCTTTTAAATTTCCACACAAAAAGTTGGCGCCAACAGAAGGCTTCATTTAGAATTAGAGTATTCAATTTAACTGGAACACGTATTGAAAGAAAGTATTTCACAGGGTTTAGGTAATAACCTACCAATAAGCTTAGTAAAATAAGCAAATGTTTGTTGGATTTCTATTGATTTAGTATTTTAGATCTCTATATTTTCAATAATTTGAAGATATTTTTCTAATATATTTCATATATTATATTTCTCTTAATTATATTCTTTTTAAAGTTTCGAGGAGATAAAAGATAATACTTGAAAACTTAATGTATATATAGATGAATGCTATGCTATTTTCTAAGAAATATTTTACTTATTACTTTAAAAAAACACGATCTCTGAACTTGTGAGGTGTTTGGTGAGGACCCGCCTAATCGGGTAAACGGCTGATCGGATTTTGATGTAATTAAATTAAAGAATATTTCTTATCCCGTTTATTGGTCCTCTAAGGAATTTCTAGAATGTCCACGCGGACGAAGTCGCGGGCGGCAGCTAGTGTTTAATACATGCATAAAAGTAGAGAAGTTTTTAATTTTACTCGTAAAGATATGTTGCGAGATTGAAAAATTAATTATTCGATGTGTAGTCCGACAATATTACTAATACCTGATCTTGGTTACTATAACGAATAATTCGATTTACACCATTCGGAGCTCATAGAATATTTTCATTTTATGCGTGTGTGTGGGTGTTTTTCATTGAAATAAATGTTCGTATTCACATATTCTAGTAGCGACTGCATAATATCTGCAATCAGTGGCATTTCGTGCCATTGTATGAAATAGGTCAGTAATAATATCCTAGTATTTAGTTTTGTATTTGTGAATGATAAAATATGAATAGGACGCTATTATTTCTAACAATGCCCTCTGCTAATGGTCCCTATTCTCTCTTTATACAACGGACACCGGATTAATATTGAATACCACCATTACCTATTGTATGATTCAGATCAGCGTTGATTATTAGATTTTCGATCGCTACTTTTATCTACTCATCTCGATATATAATGCTTTTGGGACTCAGCAGACGACCATCTAATTGGATGATATAATGATGAAGTATTAGTAATATTTTTTTATTTTACGAGTTGGCAAACAAGCTTGTGGTCTGCCTGGAGTTAAGTGGTTACCGTCGCCTATACACTCTTGCAATATTAAGGGTAAATCACTACACTGTAAGTGCGTTGCCATCCTGGGGACTAAGATTATATGCCTTCCATGCCCAGTAACTACACTGGCTACCTTTCCCTTCAATCTGAAGCACAATGAACTGCTTCACGGCATAAATAAGAAATTCCAATGACAAATTACAATGTTATTTTTAAATGGCAATCGAAACTTAAATGGCTTATACCCATAAAATCATACGACGAACCCAATCAATTACCTAATTAGGAGCTATCTATTCTCTTTTTAGGGTTCCGTACCTCAAAAGGAAAAAACGGAACCCTTATAGGATCACTTTGTTGTCCGTCTGTCTGTCTGTCTGTCAAGACCCTTTATCTCAAGAACGCGTGGACGTATCAAACTGAAATTCACATGAAATACTCAGGTCTATTGTCCCTTTAAGCTGTGAAAATATCAAACTTCTAAATCAAGCCAACCAAAAGATACAGTCGATTATGTTGATATTTTCAACAAATTTCCGACACTTGCAAAGGAATCAAAACCTACAGGATACTTTCCGTAAACTCAGAATCTTGAAATTTGGCTCGAAGCATTGTCATATAATGCAAATATAGGAAAAATTGCGAAAATCACATTTTTTTAGTTATATAATATAATAAAAATATTTTAATAAAATGAAACTTACTACCTTATTTCTCACGAACGAATAAAGGTATCAAATTGAAATTTATACCAAATACCAAGGTCTATTGTCCCTTTAAGCAGTGAAAAAATCAAACTTCTAAGTTAACGCGATCAAAAGATACAGCAGTTTATACCGAGGAACCCTCGGTGTGCGAGTCCGACTCGCACTTGGCCGGTTTTTTTTAAAAGCGTCAGTGGCGTAGTGCGTAAGATCGTCGTCTCCCACCCGGGAGGCACTGGTTCGATCCCCGCCACGTACCAATGTGTTTTCAAATATTAAATTCATATGTACGTTTAGTTTAATCGACGCTTTTACGGTGAAGGAAAACATCGAGAGGAAACCTGCACACACCTATGAAGAAATTTTTAGGTTGTGCGTGAAGTCAACCAGCCCGCACTTGGCCAGCGTGGTTGACTAAGTTCTAATTGCTCCTAATGTAGGGTAGGCTCGAGCCCCTCGGTGGAGACATTATATGAGCTGTTGATGATGTTATTATATTTTATTCTTCTTATATTTGTTTCTCCGAAAATTGATCCTGAATGTACATTTATTTTGTTTTACTTTAACATCGATTCATAATAAATGATTTATTGTTCTTCTTCACTAGAATTGCATTGGTGTTCTGACACCTGATAATGACGTTATGTGATTAAGTACTCAGACGCATAACTGTCTCTTTCTCAGACCAAATAATCATTGGTCTGAGGTCTCTCTGAACTTTTTTTTCTTCTTTGTATTACAATTTGAACGAACCTCTATAACATGTCGTTGTTTGTTCTTTGGTAAGCATAGACATAAATCACAATTAAACAAGTAAAAATAATAATGATAATAATGGATACCGTGTTGTGGTGGTCGTAAAGGTTACTACTACCCCAATATAGGTGTCATAAAATGCGAGAGAGAATTTCGAACGGACGTGAAAAACCATTGTCGTCCTTGATAACCCCTTATTTTGGAGGTATCCACCAACAATAGCATGCCCAAGGAAGGTTGACGTTGTGTAGGTGTAGGCTCGTAAAACTTTCAACCAAATCCTTCTTGTAATATGTGTCGAGATAAAAATATATTACGCCGAGCCCATATAAAATTGGTAGCAGCGTAGTAAATGATGATATTTAAGCAAAACTATACAACGATGAATAGAGATGCATGATAATGATGTTAAAATGAACTTTAATGCTAATAAACGTAAAGTATAAAATGCTAAAGCTCTAAAGGTAGAGAGCTAAACGTTGTTTCAACCAACTTTGTGTAATACGAGCACACAGGTGAGCGCACTTCCTTACGTAAAACAATGTAAGGATATAATGATCAAGTTATAACTAAAGAAACTTAGAAAGTTTGCTTGTTGTTACGGGAAAATAGACCCTGTAGTCTTGTGAAATTGGGGTCAGGAGGAATATAATGTTCCCTACTTTGGATATTGTAACATCATTATTGTCCTCTTAATAAGGGTAGTAACGTTAAATCAAAATATTAAATAGCAGCCTTTTGACGTAAGGAAACATAGGTATTGGGAATAGAATTCCCAATTAATTTGAGTATACTTTGAAACCATATGTAGGGTCGTCTGGGTAGGTACCACCGCCTTTCTTATTTCTGCCGTGAAGCAGTTCGCTGTGTTTCGGATTGAAGGGAAAGGTAGCCAGTGTAATTACTGGGCATGGAGGGCATATCATCTTAGTCCCCAGGATGGCAAACGCACTTGCGGTGTTAAGTGATTTACACTTAACTCGTTAAGCCCCGTTCGCGCTCAGGAGCGCGAGAACACAATTAAAATCAATTGTGTCTGGATATTAATAATCGTCGATGGATTAATATTGCAAGTGTCTATAGGCGGCGGTGACCACTTAACATCAGGTGGGCCGCAAGCTTGCCTGCCATCTCGTAACATAAAAAAAAACCATAGTTAAGCATTGTGTCTCAACCATTCTATAATACGCATGAAACTTTGAAATATTACAATCAAAATTACAACTCAAGCACATCACCATATAGCAAGACTAAACGACAAAGAGTTCCATTTGTGTAAATCGTTGCACCCAATATTAAACTCATCATTACACACAACTGGCGATATTTTTCACAGAAAACTATCACACTACACTTATTCAATGAGGTACATGATACTTTTAAGAAATCTGAGATTAACTTTTAGAATTTGAAGCGATATTATACTTATAGCATCAATCTATTTTGTAATCTGTCACTCATGCCAGCGGGCTATGTGGATGCACCGGGTACCTATCAAAATACAGATTTTTTTGTCATCGAATTTCATTTCACCGAAAACTATTCCACGATTTTCAATATCTATTTTTCTTGATTGATCGACTAGCTTATAATCACCGTTTCATATTATCGAAAAAACTTTCATAAAAAAAATGTTTCAAAGTTGTGTTGCTTACCAGAATAACGGTCTATCGAACTAACATTTCATATAAACTATCAAGTTGTCGATAACACTATTTATAAAAACATGTTCCAATATTTAACGTTACACATTGTAATGTTTCGTTTAACAACATTCCATCGCAGTAACGTTTCATCGAACGATACATTTGCCTGTTGACGTTTGACGATAAAAACTGTCGAGGTTAGTTCTTAATTTAAAAACTAATTCTTAATTTGCAAGTAGGTACACACCATGCAAGCAAGCATACAGCATGCAAGCAAGCATGCAAGCAAGCATGCAGCATGCAAATAAGCATGCAGCATGCAAACAAGCATGCAACATGCAAGCAAACATGCAGCAAGCAATATAATGCAAGCGAGCACTATAATGCAAGCTTGTGACCAAGCAAGCAATACTATGCTTGGTCACAAGTCTAACCTAACCTAACCTAGGTTTATTTTCGTATTAATGGTTTTTCTTTATAGCGGGGGGCCTCAGGCCCCCCGCTATAAAGAAACCCCCCCGAGCAGGGGGGCCAGTTCCCTGCACCCCCCGGCAAGCATCTTGCAGGCATGCATACAACATGCAGTGCAAGCATGCATACATCATGCAATGCAAACATGGATACAGCATGCAATGCAAGCATGCATGTAGCATGACAGAATACAACAAGCAATCTCCGTTAGCTTCGGTTACACCGCTGCTGACTGCCTGTTGTTCTAAATCTAACCTAACTTAATCCATAGGTTTTCTTTACAGGGAAACAAAAATGATTACGAGTAATTACATAAAAAAAAGTATTTTCGATGTACACTATTTTTAGTGTAGTAAAACTTGATGTTTCAACTATTCTACAAAGTGAAACTTACGTGGAAACAAAATTATGGGTAACAAAACATTGATTTAACATTATTTCGATAAAATAAATAAAATAGGAAAAGAATTTACGATGGAATGAGCTTGTAGATAACAACTATTCGAGGAAATGAAATTGCGATGTAACCTGATTATAGGAGTTGTTAAGTATTGTATAAAAAGATCTGCGAATAGTTTTATGGGAAATGAAAATTGATGAAGTTAATTGCAATAAAGTGATGGGTTCCCGGATGCACCATAGCGCTTCCTTGCGATTTTCGCATTGACAATGCGTGAATAAAACCTTTGTTCATACAATTTACAACATCATGCCATTATGTTAGAAGCTCTCTTACTTTGTACGCATCTTGTTTAAGGTACTATACTTTAATAGAATAGACACATAACAACATTTGCGCAACCTGTAAAAAGCGACTTTTCATCAAGAAAATTAGTCAAGGAATAAATACATCAATTATGGTAAGAATAAATAATGAAGGAACAAATTTGTTGCGAGTTCATGATATTGCAAAACCTAAAGCCACAAAAAACGAAACTTAATCGCCAGTTAATAACAAACAAGGTATTGCTGGCGTTAATGGCTGATTCAGTAATAAAGCTACGCTAGAGAATGCTGTAACAGACGACTTTGTAATTAATGTAATGAAGATTGATTACGGATTGGAGTACAGATTTTAATGTTTGCTCTACCTTTGTCATGTCCAGATGAACGTTATTAAATTAGAAAAGAGATTTTTTTTAAAACCCATGTTACGTAGCAATATGTACATTAATGCTTAGTTCATTAGATTTGTTCTTAACTATCAAGAAACTTAAAACTATCTACACTTTACAGCTCTCGAGCAAAATTGAAAATTTTATAGTTGTTGACACTAGATCTAGAGAACCCATTTTATTAGTTTTGATTTGAAAACTTTTAATAATTTGAGAAAGGGAAGAGCTAGAAAATTGTTGTCTTGAATAGAATCTCATTCCGAACCTATTGCAAGTCATTCCAACTCTTTAAATCTCCAAGCGCTTCCAACTGAGTTACCCAGGAATTGGAAATTTTACCGAATCATTTGTCGTTTCTTCTTTTCTAATCAATTCATCATCATTCCAGAACGTCTACTCTTGGAAATACGCCTCTGCCTAGTAACTCTACTTAGTTGGTGCTGCGCTGCATTTCACCAGCTTCCCGCGAAATTCACCAGATCTTCGATCCACCTTGTGATTAGAAGAATGGTATTCTAAATACTGTTGTTTATCAGGTTTAATAAGCTTACGTAGTCACATGAAGTTTAAGTATTAACATTTAGTTTTAACAAGGTATTATGAAGACGACATTTTATTCACCACTTTATTGTCACCCTGAGTACCTACCAACTAGTTTCAGATTTCTCCTTTCTTTCTGTAATAGATAAGAATTATATACCTATAGATTATGCTAATGCTCATATTACCTACTATTGCACTGCATGCCTTTAAGCGTGTTTGAAAGTCGTATTTTGCTGGGTCATGGCAGAATACCAGTGTTTGCTCACGAGAGCAAAGTTTACGCTGAGTCATGGGCCCTTTTGTACTACTGCAGCACACCTGGTTTTATATATTGTGTTAGATTAAGTTTAAATTTGAAATCTTTGTGTATTTTAAGTTATGTTCATCTTTTCCTTTGTTTTTCTTATTTTTTATTACTGTGTAACTAAAGCCAGTGTGTGTGTTATTTGGTACAAATAAACGTTTTATCTATCTATCTATCTATCTAAATAACTTAAACTCAATTTTAACTTTTTGAGTATTTAAATTGTGATCTAAACTTCAGTGTTAAGTTAAAATAGTATTCGTCGCCAACAAACAAATGCATAAAAAGTTTCATTTTGATTATTGAGAATGACAGTGAGAATTGACATAGTAAGATAGACATTCTTATTGTAGGTACTCAAGGCAGAAACTAAGCCGTTGTAATTAGAAGTACATTATAATAGAGAGTCATGTCGAAACAAACCTGTGTAGTAATAAAAGTATTTCTAAGCGTAATAAATCTATGAAATCGATGCTTCTGTCGCTTAATGACCCTCCGCAATACAGTAGTGTGTTTTCTTTAACTTATTATAACTCCCATCAAGCGTCGTGTAATACCGGCAAAGTAGAATACATCAGCAAAGGGGTATTGATCACTTATTACTCCGTCCTCCGTCCACCAATCTGTATTGGGCTTGCGTGGTGGACACTGCCTAAACCTATTTCATTGTCAGGTTGCCCTGTTTCCCAGCAGTGGGACGAATTAAAAAGGCTGTAAAGAACTCCCATTACGCCTTTCCAGTATAACGAAAAACTTGTATTTAGTAGGTTGATATTGGTAGTCTTACTATTGTTATATCTTTTTAATATATTAGCACAGATAATATAATACTATATATTAGTAGTCCTCATATTAGAATAAATTCAGTTTTCTATTCTTCCTTCTCCTCCTACCCTGCTCTCAATTTATTTGGGGTCGGTTCAGTATGTTTTTCTATCGACATACTGATATAAGTTTTGGTATTAGATATTACCACGGCCACCTGCCTGACAACACTGAAACCATCTTTGGGAATCCTGCCTTATATTGCACCTGTAAAATTCAGAACTAATAGATCATGGAAAAATTAATATGTATCTTCTTTGCTCAATCTTGTCCTTTTCAAAGAGCGGCAGTACGCAAGTAATGCTTTTATAAGCTGATTTCAGAGTCACGCGTTTGAACAATTCACTTTTGGGTAATTGCGCTTCATAATGACGCTTATATACCTACAAGCGCGCGCGTCTGGATGGCGATCATGCGATGAATTCAAACTTAGTTGCAAGTTATAAACTTTTTCTTTGAATGTATGCATATGCTTGAAAACCAGAAAAACCTTACGTGTTCGAAGAAATCAAAGCACTTATTATAGGCTAATAAACGTTAACGCGATACAACCGAAAAGGCAATAATGTCTTACAGAATGAAAATTTTAAAATCGCGTAAAATCTGCCCCGCAGCGCCTTATCGTGAGCTTAGGCGGGTTATTGTTATCGTTAGCCAAAATCTCGACCCTCTCGCCCCAAAATGTACATTTCTGTACACACCAAATGAAGTCCGCAACGTCTATACAATATACAGCACTTCGTTACGACGGCTAATAATTTGGGGGAAAGTGGTTTGCGCAATCACCCTCTTTTTAAGGAAATTCGCTTAGTAGGTCGTCTTCATTGACCGCGTATTCATAAAGTTTCAACCGCTATTGAGATGTGTCAAGAATTTGGAATGTTTACCGTCGTGATGCGCCAAAATACAGATTCTATTAGAGAGCTCTTACTGACTTATTTAAGGAGTAGTGACGTGTATGTTTTTTTACGCTCACACCTTTGAGTTCTAATTACGAAAACAAACAACTCCTTGCGCTGTCAGTCAAAGATGGATGCCGAAATATCAGAGATCCATCATGCTATAAACGACAAACGTCAATAACCCCGCGCTTGTGTGTTCTATATAGGTATAACTGGCTTGCCACGCTGACGGCCGGTGCTGATAGGTCTAAATGTATATAAAATCTTGAGTTTTTTAATAACGCCGGCTGGTAAGCATTGATGGCAGTGAAAATACACGACCTACAACAGCAATCAGCATGTTAGAGAAACCAATTCAAGCAACCAACTCTATGACTTTTACTCCATGGTGGCAAACAAAATTATTTCGATTATATTTGCATCCATTCCGATATTGGAAGCAGCCCAATAAGGCATTGGAGCTATTTTATAATAATTATAATAACAATGGGATATAAATACAAGCTGTTGATGTTGATGATAATAAAGATATTTCTGAAAAAGACGCTGTGTATGAAAGTGTTGATGATGAAAATTTTCATGATGTAAATGATTAATGAGTTGTACTTAAGGAACTGGATCGAAAAATTTGATATGTCAGGGCTTCAATTAAATTAAAATAATATGAACCTTGGTATCCTTGGATGTTTGTTAATGATGAATTTGCATGAGCCTACTTACAGATAACCAGAACAAAGCTTTCCTGAAGATAGGATTACGTTTCCGCAATTATTCTTTTTCATAAAAACTTTATTTTACATTTAAAACTGTAAAACAAAAATAAATTATACTCACCATAAAAGAGATACACGTAGATTATTTATCATCAAGTTTTGATTCTTGATAAGATACGCTAAAAGCAACTTTATTTCATGCAATAATAGGAATACCTACTTTGCTTATTGTGAAAAGTAAAACGCTCTTTTATATAGCTACGCAAAAAATCTTTTGTTATATCGTCGAACTTTCGGCGTTCATGACTGAGGGCATTGTTAAATAAAACCGACAGACCAACATCGCTGTAATAAAGACAAGAAAGGCGATGAATTTGTTTAAGTGGCGTTATTTTAATCTCGAGAGAAAATTTGAATTTAAATTAGATTTTTCTGCAAATATTTTGGTTATCCTCTTAAAACAGTGAGTCCTAGACGATGGACAATCATGCCCATATATCTAAGATTGTTTTGCTACTTGAAAACAAACTTTATGCTGCACAGTAAAATTCCAATGTCTCTTTTGAAGGGTACATTATAACAGTTGCTTTATTTGATAATAAAAATAAATGTAAAATGTGCAATTTACCAGCAAGAGGTTTCATGTTATATTTATACGTTTTGTGCTTAATTGCGACCCTCAGTCACAATCACAATTTTTGTTTTTAGTATCATTTAATCATTTATTCATTCATTGTTTCATGTCACATAACAAATTGTCCTTAAAGATATAACACAGGGTAGGTCTCGACATGAGCCCTGTCAGGGCGCTACAACATTAAGTTTAGTTTATTAAATTAAATAAAATTAAATTACATAAAATCGAAATAATTAATTACAATAGCACAAGTCAAAGATAATAAAATAAGTCAATGATACAATAAAATAAGTCAAAGATTCAATAAAATAAGTCAAAGATACAATAAAAACAAGTCAAAAATACAATTTTTACGAATACATTATCGGGATTATATTCAAAATTCAATTGTCATTTACATTTATACCGTCTTTGCATTACATCTTTTAAATTAAAATACTCTTGAATTAAAATACTCTTGAAGACTATAAAAAGATTTTGATATTAAGTACTTTTTTAAATTAGTCATGAACAGTCCATCCGTATGTAGGTCTCTGATATCCTTAGGCAGTCTATTAAATATTTTAATCGCCATATTTTCGAAGAACTAACTGTTCCTATTATGACAGTTAACGCACCTTCCAATAATATAACACGTGCTATGACCCACACCTGTCCCGGCAGAATTATTAAAAACCCTAAGGGAATAATAAGCGTGGTGACGACGTGCCCAGGACAAAATCTCTCGGTCGGACGTAATCCTGGATAATGGAATGGTCGATCCTTTGTTTATGTACTGTACGGCTGCAAAGTGATTTAGATTGGTCCTGATAGCGAATGTGGCAGACGGTACTGTGGCGAACTCCTTCGCCTCTCCTTAAATTTTCTGTTTAAAAAATATATTATTTTATTTTTATTTATTTAGTAAAACAACATCAACAAAATTCTTATATTATATATTAAGTAACATGGATTTTTGCAAGCCAATAATAGATACATACATATATAATATTTAACAATACAGTACAAACATAACATGAGCACAACATAACAATCAAAAATAAGAATTCAAACAAGCAAGAAATTTAAAAAAATTAACCGCACTACGGATTTTTTTTTTTCATTTATTGGGGTTAACTAACAGTTTCACAATATGTATTTTACAAAGAAATGGTAAAATAAAAGAAGTCTTATTGTGAAACCAACACTGTCAACCGCAAGTAATTTAATTTGAAATGCTAGTTGAGAGATCCATAATAATATGTAATAATATATATATGTATGTATCCATAATAATATGTATATATAACTATGTAAGTATAATACTACCTACCTACTCCATGGCGTTAAATATTTGTTGTGGTTGGTAAGCAACGAGAAAATATTTATCTAATCACTTTCTCGTTGCTTAGCAACCACAACAAGAGTTTTTGTACAAACTTCAAGGTAATGAAAGATGTTAAAATACCCCTTCCAAGGAAAAATTCTATAACTCCTGCTATTGTTCAAGTCGGTTAAAATGTAGCCTTTGTTGCTCGGACCATATGATAACAAATCGATTGACACCTCATTCAGCAATATCAGATGAATAGATAAGGTGAACAAACATACATACAAAAACTGCTTAAATCATTACCCTTCCATTAGACTGCGTCATAATCGGGTAGAAAGAGTGAAGTTTAAGATTAGCTCACTCGCATGCAAAGAATAAGTAAAAAGAGGCGATATTTTTCCGAGGTGACAAGTGTACTACGACCTTTACAACGCCCATGAGTAGTGTTTGGATAGTAGTCTCTACGTCCGCTACCATTCGACACTCATTATAGAATACCGCTATAATACCTCTAGTGTGTCCCAGCCCTAGCTCGCGGTCTAACGTGCCCGCCTGCGGTGAAAACACAGCATATTCGTGAGGCTCGTTCCGATTATTGTTCCTTTGTGTGAATATAATGGAATCAACGTACAAACGTATCGGTACTGAGCAAACATCCACGTGTTAGGAAGTTGCGAACAATATTCGAGTGAAAGGGAATTTTAGGTCAGTTCAGACACTGAAACTTAGTATAAATTTGCGTTTTATATAGCCCTTTTCTCTTTAAACAGAAGGAGAGATCATGGAGGTGTTTTTTTTTTGCAATGTGGGGACCAGGAGTGAATAATTAAACGAGAATTGTGTGTATTGAGTCTATTTATTTGTATATTGAATAAATTTTTTTCTTTTTTTTTATGTTACGAGATGGCAAACAAGCTTGCGGCCCACCTGATGTTAAGTGGTCACCGCCGCCTATAGACACTTGCAATATTAAGTGTAAATCACTTAACATCGCAAGTGCGTTTGCCATCCTGGGGACTAAGATGATATGCCCTCCATGCCCAGTAATTACACTGGCTACCTTTCCCTTCGATCCGAAACACAGCGAACTGCTTCACGGCAGAAATAAGAAAGGTGGTGGTACCTACCCAGACGATCCTACATATGGGTCTACCACCTAGTAAAATAGCTTTAAACATATTTATACTATACAGGTTGATTGGTAATCAGTGGCGGACCTGTGAAGGGGATATAGAAGAGGACAATACTAGTCGATTTCACAATGGAATGAACTATCCGAAAGCGAACAGTTTCCGAGATATTAATTATTTTGGAATTTTATAAAAAGTCCGAAAAACACATCCGAACGCAATAAATCGCAGGAGCGGACTGAGGGGAGGGGGGGGGGGGGCTGCCAGCCCCTCGTTTCTGCTCTTGCTATAGCTCGCTCGCTCACACCTCTAGTTGGTATGAAATGTATGAATTATAAAATTCAAAAATAATTAATATATCAGTGACGGTTCGCTTTCGGATAGTATTGTCCTCTTCTATCTCCCCTTAACGGGTCCGGACGTATATTGTTAGCATTAGGAGGAGTTTTTCATAACGATCACTAAAGTTAAGCTACCAAGTCAAGCGGTCAGCACTCAGATGGGTGACCGAAAATGTTCCTCCGTCCTTCAGAAGGTAAGATAAGCTGGTGGTCCAGGCTGCTGTCGAAAGATAGGAGTCGTTTCCAAGGTTGGTATAATGGAGGTGGCTGACCGTAAAAATCTAATGCCAGAACCTATTGCAGTATTATCGATATCAAGGCATACTTCACCGACCCCAAATAAATTTGAAGCAGAGTAGGAAAAAGAAAGAGTATTGTATACACATACCCACACAAACCGCGTCAGTCAACCTGAAGAAGCAAAACGCAGAACGTGAACGCATAACGCGTGACCGTTTTCTATCTGATAGATTCCTTACATTTATTGGCAACCAGATGATCTATTTTATGACTAAAATTTCATCAGAAAAGTATTTCAAAAAAGACAGTACAATTTTACTGCACAAAAAATTTGCCCGCGCATATTTCTTCGGATATCTACATAACCATAATCGTAACTTAGAATAACCTTCGAATAACTCTTCCTTCCAAATTCAAAAAGACCTCTTAGCAACGCAACTTGGCCCGAAAATTCACCCCTTCCGTACATTATAACCAATCACTCGCAAAAGGGATTATCGCCGTATTGTGCGAAATTTTTTGCGAACCCACCATTCCTCGACACAATACTGTTCGGGTAAAGTTTGCCGATACATCAAACTTGACAAAGCCAAGATGACACCAGCTAAAGATAACAGTACTTAAATTGTCCAACTTCCTTAATGTTAGTTTGATTAAAGAAATTGTTTCTGAATAGGTGCCGGATTGTTAACAATTTCCAACGGAAGAATTTAATAAGTATTTTGTGATGTTGCAAAGTTTGTTATTGTTCAGTCCCCTTGTTTTGATATAATGGACGCATTAAGTTGACGCCTTCAACAATATTTTTGTGACGCTTGTTGCTTTTATACCATCAAAATTATCAGCGGCGTTCTTTTTAAATGATAGCGTTTAAAAAACTTTTGCTTTGATATTAATTGCCGTGCCTAAATAGATTGCATGTTCTTTGACCGATTAATCCATCCGAAACAGTAAGTAGATTAGGAAGCTCACGGTGATCTCACTTCATACAAAGCGATAATAACGCTGAAGTTAGAAGCAAACTTCTCACAATATCATAACCGAAATCTAAACTATGGGGTTCTGTCTATGTTATAACTAATTGTCTGGACACAACAATGCTTTGAAGACTACTGCAATGGCGAAAAACTTTGGTAGGACAGTGGTAGCTAGCCAGCTTAAAACAAACCTTTGGACCAACCAAATTGAGCACATATTTGAACTTCGTAATTTAGGATCAATTCTAGATGGGACACCTGAAACACTAAACCACATAAGCGGTTAAATTATGTCCCGTTATGTCACAAGATATATCCCTGATATTGTTCGGTCTACGCATACACTGGATAATCGATATAATGTTGTCTACAGCTACCATTGTCCGGGTAGTTGCGAGGTCGTTTATTGCACCGGTCGGGATGCAACCCCGGTTTTATGGTGCAGAAACTGTCGACTCGTGTTTGTATTTTAGACTACTTTAGTTTTAAAAGGGCATGACTTCAACCGTAAAACCTTAGCGACATCAAAATAGATATGTTTTCCATGACAGAAAAACAAATTGCTCGTGAGATTGTGTGTGACGAGAACTGCTTAAAATTTCGTATATTCTAATAAGCAACACTGATTGCTAAGACTGAAATAAGTAGTCTCTTTTCCTTATTGCGCTCCAATAGCACTGAGTCGCAGAAGCATGCTAAAGCAAGGTATCTTTTGACGTCGCACAGGATTATTTGTTTGTAAAGAATCATGTTGTTGTAATTTTTGTTTTCTGCTGTTCTGTGCAGTCAATACATTTCCTTCTTTCTTTTTGTCTTGTTGCACTTTTTGCAAAATGACGTTAAAACGTTGTGTTTGGTCAGTAGCTAAAAGACCTAAAAGACATACGATGCATCAGGTACATCTTAACATAAGCACCATTCTTTGACATATCAACTTTCACACAGTCTCTCTCCATCTTTTCTTCGGTCTTCCTCTCCCCATTCATCCATCCACCTTCATTCTCGTCATTTTCTTTATAACTGGTCCATCATCTCTTCTGATTATATGCTGATAGCATGCTAAATTCTCACCACTCAGTCTATCTTGCACTAGTGCTAATTTTCAAACCTCCTACTCATTCCACACTTGGTTCATTCTTGTTAGTCCATACCATACAGTAGTAAATCTGCCTGCTTTCCTGCTAGCATTAGAAGTAAGTTCCAAAAGCATGATACAATAAATATACTTATTGAGTATATGAAAGCCGTTATAATATGATGATTGGATTTGCTCCAAGGAGTAGCTTTCAAAATGACTACAAAATATTAAACTGTGTAATCTCAGTTCCAGTAACTCTCAATCAATATTGCATCAGTGCACAAGATGCAAAGTAAACATATATCATCTGGCATGCCATTTAATATTCTATTTTCAGAAAAAATGACACGTTTCATATTTGTTTACAGATTGTGAAACCTGTGTCTTGGCAAGTTAATAGAAAATCGCAGTGCATATTATCAAGCATAGACTGTCATTTGTCACATCATTGACGATCTTATGCGACCGTAATAAGAGTTAGGTTTGTATGAAAATTTGGATGTATAAATAATACTTTTTATTCTTTCATACCTAGTGATGAATTTATTAAACACAGAAAATGGATGGTATAAAAACATACGGCCAACCTAAAATAATAAGCATAGATAAAAATGTTTGTCCATACAATTTTATCTCATTACTAAAAGGCATCATACTGCTTAAGAATTTGGCATAAGATCTTTACGGCCGGCCTTTTTTTGCCTGACACCAACCCTCCTTGGGAACGAATTCTATCTTTCGACAGCACCCGGGATCACCAGCTTAACGTGCCTTCCGAAACACAGAGGAAAAACGAGTTAAAAAAATTACAGTCACCCATCCGATTACAGTACCTATAGGAGATTATGGGTAATTGAAAAACGATTATACTGAAAAAAATATTGTGTAGGTACTTTAGTCTTCTCGTCACTAAGAAGGTATAAGTCCGTTGCCTAGCGCTGTTCGATAGAAAGTGAAGTTCAAACTAGTGAAAAATTAATAAAGAAAAGATGGCGCTTCAACCACAGACAAAGTCGTCGTAGACATAAAGCTATAGACATGACCATAAAGAATATTATACCACAAACTATTAATAGATTATTTTTTGCAAAACGTTAAATAAAAATCAACAGTACCGACCGCGCACTTTGTTGCTTAACTTTCGTTATTGCTTAACTAAGAACGCAGAACATCGATCTCATCATTCTACACTGTAGGAATTAAATCAAATTAATATACTTACAATTGGATTGTAGAAGATTAAACTACTTTTGGAGTTTAGATTACTTCAGTTGAACCTATTCGTATGAAGCATGCCCATTTCCGAATCCTATTTTGAAACGTGTTAAGGGAGGAACCAACTTGCTGAGTTTAGCTCATTCTTACCAGAACAAGGGCTCTTAGTAGACTTAAAAACTGGCTTACAATTAGATTTTCATAAGCGTTATTATACTGTAATTTGAGTTTAGTTTGCGATGTTTCTATTAAAAGCAAGAATGCATGCTTGGTTAAGTTGCAAGCGTTTGAAATATCCTGACCTTCTTTATGAAATTCTGGAAACCTTAATGACTACTATAAACACAACACTACAAAGGGCAGTGTTATGTGACTGCGGTTTTCTGTAAGGAGATTTTTCTATACTCGAAATTGAATCGTGCATTCAAATCCAGCGGCTAGTTTGTACTCACTTCACTTCTATTCTTTTTTGAGCAGAGAGCAATGATCAATACGTTATCGTTTTTTTTGGTGACCGATAGCTATTCGCTGGCAAATTTATTGGTTGCGCAATGAAACGGATTCACTGCAATCCTGGTTTTATACGTCTATATACGTGCGTGCCTAAAGTTTTTGAGCAAAAGCGAATACTGGAAATTCCCTCTGTGCAGCTGAACTCAGGTCCGAGCATTTAGAGGTCTGACAATTATTAGATATGCCGCTACAAGTAGATCGTGCTTAGGTACTTCTTAAAGTAAGCGCACTAGCTGGTCATGGCAACTTCGTCAGACACAAAAGAAACAGCTGTGCAATCCGGGTAAACTCCGGGAAGTCTTGAGAGACGTCAAGGCCCTGGGTAAATTCCTCCAAGGGTTTGGTTGGCTGGAGGGGTCCAGCCTCTCACCCTCCGACGCAAACAGGCGAAAAGTTGTCAAGTTGCAGAAACAGTACGAATAATAAAAAGTCTCGTACCGAAGAACCAGTCGAATTAATCGCACAATCGAAGGTCTTGGGAAGCAATCATGGGCTTTGCCTTCTTGATAACTCGGCAAAAGCTGCTAAAACCATCTACGGTTAACGGTATAACAGCAACAGTAATTACCATGAAAACTAAACAATCGTAGTTACTAAGTCAGTAGGTAAGTATCGATAATTGAATGGAGATAAGATAACATTAAAAGTATTGCCGAGCTTTTTTTAGTTTTAACTCTTTATCCGAATGTTGTACCTTCTTATAGTTTGTGATTATATATAGGCTATTACTTTAAGATTTAATTGATTAATATTGTCATAACTGTCTATATATATACTCTGTCTGCTTGTTTTTGCTTGACATACTGACTATTCACGCTTATTATTCCCTCTTTCATTCCATTAGGAGATACCACCATCTATCCACCATATCGCTTCAAATAGGTTATTCGGCTAAAATACGTACATACAAATCACGCTCATAATTTCGAAGGGGATTGAGCAGAGCCTTATGTAATTTGGTTACACATAAAACCACATCTGGCAGTATGGGCAATGCGGTGTCCCTAAAATAGTGACAGGTTGTCACCTCCATAAAAGGGACGTCAAACCCAAAAAATAAAACCTTCAATAAACCAACAACCAAAAGCCAACAACCCGTAGGGCTATTTGGTAACTTTTTTTGACAGATGAAAGTGATAATCACCGACTGAATTACGTATCCATTGCTGTTTTACACGACACGCTATTATAAAACATGTCGTGTAGACACAGCAATGGATATGTAATTCACTCGGTGATTATCACTTTCATCTGTCAAAAAAAGTTAGCGAATAAGCTGGCTGGACAGATGTTACACTATAATAACAAAATGTAAAAACAAATACACTCAAGTGAAATTCGTAAACGTAGTTTAATTTAATAGAGACTTTACTAGACAAACATTTTAGTGTTCAACGTAGTTCAAACTTTTACAGTAACACCTAAACATGTCGATAACTCAAGTGTGGTGAGAATCATTTGACCTTAATTATAATTGTTAGTTACAAGCTCATAAATATACTATCGGAGCTCGAAATCCTTTGTGTTCCAACACTTGGCGTAAAGTTGGCAAGTTTGGGTAAACCTTGTCCAATATGTTTGCATATATCGACCGACAATTTATAGACAATGAGTGACTTAATTGTTGTCAAAAGTAGGACACAGTATTTTACTGTAACCCAAATGAGTTGCGAAATTTTCCTATAAGCACTGTGGCAAATTAAACTCTTAACCTACATGCACTATTGAAGGATAAGGTGTCATTTCTTGAAACTCTTTATATTTGTTGTTGGTTTTTATGATGTTTTTATTAGCACTCACCTCCACTACACTGGTTCTCTCTGCTCAGCCATATTCCGCGACGTTCTAGCACAAAAATTAGGATTTACTTCTACATACATTCTGCATTCTCGCTTGCATGCTTGCTTCCATTCTGCATGCTTGCTTGCTTGCATTCTGCGTGCTTGCTTGCATGTTGCATTCTTGCTTGCATGCGGCATGCTTGCATACATGTGTTTGATATAATATGAGTTATTTTGGTTCTAGACGACATCTATCGTCATCTGAGAGATCATTATTATATGTATATTATTTTATACCATTAGATTGATATATCATTAAATTTTGTATATTATTTGACATGGAATTATTTAAAATGGCACTATATTACTTGCATTTTCGAACATCAGTTTTTATATCAAACATAACACATGATGCAGTATTGTCCATACAAAGCTTGGTAAGGGTTACTCGTACGGACCGCAAAACTCCAGAACACATGTGACACAAATGCGTCATCATTTTTTATAGAATTTAAAACATGCATTGTCCTTTTTCGTGTCCAATGAAATGGGGAGGTAGGTAATCTAATTTTGTTCAGCATGGAGTGTCACGCCCGCCCAACAACGCTATTTACCAATGAGCTTTTTTACAACTTCATTCCCTGACTCGTAAAACATACGGTGCAAATTCAAATGATGATTAAAGTTTAATTAATATGCATTCGAATTTGGCATGTTTGTATTTTTTAAATCGAATATTTTTCTTCACTCTACTTCAGAGTGAGCTATCATTAATAGTGTCATTTTTTCTTTTTACGATTGCCTCGTAAATTTGAAGATTGAATAAATTTCACAGTCGTAAATTTGAAGATTGAATAAAATTCACAGTTTTCTGCAGTCATTAAAAAAGTTCTTTTTTATTTAAATAGGATGTGTTCTTTTCATTTTATGTTTAGTTTACGAACAAAAATGGAAGAGCAAAGAATGTAAAATTATGACGGTTCATTCGTATGTAATATGCACTATTATTTTATGAAACGCTCATTTGAGAAGTACAGGTAGGTAAGAAGTCAATTTATGTTACTTGAAAAATAAGATCACATTATTTTTAACTTTTAGTATTTATTTTATTTTATTTATTACTTGTTAGTTACTTTACTTTCTTTATTTTATACATACAATACAGAAATTGTACTCACAAAATATGGGTCAATATATAATAGTACATTAATTAATTAGGGCGGTAAATAATATCTTAGAGCTAAGTACAAAAACTTATGGCACCCACTGACCAGGAAGTGAGATTTTTCGCACGCGTAGGGAGCGGAAAATACCACTTTATGGTCAGATGTGGCATATTTTTTTTTTGTTATTAATAACACAAGTTCTTACTTATACTTAATTTGGGCTTGATCATTTGTGTGAGCATGGAAATATATAAATAATATTAGTTGATCATCATTTTAGGTAACATTTGATACATAAGCCACATTACATAAGAAGAAAACTCTTAGTATCAAAGCGTTGCAGAGAGGGCACCAAGAAGCATAATATTTGCAACATACACATGTAAGTAAATAAAAAAATCAAAAACTAAAACCAAACTAAAAACGGAGAATAAAAAAATTTGGTTATAAAAATCTAAATGTTTTTTGAGGTCGGTGCCAACCTCAATATTTGGAATAAACGTTCTCACTTGTATTTGGGATCGAAAAACTACATATCAGATGTCGGTCAAATTTAAATGGGACCACATGACAAGCACCAGCTTCCAAAAGTTGAAAGAATTTTCAAAATCGGTCCACCCAGTGAAGAGATATGAGGTAACAAACATAAAAAAAATACAGACGAATTGAGAACCTCGTCTTTTTTAACCGACTTCAAACAAAAAAAGGAGGAGGTTCTCTATTCGACTGTATGTTTTTTTTTTTTTGTATGTATGTTCCGCGATTACTCCGTCAATAATGAATCGATTTTGATGATTCTTATTTCGTTAGGAAGGTCATACTTCAAAGGTGGTCCCGTATGAATTATACCGAAATTGGTTCAGTAATTTTTTGTTGAAATGATAATTGTGTATCCTGTTAATGTTTCAATGTCCTCGAACAGAATGGTTTCTCAAGTTAAGAAATACGCTGATCTCCTAGTGGCAAAAGCAACGAAACTCATTAATCCACGGAAACCAATATTTATTTTTTCTAAGAAACTACTTTAATTTTCGGTTGCAACTTCGGAAAAGTTCGAAGAGCGGAAGCGAAATTCGCTGTCGCTTTATATCAAAACTTAAATTGGACTTGCTGGAGGCAGTTTTGCTCGCCACAGGGTTTTTCTGCGGCAGTCTTTTTACAACAGTATTTCTATTCTATATTTTGATGCCAGTTTCGTTGGGGTCACTTTAAATTAATATTAGCTTGGGGTGAAAAAGTGAGGGAAAAACTTTGATAAGAAAAATTGAAATAAAAAGACGGTAAGCTTTTGTACATACAGTGTACTTTAAACGCCTTTCGTTCAACATTATAACTAATATTTAAAAATGCGAAAGTGAAGTTTTCCTATATGTTACCTTTTCAAGCTTAAATCGCTCAACCAATTTAAATTAAATTTGGATGAAATTGACAGATACACTTCAAAATAATAACCCCTTTTTTTTTAGACTTAGTTTAAAAAATCGGTGACAATAATAAAAAAAATATTATAAATAAAACAACTTTTACGGATTTAACTCGCGTGTAATTAGATTTTACATGTTATTATTATTGTTAAATCCGTAAAAGTTGTTTTATTTATAATGTGTAGTGCTCGCGCAAATCTAAGAGAACATTATAAAAAAAAATATTTTAAGATTCCTTAATTGACAACATTTTGTAAGAAATATTTGGCTTTAGCTCACAAGCATATTAATCTAAGTAACAGTAAGAGTTTCTCGCTTATGATTTTCACCTCACTATTTTCACGTTAGGCACCGGTGCTCCTTGACACCTCCCTTTATATTCAATTTCTTCATGACAAAACAGCTAAATTACCTCTTTTTGACATCATATATTAGATGTAAGCACACGCGACTTTCTTATTCATATTTTAGAATATAATCTTGTAATGAGGGTAGATGAAGTGAAAGGAATATCTAAGGATCGTAACCAATGGAAAGAAGTAATCTCTGCTTACCCTTATGGAGAAAGACGTGACTAATTATTTATTAGTATTTATTAAGAATAGAATATGCTTACTCTAATAATATAAATGTTTCAAATGAACTCGGAAACTAAATACTAAATTATTTCTGAGTGACTTAAAGGCTATATTTGATTGACACCACACGGTCGAAGTCGCGGGCGAAGCGCTAGTCTTACACCCGTATTCACAAACAATACTTGTCATAGTAAAAGACAATGCTATGCAAAATAAGGCATTTCTCAGTGCGTGCCATATGGCAAGGATTTTGAGGTCTCGTAGTGCGCGTGGACGCACAGGGTCGTAAAAACCTATTGATAGACAATACTTAAGTGGGGATCGGAACTATGCGTACTCTAAAATGAACGCATAGCTTAGGTAGCTAGCTAGCTATATTACACAACGCACCGTAGATTGAGAATAGAGTATAGATGAGCTACTAAATAATAATTATTATTAGAGTGAGAAAGCCTATATGTCTGATATATACGGGAGAGCAGGACAAAACATTTTTTTGTCTCTGTTTGCGTATCGGATTTTTATGTTTGCCACCATTGCTTTGGTGGCAGACATTGCGTGGTGCTTTGATATTTCTTATCATTTTAAGTGATTTTATGTCAGTTTTAACAATCTAATCATTCTAATACGCAGTATTTTGTGTGATTTCGTTTGTAGTAATGGTGAATTGTTGTATAATTGGCTGTAAAAGTCAATACTTAGTCTATTGTTGTAGCTATAGGTATAGTATGTAGATACATTGCTATCTCGCTTAGGTGTACGCTGATGACTTATCTATACTCTATTCTCAATCTACGCAACGCACAGCTCGAGATGTCAAAAGCAACGTTCAGATGTCAAAAGTTGAAAGTTTGAAGGAGGTTTGAAGTAATAAAACGTCAATACATTCAACGATGTGAACTAGGCAACAGAATCGAACCAATCACAAAGCTCTATTCAATGCAATGCGTTTACTTATCCAAGAGTCGAGAAACCTCATAGTAATGTTTGTGAATACGGGTGCTAGATATTTTCCTTGCTCGACGGTCTATATAATAATACATCATAACTTTTACACGTGACATCTAAAAGATTTCTACACCTAAACACCCAAACAAAGCTTCAAACAAGGCAAATTAAATACGTCATTTCCCTCAAAATACGAAAGGCACCAAAGGGAATCCTAATGTCAAATATGAAAATTGCCAAAGGCCCTCACAGCCAACGTGACTGGAGAACGATCTTTTAACGCGGCACTTTATTATTTGTGTTGAGTGATGTTGTCAAAGTAGCATTGTGGGGGAAAGTGAAGGAAAGTGACTCTTATATTTACTCACAGTAAAAATGTTTACGTACAGAAGAGAAAAACATATTCGCAGTTTAAAGATCGTAGCAATATTTTATCCTCTTGTTTAAGGCATCTCCAAGAAGTCGCACGCTACAAACCCTACCAGAGAGATTTTTTCCGCATACTAATAAGAGAGAGATTTTCTCAGTACGCAGAGTATTTATTTCAAAGCTGATCAAACAATTAAACATTTATAAAATGTCTATCAAAATACGGCCAGGGTGTTACTATTGAAACCCCATAGAGTCTTTACATATATCATATATCTGTCAGACCCAGATATAATCTAAGCTAAGACCATGGTCTGAGCTTAGATTAAATATATCTAAAAAAAAACCGGCCAAGTGCGAGTCGGACTCGCACACCGAGGGTTCCTCGGTATAAACTGCTGTATCTTTTGATCGCGTTAACTTAGAAGTTTGATTTTTTCACTGCTTAAAGGGGCAATAGACCTAGGTATTTGGTATAAATTTCAATTTGATACCTTTATTCGTTCGTGAGAAATAAGGTAGTAAGTTTCATTTTATTAAAATATTTTTATTATATTATATAACTAAAAAAATGTGATTTTCGCAAAATTTCCTATATTTGCATTATATGACAATGCTTCATGCCAAATTTCAAGATTCTGAGTTTACGGGAAGTATCCTGTTGATTCCTTTGCGAGTTTCGGAAATTTGTTGAAAATATCGACATAATCGGTTGTATCTTTTGATTGGCTTGGCTTAGAAGTTTGATATTTTTACAGCTTAAAGGGACAATAGACCTGAGTATTTCATGTGAATTTCAGCTTGATACGTCCACGCGTTCTTGAGATAAAGGTTCTTGACAGACAGACCGACAGACGGACAACAAAGTGATCCTATAAGGGTTCCGTTTTTTCCTTTTGAGGTACGGAACCCTAAAAATGAATGCTGACTGACTGACTGACTGAATGACTGACTGACATATCAACGCACAGCCCAAACCTCTGGATCTAGAGATTTCAAATTTGGTATGTAGGTTCCTTATGGGGTCCAGGGGTGCACTAAGAAAGGATTTTTGGAAATTCACCCTCTAAGATGGTGAAAAGTTTGTATGGAAATCCGTCATTTTTAAAGTAAAATTCATAAAAATTGGTACATGGCCTTTCAGTTAGAAATTAAGAAAGAGTTACTTTAAGATTTTTAGAAATTCAATTCCTAAGAGGATAAAATGAGGGATGAAAGTTTCTCAAAAATCAGTCATTTTTTAAGTAAAATCCATGAAAATTTGTACGTATATAGCACTTGGGTTAGAAGAAATAATAGGAAAATTTAAATGCTGCCCGAAGTAACTATTCTACGCGGACGAAGTCGCGGGCATAAGCTAGTATCCTATATAGCTACAACAATATTTTTTGTGTTATTTGGTTGGCCGACGTGTCTTTAATGCAACGCAATGTTACCTAAAGCTTTCCTCAACCCCTTTGGGATTACGAGTGATAGTATGTATGTAGTAATCACAGATATCAAACTATACTGTAATACCTAATGAAGAAGTTTGGGAGTTTTGGGCAAGTAGACTTGGAGCCTCAACATCAATGAGTTGGATGTTCGAATATTTTGATCACTTTGTTGTTGATACTTAATCATTTAACGCTGATTTAGTTAACCAATACAGACACACAAACACGCTCATAATCTCAAAAAGGGTTTAGTAGAGCCTTAGCTAGGTAATATTGAGTTACAGACAAAACCACATTTTTAAGAGTTGGCAAACAAGCTTGCAACCCACCTGGCGTTAGATGGTTACCGTCGCCTATAGACACTTGCAATATTAAGGGTAAATCACTTAAGACTGCAAGTGCGTTCTCACACTGGGGACATAAGATGATATGCCTTCCATGCCCAGTAATTACACTGGCTACCTTTCCCTTCAATCCAAAACACAGCGAACTGCTTCACAACAGAAATAAGAAAGGCGGTGGTACCTACCCAGATGACTCTACATATAGGTCTACCACCTAGTATCTATAATAAAGAAGTCATTGTTTCCTGTAATCTAATGTGCAGATCGTGTACAAAGATCGTGTTTTTTTAGAATAATAAGTAAAATATTACAAAGAAAATAGCACAGTATACAACATGTAAACTAAATAACCAACACCCTGAATACCAATACTTTTTGTTTTTTTTTTTTTAAAAAAAAAAACAAAAAGTACCCAGAAAATACTGTACAACATTTTCTGGGTACTTTTTTTTTTTTTTTTTAAATCGTTTTTTTTCAAAAAAAAATTATTGAAATCAACTCGGAAGCCGATCCCAAACCACCTGTATTCAGGGTGTTGGTTATTTAGTTTACATGTTGTATATCTTAATGTACATTATTTTTCCAGTATATCTTTATCTCCATGAAAAAAATAACAAATTTACAGTGAACTGACAAACAAAAAGGACAGATGTTACACTCTACATCTCAGTTCAGACAGTTAAGTAATAAATCATAGGTATTTCATCGAATCCCACAATGTTCTGATAATCTTCAATCCACCTAATTTGCTTCGGGTTTTGATCTAATCAAAATAAGATCCTCCGACAGACCATAATCAGCCATATTAAGTTCTATTACGCCGCACATCGTATTGCCAGTTCTCAGTAGAATAATCCTTGTATTTTAAGGTTTCGTAGGTATAAAGAAGTGATATGACTGAAAATACTTATAATTCAAGTTGTTTTTTCAAGACAGTAACGTTGCGTCGTGGGCGTAGTTAGGGATATCATAAAAAAGTTCGCTAACACACTCATTATATAAATACACGGAGCCTTACGTGGTACCTCTGCCTATAAAAACACTAGACAACTTTATACAAATTGATCGTGTTTTCTTGTTTACCCATTTGTGATGAAGAAAGAAAATATATAGTAACCAGCACATAATAACAACAAAAAACAAAATTATACTAAACAATTTCCTAGCTATACAAGACTGCGAGAGACCTTATACCTTTTTTTGGATGAAAAATCTTTACGGACAGTACCGTACTGTGAGCTAGACAGTACGGTGTATGTGGGATACCGGCATGCTGAGCCCTTAAATTCTTCAAGAAAAAACTATTAGGCCACGTAAATTAATTTTCAGAAAAACCTCAATTAGTCACCTTCATTTAAAATGGCAGAAAATTTCGGGCAATTCCCATCAATCCTCAATTAATTAAAAAGGGTCTCGTAATTCTAATGAGAGTCTTAAGTGGATCTTGGATATTAACGCCACGATATTTATGAAGGGTTATTCATTCGTGATTTTCAATTAATGTACATTTCACAAGAAATATTCATTTCCATTTTCGTAGGTATGAGATAAAGGATTGTATAGTCGTTGCTCAATTACTCTCAGATCATATATGCTTAATAAGTACGATAACACCATACTCATAACCGTTTTTGACTGTGATGATTAGAATAAATTAATTTTGACCAATGTCTTACTTAATTGCGTTATAAATAAATTAAATAGCTCGACTAGTAGTCATTTCAGTAATTCGACTCTACAGCAAAGCCATATGTATATATATGTTAATATAGGAGTCAATTAAAATTATTAAATTGCCAGGAATGAAAAAAAAAAACATCAAGAAAAAATAAACAAAAGTCAATGGTAAACAAAACAAAATGAATAAATAAACTTATAAATGTGAAAAGTTTCATATGTCAATAATAATGATGTCAATAAATAATATAATGAATGTCACACAAAATTATTGCTTGTATACGATAATCGCTTCCCTAAGCAGTAGTTTAAAGTGGTCAATCTAGCTTGCACGAGCCACTTTTCCTATATCTAATAGGAAAGGTAGCTCGTCCAAGGTAGCAGGAGAGGCGATAGCGCAAATGCCGCTTACGCAGGTGCAGGTGTTACGCACGCTTACCCATGGTGCGTGAGTAAGTTGAAGTCAATAACCTTTAAACAATTTATTCAATACATGAGAAGGAAATACTAGCAATTTTTATAGGAGTAAGTGATGTTAAGCTACTGCATCTTCGAATTTCCATCATCTATGGTCACCATGAGCATCACAAAAAAATATTCCCCACTTACAGAACTTCGAAATTTATTTCGAATTATTTCGATTATGATACCTGCATTTAGTAAAAAAATCCGTCAAACATGTTCAATGATAGCACATCTGAGCTTTAGCAATTAGTATCTATATCTCTTCTTATATTCGTTTGCATGCACTGTTCTCTCTTTATTTTAATCGGGGTTAGGATATACGTTTAATTTTTCTTTCTTTCCTTCACGATCAGTCGTCACCTCAACATTAATAGGTACTTTTCTTAGCCTTGCCATTTACAGTCCATATTTCCTTCGGTCTTATCTCCATATACTTAATTATTATTTTTTATTTTAAATATAAAGTAATTTAAATATTTTGATCAGTTTCTAATGCAATGTATTAAAAATAATTTTGTTCAATCAGTAAAAGTAGAATCTCATAAAATTTACCACAAGCTCAATATAAATACGCAACAGTTGCTTGAAGTGAAAACTTCTAGAAATATAATTTATGTTTTTATTCAATTAGATTCGGTACCTAAACCTTATAAAAGTAGGTACTTTCTACTTAGATATTTCTCAGTTACAAAAGAAAAGATGACGAATCCAGTAACACAATGAATAAATAAGGAATAAGACTAGGTAGGAGGAACGAAAATATAAAATCCAATTTGTAAGTGAACAACTTTTTGAATCACTCCCAGCTTCAAAAGTAAGCTGCTAAAAGACAATTATTTGGCATTCTAGTCAACTCAACGCCGTTTCAATTTGACGCCAGGAATTGTCAGCTTTATGTTGTATCGCAAAGATGTCATTTCTATTCGAAGAAGAAACACCATGATCCACGCATTCTGCTCAAAATTTAGCTTCCTTTTCAGAGTCTATCAATCTCACAGCATTCGTCAAATGTATATTCGTATACTCTTGAAATATCAGAATATAAATTGACAACATGAAGAAAAACTTTGATGTTTTTGAGGATAAGTATCTAACGTTTCTGTATGAATTCCCTAATGCCTTCTAGTGACACCTTTTACCGAACTGATTGAAAAACAAAATAGAAATAGACACTCGTGTATTTATTGCGTTACGTACAATTTCGGCAAGGACAACATTTTATTATGTTCCTTTGGTACGATCTAAAAGGATTACTTCTTTGCTCTTTTTCAAGCGTATGTTTTCAATTTCCTTTGGAAGGGATGTGGATTTTTCACTTTATGGCCTTAATCAATTTTTCTTGAAAGCGAATTTGTATTTCTGTACGCCTGTATAGACCGGCGTCTGTATTTAATTTTCATACAAAATGTGAACCAATTTTACCTCTTTCATCTTATCTTTCTCCTTTTATTGGACATTGCCTAACAATCAACATGTTTGTGTTTGTAAGTTATATTTTAAATAAATAATACATTTTGTTGCGCTTAACAAAATAAAAAAAAAACAGCATTGTAGATAGTTTATAAGGGTTGCAAGATATATAAACATTGCAAGATATTTTTCTTAAAACAAGCTTCATGGTATTTATTTTTAATAATAGCAAAATAGACACAACTTATTGTCCATATCCGCAGTTTTACGTTACGAAATAAGCTATTAATGCAAGACAAGCAATTGGATTCCAATTAATTAGTCACAAGCTCGACGTGGATCAGACCATGTTCTGTTATAAAGCTCTAGCATATTGCTTTGAACTGGATTTAATCAAACCAGATGCACGTCAGGTTACGCGGAAATTGCCGTTTCTTGTTTTGTTTCACATATATACTCTGTAGGTACCTATCTAATAACTCGGAAAAGGTGTTCTACAAATATCTTCTACAAAGGCAGCTGTACTTATTTATTTAACACCCAGGGCAATAAGAAATTATTGCTACCAATTTTTACATAGTTTAGTCAAATAATAGGTATAAGGCAACTTTATAGCAAAATACCTAAATTGTAATACCAATAGGTACTAAAATTTGATCTAATATTTCACTCGTAAGAAAATTTTATACCTACCACGCGCCTGCTGTACGGATTGATGATAATGACTACAGTCTAGATTTACTCTGACAAAGACACATAAACGCGAATGTTTTTAGAGTGCCGAATGTTTAACCAAAATACTATTTGCCGATAAAAGGTTAACTAAAAAGTTCATAGTTGGTTTTATCAATATGAGTAATTGAATGGAGATAATTTACTGCTGGTAGGTTCATGGATATTTTTTCATGACCAAGCGAAACGGTCTCATAATAGATATTTTTTAAATCGTCTACGGATTGGAATTTTACCTATCAAGTAGGTACTGCTGCTGAAATAAGTTGATTGTGTTCTTTAAGAACCTCTCTAACAACGAGCTCATTTGTAGCATTCATCTCTTGCGTACTGTCTACAATTGCTCGCGCACAAGCATGCAATTAATCATAATTCATCAATGACTGACGCAAGCAGTTCTGTAGCTTCCATTAATTAACTTGAGTTAACTAAGTTCACACGAGTACGTTTGCTGGGTCAGATTGTATCTTAATAAGGATTGGGGGTAAACATGCAATTATTTAATAAGGGAGAGAAACATGGGTAGCTTAAATACAATTTGTGTGAGAGATTTCCATTACTCTTGCTATTATATCCATATGCTCAACTGCATGGTTTTATTTACCGACCACTATTAGTCTTACGTCACGCATTGCCTTATATAGTGTGTCCAAATCTTCTATGACTTTAGGACTTAATTTATTTAGAGTAAAACTTCTAAGCTTAATGCAGATTCAAGAAAGAAAATTTACATGAATTATGTTTTTTTTCTTCTGATGTTGATATTTGTATCATCAAATTAAAGTGCAACCTACGGACGAATAAATAGAATACCTAGAACCTTATTACAGTAAAGCAAATGACACATATATGTTATTAAGGGATTAAAAGTCTGTTTGATTTAAGGTGACTTTTTCTATATATTAATAGTTTTCGAAGAAAATACGATGCTGAATTTAATATTAAGTATTGGGAACAAGGTACGACTGATCTGGGTCCCAGGACGCGAGGGGATCCAAAGCATTAAGAAGGTGATGAACTGGCAAGGAAAGGATCAGAAAACCCATTATTAGGCCCTGAACCATTCATCCCCTTACCCAAATGCTACATCAGCAAAGCCATAAAAGATCACGTCTACAAAAGTCACTGTATGGATTGCAAACTGTCACCTGGCATGAAACACTCCAAATCCTTCTTAGGTGAATGCCCAAGAGGATGGAGTATATCCATATATGGAGGCAGCAGACAACAGGCCCGCCTAATCTTGGGTGGACTCACAGGGCACTACGCCACAAACCACATGCTCAACAAAATGCAAATTTGGACAACACCAAATTGCAGAGCATATGGGCATAACCAGGAATCCATGGAACACCTACTATGTTACTATGATTCCATAGCCAGGATTAGAATAAATATCCTGGGAGTGGCTTATCCAAACCCAGAAGACTACAGGCTCTTCAAGCCCATGGATATAGTTAGACTAATGGTGTTGTAGATAGAGCCGCGATGGAGTGCAGGAAAGAGAGTAAAGAAAAAAAGGTAGCGTAAAATAGGAAAATAAAAATTATATTATTGAAAAAAATACGTTACCATGACAATCAAAAAACAATTAATCAATCACAAACAAATCTTTTCTTTTTTTATAACTTAACTGACAAACATAAATTATACCTCTAAAGGAGGTCCAACTATCCCCAACATCCTCCCCCGGCAAAGAAAAGGAACATAAAATTAAACAAATTAATACATCAACCTGTTCGGTACTTTAACGCAACGGCCACTGCGTGTGACAACAACTGGTGGCGTCTCTGAAGTAGAAGGGATAGGATTGGTGTGTGTGGCTTTAACTAATTTATCTGCACAAGAAACTTCTAGGCGGTAAAGTCGCTGCAAGGCTCTTACACGCTCCCCACTCACAGTTTTAATTTTGGCCACTCTCGATGCGCCATCAACTCCCTGGTAAATCTCTAAGATGATACCTAATGGCCAGTTAATACGTTTAATGTCATCCGAACCAATAAGAACCACATCTCCGACTTCAAAAAGCTCGTTCGGTTTACCCTTCTTACACTCGACTAGCAGGGATAAGTACTCGCTCCTAAAACGTTTCTTTAAGTCTAAACTGAGCTTATTTAAATAACGCCATCGAGATGTTAACACATGACCATCGACATGATCCATAAAACCAATATTGTGCTCATAACCACTAACGTTTAAAAACATTGACAGTGACAATGGAACCAAGTTCTCCGTACTATCAACTATGTAAGCTTTACCTAATACACGTCGTAAAATTCCTTTCAGTGTCCTTACCATCCTTTCCCAGAATCCTTCGTGCCACCATAAAAATTTTAAATATTCACGATCATCCGGATGTAATGATATTTGCAGAAATGCTTTTTTCATATCTGAGGTTATATCTATTGCGTTCTTCCTAAAACCTATCAACAGACGTGGTATGAGCTCAATAAGATTTTTACCTTTCTCTAAACAAACATTAAGGGATAAGCCGTTTCGGTCCTTGGACGAAGTGTCGAAAACTGGCCTAATTTTGGTGGTAAGACTGCTTTCTTTTACCACTGCGTGGTGTGGAAAGGTAAAAACCACTATCCGGGTCATCACATACTACTTCCTCGATGACACCGGTACTCAACCACTCTACAAAAACATCGTTATATTCATTAAGAATACCTAAGTGAGTTAACCGAGAAGTAGTTGACATTAAACGTTTTAGGGCCATGGCATAATTAGATTTAAGAGAAAATGACACATCTTTCCATGGTAACCTTACTTCGTATCTATTTTCACTATCGATTCTCACGGTCTTCTCAAAAAAATTCATAACTTCTAATTCTAAGTGTTTCGTATTTTTAACCTCACTTTCATCCCTAATACCAATTGTTTCAAGCTTCCAAAAATCCTCAATATTAAATGTACATGAAAATGTGCTAATGTTACTTACAGAGCAACACACACCAACCATAGGCCCTTGTATTGTCCAACCAAACAAAGTTTCGACTGCCAACAGATTATTGTCTACGCGCGTTGACCGCCCGGTGTACAAGGAACCTAAAAAGTCACAACCAATTAACATACTAATATCAGAAATATTATCAGTACAGTCAGAAATATCAATACCTAAAGATCTCAAACGTGTAGAAAGTTTACTATTTTGTTGTAGTCGAGGTAAGTTACCACATATAGTTTTATGCTCTAAGGCTTCAATATTACAAACTCGACTTCCATCTAAACTACACACATTTAAGTTAAAAAGTCTATAAGTCTGTTTTTCTAATACAGTACCACCGAACAAATTATGGCTGAGTTCTCGTGAACCTATAGGTTGTAGTTTTAAATTCTCAACAACATCAGATCTAATAAATGAACATTGTGCACCCGAGTCTAAAAGAGCCCTAATCTTAAAAAGACCATTACTATGGATTAAATTTACCTTTATAGTTTGTAGTAATACAGTCTTATTACTAGACGGAGAGGCAGCTTGATTCACAACGTCCTTATTGTCATCTTGCCCTTTGGTAGCATTAACATTACTGCACATTATAGGAAAATGTCTCTTACCACAAATAATACACACCGGATGCTTTCTACACTTTCTCCAAAAGTGACCGATATTTAAACAGATCGTACAAGCGTTCTTACTTTTTAAAAACTCTTTACGTTCATCCAATGATTTTTTAGTAGCAAGTACACATTCAGAGCTCGTGTGAAACGTCTTCTCGCACCATATACAGCTCTTCTCAGGCTTGACACTAGTCAAACTAGTTGTTGGTTTTTGTTTGTTATAGGTTTGCTTTTCTGTTGTAGTAAAACATGTCGCAGAAGCTGGAGCAGAAGAACAGTTCTCATACAATCCTGAACGTCCCAACCGAATCCGTTCCTCAGATTCCACCTCCTTTCTTAAAAATTTCAATAGCTCGGATAGTGGATTGGTCTTACAGTCGGTATCATCACGAATTCTGTTCCATACACGCAATAAATCTTCGGACAAAGCTGATTCAATCAACGGATATAAAAAGGTAGAGCAATTCTCCTGAGGGACATTTAAAGTTTCCAAAGCAAGAAGCTGACATGATATCTTGTCGTATAGAGTTCTCATCGGAACTTTCTGCGATTCTTTTGATTGACGTATTGCTAGTTGAACTAACTCTCTAACATAATGCTGTATGATCAATTCGCTACGGCCATATCTTTGTGTCAGCTGTTCTACCACTACATGGTAGTTTGAGCCAATAGGCGGAAAACTTTCGACAAATTCACGTGCACATGAACCTAATTCCATAGCTTGTAATAAATAATGAAATTTGTCATCATCGTCGATCGTTTCATCTACGTGAATTTTTCGGAATTGAGACCATAAAGAAATCCACTTACTCACTTCTCCGTTAAACTTCGGTAATTCCAAGTAAGGCAATCTATATCTACGGCGTTCCTTAACAGACTTCTCTCGCTGATATGAAACATTAGACCTCGTCAATTGAGACACGTTATCATCATCTTTACTTTTAGAACCAATACTAGACTTGTCTTTCATGTTACTTTTGACAGTGACTGTACTATGGCTAGAGAGAGGTGATGTCGTCAATTCAAGAAAATCTTTTACCTGCTGTTTCAGTGTGAAAAATCTAATATCATACTCTTCCGATGCGTCTATATCCACCTCGTCTGAAGAGTCCTTTTGATCAGACAAATCAAGCCACAAACTGAAATACTTATTTTGAGCGACTGCGAGTTTTTCATATATCACTTTAAAGTGCTCAAACTCCGCCGATAAAGCTGTCCTTTCTTTACTCAAGAGATGACCCTCTAGGCGCTCCGCAGATCTCGCAAAGCGTCTGAAAAAGAGAGCCCTCTCTGCCTTGGCTTTCTCCATCACGTCCTGTCACGGTCGCCAGATGTTGTAGATAGAGCCGCGATGGAGTGCAGGAAAGAGAGTAAAGAAAAAAAGGTAGCGTAAAATAGGAAAATAAAAATTATATTATTGAAAAAAATACGTTACCATGACAATCAAAAAACAATTAATCAATCACAAACAAATCTTTTCTTTTTTTATAACTTAACTGACAAACATAAATTATACCTCTAAAGGAGGTCCAACTATCCCCAACAAATGGCTTGCATATTCAAGGAGCGACAAGAGTGAACGAGACTGGGAGACACAAAAGATTCCATTGGGTCGAAGTGCACCGTGGGGAAACTCACGGCCCCTACATAAGATAAGTTATGATAAAGTATTGAGGAAAATTTAATTTTAAAAAGAGTCCGTATAATACAAATAGCGGAGCCGCAGACGCATTCACTCGTATTGTATCAACATGTGAGGAGTTGATGGATATAAATAAACATGTTGTCAGTGTAATGACTAAAAGACTACATAATAACAACTATTTATATTTTTAGTATACAGCAAACAATGGCCTATATTTGACTGCATTCTGAGTGTATCCTCACATTATCGGCAAGGCTCGGTAGTTTTTATGTAAAGACAAAAGTTGGCATTAGATTATCTTAATTGTCTTCTTTAATTTATATTTTTTATCAAGCACATATACACCGCTCGTTTGACTTTTTGGTGCGATGGTGTGCACACCACGGGGATTAGAATCTCTCTGAGTCGTCTTTAACGATATCCACGGGATGAGAAAAAGTGGTCCTATTAGTTATCGGGGACTTTACACCGGGGACAACATTTAGAAACACCAGACTAATCTTATACCATATTTTCGAAAAATCCTCGTAAAGGTAAACGAATGTAAACCCTACAACGACACAATCCGCATTGTGAAGTGAGCGTTAAATCTTGAGAACGAGATCATATTTCTCAACGACATATTCTTCGTACAATATCATGTGTAGAAGATAAAAGTTATCTAACACATTATTTATTCAACAAGAATGGCTAATAAGGCCCAATGATAAGATTTCCAAGCCTCTAAGGTATAAGGAATGAGGTCAGGGTTAGCAGTTTGGTGTTGCGTACATCTATTATGGATCTAAGCTCAATGCTAATCCTGCTCTGGACACTTTATTATCATCATTCCACCTTCTCATTTGAGGACAGCGCAGCGCTTTTTCCATATTTCTCGATTAGCCGTCATCTTACGGCTGGTTCCAATATTCTATTCCCAATAGAAGAAAGTTTACTTAAGTTTTAACGCCTAGTAATTATTGTAAATTTTCTTGAACAGCGATTACTTGGCAACAAAACTCTGGTATATCTATGGATTGAATAATGAAACTGGCATAGTGGTTAATACTTTTTATTCTTTGTCATTTCATTGCTTAATAGTTCCTCTAATATCCTCTTTACCAAATAATTTATATCAAACTGCGATTAAGACTAGATTGATGTGTATATGGACTAATTTATCTCTCATAAAAATAATAATTTATATAATTTAATAATATAATATATTTCCACGCTGACACCAATTATGTAGCCCAAATTAAGTATCATTAAGAACTTGTGTTATGGATACTAGATAACGGACAAATTTTAATATACATAAAATTATAGATATTTTAAAAAATAAACTTAAATATATAAGCAACCATGACTCGTGAACAAATGTTCGTGTTCATCATACTAACATTTGCTCCTACCAGGACTCGAACCCGGACCGTTTGATGTGTAGGCAGCGTTACCTACCACTCCACCAAGACGGTGTCTATTAATAAATATAATTGATAATTAGTAAAAATTAACTAAAAATCAAAACACCGATAACTTACGTCGCATAAAACCATAGAGGTGTAAAGATGGAGTCATTGAAATACATCCCGAAACCTTCTAAACTAACATAACAAATAAATGGAGTGAATAGAAGATAAACATTAAGGTGGACCTTAAAGTGCCCATAACAGGAGCGGATTATGCATGACACAAGTAACGCTTGATATTGCGTCGTGAGTACATAAGTTTTTCATATTATTTAGTTGTGTATTCAACTCTGTGGGGATTTCAGTGGTCACGTAAAGATCATAAACGTAATGTTATATCCGCCCTCAGTGGCACTTATACCAAGTTCCTTTATCCTGTCTATAATACATGGGGCTTCTATAGTTAAGTAGCTAAGGTATATTATCTTACTTGCTGATAAGATAATTATATTCAATATCGTAGTGGAGTTATTGTGGTGGTTCGAATAGAGTTTTTGCACCAAGAAAGAAAAATATACAATTGCATTTTTATCATAGATATTGCAAGAGGTAAACGAGAAACATCGATATTTATGCAATTTAAATTTTATAATTCAATTTTAATAATCGACTTTTTTTAATCTAACCCTAAAACCTTTAAAACGCCGTTCGCCATATAGTAATGCGACGTGACGTCACTCCGTTAGTAAACAAAGTAGGTTTGTATCGTGCTTTGTGTTGATTTTCAAATCGCAGTGGTTTTTTTTTACTAACGGAGTGTCGTCACGGGCCGATAAGCATGGCGGCTAGCGATTCCGAAAATTCAAAATCGAAAATAAAACTAAGTTTTTAAGGTATTTTTGGTTTTATAAAATTGAAATAAAAATTCTACTGGTTATATACAACCTCAGGAAATTAAATTCTATTAAAAAGTGATGCTCGCTTATATTTTTGTTTAAGTTACCTAATAACATTATCTTCTTTCTCCTACCCTGATACCAATTTTATTTGGAGTCGGTGCAGTATGTCTTGCTATTGACATACCGCAATAGATTTTTAGGACTAGCCGCCTGAGTGACACCAGCCCTCCTATGGAACGACTGCTTTATTTCGACTACAGCCAGGACCCGCTTGCCTTCCGAACCACGAAGGAAAATCTAAATTTTGCAAAATTTTTCGGATTGAATAACGCAAAACTTCATTCTGCAGATATTAGTTTATTTGATTTTTTTTTGCAGTAATCCATGAAACCTCAAGGTTTGGTGATTAATTTATTATCACTTACAAGGAATAGAATACACGTGACATCGTTTGGGATAAAATAATAGATAATTGTTCTATTATTTGTTTTATGCTTTGCCAATAGCATTGTATATTTTTACGGTACCAACAAAAAATATTAAACAAGATCAGAAAGCACAATTAGATAATATTAACTGTATTGAAATAATATATATTAATGAAGCCTTGCCGAAAACGTATTGAGTTGCCCAAAATAATTATATTACGATAATTAATTCTAGTATAATTTGTTACAAAAGATTTATTTAATTTGAACCATTTTGAATATTTTATTACAGCATAACTCTAAAACAAAATAATATTGGAGGAAACCGTCAAAGTGTGGCTGAAATTGAATGAACTCCATGAAAAAGGGCAAGAAAATAATAAAATATTATTTTCTAATTTCTGCAGTGCTTCAGAATGTTACAAGAAATATGAAATTGATCTTTCTTTATTTCTTCGCTCTGCTACTTTTTATTTAAGTTTATTATTCTAATACTTAATATTGTATTGAGATATTATTATCATTAAGTCCTCCTTCTTGCAGCCATTTTTCTATATATATATCACTCCATATTTTCTTTTACTGCAGGTTGCCTGGAAGAGTTTTCTGCTTAGCAATAAGGCCGCCTATTGTATTGACCTGTGTAAATGTTTTGTTAAGTGTGCAATAAAGAATATTTGTATTGTTTTTGTATTGTAATGAATATTTGAATAAATATTTAAAAAGATAAAGAGCATCTAAGTACAGAAGTGGGAGCTGGTGATATCACTTTTCAGTCAATTACTCCATTATAATTATCAAAAACAACATAATAAAGGTATGTTTTTAACTTTACGAACATCTTTGAAATATCAATCAATAACACTGTATCAGTTGCCAATAACAGTTCGTGTAATATCGACACGAGCCAAAGCTTCATCAAAAACAAAGTTCAAACATGATCCAACTACGAACAAACGATTTCATGAGCTCCGAACTACCGTTTGAGACTGCAAAGCGTGCATTTTTAAACCTTCTGAGCCCAGAAATAAAAGCGATGATGGGTTACAAAGCAATGTTATCGTAGACCAAAACTGCCGCTTTGGGCATGATAATAACGAAATATGACCGATTTGCGGCACGATATTGTAACACGAATTTTGATTTACCGTTCAAAAATGTACATATGAGCTTTAGAGGCATTTGTTTGGAATTTTAGATTGAGATAGCCATTTGCAATTAGCTTTTTGCCCTTTGCCATCCAATCGTGATTGTGAAATCCAATGGAGATTTTTGTAATGATGTTCATAACAAAAGCGATGCTATATAAAATAATATTTTATTAATAAAGGAAATACGACTGATAATGTTAGTATTAAAGGTTACAAAGAAATAGAAAATTCCAGAATTGTGCCTTTAATATAGAACTCTCACTCAACTTACGACGACGGTTGTGTAATTGAATATAAAAATACGTATTCGTATTTATAGTCAAGCGGAACCATTAGCCCGCAGGCAACATTCGATACTTACCAACTATTAACATAAACATCAGATCATTACTGAATATAGTATGAACAGAAATTCATCTTTACAAAGACAAATTGCTAATTTTATTGTAGTATTAGGAAAAAGGAAGAATGAATCGTTTACGAATCATGACGTCACCACAACCGTAGCCATAAAAGCAATCGTTAGTTCGCTCCCGCCCCATTTGCTTGTCGGACGTTGAAGAGCGAGGTCTTCTTCTTCTTCTTCTTTTTTATTCGAATGGCGATCGCGACACATAAAGATTACGCATTGCGCCAGTATCAAGTAAAATTTTATAAAAGTAACCGACAATTGTACGGTAGATTGAGTTTAAAATGGAGTCTCTCAACACGTGTTCTTGCAACAAGAACTCGGGAGAAAACTCAGAGCGAGGTCGGTTGAAGTGGTTGTGATGTCTAACTAAATATGTGGGTAGTTGTGGAATAGACAATAAAGGTATACGCCGTAATGGCGGTGACGGCTCGGTTGAGTGAGTCGTGTTCCGACCGCGGGACCGAGCGGACGTTTGCTACCACAGTGTACAGTGAATCATAGAGTGACTTAGTGTCCGGACACTCCGGAGGATACCATAGTGGTGATCGATGTGATTTGCATTGAGTCATTTATTTCATCGTTATTATTCGGTTATTGTGTAAAGAGTTGTTTTCTGTGCAATTGCTTGTTACTTGTTGTGAAAATCTAATTGAAAGTAAAATTTGTTTAAGTTACGACAATCATTCTTTATTTTTATTTTATTCCATTCCTGATTCCTAAAAGTAGTATATATTAGGTAGCAACTGTGACCGTTCAAGAGCAGCCAGATTGAAAGACTGCTTCTAACGCCGATGGACTTAGGTACGAAGTCATAAATTAGTGTTCACTACTCGATTGAGATCAAATATCAGAATCACAATCATTAATAACAACCACATCCCAATACCAATTGTTAACTAAGACAATACTTCATATTTGCAAAAAGCACTCAATTCAATTAGTGACAAAGCAATGCCGTTTGGACCTGAATTCAGGAAGATAGATGACTTAACAGCAAGAAGTTGTTTAGCTTTTTACTTCAGGATTTTCTAGAGCGCATCAATACGCTATTTTTACACCGTTATATTTTAAATTCATTAATTTCATAAACTTATCAGAAAAATTAAAAAACACGGGATCGTGTTCTGAGTTAAGTTAGATTTTTTTGTTGTAACATCTTTATGCGAAGATGGAGTCGATTATATTTGAATCATTGAAAAATGTAAATTATACTTTACGTGTCATTAATTGTTAGTGAAACATCTCTGTCAACTTTATGAACTGTAAGTGAAAAATCTCCGTAAACTTTATGAAGATAAAAATCAGTCAGGTCAGCTGCAAAAGTTACCCAACACTTTAATACCATGTCTCATTAAATCACTGACTTCTAATTAGAAAGTCGGTGATTTATTGAAATCTACAGGTTGTTTTATAGCTCACTACATATAATAAACGTTAAACAACTACAGCAAACTCAAAAAAAAAAAACTTTTTGACTCGTGCGTAAGTATTTGGTATTTAATTTTACGTACAATTTAATTGTGTATTCATACATACAAATTAAAACAGGTTATTTCATGTAATAAGCAAAACTATCGCAGATGAATTTCAATAACGAAACGTAACAAAAACAAGATAACTTAATTGCTGCCTGAATTCCGAGCTAATTTGATAAAAATAGAGTATTCGCCAACTCTTAAAAAGAAACTTGTAAAACTAATATCATTTCATATACAGACGAGAAATATTACTAATTCATCAATAACAAAACATTACAGCTGCCACGTATTGATACCAAATTAAATAGTAAACGAAAAATTCCATTGTTTTCCGTTTTCTATTTCATTTGATATCTTTTTCAATAATAACTAAACATGCCAAATAAAAATTACAAGCAAAATCAATCTACCACGTATTGTTAACATTTCTAAACTACCCACATACTCTAAACATTTCCCACGTCTCTTCGCCGCAAGCGTTGATTGTTTCCGCACGGATCCGGCTTCAGGCGGCTTAAACCGCACCAAACTGGTTACATCGCGAATTAGAATACCAACCAAGAACAAGGCCGTGGCAAACTTAGCGCTTGTATAATTACGATTAGCGGTTCTCGCTTCGGAATTCAATGCTAAACATGATTCTAAGCCTCTAGTAAGAGATTTCAATAGCGTTACACAGGATATTTGATAAGGTCAAATAGCGCCACAGTCCTGAATTATCTATAGCTATTTTAGCAATAAAGTGCGGAATTAGACTCTAATAGGTTCAAGCGTTTACATCTAGATTTTGCTAGGTATTTCGGAGGAAAATTTGGTGTTCCTAGTTGCTGTCGGCAAATTGCTCCAGCTAATAAACAAATCACATCGAAGACATCAAACGTGATAAGAAATAGAACAAAAAGTATTGTTGCAAAAAAGAATACAAATGAATTGTAATGTGAAAAACTTTGTCATACCATTAGAGAACGACAAGACGGGCGTAAATAGTTTTAATTTCAACCCTATAATAAGCTGTTTTTACTCGTATTAACCTATAATAAGCTCATATTTCTTATAGAATTATTGTCCTTACAACGTTGATCTGAAGAACTTCCCCCCTTATTCTTCCTAATTTCATTATTAGGACCACGGGAACTGATTAGCATTATAAGCGACTAAATTGAACAAATCATTTTTCTGTTGCACTATTCCATATTTAATTGTATGTCAACACGCGTTGACCCTTCTTCTTACTACCCGGTGTCTTTTAAAGGACTCGAGAAGAACTTTGCAAAACTGGTAAAGCAATGTTAGCGAATACGAATTCTACTCTTAGATACATCAGCTACTCGCCTTTGAATTTTAAATACACGTTATATCTGCTATGACCAACCAAAAACACTACTTGACTACGGAAAAAAGGATGGAATTAAATCAGTTAAAATCGCAGTTTACAAGATAAAATCGACTCATATGCGCTACGGACGATCATACGTTAATACAAATACCTATACATACATATACATAGACAGCTTTCCTGCAACAATAATACTTGTCTTTGCTGCAACAATAATAATTGTAGTCAACAAAGTCAAAAATATCGAGTCCTATTTCCTTGTCTTTAAATGTAATAACCATAAAATTCCAGGAATTTTACGATGGGTCTTGGGATTGTATGGACTTCAGATTTTGCTCTATAAATCAAGAGGTGGAACCAAATTGTATTGTAATAATAAACCGGGCGTTATTGTGTGAGAATTCCCTATAATTTTGCGTCGACCTGAACAGTCTGAATGGCTATGATAAATTTTATAAGTCCTTAGTAAATTTTTGGTTCATATTTTATTTTGGCATGATTTAGAATGTTAGAAATATGTAACCAATAGGATTTTACTAATCCGAAAAAGTAATTGATACTAAACACCGTGACCTTTGGGCACAGAGTAATAAAAACCTTTTAATACTCTGTGCTTTGGATCTCCGGGGAATGCTTTCCCATCTGAGCTAAAAAGTCTAACGTAGTAGGACTCGAGAGATGTTAAAAACGGCAGAAGCAACTGCACCCGTCGACAGCCATCGTGAATATGTATTTATTTTCTTGATAACACTTTAAAATAATTATATCTTAAAGATCTTGCAAATCTATATCTTCTTCATCTATATTATAAAGAGGAAAAAATTGTGTGTTTGTTACGAATAAACTCAAAAACTACCGGACCTATTTACAAAATTCTTTCACTATGAAAAT
The DNA here is from genome assembly GCA_955850985.1 of Elophila nymphaeata. NCBI lineage: Eukaryota > Metazoa > Arthropoda > Insecta > Lepidoptera > Crambidae > Elophila > Elophila nymphaeata. The sequence goes on along the minus strand of OY039084.1, from coordinate 19,860,087 downwards.
GCTACGTGGACGAAATCACGGGTGGAGCGCTAGTTTTTATATAAAACACTAGCTAACCCGGCAAACGTTATTTTGCCTTACAAAAATGATTATATTACTAAAATGGCTATAAAAAAATAGGGGTTGGTGATAAAAAAGTAAAAATTTAGGGTTGTATGTATTTTTAATGCCACATAAAAAAAAAAAAATTTCGTCCAAAAATTAAAAAAAAAAATTAAGGGTGAACAACCCTTATCACTTAGGGGAATGGAAAATAGATAGTAGCCGATTCGCAGACCTACTGAATACGCATACAAAGTTTTAATGAAAATCGGTCAAGCCGTTTCGGAGGAGTACGGTAACTAACATTTTATATATAAGATTTAAAAACAGGACTCTATCCATACGAATTCTCCAAGCCGCGAAGCACCAAAAAACGTACAACTAAAACTAACTCGACAAACATTGCCTACGTCACCGACCGCTTTTCGGGAAACTCGTGACAAAGTGAGAAATCCTGTCGCCTTTGCCCGTGATCCCGGAGACAAATCATATTACTGGATAGTGGACACATTTCCGGAGGCAGTCAGGTACACATGTTTCCCTGTAATAAAGTTGGCCTTCGTAGATTACATCAGAGAAAATACGTGATGATGGCCTTCTTTACCTGTACGTACAATGTTACGAAGTTATGGAATTGAATTTGCTGTTATGAATATTTTGCACAACAGACTTGCTCACTTGATATTTTTAAGATGATGCAGCAGGTTGTTTACTTTCCTACATACAGTGCTTATGCGGAGGCTGTACATTTTGGCCTTGCACAGAATTTTTTTACGTAGCAGTTTTATATTGTTTTACTATTTATTTTCTGTTTTTATTCGTATATTGTCAATATGTCGTATATTGTCAATGCGTCCATCCTGGCCGAACTACAGGTCAAGTGCCGCTTATCGACCATTTGCCTCCAGCGGATCCTGCAGTACTTCGGTCACGTGGCTAGACGTGAACCAGATAGCTTGGAAAAGCTTATTGTGGTTGGCCACGTGGAAGGAAAAAGGAGTCGTGGAAGATCACCGACCCGGTGGACCGATGCAGTGAAGGAAGCCTGCCAGGGAACTCTACAGACGTCAATCCGGAAGGCGGAAAACCGTGTGGAGTGGAGAGCCTTGGTGCATAAAATGACGACCTCAAGTGGTCACGACCCTCAGTCATGAGGAAGCGAGGAAGAAGAATTGTCAATACGTTATATTCTTTATGCGGTCGTTCTTTATTTCTTATAAAGAACGACTTTCATTTCAATTATCAAGTTTGTTGGAGAGATTTCGTCTTTATAAATGACCCTAACGATCGATGCAATAAAAGTACATAGTGTAATTTTTACAGATTTTAGTTGGTTCGATCCCCGGGTGTGGCAAGCGAATTTTCGAAAAATTTTGAATGCCGTTTTCTTTCTTATCAAAAATAAAGGAATGTTTCCTTTGAGTAAAATTGTCTGTCTACAGTATTAAGAATACTTACCCTTCAGGTGGCATTACAAAATTCCACCCGGTATATTTTGCAAAGCAAAAGATAAATTTATATTGGCTCTCTTTATTCTATCCATTAAGAAAGCTATTTTGAATAGAATTTTTGGTTCACATTAACATAAGCGTTATCAAACTGCTAAAGTGGCATAACTAAACTGCTATATTGTAATATACCTTTAAAGGTAGAAGGTTTTATTTGATTGTTTTCAGTCATCGCTGTACAAATACAAAAACCTCTTGCATATTATTTAAGTTATTTGTTATGTTAGTTTCTCCTAAATATTTTATGGAGTTTACTCCTTAAGAATCGATTTGCATATATAAGGGGCCCGGTATGAGAAAAATGTGAGGAGTAAAATCTATCGATGAATGACCGCGAATGACCTCGTTACGTTTTTGGTGCGCATCCTATGTCGCGTAACTTTGTCATTGTCAAAACACTGATGACAGCTGGTGCGCCATCTCACCTGTCTCGGAGTAAACTCCAGTCGTGCGTCGGAGCTGACACACACATTTTTTTTTCCCCTAATTACTGTCGTTAATCTTTAATCATAAGCATGTTGTGGCTGCCTTCAAAGGTAATACTTTTAATTTTGTTTTTATAGTGTTTTTTATATATTTTTAAAGTTTATTGTATGTACCATTGGCTGTCCTAATTTAATAATATAAAATAAAATAACTTTTTGCGAGCCCATTTAGTAAAACATCTTCTTGATCTCGAAAATCACAATTGATTTTAACTATCACAATTACATTACATTCTAACTTAATTGCAATCTACATCTTGTCCAATGATTTGGAAAAACTAGACAATGAAGAAAACAGTACCAAACCAACAACAATATCCCCGTAATCCAAACACCTAGCTGATGCAACCAAAACATCCTTGCTAAATAAAAGTTACCAGCCAAACATAAATTACATTCAAACTTACAAGACATTGATATAATGTGTTCCAATGACACATTTATGTGGAAGCCAAGACTACTTACAACCCTAACACGATAACGCTGTGACGAAAACTAAGTTGACCAAACCAAATAATAAAATGCTGAGGAAAATTTCGTCCGTCAAATACAGAAGACATTTCTGTAACAAAGTTCCACAGGGACTGTTGGTCAGGGTATGTGATTACAAATTGTGTTTGTGATAGCGTCACAAGCTCGTTATCTTTAACGGTCGAAAAATCTTACATGTAAACGAAACTCTGGGAAACGGGGAAAAGGGCCTGCCCATTTAGGCCTTGTGTGCCCAACGAATTTGATTAAATGAAAATACATAAACAAAATAATTCCTCAGTTTAACGAATACCTACAGAGTTCAACATTGTCGGTACAAAGCGCCGACTCTTTTTACTTTCTCGTATACGTAGTATAGAGGAAGTCTTGTAATCGTCAAAAAATTCCACCTCGAGATTTTGACGGATTTACACGTTTTGGACCTCCCCGAGTCCAGAAATACCGTTTTCGGAATTAGGTCTCTGTGTCTGCGCGTTAGCACGATATCTCGAGCATGCTTTAACTTATTGCAACCAAATTTACATGCGTGAGTGACATCAAAATATAAGATTTCTATCAACTTTTGAGTCGTCAATCACGAAAGTTAAGCAACCAAGTGCGCGGTCGGTACTCGGATGGGTGACCAAAATTTAACATGCACGTGTGACATAAAATTTTAAAGGTTTCTGTCAACTTTTGAGTCGATTTTTTTCAATTTATTGTAACGTATTATAATCATTTCATTCATGACCATACTGCCAGAGTGGCTTTATGTGTAACCAACCTCAACCCGCTTAACCCCTTGCTGCTCAACCCCTTATGGGATTATGAGCGTAATTATATGATGTATGTAAGTTCATTTTTATTGTGTCACAAAGAAAATGTTGTAAATTGAGATTGTTGTTACTTCAGCGAAATACAGCTTGGTAACTTTTAAAAATATTGGGATATATATCTGTAATAAATTCACGCCAAATTACTTCACAGGCGCATTGCTTGAGCCGTCAATTTAATGTGTATCATAAATTTTGTCGATATTGTATCCCACTGGGAAATTCTGGGAATCTGGTTCCACAATTGTTTTAATGGCATAACAAAATATACCTACTTACACTAAAATTTACTTATTAATCACAAGGCAGTGGTAGATATTATTATTCCCACTATATTGTAAAACTTATATTTTATAATAAGGGGGTTATTATAAAATATGGACTCAATTTAGCCATGGTTTAAAACTTATGCTGTCACTTTCATTTGCTGAATGAAAGACAGAGTTAGAATAGAATAGAATTAAACTTTATTGCACATCGACACAAATATTATATTAAAGATTACATGCATGACAATAATTTCTATTACAATGCACAATGGGCGGCCTTTAGTTAGCATCAGTTTTAACCCTCTAGTAACTTTAGTTCATGTTTTATAATAAAGGGGTATGAGTTGCAAATTAGGGAATGAATTTTAAACCACTTTTGCCTTGCAAAGGATTAACTCCCTTATTCACAAACAAGTGAAACATTTCTCAGTGAGTGTCGTATGGTAAGATTTTCAATTCATAAAGAATACTCAAACGACTTTTGGATAAGGAAACGCATTGCGTTGAATAGAGTTCTGTGGTTGGTTTGGTTCTGTTGCGTAATAAACTTCGTTGAACTGACTGATGTTTTAAACCCATATTATAACATCTGCCCGCCTAGCATGCCCACCGAAACACGATATGATATAGCTATTTATCGCTTTGAACGGTCAAAAATAATTGAATATAAACGCAATCTTGAAATTTTATCGGCCTTATACATGTTCGCAGTTTCGATAAAATTTCAAGTTTGCGGTTATATCCAATGATTTTTGACAGTTTAAGCGATAAATGGCTATATCATATCGTGTTTCGGTGGTCATGCTAGGCGGGCTGCACGTTGCTTTTAACATCTCAACTTGTGCGTTGCGTAATATGCATATCAAGGTCCTTGTAATGCGTTCATTTTAATGACCACATAGTGCTGATCGTTCTCAAGTATGTCTATGAAATACAATTTTAAAACGATAATTTTCTATGAAACACTTTATGAAGGAAATCATCATATTACAATACTAGAATTACTCACTATTAATAGGAAAAATTAATAAAGTTTCAGGCCTCACAAGTTTGTAGAAAAGGCAGCCTTGCCGACCCCTTGATAGTTTGAGACCACTCGTGTCACAGGAAATCGGAACAATTGACCCAAACCGCTTTCAAAGTCCCAACAGATAATCGATAAAGTACAGTGGACAGTCTTTTTCGCACGAACAATTTAAAAAGAAAAGTTTTAACTACGGCATTATTGTTTTACAAAATCTGAACAAGATATTGGAATTTATGTAGCGGACATTAATAGCTTTAATAAATTAAGGAGACCTTGAAGGATCATCTCCAAATGAAGCACAATTATTATTAATCAAGAACAGATACTACATTGAAGATAATTATAAAATCGATTAAATAAACTATTTCATCCTTAAAGTTTTTCTGACTCATTTTCTAACATTTCATTTTCACGAATAATACAATACTTCTGTAAGCAGTTAGGACTCAGTAACCCCTTTCACAATTTCACACGATATTCGGTTTTGTGAGTAGTCACAACTCAGTAGTAACGCTGTAGTCTATAAATAAATCTTCAGCAGCCCTATAAATAAATCCTTATGTGCTTCTGTTATGAGTAAGCTGAAGATGATTTCAAAAGACTCATAAAAATGTACACTTATAAAGTATGGCTGCATTCACGGTAACGTAACGAGAATCTGTGTAACAACTTCTGAACTCTATTTCCGTCTGTCTCGACTAAAAATAGTGACTTCGATAAAAATATTCGCAATAAAAATATCGACGTTTATCGCATTAGCCTCTACTGCAACCTCCAATACAAACCGCTGTGTTTCAGTTTTGAAATATAAAAAAGCTTGACTAAGCCGTCTCGTTCGAGAGATTTGTTGTTTACAACCGCGGTACATTTCAAATTTTACGACTCCGCCCGATTTTACTATCTCTCTGCGCGGTTAAATCATCCATTTTGTGAATGTGCCACCCAATAAAATGTATTATTGCGAAACAGATAAAGTACGTATTCTTATCAATTCAAATTTGGAATTTTGTGTGTCTTGTTTGACGCTACAAACGTTAAATTGGTTTTATTTTGGTTGTTTTGTTCTGGCATGTTTTATTTTATGTCGTGCAGTTCACGAAGTATACAATTTAGTGTTTAAGGAATGTTATCATAAAGATCTTTGTGATTTTGCGGAATGTCGAATAATGCAAGATATTTCAATAATACTTTATTCAGATAAGAAATATCTTGAGCCATATTTGGAATCTGTTCAAGTGAATCGTCACAAACAGAATGAAATACCTATAAATTGATTCACCAAAACAGTACAGAAAACCATATTCAGCCAGTAAGGCATATGTAGAAAAAAATTATGAGTGTGTTGCTTTTGCGGAAATCGAAGAAGAATTTGACATTATCGATATTTGGATACGTATTGATCTCTCATATACGTTCAGCTTAGAGCATTGACGATCCAGAGAGAGCTTATTTTAAGGAGTTCTAATATTCTGGGAATAGAGTTTTAGGGCAAAATTTTAACTATAAATAAGAAAAACGGAGCGCCGGTATTCTGTCTTAAGATATATGTGGGTAGTCAATCCTAACTCAACTGGCGATACAACAAGATAAGTAACTAAAAACAAGCTAAAAAGAAACTCTACAAACTATTTTACAACGATATTACAAAATAACAATTATGGAGAACATTATTCTTCGTCCACGTCACCAGAAAATTTTAATTCCCGATATTAATAGAATATAGTTATAAATAACTTTTAGGTTGAAAAACGATGTGTTACCGAAAACCACGCTTGATTCTACCATACTGTATCCAGGTCATAACATATTTTTCAATAAAAAAATTAAAATACTATTTACTAATACTAGATTTAGTATTAGAATATATCCGTGGGGTGGAGACCTGGTGATTTGAAACGCAGGTTAATCCCACATCAAACACCAGCTCCTCACATACATAATGTGTTTATCTTTTATAAACTGTACCAATGTCTATGTGAGGAGAAATAAATAAATCATTATTATTATACTAGCTTATTACATAATAATTATGTAATCTTTTCGATTCTTTCTTGTCTCTCTCCGCTACCATAATTATAGTATATATCTTGACTTTTCAAACCGTTGCTTGTTAGAGTTTGACTTTGTTTTTGGAATCTAAATCAAAGCATAATAATCATAAATGTTTTCTCACCACGCCTGTACGTACATATTGCATTACTTCACAATCTACTGCTGACAATTGGAAATCCACGCTCCCAATGAGTTGTCTGAAAGACAAACTCTAGAGAAATGCACCCGGCACCATTGTGGTCATATTAAGCATATACGACAGGACCGTTGCGCAGATCTGATGAATAATGCTGACACCACAGAGCGGACGGGACGGGCATCCGATGTCGACGTTTTATCCTGTTGTTCCCCAGAGTGGTTTAAATGACGTTCCAAATGTGATATATTTGTACAAAATCTTCTTTTTTGTATTGCTCCTTACAGAGCGGTCGTGACCGTCATGAGAGTGTTATGGGCTGTTCAATCAATAAATTCTTTATTCATAGCAAAATACACATTGCGTTGAAACATTGAAATATTAAAGTTACTTACAATCACTTAAAGTTATGCACTTAATATTTATTATAATATAACGTAGCATAAAAAACAATAATAACAATTTCAATAAATAATAATGTATAAATATGTCTCGTAAGAAACCGTTTAGTAACATTTATTTCAATTGAGACGTAACGTACATGAAAACTTAAAACAAAGTATAAATACCGATCATAACCTTCAATACGTTTAAGTATTCTTAAGAGTAACCTCCATAATGTTCAAAATAATTTAAAGTCTTCCTCAAGCGTCACAGTGTAACTTTAAAACTATCTGTCTCCAGATTCATCTGCGGAAATTCCTTTGAATGTTCCATTGTGAGCGCTTCCGCAACGACTTATGGGATGAACATAAAGAAAGCTTTGGAAAATAAACTTAACTCCTGTTTACAAACTTCTGCTCGAATAACACTGGGAATGATCGCTTTATCTACTTTTAACAACACGAACAAATAAAGAATTGCGAGCATTTGTCGCATTCAGCTGACAAAACACTCTTTTACATTGCAATCGTCGGCAATATTTCTCTAATAGTACGAGAGCCCACGACCAAAACCATGTCTCATAGCAATACGGCAAAAACCCTATAAAATCGTTAGATTGTATGATTCTGAACCCGACTAGGTGTGTAGTAACGGTCGAAAGTGTAGCAACTGCGTGGGAGGCCATTTCTGCTGTGTCAAAAAAAAAAGACAGTCGGTATTATAGCAATACGTCTGATAGTGAAAATGTACATAGATTTTATAATTGTATTACGAAAAAGTTTGTTTTCAGACATTTTGCGCGTAGCATATAGCCTGAGCGCATTTTTGAAAATGTCAACAAATTTAGCCGACCTGTATCATAGCAATACGGATAATTTTTTTTTTCAACTTTTCGTATTGCTGCCATGATTACCAAAAACCTGTTTTCAGACACTTTAAGTGTAGCATATACTCCCAAAAACGAAAATTAATAACGTCGATTTAGCTCGACTCAACATTTTTTCGAAGACATAAAATTAAAAACGACGAGGCTTCGACAACTCTGAATCTCCAGTTATCCCAACTTCATCCCAGTTTCATTTTGTGAGATTTATTTCAGTCCTTCAACTTCAATGTTACGGTTTCGGGTAAATTCTTTGTTAATTATCATCTAATAAATTCAGGGTCGCAACGTATTCATTGGTTTGTAACAGAAAATTCAAGATGCCTCAATACGATTTTTAAATGATATCTGAGTATCGAAAAGTTGTCTGATAGAGAAGGTGCTACACTTAATTTGTCTGATATAAATTTTTTGCACATGTGGACAACTTATTTTATCATGTCCAACAATTTTCAGACATATTGCTATGATACCGATCGGTAAAATTTGTTAACATTTTCAAAACGGTCTCAAAATTTAATGCGTTCACATTTCCGTCTGAAAATTGTTTTGTTCGCATCAAATAACCAAAATTTACTAATAAAAAAGATTTTCAGACGTATTGCTATGAGACATTTTTTTTGTCTCATTTTTAATTTTTTTAAGTGATTTTACGGGTTTGCGCTACACCACTAACGTCTGAAAAATATGTTTCCGGTATCTCAGAACTATCATTCAACTACAGTCTGCAAATCAGACATATTGCTATGATGCAGTTCGGTAAAATTCTTTGACAATTTTGAAAATTCGGTCAGATCAAACGCTACGCGGAAAATGTCTGATATTGGTATTTTCGAGTTCAGGATAATCGTATCTATCGATTTGATGCGGTTTTGGCCGTATTGCTATGAGACAAAAATTTTGGTCGTGGGCTCTCTAACTATAAGTTTGTAGGCCTAAAAGACCTTGGTTAAGCCACAGGCTTCTAAACTTTAAGTACGTATACATTACAAAGGGAAAGCTCCATTTAATTTCCTCCTTGGTCTAGTCTAGTGACTCGCCGGAGTACAGATTTGTGATCGGATCGGTTGATGGTGTTATTTTATGTCCGCTTGGCTAGCGACCAGCATCTTATCAAATTCTGTTGTTAAATCAATAGCGTTATCAACTATATCATGTTCAGACAGCTATAAGATTACCAGTCACTCAGCTATAGAAGATTCCAGATAAAGCTGGCTTCAAACTTCGCCCTTATCATCACTTAACATCAGGTGAAATGAAGGCTAAGAGCTTCCTCGTTAAGTATAAACAAAGCTCGGCTTCTCTTCGTGCACGTCACATGTCCCGATCCTATTCTAACCTTATCTAGATGTGACCCGTGATCTTTCAAATGTCATTGACCCATCCAACCAACCCATAACATGCTGGTGGGGGTCTAACGCTTCTTTTCTCAGTAATAGACAACCAATCAGTCAATGTTTTGCCTGGAAATATGCGCAGCCCAAGTCCATTTCAGAGTCATTGCTTTTCCAACGTCCCTCACCTTGCGTAATAAATGCAACCGTTGTTTCTTCCATATTCTCGAAATATGATACCGCTATATATTCGCCAATATTTTTGAAAGAATTCACGAATCTATTTCAGTGCGTCGACTGCATACAACACAGTAAAATAAACAGAGATTTCATATTAGTTAAATCAACATTATAAACATTGCATCACAAATAGATCTTTTGATCCGTATCTATCACGGACGTAAAATATAACATGCTCACAGTGAGAATGTTAGTTACTAGCGTGAAATAAGGTAAATTTAATATTGATTTATAATTGGTTGCACAGCATTTTTGTACATTGCTTTCTAACTAGTTACTACTCAAGTCGTCCTTCGAAATTCCTTCACCAAATCAAGGTGCTTTTGGTTTTTACTTTCTCATATACGTAGTTAGAGGAAGTCTTGTGATTGTCTCAAAAAATTCGACCTCGAACCTCGAGATTTTGACGGATTTCCACTTTTTGGACCTCCTTGAGTCCAACACCTCATAGGACACAGTGTGATATGCGCAAATGATCCTGTTTGCCAGCTCCTTTTTGTTCAGTAAACAATCTAACGCAAAACCCAACAACCAGGTCAGATGTTACACTGAAAGTCATCCTTACCTAACTCTTCAAAAAACTACCAACAACATCTTGTCATCTAAGTTCTTACACTGCTCATGTAAATAAAGGCAACTTGCGGACTGGCTAGTTTACATGTACCTAATTACATTGTTTATTGAAATACTTATCTATTTCAAAATTTAAAAAGTAACCCTTCCTTTCATTCTAAACAAGTATCTTTCTTTCTTCTTTATGAAATTATTTTTTACAGGCAAGTCTAATGTTTCCGCGTCCGCAAGGGTCAAGGGGCGCCTATTGTTAGTCCGTGCTCAAAACTCCTAACTTCTGAACAACGCAAGATAAGGCTTTGAAATTCTCACATAGTATGTAAATCTTGGGCCTAGGTACGAAAATTCTATTTAAACCTCCGCCCACAACACATGCAAATAAGGGGCATGTTTTTCATTATGTACCCAGCTTAGGTGCCTACTTATCATCGGAACAAGCTGTGCAGGTAGATCAAGTTTATTGCTAGCAGTTTCAAAGGATTCGACCGCAATTAGTTAACGCAAGGGATTAATGTTATATACATTTACTAGCTGACCCACCACACGTTATTGTTGACTAAATAATGACAGATGAACGAAATTGATATCTAAACGACCGTCGGGACCTGAGGACGGGACGAACTTCAAATGTTTGACAAGACAATTAATGTGGGAAAACAAAAATTTGGTCTTTTCCCTTTTTTTCATATAAATCATAATGAAACCAATCCTATGTCCTAAGTCGAAACAAAACTAGCAAAATAGGCAAGAAAACATCAAAATCAGTTGAGTAATTTCCGAGTTCATCGAGGTCAAACACTGTGAAAGATGTTTTTTATACCTACAGCGAGAATTTTTCAAGTGAGCCAGGGCAAAATCCTAAACTATAAGGAATATCGAAAAATGCTCAAAGTGGCGTTGTAATCGTTGCTCCTAAGCTAATGGACCGATTACTATGCAGGTTTTTTAAAGCTGACGTGATCAAGATGGCTCTTAGCCACAATTCATGAAAATCTGTTCAGGCGTGCCAAGGTCATCAGCAACAACAATGTTTTAGAAAAATGTAATTTAATTAGGGTCCGCGATTTCAAAAGAATGAAATAAAAATTAAATATTTTATGTAAGCCCCGACAAAAAAGTTCTAAAAAGTAAAAAAAAAACTCTCAGCCTTTTTGCGAGGTGGAGCTGCAAATCTACGGTGGTTGCCTCATGGTTGCGTGTGGTCAGTACCCACAACACGGTTGTGTTCGAGGCAAAAATATGATCCATGTGAATAACTATTAATTTTCATACAAATTAGCTCCCGGCCTATGTGTTGTCCTTGTAGTTGCAGTCTGTGTGAATACTTCTTTAAAACTTAAATATACTATTTCGTAGCGCTTAAGCTAAAGGTTTAATCTTAAATAATAGCACTGCCCATAAAGTAAGTAATAAATCCGTCAAGACAATTTATACACTCGCTATGCAGTGTGCACCGCTCTGGAATAGAAGCATACAGAATACAAAAGGAGTGTGTGCATCACACAGCATTGTGTCAAAAACTTTTGTTAAGATAAACTGTCTCTGCAGTGCAGAGCAGTGAATCGTCCACCGTTTTCGGCCCAACTTTGTTACCTATATTGTTAGGCAAAATTATTTCTTTATTCATTTAGGTACAATTTTTACACTTATGAAAGTCATTGTCATATTATAGATGCCATCCGGCAGGCGGTCTTGTTCCGAAAAGAACCGGCAAGAAACATAGCAAGTTCGTTCCTCTACATTTTTCATGGTTTTATTTCAGAAAGAGTCATGATGCACAATGAAATGGACTAATAATCAATCATAATAATGATGGATAAGATGGTGGTTCACTTGAATTCGACCCATCCTGATGTTTCCTGTCTGCATGCTTCCTGAATATATAAGCAACTCGCGGCTTCACTCTCGTTAACCGTTGTAACATATTTTTTTTGGTATTGTAAAATAATTTGTTTTACATATTTAAAATTTAATGTTTTGTGAGGGAGCAATCTATCGGTGTTTTGACACATCAACATACACGGGTTTTTCCTTGCGATTCCAGTTTTGCTTCGATAGAAAAAGTTGTTTGTATTGGTTCGAAGTTTCTTTAAATGACAAACAAGGTGACAGCCCACCTGGTTGTAAGTGGATACCGTCACCTAGAAACAACGGCACTGCAATACCAAGGAAACAATCACTTGGTATTGCAGGTGCATTGTCATTCTGATAAGGTGAAATGCCTTCCATGCCCGGTAATCACACTGGCTACCCTTCCCTTTAATCCGAGTGGTTGATGTATTACAAATAACACTATAGGCTCTTCAAGCTCATGCGTACAGGATGCATGAGCTTAAAGAGCCTGTAGTGTTTCGGCCTTGGATAAGGCATTCCCAGCTATTCCAGTCCTAGCTTTAGAATCAAAGTCATACAGTTTAGATTCCATTGATTCGCGTTAAAGACAAAAAACTGTCAAAGCTCTGCTTAATCCCCTTCTGGGGTTGTGAGCATAATTGTATCATCATCATCATAAGAGGCTTTATAATTCGACCCACTGCTGGGACACAAGGCCTCTCCTTGTCATCGAAGGAGGTTTACACAGGGCTTAAATGTCTAGGCCACGCTTGCCCAATGCGGATTGGTGGATGGAGTATAAGGTGGTCAATCACCCCTTTGCTGATCAATTAGTCACTACTTCTACGACACCCATTCGAGGATATGCGGTGATGCTATTTTACTCTGCCGGCATCACATGCCGTAATTGTATGTATGATATGAAATGTTAGCATGACTGATAATTGTCCAGGTGCAGCAAATGTCGACTTCAAGGAACCTTCTCTTAACCCGACTTTATTTCTGTTTGCGTTATTTCTGTACTCTCCTTATGGCGTCTGAAAGCGGAAACTCTTTAAAGATTTATAGGTATTTAGAAAGTTCTGCACAAAGATATCACTGTGAGCCGACTTCCAGTTTTGATGTTTTAAGTAGAAGCGATTTTCAACTTTAGTTTTTAAATATTGATGTTCTAAATCAAACACCCAGTGATATCGAAGAAAATATCATATATTTATGTTTCTTTTAAAAAATATTTTTCGTACAATTTCCCGGTGGTCTGATGGTATTCCCACGGAAATTATAACCTACCTGATTAGCTACCACTATTTTAAAAACTGATCGTGTGTACCATCGTTTTTGACCGTGCAGTGACGGTCTATAAGAATACCGTTGTCACTGCCCCCTCTCTTTCCCCTGGGTGTCGTAGGAGGCGACTAAGGGAGTTCCAAGCGACCATCCGCTCAACTGGTGGTAGGGCCTAACGCCCGCCTGGTTAGTCACCACCGTGCGCGTGGTGTAAAACCCGTAAAGTGCTCATTGAGCGCGTTTCGGAATCAGCCAGCGTACTACCAGAGCTTGAGTGGGCGTTACCGTGACATAGATCGGTCCAGGGGCGACATTGGTCGAGCTGATGCCGGGAGGAATGCGTCGATCCGCCGGCCAGGGAGACCCGTAGAAACGGTTATCCCGCAGGCCGCCCGTGGCATAGTGCAGGGGCCCGAGCGTGCCTAACCAGCTCGCGAGGCTGCCCTATCATGCCACGCATAATCTCGGGGTGGACCGTCGTGCCGGTTGGTGACCGGGATGTGGGGTCCCGGCGGCCACACCCGGGGGGGTACGGGGGCCCTTCCGTCCGGCGGATCGACGAATATCCTCTTTGGGCAGTTCCACGGTAAGACCAGCCTCCCCGCTTTGTCCGGGACTGTCGCGGTAATGCTCACTCAATTCACGTCTCTTTCCCACTCCTAAATACATGGCAGCCAAACAGAAACAATCAGGTCCTACAGCGGTGCACAACCCCACCCCCTCTACACCGTTTGAGGTTGAGTTCAGCAACATCCGCGGACTACACAGCAACCTCAATGCTGTTCACCAACATCTAGAGACAGCACGACCTGCATTGTTGTTTCTCACGGAGACGCAAATACTTCCGCCTGCTGACACAAGCTACCTTAACTATCCCGGCTACACGCTTGAAGAGTCCTTCAAAGCGAAAGCCGGAGTATGCTTGTATGTTCGGGCGGATATTTGCTGTCGCCGTTTAAGCTGCCTGGAAGACCCGTCCTTTTCCATGCTGGGGGTACACGTCGACTCTGGCCCCTCGGCCAGAGTCTACGTGTGTCTTTACAGATCCCACACCGGAGACGCTGAGACAACTCGACTTTTTGAACATCTGAGTCGGGTGGCAGATGACGCGCAGGAGCAATTTCCCAGTGCAGAACTGGTGTTTTTGGGGGACTTCAATGCTCACCACAGTTTGTGGTTAAGTTCCTCTAAAACTGACCATGCAGGGATCTCTGCTCATGCATTCGCTCTCACGCACGACTTGACACAACTGGTTGATCAACCCACCAGGATCCCAGACATTGCAAGTCAAGCGCCCTCTTTACTGGACCTTCTGCTCACGACCCATCCTGAGGGATATCAGGTAAGTAGTAAATAAATTGGGAAGTCTGGCTCACATCATTTCATCCTCACCGCTCGCAAGCTCGCTACGTCGCACTTCGTGCGCCGTCGGATGAAACGATGTGAGCCAGCCTTCCCAATTTATTTTTATGGAAGTCGGTCGATATTGATTTAATTCAGATTTGATTTTATACCGTTTCGGTGGGTCAGTGCAGACAGCTCTTGCTATGGATGGACACATCAACGGGGTCGCGAGAAGTTGTGAAATTTAATTTACGAAAATTGTACGAATGCTATCTCGAGATTATGATTTTTATGACGAAAAAAGTATCATCAAATTTTTTAACAAATTTCGAAAGTATCAACGCATAAAGTAGGGTATTATTGGGCATTCTGGCACACTTTTTTAGCACTCCATTGATCTCACTATCGTTCGATCAATTTCGTAAAAAAGTGTGCCAGGATGCCCAATAACAGTAGTGAAAATCACGAAGTGGTCTTAAGTTTTGCAGTTTTGCATCACATTGTTCTGTGTAGGTGATTTACTAAAAGGCTGATTTAAAATGCGAAGTGAATTAGACACTCCAATATTAAATTGAAAGCGTTTTTTGATTTAGCTGCTAAACCCCCCTTCATGATTATTGGCTGTTGGATAATTATCCTCTCTATAACTGCCGTGGTATGAATATAAAACCAGATATTTATAAATACATTCATTCTCTCTACCTACATCGATCTGTATGGATACTACCTACGATGAAATTTATTAAACAACCACTATCTTTGCAATTTCAAAAAATTTGCCCAGATGAGGTAGTATCTGTTCATCGACATGGAAAATTGCTACCTAATATGATTAGATGTCTTGTTTGTGGGCCGTCAAACTGTGGGAAAACAAACTTACTTATTGGCCTTCTACTACATGAAAATGGACTGCGGTTTAAAAATGTGTATTTATACTCTAAGACGCTATATCAATCCAAATATGTATACCTAGAAAAGGTTTTGAATTTAGTGCCAGAGGTATCATTCGCAAAATATCGAGATAATGACTTGATCGTGAGTCCACACGAGGCTAAACCACATTCAGTAATAATTTTCGATGATGTAGCATGTGAAAATCAATCCAACATGCGAGATTATTTTGCAATGGGTAGGCATAAATTTATTGACTGTTTTTACTTAAATCAAACTTACACTAAAGTTCCTAAACAGTTGGTAAGAGATAACGCCAACCTAATAATATTATTCAAACAAGACGATATCAACTTACGTCATGTATACGATGAACATGTTAGTACTGATATGTCGTGGCCAGAGTTTAAAGAATTGTCTTCGAAAATTTGGAAGATTCCGTATAATTATTTAGTAATTAATAAGGATTGTCCGAAAAATAAAGGTGGATACAGGATGAATTTTGATACTTTTGTTAAATTTGATTAATAAATAAAATGAGATTCATACCAGTTCAGATTCATTTCGCCTAAAAAACTATTAGACATAACACGTGAACTTCTACAGTTTATTAAATGGAACAGAAAATAAAAAATCAAGTGGTTGAAGCTTCAGAAGCTGTCAAAAAGAAAGTCAAAGAAATGCGTTTAATGGAAAGTGAAAATGAAAAAATGTTAGATACAGTTTTTAAACCCGTTACGACTTCACTCAATCAAATTATACAACATAAAAAACATTTACAGACATCAAAGCATTCTATGAATGATTCAGTGAGAGATTCCTTTCTCATGAAAGATGAGAATCTTTCTCTAGACTCCGAGGACTTTGAGAAAACCTTTAAGAATAAAAATAGCATTTGCAGTTCTCAAGATTCTGATGAAATGGATCAAAACTTAGATGGAAATGCTATTGACGAGTCTGATCCTAACAACACAAGTAATCTTTCGTTCAGAACAATAGACTCAATACCTAGTTTAGATGGAACTTCTTGGTCAATGTCTTCTGAAATATTTAGGGATGTTCCATTTGGTGTTAGAAGAGAACGAGGTAAATTAATGATGGGTACATCTCGTGTAGAAATGAATGATAAAAAAATATCAATAGCAGGTCATGAGTACAGAAAAACTCCTGGTTTGTGTGAGCTTTTATTTAAGAAAGTACCCAATTTAGAGCTGATAACGGAAAGCGATGGACAAGTGTATAAAGCAATACTGATAGAAACTAACGCTCACCGTCGAGATTATGATCCAAAGAAGCCAATCAAATCTAATAAAGGCAGAAAATATTTAAATATTATAAGACCACTATTTAAGTTACGTAAACCTTCAACATCTTCTGTTTCATCGAGTGTAAGTAATGTTAACTATGTTAGTGAGGGTGAAGGACTACGTGTGAAGAAAAATTATAGAAAAGATACTGATTATATTTACTGGGATGATCCTAACGAGCTTGTGGAGAGACTGAAATTACTAATTGCCTCTAAACATGCTGGAAATACTGGGCTAGATAATGAAATTATATCCATAGTTGAGGAATTACGTGAAAGTGGTATTATAAATTAGATATTATAATTTTATTTTTCTATTATCACTCCACCATTTGCTCGGACTACTTCTCTGGACGAAAATGAATATTGATAAATTCGGACATTCTGTTCATAAAAGATTACGTTTCTCGGAAATATTAGATTTAACAGATAACTCTTTAGTAAAATCAGAAAGTGGTCATTATGATGCTAAGTCATCGCGATTAACTGGAATCAAAGAACCATTGGTACCTGATGATGCGGTAAACAAAAAGTATGTAGATGAAAAAGTTTTTGGTTTATGTACAAAAAAAGAAATTTCCATTTTTATGGTAACAATAAAAGAGGAAATCGCATCAAGCTTAAAGCAGTTAGAGAAAACATTTTGTACAAAAGACTACGTCGAAAAGTTAATTGCTAAGCGAAATAATGATCAAGCAGCAAGTAGTAAACGAAATCCATAGATCAGCACGTAAAAATTTCGACAGAAGATCTGTTATTTTAAA
This sequence comes from Elophila nymphaeata, assembly GCA_955850985.1. NCBI lineage: Eukaryota > Metazoa > Arthropoda > Insecta > Lepidoptera > Crambidae > Elophila > Elophila nymphaeata. The sequence goes on along the minus strand of OY039084.1, from coordinate 19,842,425 downwards.
AGGAATAGATGATTTATGGCAAGCTGATTTAATTGATTTCCAGACCATAAAGAAGTATAATAAAGGTTTTGCTTATATTTTAGTCGTCATTGATTGTTTCACTAAATACGCTTGGGCAATTCCTTTAAAAACAAAGACAAAAAGAGCTGTCGTTGACGCGTTTTCGGCTATTTTGACGCAAAGTGGTCGTTGCCCTCGTAACTTACAAACTGACATGGGAACAGAATTTTACAACGATTCCTTTAAATCACTTGTGCAGTCACTGAAAATAAATCACTATTCATCATATTCAACTAAAAAGGCTTCAATTGTTGAAAGACTAATTCGAACATTAAAGAATAAAATTCATATGCTTTTTAGCTATAAAGGTAGTTATAAATGGATAGGGAAAACTTTGATCGACGTTTTGAATACCTACAATAATAATGTACACCGGATTACTAAATTTAAACCAGCGGATGTGAATTCTGAAAACGAAATAATTGTTAGGAATAATATCAAAAACAGTCAAACCAGACCAAATAAAAAGCAAAAGATTAATTTTAAAATAGGTGACTGTGTACGCATAAGTAAATATAAAAGTAGTTTTGATAAAGGGTATACCCCCAACTGGTCTACAGAGATATTTATAATTAAAAAGGTTAATAAAACTACTCCAGTTACATTTCACATTCAAGATCAGAGAAAGCAACAAATATTAGGCTCTTTTTATCAAGAGGAATTGCAGAAAACGAAATATCCTAATGTTTATTTAATTGAAAGGGTAATAAAAAAAATGGGACGCAAACTCCTTGTCAAGTGGTTGGGTCTTTCAGATACCGAAAATAGTTGGATTAATAGCAATTCAGTTGTACAATAATATAAGTGCAGCTTTATACATATCATTATCATTATATAAAAAGAAATGCTAGGAGGAGGACTTATAAACAATTTGATTAATAACTTACCTGTAGAACTTCACTTACCGGGATACAACTATTGTGGACCAGGAACAAAATTAAAAAAAAGATTGGCAAGAGGCGATAAAGGAATTAATCAGTTGGACGAAGCTTGTAAGCACCACGACATTGCATATACAAATTATACGGATTTACCTAACCGACACAAAGCAGACCTGCAACTGTTGGACATGGCTAAAAAACGCTTGCATTCAAAAGATGTGGGAAAAGGAGAAAAATTAGCTTCGTGGTTGGTTAGCAAAGTTATGAAAGCTAAAGTAAAAACAGGCTCTGGAGTTAAAAAGTTTAAATCAATGGTTTCGAAAATAAATTCAAAAATAAACAAAATGAAACCAAAAAGTCATACATCGTTAATCAATTATGCTTATAAAGCTGCTAAAAAAGTTATTCCAAAATGTGGAAATTTCCGACTTCCACGTGTCATACCGATTCCCAAAACTGGTGGGATATTACCTTTGATACCTATTTTCGCGGGTTTGTCTGCTCTTGGTGCTTTAGCTGGAGGTGCAGCTGGCGTAGCTAAAACAGTAAATGAGTATAAATCAGCTCAAAAGAACTTGAATGAGCTGGAGCGTCACAACAAAACAATGGAAGCAATTGCTATAGGAAAAGGTCTTTACATCAAACCGTATAAAAAAGGCAGCGGTCTATTTATAAACATTAAAAAAAACTAGTCCGTAGGCTACCCCGACGTGCTCTAACAAATATTGATATCATTAACCATTCTCATGATATACCATATTTCCGAGGAGTCTATATGAGAGATATGATGCCTCATAAAGCAAAACCGATCGAGTGTGGTATTGTTAACTTAGATAGTTATATGAACAATGGTAGTCATTGGGTAGCCTATGTAAAACTTAATAACTACTGTGAATATTTTGATAGTTTCGGTGATTTGAAGCCTCCTAAAGAAATAGTGGAGTATTTAGGTTCGAATAATATTTATTATAATTATGCTCGGTATCAGAATTTTAACAGTGTTAATTGTGGTCATTTGTGTATATTTTTTTTAAGGAATTTTTGGAATAAATATAGTATATAAACATTCATCCCTTGTTTCATTTCGTCATTTCCACGATGTCTTTTACTTTATCCATAACTGGTAAAAGTTCAATATTAACCACAAATTATTTACCAACTTTGGAACTGGATGGTGATTATGAGTGTTCTTTATTACATTTCTCCACCTTCAATTCTATACCAAATATTACAAAAAATAACAACAAATTTTATTATGGTAATGGTGAGGTTGTAGAAATTCCTGAAGGAACTTACGAGCTTCACGATATATATGACTTTATTAAGGCTAATATAAAAGGTTGTATGTTCAAATTATTTTGTAATAACAACACTCTTAAAACCACAATATACTGCACAAAGGATATTCATTTTGAAATGCAAAATTCTCTTGGAGATTTATTGGGCTATGGTAAAGTTCTTCTGAAAAGTAATAAATTACATGAGTCTCCCTTTCCTGTAAACATTTTATCAACAACAGTGGTACGCATCGAATGTGATATTGTTAGCGGTTCATATATCAACGGAAAATCAAGTCACATAATACATGAATTTGTTCCAAATGTGCCACCAGGTTATAGAATAATAGAAATACCAAAGAACACAATATACTTTCCAGTCAATAGACACTCTATTAATAGTATTAACATAAGGATTTTGGATAGCCTCAATAACCTTATCGATCTTCGTGGTGAAGAAGTACAATTGTATTTGCATATAAGAAAATATGATCGATTACAATAAAAACAGTATTCCACACATTCAAAAGATTAGTGGTTATCGTGCGATCCGAAAGAGAACACTTGCTTGTGGTAAAAGACAGAAATTATCTGAAGAGAATAAACAATTTTTGAAATTGATTGGGCTGTTGAAATGAATATCTTAAATATTACGAATACCCCTGTTTATGACAACTCGATAGAATGTATTGAAACTCATTCATACAAGCCTTACATAACAAGCTTCAACAGAAACGATGAAATAAGAATTCCAATAAACCAACAAGACTTATACATACTTCCAAGTGCAAGCACTTTGTATTTGGAAGGGATCGTCAATGTTTTCAAAAATGATAACAAGGATAGAGCGCCGTCATTTCATTTTACCAATAACTCACTTATGTATCTGTTCCAAGATATACGCTATGAATTGAACGGTGTTGAAATAGATAAAGTAAAGAATGCGGGCATTACTACTACTATGAAATCTTTATTATCTATGAATGACATCGAATCGAAGATATCTCAAGCATGGGGATGGGATATACAAGGCGTTAAAAATGATATTGGCGGTCATTTTTCTGCATCAATTCCACTTAGTCACATACTTGGATTTGCTGAAGACTATAAAAAAGTAATAGTAAATTGCAAACATGAGCTTGTTTTATTGCGAAGTAATACAGACCTTAACGCTTTAAAACTTAACACCGGTGAAACTGTGCGAAGTATTGAAATACATAAAATAATTTGGCGCATGCCTCATATTAAAGTATCAGACAGAGAAAAGGTTAAGTTACTTAAACTTCTTGAAAAAGATAGACCTATACAATTAGCGTTCAGAAATTGGGATATCTATGAATACCCATTACTTCCGAAGACTACGAAACATACTTGGTCTATAAAAACTTCAACACAAATTGAGAAGCCTCGATATGTGATTCTTGGACTACAAACTAACAGAAAAAATGACGTGTCTAAGGATATGTCCAGATTTGACCATTGCAACTTGCGTGACGTTAAAGTTTATTTAAATTCTACCTATTATCCGTACGAAAGCTATAATACAGATTTCGCAAAGCATTCTTTTGCTTTAATATACGAGCAGTTCGTAAATTTTCAACAGTCTTACTATGGTCGTAGATCTAGTTGTTTGTTAAGTGCTCAAGAATATAAAGACATTGCGCCATTATTCGTAATAGATTGTTCGAGACAAAACGATAACATAAAAACTGGACCCGTAATTAATATTCGCCTGGAGCTGGAGAGTCATAAAGAAATACCAGATCAGACGTCAGCATACTGTTTAATATTGAACGATTGTATCGTAGAATACAAACCTTTGAGTAATATTGTTCGCAAAATATCATGAGTTCAACTATTTTTGTTGACGTTCAAGGTTTTAAAGACTACCGTGGTAATTTCATAATAAAGGAGCTAGCGTTATCTACGAAGGAATTTACTCAAGTCTTTTTGATAAAGCCCCCATATCCGTATTCAAAGTTAACACCAGAAGAAAAAAGAAGAGTTAGGTGGATTGAAAGAAATAGAAATATTTATTGGAGCGAAGGAAATATTGACTACAGGGAATTCAAAAGATTAATTATTCCGATTTTACAAAATAAAACTATAGTAATGAAGGGGGTAGAAAAGCAGAAATGGATAAAAGACTTGTGTGATAACTGTATCTTGATAGACATCGAAGCTAAAGGCAGTCCTAATTTTGCAACGTTGTATGAAAATTATTGTAAATGTGCTTCTAGTTTTAATTGTTTAAACCATAATAATGTCTGTGCTCTCAGAAATGTTATATGTATTAAAAAGTGGTGCATTGAAAATAATATGTCAATTACAGATTTTTAAATAAATAAAGTATATTAAGTAAGTCTTTTATTTCTAACGATACCTCATAATGTGGGATAAAATCAAACAACAGTTTGCCTCAAAGTGTAGTATAATGAAATAAGAATAGGACACAGATATTTACAATTATCAAATGAGAATAAAGAATATTAAACATTTAAGACAAACTATTTACATCAGTACGCTCTTTTATTTACAATGTATCTCCGAAGGATTATATGTAACTAGAGAAGTTACACACAATTCCTACGCGAGAAATTTAATTTATGAAATTATAGATTATGATTATAGCCTTAGAAATTATAGCTATAACCACACAATGATTTGGAGATCTTATTAATCAAACCCTCCGTTTGGTCTAGTATAGGGTCCATATTCTCAGTGACCACGTATTGTGCAGACACCATTGAGTCCTCTAACATTTCATTAGATCTCTCCATATCTATTATTTCAATTTTGATTAAGCGCCGTCCTCGCGTAGGCGCACTCTTTACTATAAACGAGTGGCAATCTCTCAGGAAGGAGCTTCTTTTTTGTTTCCTCCTCCGAGTGATCCTCTTCATCGCCTTTAAAACTTTGCGTTGCAAAGGCGAATCAGGTCTGTCTTCACTCGAAGGCCTCCTCACGAACTCCTCCGTGAACCCTTCCAGAGGATCTTGAGCGTCTTGCCACATCGCTCGCTGTTCATTCGCAACAGAATTGTCATCGGGAATATAGGTGATTTGCGAAGAAGTGTTCTGAAATTAATTAGAATTATCGTGAGATACATTACTTATTACTTACAAACCCCCCATCTTCACTGTGGTAGGTAGACATATTTATTACTCACCATGATAACTGACGTTCACTTAGTTTCGTGTTTTCACAAGAATTAATTGTTGATGCAAATAAGCGATTATATATATACCAGTCATATTTTGCTGTAGGTGTGTGTATGTGTTTGCGTTTGTATTGACCTACATCTGTAATTTTGTCTGACATAGCAGAAAGACGAGTTAAATTACTAGGACTTCGGACTCATCAATAACATGTCGCGACTTGCTATTTTTGCATTACTCACAGTTCTAGGCATCACATTTCTTTTTGTCTGACATAGCAGAAAGACGAGTTAAATTACTAGGACTTCGGACTCATCAATAACATGTCGCGACTTGCTATTTTTGCATTACTCACAGTTCTAGGCATCACATTTCTTTTTGTCTGACATAGCAGAAAGACGAGTTAAATTACTAGGACTTCGGACTCATCAATAACATGTCGCGACTTGCTATTTTTGCATTACTCACAGTTCTAGGCATCACATTTCTTTTTGTCTGACATAGCAGAAAGACGAGTTAAATTACTAGGACTTCGGACTCATCAATAACATGTCGCGACTTGCTATTTTTGCATTACTCACAGTTCTAGGCATCACATTTCTGTTTATACAATTACAATTTGATGAGTGAGTTTACAATTTTATTAGGTTCAATGATAACTATAGAACAGTTAGGAAGATGTATTTAAAATAAAAATGCAGTTGTTAATGTATAAACGTTTATATTTATGTAATATTAAAATAATTCTGGGTACCGTTATTACATTCTAATCTTATTAAACTTATCTTAAATACAAATTACAAATTGACATTTGCGTAGAAAACATTACAATACAAAACATTACCTAAATTGAGAAATATGGAAACACAAACACTACAAAAACTATAGTACAATAGGTGGTCTTATTTCTAACACATTACATTATTTACTTATAACTCTATGTCTATTTTAATCCAGAAATCCGAAAAACGTAGATAAATGTCAACTTACTGGGTTTTCAGTAATAAAAACATTCATAACTTACAAGTGAAAATTGTGAGGTTTACAGTGAAAACAACATTCATAACTTCTAAGAAAATATAAATGGATGAATACTAAGATAAAGTATCCCTGTGACCCCATGATAAAGTTGAAATTTTATTTTTTAGTATGATACGTTTGTCGTCATTACCTGACAGGGCAATTTTGTTCTGTTCCTGTGTAAATATATCGTGTTTAAGGGACTTAAAAATTATATTCTTCTTTCGTAGAAAAGCATTTGTTTTTAATATGTTAGAGTAATCTTTAAAGTAAACTTTTTTTATTACTTGTTTCTGTATGCCTTTTGCTTTCTTTAATTCATCTTGCAGTGTTTTAATACAATATAATTTCGACCTTAAACCTACAAACTCTGAAATTAAATTTCCACCTAGTTCATCTTTAAACAAACCTGGTACTTTTTTGTTCTGATCTGGAATACCGTAAGAGTTATTTTCAGGATAATTACTAGTATCAAAATACTGAAGAAAATGTGATTTTAAATCTTTGTAAAAATCTTTGCTTTCTATAGAATAAAGAAAACTGTCTGTATCTGTATAGCAAAGCTTTATCTTTTCAGCATAAAAAGGTTTCATTACCGAGTAATGAAAATCAAACATATGGCTTTTCGATGTTTCCAAAACAGAAAAGCCTATGTATATAGGTTTGTCCAAAATAATTGATTCCGGTTTCATTTGAACTGCTACAAAATTTTCTGTAAAAATAGTAGCACTATGAAAGTTTGGTCGAGCTATCAGTTGCTCAGCTGATAAACTTTTCTTCGTTTTGTTTTCCTCATCACTCCACTTATTGACCAATTTTACAGTGACTCTCTTCTCAGTGTCCTCCAAGGTTTTTCCAAATATACTATTGTTTAGTAATTTGAAAAAATCTTGTTCAAAGGTAGAACTCGCTTGTTTTCGTAACTCTGTGTTCATGTCAATGTATTGCTTTAAATAAGGACTCTGATTGAATTGAATTACTCTATGTATTTTTTTTAACAATAACCCATGTTTCAAACATGTTTTTAGATGAACAAAATGGATAACATAAAAATATTTTTCGTATAAATTTGGAATTAATTTTGAAGTTTTTGAACCTGGCGGAGTAAATTTTTGAGCACAGAATGGAAAATCGTTATGATCATCATGCAAATACTCAGGATATTCCAAGTCAACTTCTAGTATATATCCAATGTCCCCGTCAGTTGGTACATTTCGAAAGTCAATTCTATCAATTTCTTGTTTATTCAATAATTTAAAATTTGAATGGGGCAAAGAGGCACACATCGCATAACCATACAGGTTATTACAATCAATGTAAACTAAGAAATTGTCTTTCTCTATTGGATTATAAGTTTGTAAATACTTATTATTGGCCTTTGAATATCTTGTAGAACATAAACATATACCACCACGTATACCTTTTTGAATCATTCTTAATATTTCCAAATTACTTATTAATTCTAATTTCACGTTTGTTTTTAAAAGCATAGCATCGAAACTTAGGCTAGGGGCTGTTACATAAAAGGCTGGATCTAATTTATAATTTGTCTTACATGTTTCTCGAAAACTTTCGAAGACATCCGCTAATAAGAGTACGTCCGACTTTAGATATAAATCAGTGTATTCTCCTAGATTTAATAATTTAAAAGATTTCCAAACTCTTTTTGCATGTTCATAATCTGTTTCGGATATATTACTATTAAATAATTTGTTGAAAAAACAGTCGTGTGGTGGTAGTTCTTGGTCTTCAAACGAACTCCAACTAGTCATATAATCGTAAGGATATACACCTTTACGTCGTAACAAGTCAAAATGCTTCTGAGATGGGAAAAATCGATGGAGGTGTTTGAAATCACTATCATTCAAGCTAGCAACCAGTTTCTCTAAGCTTGTCCCCAAAAATTTAAAAGAATCAACAAAACGAACAGGTACGATATCCTTGTCATTAATTTGAAAAAGTTTAGTAAACGATATATAATTTTCTTTAGTCTTTGCTATCACTTGTATTCTACCTGGTAACTCACCTAATTGTCGTATAAAAAGATGACTATCATAACCTGCCAAATTATGAAAGAATATAGGAATAAATTTTGGCAAACGGAACTTGATATTGCAATATGAATGAGCTGCACCGCGGTAACGTCCTGTAAGATGACAGTGATCTCTGACTTTATCGTCAAATAATATTTGATCGCAAAGAAAACATTTTGATGAGTTAGTAAAATGAACTTTGTCTTGATCTGTTAAAGACTTTGGTAGTGGCGACTGTAAAATATTATAAATAATAACTACATCCGCTAATAAATGTTCTAAGAACTTTTCTACACAGGAGGGACCGCGATAAGAAACGTACTTGTTGCGTGAGCTATCATAGGAACATACAATGTAGTATCCAAATGCAGCAGGCACATGTTTTTGCAACGACGATGTGCAGTCTCCATAGTTTGACTCAGATGGTATTAACAATGATTCGAAATCTGCGTAAATAACAAAAGGTATATTTTGCATTCGTTCGAAATGTTCAAATTGTAGTAGATTTCCCTTTTTTGGTAAAATTGTTGCTACACCACTACAAAGATGAGATTCTAATTTATCATTGTCATCAAAAAATAGCATACAATCTTCGCACAAATATATTTTAGAATGGTGTTTAGTCAATTGTTTGCGAAGTAATTTAGATAAATCTTTGATTAGACAGTAATGAGTACGTTTTCCATTCTCAAGAAAAAGCATGTTAACGTGGTGTTTTTTTCGAAATTCACTTTTGTATAGTGGTCCGACAACTTGACTGTTATTTTTGAGACCATAAATGTTAACACTAATACGAGGATTATTTTTTTCAAAAATTTTAATATCTGAAAACCCCACCGGAAACGAAATATCTCTAACATTGAGTACACTTTCAAAATGTGGATAGGCTGAAGTTCGCTGCGCATTATTTTTTACAGGAAAAAGTGAAGCCACGACACACCATAAAAAACAATAATCGTCAAAATTTTGAATATTGACGCATGCTTTTTTGTGTTTTATTGTCTTAGGTAAATCTATATAACTTGAGGCTCTCATAGGGTTGTATTTATTTATGTTTACTTCCAGGTATAGACTTTTCAAATAAGCCCAACCGCTATCTCTTTCTTCAAATTCTTCGACTTTTTTACACAACAAACTAGTTATATTTGAAAATAAATCAAGAAAGTCATAATTTTGGTGCAAAATAATGTTTTCGGTGGCAAAAGATTTAACGGCAACTGACTCATTTTTATGCAAAAAAAATTGACAAAACAACTCGAAATTCACTTTCAGATTAGTATGACTTTGAATTCGTGATGATAGTAACAGACTTACTCGTCCGCGCAAATGAGACAAAAATTCAACGGGTGTGTACACACGAACCGGTTGTTCAGGTACCTCGCTATTGCGAGCAACACCATCGCATCGAATTCGATATGACGCTATACGACTGCGGAAAGCGCTATGAACTTTTTCAATGCCTTCACTTTCAACAACCGAACTATTGTCTTTGTGTAAAATACTTTTTAAGTGAGCAGAGAAAGCCCTATTTTTAATGGATATGTTACACACTGAACAGAATATAGTCTTCGACATAATGAATTTGTTTTCACTGTGTTAGCCGATGAAGTGACTAATGTAGGTAAATACACCGTATATAAACTAATGGTAAACTAAGAAGTTAAGTATATGAAAAAAAGTAAAACGAATATTAATTGACCAAAATATAATTTACTGTGGAAGGAACATTAACTAGTTAGGTACCCAGCTTAATATAATCAATTACTTACATTTTCTTTTTGTGATTATAAAATGTTCCCTCCTCAGTAAATTTTGTTTTAGCAATTTTAACGAATTGCTTCAATGCAAGGAATTCCTCAGACTCCGAGTCACCCTGCAATCGTAACCAAACGATTGCCTTGTCGCACTTCTCCAAACCAGCAAGGTCGCGTACCTCTTCCGTGCTGTAGAGTCGTAACTCCGCCACCAACCCACCGTTGAGCTGCGCCGTGCGACGAGTCACGCCGCCAGGTACTCGACGCGTCAAGACGCTCTCGACTTTACTTGGGTTGCGGACTGGAACCTCTTCGTCCGACTCTGTGTCGAACAACCACTCGGAAGCTTCGGTCGAAGAGGAGGATGCCACCTGTTGCTTGGAAGGCACCGACTTCGTCTTACTTTTCTTCTTGGAGCTAGAGGAATTGAAAACATAATTTATAATTATTGTAGTTTAACATCTACATTTCGTAGACGTAAAATAGCGAACTAATAAGTAATAGAAAATTAAAGTCACCTTACGACTTCTTCGTCAGTGTCAAAGAAAAGGCTTGACTGGTTCTTAGCAGCGCGCTTGGTATACTTGGCTTCAGACCTGAAATGTGAAGAATACCAATACTGTATTAAGATAAGATTTTATGTGTGGAAAATAATTTCCTGGCAAACACAACATATTATAACAAACATTCAGCGAAGCAAGTTAAATTTAAACAAAGTGGAAAGACGATAAAAACTTACGAACATTGTTTGGGTCGATTTGTTTTTCCGATGTAGATTTGAATCTCGCTGGTTCTTCAGGTAGTAGTGGGTAGGTACTACGTTAGCACTATTATCGGTGAGTAGTGACTTAGAAAGCACCTTGGAGCACTGGTGAGGTGACTACCATTTTACCGCTTTTTATTACAAGTAAACTGCAAAACTAGCAATAATTGAACAGGAGTGACCAACCTTTCTTATTATTTATAATTATCCATTCTATATAAAACCGATTAGTATTATTAAAAACACTACTGTAAGTAATTTTGTGTTCATGTAAATAGACATGGAACGAGTATTTTTATTCACCATAATAGAAGTATGCATTTATATTATGTGCATCCGTTATATTTGCTGACAAAAGATGCCAATTAGCACTTATAATATTACAATATGTCATCAATTTTGTTTTGTTAAATTAATTATTAAAAATGACACCGAATGTGCTAATCTAATGCCTGTGAGCGTGTGAACGTGTGTCTAATTGCTGACTCTAAGCATCACATGCAACATAAAGACTATTTCATAAGAATGAAAATTATTTAATACTAGTTTTAGCCCGTGACTTCGTATGCGTAGGATTAGTATAATTATAGCTTTTATGTTATTCTGATGTATGAGCTATGAGGTTATAATACATTCAGTAGTTTTTGCGTGAACGAGTAACAAACATACAAACTTTCTCGTTTATAAACGTTTATCAGCGATTCATAATAATCACAACAGCCTTGGGACACATGGTCTCTTCTTGTCAACAAAGGAGGTTTTTTAGATCATAGTCCGCCACGCTGCTTGCCCAATGCGGATTGGTGGATGGAGTATATGGTGATCAATACTCTTTGTTGATCAGAGTATTTGAAAGTTACAAACAATAAATAGGTTTGCTGTATTACCAAGATTACGGTATTAACAATGTATGTATAACATAACAATCAGGATGATTACCTATACATAAACTATGAGTTTATTTTCATAACAATTTATCTTGGAAGCCTATTAAATAACAATATCTTTATTCACATATTAAATCATAGTTATTATAACGTGAGTACGAAGCCTTATTATTTAAACTGAACTCGTAATCGGAGACCTGATCAATTTTATTAAATTTAATATAATTCATTTCATATTTGTTATTGCTGATAAGTGAATTTTCATGGGAATGCTTTGAAAACTGATTGGCTAAATAATATATAAAAGCCGTGATTATTTATCAGTAATTCAGAGCATGTCTTGACAGTGATCGAAAAACACAAGTGTTTTCCTCTGGCTCGAGGGTTCACGTTTGACGACGTTAGAGTGTATTTTGACACAGTTATTTAGCCGGGGATAAAGTCCTGGAAGCCAGGAAGCCCCAAGTTGTTAAGTTCTGTGATCATTATTGCGCTGCTATACCTAGTTAAATGCCTCCATAGCCTGAGATAGAAAACCTTGAAAATGTGTTTAGTAAATTGCAATCAAACATGCTAATGTATACCGCTTTCGGTCAAACCACACAAGTGTTTTCCTTTGGGTTGAGGATTCACGTTTGACAAGGTTAGAGTGTATATTGACACAGATACTTGGCCGGGGATAAAGTCCTGGAAGCTAGGGAGCCCCAAGTTGTTAAGTTCTGTGATCATTATTGCACTGCTATACCTAGTTAAATGCCTCAATAGCCCGAGGTTGAAGACCTTGAAAACGTGTTTAGTAGACCGAAATCAGGTATGCTAACTTATGAAGTTTGCGATCGAACCACACAAGTGTTTTCCTCTGCATTGGGGGCTTAAGTTTGACGAGGTTAGAGTGTATATTGACACAGATACTTAGCCGGGGATAAAGTCCTGATAGCCAGGGAGCCCCAAGATGTTAAGTTCTGTGATCATTATTGCACTGCTATACCGAGTTAAATGCCTCCATAGCCTGAGATAGAAAATCTTGAAAATGTGTTTAGTAAATTGCAATCAATCATGTTAATGTATACCGCTTTCGGTCAAACTACACAAGTGTTTTCCTTTGGGTTGAGGATTCACATTTATCGAGGTTAGAGTGTATATTGACACAGATAAATACTTAGCCGGGGATAAAGTCCTGGAAGCCAGGGAGCCCCAAGTTGTTAAGTTCTGTGATCATTATTGCACTGCTATACCTAGTTAAATGCCTCAATAGCCCGAGGTTGAAGACCTTGAAAACGTGTTTAGTAGACTGAAATCAGGTATGCTAACTTATGAAGTTTGCGATCGAACCACACAAGTGTTTTCCTCTGCACTGGGGGCTTAAGTTTGACGAGGTTAGAGTGTATATTGACACAGATACTTAGCCGGGATAAAGTCCTGATAGCCAGGGAGCCCCGAGATGTTAAGTTCTGTGATCATTATTGCACTGCTATACCGAGTTAAATGTCTCCATAGCCTGAGATAGAAAATCTTGAAAATGTGTTTAGTAAATTGCAATCAATCATGTTAATGTATACCGCTTTCGGTCAAACTACACAAGTGTTTTCCTTTGGGTTGAGGATTCACATTTATCGAGGTTAGAGTGTATATTGACACAGATAGATACTTAGCCGGGGATAAAGTCCTGGAAGCCAGGGAGCCCCAAGTTGTTAAGTTCTGTGATCATTATTGCACTGCTATACCTAGTTAAATGCCTCAATAGCCCGAGGTTGAAGACCTTGAAAACGTGTTTAGTAGACTGAAATCAGGTATGCTGACTTATGAAGTTTGCGATCGAACCACACAAGTGTTTTCCTCTGCATTGGGGGCTTAAGTTTGACGAGGTTAGAGTGTATATTGACACAGAAAGGTACTTAGCCGGGGATAAAGTCCTGAAAGCCAGGGAGCCTCAAGATGTTAAGTTCTGTGATCATTATTGCACTGCTATACCGAGTTAAATGCCTCCATAGCTTAGGATAGAAAATCTTGAAAATGTGTTTAGTAAATTGCAATCAAACATGTTAATGTACACCGCTTTCGGTCAAACCACACAAGTATTTTCCTTTGGGTTGAGGATTCACATTTATCGAGGTTAGAGTGTATATTGACACAGAAAGGTACTTAGCCGGGGATAAAGTCCTGAAAGCCAGGGAGCCTCAAGATGTTAAGTTCTGTGATCATTATTGCACTGCTATACCGAGTTAAATGCCTCCATAGCTTAGGATAGAAAATCTTGAAAATGTGTTTAGTAAATTGCAATCAAACATGTAAATGTACACCGCTTTCGGTCAAACCACACAAGTATTTTCCTTTGGGTTGAGGATTCACATTTATCGAGGTTAGAGTGTATATTGACACAGATAGGTACTTAGCCGGGGATAAAGTCCTGGAAGCCAGGGAGCCCCAAGTTGTTAAGTTCTGTGATCATTATTGCACTGCTATACCTAGTTAAATGCCTAATAGCCGGAGGTTGAAGACCATGAAAACGTGTTCAGTAGACTGAAATCAAGTATGCTAACTTAATGATGATCGAAACACACAATATTGTTGTCCTTCGATATAACAATTATGATTTATAGTTGATACCTAATGTTATAAAATACGACAAGCCACTTCGCAAAAATTAAAACTTCTTCATGATTTTCACTACTATTATTGGACATCCTGGCACACTTTTTTACGACATTGATCGATGATTTATAACTTTCAATTTAATATTTCATTGGAGTGTCTAATTCACTTCGCATTTTAAATCAGCCTTTTAGTAAATCACCTACACAGAACAATGTGATGCAAAACTGCAAAACTTAAGACCACTTCGTGATTTTCACTACTGTTATTGGGCATCCTGGCACACTTTTTTACGAAATTGATCGAACGATAGTGAGATCAATGGAGTGCTAAAAAAGTGTGCCAGAATGCCCAATAATACCCTACTGCATAAAGTTGCAACTGTTGGAAAAAATCGTTATTGAGACTGTGTATTTTCACGATACTAAAAAAACAAGGTACTGAACCGAATCTTGTTGAAAAGAACGAAAACTGGTAATGTTGAAGGGGAAAAAAAACTCACCTGAATTCTTTTCACGTTCCACACTGACTTTATAAGTTTGATATCTACTTAATAAAAAGTTATTGAATACCACTTACAACTTAAACTACTCAAAATAGAGTAGTTTAGAAATAGCTCAACAGTCCCTGATCTCAGAGCTTCCTTGCTGAAGCCAACCGGCAGGCCGAAACCAGGTCCGTAGTTGGGCAGCAATTAGGCAAATCAAACAGAGACTGGTTTGAACATGAAAAATCTGCTAGTTTTATACAAACAATATGCTGATCACAATATCAATATTGTAATGTGTGTGTACACAAAATATTAGTCAGAAGTCCTAAATCGTCAAAATTAGTGCAATTGATGGAAATATGAAATAAATTATTAATTATATTGATAAACATATTTAATGCATCGCATGCAAATCTAAAGCGAATGCAATTTTAATAAATTATTAAAGTGTGGGTTCAGTATTAATATTTTATTTATTTTAAATGATAGTTGCTGAAGGTAGTATGTTAATTTATGTGAAATGTAATTCACCATGCTTGCCCAGTACAGTTTGGTAGACGGAGGTGATAAGGTGATCAATACCCCTTTGCTAAACCAACGGTGGCCTTCTACGACACCCATTGGAGGATATGGGTCGATGCTATGCTACTCTGCCCTTATCGCACTGTTGATTTATCTACAGTCAACAGTACCTACGTTGGAGTATAAGGTGATCAATACCCCTTTGCTAAACCAACGGTTGCCTTCTACGACACCCTTAGGAGGATATGGGTTGATGTTCTTTTACTCTGCCAGCATCACACGGATCATATTTGCAATATGATAACTAATAATTATTTGTGAAATGAGTTTTATAAAATGTAATAATTGGTAAAATCAGTTGCCTACTTATTTAGTTTACGGATCCCTAAACTGATATGCTATAAGTTGCTCTAATATTATGTTATTGCAAAATATTTGTAATTCAATAAAACTGTTTATTCACAAAATAATTGCTGAATGGTGGCATACGCATGTGTGTTATTATTTACATGTAGTGTGTAAAATCTATAGCGAAATTGGGTATAAAACTTCCTTCTAACCAATTTCAGTCACAGTCATCGGAGGATTCGCTAAATACTTAATAGTGAATTGTTAAGTGATTTTAATTCTCTCGCTGAAACTTATTCTGCCTCAACTGCATCGAAATGTACGTAAGTCTAATTTTCTTATTTTTATTACTTACAACAAATTAGGATAATTTCCGCAACTTACTTCACTATGGAAATATATCTTGACTTGTTGTCGTCTTACTTTATTTGTACAATGCGCTTTACCATTAGAATTATTTAATAATTCTTATGGTTTTAGTGATTGTATGAGACAACATGAACTTAAAATAATTCTTTATCTTTGTTTTTTATCCTACAGGTCAGACTCAAAGCTTAAACGCAACGCACATGCTCTATACTCCGACTCGGAGCAGCAAACATCGGACGTAGAAGAAGACTACGTTGTTGAAGCGCCGAAAAAAACAAAAAGTTCCAAGAAGACCTCCTACAAAGAATCAAAATCAAGGGCGTCCAAAAAGTTATCCAAGTATGTATACTTATCAAAAATATTTTTAGTTTTAGTTATTTTATCCAACAAACTATACAGTTTTTTATACGATTCGTAATTGCTTGCGTTGCGTGGTATCACTCGGCACTTTATTTTTAACCGTAAGTCGCATTACACTCGTTCGACATTTACGCTGCTCACTTTGTAAATAGCTGAAAATGGTTAGCTATCAATAAATCCGTCGGGTTCTATGAACGTAAAAATTACAGTATAGGTTCACGCTCGTTACATCAATCGCGTTGCAAGGAGCTATAAATCGTAGCAGGATAACAATCAATACATCCATTGCGTTGCATGTGCAGTGCTGTAGGTTAACTCTCGTTACGTCCATCGCAATGTACAGATATGTAAATCTCATCTGGTTAAACGGATCGGACGGATCGTAGGTACTTCACATCACACGTAACTGTAGATATTATAGGTTGACGTTAGCTGTTATAGGTACTTACCATTCTCGTTACAAAGAGGCGAAGTGGTTGAAATGGTAGTGCTATTGCTTATTGGTAGTGCTATAACATTTTTTGGGAGACCCGTGCTAATTCTGATTTTAACCACTATTGTATAATTAAGGAGCTGACTTTAGAGACGTGGTCCTGACATTGTGTTTGTAATATAAGGCTACGAATAAACCAATCAATCGCGCGAGCTGCCAAATGTGTGAAGTTCAAGTAGTCTTTCAAGTTTTTGAAAATATCCAATTTCTTTCCCTAAGAACCATCTGAAATGAAATAGGTAAAGTCGTTCTAAAGTTATAGAGTAAATGGGAAATTATATATTCTAAATCTACTTATATAGACATCAAATTATGTCACAAGCTCTTGATGGTATATTGTTTGTGTTTAGAATTCCATAATTATTGGTAGCTAATAATGAATTCACATTAATAAATTCTGATTGTTACAGAAAATCGAACGACGATCTAGCATCGTCTTTGTTTGGAGCCTCCGACGAAACAAAGGCTGCCAATCGTTCAGCAACACCTCTGTGGTCGTCACTGGCGCGTCGTGTCCCGGGCGGTGTGCTGCGGCATCTCGAGGTGCATGATACAGGTGACATATTTTTTGACGTGAAGGTGTACAATACGGGCGAAATAGAAGACATTGAACCCATTAATAGAGCAAATAAGTGGAGTGCTCAGCTCCGTCTAAGGGTTGAGCCGGATGATCCACTCTGGGAGCAATTAAAAAGACTATGCGGCGAAGCTAAGAAAAGATTTAAAAAAGAAGCAATTTTTTATCCTGATAAACAGGCGTAAGAAATTAAATAACAACTCGTATTTTAAAAAAATCTTATAATAACTAATCTAGGTGGTTGGTAGACAACTACTTTTTCTGCTATGGGTGAAACTATCTGTTCAGACTATTTAGTAATGATATAGTGCAGTATCTAGTAGTGTAGTACATTACAAATTAAATAATATTTTTCCGGTTTTGCTCAGTAGGTACATTTTCTGTTAATATCAAATAATTAATCTAAGCGGTAGAAAACTATAGTTCTTCTGCTATGGGTAAATATTTCTAAAATAACGACAAAGTGTAAATCGATAACGGTGTCATAACTATATTTGACGTGAAGGTGTACAATACGTGTAAAATAGAAGACACAATCTATTAATAGAACAAATAAGTGGAGTGCTCAGCTACGTCTAAGGGTTGAGCCTGATAAAGATTGTGCGGCGAAGCTAAGAAAAGATTTAAAAAGAAGCTATTTTTTACCCTGATAAACAGGCATGAGAAATTAAATAATATTTCGTAGTTTTTTTAAAATCATAAAATAACTAATCTATGTGGTAGATAACTAGTTCTTCAGCTATGGGTGAAACTATTTATTGTTCAGTTTGTCATCAGTCTATTCGAAGTAAGGCTTTTCCAGGCCACTTGCGCAGTATTAGACATAAAAGCAATAGTGCAGTATTTATTAATACGAGAATTACAAAAATTTCTTCAGCATTCAAAGGTCGTATAGGTTCATATCGTATAAGTGCTGAGCGAGAGCATCGTATAGACGGTAGCAACGTAGCTGCTACATCTGCAGACCAATATTTGCGGTGTGTTGCCTCGGATATACGTGTGCTACTTGAGACGGCAATTAATAATCACATTAATATCAAAGTAAATTTTGAACTCTTTGTCAAAGTAATTTTACCCAAGGATGATACAATGGAAATCAAGTCCTTTGCTACTGAAAATATTTCACTACATCAAAACTTTAGTTTTGATGATTTAGTAGATACTGTTTCCGATATCATAACTAAAAAGATTGAGGAATTTCAGGAGAAAGGTAGCGGATGGTCTCTTTTGAATATTTTATATCTCGAAACTAACATTAATAAATATACTCCACTGAAAGGGTCAAGCTATTTGAAATTGCCAACCAAAATACAATCAAAACATGCTTGTGTTAACATAAAAAATAACGATGACTATTGCTTCGCGTGGACTGTTATTGCTGCTTTATATCCAGTTAAAAAAAATAGCGAAAGAGTATCATCGTACCCTCATTTTAGTACTGTGTTAAACCTAAGGGACATGTCATTTCCTGTTTCGTTCAAAGATATAAAAATATTTGAAAATAATAATCTAAATATTAGTGTTAACATATACGGATTAGATAGCAAAATAAATATAACTGGACCATTGTATAAAACTAAATTGCGAAAAAAATTTCATGTGAACATGCTTTTTTTACAGAATGGTTCTAAATCTCATTACTGTCTTATAAAAGATATGTCAAAATTAGTTAGAAGTCAAGTAACTAGTCATCATGGTAAAATATTTTTCTGTGATGATTGTTTGATATTTTTCAAAACTAGAGAAAAATATGAAAATCATGATTGTGGTGGAGTCGTAACTATTTTACCAGAAAAAAACACTATATTACAATTTAAAAATTTTCAATTTAAACAGTATATGCCATTTGTTATATATGCAGATTTTGAAACCTTATTAGAAACATGTATTGATAATCAGGGTATTCATACAAAACATACGCATCAACATATTCCCGCTTCATTTGCATACTATATTGTTTGTAATTATGATAGTTCTTTTAACTGTTTAAAATCTTATCGCGGTCCGGACTGCTCTTCAAAGTTTGTAAATTATTTACAATTAGATGTAAAGAGAATTTACGGTATTATTCAATCAGCATCCAAAAGTCCCATGCCAATATTATTTAGTGAAACTGACTCAAAAAATTTTGAAAGTGCAGAGTATTGTCATTTATGTTCTAACTTATTAATCTTCGATAAAGTAAGAGATCATTGTCATTTCACAGGCAAATACAGAGGTGCTGCCCATTCATTTTGTAATCTTAATTTTCGAGTTCCTAAATTCATTCCAATTTTTTTTCACAATTTATCAGGTTACGATTGCCATTTATTTATACGTGAACTAAGCACTATTCCGGGGCATATTAAAGTTATTCCTAAAAGCAAAGAAAACTATATTTCATTTACCAAATTTATCCAACTCTCAGAACAAGACTTTGTCGCGATACGTTTTGTAGATTCTTTTAAATTTTTAGGAACAAGCTTAGAAAAATTAGCTAAAACTCTTAATAAACACGATTTTATTCATTTACGTGATAACTGTATGAGTGAAGATCAGTTTTCATTGTTGTGTAGGAAAGGTATATATCCATACGAATATATGTCTTCGTGGGATGTCTACAAAGAAAGAAGTCTACCAGATATAGATAAATTTTATAGTAGTCTCACGAATGAGTCTATTAGCTTAAGTGATTATGAACATGCAGTCAATGTTTGGAAAACGTTTGAAATAAAAAATTTAGGAGAATACACTGACTTGTATGTCAAAACTGATGTTCTATTACTAGCTGATATATTTCAAAAGTTCCGCAAAACATGTAAACAAAATTATGATTTAGATCCTGCTTTCTATGTTACAGCACCTAGTCTTAGTTTCGATGCGATGCTTTTAAAGACAAGAGTAAAATTAGAATTATTATCTGACTTGGAAATAATCCGCATGATCCAACAGGGCATTCGTGGAGGTATTTGTTTATGTTCCAAAAGATATTCTCGGTGTAATAATAAATATGAACCCAATTTCGATTCGACAAAACCTAATAATTATTTAATATACTTGGATTGCAACAATCTGTACGGTTATGCTATGTGTAGTTATTTGCCATATGCTGATTTTAAATTACTTGATGAAAATCAATTTAACCAACTTAATATAATGAGCATTCCCAACAATAATGACTATGGTTATATTCTAGAAGTAGATCTTGAATATCCTGAAAGTTTACATAACTTACATAATGACCTTCCATTTTGTGCACAAAATTTTATACTACCTGGCTCTAAACATAAAAAATTAATTCCTAATTTATATGACAAATATAATTACGTAATTCACTATGTACATTTAAAAGTTTGTCTTGATCATGGATTAAAGCTCAAAAAAATTCATAAGGTATTAGCATTTAAACAAAGTCCATATTTAAAACAATATATTGATTTGAATACAAAATTAAGACAAAACTCAGTTTCTCTTTTCGAACAAGACTTTTTCAAGCTTTTAAATAATAGCATTTTTGGGAAAACGTTGGAAGATACTGAACGCAGAGTTGACGTAAAACTTGTTAGTACCTGGCGTGACGATCGTAACACTACGAAAAAACATTATTCTGCAGAACAATTGATAGCCCGGCCCAACTTCCATAGTTCAGCCGTGTTTGACGAAAATTTGGTAGCCATTCAGTTGAAACGAGATAAAGTATTTTTAAATAAACCAATATACATCGGCTTCACTGTTTTAGACCTTTCAAAAAGTCACATGTATGATTTCCATTACTCCATTATGAAAAATTTTTACAAAGAAAATTTGTCATTGTGCTACACGGACACTGACAGTTTGTTATATTCCATACAAACGGATGACTTTTATAGCGATATGAGAGATCATTTTGTTTCTTATTTTGATAGTAGTAATTATCCTCCCAAGAATCGTTTTAACATAATTCCAAAAAACAACAAAATTCCCGGTTTATTTAAAGATGAATTAGGCGGTCAAATTTTGTTAGAATTTGTAGGATTACGATCCAAACTATACAGCATTAGAACTAATGATTATGAGATAAAAAAAGCAAAGGGTGTTAAAAAGCCTGTCACGAAAGGATTAACGTTTTCTGACTATACAAACTGCCTTTCCACTGGAAAGGAACTCAGAGGTAAAAATGTTCTTTTCAAAACAATCAAACATCACATTTTTACTAGAGAACAGAATAAAGTAGCATTATCCAGAAAAGATGACAAGCGATTTATATCCAGCGATAATATTTCAACCATAGCATGGGGGCATTATTCTATTACTATATAGACTGTGAAGTGCATCAGATAGTTAAACCCATAGTTTAAACTCATTACTTATTATTGTATATTAATTTTATTTTTACAAATAAATCAAATTAATGTTCATGCTAATAATGTAACATTGTGTTTTGAAATAATTCAAAAAGATATTAGAGTAATGACTTATTTTTGTAAAAAAAAAAAATATTACAATCTAAACTTAATTTATATTGATGTTGAAAACGTGTCATTGTGTTTAAAATTGTTTAAATAAATACATTACTTTGCATTACATTTTGTCGTTTAATTTATATCCGTTTAATGTTTACCTATAAGTAATGAATGACCTACATAATGTAATTTGATAATGAAATTTTCAAAACAGTTAACACGCGTCAGATCGAATTACAATAATGTAAGTAGTGCAAAATCAAATCATTTATGTGCTGACTCTACTTATGTTGCAATTACAGAATCAGCAATTTAACTTTGCATGTAGAAACTGCGAGGTAGATCAAATGACACCAATACAATTTGTAAATCTTGCAAAAATACTTTTGTTTATACGTAAGCATAGTGCTGGTATAAAAGGTTGGCATTTAAATTTTAAATTTATATTTCATCATATCGTTGGGTGGAAAGACTGAAAAGTAATCGAAAATCATGTCGTCGCAAATGGTAAGTAATTTCTAGCTTTGAACACAATTTGTCTTGTTATTATTGTTTTTAATAAATACTAAAGTAATCAATATTAATTCCAGAATCGTCACGATCAAGAAAACTTGGACGAGCTCCAACTTTTTGACCAACAACCACCGCTATTTTATCAAGATGCCCAAGACACCCAGTGCTACGAAGATGTTTTGAGGGAACCAGAGTTTGCTTCCAAATTGCTTCGGGCACGGGCAAGAGTAACCAAGAAAAGCAACTACATCAAACATAACCACCGACGTCAACAATCATATGTAATTAAAGAAGAGCCGACAAATGGGAGGCGACTGGTCAAAATTCAAATAATAGACATATCGGAATCTAGAATGGACCACAAAAAGAAAGATGTAATATTAGCTGCTCAATATGTGATCAAAGATGACGACGATACAATAATGGATGAAACCGAAAAACTGGTAAATAATATATCCAAAAAAATGTGTGGCTATAGCTACAGTTTTTAGATTATTATATGGACATCCATAAAATTGTCGTAAAACTGTAGCTATAACATATTGTGTTGTGATTGTGTTACAGATTTCATCTTTAAACCATTATTGAATCATCGTCGATATGTTTCTTTTGGTTCTTACATCAAATTCTCAAGTGGATTTATTTACTTTGACATTTTGTCTAAGTGAAAACCACAGAGAGACATCATATCATTGTTCTTATTATCTTCTAATTCTATTATGTACGATTGTACGTATTCACGAAAATGTGTTAGTATAAATAGCTTTTTAACAAACTGTGTGTTGTTTTAGATGACGTTTTTAATAAATAAAAAATATTAAAATTGATGTTTCATTCTGAGAAATTGGATTGGTACAAATAAAAGTATAGATATTATTTAAATGTATTTATTATCATTACATTAAATTATTGTCTAAGCACCATTTTTTTATACACAACGCATTTTTTAATGCACAATGTTTTTTATGAGAAAAACAGTTGAAAATAAAATTATTTTTACAATACATTTCACTAAGACTATCTAGATTGGGTATACCATTATCTGTGATATCTACAATATTTCTATGACCACATAATTCCTGTACCCACTTGATTTTTTCTAGTCCTTTCACTATAATTTTTTGATCGTTTAAATATGGTTTTATGATTCGACGAAATTCTCTGTAATCGATGTAGCCCTCACTCCAACGATAGCCTCTATTTCTTTCTATCCACTTCACATGTTTTCTTTCTGTATCAGTGAGAGTGAAAAATGAGTGAGGAGGTTTTATTGAAAATACTTGTGTGTGCTCTTTTGTGGCTATTGCTAATTCCTTTACTACGAATTCATTATCTTTATTTTTAAATCCTTGCACATCTACGATAATTTTGTTGTTCATGATATTTTCTTAACAATATTACTTAAAGGTCTGTACTCAAATATACAATCGTTTAAAATCAGACAATATGCGGCTGTCTGATCTGGTATTTCCACATCTGTTTCAATTTCAATTCGCACGTCTATTGATCCTTTCAAGGATTCGTGTTGACGAGAACAGTCAATAACAAATAACGGAGCAACGTCTCTAAATTCTTTCAAAGTCATCAACGGCTCCGATCGGCGTCCGTAATAACACTGTTGAAATCGTGCATATTGCTCATATAATAAAGAAAACTTATCGTCTGAAAAACTGACATTCAGTCCTTCGTATGGAAAGTAAGTTGAGTTTAAAAAGACCCTTACATCACGAACATGACAGTGATCGAATTCTGCCATTGACATTTCAGAATTATGTTTGCGATTAGTCTGCAAAGCAACAATGACAAATCGAGGTTTTTCGATTTGTGACGAAGTTTTAATCGACCATGTATGTTTGCGAGTTTGTGGTATCAATGGATATTCATACAAATCCCAATTACGATACGTTAGTGTGATAGCTCGATCTTTTTCTAAGTGTTTCAATAAATTTAACCTTTCGCGATCGGCCACTTTAACATGTGGAACTCGCCAAACAATTTTGTTGATGATAATGTCGTCCACCACCTCTCCAGGCTTTAATTTTAAAGCGTTAAGATTTGTGTTACATCTTAATAATATCAACTCATGTTTACAGTTAATTATGATTTTCTCGTAATCTTCAGCGAAGCCCAATATTTTATTTAACGGAATTGATGTTGAAAATGATCCATCTTTAAGATTATTTGTTCCATTGACAGACCATCCCCATACTTTAGCAGATTTAGACTCATTTTCATTTAACGATAAATAAGATTTAATGGTCGTTGTAATACCGGCATTTTTCACTTTGTCTATTTCAACTCCGTTTAATTCATAGCGGATATCTTGAAATAAAAACAACGCAGGATTATTCACAAAGTTGACACTTGACACTTTTGCTTTAGTTGTTGTGTTATACACATTTACTTTGCCCTCAATATATAAAGTGCTGAGTGACGGCAACACGTACAAGTCTTGTTGGTTGATAGGTATTCGTATTTCATCATTCTTGTTAAAACTTGTTACGTATGGTTTATACGAATGATATTCAAAACTTTCTATACTGTTATCGTGGACTGCCGCTTGAGAAATATTTAAAATATTCATTTTAACAAGCCGATTAGCTTAAGGAATTCTTTGTTGCTTTTTGTCAGCTTCTTTTTCATATGGAGGGGTGCTTCTTTTCGAAGGGTTCTTTTAGAACTGAATTGGAGGCATGGTGTAAAGCTGTTTTTATTAAAGTTTATCATTTTTTTCTGAAGTGTAAATACAACTGCACTTCTTCACCACGCAAATTGATCTGTCTATTTTCTGCATCTAACAACCTTATATTGATTGCACTAATTGCATTTTGGTTAACCGGAAAATAAATTAGGTTCTTAGGTACTTCAATAATTCGATAACCAGGCGGCACATTTGGAACAAATTCATAAATTATATGACTTGCTTTCCCATTCACGAATGATCCACTGACTACATCGCATTCTATGCGTATTATGGTAGTTGATAAAATATTAACAGGATACTGAGATTCTCTATTTATGTTAGCCTTTATCGTTTCCATACCAAAACCCAAAATTTTACCCATCGAATCATTTTTGTCAAAGTAAACGTCTTTGGAACAGAAAATATTAGTTTTCAGTGTATTATTATTACAAGTCAATTTTAATTCAGTATTTTTAACATTGTTTTTTAAAAAATCACAAATATCTTGAAGTTCATATGCTCCTTCAGGAATTTCTACGACTTCATTTTTACCATAATAAAACTTATTATTTCTTTCGTCTATATTAGGGATCGAATTAAATGTAGAAAAATACAAGAGTCCGCACTCATACTCTCCACGTAATTCTAAAGTGGGTGAATAGTTTGTTATCAACGAAGCTCCTTTCCCAGTTATGGATACAGTGAAAGACATTTTTAAAATGATGAATTTTTTTATTTCGTTCTCTTTATAAATTAGTTTTCCAATAATCTCTTAAAAACTTCAAACAGAGGTGACCACAGTTCATAGAATCAAAAGTTTGATATTGCACATAATTATAGCTTATTGGCGTCTCTTTTAAATACTTGATTAGTTCTAAGGGTGGTTTTAAGTTGCCAAAACTATTGTAGTATTCAGAGTAATCATTTTGTTTAACGTAGGCTACCCAATGAGTTCCAGGATTTTCAGAACTATCCAAATTTAGTATAGCACATTCTATTTTTCTAGGTTTCAAAGGTAATGCATCTCTCATAAAAACACCACGGAAAAATGGAATATCGGACGCATGCTCTATTATATCTACATTGGTAAGAGCTCGTCTAGGTAGCCGTCTAATTAGTTTTTTGGAGGATTTAAATATAAGCCTGCTCCTTTTTTATGAGGCTTAAGATACAATCCTTTGCCAAGAGCAACTGCCTCCATCATTTTGTTATGCCGTTGAGATTCTTGATAATTTTTTTGAGCCATCTTGGAATCATTTACAGCTTTTGCGATACCTGCTGCACCTCCAGCTAAGGAGCCTAAAGCTGACAGTCCGGCAAATATTGGTATTAGAGGTAATACTCCACCACATTTAGGAATAGGAATACACCGCGGGAAACGCACTCCTTTTTTATTAGAAAATAGTTTTTTTGCTGCCGCATATGCATATTTTATAGCTGAGCTATTGTCCTTGGATTTGATTTTTTTAATTGTGATTTAATTTTATTTACTACAGACATAAATGAACGTACACCAGCTCCCGCTTTTAGTTTAGCTTTCATTGCATTTTTCACTATCCATGAGGCAACTTTTTCATTTTTGCCAGAATCTTTTGATTTCAATCTTTTTTTAGCCATATTTAAGAGTTCTAGATCAGCTTTATGTCGGACGTCCAAATCACTATTATTATAAGCAATATCGTGATACATACAAGCTTCGTCAAGTTGGTTTATACCTCGATCACCTCTCAGTAACCGTTTCTGCAGTTTTGTACCAGGGCCACAAAATTGATAACCAGGTAAATGTAACTCAAACGGCAAATTATTAATTACGCTGTTAATAATACCACTGCCTTTGCTCATTGATACTCGTAGAGTGATTGTATTATGTTAAAGTATTAGATTTATATTAAGAAATCAACGAAGTTTTGTCAACCCAACTATTCTCTTTATCACTAAGCCCTAACCATTTTACATATAATTTATTTCCCTTTCTTTTTAAAATTTTCTCGATGAGATAAATATCAGGAAACTTAGTTTTCTGTATTTCATACTCATAAAAAGATCCCAATATTCTTTGTTTATGTTTATCTTCTAAGTGATAGGTTGGTGGATTCGTTTGATTAACCTTTACAACTTTAAATATTTCGGTTGACCAATTAGGCGTGTAACCTTTGTAAAATTCACCTTTGTATTTACTAATGCGAACATAATCTCCAACATGGTACTTGGGTTTCCGGTCTTTATTACAATAATATGTTTCAATAATATTATTCTTAACAACCATCTGGTTTGATTGATTAACATCAATAGGCCTAAATTTTG
Organism: Elophila nymphaeata; assembly: GCA_955850985.1. Lineage (NCBI taxonomy): Eukaryota > Metazoa > Arthropoda > Insecta > Lepidoptera > Crambidae > Elophila > Elophila nymphaeata. The sequence continues at coordinate 19,814,920 of OY039084.1, read as the reverse complement.
TTATTCGATGAATAGTACTATTATAACTTTTTACTACGTCTTTTAAGTTTTTTTGTACCCATTGAAATTTACCACATATGCTAAACAATTTGTACAGATGACATTTTATTGTCCTTATTACTCGTTCTACAATGGATGCTTTTTTTATAGAGTAGGTAGAATAATGTTTTATATTGAACTCTTTTAATAATTGTCTAAAATTATTATTATAAAACTCACTCCCTAAATCAGTTTGCAAATGCTTAGGTTTTCGCATTGAACTGCATAATATATTTTGCATGGCATTTGTAACAGATATTTTGTTTTTTGACTTCAAGGGATTGACCCAAACATATTTTGATAAAGTGTCAATTACAACTAAAACATATTTATAACCTTTATTAATACGATGATATTTCTGAAGATCCATAAGATCAGCTTGCCACAAATCATCTAAACCTTTTATAACTGTACTTCGACGAGGGAAATTCTTTCTTGCTGCTCGGTGCAGTTCATTGACTATATCGTTTTTACTCATTTTTATTTGATTTTACTTGAATCATGCTATCTATTTCCGCTTTGGAATAGAACATAGAAATGAGACGATTTGTAGTTGTTGTTTCAAGGTTCCTTAAGTAGAGTTGGACGCGTGTATTTACGTTCTTTATTTCACTTCTGAGCTCTTGAATAGCTTTATCCATGTATGCTTTATTTACCGCTTCGTCATCTTTGTCTGGCGCAGACAGGCCTTTTAGTTTTGATGACCTCAAATCAAAGTCTCCTGACTCATTTTTTATTAGTGAATCGTCCAAAGTATTAATATATTCTGATAATCGTAATCTTTTATGCACGTGATGACCAAATTTATCTATATTCATGTTAATGTTAATGCGTTGCTTACTTTAAGTGTACTGGTTTTTTTTTCGTTGAATGATCTTTATATTTTGTTAATGATACCAGCTTCATGCAATTCTTCAATTATGGCAATAATTTCATTCTCTAAGCCTGTGTTACCTGCATCGCGTGATGCAATTAATAATTTTAAGCGTTCTACCAATTCATTAGGATCGTCCCAATAGATGTAATCAGTATCTTTCTTCACTGTTTTATTAAGTTTGATACCTTTGCCTTGTTTGATCTCCTTTCCACTATCTATATGTTTTCTAGAAAATTGGAATAATGGTTTTATGACACTCATATATTTAAATCCTTTGTTGCATTTAATTGGTTTGGTTGGATCACAATCACGTCTGTGAGCGTTAGTATCTAATAATAGTGATTTATAATTGTTTAAATCAACATCGGTGATTACATCTAAGTTTGGTTTCTTTTTAAACAATAGTTCTTTTAATCCAATTGTTTTTTTAAAAACACGATTTCCTATTTTGAGAGTATGTCCATCATCATAAACCATGGTTTTACCGAGCCAAAGTTTTCCGCGTTCTTTTCTTATTCCAAAAGGTATGTCATCAATCATGGCTTCAGATGAAACAGACCATGACAAAGATTGAGGAGATTGTAAGGATTGAAATGAACTGTCGCTAATGTTGTGCTCACCAGAAGTTTGTTTCACGAGAGTTTGGTTTTGACTATCGTAATCAGCGTCATCTTGTTCACTTACAGCTTCATTGAAATCCTCACTAGAGGAACACGAAGTATCGGTTTTATTTTCCTTTATTTTTTTAAAAACATATGTATACTCGGGTTCTTCTTCATTTTTTTCATCATTTTTTTGTGCTAACAATTTTAAGGGATCGACTATCGGCTTAAATATTGTATCTAAAGTTGAATTTTTCATATTTTCAGCTTCTTTTATCATATCAACCTTTCTTTTTATAGCTGCAGCAGATTTTACAATTTGTTCTTTGAGATCCGTTTCCATTTTAGTTACTATTCTAATCGGAGTCACCAATGGGAATGGTTTATTATTAACATTACAAGCATTTAAGTATCGATCCGCTATTCGTCTACCACTATAAATGTATCAAATGCTTTTCTGTAACATCCATTATTTCGTTCACAGTCTTTGTTTATAACTAAATAACTATATGGTTTATTCCATATAGTTGAACACATCTCTCGAAATTTAGACCATGACATATCAGGCCCCACATGCTCATCATAGACGTGTTTCAAATTTATGTCATCTTGCTTAAATAAAATAATTAGATTTGAATTGTCCCTTACTAGTTGTTTGGGTATTTTAGTATAAGTCTGATTAATATAAAAGCAATCAACATTCTTATGACGTCCCATGGCAAAATAATCTCGGATATTGTTTTGATTTTCACAGGCTACATCATCAAATATAATAATTGAATTCGGCAAAGCTTCATGTGGACTTAAAATCTCACTATTATGGTTATATTTATTAAATTGTGTATCTGTAACTAAGTCAAGTACCTTCTCTAAATACACATATTTAGGTTGATATAACGACTTTGAATAAACATAAAGATTACGAAATCGTAAACCATCTTTGTGTAACAATAAACTAATAACTAAGTTGGTCTTTCCACAATTTGACGGTCCACATACAATACACCGTATAGAATTAGGTAATAAATTGCCATGTCTCCTTGGCTCATTTGATGATGCGGGACATACACAGTCTAACTTTAGTGACTGTTTTTGTTTAACAAATTTCATAATAGTGTTTTAAAAACTTCAACTTGACTGCATTGTTTCGAAGGTTACAACAAAATGATCTTATATTTCATCGTAAAACATTTAAATAAGCTTCGCGATATAAATTCATTTGTGGTGTAGGTCTTGTCTAGGGGTCTGGATTAAATCAATATCGACTGACTTTCATAATAATAAATTGGGAAGTTTGGCTCACATCGTTTCATCCGACGGCGCACGAAGTGCGACGTAGCGAGCTTGCGAGCGGTGAGGATGAAATGATGTGAGCCAGACTTCCCAATTTATTTACTACTCAGGTAGAGGTCCGAGCCCCTCTAGGCTCATCTGACCACTGCCTGATATCCTCCAAAGTGCCGCAGGCCAAGCTTCCGCAACCGGCGGTTGCTAAACGCCGGCTCTGGCATTATGGGTCTGCAGATTGGGATGGTATGCGCGACTACTTTGCGTCTATCCCTTGGAAGCAACGCTGCTTCAGTGACAACGACACTTCAGCTTGCGCCGCTGCCATTACTGAGGAGATTGTATTGGGTATGGAATACTACATTCCACATTCCGATCTCATCAGTAAGGGCAGGCGTAACCTCTGGTTCAACCGCGATTGTGCTGATGCTGTTTCACAGAAACAGGCAGCGTATCGCGCTTGGATGGGTCGGGCTCTTAAAGCTCCTGATGTCGAGTCACTGAAAGCAGCGTACAACAAGGCTTCCAAGTCCTGTAAGAAGGCTTACATAAGAGCGGATGCCCAGCGCGTCGCACGCATTGGCCAAGAATTGGTGACGCATCCTACGGGCTCCCGTAGCTACTGGCGTCTGGCCAAAGCCGTACAGAGTAATTTCTGTCAGCCCTCGCTGCCACCCCTGAGATGTCCTGATGGGTCTCTAGCTCACAAGCCGCAGGAGAAAGCCGATCTTCTGGCAAGACTCTTTGCGGCTAATTCCCAAGTCGTTGATCGCAATGCACTGCCATCTTCACTACCTCACTGTGGCTCCACGATGCCTGAGGTTAAAATTAGGCAGAGTGAAGTTCGTGCGCAACTGCAATCACTCGACGTCCGGAAAGCAAGTGGCCCTGATGGCATCCCTGGGGTTGTTCTTAAAAAATGTGCAGCGGAGTTGTCTCCCGTACTTACGCGCCTGTACCAGCTCTCATACTCTACTGGACATGTGCCGGGGACTTGGAGAGAGGCTAATGTGCAGCCTGTACCCAAAAAAGGGGACCGCTCAGATCCGGCCAACTACCGGCCAATAGCAATCACCTCAGTACTATGCAAAGTTATGGAAAGGATCCTTAACAACCACCTGATCCGTTACCTAGAAGATCACTCACTGATCCACGATCGACAGTACGGCTTTAGGCCGAAACGATCGACGGGTGACCTTCTAGCGTACTTGACGCATGTCTGGGGTGAAGCTATAGACAACCGTGGCGAGTCACTGGCTGTCAGCCTTGACATCGCCAAAGCTTTTGACAGGGTCTGGCACAAAAGTCTTCTCTCCAAGCTTCCGACGTATGGTCTGCCTGCTCAGCTCTGTACCTGGGTAGCGGGCTTCCTGCATGAGCGAAGAATTCGTGTCCTTTCCGATGGATGCAGTTCGCGGTTCATGTCAGTGAATGCCGGTGTTCCCCAAGGATCCGTTTTATCCCCTACACTGTTTCTTCTGCATATCAATGATATGATTCCTCTCGGGAACATCCATTGCTATGCAGACGACAGTACAGTGCATGCGGGCTATTTCGGACACGCAAGGGCTGGGCGAGCAGAAACCGTGGAGAGTCGTGAGAATCTTGTCATTGAGCTCAACCGAGAGCTCGACTTTGTTTCAAAATGGGGTTCAGCAAATCTGGTTGAGTTCAATGCCAAGAAAACTCAGGTGTGCGCGTTTACGGCTAAAACGTCGCCATTCCTTTCCCTTCCCTCTCTCCAGGGCACAACACTAACGCTACAGAGTAGTATCACCTTGCTCGGTATGGAGGTTCGCTGTGACTTGAATCCGAAGGACTACATCGAAAGCGTGATAAAAACAGCTTCACGAAAACTTGGAGTCCTGAACAAGGTGCGGCGTTTTTTCACGCCAAATCAACTGTGCTTGCTTTACAAGACGCAAGTACGGTCCTGCGTGGAGTATTGCTCGCACCTGTGGGATGGCTCTGCAAAGTACTTACTCGATGCTTTGGATAGGTTGCAGCGTCGCGCGGCCCGCATCATCGGCGACGGAGAGGTGACCAAACACCTTGAGCCTCTCCAATTGCGTCGCAATGTTGCGTCATTGAGCGCCTTCTACCGTCTGTACCACGGCGAGTGCTCTGAGGAGATTTTTTCCCTAATCCCACCATCTCCTTTCCTTCTAAGGACTACGCGTGCTGGCCTACGTTGTCACCGACAAACTGTGGCTACCATTCCAACGCGTACTAAGAAATTTGGCAACTCGTTTCTTTGTCGCACAATCAAGAAATGGAATTCACTGCCAGCACATGTGTTCCCTCCTTCCTACAATCCTGGGTCATTCAAACGAGACGTGAAGAAGCACCTTGCAGGTCGGCAAGGCGAAGGTGGCTAGCGCGGCGGTTTATCTTTCGCACCAGCTATCTTCGCATGTGGACTCCATTTCTGCTTAACATCAGGTGGAATGGAGTGATTTGCTTGACTTTTTATATAAAAAAAAAAAAAAAAAAACATATTGTTTTTGTCCTTTTCATTCATAAAATAATTAACATCTTCATCATTAATTTATATGTATTGTATACATATGTATCCAGAATTGTTTATGTTATAATAATAAAAATCGAGACGTCCACATTTTTTCTAGTTTCAAAAATCTCGCCATAAATTATTAATATTAAAACAAAGCAATACAAAATGTACATTGTGTGTACATAAATGTACATGCGGATTTCTCTAGCTTTAAATATTGTAAGAGCATTAGTTTCATTTAAAAATTCAACTGCTAAAAAATAAAAGCCACAATATCAAATAAAAATCACAGATCTGTGTTCCCTGTTTAAGCAACACGAGTTGATAGGAAATGACCTGTCTTATCTTGATATCCCAAATTTACGGGTTCCTATCTGCCACCTATTAATTTTAGCGCTAAATCTTAATTTTGATAAGATGCGTAATTTACTGAGCAGTTATATTGTAATGGTATAATATTAATATTATCTCTTACTTATAATAATAGATTAAATAAGAATAATATTTACAAACTAGCGCTCTGCCTGTGACTTCGTCCGCGTGGAGATTTTTAAAACAAATACAGCTCATAGTCTTCCTTTAAATCGTGTGACGGTATTCTATTGCATAAACTTAATCGTAATCAGCGTATATTTTGTCGTAATCCCATTGCAATATAGAATAATAAATTAATCATTTCATCACACATAGACAATTATATGTATAAGATCAATTATAGTATCATTAATTGAACTTGAAACTGAACCTTTTATATGCCCCTTTTCAGACCAACTACAGAAAAATATATCTGATTTTTTTTTGTTGCTAATATGAATTCGACATATTTGACTGTTACTTCACTCACAGAACGCTGAATGTGAATATTTCATACTTAATGTTTTTTATACTATGCTAACCTCAAAATGAAAATAGGTCGGAGTGATCATTTTTTATATAAAACATCGCTGCTATGTTACTGGAAATAACTTATCTGCCCTGAATCTAGCTTTGAAAGCTAAAAAGTACACCAAGTCATATTTAAAACAAAATTGTTCAGTTCTTTCAACTAGTCGAAACAGCATCGGATATTGCTTTTGGGATCGTTTTGGAACAGCTATTAGTAGTTTGCATACGATTAAATTACGATTTCAGTTTCTATATTGTTGAAGAAAGTGTGTTTTTGGCAATTCTCTGCCCCATAGAAAAGCTTTAAACCCATGAAACATGGACGTGGGCCAAAGTATCTACCCTGGGGAACACCAAAGCACGCATTCTATATTATTATTATATTACGCGACGGACTGGCTTTAAAGCTACACCTAACCCGAGAATTAAGTTTCTTTTCGGTTATACAGGGATTTGTTTAGACAGGAACAGATTGGATTGGATTTTCTTAGGCAATGTAACTTTTGCTCATTTTCTGAGAAAGTAGGTTATTTTGCGTTAACATATTCCTTTGCGGTTACGGAGTTTCGTAAGAAAATATTATTTTGCGTTGTTTTGGCGCTTTAATACTAGAAGGTACTGAACGAGAATACTTACTCAATGAATTTGTAAGATTGGATAATGTTTCGAATAAAAAATATAATATATTTACACAAAATATACTTAAAAACATAAAGTATCACTCGAAATATACTTAAAAACATAAAGAATCACTCGAAATCCGAAAAATCTGGAATTTTTCGGATTTCGAATGAACATCAATATGATCATAATTTAGAGTGATATCCATGACATTAATGATTTAGTTTAGTTTAATTATTTCACGAGCCTGTTAAGATTATCATTAATCACATAAAAATATAAATTTCAGAAACTGTATTGTATTATTATGTATTCGCAAAACATGCAAAACGGATTTAAGCAAAACATGTATTATAAATCTTCGCCAGCAGATTAATTGGTGTAGCTGAAGTAAAAATAATTCAACGCTACTGTGAGGTTAAGTGAAAAGTGGAGTTCATATAGGACAGCTTGCGTGAAACTTACTGCCCAAGCCGCGTCCCCCGCCTACCCACAAAGTGCCTCTTCACGCCTCGTTTGAAGGATCTCATATATTAAGTGGTGGGAACACATGTGTTGAAAGAAGATTGTATGTTTAGGAATTTTCCTTAGTTACTCGTGGAATCACGCACACTTGAAGTAAACACATTTTGCTATACAAAATAATTGAAATGTTAGATAATTGACCAGAAATTATCAGTAGGGTAAATAAAGCTTAGAAAGATGCGAAGATTGCACCTAATATTCGAGATATTCGTGGAGCAAACGAGACACTGAGGCTTGTGACTGTGCGTTCACATATGAGAGGTATTCCTCCCAGATTACACAAATTACGTATGCTCTGAAATGATTAATTAAAATCACTTCCTGCTTTGCAAAATGGCTAAGGATTATTATTGTAAATTAAATCAATTTAAATTAGTTTAGAGTATAAGGTAGACATTAATTTAACTCTAAAATTATAAACGATTTAAAATTATAAAATTATTTGTATCACACACCTACTATCATTTACGTGAATTGAAAAATTTTAAATTGAGAATACCTAATAATTATGTTCCAATACGATAGGTCGCGGGAAGCCGGTGCATGCGGGCAGCGCAGGAATCGACAGGTTTGGATTCTTGGGGAGGCCTATGTCTAGCAGTGTACGTCTCTCGGCTGAAATTATGATCATGATGGTGAAGATAGTCTTAGTAACTTACGCAGAAAAACAATTTTGATTATTTCGCAAAATATGCTCAAATTAAAAAAGAGCTTAACAAACATATCGCAAAGAGGTTAAGATAGCTTCTGAACTTTCAAGGTTCCATACTAGGGATATAATTTCCATTCGACAGAAGATAATAGTCAAATTTGACTAGGTTTATTTTCATGATGAGTGTTTCTGATGCTTAATAACCCTCTTTGAATTTAATTAAGTAGTCATAATTTACTACACATAAAACACTTATTGCAAATTTCACCTTTGTTAATATTTTTAATTTGATTAAGATAGCCCTTAAGTTACAGGTCTACTAAACCTAGTTTAGGTACCATTATTTTGTAATTTATTTTAATTTAAGGTCTTCATTGTCAATATTAGAAGCAATGGTAAACAATAAAGTTTTATTTATTTATTACTTCTAACCCTAGTACCCTTTCCTAACCTGTAGATCTCTGACATCGTTACTTACCAACAGAAACACAACGCAACAAAAATGTGTAGTGTCTTTCACGTTTAGAAAAGAGAAAGTTTATGATCACTGCCAGTGTAATGCTTGACCATGCCAAATATTGCTCATTGCAATATATTTTTTAATTCCAGACCTAAAAGTGAGAACATTAGAATTCAAAATATTCTAATAATAAAGATGGAAAATATCATCAGCTTTCACTATCTCAAATCTTAAATGTGAATATAAATTCCTTCCCACATATCCCGAACTATTAAATTTAACGCTCATATCCAAATAAACTTTGACAGACAACCTGTTAAAGAACGACAGTTAAAACGACATTTAACGTTCAACTATCCTAAGTTTGTTTCTCAAACTACCCAAGTTATTGGAACTTGTTAGAAGAAGATGAACACTAAAAGGGAAGGTATAGCGGTAATCAAAACCTCATTACGGTAAACTTATTGGCGTTTGACAGAGACTTGACTGGAGTAAAACCGTAATGCGATTCCTGAGAGCCCAGACAAGTGGCAAACGATACAAATCGTTTTCACGAATAACAACGCCAAACATTCGACTCGAACGGTCGCCATAGTTTTTTCTCAGTTATCCGTTAGTTTCATACATTATATCCCTTTCTGTTACACATTCGATGCAATCGATTGGCCACTCCAATTCTTAATTTGAAGCAGATAGTAAAGTAATTTTTCCAATAAAACTTAATCGCTTGGCCACTCCAATTCTTAATTTGAAGCAGATAGTAAAGTAATTTTTCTAATAAAACTTTAATCTGAAAAGTTCGATGCAATCGATTGGCCACTCCAGTTCTTAATTTGAAGCAGATAGTAAAGTAATTTTTCCAATAAAACTTTAATCTGAAAAGCGTCGTGAAACTCGCTTCTACATTCGGCCCAAAAGCGTCGTGTAACCAGTTTCTGCCCTTGGCCGAAAAACGTCGTAAAACTGATTCTACCTTCGGTGGAAAAGTTTCGTGTAATTTTGTATGTATTTTAAATGAAATAAAGGAGATAATAATAATATATTTCGACGCTCACACCAATTATTTAGCCCAAAGTAAGTATCATTAAGAACTTGTGTTATGAATACTAGATAACGGACATATACAAAATAATAATTTTAGATATTTTTATAAATTAACTTAAATAAATTATAAACAACCATGACTCGCAAATAAATGTTTGTGTGACGAATAAGTCACTACCAGGATTTGAACCCGGACTGCTTGATGTATAGGCACCTAAAAAACCATAACCACCTTAAGTATCCATATGTATGTATTGCTTTATTTGTTATATATATTTATATGTATAATTATATAGTATATTATTGTATGTATGTATGTGTTTAGGTATATTTTATTGGAATTATTAGATATTTATTTATTATTTGATATTTATTTTTACTATGTTAACTATTTATTTGGTTTTATAAATGTGTTTAATTAATGGTTACACCATCGACCCCAGTTTTTGTCTTTTTATTTCATTCCATCCAAAGGTTGCCTGGAAGAAATCGCTTTTTAGTGATAAGGCCGCCCATAACTTAGTAATAGGTGTTTTTTTTTCTGTATTATTTTTCTTGGTGTACAATAAAGTTTATTCATTCATTCACCTATACTGCCCACTCCACCACGACGGCGTCTTCAATTATCAGATATTACAGTAACGGTCTACCACATATGGTTTATCGGCATATTTGTCATTCTTCGACAGCAAAAAACCATTAATTATGAAGGAAGTATGAAAGCCGGATAATATTATTATCGAAAATCCGAAAGATACTTAAGGAATACAAGACTATCTGGGACTTAATGGGCAAACCATGTTGCGGGTAAATGGTCTACAAAAGCTCAAATTTCGGAAGAAGTTGTGTTATATCTATCGATAGCATCGGCAGATAAATTAAAGATACCACAAATTTCGGAAGAAGTTGTGTTATATCTAACGACTAGCCCGCGACTTCGCCCGCGTAGAATAGTTACTTCGGGCAGCATTTAAATTTTCTTATTATGTCTTCTAACCCAAGCGCCATATACCGATTTTCATGGTCTTACTTTAAAAACTTACGGGTTCCATACAAACTTCCATCCCTTATTTTACCCCCTTACGGATTTAATTTTCAAAAATCATGAAATACATCATTTTTAATTTCTAACTAAGTAGCTTTTTTATCGATTTAGCTTAAAAACTGACGGATTTCCATACAAACTTTTCACTCCCTTTTCACCACCTTAGAGGGTGAATTTCCTAAAATCCTTTCTGAGTGCACCCCTAGACCTCATAAGGAACCTACGTGCCAAATTTGGAATCTCTAGACCCAGCGGTTTGGGCTGTGCGTTGATATGTCAGTCAGTCCTGCCACTGAGCACTCCTGCACTGCACACACAGAGAAGATGTGCTTGTATCAGATATGTCACATATCTACAACACTGTCATAGCACCCCTGTTCGCGGGAATAAATGAAAATCACAAGGTGCGAGGTCAGGCTATACGGCGGGTGACCCAGTAATTTTACGTACGTAAACATGCGTTTACGTATGTTTACGTACTATATTAACTATATTCAATTATGCAATTGAATATAGTTTTGTAATGATTTTGATCTTGTGACTTATTCAATACAGAGCCAGCCAGTCAGTGATACATGGCTTAACATAATTCTGGGTATACCGATTTTTTGAGATATTGTATTTTAATCAGTAGGGGTAAGCCACCACGAAAATATCGAAAATGTATGAAAAATGGAAATAGAAATGTTATATATACATACTAGAATACATAATGATGAACGACCAATGAATTGAGTTGTATGAAATTATCCTTAAAAGATCCAACATCTTTAAACGGCACCAACCCTGTGGTCTAAGCTACCTAGAATATTTACGTAAGCGACAACGATGTAAATTAAATTTATTTTCGCCGTTCACAGTATTGCATAAAATCTGATGCAATCTTATTTATTCGTAAAAGCTACAAAGTAGCGCGCTTATCACATTGAATGATTTTTTAATGTTAATGAAAACTGAAAGACGCCTGTCTGTCGCTCAATTAATTCTTAATGAGATGCCCCATTAAATCTAAGTCAACTAAATTAGTAATAACAGTCTCCATGGTGCATCTGTGCCATTACAATCCTCACCGCTCAATACTCACTTTTATCGCCTATTCGTTAGGGTTCGGAATAGAAATTCCGACGTTTGTATGTAAATTGCGCTTGAGAGGGAATGGAGTTATATCCGCAGTCTACTTTTTGCGTCTTACGTTATTGACTTAAAGTTCAATGTTGAGTGAAGCTTATGGCGTTTTTTCCAGATGGATATTCACGAATGCAGAGAAAAATAGGCCATCTGAGTCTAGTCATAAAATGCGATAAGCCGTGAATGCTACTCGATCTTATGTTTCCTCCCTTTTGTGGCATCTTCTTATGATTCAAATGCGTTTTGTGATAGAAATTCTGATTTAAGTTTATGCTTGCCCTCGAACACCTCAAATATTTTATTTTATCCATTCTTTTTCCTTAAATTAATAGTGTAAGGTTTAGATTTTAAATTAAGTATCATTAATAACTTGTGTTATGGATACTAGATAACGTATTTTAATATACATAATAAATTAATGTTTTTTATAAATAAACTTAAATAGATACATAAGCAACCATGACTTGTCAACAAATGTCCGTGTTCATCACACAAATATTGGCCACTACCAGGATTCGAACCCGGACCGCTTGATGTGCAGGCAGCGTTACTGACCACTCCACCACAACGGCGTCAAACCATTGAACTGGGCCGAACAAGATCTGCCTGTACTGTCATCGTTCGATCCTAAAATTGAAATGACTCGGCATATTACGGCTCATTCATAAAACACCGCAATTTCGCCTTTTCGCATTTTCTAAAAATGGTAGTGGTCAGGAGTGATCAGTGGATTCAGGGTCATGTTTTTATGACCAAACGGAATGGACTGTTTGTGGGAGAGTCTCATGTCTAATGCAGGTGCATAAGTAACCTACCGATCACACAGATATGTATGTAAGTTCAGGCTATCGGCCCTGTGGGCTATGGGCAAATGGACTGTATAAAATATATGGGCGAAATTAATATTAAAATGAAAAGAAAAGGTGGTAGTCAAGGCAAACAGCAAACTTAATAATCCTCTTTAAAACATACGAAAAACATCCATCAAAAATATAAAATCCATAAACAAAGGTAAAAAAGGTGTGCTATCCGGCACAGGCCCAGTTCAACGATTCGCCTACGACATAATTGCGGCGTTTCAATTATGTCGGGGCATGTCATCATCTGGCTAATTATACGATCGGATGACGACACATACGTCTACTGACAGTCATAGAATACCCACGTTCTTCAAATAAAATTTCTTACTCACCACAGAAACACTATCGTCGAAACACTCTGTGCCTCGGCATAAGCAAAGAGCTACCAATTACCACAAATGTAGGTACTTTTCTGTGCCCAATAAACTTTTATTCATTCATTCAACACAAATGTTTCCGATTCGCCTTTGTAGTACTCACATCGTTTCCTTACTCGCCAATATCCTGTTCTAAGAAGCGGCATCGATAAAAATCGAGTTACAAAGTCAACTTCTGCAGCAACTTACTCGTATTTCGTGACAGGTAACCTTATCGGAACACATAATCGAATAAGTTTACGCCCCAAACCAAACTAGCGGGCGTACATGTGAAAATTTAGTGCGGAAACATTTCTTTATGCTTTTGTGTTGATCATAAATTACTTCAACAGGTAGTGCGGCCACGAAATACGCGTATCTGCTAATCAAAATATTATTTAGTATACTGCATACAGGCAATGCTGCAGGATCCGCGATATCACTAAACTTGTATTGTTATGATGTGTGGGGTCCAAGAAATAAGGCTACGAGGTACGTCATCATTTATTTATGTAAATCGGCGAAATAAGGCACTAAAACTAAAGTAGGCTTATAAAATAAGGTACAATGAGTGCCTTGAGATATGTAAATTATTAAATGTATTATGGAATATATTTATATAATTGAGAGAGAGTCCACCAATCCTCATTGGGCAAGCGTGGTCAACTACTGCCTAAACCACCTTCGATGTCAAGGAGAGACATTGTTTCCCAGCAGAGGGTCGAATTATGACGAAGATGATTTATGAGAGAACAGTCTCTGTTCACGGTCAGCAATAGAATGGATTCCATGAGCAGGAAAACGAATCAAACGCCAAAGTATGAAGTAGTGCCTTTTTATACGTGCCGGCAACCGGATAGCCGGTGCCGGGTACCCGGCGTAAAATATACTCAAATTATACCATCATTTTGGGCACAACTGCGCGGAATAGGGATCTTGTGCTTAGATTGAACCATGTCCGTAGATTTCTGAACCACGAGGTGTCTTTCAATACAATTCAATCTTTCTGTGGCTCTTGGAATTTCCAACTTGAATGACCATTTCAGACCTTACCCTATCGCTGTCAAATCTTCCCAGCGTTCTATTTTATCTTTTCCCTTGAAACTGACAATGTGCCCAATGGAACTCTGGCAACCTTGCTCACCAACAAAAACACAACACCATAAAAATTGTGTTATTTGCATTTGGTCTTCTGTAAGGTGGAGGTACTACTCCAGTTCGGGCTGCTCCAAATTCGAGCGGCTAGACAGATGTACCCTGCCTCGACTAAAACTATGTAACACTGGCTTCTGCCCGCGACTTCTTCTGCGCAGGATTAGTATAAACTACAGCCTATATGTTATTCTTATGTAGGAGCTATATTATTATAAAGTTCCATTAAAATCCATTCAGTAGTTTTTGCGTGATAGAGTATCAAAACACACATCCAGACATCCATCCATACAAAACTTTCGCATTTATAATATTAGTATGATTGTTACGTTTCAAAAAATAAAGTGATAAATTATCACTCTTTTTCTTAGCTCCAAAAAAGTCTATTTTACATGAACTATCACACTTTTTGCTTTCATTATTGGCAAAAGTGCACCATTCGCCATCCGCTGGTTTAGAGGCCATATTAATTCATAGCTGGATGACGACGCTAGTACGTTTGTTATTATGAAGAGTCCTTTAGAAGAAAGCAATATTTATAACAAGTACTTAATATCGTTGTGGGCGAGAGCGATATTGATATGACTTAAAATAACGCAATGTTTTGATAGTGACAGATTACTTGCGGCTATTGATCCATCATTAAGATCACGTGGTACTGAAATTTATTCCACATTCATTCGAAATGTATTGCAGAAAAACCTACTGATATAAGGAAAAGAGGCAGAAAGAATATTACCGAAAATGAATAAACACTTCAGTTTTTATGGCTGATGAAAAGCCCACGCTGTAGACTCTTAAAGATTAATGCCCTCATTTATAAACGCTCAATAAACCTATCATAGTTATTACACTATTAAACCACACTCTATCTTCTTTATTCTGAATACGACTGACAGGGACTAAACATTCATAAGCCTGTAAAAATTTCACTCACTTTTATGAATACCGAACTTGAAGCGATAGTAATGGTTTTAGAATAGCTTAAAACGGGTCAGATAAACCATACAAAGTGAGGAACTCGAAATCTTTCCGATCGTCATTTAATTTTCCAATATTGCGACAAAATTGAAGAGGCTCGAGGTGGTAGATCAACTCTTTAAAGCCGATGGAACGGGTCGCGCTACACTAAAACCTATCCAAAGCATCGGCCAGGGCTTGGCGGAACCATATAGAGGTGTGAGCAATAACGCAAGACAGTACTTGTCTTATAGCTTGTCTTATAGACTGTTGGTTCAAATTTAAATTCAAATTATTTATAGCATGTCACATTACAAAAATATATGGTGGTACATTTATAAGGTATACATGTGACGCCCTGCAAGGGCATGGCAATTAATTCAGGGCTAGGTATAAATTACTTACTAACCTTATAAAATTTACATTTTTAACAAATTTATTATAAGCTATGAACAGTAGGTACAATTCTAAAATTAATTTTATAATTATTAGAAATTAAATGAATTTTATATTGTGCAAATTAAAAAATAAATAAATTTATATATTCATCATATATTATCAATTAAATCTCTCTAGGTTTTCAGAGTTGTTCTTCTCTATATCGCCGATGATACGAGTCGCCCGACTCTTTAAAGCATACTCGAGTTATCGTGCTAACGCGCAGACACCCAGCCACATAGACACGCAGACACACACACAGATATAATTCCAAAAACCGTATTTTTGGACTCAGGGAGGTCCAAAACGTGTAAAGCCGTCAAAATCTCGAGGTCGAATTTTTTGAAGATTACAAGACTTCCTCTATACTTCCTACTTACGTTTCCGAGAAAGTAAAAAAAAACTTTTAATGTTCACTCTGACATTACGATTGTTAGAAATACTGTGACCATGTGTTATCTCAAAGGAAAATAAAGATAATAAAAATCGAGAGAAATTCAGTCAAAACTGCGCAGTAGTATTATCCATTACAGACTTTAGTACCCACACGATAAAAGCCATTCAAAAACCTTCTCGTTCAGAACTTTAGCACTAGGTCTTGTTCAGCGACCATTGTTGCTGAGCTTACACAAACATAAACAACCAATAAAATCAGCCTGTTTCATCGACAGTGGCCGAAGAAATAAATTTTCGTGACGTCATAAGAGTCTATAAAATTTTTATGGCTACTACATAAAAAGATAATTAAACATTGATACTCCTGACCGTATGTTTGTTTTTGCATGGACCAATTTATAACTTCACGTTACTGGGGTTAAAAATAGGGACCGCATCCGATATTTGTACACAATGAGTATTTGAAATGGCTGTTTTTAACTTACAGAAATTTTAAAAGTATTTTTATTTAGTATGCCATATTACGAGGCCGGCAGAGTAGAACAGCATCACCCCTTTTATTCCAATGGGTGTCGTAGAAGGCGACTGATGGATCAGCAAAGGGGTATTGATCACCTTATACTCTGTCCACCATTCCGCATTGGCACGGTAATGTTATCTATATGCTATGTGCAATATGCAAATTTGCCGCCAGTAAGCTAATTAATTTGAAATTCGATACCTTAGTTCCATCGAGCGTATGCCTAGTTCACAATCATATTAATTACTGTTGCAACTTTATTGTGCTCTACTATCTTTCTCATTACATCAGCTTTTTTCCCTTTATTGAGAACAATTAAATTTGCTGGGAACGTTTTCTCTGTGTACGTACATAATAAATAAAATTTGGACCAAATTTGCCGGCCCCTAAAATCTAGCGTCCTAGGCTCCAGCCAAATCTAATTGAGATGACAATTGTTAAAAGATGTTTATGTTACAGGGCATATCATCTTAGTCCCCAGGAGGGCAACGCACTTGCAGTGTTATGTGATTTGCCCTTAATACCTATTGTGAGTGCCAGTGACTATATGCGACAGTAATCACTTAACACCCGCGCAGGCCGCAAGATTGTTTGCCATCTCGTAGTATAAAAAAATATTCGTACTACAAACTGGTTTTTTAAATTAATAAACTCTTCTAGCTCTTCATACCATGTCTTCATAAAGAATACATCAATGTCATATAGACTTTTTGATACCAGACGACAGATACCAAAAACCGCCAAATCTAATATAAATAAATGATCGAAGTAAAAAGTGGTAATAGTTCATGGAAAAGTATGTAAACCAAACTTCAATTTCCTGAAGTGCATAAAATACATCCAAGTAGCACCAGCTACATCTTAGCTTCATAAATATCCACTGACCTGAGTATCTCTATGTATGCTGTATGTAGACCAGCAGCAGGGCTCCACCTGGTTGGAGTCCAGCCCCCAGAACTCCAGCTCCTCCTCAAAGAGTGGGCCGCACACATTTGTTGGGTAGTGGAGTTTGCCGGTCCTAAGAAAGAAAAAAATATTATACTACAAACCTATATCTTCAAAAATACTCCATTGTTCTACGAGTTAATAGAGATTGTAAATAATACTATAATTTGTTTTCGAACCGTATAGTATACTAAATTAATTTGTTTTAAACATAAATTCATTATTCATTTCTTAAGGATATAATAGGTAATTTTCCACTCCATCTATATTTTTGCCATTTTTAAATAATACCTTTAATATCATAACGTATTTCCACGCTCAAACTAATTATCTTGCGCAAATTAAAAGATTTATTTTATCTGATGGGTTTTTATCAGTTTGTATCGTCATACACTGGCTAACGAACTTTTTAATTTTCACAAAGCAATTCTTCATTCATTTTATATCATCGGTCAATACGAAACTTCAAACATAACTCAAGCAGCAATGTTTATAATTAAATTGCTGCCACACAAGCGACGCTGCTTAGATTTAATCCATTTAGCGTTAATAACCAAATTACAACTTCCTGGTACAGTAGCAGGCTTTGTTTCTGAAGGAACTTCGTTGCGCATGAAACTTCAAAGACGAAAAGTCGAAAATAACAAGAGATA
Source organism: Elophila nymphaeata (assembly GCA_955850985.1). NCBI lineage: Eukaryota > Metazoa > Arthropoda > Insecta > Lepidoptera > Crambidae > Elophila > Elophila nymphaeata. The sequence continues at coordinate 19,796,963 of OY039084.1, read as the reverse complement.
GATAAATATTAAAGTAGATGAAACTTTTGTTAAGTTACTGACGCAAAGTCAACGGTTCTTGTTAAGATTCGTATACAATATACATGAAAGAGTAGTTCTCTCGAATGTAAACAGCAAGAAAATAAACTTTCATCTTACATTATACTACATCAAGAGCGCCGTATACAAACAGCCATACGTCGTGTTTTCTTCTCCAGGTCTGTATTTATTACGGCTTAATTAGTTATCCAGTTAACTAAATGAACATGTACAAGACGCAAAACATGTCGTACCCACTCTTGTGAATATTGGAAGCTCTACACTGGAAGTTGTCGATGAATTTGTTTCCTAGGACAAACAATCCAACTTGATAAATCTAACTTCAACCGACGCTACGTCTTCCAGTACGTGGCCTCCATATTTCAATCCGATTTTTCTAAATGACTGTCCTTTATTTTACCCATAAATATTATTCCAGATTTAATACAAAAACAGACAGAACAATCTAAACCAATAAACGTGGTTTGTGTACACAGCTACTGTGCGGAACATTTGGTGAAACAGCCAAAATAATAAATGGATGGGATACGTAATGTGTAACAATAAGGGGCGATATGAGTAATTGTTTACTGTCTTTTCCTCGGGAAAATATAGAAGCCGAATGCTAAGATAACAATGATTTTACGAGATCTTTTTGCTACAACAATAATATAAAATAAAAAGGGCTCGTAAGATATTATTGATAGGAAACCTAGAGAAATATATTGACGATTGTCGGACGACGAGTTGTCGGTAATTCCTGCTCACCAAGCGGTCCGAGTTCGAATACTGGTAGGAACAAATGCTTTTGGATGTTCTCGAATGTTTGTTTATGAGTTCTTCATCTTCTCTTTCTTACCATGCTCCTACGATGCACACATTGGTTAATTTCTTAGGTCTCGTCCTATTAAAATCATTGCCAATCTATAAACGTCAGTTATTATAAAACTATGGTTAAAACCACGTTAGAACATAAAATTTACAGCAAGTGAAAGGCTATTGACATAATTAATTGCGTTAAGTTAAATTACTTAAAAGTATATTAAAGATTATTGACATTATTATCTACGATATCTTATTTAACTGAAAAAGTCACGACGTTGTATGTCTTGTTCTTCCATTCTTGTCTATCAGCTGCTACCTTATCATGTACTCCTCTCTCTTTCTTATCATTTCTTATACAATCCGTCTATGTCTCCCGCGGTTTTCTCCTTCCCCTCTATTTCTCAGCAAGTCCATCATTCTACTAGTAACATGCGTTACATTCCTTTTCACAGCGTGTCCTTAACAAGCTAATCGATTCTTTTGTTTATGCACGAGTTATAGTTCATCATCATCATCATCATCAGCCTTTATAATTCGACCCACTGCTGGGTCACTAGGCCTCTCCTTGTCACCGAAAGAGGTTTAGGCAGTAGTCCACCACGCTTGCCCAATGCGGATTGGTAGATGGAGTATAAGGTTACCCCGTTGCTGATCCATTAGTCGCCTTCTACAACACCCTTTGGAGGATATTTTGCTCGTTTTAGTTTAGGTTCGGGCTTATTTATTTATTTATTGATAATAACAACTTTTTTGAATACCCCAGGATGGCAACGCAATTAAGTGATTTACCCTTAATATTGCAAGTGTCTATAGGCGACACACCAGGTGGGCCGCAAGTTTGTTTGCTATCTCATAGTATAAAAAAAAACCACCTGGCTAGCTGATACCACAGTCTATATAAATTCTAGCAGTCAGCCAATGGGCATCTAGACAAGGCAATCGTGAGAGGAACGCGGAACGAGAGGGGAGCGGTGGCGACCCCGAACTGCCATACACTCGTTTGGTAGACGCTGATCCACTCTGTCTACTACTCGCTGTCTAGAGAAAAGCGGTATGTTACCATAATCCATATCAACCTTTACGTTGATTAGAGGATTCTATAAAACCTGTAAAATAGATTTTAAAACTTTCAGAACATTTTGTAAGAGGTACGTTGTTGCAACATACCTCATACATACCATAAAATATTTCTTTAAAATGTTACTTAAAAACCGTATTAAGGAACGGAACGCATAGTAACGTGATTATGTTTTCAAATGGTAACATTTCACACAAAATCTCTAAGTAATTCGATTAGTGGTGAGATAAGACATTCGAATAAAAATCTCGAATTCTAGATTATTTCGAAGGAAACGAGAATTGCTCCCCTGGATAGAGAATGCGAAGCAAGCATTCCCGCAGCGCTTACCTAGCCTTCACCATCATAATGCCTCACCAGTATCTGTGCTTATATTTATTATATTATACTCCGTATATACTACAAATAGCGTCAACAGCAGCGTTGCATTCCAACAGTTATTTACATTCCGCCACATGTTTGAGGGTTCCGGGTAAGGCCCCCTTTTACCTTCATCATTTATCATCAGATGAGAGTACAGCTAGCCAAAACATTCCCGACTTACCAAAAGAAAGTTTTATCCTAATACTTTCTTTAACCCTAATCCGAGTCACGTAATAGAAATAAAATCTACTTTACACCTGAAAGAAATAGCGCAGTGTTCAACAATAAACCAAATAGTACTTTAAGAGCCTCTAAACAAATCACTGCCTACCCTCACGATATCTTGGATCGCAGTGATTACGACTTGCCCGTAACTTACGGTAGTTTTTACATTATTAAGTAACCTCTTTAAGTCTTTTGGGGTAACGAGATAACTAACAGCTTTCTAAGTTCCGGTAAGGGTCTAAATAGCGGAAGAGAGCGGATATGAAGTGGAAAGTTTTCTATCAGGAATCTATCAAGCAGAAGTCAAACGGTCAAGCGGTCAGTTTTACGTTCTTGTACGTTATACCTATAGCGTTACTTAGACAACAGATCGACCTGAACATTCGAGTTCCCACGCTTCTTGCTGTCGTCAAAGAACATGGTGCCAGTAAGGGCACGTTCAGACCCGCGGTGATCACGCACAGGACTTGCAAACGTATTGTGCCCGCATTACAACTGTCTGCTATGCGCAAACCCCCTTAATCAATAATCAAATCCAGCCACAATTCGTTTTTAATTGTCTCTCTGTAGAGATCTACCTACCGAGCGGGGACCAAAGAATTAACAGCGCAAGCATCGCGCACGCCTCCTACACGAACTATAGAACTAGTGACGGCCAAGTTCGGTCACTGAAACCTAATGGCTTCTATTGTCACAACGTGAGCACGTACAACAAAAAAGATTCAACTAAGTTAAAAAAGTAATGATTGCATGCTATATGTATATGCAATGGAAGAAAGTGACACTAGCAGAAACGCGGGTGATACGCGTATGCTGGGTGGTTGCTGGTTGCAGTGCGTGTTTGGGTTGGGCACGAGACAGGTGCATAGCATGTGCAAGGCATTTGTCTCAAATGATATGCAACAAATTTCAAAGCGTTATTCGTTAGTTAGTTATTCGCGCCAAACTGGTCAGCAAGGCGCCTAACTTTTTTTTATTAAAAGATAAATCAAATGACTCCATTCCACCTGACGATAAGCAGAAGTGGAGTCCAAATACGAAGATAGCTAGTGTGAGAGATAAACCGCCACGGTACCCACCCTCACCTTGCCGACCTGCAAGGTGCTTCTTCACGCCTCTTTTGAATGACCCAGGATTGTAGGAAGGTGGGAGCACGTGTGCTTGCAGTGAATGATACCTTAAACTAGTACGCTTCATTTGTATGAAGACGTGCGTACTATCCTCTTTATAAATGGATTACGACGAACATCAACAAATATTCATCCATGGCGCTTAAATAACACGCTTTCATACAAAAAACGACTTTTTTCTCTTTCCTTTGTACTCAGACTTGACTTCGTGTAAAACAAAACATTTCGAAATACTGCAGCGAATATTTAATCGGATTTGGGCCTGAATAATATATTCGTCGAATGGAAATCTATAATCGAATGATCTTCGTCCAGATAGAGGAATCGATTATTCATTTCGTGCCATTCATTTCGACTCCGTTGAGTGCGCTAACGGTCAAACTCGTTAACAAAAGAAAACTTGAATCTTCGGAAATAAATTACAACACAATAACGGTGGAAGTTTCTACCAAGCCAAGTTGGTATTCGATGCATTGGTTTCGATTTAATTAGTTATACAGCTGTAGCTTTCGACACTTGCTACACCACATTTAATAATTTATGCTTAATTACACTGAACATTTTTTTATTTTTTTTTTAAATAATAATAAATGTGTTATTTCACAACAAAAATTGTTCCAATTACATACAATTATATATTAATATAGCTAACATAATAAATATATTGATTATAAGGAACCAAACACCATTATGGCAGCCACTCTAAGTTCTGTGATGGCAGCGGTCTCTGCAGACTCTACGTCTGCATCGCAACTTCCAATAAGTACTATATGGTTACATACCGGCAGGTACGGCGTGCCATTCGCCATCCGAGTACCGACCGCGCACTTGGTTGCTTAACTTTCGTGATCGTTACTAAGAAAGAACGACTACGACGGCATCGACATCCTACCAACCATTTAACATAAAAAATATATACAGAGTCTACCAATCCGCATTGAGCAAGTGTGGTGGAGTACTGCGTAAAACTCCTTCAAACTCCTTTAACGAGATTATGGCACATCACTCGCAACTCAGCCAGGTGATGGCAATTTCCAAACACCGCATCCGTCCGCATTTTCGATGGCATTCTTAAAGAAATATGTTGTAAATTTTTCTCTATTAAACGTATCTCATACAATGTTTTATAAACAAAAATTTTGCTCGAAATAGGTAACAAATTCTAACCAAGTCAATCCACTTATTATTTTACAAGGAAAAAGAACTCCGGTTTCGAAAATTCGTTCAGTTTATGGAAATAAGATTCGATTATTCCTGAGCGGGAATCGTTTGAGCAGCTGATAATTGACGAATGATAACTTTGAAAGGTTTTTAACATATTCAAACGTTGCTTGCTTCCTGATTTGACAATCGATTTGGCTGTGAACGAGAGTGGTGTAGAATGAATAATAATTTTGGTAAAGTTAAAGCTTGAGTTAAGTATACACTTTTTCTTATTCATTCTTATTTGAAGAACTTTTTCCCTAATCTTACTTCTCCCTTCTTTAAGGACTACGCGTGTTGACTTACGTATAACTGCGTTTTTGAACAACGAAAATGATGAAAAAATCCAAACAGTTGGTTATAAAAATTCAGTTTGAAAATGGAGTAAAGCCAAATAAAAAAATGGTACTGTCACGTTTCTAAAACCGTCTTCCGATATATTAGGTTGGGGAAAAAGTCTTTTCGCATTATAGTATGTATAAACTTGTAATAAAATCTCTTTGGCTATACTATTTGTATCTGGCTGGTTTTGGTATCATTGAAAGTTTAAATTTTAAAGAACATAATTCCAAATTCAAATTAGGAAAATGTGTGATTTTCATTTGTTTTTCGTACCGCCAAGATGAGTGAATGTAATGAAGAAATTCGATACATTTTAAAATTTTACTACAAAAAAGGTAAAAATGCAACGCAAGCCGCGAAATAAATTGCGATGTTTATGGACCTAGTGCAGTGTCTGTGAGAGTAGCACAAATTTGGTTTAAGCGTTTTCAATCCGGAAATTTTGATGTCAAAGATGCACGTCGCTCTGGTCGCCCTATTACAGATAAAATGGATGCCATTTTTGAAAAAGTGGAGCAAGATCGGCATGTCAGTAGTTACGACGTAGCTGAAGAACTGGGAATTGACCACAAAACAGCTTTGGCGCATTTGAAAAAAACTGGGTACACAAAAAAGCTCGACATTTGGGTACCTGCCGAGCTCACTGAAAGAAACCTAATGAACCGTGTACTCATTTGTGATTCTTTATTACGACGTAATGAAACCGAACCATTTTTGAAGAAGCTGATAACTGGTGATGAAAAGTGGATCACGTGCGACAAGAACGTGCGAAAAAGGTCGTGGTCAAAGGCCGGTCAGGCTTCACAGACTGTGGCGAAACCCGGGTTAACTCGCAACAAGGTGATGCTGTGTGTGTGGTGGGATTGGAAGGGCATTATTCATTATGAGCTGTTACCACCAGGCAGGACCATCGATTCTGAACTCTACTGCGAACAACTGATGAGATTAAAGCAAGAAGATGAGAGAAAGCGGCCGGAATTAATCAACAGAAGGGGTGTGGTTTTTCATCATGATAACGCTAGACCTCACACATCTTTAGCCACTCAGCAAAAATTAAGAGAGTTTGGCTGGGAGGTGTTAATGCATCCGCCGTATAGTCCTGACCTTGCACCTTCCGATTTCCACCTGTTTCGGTCTCTTCAGAATTCTTTAGGCAGTGTCAGGTTAACATCACGAGAGGACTGCCAAAACCACTTGTCGCGGTATTTTGACCAGAAGTCCCAAAATTTCTATAGCAATGGGATCATGTCCCTACCTACAAGATGGCAAAAAGTTATCGAACAAAATGGTACCTACATACTTTAGTTAAATGTAAATAAACTATATTAAAAAATGTTTTGAATTTTCTTAAAAAATGCGAAGAAACTTTTTCCCCAACCTATTACTTTCGTTCATTTTTAATAATTTTTATTACATCCATACAAAACAAAGCATCACATAAATTGAACCCACGCTGACCACGCTGGTAGTCGACGTGTCGTGTTCCTGCTGCTTCCTGCTTCTGCTTACCGCCGAAGCTAAGTCCCTGTTTCACTTTCTCGTAACGTAGTATATAGAGGAAGTCTTGTAATCATCAAAAAATTTGACCTCGAGTATTTGACGGATTTACACGTTTTAGACCTCACTGAGTCCAAAAATATTTATTTTGGAATTATGTCTGTGTGTGTCTGTGCGTTAGCATGATAACTCGAGCATGCTTTAACTTATTGCAACCAAATTTAACATACGTGTATGACATCAAAATATAAGGTTTCTATCAAATTTTGAGCCGTCGATCACGAAAGTTAAGCAACCAAGTGCGCGGTCGGTACTTGGATGGGTGATCAAAATTTAACACGCATGTATGACATCAAAATATAAGGTTTCTATCAACCTTTGAGTCGTTTCCGGTATACGAGAAAGTCAAGGGGAGACCACTCCCAATTTTTTTCTTCCCGATTGGGGAACCACCGAGCTAGGACCTATTACCCACGCCCTGGAGCAAATAAATAGTGTTAAAGTTAACCACCCTTTTATTTCTCTCTTTTCTGCACATTTGGCCGTGCTGCCCACGGCCAGAGCGTGGCAGTACCTATTACGCATTGCTAACGCGCTGAATGAATAAGGATTTACATTTTATATTTATACGCAGCATAGTGGGAGCACGCGCGTAGCAAAAAACGGTAAACGTCTGCGTTGAAAAACACCGTATGCACAAGCCCTAAAGTAACCGGTTTTCATTGGTCGTTCGTTATGTCCTATCGAGGCACACCATTTAAAATAACATGAATAGCTCTAACGTACTGTTCACAGCTGGCTGGGTAAATACAACCGGGAGAGGGTAAGTTTGGGATGGCCTACGATATCACAACGCTAAATTACTGTAATATTAACCAGTTTATATCCCGGCTGATGTTGCAGATGTATGTAATTGGGAAGTTTTAAAGTAGGGACTCGTAGAAACGAGCGCTGTTCACCTGAGTGAACTACGGAAAATTATTCATGCCCCTAGTAGTGTTAGGTTTCGTTATTTTTTAAGTCATTGTTACGTTTTATTCAAATATATTTTTATTTATATTGCAATGACATAATTGAAATCATAATGTGAATATGGCAACACTAAAATGTTTCTAATTGGCTAAACGATATGGCGGGAAAAATGCGTCACTCAACGATTGGCCGACGACAGCAATGTCACCTGATTTCGTGAGCCAATCAGAGAGCTCGGTTTTCCCGCCATAGCGTTCGAAATTTAAAGTGCGGAAGGCACGGTAAGGGGCATTCGATTTGGAGCCGCCGTCTAGAGCGGACGTGTCCTGCAGTGTAAAATAGTTATTTAAAGTTACCTTCTAAGTGTAAAAGTGTTATTCGTTACGAACAAGTTTATAAGAATAAATGTGTAATGAAGAGGATCTGGAGTGTTTTATTACATTTCAGAAGTGGGATCGCTCACAACCAAAACGTAAGTACACGTTGAAATTTTATTAATACTTGGTTTGGTTTGGTACCTGATCTTGTTCCTTAACAATATCTTTGTGATTGAAAGCGCTTACTCTTGTAATCGTTATAAATTTCAATCGTAGATAAGTCTTAGTAATATTCCTTTGCGGGTATTTCGCAATTAACGCATATATTTCCAAGCATTTAAACATTTTTTTTTATTTGGTTGATACAAATTTCAATAAACGTTGAAATATAAGCGTTTGTATTTATACCATAGCATTAAAATATAAAGAACATATCTTCATTTAAGCATATTATTCCGGTACTTCGATAGAAATTCAAATCACTTTTTACAAACCACCTATCGAACAACATGTATTGTGTAGAATATTTTTAAAACACATATGGCTTACTTTGTTTTCTTTCTGTGATGACGGTAAGGTAACTAATGAAAGGCACACTCTTTGTGGGAGGTATTTATAATAAGCGTGACCAAAAAAAACACATAAGATAAAATATAACTTTATATTTTGTAGGTGTTTTTTTTGTTGTACGGTGTAGCTCATCTTTAAATGTTGCAACTTAATTTTGGAGCAATGAAATTGCTAATAGAGGGACTTCTTTTCAATTTATAATGCTCCCGTTGAAAATTACTTTTACTTATTGTATTCTAATATCCTTGTTTTTGGTGCGAGTTTTCAGAGAAGCCGCATAGACTGAGCTGGGAGCAGCGCGGCTGGGAGCCACGCAGCCACGAGCGGCACAGCCAGGAACAGCGCAGCCACGAGCGGCACAGCCGGGACCAGCGCAGCCGCCAGCGGCACAGCCGGGACCAGCGCAGCCGCCAGCAGCTAAGCTAGGAGCAACGCAGCCGGTAGCAGCTCAGCCGGGAGCAACGTGGCCGCGAGCAGCACAGCCAGGAACAGCGCAGTCGCGAGCAGCGCAGCCAGGAGCAACGCAGCCAGGAGCAGCACAGCCAAGAGCAGCGCAGCCGCAAGCAGCGCGGCCAGGAGAAGCGCAGCCGCAAGCAGCGCAGCCAGGAGCAGCGTGCACCAGGATGTCATTCGGCGGCCTGAGCAACGAGACCAGTGCGGGGACATCCCAGCGCGGCTGCGAGCCACGGATGAAAAGCTCACGTAGCCCATTTATTTATTTTTTGATAAGTACAGATTGAAAAAGTGTTTCAAAAATGACGGGTAGAGTACAAGTGATGTCCCGCTAGCGCACAGCAAACATGAGGGGTCCTCTCACTTATAAATTCAAATTTATTTATTTAATGAAGTTAAACTTTAAATAATATTCAAATGCAATCCACATGCATTATCATCATTAGAGTAACTAATTTTCATTCATTACTATATTTTAATTTGTGTCAAAAGCACATTCGTTTGATATTATTAAAAACTTGAAGAATGATTTGGTATACCGTACCATCTGTGAACCAAAGCGTACCGCAATCATTGCAGAAAATTCATCATAAACATAAATATATTACCAAACCTTGACCTTGCTGCTATAAACCAGCGGATGATTGTGTTTAAAAGAGTGCACCTTGGTATAGGTATGGGGATGAACAAACTACTACTCATGTTGCTATGCAAAAATTGCAGTGTCTGGCCAATAGGTGATTCGAAAGTTTCAATACTTGGCATATTTGAGTGGCAGTACTATAATAAAATTACGTTAATGCATTTGGTGGCGCAGGCGCAGAATGGTTCAATTCGCAGAATGTCCAATTTTCATAGTAACTTGATCAATGAGTAAAATCTGTTTTATTTTGTCACATTTCTTTTGATACAACATAAATTATAAAAACATAAAAAGTTAAGTTGTGGTCCGCTGTTAGTAATTTTAAGTAGCACCACCATCCAAAAGTCTTTAGAGTGTTAGAAGGTAACAAAATCAATCAAAATTCTACTGTATATCATGTAGTAACAATTGAGGTCTTGCATTTAGTTAGTACAGACATATGAGCCATATAAGGGCATAACAACATGAACTTAATAACTAATTATTGAAACAAATTACGATTAATTCATTGATATATCAATCACAAATTTTAATTAAATACAAGATTTTTAAAAACAAAAAAATCAACATATAAGTACATTGTTTGAAATTATCCTTACTTATTAAATAGTAGATGTATGTTTATGATTATGTAGTGTATACGTGTAATAGATTATATCTATCGTTGCACTAATTTTGTAGAATTAGTTTACCCCAGCTTATCTTCAGCATGTTTAGAAACCTTGTGATAGAGGTAGCTGCTTTATCTCATATGTAACACTCAAACGACTTTGCTTGAATAAAGGAGTAAATTAACCCACCTATTAGCAGTGGCAGTCGACTAAGGTATCAGCTATTTAAAATAATGATAATAAATTTTGAATAATTGTCACGCAGTGACTATAATCTGGAATAGAAGAGTTTGTTATTATCTTTTAGCGATTTCAACGACAAATCGGCAACCTGTAACTATTTTGGGGTACTGTATGACCCATACTGTGTAATAAATGTTACCTAAAGCTCTGCTCAACCCTTTATGGTATGGTGAGTATGATTATATGGATATGTAGCAATGTTCGCTATCATGTGTGCGAATTTTGGTTTCCTATATAAATCTAACTCGGTATATCAGCAATCTAATATAAATAGGTCGTTATCGATGGCCCAGATCCATTGATTTAAAGATCAAAAAGTGAGGATCGTTCCGCAACCAATTATTTATCCTCATATACTTAAAAAGTCTATATCAGCCATTAGTGAATGCAATAGAAGTTTATAATATTGAGTTTTTAAAGTTTTCACATATTTCAGTTATATCGAGCTTCACTTCCTAAAGATTCTTGTACAAGTATTTTTAAAGCAAATACAGGAAATATAGATTTGATTCTGATTGGTTCCGGTAACTACTGGAAGTTTAAAAAAAAAAAATAACTATCCAATCGAAGTTTTGCAACACTATACCTAATTAATTGATCGTTCAATAATTAACAATAATGACGGGCTACCGATATACACAAGTTCAAATCATCAGTTTAGTTCTGTGGCCAGCCCAGAACCATAATATTAGTAACTGTCATAACATTGAATTTGCAGAAGAAAAAATGAGGACTAGGTACTTATCAAGATAAAAACTATCCTATCTCTCAAGTTAGTTTAGGAGTTCATTCCGGAAAAACAATTATATTATAATAGATGTAAAGTAACATAATTTTTAAATGGAAAAATTAAATTAAAGATTTAGTATTAGAATATATCCGTGGGGTGGGGACCTGGTGATTTGAAATACAGGTTAATCCCACATCAAACACCAGCTCCTCACATACATAATGTGTTAATATTTTAAACTGTACCAATGTTTTCTATGTGAGGAGAAATAAATAAATTAATATTATTATTAAAGTACGTAAAAGAAACTCCACAATGGTCATCAATGATAATCGGCGTTTATGCAATATTTATGAAGGACTACATAAGCTTTCTGACTTGCACTGTTACGTAAACTCTTTTGTGGTCTAAAGAATTAAGAAAAAGCGTTGAAAGTACAGTGTCAATATTAGGCTTGTAATTCTATCCCTAAACAACTATTTACATTGATGTCATTACTACACAGTATCCACTGTATTATGCATAGATTAATAGAAATACTGTATAAGTCTGTATATATCGTTGGTATATTTTCAGTATGGAATATTAATTGATCTAATATGCATGTATGATATGATATAGTAAGTGTTGTTATTTTCACCTTTTAGCGCGGCCTTCAAATTGTGTTAATTATGGGACATCATTTTAAAATATTTTCGCAAGACATTATTGGATATAAATACAATAATAACGTAGTGTAACCGTATGTATGCCTTGGTGAAGTGGAATAAATAATTAATAACGTAGAATAGATATCAGTTTGCTGTTGACTTCTAGTAAATATAAACATAATCGCTAACCTTCACTTACATAATTATTACTCTCCATAGTAGCATTAGAGTATCGATTTGCAGCAAATTTTATAACTTTATTTTTCGATAATAAAATCCATCTATGGCTTCGTATTTAATAGGAATAACGAAGACTGTTCTGAAACTGTTGTAGATGAAGAAAGTGAATTAAATGTTCTGTTTACTTGGGTTATTGTCATTCGTATTAACATGCTAGTAATATTATTTCAGTTGCACTCGAGAACGAGATTTTGTAGAGAATGATGTGGATACATAGAGGTCACAATGGTTAAGTGTTACCTATTAGGAAGAATATAAATGGTGGACTTAAGAGCGGGCATAAACCAAGAAAAATATCAGAATTCACCCGCGCGTTTCACCCTTCCCCTCTTGCACATCGCAGTTCGCAGCCGCAAGGTGGCACTCGCTTCATGATTTTTCTTTTTTGTGATCGCACATAGTATACGCGAAATAACTAGATAAAATTGGCTAAGCACGAGTCGGACTATCTATCCATTACCTATACTTTGATATGTGGATTTTTAATACTTTTCGCTGATGGTAAATAAAATATAATAAATTCAAATTCAAATAATTTATTCATTGTGTGTGTTTACAAAGATATGAGGTAGGTACTTACAAGTAAAATATAGCTCAACACATGAACCCTGCAAGGTTATAACAAAGTATATAAATAAAGTTTTATTTACATCAATTATATTTTTTTTTATAAAATCATGCTAATCGCTCAGAATAATTACCAGGTATGCACATTCTTCAAAAAAAATAATTATTGGTAATTAAATCATTTATTCATAAAATATAATGTTACTTTCGGTTTTGATTATGTTAATGTCAATCTTATGTGGCATGCTCAAACCAAGTGGCATGCTATATCACATTCTTGTTATTTATATACTTGTGGATCAGGATGAAGGTCGGGCTACTGTGCTTACGCTACTCGATTTTTCGCGCGCGTTCGATAGTTTGAACATACCGCTACTTTTGTCGAAGTTGTCATTCTATGGTCTTGATCCCCATGCACTACGCTTCTTTGATAGCTATCTAAGTGGTAGGCGTCAATCTGTTAGACTCCGAAGGGAGGATGGCTCATTTCTGATCTCGCAACCGAGATCGATTAATCGTGGCGTTCCCCAGGGCTCCATACTGGGACCTTTGTTGTTCATCATTTATAGTGCGGATCTTCCATCGGTGATTGAACATTGCAGGTTTCATTGTTATGCTGACGATGTACAATTGTATATATCAGCAAGTCCTGACAAAATATCTGATGCCCTACGCAAAGTAGGTAAAGACCTGAATACCATAGCTTCTTGGTCAAACAATAATTCACTCGTTTTGAATCCTACAAAGTCTAAGTTTATGGTCTTAGGTACAAAAAAACAGACTGAAAAAATCAATGGATGTAATCCTAAGCTTCAAATACTAGGTTCTAATATTGAACGTGTAAGTGAAACCAGAAATCTTGGAATACTTTTTGATGATGCCCTGCGCTTTGAGGGTCATGTATTGGGCCTAGTTAGGAATTGCTTCTATAGATTGAAAATCATCTACAAAATACGCAATTACCTCTCTGAAAAATCGCGAATCATGTTATGCGAGTCTCTGGTTCTGTCTGTGCTAAACTATGGCGATTTAGTGTATGGTCCCCGATTGCTCTCTAGTACTCAAAGGATGATCCAGCGAGTACAAAATGCTTGTGCACGCTATTGCTTTAACATCCCACCCCGAACTCATGTGTCACCATATTTAAATAAAGCATCGATACTGAATATGATTTCACGCAGACGCCTACATCTAGCAGTCCTTATGTTTGATCTAATGAAATTTAAAAAACCTGAATATCTTTATAACAAGTTAAAATTTCGAACCTTCCACAGTTTATATGGATCGGGAGTAAGTAGATCAACTCGACCGTTGCTAGGGAATCACATACACCGGACTAGGACCTTCACTGGTAGTTTCCGTCATCAAGCGACTAAGTGCTGGAACGATATACCCCCTCCAATAAGGCAAGTAAATTCTAAATTTACATTTAAAAAATTGGTTAAATTAGCATTATTGGATCTGCAAGCTCTAGGTATGCACAGAATTGGTCGTCTTGATGGTGGTATATCTGTTTAGTGGTCTGTAACTATAATAATAATAATTTTTCATAGATACAAAAGTTTTTTTTTTTCCAATGATGTTATTATTTCTATATTATTTATTTTTAAATGAGTGTTTTTAATTAATTAAAAATATATATATACCTATTAATTACAAATATATCTTTGACATTATACTTTCTATTTATACTAATTTTAATTAAATTATTACTTATACCCATTGAAAATTATACTTTTAACATTTTTTGCAATTTTATAATTACCGAATTATTTAATTTAGTTACTAGTATAGTATTATATTATCTGTGATTTTAGTCAATTAAAACACGGCCAGTTTTTGTTTCCGCGTCCTCGCACCTGTCACCTGGGCAGAAGCTGAAAATCAGTGTTTTGCCTTTTTTTTGGCAAATACATCACTGAGCTTTAGCCTGTTTGCATCGCTGCGACACACAATTTATGTAAAAATGTTTTTATTTGAAATTGTATTGTAGGTCTGTATTTGATTTTTATAGATCATTTGTTAATTTTTAAGTTTTAATGTGTGTGTATGATGATGCAAATAAATTGTCTATCTATCTATCTATCTATCATTTATGACAAGAGTTGACAAGATACCACTTTGGATTGTCCAAGCTAAGACAATGTTCGTAAAATTGGCCATTATTCTTTATTACATTTTTCTGTGGATTTTTATCAAAATCAGTGTATTTTAACATATAAGATCTTTGGTTACATAAAAAAATATTTACATTTTATGACAGGTACATTTTTTTTGTATTATACATGCATGGAAATTTTGCAGTAAAGATCTGGTGGTCAAAGTAAAAAGTTCCTCATTCTGGACTAAAATACAATATATTGTGGGCATAGTCGCTACACATTCACGAAGTCTCATCAATGATTCCATCATCAGCTCACCTGAAAAACCTAAAAGAATACAACTATCAGTATTTAGGTACCTCTAATACTTAAATTATCATTAACCAACTCCTAATAGTTAAGGAGTTTTACCATACATCATCAGCTCATCAACACGAGATGACAACCAGACGCAAATACTAGAATAGCTTTATAAAAAATATGAATAACCCTCTCTTTCTGTTCTTTTCCGAGGGTTGCCCTCGATTTCTCTACCTTCTCATCATCAGATCCTGGCTTGGTGAGAACGGGACTACCTCAGGAGTATACATACACTATCGAATAAAAAAAGAAATTTGAGAAACGGTCCACAAATGGCAGAGATATCGGTGAACAGATATTTACCTTCCATCATCAGCTCATAAACATGAAATGATGACTACCCGGTGCAAATAATAGAATAGGTTTAGGAAAAATATGAAAAACGTTATATATGCGTATAAAATTTGAGGGTTGCCCTCGATTTCCCTGGCTTCCCATCATCAGATCCTGACTTGGTGACAATGGGACCTCAGGAGTATACACTATCGAATAAAAAAAGAATTTTGAAAATCGGTCCACAAATGACAGAGATATCGGTGTACGGGTCACCATCAAAAGTAGATGAACACTGTAGTACCTTGTCATAATAATATTTCATACATAATTGTAGCAACTATTACTGCACAAACGCTGGCGTTGCTATGACATGGTACTAAAGTGATCATCTACTTCTGAAACTGACTGTACGTGTACATACATAAAAAAATACATACAGACGAATATCTCCTCCTTTTTGGTAGTTGGTTAAAAAATACTTTACACACACCACACAATTGAAACTTTGCACCAATTCATGAGTAGTCAAAAGCATCTATTTTTTTGCGTTTACTGCTACCCGCGCCGACATTGTTACATTGTGCCGTGAGCTAAAACGTCAAATTGCGATATTTTTTGGTTAAACTCAAACTACTTATATAATATAATAAAAGCAATGTACATACCTCCGACAATTATTCATGAGTTGGATTTTTAAATTTCTAAGCTCTTTCTTAGAGTGTTTTCGCATTTTATTTTTATTTCCCATATTTTTGTCGAAGTATTTTCTCGAGCCGGTGGCGGAACACAGAAACACAGCCCACTCGTCTCAACGGAGCAGTCAAGACTGATTGATGAAACAAAACATGCCCGTTACCACGGGTGAAGCGCGATAGACTGATGCGTTTTGCGCGGAATAAGAACGTAATAAGCGACAAATTGGTTTTATGAAAATAAGTCGTAAAGTATTCATTATTTTTTAAAATCCCTAGTAGGGCTGCTTTGTAATATAGTTTTATATTATGTATTAAAATATTGACGCAGTAATATGCATAGCATTGAAAATAAACTGATTTAAGCTGGAAATTACAGGTAAGTTCGTGATATTTTTCCATGCTTAAAAATATTTCATTATATGTTTTTTCCCAGACTAAAATCTCTCAAATATAATGTAATATCTATTTAAAAAAAATGGGGTGGCTTGTGGTCTATTTTGGGGTGTAAAAATCAAATCAATGATTGGTAATTTTGCTTTATACCCCCTCTTAAGTCGGCTATGAATATGATAAGATAAAATTTACTTGTCTCTAAACTTAGTCTAAATAAACAAAATCTAAGTTAATTACAAAAATATAGTGATGCAGAAAATAATAATGAATTAATGCTAAGTATAAGAACTACATAATAAAAATTGAGGTCGAAGAGTTCTTAATTAATTTGTTCTAAAATTGAAGAGGCCCTAATACTTATTTTTGTCAAATGCTTTAAGGAAGTAATGGTTATAAAATTTATTAGTATATATTTATAGGTATTTATTGCATTTCACAAAAGTCTGTGAAAGATAGTGGTCACAATGGTTAGTGTGAAATTAAATTTATGATTCCATATTAGTCAAGAGAACTGTTAATATAATAAGAGGTCATAAAATGATATAATGACAGTTATAAAATGACATTGTTTCAGATGAGAATAAAATACTTTACTTATGACATCGAATTAACAGTTTATTATGTGTAGAATGGTATCTATTGTTACAGAACAAGCACGCGAGAATCGATCGGTTCGCAGCTTGATCTAACAAGTGTAAAAACAAGCTTTTCGGCTGCCTAATGAGTGTAAATCGATTGGCTCGTGCAGGCGTCGAGAACAAGCACGCGAGAATCGATCGGTTCGCGGCTTGATCCAACAAGTATCAAAGCAAGCCTTTAGGCTGCCTCACGAGTATAAATCGATTGGCTCGTGCAGGCGTCGAGAACAAGCCCTTTGGCGGCCTCACGAGTATAAAATGATCGGCTCGTCTCTAGGCATCCTGATAAATCGATTGTTCAGGAGAACAAGCACGCGAGAATCGATCGGTTCGCGGCTTGATCAAAAAGTACTAAAGCAAGTCCTTCGACTGTCTCGCGAGCATAAATCGATCGGTTCGTGCAGGCGTCGCTAGGCACCCTGATTAATAGATCGTTCAGGGATTAAGTTCGTTCACTATGAAATCGATCGATAGTGAACTAATTCGAAGATATTTTACACCCGATTAATTGATCGTTCGGGCTTACGTTGTTTTGATTTTGATCTGGGATTTAGTTCGTTCACGATAGAATCGATAGGTCGTGAACTACTCTCGGATATTTTACCCGTAATAGTTCAACAATCGAAATGACGTTGATGGGGTAGAGTTGGGTAGACGCACAGTAAGCGAAAGGAAGATATTTAGTTCTACACTGTCGGACTATGTTATATTAATTCATACCTACTTCGTATTGTATTTGTATGTTGTATCGTGACAGAATTACCTTAGTTCGAAAGTTAAAAAGTTAATAATCTATGTTTTAATCCAACAAAATGTATTTTCATTATAATAGGTGTGTTTCTCAAGTAAGTGATTTTGTAAATCTTTTGAGAAAATAATAAAGATCGTATATTTTAGACCCGATTAATCGATCGTTCGGGATTATCTATATTGTTTTGATATTGGGATTTAGTTCGTTCACGATAGAATCGATCGGTCGTGAACTTACTCGCAGAAATTTTATTCATAACTAATAGTTATTCGTAATAATAATTCATTAATCGAGATGACGTTGATGGAGCCGAGTCGGGTAGACGCACAGTAAGCGAAAGCAAGATATTTAGTTCTACCCTGTCGTAGTATTTTATATTAATTCATACTTTGTATTGTATTTGCATTTTGTATGGTGACAAAATTACCTATAAAGTTAATAATCTATGCTTTAATCCAACAAAATGTATTTTCATTCTAATAAGCGTGTTGCTCAAGTAAAGTGATATTGTAAATCTCTTGAGAAAATAATAAAGATTGTAGGTATATTTTAGACTGATTAATCGATCGTTCGGGCTTACGTTGTTTTGTTTTTGAGATTTGTTCCATCATAAATAGAGTCGATTAATAGTTTAATTTTGACCTTGAGCTAGCAGATCGACTGTTAATCTCCTAATTTGTTTTAAAGTGTTTTGATCTAAAAGATCGACTGTTGACGTATTGTGTTCAAGTAAAGTGATATTGTAAATCTCTTGAGAAGATAATAAAGATTGTAGGTATATTTTAGCCTGATTAATCGATCGTTCGGGCTTACGTTGTTTTGTTTTTGAGATTTGTTCCATCATAATAAAGTCGATTAATAGTTTAATTTTGACCTTAAGCTAGCAGATCGACTGTTAATCTCCTAATTTGTTTTAAAGTGTTTTGACCTAAAAGATCGACTGTTAACGTATTGTGTTATTAAAATCCATGTGTTTAACGTTGCATTTATATAAATAGTTCAAACATAGGTAATTGACCATCTTATATCGTCTATTTACTTTATGGATATTGTTACATAGTGATTTATAAATGGTATTAAGTTAAGAGTTGTAATTTGCCAAGAGTCCGATTGTTAGGTTACCACCTGGTGCCGTGTGCAGGGTCGCACACGATGTCAGGACGGACGATTGTTAGGTTTCGTTATTTTTTAAGTCATTGTTACGTTTTATTCAAATATATATTTATTTATATTGCAATGACATAATTGAAATCATAATGTGAATATGGCAACACTAAAATGTTTCTAATTGGCTAAACGATATGGCGGGAAAAATGCGTCACTCAACGATTGGCCGACGACAGCAATGTCACCTGATTTCGTGAGCCAATCAGAGAGCTCGGTTTTCCCGCCATAGCGTTCGAAATTTAAAGTGCGGAAGGCACGGTAAGGGGCATTCGATTCGGAGCCGCCGTCTAGAGCGGACGTGTCCTGCAGTGTAAAATAGTTATTTAAAGTTACCTTCTAAGTGTAAAAGTGTTATTCGTTACCAACAAGTTTATAAGAATAAATGTGTAATGAAGAGGATCTGGAGTGTTTTATTACAGTAGTTACACCAGACAGGTCATATGTTTACATCGTGGCATTATGAAAGAATAATAGGGATGTTTTTTTAACATAATATTGAAAGGTAATTAGTATAAATAGCTTCTTGAATTTTATTAAAATTTCAATTTTTCAAGAATTTTAATTGTTGCCAAATATTAATTTTATGAACACCTATTACTACATAATTATAATAATTCCAACACGAAAGTATCAAGCTACCGTAGCTATGCAGGAGTTTGCTTAGTAATAAGAATAAAATCATCTACAATAATTGACATTTGGGTGAACTATAGCCAATAGTTATTTGTTCAACAAGTGAGCAAAGTTATTTTTGCTGCGAGTGGCGATATTAAATAGCGAGTGACTCATAAATAGACTACTGAGCGCAGTGAGTGATTTAAAGGCACGAGACAAAAAAATTTGCTCTCGTGTGAAACATACAACTTTTCACCTTTCCAACGAGAAAATAGTTAAAGGTGAGAAAAACAAGGAAATATTTTAATACATATAGTTTGTTATCTTAACAATAATTATTGAAAATTAAAAGTGAGATGAATAAAATAATTTAGATTGAACATTACAGTCCTGTTCTGAACAGACCTTGCAGCAAAAAGCTTTTTTTACTTCGAGATTTTACGAAGCAAAAGAGGTCTTTTGGTGCGGAGAGGTGAACAAAGAATTTCTCGTAGTTCCAGGTGACAACACGGATGGACCACGGGCTGTATTACTACAAAGTAGCTCAGTACGGAGTTATCTGGGTACTAGATTAATGTTTATTTACCTGCATGCTTTCTGAGCCTACAGTAATAAATTAATAATCATTAAGAGCGGGCATAAACCAAGAAAAATATCAGAATTCACCCGCGCGTTTCACCCTTCCCCTCTTGCACATCGCAGTTCGCAGCCGCAAGGTGGCACTCGCTTCATGATTTTTCTTTTTTGTGATCGCACATAGTATACGCGAAAAACTAGATAAAATTGGCTAAGCACGAGTCGGACTATCTATCCATTACCTATACTTTGATATGTGGATTTTTAATACTTTTCGCTGATGGTAAATAAAATATAATAAATTCAAATTCAAATAATTTATTCATTGTGTGTGTTTACAAAGATATGAGGTAGGTACTTACAAGTAATATATAGCTCAACACATGAACCCTGCAAGGTTATAACAAAGTATATAAATAAAGTTTTATTTACATCAATTATATTTTTTTTTTATAAAATCATGCTAATCGCTCAGAATAATTACCAGGTATGCACATTCTTCAAAAAAATAATTATTGTTAAATCAATCATTTATTCATAAAATATAATGTTACTTTCAGTTTTGATTATGTTAATGTCAATCTTATGTGGCATGCTCAAACCAAGTGGCATGCTATATCACATTCTTCTTATTTATGACAAGAGTTGACAAGATACCACTTTGGATTGTCCAAAGCTAAGACAATGTTCGTAAAATTGGCCATTATTCTTTAATACATTTTTCTGTGGATTTTTATCAAAATCAGTGTAATTTAACATATAAGATCTTTGGTTACATAAAAAAATATTTACATTTTATGACAGGTACATTTTTTTTGTATTATACATGCATGGAAATTTTGCAGTAAAGATCTGGTGGTCAAAGTAAAAAGTTCCTCATTCTGGACTAAAATACAATATATTGTGGGCATAGTCGCTACACATTCACGAAGTCTCATCAATGATTCCATCATCAGCTCACCTGAAAAACCTAAAAGAATACAACTATCAGTATTTAGGTACCTCTAATACTTAAATTATCATTAACCAACTCCTAATAGTTAAGGAGTTTTACCATACATCATCAGCTCATCAACACGAGATGACAACCAGACGCAAATACTAGAATAGCTTTATAAAAAATATGAATAACCCTCTCTTTCTGTTCTTTTCCGAGGGTTGCCCTCGATTTCTCTACCTTCTCATCATCAGATCCTGGCTTGGTGAGAACGGGACTACCTCAGGAGTATACATACACTATCGAATAAAAAAAGAAATATGAGAAACGGTCCACAAATGGCAGAGATATCGGTGAACAGATATTTACCTTCCATCATCAGCTCATAAACATGAAATGATGACTACCCGGTGCAAATAATAGAATAGGTTTAGGAAAAATATGAAAAACGTTATATATGCGTATAAAATTTGAGGGTTGCCCTCGATTTCCCTGCCTTCCCATCATCAGATCCTGACTTGGTGACAATGGGACCTCAGGAGTATACACTATCGAATAAAAAAAGAATTTTAAAAATCGGTCCACAAATGACAGAGATATCGGTGTACGGGTCACCATCAAAAGTAGATGAACACTGTAGTACCTTGTCATAATAATATTTCATACATAATTGTAGCAACTATTACTGCACAAACGCTGGCGTTGCTATGACATGGTACTAAAGTGATCATCTACTTCTGAAACTGACTGTACGTGTACATACATAAAAAAATACATACAGACGAATATCTCCTCCTTTTTGGTAGTTAGTTAAAAAATACTTTACACACACCACACAATTGAAACTTTGCACCAATTCATGAGTAGTCAAAAGCATCTATTTTTTTGCGTTTACTGCTACCCGCGCCGACATTGTTACATTGTGCCGTGAGCTAAAACGTCAAATTGCGATATTTTTTGGTTAAACTACTTATATAATAAAAGCAATGTACATACCTCCGACAATTATTCATGAGTTGAATTTTTAAATTTCTAAGCTCAGAGTGTTTTCGCATTTTATTTTTATTTCCCATATTTTTGTCGAAGTATTTTCTCGAGCCGGTGGCGGAACACAGAAACACAGCCCACTCGTCTCAACGGAGCAGTCAAGACTGATTGATGAAACAAAACATGCCCGTTACCACTGGTGAAGCGCGATAGACTGATGCGTTTTGCGCGGAATAAGAACGTAATAAGCGACAAATTGGTTTTATGAAAATAAGTCGTAAAGTATTCATTATTTTTTAAAATCCCTAGTAGGGCTGCTTTGTAATATAGTTTTATATTATGTATTAAAATATTGACGCAGTAATATGCATAGCATTGAAAATAAACTGATTTAAGCTGGAAATTAAAGGTAAGTTCGTGATATTTTTCCATGCTTAAAAATATTTCATTATATGTTTTTTCCCAGACTAAAATCTCTCAAATATAATGTAATATCTATTTTAAAAAAATGGGGTGGCTTGTGGTCTATTTTGGGGTGTAAAAATCAAATCAAAGATTGGTAATTTTGCTTTATACCCCCTCTTAACGCAGTTGTTTGTGCGTGCTCCGGAATATTCATGGAATATCTTATTACAACCACGTTTTGAAGAAACTGTTGACTTTTTCGAATAAGATACTCAACAGGTATATTTACATGGACATTAACATTTCTTGACTTAATAGCAACTGATGGTTTTTTATCTGGAAGCTTCTTCACGAGTCAATGTTGTTTATAATATTAATTTAAGTTTGTATAAAAAAATATCAAATTGTTTTGATGAGGTAACCAGTCTCTCATTGGTTGAGGTTTCCATATTAAGCCTTATAATAGGCAAATCTATAATATTTTTTTGGAATCTATGTGTAAAAACCATCAGGTCAGATGATGTCCTTCATCAGGGTTTTCCTGTCAAAGTTACAAAAGTCAGTAAGCATTTGCACAAAATGCATCCCGCACGACAGCCGGCTGCCGATGCATTTTTATTTTTTAGTGCATTATGCAAAAAACGACAATTTATTTTACATTTTATAAATCTCGACCGATAGCCGTATCTAATTTTATCAATCTAAGTTTTCGCTTAAGAAAGTTTAAAAAAATAACGACTTACTATAAAAAATGGCGGATTTAAAAAAGGATGCACTGTATGTGATGACGTCATCCGTGGCGCCCGGGTGTCGCGTGGTAGCCATACTGATAGATGTTTAATTATTATCCATAGTTAGATATACCTACATAATGGTTCCTTGTTATCTAGGTGAACCCCACCAATCTACAATAGGTTGTTGGCGAGAAAGAGCTCTTAACACTTTCTGTATATCTTAGAACTAGCGTTCCAACTTCCTCCGCGTCGAGTTTTTTAAAACAAATATAGCTATTTTTATTTCATTCAAAAGTCAACAATAAAGTCAACAACAATATAAAAATAACACAAAATAAAATACAAGCATACATACCATTCCGACTTCCGATAGTAATTTAGATAAATACATAATAATAATATAGCCTTCCTCGATAAATGGACTATCCCACACAAAATTTGAATCAGTAGATCCTGAGATTAGCGCGTTAAAACAAACTCTTTAGCTTCATAATAGTGTTGGAAAAAGATACAAAGCTTAGGCGAACCGAAAATACAATAATGGATGAATGGGGATTTATCAGGATTTATGTGTAACTAAATGTCATCTAAAGCTCAGTTCAACCATTTTGGGATTATGAGTGTGTATGTTCGTATGTAAGGGTATGTGTAGATACCCTGTATTTTCGGTACGCCTAAGCTTTGTATATAGACAATGTATTTCATACATGTCATATTTTTGTTGCAGCTGTTTTGTATTCGAATCTTTCCATCTCTAATTCTTCCGTGACGTATACATAGATGTGCCTAAATATAAAAATTCATTAAATGATTATACACCCGAAAGTCGTTAACGAAGGATAACTTCTTCAGCGTTCTTTCAAACACTTTCATGTAATTCCGTAGTTCAGGTCAGGAGGCGTCAATCTCATGATACATCAAATGTTCGGGCAGTTCTGTCATTTATTGATTTCCCTGGACATTTGTGTTATATCAAAGTAAATTTCGGCCCAGATTTCTTGCTGAGATAAAACCGTGTCCGGAAAACGGATGGTTCCCATCTAAATTAATATTGATAGTTTTAGGAGTTAGTGGTTGTGGTGTTCTATAATGTGTTCTATAATCTGTGACATAAGTCAACTGTGTTAAGCTGTCTGTGACAGCTCGCTCTCTTGCTCTGCGGTCCGCCATGCTAGGCGTATGTTTTGTATTTGGTCTTTAAAATGTGAATCAGTGTTATCCAATAAATAATAATTAGTCGAGTCAGTGTCTCATTAATAGCCCCCTTCTTGAAGAACACGAAATTGGCGACGAGGAGGGAAAGTAACAATGTCTATCGGTCCGCCTACAACGCGTCATGTCTTGGGCCACGTGGAGCCATACGAAGAAAGTATTCAAAGTTTCAGCAGTTGGTATGAACAGTTTCAGGAATACTGCGAACTAAATGATATTCCGTCAGAAACCGAGTCGACAAAGATAAAATCACTATTTTTAACCTTGATAGGTGCCAGGCATTACAGTTATCTAAGAGAAAAATGTCTGCCTGACCCGCCCAAATAAGTAAGTCTATTGATCAATTGTCTTTATTACTCAAAGAAAAATATGAACCTGCAGGATTGGACTCTGCGAATAAATATATTTTTCATAATTTGAAACAGTCAGATAGTGAATCTATGTCAAGTTTTCTAAGTCGAGTAAAAATAGCGGCATCTAAATGCGATTTCGGCACATACAGTGACCAAGCCTGTGTCCATCAGGTTGTGTATGGATTAAGGAACAAAGAAGTTCAAAGAAAATTATTAGTTGTAGAAAAACCGTCATTTGCTGAAGTTAGTAAGATAATTCATCAAGAAGAGGCTATACAGGAGCAGTTAAAACAATTAAGTATTTCAGAGAGTCAGTCTAGCATAAATAAAATACATAGTCAAGGTCAAGGGTATCGTTACAGTCAAAATTATAATAGAAGTCCGCTACAAGGGCAGCACAGTCTAAATAAGTCCGGTCACAGTAGTCCGTCAAGTCATTGGAATAAGTCAAGTCAACAAGGTCAGTCAAGTCAACAAGGTCCGTCAAGTCAACAAGGTCAGTCAAGTCAACGTGGTCAGTCCTATGTACAACGAGGTCAGTCCTATATACAACGTCAAACAGGTCGAGAAGGCCGGCAGAGGCAAAGTCAGTCAGCCCAAAATATGTCAAGTCAAATAAGGAACGAAAATAACAAGGAATGCTACCGTTGTGGTAGGTGGCATGATCCCAATGGTTGCCCAGCCACAGAGTGGAAGTGTTTCATATGCAATAAGATGGGCCATATCTCAAGAAAATGTCGGTTTAGAAATGTCCATGGAGTACAAAATGAGTCTAATTTTGAGTGCGAGTCTAACCTAGATGAGAGTTATGAAAACATAAATAGCATTTCAGCACATAAAGCATTAAGTGAGTGTCAGTGTCAGTGTGTAACATGTAAGGTGCCTTGTCATTCAAAGTGTTCTAGTAATATAAACATAAAAATTTTAAGAATAAACAATGTCAGTTATAATAAGTCTCAGTTAGTCAAAATAAATATTGGGAATCAGTATATTGAAATGGAAATTGACACAGGTGCAGCTATATCTTTAATTTCTTATCCATGTTATGAATTAAATTTTAAAAATAAATATCAGTTAAACCCAACAAAAATTAAATTAAATTCTGTGTCAGGTCCCATACCTTGTGCAGGGGAATTGTATGTAGATGTTCCATTTTGTAATAAAAAGTTACCACTTATTGTTTGTGCAGAAAAACATAAATATTTTAAACCTTTATTAGGCCGTGATTGGTTGGATTACTTGTGTCCTATGTGGAGAAATTCATTATGTGAATATCTGTCAAAACAAAATCAAGATAATTTTAATGTTAATAATAATAAGTCATGTTCTATAAATAAAAATAAATCCATTTTTGTACCAGAAAGGTGTGAGTCAAGTAAAAATGTCAAGTCTAAGTGTTTTAATAAGTCAAGTGATAATGTGTACATTTCAAATATTGTAGAAAAATTAAAAAGTCAATATGTTAATGTTTTTACAAAGAATCCAGAAAAAAGTATAAAAGGTTTTGAAGTAAAATTAAGTTTGAAAGAGAAGTGTATCCCAGTGTTTCAAAAACCATATCAAGTTCCTTACAATATTGTCAATGTTATATCAAGTTCTTTGGATCAGATGGAAAGAGAAGGTAAAATTTATAAAGTAAACCATTCAGAGTGGGCTTCACCCTTAGTACCAATTAAGAAAGCTAATGGAATGTATCGTTTGTGTGTAGATTTTAAGAAAACTGTGAATCCCAATTTAAAAGTTGATTGTTATCCCCTCCCTAGGGCGGAGGATGTATTTGCAAGCTTAGCTAACGGTAGTATATTTTGTGTACTTGATCTCTCAGATGCATATACACAGCTTGTAGTCAATAAAGAAAGTCAAGAGTTGTTAACAGTCAATACACATAAAGGATTATATAGATATAAGAGATTAATCTATGGCATAGCCTCAGCACCATCTTTGTTTCAAAAAGTCATGGATCAAGTGTTAATAGGAATAGAAAATCGTTGTTGCTACATCGATGACATTTTGATAAAAGGATCTAATTTTGAGAATTGTTACAAGACTGTTAGTAAGGTATTGCAAAGATTAAATGAACATGACATTCAAGTTAATTTTGAGAAATGTTCTTGGTTTTCTTCCTCAGTAGAGTATTTGGGGCATGTTATTTCAGCAGAAGGAAGGAAACCAAGTCCATCACTAGTAGATGCAATTTTAAATGCCAGAGTGCCACAGAATGTCAAGGAATTAAGATCTTATTTAGGGTTACTAAATTTTTATAATAATTACATAGATAATTTAAGTACTTTAACAAAGCCATTAAGAGAACTATTAGAAAAAGAAAATAAGTGGGACTGGACACAAAAACACCAAGAGTTATTTGATTATTCAAAAAAAAAGTTAATTAATAGTAAAGTTTTAATACATTATGATCCAGGTTTGCCATTAATATTATGTAGTGATGCAAGCCCAGTAGGATTAGGGGCTGTCTTATGTCATGTTGTAAGAGAAGGAAATTTAAAGAAATTAGTAGAAAAACCTATAGCTTTTGCCTCTTGTTCCCTAAATAAAACACAGCAGGGTTATTCACAACTGGATAGAGAAGCCCTTGCTATAATTTACGCAGTTACAAAGTTTCACAAGTACTTGTGGGGTAGACAGTTTACCATTGTTACAGATAATGCACCCATTAAGCATATTTTACATCCGTCAAAGAGTATACCTACATTAGCAGCTCATCGTCTTCAACATTGGGCCTTAATTTTAGAAAACTATAATTATAATATAGAACATAGAAAAAGTGAGTTACTATGTCATGCTGATGCATTATCAAGGTTACCTGCTGTCAACTCTATAGTATCTTATCAAGGTGATGCTACATATGACCACCCTGTTAGCTATGTAGAAATAGCAATGGAAACTAAGTGTGATCCAATATTAAATAAAGTGTTAGAATTAACTAAATTAGGCTGGCCTAACCACATGAAAGATAGTGCACTTATTCCATATTTTAAATTAAGAAATAGTTTGTCTATCATTGAGAATTGTGTAATGTTTGGGTCTAGATTAGTTGTACCTCAAAAATGTCAGTCATTTGTTCTTAATTTGTTACATGAGGGACACCCAGGTATTGTCCGGACTAAAATGTTAGCCAGATCACTGTTTTGGTGGCCGTCAATGTCTAATGATATCGAAATAAAATGTCAGTCATGTGAAGCATGTGCAGTAGTTAATTTTAAACCTAGTAATGTTCTATTGTCGTGGCCACATACTAATGTGCCATTTGAGAGAGTACATATTGATTTTTTTGAATTCCAAAAAATACACTTTCTCATATTTTGTGATTCCTATTCTAAATGGATAGATGTAAAAATTATGAACCAATGTAATGCCTCTAGTGTTGTTAAAGAATTATATTCTATTTTTGCAGTAGTAGGACTACCATGTGAAATTGTTAGTGACAATGGCCCGCCATTTGATTCTGTACATTTCATTCAGTTTTGTACTAAATTAAATATAAAAGTTACCAAGTCTCCACCATACCACCCGGAAAGTAATGGGTTCGCTGAAAGAAATGTACAAATTACAAAAAAGGCATTAAAAAAGATTGTTTTTCAAAATAAAAGTAATGATATAGAGTTAGAGTTACTTAAGTTTTTGTTTAATTATAGGAATACACAAACATCTGTCAATTGTAGAACACCAAATTCCTTGTTATTGTCTTATATGCCCAGAACAATGTTGTCAGTACTGAATCCTTTTCATAATCCAAAGTCAGTTAAGCGTATGCCTTCATATCCCCATTTCATTGAAAATGATCAAGTTTTAATTAAAAGTGGTACTACATATCCTATCAGAGGTTCTATTATAAAAAATTTGAGTCCAGTCTTGTATCTAGTGTCAGTAAATGGTGTCTTGAAGAAAGTACATTTAAATCAGTTAAGTCCAGTTTCCTTACCAGAAGCATCTCAGCTTCCCAATCTCAATACAGAATCACATTCAATTCCTATTATTGTCCCTAGTCAAAATTTACCAAATACTGTACCCAAGTCCAATACAGAAAACCATGCATTTCCTACTATTGTCCCTAGTGAAAATTTGCCAAATACTGTACCCAGGTCCTCATTCCCTAGTCAGTGTATACCATCCAGTAGTATTTCAAGTAAATTGTCATCCCCAGTAACTCCACAAGTGTCAGAAGAACATCCAGCAAGTCCTGTCACTTCTACCTGTAGGCAACCCATAAGAAAATCAACCAGAATAATTAGACCGCCAAAAAGGTTAAATCTGTAGGGGGAGGATGTGGTGTTCTATAATGTGTTCTATAATCTGTGACATAAGTCAACTGTGTTAAGCTGTCTGTGACAGCTCGCTCTCTTGCTCTGCGGTCCGCCATGCTAGGCGTATGTTTTGTATTTGGTCTTTAAAATGTGAATCAGTGTTATCCAATAAATAATAATTAGTCGAGTCAGTGTCTCATTAATAGCCCCCTTCTTGAAGAACACGAAAGTGGTGAAGTTAGATTTGATTTAATATCGAAGTCAGTAGTTGAAATAAGTTGATGTCAATCTTAGCAAGGCTTTAAATATAGGTCATTCGAAGATTTTAATGAGAAAATGGTATTTTTTTACACTATACTTTCTTACAAAACTTAAGCACGTATTGCGGGCTGACAACTTTAAGTAGGTATCGCAATCAAGTCCTCATGTATGTCACTAGGTCGATATATGATTCGACTAGGTATAAGTTTTTAATCACTAATAAATCCATCGCTCACAAAACTTTGGAACTTTAACAAATATCTTTAAATCAGAAATGAACGGAGGAGGTCGATGGAGCCATCGTCGTGCGTTCTTAGTAGCGATCATGAAAGTTAAGCTGCCAAGTGCGCAGTCAGTACTCGGATGGGATACCGAAAATTATTCAAATCGATTTTCCTCCGTGTTTCGGAAGGCACGTTAAGCTGGTGGTCTCGGGTGCTGTGGAAATATAGCAGTCATACCCAAGGAGGGTTAGTGTCAGGCACTCGGCCGTAAAAATCGAATGCCAAATCGTTAAGCAGTATTTGTCGATCTATAGACACTGCACCGACCCCAGACACATAGGGAGTAGGGTAGGAAAATGAATGATTGAACTAACTGCAGAGACCGTTTGGCTTTGAATGTTGTTAGGCATATACCTACATTGTTTTAGAGTATAACTTCGAGAGCGTTAACTGTCAATACTATAACTGGAGCCAAACAGATTTTGTGTATTAGATGAGAGAGACTGGGATATTTTGCAAGGATGTAATCTATACCCAGTACTTTTTCAGAACAGGAAAACTATCAGTCAATGAAAACAGTCGATGTTACTTCAAACATAAATAATGATTTGATGTCAGTGTAATTGAAATTTATAATTATACTAGCGACCCGCCCCGGCTTCGCACGGGTGCAATGCTTATGAAAATATGCATGTATTATACATATAAACCTTCCTTAAGAATCACTATCTATTAAAAAAACCGCATCAAAATCCGTTGCGTAGTTTTAAAGATCTAAGCATAATAGGGACAGACAGTCGGCGGATAGCGACTTTATACTATGTAGTGATAGTGATAAAACAAAATAATCAATAAAAAAGAAAAGAAAAACACTTATCAAATTCTTTCTCAATTCAAGATTCGAATAATTTTGGAAGTAATACTACAAATACGTTTGGAGATCTTTCGGTAGGAATTTTCCAGAATATCTTTGACCAAACGAAATATTTGGTGCTACATTTTTTAGTGAACCGCATTAGTTATATTCTTATCTTATAGCCCATTGGTACCGTTCACAAAGCAAACTAAATTTTAATTTGCCATAATCCCTAAGGCATCATAAACGAAATTTCCCAAAGTCGCGGGCAGAACCAGTTTAATAATTCATTATTAACTGGCAAGTACAAGCCTGCCTTTTAATTTACTGGTATGCCAAATTAATAGGTGAAAGCTGCTCCAATATTGAGGCGGTAATTGATTTAAACGATTATGGAGCGTCGCTTAAAGGTCCTGCGTCTGCTCGTAATTTGTATTAATGAGGGTATCGGTTGACGAGAACGCTGATGGAAAATTACTTATGCTGTGCTCAGTAACGAAGCACGTCGTTTAAAACATTTGAATGCAAATATTGTCAGCGCTAAATTTACCTCAAACACTGAAATGTCTTTGGCTGGAACTGCAAAAGTTCCGTCTTCTGTGTTCAGAAATAGAAAATGTTTGGTCTAAAATTATACCGAACACGCACATTTTGTCGGTTCTTTATGCCTCCCTTTAGTTCGTTCCGCTCTTTCCCCTTGCCCTATCTCTCACTTTCTCTCCCTCTCCCTCTCTCTCTCTGTCTTTCCCTCTCTCTTTCCCTTTCTTTTTAAATGACTGATGATGATTACCACAATTGGTCTTGCCATCATCGACGGAGAATTGGATGAGGAAGAGGAATTTGATGAATTTTCTGCAGAGTTTTTTTATGTTTTGAATCGACAGGTATATTTCACGAGAGAGATTCACGAGTCTAGAATC
Organism: Elophila nymphaeata; assembly: GCA_955850985.1. NCBI lineage: Eukaryota > Metazoa > Arthropoda > Insecta > Lepidoptera > Crambidae > Elophila > Elophila nymphaeata. The sequence goes on along the minus strand of OY039084.1, from coordinate 19,765,562 downwards.
TATGCAGGATTCGGGTCGAATGGAGGTGGAAAAACTAAGGAATTATGATAAAGTAGACAAAATAATCCTAGAAATCTTTGCAAAGCTAGAAACAACAAGTGTACATGAAGTGACACTCTGTCGAGAACTTTGTTTTTTTTTTTTTTTTTTTTTTTTTTTTTTATAAAAAGTCGAGCAGATGACTCCATTCCACCTGATGTTAAGCAGAAGTGGAGTCCACATGCGAAGATAGCTGGTGCGAAAGATAAACCGCCGCGCTAGCCACCTTCGCCTTGCCGACCTGCAAGGTGCTTCTTCACGTCTCGTTTGAATGACCCAGGATTGTAGGAAGGAGGGAACACATGTGCTGGAAGTGAATTCCATTTCTTGATTGTGCGACAAAGAAACGAGTTGCCAAATTTCTTAGTACGCGTTGGAATGGTAGCCACAGTTTGTCGGTGACAACGTAGACCAGCACGCGTAGTCCTTAGGAGGAAAGGAGATGGTGGGATTAGGGAAAAAATCTCCTCAGAGCACTCGCCGTGGTACAGACGATAGAAGGCGCTCAATGACGCAACATTGCGACGCAATTGGAGAGGCTCAAGGTGTTTAGTCACCTCTTCGTCGCCGATGATGCGGGCCGCGCGACGCTGCAACCTATCCAAAGCATCGAGTAAGTACTTTGCAGAGCCATCCCACAGGTGCGAGCAATACTCCACGCAGGACCGTACTTGCGTCTTGTAAAGCAAGCACAATTGATTTGGCGTGAAAAAACGCCGCACCTTGTTCAGGACTCCAAGTTTTCGTGAAGCTGTTTTTATCACGCTTTCGATGTAGTCCTTCGGATTCAAGTCACAGCGAACCTCCATACCGAGCAAGGTGATACTACTCTGTAGCGTTAGTGTTGTGCCCTGGAGAGAGGGAAGGGAAAGGAATGGGGACGTTTTAGCCGTAAACGCGCACACCTGAGTTTTCTTGGCATTGAACTCAACCAGATTTGCTGAACCCCATTTTGAAACAAAGTCGAGCTCTCGGTTGAGCTCAATGACAAGATTCTCACGACTCTCCACGGTTTCTGCTCGCCCAGCCCTTGCGTGTCCGAAATAGCCCGCATGCACTGTACTGTCGTCTGCATAGCAATGGATGTTCCCGAGAGGAATCATATCATTGATATGCAGAAGAAACAGTGTAGGGGATAAAACGGATCCTTGGGGAACACCGGCATTCACTGACATGAACCGCGAACTGCATCCATCGGAAAGGACACGAATTCTCCGCTCATGCAGGAAGCAGGCTACCCAGGTACAGAGCTGAGCAGGCAGACCATACGTCGGAAGCTTGGAGAGAAGACTTTTGTGCCAGACCCTGTCAAAAGCTTTGGCGATGTCAAGGCTGACAGCCAGTGACTCGCCACGTTTGTCTATAGCTTCACACCAGACATGCGTCAAGTACGCTAGAAGGTCACCCGTCGATCGTTTCGGCCTAAAGCCGTACTGTCGATCGTTAATCAGTGAGTGATCTTCCAGGTAACGGATCAGGTGGTTGTTAAGGATCCTTTCCATAACTTTGCATAGTACTGAGGTGATTGCTATTGGCCGGTAGTTGGCCGGATCTGACCGGTCCCCTTTTTTGGGGACAGGCTGCACATTAGCCTCTCTCCAAGTCCCCGGCACATGTCCAGTAGAGTATGAGAGCTGGTACAGGCGCGTAAGTACGGGAGACAACTCCGCTGCACATTTTTTAAGAACAACCCCCGGGATGCCATCAGGGCCACTTGCTTTCCGGACGTCGAGTGATTGCAGTTGCGCACGAACTTCACTCTGCCTAATTTTAATCTCAGGCATCGTGGAGCCACAGTGAGGTAGTGAAGGTGGCAGTGCATTGCGATCATCGACTTGGGAATTAGCCGCAAAGAGTCTTGCCAGAAGATCGGCTTTCTCCTGCGGCTTGTGAGCTAGAGACCCATCAGGACATCTCAGGGGTGGCAGCGAGGGCTGACAGAAATTACTCTGTACGGCTTTGGCCAGACGCCAGTAGCTACGGGAGCCCGTAGGATGCGTCACCAATTCTTGGCCAATGCGTGCGACGCGCTGGGCATCCGCTCTTATGTAAGCCTTCTTACAGGACTTGAAGGCTTGTTGTACGCTGCTTTCAGTGATTCGACATCAGGAGCTTTAAGAGCCCGACCCCTGATCCAAGCGCGATACGCTGCCTGTTTCTGTGAAACAGCATCAGCACAATCGCGGTTGAACCAGAGGTTACGTCTGCCAGTCTGCCTTACTGATGAGATCGGAATGTGGAATGTAGTATTCCATACCCAATATAATCTCCTCAGTAATGGCAGCGGCGCAAGCTGATGTGTCGTTGTCACTGAAGCAGCGTTGCTTCCAAGGGATAGACGCAAAGTAGTCGCGCATACCATCCCAATCTGCAGACCCATAATGCCAGAGCCGGCGTTTAGCAACCGCCGGTTGCGGAAGCTTGGCCTGCGGCACTTTGGAGGATATCAGGCAGTGGTCAGATGAGCCTAGAGGGGCTCGGACCTCTACCTGATATCCCTCAGGATGGGTCGTGAGCAGAAGGTCCAGTAAAGAGGGCGCTTGACTTGCAATGTCTGGGATCCTGGTGGGCTGATCAACCAGTTGGGTCAAGTCGTGCGTGAGAGCGAATGCATGAGCAGAGATCCCTGCATGGTCAGTTTTAGAGGAACTTAACCACAAACTGTGGTGAGCATTGAAGTCCCCCAAAAACACCAGTTCTGCACTGGGAAATTGCTCCTGCGCGTCATCTGCCACCCGACTCAGATGTTCAAAAAGTCGAGTTGTCTCAGCGTCCCCGGTGTGGGATCTGTAAAGACACACGTAGACTCTGGCCGAGGGGCCAGAGTCGACGTGTACCCCCAGCATGGAAAAGGACGGGTCTTCCAGGCAGCTTAAACGGCGACAGCAAACATCCGCCCGAACATACAAGCATACTCCGGCTTTCGCTTTGAAGGACTCTTCAAGCGTGTAGCCGGGATAGTTAAGGTAGCTTGTGTCAGCAGGCGGAAGTATTTGCGTCTCCGTGAGAAACAACAATGCAGGTCGTGCTGTCTCTAGATGTTGGTGAACAGCATTGAGGTTGCTGTGGAGTCCGCGGATGTTGCCGAACTCAACCTCAAACGGTGTAGAGGGGGTGGGGTTGTGCACCGCTGTAAGACCTGATTGTTTCTGTTTGGCTGCCATGTATTTAGGAGTGGGAAAGAGACGTGAATTGAGTGAGCATTACCGCGACAATCCCGGACAAAGCGGGGAGGCTGGTCTCAACGTGGAACTGCCCAAAGAGGATATTCGTCGATCTGCCGGACGGAAGGGCCCCCGTACCCCCCCGGGTGTGGCCGCCGGGACCCCACATCCCGGTCACCAACCGGCACGACGGTCCACCCCGAGATTATGCGTGGCATGATAGGGCAGCCTCGCGAGCTGGTTAGGCACGCTCGGGCCCCTGCACTATGCCACGGGCGGCCAGCGGGATAACCGTTTCTACGGGTCTCCCTGGCCGGCGGATCGACGCATTCCTCCCGGCATTGGCTCGACCAATGTCGCCCCTGGACCGATCTATGTCGCGGTAACGCGCACTCAAGCTCTGGTTGTACGCTGGCTGATCCCGAAACGCGCTCAATGAGCACTTTACGGGTTTTACACCACGCGCACGGTGGTAACTAACCAGGCGGGCGTTAGGCCCTACCACCAGTTGAGCGGATGGTCGCTTGGAAATCCCGTAGTCGCCTCCTACGACACCCAGGGGAAAGAGAGGGGGCAGTGACAACGGTATTCTTATAGACCGTCACTGCACGGTTTCAACTACTTGGAGAACTAGTGGAAAGCACTTTAATTAAAAAACGTCAATATCGAGTTTTCCCAAACTGTTCACTTGAGCGTGCGGCAGATGGCGGAGTGACGTGGCTATTTCTCGCACTCTTAAATTGACTTAGCAGGATTTTATATTCGAGTAGTCTCAGCCTGATCGACACGCGAGTAAAACTGCGATTTTGTGGCTCGTTGGTAAAGCTCGCCAGTGTAGCACTGCAATACCGCAGTTTTATATTTCTAAGAACCTGGCTCGTTATGTTTGTTCCGAACGAGACATGTAACTTCAATTATCATTTAGACACCACTGAAACTCAGAACAACGCTCTTTCCATTGCCTTTTCCAATGACCTTGAGCCTTCTTATGAGGCCTCGTAAGAAACTGTGATAGATGTCTGACAAAAGTTATGCTATTATTATATTGTAAATGCTATTAATATTTTCAGGAACATGTATACACTGCTTCCATAATACGACAAGTCGTCTGAAAACTTCAATGACGTCACTGGCGGAAAGTATTAAGAGCATTGTATCCTTTTGAGTTCACTCGATTTACGTTCTAGTTGCGTTTGACGTAATGCTCACGATCGGGGCAATGTGAGGTCAAGCGAATTTGCTTTGTTTGGCAAAAAATTTTGAAGGTAAAACATTTCAAAAGACCTGTTCATGATCACAAATAATATACCTATTATAGAGTTTCTTTGTATTTTTAAGGGAGAATCCATATTGTATAGGTTCATCTGATTATTGATGATCGCAGATGTTTTGATGAATTATACTAGGTACCGTAAAAGGAGTTGGATTAGCATTTACCCTTAAAATACGAAAATTCCTTTCTAAAAACCAGGAATCTTGGAATAACTACCTAAATGATAACGATATCATCGACGACTTATTGTCATCGATGATATATAGGTATATTAGGCATTATTAGGTCGACTACTCGTCAGAGTCGATCAAATTTAAATGGGACCAAATGACAAGAACCAGCTTACATGCGATAAAAGAATTTTAAAAATCGGTACACCCAGTAAAGAGTTATGAGGTAACACACATGAAAAAAAAAACCAGTCAAATTGAGAACCGTTTTTTTAAGTCGTTTAAAAATGTTTTTTTTTGTGCAGCAGAATTACGAGAAAAACTAATAGTGGTTGATGGATGTCGACATTAAGATGTTTTTTTGTTTTTATCCTGCTTTATGGGGAAATCCTTGGTTTTCATCATACGCTATAGTAAGTTAAGATAAGGCCGAAGTTACTGGCCTACAGACTGGCTAACTTATCATTAAAATAATGTTTATGAAAAACTCGCGAGTGAACTTGCGTACAAATACTAGTCAATAAAGAACCGCAGCAGGAAATTCATTTACCCCCACTCAGGATGAATAAGGAATATAGTAGCATAGGATGATGGTAGCAAAAAAGCAAAGTATAAGTAAGTAAGGGATGGATGAAAGAAATATAAAGTATGTAGCAAGAGGAATAAACGATAGAACTAGAATGAAAGGAGAAGTAATACTAAAGGTCCGGCAAATACAGCTGAAGACTGTAATGTGTAGTAGAGTAGAAAAAATACTAGTCAACGATAATTAACGCTTCTCTTTTTGTAGATCTCAAGCCAGATTTGTTTCCAGAAATTTCCCCGTCTTTTTTGTGTTTTAAGTCTGAAATCCCGAAAGGAAATATCACCGAACATTCCTATTGTATTGTTCCTCAATGACTCACTTCTGGAAGAAGGGCAATTATTTGCATTGTATTCGTTTTAAGCGGACACAGCGATACAAAAGTCCCATCAGACGGTGGCCCATGAATAAATTTGTCTCCCAATAAAAATAGACACAAACATCCCTTTGTTAAGCTGTTGAGTAATGAAAGCGACGCCTTGTTGGTATTCCTGTGAGCCAATATTAATACAATAATTCTTAGATAAAATAAGTAAGATGCAGTTTATTGTCATTCTGTGTATAATTTGATTACAGAGTTATAATAAGTGCAACAGATTTCCTTTTTCGGGCGTACAATATTATAATGTCGATGATAAAATATTTAGAGATTTTAATTACATTTAGGTAAAATTATAGATACTTGGTGGTAGATCCATATGTAGGGTCGTCTGGGTAGGTACCACCGCCTTTCTTATTTCTGCCGTGAAGCAGTTCGCTGTGTTTCGGATGGAAGGGAAAAATAGCCAATTACACTGGCTGGCTGGGCATGGAAAGCATACCATCGTTGTCCACAGGATGGCAACGCACTTGCAGTGTTAAGTGATTACCCTTATTATTGCAAGTGTCTATAGGCGACGGTAACCACTTAACACCTGGTGGTAATTGGTAATCTCGTATTATAGAAAAAAAGTATACATACTTGTTAATTTTGTTTATAATAAGACGCCGTTTACATCATTGTTTAATTTTCTTTATGATGTGGCGGTAATAGTTCTTTGACCTTCGGTGTTGGATGAGCTCTGCCCTAGAGGTTCCAGGCCTTATAGGTATGTCAAAATAAATCTAATTTATTTAAGACTATCGTCATTCATTTTATATCCAAATCATCATCATCATTTCAGCCGCATGACGTCCACTGCTTAACATAGGCCTCCCCCAAAGAACGCCACAACGACCGATCCTGCGCTCCTCGCATCCAGGCGTGACCAGCAGCCTTAACCAGGTCGTCAGTCCACCTTGTGGGGGGCCTACCCACACTGCGTCGTCCGGTATATCCAAATATATATTGTTAATTACAATGACATGAAAAAGGCACTGAAAAAAATAGCGTAATGGTCAACGCATCCGCCCGGATTGTGGAAGATGCGGGTTCGAGTCCCGCCTGAGGCAAGTCGATTTTTTTCTAGTATTAATAATAGGTTGGGGAAAAAGTTTCTTCGCATTTTTTAAGAAAATTCAAAACATTTTTTAATATAGTTTATTTACATTTAACTAAAGTATGTAGGTACCATTTTGTTCGATAACTTTTTGCCATCTTGTAGGTAGGGACATGATCCCATTGCTATAGAAATTTTGGGACTTCTGGTCAAAATACCGCGACAAGTGGTTTTGGTAGTCCTCTCGTGATGTTAACCTGACACTGCCTAAAGAATTCTGAAGAGACCGAAACAGGTGGAAATCTGAAGGTGCAAGGTCAGGACTATACGGCGGATGCATTAACACCTCCCAGCCAAACTCTCTTAATTTTTGCCGAGTGGCTAAAGATGTGTGAGGTCTAGCGTTATCATGATGAAAAACCACACCCCTTCTGTTGATTAATTCCTGCCGCTTTCTCTCAACTTCTTGCTTTAATCTCATCAGTTGTTCGCAGTAGAGTTCAGAATCGATGGTCCTGCCTGGTGGTAACAGCTCATAATGAATAATGCCCTTCCAATCCCACCACACACACAGCATCACCTTGTTGCGAGTTAACCCGGGTTTCGCCAGTCTGTGAAGCCTGACCGGCCTTTGACCACGACCTTTTTCGCACGTTCTTGTCGTACGTGATCCACTTTTCATCACCAGTTATCAGCTTCTTCAAAAATGGTTCGGTTTCATTACGTCGTAATAAAGAATCACAAATGAGTACACGGTTCATTAGGTTTCTTTCAGTGAGCTCGTGAGGTACCCAAATGTCGAGCATTTTTGTGTACCCAGTTTTTTTCAAATGCGCCAAAACTGTTTTGTGGTCAATGCCCAGTTCTTCAGCTACGTCGTAACTACTGACATGCCGATCTTGCTCCACTTTTTCAAAAATGGCATCCATTTTATCTGTAATAGGGCGACCAGAGCGACGTGCATCTTTGACATCAAAATTTCCGGATTGAAAACGCTTAAACCAAATTTGTGCTACTCTCACAGACACTGCACTAGGTCCATAAACATCGCAAATTTTTTTCGCGGCTTGCGTTGCATTTTTACCTTTTTTGTAGTAAAATTTTAAAATGTATCGAATTTCTTCATTAGATTCACTCATCTTGGCGGTACGAAAAACAAATGAAAATCACACATTTTCCTAATTTGAATTTGGAATTATGTTCTTTAAAATTTAAACTTTCAATGATACCAAAACCAGCCAGATACAAATAGTATAGCCAAAGATATTTTATTACAAGTTTATACATACTATAATGCGAAAAGACTTTTTCCCCAACCTAATATTTACGCGTTTGTAAACGCAAAAATAAAATTATTCTATACTGACATGATTATTTTTTTCATAAGAGGTCAAGCAAAATGACTCTTTTTGGATAGACCAATTTGGATAGACCCAGGATTCACTGACATAGAAAAAGTGACAGAATAACGAATGAGAAGCGTCGGTGGCGTAGTACGTAAGGGCCGGCCAGCCTACCAGCCGTTGACCAGCTGGGAGGCACCGATTCGGACCTTGCCACGTACTAATGTGTTTTCAAATTTTGAATTAATATGTACGTTTAATCGATGGTTTTACGGTGAAGGAAAACATCGTAAGAAAACCTGCACACACCTAAGTATGAAGAAATTCTTAGGTTGTGTGTGAAGTCGACCAACCCGCACTTGGCCAGCGTGGTTGACTAAGGCCTAATCGCCCCTAATGTGGGGTAGGCTCGAGCCCGAGGTGGGGACATTATATGAGCTGTTGATGATGATGAAAGAATAACAAACAAATAAACTTACATTTGCGTATACTATTGATTTATATTATATGAAACATTACTACTTACATAGAGAAGTGAAGCAAATATCGCGAAGTGTCACGGGTTGATTCCTGTCTCATTGAGACAGGTTTTTGGATTTTAAAACATGTCAGATTACGCCAAATAAAAATATTAACAAAAATAATCCTTAATATACTAATGTAAAAACTAGCAATATAAGTCGTAAGGCTTTATTCTATTATTTACCCAACCTCATATCTAAACGGTACATAACTTACCTAATACCCTCATTTAAGCAACTACCATAAAGTTATCATGTAAAGTTACTTTTACAAAATGCCCCCATTTTTCATATTTAAGCTAGGGGCAACTATCGTAAAATATTACCTTTATTACAGATTGAATGTTATTATAACGGAGACCCTTTTTACCCGACTACAGCGAAGACAAAAGGAAGGGTTATGATTTTAGCAGTCCACCTCCGTACCACCTAAACTATTCATCTGGTTTTTGCAAAATAAGGTGTTAATCAATTTGTTATTATGGTGTGGGTCACATAGGGTACATTTTGACAAAAGGAAGAGCCTTATTATTATTTCTGTGAGAAGAGTCGATTTGACCTTGTAAACCCCGAAGTAAACTAATTTCTATTTGTTCTTTTTTTTAGTTTACGGTTTTTTTTTACTTTTTGCTTATTGGTAAATAAATTTTACTAGCTGAATATGACGTGGCTATAAATTTAAATTAAAGAAGGGATGATATAAGTTGCAGCCAGAAAGTTTCTAAACACGCTTTTGCGGTTAATTCTTAGGCCTCTTCTCTATAAGGGATTAAATTTTATGGGTAAGATGTATCCCCTGAAGTATAAAGTTTGTAAGAAAGTCCTACGAAATGCCCTTCAAAAGATATCCCACGACGATACAGAATACTTATTAAGTGTAATTAAGTAGTATAATACCACAGATAATATAATACTACTAGCTGACCCTGCAAACGTTATTTTGCCTTACAAAAATGATTAAATTACTAAAATGGCTATAAAAAAAATAGGGGTCGGTGATAAAAAAAGTAAAAATTTAGGGTTGTATGTATTTTTAATGCCACATAATAAAAAAAATAAAAACAAAAAATTTCGTCCGAAAATTAAAAAAAAATTTAGGGGTGGATTACCCTTAACATTTAGGGGGATAAAAAATAGATGTTGTCCGATTCTCAGACCTACCCAATATGCACACAAAATTTCATGAGAATCGGGAAAGCCGTTTCGGAGGAGTTTAACCACAAACACCGCGACACGAGAATTTTATATATTAGAAGATAATACTCTTTGATGCAAATAAAATACATAAAAATGGTTGTCTAAAACATAGTTTGCAAGGGCGAACTTATCTCTAGAAGAGATCTCTTTATACCTTTATTACAATATATAGAGACTGTCCCAAAAATTGTGTAAAGCTGAAGCCCAGAGATAAAGTAGCCCCTATGTAATAGTACGAGAGCCCACGACCAAAACCATGTCTCATAGCAATACGGCAAAAACCCTATAAAATCGTTAGATTGTACGATTCTGAACCCGACTAGGTGTGTAGTAACGGTCGAAAGTGTAGCAACTGCGTGGGAGGCCATTTCTGCTGTGTCAAAAAAAAAAGACAGTCGGTATTATAGCAATACGTCTGATAGTGAAAATGTACATAGATTTTATAATTGTATTACGAAAAAGTTTGTTTTCAGACATTTTGCGCGTAGCATATAGCCTGAGCGCATTTTTGAAAATGTTAACAAATTTAGCCGACCTGTATCATAGCAATACGGATAATTTTTTTTTTCAACTTTTCGTATTGCTGCCATAATTACCAAAAACCTGTTTTCAGACACTTTAAGTGTAGCATACAGGGTGTAAAAGACATGAACAGTCAAACGAGAACCATGTATTCTGCTCACCATCATAACATTTTTTTTCCTTTAGACTGTACCTGGGAAATTGATAGTTACAATGTTATTAAAGGTCAAAGTCATAATTTTTTTTTTCATTTTTTTATGAAAACGTATTCTATACGTTATTTCTTAATTATTGTCCAAAGAAACATTATCATTTTTTTTAGTATTTCATAACAAAAAATGGCTTCAAAACGTTAGCGTTCAATGTAGCTCACTCGATGCGCACGGACACTAACGAACGGGGCCGCCGTCTGGCAAAATCATCGCGGTTTTGCGAGTTGCGTGCGAGTTGAGCCCTTTACATTGCGCGGTACAATTTGCGAATTTTTTTAACACCAAAAAATAAAAATCATTTCCCAGCAATATTTTTTTTGTAATATGTCTTATTTTGATGTATAGAATACATGGTTCTCGTTTGACTGTTCATGTCTTTTACACCCAGTATACTCCCAAAAACGAAAATAACGTTTCGTAGTCGCCTGGCCGACGCCTCTGTTAAATGTTTTCTTTAAATTTACAGCCTTCATAGATATTCAAGAATCTCCCTTGTCTATTATATGTACTTTGACAGATGACAGATGTCATTACTTATTTCTTTTGTAAAAGTTACTCAAGTGTGCTTTAAATAAAACCAAAACCGTTTTTTTTTCAACTTCATCCCAGTTTCCTTTTGTGCGATTTATTTTAGTCCTTCAACTTCAATGTTACGGTTTCGGGTAAATTCTTTGTTAATTATCATCTAATAAATTCAGGGTCGCAACGTATTCATTGGTTTGTAACAGAAAATTCAAGATGCCTCAATACGATTTTTAAATGATATCTGAGTATCGAAAAGTTGTCTGATAGAGAAGGTGCTACACTTAATTTGTCTGATATAAATTTTTTGCACATGTGGACAACTTATTTTATCATGTCCAACAATTTTCAGACATATTGCTATGATACCAATCGGTAAAATTTGTTAACATTTTCAAAACGGTCTCAAAATTTAATGCGTTCACATTTCCGTCTGAAAATTGTTTTGTTCGCATCAAATAACCAAAATTTACTAATAAAAAAGATTTTCAGACGTATTGCTATGAGACATTTTTTTTGTCTCATTTTTAATTTTTTTAAGTGATTTTACGGGTTTGCGCTACACCACTAACGTCTGAAAAATATGTTTCCGGTATCTCAGAACTATCATTCAACTACAGTCTGCAAATCAGACATATTGCTATGATGCAGTTCGGTAAAATTCTTTGACAATTTTGAAAATTCGGTCAGATCAAACGCTACGCGGAAAATGTCTGATATTGGTATTTTCGAGTTCAGGATAATCGTATCTATCGATTTGATGCGGTTTTGGCCGTATTGCTATGAGACAAAAATTTTGGTCGTGGGCTCTCGTACTATAAGTATGTTCTACGATATTTTGTAGTTATCGAGTTATGATTTTTTTAAAGTTTCTGACTTTTAATACATTTTTGTGCATAATGATGTGGTAAACATAGGATGGAGCCTTGTTAGGGTTCCGTACCTCAAAGGGAAAAAACGGAACCCTTATAGGATCACTTTGTTGTCCGTCCGTCTGTCTGTCTGTATGTCTGTCAAGACCCTTTATCTTAAGAACGCGTGGACGTATCAAGCTGAAATTCACATGAAATACTCAGGTCTATTGTCCCTTTAAGCTGTGAAAATATCAAGCTAGAAGCTTGAGCCAAGCCAATCAAAAGATACAGCCGATTTTGTCGATATTTTCAACAAATTTCCGACACTCGCAAAGGAATCAAAACCTACAGGATACTTCCCGTAAACTCAGAATCTTGAAATTTGGCATGAAGCATTGTCATATAATTCAAATATAGGAAAAATTGCGAAAATTACATTTTTTTAGTTATATAATATAATAAAAATATTTTAATAAAATGAAACTTACTACCTTATTTCTCACGAACGAATAAAGGTATCAAATTGAAATTTATACCAAATACCTAGGTCTATTGTTCCTTTAAGCAGTGAAAAAATTAAACTTCTAAGTTAACGCGATCAAAAGATACAGCAGTTTATACCGAGGAACCCTCGGTGTGCGAGTCCGACTCGCACTTGGCCGGTTTTTTTTTTCCACTCTCATTATTTTATATTTTTATACTACGACATGGCAAACAAGTTTGCGTCCCACCTGGTGTTAAGTGGTTACCGTCGCCTATAGACACTTGCAATATTAAGGATAAATTACGTAACACTGCAAGTGCGTTGCCATCCTGGGGACTAAGATGACATGCCTTCCATGCCCAGTAATTACACTGGCAACAATAGATATCATCTCAACATTAACACCCTTCTTTGCCATAATCATCTCTCACACTGGCTATCCATCTTTTATCCGTCTTCCTTCCCCCATTATATCCATCCACATTATTGCCATACTACTTCCTTTGTTACATCAAACTTCTTCAAATGTACTCATTCGTCACTCTGTCCATTCTTGTTACTCAATGAGTTGTCGATGCTTTCGATAAAGCTGAATCAATTTAACTGACCATAAAATTGGTCCAAAATCGCTATAAATCAACTTGTACGTTTTAATGACAGATGTAATTAACTGAAATCGATACCACACTAACACACAGTCATAAAGAAAACGCTTGATTGATTTCAATATAAGTTAAGATCGTGACGTCGTATATAAACAATATGGTGATTTTATAAGTACGGTTGGCCTTAGAAGTAAGGCGGGTCCAGATATGATCATTTGCCCGATCCGATCAGCGTATCACGTACCAAGCCCCGTATCAAGTTGTGGACGCCTCGATTTGCTCCGTATCCGTATCATCATTATAGTCCTTTGATGATCGGACAAAACCGACACGACATGGGACGGGCCGTATCATAACGGCGTATCGAGATCGCTCATGATACGCGTATTACCCGTCCACATATGCGTCCACATTACCCGTCCACATATGCGATCATGATACGCGTCGGCGATACGGATACGCTGATCGGATCGGGCAATGATATACCTGGACCCGGCTTCACATATTATCACTTTTGGAACTTGTCATAATAATCATGCATACGTCATGGTGGCATTGTAGGTACTAAAAATAATGTTTATTTTTAAAACAACAGCTACAATTTTTAGTCCAGATAGGGCGCAGCGGACTAGCCGCTTGAATCTGGAGCAGCGTGAACTGGAGTAGTACCTCAACCTTACAGAAGACCACAGGCAAATAACACTACATTCTGCGGTGTTTTTTTCTGTAAGTAAGGCCGCCATAGCTCCACGGGGTAAGGAACCCCTTCCCTAGGGTTGGCAGTGCGCGAAGGCTTTACTTTTTTTGAAGGATTCAATTTTTTTCTCTTAGTCAGATTACAGGTGTATTACACTTTTTGCTTGTTAGATTATAAGCTTCCTTTTATACATAAACTGCTATTTCGCACGAATATTCGCGTTGTTGCTATAAGTGCGGCCTAGCCAATACAAGTGCCTTCAATCGATAATTTGTTGGCTACTTGGACAAATGTTACACTCGAAATATCTCAGAAATCCGGACATTGAACACGTATTGTGAATAAACTCTCAGCATACAGCAACACTAATCCAGATTCGTATTTATCAAAGGATTTGCACGTTTGGTACAAAGCGTGGCTCGCAAACTGAGCCTTCTAATCTAGGATAACGAATCGAAACTATACAAACGTTATTAGGCTTGTGTCTATCTACGTTGGATTTAGTAACAACGTAACATTTTTAGTCGGGAAAAGGCACAACAGCTACCACTTCGCTCTAATTTAATGTACCTAATTAAGTTTTTAATTAATTGGGGTAGTATTACAAAAGAGCACAGTCAAAAATTCAAAATTCTTTATTACGCATTCGCTATTACGCAAAATTATATTTAATACAGTTCATAGTTCTTTGTAAGCATCGCGATATAATAGCGTCAAAGCCAGTAGCTATTGGCCTGTAAAACATTTTGCACTTCATTTCACGTTCTGAAAACTCATTAGGCGTGTAGATCGTGTAGCAGTTTAATTTATTTTTTAAACTCCATACGCTTATTAACTCTTCATTATTGCATCACTTTGAATGTTGAAAGTATGACGCCTATGTCACTGTACATTCACACCATTAATCCCCAAAAGGGATGAGTATATTATTAGGTAGGTACTATTTGGTTGCATATTAAAAGAAATCTGACAATTATGGGCCATGCAGTATCTCAATTAGTTTTTTTTATGTAAAATAGGCGAAGCCTTTGCCCACAATCACGCCTGATTAAAAGCGATGATGAGGCCTAAGGTACACGCTCGCCTAGAAGATGCTTGTTCACTTTGCCCTTAAATATGTCCAGATTATACTGATCCGGGAAAACAGACCTCGGCAAAGAGTTCCACTCCTTAGCTGTTCTGTTCGCTTCGTGCGGACGCTTCGTGCGTTCGGACGAAATCGCTTCGTGCGGACGGGAGGAATTTAACAACATAAGCGTGAAAGCCCTCGCCGCACCTGGTCATCCAGTGGTGGAAAGAGGCAGGGGGGATTAATGATGTAACTTCCTCCAAAATAGTCCTTTCCTGGTCGAACGCACTGGAGACGCTAACCTGTACAGAGACGTGATGCTATGTCAATGCGACAATGCGATGTCGCGCCAACTCGTGCTCGCAAAAGCTCCGCTGCCGTGCACGGAATGAGCTATCGTTCAATATTCATGTTTACACGTTTCAATCGCATTGAACAATGACGTCAATGAGCAATATTGAACAATGCCATTGAAAGTGTTCGGTACGTTTTAGCTTTCAATGAGATTGAGCAATGGCATTGAAAGGTATTTACACGTCTCAATGATATTGACGCCATGTAATTGAATGAAAATATTGAACGGAAATTGAACCAAGTAATTTCTGCTTTAGCAACAACAACAATTGTTATACACCATGGAGTAGGCACATTATTTCGATAGTCGGGTTACAGTTTTTTAAACTTTTTACACTGTACAATATCTCAGCAGCATTATTATATTATAAGTAATATTATTTTCACTGTTCTACTTCCACAACTGTTCCAATTAACGTTTATTCTACGTAAAAGAAAAAGCAATTTTCTTAGGCGACATTTATTTCGCGTCGAACAAACTTGTTAGGTAACCTCTCGTGTCCTGTGATGGTTGCTCGACCTGAGGTTGCTAACTCGAAAATTATGTTGAGGTTTTCAGGGCAAATTCCAATGTTTACTAGATACCTGGTACTAAATATTTTATCCTTGGAAATTTGTTAGTTTAACCGAATTCAAAATAAAAAAGGAGATTTTCAATTCGATCTGTATTTATGTAATATTATCAGATATGAACAGTTTTTGCATAATTATGTTCTATGTCAGTTTCTAAAAACGTGTGCCAACTTTCATAAGTGTATGTAGGTAAGTCTGTATATTTGTATGTTTGTCCTCGCATATCTCAAAAACTGTAAGTCGGATTTCTAATTTTTTTTTAGTTAGACTAAGTTTAGTCCATCTTGGGGATTCGTGCAAGTTTCATCAAAATCAGTTTTCATTCAGTATTTATTGGGATAGACAGTTAAGTGTATATAAATTACTAAGAAAACGAGTCGTTGGCTTAACATAATTCTAATTCATTATATATGTTTTTTCAAATACAACTGAACTAAAAAGAATAAAAAAATTTAAAAAAAATTAAAAAATAAACCGACTTAAAAACTGAAAAGGGAAAAATAAAAGTTTTATGTTTAAAACGATATAAAATTAATATGCTAACAATTCTTTTTTGAGAACGGTTTCAGGCTTCGTTTAAAAGAAATATTTACATGCTAACTACTGTATATTTACACAGCAGTGTATGAAAATAAAAATAAATTTTAAATAACATGATACTAGCACCGACCGAAAAAATTGTAATTGCCCTGTTGTAGTTGAGTTTGAGATCGTTTTCAGTTTTAAAGTCGATTTATTTTTTTAAATATTTTTATACAAATTAAATGTTGTAGTGCCAGCCATGGTGTAGTGCCTGCATAACGTCCTGTTGATTTAACTCAGGATCTCTGTATTTTAAACCGATGAGCAAACCTTAAAAACCTTTTAAGTTATACACCCATCGATAACGTGTTTAATTTCAGATTTGTGCGCATATTTTTCTGAAACCTTTTGAATGTCTATCTACTGGGTGTAAAAGACATAAACAGTCAAACGAGAACCATGTATTCTATACATCAAAATAAGACATATTTCAAAAAAAATATTGCTGGGAAATGATTTTTATTTTTTGGTGTTAAAAAAAATTGCAAATTGTACCGCGCAATGTAAAGGGCTCAACTCGCAAGCAACTCGCAAAATCGCGATAATTTTGCCAGATGGCGGCCCCGTTCGTTAGTGTCCGTGCGCATCGAGTGAGCTACATTGAACGCTAACGTTTTGAAGCCATTTTTTGTTATGAAATACTAAAAAAAATGATAATGTTGCTTTAGACAATAATTAAGAAATAACGTATAAAATACGTTTTCACAAAAAAATGAAAAAAAAAATTATGACTTTGACCTTCGATAAAATCGTAACTATCAATTTCCCAGGTATAGTCTAAAGGAAAAAAAATGTTATGATGGTGAGCAGAATACATGGTTTTCGTTTGACTGTTCATGTCTTTTACACCCTGTATATGTATTATAAGCACAAAGCTTTTCACATCCCAATTACCTGGACTATTCCCTTTTCGCCTCATATTTGTAGGTCGTTTGTTAAACATAATAATAAACGTGACAACTAATGTAATTGTAGCCAGTCTTATAATATATTAGTCACATCCGAAGCCTTTAGCATAGTACATAAGGAAAAGCAGTATAGAATGACTTGCACGTACGCGCGATCGTACACGGCCTTTCAGTTTGTTTCTGTATTCGGTACCGCGATTAAAATTAGTCGGTTTTATTCTTGCGCGCTGCCTCGTTTTGTAATGCATTCGTAGGTACGAATCGTAGTTGACAAAAGTATTTTACTGTTACTAATTTATTTTATTTTTCCTTACCATTTGAATGAGTGACGGCAAAATTAGGTGAACTTCTTGTTAAGCTATGCTTATTATAAAGCTGAAGAGTTTGATTTTTTGGTTGGTTTCTTGCTGCGCTAATCTCAGGAGCTACCGATTTAAATTGAAAAATTATTTTTGTGTTGTATAGGCCACTTATCGAGGAAGGCTATAGGTTTTATAATACTGACATTAACGCGAGCGTAGCTGCTGGCGACGATTAGTCTATTTATAATAATATAGGTACTTTTAGGGCTGTAAGCTGCAATTGCCAACGCTTTTATATCGAATGTCAATAAATCGATGACAAAATATCGAATATTCAAACTTCAATGGTTCAATACAGGGACAGTACGTCACACCTAATTATAAATAGATTTTTCCCCATTCGCCCGCTCGACCCTCGCTTTATGTGGTGTTTCTAACCTAACTTAATGACAAAAATTAAAATATAATTAACCGTCGATGTATTGTATATTGACATATTTCGTCATGAATCTAATTAGCATTCGATTCTTTGTCATTCGATATTGTGTCTTGTTCTTTAATTTTGATTATCGGAGCATATTTATGGATTACAATATTTAACAATAAGTTTATTTCGAGTTTCTTGATTTCAACATAACACTCATCTCAAGAAATGTAAAATAGGCTGTTTACATACTGCTTTCACTAATATGTGTACTGTGACGTTAGTCTCGGAACTCCACCTGGTATTGTGGAGACTTGTTGATTTATAGCCCATCCGTTTTTACGACGCAGAGGACTGATTTTTCTTTTTCGGCTACTAATGCCTTTACGTCTTCCAGCCTTTCATTTGGAAGTCGATTGTGTTCTGTTAAATCAAAACGGAATTGAGTTAAAAAGTTTTGTGTCTACAAAGGAGTTGTGGTCTTGACTCAGCGTTGGTAAATAAGAAATTTGTTATGCAAATAGCTGAAAAAGTTATTTTGTAAATAAACGTGTGTGGGTAAGTGGTACAGGGTATTGTGTTCCTTTCATTGGATCCATATTGGACCATTGAACCTTAAGTGGCAGTGGGCAGGGTACAATAAAGGACTGACGGCCTTTGGAACGGAAAAGTCCTCAAGTGGCGGCTCTGTACGGGGAGACGAAAGTTGGTACCAGCCACCTTGTGGGGGCACAAGGTGGACCGACGATCTGGAAAAGGTCAAGCCGTTTGATGCGGGCAGCACAAAACCGATCGGTTTAGAGATCCTTGGGTGAGGCCTGTGTTCAATAGGAGTGTCCCTCGGCTGAAATGATATTGATTGTGGAAATTACTTCTTTGCTGACATGATTATGAACCACTCGGATTTGAAGAGCCCGAACTAGAGGAAGTAGCTTTAGCTTCCAGAAGAACGCAGTCACATAACCCTAAGAAAAACGGCCGTTGAGAAGAACTTATTCTACGGTGTCTTTTCTGGCTTATCTTGAAGCAGGCTATACAAATATAATCTAGAAAGTGTAATATTTTTTTTCTCTTGACTTCTTTCATTTCAATCTATTACCACAGCGTAAATACAAACAGTGGTTCGACGTCTTTGAAGTTGAGGAAATGCCGCTTTTGTCTAGAAAGCGTGCAGTAGACATACAGTGGGCCAGCGTCTACCGAACGAGTGTATGGCAGTTTGGTGGCGCCACACCCCACTCTCGTACCGAGTCCCCCTAACGACTGTCCGATCTAGACGTGCTCTTTGGCTGACTGGAAGAGCTTATGTGCTATTACCTACTTTGAGTGTCAAAATAAAAATGTTAATGGTTCAATGAATAAAGAACGGAGGAGATAGGGTAGAGAGGGCCTGTGTTCTTCGTACCGATCGCAATAGTTAAGCAACAGTGCGCGGTTCGTACTCAGATGGGTGACCAATTTTCAATTTCGATTTTATGTTATGTTGGTGGTAGAAAAAATTAAGGCCAGAAAACTTGTAAAATATCTGACACTAAGCCAGCTTGTAAGTTAACCAAATATACATACAATCACGCTCACATACCCAAAAGGGGTCTAGCAGAGATTCAGGTAACATTCGGTCACACATAAAACCACATCTGGCAGTATGGGCCATACAGTACCCCCCAAAATAGTGAAAATTTGCTAGCCTGTCACCTACACAAAAGAAGCACCAAAACCCAAAAACCACAACTACAGAATAGAAAAAAATTGGCATTTGATTTTATTTTCTATTAAACAGATTTGGTTCGTCTTTCTGAAGTATTATTAGAATAATCGATGAATACAACATTATTTAACTTAATAGGGTCTTGATTTGATGACCGTAGATAACGTAATGACTCTTTCAAAAGAAAAAGTACATTTGTTGCGGCTGCCTAGATCGGGGATAGAGTGAATTAATCGTCGGAACAGAAAGCTTGTCGTGAAGGTAATGGGAGTAATGATCGGTGAAGTAATTGATTGTGCTGCTAACAACAAAGAATCCAAGTAATGTCAGAATCAGGGGCATTCTCCTATGAAATTACAGATCTAGATATGGATACGCATGTTTTGGAGGTTTTCTCAAGGAACTACAATAAAGTTTCCTTAAAGAGAAGCACGAAAAAGTTACTACTAGGTTACCCTCAAGTGTCCACACTTAGGCCCATACTAAATAATGACACTCAGAAATCAATCATGTCTCGAGAATCATTTGTCACTTTCTGTCATGCACAAAGTGATAGAGACGGACGTAGGACGCTCAGTACGGCGTTGAATCTTGAGACCCAGAATGACACTCAGAAATCAATCATTTCTTGAGAGTCGTTTGTCACTTTCTATCAAGCACACAGATAGCAACGTACGACGCTCAGTACCTTGAGACCCATTCTATAATACGAACATTAGTCTGCGATATTCACTTGCTATCAAGAGGAGCGCTTAATTTCCACCAATGTGGTATTAAAATTAATCTTTGAGTTTTGAAATGTCTACAAAATGTATCAAAATATTATTTTTTAACATTTTAATACTTCTTCGTATAAAAATTTCTCCGTCTTAATAAACTTCATTCACGTCCTTTGGTATGTTAAGGGAACTTGAGAGCAAGACAGGGATTATTTCCATACCAACCGTAACAACAGCTTAGTTTTCCGCTCTATAGATGGCATTTAATTATTAGGTACAGCTACAGATTACAAATTGTGATTTAGACAATTTTAAATGATTGAATTTGCATTCCGATTACGCTATACGCAGTAATTGATTACACTGCTTATAATTCATATTTTTAAAATGAGAAAAAATACTTGATATACAATTAAACAAAAATAAATGGTAAGTATATACAACAGCCACAATAAGAAGAATGTCATGCAAATATTTAACAATTAAGTGAACTTCAAGCTTATAATTTACTTTTACAAAATCTCCCTAGGTACAATGAGCGCGAAAGCGAAAATATATCCAACTCTCTGCTAACGTGATTGTGATCCAATTTAGTGAGGTTTTTTAATACGAACCGACAGAGTTGAGCAAATGAGTGAAAAACTTCGACATCTACAGATGAGTCATTTAATACATGAAGGAATCGAAGCATTAATTTACTAATAAATATATCATAATTGGCCTGTCCTGTTCCTAATTTAGTTAGTGTCAGCGTAATATGTTTTCTTCTTCCACCTTTCTGGATGGAAAAACTAACTTCATCTAACTCCTCGTGTCAAAACTAACTTCTTCCTTTGCCATATCATCGTTCATAAATGCTGTCCATCTGTTCTTCGATCTTCTTTTCCCTCTATGTCCATCCACATTTATTATCATCACTTTCTAGTACAGTATAAATATAGAGTTTATTCCTGCCGGAATAATGAATTCTATTAGTGGATGGGCAAAGCGCGAAAAAACGACGGTATTAAAATATTTTTGTCTCTTCCGTCGCGCCTGCACGACGCGACAACCTTCACTTAGTTACATAGAAAGTCGCAGGAAAGCATGTAGAAATGAGATTAGTTAGTGGCGTCAACGGTTTTATTCATCCCTACGATGATCCTCTACAGTTTATCCATGAGGACAAGTCATACGGAATAAACGCTGGATTGGGGGCTAATTTTTTCGTCTGTACTTGATAAGCAGGAGAGCTTACACAAGTAATACTGGAGAAACTGCAAAAACCACTTCTCTAATTAACAATAATGGACGCTCTTTATGCAAATTCTTCTGCGGACCTAGCATATTTAATTGAGGAGGAAAAGGCAAATTAAATTTACTTCCAGTATAAAAAACGAAGCATTCGCAATTGTGCCTGTGGTAATAGAATTACAGAAAAAAGGCAACCACATCAAATGCCAGGCGCAAAATAAACATTTAGAAAAGAAATTGAAATTTACAACGCATGGGGTCTGAGTGAGATATTTAAATTGCGAATTTATTTCAATGTACTTAAGATGCATTATTCATGAACGGAAAACAAGCTGAGCGTTTCCTGCATATTTGACTATTGCTTCGTGGTCGACAAACTGATTTCACGCCCAATTTGAAGATATTTAAATTAATTTGTAAATTTATTTCAAGATCAAACTGTATCTTTGCTTTCAATAAGGCACTTGAAATTAATAATGGGGAGATCGCATCCTAAAATTTCATTAATGGGTACGATATTATTACTAAGATCAAAATGGGAAATCATCTAAAGATAGCAGGGGCTGCGTCGCGCTATTTATGGGGTTTGTGATTTGGTTTCTACGATCGTAAATAACGCAAGTAAGCATAGGACAATTCTTATTCATACTTCAAGCATCGAATCAGCTCAGGTTGAATGAAATGGCGACAGGTTACGGGAATCATATTATGCAACCCTCGAATTCCCCTTAAATCAAATGGGAAAATATATAAGGCCATATAATAAGACCTGTAGGCCTATTCGCTAACTTTTTTTGACAGTTGAAAGTGATGATCACTGAGTGAATTACATATTCATTGCTGTTTTACAAGATATGCTATTATGTCACTAGTCGTGTAAAACAGCAATGGATATGTAAATCACTCGGTGATCATCACTTTCAACTGTCAAAAAAATTTAGCGAATAGCCCCCCAGGTGCCGATGGTATCCTAGGGGATTAATGGGCGACCGAGCATCTCCTTCTCGGGAGTCTCTCGATCACTTAGTGTCCCTAGCGCGTCCCTGTCGGAAGGGAGCGAAAAGCCCGAGGGTCCCTCTAAAGGCTCGGACCTCGACTCGGGAACTTCGTGTCATGGCGGATGTAGGGAGAAGCGCCCCGGTACATATTTGTACCGGGTACAGCGAGACGTGTGTAGACCTGTTCTTCGCACCCTTTTGCGACGAGTGCGGTGTATAACAAAAGTGTGACTAGTGCTTGAGTGTGTAGTGTTATTCTGAGAACTACTTGGTGGGATCGGAGCATTGGCGCTCAAAATCGGACCGTCTGGGTCAAGTAGGACTGTTTTGGTTAGGAGCCTTATCGAAGTAGCGCCTACACGCGTCCTTCATGATTTCTGCTATGTTAGGGAGATCGAAATCTTTATGGAGATCTACATTGCGCACGTACTAGGTTTTTCGATTTGGAGAACATCAGATGTTTGGTCAGTCAAAATAGGAGTAGCCATCCTGGGGAAAGAAGACCGCAGACAAATCGCACAGCCTTTTGATATTTTCTTATTTTCGATGTGGAAGCTTTTAGTCTTCACCTCACTTGATAGTATGTGAAAGGTGAGGAGCTTACTATTATGTATCCTACTTGAAATCGAATGCCGTTTTTCGAATATGAAATACTCAAAACTACAAATCACGAGCTCGACAGTTGGATACGTCGATGTATAAAAATCTCGCAAGATCGTATGTGTGAATAAGTTATTTTATAGAGACTAATCGAGAGTCTAATGTAGGTGGTACTTTAATTAACTTAATACCTAGGTAGGTTATCAACATTATGTTAGCTGCCCTGCGCCCAATTTTATTTGCGTTTGGCGGACCTAATATGTTTTTTGCTTCTATATTCATCACCTTTTTATCATATGATTGTCATCCCTTCTCACCGCAGTCATGTCCGTACCACGCTAGTCGTTTAATTCTCAATTTTTCTGCCACTAGGACAGAAAATTGAGAGGTAAACTAGAACTATGCAAAATGCCGCTTAAAACAATAATGGAGAAAACAATGAGCAAACCAACTTTAGACACGATAAATTTTAAATGGTATCGTGAATATTCAATAAGGTTCAATAAAGGTTATTAATAACTACAGAAACGTAATTCAGATTCAGCGCCAATATTTGCATTTGCTCTGTGCAGCGACCCGTTTCAAACCAACATATTTAATAATCGAAATGTTATTGGAAAACCAAAATATTTGAGTCTCCATTGCACGATTAATTTGTCTGCAGAGATAATTTAAAAAGATAATTAAATTTCATTCCGCCCACAACAATCTGTATTTCGATTTGTAGACTTTTATATTATTCTTCTTTGCTGCAAATACTACTAGCTGTTTTATATGCGTTCACTGATACTACCCCAAGGCTAAACTGTCAACAGTGGCAACATACCTATTATTTGTGACTGTAGGCGGCCGGTCGGGAAACTTATCGCTAAACGTTGATATTCTTCTGAGCTAGATTTGCGCAACCTAATGCGCTGGTTAGATCAGATACAGACAGAATTTTTTTACGATATCACGCCGTTTCAAACTGGAACAATTGGCAGAAAAAAATCGACTTGCCTCAGGCGGGACTCGAACCCGCACCTTCCACAATCCGGGTGGACGCGTTGACCAATTTCGCCACCGAGGCACTGCTTTTCGCTGTCGAAATTTGTCAGTGCTTGGTGCTTATGTTTTTATGGTAAACATCGTTTCATCAAATCTTTGAAATTTGCACTTCCAAGGCCCGAACGAAATATTTTTGCAAATATTTGACGCCCAGCTAAGATGAAACTACCTTACATTATGGAATAATTTTATTTTTGCGTTTACAAACGCGTAAATATAATACTAGAAAAACCCCGAAAAGAGTCCCGCCTGAGGCAAGTCGATTTTTTTTTCAGTGCATTTTTCTAGTATTATATTTACGCGTTTGTAAACGCAAAAATAAAATTATTCCATAATGTAAGGTAGTTTCATCTTAGCTGGGCGTCAAATATTTGCAAAAATATTTCGTTCGGGTCTTGGAAGTGAAAATTTCAAAGATTTGATGAAACGATGTTTACCATAAAAACATAAGCACCAAGCACTGACAAATTTCGACAGCGAAAAGCAGTGCCTCGGTGGCGAAATTGGTCAACGCGTCCACCCGGATTGTGGAAGGTGATACCGAGATACCGAGATACCGTTCGAGTCCCGCCTGAGGCAAGTCGATTTTTTTCAGTGCATTTTTCTAGTATTATATTTACGCGTTTGTAAACGCAAAAATAAAATTATTCCATAATTGGCAGAAAATCGTGCGAGACAAAATACTTATGTCCAGGAGGTCGCAAACCTCAGCATTGAGGAAATCGACGTAAGGAGGACGAAGAACCTGGATTTTGCTTCCACAAAATTACCATGGTAATAAAGACGTTCATACATGTAAAGTTTTCCGGTAGTTTTGAAAATAGCAAATTGTATACATTTCAATGTGCCTTTTCCGTATTTCAATTCTGCCACCTCGTATATTTGCCACTCGCATTGCCATATCGGATAAATGAACTAAACAGTGTTTTCAAAGAATAATATATTATGTCGGACTATGAATTCTAAATAAATTATTACAAATGTGTATATCAATACTTTCCTTGGTTTTCTATGACGCTCTTTTCAACTACATAAGAAAAATATTATTTATTTCTTACTTTTTAGTTTAAATTTGTACGTTTTGAAGTTGGTTTCCGTATTTTTTTGCTAAAAATATTTTATTAATAAGAAGCGTCAGTAGCCGAAAATTATATTTATTTCATTTATCTATATTAAAATACTACTATCGAGACTTACGTAAAAAATTCCTCTTCATCTTAAAGGCAAAACCTATTTTGTTTGTACTGCGTATTCCACTTTGAACCCCCAACGCCTGTAATATCATCCGGATATGTAACTTGACCTTTTCTTGATAGAAATTTTGTTATGGTAATCGAGAATTCCTGGTAAACTGGTAACTACTTACAAAGCTTTCTCGGATATTGTATTCCATACAGGACCGGAGAGAAATATTATTCCTATATACTGTGTAAATGGAAACATTTGTCATGTTCTTTTTTGTTGTAAATACGTACGCCTGCTTAAGGAATATTGACGTGAATTATTGATGTGATGAAGAAATTTCGCAATAAGTCAGAAGCCCAAATCTTGTTCTGCCAAAATACAATACAAAATATTACCTTATCTCCAACAATTTAAAAGCAGCCTAAAAAATTAGGAACTGAAATCAAAACCGTGTAATAGAGGCTAAATGTTTATATTCGTCGCTTTTCACGATAGTTAGCAACGTTTGCTGAGAAATTATCTAGAGACCTATGTGTTTTATTTCATAGTCCGTAAGTAGATATAAACATTTTATTTTTCAAACAACAAACAAAGCCGGGTCGACAATGTAGGCCAAATTGTTCCTGAACCTCTGGGGAAAAAAATACCAGTAGTTCCATCATGGTACTACTACAATGGAACTACTGGGAATCAGGGTTGCCAGGTGTTCGTTATTCTACCGAACCGTTCGGTATTTTAGCACTCTGTTCGGTATGAAAAAAACACCCAAGTATGAGAGGTTCGGTATTTTTTTTTGTTATTTTTTCTCCCTGATAAACGAATCGGCAATCGACTATAAAATTTTACGCAAATCGATGTTGAGTAGTGTCTCTACTACCCTACTACTTATGAGCTAGCCACACACTACTATTTTGTCGGTTTTTTTGAGTCAAAGGATCGGCAATACGACAAGGAGGAGCTTTTTTTTGCTCACTGTTCGGTATTTTTTTGGAAAAGACCTGGCAACCCCGCTAGGAATACACGAGTAAAAACAGGCCAAGTAAAATTGTAATGTGGTATGAATGAATTTCAGGATTATAGACGTTACAGAGACGTTTAGTTTGTGCAAACGTCTCTGTGTAGTAGTGGCATTCGCCTAGCTACTTATTATTAATACGCTTATATTAGTTTCACCCGTATGTTTGTTTGTTTGTATGTAACTGACTCGTTTGTACTCGATTTTGACCCACTTTAAACGGTCAGATTTCATTTAAACTTTATATCTACGACTTATCAAAGACTGATGACATTACAACAATTCGATAAGAATATCCCATTATCCTGATTAGAATCGCCAGAACTAATAAATTAAACGTGTGGAATGTTAGTTTAGCTATACGTCACTAGATGGCGTTGTCATTAAGTAAGTACTTTCATCAGCGGTTATAATTCGCACTAAAAAGTGGAAAATAAAATAATAGTTTAAAAAAGTAAAAAAACACGCTTTTATGTTAAACTAAAAAGTGAAAAATAACTTTTTAGTATAGAAACTAAATGATGAACGAAAAGTATAATTTTACCTACTATTTAGTGAAAAGCGTGGGGTGCTCAATTTAATTGTACCGATCGAATATTTTCAAGAACTAATGTCCACCACGCTTGCCCAATGCCACGGTATTATGTCCTCACCGAATTCTTTAACGACACATAAAAAATGTCAGCTCCATTCTTTCATTATGAATTGAAGGGAAATATACCATTATTAAAAGCATCTATGCTTTAATAAGGTTAGATTTTTATTTATTTAATTCAATTTCATATATAATGTATCTCATCTACTTAAATAAGGGTAGATGAAATATCTAATTGTTTGATTCTGAATTATATGTACTTGTTATGTTAATTGTTTAGAGTGATAGCTCTCTCTTGCTTTATGTTTGCAGTGCCCCCACGGGGTGTCATGTGTCCAATGTATCTATAAACTCATTGTAACACCCCCATGTAACCATTTGACAAGCAAATAAATAAATAAATAAATGAATTTGTCGCAGGCGGATCGTATAACACGCCGTATTAAAAAACGGCGCGGCGGATTGTATCACCTTTACCACCTTATTGTATTATGGTTTGCAATAAAGATATTGAATTGAATTAAAAATACTTTTAAAATTTCTGTGGGTTAAAAACACCCATTTCAAACACTCATTGTGTACAAATATCGGATGCGTTCCCTATTTTTAACCCCAGTAACGTGAAGTAATAAATTGGTCCATGCAAAAACAAACATACGGTCAGGAGTATCAATGTTTAATTATCTTTTTATATAGTAGCCATAAAAACTTTATAGACTCTTATGACGTCACGAAAATTTATTTCTTCGGCCACTGTCGATGAAACGGGCTGTTTTTATTGGTTGTTTATGTTTGTGTAAGCTCAGCAACAATGGTCGCTGAACAAGACCTAGTGCTGAAGTTCTGAACGAGAAGGTTTTTGAATGGCTTTTATCGTGTGGGTACTAAAGTCTGTAATGGATAAAACTAAACTGCGTGGTTTTGACTGAATTTCACTCAAGTCATCTTTTTCTTTTCACATAACATGATCAGACTCAAAATTTCAATTGTTAAGATAATGTTTAATGTTTACAACATCAATTCTCATCAATATATTGTATGTAAATGTAATGAACAGGAGCGGGGTTGCCTGCCACAAGTATTCTTTTATACTTACTAGGCAATCTCAAATATATATGTAATGTACCTGTTGTGATGTGTTTTTGGAATTAATAAACATTTTTCATTTTTTCAGACTCTCAGTATTTCCAACAATCTCAATGAAAAAGTCAACATTAAAGGTTTTTTTACGCCCAAACAAGTGTGCTTGCTAAGACGCGTCTTTGCGTTGTCACTCTCACCTCTAGGCTGACTCCGCCTACCCGATGCTTCGGATAGGTTATGGAGTCGCGGGACCCGTATAATCGGCGATACAGAGAGGAACAACCATCCAGCCCAACATAACAACTGTGCTTGCTATAAGAGACGCAAGTACAGTCTTGCGTATGGTTCCGCCAAGTCCTGGCCGATGCTTTGGTTATGTTATAGTGTAGCGCGACCCATATCATCGGCAATAAGGAGGTGACCAACCATCTCAAGCCTCTTCAATTGCGTCGCGATGTTGGAAAAAGTCAATTTCGATCAGACAGTTTTCGAGTTCCTCGCTTCGTAGTAGTGGTTTATCTGACCCGTTTTTAGCTATTCTAAAACCATTACTATCGCTTCAAGTTCGGTATTCATAAAAGTGAGTGAAATTTTTACAGGCTTATGAATGTTTAGTCCCTGTCAGTCGTATTCAGAATAAAGAAGATAGAGTGTGGTTTAATAGTGTAATAACTATGATAGGTTTATTGAGCGTTTATAAATGAGGGCATTAATCTTTAAGTGTCTACAGCGTGGGATCTTTATCAGCAATAAAAACTGAAGTGTGTATTCATTTTCGGTAATATTCTTTCTGCCTCTTTTCCTTATATCAGTAAGCTTTTCTGGCAATACACTTTGAATGAATGATTTCTGTGACACGTAATGATATGATGGATCAATAGTCGCACATACCGCTACGGACTCGTGGCCCCACTGCGGTGACCCACGAGTAATTTTAACTTTACTCGTAGACCCACCGCTTCACTCTTGACCATAAAGTACCAAATGTAAATAAATACCATATTTTTATGTTTTAAATGTAAGTACCTACTATATTTGAAAAATGCACTGAAAAAAATCGACTTGCCTCAGGCGGGACTCGAACCCGCACCTTCCACAATCCGGGTGGTGGAAGGTGCGGGGTCCCAAACCCTAGATTTTCCAACAAATATTTTTTTAAATATTTATTGTGAACATTTAGTTACCTACCTAATAAATCAATCCAGATAGCTAGTTTTAAATGAAATTCCTGTAAAAAAGTTTCGTGATTCTCAGGAGGTTAAGTAAATTTACAACAGTGTTACCATCGACAAATTTTTCACTGCCGTGTTTATATGGAAAAGACAAGTGGCAGCTGTAGCAGTGGGACATATAATATAATAGATTTGCTGCCGTAGGCGGTAGATTTATTATTAACGCGCTACGCTCAATTTCCGTAGAACACGGCAATTGCCGTAGCAGTGGTAACCCTGAGGCCTTAGTACGAGTTTGTTAGTTTTCGAGCTCGATCAAACGTATCGTCTCTTTTCATACATTGCCCAGTAGCGCCCCTAGCGTAAACTATCAGAAACAGTGGCCAATGTATGAAGAAAGACGATACGTTTGATCGAGCTCGAAAACTATCAAAACTCATACTAAGGCCTCTGACCACCAATCACTTATGAATGCACTGAATGCATGCTTCTTAGTTAAAAAGTGGTACCAGGATTGTGGACTAGATGGCGCTACTGTTTTCACAACCCGGAGATGGACATCTATACCACAGTATATCAAGAACAGTAGTACGTCTTCATACAAACTGGCCGCTATCCATACGAATTTGTGCGTGCGTACTCGGCGCCGTGTATGCGCGCACCACAGAAATAAATTGATTTATTTCTGTGGCGCGCACTGTTACGCACACATGACTTAAAAATATGGGGGCATAACTTGCCGTCTCGGTGTGATCGCGCGTTTTATGTCATTGCACATTCGCTAGCCGCTCGTTCCCGCCCGGCACATTTACGATAGCCCTAGCATTCAGGAAGAGTAGGCTAATAACTCGCCGACAGCCCGCAGATGAGCTACTGTTCTTGATATACTGTGTCTATTCGTAAGTAGGTAAAATTAATCTATGAGTGCGACAATCAACACAGACTAGTTAGAGATACTACGTATACAATCAAGCTTCATGGCATTCATTTTATTGTAATATTTTGTGATTTATACTAGTCCAGCAAGTTTAAATATAAGTACGATACAATTAAGATTTCCTAGTAAGTAAAATTAGTTGCGAAAAGCAATAAAGAAATGTCTTTAGAGAAACGTATTTTTTATTGGTCCCCTTTTATTTTACCATCTGCACCGGACAATCATGTCTTGAGAGTCGTTTGTCACTTTCTAACAAACATAGATTAATATAAGTACCTACCTACTAACAAGCACAGCAGTACGGCCGGCGTTGATTCTCAGTACGGCCAGCGTTGATTCTCGAGACTCATTCTATAATACTTATGTGATAATACGAACATATGAACACAAAATAAAACTGAATAAAAGGAAAGCAAATAATTTCTTGAAATACTTAATAAATTGATAACACACAAGACTTATAAAACACGTCAACGCATGCGCGGTTGAACTCCGCTGTACGCCACAAACATTCATTCAATCCAGCCAGGAGCGCGTTCAGAGCCTACAACTTTTTACTCTACGGCCGTTCCGTGCCATGTGATGCCGGCAGAGTAGAATACATCACTCCACCTCCAATGGGTGTCGTAGAAGGCGACTAATGGATCAGCAAATTGATCACCTTATACTCCGTCCACCAATCCGCATTGGGCAAGTGTGGTAGACAACTGCCTAAACCGCCTTCGATGACAAGGAGAGGCCTTGTGTCCCAGTAGAGGGTCGAATTATAAAGGCTGATATGATGATGAGTGTCATTTGTCATCATGTCAGAGAACTGAATCGCCAATAAATGTACTTACTGAAAGAAGAACTGAAAAAATATAGTAACAAATATGACATTACAAGTGTAATGTCAAAATTTGAGGTCATAAAACCTAAAGTACGGTCATAATATAGTTCTAACTAGTCTGCATATAGTTTGCTCATATAAAGTAGTTCATTAATGTACTGTCGCCGAGCAGAGATAATTTCGTACAATGGCCTTTCAGTCTAGGTACTTGTAGTTGTGTTAAGTAAACATTTTTCTAATGGTCAAATTTATAAAATTAAATGTTTTTAATTACATTCTGTATTATTAGCATTATTAACAATGTTATGCGGAGCTCGGACTTGTTATCAACTAGCCATAGCTATTACCGATGCAAAGAGGATACTTCTTAAACTAAGATGATTAATTGCAAATTCTCCATCTGAATAATAAATAATATTTATAATATTTTAGAGAATTGTAACTCGTAATTATCGAACACGTGCACATGTTAACACCGTATTTCTATGTTCAAAAAGTTTAGACCACCGCACTTATGTCGTTCCACAATTAAGAAAAAGACAAAAAGCAACCGAACAACTGGAACAACTAAAGTAAAGTTTCTTTACACAATTTTTACTAATCTGTGCTCAAGTTGTAGGCACGAATCTATACTACAACTGGATTGCGTACTTCAAAATGACACTTTTAAAAGTTTAAACCTTATGTAGTTACAATAAAGTAGATTTTCCTGTATCCTACGCAAAGTAGAAAATCCGAGCTCAGTGAGATAGCACAAAAGTAGTAGTCTGTCCTTGTCTAGCCTACCTGCCAGTATTGAATAAAATATTCTTTGGTAATTATTGGTATGTGGAATGGAAGAAATACTAGTTATTTTGCTTAGGACCTTACTTGAAAGTAGTTCATAAGCAATGATAATTATTTCGCTACCATAAAATTACAAAACAATATAATTAATTTGAAATGACATGATTTTATATTTTAAAATTTTAGTAGTTTTTTGTAATTTACGTAGGTGGTACTGTTGTTGTGGTAGGATTGAAATTTCAATATGGCTGCTGTTGTTTTCGTCTTCACTTCCACATTATCTTATTTTCAGTTTTGTTGTAATAAGCTTACGAAAGTGTTAGTGAAAATGGTTTATTTTTGTTGTATAAACGGATGTAAAACCGAATGGTATCCCGGTTGCGGCTTATCTTTCCACAGGTAAGCTAATATAGTATATTTTTAAGTGTAGCGATGTAGGGTGACCTAATTAACATTATTTACTAACCCGGACTGCTGCGTTGATTTTGAGTGTAGGTAGTAAGTATCTAAAATCTGACCTGGGCTCTTTAAAACAAATCTATACATGTGTACAATGTGAGAAAATTTGTAAAACTAAACAAAATAATGTATGTATCTACCTACTACAATAATTACAAAATTGACATTGTTACAAGTTTATAGTCTTCAGATACCTATCATTGAGCTAATATTACTGGCGCGTTATGGCCAGAATTAATTTTCATATCATGATAATGAAATAAGTTTAATTTTCACTTGTTGTACTAATGATCATACCTGCAGTAATAATTCTCATAGTAATGGGCTCTGTTGGGCAAACGGTCTGTATAGTCTGATTGTCTGTAAAGTACAAATGTTATGTAATGGTTATTACTTTATAATATGATAATATTTTATAGGATTCCTAAGGACAATGTAATGGCCGAAAGATGGAAGCAAAGTATTCATGGAAAAGTGAACAAGACATCAGTCATTTGTGGTTTACATTTTAAGGATTTAGACTTTATGAACAAATCAAGAAAACGGTTAAAATACACAGCTCTCCCCTCAATATTTGCAAAGGTATGAAGATATTTCAGTTTTTATTTCTATGGTTGAAAACCATTATTTATTTGTATGCCCTTATGAAAGTAACATATTAAATAATGCTTACAGATTGTTATACCTGACAAGAAAATTCAAGTGCTCAATAGTTTAACATTGGTTGAACCGCTTCAAGGACCATCAACAATAGACACAATAAGCAAAAAACGTAAACTGCAGAACAAATCAGAGAAATATATTCAAGGAGTTTCTCCCGAGTTCTTGTTGTAAAAACACGTGTTGAGAGACTCCATTTTTAACCTCAATCAACCGTACAATTTTTATTACTTTAGTTACATTTTCACTTGACATTGGCAAAATGCGTACGCTTAATGCAACGCGATGCCATTAATTAAGAATAGAATAGAAATATATTCAAACCGAAGACCTATGTGCAAATACACCCCGTAAAAGAAAATTAAAGCGGGAAATAAAAGTACTGTCTCAGCGCCTGAAAAGACTTAACATTACAGTACTTAATTTGAAATCATTACTAGCTATTCTAAAGAAAAAATGCAACAGTTACAGCGAAGTAGAAGAAATGATACAAATAAATTTTAAAAACATTCATGACCAAATAAACTCAAATAAATCTATTCATGGAGCTAGATATAGCAATGACGTAAAATCTTTTGCTCTAACATTATATTATTATTCAGGAAAAGCTTATCGTTTCTTAAGAAACCATATTGCACTGCCACACCCAGCTACACTCCGGATAATGTTGGCCACTCACAACTGCAATGTCGGATTTATGTCTGAAGTTTTTGAATTTTTGAAACAAAAAGCTAGCCAATGCAAAGATATCACTAATGTGGCTCTCATATTTGATTCCATGGCAATCAGAACAGCAACTAATTATGAAGCAAAAAGTGATAAATGGTGGGGAACAATTGATTTAGGCGGTGTTGCTCCAATTGATCCAGAGAAATTGGCTTCAGAGGTACTGGTATTTCAAATTGTATCTCTTAAAGAGAAATTCAAATGTCCTATAGCTTACTTTCTTCTGGACAAGATATCTGCGGATATCCAGGCACAATTACTATCTACGGCAATAAGAATGTTAGCGGACATAAATATACTTGTTCACTGTTTGACTTCTGATGGTGCTGCGAGTAATGTCAAAACATATAGAATATTAGGATGTAATGTAAATTATCCTAATATTCAGCCCTTTTTTAAGCATCCAACCAAAGACAATATTAATGTGCATTGTATACTGGACCCTGTACATATGTTAAAATTAGCCAGAAATGTTTTTTCTGAGACTTCTTTAATCTCTGAAAAAGGTGAAATAAAATTTGATTATATAAAAAAACTGCAAAAACTGCAAGAAGAAGAAGGACTGAAACTTGCTAACAAAATTTCAAGGGCACACATTAATTTTTTTGGAAAGAAAATGAATGTTAGGTTGGCAGCGCAAGTTCTCAGTAGTTCAGTGGCTGATGCACTTGATTTCCTGCGATGTAGTGGACATATTGATTTTGCACTGGTAGTGAGGCAACTATTGAATATTTAAGATACTTGGACAGGATTTTTGATTTACTGGACTCAAAAAATCCTTTTGGAACCGGATTTAAATCTCCGCTGCGCCCAAATAACAAAGACGTTTGGGTTAATGTCTTCCAGGACACAAGGGAATACTTGTCAAAATTAAAAGTAAATGGCCAGAGGCCTTAGACAACATGCATTTCGACAATCGCTCTCGCTATCGCTAAATAAAAAAATGTATGGGATTCGATTATTCTGATGACGTCACTTTTCGATTGCTTATGTCAATCCCATACATTTTCTGATTAAGCGATAGCGAGAGCGATTGTCAAAATGCATGTTGTCTAAAGCCTCAGAATATTTTAATGCATAGACGACATATCCCTGTTCTTGGTATCATAATGGATACATATAGTTTCACAAATCTAGCTACAGATTTTTTTTGATGAAAATGTTCAAAGTTATCTTTTAACACACAAAGCTTCTCAAGACCATTTGGAGTTATTTTTTTCATGTGTAAGAGCTTGTGGGCGAACAAATTTTAATCCAGATGCGCTACAATTCATGTACATTATGCGTAAATTACTTTTTCGTAATAGTGTAAAACCAAGTATTAACGCTAACTGTACTGAAGAGGATTATGAATCTTCCCCTATACTTGAGTTTAGAAGTGCAAAAAGATCATCAATTTCACAAGACCCTAATCATGAAAGTACCGAAGCAGATAAAATTTATTCATTAATACAGTTAATTGAAAGAACAAATGTTTCCGATTTTAAAAGAAACATTTTGTATTATACAGGGTTACAGGAAAAGTCGTGCTAGATCCGTTAAAGGCGTGGAGTACCCATCATTTGTGACTTATTTCACTATGAAACACCCTACCCTAAACTTAACCCATTTCGAGATATTAGACTTTTAATTTTTTTATTGAAAATTGCCGATTTTTAATTTTAAATTTTTTTTAAATTTTTAAACGTTGATATTTTTAAACCCATCTTCGGAACAAATGCCATACTATTTTTTTGTAATATCCCTTAGAGAAAAATGAACTTTCTAATATTTGTTTTCATTTCTTAACTTTAACTTGTCTACTACGGCCTGTTCAATTAACTTATACACTATTTTAATAATTGACATCCTATCGCATCTTATTACACATGTAAACATGCAATAATAATAATAATAAGACCCACAAAATAAACAAAATTTAATTTAGAAGCTTAAAAATCGGCAATTTTCAATAAAAAAATTAAAAGTCGAATATCTCGAAATGGGTTAAGTTTAGGGTAGGGTGTTTCATAGTGAAATAAGTCCCAAATGATGGGTACTACACGCCCTTAACGGATCTAGCACGACTTTTCCTGTAACCCTGTATATCGGGATATATCGTGGGAAAAATGTTACAAAAAATTACTTGTGAATATTGCAAATCTGCCTTGTTAACTAAACGGGAGCATGTAGATCATGCCTATTTTGTTGACATTTGTAACTTTTCATCCTTCACAGCTTTCGTCGACAGAGGCGGTCATAAGCATGCTTCTAAAATAGTTTTCGATATTGTGAAGTACACGGAAAATTTGTTCTTAACGCTATCATTGCAATCAAAACAAGATTTTAAGAGAAAATATATGATGAATATAATCACACAACATTTTTACACCCAACTAAAAAATATTCCCCACCCAGTACAGTCACGCACCATCGAATCAAAACATGAAATAGAAGTAATTAAATGTGTAGCAAACAATTATCTTAACATGAGACTCAAAACGTACGCGAAAGAAGAGACCCTCAAAATTATGGGTAATCGCATGACAATGCGTCAAAGACTACATAAGACTATTTTATTTAGCAATGTATAACATGATTTGCGAATTATGAACATAGAAAGCAATTATTGTCTTACATATTATAAGGATATTATAATAAGGTTACAGAAGTAGAATCAATAAATATAAATACCTGATACAACCCTTCTTTCATTTCAAACTAGCTTACCGGTTAAACTAGATTTCATGTCATGACGTGCACATAAACATAGATAGTACCTAAGGCCTCAGCCGCGACTAGGTAGCCGAAATTTCTATGTTAATGTGCACGTTCTAATCCGAAATAATTACCTTTTCCAATGTTAAACGGTTCAGTGTACGGACCATTTAAGGTAACAGAAGCATTGGAGCCTACTATAGAGAGATTTCAATAATCATATCAGAAGCTGCTCACCATAGAACAAAGCCTCCTGGTAGACTTTTGAACAGATTGCATCAAAATTGAATTTTATTAGTGTACAAATTGTACCTAAATGAATAAAGAAACTGTGACTTAGACCATATCGGTTATCACGATTATACGCCCAGTCACAAGCCTTTTTCAAATCTATGAAAGCGCAACATACGCGTTGGACTTTAGTTTTTATACCAGAAAATAAATCATCTAATTATTCATCTAATATTATTTTTTTCTGTGTCCGTAGAAATTATTAAGAAACAGACACTCTTTAGAAAGAGACGCACTACTACTTTTATGCCTCTCTTTCGGCTCGTTTTCAAGCTCATAGTGCGCAATCCAGTTGTAGTATAGATTCATGGTTGTAGGCTATGAACGCGCCCCGTCAGCGTACATACGTAGTATCTCTAACTAGTCTGTGGCGTAGGTACTTATATTATAGAGGTCAGTGCAATCGGTTCAATAGCGATAAGATATCGAAATTCGTCATCGTCTGATCGTTTCTGAGATAACGAAAACCATTTCATATCCAACGTGACACTGACGGTACGGCAACGATCGCCGTGTCGAATTGTTCTTTCGTTGAGAGAAATAATTATCAGCTTACAGTGAAAAAATAGTGTACCTACCTAAATATTACATAAAGTAATGTAGCCTGTAAAATATAATAGTAGACAAAATAGATTAATAAATGTGACGAATTTGAATAAGTTATAGGAGCAGGTAATCTTTATATTCATTTTCAGTACCTACTTATTTACAACATGGACTCGAGGGTGCGAGCAACTTCCGAACAATTTTCGACACTTTTGGAGTATATGGAAAGGTAATTAAAACCAAGTTTAAGTCATCCACTAACATTTTAATCTTCGCTCACACGTGTGTGTCGCAAAATGTAAACAACAACGCGATTGTAACAGTGAAACACTTCTTGGAACCCTTGTTTGTTTTTTTTTATGTTACAGCCATAGTGACTTGGCTAGGCCTCTTACTGGGCCTCAAGGCCGTATAAGGTCAGACCAGTTGTGGGCTGATCTTACAAATATTTTGAACGCTATTGATGGTGGTGTCATCAAAATTACAGATAAGTGGAAAAAAGTAAGTATTAAATATTATTTTTTTCATTCGGAAGTTTCAGAAACAGCATAAATATTCATGTTACATAAGTACTTATTTACTGAACTCTATACATTGCAAATAAAACAGCTTTTACAGATTTAACTTGCATGTAATAAAATTTTACATTTGTTATTAATTGTCCGATGTTTCGGAACACTGCAACATTTGTGGTCACGGGAAAATTTAATTACAGGTGAGTTAAATCTGTAAAAGTTGTTTTATTTGCAATGAATAGAGTTTAGTAAATAAGTTCCTATTTACAATGTGTAGTGCTGACGCAAAGCTGAGAGAACATTATGTGAACTCATTTATTTAAGGTATGGGCGGATTTAAAGTCCAAGACCAAAAAAAAGGCATTGACCTTAAGACGTCATGGAAGGAGCACTGAAAGTGGGCCAGCAAGTCAACAAGCATTGACGACTTTTGAAAAAAGAGTGCTGGCCGTAACAGCCCCTCTAGCTGTAGAAGAGCTGGGAATTAATGTAAGTAATTTAAAAATAATGTGTTAGTAAGTAGGTTACAAGATGTTTCTCAAGTAAGTTATATATTAGATTTACTTTCAAGAACTTGATGTAAACACTGCTGGCAATACATGGGGCTATATCATGACATTCATGACCAGACCCCATGTATTGCCAGCAGTGATAATAATTTTTTGGGGTAGGAAGTCAAATTGATAACACACGCTTTAGAATGCTCTGCATTATTTTTAAATTGAAAAGTAAATGTACTGTAATTGTTACTTTCTTGTATACATAGTAAGTAAGTATATAGAGGAAGTCTTGTAATCGTAAAAAATTCGACCTCGAGATGTTGACGGATTTACACGTTTTGGACCTCCCCGAGTCCAAAAATACCGTTTTTGGAATTATGTCTGTGTGTGTGTCTGTGAGTATGCTTTAACTTTTTGCAACCAAATTTAACATCCATATATATCATCGAAATAAAAGGTTTCTATCAACTTTGCGGGCGTTAGTGCTGAGACAAAGTTTTTATAACTAATGCAGTTATTAACGTACAATTAAGAATGTACCAATGTATCTTGTTCCAAATAAATTATTATTATTATTACCTTTGAGTCGTCGATCACGAAAGTTAAGCAACCAAGTGCGCGGTCCGTACTCGGATGGGTGACCAAAATTTAACATGCATGTATGACATCAAAATATAAGGTTTTTATCAACTTTTGAGTAATTTCCGGTATACGAGAAAGTCAAGAGGAAACCACTCCCGATTTTTATAATATACTTCCATGCTCACATTAATTATCTAGCCCAAAGTATCATTAAGAACTTGTGTTATGGATACTAGATAACAGATATTTTTTAATATACATAATAATTTTAGATATTTTTATAAATAAACTTAAATAAATACATATAAACAACCATGAGTTGCAAACAAATATTCATATTCGTCTCACAAATATTTGCCACTACCAGGATTCAAACCCGGACCGCTGGATGTGTAGGCCGCTATACTGATTTGATTTGTCGTGGTGGCACTCCACAGGAGTCAAATTTTATATACATAATTAGTATGTATTGATTGTATAAATACCTTCAGATAAATTTTCCTATTGATTATTCCACTTGGATTAAAAACACAACTTCAAGCAGTTTTACAACCTTTACACAGTTTATATAAACACTCATCACAATGGAAGATTTAAAATCTTTCTCTTGGAGTCATTTGCAATCAGAATGACAGCTTTTGAGAATGAGCTCAAGAATAACTAAACTCAACCGCCGGCTACTGTAGATTGGCAAACAAATGTGACAAAATTGAGATGTGGTTGTATTTATGTTGCTTTTGAATGGTGTACCGGAGCAGAACAGACAGAACTTCCTATACTTGCCGTCTAAACACAGCACTCAGTACTCACTTTTACTTTCGTGATTATTTAGGTAAAATATTTTATTCGGTGTTTTTGTATAAGTATTGTAATAAATATCTTTTCCTGTTGCCTTGCTGCTTATCTTGTTTACATATGTATATACTTTTATAACTTTATGTTGATGTGCAATTAATAAGATTAATTATCTTTTCTTTTAAAAGGCGGATTATTTTTTATAATAATCCTCCCTCATATGATTCTCCCAACTAATGTTGTTATGTCATCAAATGTTATTTTGACGGAACGTCAAAATGGGTTATTTTACCGTTTAATGTCATCCAATACGTGCTAAGACCATAATAAATTGGAGTTTCTCCCGAGTTCTTGTTGTAAAAACACGTGTTGAGAGACTCCATTTTTAACCTCAATCAACCGTAAAATTTTTGTTACTTTAGTTACATACATTTTCACTTGATTTTGGCAAAATGCGTACGCTTAATGCGACGCGACGCCATTAATTAAGAATAGATTAATAAATTGAGTTCATCTCTGCCAAAGTCCATGAACAAACGTTCATGTCATTTTATAAAAACCAGTTCGCCGCGATCGATCGCCATATTGAATTCGTGTCTGTCGCAAAGCGGACTTCGTAAAAATGGTTGGTTGTGCAGTGTTTACTTGTAAACGACGATCAGAAACATCAAATTTGACCCTAAACGGAGTTTCATATCACACGTAAGTAATTTTCTATTCAAATAAACTAGTGTTTCACGTAATAATACAATTTTTCATCTACAAATTTTGCGACAGAAATGACGCTAAAACAATGATAGCCGATATCGCGGTACGCGGGTTAGCCGAGCCCGCTTGATTAGTGTTGCGACAATGATAGAACGAATGAATGAATGTCTCACTTTTCTACCTCAGTAAGCCAGCAGTCGGTCATGGCGCGATTAAAAATATTTTTATTAAAAGCTTTAATTTAACTTGCATTGTTTGTATGTATGTACCTATAATATATGTTCGGGTCAAATCTTGCAACTGAATTTTAAAGGAGTTACCCTCTACCCATTGTGATGAAATTTTGCATAAACGCTTAGGTTGCATGACAATACATGCTTAAGTGATGTCATTGTAAATATAATATGGCGGACACAGTCCAAGATGGCGGATTTGTTATTTATCTACGCCCCTTTGATATAAGTATCAAACGAAAGGACTTTTTGAGAATAATACGAAAAGTAAACCACTTTCATCTTAATCCAAAATGGCGGACCAACCAAGATGGCAAATAGTTATATTTAATTAAGCACTACCATAATATGGGTATCAAATAAAAGAGTTTTCAGAGAAGAACACGAATTATTTGACTAAAAAGTAAAAAATAAATTAACTAGAAAAACTATTTATAAAAATTTAAAATTAAATGCACTTAAATTAAAAACATAAATTTTGGATAGCAATAAAAGCTTGTCGCGAGATTTACTTCGACCTATAGTTTATCTTATAACACAAGTAAATCTTACAGCAAGCTTTTATTGCTATCTAATTCTAAAGGTTTTTTTTTCACTTTAGTGCATTTTTTATTCGCTTAGATATTAGGTACTTTTGTATGAAGAAGTTTGGTGATTTCAAATCTGTGATAAATTTGCTATATTTTGGACCGGTGAAATAATAGATAATCTGTGAAATTTTGTTTAATTACGAAAAATCAAAAATTGTTCAAATTCCAAAGAGATGATGTCACGAGCGATAGCTCGCTGTCACCTCTTTTTGCCCGACTGAAAGAAAGGTTGTAGATATTTTTAAGCTGTATGCCTATACATATATTTCATTATTTCCAAGGAGCTTATATTTATTTCACTCTATAGAAAATCTTGGCGAGAATG
Organism: Elophila nymphaeata; assembly: GCA_955850985.1. NCBI lineage: Eukaryota > Metazoa > Arthropoda > Insecta > Lepidoptera > Crambidae > Elophila > Elophila nymphaeata. Next base: position 19,724,212 of record OY039084.1, on the reverse strand, counting down.
AGATTTTTTGTTTATTTATCTATACTTAATATGATAATGCTGAAGAGTTTGTTTGTTTGGTTGAACGCGCTAATCTCAGGAACTACTGATCTGGATTAAAAATTATTTTTGTGTTGGATAGTCCATTTATCGAGGAAGGCTTTAGGCTAAAAACAACAATAACGTAAGAATAGTATTTTATATTGATTGTGGGTTCTGTGGGTGTGATAGTGTAAGGTATGAAGTATGAAATGTCAAAATTGTATTCTTGTCTCGAGATCAAAGAAACGACTAAGAATAACGAGTGCATATCATTTTACCCGACTGCGACAGAAAGTATTATTTGCTGTGTAAGTAAATTATTTTGGTGCGCGCGCACTCATATTGTAGTTTCTTACGTTGTTTCTTCTGTGTCGAAGCAGCATAATAATTAATTATACAAGTGAAAGAATTATTTCGTCTTGAAATGGTGGTAGGATTTGACGATTTATAAGTACTTAGCAAAGTTCATTTAAATAAAGAACTTTTTCATTCATATTATTTACAGATTCCCAAAGGACACCTCCCTACGAAAAGAATGGGTAACATTTTGCCAAAGAAGCGTAAACTGGGTACCTACTAGAACTAGCGTTATCTGTTCAGATCATTTTGAACTCTTATGCTACGTAGAGAATTCTGTAAATAGAAGAAGATTAACGGAAAGTGCCAAGCCAACTATATTACCTTCCGATTTGAAGGTGAGAGTGTTATATTAAATTCAATTATTAAGTAGGTTTTGTTATTAACCCCTACAACGTCATTATTCACAAACTTTACATCTTTATAACCTTAGTATAGATAAAAATTAATCTCGTGTACGCTATGCAGACATACAGTCAGTAGGTATCAGAAGTAAGATTAACACTTAAGTACCTTGTCATAGCAAAGCCCAGCGCTTGTGCAGTAGTAGCTGCCACCACTTTGAATATTATTTTTGTGTTAGATATTCCATATAACTAGAAAGGTTATAAGCTATATAATAAAGACAAATAAAGGTTGTGTTAATGATGATGAGATTTTTACTAGAAAAAATAACTAACAAAGTAAGAGTGTCTCAGGTGGGTGGGAATTGAATCCACACCTTTCCCCATTCGGGTGACTGCCCAGACCAGTGCGCCACCAAGACTTACGTCTAATTATAAAGTTGAATACATTAATAGGTACTTTGATTCCGTACATTAGCAATAAAAACAATACGAATGTAACTAATTCATTCCTAGCATGTCATTCATTCAAAATTTTTATCCCATCACTAGTTTTGTTGCGCTAGTGTTACGTTGAACAATAGTGTAGTAACAGTAATTATGTGCGTGTGTGCTCGTTTTGAGTAAGTGTGACAGGACAGCTTTTGACAAGTGTGCGCTCATGGAGACGTTTAAAATTTCTGCAAGAGTGTGCACGAGTGAATAAATGTGTGCTGTGCGTGTTTGCCTCACCCCCCGCGAAAATCGGCAGAATGTTTTCAGTACTAAATCTGCGCTATACCACGTCTCATGTTAAATGGTCTAAGAATACGTGATATGTTTGATCTGTTACGCTCACTGATAATAGGACGTATCATGTGATATATATAATTATATTAATGTTAAGTTTATTATTTTATGTTTTTTTTACATTTTTAGTTTATGTTTATACAATTGTTATGGAATTTATTAATTAATGGTAGTGTTGCGGACTGCTGGATACTTTTATATTTTTAATTTGATACATATTATTTGTCATATTTTTTAGTGATTATATATACGCCCTAGCAACCGCTAGTCCTTTTTATTTCCTACAGTTTTTGGTCAGAAATAAAAAAAATAGTAAAATTCGATGCAAAATGTTTTTGGAGATCCAAAATTAGTGATGAGCGAGAGTGAGCCTGCTTGTAGACCTATTGGCTGTATCTTATGCGGATCAGCGCCAGGAGCGACTTCTCCCTTCCCTACGTTCCTGCCCATTGCTCCGGCACCGCGGGATACGTCTCTACGAGCTAAGTGCTAAATTGCGGCTGAGGATATCCCTACTGGCGGATCTGGGCCAGGTGTGCGCCATTCTTCGCGTCCCTGCCATTTGCCCACTCCGCGGGATACCTGTTATTCATGTGTCGTCACTGCACCATCACCACACGCCGCGACAAGCGCCCATGGACGGATCCCGACACTTTGCCATTACCTAACATTGAAGTTTTGAAGCTACTATCCGGCATGCTGATAATATAAGTCCTATAATATCATGTCTTGTACTGTTACTTGTGTGATAAATAAAGCATTTTTTTTGTTTTTTTTAGTTTATTTAAGCAAATCGCTATTCTTGCACCCATTCTCTGTACTCTTTAATCTAAACGTTGTCCTTTAACCTAGGTTTAACGCCGTCGTGGTGGAGTGGTCAGTACAGCTGGCTACACATCAAGCGGTCCGGGTTCGAATCCTGGTAGCGGCAAATGTTTGTGTGACGAACACGAATGTTTGTTTGCGAGTCATGGTTGTTTATATATTTATTTAAGTTTATTTATAAAAATATCTAAAATTATTATGTATATTAAAAAAAAAAGTCCGTTATCTAGTATCCGTAACACAAGTTCTTAATGATACTTACTTCGGGCTAGATAATTGGTGTGAGCGTGGCAAAAAAAAAAAAGGTTTTGTAAATATTTTGTTACTATTTATATTTTTATGTAGGTATTTCGTTTCTTGTGTGCAATAAAGAGTTTCTTATTATTATTATTAACTAGCTTATGCCCGCGACTTCGCCCGCGTAGAATAGTTACTTCAGGCAGCATTTCAATTTTCTTATTATTTCTTCTAATCCAAGCGCCATATACCTACAAATTTTCATCGATTTTACTTAAAAAACGACTGATTTCCATACAAACTTTTTATCCCCTATATTACCCCCTTAGGGATGAAATTTACAAAAATCTTAAAATACATCTTTCTTTTGTTAAATTTTTATGGATTTTACTTTAAAATGACGGATTTCCATAATAACTTTTCACCCCCTTTTCACCACCTTAGAGGGTGGATTTTCAAAAATCTTTTCTTAGTGCACCCCTGGACCTCATAAGGAACCTACGTACCAAATTTGGAATCTCTAGACCCAGCGGTTTGGGCTGTGCTTTGATATGTCAGTCAGTCAATCAGTCAGTATTCATTTTTATATATATAGAAGATATAGATAGATATTTAAATATGATTAATTTTGTCGATGATAATAATACCTACATAGGGGGTCAAAAGCCACTCTTTTTGGATCAGCAGCCTTTTAAATATTTTTATTTAGTTTTAGCACAACTGCTAAAAAGAGTGAGATTTGACTCCCGATTTAGATGTTTTATTGATAAAATTTGTTATATTATATTTGATACCTTTAAATTATCGCTAACTCATGAGCAGACACACTGTACTTAATGGGATTTTTAAATCAATATTTAATGGGAATTTATAAATGTCAACATTAGGTAGTACATAAATTAAGCATAATTGTTTACGAGGGTAAAGTAGGTACAGTCCCTTTGAACTACTGAAATCTTGCCTAAGGCATTAAAAACAAATCAAATCTACTTTATAAAAGGAATACTAAAACTAGATACAAAAAAAACTTATATACTACTATATTACAGATAAAAGGCTTCGCCTAGGTCCTCTGAGACAGGAAGTGTACCAATAACACACTAGCTGCATTACCTTGCTGAATCGCGAGACAATTTTTTTGCGCGAAGTACGTACAAACCAACCTTATTATCACTTACTGTCTCACGTAGCCGCTCTGCAATATCCCGAAAAAGTCGGTGAGCTCCTGGACTCCATGATCCTAGAGTCTCTACCCCAAACGGCTCAAATAAGTAATCTCCTGAGAGACCAGCGTATTTGCGCCGTTTGAGAGATTCAGCGTAAGCTGCTGCCGATCCAGACATTGCTGAGGTAGCTAGAATATGGGACATTGCTAAGGTGTCCGCGCAAGTGGCGTCCCATACCAGACATTTTCCCTTCTTCCAGGGGACGAGGGTCATACCGTCAGGCCTTTTACCATCGTCGCGTGCTAAACCATTAGGCTCCATTCGGCGGGCATTCTAGTAGTCACTAGAGCCCGGCGGATGATGTCATTAACCTCAGCATGTCTTGTAAATCGGCCTGCACTTCTCGCGCAAGAGAGACCATGGTGACCAAGAATACCGAATTTTTTACCATTTTAATGTTTGGGCCTCAGACCAATAAAACTTTTTTATTGGTCTGAGGTTTGGGCATATAAATTTAAAATTGATTATTGTAAAATATATTTACTTACTTTGTTCATCAAGTCTACTATTACCTACTAAATTTTTTCTCCTTTATTTTATAGATTTCCTTGTTACCGGTTGTTGATACCGGATTATCCACCTTTTTCCTATAATCAATTTATGGATAGATAATTAAGGGTTAGGAGAACTAACCTTGATGTCCTGATTCCTGTTTTATTATTATTCTTTTTCAGAGATTTCAATCATCTGCACCCTCCCAATCATCGCCACCGTTTGATGAAGATCCATTATATTTGGAAATTAAAGAAGGTATGTCTTCTAAAATAGTACCTAAATTAATTACAATAATCGTGTAAATTCACGTAATCAAATTTTAACACATTATCGCCATTTAAAAGAGGGTTAAGGCGTTACTTATATTTATTTTTTTACTATTCAAAAGCAATACTCAAGAGCAATACCTTGGGGATAAGATTGATAGTGTGGGAGTCTGGATTACGTTATAGGTAGTATTTTGGAGAGTTGTAATTAATACCACGAATGCCAGTAATAATCTGTTTATTATAATTACTTATGGATAAAATAACAACTGTGTGTCACGTGCTGACACACGGGTACATAATTGGGGTCAGGTTGAATGACTTGAGTAGCCACAGTACTCCCCCCTTTTGAAAAAAAAAAACATCTAAATTTGGAATAGAAATAAATTAACTTTAAAATTATTAAGTACTTAAATTTAACACAGTTAAGTTGCTAAAGTAAACAAACAATATATCATTACTTTATGGGTAGAATAAATTAACAATTAAATAGGGGAAAATATGTAAAAATATAAAAAAAAATAAACATCTTTAAAAGTGAAAAAGGTAAACATTGTAAAAAAAATTAAAGTGTCCTATTATTCTAATCACTGTTACTAGTCACTACACTGCAATATTACACTGGCTTCTACGTTTGGCTGCTATGCTGTAAAACCGGGGTTCGTTTGTCCTACTTGTACAGGCATAGGTCGTGGCTGTGGAGGATCCGTCACCACCGTCGTCGTCGGAATATTGCTCACAGCTGCTATTCGTCCCAATTCCTTCACCATAGCCTTGCGTCCTCGAGCTATACACCTCTTGCCTAGGTAGTATAGTACTATTATAAAAAATATCAGGCAGACGGTTCCCATCAGTATCTCTGTCCTGGTCATGCTGGCGCTGGCTTCTGCTTGGCCGCCTCCACTCGCTGCTGCTTGCGACTGAGTCACGACTATCTTTTCTTTGGATGATTTTCCTCCCATTGTTGTTTTTTTTTTTCGACAATTTTCGAACGGTGATAGAAGCGTCTTCACTTCGTGGTGTTGATAATTGTTATGTTAGAAAATTATATTAATAGTTAATTACAAATCGCACAATAGGCTTGACAATTCTGCCAGACCTTGTCACGTGTGGAATCGCCTGACTCGCGCTGGCTGCCTGCGTATTTGTGCAATGTTGTTTTTCTGTACGATCGACATTTTTCGGTTCATCGACATCGTGAACTATGAACGCTGGTTTCAATCGGTCAATTGACACTACTGATTCTCTATTGTGTAATTTAATTTTAAAATATTTTTCATATTTTTCTAAAACTTTGTATGGCCCCTGGTATGGTGCAACTAATGGTTTCTTTACAGCATCCGTCCTTACGAATACATGGTCACATGTTTCCATGTCTTTGTAAACAAAGGTGTTCTTCGAAGACTTCTTGTTGCTAGGGATGGGTTTGATGTTCTGAATTGCGCGCTGTAAGTGATCGACAAAGGATTCTGGAGCGATGTTAGTTTCCTTAATTTCGAAAAATATTCCAGGTATTCTCACATTACAGCCATACACCATTTGCGCTGCGCTGACGTTGCAGTCCTCTCGCATTGTAGTTCGCAATCCTAATAATACAGTGGGTAATTCATTTGACCAATCTCTGGAATTACCGCGGGCAATGATAGCGGTTTTCATAGTCCTGTGCCATCGTTCAACCATACCATTCGATTGTGGATGATAACTTGTGGTTCTTATTTTTTTTATACCCAATAACTTAGCTAACGCGGTGAATAAATGAGACTCAAATTGACGTCCCTGATCGGTTGTTATCCTGGCAGGACATCCAAATCTTGAGACCCATGTGGTATACAATGTGTTAGCAACAATCTCAGCAGTTACTTCTGGGACTGGGACAGCCTCGGGCCAGCGTGTAAAACGATCGATGAATGTGATGACATATCTGTTGTTGTTTGATATTGATAGAGGTCCGACTATATCAATATGCACGTGATCGAATCTCTCAGAGTTGGGAAACTGCATAAGAGGTGTGTTGTTGTGGCGTGACACTTTTGCTTTTTGACAAGATAAGCATTGTTTCGTCCACATGCTTGTATCTTGATTCATACTCGGCCAAAAGTAATGTTTCTGGATTAACTTTCTTGTGCCTCTTATGCCAGGGTGCGTGACGTCATGTAATATACCGAATATTTCTTTTCTAAATATTCTCGGTACGTAAGGTCGCACTTCATTTGTCGATGTTTCGCAATACAATTCTTCATTAGAGGTGAGTCTTATTTTTTTCCATTTTAATTTTTCATTCTGCAAAAGTCGCATCAATTCTGGTTCAGCCACTTGTTGTTTTGCGATTTCACTCCAATTTATTTTACTCGGGCAGTCTATTTGTGATATTCTTGATAATGCAACGGCTACGGTGTTTTGTTCGCCTGCGAGGTATCGTATGTCTGATGTAAATTGAGCTATGTAATCTAAATGTCGCAGACGTCTTGGTGATATTTTTTCTTTCGAAACTGTCTGGCGCTGTTTAAATGCAAAAGATAATGGTTTGTGGTCTGTGTATATTATAATCTCATGACCTTCACAATAGCTCTGGAAGTGATTAATAGCCATATATATCGCTAACAGCTCTCGATCGTATGTGCTGTATCCCTGCTGCGTCTTATATAAGGATTTGGAGAAAAATGCTATTGGTTTCCACTCGCCGTTCAGTTTTTGCTGAAGCACGCCACCGACACAAGTTTGAGATGCATCTGTCATTATTGATAGCGGAGCCTCGGATGAGGGTGGGCTCAGTGCGATAGCTTTTTTTAAACCATTCTTGCACTTAACGAAAGTTTCTCTCGTCTCATCTGTCCACTCTATCTGGCTGTTTTCTTTCTTATTACTCCCGCACATATATTTATTCAGTGGTGCTTGATGCGCTGCCGCATTAGGTATACTTGTTCTATAAAAATTAACCATTCCCATAAAACGTCTCAAATCCCGTACTGACTTCGGCAATGGATACTCGTCAATGGCCTTCACTTTCTCTGGTAACGGTATAATTCCTTGTGGTGTAATTTTGTAGCCCAAAAACTCTATTTCTGACTGGCCAAATAGACATTTTTCTGTGTTAATGGTAATCCCATGTTCGCACAATCTTCTGAAAACTTCTTCAATATGCTGACGGTGTGATTCTTCACTATCTGACTCTAACAAAATATCGTCCACAAAACAAAATACGTAATCCAGCCCACTCATGACTTTATTTATGAATCTCATGAAGGTTTGGCCTGCGTTGCGCAAACCAAAAGGCATGCGCGGAAATTCAAACAATCCGAAAGGTGTAATTACGGCTGTTTTTTCAATTTCTTCCACGGGAACTTGGTTGTAGGCCCTTTTTAGGTCAATTCGGGAAAATACATTCTTTTTTGGCAAAAGGTATGTAAAATCCAACAACCTTGGAATCGGATAGCGATCTGGTTTCGTAATCGAATTTAATTTTCGATAGTCTCCACATAACCGAATTCCGCCGTCCTTTTTCTTCGTCACGTGTATCGGGCTAGCCCAAGCGCTTTTTGAGGGTTGACAAATACCTGTAGCGAGCATGTGTTCGATTTCTTTCTTTACTAATTTGTATTTTTCAGCCGATAAAGGGCGACATTTTGAAAACACTGGATGACCTTCGGTTATAATCTGGTGAATAACATTATGTTTTGGTGCCTCCTTAGCGCAAAATGGCTTAGTGATATCCGGGTACTTTTCTAATAAATCTGCGTATGGCGTTTGCGAGTTCACCGTCTTCACCGTGGGTACATCTGAGTTAGACATCTCGCCAGGTGTAATTAGTCCGGTTACCTCGTCAATTAATTTTTTATGCTTCATATCCACCAATAGATTATATTTCTCTAAAAAATCGGCACCCAGTATCGGTTGTCTGACGTCAGCTATGACAAATGTCCATCTATACGGCCGTCGTAATCCGAGATCCAATTCTAGTGTTGTTTCCCCGTAAGTTCTAATTTCACTGCCGTTCGCTGCGTATAATTTGTAATCGCTCGATTGTGTCGCTCGTTTTGTTTTCGGAATAATAGATATATTTGCTCCAGTATCTATTAAAAAACGATACCGACTTTTGCGGTCGGATATATAGCGCTGACCTCCGCCTCCGTCAACGCTATTGAGAGTTTTCCGACTTCGTTTTCCAAGCGCAAGGCTGCTCGCATTTATTCGCTTGACTCCGGAATCGGTGATGATAATAGCACAACCAATTAGGATTATTCGACGCGTTTGGTCTCCTCTGCCTGGACCTGGAACGGCTACCAAACCTGCGATAGTTTCCACGTCCCCGTCCTCGCACCATCGAACGTCTGGTTTTTAATTCGGCCACTTCGAGGCAGAGTGTATTGATTTTAGTGAGCAATTCGTTCATAGGGAAATTGCTCGTGGTTGTAACTTCCGATACCTCTTGGAATCGTATGTTTTCCATAATTTTGTCGGCTATTGCTGCCAAGTTATCTAATTTTTGATCTTGGCTTACTGTTAATACAGCTCTTACGTTGCCCGGTAGACGTTGTAGCCACAAACTATGAAGGGTAGTTTCAGCAACGTTCGCATTTCTAGCTAACTCAGACATCTTGCGTAGTAGCTGTGATGGTTTTTGATCGCCTAATTCCATCTCGCTGATAAGTTTTTGAAATTGGCGTTCGGCGGATTCTTCATACAGCGACAACAATCTTTGTTTGAGGGTGTTATATTTATGTTCTGCCGGGGGACTTAGAAGCAAATCACCGACTTGTTGAATGGTATCACGGCCTAATTTTGATATGACAAGGTGGAATTTACAATCGTCTCCTTGCTTCTGTGGTAACATAACCGACTCAAATTGCGCGAACCAGAGCCGGGGCATCTCGCAGTCACACTGATGGTTGAAACTTCTGGGCTTCCTGGTACCACGCTGGAAGTCGCTGACGCGTAGGGGTTGATACTTTGTTGACCCATGTAAGGTGTTTGTTGTTGTACATTTTGGTATGGGGAACTGGTCTGTGCAGCCGGAGCGTCGTGCATCATTGGCATTATTCTGTTTCGATGTTAAAACACGCTTCACCAAAATTAGCTTTTAAGTTTAGGACTATTGTGCCTCTTGAAATTCCAACCGGTGAGACCTGCTTGTGGGAGGCCGATCGGAATGTGCAATCGCTAAACTTTAAACTCTTATCACGTGTACTCAGTTTTTTTTTTTAACTTCGTTCACTTTTTAAAAAAAACTTCGGTATCTTTCAAAAATCAAAAATCACGTCGGTAATCTCAGGTGAGAATCACGTCGGGGTCACCACTGTGGGAGTCTTGATTACGTTATAGGTAGTATTTTGGAGAGTTGTAATTGATACCACGAATGCCAGTAATAATCTGTTTATTATAATTACTTATGGATAAAATAACAACTGTGTGTCACGTGCTGACACACGGGTACATAATTGGGGTCAGGTTGAATGACTTGAGTAGCCACAATAGTTTTGACGAATTTATAAAGTACCTACCTGTCGAATAGTATGTAGTATGAAAATCATCTGACAATTGTTTTCATCGTAGGTAGATATTTGACGTATTTTTTTCTGATTATTATTTATTGAAATTATGATTATTTTTATTAGACTAATTTTATTGTTTGTTACTTTTTTATGTTTAATTTAATGTTACGAGATGGCAAACAAGCTTGCGGCCCACCTGATGTTAAGTGGTCACCGCCGCCTATAGACACTTGCAATATTAGGGATAAATCACTTAACATCGCAAGTGCGTTTGCCATCCTGGGGACTAAGATGATATGCCCTCCATGCCCAGCAATTTCACTGGCTACCTTTCCCTTCAATCCGCAACACAGCGAACTGCTTCACGGCAGAAATAAGAAAGGCGGTGGTACCTACCTAGACGACCCTACATATGGGTCTACCACCTTTTTTTTGCTGTCGGGGAGGTCAAATGCATTTTCACATCGTCCCTGCGGGGTGGTGCCAACCGCAGGGGATGTGTGGGACTCGAGGTAAAGGCATTCCCTCCATACCCACTAAACATCCTTCAAATCAAATCAAATCAAATCAAATTTATTTGCCATAAATAGGGTGAATACAATGGTGTTTATAATGGTATTATGTAGCTTAACCTATTTAGCCATAGATCTATAGCATGCAAATTTATAATAGTACTCGTATTTGTAAAAATGTCAATCAATAGTAATAATAACTGTTAAAGAATAATATTAGAATAGTATTGTCAATGGAAAATACAAAATAGTAATTATAATATTGTCAATTTGTAACATTAAAAACAATTACAACTTAGTCAAGTACTCCGTGGTCTATAACTTTAAAATGTCAATAGAAGTTTTAAATAGTATGTCAAAATAGAATCAAATTAAGTCGATGCATTGCTTAAAAAATTAGTCACTGTTTTCTAAAAAATTCTTCAATTGAGTAAAATGTTTTCATTAATAGCCATTTTCGGAGAATGCTTCTAAATTTATTTTTAGGGGATTGTTTAATGAAACTTGGAATGTGATTATAAATTTTAATGCACATTGCGTAACAATTTTTTTGAAATCGCTTTGTTTTTGGTAATATGTCTAAAACCAATCTGTCTGGATTTCGAATGATTTTTCTCTGTGTCAAATCTTTGGCTTTTTTGAATTTTGATAAATTTTGTTTGACAAAAGTGCCTATCTCGAGAATGTATAGACAAGGTAGTGGAAGTACATTAAGGTTTTTGAAGTAAGGTCTACATGAAGTTTCCGTTGAGATGTTACATATTGCGCGTATACATCTTTTTTGAGCAATGAAGACATCCTTGGTTTCAACTCCATTACCCCAGACTAATAGGCCGTATCTTAAGCACGATTCAACGTATGCGAAGTAGGCAGTTAAAGCTGTAGACCTGCATGACATCATCGATAGTTTGAATAGCGCGTATGAGAAACTATTTAGCTTGTTGCGCACTTTCTCCGTGTGTTCTTTCCAGTTAAACACCGGATCAATAATTATACCTAGAAATCTAGCACTATTTGAGCTTTGCAAGATTTGTCCGTTAAATATGATGTCAATAGATTGATTTTGAAGATTGTTGAAATTTATTAATTTTGTTTTGTTTATATTCATTTTTAGATTGTTATTATTTAACCAATTATTTATCAATGTCAATGTATTCAATATGTCAATTTTGTGTTTTTCTATTGAAGAGTCAATATTAGCGTCTGTTGTTATCACTACCGAGATGTCATCAGCAAACAGCACGATTTCGTGATTGGTAATACTAGCTATG